>OX411751.1:30000-4878540 GCA_948252205.1 Orthosia incerta
CCTAACCTAACCTAACCTAACCTAACCTAACCTAACCTAACCTAACCTAACCTAACCTAACCTAACCTAACCTAACCTAACCTAACCTAACCTAACCTAACCTAACCTAACCTAACCTAACCTAACCTAACCTAACCTAACCTAACCTAACCTAACCTAACCTAACCTAACCTAACCTAACCTAACCTAACCTAACCTAACCTAACCTAACCTAACCTAACCTAACCTAACCTAACCTAACCTAACCTAACCTAACCTAACCTAACCTAACCTAACCTAACCTAACCTAACCTAACCTAACCTAACCTAACCTAACCTAACCTAACCTAACCTAACCTAACCTAACCTAACCTAACCTAACCTAACCTAACCTAACCTAACCTAACCCCGAGGACGCAGCCCCCGGAGCACGCGGCTATTCACTCGGTGGTAATAACATCAACAGACGAGGAGGAAACAAGCGACCAAGTAATGGAGAAGATAAGAAAGGCGGTCAACGCAAAAGAGGAAGGCTTCCAGATAGATAGGGTACGTAAGGCAAGAGGCAGAAAAGTGATCTTGGGATGCAAGTCGAAAACAGAAGTAGATAGGGTAAGAGAGAGACTAAACAAAGAAGGTGCGGATCTGAGAGTGGAAGAGATTAAAAATAAGGACCCATTAATAATCATAAGAAACGTTAATAGGTTCAACACAGACGAGGACATAGGCAAAGCGCTGAGACAGCAAAATAAGCATCTGTTAAAGGATGTACCGGAGGAACAATACAGAGCCACAATTAGATATAAGAAGAGCGCGCGGAACCCTCACCAGCAACATGTGGTACTGAGTGTGTCCCCCCAAGTATGGAGTATACTAACGGCGGCAAACTGCATACATATCGATATGCAGAGACTGAGGGCAGAAGATCAGTCGCCGTTGGTCCAGTGCTCGAAGTGTCTGGGATACGGGCACACAAAGAAAACGTGCCATGAGGAGGAGGACAGATGCGCTCATTGCGGAGGGTCACACTTCCGAACGGAATGCGAAGTCTACCACGCAAATGAGGCGCCGGCATGTATAAACTGCCAGAAGGCAAGCATAACAAATAACAGGCACAACGCATTCAGCTCGGACTGCCCGGTACGCACAAAATGGGAGACTTTAGCGAGGTCCACAGTAGCCTACCAGTGTTAAGGTGGATACGGGCAATAACCGGAACAGCACAGAAAAACAAGGAGGACACCAGTATCGCGTAATACAAGCCAACCTGCAGAGGTGCAAACAAGCAACAGATGAGCTGATCATGGAGGCAGCTAAAAGGAAGGTTGCGTTTGCACTTCTGCAGGAACCATACACCGGATCAAGCAAGAAAATGAAAACCTACCAGGGCACCCGAACGATCCAATTTGAAGGAAACACGGACAAAACAAACAAGTCTGCAATTGTGGTGTTCGATGACAACATTGACGTAACCCAGTGCCCCAGGCTGACCACAGAAAACATTGCAGTGGCACGACTGAGAACTGAGGCCTGGAACATTGTTGTCATCTCGGTATACCTGGAGGGAGATGCAAAAATAGAAGAAGACATAGAACACATCCAAGAAATTATCAAAGTAGTGGGAAATAAAAGCATGATACTGGGGGGGGATGTAAACGCGTGGAACATATGGTGGGGGAGTAGGGAGAATAATAGGAGAGGGCAAGAGTTGGCAGGAGCATTGGACGAGATGGAGCTGCACATTCTCAACCAGGGCTTCAAACCCACCTTTGATTGTCACAGAGGAGGAAGGCATTTTACAAGCTGTGTGGACATCACGGTGTGCACGTCAGATATGCTTGGCAAAATAGCAAACTGGAGACTGGACGGTAACCTCACAGTGTCAGACCACAAAGCAATCCTGTTCGAAGTAAATCTGAGAAAATCAAAAGGCATAGATATTAAAAGAACAACTAGAATTTATAACACAAGAAAAGCAGATTGGACAGAATTCAGAACAGACATTAAACAGAATTGGGAAAGAATAAACATTAATTTGGAAGAAATAACAAAAATAACGACAGAAGAAGAACTAAACAATAAAGTAGAAGAATACACTAAAGTCATAGAAGAAGCATGCAAACGAAATATACCTGAGGCCGGACAAAAGAAGAAAGCAGGATTGACTTGGTGGACAGAAGAACTGACACAGAAGAAGAAAGAGGTGAAAACACTTAAAAAGCGCATACCAAATGCCGCTCAGGTGCGCAGAGAGAGTGTTGTCCAAGCATATCTGGACGCGAAGGAGGAATACCGGCAGCTTGTGGAGAAAGCCAGAACAACAAGCTGGAAAAAGTTCTGCGAAAAACAAGATAGGGAAACCATGTGGGATGGAATATATAGGGTGATAGGCCGCACGACAGTTAGGCAGGAGGACACCCCCCTGATTAAAAATGGGAAAGTATTGGAAGGCGAAGAGTCTGCCAGGGCTCTAGCGGAGGCATTCTATCCGGAAGACGATGCGCTGTCGGACAGTGTAGCCCACAAGGCAATTAGAATTAGGGCAGAAAAATTAAGCGAGGACAAAGGTGATGAGCTACCTGACCCTCCATTCACTATCGAAGAGCTGATGATTGCGACGGATAGCTTCAACCCAAAAAAGGCGCCAGGGCTAGATGGGTTCACTCCGGACATATGTAGGGCAGCCATAGCGTGCAAACCGGAGTTATTTTTAGCGTTGCTCAATAAATGCCTAGAGCTATCGCTCTTCCCTACGGTGTGGAAAGAGGCGGTAATAGTCATATTAAGGAAACCGGGGAAAGATGACTACTCAAATCCCAAATCCTACCGGCCGATTGGGCTATTGCCGGTATTAGGGAAAATTTATGAGAAGATGCTGGTGAAGCGAGTCAGGTGGCATACCCTCCGACAAATGAGTCCCAAGCAGTACGGGTTCACACCGCAACGCAGTGCCGAGGACTCCCTCTATGACCTTATCAAGCATATCAGATCAAAACTGAAAGAGCAAAAAATTACATTAGTCATATCGCTCGACATAGAGGGAGCCTTCGACAGTGCTTGGTGGCCCGCGGTAAGATGTAGGCTAGCCGAATCAAATTGCCCAGAAAATATCCGCAAAGTTTTAGATAGTTACCTGACGAACCGGAAGGTCAGGGTGAGATACGCTGGAGCAGAAGCTCGGAAGGCAACAGAGAAGGGATGTGTCCAAGGTTCCATCGGGGGACCCACATTCTGGAACGTTTTGCTGGATCCGTTATTAGCCAGTCTGGAGATGGGAGGGAACTACTGTCAGGCGTTCGCTGACGATGTGGTTCTGGTTTTCTCCGGCGATACAGCACTCGAGGTCCAGAGACAGGCGAATGCCGCCCTAAAACATGTCCAGGAGTGGGGTGAAGACAATAAACTGAAGTTTGCGCCTCAAAAGACAAAGGCCATGATAATTACAAACAAACTGAAGCACGACACACCACTTCTGAGCATGGGAGGGGTGGACATAGCCATGTCAAAGGAGATAAAGATACTGGGGTTGACGATAGACCATAAACTAACATTCAATGCACACGTAGCAAATGTCTGCCGCAAGGCATTGAACATATACAAACAGTTAGCGAGGGCAGCCAAAGTGGAGTGGGGGATCTCGCCGGAGATAACCAGAACTATATACGTAGCAGTAATAGAGCCTATTATAATGTACGCAGCAAGTGCCTGGTATCCAGCTGCTGAGAAATTAGGGATTAGGAAGTTTTTGAATGAGGTTCAGCGCGGATTCGTACAAAAAATGATAAAGTCTTATAGGACCACTTCGCTCAACGCGGCATTGTTGCTCTCGGGGATGCTTCCGCTGGATCTTAGGATCAGGGAAGCAGCCTCTCTTTATGAAATAAAAAAGGGACACTCAGTAAGAGTAGTCGGGGATAGGAGAGTGGAGCGACCCACACCGTATGTGGAACTACCACACCCAGCGACCCAAAAGGCAATAGAGTTCAAATTGGTGGCAGACGAGGCAGAGCTGGCCCAGCAAGAGGATGCCAGATATAAAATATATACTGACGGTAGTAAAATGAACGACAAAGTTGGGGCGGCTCTATCCTTTTGGGATGGAGACGTTGAAATTGAAACCAAAAAACTCAAGCTGGACCAGTTCTGCACCGTATACCAGGCGGAGTTACTGGCGCTGGTGAAGGCTACCGAGATTGCGACCGAACGGTCCGGTGGTAGCTTCAATATCTACAGCGACTCTAGGTCGGCTCTTGAGGCGATTACGCACGGTGTTTCCCTTCACCCCCTCGTAGTAGCTATAAGAGAAAATATCTCAAAAGTTGTCAAACAGGAAAAGATACTAAGACTCTTTTGGATAAAAGCACACGTGGGGTTGGAGGGGAATGAAAGAGCAGACGCATTGGCAAAAGAGGCAGCTGTGGGTTTGAAGAAAAAGCCGGACTATGATGGATGCCCGGTATCTTTCATCAAGCGTCAGATACGCAATGAAACACTAGAAGTGTGGCACAATAGGTACGCAGAGGGAACCACCGCATCTACCACCAAAATGTTTTTCCCCGACGCGTTGAGCGCGTATAGGCTAATTAAAAAGATAACGCTCAATCCACGGCTGGTGCAGGTGTTGACGGGGCACGGCGGATTTTCCGAGTACTTGCACCGTTTCAAGCGCAAGGACAGCCCGGCGTGTCCCTGCGACACAGGTAGTAGCGAAAGCATAGAACACATCCTAGTGGAATGCCCATTATACACAAACTTAAGATATAACTTAGAGTCAGAAATAGATCGCAACCTTAAAAAAGAAAATTTAGCAGAAATTATAGCCAGTAAAAATATAAGAGATGACTTTTTAGACTTTTGTCAAAACATAGCTAGTAAGGTGATTGAAAGGAACAAAAATTAATGTATATTTTTCTATTGCTAAAAAAAAAAAAAAAAAAAAAAAAAAAAAAAAAAAAAAAAAAAAAAAAAAAAAAAAAAAAAAAAAAAAAAAATGTCGATTTTGTTTTATTATTTTAATTGTATTTACAAATTTGGTGTTATTATTCAGTTTTTATTTTGACAATTCTGTTTTATTATTTTAATTGTACTTTTTGATTTTGTGTATTATTTTGTTTATATTTTCAAACTTGTTTATTATTATGTCAGTAAATTTTATTATTTGTCCATATTTTGCTTTTGCACACTATATACTGTGTTAGTTTTAAGGTAGATATTTTTATTAAAATAATGTAAATATAAATAATGGTAAAATAATAGTGTATGTAAGAGATTGTTTAAGGACAGGGCACAATAAAGTGCGAAATTGTTAATTAAGTAAAAAAGTAGATTTGTTAATATAAATAATAGTTAGTAATAAAAAATTGTAACCGCACAGACGGAAATAAATAGTAATTAGTAATAAAGTAGGCACTGGTCTCTCCGTCAATGGAAGACACACCAGTGGGATTTTTGTAATCTCTAATAAAAAAAAAAAAAAAAAAAAAAAAAAAAAAAAAAAAACCTAACCTAACCTAACCTAACCTAACCTAACCTAACCTAACCTAACCTAACCTAACCTAACCTAACCTAACCTAACCTAACCTAACCTAACCTAACCTAACCTAACCTAACCTAACCTAACCTAACCTAACCTAACCTAACCTAACCTAACCTAACCTAACCTAACCTAACCTAACCTAACCTAACCTAACCTAACCTAACCTAACCTAACCTAACCTAACCTAACCTAACCTAACCTAACCTAACCTAACCTAACCTAACCTAACCTAACCTAACCTAACCTAACCTAACCTAACCTAACCTAACCTAACCTAACCTAACCTAACCTAACCTAACCTAACCTAACCTAACCTAACCTAACCTAACCTAACCTAACCTAACCTAACCTAACCTAACCTAACCTAACCTAACCTAACCTAACCTAACCTAACCTAACCTAACCTAACCTAACCTAACCTAACCTAACCCAGTACCCCCCCAGCCCTCGTGGTGGTCGGATCGTTTTTAGAGTCGCTCCGCAGTTAAAAATTCTAAAAAGTGGTCTAAAGTGCTCGGATTTTGATGAAACAAGTGTTGGTGTGTAGAGGAAAGTTTCCTCCATACCCTCTAGTAAAGTTCACGATCCGGATTGCAGTGCAGTGCAGCATTTGGCTGAAAACCTTATTTTTGGAGGTTAAGTGTGAACTTGTGCAGCTTTAAAGTCGAACGCTGCCAAAACAAGAGCGGTGACCCCCCTCTTTTTTACCGCAATTCTGCGGGCAACCGTGTTCCCGATCATCTGGGCTACTCAAGGTTGGCTGGACGCCGCACCCTGGCGAGTTATTCAGTTTTTTCACAAAACCACGTGTGCTGAAAAAGCTGAAGGAGTGGAGTTACAGGCGTGAAACTTGGCATCAATCTGGACCTTCAGCTAAAAAGGCTAGTGGAACTTTAATTGGAATTTTATGTCTGCTGAAAAATTTTATACAGCACTTAGAAATTTGGAAAATTGGACCTCTATATCTTCGGCCGGAGGACAAATTTTGAAATTTTACAACTGCAGTCTGTTGCGCGCTCGTTTGAGGACTCTAAGTTTTAATTTTTGGAATTTTTGATTGAGCCATCTAAGAATAATAACTGAAAAACTGAAAATAGCCTATTTTATTAATTTTTTATACTAAGATACTGTCTTAAAATTATTGTTTGGTTTCAACCTAGAAGAGGCCTATTTTACCTTAATTTAGATATTTTTTTCAGAATTTTTACTCTATTTATTCAGGAGTTATCGATTTTTATATGTTTTTTGTAAATAACTCCTGAAATACAAGAAAAAATCACTTTTTTATGGTATAGGTGTGTTCCGTGGGCCTATCCGAGGTTAGTTAAGCCGAAACTCGGCCCAGATTACTCTGAAACCGCCGAATTCGGGTAAAGTCGGCCATTTTTGTTGACCCGGATACTCGTTTCTTTTTAGCATAGCTCCCTAACCGCTTGACGTGCGACGCTGCGGTTTTCATAATAGGGAATAGCAGCTTGTGGGGCCCGTATTGCAATTGTTTTCAGGCGTTTTCGGGCTCAAAGGTTTTTCAGGCCTGAAACCAATTTTAGGAGATAGAGAAAGTGACGCCGATCTGCACATCCAAAACCCGAGCTCGATACGACCATCGGTTGCGGAGTAATCGGCGGATCAAAGCGTCATCTGACAGTTCGGCGGCCATCTTGGATAGTTTGTTTTGGCCCTAACTCCTGAACCCGTGCAGGTAATTAGATTCTGATTTCAGAATAATACTCAGGGGATTACCATCTATATCGTCACCCAGTTTCAGCACATTTTGGGCAAAAAAAATTTCAGTTTCCTGAAAGTGGTTTCAGCAGCCAGAACAGGTCAAGCTGAGGCCAATAAGTCCAAACTCGGGCCTCCTGTGACGCATACAGCCGGAGATACCGCAGGTCAAAGTGTGACTTTGACGTTTGCGGCGGCCATTTTGGAAATATTAGAACACCAATATCTCTGGAACGGGTAGTCGTGGAGGGCTGGCGTTTTTTCGGTTGACTCTGTCTGGACGCCGGCTACTCGGCAGGAGTCGTTTCAGGCGTTTTCAGGCGAATAAAATTTTCAGCACTGAAAACCCACTCAGCGGATAGAGCTCGCCGAGCTCATTATTTTCAGCCCAAACACGAGTCGATTTGGCCGGGGGGTTCGGCAGATACAGCTAAGTATCCATTTTAATATCCCCTTCTTGTTTAATATCCCATTATTTTGAACAGCTGTATCTCCGGAGCCCTTTGAGCTACGAGACCGTGCTTGGTGTCGTTGTGAAGGGCTCGTGAGTATCTGTCCGGTGAAATCAACAGATCGACTCTACATAGAGAGGGTAAATATTTCCTTCATCGAGTCACCGCTTCGGGACCTTGAGGTGATTCTTCTTGTGGGGAGCGTCACTCCGGCCTGGAGCGATTTGCCTTTGCCTTCCTGCTGAGCTCATTGGACATGTCTAAGAACATTCCCCCTCCAAAGCGTTCCGCTAGGGTTCATGCTCCGGCCCCACCCCCTACGCAACGCGCTAGATCTAGGGCCATTGTTAAAGCTTCTGAGCCGGAGAGTAGTACTGTGGCTCGCGGCCCGGACTTGGCTCAGAGGGCTGCACAGCCAATCGAGGTCGTGGAACCTCTAGATCAGGTTCCACCTAATGCCTCGTGCGTGGAGCCTCCCCTGGGAGGGGCCGGTGATCCCTGGGAACGGGACACACAAAGTGGGGTTGGCATTCCCTCGGAGTCGGAGACCTCGGAGGCGGAGGACCCACCTCTATCCTCCACCCCTATCAGAGCTGTGGCTAGACCTGCCCCGCCTGATCTGCGTATACAGACACAGATAAAGCAGGCATTGGCCGCTGGTCCGTTGGGGGTTGTGGCGCAACGGGACTCCGAGCCTGGGTACGTGGATACCGAGGAATACGACTCCGACGCTTCAATGAACTCCTGCGACTCCACTAGAACCGTCGATGGAAGGAGGATCGTCCTGAGCGAGATGCCCCGCCAAGCCGGTGCTGTCCTCCAAAAGGCAAAGACGGAGCTGGAGAGCTCGGGCAACCTGAAAAGGGAGATTAGGGACAATGTCGTTTCAGCCATGCAGCTAATGTATGAGATGGTCCTGAAACTCTCGGATTCCCGAAACCTCCACATGGTGGAAAGTCATAGACTGAGAGAGGGAGTGGCAAGGGGAAGAGAGCGTCTGGCTCAAAGGCACGCCCGAACGCTAGAGATTGCCCTGACGGAGTATAAGAAACTCGAAGCGCACGTGGAGAGGCTCGCAAGTGACGTCGAGGCACTTCGCCAGATTCTCTTGTTCGACGCGTGCGAACCTATTAGAGAGCTGAAGCTGAGTACCCAGCTGGCCCTGAGGGAGTCACCCGAGCTAGCGAGCTCGGTGCTGGCTAGGGTGGCGGAAATGTCGGCCGGTCTTGAGCCACTCAGGGCTGCTCTACACTCAATGCAGCCCCGGGATGTGCAAGGAGTAGTGGAACCCGACGCTGGCGGCGGCCCTGATGTTGCTGGCCTTCACGAAGAGCTCAAGCTCATCCGTCAGGAGGTTGCTTCTCTGAGCCGACAACGGCTCGACTGTCCCATGAGTGAGGCGACCACCGAGGATATCATCGCTGCGGTGCGAGAAGCGTCCCTGGTTGCTCCTTCCCCTCCCCCATCCAACATGCTTGAAATACAGCAAATCCTGCAGACGTGCACCTCAACGCAGGCAACTGTGTTGGAGGTCTGGCAGGGCTTGCTGGCGATTCAGAGGGGCCTGCCCTCAAGAGAGTCCACTGAACTGCTGGGCTCCAAGGTGGAGGAGCTTAGGCGTGATGTCGGGGATCTCCAGGACACTACAGTTGAAAGTGTGGCGCCAATAAGGAGGACAGTTGAGCACCTGCAGGGACTGATGGAGAGCCGAATGAGCCCGGAACGGACGGAGCGGGCACCTGAGGAAATCTCAACGGTTCGTCGAGAGCCCGCAAAGTCGTATGCGGAGGTTCTTAGCACCCCGAGGCACAACCTGATGGTGGAGTCCATCGACCCACGCCATACTAGTGACGATATTATAAAGTCGATTAAGGCAAAGGTGGACGTCGTCGCGCTCGGGGTGGGGATAAGCAGCATCAGGAGGCTGCGCAATCAAAAGGTCGCTATTGGATGTACCTCGGAGCGAGACAGAGAGGCACTCGGAGACGCAATAAGGGAGGCTGGGGATGGATTCACGGTTGTGAATCCTCAACCGAAGAGCCCCCTTATTCGACTCGTGGGGGTCATAAATGACCTAAAAGACGGCGAAATTGTTTTGGCTTTGCCAAAGCAAAATGCCAGTCTCCTCAGTGGCCTATCGCCTGACCAGTTACATATGAAGGTGGTCAGACGAACTAAAGGCAGAACTCCAGCCACGACAAATGTTATCCTTGAGGCGGGTGTGGGCCTCTGGCAGCGTCTGGTCGGACAGCGTGTCAAGCTGGGCTACCAGGTGGTCCTAGCGATCGACCAGTCCCCGATCACACAGTGTTTCAACTGTCTGGGCTTTGGGCACCTGGCGCGAGACTGCAAGTCGCAAATTAGCTGTGGCTATTGCGCAGAGGGCCACGACACACGAGAGTGTCCCAACCGATCACTCCCTCCTCGCTGTGTGAACTGCCATAAAAATAAGAGGCATAACAATCCTCTACACCCAGCCTATTCGAGCGAATGCCCGGAATGGTCCAAATGGGACCGAATATCGAGATCGGTTATAAATTATTGCTAAGGGCACCCCACGGAGCATCAAGTTCGTACAGGTTAATCTGGGCCGAGGCCTTGCTGCGACTAAGGAGATCCTCTGCGAAGCACTGGGCAATGGCACCGATTTTCTGCTCGCACAAGAACCCTACGTGGGTGCAAAGGGCACACTTTCTGCATCTTGTGCTACCATTCAATACCCCGGCGGTACCAGAGACTCCCCAGTGAAGTCGGCAATCATCGTCACCAATCCCAACTTAACGGTGGTGACCAACCAGACTCTTAACTGCCCGAACATAACTTCACTAGTTTTGCGTACCGGACATTTCACCTTAGGCGTAATAAATGTATATTTCGAGGGCAACCTGGACTTGGAGCCTCACCTTAGAAGGCTTGAGCGTGTTATTCGTGAAATCGGAACTCGGCATATTGTTATTGCTGGCGATGTCAATGCAATGAGTCCTTGGTGGGGATGCGATGCTGAGGACAGTCGTGGTAGAGCGATCACGGACTTGCTGGCTCAGAATGAGATGAGCATCCTAAACCAGGGTAGCGAGCCAACATACCACACCTTCAGGGGCGGTAAACTATACTGCAGCATTGTAGACATTACTGCCTGTAGTGACTTAGTGCTGGCAAAAGTGTCTCAATGGAGGGTGAACACGGACTCTGCCATTCTCACCGACCATCGCAAAATCACATTTAAGCTTGATCTGGGCGTTGAGGAACCAATCATGAAACATCCTTCCACCAGAATATACAACGTGCGAAAGGCGAAATGGGGCCTTTTTACGGACACTCTCAGCGACGTCATGACGGAGATGGGTATTACCAGAGAGGAAGCCGAGATATGCAATGACCCGGTAAAGCTGGAAAATCTCGTCCTAAAGTATACCATGGCGATTACCAGGGCCTGCGACGAGGCGATCCCCAAGCTCGCTCAGAGGAGGGTAAGCACAAAGCCACCATGGTGGACGGAGGAGTTGGAGACAGAAAAAGGATCTGTCAAAACCCTGAGAAGGCGGATCCATTCCGCAAACCCCAGAAGGAGGCCATTCTGCGTGGACGACTACCTGAAGGCAAAAGAGGCGTATAAGCGCAACATTGAGGCGGCCCTAACGGCTAGTTGGAAGGAGTTTTGCTCAAGGCAAAAGGAGGAGGACGTCTGGAGCTGCGCACAGAGAATTATTACTCGATGCTCTAATACCAGCCGGATTCAGGCAAGCCTCCTCAGGGATCCTGAGACAGACGAGATTCTCTCAGCCGAGTCCTCAGCCGACCATCTCGCTGAAACATTTTTCCCAGTGGACGACCCCGTAACGGATTCCCCGGCCCAAAAGGCAATTCGGGAGAGCGTGAGAGAAAAGATTCGGCATCAACATCATGTGCCATCAACCAATAATGGCCCTCAACCGTCAACAGCACAGCCCTTCACCCATACCGAGCTCCGTAAAGTATACGCGGGTATGAGCCCCAAAAAGGCGCCTGGGGCAGATGGCTTTACGGCTGATATTTGCCACAGGGCTTACAGAACCGACACAGAATTCCAGCTAGCCATGCTCAATAAGTGCCTCGAGGTAGGACATTTCCCTGAGGCCTGGAAGGAAGCAAGGATCAGGGTTATCCCAAAGCCAGGTAGACCAGATTATACACTGGCCAAGGCGTACCGACCTATCGGGCTTCTCCCAATCTTAGGCAAGGTCCTGGAAAAGCTTGTGGCAAACAGGCTCACCTGGACGCTGGAGAGCGGGGGCCTACTCAATAGAAGGCAGTATGGGTTCAGACCACAGTGTGGAACGGAGGACGCACTCTACGATATCGTAAATTTTGTTAGGCGAGGTATTAGTGCCAAGAAAATAGTTGCAGTTATCTCGCTGGATATCGAGGGTGCGTTCGACAATGCTTGGTGGCCAGTGATTCTTCAACAGCTGCTCGAGAAGAATATAGACAAGGATACTCTACGACTCCTTGACAGTTACCTTTCTGATCGCTGTATCACCTTAGAATACCTGGCCCATACTGTCACCAAACCAACCACAAGGGGCTGCATCCAGGGATCTATTTGTGGGCCCATCTTATGGAACATCCAGCTGGACCCCCTCATGGTGGCAGCAGAAACGCTCAAAGCACACGTTCAGGCATACGCGGACGACCTGGTTGTCCTAGCAGAAGCAGACACTGCTGCCGAGCTCGAACAGATCGTTAACGAGGCACTAGACTGTATTGCGGAATGGGGACGGGCATGCAAAATGAAGTTCGCGGCTCATAAAACCCAAGCTATGATAGTAACTAGGAAGCTGAAGTACGATGAGCCAAGGTTCTCTCTCAATGGAACGCCCCTCGAGAATACCAATCGAGTTAAGCTTCTCGGTCTAACCATAGACGCAGGACTAACCTTCCTTCCGCACTTGCAGGAGGTCACCAAGAAAACGGCCAACATTTTTAAAATGGTGGCGAGGGCGGCTCGGGCGCAATGGGGTCTTAATTCAAACATCCTGAGGATCATATACACCGGAGTGGTGGAGCCTGCTGTCACCTATGCCGCCAGCTCATGGGCGGAAATTGCTGGGAAAAAGTACGCTAAGAAAAAGCTGGACACTATTACCAGGATGTTTGCAATTAAGATCTCCAAGGCGCATAGGACTTCGTCACTCATCGCTACGGCCGTCCTTGCAAGGGTGATTCCACTTGATCTGAGGGCAGTGGAGTATCTTAAGCTGTACGAAACAAAAAGAGGGAGGCCTCTGGAAGAGCTGCCTGGCAGGACGATGGAACCTCGGGTGCACCCATCTGAGCTGCCACATCCTGCTCTGAGGACCGAGATCACGTTCCAAAACATCTCAAGTGAACAAGACCTACTCAATATCGAGAACGACTGGCCTAGACTGTACACCGATGGCAGCAAAATCGAGGGGAGGGTTGGCGCAGCGGTTTCATGCTGGGACCAGGATGGTGAGACCAAAAAATTTGAGCTCAGACTGGCAAACTACTGCTCTGTCTTCCAAGCCGAAATGGTTGCCATTCTCAGAGCACTCACATTTGCCAATGGCAAGAAAACCGCAACCTCAGCCAACATCCTCTCAGACTCGAGATCAGCGCTGGAGTCCATCGTAGATACTTGCACAAGGAACCCGGTTACTCTGCAAATCCAGAACGCCATCTCCGAAGCCAAACAATCGGGTAGACAGATTAACCTCTTCTGGGTCAAGGCTCACGTAGGCATACCCGGTAATGAGAGAGCAGACGAACTGGCAAAGCACGCTGCACTGTTTAGGAAAACCGCACTAGCATATGACAGATTCCCACTGTCCTACGCTAAGCGTACCATCAGGGACTCGACGCTGGACAGCTGGCAGGAGCGATATACGCTGGAGACAAACCCGGACCGTGGCATCAGGCTATTCTTCGGCGACGTTAGGAGGGCGTATAAAACCCTAGAAAAAGTAGGTACTCTATACAATCTTAGGGCCCAACTCTTCACGGGGCATGGAGGATTCCGTGAATACCTACATAGGTTCAAACTGTATGGGACGCCAGCCTGTGTTTGCGATGATACATCCCATGAGACGGTCAAGCATTTAATCAGTCACTGTCACAGATTCTCACGGGAGAGGTATGATTGCGAACAGAGGCTGGGTCGCCCCCTGGACGCATTTGAGGACTTGATTGGTGACGACGATTGCCGGGTTCATTTTCTGGCTTTTGCAGAAATGGTCGTAGAGAAAGCAGCAAAAGCCAATGGCTCTACGCTTCCCTGACAGATAGATAGTTCTAACTAAATAAGTCTAGGTGTCTTAGTTTAATATCACAGCTACTACTACTAGTAATATAAGTTAATTTAAGGTAAAAATTTGTGTGCTAGTCTATATTATGTTTGAAGTAGTTAATTGAATAGGCCAATATCAAAAAACTAGGTTTATATCAGTAAAGAAAGAAAGGGGGAGGAAGAAAAAAAAAAAAAAAAAAAAAAAAAAAAAAAAAAAAAAAAAAAAAAAAAAAAAAAATAGAATTATATATATTATGGATTAATGTTAGTTATAGTGCCTAATATGTAAACATATTTATGTTCTAAAGTAAAATTGTAGTATTAAGCTTATGTTTGAAGTTGTAATGACTAAGAACAATAAATTTGGGGGAGAGAAAGAAAAAAAAAAAAAAAAAAAAAAAAAAAAAAAAAAAAAAAAAAAAAAAAAAAATATATATATATATAAATATTATTATCTATCTCTTCTTTAGTTCGTAAGTTGATAAACTAGTATAAATTTTCGACTGTATAACGTTTAAGTCATAGAATTAACTGCTGAACTGTAAATCAGCAATATAAGCATGTAAGGCAGGAGGTGTTTTTAGTCGGTTGGAGTCCGACACTATCCAGACTGGCTCGTATTGTGAGGCAGCCTGGGTGTAAGTCCGAGCGGATTTCCACCTCCTGCCAAAAAAAAAAAAAAAAAAAAAAAAAAAAAAAAAAAAAAAAAAAAAAAAAAAAAAAAAAAAAAAAAAAAACCTAACCTAACCTAACCTAACCTAACCTAACCTAACCTAACCTAACCTAACCTAACCTAACCTAACCTAACCTAACCTAACCTAACCTAACCCCGAGGACGCAGCCCCCGGAGCACGCGGCTATTCACTCGGTGGTAATAACATCAACAGACGAGGAGGAAACAAGCGACCAAGTAATGGAGAAGATAAGAAAGGCGGTCAACGCAAAAGAGGAAGGCTTCCAGATAGATAGGGTACGTAAGGCAAGAGGCAGAAAAGTGATCTTGGGATGCAAGTCGAAAACAGAAGTAGATAGGGTAAGAGAGAGACTAAACAAAGAAGGTGCGGATCTGAGAGTGGAAGAGATTAAAAATAAGGACCCATTAATAATCATAAGAAACGTTAATAGGTTCAACACAGACGAGGACATAGGCAAAGCGCTGAGACAGCAAAATAAGCATCTGTTAAAGGACGTACCGGAGGAACAATACAGAGCCACAATTAGATATAAGAAGAGCGCGCGGAACCCTCACCAGCAACATGTGGTACTGAGTGTGTCCCCCCAAGTATGGAGTATACTAACGGCGGCAAACTGCATACATATCGATATGCAGAGACTGAGGGCAGAAGATCAGTCGCCGTTGGTCCAGTGCTCGAAGTGTCTGGGATACGGGCACACAAAGAAAACGTGCCATGAGGAGAAGGACAGATGCGCTCATTGCGGAGGGTCACACTTCCGAACGGAATGCGAAGTCTACCACGCAAATGAGGCGCCGGCATGTATAAACTGCCAGAAGGCAAGCATAACAAATAACAGGCACAACGCATTCAGCTCGGACTGCCCGGTACGCACAAAATGGGAGACTTTAGCGAGGTCCACAGTAGCCTACCAGTGTTAAGGTGGATACGGGCAATAACCGGAACAGCACAGAAAAACAAGGAGGACACCAGTATCGCGTAATACAAGCCAACCTGCAGAGGTGCAAACAAGCAACAGATGAGCTGATCATGGAGGCAGCTAAAAGGAAGGTTGCGTTTGCACTTCTGCAGGAACCATACACCGGATCAAGCAAGAAAATGAAAACCTACCAGGGCACCCGAACGATCCAATTTGAAGGAAACACAGACAAAACAAACAAGTCTGCAATTGTGGTGTTCGATGACAACATTGACGTAACCCAGTGCCCCAGGCTGACCACAGAAAACATTGCAGTGGCACGACTGAGAACTGAGGCCTGGAACATTGTTGTCATCTCGGTATACCTGGAGGGAGATGCAAAAATAGAAGAAGACATAGAACACATCCAAGAAATTATCAAAGTAGTGGGAAATAAAAGCATGATACTGGGGGGGGATGTAAACGCGTGGAACATATGGTGGGGGAGTAGGGAGAATAATAGGAGAGGGCAAGAGTTGGCAGGAGCATTGGACGAGATGGAGCTGCACATTCTCAACCAAGGCTTCAAACCCACCTTTGATTGTCACAGAGGAGGAAGGCATTTTACAAGCTGTGTGGACATCACGGTGTGCACGTCAGATATGCTTGGCAAAATAGCAAACTGGAGACTGGACGGTAACCTCACAGTGTCAGACCACAAAGCAATCCTGTTCGAAGTAAATCTGAGAAAATCAAAAGGCATAGATATTAAAAGAACAACTAGAATTTATAACACAAGAAAAGCAGATTGGACAGAATTCAGAACAGACATTAAACAGAATTGGGAAAGAATAAACATTAATTTGGAAGAAATAACAAAAATAAAGACAGAAGAAGAACTAAACAATAAAGTAGAAGAATACACTAAAGTCATAGAAGAAGCATGCAAACGAAATATACCTGAGGCCGGACAAAAGAAGAAAGCAGGATTGTCTTGGTGGACAGAAGAACTGACACAGAAGAAGAAAGAGGTGAAAACACTCAAAAAGCGCATACCAAATGCCGCTCAGGTGCGCAGAGAGAGTGTTGTCCAAGCATATCTGGACGCGAAGGAGGAATACCGGCAGCTTGTGGAGAAAGCCAGAACAACAAGCTGGAAAAAGTTCTGCGAAAAACAAGATAGGGAAACCATGTGGGATGGAATATATAGGGTGATAGGCCGCACGACAGTTAGGCAGGAGGACACCCCCCTGATTAAAAATGGGAAAGTATTGGAAGGCGAAGAGTCTGCCAGGGCTCTAGCGGAGGCATTCTATCCGGAAGACGATGCGCTGTCGGACAGTGTAGCCCACAAGGCAATTAGAATTAGGGCAGAAAAATTGAGCGAGGACAAAGGTGATGAGCTACCTGACCCTCCATTCACTATCGAAGAGCTGATGATTGCGACGGATAGCTTCAACCCAAAAAAGGCGCCAGGGCTAGATGGGTTCACTCCGGACATATGTAGGGCAGCCATAGCGTGCAAACCGGAGTTATTTTTAGCGTTGCTCAATAAATGCCTAGAGCTATCGCTCTTCCCTACGGTGTGGAAAGAGGCGGTAATAGTTATATTAAGGAAACCGGGGAAAGATGACTACTCAAATCCCAAATCCTACCGGCCGATTGGGCTATTGCCGGTATTAGGGAAAATTTATGAGAAGATGCTGGTGAAGCGAGTCAGGTGGCATACCCTCCGACAAATGAGTCCCAAGCAGTACGGGTTCACACCGCAACGCAGTGCCGAGGACTCCCTCTATGACCTTATCAAGCATATCAGATCAAAACTGAAAGAGCAAAAAATTACATTAATCATATCGCTCGACATAGAGGGAGCCTTCGACAGTGCTTGGTGGCCCGCGGTAAGATGTAGGCTAGCCGAATCAAATTGCCCAGAAAATATCCGCAAAGTTTTGGATAGTTACCTGACGAACCGGAAGGTCAGGGTGAGATACGCTGGAGCAGAAGCTCGGAAGGCAACAGAGAAGGGATGTGTCCAAGGTTCCATCGGGGGACCCACATTCTGGAACGTTTTGCTGGATCCGTTATTAGCCAGTCTGGAAATGGGAGGGAACTACTGTCAGGCGTTCGCTGACGATGTGGTTCTGGTTTTCTCCGGCGATACAGCACTCGAGGTCCAGAGACAGGCGAATGCCGCCCTAAAACATGTCCAGGAGTGGGGTGAAGACAATAAACTGAAGTTTGCGCCTCAAAAGACAAAGGCCATGATAATTACAAACAAACTGAAGCACGACACACCACTTCTGAGCATGGGAGGGGTGGACATAGCCATGTCAAAGGAGATAAAGATACTGGGGTTGACGATAGACCATAAACTAACATTCAATGCACACGTAGCAAATGTCTGCCGCAAGGCATTGAACATATACAAACAGTTAGCGAGGGCAGCCAAAGTGGAGTGGGGGATCTCGCCGGAGATAACCAGAACTATATACGTAGCAGTAATAGAGCCTATTATAATGTACGCAGCAAGTGCCTGGTATCCAGCTGCTGAGAAATTAGGGATTAGGAAGTTTTTGAATGAGGTTCAGCGCGGATTCGTACAAAAAATGATAAAGTCTTATAGGACCACTTCGCTCAACGCGGCATTGTTGCTCTCGGGGATGCTTCCGCTGGATCTTAGGATCAGGGAAGCAGCCTCTCTTTATGAAATAAAAAAGGGACATTCAGTAAGAGTAGTCGGGGATAGGAGAGTGGAGCGACCCACACCGTATGTGGAACTACCACACCCAGCGACCCAAAAGGCAATAGAGTTCAAATTGGTGGCAGACGAGGCAGAGCTGGCCCAGCAAGAGGATGCCAGATATAAAATATATACTGACGGTAGTAAAATGAACGACAAAGTTGGGGCGGCTCTATCCTTTTGGGATGGAGACGTTGAAATTGAAACCAAAAAACTCAAGCTGGACCAGTTCTGCACCGTATACCAGGCGGAGTTACTGGCGCTGGTGAAGGCTACCGAGATTGCGACCGAACGGTCCGGTGGTAGCTTCAATATCTACAGCGACTCTAGGTCGGCTCTTGAGGCGATTACGCACGGTGTTTCCCTTCACCCCCTCGTAGTAGCTATAAGAGAAAATATCTCAAAAGTTGTCAAACAGGAAAAGATACTAAGACTCTTTTGGATAAAAGCACACGTGGGGTTGGAGGGGAATGAAAGAGCAGACGCATTGGCAAAAGAGGCAGCTGTGGGTTTGAAGAAAAAGCCGGACTATGATGGATGCCCGGTATCCTTCATCAAGCGTCAGATACGCAATGAAACACTAGAAGTGTGGCACAATAGGTACGCAGAGGGAACCACCGCATCTACCACCAAAATGTTTTTCCCCGACGCGTTGAGCGCGTATAGGCTAATTAAAAAGATAACGCTCAATCCACGGCTGGTGCAGGTGTTGACGGGGCACGGCGGATTTTCCGAGTACTTGCACCGTTTCAAGCGCAGGGACAGCCCGGCGTGTCCCTGCGACACAGGTAGTAGCGAAAGCATAGAACACATCCTAGTGGAATGCCCATTATACACAAACTTAAGATATAAACTAGAGTCAGAAATAGATCGCAACCTTAAAAAAGAAAATTTAGCAGAAATTATAGCCAGTAAAAATATAAGAGATGACTTTTTAGACTTTTGTCAAAACATAGCTAGTAAGGTGATTGAAAGGAACAAAAATTAATGCACTATTGTGTTTTCTATGTATATTTTTCTATTGCTAATTATTGTGTTTTATTATTTCTCTTGTACTTGTTGATTATGTGTAATTATTTCGTTTATAATTTGTCAATATTGTTTTAAAATTTCCTCCGCCCGCGGCCTCGCTCAGGGCGGCATATGGTTCGCGGCGTACGCGCGCCTTCGCCGCCCAGCTCGCCGGCGGCGATGCGGATCAGCCAGGGGTGAGTCCTCCCTGATCCGCTCCGCCGCCTCCTTCTGCAAGATAACTTCCTCGCAGAAGGATGCGACCGCTTCCCACGACCTCGCGCAGCTCATGGATTGAACCACGGCCGGCAGCGCGAGGTCGTTCCCTATCACTGCGGTGAGTTCCCGACGCTGCAACTCCCAGGCAGGACACTGCTCGAGAGTGTGTTGCACCGAGTCTTCACCGCAGTCGCAGTGGTGGCACATCGGACTCGCCTCCCTCCCAAGCCTATGCAGGTATGTACCGAAGCAACCATGTCCGGTCAATACCTGCACCAGCCTAAAGGAGAGAGTCCCATGCTGCCGCACTGCCCACTCCTCGAGAATCGGCCTGAGCGCCTCCACGGTCCGAACGCCAGCTCGTGGAGCCTCAAGCCGATGCCCCCACCGTACCATCAACGTCCGGTGGGCCTCCTCGCGCCAACCTCGCAACTCCTCGGGCAGGGGGACAGAACCCCCGGCCCGGGCTGCCGCCGCGCGCTTGTAAACCTCGGCGAGCACCTCCGCATCCAAATCCCACGGGGGTGTCCCAGCCAACGCACACGCCGCGTCTGTGGACACCGTGCGGTATCCGCGAATGGCCTTGATCGCCAGGGTACGCTGAGGGCGCCACAAGCGCACCCTGTTCCCGGCGGACAAGGACTCCGCCCACACGGGTGCGCCGTACAGTGCCATCGACCGTACCACCCCCGTGTAAAGCCGCCGGCAGGCGACGCTGGCGCCGCCCACGTTCGGCAAGAGCCGACCGAGAGCGGCGGCAACGCCCTCCAGCTTGGGCACCAGAATGCGGAAGTGCTCGTCAAAGTTCCACCGCCTGTCTATCACTAGGCCCAGATACTTGATCTGGGCCCCGATCCGTACGGGGACCGAGCCAACCGTTATCGAGGCGCCAGCAGGTGGACCGCGACGAGGCCCGTGAAAGAGCACGGCCTCAGTCTTGGCAGGGGCCACCCTAAGCCCCAGCGCCTCGATGCGCCCGACCACTTGGGCCACCCCCTCGTTGGCCAGGCGCGCCGCCTCCTCGAAGCTTTGTCCCCGGGCCGTGACGAGCGTGTCATCCGCATAGCAGATGACGTCCAGGCCCGGGGGAAAAGCTCCACGCAGCACCCAGTCGTAACCGATGTTCCACAGGGGAGGTCCTAGGACTGAACCCTGCGGAACACCGCACGCCATGGGTCTGCGGAGCAAAGCTCCGTCGCGGTCCTCGCACAGAACCACCCTGCCCTCAAGGTAGTCTGCCACCAGCCGCCTCAGGTAAACCGGCACTCCATGGAACCGGAGCGCCTCGCCGATGCAGCCGAACGGCAGACTACCGAAGGCGTTGGCGATATCCAAGGATACCGCCAACAACACCCCTCCGCCAGCGACGGCCTCCTCCGAAGCGGCCCTCAGACGCAGGATGGCATCGATCGTCGAACGCCCAGCGCGGAAACCGTACTGAGCGTCCGACAGACCGGAGCCGACCTCTTCCAGATGCCGGAGGATACGGGTGGCGAGAACTCTCTCAAGCAACTTCCCCGCCTCCTCCAGCAAAACGATAGGCCTGTAGGCCGCCACGGTGTCGGGAGGTCGTCCCGGCTTAGGGAGGAGCACCAGCTTCCCCGCCTTCCAGCAGTCAGGGAACCGTCCGGACGCCAGGCACACGTCGAACAGCTCCCTGAGGCGGTCCCCCATGTGGTTGAGGGCCAGGGCCAACACCCGTCCGGGTACCCCGTCGGGCCCGGGGGCGGTGTTCTTCGAGCGCATCCGAAGAACAGCCGCCGCCACCTCCGCCTCTGTGACGGGCGGAGCACTGAGGTCGGCCTCCCGGTCGTCGGTCTCTGCGGCGACCATTGCCGGGGGCACGTGCTCCGCTCGTTGCGGGAATAGGCCCTCAACCACCTCCACGAGGAAGCCGGGTTGGAGAGTCTCCACAAGGGGGGGACCCCGACAGCGTAGCTTATTCAGCGCAGCTCGGTAGGGGCGGCCCCAGGGGTCACGGTCGAGACCCTCCAACAGCTCGTGCCGCGCCTCCTCCTTGGCGCGGCGAATGGCCAGCTTTAGGGCGCACACCTCGTCGATGTACGCCGCATAAAGCCGGTCTTCCCTCTCGACGTCACGGGGGTGACGTCGCCGGCTGCGGGTGTAGGACCTCCGCGCCGCAAAACACGCTGCGCGAAGGGAGGCAAGCTCCGGGGACCACCAGTAGACCTCCGTCTTCGGGGACCAACACTTAGCACGGGGCATGGCCGTATCGCAGATTTGCGTAATCGCATCGCGAAAACGGCCAGCCGCAGCGTCGGCACCCTCGGACGAAGGCGGGGAGGCGAACCAATTGGAAATAATGGCCGCCTCCTCTAGCAGGACCTTGTCCATTCGCCCCACAGCCCACCGCGGAAACGCGCCGCCACGCCGAGAGGGAACGTGACCCCTTCTGGGGCCCTGGGACCGGGAGAGCTCGAATCGGATGTATCTATGATCCGAGAGCGTCTCAACCTCATCCAGGACACGCCAGCTCCTTACTTGCGCTTCGACGGCAGGGGTAGCGAACGAGAGGTCCACTATCGACCCCCCCTGCCGACGAACGCACGTGTCGGTGGTGCCTCTGTTGAGGAGACAGAGGCCCACCGACGTCGCCCACTCTTCGACTGCCCGACCGCGGGCATCCGTTCCGGGGGAGCCCCACGCCGTAGATTTGGCATTGAAGTCCCCCAGAACGAGCACCTGACGAGGTGCTGTCCGCCGTATCGAGGCCTCCACTCTATTGAGGAAGACCTCGAATTCCGCCAGACTCCGGTTTGGGGAGAAGTACACGCCGAACAGCGTTACCTCCCCCCAATCGGCAGCAACGAACCCCTCGCCCCTGTCTCTGAGCGACAAGGGTGGGGAGCGAAGCGCAGCGGAGCTGACGATGGCCACGGAGCCGTCCCGGTCACCCACCCAATTTGGGCAGGGAGGAACGAAGTAGGGCTCCGCGGCTACGGCCACACCTATTGACCACTCCGCCATCGCTTGCAGGAGGAGGTCCTGGGCGCCGGCGGAGTGGTTCAAATTCGTCTGGAGGAGATTGGAGGGTGTGCAATACATTATTGGATTGTTGACACCTCCATCTCTCCTCCCGCGGTCGGTGACCGAGGACCGGGAGCCGCCGTGGTCGAACGACCAGCTCCCGGATGCCTCGGCGCGTTGGGGATCGTGCACCCCTCCCGCCCCATCAAATGGTTGGCGGGCCGATTGCCCGCCGCGCACGGGGGGCAGTAAGGGGCGGCGGAGCATTCCGCCGCCTTGTGCCCCAGTTGGCCGCAGCGGAAGCACAATCTGCTGCAGTCCACGGCGCTAGTGCAATTGGCCCGCAAGTGGCCCCTGGCCATGCACCCATAACACCTCGCAGGCCTCCCCTCCAAGACCGTGATTCGGGCCGAGGAGAAGCCCACGAGGAGTCGTCCAGCTTTGGCCAGAAGCTTGGCCGCAGCGATGGGGCAGCGCACCCACACCGCACCCGCTCCTCCGGGGCCGGGGCGGACGGCACCGACCTTGACGGAGCCGGGAGCACACTCAGCAAACGCTTCAATGCGCTCCCGGACCTCCGCCGCCGTGACGGAGTCGTCCAAGCCCGACACGCGCAACTCCGCGCATTTCGTCGGCCTGGCGACGGTGACGCCATCCCGTCCCGCCACAATGCCTCGTAGCGCCGCGGCCACCATGTCGGCCTGTTTCTCCCCCTCCTTGCCGGGGAACTCCAGGATGCGCGCCCCTGTCCGCGCCAACCGCACCTTCCCTCCGACGCCAGGGAGGGCCCCGTCGAGGACCGACCTCGCCTCCTGGAGGAAGCCCGCATAGGTGAGTCCCTCCGCCTCGGGCGCCACCGTGATGACCACGGCGGCACTCTTTGGCGGAGAGAGTTTGGGCCCCCTCTTACCAGCCGTTTGCCCTGTTACCGGCGCGGAAGGGTTCTTCGCCTTCCTGGAGCGCCGCCTCTTCCGCTTCCCCCCAACCGTCTGCCACCCCTCCTCAGCTGCAGCTGAAGTGGGTGGAGCAGGAGGAGCGGGGACCGACGCGGGCACCGGAGCCGGAGCACTAGGAGCGGCGGCCGGCGGCACCCTCCGCCCCCCCTTCTTCCCCTTCCTCCTGTCGGTAGGAGCCTGAGCGGCACGAGCTTTGGCCGGCACAGGCGGCTTGGGCGCGGCGGGCTCGCCGGCCACCGCCGCAAATGACTTGGCGCCCATCCCCGGCTGGTTTGGTGGGGCTCCGCGCTTGTCAGCCGCCAACGGCGGCCGAATCCGCTTTTCGGGGAGCAGGCGGTCCTGGACGCCGGCCAGGCGTCCGTCTACCAGGCTCCCCACGAACCTGGCCAGCTGGCTCATTTGAGCGTCGCTGAACGCGTCGCCCAGAGCCCCACAAGCCACCTCCATCCCATTGGCCGGCTCCATCACCTCCAGGGGTGGTGCAGCTGGCGGCTTCTCGGCCCGCGGAGAGCCGGCCCGGGTGATGTCGACCCCACTGACCCGGAGATCGACCCGAAGCTGGGCCAGCTCAGCGCGGAGCTGCTGCACCTCTTCCTCGAGGCGGGCATTGGCAGCCTCGGAGGCGGCAGAGCGTTCGGAGAGCCGCTCCACCACCCCACCCAACGCGCTGGCGGCTGTCTTGAGTCCCTTCACGAAGTCGCCCTTGAGGTTTTGGGACCTCGTGGCGACCTTCATAACGAGGCTCAACGAGTCGCTCGCCGTCTGCATCAGGTCCGCTGCGTCTGCTGCGGACCCCTCGGTCGCGGAGCGGATCCTGTCGGTCAATTGACCGACCTGATCCTCCGCGGCCGCCTCTCCATCAGCGCGCACGCGTCTGTACGCCGCGCTGTTAGAAAACACCGACGACGACGACCCGACCGGGGTGATATCACCCGGGGTCGGTGTCGCCGCCATCGGTGCTGTGGGTCGGCGGTGCGGCGTGAGCGACCGCGTTCTCGACCCCGCTCCTCCTCTGTTAGAGGGGCGTACTTTCCGAGGCGCCCGGATGGACACCTCGAAAGCCTCCTCTTGATCGTCCGGGAAGCTGCGCTTCTCGGCGCCTCCCGGCTTGACGGTGTTTGACCTCCCTGCTGGATTGAGGTCCTCCTCCTTACTCGCCTGGGGCAAGCGGCCCCGACTCCGGGTGGAGGGCCGGTCCGCCAACCGCGTCAGCACCACTCTTGGCACTGGCGTGTCGGCACGCGACTCCTCGCACTCCACACTTTCTCCTTCAACATCTTTGGTGATTTTATTTTTTTCCATTTTTGTTCCCACGAGTATGGGACGATGTAGGGAAACACTGTCGGGTGACGCCCATTCCGGCCAGTGTAGCTATATACTGTAGAGGTCGCCAGGTATCTACAGGTTTTTACGACTTCGCTGTCGGGTGTTCCTTTTGAGTTTTCCTTCTCGCAGGCCGGCCAATTAAGGCAAGCCCTCCGCTCACAGCGCCGCCGTACCCCATCCGCCAACGATGGGGGTCGTTGGTAGGTCACCGTGGTCTCCGGAATTCCAGGAGCTGGCGAAGCTCCCTTGTTGGTGATTACCTGTTTTCAGGTAACCACCCTCCCCCTCAACCTCCTTCCGTCCACAACAAGTCCCGTACCCCATACCGCCTACGATGGGGGTCGTTGGGAGTATGCTGCGGTCTCCGGGATTCAAGGAGAGCCGGCGTAGACTCCCCTTCCTACTCACCTACCTAACCTACCCAGACTAACCTAGCCTAACCTAACCTAAACCCAACCCAGCCCCTTTGTCGCATCTGGCATGTCCTCTGCTATTCAGAGGAACACCCAGAGCGACATCCCCCCCCGTCAGGTATTCGCCACCGCCAACAAGAGCCCACGAATGGGAAGTTATTGACGGTGCCCAGGGTGCACCGGCCCAGCGGGTTGTCCTTCCCCCCGGACGTATCCGAAAGAGACTAGCAACCCACCAAGCACACGTGGAGGTTACCTGACCCGCACCCCAACCTAACCTAACCTAACCTAACCTAACCTAACCTTTTTTTTTTTTTTTTTTTTTTTTTTTTTTTTTTTTTTTTTTTTGATCACGCTGGGAAAAAATGCATTACGCATACCCACCCATTGGGGGAATGGGGGGCTATGTGGGACTCCCCGGGCTGAGGCCCGGTATACCCACTAAAATAACCCAGCGGCACTCCCGCATCGTCTGAGTGGAGGAGGACTGGGAAACTGGCACAGCCTTTACGTCCAGTCCTCCGCCGACGACTGCCCGCCTTTACGGCAGGCCCCTCACGCCCCTCCTAGTGGAGGGGCCCGGGAACGACCATGAGTGCTCGGCCATTCCCATTTGACGAGGGTGGTGACTGGTGCAATGCGGACGAAAGGCGCCCCCGCGCCTGTCGCCCGCTAGTCACCACCAGGGGGTGGGAGGAGACGATCGTATAACCGCCTTCTCCCACCCCTTCTTCGCCTGCGGAGCGGCGGCGCGAGAGGATCGTCCTCCCGCGCACGCTCCGCCGCCTCCTTTTGCGACATCACGACCTCGCAAAAGGAGGCAACCGCTGCCCAGGCCTCCTCACTCCCCAGCATGGAGTTGACCACGCCAGGGAGTGAGAGGTCCTGCCCGATCACACTAATCAGGACACGGCGCAGCTCTGCCCAGGCTGGGCACACCTCGAGGGTGTGCTGCGCCGTGTCCTCTGCCGCGCCGCAGTCGTGGCACGCTGGGGTTTCCTCCCTCCGGATCCGGTGCAGGTGCGTTCCGAAACAACCATGTCCGGACAACACCTGCACTAGACGGAACGAGAGGAAACCGTGAGGCCGCTCGAGCCAGTCCCGCAGGACTGGACCGAGCGCGTCCAGCGTCCGACGGCCAAAGAAGGCGGTGGCGAGGTCCTCCGTCCAGTGACGGACGATTGCGTCCCTCGACTCCCGCCGCACGGCCTCCCGCTCTTCGACGGGTCGGGTCTGTGGCCCCGTCACCTACCACCTTTCGGCCGCAGGGGACAGGGACAGCGGCAACGATACACCGACAGTCCTCTTCCCCTGCGGCCCCACCGCGTCCGCCATCTGACGGTGGCGGCCCCGTTGGGGCCGCGGAAGTTAAGGGAGAATGGCCGAAGCCACACCGACACTCCCCTCCCCGCCGCGGCCCCCCGCACTCCGCCGCAATGCTCCCCCCATCAGAGGGGGGGGGCATCGCAGCCCGCTCAGTTGCGATGCCGCTACAGGCGGCACCCGCGGCACCGCAACTATTGGGCCACTCGTCGTTGGCTTAGCGGCAAAAGCCTAGACGAGCGGCCCCCGCCTAGGTTCCTCTTGGCTTCACCGTGGGTTTCCGCCACCACGGCTACTGAGCCCCCCCGCCACGACAAGGCGGGAACCAATTCGGGGGGGGGACTGAGCCCCCCCGCCACGAAACCTAACCTAACCTAACCTAACCTAACCTAACCAAACCTAACCTAACCTAACCCAGTACCCCCCCAGCCCTCGTGGTGGTCGGATCGTTTTTGGAGTCGCTCCGCAGTTAAAAAATCGGAAAAGTGGTCAAAAGTGCTCGGATTTCGATAAAACAAGTGTTGGTGTGTAGAGAAAAGTGTCCTCCATACCCTCTAGTAAAGTTCACGATCCGGATTGCAGTGCAGTGCAGTGAAAGGCTGAAAACCTTAGTTTTAGAGGTTAAGTGTTAACTTGTGCAGCTTTAAAGGCGAACGCTGCGAAAACAAGAGCGACGACCCCCCCCTGTTTTTTACCGCAATTCTGCGGGCAACGGTGTTCCCGATCATCTGGGCTACTCAAAAGTGTCTGGACGCCGCGCCCCGGCGAGTTATTCAGCTTTTTCAAAAAACCACGTGTGCTGAAAAAGCTGAAGGAGTGGAGCTACCGGCGCGAAAGTTGGCGTCAGCTTGGACCTTCATTTGAAAAGGCTAGTGTGACTTTATTTAGAATTTTATATCTGCTGTAAAATTTTCTGCAGCAATTTGATTTTCTTAAAATTGGACCTTTATATCTTCGGCCGGAGTACGAATTTCAGAATTTTACAACTGCAGCCTGTTGCGCGCTCGTTTGAGGACTCTAGCCTATAATTTTCGGAATTTTTCATCGAGCCATCTTAGTGTAATAACTGAAAAACTGTAAATAGCTTATTTCATGATTTTTATATACTTAGATGCTTTCTTAAAATTATTGTTTTGTTTTTACCTGAAAGAGGACTATTTGTCCTTAATTTAGGCATTTTTTTCATAATTTTTGACCCAAGGGTTCCGAAGTTATTGTATTTTTTGTGATTTTTGGTTGTAAAATAGAAATAAATAGTTTAAGTCAAATTTTAACAGCAGGATTGTCTTCAGAGTGGGTATTGGCCCCCGCCTAGGTTCCTCTTGGCTTCACCGTGGCGTTGGTCGCCACCACGGCTACTGAGCCCCCCCGCCACGACAAGGCGGGAACCAATTTGGGGGGGAACCTAACCTAACCTAACCTAACCTAACCTTTTTTTTTTTTTTTTTTTGTTGCGCTGCTTTCATCAACAACAAACAAAGCTTTCATCAAGGTCCTCGAAAATCGTATTTCCGATCAACTAGACCTTCACCAACCTCCTGAACAAGCTGGTTTCCGCCGCGGCTTGTCCACTACCGACCACCTACATTCTTTGAACCAGATGATAGAAAAGCACGAAGAATTTAACTTACCGTTGTACCTTGCGTTCGTGGATTATTCCAAAGCTTTTGATAGTCTATCACATAAAGCCATTTTTACGACACTCTATAAACAGGAAATAGAACCCACTTATGTTAAATTACTGGAACGAATTTATCTTAATAGTACAGCTGCCATACGCTTAGATACCACTGGCCCATCCTTTCCAATCCGAAAAGGTGTCAAACAAGGGGATCCGCTGTCACCAAAACTCTTCACAGCAACGCTTGAAGAAGTCTTCCAAAATTTAGATGCACACTGGCGGGATAAGGGCATTATCGTTGGAGACAGAAGATTAACAAATCTACGCTTCGCCGACGACATTGTCCTTTTCTCATCTTCGGCGGCTGAGTTAAGCCTTATGCTGGAACAACTGAGCCACGCCAGCCTCGAGGTCGGACTCAAAATGAATATGACGAAAACGAAATTAATGACGAACAGCACGAAACGCAAAGTAGACATTGGGGGTGTGGAGGTTGAATATGTCCATGAGTACATATACCTCGGCCAAATAGTCTCTTTCAAGGCGAGGCAAGATAAAGAAGTTGCTCGACGCACCGAAAACGCATGGAAGAGCTATTGGTCGATGAAACACCTAATGAAAGGATCACTTCCACTTTCCCTAAAAAGGAAACTCATGGATATGTGCATCCTTCCTACCCTCACCTATGGAGCGCAAACGTGGTCGTTAACGAAACGTCAAAAGTCTGCACTCGGGGTCTGCCAGCGAGCGATGGAACGAAGTATTCTCGGAGTCAAAATCATAGATCGCATTCGGAACAGTATACTTCGTTCCAAAACACAAATCGCAGACGTAGGCAAAACAGCCGCCAAACTAAAGTGGAATTGGGCAGGCCACATCTGCCGCATGTCGCAACAGAATTGGGCAAAAGTAACCACTGACTGGATTCCGAATAACAGGAACCGGCGACGCGGTAGGCCCAGAAAGAGATGGCGTGACGAATTAGACGTTTATCTGAAGGATTGGCCAGATATAGCAAGAGACCGGAAAAAATGGAAAGACGGAAGGGAGGCCTTTGCCCTGCAGTGGGACGTAACGGGCTCATAATAAAATAAAATAAATAATAAAATGCGCTGGGAAAAATGCATTACGCATCATCCTCCCTCCGGGGGAAGGGAGGGGTATGTGGGACTCCCCGGACTGTCTCCGGTATACCCACTAAAAAACCCAACGGCACTCCCGCATCGTCTTAGTGGAGGAGGACTGGGAAACCGGCAGAGCCTTTACTCCAGTCCCCCGCCGACGACTGCCCGCTGTCTCACAGCGGGCCCCTCATGCCCCTCTCAACGGAGGGGCCCGGGAATGACCGCGAGTGCTCGGCCATTCCCTCCCGCGGGTGGTGATGTGCAATGCAGGCGAAGGGGCCCCCGCACCTGTCGCCCGCGTATCACCACCTTCGCCTCCTTTTGCGATTTACCACCCTCGCAAAAGGAGGCGACCGCTGCCCAGACCCGTCGCCTTCCAGCATGGCGCTACCCACGCCAGGAAGCGAGGGGTCCAGGCCCTCCGACGCGCCGCAGTCATGCAGGCACGCCAGAGCTCCCCCTGTGACGGGTCGGGTCTGTGGCCCCGTCACCTACCACCTTTCGGCCGCAGGGGACAGGGACAGCGGCAACGATACACCGACAGTCCTCTTCCCCTGCGGCCCCACCGCGTCCGCCATCTGACGGTGGCGGCCCCGTTGAGGCCGCGGGAGGTAAGGGAGAATGGCCGAAGCCACACCGACACTCCCCTCCCCGCCGCGGCCCCCCGCACTCCGCCGCAATGCCCCCCCCATCAGAGGGGGGGAGCATCGCAGCCCGCTCAGTTGCGATGCCGCTACAGGCGGCACCCGCGGCACCGCAACTATTGGGCCACTCGTCGTCGGCCACCTGAAGCCTAGACGAGCGGCCCCCGCCTAGGTTCCTCTTTGCTTCACCGTGGGTTTCCGCCACCACGGCTACTGAGCCCCCCCGCCACGACAAGGCGGGAACCAATTCGGGGGGGGAACCTAACCTAACCTTTTTTTTTTTTTTTTTTTTTTTTGATCACGCTGGGAAAAAATGCTTTACGCATACCCACCCATTGGGGGAATGGGGGGCTATGTGGGACTCCCCGGGCTGAGGCCCGGTATACCCACTAAAATAACCCAGCGGCACTCCCGCATCGTCTTTATGGAGGAGGACTGGGAAACTGGCACAGCCTTTACGTCCAGTCCTCCGCCGACGACCGCCCGCCTTTACAGCGGGGCCTTCACGCCCCTCCCTTAGTGGAGGGGCCCGGGAACGACCGCAGTGCTCGGCCGTTCCCGCCCGACGAGGGTGGCGATTAGTGCAATGCGAGCGAAAGGTGCCCCCGCACCTGTCGCCCGCTAATCGCCACCAGGAGGTGGGAGGAGACGATCGTACAACCGCCCTCTCCCACCCCTTCTTCGCCTGCGGAGCGGCGGCGCGAGAGGATCGTCCTCCCGCGCACGCTCCGCCGCCTCCTTTTGTGACATCACGACCTCGCAAAAGGAGGCAACCGCCGCCCAGGCCTCCTCACTCCCCAGCATGGAGTTGACCACGCCGGGAAGTGAGAGGTCCTGCCCGATCACACTAATCAGGACACGGCGCAGCTCTGCCCAGGCTGGGCACACCTCGAGGGTGTGCTGCGCCGTGTCCCCTGCCGCGCCGCAGTCGTGGCACGCTGGGGTTTCCTCCCTCCGGATCCGGTGCAGGTGCGTTCCGAAACAACCATGTCCGGACAACACCTGCACTAGACGGAACGAGAGGAAACCGTGAGGCCGCTCGAGCCAGTCCCGCAGGACTGGACCGAGCGCGTCCAGCGTCCGACGGCCAAAGGCGGCGGTGGCGAGGTCCTCCGTCCAATGGACGATGATAGCGTCCCTCGCCTCCCGCCGCACGGCCTCCCGCTCTTCCGCGGCGGGGCGCTCCCCGAGCGCCTTCCGCCGCGCAGTCCACTCATATACTCTGGCGAGCACCCATGCCTCCAACTCCCAGGGAGGCGTGCCCGCCAGAGCGCACGCCGCCGAAAAGCCCACTGAGCGGTAGGCCCTCGCCACCCGCTGTGCAATGGCCCTTTGTGGCCTGCGGATGGCGGTTGCATTCTCCCTCCTCTGGAGGGAGTCCGCCCAGATGGGTGCCCCGTAGAGGGCCATACTCTTGAGGATGCCGGCATAGAGGCGCCGGCATCGCGTCTTGGGCCCCCCCAGGTTCGGGAGGAGCCATGAGAGGGCGTCCGCGGCTTTCAGCAGGCGCGTCGACAGCCCGCTGAAATGCGGGCCGAAGCGCCACCTGCTGTCTAGCACGAGGCCCAGATACTTCATCTGGACCCCGACCCCTATCCGGACGCCCTCCACGACGATATGGGCGTCAGGAGGGCGGCGCTGCCGAGGCCCATGGAAGAACACGGCCTCAGTCTTGTTTAGCGCCACCCTCAGTCCAAGCCGGCGGATCCTCCCCGCCACCAAGGATCCGCCGGCCGAGGCCAAACAGGCCGCCTCACCAAAGTCCCTCCCCCGGGCAACGAGGAGAGTGTCATCTGCGTAGCAGATGACACTCGTGCCCTGGAGGAGGGTGCCCCGCAGGAGCCAATCAAAACCGATGTTCCACAGGGGAGGGCCTAGAACCGACCCCTGCGGAACACCGGACTCCGCAACGTAACGCCTGATCCTGGCCGTCTTGTCCACCAGGAGGACCTCTCTGTCCTCCAGGTAACTGGCCAGGATCGCCCGCAGATATTGGGGCACTCCGTGATACCGGAGTGCCTCCAATATGGTCGTGTGGGGGACGGAGTTGAAGGCGTTTGCAATGTCAAACGACACCGCCAACACTCCGTCCCCCGCCGCCACCGCCTCCTGCACCTGGCCCCTGAGCAGGGCCAACGCGTCGACCGTCGAACGCTCTTTTCGAAACCCGAATTGGGCGTCCGACAGGTCCGGCCCTACCCCCCGCAACAGGCTATTAAGCCGGGTGGCGATGATCCCCTCGAACAATTTACCGACCTCATCGAGCAAAACGATGGGCCGGTATGCCGAGGGGGAGTCCACCGGGCGTCCCTCCTTCCGGAGGAGGCACAACTGCCCCTCCTTCCAGAGCTTCGGGAACCTCCCAGCTTTCAGGCACGCGCTGAAGAGGTCCCGAAACCTATCCTCCATGAGGGACGCTGCGATGGCCACCACCCGTGCGGGGACGCCATCCGGTCCAGGGGCCGTCTTCTTCGCACGGAGGGACAGAACCCCCTCGCGAAGTTCCTCCACCGATACTGGAGGTACCTCTTCCTCCGGCGTAGCCACCACTCCCAATGGGGGGTTCATTGTTGGTGGGGTGAAGTCGGTCCTGCGTGGAAACAGGGACCGGACCACCCCATCCAGCAACGCCGGCTCCAGGGTCTCCGTCAGTGGGGGACCAAAGGGGCGCAGTTGGTTCCGCGCCGCCTTATATGGCCTCCCGTACGGATCCCTGTCGAGGCCCTCCAGCATCTCGGCCCTCGCCGAGTCCTTGGCGGCGCACATAGCCGACTTGAGGACCGTCTTTGCCTCCCGATAAGAGGCGTAGAGGCGGTCCTCCCCGGCCCGATCTCGGGCAGTGCGCCGCCGGCTCCGCGTATAGGCCCTTCTGGCCGCCACGCAGGCGGTCCGTAGCCCCGCCAGCTCCCCCGACCACCAATACACGGCGCGACGGGGAGGCGGACGGCGTGACCGAGGCATGCTGGAGTTGCACACCTCGGCCAGGGACCCACGGAGCTGCACCGCTGCGGCGTCTACGTCCAGGACAGGCTCGACAGGGGGTGAGAGCCAGTCCTGGAGAAACGCCGCCTCCCTGGCTGCCTCCCGGTCCATCGTCATCGCGGAACATCAGCGACAACAAACAATAGTAATTAAGTAAGTCCATCACCCTTAACTTTTCTAGTCTCTTGTAATTAAGTTAACTTTCTAAACTTACAACTGTAATAAATTATTAACAACATCCCCGTGTAATTTAAACTTCTAGTCTCTTTTAACTTTTAAACTAAATCCCCATAACAATGTCAGCCCCACCATCGACGACATCCGCCCCCGCCAAAGTGTCGAAGGTCACAAAGCCTACACGATCGCTTCGGGAAAAAGTTATCACGAAGACGGCAAAGTCAGTTGCCACTGGCAAACTAACTCAATCCCAGCCGACAGCGGTACCACCGAGTCCGAAGGCGTCATCAGTGTCAGACGTGACCGAACTCACGCGTGTCACAAATCCGCACACACCAGCAACAGCGTATAGCTCCGCATGCTCCGAAGTCTCGGAGCTGACAGGAGTTGCATCCAAAAAACGCGTGTCGGAAACGATTCTGCGGTGGGAGGGATGTGAAATATCCCCACCCAAACCACTAACAGACGACGAGACCTCAAATGCTTCCAGCCGATCCAGCGAACCTTCCAGCCGCCGGGCCAGCATCCTTTACAGAACGCCGAAGAAAGGAACAGGCGTACACATGGACATGGCCACGGAGGAAGCTAACACCATGCTTCAGCAGGGCAAGGAGGCGTTGGAGGCCGCAGGCAACATGAAGAGGGAATGCAAGCAGATAGCACACGAAAGCTTGCAGGGTCTGTACGAGACCGTCCTGTCCCTGTCCGACTCCCGAGCGCGACACAAGTACAACCTCGAAAAGGAAAGGTCACGCCACGCCCAAGAACTCGTACGTGTAGAGAGAGCTCACACGAGAGAGATGGAGGCCTCAAAGAAGACCTTGGCGTTGGAATTGGGTCGCGCGAGGGAGGAGATAGGGGAGACTCTGCAGGCGACAAAGCTAATAAGAGAGTGGTTGGGAGCCGAGACCCTTCAGGCGTTTAAAGAAAACGCCGAAATCAAAAAAGGGGTCCTAGCCATACAAGAAGCGGTCAAATCAGAGCACGAGAAGACCCGCAGGGAGGCTAGGATGAGTTCAGGTTCGCCGGGACGAGAATCCCCCAACCCGGTCCTGATGCGCCTCGAGCTCAACATAGCCAGCATCACGAACCAGCTGGATATGTTGAGGAAACAAGTCGAGCGCCTAAAAACCGACCTACCGGTGCAACCACCCACTCTCCAAGAACACCACTGCAACATTCCCGAAGAGTTGATGAAGGCGGCCTCCACTACGGAAAGGATGGAGGCAGAAATTAAAAAACTCTCCATAACACTTCAAAACCACACCAACAAACCACCTCCTCCCCCCCCTCAGGACATCTCGAAACATCTGAAGCCAGTCCGAGAAAAGCTGGAGCTTGTCTCTTCGGACATCAGAGTCCTAAGAGACAAGCCTCAGCCACAGGCTCCGCCAGCCGCGAACCTAGACACCGAGCTTGCGGTCGTTGAGGTGAAGAAGACGCTGGCGGAAATCGTCAAAGGCATGGACGGCCTGAGGGACAGACCCGTGAACACACAACCCACGGCAAGACAGGTGATTCCACAGCCGAAGCCAACCCAGCCGAAGCTGGCCCAGTCCAACCACACCCTTATCGTCTCCTCGACGGACCCCAAGCACACGGGAGAGAACGTGCTGGAGAGGGTAAGGGTGGCTTTGGACCTTAAAACAACAGGGGCCCAACTTAACAAGGTTAGGAAGGCGCGGAACCAAAAGGTCGTCCTGAACTGCGCATCGAAAAGGGATCTGGATCTGGTAAAGAAACAGATTGACAGGAAGGACGACCTTAGGATCCAGGAACCAAAGCCGGCGAACCCCCTCGTATGTATCAGAGGAGTCCAGGCTCATTACACCGACGAGGAGATGGTGGATCTGCTCAAGGCGCAGAACCAGGGTCTCTTCGTCGGTGTCGACTTGAGTAGCCAGACGATTAAACTCAGATACAGAAAGAAGGGAAGGAACACACTCATCTGCCATCCCGTCTTCGAGCTCTCCCCAGAGTTGTGGAAGCGACTCACGCAGGGTGAGGCCAAAGTCTTCATTGGCCTCCAAAGGGTACCCGTTGAGGACCAGTCCCCGTTGGTGCAGTGCAGCAAGTGTTTGGCGTACGGACACACCAGAACGGTGTGTAAGGCCACGACGCAGACTTGCAGTTACTGCGCCGGAGAGCACACTGGAAGGGACTGTCCCGCAAGGAAAGAGGGCAAAAACCCAACTTGCGTGAACTGTGCAAGGGCAAACAGGGAGAGCCCGGAAACGGCACACACAACCTACAGCGAAAGCTGTCAGGAACGACTCAAATGGGATGGAATAGCGAGATCACGGGTCTCGTATTGCTGAGGAGGAGGGCAGCCAGACAAACACCACCACGGTCAGTACTCGAAGTGGCCCGACTAGAGGTTTGCAAATCATCCAAGCGAACCTCCAACGCTCCAAGCTTGCGACAACGGAGCTCCACCTTGCGGCTCAGGACAAAGGGATAAAAGTGGCCCTCGTTCAAGAACCCTATGTAGGAAGAACGGGGATCATGAAGCAAAACCCAGGCACACAAGTCATCCAGTGCACCCTGAGTCGCCAAAAACCAGTCAAGGCAGCCGTAGTCGTCTTCGGGGACGAGCTGGAGGTCATTCATGACCCCCAGCTCGTCACCGAGAACATTGCCTCGGTTATATTAAAGGTGGGCGACATCAAGATTGGAGTAGTGTCGGTCTACTTCGAGGGTGACCAACCATTAACACCCTACATTAACACACTCAAAACACTACTCACCAAAATACATACACACACACCTAACACAATCATCGGTGGAGACATCAATGCTTGGAGCCAGTGGTGGGGGAGTAACTCCGAAGACCACCGTGGTGCATCACGACCTCGCAAAAGGAGGCAACCGCCGCCCAGGCCTCCTCACTCCCCAGCATGGAGTTGACCACGCCGGGGAGCGAGAGGTCCTGCCCGATTACACTATTGAGGACACGGCGCTGCCCTGCCCAGGCTGGACACACCTCGAGGGTGTGCTGCGCCGTGTCCCCTGTCGCGCCGCAGTCGTGGCACGCTGGGGTTTCCTCCCTCCGGATCCGGTGCAGGTGCGTTCCGAAACAACCATGTCCGGACAACACCTGCACTAGATGGAACGAGAGGAAACCGTGAGGCCGCTCGAGCCAGTCCCGCAGGACTGGACCGAGCGCGTCCAGCGTCCGACGGCCAAAGGCGGCGGTGGCGAGGTCCTCCGTCCAATGGACGATGATAGCGTCCCTCGCCTCCCGCCGCACAGCCTCCCGCTCTTCGGCGGCGGGGCGCTCCCCGAGCGCCTTCCGCCGCGCCGTCCATTCGTACACTCTGGCGAGCACCCATGCCTCCAACTCCCAGGGAGCACGCGCTGAAGAGGTCCCGAAACCTGTCCTCCATTTGGGAGGCAGCTATCGCCACCACCCGAGCGGGGACGCCGTCCGGCCCAGGGGCCGTCTTCTTCGCGCGGAGGCGAAGTATCCCCTCGTGGACTTCATCCACCGTCACCGGGGGTACCTCGTCCTCCGGCGTAGCCGCTTCCTGCGGGGGGTCCATTGCTGGTGGGGTGAAGTCGGTCCTGCGTGGAAACAGGGACCGGACCACCCCATCCAGCAACGCCGGCTCGAGGGTCTCCGACAGGGGGGGACCGCAGGGCCGCAGCTGGCTCCGCGCCAGCTTATACGGCCTCCCGTATGGATCCCTGTCGAGACCCTCCAACATCTCGGCCCTTGCCGAGTCCTTGGCGGCGCACATTCCCGTCCTGAGGACCGTCTTTGCCTCCAGGTAGGAGGCGTAAAGGCGATCCTCCCCGGCCTGAGATCGGGTGGTGCGCCGCCGGCTCCGCGTGTAGGCCCTCCCGCCAACTCCTCCGTCCACCGCGACGGGGAGGCGGACGGCGTGACCGAGGCATACTGGAGTTGCACACCTCGGTCAGGGACCCTCGGAGTTGGACCGCTGCGGCGTCAACGTCCAGGGCCTCCACAGGGGGCGAGAGCCAGTCCTGGAGGAACGCTGCCTCCTGGGCTGCCTCCCGGTCCAGGCGGGTGAGAGCCCACCGCGGGAAGGGAGATTGGCCCGGGCGGGCCATTCCCCCCCGCGGGCCATGGGTGGAGATGTCGAACCGCACATAGCGGTGGTCCGACAGGGTCTCCACCATCTCAACCCGCCAGTCCACGACGCGGGCGGCTAGCACGGGGGTGGCGAACGAAACGTCAACCACAGACCCTCCCCGCTGCCGCACACACGTGTGAACATCCCCCCTGTTTAGGAGGGACACACCGCACGAAGCCGCCCACAATTCGGCGGCGCGTCCCCGGACGTTGCATGAGGCGGCCGGGTTGCCCCAGGCTACCGACTTGGCGTTCAGGTCGCCCATTACGATGACCTGACGTGGTGCCGCCCTCCCGGCGACTGCCGTAAGGACCTCGAGAAAATTCTCGAAGTCCCTTAGAGGGCGGTTTGGGGAGAAATATACCCCTACCAGGGCTATATCCCCCCACGCGGCGGCCACGTATCCCGGTCCCCTCTCTAAAAGCGAGAGGGGAGGGGAGTCCGTGGCGGGCCGCGACACCAACGCCACCAAGCCGTCCCGATCGCCCAGCCAGGTACTGGGGACCGAGTACGGCTCGGCGACCACTGCCACGTCCACCAACCACTCAGCCACGGTCTGCATCAGCAGATCCTGTGCCACTCTGCAGTGGTTGGTGTTCGCCTGGAGGATGCGATGTTGGACCCTATTCATTAGTCGGACATCGCACCCCCCTCCTCCACAGCCGCCGTAGCCTCTGGTACGGCGGTGGCAGTGACAGGCCGGGTCGGCGCCTGAACTTTGCCCCTCTTTGGGGGAGGACTACAGTTCCTCCCCCCCATAACGTGGCCCGCCGGGCGGCCATTGGCGGCACACACCGCGCAGTGCGGCGTGGCGGCCTTGCAGGCTGCGGCCTTATGGCCCTCCTTGCCGCAGCGGTAGCAGCTGTCCGTCCTGTCGATGCTGGACGGACAGAGGGGCCGGGTGTGTCCGATGCCAAAGCACCTGAAGCACCTCAGTGGCTGAGCCTCAAGCGCTCGGACTGCACCCGAGCCAAAGCCGACGGCAAGCCGTCCTTCGTCAAGGACGGCTTTGGCAACGGCGACTGGGCACTCCAGGCGAATAGTGCCCATACCGCCGCGGCCGGGCCTAATGCCCCGGCCTTGCACCGCTGCGACATCGCAACCCCCTATGGCTGAGACCGCCGCCACGACCTCCTCCTTGGTGACTGTGTCATCCAAGTCGGAGATCTCTAAGGCCGCCGATTTCACCGGCCTGGCCACTTTGGCCGCGTCCGCGATGACCTCTTTCAGCTTTGCTGCAAAGAGGTCCGCATGCGCCCCACCCTCGGCTCCCGGAAACTCAAATAATCGAGCCCCAGCCTGCGTCCGGCGGCATGAGACCTTGCCGATCCCAAGTTTGCTGGGATCGGCATTCGCACGCGCCCGTATCATTACGGACGCGTACGTCTCACCCCGCTCCACAGCCTCCGCGGTTAGCGTCACCACGACGGCTGCGGTCTTGGGAGGAACCAAGTTCCTCTTGCCGGCTGGGGTCGAACCCTTCCCCTTTCCCCCTCCCTTACCAGTCGACTGCGACTGGTTGGGAGGGATGGTAGCGGGGACAGCTGGGGGGGAGCTTTTCCCCTTCCCCTTTCCCTTGCCGATCGTCTGCGACCGGCTGGGAGGGGTGGTGGCGGCGGGGACGGGGACAGCAGGGACGACCGCTGATGCCCCCCCGCCCTTGCCCTTCCTTTTGCCCTTGCCGACCACCCTCGTCCAGCCCTGCTGGTTGGTCGGGGTGGTGGCAGGCAGAAGGGGGTCCTCCTCCCTTTGTGGGGTTGGCTCCGGCCCACCCCTCCTCTTATCCGAGGCAAGCGGCAGCCGGTAGCTCCTCTCGGGCAGGAGGCGGTCCTCTATCCCCTCCAGGCAGGCCCTCGTGAAGGCCCTCTCCTCCATCACAACCTTGCGGATGATATCCTCAAGGTTGGAGGAGGCAGGGCCCTCTGCCGCTGGTCTCGGCTCAGCCTGGGTTGGCTGGGCCGTGGCTTCAGCCAGCTTCTGGTGCAGCTGGCTGACCTCCGTCTGCAGGCGATCGACCCTCGCCTGCAGTTGCCGCGTCTCGTCGGTCGCCTGCCGCTGCACCAGCTCCGCGACGATGCCACGCATGCTCACGGCCCGGCATTTCAGGGACTTTTGAAAAGTCCCCTTTAAGTGGGAGGACTTGGAGGCGACCACCACTATCTCCTCCTCGTCCTCTGCCGCCATCCGCTCCAGCTCGGCCAGGGAGTGGTCCGAGTACAGGACTCGGGACGCGCCGTATCCAGAGCTGGCCCGGGAGACGCGCGCCCGTTGCTCGTTGGCCTCAACCCGCTCCTCCAACTCTTGCTCGAGCTGTGTCCTCCGCGCCAGGTTCAACTGGCGTTGGGCGTCTGCCAGACCCACGTCGTGGGTGTCCGCTGCCGTTTGTGACGACGGCTTTTTGGCCTTAGGCCCCTTCCTCGGCTCCTTCGCCGAATCCGACGCCGAGGAGCCATCGGATGCCTCCTTCAGGAAGGCCGTCCTCTTCCGCGAGCCCGATCGTGATCGAGGGTCCTCGATCACCATCGAGCTGGCGTCCGACACAACGGACTCATTGTCGGGCAAAGAGTCGTCCATCCTTCCACCGTAGAAGGCTCTGCCTTCTTCTCCTTCTGGTTGGCCCTGAGAAGGGCCTTTTAGTTGGCCCTTAGAAGGGCCTTTTTTTTTCTTCATACCGCCCTTACGGGGAGGCATAACCACAAAACAAATTCGTCACTTTCCGCAGTAAAAATAAAATAATAGCAACGATCGCACAGTTTACTTTGGCCGTACCCAGTTTGCCACTCCGTTACGGTGGTCAAACTGGGACGTTTCCGGGGGTCACGACGTGGACGTAAAAACTGTGAGGGGAACCCCCAACCTAACCTTTTTTTTTTTTTTTTTTTTTTTTTTGTTGCGCTGGGAAAAATGCATTACGCATCATCCTCCCTCCGGGGGAAGGGAGGGGTATGTGGGACTCCCCGGTCTGTTGCCGGTATACCCACTAAAAAACCCAACGGCACTCCCGCATCGTCTTAGTGGAGGAGGACTGGGAAACCGGCAGAGCCTTTACTCCAGTCCCCCGCCGACGACTGCCCGCTGTCTTACAGCGGGCCCCTCATGCCCCTCTCAACGGAGGGGCCCGGGAATGACCGCGAGTGCTCGGCCACTCCCTCCCGCGGGTGGTGATGTGCAATGCGGGCGAAGGGGCCCCCGCACCTGTCGCCCGCGTATCACCACCTTCGCCTCCTTTTGCGATTTACCACCCTCGCAAAAGGAGGCGACCGCTGCCCAGACCCGTCGCCTTCCAGCATGGCGCTACCCACGCCAGGAAGCGAGGGGTCCAGGCCCTCCGATGCGCCGCAGTCATGCAGGCACGCCGGAGCTCCCCCTGTGACGGGTCGGGTCTGTGGCCCCGTCACCTACCACCTTTCGGCCGCAGGGGACAGGGACAGCGGCAACGATACACCGACAGTCCTCTTCCCCTGCGGCCCCACCGCGTCCGCCATCTAACGGTGGCGGCCCCGTTGAGGCCGCGGAAGGTAAGGGAGAATGGCCGAAGCCACACCGGCACTCCCCCCCGCCGCGGCCTCCCGCACTCCGCCGCGATGCCCCCCCCACCAAAAGGGGGGGGGGGCATCGCAGCCCGCTCAGTTGCGATGCCGCTACAGGCGGCACCCGCGGCACCGCAACTATTGGGCCACTCGTCGTTGGCTTAGCGGCAAAAGCCTAGACGAGCGGCCCCCGCCTAGGTTCCTCTTGGCTTCACCGTGGGTTTCCGCCACCACGGCTACTGAGCCCCCCCGCCACGACAAGGCGGGAACCAATTCGGGGGGGACCCCCAACCTAACCTAACCTAACCTAACCTTTTTTTTTTTTTTTTTTTTTTTTTTTTTTTTTTTTTTTTTTTTTTTTTTGCGCTGGGAAAAATGCATTACGCATCATCCTCCCTCCGGGGGAAGGGAGGGGTATGTGGGACTCCCCGGACTGTCTCCGGTATACCCACTAAAAAACCCAACGGCACTCCCGCATCGTCTTAGTGGAGGAGGACTGGGAATCCGGCAGAGCCTTTACTCCAGTCCCCCGCCGACGACTGCCCGCTGTCTCACAGCGGGCCCCTCATGCCCCTCTCAACGGAGGGGCCCGGGAATGACCGCGAGTGCTCGGCCATTCCCTCCCGCGGGTGGTGATGTGCAATGCAGGCGAAGGGGCCCCCGCACCTGTCGCCCGCGTATCACCACCTTCGCCTCCTTTTGCGATTTACCACCCTCGCAAAAGGAGGCGACCGCTGCCCAGAACCGTCGCCTTCCAGCATGGCGCTACCCACGCCAGGAAGCGAGGGGTCCAGGCCCTCCGACGCGCCGCAGTCATGCAGGCACGCCGGCGCTCCCCCTGTGACGGGCCGCAGGGGACAGGGACAGCGGCAACGATACACCGACAGTCCTCTTCCCCTGCGGCCCCACCGCGTCCGCCATCTGACGGTGGCGGCCCCGTTGAGGCCGCGGGAGGTAAGGGAGAATGGCCGAAGCCACACCGACACTCCCCTCCCCGCCGCGGCCCCCCGCACTCCGCCGCAATGCCCCCCCATCAGAGGGGGGGGCATCGCAGCCCGCTCAGTTGCGATGCCGCTACAGGCGGCACCCGCGGCACCGCAACTATTGGGCCACTCGTCGTTGGCTTATCGGCAAATCGGCAAAAGCCTAGACGAGCGGCCCCCGCCTAGGTTCCTCTTGGCTTCACCGTGGGTTTCCGCCACCACGGCTACTGAGCCCCCCCGCCACGACAAGGCGGGAACCAATTCGGGGGGGAACCTAACCTAACCTTTTTTTTTTTTTTTTTTTTTTTTTTTTTTTTTTTGATCACGCTGGGAAAAAATGCATTACGCATACCCACCCATTGGGGGAAAACCTAACCTAACCTAACCTAACCTAACCAGTCCCCCCGCAGCCCTCGTGGTGGTCGGATCGTTTTTAGTGTCGCTCCGCTCGTTTTGGTGGTATTTTTTAGTGATACAGACAAGTGCTATATACCAAACGACGCGTATTAGTGGCGCGCAACTTTTAGTGAAAACCCCAAGAGTCGTCGAACTCAAGGGAAAGTGTTATTGGTGAAATAGTGATATTTCCGGGACTTGCAGTGTTTTCGGAGCAGTATAGCTCCGGGAGACGGGGCACCAGCCCGGGTTTTATTTCGCCAAAAGACGGGACTCACGAAGGCGCATCTAACGACACTTCGCGAAAAATTATTGGACCACGCCCTCTCGAGAAAACTGAGGAAAACTAAAAACCTAACCTCAAAAATTGACCACGCGGCAGTAGAACTACTGATCGCAGAGAGCTGGTTTTTTGGGAGCTAAAAGAAGGCGCTTGGACGAGCATAAAACCCCAACCATCAGATTTTTATCTCTACCCTGGAGGGGATAAAAATTCAAAGAAGACTGAAACTTTGGAGCCCTCTACCGGGAAATCTTCAGCGACGACACCCAAATTTTCAAGCGGATCCTGCTGCGCTCTCATTGGATGAACAGATTCATCGTAAGAAAATTATTTTTAGACTGGTAATTTTTTAGATAAATAGAAAAAACCAACTTTTCTGGTTTTTTGTAAAAATTTGTGTCCAAATTTAAAAAATTTTTTGGTTTAGTTATAATTTAGAGTAGAGTAGCATTTAACATAAATTAAATATATTTTTTCAAATTTTTTGGCCAAAGGGTACCAAAGTTATTAAATTTTTTGTTAATTTTAGCTATAAATTGTAAATAAATAGTTTTAAAATTATTTTGACGGCAGGGTTGGCTTTTTATGACCCCTAGCTACCTGTTAGAGCCCAAAGTTGCCCCCAATAGCTCCGGAGACGAAGAAAATAGATTTTTCGGCCAACTTGGTTTTTCAGGTTGAGAAACTTAACTCCGAATATCTCCGGGGCCCTTGGGCGCAGAGAACTCGGGTTTCCGCTTTTATATGTGGAATACTCGCGGGAAAATTTCAAAAAAATTTTCAGGAGTTTTCAGGCCCTGAAAATTTTCAGCCCTGAAATTGATTTTAGCGGACAGAGGAGGTGAAGCCGGTCTACATACCCAAAACCGCGATTCTCTCCGATTGGCGGTTCCGCTGCTACAGCTGGTAGAAGTCGGTGTTTGACATTTACCCCCACTTTTTGGGAAACTTTGACGCGGCGTAGCTCCGGAACCGAGAGTCCCACGGATTCGCGGTTTTCACAGGGGTGATTTGGGGAGCAACCTCTGTCAGGCCCATCAGGTTTCGGGCTTTTTGGTGCTGTGAGTTTTCAGGATCCTGAAAACCATTTTGCGCGTCGGAGCAGGACGAGCCAAGCCTAGCAAGTCCAAGCACGGGCGTTCTGCGATCATTGGAAGGGAAGTTATACCGGGTCGAAAGTTGACTTTGACAGCTCTAGGGCTGTCAAACCATTTTTCAGGCTCGGATAACTCCTGACCCGGAGGTCGTAGAGGGCTCGCGTTTCCTTTGGGGACATCGACTGGCTCCTCCTTATCTGTCGGGCATCCCTTCAGAAATTTTCAGGAGTCAAAATTTTTTCAGGCTGAAAACAATCCTGAAGGATAGATCTCGCCAGGCCCAGTTAGGGAAGCCTAAGCACGGTGGAGTTCGGCCGGGCGGTTCGGGGGAAAACCTGGTTTAACCAGTTTTGCTGCCAGATTCGGCCAAAAACCAAGAATTTTGAACTGCGTTTTCTCTGGAGCCCTTTGGAGTGTGTGTGCCGTGTTTGGGCTCATCTGAAAGGGCTTGGGGAGAGGTACCTGTTGAAAGTGACAAATCAACTCTACATAGAGTTCCGAAAATTTTTAGTTTTATTTTACGTTATTTTAATTATATTCGGATGAGGTTTGACTCCTGAAACCTTTAACGACACCAGATCAGGGTCTGGAACAAAATAAGATTGGACAGAGCGAGACTCTACAAAAAATATTTCTCTAACTAAGAGCGAGCGTCTCTGGGTAGAGTCTCTAGGTGGTATTATATAAGTTTTAATTAAGAATTTTCTCTATTCCCTTCTTTACACCTTTTCGCGTTTATATTAAATTTTACTTTTACATTTTGTCTTTTGACAAAGTAATTTTACCGACTTATTGACGCGTCCCTGTGATGAACAAAATAATTCCGGCCGGAAACGAAATGAGTACCCGCGGAACCCCTGGCAAAGACGAAAGGGCTGGTCCCTTGACAACACCGACGCAATCCTCAAGTGTGAGGAGAAGCATAGGACAGAGTGAGGCGTCAGGGACCATACCTTCGTCACCAAACTCGCCACGGAGAATAGTACCACCGGCACCAACGAAGCCAAAGACAAAGGCTATCGTAAATGAGGATAGATCAGCAGCGCGTAAAATGTTTACAGAAGCGCCAATCTCCCCAAAACAAAAACGGGAATTCCCTGACAGAGTGACGGAAGCACGCGCATGTATTAGAAAAGCGAAGACAGCCTTGGGGGAATCCCGAAATCTAAGAGCAGACATTAAAGCCGATGTTACACAGGCGGTGGATCGACTCTTTCAGTTAGTAAAGGAGGCCGAGAACTCAAAATTAACACAAAAAACAACGGATAACAGCAAAGAAATAGAAATTATACGGACAGAACAGATAGTACAGGAAGAAAATAGTGAAGGAAAGCAAGGCCACCTAACTCAATTAATAGAAAAACACACCAAACTTCTGCAGGAAAGTAATTTCAAAATGGAAGAATTGAAAAAAGAGTTAGAGACAAGCAGGCAAGTTACGGAAAATAGAGCCACGTACGCAAGCGTCGCATCCACCGCTCCCAAAAATCTAGTTCCAGAGCAATCAGCTCTCCACTCTATAGTGGTAGCCTCGATAGATCAGTCAGAAACTGGAGACGAGGTGATCGAGAAGATCAGGAGAGCGGTGAATGCAAAGGATGGCTTCGTAACGGTGGATAGAGTCAGAAAGGCCAGAGATCGAAAAGTTATAGTGGGGTGCAGAACAAAGGAGGAAAGGCAAAAGGTAAAAGAAAGGCTGAGTGTTGGAGGGGACCTCCTAGTGGAGGAGATGAAGAACAAGGACCCGCTGCTAGCACTAAAAAATGTCCTCAATTGTAATACCGATGCGGATATAATCGGGGCTTTTAAAAAGCAGAACGCAGACCTCTTCAAAGATTTGAAGAGCGATGACGACAGGGTCGAAATCGCCTACAGGAGGAAAAATCGAAACCCCCACACGAGCCACATGATTCTGAGAGTGTCGCCGCAATTATGGAATAGAACTCTGCACAAAGGGACCGTACATATAGACATGCAGCGCATCAGGGTAGAAGACCAGTCTCCTCTGGTCCAATGCACATGCTGCTTAGCGTACGGCCATAGCAAGCGTTTCTGTAAAGAAACAACAGATAAGTGCAGCCATTGCGGCGGCCCTCACACGAGAACACAATGCCCAGATTGGCTCGCCGGAGCAGCTCCATCATGCGTAAACTGCACTCAGGCTAAACACGCCAATACTGAACATAACGCGTTCAGTAACGATTGTGCGGTGCGCAGAAGGTGGGAGTTCATGGCGAGAGCGAGGGTAGCATATTGTTAATGCAGCGGGCAACAACGACAGGGCAGGCAACCCCATCAGAGGATACGCAGTGGCCCAGGCCAACCTCCAAAGAAAGGAGTTGGCAACAAACGAGCTCATCATTGAAGCAACCGACCGGAAGATTGCCTTTGCTTTGGTCCAAGAACCGTATGTTGGCGGGATTCGGAGGATGAAGGGCTACCGAGGCGTGCGAGTGTACCAGTGCGAGGACGATGGAAGAGGGACTGTGAAAGCAGCCGTGCTCGTTTTCGACCACGACTTGGACGTTATACAGTGCCCAGAACTCACTACTAACAACATCGCAGTGGTGAGGATCCGGTCAAAAGCCTGGGAACTCGCTGTAGCATCTTTTTACTTCGAACCGGACCAGCCCATACCAACCACGCTCTGCCGCGCCCGGCTGCAGTGTTAGTGTCACCGCAGCCGTTTTCGGCGCACGCAGTTTCGTCACCGCCGCCTCCTTCTTTCTCTGGGTGCTCTGGGTGCTCGTTTGCTTCCCCCTGCTTTTAGCACCCCGAGCAGCGACCAGACTCCACTGCTCCGTCAACGGGGGCGGTGGGGGAGCATCCCGCACTAGGCTTGGGTCCCTGACAGGGGCTGGGGCCGACTTTTTGCCCTTGCCTTTGCCCTTAGCCTTTTGGGGCTGGGCTGCAGGCGGAGGCAGAGGCGCGGGTGGCGTTTGGTTCTTCTTTATGGCAGGGGCCTTTGCCCCCACCGACTTGGATAGCTCGGGTATAGGGGCTGCCTCTGCCGCAGTCACGTCCTCCGCATTTCTCGTGTCAGCCGCTAGCGGCGGCCGCAATCTCGGCTCCGGTAGGAGGCGACACTCGAGCCCTTCGAGTCGTGCATTCAGCATGTTGCCGAATTGCACGACGCTGGCCCGAGATATCTCCTCCACCATTTTTCTTATCGCGTCAGGTGCTGCCGCCGCTGCTGCCACCACTGGTCGGCTTTTTGCCTCGGCCAGTTGGGCCGTGAGTTCCTCCTTCTCACTCCCGGACTCGACCGTCATCAAACTGGCCTCGCTGGCATCCGAGTCGGATTCCGAGAGACGCGTCAAGGAGACGCGAAGTTCCCTTCGAGTCTCCGTCACCTGCTTTATCTCCATCTCCCTCTCACTCTCCTTCTTCTCCTCCTCCTTTCTTCCATCTTTGGTTTTGTTTTTTATTAAATTTTCCATGATTGTTCCCACGAGTATGGGACGATATAGGGAAACACTGTCGGGTGACGCCCATTCCGTAAAACAGTGTAGCTATATACTGTAGAGGTCGCCAGGTATCTACAGGTTTTAACGACTTCGCTGTCGGGTGTTCCTTTTGAGTTTTCCTTCTCGCAGGCCAGCCAACGGAGGGGCCCGGGAATGACCGCGAGTGCTCGGCCATTCCCTCCCGCGGGTGGTGATGTGCAATGCAGGCGAAGGGGCCCCCGCACCTGTCGCCCGCGTATCACCACCTTCGCCTCCTTTTGCGATTTACCACCCTCGCAAAAGGAGGCGACCGCTGCCCAGACCCGTCTAGACGAGCGGCCCCCGCCTAGGTTCCTCTTGGCTTCACCGTGGGTTTCCGCCACCACGGCTACTGAGCCCCCCCGCCACGACAAGGCGGGAACCTAACCTAACCTTTTTTTTTTTTTTTTTTTTTTTTTTTTTTTTTTTTTTTTTTTTTGATCACGCTGGGAAAAAATGCATTACGCATACCCACCCATTGGGGGAATGGGGGGCTATGTGGGACTCCCCGGGAAGACCCGGTATACCCACTAAAATAACCCAGCGGCACTCCCGCATCGTCTTTATGGAGGAGGACTGGGAAACTGGCACAGCCAGTCCAGTCCTCCGCCGACGACCGCCCGCCTTTACAGCGGGGCCTTCACGCCCCTCCCTTAGTGGAGGGGCCCGGGAACGACCGCAGTGCTCGGCCGTTCCCGCCCGACGAGGGTGGCGATTAGTGCAATGCGAGCGAAAGGTGCCCCCGCACCTGTCGCCCGCTAATCGCCACCAGGAGGTGGGAGGAGACGATCGTACAACCGCCCTCCCCCACCCCTTCTTCGCCTGCGGAGCGGCGGCGCGAGAGGATCGTCCTCCCGCGCACGCTCCGCCGCCTCCTTTTGCGACATCACGACCTCGCAAAAGGAGGCAACCGCCGCCCAGGCCTCCTCACTCCCCAGCATGGATTTGACCACGCCGGGAAGTGAGAGGTCCTGCCCGATCACACTAATCAGGACACGGCGCAGCTCTGCCCAGGCTGGGCACACCTCGAGGGTGTGCTGCGCCGTGTCCTCTGCCGCGCCGCAGTCGTGGCACGCTGGGGTTTCCTCCCTCCGGATCCGGTGCAGGTGCGTTCCGAAACAACCATGTCCGGACAACACCTGCACTAGACGGAACGAGAGGAAACCGTGAGGCCGCTCGAGCCAGTCCCGCAGGACTGGACCGAGCGCGTCCAGCGTCCGACGGCCAAAGGCGGCGGTGGCGAGGTCCTCCGTCCAATGGACGATGATAGCGTCCCTCGCCTCCCGCCGCACGGCCTCCCGCTCTTCCGCGGCGGGGCGCTCCCCGAGCGCCTTCCGCCGCGCAGTCCACTCATATACTCTGGCGAGCACCCATGCCTCCAACTCCCAGGGAGGGGTGCCCGCCAGAGCGCACGCCGCCGAAAAGCCCACTGAGCGGTAGGCCCTCGCCACCCGCTGTGCAATGGCCCTTTGTGGCCTGCGGATGGCGGTTGCATTCTCCCTCCTCTGGAGGGAGTCCGCCCAGATGGGTGCCCCGTAGAGGGCCATACTCTTGAGGATGCCGGCATAGAGGCGCCGGCATCGCGTCTTGGCCCCCCCCAGGTTCGGGAGGAGCCATGAGAGGGCGTCCGCGGCTTTCAGCAGGCGCGTCGACAGCCCGCTGAAATGCGGGCCGAAGCGCCACCTGCTGTCTAGCACGAGGCCCAGATACTTCATCCGGACCCCGACCCCTATCCGGACGCCCTCCACGACGATATGGGCGTCAGGAGGGTGGCGCTGCCGAGGCCCATGGAAGAACACGGCCTCAGTCTTGTTCAGCGCCACCCTCAGTCCAAGCCGGCGGATCCTCCCCGCCACCAAGGATCCGCCGGCCGAGGCCAAACAGGCCGCCTCACCAAAGTCCCTCCCCCGGGCAACGAGGAGAGTGTCATCTGCGTAGCAGATGACACTCGTGCCCTGGAGGAGGGTGCCCCGCAGGAGCCAATCAAAACCGATGTTCCACAGGGGAGGGCCTAGAACCGACCCCTGCGGAACACCTGACTCCGCAACGTAACGCCTGATCCTGGCCGTCTTGTCCACCAGGAGGACCTCTCTGTCCTCCAGGTAACTGGCCAGGATCGCCCGCAGATATTGGGGCACTCCGTGATACCGGAGTGCCTCCAATATGGTCGTGTGGGGGACGGAGTTGAAGGCGTTTGCAATGTCAAACGACACCGCCAACACTCCGTCCCCCGCCGCCACCGCCTCCTGCACCTGGCCCCTGAGCAGGGCCAACGCGTCGACCGTCGAACGCTCTTTTCGAAACCCGAATTGGGCGTCCGACAGGTCCGGCCCTACCCCCCGCAACAGGCTATTTAGCCGGGTGGCGATGATCCCCTCGAACAATTTACCGACCTCATCGAGCAAAACGATGGGCCGGTATGCCGAGGGGGAGTCCGCCGGGCGTCCCTCCTTCCGGAGGAGGCACAACTGCCCCTCCTTCCAGAGCTTCGGGAACCTCCCAGCTTTCAGGCACGCGCTGAAGAGGTCCCGAAACCTATCCTCCATGAGGGACGCTGCGATGGCCACCACCCGTGCGGGGACGCCATCCGGTCCAGGGGCCGTCTTCTTCGCGCGGAGGGACAGAACCCCCTCGCGAAGTTCCTCCACCGATACTGGAGGTACCTCTTCCTCCGGCGTAGCCACCACTCCCAATGGGGGGTTCATTGTTGGTGGGGTGAAGTCGGTCCCGCGTGGAAACAGGGACCGGACCACCCCATCCAGCAACGCCGGCTCCAGGGTCTCCGTCAGTGGGGGACCAAAGGGGCGCAGTTGGTTCCGCGCCGCCTTATATGGCCTCCCGTACGGATCCCTGTCGAGGCCCTCCAGCATCTCGGCCCTCGCCGAGTCCTTGGCGGCGCACATAGCCGACTTGAGGACCGTCTTTGCCTCCCGATAAGAGGCGTAGAGGCGGTCCTCCCCGGCCCGATCTCGGGCAGTGCGCCGCCGGCTCCGCGTATAGGCCCTTCTGGCCGCCACGCAGGCGGTCCGTAGCCCCGCCAGCTCCCCCGACCACCAATACACGGCGCGACGGGGAGGCGGACGGCGTGACCGAGGCATGCTGGAGTTGCACACCTCGGTCAGGGACCCACGGAGCTGCACCGCTGCGGCGTCTACGTCCAGGACAGGCTCGACAGGGGGTGAGAGCCAGTCCTGGAGAAACGCCGCCTCCCTGGCTGCCTCCCGGTCCAGGCGGGTGAGAGCCCACCGTGGGAAGGGAGATTGGCCTGAGCGGGCCGTCTCCCCCCGGGGGCCGGTGGAGATGTCGAACCGCACATATCGGTGGTCCGACAGAGTCTCCACCGTCTCCACCCGCCAGTCCACGACGCGGGCGGCCAGGGCAGGGGTGGCAAACGAGACGTCTACCACCGACCCCCCCCGTTGCCGCACACACGTATGGACCGCCCCCCTGTTGAGGAGGGACACGCCGCACGAGGCCGCCCAAAATTCGGCGGCGCGCCCCCGGACGTTGCAGGAGGCAGCCGGGTTGCCCCAAGCCTCCGACTTCGCGTTCAGGTCGCCCAACACGGCGACCTGGCGCGGCGCCGCCCTCCCTACGACCGCAGTAAGGACCTCGAGGAAGTCCTCAAAGTCGGAGAGAGGGCGGTTTGGGGAGAAATAGACCCCCACCAAGGCCATTTCCTTCCCCCACGCGGCGGCCACGTATCCCGGTCCCCTCTCTAAAAGCGAGAGGGGAGGGGAGCCCGTGGAAGACCGCGCCACCAACGCCACCAAGCCGTCCCGATCGCCCAGCCAGGTACTGGGGACCGAGTATGGCTCGGCGACCACCGCCACGTCCACCAACCACTCGGCCATGATCTGCGTTAGCAGATCCTGGGCCGCCCGGCAGTGGTTGGTGTTCGCCTGAAGGATGCGATGTTTGACCCTATCCATCAGTCGGACATCGCACCCCCCTCCTCCTCAGCCAGGCCAGCAGCAGCCGGATCCCCAACCTCCGGCACCACGGCGGTGGTAGCGGCAGGCTTGCTCGGCGCCTGCGCTTTTCCCTTCTTAGGGGGAGGATTGCACATCCTCCCCTGCATGATGTGGCCTGCCGGGCGGCCACTGGCGGCACACACAGCGCATCGCGGCGCGGCCGCCTCACACTCAGCGGACTTGTGGCCCTCCTTGCCGCAGCGGTAACAGCTCTCTGTCCGGTCCACCGTGGACGGACAGAGGGCCCGGGTGTGCCCGATTCCGAAGCACCTGTAGCACCGCAAGGGCTGTGCCGCAAGTGCCCGGACCCTACCCGAGCTGAAGCCGACGTTTAGCCGTCCTTTGTCAAGGACGGCTTTGGCCGCGGCGACTGGGCACTCCAAGCGAATGGTGCCCATGCCACCGCGACCGGGCCTGATGTCCCGGCCTTTTACCGCTGCGACGTCACACGCCCCCATTTCTGCGACCGCCGCCACCACCTCCTCCTTGGTGACCGTATCATCGATGTCAGTCACCTCGATGGCCGCCGTCTTCACGGGCCTGGCCACCTTGGCCGCGTCCGCGATGACCTCCCGCAACTTTGTAGCGAAGAGGTCCGCGTTGGCAGTGCCCTCTGCCCCCGGGAACTCGAAGATTCGAGCCCCGGCTTGGGTCCGCCGGCAAGAGACCTTGCCGATCCCCAACTGGGTGGGATCGGCATTGGCACGCGCCCTCAACAGTATGGACGCGTACGTCTCCCCACGCTCCGCAGCCTCCGTGGTGAGTGTCACCACGACGGCTGCGGTCTTAGGAGGAACTAGGTTCCTCCTGGTGCCAGCGGTTTTGGCTGTGGGAGCAGCACTGGCGGCCTTGGAAGGCGGCCCTTTCTCCGTCTTCTTCCCCTTGCCGGTCGCCCGCGACTGGCTGGGAGCGGTGGTGGTGGCGGGGACACCAGTGACGACCGCTGCCGCCCCCCCGCCCCCGCCCTTGCCCTTCCCCTTCCCCTTCCCCTTCCCCTTGCCAACCACCTTCGTCCAGCCCTGCTGGTTGGTCGGGGTGGTGGCAGGCAGAAGCGGGTCCTCCTCCCTTTGTGGGGTTGGCTCCGGCCCACCCCTCTTCTTATCCGAGGCAAGCGGCAGCCGGTAGCTCCTCTCGGGCAGGAGGCGGTCCTCTATCCCATCCAGGCAGGCCCTCGTGAAGGCCCTCTCCTCCATCACAACCTTGCGGATGATATCCTCAAGGTTGGAGGCGGAGGGGCCCTCTGCCGCAGGTCTCGGCTCCGCCGAAGCTTGGCTTGCCCGGGCCGTGGCCTCAGCCAGCTTCTGGTGCAGCTGGCTGACCTCCGTCTGCAGGCGATCGACCCTCGCCTGCAGTTGCCGCGTCTCGTCGGTCGCCTGCCGCTGCACCAGCTCCGCGACGATGCCACGCATGCTCACGGCCCGGCATTTCAGGGACTTCTGAAAAGTCCCCTTTAAGTGGGAGGACTTGGAGGCGACTACCACTATCTCCTCCTCGTCCTCTGCCGCCATCCGCTCCAGCTCGGCCAGGGAGTGGTCCGAGTACAGGACTCGGGCCGCGCCGTATCCAGAGCTGGCCCGGGCGACGCGCGCCCGTTGCTCGTTGGCCTCAACCCGCTCCTCCAACTCCTGCTCGAGCTGTGTCCTCCGCGCCAGGTTCAACTGGCGTTGGGCGTCTGCCAGACCCACGTCGTGGGTGTCCGCTGCCTGCTTTTTGGCCTTAGGCCCCTTCCTCGGCTCCTTCGCCGAATCCGACGCCGAGGAGCCATCAGATGCCTTCAGGAAGGCCGTTCTCTTCCGCGAGCCCGATCGTGATCGAGAGTCCTCGATCACCATCGAGCTGGCGTCCGACACAACAGACTCATTGTCGGGAAAAGACTCGTCCGTCCATCCGCCGTAAAAGGCTCTGCCTTCTTCCGACGCTTCCGACGCGTCGCGGTGGCCCTTAGAAGGGCCTTTTGGTTGGCCCTGAGAAGGGCCTTTTGGTTGGCCCTGAGAAGGGCCTTTTTTCTTACTACGCTTAGGCATAGCCTCAACACAAATTCGTCACTTTCCGCAATAAAATAAAATGATAGCAACGAATGCACAGTTTACTTTGGCCGTACCCAGTTTGCCACTCCGTTACGGTGGTCAAACTGGGACGTTTCCGGGGGTCACGACGTGAAGTTACTTTTACTCTGCAACAATCTATACAACTATCAATAATAACAATGATATCTCATTCATGAAAATTATGTTTTATCAAAAACAAAAATACCTACAGATTTTACCAGTGGTAGGTATCAAGGGTGGGCAGGGCACATTGCTCGCAGAACGGATGGCCGTTGGGGCCGAAAAGTTCTAGAGTGGCGACCGTGTACCGGAAAACGCAGCGTTGGAAGGCCTCCCTCTAGGTGGAGCGACGACTCTAAGACCTGGTCTCGACCGCCATCGAACTCGCGTCCGACTCGCCAAAATTGGACTCGTTGTCCGACAACTCGTCCGCCATTTCATAGAAGCTAGCTGCAGACGCCGCGCGGCTAGCCTCTGACGCCGAAGAAGCGCCGGGGTGGCCCTGAGAAGGGCCTTTTGGTTGGCCCTGAGAAGGGCCTTTTGGTTGGCCCTGAAAAGGGCCTTTTTTGACAAATAGCCCGCGGGCATCCCGCGCAGGTGATGAAAGACATGGTAGTTTTCCGCAATTTCGTACTCACAAGGCAATTAAATAGTATCGAATGCACAGCGCACTTTAGCCGTACCCAGTCTGCCACTCCGTTACGGTGGTCAAACTGGGCCGTTTCCAGGGGACACTACGAGGAAGTATGCGCTGTGGGGGGTCCCCCAACCTAACCTAACCTAACCTTTTTTTTTTTTTTTTTTTTTTTTGGTTTCGCTGGGAAAAAATGCATTACGCATACCCACCCACGGGGGAATATGGGGGGCTATGTGGGACTCCCCGGGAAGACCCGGTATACCCACTAAAATAACCCAGCGGCACTCCCGCATCGTCTTTATGGAAGAGGACTGGGAAACTGGCACAGCCTTTACGTCCAGTCCTCCGCCGACGACCGCCCGCCTTTACAGCGGGGCCTTCACGCCCCTCCCTTAGTGGGGGGGCCCGGGAAAGACCGCAGTGCTCGGCCGTTCCCGCCCGACGAGGGTGGCGATTAGTGCAATGCGAGCGAAAGGTGCCCCCGCACCTGTCGCCCGCTAATCGCCACCAGGAGGTGGGAGGAGACGATCGTACAACCGCCTTCTCCCACCCCTTCTTCGCCTGCGGAGCGGCGGCGCGAGAGGATCGTCCTCCCGCGCACGCTCCGCCGCCTCCTTTTGCGACATCACGACCTCGCAAAAGGAGGCAACCGCCGCCCAGGCCTCCTCACTCCCCAGCATGGAGTTGACCACGCCGGGAAGTGAGAGGTCCTGCCCGATCACACTAATCAGGACACGGCGCAGCTCTGCCCAGACTGGGCACACCTCGAGGGTGTGCTGCGCCGTGTCCTCTGCCGCGCCGCAGTCGTGGCACGCTGGGGTTTCCTCCCTCCGGATCCGGTGCAGGTGCGTTCCGAAACAACCATGTCCGGACAACACCTGCACTAGACGGAACGAGAGGAAACCGTGAGGCCGCTCGAGCCAGTCCCGCAGGACTGGACCGAGCGCGTCCAGCGTCCGACGGCCAAAGGCGGCGGTGGCGAGGTCCTCCGTCCAATGGACGATGATAGCGTCCCTCGCCTCCCGCCGCACGGCCTCCCGCTCTTCCGCGGCGGGGCGCTCCCCGAGCGCCTTCCGCCGCGCAGTCCACTCATATACTCTGGCGAGCACCCATGCCTCCAACTCCCAGGGAGTGGTGCCCGCCAGAGCGCACGCCGCCGAAAAGCCCACTGAGCGGTAGGCCCTCGCCACCCGCTGTGCAATGGCCCTTTGTGGCCTGCGGATGGCGGTTGCATTCTCCCTCCTCTGGAGGGAGTCCGCCCAGATGGGTGCCCCGTAGAGGGCCATACTCTTGAGGATGCCGGCATAGAGGCGCCGGCATCGCGTCTTGGGCCCCCCCAGGTTCGGGAGGAGCCATGAGAGGGCGTCCGCGGCTCTCAGCAGGTGCGTCGACAGCCCGCTGAAATGCGGGCCGAAGCGCCACCTGCTGTCTAGCACGAGGCCCAGATACTTCATCTGGACCCCGACCTCTATCCGGACGCCCTCCACGACGATATGGGCGTCAGGAGGGCGGCGCTGCCGAGGCCCATGGAAGAACACGGCCTCAGTCTTGTTCAGCGCCACCCTCAGTCCAAGCCGGCGGATCCTCCCCGCCACCAAGGATCCGCCGGCCGAGGCCAAACAGGCCGCCTCACCAAAGTCCCTCCCCCGGGCAACGAGGAGAGTGTCATCTGCGTAGCAGATGACACTCTTGCCCTGGAGGAGGGTGCCCCGCAGGAGCCAATCAAAACCGATGTTCCACAGGGGAGGGCCTAGAACCGACCCCTGCGGAACACCGGACTCCGCAACGTAACGCCTGATCCTGGCCGTCTTGTCCACCAGGAGGACCTCTCTGTCCTCCAGGTAACTGGCCAGGATCGCCTGCAGATATTGGGGCACTCCGTGATACCGGAGTGCCTCCAATATGGTCGTATGGGGGACGGAGTTGAAGGCGTTTGCAATGTCAAACGACACCGCCAACACTCCGTCCCCTGTGGAACACCGCACGACATTTCCCTCCTGCCTTCGCCGGCCCTCGTCGGGAACACGACGGCTCTGCCGGCGAAGTAGTCGGCGATGACCCTCTGCAGGTACTGCGGCACGCCGTGGTATCGCAGCGCCGTTTTGATCGTTTCCCAGGGCAGCGTGTTGAATGCGTTGCGGATGTCCAATGACACCGCAAGCATCACGCCGCCCCGGGAGACCGCCTCCTCGGCGAGGTCCCTCACCTGCGCAATGGCATCCAGGGTCGACCGACCCCGGCGGAAACCAAACTGCGCGTCGTGCAGATCCGGAGCCATGCACTCGGCCAGGCGAGCCGCGAGCACTCGCTCGAAGAGCTTGCTCACCTCGCCGAGCAACACGATCGGACGGTAGGACGACGGCAGTCCGGCCGGGCGACCCGCCTTTGGCAGCAGAACAAGTTTGCCCGTCTTCCACTGCTGCGGGAATCGACCCTGCGCCACACATGCGGTGAAGAGGGACCTCACCCTCTCACCTATCTCCTCCAGCGCGACCGCCAGGGCCGTCCCCGGAACGCCGTCCGGGCCCGGAACGCCGTCCGGGCCCGGGGCGGTCCTCTTCATTTTGAGTCTGAGGACAGCCGCCCCGAATTCGGCCTCCGATACCGGCGGTGCGGGGACATCGCCCTCTGCAGGTCGCGCATCACCGTGTCGGGCCATCGCCGGGGGCACCCACTCGTCTCGCTGCGGGAAGAGGGTGCCCACCACCTCTCCAAGCAAAACCTCGTCAACGCTGGACGTGACAGTAGGGGTGATTTTGAGTCTGTTAACAAAGAAATTTCTGACATAAATTGGGATCATGAGTTCTCAATCACATCATTGGATGATTCGGTTGCATTCTTTATGGACACTACCAACCAATTACAAAATAAATATATACCGCAAAAGCAAGTACGTAATAAATCATATCCAATTTGGTACAGTGCACCACTCATAAAAACAATTAAGGAAAAATATAAATACTTAAAAAAAAACAAAATTTATGGTAACAAATCTGACGAATTAACCTTTAAATATTTGCGTGAAAGAGTAAAGACAATGGAAGCTTCATGTTATAAGTTTTATCTTGATCAAACTGAAAACTCAATTAAAGACAACCCTAAACATTTCTGGTCCTATGTTAAAAATCGGTATAAATCCAATGCTATTCCTAATACATTAAACTATAACAATGAAATACTTCTCTCTGGGGATTCTATTTGTGAGGCCTTTTCCTCTTACTTTCTATCAACCTTCCTCGACCCCACTTCACCTAATTCTCCTAGCGCACACTCTGACCTCCCTCTCGGCAATGATGGAACCTCGTCCCATATTTGTAACATCGAAGTGAATATTGATGTTGTGACTAGACTACTTCGCAACTTGGATCCATCTAAAGGTGCCGGCCCTGACAACATATCTTCTACATTCCTTATCAAATGTGCACATTCCATTGCTCTTCCTATCTCAATTTTGTTCACCAAGTCTTTGTCCCAAGGTATCGTCCCAAAAGTATGGAAATCTGCCTTTATTACACCCGTGCATAAGAAGGGTTCAAAGACTGAGATTACTAATTACAGGCCTATTTCCAAACTGTGCATAATTGCTAAAGTTTTTGAGAGGATCATCTATGACCAGTTATACCCTGCCCTAGCTAACTCGTTGAGCTCTTTTCAGCATGGGTTTTTAAAGGGACGGTCTACCACTTCTAACCTGATCTTATTTAATGATTTTGTTACGGAAGCTATGGATAACGGTAAGCAGGTCGATGTGGTCTACACTGACTACAGCAAGGCGTTTGATCGGATTGAGCATGAATTGCTAATTAAGAAGTTAAGACACATAGGTATCAGTGGAGACCTGCTAAGGTGGTTCTCTTCTTATATTGATAACAGGTCACAAGCAGTAGTTATTAATAACTATGTGTCTAGCTGGGTAAACGTGCCCAGTGGAGTGCCTCAAGGTTCGTTGCTCGGTCCTTTCTTATTCGTAGTGTATGTGAACGACATCGATCAGTGCCTCCATTCATCCAAACTTTTATGCTTTGCCGATGACATGAAAATCTTTGCCACTATTGCATCGCATGATGACATGCTTGCACTACAAGCTGATTTATGTCGGCTTGATGAGTATTGTCGAGCTAATAAATTAGATCTTAACCCATCTAAATGCTCCGTTATTACCTACACTAGGAAACGTGATGTCCTGGTCGCTACCTATACTTTGGCTGGCGAAAACTTGCCGAGGTGCAATACAATTCGTGACTTGGGAGTTTATCAAGACAGTAAACTACTTTATGACTCACACATTGATACTATTGTTAAAAAAGCATCCAAACTACTTGGTTTTATAATGCGACTCTCTAAGTGTTTCACGGAGGCTAAGACGCTCAAAATATTGTATTGTACATATGTAAGAAGTCAGCTCGAGTATGCTTCTCAGATATGGAATCCACGGTATCAGAAATACATCGACCGCATAGAAAATATACAAAAACGTTTCATAAAATATCTTTGTTTTCATCAAAAGGTTCCATATGACTCAGCTGAATATCTTCGTCTCTGTAAAAAATTCCACTTACTGCCACTTATAGACCGACGTAAAATTGCAGACTGTCTGTTTTTGTTAAAAATCCTCCATAACGATATTGATAGTCCTGAACTATTGTCCAAATTTTATTTTAATGTGCCCAGAAGAATTTTACGTTACAACCCTCCCATTTGTGTACTTCATTCGTCATCGAATTATAGGCAGAACAGCTTTCTTGTGCGTGCAAGCAGTAATTTTAATGAGATATGCAAACTACATGATTTGGATCCCTTTGTAACTACTGTAAACTCGGCCAGACGGAGCTTGAGCCTTCAATTTTTCAAGTAACAGCGGTTATATTAAGCGGTTTTCTTTTTAATTCTGTCTTTTTTTTTTTTTTTTGCAAACAAATGTCTGTATCTTATTATTTAATCTGGAATTTAGTGACTACACTTTAAGTCGTGTTGCTGCCTGTGCTCGCATCATACTTGTATTTATATTTTAATTTTAAACGCGAGGACTTGTAATTGGCTTTCTGGTGACTATTACCTCCTTTTATTTTTTGTTTTTGTTAGCTGTAAGTTCTCCATGTACTAAATAAATAAATAAAATAAATAAATAAAATAAATATAGGGGCTGCCACTGTCGCAGCCACGTCCTCCGCATTTCTCCTATCAGCCGCCAGCGGCGGCCGCAACCTCGGCTCCGGCAGGAGGCGTGAATACGACCTTGAGTACTTTATCAGGAATTTTTAGGGATAAAGAAAAAACTTCAACTTCCAACAGTACCAACGACTTGCTATATTGTCTTGAACTAACTAAAAAGTATGCGCCTGACACAATTACAACTCTCAATACCACAATAAAAACAATGGCAAGTATTAACCTTTGTGCAGGCGCAGGTTGCATTTATATTAACTTAAAATATACTAAAACTATGAAGCAGAGCTTCAACATGCCCCCAGCCGTTGAAAGTTCACCTTTCAACTGAACTCTTCAAGCAAGGGACAAATCTTCGAAAAGGCTCTTCTTACATTGCCGGTTGCAGTTTTAATATCAGCGACCCTGGATATTCCATCGCTGCCGGGATGGAGACCGACGACACGACCCATCTTCCACTTCAATGGTGGCAGATTATCGTCCTTTATAACGACGAGGGAGTTGAGTTTCAATGAATCCTTACAAGCTCGCCATTTGACTCGCAGCTGAAGTTCAGAAACATATTCTTTGCTCCACCTCGCCCAAAAATGCTGCCGAAGCTGTTCGATCCTTTGATGGCGTGTCAGGTGATGGTTGGAATGGTCACGAAGATCCTTGACTGGCAGGGAAGTGAGTGGTCTTCCTATTAAAAAGTGACCTGGAGTGAGAGGGCATAAATCTTCCGGGTTCGACGATAGCGGAGTGAGTGGCCGAGAATTTAATAACGCCTCGATCTGTATTAATGTGGAGTTAAGCTCCTCGTACGTCATATTACAATTGCCCAACACTCTAACTAAATGATATTTGGTCGATTTGACACCCGCCTCCCAAAGGCCACCAAAATGCGGAGCATAGGCAGGGATAAAGTGAAACTTGATCCCTTCGTGAGCCGCACTTTCAGCTAAGGAGTCGCAACTACGCTTTAAAAATATTTTTAAATCATTGTATGCCCCTACAAATGATGTTCCATTGTCGGAGTAAATATTGAGAGGTTTTCCTCGTCGGGAAATGAACCTACGTAAAGCTTGTAAATAATTACTGCTCGTCAAATCGCCCACCAACTCTAAATGCACAGCTTTAGTCGTAAAGCAAACGAAAATAACGATGTATACCTTTACTAATCTACATCCGCGACCTTGACGACTAGCCGAGGTGATAGGTCCTGCGTAATCAACGCCTACGTTTTGAAACGGATAGTCTGCTGGTGAGAGTCTACTCGATGGCAAATTACCCATTTGTGGGACAACTGTCTGTCCTTTTAAGCGCTGGCATCGGACGCATTGACGATAACAGGTTCTCGCTAAGTTGCGACCACCCAAAGGCCAGTATGTTTCTCTTACGGTGGCTAATAATAATTGCGGTCCCGCATGCATTAACCTTATATGCTCCAATCTAAATAAGAGTTTAACAAAATGGTGAGTGGACTGTAATAATATTGGGTGTTTTTTCTCGAATGAATATTCTGAATTGTGTAGTCTACCTCCTACACGCATAATTTTGTTTTCATCGAGAAAAACATTTAGTTTTAAAAGTTGATTTTTATATGGTAGTATTTGATTTTTTAATAATAAATTGCGTTCCGGAAAGGTTTCCTTTTGCGACTGAATAATGATATAGTTTAAAGAATGTTGTAACTCGTCGTTAGTTAATTGAAAAGTGTTCACAGCGCGCTTTTTGCATGCGTCAATAAAACGAAAAACATAACAAATAGTACGTTGCAATCTCGTAAAATTTGAAAAGCGTTCAAAATCTATCAATCCCTGACCTAAGTTCTTATCATGAACACACACATGAAGTGAAATATTAGTTTTAATTTCAGGTAATACGCCTGAATTTTTCTCGACAGTGCAAGGCCATGTAGTGCTGTCTTGCTGTAAAAAGGATGGACCAAACCACCACAGATCTAGCGATTGTATAGTGCCAGATTCCGCTCCTCGTGATATGAGATCTGCGGGATTATCGTAGGTTGATACATGTCTCCATGTACATGAACTAGTTTTGTCCAAAACTTCTGCTACACGATTGCGTACAAACGTATTTAATTTAATAGGCAGCATTTTTAACCAGCCCAGCACAACCATGGAGTCAGTCCAAAAAACAACGTTTGAGGGTTGAGTTCGAAGTGAACTTGAAACCTTTTGATATAAACGTGCTCCAAGCACAGCAGCACAAAGTTCAAGCCGAGGAATGGTTAAGGGTTTAATAGGAGTGACGCGACTTTTGGCCATTAATAAACGTACGGCAACGTCGCCTTGTTTATTAACACTACGAACGTACAGACAGGCACCGTAAGCTCGTTCCGAGGCGTCGGCGAAGATATGGAATTCCATATGGTTGTACGAATCACAGACAACACGACGAGGAATGCGTACATCATTAAGTGCTGGCAATGCCTTAATCAAGTTGGCCCACACTGCGCCAACTTCAGATGATAACTGCTCATCCCAAGTCAGTTTGTCAAGCCAAAGTCTTTGAAGTAACATCTTCATGCGAATAACACATGGTGCTAACAACCCTAAGGGATCGAAAATTTTCGCAATAACTGCAAGCATGTTGCGCTTTGTGTTTTCGATCTTTTCAGGAACATTTATTGGGAAGCATAATTCATCTGAATGAGTTTGCCAACTTAGTCCTAACGTTTTATTCAGTACATCACCTTCCATGTTTAAATCGAAGGGAGACTGATCAGACTTTTCCGAAATTAAGGTGGGCTCATTAGACTTCCACTTCCGTAAAGGCAGGCAAGCAGAAGCAAGAGCATCAGTGACTTTATGACGCAACATAATGGCTTCCTCGAGTTGATCTGCCCCGGTCAAAAGATCGTCGACATAAAAATCATGAATAATGACTTCGGCAACCTTTTGATCCTTACACTCAAGACCAACTTGTTTCAGGCATCTAGTTGCGAGAAATGGAGCACTAGCAGTACCATAAGTAACTGTGTTTAATTGGTACATCTTAAGAGGACTAGAAACATTATCACGCCAGATGATTTGCAATAAATGTCTGTCTGAAGGATTTAAAGACACCTGTCGGTACATTTTCTCCACGTCTGCGGAGAGTATATATTTGTACATCCTAAATCTAAGTAATATAGACGTCAGATCGTCTTGCACGGTGGGTCCTACCATCTGTATTTTATTTAAACTAACTCCAGAGGTGGTAGGCGCGCTCGCGTTGAAAACTACGCGTAATTTCGTAGTTATACTACTTTCTCGCAGTACCCCGTGATGAGGTATGAAATATGACCTTTTTTCAGCATCAGTGTGAAACTCTGACATATGTCCCAAGAAAATATACTCAGACATAAAGTCCTTGTACATTTTGTCGAGTGAGGGTTGATTTTGATTTCTACGCTCAAGGGATAGAAAGCATCGTTTTGCACGATAAAATGAATCACCCAAAATATCTGAAGATTCCTTTAATGGTATCTTTACGCTGAACCGGCCATCTTCTAAGCGCGAAGTGTTTTTAATAAAGTGTTCTTCACACAACTTTTCTTCAGCTGAATAAGTAGATGACTCCTGACAGACTTCTTCAATCTGCCAGAAGCGACTTAATTGATTATGAATGTCATCCAATTCCTGTAAACGTGAAGAACTTTCAATATCAACATTAGTGAAATTGCATTTAATAGGAGTAGATTGATTACCCATATAGCCGCTGTTAATTGGGCCACAAACTAGCCAGCCGAGTCTAGTTTGATAAAGGGTTGGTTTCCTATCTCCTAATATAATTTTGTCAGAACCTAATAAATTCCAGAATACATCAGCGCCTATAATTATGTCAATTGACGCTGGCGTATGGAAGTACGGATCGGCTAACTGTATATTTGACGGTATATTCAATTCTACCTGTCTAGCCGGCACGTTATCCGTTATGGTTGGTAAAACAAAACATATCAAATCGTTTGAATAAAAGTCACATAATGATTTAATGTGGACGCGACATAGTTTTTCTACGTGCGACAATGAATTATTTGTTTCTTGTATAGACTTATTTGTCTTTAGAAAAGGTAATTTTAATTTTTTAAATAGTGTTTCAGTCATAATACACGATGAACTTCCCGAATCAAGAAGAGCGCGAGCGATGTGTTCTTTGTTATTAACATCGTAGCACCTAATTAACGCAGTCGACAACAGGACGTCGCTGCGACTACTTGTATTATGCGAATGCGCAGTAACGTTCGCTGAGAGTGTAACGTGACTGTTATTATTAATACCGGTGGCGCCGGCGGCGGCGGTGGAAGATAACTCGATCTTCGCACTGTCGGTCGTGCAGTCAGCTGACTTGTTTAAAGCAGGTTTTTGCTTATAATCTGTGTTATGAATTAGCGTGTGATGTTTGCGCTTACAGATTTTGCAGCCTGATTTATTACACTGATTTGGATAGTGACCACGACGAAAGCAATTAAAACACACCTTGTAGCTAGGTAGTGAAGACATTCTCTCGTTTATACTTAATGCCAGGAATTGTGAACAATTATTGAGACTGTGATCACCGTTACATTTCGGACAGCCGTGTGAACTTGACTTAGTGCTATCTATTGAAACCATGGCCTTGAGTTTAGTGTTATTTTTTGGTGAAATGTTTGAGTTAATGTTAGTATTATAATTACGGGAAAGTTCCAAGGTTTCAATTAGATCAGCGCGGCTCCGCATGAACTCAGTGAATTGTTCGAAAGTAATTTGCTTTGTTTTGTCTAAACGCCCTTTGCATTCTGCCCATTCGCGAAATGATTTTGCGTCTAATTTGTGGCTTACTATATGTATTAATAAAGTGTCCCAGCTTTGAACAGGTTCACCTAATGAACTTAGTGCTCGGATATTTTTATGTACTTGGTCTATGATTCGTTTTAATGATAGTGAGGACTCCTTTGCGATCGGTTCGAGATTGAACAATGCTGTGACATGATTCTGGATCAATAAGCGTTTGTTGTCAAACCTCTCACAAAGAAGTTCCCAAGCTACTTTGTAGTTTTGAGCGGAGAATTCAATAGACTGTATCACGATAGCAGCCGATCCATCCAATGACGTCCTTAAATAATGGAATTTATTAATTGAATCTATGTCGTCATTGTCATGAATGAGACTAGCAAAGGTATCGCGAAACTCAAGCCAGTTGTCATACGATCCTGAGAATTTTGGTAAATTAATGGTGGGCAATTTGATTAACTGACGCTTAGAACTACTATGACTTGATTTAACATCATCTTGTTCTAATTTCGAAAATACATTTATCATATTTTTTGCCTGAGCTAATAGTCCATAATATTGAGATTCAATACTTGTCCTTTCAATTGTTTCAGCATCAAGGTTTTCACATAAACATTCTAACTGTAGTTGAACTTCGTTAAAATCATCATATAAGCCCTCCAATTTATCAATGCGCAATTGCAACTCCATTACCTGAAAGGGGGTCAATTCAGGAACCTTTAAAAGCGCTAAATAGTTACCAAAAACTGTTAATCTCCCTTTATAACTGCCACGTTTCTTTTTTAATTCTTTTATATCAGTCATTTTGAAAGACGAGTGTCGTAGACCTTATAAAATCTTTGTACCTAAATGTCGACAGTAAAATTACAATTACCTGATATAAAGTACTATGGAGTGTTGGGTGGAAATTAATAAATTAATTATGGTTGAATTTTTAATTTAGTTATTATATCACTCTAAAGTCCAAGCCACTTTTCCATCCATCAATGTGAGTAATTTTAACCTCTCCACTCCGTAACGTGGTGCACTTTTTATTTAAATTAATCCTCAGATTTATCGCTTAATTTCACTTGCGCTAACGATCCTCAGATATCAGGCTCGTAATGGACCATGAATACGACCTTGAGTACTTTATCAGGAATTTTTAGGGATAAAGAAAAAACTTCAACTACCAACAGTACCAACGACTTGCTATATTGTCTTGAACTAACTAAAAAGTATGCGCCTGACACAATTACAACTCTCAATACCACAATAAAAACAATGGCAAGTATTAACCTTTGTGCAGGCGCAGGTTGCATTTATATTAACTTAAAATATACTAAAACTATGAAGCAGAGCTTCAACAAGGCGACACTCGAGCCCTTCGAGTCGTGCATTCAGCATGTTGCCGAATTGCACGACGCTGGCCCGAGATATCTCCTCCACCATAACTCGGATCGCGTCCGCGTCAGGTGCTGCCGTCATTGCTGCCGCCGCCGGTCGGCTGTTTGCTTCTGCCAGCCGGGCCGAGAGCCGCTGGTTTTCGGCCTCAAGGTATGCCACCTCCTCGGGCACTGTACGGGCCCTTACGCCGCCCGCGGCCTCTTTGATGATAGAGGCCGCATCCTTCAGGGTCTTTACACTCGTTCCTTTTAATCTGCTGGACGTAGTGGCCACCTTTGGTATACCCACTAAAAAACCCAACGGCACTCCCGCATCGTCTTAGTGGAGGAGGACTGGGAAACCGGCAGAGCCTTTACTCCAGTCCCCCGCCGACGACTGCCCGCTGTCTCACAGCGGGCCCCTCATGCCCCTCTCAACGGAGGGGCCCGGGAATGACCGCGAGTGCTCGGCCATTCCCTCCCGCGGGTGGTGATGTGCAATGCAGGCGAAGGGGCCCCCGCACCTGTCGCCCGCGTATCACCACCTTCGCCTCCTTTTGCGATTTACCACCCTCGCAAAAGGAGGCGACCGCTGCCCAGACCCGTCGCCCTCCAGCATGGCGCTACCCACGCCAGGAAGCGAGGGGTCCAGGCCCTCCGACGCACCGCAGTCATGCAGGCACGCCGGAGCTCCCGCTGTGACGGGTCGGGTCTGTGGCCCCGTCACCTACCACCTTTCGGCCGCAGGGGACAGGGACAGCGGCAACGATACACCGACAGTCCTCTTCCCCTGCGGCCCCACCGCGTCCGCCATCCGACGGTGGCGGCCCCGTTGAGGCCGCGAAGGTAAGGGAGAATGGCCGAAGCCACACCGACACTCCCCTCCCCGCCGCGGCCCCCCGCACTCCACCGCGATGCCCCCCCCCATCAGAGGGGAGGCATCGCAGCCCGCTCAGTTGCGATGCCGCTACAGGCGGCACCCGCGGCACCGCAACTATTGGGCCACTCGTCGTCGGCCACCTGAAGCCTAGACGAGCGGCCCCCGCCGAGGTTCCTCTTGGCTTCACCGTGGCGTTGGTCGCCACCACGGCTACTGAGCCCCCCCGCCACGACAAGGCGGGAACCAATTCGGGGGGGAACCTAACCTAACCTTTTTTTTTTTTTTTTTTTTTTTTGATCACGCTGGGAAAAAATGCATTACGCATACCCACCCATTGGGGGAATGGGGGGCTATGTGGGACTCCCCGGGCTGAGGCCCGGTATACCCACTAAAATAACCCAGCGGCACTCCCGCATCGTCTTTATGGAGGAGGACTGGGAAACTGGCACAGCCTTTACGTCCAGTCCTCCGCCGACGACTGCCCGCCTTTACGGCAGGCCCCTCACGCCCCTCCTAGTGGAGGGGCCCGGGAACGACCGTGAGTGCTCGGCCATTCCCATCTGACGAGGGTGGTGACTGGTGCAATGCGGACGAAAGGCGCCCCCGCGCCTGTCGCCCGCTAGTCACCACCAGGGGGTGGGAGGAGACGATCGTATAACCGCCTTCTCCCACCCCTTCTTCGCCTGCGGAGCGGCGGCGCGAGAGGATCGTCCTCCCGCGCACGCTCCGCCGCCTCCTTTTGCGACATCACGACCTCGCAAAAGGAGGCAACCGCTGCCCAGGCCTCCTCACTCCCCAGCATGGAGTTGACACGCCAGGGAGTGAGAGGTCCTGCCCGATCACACTAATCAGGACACGGCGCAGCTCTGCCCAGGCCTCCCGCCTCCCGCCGCACGGCCTCCCGCTCTTCGGCGGCGGGGCGCTCCCCGAGCGCCTTCCGCCGCGCCGTCCATTCGTACACTCTGGCGAGCACCCATGCCTCCAACTCCCAGGGAGGGGTGCCCGCCAGAGCGCACGCCGCCGAGAAACCCACTGAGCGGTAGGCCCTCGCCACCCGCTGTGCAATGGCCCTTTGTGGCCTGCGGATGGCTGTTGCATTCTCCCTCCTTTGGAGGGAGTCCGCCCAGATGGGTGCCCCATAAGGCGCCATGCTCTTTAAAATGCCGGCATAGAGGCGCCGGCATCGCGTCTTGGGCCCCCCCAGGTTCGGGAGGAGCCATGAGAGGGCGTCCGCGGCTTTCAGCAGGCGCGTCGAAAGCCCGCTAAAGTGTGGGCCGAAGCGCCACCTGCTGTCCAGCACGAGGCCCAGATACTTCATCCGGACCCCGACCTCTATCCGGACGCCCTCGACGACGATGTGGGCATCAGGCGGGCGGCGCTGCCGAGGCCCGTAGAAGAATACGGCCTCGGTCTTGTTCAGCGCCACCCTCAATCCAAGCCGGCGGATCCTACCCGCCACCAACGATCCGCCGGCTGAGGCCAAACAGGCTGCCTCCCCAAAGTCCCTCCCCCGGGCAACGAGGAGAGTGTCATCCGCGTAACAGATGACACTCGTGCCCTGGAGGAGGGCGCCCCGCAGGAGCCAGTCAAATCCGATGTTCCACAAGGGGGGCCCAAGCACCGACCCCTGCGGAACACCGGACTCCGCACCGTAACGCCTGATCCTGGCCGTCTTGTCCACCAGGAGGACCTCTCTGTCCTCCAGGTAGCTGGCCAGGATCACCCGCAGATATTGGGGCACTCCATGGAACCGGAGTGCCTCCAATATGGTCGCGTGGGGGACGGAGTTGAAGGCGTTTGCAATATCAAACGACACCGCCAACACTCCGTCCCCCGCGGCCACCGCCTCCTGCACCTGGCCCTTCAGCAGGGCCAAGGCATCCACACACACACACATCCTCCACAGTTTCGGGAACCTTCCAGCCGTAAGGCACGCGCTGAAGAGGTCCCGAAACCTGTCCTCCATTTGGGAAGCAGCTATCGCCACCACCCGAGCGGGGACGCCGTCGTCTTCCCGGTCCCGCTCCGCCGCCTCCTTCTGCGACATGACAGCGTCGCAGAAGGTCGCTGCCGCCTGCCAAGCCTCGTCGCTGTCGACCATCTCCCTGAGGACGGCCGGCAGCGACAGGTCATTGCCAATTGTCGCGGACAGGGCGGCACGAGGAACCTCCCAAGCTGGGCACTCCTCGCGCGTGTGTTGCGCCGTGTCCGCGACTCCCGCCACACAGTGGTGGCACACGTCCGTAGGCTCCCTTCTTGCCACCCGGCACAGGTATCTCCCAAAGCATCCATGCCCGGTGATCATCTGTGTCAGGTGGAAGGAGAGAGCTCCATGCCGCCGCTCGAGCCACTCGTGAAGAATGGGCCGAACGGCGGTCACCAACTCCCTACTCACGACCGTCTCTTCTAGACGGGCCGCCCACCGCCGCAGGAGAGTGTCACGCCCCTCCTCTCGCCAGCGTTGAATCTCCCGCGGATGGGGACGGCCACCACCAGCTATCGCCTCTTTTATTCGCCAGTACACCGCGGCGAGTACCTCAGCATCGAGGTCCCACGGCGGTGTACCGGCGAGCACACACGCGCCGACGCACGACACGGTGCGGTACGCCCGGGCCACCCTGAGTGCCATGGCACGCTGCGGTCTTCGCAGCGTTGCCAGGTTTTGGTTGCTCATGGCACCTGCCCATATTGGCGCCCCGTAGAGCGCCATGGAGCGTACCACACCCGTGTACAGGTGTCAGCAAACTCCGCCAGGCCCCCCAACGTTTGGGAGGATCCGTCCCAAGGCCCCAGCAGTGGCCAACAACTTTGGGGCCAACCGCCGGAAGTGCTCCTCGAACTTCCATCGACCGTCGAGGACGAGCCCCAGGTACTTCATACTTGTACCGACGGCGATGGAAGTCCCGCCCACGATAATTGAGGCCTCCGGCGGCGGCTTGTTTCTGGGCCCGTGAAAGAGTAGGGCCTCTGACTTTTCCAGGGCCACCTCGAGCCCCAGGGCACGGATCCTCATCACCACCTGGGCCACACCCGCCGTGGCGAGCAGGGATGCCTCTCTGTAGGTGCCGCCGCGGGCCAACACGAGGGTGTCGTCGGCGTAGCATATGACGCTAACGACGGTAGGACGACGGCAGTCCGGCCGGGCGCCCCGCCTTTGGCAGCAGCACTAGTTTGCCCGTTTTCCACTGCTGCGGGAATCGACCCTGCGCCACACATGCGGTGAAGAGGGACCTCACCCTCTCGCCTATCTCCTCCAGCGCGACCGCTAGGGCCGTCCCCGGAACGCCGTCCGGGCCCGGGGCGGTCCTCTTCATTTTGAGTCTGAGGACAGCCGCCCCGAATTCGGCCTCCGATACCAGCGGTGCGGGAACATCGCCCTCTGCTGGTCGCGCATCACCATGTCGGGTCATCGCCGGGGGCACCCACTCGTCTCGTTGCGGGAAGAGGGTGCCCACCACCTCTTCAAGAAGCTCCCCGTCTACGCTAGAAGTGACGGGGGGAGCCCAGGGCCGCAGCTTTTTCCTGACCACCTTATACGGCCTCCCCCAGGGGTCGCCATCGAGGGTCCGCAGCCATTCCTCCCATGCCGCCTCCTTGGCCCGCGCGATTGCCACTTGGAAAGATTCGCGCAGAGCCCTGCGTCTCGGGTACGCCTCCTTCTGCACCGAGTGTATCGGCGGCGAGCCCTACCGCAATCAACGCGCATGCGGCGGAGCTCGTCGCTCCACCAATACACCCGGCACTAAGTCAGACAATAAGTACTTATATAACAACATTTTTTTTTAAAAAAGGGGAGGTGTAGTGTGCAGCTCGCCCAACCTTATATTTGTAACTGCACACACCTTTTATGAGCATTATTACACGAATCGTTGAATCGAACACTTCTCTTTTATTTCGATTACATCACTCTAATACAGTATAACCGCCTTCTCCCACCCCTTCTTCGCCTGCGGAGCGGCGGCGCGAGAGGATCGTCCTCCCGCGCACGCTCCGCCGCCTCCTTTTGCGACATCACGACCTCGCAAAAGGAGGCAACCGCTGCCCAGGCCTCCTCACTCCCCAGCATGGAGTTGACCACGACAGTGAGTGAGAGGTCCTGCCCGATCACACTAATCAGGACACGGCGCAGCTCTGCCCAGGCTGGGCACACCTCGAGGGTGTGCTGCGCCGTGTCCTCTGCCACGCCGCAGTCGTGGCACGCTGGGGTTTCCTCCCTCCGGATCCGGTGCAGGTGCGTTCCGAAACAACCATGTCCGGACAACACCTGCACTAGGCGGAACGAGAGGAAACCGTGAGGCCGCTCGAGCCAGTCCCGCAGGACTGGACCGAGCGCGTCCAGCGTCCGACGGCCAAAGAAGGCGGTGGCGAGGTCCTCCGTCCAGTGACGGACGATTGCGTCCCTCGCCTCCCGCCGCACGGCCTCCCGCTCTTCGGCGGCGGGGCGCTCCCCGAGCGCCTTCCGCCGCGCCGTCCATTCGTACACTCTGGCGAGCACCCATGCCTCCAACTCCCAGGGAGGGGTGCCCGCCAGAGCGCACGCCGCCGAGAAACCCACCGAGCGGTAGGCCCTCGCCACCCGCTGTGCAATGGCCCTTTGTGGTCTGCGGATGGCGGTTGCATTCTCCCTCGCCATGAGAGCGCCATGCTCTTTAAGATGCCGGCATAGAGGCGCCGGCATCGCGTCTTGGCCCCCCCAAGGTTCGGGAGGAGCCATGAGAGGGCGTCCGCGGCTTTCAGCAGGCGCATCGAAAGCCCGCTAAAGTGTGGGCCGAAGCGCCACCTGCTGTCCAGCACGAGGCCCAGATACTTCATCCGGACCCCGACCTCTATCCGGACACCCTCGACGACGATGTGGGCATCAGGCGGGCGGCGCTGCCGAGGCCCGTGGAAGAACACGGCCTCGGTCTTGTTCAGCGCCACCCTCAATCCAAGCCGGCGGATCCTACCCGCCACCAACGATCCGCCGGCTGAGGCCAAACAGGCTGCCTCCCCAAAGTCCCTCCCCCGGGCAACGAGGAGCGTGTCATCCGCGTAACAGATGACACTCGTGCCCTGGAGGAGGGCGCCCCGCAGGAGCCAGTCAAATCCGATGTTCCACAAGGGGGGCCCAAGCACCGACCCCTGCGGAACACCGGACTCCGCACCGTAACGCCTGATCCTGGCCGTCTTGTCCACCAGGAGGACCTCTCTGTCCTCCAGGTAGCTGGCCAGGATCACCCGCAGATATTGAGGCACTCCATGGAACCGGAGTGCCTCCAATATGGTCGCGTGGGGGACGGAGTTGAAGGCGTTTGCAATATCAAACGACACCGCCAACACTCCGTCCCCCGCGGCCACCGCCTCCTGCACCTGGCCCTTCAGCAGGGCCAAGGCATCGACCGTCGAACGCCCCTTTCGAAATCCGAACTGGGCGTCCGACAGGTCTGGTCCCACCCCCCGCAGATGACTGTTGAGCCGGTCGGCGACTATCCCCTCGAACAATTTACCGACCTCATCGAGAAGGACGATGGGCCGGTATGCCGAGGGGGAGTCCGCCGGGCGTCCCTCTTTTCGGAGGAGGCAAAGCTGCCCCTCCCTCCACAGTTTCGGGAACCTCCCAGCCGTAAGGCACGCGCTGAAGAGGTCCCGAAACCTGTCCTCCATTTGGGAGGCAGCTATCGCCACCACCCGAGCGGGGACGCCGTCCGGCCCAGGGGCCGTCTTCTTCGCCCGGAGGCGAAGTATCCCCTCGTGGACTTCATCCACCGTCACCGGGGGCACCTCGTCCCCCGGCGGAGCCGCTTCCTGCGGGGGGTCCATTGCTGGTGGGGCGAAGTCGGTCCTGGGGGCGGCCACTGGCGGCACAGACAGCGCAGTGCGGCGCGGCCGCCTTGCACTCGGCGGACTTGTGGCCTCTCTGCCCCCGGGAACTCGAAAATTCGAGCCCCGGCTTGTGTCCGCCGGCAGGAGACCTTGCCGATCCCCAACTGGGTGGGATCGGCATTGGCACGCGCCCGCAACAAAATGGACGCGTAGGTCTCCCCACGCTCCGCAGCCTCCGTGGTGAGCGTCACCACGACGGCTGCGGTCTTAGGAGGAACTAGATTCCTCCTGGTGCCGGCGGTTTGGGCTGTGGGAGCAGCGCTGGCGGCCCCGGGAGGCGGCCCTTTCCCCTTTCCCTTCCCTTTCCCTTTGCCGGTTGCCTGCGACTGGCTGGGAGGGGTGGTGGTGGCGGGGATGGCAGGGACGACAGCTGCCGCGCCCTTGCCCTTGCCCTTGCCCTTCCCCTTGCCAACCACCTTCGTCCAGCCCTGCTGGTTGGTTGGGGTGGTGGCAGGCAGAAGAGGGTCCTCTTCCCTTTGTGGGGTTGGCTCCGGCCCACCCCTCCTCTTATCCGAGGCAAGCGGCAGGCGGCAGCTCTTTTCGGGCAGGAGCCGGTCTTCTATGCCTGCGATGCAGGCCCTCGTGAAGGACCTCTCCTCCATCACAACCTTGCGGATGATATCCTCAAGGTTGGAGGAGGAGGGGCCCTCTGCCGCAGGTCTCGGCTCAGCTTGCCTCGGCCGTGCTGTGGCTTCAGCCAGCTTCTGGTGAAGCTGGCTGACCTCTGTCTGCAGGCGATCGACCCTCGCCTGCAGTGCCCGCGTTTCGTCGGTCGCCTGCCTTTGCACCAGCTCCGAGATTATGCTCCGCATGCTGGCGGCCCGGCACTTAAGGGACTTCTGAAAAGTCCCCTTCAGTTTGGAGGACTTTGAGGCGACCAACGTTATCTCCTCCTCGTCCTCCACCGCCATCCGCTCCAGTTCGGCCAAGGAGTTGTCCGCGTACAGGACGCGGGACGCACCGTAACCAGACTTGGCACGGGCGACGCGCGCCCGCGCAAAGGATAGACTTGTGTCGAGCACCACACCCAGCACCATCGTCGAGGTGACACTCCTGACCGAGTCCCCGGCAAGCTTTACAGTGGGGGCCCGTTGGAGTTTTCCCCTCATCGTCATCATGGCTGATGACTTTGCAGGGGAGAACGCCAGCCGATTCCTGGCTCCCCACGCCGCGACCATGTCTAGCGACACCTTGGCTGCCGTCTCAATTTCTGCACGAGACCTGGACTCGATCAGAATCGTCACATCGTCCGCGTAGGCGACCATTCGGACGCCGCTTGGGAGTGGCAGTCGAAGCAAGTCATCCAGCAGTAGATTCCACATTAAAGGTGGACCAAGGACAGAGCCCTGCGGGCAACCTATGGTGGACACCTTCCACACAACCCGATCACCGATGAAGAGACCAACACGTCGGCGGGCGAAGTAGTCCGACAGCATCGTAAAGATGTTGGGCGGGCACCCCCCCCGCTTGACTTTCGTCAAGATCATCAGCCACCAGGCGTTGTCGAAGGCGCCCGAGATGTCCAGAAATATGGCCTGCACATACTTGCCCGAGCCCTCCCTCACGGTGCTCATGATGTCGTTGAGCGCCGTGACGGTTGACTTGCCCGGAGAAAATCCGTGCTGGGCAGCAGAGATCTGGTTGCCGATCGTCGGAGCGCACTTGAGTATTACGCGCTCTAAAATCTTGCCTAGCACAGGTAGCAGTGTTATCGGTCTGTAGGCCTTAGGGTCCGTGAGTGGCTTTCCATTACCCTTCGGCAAGACAAGAAGCCGACCCGCCTTCCACACATCCGGAAACACACCTTCAGAGACACACTTGCCGTACACCGCGGTGACTTCCGCGGGGACGGCTTCCCAGACGTTCCTGACAATGCGTGCACTGATTCCGTCCAATCCCGGGGCCGTGTTGGGCAAACTCCTAATTATACCCCCCAGACTATCACGCGACAGAGGAGGCGCAGCTTGGCCTGACGGGGTGAGCGAGGCAGCGACGCGAATCTGCCTGTGGTAAGGCGTATCTAAGGATGGATCGTCATCCGGACATAGTGCCTGCAATAGACCAGTCACCGCATCGCCCACAGAGGTCGCAAAGCCCTCCGCCAGTTTTGTACCGTTAAAAACCCGGGAGGGAGGCCTCAGCCTACCACTGGCAGCCCGATATGCCAACCCCCACGGGTCACTGTTGCCAGAGTCAGCAATCCTCCTGAAGTGCTCAAGCTCCGCCTTCTCCATTGCCTCTCTATATCTCGCTCTCATGGAGTGAAACTCCCCTCTCAGACGCTCCTCTCGCAGTCCCCCAGCCTTACGTACTCCCTGCCATTTATTCCTCGCCCTGTTGTTCAATTTCCGGAGCTTCTCAAGCTCCGGGTTCCACCATTCATACCCCGCGTCCTTTGGTGGCCCTTTCATACCCAAGCACTGGCACGCTGTGTCTACAATAACTCTCGTGAATACCTTACAGACAAAGGACGCTGGCTTTTCAAAATCAAGCCTGTCCATTCGCGCATGGATACCCTGCTGGAAACGCGGCCAATTCACTCCCTGATCCCGGAAGCGCACCGACTCCCTGCCCGGCTCAACGCAATGGCTTTCTCCTCCTCGATCCCCACTCCTTCTTTCCACCTGGAAGGTGATGAGGCGGTGGTTGCTGCTGCTGGCGCCCTCTTGAACAGTCCAATTTCTGATTTTGGCGCTTCTTGTGGACAGCGTTATGTCAATGTTGGACTCCCCATTTGGGCCGCTAAATGTGAATGGCTGGCCCTCCAAATTGTTGACAGTTAGTCCTTGAGTCGCTATAAAGGCCTCCATCGACACCCGTCTATGCCGGAGCATAGACGGGTGTCGATGGAGGCCTTTATAGCGACTGGCCGTGGCATTACACTGGCCGCGGCCACAACGCGGACGTTGTGGCCGCGGCCAGTGTAATCCCTCTCCCCTCCGGATGCCGTGGTGTACGGTCGTGTTTTCTAGTAATCCGCGCTACTATTTTTATTTTTTATTTAATATAAATAATAAATAAATCAAAATTCCTCAACAAAGTTCAACCGGCTAGTACTAGGCGCGCATACCCAGTGAGGAGGTCCGTGACTGCACGGCAAGGTTGAAACGGAGTGAGACATCCAGCCCCGCCCTCCGACCAAGCGCTGCAAAGGAAGAGCAGGACAACCTACTTCTCTGCGCTGCTGCCGACTCCGCCCCCTGAATCAGCTCGCATAAGCCCCGCCCCGTAACCCAATAAGGCGGCGCGTACGCAAGTACTCTCTAATAGTGACACCTTTGCTTCTACGTCAGCGCTCCAGGTATTTGTTAGAATTACTTTATTTATACTATGTCGTCTCGCCACACTCCGCCGAAGACAACTAATGTTCCTTCACTGGTAAAAACTCCTGTCTTGAGTTATGGATCTGATTCTCAGTTATACGTGTCACCTCCTACTGGTCAAAGTGACTTCATCACTCGTAGAATGAAGCGTAAACATCACGTACACGGGACGACTGAGTATACTGTATCCACTGACGAATTGAAGGACATTTTTTCTTCATTTGAAGCCCAGCAGAACTCCAAATTCGAGAAACTCATGGAATCTATTCAATTAATCAAAGATCAGAACACTGAGATCCAGAAAAGCATGGATTTTCTTTCCTCCAAGTATGACGAAGTATTACAGAAAATGGTTAACCTTGAACAAAAAAATAAAGGTTACGAACTTAAAATCGAGGCACTAGAGAGCAAAATAGAACAGCTTGAGCGTAACTCACGCGCATCCACCATCGAAATTAGGAACATTCCTAGACAAGACTCGGAAAATAAGATTATTCTTCGTAACCTAGTCCAGAAGGTGAGCGAGGTCATTGATCAGCCATTATCTAACCTTGATGTTCAAGATGTCTATCGCCTAAAAACTAAAAAGGAATCTGGTAATCATATTGTGGTCAAATTCACAACTACTTCATGTAAAGATGGATTCCTAAAACAGTGCAGGAACTTCAATAAAATGCACAAAGACAGCAAGTTAAATACATCCCACCTGCAGCTACCTGGCCCTACTAAACCGGTCTTTGTCGATGAGTCACTGACAAGCTTGGGGAGACGACTAGCATACCTGGCCAGACTGTTTGTTATGGAACACAAATTCCATAGTACATGGACTTCTTATGGAAAGATTTTTATCAAAAAAACCCATGATTCACCAGCGCTGCGTGTGGACTGCGAACTAGATCTGGAAAAGATTGCAATTAAGTGACTATTCTACGTCAAATTACTATGTTTACTTTGTACTTTTTATGTTATATCCTTTTATATTTTTAAGTTTTACACTATAAGCTATTACACAATACTCCACAATGAAACACTCAACACATTAATAATGATAACACAACCATCTAACATTTTTAACTTTCCTACACTTATTTCACACATACATAGGGTGAACTATACAAACGCAACGCAACAACATATCCATATAATACACACCTCTCCATTTTTCCACAGTGCTACGACACCATTATTTACAATTATTATTTGTTATCCATCTGTTACATATAACTACAATACATTATATGCATATTCATCATTATATTGCATTTGCATGAATAATTTTCAATCTACTTATGAGCTAGTAATCGTCACATCTTTTCATATCTCGCACGCTAACGCACTTTTAAATCACGCTTATTTTTCACATAATTACAGTCTATTGACATGCTCGAATTCACCTACTTACTTAAATTATCAAAATTCGATAACATAAACCAAATTAATTGTGATCTTGATGATTTTGTTATAGCTGATTCATCCACTTGCGAAATAGAAGAGTGTCCTAATCTAATTAAAAGGCCACACTCTAGCCTGAAAATAATACATCAGAACATCCGTAGTGTTAATCGTAACTATCCTAGCCTGTTAACCCTTCTTAAAAGATCAAATACTGAGTGGGATCTTATCATACTCACGGAGTGTTGGCTACGCCACTCCCACAACATTCCTGCAATAGAAGGCTTTGACTTTGCTAAAACTGAAAATAACATCACCCAAAATGAAGGAGTCATCGTGTACTTCAAAGATAATTTAAGTCCAATAATATCGGAACCAACCATTCTTGATGCCAATTGTATTACAATACAGCTAGACAGCAATACCCTCGTCGTTGCAATATACAGACCTCCTGGTAATAAAAACATTAACCCATTTCTTGAATCTCTCAGTAACCTTTTAAGTAGCTTAAATTTTCCTAATATCATACTCATTGGAGATATTAACGTGGACATAACTCTCAACACCAACGATGCTAACTCATCATCCTACCTAAATCTACTAGCTTCCATGGGTCTCTTACCTGCCCACCAGTTACCAACACATAGTAAAACCTGTTTCGATCACGTCATGCTAAAAAGTAGTCTCCCTGCCTTTTGCTATGTCGCGGAGACGTCTATTACCGACCATGACAGTGTGATACTTGTGCTTGAGAACCACCACCATCCAAAGATAACATCTTCCATTAGGAAAGTTAACTACATAGGCCTTGACAACGATATGCAAAATATATGCCTCAACTCAATCTACGAAATAACTGATGTAAATGTGGCTACTACATTGTTAGTCAATGACCTAAACACTATAATCCTAGCTAACACACGAACCGTCTCTATTTCTAATCGCAACAGGATTATAAAGCCCTGGATAACAAGTGGTCTGTTGAGATGTATGAAAAATCGAGATAAACTCCACACAAAATCAAAAAAAAATCCCAGTGATGAAATCAGCAAGATCACCTATAAAAGGTATAGAAACTTTTGCAACTGGCTACTAAAAAAACTAAAAACGGACTATGAAAAAAACCTATTAGATAAAGCAGCTAAAACTAACAATAAAAAACTTTGGGACGCTGTAAAACAAATAACACACTCCAACAAAAAATCAAACCCAGCAATGGATCTTATATCCACCCCAAACCCTTCCACCTCTGTCAATGCAATAAACAATTTTTTCGTGTCTATTGGCAAAAACCTTGCTGAAAACATTCACGACGGAAATCCATCTATCTACACGCCTCACGCTAAGTCTTGTCCTTCCTCTTTCGTTTTGCTTCCCACTGATGAAGATGAGGTTCGTCAGTGTATCCTAAATCTAAAAAAAGTTAATTCAGTTGGACGAGACAATATCTCAGGAGCTTTTCTTAAAAGATACCACACTATCCTAGTCCCGCCCTTAACGTACATCTTCAACTTAATGTTCCACAGTGGTGTTTTTCCCAAGGAATTTAAATTTGCTGAAGTAATCCCAATCTACAAGAGTGGTGCCAGAGACTGTGTCAACAACTACCGACCCATCTCTATACTTTCTACTCTGTCAAAACTAGCTGAAAAACTTATTATCAAGCGTCTAATTAACTATCTTGAGACGAAATCCTTGTTGTCAAAATCTCAGTTTGGTTTTAGAGCTGGAATCTCGACCAATGATGCGGTTCACGAGTTGATCGATCATGTTGTTGATAAACTAGACCACAAAAAGAAAGTGATAGCGATATTCTTGGATTTAGCTAAAGCTTTTGACACAGTCTCTGTTCCACTCCTACTTACTAAGCTACAAAGTATGGGGATTCGTGATACACAGCTCAAACTACTTGGGGATTACCTTGCTGACAGGCAACAGAGAGTTAGAATTGGAGAATTCACTAGTGATGACTTACCTATTTGCTACGGCGTTCCTCAGGGTAGTGTGGTTGGGCCCACGCTTTTCCTCACCTTCATCAATGACCTGTGTGATCTGCTACTAAAAAATGGCAAAATTGTCACATTTGCGGATGACACTGCGTTGATCTTCCATGGTGACAGTTGGGATGAGGTTTACAGCCTCGCTCAATCTGGGTTCAATACTGTAACTTCTTGGCTCATTAACAATGGCCTCACTCTCAATGTCAGCAAAACCAAAGTTGTACCATTCTCTATTAAAAACATCTCATCCTCAGTTCACGAAAATTTTAACATCAAAGCCCATTACTGTTCATCTTTCCACTCTTGTTCCTGCAGTCGATTAGAAATAGCATCTAGTATAAAGTACCTGGGAGTCATGATTGATAGTTCTCTCAGCTTCAAACTCCACCTGGACCTACTATCTTCCAGAACTCGAAAACTAATTTTCATTTTTAAAAATTTAAGTCGTATTGCAGATAAAAATGTAATTAAAATGGTTTACATGGCCCTGTGCCAATCCATTCTCACTTATTGTATTACTTTATGGGGTGGCACTTGTAAAACCAACTTAATAAAACTGGAAAGAGCTCAAAGAGCGGTACTAAAAGTAAGCCTGTCGTTACCTTTCTTCTTTCCTACCAAAGATTTGTACTTGCTCTCTGATGTGCTGACAGTAAGACAACTGTTTATTCTGTGCTCAGCTCTAAAACAACATTCTTTAATTGGCTATGATCCACTACTTAATGCAAACAAGAGAGTCAAACACAGGGTTTGCCCAACACTCACTAATCGTAACACTGCCTTCTCACGCAAATTCTTTGAATTTCTTGGTGGACATCTTTATAATAAAATAAATAAGAAGCTAACAGTTTACCCTCTTACAAGAGCCAATTGTAAGAGGGTTATTACTGCCTGGCTTAAGTCGCTCAATTACGATGACACTGAAAGTCTGCTTATTGTACCATCCTAACCAACTGCGTATGCTGTCACCTCTTTCACCCCACACACACGCACTCACACACACACTCACTCTGTCCCACACACACTCACTCAGACGCATACACGCTCCCACACACTCGCACTCACACTCGCGCACACATACTCACGCACACATACTCAATTACACACTCACTCAATTTAGTTCCTCTCACCCACTTTGTACCACCATAACAGCAACAACCTCACTCACCTAGCTTAATCCCTCTTAACTATTACTTCTTACTGATGTTGTATACAACTGTCATCTATTGTCCGGAGTCTGGAGAGGCTGGTAATCTGTCATACAGGTCTCCTAGTACAGAAACCAGTCTCTCACATAGATCACAAGAGTTTTCGCTAATGTTTTGTTTGTTTTTTTTTTTTTTTATATTGTCTGTAAAATTCTATGTGAGAGAAGAACAATAAACTTATTATTATTATTATTATTATTATTATTAATGCCACGGCTCATTGTGCCATACAGGCGAGTGGGTGTTGACGTCGGCACAAACAACGATGCGCTTTCCCCTAAGTGCCTCCATCACTCTTTCCAGGTGGTGCAGGTGCCGATCTATGGCCTCACCATATTGAAAATACGCTGAGACCACGTGCAGGTCGTACTCCTCCAAATGCGCTACTATGCAGTGGTCGTTCGTGAGGTGTTGCAGCACCGCACAGGCCATGTTGCTCTTGTGAATGTACAGCCCTGCTTTGGCTGTACTTCCGCTCTGGATTATGTTGTCGGCCTGTGGGTACTGCTCCTGAAGGAGCACTACATCCACTTTTAGCTCGTGGCACACCGCAGGAAGCTCCTTCGTAGCAAGTGCCGACCCAGCGAGGTTCAGCTGCCCTATTCTAAAATGAGTTTTATTGGCCATAGTGGGTCATAGCTACGCTCCTTGATTCCGCGTGTATTCTCGCCGGGCAGTCTCGAGAGGCGGTCTTATGACCGGCCGCCCCCTTCATCCCAAGGCGCTTACAAGTCGCACAACAGGGCGTGCTTGCCTTGCATTCTTCACTGCGGTGGCCAGTCGCGCCGCAGCGCGAGCACGTGGTCTCCTTGGACCTGCAGTAACGCTCCGGGTGCCCATACTGTTGACAATTGTTGCAGCAGGTCACATCAACGTAGTCCGTGACTTCTACCGCTTGCCAACCCACATAGACCCGCCCCTTGGTCAATAGCGCCTTCTTAAATTCCGCCGTGCAGGCAAAGATAGCCGCAGTTGCAGGCGCCGCACCGCGCGACCTGTTCTTTTTGAAGGCGCCAGTAGCCTCCTTCTGCACTCTCTCCAGCGGCCACTGAGGGTCCTCCCGAAAGTTCTGCTCGTGGAGCGCCTGCAGTATCTCCTCAAACGATGGGTCTCCATCCAGCCTGTTCAGGCAGACCAGGGGCTGCCTCTTTTTTGGCTCCGACACCCGAAGCGTTGACGGGATCGCCGCCCGAAGCCTATTCGCCGACTCCGTGTCCATTGTCTGGACCAGTACCCCAGCATTGCCCACTTTCCTTACTTTGGCCACCTGGACCCAGAGCTTGGCAGGGTCTATTGCCTTTTTTAGCTCCGTCTTGGTCTCCTCGGCTGTTTTCAGGGCACCATTTTCATCCGCCGGATAAAAGGCCAACGTAGGCCCAGTCGTAACATCTATGTGTACCGGCTCTTGACGGCCTGGCAGCCGTAGGGCCGAAGCGTAAGAAGCTTTCTCCTGCTCCTGAGTCTGGGCACCACATGGGGTACCGGCCGCCAGCTTCAGCTCCGCCAAGTTTGCGCGGTTTTCCGCAGCAGCCAGGCGCAGTGCCAGGTGCATCACCACTGCACTCACTCGCTCCGTGTGAGCGCCAAGCTCGTCCTTGTTCAATTTAGACGTTTTGGACTTTACCGCCTCCATGATGCCCCTTGTTGATGCAGTCGCCAGCCCCGTCAGGGCTTCTATGCTAGATGACACCAGTGGATCCAGCTCTTGCTCTGGATGCGTCTCACATATCGCCTGGGGGGGGGGGGTGGAGTCGTAGCGGACGTTGGTCCAGGCTGCAGATTACCCATAAATACTCGGTGAGTCGCTTCCATTTTATTTCGATAGTGAGGTCGAATGTTCTCTAGTGAAGAGATGCTATTTCAAAATTGAAGAGTGTTCATGTTTGACCACTGAGTTGGTCGTGGTTACATCTGGCACTATCACTAGGTAATTAAGACACACTTGTAAGCAAGTAGTTAATGAGTTTGCTATTGGCGGTAGTTTCATCATTTGGTTCAGTACGAACTTTAGGATTTAATATGCCATAAGAAGATTAGCTCGTGGCTAAATAATAGCGGCCGCACGGGTCGATCATCAAGGTTAAGCAGCGCTTGACGAGGTCGGTCCGTGGATGGGTGACCATTTCAACATACTGAGTTTCCTCCGTGCCTCGGAAAGCACGTTAAGCCGTTGGTCCCGGCTGTCATTTGAAGATCTTTGACAGTCGTTACGGGTGGTCGGAGGCTTGAGATCTGACAGCAGTCTTGCCAAGGGGTACCGTGTTGCCCAGTTGCTGGGTTGTGGAGGTCGGATGGGCAGTCGCTCCATGTAGAGCGCTGGCGCTTGGCTGAGTCCGGTGAGGCTGGAGGCCGACCCCAGTATGGTTGGGAAAAGGCTAGGCAGATGATGAGGAAGATGATCTATCCAAAGTGACTGAAGATGACTAGTTGAGTCATCTTCAGTGACAAAGCGAGTTAGTAAAATCGTTGGGCGAAGGCAATTGTATCGAGTTAGTAACGGTACTGGTCATTTGCGTGTATTCGGAACAGATCTTATGTTGCGTAACGATTTACAACCACCGTTTTTAGATCTGAATTCACTTGCTTACTTTGAAAGTAATATTATGATAGCAGAGTAGATCTCGCGATCGTTTTCCTTATCATGTAAGACTGAGTTAGTGAGCGAATCTAGTAAGAAGGATCCTCGATCACCAAGTTCCTTGAGAATTAGACGTCATAGTTGATGACAGTGGTAATGAAACATGGCTTGTACACTCATACTCGAAACTTTAGACCGCACCTCATGAGTAACATGTGGCGATGGGTCTACCAGGAATCGTTGGTGCGATTTCTGTCTGTGTTGGTGCACAGAGCGATTCATGTGTTGTAGCACATATTCGCTAGATTTCTGAGAATCGTTGGTGCGATTCCTGTCTGTGTTGGTGCACAGAGCGCTCATGTGTTGTAGCACATTTGCGCTAGATTTTTGAGAATCGTTTATACGATTTCTGTCTGTGTTGGTGCACAGAGCGCTTCATGTGTTGTAGCACATATTGCGCTAGATTTTTGAGAATCGTTGGTGCGATTCTTGTCTGTGTTGGTGCACAGAGCCCCTCATGTGTTGTAGCATATGTGGCGGCAGATATGTAAAGAATCGTTGGTAGATACGATTCTGGTTTGTGTTGGTGCACAAATCACAATGAAAGTTTCATGAGTTGAGTATGCATTGCCTATGAATTATAACAAACCGTAACAGCATTGTTACAATTACTTTGTTTATTTGTTGAACTTGTTGATCGTCGGACCTTTTTCTAATGAATAGTGTTGTGTGGGACACTCTAATACGAAAACTAAATAGGCCCTGTATTAAGTCCGCGATAGGTGATTACGACAGGATGGTGATCGTTATACACCGAAAGCTTTAAATAGGTACGTTTGAAACCTACAAGTATGCACACTGTAGGTAAGGGCAGATGCCAGCGGGTCATGTACCAGTCGATGTTGATGTCAAAAGGATTTTGATGATAATGAGCAAGCTTAAGGTGTCGAGTAATTCAGTCTATCGAACGCATTACGTTTAACCGTACCAGTGGATTCTGGCGGAGGTCGGGGTCTAGAGAGAGACCGAGAGACCGTTGTGAGAGCAATATAATTGCTGGTCGGCTAGAGAGCCATGGCGTTGGAGGTTTTACTCGAGGGTTTCTGAAAGCTTGGCAGTTTTTGCTGCAGAAGAAGTTTTAAAGTTTGTTTAGAACGACTAGTGGTACATGGCCCAGGGTAATGATTTAGTTGAAGAGAAGAGTTCTCAAATTTCCCTATTCTCACGAACCCAATAATCTAGTTCGGTCAGGAGTAGCCGAGCGCTGTGTGGCAACTGTTTGCCTGTGTGGCAACTGTTGGCCTGTGTGGCAACTGTTGGCCTGTATGGCAAGTGAAGGTCTTTATAGAAACTATAGGCCTGTATGACAACTGTAGTCCTTTATGGCAACTATAGGCCTGTATGGCAACTGGAAGTATGTGTGACACTATGGCCGGTGTGAAAAGTCACGTTTGTGTTAGGAACCTTACAGAAAGTTCCTATTGAGTCATGAAGGAAAGTAAACTCGCAGTCATGCGTGTGAAGAGATCATGTTAATGTTAATGACGTTCGAATCGTCAAGCCCTCGTTACGAAAATTGAAATAGTTTTGGTTTTCAAATTTTGATTACTATGCGTAGATCGTGTTGGTAAGACACACAGAGCTCAAGTACCAATTGAGATTGTAGATAAAGTAGTAAGTACTAAATCTCTGTGTGAACAAGGTCTAAGTTCAGAGAGTCGAGTTGACTCGACATCGTGGAGATGTGCGAGTAGAGCAATTGAGATAGCTAAGAGAGCTATGAGATAGCTAGTAGAGCTATGTGATGGTTAAAAATCGTGAATAAGAAACATGGTATATTGTTTCTTTTGTTTGATTTAATTTGAGATTTATGACTTATCAGTGGTACTTGAACTTTGTAATCACGAAGATAGGGTGCTTTTAGGTACCAAATCGATGAGGTTGCTATTTTCTTTAAATTGGAAATAGAATTACTCGTTCCTTTCAATAGTGAACAGAGAGATTTGAATGATCATGTTTGATTGTTTCAAAATGTTTCCTCACTCTAGTGTATGAGTCAGGATTGGACGAGCAAATACTGTTTGAAAATTTTGTATTTTTCAGAAAAACATCCCTTGTATGATGGGAGATTGCCAGGATGGAGTGGACTAAGATGACGTGTGGTGCAACATGTGGTAACCATGAGATGGCATGGAGCAAGGACAAGAAGATGATGCCTGCGGGTGATAGATTTGGGGATCTGTCACCTGAGAATGGCCCGAGAAGGCGACGTGTGTGTTCCACGCTCGCCTCTCAATAGGAATTACGGCCTAGAGAACACCATGTGGTTTTAGTCAGTAGGAGTCTGACAGACCCCTCAGCTTTCCCCAAGGGCTGAGGACATCCATTGAGGATTTCCACATGATTCGATACACTGTTAAAACCTGACAATTAGGAACAGACGAGGACGCCTGTCTCGCAGGATGGCCGTGTCGGGTTTAGTCTAACGTTAAGTCAAGTCACAAGCACGCCCCTAGCGGCAATCAAGAGCAACTACGCATTGGTGTGCTTTTATAAGCGCTTGCGTAGTGGGGACAGCAGAGTAGAGCAGTTGAGTACTGGCAGCCGTAGTGCTAAGACGTCGTAGAATCAGTGTCGATCCGTAATATTAGTAAGCAGGAGTGTAACTTGTGTCTATTTGAATATACTCAGTGTATCGAATAATTTGTGTGATTTCATTTTCACGATTCACCCACCGACCTGCCCACACACGATGTCTTAACCTAAGGGAATATTTCCCGACTTCCCGATGGTTTGAATCTATTGGCCAGCCTTGATGCGACAAATAGGATAAAAAAAAAAAAAAAACGATTGTCTAGCTTTAGTATTTCTGTAACCTTTTGTTGTGTTTATTATGTTTATGTATTTATTTCTTTTTCCCACGGCATCCCTCTTTAGCTGAGGGCTAGGTACACGACGGCAGCGAAGGCGTACCGTGTCGTCCGTACCCATGAGCGGGGTACGCGCTAGTGGCCGCCCCAGAATGGGGAGAAAGGCACAAAGGGGACAGGGCGAGATTTGTAAAGGAGTCAAGAAGCGACTGCGGTGATAGCGCGTCTATATTGGTGGGCTATGTCCGCAGCCGTCTCCTTGAGTTTCGGCCCATATGACAAGATGTCGGTGGGGCCATGGGTGGTTTGGTGGGATTGCCCCATGAGTGAGGCGACCACCGAGGATATCATCGCTGCGGTGCGAGAAGCGTCCCTGATTACTCCTTCCCCTCCCCCATCCAACATGCTTGAAATACAGCAAATCCTGCAGACGTGCACCTCAACTCAGGAAACTGTGTTGGAGGTCTGGCAGGGCCTACTGGCGATTCAGAGGGGCCTGCCCTCAAGAGAGTCCACTGAACTGCTGAGCTCCAAGGTGGAGGAGCTTAAGCGTGATGTCAGGGACCTCCAGGACACTACACTTGAAACTGTGGCGCCAATAAGGAGGACAGTTGAGCACCTGCAGGGGTTGATGGAGAGCCGAAGTAGCCCGGTACGGACGGAGCGGGCACCTGAGGCAATCTCAACGGTTCGTCGGGAGCCTGCAAAGTCATATGCGGAGGTTCTTGGCACCCCGAGGCACAACCTGATGGTGGAGTCCATCGACCAACGCCACACTAGTGACGATATTATAAAGTCGATTAAGGCAAAGGTGGGCGTCGTTGCGCTCGGGGTGAGGATAAGCAGCATCAGGAGGCTGCGCAATTAAAAGGTCGCTATTAGGTCGGTTTAGGAGCGAGACAGAGAGGCACTCGGAGACGCAATAAGGGAGGCTGGGGATGGATTCACGGTTGTGAATCCTCAACCGAAGAGCCCCCTTATTCGACTCGTGGGGGTCATAAATGATCTCAAGGACGGAGAAATTGTTTTGGCTCTGCCAAAGCAAAATGCCAGTCTCCTCAGCGGCCTATCGTCTGACCAGATACATTTGAAGGAGGTCAGACGAACTAAAGGCAGAACACCAGCCAAGACAAATGTCATCCTTGAGGTGGGTGTGGGCCTCTGGCAGCGTTTGGTTGGACAGCGTGTCAAGCTGGGCTACCAGGTGGTCCTAGCAATCGACCAGTCCCCGATCACACAGTGTTTCAACTGTCTGGGATTTGGGCACCTGGCGCGAGACTGCAAGTTGCAGCTTAGCTGTGGCTATTGCGCAGAGGGCCACGACACACGAGTGTGTCCCAACCGATCACTGCCTCCTCGCTGTGTGAACTGCCATAAAAATAAGAGGCATTACAATCCTATACACCCAGCCTATTCGAGCGAATGCCCGGAATGGTCCAAATGGGACCGAATATCGAGATCAGTTATAAATTACTGCTAAGGGCACCCCACGGAGTATCAAGTTCGTACAGGTTAATCTGGGCCGAGGACTGGGCTGCGACTAAGGAGATCCTCTGCGAAGCACTGGGCAATGGCACCGATTTTCTGCTCGCCCAAGAACCCTACGTGGGTGCAAAGGGCACACTTTCTGCATCTTGTGCTACCATTCAATACCCCGGTGGTACCAGAGACTCCACGGTGAAGTCGGCAATCGTCGTCACCAATCCCAACTTAACGGTGGTGACCAACCAGACTCTTAACTGCCCGAATATAAGTTCACTAGTTTTGCGTACCGGACATTTCACCTTAGGTGTATTTCGATGGCAACCTGGACTCGGAGCCTCACCTTAGAAAGCTTGAGCGGGTTATTCGTGAAATTGGAACTCATGCCGAGTTCCAATTTCACGTTTTGCCGGCGATTTTTCATTGTTTTTGCCGGCGATGTCAATACTATGAGTCCTTGGTGGGGATGCGATGCTGAGGACAGTCGTGGTAGGGCGATCACGGACTTGCTGGCTCAAAACGAGATGAGCATCCTAAACCAGGGCAGCGAGCCAACATACCACACCTTCAGGGGCCTTTAACTATACTGTAGCATTGTAGACATTACTGCCTGTAGTGACTTAGTGCTGGCAAAAGTGTCTCAATGGAGGGTGAACACGGACTCGGCCATTCTCACCGACCACCGCAAAATCACATTTCAGCTAGATCTGGGCGTTGAGGAACCAATCTTGAAACATCCTTCCACCAGAGGATACAACGTGCGGTTAGCGAAATGGGGCCTTTTTGCGGACACTCTCAGTGACTTCATGACGGAGATGGGTATTACCAGAGAGGAAGCCGAGATATGCAGTGACCCGGTGAAGCTGGCAAATCTCGTCCTAAAGTATACTATGGCGATTACCCGGGCCTGCGACGAGGCAATTCCCAAGCTCGCTCAGAGGAGGGGAAGCACGAAGCCGCCATGGTGGACGGAGGAGTTGGAGACGGAAAAAGGGTCTGTCAAAACCCTGAGAAGGCGGATTCAATCCGCAAACCGCAGAAGGAGGCCATTCTGTGTGGACGAGTACCTGAAGGCGAAAGAGGCGTACAAGCGTAATATTGAGGCGGCACTAATGGCTAGTTGGAAGGAGTTTTGCTCAAGGCAAAAGGAGGAGGACGTCTGGAGCTGCGCACAGAGAATTATTACTCGATGCTCTAATACCAGCCGGATTCAGGCAAGCTTCCTCAGGGATCCGTCTACTTCCCTCCCGATCCCAGCCCAAGAGGCACCCGGCGGGTATGGCAGTACAAGTCAGTGGATTGGGATGGCATGCGATCTTTCTTCGCATGCTATCCTTGGCAGCTTTGCTTTTCTTCGTCTGATCCTACGTCGTGCGCGGACGCCGTGACGGATTTGTTGCGTCAGGGAATGGAGTACTACATTCCGTTCTCTGACGTTACAATGTCTAGCCAAGACCGACCTTGGTTTGGCGCCGAGTGTAATCGCGCCGATACGAGTAAGCATGAGGCGTACCATGCCTGGGTCGACGCTCGAACACGCAAGGCGAGTGACGTTGGTCAGAGGAAGAAAGCCTACAATAGGGCTGCCAAGTCCTGCAAGAAAGTGATGCGAAGGGTTCGGTTCGACCACATTAGCCGGATAGGGTGAAACTTGCATCCTACCCAGCAGGTAGTAAAGCGTTCTGGTCCCTGGCTAAATCGGTTGAATCGAACTTCTGCCGTCCCTCACTACCACCACTGCTGAAACCCGACGGGTCGCTGGCCCACTCCGCTGAGGAGAAAGCAAACTTGTTTGCCTCTCTTTTTGCGGAATCTTCGCGTCTGAATCCTGGTGGCGCAGGCCCCCCTTCTTCTCCTGATGGATGCGGGACGAGTATGTCGGACATTCGCATCCATCAAAAGGACGTACGTAGGGTGCTGCGCGACCTCAACGTGAATAAGGCTAGCGGACCCGACGGTATACCAGCAATTGTTCTCAGAACCTGTGCGCCTGAATTGTCTCCGATCTTGACACGCCTGTTTCGCCTTTCTTATCAGACTGGAAAAGTGCCGAATGCTTGGAAGCAAGCCAACGTACAGCCCGTGCCCAAGAAGGGCAGTCGTGCTGACCCGGCCAACTACAGACCCATCTCTGTAACGTCCATACTCTGTAAGAACGCGTACTTAATAGTAAGCTCCTGGCATACCTAGAAGCCAACGACATCCTTAGCGACCGCCAATACGGCTTCCGCCGAAATCGGTCTACTGGGGATCTTCTAGCGTATGCCATTCACATCTGGAGTGAGGCCATCGAGAGACATGGGGAAGCGCTTGCCGTCTCCCTCGACATCTCGAAGGCTTTTGATAGGGTCTGGCACGAAAGCCTTATTGGTAAGCTTCCTTCATTCGGTCTGCCCGGTGGTCTGTGTGACTGGATTGCAGACTTCCTGAGGGGTCGGTCCATTCGAGTAGTTATCGATGGCTGCTCTTCGAACCTATTGGATATTAATGCCGGGGTCCCTCAGGGGTCGGTACTGTCAGCGACATTGTTCTTGCTGCACATAAATGAACTGCTAAAACCCGGCACCTTTGGGTATGCAGATGACAGCACTGTTGCTGAGAGATACTTGTCAAACGCACGGGCTACTGGGGCTCAGGTCCGGTCTCTCCGTGGGGCCATGGTGGAGCGCTTGAACTTGTCCTTGGAGGCAGTATCCGAATGGGGCGATGCCAATCTGGTCAAGTTCAATGCCGCAAAAACACAGGCGTGTCTCTTCTCCGCGAAAAAGAGCCAATTTCACCCGGCTCCATCTTTCCGAGGTGTAACCGTACCGATAAAGGACCATCTTGAGCTTCTTGGCGTAACGTTGACATCGACACTCAATTTTGGCCCATACATTGAAGCAAAGGCTCAACTAGCTGCCAAAAAGTTGGGGATCCTTGCGAAGGTGAGACGGTACTTCACGCCAGAGCAGCTGCTTAAGTTGTATCAAGCGCAAGTTCGATCTTGCATGGAATACTGTTCTCATCTCTGGGACGGATCGGCGAAATACCAGCTTGATGCACTAGAGTCGATCGAAAAACGGGCCAAGAGGCTCATCGGCAATGAGGCATTGGTCGAGTCAAAGCTCCAAAGCCTTGAACATCGTCGTCGAGTTGCCAGCTTGTCGGTTTTTTATCGGTTGCATTTCGGGGAGTGTGCGATGGAATTGCATAATATAATTCCGCCCACCCCGTTTCATCATCGGACTACCAGACGTACGGCAATGCGCCATCGGTACATGGTGGACATCCCACCCATACGCACTAAACGTTTTGGAAATACTTTCATTATGCGTACAGCTAAGGAGTGGAATTCCCTGCCGGAGTCTGTGTTTCCAGATAGCTACAACCTCGGGGTCTTTAAGTCAAGAGTGAATAGGTTACTTCTAGGCAAGCGTGTAACACCGTCGACCACATCATCGCTTACCATCAGGTGAGATAGTAGTCAAGCGCGAGCCTATCTATAATAAAAAAAAATAAAAAAAAAAGGGATCCAGAGATAGATGAGATTCTCTCAGCCGAGTCTTCAGCCGACCATCTCGCCGAAACGTTTTTTTCCCAGTGGACGACCCCATAACGGACTCCCCGGCCCAAAAGGCAATTCGGGGGAGCGTGAGGGAAAAGATTCGGCATCAACATCAAGTGCCATCAACTAATAATAGCCTCCAACCGTCAAAGGCTGTGCCCTTTCACCCATACCGAGCTCCGTAAAGTATACGCGGGTATGAGCCCTAAAAAGACGCCTGGGGCAGATGGCTTAGTGGCTGATATTTGCCACAAGGCCTACAGAACCCACACATTTCCAGCTAGCCCTGCTGAATAAGTGCCTCGAGGTGGGACATTTCCCCGAAGCCTAGAAGGAAGCAAGGATCAGGGTGATCCCAAAGCCAGGTAGACCAGATTATACACTGGCCAAGGCCTACAGACCTATCGGGCTTCTCCCAATCTTAGGCAAGGTCCTGGAAAAGCTTGTGGCAAACAGGCTCACCTGGACGCTGGAGAGCGAGGGCCTACTCAATAGAAGGCAGTATGGGTTTAGACCACAGTGTGGAACGGAGGACGCACTCTACGATATCGTAAATTACGTTAGGCGAGGTATTAGTGCCAAGAAAATAGTTGCAGTTATCTCGCTGGATATCGAGGGTGCGTTCGACAATGCTTGGTGGCCAGCGATTCTTCAACAGCTGCTCGAGAAGAATATAGACAAGGATATTCTACGACTCCTTGACAGTTACCTGTCTGATCGCTGTATCACTTTAGAATACCTGGCCCATACTGTCACCAAACCAACCACAAGGGGCTGCATCCAGGATCTATTTGTGGTCCCATCTTCTGGAACATCCAGCTGGACCCCCTCATGGTGGCAGCAGAAACGCTCAAAGCACACGTTCAGGCATACGCGGACGACCTGGTTGTCCTGGCAGAAGCAGACACTGCTGCTGAGCTCGAACAGATCGTTAATGAGGCACTAGACTGTATTGCTGAATGGGGACGGGCATGCAAAATGAATTTCGCGGCTCATAAAACCCTAGCTATGATCGTAACTAGGAAGCTGAAGTACGATGAGCCTAGGTTCTCTCTCAATGGAACACCCCTCGAGAACACCAATCGAGTTAAGCTTCTCGGCCTAACCATAGACGCAGGACTAACCTTCCTTCCGCACTTGCAGGAGGTCACCAAGAAAACGGCCAACATTTTTAAAATGGTGGCGAGGGCGGCTCGGGCGCAGTGGGGTCTTAATTCAAACATCCTGAGGATCATATACACCGGAGTGGTGGAGCCTGTTGTCACCTATGCGGCCAGCTCATGGGCGGAAATTGCTTGGAAAAAGTACGCCAAGAAAAAGCTGGACACTATTACCAGGATGTTTGCAATTAAGATCTCCAAGGCGCATAGGACCTCGTCACTCATCGCTACGGCCGTCCTTGCAAGGGTGATTCCACTTTATCTGAGGGCAGTGGAGTATCTTAAGCTGTATGAAATAAAAAGAGGGCGGCCTCTGGAAGAGCTGCCTGGCAGGACGATGGAACCTCGTGTGCATCCATCTGAGCTGCCACATCCTGCTCTGAGGACCGAGATCACGTTCCAAAACATCTCAAGCGAACAAGACCTACTGAATATCGAGAACGACTGGCCTAGACTGTGCACCGATGGCAGCAAAATTGAGGGGAGGGTTGGCGCAGCGGTGTCATGCTGGGACCAGGATGGTGAGACCGTAAAATTTGAGCTCAGACTGGCAAACTACTGAAAGAAAGAAAGAAAGAAAGAAAAAATATTTATTTGTGACCCGCACAGGAGACACGAGATAAGCAAAACACAAACAACAATAAAATATAAAAAACCCCGTGCGAGACCAAAAAGGCTCCTATCTCAGCATGCTACTGCTCTGTCATCCAAGCTGAAATGGTTGCCATTCTCAGAGCACTCACATTTGCCAATGGCAAGAAAACCGCAACCTCAGCCAACATCCTCTCAGACTGTGCAGTTATCAGATACCTGCACAAGGAACCCGGTTACTCTGCAAATCCAGAACGCCATCTCCGAAGCCAAACGATCGGGTAGACAGATTAACCTCTTCTGGGTCAAGGCTCACGTAGGCATACCCGGTAATGAGAGAGCAGACGAACTGGCAATTCACGCTGCACTGTTTAGGAAAACCGCACTAGCATATGACAGATTCCCACTGTCCTACGCTAAGCGCACCATCAGGGCCTCGACGCTGGACAGCTGGCAGGACCGATATACTCTGGAGACAAACCCGGACCGTGGCATCAGGCTATTCTTCGGCGACGTTAGGAGGGCGTATAAAACCCTAGAAAAAGTAGGTACTCTATAAAATCTTAGGGCCCAACTCTTCACGGGGCATGGAGGTTTCTGTGAATACCTACATAGGTTCAAACTGTATGGGACTCCAGCCTGTGTTTACGATGATACATCCCATGAGACGGTCAAGCATTTAATCAGTTACTGTCACAGATTCTCACGGGAGAGGTATGATTGCGAACAAAGGCTGGGTCGCCCCCTGGACACATTTGAGGACTTGATTGTTGACGACGATTGCCGTGTACATTTTCTGGCTTTTGCAGAAATGGTGGTAGAGAAAGCAGCAAAAGCCAATGGCTCTACGCTTCCCTGACATATAGTAGATAGTTTTAACTAAATATGTAGAGGTGTCATAGTTTTATCTCACAGCTACTACTACTAGTAATATAAGTTATAGTATTTAAGGTGTAATCATTTTTGTGTGCTAGTCTAATTTTAATTTAAAGTAATTTTTGGTTATTTTGTTTAATTTTTGTTTATGTTTGAAGTAGTCAACTACTGCAAGTGTCGTATAGTTCAGGTCTATATCAGTAAAGAGAGAAAAAAAAATTGTTATATTAGTTATAGTATCTGGTGTGTAAACATGTTTATGTTCTAGATTAAAATTTTGGTATTAAGCTTATGTTTGAAGTTGAAATGGCTGTAAGTACAATATAGTAGTCGAGACAGGAAAAAAGAAAAAAAGAAGGAGAGAAAAAAAAAATATCTAGATATATAAACATATTATTATGTATCTTTCCTTTAGTTCGTAAGTTGATAAACTAGCATAAAATTTCCACTGTATAATGTTTTTGTCATAGAATTAACTGTTGAACTGTAAATCAGCAATACAAGCATGTAAGGCAGGAGGTGTTTTTAGTCGGTTGGAGTCCGACACTATCCTGACTGGCTCGTATTGTGAGGCAGCCTGGGTGTAAGTCCGAGCGGATTTCCAACTCCAGCCAAAAAAAAAAAAAAAAAATACCTAACCTAACCTAACCTTTTTTTTTTTCGGGTTGGATAATCCTCATTGGATGTCCTCCGCTCTGGGGTGGGCGGAGGGGTCTGTCAGACTCGTACTGACTAAAAACCACCCCGGTGTTCCATCTCACACCTACGCTGGGGGTCGCGGGAACAACGATACTTCCGCAACCCCCCCCTAGTGCCGGCCCGCCTTTGCGGGCCACGACCTCGGGTTTGGGGGCAGTGAGGTGTTGGACTCCCCCCGTGACGTCTAAGAGAAGCGTGCGTGGAACACTACGCGCCTCCACCTCGTGTCCTGATGTGTGGGGGGCGACGGACGTCCCCGAGTCCGTCGCCCCCGGACCCATTTAGGGGGCTGGAAGAGGGCGTTGTCTGCCCTCCGCTGACGCCCGATGCGTCTGCTGCGGATCGGGTGAGCGGATGAAATCTCCCTCTCCCTCTCCGAAGCTTCTTTCTGCGAGACGACTGTTTCGCAGAAGGATACCACCGCATCCCAGGACTCCTCGCTGCCGACCATAGACTCGACTACGGCCGGCAGCGACAGGTCACTGCCTACTTCAGAGATGAGGGCACGGCGTGGCTCCTCCCAAGCGGCACACTCTGCCAGCGTATGCCGCGCCGTGTCCTCCCGGCAGTCGACGCAGTGGTGACACCGGGCGTCCGGCTCCCTGTTTATGCGACACAGGTACTTTCCGAAGCAACCATGCCCCGAGAGCACCTGCGTCACCTGAAACGACAGGGAGCCGTGCCTCCTCCCGAGCCAGCGCTCGAGCACTGGCCGGACCGCCTCGATGGTAATGAGGCCGGCGGTAGGGCGTGAAAGCCTGTCCCGCCATTCCGCCACCAGGACCTCGTGGAGCTGAGACCGACGCAACTCCATATGTCGCTGCATCGTCCCTTCGCCCCGCGCCCGCGCTTCTTCGCGCCACCGGTACAGTGACGCGAGTACCGTCGCCTCCTGGTCCTAGGGCGGGGATCCGGCCAGTGCACAAGCCGCCTCGTAGGAGATCGTGCGATACCCCCTTATGACTCTGACGGCCATCACTCTCTGCGGCTTTCGCAAAACAGCGATGCTGCCGGCCGTCAGGTCAGCCGCCCAGATCGGGGCCCCATACAGGGCCCTAACCTAACCTACAGCACTACACTCCATCGTAGTGACGGCCAAGGATGAGGAGGAATCCGGTGAGCAAGTCCTGGACAGGATCCGAAAGGTAGTAAACGCAACAGAAGGGGGAATACAAGTCGACAAGGTTCGAAAGGCAAAAGACAGGAAAATTATAATAGGGTGTCGCACGGAGGAAGAAAGGCGTAAGTTGCGGGAAAGACTCAGCAAAGCACCTGAGTTGAGGACAGAAGATATAAAGAACAAGAACCCTCAAGTCGTGGTAAAGGACGTTGTGCAGTTGAAAAGCAATGAAGACATGGTAAAAGTTTAGCCTGGGAAATCGCTGTCTCGAGCCGCAAAGGTGAGCTGGGGATTAAACACACAAGTAATACACACCATTTACACAGCAACGATTGAGCCCATAGTTACGTACGCAGCCGCAGCCTGGGCACCCACTGCAAAAAAGTTGGGGGTCGGAAGAAGCTTGGCTCTGTTCAGCGAGGATTCGCTCAGAAGCTCTGCAAATCTTACCGTACTGTCTCTCTGAACTCGGCACTGGCCTTGTCTGGGACACTTCCTCTAGACCTGCGCATACAAGAGGCGGCCGCCCTGTATGAAGCGAGGAGAGGGTCATCCCGGTTCGTGCCAGGAGACAGGGAGATCGAGAGTGCGGTAAGGTTTGCGGAAGCCCCTCACCCAGCTACACAAATGCCCCTGGAGTTCATGTGCCTGACAGACCAAGAGTTGCTAGACAGCAACAATGTGCAGACGGTGCGAATCTTCACCGACGGCAGCAAGATTAAGGGGAAGGTCGGAGCCGCATTATCCATTTGGGATAATGAAGGCGAAATCCGGAACCTCAAGCTTTGCCTTGCCGCGTACTGCACAGTCTACCAGGCGGAACTCCTGGCCATTTGTAGAGCGACAGAAGTGATCCTCGCGCGGCAAGAGGCGAGCTATGGTGTGTACAGCGACTCAATGTCCGCATTGCAGACGCTTGCAAACCATGGCTCTCTCCATCCCCTGGCGGTTCGCGCGCGCGCCATCCTGGCTAACGCCCTGGGCCAAAGCAAAGCTGTGACTTTGTTCTGGATCAAGGCCCACGCGGGCCTGCCGGGGAATGAGCGAGCGGACGAGCTAGCCAAGGAGTCAGCATTGTCGTCACGGAGGAAGCCGGACTACGACCAGTGTCCGGTTTCATTTGTCAAGCGACAGATCCGTTTGGAATCGCTTGATGAATGGAATCGGAGATATGTGTCGCCGAGACTGCCTTGGTGACGAAGATGTTCCTTCCGGACGCAATAGTGGCTTGCCGTATAGTACAACAAGTGCGGCCAACCGGCGTCCTCACGCAAGTTTTGACGGGGCACGGTGGGTTCTCTGAATACTTGAATCGCTTCAAGTGTAAGGAGAGCCCATCGTGCGTATGCGATCCAGGCGTGGCAGGGACTGACCAGCACATACTCGTAGAATGCCCGGTATTTATCAGGGAGCGCTACCAACTTGAATGTGAGCTGGACAGGAAAATAACAAAGGAGAGCCTGCATGGGCTCATGGACAAGAAAACTAGAGAAAAGTTCATAGAATACTGCATTAGAGTAGCCACTGCGGTTATACAAAGGAACAAAACCTGAAGCGCACCGTGCTTCATTAGTATTATGTATGATATTTAAATGTAAGCACGGAATGCAGCACGGGCACGTGTAACCGGCAGTATTTTATGTTAGTACCTAAGTTTATAAATTGGGTATGTATGGTCTCTTGTTAGGCCATACATTACTTTAGATGAATGGATGAATGGAATAAAAGAATTTAATTATTTAAACACTGATATATTGTCTGAAAGGTTGAAGGATAAAATGAGCTTAATGAACTGTTGTGTGAAGAATGAAGTGAGTGACGCGGCCCTTGTTGGCTGTTATGAGGACGCCTGGCTGTCTTGATAGCCCAACGCGAACTGACTTATTCTTATGAATTGTAATGAATGAGTGGCGTAAACTGCTGAATTGCAGTATGTGCGGTTGCACCGTACATGCTCCCGAACGGGAAGATGAGTGTGAGATGAACATGAAATTATGAATAACAAGGTGATGCCAATTGGTCCTTATACTAGATGATTGACAAGGTGATTCCAATTGGTCCTTATTCTATGTTTAGAGTCTCTACTTGAACTCCGTTTTACGAGTCATAGGCACCGTACACTTGTCTAACTTATGCACTTTTGGAATTTCACTGTAACTTGATACACACGCAATCTCACACTGATTACGCGCACTAACACTATATTGAATCGTGGACGATGAGATAGAGGCCCCAGCCTCTGCCCGTGCTGGTGTTGCGTGTTGAGCGGGCTGCAGACTCGCCAATGCGGCCCTTGCCACTGCGAGAGATGCCGTTCGCCTCTTACGCAGTCGTCGCTCCATGAAGACTGCTCCAACTATCAACACAACTCCGATAGCCACATAAAATGCTGTGTAGTGATGGACATCGTGATAAGAAACTTGATGTGGCAACTTTTCACTTGCTTTGAAAATACGGAGTTGCTTCTTGATTTCGTCAAGCTCCCTGTTGCTCGAGAGGAGTGTATAGTTTTGTATCAGTGGAGTTGGGATTCCTAAGTCTATGATATGATTGATTGAATATCTTGTTTATATTGCTCGGCGAATCTCTCATCAAGAACACCGAATAAGCCGTTTGCAAGATACCCTACACCTTTGTTAAGACCTCGCTTGCGGCGGGACAGATATCGTGCGCGACGCGTGCTGGAATGCTGATTCAGCAACAGGTGGTTATAGTACTCGAGTTCTGAGAATTCTTGCTGCAATTGAACTTGTATGACGTCACAATGTGACGTTTCTTTAAACTTGTTGCATAATTGATTCAAGTAGCTTAGGTATTTACTACATGCTTCTGTACCTTGCCAAAATGAATTCATGTCATAGTATGTGACTATCTTCCATTCATCTTTGATTAATTGCATGTTTGCAATTTTGTCAACATAAAGACCTTGATTGTCCTTTAATTGTGTAACATTGTATGAACAGTGAGCTGAGGTTAAAATGCTCATGAAAGACAAAAGTAACAGTACCAGCGATGAGAAACTGTAGTTTACTTTTTTGTTTTGATATCGCTTGCCATCTTTCACTTCCTTGGAACGCGACTCTTGTTTGTCGATCCTATCATTTACAGGGAGAATAGACAGCTTGAGAATAGGTCTCTTGATAAGCCCATTCTTTGTTTTCAATCTGACCACCCTGATGTGGCCATCGGCACCTGGATGCAGCTTGACGACGCGGCCTACTGCCCACTTCCCAGGAGGTAAGTTTGCATCGTTAATTGTAACAATGTCATTTAGTTGAATGTCTGGTTGAGAATGTCTCCACTTGCTTCTTGCTGTCAGCTGAGTGAGATATTCTGTGTGCCAACGTTTCCAAATATCTTGTACTATTTTTTGAGTTAGATGCCATCTTGTGCGCATATCTGTTTCTGTTTCTAATATAGTCATGTCTTGATTTTGATTGATAAAGCTTGATGGAGAGAGGAAATCTAAGTCGTTGGGATCTTCAGTCAGAGGACACAGTGGCCTAGAGTTAAGTACTGCTTCTAACTGGGCCAGAACTGTGCTGAACTCTTCAAAAGTGAACTTTTGATCTCCAACTACTCTTTTTAAATGAAATTTCAAACTTTTAACCGCGGCCTCCCACAGCCCTCCTGCAGAAGGCCATGAGGGTGCATTAAAATGCCATTCGATCTCCATGCTAGTAATTTCCTTGATGAAATCTTGATCGAATGTTTCTTGTATCTGCTCAAATTCTTCTTGTAAAATTTTGTTGGCGCCGACAAAATTTGTTCCGTTGTCGCTGTACAAATGTTTTGGCGAGCCCTTTCTTGCAGCCATTCTTCGCAACGCAGCTATGAATGCTGATGATGTGAGGTCTGAGACCAGCTCTATATGAACAAGTTTGGTCACCATACAGACAAATACCGCCACGTAGCCCTTTGTGGTCTTAATACCACGGCCCTTGTTGGCCTTTATGAACACGTGCCCGGTAAAATCGACGCCTGTATGTTCAAAAGGCTTTGCAACGTTACATCTCTGCGTTGGTAAATCACCCATCAACTGTGTCATCTTACTTGGGTTGTGTTTACGACAAGTAACGCATGTACGTATACGCTTTTTGACTGCTCGATTACCGCCTATGATCCAGTAATTCTTGCGAATGAATGCTGATGTCACCCGTGCTCCTCCATGGAAGGTAAGTTCATGTGCTTGATCTATAATTAAGTCTGTTAAGACTCCTTCGTGAGGTATGATATTTGGATGCATCATATCTTGATTAATGCTGGCTTTACTTAGTCTTCCTCTGACTCTGATAAGTCCCTCGTTGTCAAGGAATGGATTTAATTGCAATAACTTACATTTTACTGATAGCGACTTATTTTCTTGTAAGTAATATACTTCCTGGGCAAATTCTTTCTGCTGTACATATAAAATTATTTTATGCTTAGCATTTATTAATTCTTGCAATGTAAAATAAGTTTGAACGCGGTTTTTCTTGTGTCTTGCTTGCTTTATAAATCGTAATATCCATGCTAAAACTCTTGTTAGTTTAGCGAGTGAACTATATTTTGCTAATAATTCACCCAAAATGTTTTCGCTTTCTTGCTGCGAAATATGATTAATATGCTTGGCTTTTCTTGCTTCTTCGTCTGTGGTAAACACTGCTTGCCCAGTTTCTTGGTGAGGGACGTAGTTCTGCAGCCACGACGGTCCTTCCCACCACAGCGAATGGTTTTTCAATTGATCGACGCCCAATCCGCGGCTTGCGCAGTCCGCTGGATTTTCAGCTGACTTGACGTAACGCCAGCTGTTTGTAGGTATGATGCTTGATATTTGTCGCACCCTGTTGGCGACAAAAGGCTTCCATCGTCCTGGCTCTCCTTGTAACCAGGCTAGGACTACCATTGAATCTGTCCAATTATATGTCTTGATATTATGGCTGTTAAGGCATTGTTGAATTTTAGACAGCATTTTTGCTAGGAGTAGTGCACCGCTAAGCTCCAATCTTGGTAATGAAATGGATTTGTTTACTGGTGCTAATCTCGCTTTTCCTGCTACTAACGAGATCTTTGTTTCTCCGTTGTTTTCAGTCTTGCAATAAACAACGCATGCGTAGGCTTTATTGGAAGAATCGCAGAATCCATGTAATTCCAGCGTGTTATTTTCTCCTGTGCCCAACCAACGCTGCAACTTGAATTGATTGATTTTGTGCATATCACCTTTAATGTTTTGCCATTCCTTGCTAATTTGATCGGGTAACTGGTCATCCCATTGAATACTTGACATCCAAACTTGCTGAAATAGCAGTTTTAACTTGGTTGATATCGGTGACAGCCAACCAAGAGGATCAAACAACTTTGATATATCTGACAACATGGATCTTTTAGTTGGTGTGGTGTTTGATGGTTCTATTTTTGATTGAAATGTAAATAAGTCTGCTGTGGCATTCCATCGTAATCCCAAGGTTTTTGACGTCTCCATTTCCTTGAAATCGAAACTTTCTTGCTTGCTACTCGCCCCGATTGTATCGTCTTGTAAGGCTGATGCGTTGGAAGCCCACTTTCTTAAATTGAACCCCCCTGATTTTAACAACTTAATTAAATCTTGCTTTAATTTTACTGCTAAATCGACAGAATGTGACCCGTGTAGAACATCGTCCATGTAGAATGAGTGCTCCAAAGCCTTGATTGCAACACTGTCGAAATTGTGTCTCTCATCTTCAGCCAATTGTTTTAGAGTCATCATTGCTAAAAATGGTGCTGCCTTGGTGCCGTATGTAACTGTGCATAGCTGGTATACTTGATGACGCATGTCAATGGTATCCCTCCAAATGATTTTTTGGAATCTTTGATCTTGTTCATTTAACCATATAAAACGAAACATTTTTTCAATATCTGCCGTAAAAGCTACGCGATATTGTCTCCACCTTATTAGTAAAGATCGGAGGTCTTGCTGTAGATTTGGGCCTTTTAACATGACGTCATTCAAGCTGATTCCCGTTGTTGTTTTTGTAGAAGCGTTGAAAACTATGCGAAGTGCTGTCGTAGTGGAATCATTTCGCAATACACAATGGTGCGGTAAATAATAATCCGGTTGCATTTTACCGGACGCTGGTATCATATGTCCTAAAGTTTTATATTCTTGAATAAATAATTTGTATTGTTTTGATACTTCTTCATTATTGCAAAATTTCCTTTCCAACTGTTGAAATTGTGCCATAGCTTTATTTTTAGACATTCCCAACTGTGTCTCAAAGTTTTCTTGAAAAGGCAATCTTACTTTATACATGCCATTTGCTTGTCTTGTTGTGGTGCTCTTGTAATACTCCATGCATTGTAGATCTTCTGCGGATAGATTGGATGATTCTGTGATGTCTTCAATCTCCCAAAATCTTTGTACTTCGTCCACTTGATTCAGGACTACGTTACAGTGAAAAGTCTTGAAATTGCCGCATAAGATCCATCCCAGTCGTGTCTGTTGCGCGACCGGTAATGAAGGATCAGCCCTGATAATGCCTTCTAAAATGATTTGGGAATACACATCGGCTCCCAATAGGATGTCGATAGGACGGCTGACATTGTATTCTGGATCGGCTAGTGGCATGCCGGCTAGGTGTGCCCATGTTGGCTTGGCAAATGTACATCTTGGTAATTGAGTAATCAGCGTGTCCATGATTACTACTTCTGTTTTAAATGTGAAACCATCTAAATTTGAACAACATGTTATGTTCGTAACGCCCTTGCTATTGCTCTCCTTTTCTCCTATCCCGCAGATGACGGCTCTGCAATACTTTCTTGATAAAGCTAGCTTTTGTGCCGCTCTGGCTGAGATAAGGGAGGCTTGAGAACCTTGATCTATTAGCGCACGCATTTTGTGGTATGATCCGTCACTTGCTTGTACTTTGATCATTGCAGTGGCTAATAATGTTTCGATCACGTTGTTGCCTTGTTGCGAAACGTGATTTTCTTGTGACTCTTGACTTTGCGTTCTAGTTGCAAGAACTGCTGGTGTGTCATTCTCTGTTATTGGGTTACATGAAGGCTTCTTGTTAAACGCTTCATGTAAAAGTGTATTATGTTTGCCACGACATTCGCGGCAGCGTCTTTCTGACGGACATTCTTTATCCCCATGTGAATAAAGACAATTTTTGCACAAATGCAATCGTGTTAAAGCTTGTCGCTTTGCACTTGGTGTCATATTTAAAAACTTACTGCAATAGTATATTCCGTGTGACTCTTCACACAACGGACAAGTTAATTCGATATTATTTACCGAAGTCTTACTTGCTGAATATTTATTTTTGAAATTTGACTGTTGAGCTGGGTGTACCTCAAGGCTCAATACTGGGTCCGTTTTTATTCCTGGTTTATATTAACGATCTGCCATTCTATTTAAAGGATATTTGCGACGTTGTACTGTTTGCAGATGATACTTCTCTGTTCTTTAAAGTAGATAGGAATAGACAAGTTTTTGATGACGTGAATAACGCACTATCAATGGTCACAGATTGGTTCACAACAAATAATCTTGTTCTTAATGCCAAGAAGACTAAATGCATAAAGTTCGCATTGCCCAATGTTAGAAATCTGGGTCCCAACATTGTGCTCGGCAATGAGAAGCTCGAAACTGTTGATTCAGCTGTGTTTCTGGGTATAACAGTAGACTCAAAAATTCAATGGGGGCCACATATATCAAGCCTAGCGGGTAGGCTTAGCTCGGCCACCTACGCCGTTAGAAAGGTTAGACAATACACTGACGTTGATACAGCAAGGTTGGTCTACTTTAGTTATTTTCACAGTATCATGTCCTACGGTATTCTACTGTGGGGCAGAGCCGCTGATATTCAAAATATATTTGTGCTTCAAAAACGAGCTGTTCGTGCCATTTACCAATTAGGTGCGCGTGTTTCTTTAAGAGATTTTTTTAAAGAGATTGGTATTCTCACAGCGGCTTCACAGTACATATTCGCCAACATTTTATATATTAGGCAGAACATTCATTTGTACAGTAACAATAGTGATATTCACAACTTTAACACCAGAAACAAGGACAAATTACGAGCTCCCTTTCATCGACTTCATAAGGTGCATAGTTCATTCGTTGGGGTTGGTATAACTTTTTACAACAAGTTACCGTCTTCTTTTCTAGATTTGCCATTTAACGCATTTAAAGCAAAGGTAAAAGCTAATCTCTGTTCTAAGGCATACTATTCTATTAATGATTATTTAGATGATAAGCATAGTTGGTCGCTGTGTTGAACTCAAGACAATGTTCGTGTTCTTTTACCAAAATTAGCTTGCTGTCAGGTTAAATATTATTATTTTTAATTTCGTTTTTATGTGTATTTTTTAAATTTTATTTTTTGGTAAGACTGTCGTAGGTATCGTTTACTGTTATTGAAGATTGCTACTATCTTTGCATTATATAGAGTTAATCTTTCTAGTATTATATAGCAGCATAGCCAGCATTGTGTGAGTACCATGTACTTCAGAGCTATCATTGTCTAGATACCTACGTCTTCTATTGACTTGAATGACTCCGGTGGTTGAGAGTATGTCATGCCCACTCAAATGTCTCGCCGATGGTGGCGCGTGTGTCGGATCATTTAGCTCCCTTCAAAATGGTTGAGCTGAATGGTGCTGATACATGTGTCATGTTCGTGAACGGGCGCTGTCGGTTGGGACTGGTCATCTCTTAGCTGCCATGGTTTATTTTAATTGATTCTAATTTTATTTCTGAATTGTCTTTTTATATTTACTATGGACACTTTTAACTTTCTACGTCGTTCTCACATAATGTGTAATCTCAACATGAATGATGTAACAAATGATTTGTAATAATTACCTAATTGAAAAAGAGTGTCCATGGAGTTTCTTGCCCGTTCTTCTCCATAGAGATCTACGCCTTGGAATGGGCATCTACGGTACTTTCACAGTTATTATGTCTTGTGACTGGGACTGTAGCACCATAATTTTGTAATATTTTATTTTGTCTTTTGACAATTCAAAAGTGCCTGTAACTGGCCTACTTGAAATAAAGTGCTTTGACTTTGACTTTGACTTTGACGATGATGATTTATTTTGCTTGCTTATTGGTGGTTTGGAACTTTCGTTTTTCTTGCGTGAAGATTCCAATGCGGTGAATCTGCTCTCTAAGAAGCCTAGAAACTCCGACAATTTTGGCAGTTCTCTGGGTTTTTTCAGAGATTCCAAATAATGATCATGCGTGTCTGCATCTAATTTTAGCAATAGAATACGCACTATTAACGGATCCCAACTGTCTATATTAACACCTAGGTTCCTTATTGAGTTTAAACACTCTAGTGTAGTGTCGTGAATTTGCTTGATCTGAGGGACGATCGCTTGTTGAACTACTGGAAGATTTAATAGGAGATCTATGTGAGAGGTAAAAATCAACCATGTGTTGTTGTACCTGTTGTTCGATATCTCCCAGCAAACAGTGTAGTTGTCAGAACTGATTTGCAAATGCTGTATCAAACGTTCAGCTTCTCCCCGCACCTTGCTTTTAAGAAACTGCATCTTGTGGGCGTTTGATAAGGAGACGTTACTGTGGATAGCTTCAACAAATAAGTCCTTGAAAGACACCCAGTTTTGATAACTGCCATTGAAGAACGGGATGTCAATTTTTGGTGTCCAATTCTCCTTGTGAACTACGGACCCTAGTTTTCTATTAATTGCATTTTTTAATTGATTGTAAATAGTTTCTTGCTTGGTATAAGACACCTCATATTCTTGATTCGTGCCCTCCAATTCGCTTTCTAATTCCCAATGTAAGGAATCTATAATAGACCATCGAGACTGTAGAGTACGTAAGGCATCCTTCAACTCCCACTTTTCGGACATAAAATCCAAATTAATTGCTGCTACAGTGCGCTGCAGCGCCCTGAAATTGCTTGCTTGTTTTTTCAATAGCTCATCAAGCTTGCTAGATGAACCTCTGGAGCATACCTCGACGGGCGGCGATTGACGTCCCACCGGATCTTCTTGCTCAGACCATGCAGGACCTTGTACCCCCTGAGTGGAACCTCCCTGTTGAGCTTCCTTCATCTTTATCAACAAAATTTGATATTGTTGATTGATGAGTGCCTTGGTTGAGTTGTATAGTTCTTCTGTTCGTTCGTATTCACGGCCACTAAAATACGGATGAGCCTTGCTTTCTTCCGTAAGAAGACGCTCGTGATTGTATTGGTATTCGGTCCAATACTGATTTAAGTTATCTAAACGTCTCTTGAAATAGTCAGCAGTCTTATGATCCGCTGAGTCCTTTTTGATATTTGTGGCCAACTTTAAGATGGCTGTGTATAGTTCGTCTTGATTAGCATGTATGGCCTCCATGATGAGGACTTACTGAAACAAGAAATAAATGGAAAGATCTTACTTGAATGTTCTTGATAACTGCTTACGGATCCTTGGTGATCCCCTGAGACACCTGGTAGCCTCAGCTCTTGATTTTAAAACGCTCCTTGAGACACGTGTTAGTCCCAAAGTCAAATTCCTGCACTGAACTCCTGATAGTTTACGGATCCTTGTTGATCCCTGAGACACTTGTTAGTCCCAAAGTCTAAAATTACTGCACTGAACACCTGATAGTTTACGGATCCTTGTTGATCCCTGAGACACTTGTTAGTCCCACGCGCGCGAAATGGACTATATAGCGGCTATGATTTCCGTCGAAGGACCAAAAAGAGTGTATGGTCTCTTGTTAGGCCATACATTACTTTAGATGAATGGATGAATGGAATAAAAGAATTTAATTATTTAAACACTGATATATTGTCTGAAAGGTTTAAGGATAAAATGAGCTTAATGAACTGTTGTGTGAAGAATGAAGTGAGTGACGCGGCCCTTGTTGGCTGTTATGAGGCCGCCTGGCTGTCTTGATAGCCCAACGCGAACTGACTTATTCTTATGAATTGTAATGAATGAGTGGCGTAAACTGCTGAATTGCAGTATGTGCGGTTGCACCGTACAGTGTAAAAATTACTGTGATATTTTATGATAACTGAGCTTGTGTTTTTTATCCCTAAATAAAAATTTCGATATATCTGTGATAAACCGCTCACTGTACCTGGAATATACAGCACTATTGCTCAAATTGTTTTTATAATTATAGCACCTTTTTCTCAATTAGTTAATTTGTCTACATTGTATTTTTACCTATTTTTATAAGTAATAAACTATGCCGTAAATTAGGATTAATTATGGAATAAAAGAAGATGAATGCAAGAAAGAATTAGGATGAGGAATGAATGTACGAGAGGCATAGAAGATTGACCGGAATGACAGAGGTTGAGCACATAAGGCGCCAAGAAATAGTGTAGAGTGTCCTTCTCTCGCCTACGGGGCTGCGGGACCCACTAGGCACACGACCGCGTGCCCCGCTAGCGTTGCTCCGCAACGGAGCCCTTCTCTCTGCGGGGCGGGGCTGAATCCCTGAGTTTAGATTCAGCCCCGCCCCGTTCCACCTCCATCTATCTTCTCCTAGCACCGAGGCACCCTGGACACCCAGGGCGTCTCAGTTCGCGGGACCTTTCTGCGGACGACGGACCCCGATCCGTCGCCCACGGTCCCCGGCGTTACGGCGGCACTTGAGCCGCGAAGGCCAGACGCCGCCTTCCGTGTCTGCGGCGGCGCATCGGGGCCGAGTCGACGTCGTCTTCTCGGCCCTGCTCCGCCGCCTCCTTCTGCGACATTACTACGTCGTAGAAGGTCGTTACCTCCTGCCAAGACTCGTCGCTGTCGACCATCTCCCTGAGGAGGGCCGGCAGCGACAGGTCATCGCCGACTGTCGCGGACAGGGCGGCACGACGGCTGGTTTCTAAGTGTCTATTTTATGAAAAGTCAGCATACTTCAAATACAAAATCAACAGCCAAATAAATGATTCCAAAGCGCTTTGGAAAAACTTAAAGTCCAACCTTCTCCCGTCTAAACATAAGGAATTGCCTTTGCACTTTAACGACTCAAATAAAATTTGTGACCATTTTTTGAATATGCCAGGAACGAATACGGTTAGTGAATCAATGATTGCATTTTATGAATCCACTCGAAATAATAATTCCACGTTTAGCTTGTCACCTAAATCTACCAAGGAAATTGCGAACATACCGCGAACTATTAAATCGAATGCTGAAGGCTGCGATGGCATTACCATTGATATGCTGTTTGTGACACTACCGGTGACTTAGGACGTCGTGACCGCCCTAGTGAATACATCTATCACGTCCTCTTCTTTCCCTGACTCATGGAAAATTTCCAAAGTGCACCCATTGCCTTGCCGAAGACTCCTAATGCGTTGGACATAAAGGATCTTAGGCCTATTAGTATACTACCAGTACTTTCTAAAGTTTTAGAGAAAGTGGTGTGCGCGCAATTGGTTGATTTTTTAGAGACTAATAAAATCCTCCCAGATGTTCAGTCAGGGTTTAGGAAGGGCCGTAGTACGGCCACGGCTTTGATGGATGTGACTGACAATGTATTGTCAGCTCAAGACAGTGGGATGTGCACACTCTTGGTTTTGCTTGATTTTTCACGCGCGTTTGACTGTATTAACGTTCCTTTACTACTGTCGAAGATGGTTTTCTATGGATTTGACGAGGCCACAGTAAAATGGTTTGATAGATATCTTAGCGATCGTACGCAATTCGTTGAAATACGCTGGGCAGACGGATCAACAGTTGTTTCCAAGCGATGCTCAGTTGTGAGAGGGGTTCCGCAGGGCTCGATCCTTGGGCCAATATTGTTTATTTTGTATTGTGCAGATTTGATTAAAGTAATTAATAAGTGTAAATACCATATTTATGCCGATGATACACAAGTATATTTATCATTTAAGCCGGAAGACTATGAGCAAGCTTAATGCGGATCTTGAAAATATTGTTCGGTGGTCTAATGCCAACACGCTTGCGTTGAATCCTACAAAATCAAAATAAATGCTGTTTGGCAACGTAAAACAGCTGAGTAAAATTAAACCCTGTGTCAGCCGTGTAACAATTATGGGTCAGCCTATCAAACGGGTCTACGAAGCACGTAATCTGGGTCTTATTATGGACACGGAACTTCGTTTTCACAAACACGTGACAGAGTGTATCCGTAATTGCTATTATAGACTTAAAATTCTATACAAAGCACGTCCGTATCTTAGCGAGGAATTGCGAGTCTTGCTTGTGGAGTCTTTGGTTTTATCAAAGTTAAATTATGCGGACACGGTGTATGGTCAACGACTTTTGTCAAAAACCGAAATAATGATCCAAAGACTTCAAAACGCCTGTGCACGCTTCTGCTTTAAAGTTCCCTTTAGAGGACATCTTACACCTTTCTTGAATGAGCACAACATTCTAAAAATGAAAGCTAGACGTAAGCTGCACTTGGCGACCCTACTTTTTGGAGTTATCAAGTCTCAATCCCCTTCTTACACGATAGGCTGTCATGGACTAGTAGACACAAAATCGGTGAGGGAAGAAAATGTTCCAGACAGCTTTCTATTCCCCAGCATAAGTCGGCGGCTTTTAGAGGCAGTTTTCGGTACGCAGCTACCAAATGCTGGAACAATATCCCGCCTCCAATAAAGTTTAGTAAAAGTTGTTCTAAATTCAAATTAAAATTGTTCTTATTAAATCATCAAAATGAATTTAAAGATGTTCGTGCTGACACGTCAGCCATAGAATAGAATAGAATAGAAGAGGGACTCCCTTTGCCGCACTCAGACTCCCATTTGGTCCGTTGTGCGTGGGGTTACCGGCTAAAGTAGCCAGCCTATCTCCGTCCAAAAGCGCAGAAGCTTCCCGGGGGCTTCACAGGCTTCGCGGAGCGACCTCACCGTTCCGAGGATTTCTTCACGTTGAGAAACCACGGCCTCGCAGTCCAGGATGACGTGGCCAGCTGATTCCTCGGCGTTAAAACAGCCCCTACAAAATGGGCTGTCCGTGGCGCCTATGTTAAAAAGATGTTTGTTAAGAGGACAATGACCCGTAATTGTCCCTATGATTATTCTGAGGTTATTTCTACTTAGGCTAAGAAGTTTTTTGGTTAGTCGCGGGTTTACATTCGGTATGGCCGTTCTTGACTGTCTACAGTCTGTAGCCCGTGACCATCTGTTGTTATGCAGTTCGGTTGATCTTTGGCGGATCCATGCACGAATTTGTGAGAAGGGCAGGGCGAGAAGTGGATACGGGCCTAGCACTATCATCTCAGAACCTCTCCTAGCAAGTTCATCCGCGGCATCATTGCCTAAAGACCCACTATGTCCCTTGATCCACTGTAGGGTGACTCGATTGGATGTCGATATACTCTCCAGGGCAAGGTGGCATTCAAAGATTAGTTTGCTGTTGGTTTGTTTGTTTTCTAGGGCTTTGAGCACTGCCAGACTATCGGTTAGGAATCTGATTCCATAGTTATGGATACCTAAGCGCTTTATAGCAGTAGCGGCTTGTGTTAGGGCGACACATTCACATTGAAAAATTGAACTGTGTGTGCCTAGCGGTAAGTGAAAGTTAATGTTGAGGTCAAGGGAATGTACGCCAGCACCTGAACCGTTGTCTGTTTTTGAGCCATCTGTGTAAATGCGTACTTCATTGGCTCCAGACTGATCCCTATATTCCTCTACAGTTTGTATGTTATAGTTTTTGTTAAACATATGTTGATTTGGTATTCTATCACACGGGGCGGCGATGAGGGGTTGGTACCGAATCGCCTGGTCCAGGATTTCAGCGTGTGGGCTGGTGAGATTCTTTCCCCATATGCCCAGATGCAACAGCCTGATGGCTGCTAGCGCTGCCTCCTGCTGTATGTATAGGTCAAGAGGAGTTAATTGTAGGGCCACCTCCATGGCTGCCGTCGGGGTGGTCCTCATGCAGCCGGTGATAGCTGAACAGGCCAGTCTCTGGAACTTCTGGAGTCTGGCAATGGTGGTAGACAGCTCCGTCCTTGTCCACCAAACCAGAGCGCCATAAGCCAACATTGGCCTGATCACCGCTGTGTATAGCCACAGCGTGATCTTCGGAGAGAGCCCCCATTTTTTTCCTAACATTTTTTTACATTGGTAAAGTGCTATTGTGCTTTTGTTGAGTTTGTAGTCAAGATGCTTGTTCCAGAGCAGTTTGCTATCAAGAATCACCCCCAAGTACTTGACATCGTTTTTAAGAGTTAGTTCTGTGTTAAAGAGTTTAGGGAGTATGTGGGGTCCAAGGACTCTTTTGTTAGTAAACATTATTAGTTCCGTTTTTGATGGGTTAACCGATAGTTCATGCTTAGTGCACCAACCTTCGATTATTTTGAAAGCTTTTCTCATAAGGTCACATAAGATGCCCTCAAATTTCCCAGAGATTAGAATTGCTATGTCATCTGCATAACCCACCGAGTACAGGCTGCTAGCGTTGAGCTCTGCAATGAGCTCGTTCACAACTAAATTCCACAGTAGTGGTGACAGCACCCCACCTTGTGGGCATCCCCTACTCACGACACCGCGTGTGGTGGTGTTCACAGTAAATTGAATAGCGCGGTGTTTTAACATGTTATTTATCCATTCTATAAGCGTTGGCGCAACTCCGTGTTTGGCGAGTGCCTGCTCGATGCTGGCGAAGCTTGTTTTGTCGAAAGCACCTTCTATATCAATGAAGGCGCCAAGGGTTGGGTCTTTGGCTTTGAGAGCATTTCCTATGCGTGAGACTACGCAGTGGAGTGCCGATTCAGTTGATCTGCCTGCGCAGTAAGCGTGTTGACTAGGGTGTAGAGGAAACAGTTCCGAAATTTGGTTTCTGATCTTCTTGTCCCCCAGTCTCTCCAGCGCTTTCAAGAAGAACGAGGTGAGGCTTATGGGCCTAAAAGATTTGGGCTGGGTGTAGTCACCCCTACCCGGTTTCGGAATGAAGATGATTTTTACTTCTCGCCAATTCAAAGGGATGTAGCGGTGCGCTAGACAGGCTCGAAAGACCTTGACGAGGTACCCCGCCAGAGAGTCTCCGCTCCACCTAAGCAGAGCTGGGAAGATACCGTCTAGCCCCGCTGCCTTGAAAGGTAAGGTGTTGATTGCCCATGTTAAATTATCTTTGTCGATTACTTCTGAAGCCACTTCCCAGTCTAAGCTACTCGTGTCCCTCTCCCTATGTGGTTCCCAACATTTCTGGGTAGCAATCTTGCAACCTGGGAAGTGGGTGGTCAGAAGCAGCTCGCTGGTTTCCGCGTCGTTTGTTGTGTATGTGTTATCTGTTTTTTTCAGGCATCCTATTGAGTGTTCTGTCTCTTGAGCAAGACAGGTTTTAACCCTAATTGCCTGGTTGTTGTTTTCAATGTTCGTGCAAAAACGCCTCCAACTAGTCTTACCTCTGAGGCGTATTAGTTTTTTATAGTTTCTACGGGTAGAAGTGTAGTGTTCCCAGTCTTCTGGTGTCCGTGTGTTCCTAGCTCTGTTGAACAGCCTTCTCAGCCTGTGACGGTGTCTTTCTAGTTCTGGACACCACCAGGACTGCCTAACTCCCTGCCTAGGTATTGTGAGGGGGCAAGACTGTTCATAGCTGGATAAAAGGATGGATGTGATGTTGTTTACAAGTTCGTCTAAGTTGGTTACAGGTATTTCAGCCGGTAATGAGGGTAATTTTCCTAACTCGGTTGTGACAAGCCTAAAAAACTTAGACTGGTCTGTGTTTCGAGGGGACCTTCTTGGCTGTGGTTTGGGTAGGTTAAAGTTGATGGTGTACCGGATCCATCTGTGGTCTGAGCATGATATCTCGTTGGAGACCTGCCAGTCCTGGATGGAGTTGGCTATGCCTATGGTTGCTAATGTTAGGTCTATTATTGTTTGTGATCTAGCGTTGATGAAGGTGGGTTCCGAGCCTTTGTTGAGTAATACAAGATTATACTTAAGAATAAAGTCAAGCATTTCCTCACCTCGGTTGTTGGTTTTGACATTACCCCAGAGCGTGTGATGCGCGTTGGAGTCTGTCGCGATGATTAGCTCCAGTTTCTCCTTTTCACAGTACTCTACCAGTGAGGCAAGCTCAGGCAGAGGCACGTCCTCGTCGCCTGGCAGGTATGCCGAGGCTAGTACGATGTCTGGGAGTTGCTGGTCTGTTCTGGAAAGCCTTGTTGCTGTAAGGTCTCTTGAACAAAATTCGTTAATTAGTAGGTTAGGTACATGTTTCGGAACAAAAATACAAGTTCTTGGGTTACTTATGGAGGTGTAAAGCAGCAACTTACCCCCGATGTTCGCAAGACCACATATTCTGCCGGCCCTAATCCACGGCTCTTGAATAAGGGCGATGGTCTTTTGCTGTTGGTTTTCCAGCACTCTGCGCAAGGTGGCCGACGCAGTTTGGCTGTGCTGGAGATTGGTCTGTAGGATCCTACATGTCCCGCAAGGGAGAAGAGCTGAGGCTGCTGTCATTCTCCTCCCTCTCCTCCCCCGCTGGAAAGCAGTCCTCGTCCGATGTTAACCCGGGCGAGGGTGGATCCTGTGTTGGATCTGAGGTCTCTTCCACCTCCGTTATCGCCATGGTAGTCGCCTTCTCCACCAGATCCTCAACGCCCTCCATCGCAGGAGGCGACGAGGAACGCGTAGGTTTCGGTGTGTCGAGCAACAGTTCTGTCGCGACGGGGGCTGACGAGGTTGATGGCGCTGTGCCACCCTCGCTGGGAGCACTCTCCTCCAGGAAGCGGATGTAGATGCTCCCCATGAGGTAGTAGACGCGCCTTTGCTGGTCTTTAATGATCTTTACTATGGACTCCGGCACACGGAAGAAAAGACAAGTTCCCGGGGGTTCCTGTCTGACCCTCCCGTGTGTCAGGGTCCAAGTGTTAATCTTGAGGTTGGCGTTCTGCCTCGACAGGAGCTTTACCAGTGCTGTAGTGTCTTCTGTGTTCTCTGGCACGTACAGCATGCACATCGTCTTTTTGGGTATCTCCGCCTGAGGCCGAACGGTTAGTTTGGTCCCCGGTAGTGGAGATGACATGTTGGTTATGATCCTCTTTAGCCAGGCCAGCGTGAAGTTGTCCTCGCACCAGGTCTTGAGTACGCCCTCTGCGAAGTGGGCTTTACCTCGAAAGTGGATCGCGGTGTTCGATGTTGGGTCAGTTGGGTCAGGGTCCGCCATGAGCAGTGCCCGCAGTTGGTTTTCGATATTTAGCCGGATACCCTCTGCCTGCTCTTGCGTCATGTCCTGAAAAGGCTCGGTCATGACGGCGACGCACAGCTCGTTGCTCTTGTACGCCGCGGCAGCCTCGGCGTAGGTTACCAAGGACCCGTCTACCATGGGGGAGCGAGCAGTCTTGCTCTTCTTGCCTACCCCCGTTGGTGTGACGGAATCCTCGGGTCGCGAACGCTTCTGTGCCCGGGCATCAGGTCCTCCACCGGTTTTCGTAGGTTTTTGCCCGCCTCTCGACTTTCTACCGCGTTTGCGCTTGACTACCGTGGCACCCGCACCTGCTGTCGTCCCGGTTGTTTTTGAGACTACCGCAGGGCAGTGACCGGAGCCCGCTGGTTGCCCGCGTGCCCCGGTGTCCGCCACGACGTCTTGGCGCCCGGCTTCGACGATCGTAGACAGACGCCTCTTAGAAGACGTCTTACGGGTGATAGTTTTCCATGTTGTGTTAGGTGTTGGTGTGCCTGTCAGTGGGGCCTCAGCCAGACTTGTTAGGTCTCTCTCAGAAGCCGCAGCCGTTAGTGCAGCCCTAGTTGTGGGCGCACCTTCGTCAGCTGGCCTCTTTGAGTCGCCATGTTCAAGAACTGGCCTTGGTCCTGTGTTCAGGGTAGTGTTGGGAGGCGCTTCCTTAGTTGCAGATGGGGTCGGCGTTGCCTGGGACGCGACCTGGTTTGGCGCGCTCCTGGCGGTTGCCTTACTCATCGCATCCTTGGACGCAGCCGAACGTTTTTTCTTGTTAGTTTTGCCAGAGAACGCAGCCTTCGGCGGTTGTCGCTTGGGCGCATCCTGAGACGCAGGTGTTGTGTTTGGCGCATCAGAGGACGCAGCCTTAGTTGTGTTGGTGTCAGTTGGCGCATCCGAGGACGCAGCCAGTGTGTTGGTGTTTGTGGGCGCATCCGAGGACGCAGCCCGATTGTTATTTTTGAATAAATTCGTCTCATTATCCATTGTGGTATATAATAAATTTCACCGTCGGAGCTCTCCACCCGCCACGGAGCCCTCAAGTCGGGGACGTCACTCGCTCAACGAGTGACGCCAGAGCTACTCTTTCGGTATAGGACCAGTCTAGGGAAAATATGACGAGCCCGCACGCAGCGGAGGGCCACGGAACTGCTAACGACACGAGACTATGTCGCAGCTCATCCCGCCACCCCACGCCACGCCGGCTGCCAACCCCCCCTAAACCGATCCTCGCATGACAACCCGCTTATGGGATGCCACAGCCGATTGATCGTGGGTAGCTACCCCACGACCTCCCGTGTAAGAGGAAATCCAGACCAAAGTGATGTGTTGTGTGCAGACCTGCTCCACTCAATCACCAGGACTCCTTCATCCCCCCGTACGGGTCCCCGCGCACGGCACAAACACGTGGGAGGTCATTGCTATCCAACATCTGGTCTTGTTCGATGGTGGACACCCAAGGGCATGACCTCACCACCCCTGCGATAGGTCGTCTGGTAATTTAAGTTACGTCTATTTCTTAGGGAATTAGACCAATAACAGGGCGGCAACCACGTGAAGGAATAACTACCAGGCTTGCCTTGAGGATCTACACGACCGTTGCGCTCTCCCTCAAAACCACGCCACCTTGCCGCCTCTGAGGGAGGAGGCAAGGTAGGCCTGCATCTATACTAACAAGCGAAGCACATGACTTAGCGAGTTGTTTTGCAACCATTAAAGCACAAATGCAGGCCAGCCCCAACACGTCAGCCATTTAAAACACAATATATTTTTGTTGTTATTATCTTTTTATTTCTTTTTTATCAACTAGGTATATTCATTATATCACTGTACCCTATGCATTTCTAAATATTGACATTGTTTCAATTAATTTTATACATTTCTAAATTTTGTTAATTTTATACGTCTTTTAATTTTTACCAATGTTATTAATTTTATATTTTTTTATTATTGTTACTATTTTTACTGTTTGTATTCTAATTCATCAATTTTAAACAGTTTTCATAAATTTTATACATGGATCGATTTTATCATTTTTGCTTTTATTATAATCTTTTAATTTATTTTAGTCCAACGACCTGCCTCCGTTTTAATGATGTAATACAATTGTTATTTTATTTGTTCTCTTTTGTCAAAGGGCACACACAACTTTTATTTTTGTTATGTTATATTTAAGAGTTGCAAAAATTTTATCTTTACTTTAAATTCAGTATGGTATAAACATGTGTTGGTGTTTTCGAGCGTATGGCACTAGTGGGTTGCAGCTGAAAATCAGCATCAGGTGGTATACTCTGCATTACCATATGACATTATGCTGAGCTGGGCCCTTTTGGCATTAATAGTTTTATTTATTTATTTTGTTTAATTTTAAGGTGGTTTTGTTTTGAATGCCAATAAACACAATTTTCTTTCTTTCTTTCACGAGGGACCTCCCAAGCTGGGCACTACTCGTGCGTATGTTGCGCCGTGTCCGCGACTCCCGCCACACAATGGTGGCACACGTCTGTGGGCTCCCTTCTTGCCACCTGGCACAGGTACCTCCCAAAGCACCCATGCCCGGTGATCACCTGTGTCAGGTGGAAGGAGAGAGCTCCGTGCCACCGCTCGAGCCACTCGTGAAGAATGGGTCGAACCGCGGTCACCAACTCTCGACTAATGACCGTCTCTTCTAGACGGGCCGCCCACCTCCGCAGGAGAGTGTCACGCCCCTCCTCTCGCCAGCGTTGAATCTCCCGCGGATGGGGACGGCCACCACTCGCAATCGCCTCTTTTATTCGCCAGTACACCGCGGCGAGTACCTCGGCATCGAGGTCCCACGGCGGTGTACCGGCGAGCACACACGCGCCGACGTACGACACGGTGCGGTCTTCGCAGCGTTGCCAGGTTTTGGTTGCTCATGGCACCTGCCCATATTGGCGCCCCGTAGAGCGCCATGGAGCGCACCACACCCGTGTACAGGCGTCGGCAAACTCCGCCAGGCCCCCCAACGTTTGGGAGGATCCGTCCCAAGGCCCCAGCGGTGGCCAACAATTTTGGGGCCAACCGCCGGAAGTGCTCCTCGAACCTCCATCGGCCGTCGAGGACGAGCCCCAGGTACATCATATTAATACCGACGGCGATGGAGGTCCCTCCCACAATAATGTTACCGGGCCCATGAAATAGGAGGGTCTCGGATTTTTCCAGGGCCACCTCGAGCCCCAAGGCACGGATCCTCCTCACGACCTGGGCCACGCCCGCCATGGCGAGCAGGGATGCCTCTCTGTAGGTGCCGCCGCGGGCCAACACGAGGGTGTCGTCGGCGTAACATATGACACACCCCCCGCAGAGTGGCCCCGCGCAGCACCCAGTCGTAACCGATGTTCCACAGGGGAGGGCCTAAAACAGACCCCTGTGGAACATCGCACGACATTTCCCTACTCCCCTCGCCGGCCCTCGTCGGGAAAACGACGGCTCTGCCAGCAAAGTAGTCGGCGACGACCCTCTGGAGGTACTGCGGCACTCCGTAGTACCGCAGCGCCGCTTTGATCGTTTCCCAGGGCAGCGTGTTGAATGCGTTGCAGATGTCCAATGACACGGCAAGCATCACGCCGCCCCGGGAGACCGCCTCCTCGGCGAGGTCCCTCACCTGCGCAATGGCGTCCAGGGTTGACCGACCCCGGCGGAACTGCGCGTCGTCCAGATCCGGATCCATGCACTCGGCCACGCAAGCACTCGTCGAGAAGCTCGATCGGACGGTAGGACGACGGCGTTCCGGCCGGGCGCCCGACCTTCGGCAGTAGGACGAGTTTGCCCGTCTTCCATCGCTGCGGGAAACGACCCTGCGCCACGCATGCCGTGAAGAGGGATCTCACCCTCTATCCGATCTCCTCCAGCGCGATCGCCAAAGCTGTTGAAATGTGAATCGTACTGGCTGCATTATGTTCTTTATTTAATTTTATGTTTTTTACCTTATGACTGTACTTGTCACAATTGATTGTCACTCTTAATAAAAATTATTACAACAATCGGTTATGGGCCGACAAAAATAAATTGTAATAATTTATTTTGTACGTAAACATATTTAAAATAGCGTAAAATATTTTTTTGCGTAATTAACTATGTCAGTTGGTGATAATATGGCTTCTGCTCCCTCTACATACGCCGGTTCCGGAGCATCATTAATGTCCATTAAAAGTTTACATGGAAAGGATGGTTACGCTCAATGGAAATTTAAGATGCGCATGTATCTACTGCATGAGGACTTGTGGTCAGCAGTTGAGGGTTATAGTGCTGAAGATACTACATCGGTTACCCTGAGGAAGACTAGAGATTTGAAGGCGTTAACCAAGATGGGTCTTACATTGGAAAGCGGAGCAATCACTCACGTACGTGCCTGTAAAACTGCTAAGGAGGTATGGGATACTCTAGCTAATGCGTACGAAGACAAAGGTATGGGTAGACAGTTGGCGTTAGAACGAAAGCTTTATAGATACGAGTTGCAGAATTTTCCTTTCATCAAAGAGTTATATTCGTCTTCCATAGCAGCTATCCACTACTAACGCAACGTTGATGTTTGCAACGATAGGGTTGAATCGTTGCAAACATCAACGTTGCGTGTCTGATATAGGTTTGATGATATCTTAAGATGTTTTTTTTGTACTAAATTGTTTACTAGTGATAATTATGCTCTCGTGTTTTTTCTATGAAATGATTGTAAAGTACAGTCAGGTCGATTGATATGTGACCCTGTTAGTACAGTCAACCAAATAATTTTGTGGCCATCTCGATTAAAGGGAGGATGTTGAAATGTGAATCGTACTGGCTGCATTATGTTCTTTATTTAATTTTATGTTTTTTACCTTATGACTTTACTTGTCACAATTGATTGTCACTCTTAATAAAAATTATTACAACAAAAGCCGTCCCCGGAACACCGTCCGGGCCTGGGGCGGTCCTCTTCATTTCAAGTCTCAGCACGGCCGCCCCGAATTCCGCCTCCGATACCGGCGGTGCGGGGACATCGTCCTCGGCATATTGCGCATTGTTGGGTCGGGCCATCGCCGGGGGCACCCACTCGTCTCGCTGCGGGAAGAGGGTGCCCACCACCTCTCCAAGGAAACCCTCGTCAACGCTGGACGTGACAGGGGGAGCCCAGGGCAGCAGCTTTTTACGCACCACTTTGTACGGCCTACCCCACGAGTCGCCCTCGAGGGTCCGCAGCCAGTCCGCCCATGCTACCTGTACGGGTCGTAAGTCCGTACACTGATTCGCCGTTAGTTGGTTGGAGAGAAATACGTCACAGTTAGATCCACTAGTTAAATATATTTGAGTTAAGTAAACTACAGTATAACTTAGATGGAAGGCGACTATTTCTCTCTCTTGGTTTGGATAGCAACACGGCTATAAGATCACTATCTGCGTTAGTTGCTTTGTTATGATGTTTTATACGGTCAAATTATGACGCACATCGTTGGCCTAAAGTAGGTTGCAAGTATGCAGAAAAATGTACGGTGATGAGACCGTACATATTGGCAACCCCCAAAAGTAGCTAAGATGAGTGTAGAAAGAGAGAAAGAATCGCCTGTACATAGTTAAGCACACATTACAAATTAATCGAAGTTAAACGCAATGTTGTCTTGTGATTTAGGGTGGCAGTAGTCCGTGGCCGCCTGCTGGTTTTCTGGAAGTCTGCTATTGGCAGGCTGTTGTCCCATAGGTTGAAGCTCGATGTTTTCTTGCGTTTGCTCTGTGTTTGTGTGAAATCGTTTCTTAAGCCGTGAGCAGTATTTCCTTATCATGACCCACAGGAACGTGACGACAGCAATTGTTAGTAAGAGATAGCAAATTGTGTATTGATGTACGTCATGATCCGTGATGGTTGATGGTAGTTTCGGCTCGTTCTCTTGTTGGAAACGCAGCTTCTCGTCTATTTCCTCAAATTCGTTTTTCTTGAGAGTAAATAAGGCGTGTGGTGCGTTATGAAGTGTGACGTTGACGATGTTATTTATTGGTGAATCCAAATTTGGAACACGCATGTCATAGTTCACGTTGAGGTTGCTGTTGTACTGGTTGTGCGAAGCGATGGTAAGATCCTTTGACCTCAGAACGCATCCTTGACCCACAGTTATGATTGCCGCCGTTGTGATAGTTTGCGGTATTACGTCGTTTTCACAAACAGTACGTAATTCGCACGTTCCGCAGCAATTAACCAACCAGCTGTTTGATGCTTGCAACTTGATCCATGTCTCCTCGCATGACACGCTGTGCACGTCACACGGTGACGCAGTTGTCCGATGACCTAGTAATTTTGCTTCGCAAGGTGCATTCTTGTTTTGAAGGTTGAACACTGGCATATTTGCTTTGCAAATGTAGTTGTCCTTTTGTTTTTTAGTGCATTGCTTAAAGTCTTCTTCTTTTAATGAGATGTAGGAGTTCTTCTCAAAGTTCACGGCAATGTATGGTGAAGATAACATCATCAGTTTGTAGTTTGACTCCGTTTTAAATGGTATGGCTATAGCCCGATAGTAGGTGAAATCCTCATCCGAAATTAATGGGATATGGACTTCAAACATGAAGTAGTTCTTTGTTATGCGTGCTTTCACATACATCAGCTTGTAAATCTCCTTGATGTCTTCTCTAAGGTTCTCCGTCGGCAGTGACAGTGTCCTCGGCAGTCTGCCGGATATATCTTCTAGTTCCCTTACTAGACTGGCTGGTGTTATTAAGTGTACGTCCATGTGTCCACTGTAGACGTTGGTGAGAGTGTTCAGGAGGATGGTTTGTATCTCTTTGAGGTTTTGTAGTAGTAGCGATGCTGTGAGCGAAGCAGAGTTGAAGTAGCTTGTGGCCATCATTATTTGTATTTCTGTTTCAATGCTGCCCAGATTCGTCTTAGTTTCTGCCATGAAGAGTTCAATCATCTTACATTGCAGTTTGATGTTTTCATCGTTTTTCTTCAACACGTCATTTTGCAGTTGCATAATCGATGTTTGATTTTTTGCGAGTTCGCGCAGATAGTTTTCGTTGCGTTGTATGGCATCAATATCTCTGTGATATTTTTCAGCAAACTTCTGGTCTAAGACGCCGAATAAGCTGTTGGCTACCATGCCTTTTTTTTTTTTTTTTTTTTTTTTTTTTTTTTTTTTTTTTTTTACTCCGTCGATCAAGCCGCGCTTCTTGCGCACAGATAAATGCTTGTGGGGAGCCAGCAGGATTGTGTCATAGAAGTTTAGTAGTTCCATCTCGTGCAAGAGTTGATCTATCGTAGCTTGGCAATAACTTTGATGGATCTTTTGGCAAAGGTCGTTTACCCCGTCGACATATTTCTCAATATGTTGAACGCCTTGCCAGTAAGTAGTTAGGTTGTAGTACGTAAGCAAAGTCCATTCATCGTGAATAAGTTCAATTTTGCCTACGGTGTCATAATAAATCGGTCGCTCGGGTTCCAGGCTAGTAATTTGAGTGCCTGACCTTTGTTGCGAACCATATGATCCATTAACAAGTATCAACATTGTAAATACACACATTAAAATGTTTGTAATACATTTTCTTGCACCAGATTGTATTGTTTTGATAGGCTTTTTTGTTCCATCATGCTTTTGTAGTTCCGTCTTACAGTCTTCGTCGCTTTCGTTGCCCGTCGTGTCAATGGGTAGAGGCGATAGTTTCACTATGGGTCGTTTAATGACCCCAGTTTGGGTTTTCACCGTGGTCACTCGAACATAACCATCAGAACCAGGATGCAGTTCGAGTACGCGCCCCATGGCCCATTTTCCTGGAGGCAAGTTGTTGTCCTTGATTAGGACTATATCACCTTCCTGAATGTTCTTTCTTGGTTTATTCCATTTTCCTCTGGTCTGAAGTTGAGTTAGATAGTCATTTGACCAGCTCTTCCAAAATTGGTGCAGCATATGTTCCGTTAGCTGCCAACGTTGACGTAAGTTGACCTTCTTTTCGTCAGAGTGGCTTGAGATTGGAAGTGACATCGTGGGGCTTCCAGTGAGGAAATGACCGGGTGTTAGGTAATTCTGAAATTCCTCGGGATCTTCAGTGAGCGGGCAGAGGGGTCTTGAGTTCATACAGGCTTCTATTTTTGCCAGTAGCGTAGTAAACTCCTCAAAAGTAAGTTTTTGATCTCCCAGTACACGGTGAAGATGATGTTTCATTGATTTGACGGCCGCTTCCCATAAACCCCCAGCGCTCGGCCATGCAGGAGCGTTGAAGTGCCATTCTACCTCCATTTTACCGATCTCATGGAAGAACACCGGCGATAGCTCTTGTTGGAACTGTTGATATTCATTGCGCAACATCTTTGAAGCTCCAATGAAGTTAGTGCCACAGTCTGAGTATACGTGTTGAGGTGTACCGCGTCTAGCGCACATGCGCTGGAAAGTGGCGATAAAGGTTTCGGTGCTTAAGTCAGACACCAGTTCAATGTGTACAGCTTTAGTAGCCATGCACACAAATACAGCGATGTATCCTTTTGTGGTTTTTACTCCCCTGCCCTTGTTCAGTTTGACATGCACGTGTCCAGTGAAGTCTACCCCAGTATGTGTGAAAGTTCGGGATGGGGTTGCTCTTTGTTGAGGTAAATCCGCCATAAGTTGGTAGCTATCTGTTGGTTTATAGCGGTGACATCGCACGCAATGTCGTAGTTGAGTTTTCACAGCTCTGTTGCTTCCAACAATCCAGTAGCGCTGTCGGATTTGAGCCAATGTCAGCCGCGCACCTCCATGAAGTGTTGTCAGATGCGCTTGTTCGATTATGAGCTGAGTTAGTCGTCCCTTTTGTGGAAGGATTATCGGATGTTTCATCTCGAAGGGCAAGTCGGAGTTCTTCAGTCTTCCGCCGACTCTTATAATCCCTTTTTCATCCATGTAGGGGTTTAGTTTGTATATAGTACTCTTGTTGGTTACAGTTCCATTTGCCTTTAGTTGTTTACATTCATTTTGCAACTCTGTAGTTTGCACATATGTAATTATTCGATCAGCTGCTGACTTGAGTTCGCTAACCGTAAGGTAGGTGGTTTCAGGTTTCATCTTGGAGCGTGCCGTCGCGATAAAGCGCAGCACCTGAGCCGTTACTCGAATTACTTGCATCAATGAACTATGTTTGTGTAACAGGTTATTTATAAAATGTTCATTGTTTTTTGACACCTCTTCTAAGGTTGCCGCTGCTAAGTTGATCCTTTCCTGGTTAGTTGTAAACAAACATGTGGAGTTTTTCATGAGGTCTGAGTCTTCTTCTCTTATCAGGAAATCCGGACCTTTCCACCAGAGCTCGAAGTTTATGAGTTTACTCTGCATCATTCCTCTAGATGCACAGTCAGCAGGGTTTTGTGCCGATTTTACGTAGCGCCACTTGTCGGAAGGAATGACTTGTTTTACTTTGTGAACTCTGTTGGACACGTATCTATCCCATCTTGATGCATCTCCCTGCAGCCACGCTAAGACCACTTGAGAGTCACACCATGCTTGTACGGACAAAGTATATCCAGATAGAGCTTCAGCAGTTTTTGCCATAAGTTTAGACAGTAGTAGTGCACCACATAGTTCCAATCGGGGCAACGTAGTTTTTTGTGATAGAGGCGCAACCCTTGTTTTAGCGACAAGTAAAGTTACAGTCGGTGTATCTTTCTCGTTCCTAACTCGGCTGTATATGACACACGCGTACGCCTTTTCACTTGCGTCGCAGAATCCTATTAACTCTATCGATTGTCGTGCTCCAATCCATCTGTTTAGTTTGATTTTTCTTGCATCTGGAAGTTCAGTTTTAATTTTGACCCACTCGTTTAGTATGTCACTCGGTAGTTCTTCATCCCATGCAAGTTTGCTGTTCCACACCTTTTAAACTAATAATAATTTGGCCGAGACTGTTATGGGAGCCAACCAGCCCAAAGGATCGTATGGTTTCGAAATTTCAGACAGTAAGTGCCTTTTCGTGGTCTGACCCTTTGATTTTTCTTCCAGACTCCAGTTAAACATGAACGTGTCGAGGTTTGGGTTCCAGCCAAGTCCGAGCGTTTTAGTCGAGTCTTCAGTTTTGAAATCAAATATTCCTTTGGTTGATATTTGATCCTCCTCTAAACTCTCTAGCAGCGCGGGGTGGTTAGCTGTCCATTTGCGTAAGTTCATGCCGCCACCCTTTAGTAGGTTGATAAGGGAACTCTGTAGGTCTTTTGCTTTTTCTAGACAGTAGTGACCGCTAATTACGTCATCCACGTAGAACTCGTTGAGCAGGATCTTGGCGGCATCTGGATATTTGTGACCGTCATCCAGGGCTAACTGTTTCATTGTTCTCATGGCCAGCCATGGTGCGGACTTGGTTCCATATGTCACGGTGCAAAGTTGATATTCTTGTATTCTTTCAGCAGGAGAGTTGCGCCATATTATCTTCTGTAGTGGTTGTTGATCTTCAGCTATCCAGATGCATCGGTACATCTTCTCTATGTCAGCGGTGAAAGCGTACTTGTAGGTCCTCCACTTTAGTATAAGGTTTTGAATGTCCTTCTGTAGATTTGGACCCTTTTCCAGTAAGCTATTTAAGCTGTGCCCTGTTGTTGTCTTTTGCGAGGCGTTAAAAACAACTCTTAGTTTGGTCGTAGTTGATTGCTCTCGCAAGACACCATGATGTGGAAGGTAGCATTCAGGCACGGCAGCTGCTATTGGAGATGCCGGCTTCATATGCTGTAGTTGCATGTATTCTCTGATGAAGTCCCGATACATTGTTGCAAGTTTGTTGTTCTTTTCCAGGCGTTTTTCTAATTGAAGAAATTGTGAGATAGCGATTGACCTTGATTTCCCGAGATTGTCTTGCAACTCAGGGCTTATCGGCATCTTAACAATGTATTTGTTGTCTGCATCTCGTTGTACTGTCTTGTTGTAGTATTCTTCACACTGATCATCTTTCGGAATCATGTCATGATTGCTGCTAGTTATGTCTTCGTTCTCCCAGAATTTAGTCAATTCGCTTAGGTCGACCAGTGTCATGTGACAGTTAAAAGTTTTCAGTTTGCCACACAGGATCCAGCCTAAGTGCGTCTGTTGCGTTACAGGAGACTGTTGACTGCCTTTCAAGACCCCGTCAAGGATGATGTCGGAATACACGTCTGCCCCAAGTAGTAGATCTATGGGACTTGATACGTTGAATTCCGGATCAGCAAGTTTCAGGTTTTCTATGTGCGGCCAGTTAGCCTTCTCGAACGATGAGTTAGGTAAATTGTTCGTAAGTTTGCTTAAGATAAGTGCCTGTGTTTCGAATGCATAGTCCGAGTGAATAGACTTGCAGGTAAGTTGAAGCAGCCCTTTGCAGCTTCCAGGTGCTGCTCCTACTCCCGTTATGGTTGCATTCAGCCGTTTCCTTGGTAGTCGTAGCATCTGTGCGGCGTTCTCTGTTATTAAGTTAACTTGCGAGCCTTGGTCTAGTAGTGCTCGAAGCGTCATATAATTTCCATTTGCAGACTTTATCTTAATCTGCACAGTCGTTAGCAAGATCTCCATCTCGCTGGTTGAGACATGGTTGGAACTGCTTAGTCGTTGACCTGGATTGTTGTTGTTTCTTTCTGTATTCGATGAGTTAGAATTATTTCTCTTGTCAGCGTTGTGCAATAAGGTGTGATGCTTCCTATTGCATTCTTTGCAAGTTTTTGATGATGCGCATTTTGTGTTACCATGACTGTATAGGCAGTTTTTACACACGTGCAATTTCGAAACTGTGTCATTCCGTTGAAATGAGTCCATGTTGATGAACTTTGGACAGTTCATCAACACGTAATTTCCGTCACAGTTCGGGCAATGACCGTAAGCCGTATGGTAAGTTTTCTTGAACGATTTCTGCTGCTCGTAGTTGTGTAGTTTCACAGGATGATGTTTGTTGAATGCCTTAGTAGCGGCTTCCTGGCGTTGGTAAGGTGCTTCCTTTTTCGTGTTCTTCATGGCTTCGTAAGCCATGAATTTGTTTTCCAGGAAGTCTAACAGCTCGTTCAAGTTTGGCACATCCCTCGGATCCCGCAGCTCCTTTGTGTACTCGCCGTATGAAGTAGTGTCGAGTTTCTGCGACATCAAGTGTACTATAATTGGGTCCCAAGTTGCGATATCTAAACCGATGTTTGCTAGTCCGTTCATACATTCTGTAATAACGTCATGCATCTTCTTGAGGTTGAAGCCGTCGGGTTGTTGGATGACGGGCAGGTTGAGCATGATGTTTAAAAATGACGTGCATTGCAGTCTCCGATTGTCAAACCGCTGAGTCAGTATCTCCCAACAAGATGTGTAGTTTTCTGCACTGATACTCAGATGTTGCACTAATCGTTCAGCTTCGCCTCTCAACCGCGTTTTCAGATGCTGCATCTTTTGCGCTTTGTTAATCATCGGGTTGTTGTGTATGGTTTCCATAAAGAGATCCTTGAAGGAAATCCATTGGGTGTAGTTACCCGAGAATTCAGGAACCTCAATTTTTGGCGCCGATTTTTCGTAGTGCGCAGTCGACCAAATCTTACGGCTTAAGGTTTTTATTAACTCGTCGTACTTGTCTTCTGTAGTGACGAACATGTTGTTGTAGTTAGAGTTGGAGCCTTTAAGTATTGCTTCCAGCTCCCAATGCGTTTTGTCTATAGCATCCCACTTTGACTTCAAGATTGACAAGTGATCGTCAAGCTCCCATTTTTCAGCTATGGCTTCTACATCAATTTTAGCCATAGCCCTATCGATGGCCTTGAAGTTGCATTCCTGTTTAGTCAGCAACGTCTTCGTTTTCTCATCAGGTTCTCCCGATAAGTCGGTCAGGTCGAACTTGACATTTTCTTCAGTAGTTTGCAACATTTTCAAAATGTCTGCTTTCGTTGTTTCGAACATGTTCTTGGTTTTACCATAGACGTCTTCTGCAAAGTAGTGTATGTTTTTGTCTTCGATTTCTTGCAACAGTAATGTATGTCGTGCATTAAAATCCATCCATTGAGCTTCTAACGAGGACAGCCGCTTGTTCAAGTACTCCTTTGTTTTCCTGCTCTTGCTATCCTTGTTGTAGTTGGTGCATAATGTTTTGATGTTATCAAAACATGTTGATTGTAGCGCTAGCTTATTCATCTTGATTGTAGACGATAGCTTCCTTGTAGTTCACGAAATAGTTTTTTGAAGATTCTCCTTGTGGTTGAAGACTCCTCTAGTAGTTCTGGTTAGTTTCAGTGGTTGGAAGCTCCTCTAGTGGTTGAAGACACTTCCAGTTGTTTGAAGCTCTCCTAGTTGTCGGAGACACTTCCAGTTGTTTGAAGCTCTCCTAGTTGTCGGAGACACTTCCGGTTGTTTGAAGCTCTTCTAGTTGTCGAAGACACTTCCAGTTGTTGTAGTTTGTCGTTGAAGGCACTTCTAGTTGCTGAAAGCTCCTCCAATAGTTGTAGTTTGGTTCCGGTACTCAATGTGCCTGTTCTCTGGTTAGGTATGTGCGCCTTCTCAATCCAACTGGGGCGACCCTCTTCCGGGAGACCAGCTGAACCGATTCGCTACCGTAACAAAAGACACAAACACAATAAGATACACAAAGGCTCGAAGGACCATTTAATGTACGGGTCGTAAGTCCGTAAACTGATTCGCCGTTAGTTGGTTGGAGAGAAATACGTCACAGTTAGATCCACTAGTTAAATATATTTGAGTTAAGTAAACTACAGTATAACTTAGATGGAAGGCGACTATTTCTCTCTCTTGGTTTGGATAGCAACACGGCTATAAGATCACTATCTGCGTTAGTTGCTTTGTTATGATGTTTTATACGGTCAAATTATGACGCACATCGTTGGCCTAAAGTAGGTTGCAAGTATGCAGAAAAATGTACGGTGATGAGACCGTACACTACCTCTTTGGCCAGACTTCCGGCGGTTGGCCACCGCTGGGGCCTTGGGACGGATCCTCCCAAACGTTGGGGGGCCTGGCGGAGTTTGCCGACGCCTGTACACGGGTGTGGTGCGCTCCATGGCGCTCTACGGGGCGCCAATATGGGCAGGTGCCATGAGCAACCAAAACCTGGCAACGCTGCGAAGACCGCAGCGCGCCATGGCACTCAGGGTTGCCCGGGCGTACCGCACCGTGTCGTGCGTCGGCGCGTGTGAAAAGAGGCGATTGCGGGTGGTGGTCGTCCCCATCCGCGAGAGATTCAACGTTGGCGAGGGGAGGGGCGTGACACTCTCCTGCGGAGGTGGGCGGCCCGTCTGGAAGAGACGGTAGTGAGTAGAGAGTTGGTGACCGCCGTTCGGCCCATTCTTCACAAGTGGCTCGAGCGGCGGCACGGAGCTCACTCCTTCCACCTGACACAGATGATCACCGGGCATGGATGCTTTGGGAGATACCTGTGCCAGGTGGCAAGAAGGGAGCCCACGGACGTGTGCCACCATTGTGTGGCGGGAGTCGCAGACACGGCGCAACATACGCGCGAGGAGTGCCCAGCTTGGGAGGTCCCTCGTGCCGCCATGTCCGCGACAGTCGGCGATGACCAGTCGCTGCCGGCCCTCCTCAGGGAGATGGTCGACATCGACGAGTCTTGGCAGGAGGTAGCGACCTTCTGCGACGTAGTAATGTCACAGAAGGAGGCGGCGGAGCGGGACCGAGAAGACGACGTCGACTCGGCCCCGATGCGCCGCCGCAGACGCGGAAGGCGGCGTCTGGCCTTCGCGGCTCAAGTCCCGCCGTAACGCCGGGGACCGTGGGCGACGGATCGGGGTCCGTCGTCCGCAGAAAGGTCCCGCGCACTGAGACGCCCTGGGTGTCCGGGGTGCCTCGGTGCTAGGAGGAGATAGATGGAGGTGGAACGGGGCGGGGCTGAATCTCAAACTAAGGGATCCAGCCCCACCCCGCAGAGAGAAGGGCTCCGTTGCGGAGCAACGCCAGCAGGGCACGCGGTCGTGTGCCTAGTGGGTCCCGCAGCCCCGTAGGCGAGAGAAGGACACTCCAGGTTTTTAGTGGGTGCAAACCCCACATAACGCAGTGGTTCCCCTTCCCCCAGCTTCTGATTCAGCTGGCTGACCTCCGATTGCAGGCGATCGATTCTCGCCTGCATTTGCCGCGTTTCATTGGAGGCCTTCCCGCTGCACCAGCTCAGCAATGATGCCATGCATGCTCACGGCCCGGCATTTGCGGGCCTTCTGGATGGTCCCCTTCAGATGCGAGGACTTGCAGGCGACCTCAACAATCTCCTCCTGAGCCATCCGCTCCAGTTCGGCCAACGAGTGGTCCGTGTACTTGACGCGGGACGCACCATACCCCGACCTGGCCCGGTCGACGCACGCCTGCTGCTCCTTGGCAGCAACATTCTCCTACAGGTCTTGCTGGAGTTGCTCCCGGGCCAGGTTCCGCTGCCGTTGGGCGTCATCAAGACCCACGTCGTGGGTGACCGCTTTTGTGACTTGCTTTTTGGCCTTCGCCTTCTTCTTCGACTCCTTTGCCGAACCCGAGGCTGAAGCCGAAGAGCCATCAAACCCTTCCTTCAGGAAGGCCCTCTTGCGAGATCGAGTCTCGACATCGAACCACCGTCCGACTCCAGGTCTTGCTGGAGTTGCTCCCGCCGGGCCAGGTTCAGCTGCCGTTGGGCGTCATCAAGACCCACGTCGTGGGTGTCCGCTTTTGTGACTTGCTTTTTGGAAGAGCCATCGGACCCTTCCTTCAGGAAGGCCTTCTTGCGAGATCGGGTCTCGAACGACATCGAACTACCGTCCGACTCGTCGTCCGCCATTTCGTAGAAACTAGCTACAGACGCCGCGCGGCCCGGCATCGCTTACTGGAACAACATTACTATAGACTATGAGATAGCCCAGTGTGGAAAGTATATTCCTTAATTAGAGTAAAAGATTGACCGAACATAAAAAATCTAAACTATTTTTATTTACTTAAAAAACTATAATAAAATTACAATAATTGTCTATGTGATACAGCAGCATGGGTTATATAAGTATCTAAGGCAGGATTGAACCGTTGCTCTATTATTTTCAGCACCTTGAATCAGCAGCCGCTTGTTTGCATTTTTAACTATACTTAAAGGCTAAGTAATAACTATAACTAGAAAACTTATGAGTCTGAGTAAGACAGTTCATTTAACAAAATGTACAGATATGAAAAGTCTATGCAGACTAGCACTAAAAAGCAGCGTCGATTACTGGGGCTTAGGTGTTACAAATCTATCGACTATAGAATGAACCAATAAGTAAAGTTTAACATTAATAAGTGACTATTTTTATTTGCTTAACACTAGAAGAGATTATAGTATACTTGTCCATGCGATGCAGCAGCGCGGGAAAAATAAACTTTTAAGGTAGGGTTGAGCCATTTGCCTTTGCCGCCCTGTACATAACACCCTCGGCAAAAGCCAGAAACAAGTCCCGGCAATCGCCATCATCAACCAGTTCCCGGAAGTTCTCCAGCGAGCGACCCAGCCTCTGCTCGCAATCGAACCTTGCCCGCACAAATCAGGGGGCAGTCACTTAATATATGTTTAATAGTCTCAATTGTGTTGTTGTCGCAAACACAAGCAGGGTCGCCCGCAAGCTTCGACTTTTGCTTAAATCTAAATAGATATGCTCGGACGCCCCTGTGTCCTGTAAGGAGTTGGGCTCTTAAGTTGTTAGGTCCCGTCTTTTCCAGCACCTTGTAAGCTTGTCTTACATCTTCGAAGAAGAGCTGGATACCCTTGCCGTGATGAGTGTCGGCAATAAACCGATCCTGCCACTTAACAAGTGTCGCATCCCTGATGGAGCGCTTTGCGAAGGACAGTGTGAAATCGTCATAAACGGGGCTGGTTTTTCGGTGTAGTGCCGCCTCCTTGGCGAGTTCGTCTGCCCTTTCGTTGCCCGGTATCCCAATGTGGGCCCTCACCCAAAACAGGTGAATATTTCTGCCCTGTAACTTCGCCACCGCAATGGCTCACTGAATTCCCATGGCGATACCGTTCTGGGTTTTGGGGTCCGCTATGGACTCCAATGCAGACCGCGGGTCCGATATGATATTGGCGGAGATGGGCGGTTTTCTGTCATCGGTGTATTTAATGGCCCTTCTAATTGCTACTATTTCCGCCTGAAACACAGAGCAGTGATTCCCCAGCTTGAGGCTCAATTTGGCCACCTCCTGATCCCGCTCCCCGCACGAAACCGCAGCCCCGACCTTACCCTCTATTTTGCTACCATCCGTGTAGAGGTGGAGGAAGTCATTTCCGACTTGGGACAGGTCCTCGGGCGAGTTGATGTGGTGAAAATCCAGCCTCGACCGGAGAGCGGGGTGCGGCAGCTCCGAGGGGTGTGCGCGCCTCACCAGGGCTCTGCCAGGGAGCTCATCCAGGGGCTTCCCTCTTTTGATTAAGTATATTTGAAGGCACTCGATCGCACGCAAGTCCAGGGGGATAACTCTCGCGAGAACAGCTGCAGCAGTAAGTGAAGTTGTCTTCCTCGTGGTCGCGATTTAGAATGGCTTGACGTAGGTTATTCGTCTTATTTCTCGGCGAATGGTCTGCAGAAATTCTTCAGTCAGTGGCTTAGCTGCGTGCTCGATGTCGGGGGAGGTGACTATGCGTGGACGTTTCTGCCGAACAGAAACCTTGGCGATACCAGGCGAGTCCGACAGTGCTTTTTTCATGTCAGGTACGGACTGTTTCTGACTAGTTGAAACGCTGGTGATACCAGGAGAGTCAGAAAGTGGTTTTTGCATGTCAGGTTCGGACTCAGCATATCGAAAATTAATACTAGTGTTTCTTGGTGAGGTAACACTGTTTTGAGACATTGATTTGCGATTGAATGTAAACAGCAACAAAGAAGAAAAAAAAATAACAAAAAGTATTTTTTTTTCACTAGGATTTGAACTCGAGACACACACGATGGCTACTGACAAACTCGCTTAAAAAAGCAACTATGGCGAGTATTAATCCAGTTAGATTGTTGACGAGTAGAAGTGCTAATGGGTCCAAAGTCCAGTCCTTAATTGTTAGCCGTGAGCACGGCAGATAAGAAATTTGAATTTTAATAGATTCGATATGATGTTTTTGTGAGTTTTCCGTACCCAAAGATTAAAAACGGGACCCTATTACTAAGACTCCGCGATCCGTCTGTCTGTCCGTCTGTCACCAGGCTGTATCTCATGAACCGTGATAGCTAGACAGCTGAAATTTTCACAGATTATGTATTTCTGTTGCCGCTATAACAACAAATACTAAGAACCGAATAAAATAAATATTTAGACACTTTATATCATACAATATATTTTGTCGCATCGCTCCGCTGACGCGCAGTTACGCCTAGTGCGGCCTGACTTTTAAACTGTCCTTTTATTAATAATCGTGGCGCGTGATTGGTCGCTGAACGGCCCGCTATCATTTTGTTGACGTAGGTATGAAGTTTTATTAAAAGATTTCTTTTTACCCGGCTGCAAGGAAAGGGTTATGTTTTTCGCGCGTATGTTTGTATTTAAGTAATATTCTTTATTACCTCATATCTTTCAAAATACTTGGCGGATTGTTATATTTAGGACATCGTTAGATAGGTCTTGACAGCCCAAGTGTTCTTAGCTAAGTGCCGTTAAAAAACAGGAACATGGCGGATTTAGGACGCCATATTGTGGGGGTTGCAATTTATTTTTTCTTCCATACCCATCGAGTGGGGTATCAAAATGAAGGGTTTTTAGAGGAGATTTCAAAAATATATAACACGTATGTTTAATAGTAGTTCGAAAAAAAATGGGAACTTTTAAGTTGTAAATAAAAAAATTGCAGGGTACAACTTTAGATCGGGCAGTTGTCGATTTAAGCAGTCACCTATTCGCTAAAGGTCAGGCTTACGTGGCTTTGAGCAGAGTCCGAACTCTCGTAGGGCTTGCTATCAGTTCCCTTGACCCTAGAAAACTATTAAACAAACCACAAGATGAAAATTCTTTAAAAGAATTAGACCGTTTACGAAATTTATAAGGACCATAACTAAAAAGATATCAATAAAAAATTAATAAAAAAAAAAAAAAAAACCGCCTGCATAAAAAGACAAACTATGTAAAATCAACTCAAAGGACCAAAACAAGACCAAACATTACGGTCCTTTGAGTTGATTTTTAATTTTGTTAACGTTGAGCACTCCGAATTGAGCAGTAGGGAAAAGAGATAGTGCTAACTGCCTAACTAAACAGTTTAATTGAGCAGTGGGGAAAAAGGGCTGGCAACGCATCGTGTTGACTGAAGTGACGAGTATCGGAATGACGTAGAACTAGGTGAAGCGCGATGCTCAAGACCGGTCCCAATGGAAGACTACTGTGGAAGCCCTCTGACACAGCTACGACATAGTATCATAAGTCAGTACTACTACTAGTAGTAGTAGTATGATACTATGTCGACCAACCAAAATGTGGTGACCCCACAGATGACAGTACCGATGGCCCGGGGCTGGTCTACTCTGCTGCCGTCTCTATTCTCTAAATCCAGCGGATTATTACATTATCACCAGGCTTCGGTGCAGGTCGGTTTACAGGTGGCGGACGGAAGAAAAGGGATTAATAACTATAGAAACAATTTATTAAATTATTTACATTATCGTCTTTACTGGGTTCAGGATTAACCCATTACAATGTCGGCGGGCGGGGAGTCGGGGCGGACCGCGGGCAAGCGATCAACGAGCGGCCGCACCACGCGTGGAGCGCGCGGCATAGGCGAGTTGCGGAGCACCAGCGGCCCGGACAGCGCCGCGCTGCCGGGAGACTCAGCCGCCGGCCGAGTGTCGAGAGCGGCGGACGGCGAGCGCTCGAGAGTGGCGGACGGCGAGCGCTCGAGAGTGGTGGACGGCGAGCGCTCGAGAGTGGCGGACGGCGAGCGCTCGAGAGTGGCGGACGGCGAGAACTCTAGCGCGGCACCCGGGAAAACACGGCGCCGGCGCCGCACGCGCCTGCGTCGGGGCCGCGGGGCATCCGTCGCACATTCCGCCGCGGGCTCGGCACAGTACTGCTCTAGCATCAAGAGAGCTTGCCGCTTGGTTTCCGTAAGGCCATCCGGACTGGAGGGCGGTGGTGAGGGCTCGGGCTTTTCCACGGTAATCAGCTGTGCCTCGTCTGCGGAAGCCCCGACGTCTCGGGCGGCTGCAGCGTCGTCGGGCTCTGCTTCCGCAGGAACCACTCTGGAAGGTAGGCTTTAGATTAGGACGTGCCCGTGGGTGGTCGTGTGGACGCTGTGGGACGCGGTGGGTACGCACTCGACGGGGTCGTCGGGCTGCAGCAGCGCGAGTGGCTCCTGGGGCGGCAGCAGATGGCCGCGGCTGAGCAGGCACACGGGCGGCAGCGCGAACAGGCGGCGCAGGCGGCGCTGCAGCCAGCGCACGCGGCGGCGCGGCGCCACACTGACGTAGGCGCGCGCGCGCACGTCGCCGTCGCTGTAGAAGCGCTGCATGCACACGCGCACGCGGAAGCGCGGCTCGGCGGCATGCTCAGTGCCTTCCGACTCGGACTCTGACTCTTTGCATTTCACCATTTTTACTTGTTTACTTGTATTAATTTGTTAATTTTTTGCTACGAAAGTAACAGCAGCAGCATTTATTGGAACAATCTGTACTGATAAATCTTTCTTGTATATCAGCTCTCCATGATTTCCAATATGAATCCTGAAAAAAAAAAAAAGATTTTGTTATTAAATCTAGGTTTTTCAAGCCACTACTATAGGTTGTGCCACTGCTATAATATTCATATGTTAAAAAACCAACGGGTTTTTTTTTTTGGAAATTCTACCCTTATAACGATAAAAATGGGGTTGAAAGTTTGTATGCAATTTCTACAGTTTGTAAGTTAGACACCTGAACTTTTAGATTTTTATTCTTGGTTGATTAAAAGAATTCATGTATTTATTGGTTTTTGAAAATTCCATCCCTAAGGGGGTGGAAAGGTGGAAATTTGTTGAGCTTATATATTTGGAACTTGCCATAAATACTAACCTAAGTAATAGTAAAGGTTATCATTATTAATTTTTCAAAACGGGTTCCCTCTATCTGGCAGAATCTTGATATTCCGAAATTTATTTGGCATAACACACATGGCATAATCTTCTTTAAACGAATATTCTTAAGTTACACTACTCGAATTTTTTCCATACAAACGTAGTCTAGGGATTTTTCCTCTGTTTGACGATGTACGTTCAAAATAAAAAGTGATAACAATTTGTCACATCATTATCTAGCCCTGTATGGAAGCGAAAAAGTAAAAAAATAAAATATTAGAAAGTTATGAGCGTCTAAAGTTCCACATTTCAACACTAATTTTAACGCATTTTTGGGCGCAAATAAATACCATAAGAAGACGTAAAATTGAAAAACGGCCTCCATACAGGAATAGATTAGTAGTTCAACAATGCAAATAATTTTTTTCAATACAGTTGTTAAACAAGGCGTACTTTCAGAGGCTGTAATTATGATTCGAAAGTTAAATCTTACGCATAGGCATCTTTCTTTTACGCGGTCGTGACTTTTGTTTACGAGCTCGATCATTATGTTTGCAGTTTAGTTTTAAATTAATAAGTCAATTTAAAAAAGTTTTGGAGCAAGGAGTTTTCAAACATAGAATAAAATGGGATAGATTTTCTACGAGGAAAAATGAATGATTCCGTACGTTTTAGCATTGAATTCTCAAAAGTCTTATAAATGGTTGTTTAAATATATTTAATTACCAGTTTTAATTTAATTATTTTCACATCAACATTTGTCAAAAATCGAATAGGCTGTATAGCTGTATAGGCTGTTATCGTTGTAAAAAAATAAGTCTAGTTGCAAAAACGCGCCGTAAGTCAATTTAAAAAAGTTTAGTAGGAAGGAGTTTTCATACATAGAATAAAATGGGATACGATTTTATACGAGGAAAAATTAATGATTCCGTACGTTTTAGCATTGAATTCATTTTTTTTTTTTTAAGTTTTTTAATATGTTTAATTACCAGTTTTAAGTTAATTATATTCACATCAACGTTTGTCAAAAATCGAATAGGCTGTATAGGCTGTTTTCTTTGTAAAAAAATATGTCCAGTTGCAAAAACGCGCCATATTGAAAATTTTACTTTTTGTGAATAAACAAATCTAATTGTTTGATTTGTTTTTACTGTTTCTCACAACAGTATTGAAAAACGTCGTGTGATACACGGGTGTGTAGGTAATTGCAAACTCGTGTCATTAAAAACCCTCGCCTTCGGCTCGGGCTTGTTAATGACAGCTCGTTTGCAATAACCTACTTCCCACCCTTGTATCACAATGTACTAATTTTGAACAGATAGATTTAGTCGTTTTTTCATGATATCTAGACTACCAAAGGTCCGCACCTTCGGTAGAACAAGGGCATAATTGCAGTTTTTGCTATGTTTTTTTTCAATTAATTTTAATTGAAAAGAGAGCAGTAAAAAGGCACCAATAAGACAGTCACTATTTTCGCCTAGCGGATTTTTAAAGGAATTAAATGACTGTCTTTGTTCCTCCAGTTCAAATAGCATTTTATTCTGTATACTTAACTTTGACAATTGTGCCCTTGTTCTACCGAAGGTGCGGTCTGTTTATAAAATTTCAAAATTTCACACGCTCGGTTTCGTCCTAAATCATTATTCATTTCGCTACAAATTTGCAAATGTGTGTATTCGTACGCGAACTAGCTTCCTACTGCTCATCACAGCATCTATCTCTTCCGCACGTGTTGTCGGTTGATATAAAATGCATTTTAACCCTGCGCACTAAATAGTTCGTGCCGTCGACTAGTGTACCCTTCACATCATCAGCCTATTAATGTTCCCACTGCTGGGACACAGGCCTCCTCTCACAGAGAGAGAATGGGCCGTAATCCACCACGCGGGCCCAGTGCGGGTTGGTGGATGTCACATGTCTTTGAATTTCTGGTTTTAGGATATGCCGGTTTCCTCACGATGTTTTCCTGCACCGTTTTGAGAGCATAAATATACACAAAGTAAAGCGCCTGCCTGGGCTCGAACCCACGACCTACAACTTGTAAGTCGCGGCCGATACCACTGGGCTACCACTGCTCTCCCTTAAGGCACCCTTAGCAAGCCTCCCAAGTGTACCCTTAAGGCATACAAATTATTTGATACTAGCTGTCCCACGCGGCTTCGCTCCCGTCAACTGGCTACGTACCTACCCTACATACATGATTGCATAACTGAAACCGTTTACGCAGCGCACGCAACGGAAGCCCTCAAAAAGTAAGAAAGATAGTGTAAAAAATATTTTTATTTTTCTATTTTTAGTTGTGGTACTTAATGGACCAGTTCTATAGGCTAGGTACCTATAACGCCCAAACTCAAGCCAGAATAGATTAACCCAATAACATGAAACTTAAATAAACAAAACCGGTGGAATGAGGGTATACCAGGCTGAACTGTTCACACCTGCGTACCCCTTTAAAGCGTACCAGTGTGATGTTATGTTATAAAATGGCGTAAACAATAAACAGACATGCGATTGCAGTTATCCCGAGTGATTTGCCGTAATTTATTGAAGAGTTCTGATGTATATCTCCGAAGTTCTTCGTCAAATTTTGATGAAAATTAAATGGGACCACAAGACAAACACCAGCTTTCGAATAAAAAAAGAATCATCAAAATCGGTTCATCCAATAAAAAGTTCTGAGGTAACACACATAAAAAAAATACAATCGAATTGATAACCTTCTCCTTTTTGCGAACTCGGTTAAAAAGGTAGACCCATTTGCTGTATGAAAAATCTAATTACTTGGGAAAAATAATAAAGGTTACATACCATATATTGAGAACATACACAGATGAAATTATCAAGCCTGCAGGAGTAACATACATCAAAGGGCAGCTTTACATAATCAATCAAAACGTTGACCCAATTTTTGGTAGAAGCTGAATTAAAGAAGTTAATATGAAAATTTAAGAGTAGTGCGAACTTCAGAACAATCCGACAAACTTGATAAATTATTATTAGAAGAATTTTCATCAACTGTTTTTAGATCAGACCTAAGGACCTATGAAAAATACCCAACTACGAAGCTCATTTAAATCTCATATAAAATATACAACCGTCAACCAATATTTATAAAACCACGACGTATACCGTACGCTTTAAAGGAAAAAGTCGATAAAGAAATTGAATGACTGTGTGCAGAAGGGGTGATTACCAAAGTAGACCAATCAGACTGGGGTACACCAATAGTACCGATTGTGGAACCAAACGGGAGCATTCGACTATGTGCAGACTACAAGGTCACCCTTAACAAAGTCATCAGAGATGAACATTACCCAATTCCTATAATTGAGGATATATTTGCGGAAATTAACGGAGGCAAATACTTCTGTACTTTAGACATTACCCAAGCCTATCTTAAGGTTACACTAGTCAACGGCACGAACTATTTTGTGCGCGGGGTTAAAATGCATTTTATATCAACCGACAACACGTGTGGAAGAGATTGATGCTGTGATGAGCAGTAGGAACCTAGTTCGCGTACGAATACACACTTTTGCAAATTTGTAGCGAAATGGATAATGATTTAGGACGAAATCGAGCGCGAAAAATTTTATAAACAGACCTTTGGCTGTCTAGATATCATGAAAAAAACACTAAATCTATCAGTTCAAAATAAAATTATTTGCATTGTTGAACTACTAATCTATCCCTGTATGGAGGCCGTTTTGCAATTTTCCGTCTTCTTATGGTCGTATTTATTTGCGCCCAAAAATGCGTTAAAATTAGTGTAAAAATGTGGAACTTTCGAGGCTCATAACTTTCAAATATTTTATTTTTTTACTTTTTTGATTCCATACAGGGCTAGATAATGATGAGACAAATTGATATCATTTTTTATTTTGGACGTACATCGTCAAACAGTGGCATAATTCCCAAACTACGTTTGTATGGAAGAATTTTTGACTAGTGTAACCTTAAGGGCCTACATACGCTTTAGTGCCGTAAAACCGGAACTTTTCTAAAGCATACTCCTTAGTAACGGCTAGGTTAAAAGGTTTGAAAAAAATATATATTTATTATTGATTCATGTACATAATTTTGAACACAAGGTTTTTACGTGTAACTAATAGTTTTGCTTTAAAAAAAAAATAACAACACGATAATTTTCGCAACTTTTGGAAACTCCTCCAATAGACCGATAGCGCTAGGTTTTGAGGTTTCAAAAATATTAAAGTTGTTTGTGTTTTGCATATAGTTTCCGGACCATTTGCTCAACCTAATACCTAAGTTTGTGTCATCCTAGGTATTTGCATAGGTAGAAATTTAGGTATTTGTCTTTTCGACCAGTATTGGACGAAAAGAAAATTAGAGATGAAAATTTTACTTTCATGATAATAACGAAGTAGTAACTGATGTACATAAGCATTTTGTGTCATCTCTGTCCACGGGAATCCTAATACTTAACCAGTACCTAACACGTAGCCCAACTAGCCCTAAAAGAATATTATAATCGGTAAAATAGGTGTTACGCGTTTTAGAGTACTGATATCTGTTGTTTAAAATATTTTGTGTCGAATTCATCCACGACTTTTATAGATATTTAATTTTTTTACTACAACAACCTGTAAAATCCACAAAAGAAAATGCAAGTTATTAGAGTTTACGTACTTTTGATTATTATGGTATAACAAAACACTATTCATAATTTGTGTCATTTTTATCCACGATATCATATTATTTAAAAAAAAAACTAGAATTCTTCGCACGAAGGGCGAGCGCGGTGTAAAAGCGCGGGCGCGGGCGGCGGGCGGGTGCCGGCCAGCCAGACGCGTGGCGCGTTTCATTGTTTACATTCGGTATTTGTAAGTTGCAACAAAGAAGTGCGTGCGTTATTTATTGTGTATTCGATTGATTAAGGCCCACTTGCACGAAAAACTTTCAGAATTGCTAACACGAGGTCAATTGACAATATTGTATATCAAACTGTCAATTTAACCTAGTGTCAGCAACTAACTTTGATTTAAGTATTTTGCGCAAGTTAGTTATGAAGCTGTGAAAGACTTAAATGCAGGTATTGTAACTCATTAAGGCATGGTTTTCAACACGGCATTTTTTTTGCATTGTTTATTATTTATTTTCAGCTGCAGGCATAAGTTGTTTTGTACAATTGTAGGTTTCATGTTACTAATTTTAATTGCTCTTTCCGTTTTGTTAAAATCACTCCAAGTATGATTTTTGCAATGTTACGATGTACAGATTTTAAGCATTTTTAATATAGCATTGTAACTACCGTTACAATGGGGTCATGAAAACTTTTGAAAGATTTTTCTGTGAATATTATTGTATCTTATTGTACGATTAAAAATTATACCGACAACATCTTTGATAAATATTATTGTAAGCATCTGTACCTAGAAAAGTAAACACAAACAGCAAGAAGCGAGTCTCACTCAAAAGTAAAGAACTACTACAGAAACGTAAGGAACTACTACAAGAAAAGAAAACTAAAGACAACCGCCGAAAAATCGCAGAAATGAGCAAAAGCATAAGCAAAGAACTACGGAACGAAAGAAAAACGAAACGATTTAATACTATGAAGAATTATATAGAAAAAACCGGAGGAATAAAAAAGGCACTGAAAGAACTAAATCGAAAAAAGGATTGGATACTAAATATAAAAAAGAAGGATGGTAAAATTACAGAGAAGAGACCCGAGATACTAAAAGCTGCTACAGAATTTTATCGAAATTTATATCAAAGTCAAAAGTTGGGACAAGTGGTAAGAGAATATGATGCATCTACCGATGAAGAGGAAATACCTGAAATAATAAACGAAGAAACCATAAAAGCAATTAGTACACAAAAGAATGATAAAGCTCCAGGATCAGACCTCATTACAAATGAAATACTGAAAATTACATCACCAGTTATTGGTCCGATGCTTACAAATATATTTAACGAAATTATTAAAACGGAAAATATTCCAGAGGATTGGACTAAATCTACAATTATATTACTACACAAAAAAGGTGACAAAGGAGATATAGCAAATTACAGGCCCATAAGCTTAATGTCTAATATTTATAAGGTATTTTCTAAAATTATACTATTGAGGATTACAAATATTCTTGAAGAGAATCAGCCCAAAGAACAAGCTGGATTCCGTCGAAATTTTTCAACCATAGATCATATACACACCCTTAGACAAATATTACAAAAATATAAAGAATACAACAAAAGCTACTACCTAGGGTTTGTCGATTTCAATAAAGCATTCGACACACTAGAACACGGATATACCTGGGATGCACTAAAAATAATGGGGGTACAAACAAAATACATACGATTACTTCGTAATGTATACACCAAGAGTACTGCGCAAGTCAAGTTAGAAGCTATAGGCGAAGAATTCCCTATCATGAGAGGTGTACGCCAAGGAGACCCTATCTCACCCAAATTATTTTCTGCTGTTTTGGAAATAATATTTAGGAACCTAAACTGGACAAATGAGGGACTAAACATAAACGGTGAAAACTTGAGCCACCTACGCTTTGCAGACGACTTAATAATATTCTCGGAAAATTCAAGATCACTAGAAATGATGCTGCAACAACTAGCAGATGTAAGTGAAAAAGCTGGACTATCGATGAATTTAAATAAAACAAAAATCATGACAAACTCATCACAAACAGACACGATAAAAGTAAATAATGAGCAAATAGAGTACGTACAGGAATATGTATACTTAGGACAGCTAATATCTACTGAAGGCTGCATGGAAAAAGAGATTGAAAGAAGAGTTACCAATACTTGGAAAAGATATTGGTCACTCAGTGAAGTGATGAAGAACAAAGATATGCCTATGAAAGAAAAGAGGAAGGTATATAATATGTGCATTCTACCATGTTTACTATACGGGTGTCAAACTTGGGCATTGACAGAACATCTAGCAAATAAAATTAAAGTTTGTCAAAACACAACAACGCGATCAGAATGAGTTGTCTTTGAAAATATCTAATGAAACCATTTCTGATAAGCAAGAAGTCGCTGAGACATTAGAAAATTTCTTTACCAACATTCCGTTAGAGGTTACGAAGTCACTTCCCTCCTCATCTAAATTGGCTGCAGCTCTTCTTAAGGAATACTTTACTAAAGACATACCAACATTTAAATTTAAACCAATATGCATTGATACAATTAAAAACGCGTTCAAAAGTCTCAATATAAAAAACACTGAAGACTTATGGGGGATATCCGTTAGGGTTCTTGGAGATATTATTGACTCAATTGCTCCTGTCCTAACAGGCATATTCAATCAATGTTTGGACAGCGGCACGTTTCCTGACTTAATGAAACACAGTAAAGTAGTACCAATTTTCAAATCAGGCTGTAAGAGCGATCCCTCTAATTATAGACCTATATCCGTGCTACCAGCATTGAGTAAAATCTATGAAAAAATCATGCTGGACCAGATGTTGTCTCATTTCAATTCAAATGGGATCCTGCATAGTCAGCAGTTTGGTTTCACGAAAGGTAGGTCGACAACGGACGCGGGAGTAAAACTCATCAGCCACATCTTGGAATCTTGGGAGAAGTCCCAGGATGCCATTGGCATATTCTGTGATCTGTCAAAAGCGTTCGACTGCGTCGACCACAACACACTGATCTGTAAATTACAACACTACGGAATTCGAGGACAAGCTGCTGATCTTGTGCTTTCCTATTTATCAAACAGACAGCAAAAAGTAAATGTTAATGGGGCGACGTCCTCCGGGTCTCTAGTCAAAATGGGCGTGCCCCAAGGTTCAATTCTCGGCCCTTTCCTTTTTCTTGTTTACATTAATGATCTCCCTTTTATGATGGCCAAATTATCGGATATAATTCTATTTGCTGATGATACTTCGCTAATTTTTAAAATAGATAGGAAAGATACGGATGTCTTACATGTCAATGAAAGTCTGGTTGTTCTCTCGGAATGGTTCGCAGCTAACAATCTTTTACTGAATTCGAAAAAAACAAAATGTCTAAAGTTCTCTTTACCAAATGTACCTCAACGTGACCTAAATCTAAATCTTGACGGCAAAAATCTTGAAATAATAGCGGAAACTGTATTCTTGGGGATTACTATCGATTCAAAATTGCAGTGGGGCGCGCACATTAGAACTCTTTCGGGCAGGTTAAGTTCGGCTGCCTATGCAGTAAGGAAGATAAGGCAGTTAACCGATGTAGCCACAGCTAGACTAGTATACTATGCTTATTTCCACAGTATTATGTCTTATGGCATTCTGCTGTGGGGGTCAGCAGCAGACGTTGACTCAATTTTTATCTTGCAAAAGAGGGCAATCCGCGCGATCTATAAAATGGGTCCTCGCGAGTCCCTCAGAGAAAAATTTAAAGAGATCGATGTACTGACTCTACCTTCACTTTATATTTTGGAATGTATTTTGTATGTCCGCAAAAATCGAGGGCTTTTCAAAACTAGAAGTGACTTCCATAATTTAAATACACGCAGTAAGCACGAAATTGTAATACCCAAATTCAGATTAACGAAAACTAGCAAGTCTTTTCTTATAAACAGTATACGCTTTTATAACAAGTTGCCTAAGTCAGTTATAGAACTGACCGATGGAAAGTTCAAAAACTACATCAAACGTGTCCTTGTTAAAAAAGCATATTATAAAATCAAGGACTACGTTGAAGATAAAAAATTTGGCTTTGACACCCTCTGCGCATGCGGCTTCCCTGGTAACTCATAAACGGCACAAATATATGGATATCTCTAACTATTCTCAATCTCATTTTTTTTTTCTCTTTTAATTAGACTTTTTACAATATTTTTCAATCATCATTATAGCCCTTAGCTAAGAATAGTTACAGCACTGATTACAGTATTTGTGCCACATGTTAAATTTAGTGTTGTGGTTTTTTTTTTTTTTTTTTACCTTTGTATAGATTCTTTTACCTATTGTGAATGTGTGAACATTGTAGGCTTTCTAGTTTTCTAGATGATTGTTAACATTTGTTAACTTTTTATTTCGTGCATTATTTCTTTTTTTTTTTTCAATTTCGTACGACTTATTGTCGGGCCTACGTTGTCCCCCCATATCCAAGTACTAATGCTGTAACATGGAAATATTGTAAACAAAACAATTTAAAAGAGTAACCATGGAGTTTCTTGCCGGTTCTTCTCCATAGGAAACGACTAACCCGAACCGTGCACCTTTTGTCGACGTTTTATAAGTGCCCATGTAGGCCTATGTAAAATAAAAATATTTGATTTTGATTTTGATTTTGAAAACAGCATAGAAAGAAGTACAATAGGTGTCAAAAGAAAAGACCGTGAAAAATTAATAGACATCAAAAGTAAAACCAAGTTTAAGAATGCATACACAACATACAAACAGCTGAAGTGGAGGTGGACAGGGCATTATGATGAGAGAAAAGCAAGAAAAATGGACAAAACTTATCACAGAATGGTACCCTTTAGACGGAAAGAGACATAGAGGAAGACAGGCTAAGAGATGGGAGGATGACGTTAAGAAAATAGCGGGTTCAACATGGACTCGCACTGCAAAAATGAGAAAAGACTGGAGAGCTTTAGAGGAGGCCTTTGTCGGAAGACAAGTTGTAACCGACCTACCATTTGCCGATAATCAATAGATATTAAAATTGTTAGTATATTAGTTAAATTCTAGTTAATAGTCAAAATGTGTTTTTTAGATAGTAGTCATAAGTAAATTAATTTTAGGCACACGAAACTACTCTGTGTAAAACTTGTTAACAACAATAAAGGCTTTTTTTTATTTATTTATTTATTGTAAGCATCAATTACAATGTGTGCCAATGTTACATTCGGATATCGTACAGGAAGTACTATGGAAGACCTAATAAAACTCGTTTATTAATAATTATTGTAATTCAATTAATATTCACAACACTTTGTGCTCTGGTGGATAAAATTATCAATTCCTGTGACTACCGTTCGCACAGCGAAGATCAGGCGACAAGCAGACTCACAGATTTCCTCATTGAAGCGGCTGATGTGGCACAGCAGCGGTACCCTTACGGCTAATTAGTGACACGGGGGGACTTTAATGCTCACCACCAGGAGTGGCTCTTCCCATACCAGTTCATTGATCATGCTGGAGGAGAGATGCGTAAGATTTCGTTAGCGCTAATCAGCCATCTGGTTCAGGGGGCAACGGCAACGGGGGATGTTGATTCGCACACGGCCAATTGCTTGGAACTTCTGCTGAAAACCGATCCAGACTGATAGGTACTCTATGTCGATAACTTCACCTTGGGTAGTTCCGACCGCTGTCTGGTAAAGTCTGTGTCCGTCTACTCTTCACCCAAGAGGCACACGGCGGGTTTGTAGGTATAAGTTGGCAGATTGGGATGGGATACGATCTTTCTTCGCATGCTGATCCCTCATCTTGCGCGGACGCCGTGACTGATGTTTTGTTGAAGAATTAAGTACTACATTCCGTTCTCTGACTTACCAATGTCTAGCAAAGGCCGGCCACGCAGACGCGCTTAAACATGAGGCGTATTTGGCATGGATCGACGCTCGAACGGTTAGTGCGAGTCACGTAAGTTAGAAAAGAAGGCCTTCAACAGCGCTGCCAAGTCCTGCAAGAAGGAGTTGCTAGGGGCTCGGTTCGGCCACATTGGCCGAATACGGACATAACTAGCTTCTTACCCAGCAGGTAGTAAAGCGTTTTGGTTCCTGGGTAAGTCGGTTGAGTCGAACTTCTGCCATCCCTCACTACGACCACTGCTAAAACTATCGACTGGTCGCTAGCCCACTTCGCTGAGGAGAAGGCAAACTTATTTGCCTTTACTCTATTTGACGTTCGTAGGGTTCGTACTCGGCAACCTCGACTTAAACAAAGCTAGTGACCCGGACGGGATACTAGCGCTTGTCCTTAAAACTTGTGCGCCCGAACTGTCTTCGATCTTGACACGTCTATTTCGCCTTTCGTATGAAACTCGAAAAGTGCCGAATGCTTGGAAGTAAGCTAACGTACAGCCCGTGTCCCAGAAGGACAGTCCATCTAACCCGACCAATTACAGACCCATCTCTACGTGTGCTGGCATACCCAGAAGCTAAATACGGCTGCCGCCGATATCGTTCTGCAGGGGATCTTCTACATTTACATCTTGAGTAAGGCCATCGAGAGGCAAGGGGAGGCGCTTGCCGTCTCTCTCGACAACTCGAAAGCTTTCGATAGGGTCTGGCACGGAAGCCTTATTAGTAAGCTTCCTTCATCCGGTCTGCCTGGTAATAGTATGTGTGATTGGATTGCAGATTTCTTGAGGGATCGATCCATTCGAATGGTTATCGATGGCTGCTCGTCGGACCAATTGGATATGAATAGGTCCCTCAAGGGTTGGTACTCTCAGCAACTTTATTTTAGCTGCACATGAACGATCTGCTAAAAACTTGGGTATGCAGACGACAGCACTGTTGGCGAGAGGTACTTGTCCATCCTTGTCCTTTGTGATGGTATGGTGGAGCGTTTCAGTTTATCCTTGAAGGCAGTCTCCAAATGGAACGATGCCAATTTGGTCAGGTTTATGCCGCTAAAACCAGGCATGTCTTTTTTCCGCTAAAATGAGGCAATTGCACTCGGCTCTTTCCCTCGGAAGTGTAAACGTTGCGATAATGGACCATTTTGAGCTTCTTGGCATTACTTTTAACACGTTCCTCAATTTTGGACCATACATTGAGGCAAACGCTCAGTTGGCTGCCAAAAAGTTGGGGATCCTCGCAAAAGTGAGACGTTTATTCACGCCAGAACAGTTGCTCAAGTTTTTCAAGCGCAAGTTTGATTTTGTATGGAGTACTGTTCTCATTTCTCGGACGGATCTGCCAAATACCAGCTTGACAAAAAAACCGGTCAAGAAGCTCATCGGAAATGAGGCACTGGTCGAGTCAAAGCTCCAGAGCCTTGAACATCGTCGCCGAGTTGCTAGCTTATCGGTTTTTTGTCGGTTGCATTTCGGGGAGTGTGCAATGGAATTACATGATCTAATTCCACCTAGCCCATTAATCAGCGGACTACAAGACGTACGGTGATTTGCTATCGATAGATGGTGGGGATCTCACCTATACGCACTAAACGTTTTGGGAATACTGTCATTGTGCGCACAGCTAAGAAGTGGCATTCCCTGCCGGAGTCTGTGTTGCCCGGTAGGTACAAATTGGAGTCTTTCAGTCAAGAGTGAATAGGTTACTTTTAGGTAAGCGTGCTTCATGTTCGACCACGTCATCGCTTAACATCAGGTGAGGTAGTGTTCAAGCGCGAGCATATCAAATATAAATAATACGTTCCTCCTATTGCAATGCATACCACGCAGTGGATAGTAGAACGATGGTAGATGATTAATTATTATTATTATAGCAGTGATGGCCCAGTGGTAACAGACGTGACTCACAAGTATGGTCGTGGGTTCGAAACCAGGCACGCGCTTTACTTTGTGTAAATTATTTCACCACCACTGCTCTCAAAACACAGAAGTAAAAAAAAAACGAAGACATGTAACATCCATCAACCGACACTGGACGCGCGTGGTGGATTACGGCCCATTTCCTCTCCCAGATAGGAAGCCTAAACGCACAATGGACAAAATGGTAGTCTAAGTTCGGAAAAGGGGGACCATGTATCCTATCCTAATGCTTACCACGCCTATCGTTTGCAATTACTTCTTCCCCTTTTTTTTAATCATTCTCCTTTCTCACATATCTGTAATATTGAATGAGTCTAAAAACATTACTATATATATACACTACTCTTAGTTTTTCTCCAAGGCCATTTATGCTGATACGATTATATTCAACTCGATGTCAACACCATCTTTCTTAACAATGATAACATTTAAAGTAAGTGATTATATTTGAGAATAAAAACATTGTAACTTAAAATTACAATTATGGTTAAAATATCACATCACACATCATCAGCCTATTAATGTTCCTACTGCTGGGACACAGGCCTCCTCTCTGTGAGAGGGAATGGGCCATTATCCACCACGCGGGCCCAGTGCGGGTTGGTGGATTTCACATGTCTTCGAATTTTTGGTTCTAGGACATGCCGGTTTCCTCACGATGTTTTCCTTCACCGTTTTGAGAGCAGTGGTGATGCAATAATTTACATAAAGCGCCTGCCTGGGCTCGAACCCACGACCTACAACTTGTAAGTCGCGGCCGATACCACTGGGCGACCACCGCTTTTGTATTAAAATATAAATAGTCCAAAATTTAAAATGTATTACATTGTATGTCATTTTAAAATGACTTTTGTGTATTGGAACTTTATTTACAAGTATACTTTAGTAGAAACATTTTTCATTTTTAATTACAATGAATTTATTTTATTTTACAAAAGTAGTTCTTATTGGCACAGAAATACGGTTAAAAGACAGAAATAAAGTTCTGTTCTTGCTGATTTCATCAATACTTATATTATAAAGAGGAAAGATTTTTTGTTTGTTTGTTTGTACCGAATAGGCTCCGAAACTACAGCACCAATTTACAAAATTCTTTCACCAAAAGAAAGCTACATCATTCCTGAGTGACATAGGCTATTTTTTTTATCCCAATAACGGGATAATTTTTTTTTCCCAATTTTCCTTTTCCATGTTTTAACTTTGTGTACCTACAATAAAGCATATATAAATATAAATATAAATAAACGGGTCCTGTGTGGTGGTCCACGGGAGTGAAACCGCGGGCAACAGCTAGTATGACATAAAGTTGTAACCCAATGTGTAACTAAAGATACAATGTTATTCATATTGGGTGTCGATAATAATATGTGGTCTCATACTAGACGTTAATACAGTGATTGTTAAAGAAAGAGGATTATAAGATCATAAAATCGAACATTGTAAGGGATGACGGAAAAGCAGACTGTTTTATGGAGCGCGCTGTAATAAAACTAAACTTAATCACTATCACCACACAACAAAAATATCTAGAATTTTTTGCTTCGTATATATTTTGTATTGCTGACTGTACACTGCCTACTCGAAGCGGGGCGCGGGATATCGAGAAGCCGTATAACAAAAAAGCGGTAGGTAGGTACGCCGATACCTACCTACCGCTTTTTTGTTATACGGCTAATTTGAATCTGAAAGCTATAGGTAGGTATGCCGATACCTACCTATCTACCGGGTTTCAGGTTCAAATTCGAAGCGAATCGAAGCGTCAATCTAATATAATATTTACCATATTGACCGTCTTCTTAGCATTGAAAATTGACATTCGTAGGCAATGAGAATGCAGACACGCGCGCTTTGTACATAATTCGCACGTCATTATTTTCATCTCTATAGGTTACCTACACATTTGTTTATTACGTGGCGGAGATAAGAGTCAATAATTACTCAATATGATAGTTATGTTATTTATATAGGAAGCCTTCGCATCTAAAAAGAAATCGTACCGAACGAACATGATTGTGTGCGTGCGTTTTGCCGCCTGACCGCGTCCGCCCGCTTCGACTGCCTGTTTCGACCGCAACCATTGTTTTTGTGTTTTATTCATTTAAATAAATACTTATCGTGCATGAAAATGACACAAATTTACAATGTCGATTTTTCATGCATTTATGATATTGATTATGTGAACTCTAATGATTATAATATTTTTTTGAAGCGTTTGTAGCTTGGAAAAACAAAACAATTGAAAATCTTAAAATTGCGTGCCCTAATTTGGCACAAATTTAAATAATAGGCATATATAAGTGATCTGAGAAGGGAAATAGTTATTTCATAAACTTTAATTTTTTTTTCGCACTGCTTTTACATACTGACCCTATTTCAGTTTGCACTGGGCAAATATGACACAAATTAGGTTTGCACACTCCACAGGCTATCCTAGATATGATACCATAATTATTTTAAACTTTAATTTTTTTTGCCAGTTTTGATTTGAATAAAAATAATCAACCACAAATCATCGAATTACTGAAAATGCAAGTAACAGATGTGACACAAAACGCAATAATAAGCTACATAGGTACGACTTTATCCATAGGCAAAAAATCAGAAACTTTAGAATTTTTTAAACTTATGACATCAAAATTGGCCAGCGCTATCGGTCTACAAAACGACTTGGATGTTTAAAAATATTTTTACACAGAAAAATTTATGGCTGGTATTTCTTCATAACTAACATAGCATATGTAAATCAAATAATATTTTGCAAACAAAACTGTTCAAAAGGAGGTTTAATTTTGATATTTTGGCAACGAGCGGGCGCACGGCCAGTACTGCGTTAGCATTGGGGTGTATATATCTCGCCTTAATATGGTCATGGATGAAGAAAGCGCCCTTTTACAAACATTAAGTACGCACAAAGGTACACAGTCAATTGCTTGATGTTTGGAGTCAAAGTGGCACCAAGCCTTTGGCAGAAATTTATGGATCAGATACTTCATGGACTAGACGGAATTAAGTGCTTTTTGATGACATCATAATTCAAGGAGCATCAGAAGACCAACTTTTAACACATTTAAGAAAGTCTTGCAAAAACTAAAAGATATTGACCTCCACGTAAATAGAGATAAATGTAGTTTTGTTAAACGTAATATTAACACAATAGATAAAGAGGGTACACATAAGAACAAAGACAAAGTCAAGGCCCACACAAATACAGTAAGACCAAGAAACATAAACGAACTACAAACCTTCGTTGGTATGGCCAACTACTAGAAGTTTATACTGAACCTTGCCTCTTTAACGAGTTCTTTAAATGAATTACTAAAGAAAGATAAAGATTTTCACTAGACTTCTAAATGTGAAGACAGCTTTAAAAACATAAAGAAGGAGATTTTGGGCGACAGAGTTCTAATTCATTTGACCCAGGTAAACTGATGATACTAGCCACAGACGCCTCACCGACAGGCTTAGGAGCTGTTCTGTCTCACAAACTAACAGATGGCTCAGAAAGGCCAATCGCTTATGCCTCAAGGTCACTCCCAACTAGCGAAAAGAAAGAAGCTACGGCAATCTACTGGGGCATTAAAAAGTTTTTCCACTACTGTTACGGCAGGAAATTCGTATTAGTGACTGATCATAAGCCGCTTACCTCGAATTTTCATCCACACCAGACATTACCTGCACTAAGCACAATGAGATTATTCCATTATGCACATTTTTTATTGGGTTTTGACTACGACGTGGAATACAGAGCTTCCGTGAAACATTGAAACGCTGACTACCTATCAAGATTCCCAATTCAAATAGCAAAAGAAACATCAATAGATCAACATTGTGCGTATCAATTGCAACAGATCAACATTTTAGATATCTGACCAGAAGTTTTAGATATCTGATCAGACTGACTTATAGCCAGTGAAACCAGAAAAGACAATGACTTAAATATATTACTACAAGCACTACAGACACGTCACTCATTATGACAGTATGGTTATGGTGATAATGAATTAACACTCCAGGATAACAGCATATTGAAAGGTACCAGAGTGGTAATATCCAAAAGTTTATGTGCTTGTGTTCTTGATAAACTACATGCGGGACATATCGGTATACTTAAAATGAAATTGCTAGCAAGCAGCTACTACTGGAAAAATATTGACATGGACATTGAGAACAAGGTAAAATCTTGTAGAGCACGCCGATTAGAACAAAGTCACCAAAAGCTCCTCTATACCACTGGGAACAATCTAGCGGCAGGACCTGTTCTAGGACACCAACTTCTAATAGATGCATTCACAAAGTGGGTTGTAATTTTTGCCACAAAGACCACAACGAGCACATGGTGCATTGCTAAGTTTAAGGAGTTATTTTGCACATTTGGCATACTGTACACACTGGTATCAGACTACGCACGCCAGTTTGTATCCATAGAATTTAAAACCTATCTTACCAGCTGTGGAGTAACACATTTGACGTCACCTCACCCAGCAACTAACGGTCAGGCTGAACGGAAACCACTACGAGCAATGGAGGGGCAAGCTTACGGATAAGCTCCTTGTGCTAAAAACTCGGCTCAGATGCTCACCAGTCCAGGATGGACATACTCCCTATGGACTGATGTTCAATAGGGACATTAGAACAAAGCTGCACGTGATGTTCAGGGACTCAACTGCACCGACAGCGTTCAGATCAGAGAACACACCGCCTTAGGATTAATTTACATGCTAAGGAGTTCTAGTCATTATTTGACCCAAACCTACTGGCAAAACTTACTTTAAAAATTCTTGATATCCTGGACGACTGGATATACTGAAAAAGATGAAATGTTGACCAATTGATTGACACTCACTGAAAATCTATGAGGTAGACATTGATGTGTAGTATCTCTATGTCGTTTCGTTTGTGTGTCTTTTTCTAGTGTAGGACTGTAGGTCATAGAATATATTTATACTCTAGCGAGTACCTAGTGTACTGTACTAGTGTAATCAGGTGTAATCAATAGTGATATACGTGTGACAACTGACAGCTGACATGACACTGTGACCACTGTGACAGTCTGACACTAAATTTTTTTTTTTTTGTTTTTTTTTTTTTTTTTTGCATTTGTTCCTGACGGAACAGGCTAAGGTCTGAGACCATGCTGCCTAGTCTTCAGTGAAATTTTAACATTCTTTAGTATGCATTAGAAGACGGATGTAACAGATTCTAATGTTTTATGGAGTATTTGGCAGCAAATTGTATTGAGTCAGCCTTCCCAGTAAGCTTAGCGGAGGTAGTCAATACTACAATAAAATTCTCCGCTCCACTATCCTGAGATCGCTTCTGTCAATGATTTCACATATTGTCCAGTTGCGTAGACAGTTGAGACACAAAACTACACCAATTTTATATCACAATATCCACTAGGAATCAATTTGCAAATAATATTAACAGCCGCTGAACTTCCCTCGAAAAAATCCCGCCAAAAACCTTTTTTTTTTTTTTTTTACTTCTTTTCCCTTTCGGGAAGGCAAAGGGATCTAGCCCATACAGCCTGTTCTTTTGTTTTTTTTTTTTTTTATCTTTGTTCCTGACGGAACAGGCTAAGGTCTGAGACCATGCTGCCTAGTCATCAGTTAGCATTTTTCGTGAGTAGGGTAGATCCAATTCAATTCATCAGATGTACATCCATAATAGGGAAATCCAATAAAATTCTGTAGTTTTATATAGTTATCTGTGACTCGCACTTGGCCTTTTTTTTTAAATAGACTCATTGAGGATCTCCTGGATAAATAATAACAACCACACAACAACGGTCGATCTTTATGGTTAAGCAACTATTGCCCAAGTCGATCCATGGATGGGTGACCATTATACTGAGGCTTCTCCGACCGTGCCTTGGAAAACATAGTCCTCGCCAAACTGCTTGGCTTGGCCGCCCTGAAGTTAATCAAAGAGTACTTTTTTTCTAACAAAAATAATATTCTTTGTAATTCTGTAATGTGATTGTATCCATGGTAGAAAATATACTCCGTAAACTTCGATTGTATCTTTATTATAGTCTGTGATTGCGTTGCGATTGCGACCGTTGTTTTGCTTGCTCTGTGGTTGGTGTCGGTTTGTGAAATTGTGACATTTCTACATTGATTGAAATTCTAGAAGTTTATTTTGTGAAGCTTTGTGATTTTTACGCTTAACGCTGGGCATCTGATTTTATTAAGTTTCATTGAAATTTAATCTATTTCATGTAAATTATCGTGTTGGTTGTTAGATAAACCTTGGCCTTGACTTATTTTGTAATTCAGAAGCATAGGCCACCGTAAAATAAAGCGTTCAAGTGTGGAGCTATGGTGTCCGCGAATTACAAGACCTCAGCTTGAGCAGTACAGAGCAGCTCGGCTCAAATTTAAACACGCGGGGCGCTCGGCACGGGTGCGGCAGAAGGTCTGGGCGGCGACATGTCCAACGTGGAGAACGTGTGCCCGCAGACGTTGCGCGGGGTGGCGCGCGAGTTGCGGCGCCTGGCGGCCAACCCGCCCGCCGGCATCAAGTTAATACTGCGCGACGACGACCTCACTGACGTGCAGGCGACCATTGAGGGTCCTGGTAAGCACCGCATACCACACCTGTCCCAATGCAATGCTTACCTGTATAATCTGATTTCAACAGACCTTGGATGCATCATGCCAGGCGTTTCATGAAGCAGTCAATTTTACCTGTATAATCTAATTTCAACAGACCTTGGATGCATCATGCCAGGCGTTTCATGAAGCAGTCAATTTTAATTGACTTAGGCCCAGTTTTTTTATCCGTAGTTAACTCATACAATGGTTTTAGTAAAACATGCTTTTTCATCAATAGTTACTCTAGCAAATGATCAAATACCTAACTGTCCAACTTATTAACTTTAAAACTTTCGCATTCCATAATTGAATAACAATAAACCATGGAAATTTAACGCGATGATTTCGTGTTCTCAATATCCAACTTGTTTGATCATTTGTGATGCTAATAATTGATGAACCAACAGTTGAGTTAATTAACTATGGATAAAAACTATGCTATGAAAAGTTGGTTATTTTAGCAGACATTTTACACCTACTCTGTTTTGTGGTGAGACTGCAACTGAATTAAACTGTACTAGACAGTTAACAGCACTTATCTACTTTTAGTATGTGACTTGTTTACCACAATGTCAACACGTAACTGCTCTTGATTAGCTTTAGTTCATTGTATAACTATTAAAAGATAAATTAGGTACTTAACTATCAGGCTCAAATGATACCAAAACAGCAATGAAGCAGGTAGCAGTTTCTATTTCAAACATAATATATCATGATTGTTGAAATAGATGCAGTGTAATGTTGTTTGTGGATCTCATTATATTAGCTGTACTAGGAGCTGCTGGCTTCTGTGATCTCAGTGTCATGTGGTATGATGATAACTAAAGGAATGCCATACTGATTACTGTAATATTAAGATGACAACAGTCACCAACGATCTTGAGGAAACAAAATGCGCACTTGTTTCACACCTGCACAACCCAAAATTCTGTAGTTTTTGTACCGGAAAACTTAGACTTAACTTAACTTACCTTAGATCAAAATGTAGATAGTTAAATTGTCTTTGACATGGAGAAAATTTCATTATTATACACCCAGCGGTTTTGGAGCAATTGTTGTTAGTTTTGTCCGTGTTAGACATAACTTTACAAATTAATTACACTAATTTATACAAATAAATCTCAAAATTTTCATAGAACAAATTATAAAAAAAATGGTCTAGTTTAACAAGTATTTTTCCAAAAAATTACATTTAGCCGTTTAGACGTAATTCTCATTTTAAACTAAGATACTGAGGATGTGGGGTATCGGCGCCTTAAGTGACAGGAAGCCATATTATATCTACACTAATATTATAAAGAGGAAATATTTTTTTGTTTGTTTACGGTATAAACCGAAACTACTGGACCGATTTAAAAAATTCTTTCACCAATAGAAAGCTACATTATTCCTGAGAGACAGGCTATTTTTGTATCCCGAAAACGGGTCCTGTCCGAAAACAGCTAGTGGCTATATATATATATGGCTTGCTGCCATTTAAAAAAAAACTGTACAATGCAAGTACCATTTAATAGGTTTTTCAATACTCTGTAGTGACTTTAACACTTACCTATCTAACAATCATTAATTAAGTACCTAAATATGACATACAACTATATTCGTGTCTGAGCTAAGAGTCTGCTCGATCTTAGTGATTGAGATAGTGGAGCAGCATGTAATGTGAAGATGTCTGTCCGCAGCCGGCACGCCGTACGCGGGCGGCACGTTCCGCGTGCGCCTGGTGCTGGGCCGCGAGTTCCCCGCCGCGCCGCCGCGCGCCTTCTTCCTCACCAAGCTGTTCCACCCCAACGTGGCGGTGGACTCGGGCGAGGTGTGCGTCAACACGCTGAAGCGCGACTGGCGCCCCGAGCTGGGCCTGGAGCACGCGCTGCTGGCCGTCAAGTGCCTGCTCATCGCGCCCAACGCCGAGTCCGCGCTCAACGCCGAGGCGGCGGCACTGCTGCGTGACCGCTACGACGATTACTTCGCGCGCGCCAAGCTGCTCACCGACATACACGCGCGCGCGGCGTCCGCGCCCGCTGCCCGGCGCCGCGACAGCAGCGAGCCGGCCGAACAGCCCGAGGGCGGCCCGGCGGCGCCCAAGCGCGAGCGGCGCGCGCAGGCGCCGGCCAAGGCGGCGCGGCGCGTGCTCAAGCGGTTATGATCTCCGCGGGGCACCTGCCGCCGCCACTGCCGCATGCCGCATGCCGCCGAGCGCGACTGCTGGCAAGCGAATGACATCCTGACTATGCCCGAGGCTGACTTTGTTTGCATTGATTTTCTGGTAATGTGGTTGTGTGTCTAGTTAAGTTCCCCGATGTTCGGCGATTAGTAAGAATTGTAAATAATGGTATTATTTTGTTCTTACATTTTTTTGCACGATCTAAGAACATAATGACACCCGCCGCGATAACTTATGGGACGTCTTTATATAATTAAGTAGGTGTACTTGAAACAATTATGATATTTGTATTGCAGTAGAATAGATTAATAATATTAATATAATAGTTGAAAAACCAAGTTGTTTTAATGTGTAAATATTTATGAGACCCAAAATTTGTGTGCATCAGAATGGCGGGTGTATGACTACAAATGGTCATGCTATATTCTTGAGAGCAATGTACGAGCAATGTACTGAATGTACGTAAAATTTGAAGCAATGTACTATTTTAAAACCACCGTTTTTAGAAAAAGTATTTGAGCCGCCAACCTGATATCAGAATGGCGGGTGTGTTTAAAATCTGAACAAATTACCTACTATCTGACTGTGAAATCCCTACCGTAGCAATGTACGTTATCATATTAAAAGCACAACCAGATACTATTAACCGTTAAAGAGAGTTTATAAAAATAAAATTTCTCCACATTTAGAGCCTGTTCAATTTTATTAGCAACTAGTTGTGCCTACGTTATACGTTGCTATGTCTAAACTAAAGGAATTTCTTGGGTGAACAAATGGCCACATTGGCCATGCGATATGCGTGAGAGCAATGTACCGAATGTACGTAAAATTTGAAGCATTCTACTATTTTAAAAACACAGTTTTTAGAAAAAATATGTGAGCCGCCAACCCGCTGTTGCAATGGCGGGGGTTTATTCAAAATCTGACAAATTGCCTAATATATGACTGTGAAAAGCCTACCGTAGCAATGTACGTTATCATATTAAAAGCATACCAGATGCTATCAACGGTTAAAGAGTAATTATGAAAATAAAATTTCTCCACATTAGCCTGTTCAATTTTATTAGCAACTAATTGTGCTTACGTTATACGTTGGTATGTCTAAATTACTCGCCGTCCAACCTGTCATTTTACACTTTGACAGCTCAAAAACGAATCAATGATGAACTAATGTGGTAACCGATTCGATTTCATACTATAACAATTGAATTCAACAATGAAAAAAATTTAATCGATTAAACACATAGTATTGTTCTTTAATAATTAAACATACGGTTATTTTATTTTTGCTTTTATATTTAGTTTTACCCCACTGCCGATGGAGGGTAATGTGTTTATCAGTCTATTTATGTATATAAGTATGTATGAGTTACCTAGGAGTCTAAAGACCAAACGCGTTGGCTGATTTGTATGATTCTTACGTCAATCGATTCGTCTCAACCTTGCAAGTATCACTGGCTACATTAAAATTGGAAAATAGAAAAATGGCGGCTTTTTGGCGCAATATTTTTGAGTACCAATTTATTATTCTTCTAAGCCCTATATAACACTTTATCTAAATGTACCTAATTCGAAAAAAAAATGTTAATACAAAAATAAAAATCAAAAAATCTAAAAACCCGACTGCTTTAAGAAGCGAACTAAAAAGACGTACCTACCTAAACAAGAAGAAAATCATGCTGATCATTCGGACGATACATCTGGTTCTGGTCAGCCAGCTCGCGAATGTGTATCCTACGACAGCACAGCATGATATTTGTTATTATTTTTGTATATTTGTTATGTTTTTTTATGATATGTATATTTATTAATAACGTAGTTCCAAGATGAGGAGCTCGTGGCTAAATAATAACAGCCGCACGGGTCGATCATCAAGGTTAAGCAACGCTTGACGAGGTCGGTCCGTGGATGGGTGACCATTCCAACATACCGAGTTTCCTCCGTGCCTCGGAAAGCACGTTAAGCCGTAGGTCCCGGCTGTTGTTTGAAGATCTTTGACAGTCGTTACGGGTAGTCAGAAGCTTGAGATCTGACACCAGTCTTGCCAAGAGGTACCATGTTACCCAGTTACTGGGTTGTGGAGGTCAGATAGGCAGTCGCTCCATGTAAAACACTGGTACTTAGCTGAATCCGGTAAGACTGGAAGCCGACCCCAATATAGTTGGGAAAAGGCTAGGCAGATGATGAACGTAGTTCCAAGATGAGTCTAAATGAAGCTGCGTAATGTCAATTTATTTTAGGTATTTAACATTTCTTAAAAAATGAATGTACTTCTAATCAATTACATATCCGTCATTACTTTCAATGTGATATTTATTTTTCTTTAAAAAACGTTGGCCCACACTAGGAATTTATTCCTGTATCGTGGGTGCGTTTTATTATAAGTGCACTGAACTGATTAATATTAAAAATGAAGAAGAGAGGAGGAAAACAAAGTTTGGTGCCATTAAAAGAACAAAAAGAAGCTTTCATTAAGTATAGCGACAATTTCCAAAATAGACATGATTTACCTTCATCGGTCGATCCAATTTTTACGACAATTTCAAAGGAATTGCAGTTTAAAATGTCCGAAAAGGCACTTTATTTATCGTTGAAAAGAAACCATTTTTTTTTGGTGATAATCAGTCCGAAGACTCGAATTGTGATATAACAAGTAAAGATGAAACCAGTAGCGTTGGTAGTACTGAAGAAAATGAAAATTCACATCACAAGGTATTCAATTTTAATTTAGACTCTTATAAATGGCAACAAATACAGCCTATTACAAAGCTCACCGTGCGAAATCACTTAACACAAAACTTAAATTACCAAAACAAATATGTATTACCAAAATATGAATGGGCACATTTATTGCGTGAGGAAATTTGGCGCAAAACAAAAATTCCTTGTAGTTGGGCATTCAAAAGTCATTCCATAAAATATGGAGAAAAAATTACATGCTTTGGGCAATGCACCGAGTTTCATGCTGAAATAAAAATTTTAATCGACTGGCTCACCGATAACATTGCTCATTGTGAAGGAATTATAATGGGTTTCAATCAAAAATGTTCTCACAATCCAAAAAAAAAAAACTCAAATTAACACCAATGAAAAGAAATAAACTTGCTGATGACTTGAAGTATAAGTCGCCAATAGTAGTCCGTAACCAATTAGTAGATGCCGCTATGAATGTTGGTGACACAGAACCTCCTCACGTACCTACTACAGCATGTTTGAGGCAAATAAAATATGAACGTGAGTGTAGCGAACATTATCATCCAAATCCTGTATTGGCATTATGGACTATGACCAAGATCAGCCCATACCGTGATGTTATAAGACATATATCTTTATTTCCATTTTATGTATATTACTGGTCATCGGCTCAAGATGTACATTATAAAGAATATTCTCGTAAACATAGGGTTGTTCTCAGTTTAGATGCTACCGGAAGTCTACTGAAAGAAGTTGGTCCTACAAAAGATATGACAAACACCAATCATATATTTTTGTATGCCGGTGTTATGTATGATGAAAATAATGGAAGAAGTGTACCAATAACACAAATGTTGTCAGAAACGCATAGTATGGATAAAATATGTAAATGGATACAAACGTGGATTCATAATAAGAAACACCCCAATGAAGTTATACTGGATCAATCACCAGCCCTAATTGGAGCAGCTGTTAATGCTTTTACTAGCTCAAAATCTACTGCAAATTACCTAACTAATTCTTTTATTAAACTAGAAGAGCAAATTTGCACACCAGATGACACTTTTATCCGAATTGATGTTAGTCACTTGATAAAGATATTGTTTAATTTATCTTGTTTTAAAAATGTCGATGGTAGGGTTAAGACATTTTATTTTCGATGTTTTTTCCATATTAGATCCATAGAAAACTATGATACTTTGAAAGATGTCGTTTCCGATTTAATAACCGTTTCTTTGAATAAATATGATGGAAATGAAACGAGGTGCCTAGAATCGAAATCGCGTCTTAAAAAATCAATTATGAACATAGGAACGGACCAAAATGATGAAAATGCACTTAGACGATAAACTGCACTTAGACGCACATGTTAATAAAATTGTCAATAATGCTTATCGCATGTACGGCCTTGTGATGAGATCATGCACGGAGTTTAAGCACCCTAGTACATATTTATATATCTATCGATCACTAGTTAGGTCTCCGTTGGAATATGCGGTACCTGTGTGGAACCCCTTCTACAATAAATATATTGAGTGTATAGGAAGCATACAACGTAAATTTTTAAAGTCTATACATTATCGATGCTTAAAAAGTTGTTATCTCTCTTATAGTGAGTAACTTAAGAAATATAATCTGCTTTCTTTGAGTTCAAGGCGTACTTTTCTTGAGACTACATTTTTGTATGATTTATGCAATAACTCGTATGATTGTTTAGAAATTGGTAACAAGTTGTGTTATATAGTTCCCAGAACATGCCTGGGACGTGAGGTGCGCGCACGACCTGTATTTGCCACTACTTCCAGTCGTACTAATGCCGGCTTGCGTGCGCCGCTTCGTCGCCTTACGAACAATTTTAATGAGAATTTCTGCAGTTTGGATCTGTTTGCCTTACCGCATAGATAGTTTAGACTCATGTTACTTAACATATTGAAAGCCTAGTGTCACAATGTTGTTCCACTTGTGCGGCACTATTGGTGGCTTTATGTTTTGTTTTGTTGATACTTTACTATTCATATTCCTCTTTTTTATTTATTGTTTACAACGCTATTCTTAAAATTTACCAAATTGTCTCATTGTTATCTTTGGAGAACGTGGTTGATGTCACATTTGTATCATTTCTGTATCCTATATTTTTGTAATTCTTAATGAGTAATTGTTTGTTTTCTCGAATAAATAAAATAAAATTATAGTTAGGGTAACTTGGTCAACAATGAACCACCTTAATTTTCATGATAACCATAACTTTATTCCTAAGGACTGTAAGTTTATACTTTATACTTATAATTGTAGATATAATTATACATAATATAACTGGCTACATTATGTAGTACTTCGTTTTTGTTCAAATAACGTATATTTTTTTTATTTTTTGGAGTTTGATTCACTGTGTACACTTAATGGTACTCAATGAACCGGGGGCTGGTATACGGTGAACCGTGTAAGTAAACGATGAACTATGACATTCACTAAAGCATTAAAATGATTGGATTATAATAAATGTAGTAAAATAAAACTCACTTATCAATTTAAACTACCTATTTATTTATTGTTAGAATGAAGAAGCGTAATTTTTAGTTAAAAGAGGTACCTAATATCGTAAACATTAAAGAAATTAACTAAAAAAATACTTTTATAACGCTTAATATTAAAAGAGAGATATCAACCGGAAACCTGTAAGCAGTTTGACGTCGATATTAGTCCTGCTTTTAAGGTGGTGCTCAATGAACCAATGGTAGTACTCAATGAATCACTTGGTTCATTGTGTACTATCTAAAAGTGGTTCATTCTGTGCCACCCAACACTTATGAGACAAAACACATAATATTATGAGATTAAGTAGCCACATGCACCAACACGAGGTGCTTAATGAAAGTATTGTGGCGACTCGACCATAAATACTTTTTGGTTGGTTTTCTTTATGGAGCCACGATTTTTTAATTTGAATGGGGTTTGGTTTTGGAATCTGTCAGGGAGATGAAAATTATTCTTGAGAAGGGTTACGTATTTGTGAAAAGATATATTTTACTTATATAATAATGATTTGCCTGTTTTTAATCTATTAAGCTCAACCATGTACCTACTCTGCAATAAAGTGATAAACAACCAAGAGCCCATTTAATTCAGTTGATATCCATCGCATCGCCAGGAATAATCCAGACATCATTCGAAGATAAGTATTTTAAAGTAATTGGAGCGGAGCTAGAGATAAGGGAACCTGCACTCTAGCTTCCCCAAATTGGTGACCCCGACGTGATCGTTCGATGCTCAACGTTCGGATGGTCGGATGACCGGCGACCCTCAGCGTCCAGCTGGTCAGATTGCGACTGTGTTTTGATGAGATGCTGCCGGGCGCCGGGTGTATTTGCATGCTCAAGAAAAATTCTTAATTTTTACTGTGATTGTGATATTGACTTTTTAGGGTTCCGTGACAATTATTTGTGTTTTTGTATGTGAACATAATGTATGGTTTTATTTTTATATGCTGGTTAGGTGCTTATGTGGGGCTTCGCCATAATTTTGAGGAGTTGTCACATCACCAACCTATCAGTCGTACTATTATTTTTTTTTTTTTTTTGTCCGCCCTAAACAAATGAAAGCAACTTTCATTTATTTATTATAGGTACTTTCCTTTCCTTTTCAATATTTATTTTCGTTTATTCCGTTTTGTTTTCGTGCGTTTTTTATTTTTTTTTAGGGAACGGAAGTTTTATAAAGTTTCGGAAATTAATAGACCTCGACAAGTAAGTCAACATGACGAGTAAGACAGAAGGACGAGTTGTTTCGGATTTCGGATGATGGCGAAGGCTTCTTCGAGGCATCAGCGACGGAGGAGGTATTCGTACACAAGGTAACCATTCGAACCCCTCAATTTTGCAAAGAACGACCAGCTTTGTGGTTTGCCAGTTTGGAAGCACAATTTAGCATAAATAAAATAACGCAAGAGTTAACTAAATATAACTATGCTGTTGCTCATCTAGACATTAGCTGCACAAAGGAGGTAGAAGACATTATTGTTAATCCACCTGCTTCCTTGCCGTATTCTAAACTTAAAGAAGCAATTATTTCGCGGTTTTCCGACTCGTTCGAAGAGAAGATTAGGAGATTGTTAGAACGCGAAGCTATGGGCGATAGGAAACCGTCATCGTTCTTGCGACATTTAAAACGCTTGCTGGACCGAATTTTCCGGAAGAGGTTTTGAAGTCGATTTGGTCAAGCCGACTGCCGCAACAAATTCAAATCGTTTTGGCGGCACAGCAGTTACATGGGCTAGCGGATTTAGCATCGTTAGCGGATCGTTTGATAGATATTCAAACACAAACTCCATCTAAGGTGTACAGCTTGCACTCAGATCAGCCATCTGCGTTTTCCGAGCGGTCGGAACTAGCTGATATTAGGAAGAAAATTTCTGAATTGGCTGGGATGGTTGCTTCTGTTATGGAGGTCAAAACTCATGCCAGTAGATATAACTGTTAAAGAAAACCAGGTGGGCTATGGAAGACGTGTAATAAAATCTACAAACTCTGCTTGGTACTTTACATAATTATATAATGCTTTTAGGTTGAATACACGGATCGATCTAAACACACTAAGAGACCTGACACAACATCAGCAGTCATCACCTATATTTTAAATTTAACATGACATGTGCCATTGATTGAAAATAATCTGTCCAGCCAGGACACAAATGAGGTTTGATAAACAAACCCCATTCCAACACACCCCCTCAATCAATTGCACATGCTAAAACTCTTACTACTACACAACCACCTTAAAGTTTTAACATATTTCTATTAGCACCCTATATATTATAAATTTCAACATTTCTACTAGCATCCTGTATATTAAAAAATTTCGACATCAGTTAACAAACACCTAACTGTCATTAAATAACATCATAAACGTATATAACACTCATTAACATTAATACAAGTTCCTACTTCAACAATATTCTAAAAACATAACATTTCAACAACCCTATAATATGTCCTACTTAAATTATCTGAACATCAATCTAACATCCATAACAATAAAAAAATAAACATCATATTTTATTGTGCTACCACTCGAAACAAAACGACATCCAATATTATATTTTATTATGCTACCACTCGAAACGACACATCATCCAATATTAACTATCTCATAACCTAACTGACTAAAAACATTTCATTAATAATTCTGTGACTCTTACTCAAACTCATCTGAACCAGTATCAATAATTCATCATCACATTTAAATATACTAGGTACTACTCGAACTCATCATTACAAAACACTCAACTCAACTTCATTACAAAAACACCTACTCAACTTCATCATCACAAAACTCCTATTTAACTTCATAATTAATATTATATTCTAAACATAACAATACAACATAAACAAACAAAAAATACCTATACTAACAAGATAAGAAATTATCAAAATAAAGTTCTGATATAAAAACTTAAGGTTCCAACATAGGTACTGAAAAACAATGTAAAATATAACAAAAGTTATGTTTAATCGAGTACTCTTGTTGACTATAAATGATTCATTTACCATTTACGCCACACCCCCTTAAATGGATCATAATTTGGCACCCCCTTAAATGGATCATAATTTAGCACCCCTTAATTCTTTGGGACAACACTATCATTGACATGAACTAATATCAGGACTCCTTAAGTTTACATCACAACTCTACACAACTTCTATATCATAGATAATTATATACCCCATAAAAAAAAAACTTACATACTAGATAATAATAACCCATATTATATTAACCGAAAACACTTATTAGTTCACTTTAGCCCGCACTTATCACTAAGACACAAGTTTCCGCTGACAGCGTTCAAATTTCACAGGTGGTAAACATTTTGTGAGTATATCAGCTATTTGTGATCCCGTTGGACAATATTTAACCGATATATTATTTGTATCAATTGCATCTTTAAGATAATAATATTTCACATCTATGTGTTTACTCCTTTTATTCATAATTCCCTTTCTCATTAGCCAAATTGCTGATTGATTATCGACTCTCATCTCAAGGTCTAATTTTTCATTCGTAATTTCGTTTATTAGATCTCTTATAAACAAAAGTTCCTTGCAACATTCTGCTGCAGCTATAAATTCAGCTTCCGTACTCGACAGTGCTACTACAGACTGTTTTCTTGAGCTCCATGCCACTGGTCCACCGTTCAACCAAATCACGAAACCCGAAGTACTACGTCTAGTGTCTGGATCCCCCGCGAAATCCGAATCACAATATCCTCTGAGCACTTTATCACCTTCACCAAAGTGAATACCTTTATCCTTCGAACCATTCAAAAATCTTAAAATTGTTTTTGCGTTATTATGATCATTTAAATTTGGAGAATTTTGATGTCTTGAACAATAACCCACATGAAAACTAATATCTGGTCTAGTTTTATTAGACAAATATAACAATGACCCTATCATCTCTCTGTACAATTCATGAGCTTTTTTATCAATTTTAATGGATGGATGTTGTTCTATTAAAATAGTTGGACTTTTACATTCTCTAGCTTCATTCATGTTAAATTTCTTCACAATCTTCTCAACATAGGTTTTCTGAAAAATCTTTACTCCATTTTCTTCTTGTTTTATATCCAAGCCGATGTAATTGGACACTTCTTCACAAATTCTCAATTCGAAAGCTTTCCTTAATGTGTTAATCACATGTAGAAGATCTTCTTCTCTTTCTCCAATAACCAATCCATCGTCGACGTATATTGCAAGAATGATTCTTCTTTCTCCTTCCATCACAAAAATACATTGATCTAATTTTAGCTGCTTAAATCCCATTTTAATTAAAAAATTTGTAAATTTAATATTCCACATTAGTGGTGCTTGTTTCAATCCATATAAACTTTTGTTTAATTTACAAACTTTGCCCTCTTTATTATTATAGCCTTTGGGGACTTTCAAATAGATACATTCTTTTAGATCGCCATGCAAAAAGGCTGTTTTTACATCAAACTGCTTCATTTTTAATTTCTTACTGGCAACAATTGAAAACAATATTCTTAAAGAATTTGTGTTCACTACTGGACTATATGTTTCATCGTAGTCTATTTTGTACTTTTGTTGGAAACCTCTTGCAACTAATCGTGCCTTATATCTTCCATCTGTTTTTACCGTAAAAATCCATTTGCTCGTTACTAATTTTTTATTTTCTGCTTTTTTCTTTTCTACAAAAGTCCACGTATTATTCTCTTCTAAAGATTTTATTTCTTCTTCTATTGCTTTCTTCCATTTGTCTTTTTCTCTTGATTCTACTGCTTCTTCATATGTTAACATAGATACTTCAGTATCGTAATCCATTACGTAATCTTTATAACGTTCTGGAAGTCTTCGCTCTCTAGCTGGTTGTATTCTCCTATTTACATCAATTTCTTCTACTCGATCTTCATTTTCCTCAACCTCTTCAATATAAAAAAATTCTTCATTACCTTCATCATTTTGTATATTATTATCAAAACTTAAACGCCTACCAAGATTATCATTATTATTTTCAATATTTATTATTTCTTCATTTATTCTTTCCGCTTCTCTTATTTCGTTTTCATTTATTTCACCTTCATTACTTGCAACATCATTTGTTTCATCAATGAATCTTACACAATTTTCACCTTCTCGATTATTATCCACATTGATGCTTCTTCTTAAATTTTCTCCTGCTCGACATTCTTCACTACCACGCGTCTCTCTTATTACAACTTCTTGTTCGTCTTCATTCGTCTCCCAAAGCCCATTTATTCTTACTATGTTTTCTTCTGGATCAATATATATGCCTTGTTCGTCTTCATTAATCCTTACATCCCTTGCTCTTATAATCTTCCTGTCTTCTTCTACCCAAATTTTATAACCATTTCTTATGTAACCAACTAAGATGCCTTTGTTACATCTCTCATCGAGTTTGCGTAAGCCGGAATTTATTTTGTAAAAGGTTGTAGATCCAAATCTTCTGATGTTTGAAAGGTTTGGTTTTATGTTAAACCACATTTCTGCTGGTGTTTTGTCTAATCCATCCGTAGGACTCCTATTAACAAGGAAGCTAGCTGTCAACAAAGCTTCACCCCATAAATAATTCGGAACACGACCATCAAATAACAAAGCTCTAGTTCTCTCCATTAAGGTTCTGTTTAATCTTTCAGCTTTTCCATTCAATTGAGGTGTATAGGGTATTGTCATAATATCTAATATTATTCCTTTTGAGTTACACCACGAAAGAAGGTTATTGTTTGTAAATTCCCCACCGTTATCACATCTTATTTTATAAACTTTATTTCTGAAATGATTTTCTGCCAAAAATACAAATTGTTTTATTTTCTCAAAAGCTTCACTTTTGAAGGTGATCAAGTAAACAACACAGAAATGTGTGAAATCGTCCAAAAAGGTGATACAATATTTTTTGTTATCCCAAGTGGGAACTTCAATTGGGCCGCAAATATCTGTGTATAATTTCTAAAGGGAATTTTGCTTTAATACGGTTATCTCCAAAGGGCTTTCTTGTCATTTTAGACTTTATGCAGATTTCGCAAATTTTATTCAAATGTCCCCTCCCAATTTCAATCCCATCAACCAGCTTTGCTAGACGCGGCACATCGGATACGTGACCTAGCCTACAATGCCAGATATTGGCACTCTCAGTCAGTAAGGCTTCTCTAGTAAAATTGGCCGAAAAATCTGTCTCATAGAGGCCATTTTTGGTTTTATAGCCTTTAAGAATAATTTTCTTATTTCTAGATATAAATACCTCATCTCCAGAGAAGAAGACTGACCCATTCTTGTCCGTGATTGAACTTACTGATATCAGGTTCCTTGAGACTCCTGGGACATACAGCACATCTTCTATTAAACCAAAATTGGTATTTATCGTACCTGTTCCTTTGGCTATGAGGTTTTCTGCATTCGCACACTTTATATCTATGTTTATTCTTTCTGTAAAATTTATAATGTTTTTGTTATTAAACATATGAGAAGAAGCTCCTGAGTCAATGACTGCTTTTATTGGTATCGTCATGTTTAACTTTTTACAAACCTGGTTCCGGCAATACTTTTGGATGTGGCCTTTCTTATTGCAATTTTTACAAATTTTTATTGTAAAACAATTGTTAGTTGCATGCCCTGTTTTCCTACAATGACTGCATTTTTCATTTTTACAAAATCTTGCAATGTGGCCCGGTTTACCACAGTTAAAACATACTTTCTCTGTTGATTTTAAAACTTCATTATTACAAACCACAGCTTCCTGCATATCTAAATTTTGAAGTCTCAGAATTAGTGTTTGTATATTTTTGTCTTCTCTAGGTGTTATTTCCCAAATATGTTTAAATAATTTCAAGTTATCAGGCAGTATAGTTATTATTTTCTGCATTAAATTCTCTTCAGATATTTTATATTCAGTGCTATTTATCTCTGCACAAAAATTTTGTAAAAAACCAATGTCGTCAAAAATATTTCCTGTATGGTTATAACTATAGAATTTAATGATTTTGAGATGATTGTCTTCTTTAATATTATGTCTAAAAACTAAATCCAACGTATCAAAAATATCTTTTGTTGTTTTACAGTTAATTACATAATGTAATAATTGTTCATCTATAGCATTTAATATTATATATTTCGCTTTCGCTTCATTGATATCTTTTCCATCATGGCATTTTGCTTCCAGAAATAATTTCGTAATCTGTCTCCAATATTTGTAATTCGAATTTTTTCTTAGTTTATTTAGCGAATCCATTTCTATACAAATGTAAAAATACTTACAAAGACTCCAGTTATTTTTGACAAACCTTTTTCCGTTGCTACGGTTATAAAATCAACATCTGGTTGACAGGCATATTATTGACGACTGAAAAATACTAAATTAGAAAATTATTCTTCTGTCTGGGCCCATAACCTGTTAAAGAAAAACCAGGTGGGCTATGGAAGACGTGTAATAAAATCTACAAACTCTGCTTGGTACTTTACATAATTATATAATGCTTTTAGGTTGAATACACGGATCGATCTAAACACACTAAGAGACCTGACACAACATCAGCAGTCATCACCTATATTTTAAATTTAACATGACATGTGCCATTGATTGAAAATAATCTGTCCAGCCAGGACACAAATGAGGTTTGATAAACAAACCCCATTCCAACAATAACAACAACAGTTTCGATAGGAAACGAGGACACAGTCGTAGCAGGAGTAGGTCACGTCCTAGGAATCCGGATTTGTGCTGGTACCATGATCGTTTCGCGAGCAAGGCAGCGAAGTGTGTCCAACCTTGCAAATGGAGTGCGGCACAATCGGGAAATGCGAATCTCGGTCGGTAGCGACGACGACCGAGCGTAAATTTGAAAGTCGTCGCTTGTTTATTTCCGACAAATTAACAGGACAAAATTTTTTGGTTGATACTGGATCTGATATCTGCTGTTACCCCCGACGCTTAATAAAGGGTCGTTTAGAGGAAAGCGGATACGAACTTTTCGCTGCAAATCAATCATCTATTAAAACTTATGGCACTACTGCTCTTCATTTAGACCTTGGTTTAAGGAGAGATTTTGTATGGAATTTTGTAATCGCAGAAGTTAAAACGCCTATTATTGGATCGGATTTTCTGAGCCATTATAATTTACTACCGGATTGTAATAAACAAAGGATTATAGACGGTGTTACAAACCTTAGTGTTGCAGTGACCGCAGCAAACGTCGTACAGTCTAGTGTTAAGGCAATCGTGCTTCCGAGCAATGAGTACTCGGATTTGCTTTCGGATTTTCCTGATATAACGCGACCACCAGGGATTGATAGGGTAGTGAGACATTCAACAAGGCACCACATTGAGACAACTGATGGACCCCCAATTTCGTGCAGACCACGACGGCTGGCTCCTGATAAGCTTCGTGTGGCTAAGCAAGAGTTTGACGCAATGGTTCGAGCTGGTACGGCTAGACCTTCAAATAGCCCTTGGTCTTCAACCTTACACCTAGTTCCTAAGAAAGATTCAACCTGGCGGCCTTGCGGTGATTATAGGATTTTAAACGCGCGAACTATTCCTGATATCCGGTTAGGCATATTGGAGATTTCGCTAGCAATCTTGCTGGATCAACGATATTTAGTACGATTGATTTAGTAAAGGCATATAATCAGATACCTGTATTTGATGATGATATTTGTAAAACTGCGATCATAACGCCTTTCGGATTATTTGAATTTCCGTACATGACTTTTGGATTAAGGAACGCAGGTCAAACCTTTCAACGCTTCATCGATGAAGTCGTGCGCGGCCTTGATTTCTGTTTTACGTACGTTGATGACATTCTAATACATTCAATGAATAAGGAAATTCATGCAGAACACCTTAAAATACTGTTCGGTAGGTTACGTCAGTTCGGTGTTGTTATTAACCCAGCAAAGTGCATTTTTGGTGCGTCTGAAGTTACCTTTTTAGGTTATCAGATCAGTGCAGAAGGCACAAAGCCTCCGAAAGAGCGAATTCAGGCGCTCGCAGAGTTTCCACCTCCTAAAACGGTGCAGGGAATGCGTCGTTTTCTAGGAATGTTAAACTTTTATCGCAGATTTTTGCCTGGTGCTGCAAAATTTCAAGCGCCACTTATTGACACGATTGTTTCCATCCAAGGCAAAGGTGCAAAACCATTTCCTTGGACGGAAGAATTAGAAAAAGACTTCATAGCTTGTAGGGATAGTCTTTCCGCAATTACCTTGCTCTCTCACCCAGATACTGCACAACTAGGTTTATTCACCGACGCTTCGGGAACTCATGTAGGCTCATGTTTACAGCAACGTCGGAGTGATAATGAGAGCTGGCGTCCCTTAGCATTCTTCAGTAAGAAGCTAACAACTAAGCAGAAGGAGTGGCCCGCTTATTATAGGGAACTTCTGGCTGTTTACGAGAGTGTTCAGCATTTTAGACATTTCTTGGAAGCGCAACACGTCATAATTTTTACAGACCACAAGCCTCTTATTTTCGCATTTAGACAGCGAAGAGAGAAGTTGCCACCGGTTCAATTAAACCAGTTGAGTTTTATTAGCCAGTTTTCCACCGATTTCGTTTTTCTTAAGGGTGACGACAACGTTGTGGCAGATTCTATGTCGCGTATAGAGGCAATTTCTCTTACAGACGATTACGCTGCTCTGGCTGAAGCTCAAGAGGTGGATGAAGAGCTTGTTAGTTTGCTCGCAGATTCTTCCTTGAAATTGGAATCAGTTCCTATTCCAGGAACTGATGTTTCCGTAACGTGCGATGTATCAACGGGGAAGCCGAGACCGTATTTACCTGCGTCATTTCGACGGCCGGTATTTCTTAGATTGCACAATCTCAGCCACCCTAGCGCGCGTACAAGCGCACGCCTGGTTGCAGATCGTTATATCTGGCCGTTGCTTAGAAAAGATTGTATGTCTTGGGCGCGCTCTTGCGTCTCATGCCAGCGTAGTAAGGTTACCAGGCATATTTCATCTCCGTTAGGCAATTTTGGTGGCACGAATTCTCGTTTTCAACATGTGCATATAGACATTGTTGGCCCATTACCTTTTTCAAATGGTTTCACATACTGCCTCACTGCAATTGATAGATTTACTAGGTGGGCAGAGGTATGGCCGATGACATGCATTACCGCAGAAGAGGTAGCAGATACCTTTGTCAACGGGTGGATTTCGCGATTCGGTGTACCACTCGTTGTCACTACAGACCAAGGCAGACAGTTCGAGTCTACCTTGTTTAAAGGGTTGTTACAGGTTTGCGCAACTAAGCGAATCAGAACAACCAGTTATCATCCGCAAGCTAATGGAATGATAGAACGTTTACACAGACAACTTAAGGCTGCTTTAATGTGTCACGCAGAAACGTGGAGTAAAGCTTTACCTTTTGTTCTGTTGGGCATTAGGACGGCACTCAAGGAGGACTTGAAATGTTCTTCTGCTGAGTTATTATATGGAGAGCCTCTGAGACTTCCAGGAGATTTCGTAGTACCATCTTCGCCAACTAGCGATTATAGCTCGTGCAATTTCTTGGTACGACTACGAAAGGTCATGGCTGACCTTCGGCCAATTCCTGCATCTCGGCACTCAACTCCGTCCGTTTTTATTTTTAAAGATTTGTCGACCGCCACGCATGTATTTTTACGCGATGACACGGTTAGGCGTTCACTTCAACCACCGTACACAGGACCATACAGGATCCTTGACAGGAAATCAAAAACTTTAACTTTGGATGTTGGAGGAAGGAAGCAGGAAGTTAGTGTGGATCGAGTTAAGCCAGCACATCTGGAATCTGAAGATGAGCATAAATCAACTTCAGAAGCACCGGTCAGCAAACCATCGTGTTCAGAAGAACACGATGGTTTGCTGACCGGTTGCAGGAGAACCTACGGTGCTTCTTTCGTCATCTGGGAGCTCCATTCTTTTGCCTGCATCGAGGGTGCCTCCGCCATCAGCTGATGATCCTGTCGTTACGACGCGTTCTGGTCGTAAGGTTAGATTCAGGGACGTTTTGGATCTATAATGCCAGAAGTCCCATTGAATTTTAAGTTAGTACCTATTCATTTAATTATAATGTAATTTATTTTAATTTTCTTAATTTTTGTGGACTTGGTGTCCCAAATATAAGTACTTCTTCTGCAATCATCTCAGTTTTTCTTATTCTGAATGATTGTAGCTTTATTTAATTTCACCCTTATTGGTTTCCCTTTTTCCTTTGGGGATTTTCTTCTTCGTAGGGGGGTGATGTGGCGACTCGACCATAAATACTTTTTGGTTGGTTTCTTTATGGAGCCACGATTTTTTAATTTGAATGGGGTTTGGTTTTGGAATCTGTCAGGGAGATGAAAATTATTCTTGAGAAGGGTTACGTATTTGTGAAAAGATATATTTTACTTATATAATAATGATTTGCCTGTTTTTAATCTATTAAGCTCAACCATGTACCTACTCTGCAATAAAGTGATAAACAACCAAGAGCCCATTTAATTCAGTTGATATCCATCGCATCGCCAGGAATAATCCAGACATCATTCGAAGATAAGTATTTTAAAGTAATTGGAGCGGAGCTAGAGATAAGGGAACCTGCACTCTAGCTTCCCCAAAGTATCTTAAGTAAAAGCGCAAAAAACAACAAATTTATCAAGCCAATTGATATTCAGATACTATTTTCATAAGTGAAATGAGACGAAATTTTACTGCCGTTATTTTCGCCCACGCCTTTAGCTCGCTGTCGACTTGGTAGGGAGAAGGGCTCCTTAAAGACGCTTACCTAATGTAGTTTGCACCAAACGGTAACGTCGCATTTCTGAATTATTTTCATGGTTCACTCTGTACTGCTGGTTCATTGTCAACCACTCCACCATACACATTACCCTCCTTCGGCAGTCGGGTAATAAGCTCAAATAAAATAGTAAACTGTGTTTTATCGATAATTTTTTTTTTCATGGACAAATTCTATTGTTATATGCAATCGAATCGGTTACCACATTAGTTCATCACTAAATGATTGATAATGAGCAAGCAAAATGAAAAATGACAGGCTGGACGGAGAGAAATTTAATCATAGCAACGTATTACGTATGCACAACTAGTTGCTAATAAAATTGGACAGGCTTTAAATGTGGAGAAATTAATATGTTAATAGCATCTGATTATGCTTTTAATAAGATAACGTACATTGCTCGTACATTGCTTCGGTAGGCATTTCACACTCAGCCAGTTGGTAATTTGTTCAGATTTTGAATATACCCCCGCCATTGCAACAGCGGGTTGGCGGCTCACATGTTTTTTCTAAAAACTGTGGTTTTAAAATAGTACATTGCTTCAAATTTTACGTACTTTCGGTACATTGCTCTCACGCATATCGCATGGCCAATGTGGCCATTTGTTCACCCAAGAAATTCCTTAAGTTTAGACAAAGCAACGTATAACGCACAACTAGTTGCTAATAAAACTGAACAGGCTCTAAATGTGGAGAAATTTTATTTTTATAAATACTCTTTAACGGTTAATAGTATCTGGTTGTGCTTTTAATATGATAACGTACATTGCTCGTACATTGCTACGGTAGGCTTTTCACAGTCATATAGTAGGTAATTTGTTCAGATTTTGAATATACCCCCGCCATTGCAACAGCGGGTTGGCGGCTCACATATTTTTTCTAAAAACTGTGGTTTTAAAATAGTACATTGCTTCAAATTTTACGTACATTCGGTACATTGCTCGTACATTGCTCTCACGCATATCACATGGCCAATGTGGCCATTTGTTCACCCAAGAAATTCCTTTAGTTTAGACATAGCAACGTATAACGTAGGCACAACTAGTTGCTAATAAAATTGAACAGGCTCTAAATGTGGAGAAATTTTATTTTTATAAACTCTCTTTAACGGTTAATAGTATCTGGTTGTGCTTTTAATATGATAAAATAATATGTTTATTATATATATATATTTTTTTTTTTATATATTTATATATATTTCTCATTTCTACGCGTGGACATAACAAAATTTATGTCCACGCGTAAGGCTGCGTTTTCACCAGAGATGCGTGAGGTAGCTAGATGGTCCGAGGATGCGTAGCGAGGCTGTGGCACTGTGTGTTTCCACCAGAGATGTGCTAGACTGTTGAGCGGTGCGAGGATACGTAGCGAAGCTGTGAAACGGTGCGCAGATGGGCGGTGCGAGAATGTGTAGCGGGCTCGTTTAAGATGCGGTGTGGTGGAAGCGGAGCACGCGGATGATATAGATATGTCGCATCAAGGCTGGCCGATAGATGCAAACCATCGGGAAGTCAGGATGTATTCCCTTAGGTTAAGACATCGTGTGTGGGCAGGTCGGTGGGTATAATCGTGCAAATGAAATCACAAGTTATTCGATACACTGGGTTTATTCAAATAGACACAAGTTACATTCTTGCTTACTAATATTACGGATCGACACTGATTCTACGACGTCTTCGGTCTAAGGCTGCCAGTAATCAACTGCTCTTTTTCGCACCACGCAAGTGCTTATCGCGCGCCAATGCGTAGTTGCTCTTGATTGCCGCTAGGGGCGTGCTTGTGATTTGTTTTGAGGTCCGTACTATTGACTAAACCCGACACGGACATCCTCCGAGATTGGCGTCCTCGTCTGTTCCTAATTTTCAGGTTTTAACAGTGTATCGAATCATGTGGAAATCCTCAAACCTTGGGGAAAGCTGAGGGGTCTGTCAGACTCCTACTGACTTAAACTTATTCCACAGGGATCACATCTGGGACCTATTCTGTTCAACATTTTTATAAACGACGTAACACTATGCTTAACTTCAAACATTCTAAATTTTACTTATTTGCGGATGACCTTAAAATCATGAGACCCATTCAGAGTAATCAGGACGCTTATAAGAAAACATCAACCGACTAACGCTCTGGTGTAAAGAAAATAATATGATATTAAATATTAGCAAATGTAATTATATCCAATTCACGCGAAACAAACATCCACAACCTAACAAATATTTTATTGAAGGAGTCCAATAGAAACTATGTGTTGTCCGTGATCTAGGAATTCAGCTCGACAGTGCACTCAAATTTGATGTCCATATCCTAAACATTGTGTCAAGGGGCTTCAAAATACTAGGGTTTGTTATACGGAATTGCAAAGAATTCAAGCGATCCTCAACAAAAAATAAACTATTTAACACCCCGATATTGGAATACAGTTTAGTCATTTGGAACCCACATTACGATGTCTATATTAAACGCTTGGAGAGTGTTCAAAGACGTTTTCTATAATATCTCAGTTATGGAGATCATTTAGCAAAGCAGATAACGAGTTACAAAGATAGGATGAAACATTACCAGATTAAAACGTTGTCTAGACGAAGGGAATTAATAGATTTAATATTTCTACACAATATTATTAACGGGTCCATTGACTGCATCGAACTCCTGAACTCCATAAATATAAACATACCCAACCGAATCCCAAGAAAAAAAGTTTTCAATTTATTGGAAATAGAATAGGTACCATACTCAAAAACCAATCTTGGTCACTATGCCGCTGTACACAGACTATAGGCAATATAATACTTTGTCGAAAACTTCTGACATTGACATTTGTGAGCCATTGCATAAATTTAAAAAATCAATAATAGAGGTTGAGTTTTTATTTTTAAGTTACACTATAGTTTTATGTTTTAGATTTTAATTTAATTTTATATTTTTTTATAGTTTATTTTAAAAGTGCTTTACTCTCTGTAACAATTTTTTTTCCTATTTTGTGTACCATTATGTCATTATGTTTTTATTTTAAATTTGTTTTAAAAAGTATACATTTTTGCCGTCTGGTTTGCCATAATGTTCGTAAATCCTAAGGTTAATTACATATAAGCAGTTAGTCTTTTTTTATAAGTATGCCATGTTTTGATTTGTTTTTTTCTTTTTAAGTTTTACTATTATCTTGTAATAATAGATTATACTTTAGTTTCTATTTAGTCGATAATTTAAAATGCATGCTGTGGCCTCCTATAATTGAGGGAGTACACTTGTTATTACTTCATGTTGATGATCCATTGTGTTTTATGTGTACATCTTTCGTTGGAGGTCCTGAATAAATAAATAAATAAATAAAACCACATGGTGTTCTCTAGGCCGTAATTCGTCTTGAGAGGCGAGCGTGGAACACACACGTCGCCTTCTCGGGCCTCTCTCAGGTGACAGATCCCCAAATCTATCACCCGCAGGCTTCATAATCTTGTCCTTGCTCCATGCCACCTCATGGTCACCTCGCGTACCACACGTCGTCTTAGTCCACTCCATCCTGGCAATCGCCCATCATACAAGGGATGTTTTCTGAAACATACAAAATTTCCAAACAGTAGGTATTCTCTCGTCCAATCCTGACTCATACTCTTAGAGTGAGGAAACAATCAAACATGATCATTTAAATTAAATCTCTCTATTTCCAATTTAAACAAAATAGCAATTTAATCATCGATTTGGTACCTAAAAGTACCTAGTCTTCGTGATTACAAAGTTCAAATACCACTGATAGTCATTAATCTCAAATTAAATCAAACAAAAGAAACCAACAGGTATCTTTTTGGGATTTATGGGTAGAGGTGGACACCAAATGAAAGACCGTTTTATAAAGGTTTCAATAATACAGTTTAATTACCCTTTACTTGTTAAATTGGAAGGTGTGTTTCAGTAATACTTTATGATAAATGTGTTCCCTAGCACGGCTGACGCGATTGTGTATTGTGACCAGGGGGGTGACCATAAGCTCTTAGAGCGGTATCAATTTGAGATCGAATAAGGGACAGATGTATCTGACGTGTACACTTACTCGATCTCAAATTGAGATCGCTCTAAGAGCTTATGGTCATCGCCCAGATAGGATTTCGGCAGTGTTGCCAGGGCCTTTAAGTCAAAAGTTACATTTAATATCCTAAAATGTTACATTTTTGCTGCAAAAGCTACATTTTATTTTTAATTTCAAGTTTTTTAGGTCGGAGGCAAATTGCTGTCAGCAAAATGGCGGCATATAAAGGAATCTATGATGTCTAATGGTGTATTTAATCTTATGATAAAACAGATTCTAGTTTCATTTGTTCGCAGCGCCATCTTTCCAGTTGTTGCTATCTAGTCTAGCACCTAACTTATTCTATTAGTTCTGTGGTGGTGAATCTGTTAGTTTTACACTGAACTAACTACTAATATTCGATATGTATAGAACCCTCTTAACGTACTTTTTTACCATATGTTCTTAAGAGGGCTGTTCTGCCGCGCTAGCGATATCAGCAGTAACTGCATGATGTATTGACAGCTGTTTTAAATGGGAAATGTTCCTTAAGGCGCGTCCCCGAGCAAAACGCCGCGCTAGTCGAATTTTGTGCAGTTTTTAAGAGAGATAGCTCTTAAAAACTGCACATAATTCGACTTAGTAACTTAGTACTTACTGCTATTATTATATTTCAGTTGCTTCAACTAACACTAGATATAATAGGGTTTTCGTCATTTAAAACTATTCTAATATATACACAATTTTATTGAGTAAAGAATATAAAAGCGCTTTATTTTGGCTACACGTTTCAATCATCACAATTAATATACCTTAAAAAAAGAAGTCAGGAAAAACAAAATTGTAACAAAATCTTTGCGCACCAATTACTCAAAACTATCCAAAACGTACTTACTGCTCTTATCACAAGCGCGGCAGTGTTAATAAAGGGCAAAATCGCCTCAATGCAAAAACAAAAAAAAACATTTTCGACGATGATTTGTCATCTCTCTTTATTGTGTATTAAATTGAGTTCTAGTGAATCGCTTTCATTAAGTTTTGTTCTATACTTTTTTTAATTTTCTGAAATCACAAGACATGACAATTAGACAGGCTTATTATATTAAGACGAAAACTAAAAAAATATTGTTTTAATATATAGGTGTGACATCCACCAACCCGCACTGGGCCCGCGTGGTGGATTACGGCCCATTCTCTCTCACAGAGAGAGAATGGGCCGGTGTCCCAGCAGTGGGAACATTAATAGGCTGATGATGTGATATAGCGAATTGGAGACAAAAAAAACATCAATTAACCTAGCATTAGTTTTTAATAATATCGTTTGTAATAAGCGTAGAGGTTTAAATCACATTAATTAAAAATCGTTGGTTTGTTTCCACACTTTACACAGAAATTTTACTTGCTTACACTTGCAATAAAATATTTATTTTTCTACGTTCTTTCTTCTTCTTTTACGGAACGGAACGGCCCTTACTTCTTCTTCGAATCTTTTACAGAACATTGATTACCTACCTCATTTCGGAATGGTCAAAGTTATTCAAACACCTAAAAGATGCTCGCTCATTATTATCTTATCAGCATCAATAGGTACTTATTAATACACAAACAATAAATGTAGGTAATCACCGGAACTTCTCTCGCGCATCTCTCACAGTTCTATGACAACAAACATTAACACTACGCAACATTCAACAAAACAACTCACCAGAGAGTTTGTAATTACAAACTCTCTGCAAATCACAATCAGCCATGTAAATTTTCTTTTTCGAGCTAAGTACCTACGAAACCGCGCGAACTCGCAAAGTAGGAAACTTACGCGCAGACGCTCAAGCAAAATCAAGTTTTAATTAATGCAGAATATGTTACATTTTCACATGGCGCGTTTTGTTTAGAGTCATCTCTGAGTATGATCAAAGAGTATGTAACACTTGAGGATATTTACATTAAGTCTATGCACTTGAGTATAGTCCTCGCCAAACTTTTTGGCCGCCCTGAAGATGGTTTACCGGATGCGTGAGGCACGAAACGGTGCTGTTTTTGTATGAGATTTTCTATTGCGCAGCCATTGTAGCCAACTTTAGGGCGGCCAAGAAGTTTGGCGAGAACTATATGATATGGAGCGCCAGTTTTAGATGCGTTCAATTTGGGTGCGTTCGTTAACTGTTTGCAATAAAATTGTATTATTACAAATTGTTCTCAAAAGTTACGAAAATTGCCATAAATATAAAAAATGCTTACATGTTACGCGAGGGGGTCAAAAGTTACGAAAAATGTAAGAAAAGTAACCTTCTGGCAACACTGCATTTCAGTCTCGACTACCTGTCATGGGTTCGGAGTCAATCCAAATAATGAAAGGTTAGACAGAGACAGACATAGAGCATTTCAGATTTATTTTTGTTAAACTCCAACACGCCCCCTCAAAAATAAATCCTTTTCTCTTTAATTACGACATACTCTTAATAATACCTTTCTCATACCATCTTTCAACAATAATAAAAACACACACCTTCCTTTCTCTCTCTCTGGGGAAAACAATATCATCATGGTCCAACATTCATTGCGCAGGATTAGGGAAACCCAGGAAAACCTAATCAGACCAATTAATCATTTCATCTATTATAATCAAAGAGCAACACGGACCACCGGCGGACCGGAGGGGAGTAGCCATATCGTTTTTTAACACGCTTTTATTAGCTTGGTATGTATGTATCTATGTATCTATGTATCAATGTAACAATGTATCAATGTATCAATGTAACGGAATCTTTGAACGTGATTTTCACCCACTTCAAAACGTTGAATTGATTTGAAACTTTGCACACTTATCAAAGACCGATGACAATGTAATAATTTAAACAGTTTGTCCCATTATCCTTACCATTAAAGCGTGTTTTTTAGTTTTTAGAACTACAATTTATTCCCGATACAAAACTGTCTGTCATTTTTTGCGGGGGGAAATCTGCTCTACCCACACTTTCTCAAATTCTCACACAAAAATAATCGTCTGTTACTACGAAACTCACACATAAAAAAAAAAAATACACTAACAATTTCACACACACATAGATACTTTCTGTGTTATAACAGTATAATGAGATAACGCAACTACACTGACAAGATGCTTACAGCCGTGGTTGTAACTACTGTCGATACGCATTATCGATAAAATCAAGAACTCGGTTAGGGATATTAGGTGTAATAAAAAAACTTTTTTACAAAAAAATACTACCGACTTCCAAATAAGAAAACTACAAAGTGAAAAATAACTTTATTTTTGGAAGTCGGTGTCTTTCGTAGGTACCATTTTTTTTCGTTATGGACACCGACTTCCAAAAATAAAGTTATTTTTCACTTTGTAGTTTTCTTATTTGGAAGTCGGTAGTATTTTTTTGTATAAAGTTTTTTTATTTTTCACTTTTTAGTTGTACCTACCTAATAGGCAAGTTGTTTAGTAAGTTTCCTATAACGCCAGAATAGATTACCCGAATATCATGAAACTTGAACAAAACCGATCAAATGAGAGATCAGCTTACCCCTTAAGAGCATACTGGCGTTATGTTATGTTATGAAATGGTATAAACAATAAACAGTCATGCGATTTCAGCAGTCCCGAGAGATTTGCCGTTATTTATTGAAGAGTTCTGTTGTATATCTTCGAAGTTCTTCATCAGATCTTCACCAAATTAAAATGGGACCAATTTCGGAACATACTCTTTCAAACAAAAAAAGAATTTTCAAAATCGGTCCACAATTGACGGAGATATCGGTGAACATACACAAAAAAAAAAAAAAAAACATACAAGAAGTCGAACATAGAACCTCCTCCTTTTTCGAAAGTCGGTTAAAAAGTGATACAAAGGTAGATATTATATAAAGGATTGGATTATATAAACGAATCAGGAATAGTGAGAGTGGCACTAATGGCATCATAGGATGATAGTCTGTCATCTGGTGGAGTGAATGAATGTTGATGACTCTGGAAGATAATTTTTGAAGTTGAGAAATCTAAAGCTTCATTTCCCCACTATGACCAAGGTGAACTACATCAGGTGGACTGTACGCTCGTTTACCTTGTCCATGATATAAAAAAAACTTACGGGACAAATACAGTGTGGCGTTAGAGTTGGTTTGGTGCCCTCGATTAATCTCCTTCTATTGTTCGCCAACACATGAAAGTCAGAGGTCTTAAAATGATTTGAGCAAATGACGCTATTTCTTGTGGGAATCCAGGTTTGTCTATTGTTACAAAATTTCTGCCATGTATCCCTTAAATTTGGATCTTTGGGAAACCTGCAATAAATAAATTAAAAAACATTATAGTTGAAGTTCACACTAAGTAATTTTAATAATGTGTTAATACTCGTAAGTATTGTATTATTTTTAATTTAACTTTATTATTCAACTATGTATAAAAAATAAAGCTTACAATATAATATTTTAAACAAATCAGAAAACATAATCTCAAAAATGTCTCTGTATGGATATAGACTCCTTTGCCATTTTTATCGATAACTATTTACAAACAAACCGGTAACAACACTTTCGCTCGGCGACAGCGACTACTCGGAAACAGACTCGGACCAGTCGCTCGACCGATCCGCATATTGTATGAGCGCGAGCGGCCTGTGTTGGTAAACAAATCCGAAACGTCACTACCTATAATATTGTAATTTTTAAGTTTTATAGAAGTAAATAGTAATAATGTGATTAAAAATTACTTACATATGAAAGGTAACGCCATCTTTTTGTAAATTTGACGTGGCAGATCTCTTTTTGCAGCAAAATACAGAACAATTCGGCATTTTTTTAGGACGTCGATTCAGTCGCGTAACTAGATTTAGTCTACTGCGCAGTTTGGCTGCAACTAGTTTTATTGTACGCATAGGTCCGCGTGGACTTGTACTTTGACAGAGGGGAACGCCTGTGTATGGCTACTCCCCTCTGGTCCGTGTTGCTCTATGATTATAATTAATGAAATATTAAAGTTATTTGTCTAATTATTAAAACCAAGCTCTTATAATTAAAACATCCTTAATTATAACCAAGCTTTTATAGCTAACTTATTATTATTATTATTTAATACTTCATGCACACATACGTACAGAGGCGGACTTAATGCCATAGGCATTTTCTACCAGTCAACCTTTGGGTGATGCAGAGAACAATAGTGGTAGGTGCAATATTGAAAGTAAATCACGACAAGATAGGTTTATTCAAATACAAATATATACATACATACTATAAAATACACACAATACATATTAAAACAAATAAACTAAACACACAAATATACTTAAACAGTTTGTAGTAGCAGATATTTGGAGAACATTAACGCTATGACGATACTACTGCCAACTTCTTACGAACGTGCTCGCGAGCTTTCACTTTGAATGCCAATCGGTTGTTTGCCATCCTGTTTTCTTGGGGGAGCGCATTCCACAGAGAGATAGACTGAACGAAGAAAGAACAGTGAATGAAGTCAGTGCGATGAGTGGGACATTGAAGAAGACGGTTATGTGAAGAGCGAAGATTTTTGTTGTGGTTGTCGCAAGTATATTGAAAGTGAGGGGCTAGATAACTAGGTGTGTTGGAGGAGGTAAGAAATGAAAATAAGGTAGTTAGTGCCCTTAGCTCTCTGCGTTGACGTATGGGCAACCACTTTAAAAGTGACCGATGCGCAGAGACATGATCATATTTACGCAGATTAAAAACGAATCGAATGCAGTAATTTAGAAGACGGTCAAGATTTTTGAGGAGATCCGCATTCAGGTCATAATAACACACGTCACCAAATTTTTTAAACGATACAGAGCCCGCAGAGTACCAGTGACCTTCTGACTGACACTAGCAACTTGAGTACGCCAGTTAAGGGTACTATCGATGCGCAAGCCTAGGACCTTCACGTCAGTGCTAAATGGAACAATCGTACCGTTGAACAGAACATGTGGCAAAGTTGCACCATCCACCTTAGCGATGCTGCGAGGACTCCCGATGATGATCGCCTGGCACTTATTGGGGTTTACAGCAACGCCAAACCTATCAGACCACGCCATTAAGTCCCCATTTAACTTGCCGATAACGTCCGGTATTTCGTCGACACTCCCTTGACAATACAACTGAAGGTCATCTGCATATAGATGATACGCACACTGAAGTTCAGAAGTAATGAAATTAATAAAAATAGAAAACAGAAGAGGAGATAGAATGCCGCCTTGAGGAACGCCAGTTTTCAAATCACACCAATGAGATGAAGAATCTCCAACGTGAACCGACTGCTGACGCCCCTGAAGGTAAGAGGTGAACCATTCCAGTGCTTTGGGGGAGACCATCAAATAGGACAGAATGGCTAACAGGATTTCGTGACTGACGGTATTGAAGGCGTTCGAGAAATCAACCAACACCAGTACAGTGACTTTGGTATCTTCCAGTCCCGCCCTTATATCACCAGTCACTTTAAGAAGGGCCGATACAGTGCTGTGACCGGGCCTGAACCCAGATTGTAGAGAGCTAATGAGTAAATTATTCTGCACAAAAATTGAAATTTGTTTGTGGACACAGGCCTCAAGCACTTTGGATAGGAAGGGAAGGATAGAAATGGGCCGGAAGTGGGTTGGAAGAGTGGGATTGGAAACTTTGGGAAGTGGACGAACATAGGCTTTACGCCACAAAGAGGGGAATACTCCGGAATACAAGGAATAATTTACTATATGGGTGATGGGAGATAGAAGTTGATCCAAGACAATGATTACCATATCACGAGTGATATTATCATATCCCACCGCTTTGGATTTGATGGCGAGAATTACCTTTTTGATCTCACCCGGTTCAACTGGAACGAAACGAAAAGGATTAATGTGAGGTCGCGTTAGACCAGAAAGAAGAGACAGAGTTTGTTCCTTAGTTAGGCGATCCATAGTAGGCACAGTAGAGAAATGACGGTTGAGATCATCTAAGTCGATAGAATTAGGAAGGTCTAAATGTCGCGGTTTGCCGATACCAAGGGTTCCTAGGAACTTCCAAATATCGGCAGAAGAAGAAGAACAAATATTTTGCAGAATGTGGCGGCGTTTAGCATTGCGTATCATCTGGTTACATCTGTTCCTTGCAGCCTTGAATAGCACCCAGTTTTCGTCAGTTCGATCCCTTTTAAATTTTCGGAAAGCGCGATCCCTGCGTCGCATGGCCATCTTTATGCCACTTGTCATCCAAGGCGCAGGAGGACGTTTCAGTTTCACTTTTCTGATCGGAGCGTGGAGATTATAAAGGTTGATTACAACATCGTTAAAGATTGCCACCTTATCGTCAACCGAAGAGGCCTCCGTCACAACCTCCCAATCGATAACAGATGCATCCTTCTTGAGTTTCTCGACGTCCATCCTGGCAAAACAACGCCTGTACAGAACCCTGGGTTTAGGTTTAGGAGGTTTGAGGATATAAGAAAGGAAAATCATGTCGTGATGAGAGAAGCCAGGAGCGTCATGTTGACCATGGGATGAGACAAGGGAGGGATTCGAGGTGAGGATAAGATCGAGCCAGGTGTCATCGCCAGATTTATTATAATGGGTCGCCTGGAGCGGCAACACGTGCAGACTAGCTGACTCGATAAGATGGAGAAGCTTACGGGATCGAGGGGAGTTTTGAGAAAGGAGGTTTGTGTTGAAATCACCCATGATGATGTGGTGCGCATACTCTGAACCCAAAGATTCAAGAACTGATTCGAATTCAGTGAAGAAATCGACATTCGGGGGACAGTAGACAACACCGATAATGGTTTTGGCTCCTTTGACGCAAACTTCAAGGAAGATGAACTCAGCAGAGGCAGAATAATTTGAAGAGGAAGTAGCAAGTATTTTGTAAGGAAAATCACTGCGAAGGTATATGGCCACACCACCCCCTCCCTTGCCAATCCGATCGTTCCGTATGAGAACAAAACCAGTAAGAGGTGGTGGACAGAAGATGCGGTTTGAGCCAAGCTTCGGAAATCAGGATAGCGTGAAAGTTGCTGTTATTGAAGACATCATACAGCTCACTGTAGTGACTGGCAACACTCTGAGCGTTAATATGACACACATTCACCAACCGACTAGACTCATCGTTGAAATTATGTAGAATAAAGTCACCAAGGGTGTCACCAAGAGAACAAAAGCTTGGTTCGCTTGAAGAGGCAGCAGATACATTAGCAGACAAATATGACTCATTATCAGACATAAACAGATGAAGTACTTATCTGTAGCATTACAATCAAGCTACTTATTATAATTAACACAATATGTAATCATTCTTGTAATTATAACCAAGCCTTTTTCAGCTTCATTTTTAGCCATGTAGTTATCTTAGCAGTTACCTATTTTGCTTTTATGTACTATGTTATTATCATAGTTTACTGCCCATTTGTGGCATAAAAATCACATTGTACAGTGATCAAATACTTTAAAGTTAAACAAGTAAATCGTAGTACTTTTTCTTTCTATTATATCAGTTCATTCACAAGGACCAAAGCCACTTCCAATAATTTCGTTTCGAAACCTACTTGAGATTTATGGTTCTTTAAAATTTGTTAAGACCCTTTTAAGTCTGACCATAATAAATTATTGTTCTTGCTTGCATACTGACTCAGAAAGTTTAATTCTTGGGTCAGTTCCCATATTATGGGGGACTACCTTTAATCCTTTCACTCCATCTTATCTGGCAAGAATTATCGATATTTTAATTTTTATTAATACAAGTTTTATTACAACTTTGTTTATAAACATCGTTTGGCTTTAGTATCTATGTTATTAGAGTCTTTTAATGAGCGAATTATACTACTTTTAATCCATTCATCAGTTTTAAAATTATATATTTTCACAATTCAAATGGTGTTCGAGTTTCTTTCAAATATTTGGAACTAACAGCTTGCAGACTGTTTTAATCCATAAATATACTTAAACGAATATAATTAATAATAATAATCACCTGCATATATTTAGTGACGCATCTCAAATTGCATACGGTGCACGTCTATATGTTCGAAGTACAAGTCATGATGCTAATGTCCTAGCACGTTTACTTACAGCCAAAAGCAGAGTAAATCCAATTAAACCAACTACGATACCAAGGCTTGAACTTTGCGCGGTGTTGGTTGGTGTTCGTCTTTACGGAAAGGTGATTCACGCTCTTAGAGCTCAAGTCAGAAGTGTCACCTTTTAGACTGACTCGACGGTTGTATTAGGCTGGTTGAAGATGTTACCAAATAAATTACAGCCGTTTGTGCGCAACCGTATCGCAGAAATATTGGACAAGACAGCTGCATGCTCCTGGAGGCACGTCCCTACAAATTTATACCCAGCTGACCATATATCACGCGGTACAGATGTATCTCTTTTGAAATCTTTAGATCTGTGGTGTTCAGGCCCTGAATTCTTGAGATACGACATCTCTAAATGGCCTAGTAATCCTACTGTACCAAAGGAAAAACTTCCTGAAATTCGGTCCGAAGTTTCTTTATTTGTCACTACCGCAAGTCCACTACCAGTTATAGAATATAATAGCTTCTCAAGTTTCACTACTCTTAAACGGTCGGTGGCATATGTTTTAAGATTTATAACTAATTACACTAAAAATTATAATTATTATTATTATTAATTATTAATTATATTATTAATAGAGCAGTGGTGGCCCAGTGGTATCGGCCGCGACTTACAAGTTGTAGGTCGTGGGTTCGAGCCCAGGCAGGCGCTTTACTTTGTGTAAATTATTTCATCACCACTGCTCTTTTAACGGTGAAGGAAAACATCGTGAGGAAACCGGCATGTCCAGGAACCAAAAATTCGAAGACATGTGACATCCACCAACCCGCACTGGGCCCGCGTGGTGGATAATGGCCCATTCCCTCTCACAGAGAGGAGGCCTGTGTCCTAGCAGTGGGAACATTAATAGGCTGATGATGTGATGATGTGACACTAAAAAGGGATCACCTAAAAATCAATTTCTCAGCACAAAATAGTCATTGAATTTTATTATAAGGCTTTCGCAAAAGGACTCATTTCCAGAATATACACTTTTGTTAAATAAAAAAGATTTACCAAAAAGGAGTCCATTGATTAAGTTCAAAGTTTTTCTAGACGAACACAAATTAATGCGTGTCGGAGGTCGACTCGAAAATTAACAATTTTGTTACGACAAAAAACATCCTTTATTATTACAGTCCACTCATATTGTCACAAAATTGTTGTTCGAATTTATGCACAAAAAACTTATGCTCGCTGGGCCGCAACTGTTACTAGCGTCCATTAGAGAAAATTATTGGCCGATTGGTGGTAGACGTTTAGCTAAATCAGTTTATAACAAATGTATTTTATGTTGTCGTATAAAAGGTCAGGTGGTCTCTCCTCTCATGGGTAATTTGCCACAGCAGCGTTAGATTCCCGGGGGTTACCCCTTTGAAACTGTAGGTGTAGATTACGCTGGACCGATTAATGCTGATTATGTCAGTCACGAGACAAGGACGTGGTTGTAGTCTTACTAAAGTATACGTTGTTCTTTTTGTATGTTTCACGACTAAGGCGGTACACATCGAGTTGGCAGGTGATTTAACAAGCAACAATTTTTTATCAGTTCTCCGTAGATTCGTTTCACGAAGAGGAAAACCTAAACACATCTCATCACGAACTTGGCCAGTTCAAAAAGCGTAATTGCAATTCGTTGTCCAGTGATTTAGCAAATGAAGAAATTAATTTTCATTTTATTCCTCCTTATGCTCCTCACTTTGGAGGTCTTTGGGAGGCCGGTATTAAATCTACTAAGTATAATTTAAAGAGAGTACTGGGAAATTGTAATCTTACATTTGAGGAGTTGAACACCGTTTTAGTTCAAATAGAGGCTTTACTGAATTCACGCCCACTCACAGCACTCTCATCGGATCCCAACGATAAGTCGCCGCTAACGCCTGGACACTTCCTGATAGGACAGCCACTGACAGCACTACCTGCATCTAACCTCGAGGACCGATCCGTGACTTATTTGACCAGACACCAGAGGATAGAGCAACTACGTCAGCATTTCTGGTCCCGATGGAGCAAAGAATACGTCTCAGAGCTACAGCAGCGAGTGAAATGGCGATCCTGCACTAAGCCATTGGAAAAGGACACTCTTGTGCTCATTAAGGATGAGAAACTACCTCCTTTGAAGTGGCAATTGGGCCGAGTCACGGCAGTTTTCCCCGGACAGGACGGCATCAGTCGCGTCGCTGACATCAAGACGACATGTGGAGTGGTTCGGCGAGCCTTCAGCAAGATATGCCCGTTACCTCTATCTCACTCAGAGGATTCTGGTTGAGAGATGATCTCTCAACGCCCGGGGGGATGTTTAGAATACCTACTATAACGCCTTCTCAATTTAAATAGCAATATGCACAAACCAGGTCTCATTGCCTGAACGCATAGCTGTTATGAGTTTATTTCTATGTACCTACATCTCTGTACAACATTTTTGTTTTTTTCTTCTTTATCTTGTCTTTGCACAGAATACTGCTCTAAAATCATCGGAAGCCTTTTATTTCAATAATCCTGGATAAAGAACACCCAACATGGCCCCAATTGAACGTGACTTCTTTTTCATTTGCAAATAATATATTTTCAATCAGGATATGCTTGGAAATATTCATATACTTAGATTTCCTTGATCAATTACCCATTCAAATGATTTACATCCATATGATGCACTAGCAAATTAAACTAACTCGCTAAGGATATTAATCGTAAACTTGTGTTTCGATTCCACTGTCTGGTGAAGTCTGTATCCGTCTACTCCCCTCCCGATCCCAGCCCAAGAGGCACCCGGCGGGTATGGCGGTACAAGTCAGCAGATTGGGATGGGATGCGATCTTTCTTCGCATCCTATCCTTGGCAGCCTACTTGCTTTTCTTCATCAGATCCTACGTCGTGCGCGGACGCCGTGGCGGATTTGTTGCGTCGGGGAATGGAGTACTACATTCCGTTCTCTGACGTAACAATGTCTAGCCAAGACCGACCTTGGTTTGGCGCCGAGCGTAACCGCGCCGATGCGCGTAAACATGAAGCGTACCATGCCTGGGTCGACGCTCGAACGCGCAAGGCGAGTGACGTTGGTCAGAGGAAGAAAGCCTACAACAGGGCTGCCAAGTCCTGCAAGAAAGTGTTGCGAAGGGCTCGGTTCGACCACATTAGCCGGATAGGGATAAAACTTGCTTCCTACCCAGCAGGTAGTAAGGCGTTCTGGTCCCTGGCTAAATCGGTTGAATCGAACTTCTGCCGTCCCTCACTACCACCACTGCTGAAACCCGATGGGTCGCTGGCCCACTCCGCTGAGGAGAAAGCAAACTTGTTTGCCTCTCTTTTTGCGGCATCTTCGCGACTGAATCCTGGTGGCGCACGCCCCCCTCCTTCTCCTGATGGATGCGAAACGAGTATGTCGGACATTCGCATCCATCAAAAGGACGTACGTAGGGTGCTGCGCAACCTCGATGTGAATAAGGCTAGCGGACCCGACGGTATACCAGCAATTGTTCTCAGAACCTGTGCGCCTGAATTGTCTCCGATCTTGACACGCCTGTTTCGCCTTTCTTATCAGACTGGAAAAGTGCCGAATGCATGGAAGCAAGCGAACGTACAGCCCGTGCCCAAAAAGGGCAGTCGTGCTGACCCGGCCAACTACAGACCCATCTCTGTAACGTCCATACTCTGTAAGAGTATGGAACGCGTACTTAATAGTAAGCTCCTGGCATACCTAGAAGCCAACGACATCCTTAGCGACCGCCAATACGGCTTCCGCCGAAATCGGTCCACTGGGGATCTTCTAGCGTATGCCATTCACATCTGGAGTGAGGCCATCGAGAGACATGGAGAAGCGCTTGCCGTCTCCCTCGACATCTCGAAGGCTTTTGATAGGGTCTGGCACGAAAGCCTTATTGGTAAGCTTCCTTCATTCGGTCTGCCCGGTGGTCTGTGTGACTGGATTGCAGACTTTCTGAGGGGTCGGTCCATTCGAGTAGTTATCGATGGCTGCTCTTCGGACCTATTGGATATTAATGCCGGGGTCCCTCAGGGGTCGGTACTCTCCGCGACATTGTTCTTGCTGCACATAAATGATCTGCTAAAACCCGGCACCTTTGGGTATGCAGATGACAGCACTGTTGCTGAGAGATACTTGTCCAACGCACGAGCCACTGGGCCTCAGGTCCGGTCTCTCCGTGAGGCCATGGTGGAGCGCTTGAGCTTGTCCTTGGAAGCAGTCTCCGAATGGGGCGATGCCAATCTGGTCAAGTTCAATGCCGCAAAAACACAGGCGTGTCTCTTCTCCGCGAAAAAGAGCCAATTTCACCCGGCTCCATCTTTCCGAGGTGTAACCGTACCGATAACGGACCATCTTGAGCTTCTTGGCGTAACGTTGACATCGACACTCAATTTTGGCCCATACATTGAGGCAAAGGCTCAACTGGCTGCCAAAAAGTTGGGGATCCTTACGAAGGTGGGACGGTACTTCACGCCAGAGCAGCTGCTTAAGTTGTATCAAGCGCAAGTTCGATCTTGCATGGAATACTGTTCTCATCTCTGGGACGGATCTGCCAAATACCAGCTTGATGCACTAGAGTCGATCGAAAAACGGGCCAAGAGGCTCATCGGCAATGAGGCATTAGTCGAGTCAAAGCTCCAAAGCCTTGAACATCGTCGTCGAGTTGCCAGCTTGTCGGTTTTTTATCGGTTGCATTTCGGGGAGTGTGCGATGGAATTGCATGATCTAATTCCGCCTAGCCCGTTTCATCATCGAACTACAAGACGTACGGCGATGCGCCATCGGTACATGGTGGACATCCCACCCATACGCACCAAACGTTTTGGAAATACTTTCATTATGCGTACAGCTAAGGAGTGGAATTCCCTGCCGGAGTCTGTGTTTCCAGATAGCTACAACCTCGGGGTCTTTAAGTCAAGAGTGAATAGGTTACTTCTAGGCAAGCGTGTTACACCGTCGACCACATCATCGCTTACCATCAGGTGAGATAGTGGTCAAGCGCGAGCCTATCTAAAAAAAAAAAAAAAAAAATTGTTATTGCTACCTTTTAGCCATGATCCATTCGGGCTCAGGTTTCACTGGCCTATTAGACAAGATGTTAATCTTATCTCTAAATCTCACAAACCAATTGTGTAACATAATTGTCTACACTTTATACAAATTAGTGTATCTCAAGTAGGGACTTTCACGTTGCGGACACGAAGTAGTGCCATTCATCTGTTCTCCAGATGCTACGAGTGGGCACGACCCGCGCCCCATGCGTCGGTCCGCTCGCCTCTTAGTACTCGAGCAGGTAGAGACGAACCCTTACTTTTTACTGAACGAATTATTTCACTTTGACAACACATTGTCAAATTTCGTTTTCTACTTTTATTAACAAAGCAAAACCAAAACATTTAAATACTATAGTTGTGGCTTCTTATTTCGCCATAACTTATAAGTTGTGTTTAACAACCTCAATTGGTACTCCCCAGAAAAATTTCATCCCTGAATGATTTGAAACATTTAGACCTTATTAGGTAGTACAATTCATTACATGCGGATGATGTTAAGCCGTTGGTCCCGGCTGTCATTTGAAGATCTCTGACATTCGTTACTGGTAGTCAGAAGCCTGAGATCTGACACCAGTCTGGCCAAGAGATATCGTGTTCTCCAGGTACTGGGCTGTGGAGGTCAGATAGGCAGTGTCTCCATGTAATACACTGGTACACAACTACATTCGATTAGACTGCAAGCTGACCCCAATATAGTTGGAAAGACTGCTAGGCAGATGATGATGATGAATTTATTACATGTACTACTCCATTATTCATTGTTCTTGTTGATCCACTCGGCAATATCATTCAATGCCGTTATGCAGACCACTGTTTAATGGTAGATAGGTATCCTTTTTGAGTTCAGGACTCATAATTAATTGGATACAATTTCCTCTCCATTATTAAAACTAAAGTTAGGTAACAATTTACAGACTGTGAGAAATTAGTTCAACTCGTTTTTTTTGTTTTCAATATACGAAGTAATTATGTGTTTTGACTGACACATCTGTGTGCATTGTTCACATTTTATCTACCTTTTTTTTTTTACTTAACTTTTGTTTTGTTATGCCAAACAAAATTGTTTTTCATTAATACGAGCATCACTCAATTTTTCGTAAAGCACTTATTGTTGATTGCATCACTATTAGAAAATAGTTTCATTTATTTCACTTCCAAAGAAAAAAAAAAAAGACTTGCCTTTATGGCCTCACATTTCGTTTCACAATAAATCATAATTATTATTTACGAATGTAATACGAACATTTGCTAATTAAAGCGTTTATAAGATGCATACATTTAACGCCAATTTCATTCTAGGTTAGGTATCATCAAAGACTTACCATTTACTCGTATCGGCTTACCAACCATTTTTGAACACAATGACACCGCCATTTTTATTAATAAATTGTAGTTCTAAAAACTAAAAAACACGCTTTATTGGTAAGGATAATGGGACAAACTGTTTAAATTATTGCATTGTCATCGGTCCTTGATAAGTGTGCAAAGTTTCAAATCAATCCAAAGTTTTGAAGTGGGTGAAAATCGCGTTCAAAGATTCCGTTACATTGATACATTGTTACATTGATACATAGATACATACATACCAAGCTAATAAAAGCGTGTTAAAAACGACAGCTATTCCCACTTTGCATTTTCCTTACCGATGGTATGGGATGTTGAAACAGAGCACACCTGGAACGCCCATCTTACAGGTACATTATGCACTGTTGTATTGTTTTAATGTTCCTTCTTATTTAACTTTAGATGCACAACACGTTTTTATTATTTAATAATGTCCTAATATTATTATTTTCACTTTGGCTTAGCGCTCTGGGCCCATAACCTTTTGGGATTTTTGGGTAGAGGTGGACACCAAATGAAAGACCGTTTTATAAGGGTTTCAATATTACCCTTTACTTGTTAAATTGGAAGGTGTGTTTCAGTAATACTTTATGATACATGTGTTCCCTAGCACGGCTGACGCGATTGTGTATTGTGACCAGATAGGATTTCGGTCTCGACTACCTGTCATGGGTTCGGAGTCAAACCAAATAATAAAAGGTTAGACAGAGACAGACATAGAGCATTTCAGATTTATTTTTGTTAAACTCCAACATATCTTATTCACGATATTTAGCTATCTCATAGCTCTCTTAGCTATCTCATAACTCTCCTAGCTATCTCATAACTCTCCTAGCTATCTCAACATAGCTCTCTTAGCAATCACAATTGCTCTACTCGCACATCCCCACGATTTCGAGTCAACTCAACTCTCTGAACTCAGAACCTGTTCACACAGATTTAGTCTATCCTATGTTACGTCAATTCATTATCTAATTCATCTACAATCTCAATTGGTACTTGAGCTTTGTGTGTCTTACCAACACGATCTACGCATAGTAATCAAAATTAGAAAACCAAAATTATTTCAATTTACGTAATGACGGCTTGACGATTCGAACGTCATCAACATTAACATGGTGACCTCAAAAATCAAAATAATTTTTTTTATTTTACATAGGCCTACATGGGCACTTAAAAAACGTCGACAAAAGGTGCACGGTTCGGGTTAGTCGTTTCCTATGGAGAAGAACCGGCAAGAAACATGGTTACTCTTTTAAAAAATGTGTGTTTACAATATTTCCATGTTACAGCATTAGTACTATGATATGGGGGGCCAAGGAAGGCCCGACAATAAGTCGTACGTAATTAAAAAACAAACAAATAAAAATAATGTAAAACGAAATAAAAAGTTAACAAATGTTAACAATCATCTAGAAATCTAGAAAGCCTACAATGTTCACACATTCACAAAAAAAAAACTTTTTTTTTTTTTTTTAAAAAAACATCACAAAATTTAACATGTGGTGTGTAAAAGTTTAATTAAAAGAGAAAAAATGAGATTGAGAATAGTTAGAGACATCCACATATTTGTGCCGTTTATGAGTTACCAGGGAAGCCGCATGCGCAGAAGGAGCTAAAGCCAATTTTTTTATCTTCAACGTAGTCCTTGATTTTTTATAATATGCTTTTTTAATAAGGACACGTTTGATGTAGTTTTTGAACTTCCCATCGGTCAGTTCTATAACTGACTTAGGCAACTTGTTATAAAAGCGTATACTGTTTATAAGAAAAGACTTGCTAGTTTTCGTTAATCTGAATTTGGGTATTACAATTTCGTGCTTACTGCGTGTATTTAAATTATGGAAGTCACTTCTAATTTTGAAAAGCCCTTGATTTTTGCGGACATACAAAATACATTCCAAAATATAAAGTGAAGGTAGAGTTAGTATAACGATCTCTTTAAATTTTTCTCTGAGGGACTCGCGAGGACCCATTTTATAGATCGCGCGGATTGCCCTCTTTTGTAAGATAAAAATTGAGTCAACGTCTGCTGCTGATCCCCACAGTAGAATGCCATAAGACATAATACTGTGGAAATAAGCATAGTATACTAGTCTAGCTGTGGCTACATCGGTTAACTGCCTTATCTTCCTTACTGCATAAGCAGCCGAACTTAACCTGCCCGAAAGAGTTCTAATGTGCGCGCCCCACTGTAATTTTGAATCGATAGTAATCCCCAAGAATACAGTTTCCGTTATAATTTCAAGATTTTTGCCGTCAAGATTTAGATTTAGGTCACGTTGAGATACATTTGGTAAAGAGAACTTTAGACATTTTGTTTTTTTCGCATTCAGTAAAAGATTGTTAGCTACGAACCATTCCGAGAGAACAATTAGACCTTCGTTGACTTGTAAGACATCCGTATCTTTCCTATCTGTTTTAAAAATTAGCGAAGTATCATCAGCAAATAGAATTATATCCGATAATTTGACCATCACAAAAGGGAGATCATTAATGTAAACAAGAAAAAGGAAAGAGATCATTAATGTAAACAAGAAAAAGGAAAGAGCCGAGCTTTGAACCTTGGGGCACGCATGTTCATGCTCTGTACTTGTATCAATGCATATTGATACAATTAAAAACGCGTGACTGCGAGCTTACAACACACGCGTTAGCCTCACCACACGCGTGACTGCGAGTTTACTAGGTTTTAACCTCATGACTCAATGGGAACTTTCTGTAAGGTTCCTTACACAAACATGTTTTCACACAGACCTACAGGTGACATACAGGCCTATAGTTGCTACAAAGACCTTCAGTTGCCACGCAGGCAAACACACAACGCTCGGCTAGTCCTGACCAAACTAGATTATTGGATTCGTGGAAATTTTAGAACTCTACTCTTTAACTAAATCATTACCCTGGGCCATGCACCACTAGTCGCTCCAAATAAACTTTAAGACTTCTGCTGCAGCAAAAACTGCCAAGCTTATAGAAACCCTCGAGTAAAACCTCTAACGCCACGGTTCTCTGGCCGATCAGCAATTGTATTGCTCTCACAACGGTCTCCAGACTCCGACCTCTGCCAGAATCCACTGGTACGGTTAAACATAATGCGTTCGATAGCCTGAATTACTCGACACCTCAAGCTTGCTCATTATCATCAAAATCCCTTTGACATCAACACCGACTGGTACATGACCCACTGGCATCTTCCTTAACCTACAGTGTGCATACTTGTAGGTTCTAAACGTATCTATTTAAAGCTTTCAGTGTATAACGATCACTGTCCTGTCATATTACATTATTATACCTACATTCGTTATCTAAGATTGAAACTATATTTTTACCTTTTCTAATTTCTGAATAAAGATTTTATTATTTATTATAACCACCTATCGAAGACTCAATACAGGGCCTATTTAGTTTTCGAACCAGAGATTCCCACACAATACTTCATTAGAAAAAGTTCAACAACTAAAACAAAGTTATTGTAAAAATTCTATTACTCTTTACCATAATTCAAAGGCAATGCACACTCAACTCATGAAACTTCTTCGTTGGCCCATCGCCACATGTCACTCATGAGGTGCGGTCCAAAGTTCTGAGTATGACAAGTGTACAAGCCATCAGATTTGGTCTCACTACCACTGTCATCAACTTTGACGTCTAATTCTCAAGGAACTTGGTGAATGGGGGATCCTTCTCACAAGATTCGCGCTTTTTACTCAAAGATCCATGATCTTGACGGAACATACTGACGGCTAATAAAAGGGAAACAACTAACCCTGATAATATTAAGGAGCTTCACGAATTAACTCTGATCAATATCGTTAAAATCAGATTATCAACAGTAACCCTCTACTATCGCTCACCAACTCAGTTTTCATGTAAGGAAAACGATCGCGATATCTCTACTGTCATAATATTACTTTGAAAGTAAGCAATTTAATTCAGACGAGAAGACGGTGGTTGTAAATCGTTACGCAACATAAGATTTAATCTGAATACACGTAAATGACCAATACCGTTACTAAGTGATATAATTTCGTTACCCCACGACATTACTAATTTGCTTTGCTACTAAAAATCACTAGTTGTGACTGCACAGCTTTGAACATCTCAGCTCCTTCTTATGGGATATCTCATCCCAAAGTTCATTCTAAACCAAAGTTTGAAATTATTACAACCAACAGGAAACTTAATGAGTTGCCTATTGGTGGTAATAATTTCAAACTACTTGTTTTTTACTAAGTGTGTCTTAATTACCTAGTGATAGTGCTCCAAACACTACCAATATAGATATACTACCAATTTAGTGGTTGTTTCTATGTAATAAAACAGTAATTTATAGTTTTAATGTGTATTCAATAATGAGTGTTCACATGGTTACACTATGGCGCCAATCCAATAGTTCGTGATTACATTGACACTCTTGACAGGTCCTATCGTATGACATATTCGTTTAGAAAACTCAATACAATATTCGTTCGGGAACATCCCCCTTTCTTTAGAGTACAAAATCAGCCAAATAACTAGGAGTAGTCCTTATGCGAGCACTTCTTCGGGATGGATCTGCTGCGCGGTCTTCAGGATGACGAGTTTCAGGTTCCTGGACGATTCCAGTTGCATCGGGTACCGAAGGCTGAGAAGATGCTGTATAAAGTTGAAAACCTCCAGAGTTACTAGGCTCTGAAAGTTGCTGCTCACTTGTATAAGGTTTAGGTGGACCTGGTCTGACCTCAGGATATTGTTCTCCTGCATATGGCTTGATGTGAACTCTATTTCTTCTGTACTCTTTTTCATTTACTGTAACTATATAAGACCTGTCATTAACCATCTTGGTAATATTTTATGACATTAATCATCTCTTATTAACTTCAGGTTGTAATTGAGTAATGACTTTTTGTCCAACTACTAAAACTGGTTGTTCTTTCATGCTGATCTACTTTCACTTTCATCTTTTCCTTTCTCTTCTTTATATTTAGAGCTACTTGTTGGACTATTTGAAGTTTAAGATGTTCCAAAGAACAGGGTTATCAAGGTCGGAGACTCTACACTCGAAGTTGTGGGCGACTATGTCTGCCTGGGACAAACGATCAAATTGGGTAGGGCCAACTTCGAGAAAGAGGTCAACCGTCGAATCCGACTCGGCTGGGCAGCGTTCGGGAAGTTGCGCGATATCTTCTCGTCCAACTTACCACAGTGTCTCAAGACGAAATTCTATGACCAGTGTGTGTTGCCAGTGATGACATATGGCTCTGAGACGTGGTCGCTTACAATGGGCCTTATCAGGAAGCTTACGCTCAAAGGCAATGGAGAGGGCTATGCTCGGAGTTTCCTTGCGTGATCGAATCAGAAATGTGGAGATCCGCAAGAGAACCAGGGTTACCGACATAGCCCGAAGAATTGCCAAACTTAAGTGGCAGTGGGCAGGGCACATTGCTCGCAGAACGGATGGCCGATGGGGCCGAAAAGTTCTGGAATGGCGACCGCGAACCGGAAGACGATACGTTGGAAGTCCACTAGGTGGACCGATGACCTGGTTAAGGTTGCGGGAAGGCGCTGGATGCGAGACGCACGGGATCGGTCAATGTGGCGACGCCTGGGGGAGGCCTATGTCCAGCAGTGGACGTCTTTCAGCTAAAATGATGATGATGATGAAAGAACAGGGTAATCCAGTGCGAGTTCGTCTTGAAAACAGTTTTTGAGAAGGGCTTGTGTTGTCCATTTCAATAGGTATATTTCTCTGATGAAGCAAACTATACCAAAGATCCTTTTTAGTTTCCAGGCTTTGAACGTGTTTCTCTAAGAGATTTTTTTAAAGAGATTGGTATTCTCACAGCGGCTTCACAGTACATATTCGCCAACATTTTATATATTAGGCAGAACATTCATTTGTACAGTAACAATAGTGATATTCACAACTTTAACACCAGAAATAAGGACAAATTACGAGCTCCCTTTCATCGACTTCATAAGGTGCATAGTTCATTCGTTGGGGTTGGTATAACTTTTTACAACAAGTTACCGTCTTCTTTTCTAGAATTGCCATTTAACGCATTTAAAGCAAAAGTAAAAGCTAATCTCTGTTCTAAGGCATACTATTCTATTAATGATTATCTAAATGATAAGAATAGTTGGTCGCTGTGTTGAACTCAAGACAATGTTCGTGTTCTTTTACCAAAATTAGCTTGCTGTCAGGTTAAATATTATTATTTTTTAATTTCGTTTTTATGTGTATTTTTTTTAATTTTATTTTTTGGTAAGACTGTCGTAGGTATCGTTTACTGTTATTGTCGGAGCTGATGAAGATTGCTACTATCTTTGCATTATATAGAGTCAATCTTTCTAGTATTATATAGCAGCATAGCCAGCATTGTGTGAGTACCATGTACTTCGGAGCTATCATTGTCTAGATACCTACGTCTTCTATTGACTTGAATGACTCCGGTGGTTGAGAGTATGTCATGCTCACTCAAATGTCTCGCCGATGGTGGCGCGTGTGTCGGATCATTTAGCTCCCTTCAAAATGGTTGAGCTGAATGGTGCTGATACATGTGTCATGTTCGTGAACGGGCGCTGTCGGTTGGGACTGGTCATCTCTTAGCTGCCATGGTTTATTTTAATTGATTCTAATTTTATTTCTGAATTGTCTTTTTATATTTACTATGGACACTTTTAACTTTCTACATCGTTCTCACATAATGTGTAATCTCAACATGAATGATGTAACAAATGATTTGTAATAATTACCTAATTGAAAAAGAGTGTCCATGGAGTTTCTTGCCCGTTCTTCTCCATAGAGATCTACTCCTTGGAATGGGCATCTACGGTACTTTCACAGTTATTATGTCTTGTGACTGGGACTGTAGCACCATAATTTTGTAATATTTTATTTTGTCTTTTGACAATTCAAAAGTGCCTGTAACTGGCCTACTTGAAATAAAGTGCTTTGACTTTGACTTTGACTTTGACTTTGACTTTGAACTACCAGCTTTTTAGCTATCTTGACAGCCGCTTCAGCTTTACCATTGGATTCTGGGTGATGTGGCGATGAAGTTACATGATTAATGCCCCATTCTTGGGTGAATGTTCTAAAGTATTCGTTAACAAAGTTTGTAGCATTATCTGTACAAATTTTCTGAGGAATACCGTGTCTTGCGAAATTTATCTTGCAGATTTGTATGATTTCTTTAGCAGTAAGAGAGGACAAGCGGTCTAATTCATAGAAGTCTGAGTAATGATCTACAGATACAAGGTATTTTAGATCTCCAACTGAGAAGACATCCATAGATATATATTGAAAAGGGTAGACTGGAACCTCATGACAAACAAGATTTAATTTTTGTTGTCTTGTTGAATGTACTGCACATACTGAACATTTCTGAATATAATCCTTTATGTCAGCAGACATATTGGGCCAAAATATGTTAGCTCTTGCTAAGCGTAAAGTACTTGCCACTCCATTATGGGTTACATGTAATCTGTGTAACATTTCCTTTTTTAAAGTATTTGGAATAATAACTTGATCATTGCGGAAGACTAATCCATCAGATGTCGACAGTTCATGGCTCAATCCGCTGAATACTGTCAGTGATTTCGGAAGCCTAGAAATGTACTTGGGAAATCCTTTTTCTATATATACTTTCAATTCTGACAAAGTTTCATCATTTTTGGTCTCTTCTCTAATTTTTTCCAATAACTGATCAGTTATTTTTAAATATTTAACACTTGAAATTTTTGCTATTAGTCTGTAAACTTTTCTTTCTTTCAAATTAGTTTCTAAATCATAGTTGCTTTTTATTTCAGTAGTAACAGGAGCTCTTGATAAAGCATCAGCTACATAGTTGTCTTTTTCTTGAATAAATTCCAAACAAACATTATATTTTTGTAGGGTTAGCAACATCATCTATAAACATTTTGGTGCTTCAACAAGGGGCTTATTCACAATATTAATGAGTGGCCGGTGATCAGTTTTAATAATGGTTTTGGAGCTGCCTGCAATATTTTGATTAAATCTAGTGCATGCAAAAACCACAGCCAGCATTTCTTTCTCTATTTGGGCGTATCTCTTTTCAGTATTAGTTAAGCAGCGGGAAGCAAAGGAATTTATTTTATTGTCCTGATAGATGGCTGCACCGAGTCCAAACTCACTGGCATCACATTCAATAGTAACTTCTTTGTTAACATCAAAGTACTGTAAAATCGGTAAGTTGCTTATGATGTTTTTTAAATCTTGAAATTCTTTATCTTCAGCTGCAGACCAAACAAATTCAACATCTTTTCTAGTCAGTCTTCTGAGATTACTTGCATGAGCACTGAGGTTATTTATAAACTTGCTGAGATAGCCAACCATTCCTAGAAATCGAAGAACATCTTTACTGTTTTTAGGAGTAGGCATATTTTTTATAGCCTCTACTTTTGTAAGATCAACTTTTAGGCCCTCATTGGTAAGTACATGTCCATAGAAATTTACAGATTTTTTCAATAATTTGACCTTGTCTTTGTTTAATTTACAGTTAATCTCATGCAGTCGTTGCATGAGATTAACTGTAAATTACACTATGGCGCCAATCCAATAGTTCGTGATTACATTGACACTCTTGACAGGTACTATCGTATGACATATTCGTTTAGAAAACTCAATACAATATTCGTTCGGGAACAGTGGTCAAACATGAACACTCTAGAAGCTCGAACTAGCATCTCTTCACTAGAGCGAACATTCGACCTCACTATCGAAATAACATGGAAGCGACTAACCGAGTATTCCATTCCAAAGTTGCGCGCACATGACCTCACAGCTGTTGTCATAACGTTCGGCTACCACCTGGAAACTGCTAGCCTGCCGTCGGTCTCAACTTCTCAGACGTTGGCAAGACAACCTTCGCATTCAGCATTTGAACCAGTAACCTGCAGCAGAGGCTCCACTGGGATGCAATATGGTATCTGAAACGTGAAAAACATGACGAGAGTATACTCGTATGTTCACAGTTATCTTAACTATACACAGCTTTGATGGAAATTTAACCAGTGCAGCAGTGTAGTAACATAAACCGGCACTGCAAAATGGGTTATTATTGACACCGAATGCGAGGGCAGAATGCCTGTCCAAAACATGAACCACACATTTTTTTTTTATCTTATATAGGCTCGCGCTTGACCACCATCTCACCTGGTAGATATATGGGCTTTAGAGAATCCAATAAATGCCATAGCATTTTAAGTCGCAATTAACGAGGCCTGGTAGGGTTTACCACCGTTTAGATAGTTTGGCCCTCCGACCACAAAAGAAGAATATTATGCTTCTTCTTAAACTTAGTTAACTGTCACTACATAAAACTATCACACTACAAAACTAATCAAAATATTTCATTTGGAATCATCATATTTTCCAGACTGAAGTGTAAGGTAGACGTCACTGTCACCATATCGTTCTAACTTCCAATAATAGTCGGCAAATACCAGTCAAGGGTCATTGCCAGTGATAGTAGAATAATAACTCTTCAATAACACCAAAACTTGACCATCGATTGTAACTTAAGTGAAATTATGACCCGACACGGGCCACCCCGAAGATCCACTGACCGCCATACCGTACACAAAATCAGAATTTTGAATAATGAACATTCTTGGCCATAGTCATAACAAAATGAAAACTACTCACCAGATTGACATACAGATCCGTGTGTATGGATTTTTCTATACGTACAAGCTCCTCCTTGACCTGTCCTTGGTTGTTACTAGCCTCCTCGCTGCTCCCGCGCCGGACTGGTTTTTCATTATTCAAGACAGGGTAGTCGCAACTGACACCTCGATTTTATTTTTACAAGAATGTAACTATTTTCACTGGCATTGTTTTTACGTGTGATCTCATTAGCACGACTGAATCCCAATTCTGATGTCGCGTCAAGGCTGGCCGATAGATGCAAACCATCGGGAAGTCAGGATGTATTCCCTTAGGTTAAGACATCGTGTGTGGGCAGGTCGGTGGGTACAATCGTGTAAATGAAATCACATAAGTTACTCGATACACTAGGTTTATTCAAATAGACACAAGTTACATTCTTGCTTACTAATATTACGGATCGACACTGATTCTACGACGTCTTCGCTCTAAGGCTGTCAGTAATCAACTGCTCTATTTCGCACCACGCAAGTGCTTATCGCGCGCCAATGCGTAGTTGCTCTTGATTGCCGCTAGGGGCGTGCTTGTGATTTGTTTTGACGTCCGTACTATTGACTAAACCCGACATATATATATATCGAAAATAGGAGGGTTATCTTCAATATATCCTCGGTCTTGTGGGCTTAATGTGGGTGTGCATGCGCAAAGCAGGTAACTTATGCCGTTTTAGAGATAGTCCTTGGTCCAATTAACAAACCAGCGGATTGGGTTACTAATCGTTTCGTTTCGTTTCGTCCTTTATACGATGATATTGATCTCTTTTTTAACACGCTTTTATTATGTAACGGAATCTTTGAACGTGATTTTCAACCCCTACAAAACGTCGGTTTAACTTTAATATTTGCACACTTATGAAGGACCGATGATAATGCAATAATTTAAATGGTTTGTCCAATTTTTTACCAGGATCTTTAGGATCAGGGATAGAACTAAAAAGTAAAAAATAAATAATAGATTGAGAAAACCTAAAAAACACGGTTTTATTAGCTTGGTATGTAGGTATCTATGTAACGGAATCTTTGAACGTGATTTTCAACCCCTTTAAAACCTCGGTTTAACTTGAATCTTTGCACACTTGTCAAGGACCGATGACAATGCAATAATTTAAATAGTTTGTCCAATAATCTTTACCAGGATCTTCAGAATTAGGAATTGAACTAAAAATAAATAATAGTTAAAAAAAAAAACACGCTTTAAGGCCGTACCCTGACCAAAAAATCAACTTGAGATATGAACATTCCTATTGGCCTAGCGGCACTGGTGGCGCATGAATTACAGTAGTTGATACGCCCAGATTTTAGAATAAAATCTTTATAAAATCGAATATTGGTTTTTTGAAAAAAAGAAAACTTACAAAATGTTCGTTATCAAATTGTCTATCCATTTTTTTTATTTTTTTTTATTGATACGCTTGCGTTTGACCACTATCTCACCTGATGGTAAGCGACGATGTGGTCGACGATGAAGCACGCTTGCCTAGAAGAAACCTATTTACTCTTGACTTAGACTCCCAGGTTGTAGCCAACAGGAAATACAGACTCCGGCAGGGAATTCCACTCCTTTGCTGTACGCATAATAAAAGTATTCCCATTAGTGTTAGACAAAAATAATTAATGAACACTTTACGAGGAGATGCATGCTATTAATAATTATTACTCATTTTTATGTTGTTGTTGGAAGGAGATTAGTGATAGGTACTTACACCTCTTTAAAAAAAAAAAACTTGAGAGGTTTCAAGGGACACCCGGATGGAACGAAGTTACTTTAGTATATACATACATATATATACGAGTATGTATATATACTCTCTCGACTTCGTAAACACAACAGCGTATAGGTTAGAACAAGTACGAAACACGCGCACGCCGCATTTTTCCCGTCTAGCCCCCTTTCGCAACGCGCGATAAGGAACTTCGTTCCAAAAGTACACTACCATTTTAGAATCAACATTATGTAGAAATTTAATGTATTTTTATTAATTGATATTTCTTTTTAAATAAAGAGTAGATAGCTCTTAAAAACTGCACAAAAACGACTAGCGCGGCGAAAATAATTTTCAATAAATTAAAATGACGAATAGTGTGATTAACAAACAGTCAAAGTTTTAGAACTTTGGTTTGTCTGCTGCAATGCATTCAATTGGCGCCAAAACTATCGAACAGATTCTGTTTAAATTTTGTATACATTCCTTATAGATCAGAGCAAGACAATTATAGACTAATAAATTATCACACTATTTGCCTTGGGGGATAAGCAGTGTCGCATTATGTGCGTTTTCTATTATAGTTTAGCGCGGGCCTGGAAAAAAGGAATGCAAAGCTTTCTCTATAGGCTTGGTAAACCTATAGAGAAAGTATTCTAGATAAATTATCAGGCTAATTACTATGGGGGTTAAACATGATTAAGTCTGTTTTTCTACTACTGTTTAGCGCAAGATTGTAATAACACAAGAAAAATATTGCAAAATAAACCCTAATGGTCTGACCACTGTATAGGCTCAGAAGATGGAGTTCATACAAGCAAGTAATAACTAAGTTTACATTATGTAATGGCCGAACTGGCTTGTTGAAACTTTTGCGCCTGATAATTTATGTACCTATGGAATTCAGTGCGTAGCATTGAGCCCATTGTGTGGTGGAATAGTATATTTAATTACGAGTGCGGAAAGCCTGTCATTGCAAAGAGTTCCGACAAATGTCTACCCGACCCGAGCCGCAGCCGAAGGTGAGGGTTGACAGTCGGAATAAGTTGCATTGACGGTTCCGCACGTGTTAGATTTAAAGAGGAACCCCATATAAAAGTATCGATATTTACGAAGATAGCAAGTTTAGCTTGGAATGTCAAGATGGTTGCTGGTTATTTACTGTGTATCAGAGTTCCTTTGTGGAAAATAAGGGAAAGGTTTTATTAATAAAATCACAGAAAGACAAGACTAGGTATTTATTTCAATTAGGCTTGTCAATTAATTCATATTGAGGCTCAAGAGAGCTTACTGCCCGTTCGCTAAACTAGTTCTAAACATACACATATCGTTAAACATATCGTTTATCACAATAAAGGTCTAATTCTATTATGGCCATTACATGATGAATCTTGTAATATTCCACAATGTTACATAATCACAACAACAAGGATAAGGCAAAGAACATGACTAGCCCTTAAATCAATTTAACATCATTATAAATAAAGGCCACAACATGAAATAGAGTTTCAACACCACCATTAGCAATAATCAAGTTATAATGTCCACTATTTATAGTAACGAGTCGAACTGTCAAATGTCCCCACCATTTTCTACATTTCTTTAAATAATCTCACAATTAGGTATATAATAATCAATTCTTGAGTAATGAAACCTTTTTAAAACGTATTAAGACAATTAAGGAATTGAATATCGCCTATTTAGTCATTCTTAATCAATATTCGAAAGAATATTGATACTAACTGACAGTCTTGTACTAATTGTCTCAAAGGACTTATAATATTAAAATGGCAATATAAAATCCAGGATACATCACAATGATCATTATAAATTACGTAATATTTTATTGGAATATCATCACTACGGTTTATATGTAAGTTTAGAGTTATTTCCTGTACACACAACAATATTTACTCAGGTGGGTACTCTAACAATTGTAGGTATTTGACAACAATAATAATTTAGGTAGGTACTTAGACATTTGTCGGTAGATGCTTAATAAATATGACGGTTTGTGTTTTGTAGCAAAACATTGTGCTTAAAAAGTGAAAGTTCATGATTAAATGGACTGCGTTATGTAAGAACCGATTAAGCGCCAATTTACGAAAACTGAGAAAATGAGCTTTAAAGATTTCAAAGTTAAAATTGTCGCTGTGCGTACATTTATTATGGTTAGAGTATAATTCTTATTCTGAAGATGTAAAATATATATAAGTTCACATTAGTTAAAAAAATATAAAGCTATATAATAAACTTTTGTAGTTATAGCCATTTTTCCGCTTAATTTGTTGTTGTGTTTTAGCCCTATTCAGACCATTTTATTTATGAATAACGTGCTATACGAAATTATTGCCGTTTGATACTTTATTGCGATTCCGATTCGTTTCGGGTGAAATAAATTGGATCAAAAGATTAAATCCAGTTTTTTTTTATAAATTGTACTTTAATTAAGTACAATTTATATAGTTAATTTTGTATCATCTTTGGTGCTTTCCATTATAGCTTTGGTTGAGAAATAGGTTTTCCTTCTGGTCAAAATTGCTCATAATGCCTTGTCAATTTCCATAGGTTATTAATTGCCCCCTTTTAGTCTTTTATTGAGATCTACTTCATGGGTTTTACCACCATGACTGGCTGAATGAAATATCGGACTAGGTTTATTCTTAATATATATATATAGTTTTCAAACAGCTTAAAGCATTTAATTCTATATCTTTATTTTTATTTACTATTGTCTTCAGTATTTTAGAAACTGCGACAAAGTTTATTCTTTCCATTTTAGTAACTATCAACTTGTTTCTCTTACGACAACTGGTCATCATCACATCAATGTAGTCTTGTGGAATATATAGCCGTAGATGTAATTCCATATCACTAAACTCGCTATCATTTTCTAAGATGCTATGCCCAGGAACCATAAAGCGTATGGTGATTTTCTCTAGGTTGTCATTTTCTACTAGTTCGGTTCTGACTACCACAAGATGAGTTCTTTGTATTTTGAGTCTAGATTTCTTGTGCTATCCTGCCTGCTATTCCTTCCGCTCAGACGTAACAAAACCCTTGATCACAGATTTAGCCAAAGTTATGTCTTGTTTTTTCATTGCATGTGCATCTTCAGCTTCTTTATGATGCTGCTCTTTCCTTGTCTAAATTTAATTTGATTTCTTGTGAAGTAGTTTCTCTGATTATTTATCTTGTTGCACTTATTACACGTCACTCTTTCTGTGACTTTTTCCTTTGTAGATTAAATTTGGTATCAAATATTAATTTATAAGATGCAAATAAAACTGTCTGTCTTGATTCATCAGATGTATGGGCTTCTAAACACGTGTGCCAAATTTCACAAGTGTATGTATGTATGTTGTTTGTCCACGCATATCGCCGAAACTAGTAATCGGATCCTGATCATTGTTTTTATATTGGATAAGGTATCTCTCAACTTAGGGAACAGTACAGCAGCTTTCAAGATATGGAACATACAACCGAACTTCTTAGCGACAAACAGCACGAATAAATAAATTAAATTTATTATGGGTATTTTTCCTTTAGACATCAACTTTAGAGCTCACTTTCTACTGATAGGGTACTGAAACTAAAAAGATAGAAATAAAACTTTTTCACAAAAATAACTTTCGTTTCGGAAGTTGGTGTTGAAAAACGATAAAAGCAAGAGGTTCCAAAGACAACTACTTCCGAAACGAACGTTTTTTTCGCAGTTTTTAGTGGTTTGCTTTAGAAGTATATTTGTTTTTGTGAAAAAGTTTTTTTAAGTATCTGTCAATCCTTGCAGATGATATTCTTAAAGTACCTATCTATAAACATTTTGGCACAAACATCTATGTTTTTTGTAAAGAATAGACGTCCCGTACAAAAAAATCCGCAGTAATAAGAATGCAGTAACGAATGAAACGCCAGAAGCTGGTGCTTCATTCTCGAACGAATGAAAGATCGCGCTTGTGGGTGATAAGCATTAACGAATTAAATACCAGTTTAGGTGGTTAATTCGATACTGCGGTTTCTAAAACAGTTGAATCAAAAGGCAAAACTGAATTATCTACAAAGTGTACGTGTTTAATTCGTTTATGCAATTTGAAAACTGTTTGAAACCGTAACTTTGACGCATAATTCTTTGATACAAAACGAATGTGTGCACAAATTCTAACAAATTTCGAAATGTCGCTTGATTCATCCTCTTATCATAAGGCCGTAAGAGTGATTTTTGAACACAAAAATAGCTGAATACATAGTTTATCATGCCTATAAACGATCTGCATTCAAAACTTTATTTTTTTGATTTCGTCGCTTAATTCGTTCTTACATAACGCAGTCCAAATGAAGTCACACGTACTTCCAATACTAACACGGCCATACTGACATGTACTTCGTTCTCGAAGTACACTTTTGATAACTAATCTTCATAAATTAATTTAAATATAACTTGGTCATCCTGCTTGAACTTAATTTCTGGTAATCAATTACTTTAAACAAATATATTAACATATGTACAATTGAATATATAAATTTAAATAAAAACCTATATTCAAATACAAAGGGGGGAAGGAAAATTACTTTTGGCACAGCCATCTTTTTTTTTTTTAAGGCACAGCCATAGGCACAGCCATTGGCCCACAGCCACAAGCAAAGCCATTTCTTTTTTTTTAGGCACGGCCACAGGCACACAGCCACAGGCACAGCCATCTGTTTTTTAGGCACAGCCACAGGCGCACAGCCACAGGCACAGCCATCTGTTTTTTAGGCACAGCCACAGGCACACAGCCACAGGCACAGCCACAACCACTGGCAATCAGCCAGAGCCACAGGCAAACAGCCACAGGCTTCTTTTTTTTTGGGTTTCTCTCTTTATATATACAAACGTAAACTATATATCATTATTTTAATATTATCGCTCGGCCAATCTGTGTTTCTCCTGTCATATCATTTTTCAAACAAACTGCTCGGTAAGTTACACCCACATGGTTTTTATTGATCAAAAATATACTGTTCATTTATTTGTTTTATTCTATTTTTTTTTTATATATTCATGACTCAACAGAAGTTACTTATTATGTAGCTGTCCCGATAAAACCGAACTATGTCAGCTGTGTGGTCACAGACAAACACATTCTTAGACATTCACACAGTAGTGTTCTTGTCCGTTAATCTTTATGTTCCTAACAAAATAAATTAGCCAGCTGTGCTAATTTTTTAGCACTTTTGCTTAGTTTGCAATAAATTATTGTAATTCTAAATTCAAATTCAAATATATTTATTGCTCTACCTCTGTATACCATTAGATCACGATTGGTTTATATTAAAATCTGTTTATATTAAATGCTTTAATAGCCCTAAAACCAATCACTTAAATGTATTATCAGATCGTGAAAAGCAAGGTAAGAAAATATTAATTGGATTGTTTATTCTAATATTTCTGAAGATTAGAATATTTATTTTATTAATGAATACAGAATTTTCATGAAACTAATTGCTCAAGAGTTTTTGCCATAAATATGATTCCTTTTTAGTTTTACTCAAAAATAGCCAAGAGAAAAACAGAGCAGAGAGTTTTTTTTTTTGTTGTTAATGTGAGAATATTGGTAAAAACTATTATTCTGCCTCCATTAACTAATAACGATTCTTTGCAAATCCTTTGTACCTCTTAGGTATGTATGTGGTCACTCAATTGTTATATTATCACCAAGTTGGGTACATTTTCGCAAAAATAGCCTCCAGCAAAAATTTCCATAAAATTCTAGACAAGTTTCTAATAAATAAACTGAAAACCTTAGCAATTATCGTTTTACGCTTATTCAAACATATTACATCTTTATGACACCAACGATATTCAACAGTAAAACGAATAAAAACAAAGCCTCCGAAGGCCTTACCACTTTTATCCGTTTCGTGCTGCAGCTGTCAGCTAGATGTCCATAGTCAGAATCTGATGCTCAGACCTTAGTTTGCAGATCCATGTCGTACAGCTTCTAGATCCGCAAGCTAGGCAACTCGCAGTGCCGTTGTCTGGGGCGGCATCGCCAGGACATCGTCTTGGTGCAGTGGCGTCACACATCGACACGTTGTTTATGAAAATGACAAATTAAATTCATTAGAAATCGTGTGTAAGCTAGAGCTGGATCCCACTTCTGATGTTAGATTTAAAGAGGAACCCCATATAAAAGTATCGATATTTACGAAGATAGCAAGTTTAGCTTGGAATGTCAAGATGGTTGCTGGTTATTTACTGTGTATCAGAGTTCCTTTGTGGAAAATAAGGGAAAGGTTTTATTAATAAAATCACAGAAAGACAAGACTAGGTATTTATTTCAATTAGGCTTGTCAATTAATTCATATTGAGGCTCAAGAGAGCTTACTGCCCGTTCGCTAAACTAGTTCTCGTGGAGAAGAAGGGCAAGAAACTCCACGGAAGCAACTATGGTTGTAAAAGTATCCATATATATCTTTTACAACCATATACATATCGTTTATCACAATAAAGGTCTAATTCTATTATGGCCATTATATGATGAATCTTGTAATATTCCACAATGTTACATAATCACAACAACAAGGATAAGGCAAAGAACATGACTAGCCCTTAAATCAATTTAACATCATTATAAATAAAGGCCACAACATGAAATAGAGTTTCAACACCACCATTAGCAATAATCAAGTTATAATATCAAATAACTTACGTGAAGCTTGTGTAGTCCATATTTCACAAAATATAACAATCCAGGAAATAATATCACTATCATAATATAACAACAGTGTGCTTAGTGCGAGTTTTTTAACGTATTCACTCGTGATAACGTAAACGATCTCTTATGTTGTAACGTTACGTGTAGCTAAAATAGCTACACGTAAGCCACGTTAATACAAATAAGAATTATAAACAAAAGAAAACAAATAATAAAAGGATATAAAGTATAAGAAACTTCGTGGGCCGGCTTCGCACGACGTGGGCGGCCCAACCAGGCAGCAGGTCGGATAGGCAGGAAGACGTGGAGTAGGTAGCAAGTCGGTGGGCGGCTAACCAGGCGGCAGGTCGGATAGGCAGGAAGACGTGGAGTAGGCAGCAGGTCAGACAGCAACGCCTCTTGAGTCGTGATATGCTCCAAATTGACAGATAGGAGGCACCACGATGGTCTAGCTGGCACACGGGTTGGTATGCTGTTATATAGGCATACGGTAGGCGGATACGTGGATTAAAATCAGACACAGTATATCACACACAATATATTAAACTGGATAAACTTCAGATAATATGGACATACACGAGCTGGATATTAATAGATTTGTCTTCAGATCAAGACTTGACATTTAGTAATTCAAGGTTAAATCGTCTTTCGGAGTTCATTGCAGATTCCAGACTGCCTCAAGAATGTCTGGGAAATGCCTTTTATAGTCAGCGTTTTTCCAAACAAACGTTTCTAGAATTCCATTATTCTTTCTATAATTTTTAAATTGTGAGTTGCCTGTATTTAAAACGGCCTGTATTAATCAGTCATAAAATAATTCTGTGAGTGTTATAACATTATTTTACAAGCGTAAGAAGATAGGAAAAAACTATCCAGTAAACAATAGTAAATTAACAATAATGTACATTATTAGAGCTAACAACTAAAAAAAATAATTTAAATTACTTAAAATCAAATTAAACCTTCATAGTCACTAAGAAAATTACACAAAATTAAAGAAAAAGTAAATGACAGGCTTGACAACTGACATAATGTCAGACAAAAAGTAAACATTGAAAAATTATAAAATTCAATATTCTATTTCAGCAAAATAAAGTTAATAAATCGAATTAGATCGATTTAATATGGAAAAAGGACATTTTATAAATGATGAGAATGATTGACAGTAAAAGTGTAAGTATGGATACTATATTTCCCCAACGACCCCGAGAAAATTTTTGGTCTAGAACAAAAATTTTGTAAGGTAGTGTAGTGTATGTAGATGTCAATAGATCGCGCTACAAGCCGATAACAGTATTGTAATGTTGTCTCGTACGCATACGTCGCTCGGTTATAAATACCGGTCCGAGTAGTGGGGCGATCAGTCGTTATCGGTCTGTTGGCCTGGGCGGTGGTGCGTTGGCGAGTCGACTATTAATATTGATAAATGTGCGTATTTTACATTGGCGACGAGGATAAAACCGTAGAGTAAAATAAAGTTGTTTTTCTCTAAAAGGAACATGAAGACTTTGCTTACAATGCATTATATTCCATTCTATTCTATAATAATAATAAAAAAAAAAAAAAACAAGATAAAAAATGTGTGTGACGGTGACAGTTAAAATCAGTGGCGGTTCGTTTTGAAGCGCATCAAATGTATACGATAAGTAGTGCACTTGCTGAGTAGTGCTGTGGAATTCAACCTCGTAAACACACACTGCACAGTGTTGGCACACAACACCATCTGCGTCGTATTGTTTGGTCCCACCAAAACTGAATGCAGTAGAAGTAAGCCCTTCTGCTTCGCGTCTACATGGCAGGAACAATGTGGGACTAATTTAAGGAGTCGTCTAGTTTTCTACGACTACCCGCAGAATCTCGAATACTGAAAAATAAGTCCAGAATGGAGCAACAAGAAAGCTAGCAACAAACAAGGAGCTGGACAGGTCAATGAGGAGCGTGTGTATGTGTGGATCCATACACACGGCTCTTTATGCCAATCTGGTGAGTCGTTTTCATTCATTTTCAAAAATATCGATCGATCGATTTTTGTCTTCAGATCTTAATTCACTTGCTTACTTTTAAAGTAACATGATGATAGTATTAGATCCCGCGATCGCTATCTTTTGAAACCTGTAAATATTATAGAATGAATAATGACGCTCACGATCGCATACAAAGGATGCCTCTAAGTTGTGCTCCTAACGAGTTAAACGTAGAAAACAGTGAGGAGGCTTCCTCCACCGAGCAGGAGAGCACATACCGTAGCTCACACTGTACGCACTTTTCTGTAGTCGTACCTGCAATTCACTTGTGAGTTGTTCAGGGGGCGATGGGCAGCTGGTGGTGTAGCGGGGACACGGGTCTCATAGGAGATTCGTTGTATTGGTTTTGTAATAACCTAGAAGTCGTAGACTCTATGTGAAGTGATGTGTGATGATCACTTGAGGTTGTGACGATATGGGTGGCATGAGTGTCACTAGCTGCTGCGGCAGTCGTGCCATGAGCGTTGTATATGATCTAAGCTGATACGGTTTCTGATCAATTACTACTAAGGCTTAGAGGAACTTTTCGCTATCGGTGATCGTGAGACACTGAAGGCTTTAAATAGGCATGCTTAGAACTTGGAAGTATACACACGATAGGTTTAGGAAGATGATAGTGGATCACGTACTCACGTTCCAGTCGATGTTGATTTCGATAATGATATTTGATGAGCAAGCTGTAGAAGGTCGAGTAATTCAGTCTATCAGCCGTAGCATGTACCGTACCAGTGGTTAAGCCTAATCTTGGCCGTAAATCGGTATAATTGAGGCAACACAAGTAGTCCGTAGGTTCGCGATATTGCGTTTAGCTCTTTTGGAGGTCTGGGTCTAGATAGACCGTTGTGTGAGGGCAATACGATTGCTGGACGGTTTGAGAGCCGTGGCGTTAGAGGCTTTACTCGAGGGTTTCTGTTGACTTGGCAGTTTTGCTGCAGTAGAGTTTCGAAGTTTCTTTGGAATGACTGTGACTGTGTTCAATCAAATTCTAAAAGAGTTGAATTGAATTGGTTAAGAATAGCCTAGTTGGCTTTTGTGGCAACTGTGAGCCTAGGTGGCAACCGCTGGCATAACATAAAATCACGCATGTGGTGTATTATTGGGAAGTTCCTGATGGAGAAACCGAGTGACACTGCCGACCTGGGAGTCGAATCCGTGACCTCATGATTAGTTATTTGATTTGAGCTACATGATTAGTTCTAAAATAATAAATCAAAGAGCACACAAATGCAGTAGAACGTACCTACTGGTCATTAAATTGACAGGCAGTAGAATATAGCTACTGGTCATTAAAATGACAGGCAGTAGAAAATAGCTACTGGTCATTAAATTGACAGGCAGTAGAATATAGCTACTGGTCATTAAATTGACAGTCATCAGAGAATGACAGTAATAGCAGTAGATTATGCCTACTGGTCATTAAATTTACAGTCATCAGAGAATGACAGTAATAGCAGTAGATTATGCCTACTGGTCATTCAATTGACAGTCATCAGAGAATGACAGTTTTAGCAGCTGATTATGCCTACTGGTCATTAAATTGACAGTCATCAGAGAATGACAGTAATAGCAGTAGATTATGCCTACTGGTCATTAAATTGACAGTCATCAGAGAATGACAGTAATAGCAGTAGATTATGCCTACTGGTCATTAAATTGACAGTCATCAGAGAATGACAGTAATAGCAGTAGATTATGCCTACTGGTCATTAAATTGACAGTCATCAGAGAATGACAATAATAGCAGTAGATTATGCCTACTGGTCATTAAATTGACAGTTATCAAAGAAAAAAAAAGAGAGAAGTCAGCAGTAGTGGTACTTTATATGTACATACTGGTCACACCCGGAAGACCCAAGAGATGAGATCTGTTGTGTAGAATACTTCACCGTTGCTGATTAGAACAGAGGCAGTGGCACGCGTCCGCAAATTCACTTACCGCGGGAGCGTCGTGTCATAGACTGTAGGTAGTGAAGAGGACATCGCATCAAGGATGGCTAAAGCACGATCAGCTACCTTCGCACAGCTGAGACCTGTTTGGCAATCGCGGAAACTGACCTGAAGGATCAAACTCAAAACTTTCTCAACTCAAATCCGTGCTGCTTTACGGTGAACGGTCACAAAAGACATCTCACGCCAGATCCAAGTCGTCGTCAACCGCTGTCTTCGTCGGCATTTACTGGCCCGAGACCATCACCAACGTAGAGCTTTTGGGGCAATGCCACGAGAGCCCGATTAACCGCCAGATCAAGCGTCGTAAATGGAGTTGGATCGGCCACACGCTGCGAAGGGACTCTGATCATATACTTAAGAAAGCGCTGGATTGGAATCCCCAAGGCAAAAGAAAGCGTGGCCGTCCCCGTCAAACCTGGATGAGAGGATGCCGCGCAGCTTTCCGGACGCTGCCTGGCCGAGTGAGATTCGACAGTTGACCTCTTTCTCGAGGCTGGGCATGCCTAGCTGGACTATTCGTCCCAGGTAGGCATGGTCGTCCACGGCTGCGGGTGTGGAGTCTCCGATCTTGACGGGAATGGGTGCGACATGGGCGTTTAACCTCACTTTGGTTTTATCCAAATTCATTTTTGGACCCACTCTTTCGGCAGCTCTACTGAGGTCATCAAGCGTTGTACTGGGGTCCTCCATGGTCTCAGCCATGACAGCTATATCATCGGTGAACCGAAGGCGAGTGAAGTGCTCGCCGTTGATTTCGGTGCCTGGCCCTCTCCGGTCCGGAACCTTGAAGGCGTCCTCCAGTGTAGCGGTGGAAGGTTTCGGAGGTGGCGTCTCCCTGTACCACACCTCGCTGCGGAGGGATGGGTTCCGGAGCCAGGTCGCAAGGTCGGACTAGCATAATGGCATTTTTGAGCAGACGCTTCGGCACTTCGATGTACCGGTGGTCGATTTGTCGCCGTTAGAGGGACTGCAGTGCAGCCCAAGTCTCGATCAAGTCGAGGACTTTTACGTGTTTCATAGACGCTGAGCGGAAAGGCAGGTTGTTGTCTTCGGCTCTCTGTATAGCCTGCCGCAGCGTACGTGTGTGGTCTACGATGCTGGAGTCTGTTCGGAGGCTCGAAGTCGTCTGGCCTGCGCGCGAGACGATTCGTGTATTAATTAATTAGTCCCAGGTAACTAATTAATAACATGAGTTCTCAACTAACGTTAGAGCAATTTGATGGAGAGGGGGAACCTTCATCAGAAGGCCTGAAATGGGTATCAGAAAATGGAATAGAAGAAGAAGAGGAAGGGTCAAAGGAAGCACTAAATTAAACCAGTAAATGATTTTTAAATATTATTGTGCTCTCATTTTGTTATGCCAGAGATGCCAGTTCATTAATAATAAAAATAAGAATATGCTAAATGTCTTATTAATAATTCTGGTTACATACAACTGGTTAAAACAAGGAAGGGAATGTGTTCGCGACGAAGCGTCATCAACCATACTAAATGGTTCATAGAAATTGAAGTTTGTATGTGTAGACATGTCTGCTTACCACGGCGCGCCACCTGATACTAAAATGAATTTTAGAGGCACGTTTATATTTATACTAAAATTTTACCTACATTTTTTGAGATAGTAGTATAATGTTTTTAGTGTTTGTCAGTATGTTATAGGGTTCAATAGTTCACCCTTAACAGAGTAAAATCATTAGAAAGCATACTGATAAGAGTTATCATAGTAAAAAACATAAATTTCTGTCATACGATACGTCTGTGCTCGACGACGGATTAGTTCCGAATGACCCGTGAGAGGGAACCACACGATATATATAGTTTTGGTGGTTTTTGAAAATATTATAGTAATTAAAATCATGTTTTTAAGGGCTTATCCTATGTACTGGACATAAAATCAGTACATAATGATGAAACTATGTGAAGACCACATAGTTTCTGCTATGTAAATAGGAATATTGACTTGATATCTCAAACACCAAATATATGGTTTTAGGTCATTTTAGGGTATATGGGGGACCTAGACCGAGACAGGAAGCCTATATACACCTCATAGTTAGCGTAGTCTTTTATATAAAGCCCATTTACTTGAGATATCAAGTCAGTATATAATAGAAAAACTGCTGTTTATCTGGTTTTTGGCAATCGCTTACGGTTTTAGGTGCCCTAAGTACCTAGAAACATATAGGTGTACTGGTAAAAGTACTACCATTGGAAAGCTTGCTAAAAGGGCTTCCAGGCGGTTTCTAGATGGGAAGAATCGCTTGGATAGTCAACGAGATAAGCAGTCGTGAAAAATGTAAACAACGTAAAACGTTGAAATTTGTAGACCCTTCAGGTGGAATAACTCCATGAAGGGAATAGATGTACTCATGGTGTAAGTACTTTCGGATGGCTTGCTGGACTAGCTACCAAGCCATCACTTTGGAGCGAAAATCGCTCAAGTAGTTTAAGTACAATTCCAGAAAATAGGTTTCTGGAAATGTAATTTTTAGTCAGTTTTTGGCATTCCCCGGGACTATACACCCCTGGGAATTCCGAAAATAAGGAATTTTTGGGGACCTCCCGATGGCCCGTTAAACGCACCATCGTGTCGTCCCAATCTTATTAGTGTTTTTATATCTAATTTCTCTGATAGCTGGGCGCAAAGAAAGTGACCAGCTATCAAATTTGTACATATCAAGGCACCTTATGTGCATATGACCTAGATAGACTTACATAAACACTAGAAATGTAAAGTGTGGTCTATTGGCTACCAGAATCCCCATAATAGGCGGTGATTGTCTGGTTAGCCTAAGTAGGAAGTCCTAAAGTCGGTGAAATGACTTAGGAATTTATAGATTCGTTACATAAGGGATGATATCCCATAGAAGATTCCCGAAAATAAGCTTTTTCTAGACGTCAACAGACAGCCTGCTATTGGCACCAGCAGGTCAACCCAACCTATAGATATCCTTAGGCTAGGTTAAAAGCTATTAAGGTTTTAACTGGGAAATAAAGGGAATTGTCCTTTTATTTAATGGAAATAATCTAGGGAAGCTATCAATACCTGGAAATTAGGTATATTGATTAGATACATAGATAGGGGGCGTTACTGTGTTACAGTACGAAGGAATCCAGCTATTGATAGCACCATGGAAGGGGTGCGGTAACCCTATTTACCAAATATGTATAAGGGTTTTTTACATAAATAAAAATTATTTTCGGCGAGAATTTGCGGGGCTCTTAATAATGGCACGATGCGAGGGTATAAAGAACCCCCGGGCCCAAAATAGAATTTGTAGTCATCCAAAGCTAGTCGCTTGTACTTGTCTTAGTAAATAAGAAGTAATTCTTATATAGAATCACGTCTCAGAAATTGTTGAGAGCCCTAGAATCGTGCCGTGTACTGAATAACTTAGTGTTTCATTTAATTCATCAACTTCAACCCTTATGAAGACATCCCTTTTCGATCCTGTCGAGCTGAACCTCGGAACCTGGACACCAGGAGTGCTGATCCAGAAGTAGGCAACCCGGAATCTGGAAATAACTCAAGTACAGCCAACACATCGTTGAATCGTTAGAGTCGATTTGCAACCCTACGTCACTGCTACAGCCAGGCATCCAAGAACCTTTGTTTTCGTGATGTGGATGGGGCGTTCAGCGGCAATGGCCAGAAGGTTTACGCCCTTCTTTTCTCGGGGCCAGTGAACACGCTACGTCCTGCACATTTAATGGTCCTATCGAGCCGAATTTTGGAGCCTGGAGAGCCCCAGGACGTCGGGAACAGCAGATCCAGAAAAAACAACTGGGTGCCTGCATATTAAGTCGGCTACGTGCAACACAACGTTGACCCGTTCGAGCCGAAATTCGAAGTCTGGAGCGCCCCAGGACGTCAGGAAGAAACAGTGGTGGAATTAATTTTTCGAATTTTGGAGAAATTAATTTCACAAATAAACCAAAAATCGACGTGCACTGCAGGGAACAAGTCCTACGTGCCCTATTTGCCGCTGGATCCAAGAGGTAAAATTCTGGAGACAGTTATTGAAAATACCCTATTTTTTCAATAATTGTAAGAAAATAGAAGAAATTTTCTGTGAGCCGCAAAATGCTGTATGAAGACAGATGCGCATCCTTGAAGCCCCAAGAATAGTTCCTGAAGACTTATCGCTGAAAACTACCCTATGTTATCAGTGATTTGTTCTAGAACTGAACGCTTGTTTATTCAACCAAGAATACTCGTTCAGAAGATTGGATTACGTCTTTGACGCGGAAGAATAGTTCCTGAAGACTTATCGCTGAAAACTACCCTTATGTTTTTAGCGATTTGTTTAAAAAACGAGCGCCCGTCAGAAAAATACAAGACGTGCGTTTAGAAGGCTGATGTGCATCCTTGATGATTGAAGAATAATTCCTGAAGCCTTATGACTGAAAACAACCCCTATGTTTTCAGGAAAATTTTGAAGACTGAATTTTCGTCAGTGAATGGAAGAAACGTACTCTGAAGACTTAGATACGTTTCGGATGTACTGACTATGCGGTTCCTGAAGCACTATCACTGAAAATAACTTTGACGTTTCGGTGATTTATTTGAGGATTGAATTTTCTTCAATCAAGCAAGATACGTGCTCTGAAGATTGATGCACGGCTCTGATGCTTTGGACAAGCAGTTCATGAAGCATCACCACCGAAAAGTAACCTTGACTTTTCGGTGATTTAGAATTTGATTGAATTATAGTCAATCAAATAGAACATACACGTTTATGGGAAAAATAAACTTGTATAGCGAATGCCTGAAGTTTCCTGAAGACTTATCACTGACCGTAAGTTTTTAGTGATTTTTTATTTGAAGATTGAATTATAGTCAATCGAAGTGGAGGTTAACTTCTGGAGATCGTCGGTTTGAACGCTGAAGCCCGGAACTGGGACTTATCTTTGAAAACTAACTTCGAGTTTTCAAAAGAAAATATTTCAACAACAATGCCGATAACCAGATCCAAAGGCAAGACGCCGGAGGCATGGACCGTGGAGTTGGATCAGCCAGCTGGCATCAGACATGAGCTGCCGCCGTGTTCACCTTCCACAACCGAAGGGACCGAGCCGTCGGACGAGCAGCGCCATCTAGCGCCTCAAACTGAAAGCACTCCGACGCATCAACCAATAGAAACTGATCAAGCGGTTTCTACCAGAGTAACCAGATTAGAAGGAGCTTCAGACACAACATTGAAACCTTCTCAGAAAGAGAAGATTTTCGAAGAAGACAGACGTACAGCGATGCCGATGACTACCCGGGGTGACGCCCGTATCGAACATAGCCGTCCGCCGTCAACTAGAGTGACTCGGTCACGAAAAAACATAGACAAAGCTCGCGAAGACTTACTCAAAATTAAGTTGGAGCTTGCACAATTGGCACTTCAGAGAGCGGAGGAAGAGGGTTCCGAAGCTGAATACCTGGATGACAGAAACTCGAATGACGAGTACGTGCGTTCATGGCTAGAAGAGGCACCAGAACCTCAGCCTGAGAAGGAGGATAACGTCGTGGAAGGGGGAACCAGAAATTCTATGCATAGACCCCTGACTGCGACCGCCACCAAATCGCAAATAGAAGGTCAGCATCCTAAGGAAAAAGAAGTGCGAAAACCTCCAGTTGCAGCGTCAGCTGAGTGTACAGGAGGTCAGAGGGATAGTCTCCGTCCATTCCTGACGGAGTTGACGTCCGCTATAGCGTCGCTAGCCGACAGAAAAATAGAACAGCGGGACCAATCGAACCCCTCTGCGTCGAAATTCGTCATGACATTGCCGAATTTCAATGGTTCTCATACTGAATGGCTATCATTTCGGGCCATATATGAGACAACTCGAGCGTATTTTACGGACATCGAGAATACAGCGAGGCTGAGGAGAAGCTTACATGGACGTGCAATGGAAACCGTCAGCTCAGAACTCATCGGACATGCCAGGCCCGATGACATCATGAAGGAACTCGAGCTGCAGTTCGGCCGTCCAGACTCCATAGCGCAAGCTGAAACAGATAGATTACGCGGACTGCCGCGCTGCAGTGAGTCACCAAGAGACATCTGCGCGTTTGCAAGTCGCGTAAGAGGTGCTGTAGTCACGCTCCGCGCGTTAAAAAAGGGTCATTACCTTATGAACGCGGAGCTTATGCGATTGTTAACAGAGAAGTTACCCAATTCGCTACGAGCACAATGGTACCGATCATATTCGGAGAAGTACCAATCGGTGCCAGATATTTCATTGTTCAGTAATTTTATATCTGAACAGGCACACTTCTGTAGTCCATTCGCCCCACCCGAAGGCATCGCTTCGGCCGAGGCGAACACCAACAGACGCGTCACACAAAGGACGCATATAGCTACGGACCAACCGGTAGGAAAATGCCGTGTTTGCGACGTGGGACATCACTACGCCACTGGATGTGCACAATTCAGGGGCGTAGCTGTCGAGAAAAGATGGGAGCTAGCGAAAAAACACAATCTATGTTATCGCTGCCTTCAACATCGACGAGGCAACCACACTTGTAAGAGAAAACAGTGTGGCCAAGACGGGTGCAGAGATACGCACCATCGGCTTCTTCATAGGAAGAAGCAACAGCAGAGGGAAGCCAACAAGAAGCCCGATGTTCCTGAATCCCGCAAGGATCCTCAGGAAACGGTGGCCAGTTTCGGGTCACCATCGAGCCAGGCGTACCTCAAGATAGTGCCGGTCCGGGTAATCGGACCGGCGGGAGAGGTAGCAACATACGCTCTCCTAGACGACGGGTCCACCGTTTCGCTGATGGATGAAGACATCGCGAGGCAAGTCGGGGCAGAGGGCCCTGTGGACCCGCTCAAGATCGGTGCGATAGGCAACACCATGCTCACCACCCCATGCTCAAGAAGAGTCAAGGTGACGCTGGTTAGCCCGCAAGAGAGAAGGGTACAATTTAAAGCACGTACTATACCTAAACTCAGCTTGGCAAAACAAACAGTGAGCGATAGGGTTGTCGCACGCTGCAAGCATTTAACCGACTTGAGAAAAGAGTTGATGTACAACAATGGCGTGCCAAAAATACTCGTCGGCCAAGACAACTGGCATTTGTTATTGGCCAGCGAGATTCGCAGAGGTCCAAGACACCAACCAATTGCGTCACTTACAGCAATGGGTTGGACACTACATGGCGCGCACAGTAGTTTACTACGACAACAAGTACATCATGTCAATAGAATAACAACTGATGACAATTTGGATCATCAGTTGCGCGAACATTTCGCCATAGAATCGTTGTGCATAAACCCACAGCGACCCGCCTCTGACCCAGCAAGAAGGGCAGAGGACATTTTGAATCGATCAACTGTCCAATTAGAGAATGGACACATCGAAACCGCCATGCTTTGGCGTAATGAGCATGCTGAGATGCCAGATAGCTTTGAGACAGCTCTGAAGAGGCTCGTCTCAACAGAAAAGAAGCTGGACAAGAACCAGGAACTTCTAAGAAGATACTCAGACCAGATGGACTCGCTAATTGCGAAAGGGTACGCTGAAAGGGCACCCGCAATTAGCACGCCGGGCAAAACTTGGTACCTCCCACACTTCGATGTCTTCAACCCAATGAAGCCAGACAAACTTCGCATCGTACATGACGCTGCCGCCAAATCGAGAGGAATGTCACTGAATGACTTCCTGTTAACTGGGCCCGACCTATTACAGTCGCTGCCAGGCGTAATGATGCGGTTTCGCCGCCACTGCGTCGCAATAACCGGTGACATAGCGGAGATGTTCATGCAAGTGAAGGTGCGGAGCCAAGACCGAGACGCGCTTCGCTACCTGTGGAGGGGAAACCGCAGAGAAGGAGCGCCAGAAGAATATAGAATGACGTCCATCATTTTCGGCGCAGCCAGTTCGCCTTGCACAGCAATTTTTGCAAAGAACTGGAACGCAAACAAATATATAGAGAAGCACCCTGAAGCTGTGGATGCTATACTACGTAGTCATTATATGGATGACTACCTAGATAGTTATAGAACTATCGAGAAGGCGGCAGAAGTCGCTAGTATGGTGCGAAAAATACACCTACAGGCGAGGTTTGAACTCAAGAAATGGGTTTCAAATAGCTCGCAGCTCCTAGAAAAAATGGACCCATCGCATATACAAACTGAGATGGTATCCATTGGAGATATAGATACGTCGGAAAAGATACTCGGCCTCATATGGAGGCCAGGCGAAGACACGCTGGGTTTCAACCTCACACTCGCGCGTCTGCCTGAGGGTATCTTGGACCGAGAGGCGCCCACCAAGCGAGAGGCGCTCAGAATAGTAACGTCGCTATACGACCCACTCGGACTCGCCTCACCAGTAACCATCAAGGCGAAGCAAATATTGCAAGAAGCATGGCGGCGAGGCGTCGACTGGGATCAGAGGCTAGATGTTGACCTAGCATTACAATGGAAAATTTGGGTACAACATTTACGCCAACTAAAAAACGTTAGCGTACCAAGATGCTATCCTGGATATAGCGACGCTATAGAAATGCAGGTGCATGTGTTCACTGATGCAAGCGAGATGGCATATGCTACCGCTATATACTGGCGGGCCACGACCGTGGAAGGCAAGCACTTAATAAGCCTTGTTATGGCGAAAGCGCGGGTGGCCCCACTGAAACTGCTTTCGATACCGAGACTCGAACTTCAGGCCGCGGTATTGGGAACCCGCGTAGCCGCAGCAGTGATGAGTGAACACGACTGCAAGCCCACGTCAGTAACGTATTGGTCAGATAGCAAGACCGTACTGACCTGGATTAGAAGAGGAGCGAGAGTATACAAACCTTTCGTTGCTCACCGAATAGCTGCTATTGAAGACAATAGCAAAGTCGAAGATTGGCGATGGATACCCACCAAGATGAACATCGCTGATGCAGCAACCCGTGACGTGCCACTGCGGTTCAACTCGGACCACGAGTGGTACTGCGGGCCGAGTTTTTTGTCTCTTGGGCCCGAATTATGGCCCACAGAGAAACCTCCGACTACAAACGACACGGGAGAAGAAAAAACTTTCGTTGTCACAGAAGGGGACAAGAAGAGCTTCATAGAAGCCGTTCCAGAGCCAAGCAGATTCTCCAGATGGGAGCGACTGCTTCGTGCGACCGCCACAGTTCTGCGTTTTATATCTCTTTGCAAAAATAGAACAGAGATAACGTCCTATAAACGGACGAGAAAAAACGCTGAAAATGACCCAGACTGGCGCAAGAAGCCCGCTGTACCTGCACAGAAGCAGAAGCAGGCATGCAGAGCACCAACCCAGGTCAACAGACAAATCATAGAAGCAGAATTTCTCCAAGAAGCTGAGAAAATACTTGTCCAGGTCGCACAACAACAATCGTTCGCTTCAGAGTTAGCGAATGTTGAAGAAATAAATAAAAATAGCTCGCTGCGACCTTTACAAATTCAGGTCGTCGACGGCGTGCTGCGACTAAGAAGTCGCATAGCAGCTACGCAAGAGGTAGCTGAAGAAGTGATGCGCCCGCCTATATTACATGGCGACCATCACATAACGCAGTTGTACATAGACTGGACACATCGCAGTCTACAACATAGTGGCACCGAACTCACAATTAATGAGGTACGGCAGCACTACTGGGTCGTGAAGATGCGACCAACAGCGAAGAAGGTGATAGCAAGATGCCTGCATTGCCGTATACGCAAGGCACAGCCACCAGTACCTGCGACCGGCGACCACCCGAAAACGCGCCTCGCTCACCATAAGAGGCCGTTTACATATACCGGGCTCGACTATTTCGGCCCGCTATCCGTCACCGTCGGTCGGCAGCATCAGAAGAGATACGTAGCACTATTTACGTGTCTCACATCAAGGGCGGTGCACCTTGAAATCGCCGCCAGCCTTAGCGCAGACTCCGCCATATTGGCGCTGCGCCGATTCGCCGCACGCAGAGGATGCCCAGCTGAGATACACTCAGACAATGGCACCAACATGCACGGCGCCGACAGAGAGCTGCGAGACGCCTTCAAAACAGAGGCAAGTCGTAGAGGCATCGTATGGCGCTTCATAACGCCATCAGCGCCATTCATGGGAGGCGCCTGGGAGCGCCTAGTTCGTTGTGTAAAAAACACACTATACAATGTACTTACAGAAAAACACCCCACCGAAGAGGTGTTGTCCACACTGATTTGTGAGGCAGAGTACATTGTAAATAGCCGACCATTGACACACGTGTCGGTAGATGGTGATGATGATGAATCCATCACACCGAATCACCTTTTACTCGGTGGGTCAGCCAGACTACCTACACCTGGCACGTTCACCGAGCAAGATATAGACAGCAGGAAAATATGGCGACGATCACAGATCCTCGCTGATATGTTCTGGAGTCGCTGGGTCAGAGAGTACCTGCCGGAGCTCCAAAACCGGCGGGAGCCACATAGTAGTGGGCCCAGATTTAAAGTGGGTGACCCTGTCCTGATAGCCGACGGCCAGCTGCCCCGCAATACGTGGCCGCGAGGCCGCATTGTGGCCGTGTATCCAGGAATCGACGGAGAAATCCGGACCGCTGAGGTACGCACGCTTGGCGGTACCTTGAAGCGTCCGGTGAAGAAACTCGTCCCACTGCCCCAGTAACCAGAGATGCCGGAGCGGCGACCGTCCTCTCGGTGGGCCTGGCCGGCAGCCGAGAAATGCCGTCCGTCGCTCACCGAAGGAATGCAGCGCCGCGCCGACAACACTTCGAGTCGACACAGCGAGTCGACACAGCACTGCACGGCGGGAGATATGTTCGCGACGAAGCGTCATCAACCATACTAAATGGTTCATAGAAATTGAAGTTTGTATGTGTAGACATGTCTGCTTACCACGGCGCGCCACCTGATACTAAAATGAATTTTAGAGGCACGTTTATATTTATACTAAAATTTTACCTACATTTTTTGAGATAGTAGTATAATGTTTTTAGTGTTTGTCAGTATGTTATAGGGTTCAATAGTTCACCCTTAACAGAGTAAAATCATTAGAAAGCATACTGATAAGAGTTATCATAGTAAAAAACATAAATTTCTGTCATACGATACGTCTGTGCTCGACGACGGATTAGTTCCGAATGACCCGTGAGAGGGAACCACACGATATATATAGTTTTGGTGGTTTTTGAAAATATTATAGTAATTAAAATCATGTTTTTAAGGGCTTATCCTATGTACTGGACATAAAATCAGTACATAATGATGAAACTATGTGAAGACCACATAGTTTCTGCTATGTAAATAGGAATATTGACTTGATATCTCAAACACCAAATATATGGTTTTAGGTCATTTTAGGGTATATGGGGGACCTAGACCGAGACAGGAAGCCTATATACACCTCATAGTTAGCGTAGTCTTTTATATAAAGCCCATTTACTTGAGATATCAAGTCAGTATATAATAGAAAAACTGCTGTTTATCTGGTTTTTGGCAATCGCTTACGGTTTTAGGTGCCCTAAGTACCTAGAAACATATAGGTGTACTGGTAAAAGTACTACCATTGGAAAGCTTGCTAAAAGGGCTTCCAGGCGGTTTCTAGATGGGAAGAATCGCTTGGATAGTCAACGAGATAAGCAGTCGTGAAAAATGTAAACAACGTAAAACGTTGAAATTTGTAGACCCTTCAGGTGGAATAACTCCATGAAGGGAATAGATGTACTCATGGTGTAAGTACTTTCGGATGGCTTGCTGGACTAGCTACCAAGCCATCACTTTGGAGCGAAAATCGCTCAAGTAGTTTAAGTACAATTCCAGAAAATAGGTTTCTGGAAATGTAATTTTTAGTCAGTTTTTGGCATTCCCCGGGACTATACACCCCTGGGAATTCCGAAAATAAGGAATTTTTGGGGACCTCCCGATGGCCCGTTAAACGCACCATCGTGTCGTCCCAATCTTATTAGTGTTTTTATATCTAATTTCTCTGATAGCTGGGCGCAAAGAAAGTGACCAGCTATCAAATTTGTACATATCAAGGCACCTTATGTGCATATGACCTAGATAGACTTACATAAACACTAGAAATGTAAAGTGTGGTCTATTGGCTACCAGAATCCCCATAATAGGCGGTGATTGTCTGGTTAGCCTAAGTAGGAAGTCCTAAAGTCGGTGAAATGACTTAGGAATTTATAGATTCGTTACATAAGGGATGATATCCCATAGAAGATTCCCGAAAATAAGCTTTTTCTAGACGTCAACAGACAGCCTGCTATTGGCACCAGCAGGTCAACCCAACTTATAGATATCCTTAGGCTAGGTTAAAAGCTATTAAGGTTTTAACTGGGAAATAAAGGGAATTGTCCTTTTATTTCATGGAAATAATCTAGGGAAGCTATCAATACCTGGAAATTAGGTATATTGATTAGATACATAGATAGGGGGCGTTACTGTGTTACAGTACGAAGGAATCCAGCTATTGATAGCACCATGGAAGGGGTGCGGTAACCCTATTTACCAAATATGTATAAGGGTTTTTTACATAAATAAAAATTATTTTCGGCGAGAATTTGCGGGGCTCTTAATAATGGCACGATGCGAGGGTATAAAGAACCCCCGGGCCCAAAATAGAATTTGTAGTCATCCAAAGCTAGTCGCTTGTACTTGTCTTAGTAAATAAGAAGTAATTCTTATATAGAATCACGTCTCAGAAATTGTTGAGAGCCCTAGAATCGTGCCGTGTACTGAATAACTTAGTGTTTCATTTAATTCATCAACTTCAACCCTTATGAAGACATCCCTTTTCGATCCTGTCGAGCTGAACCTCGGAACCTGGACACCAGGAGTGCTGATCCAGAAGTAGGCAACCCGGAATCTGGAAATAACTCAAGTACAGCCAACACATCGTTGAATCGTTAGAGTCGATTTGCAACCCTACGTCACTGCTACAGCCAGGCATCCAAGAACCTTTGTTTTCGTGATGTGGATGGGGCGTTCAGCGGCAATGGCCAGAAGGTTTACGCCCTTCTTTTCTCGGGGCCAGTGAACACGCTACGTCCTGCACAGAATGTAGTGTATGTAGATGTCAATAGATCGCGCTACAAGCCGATAACAGTATTGTAATGTTGTCTCGTACGCATACGTCGCTCGGTTATAAATACCGGTCCGAGTAGTGGGGCGATCAGTCGTTATCGGTCTGTTGGCCTGTGCGGTGGTGCGTTGGCGAGTCGACTATTAATATTGATAAATGTGCATATTTTACAGGTAGTATAACATCATTCACAAAACGTACATACTTCACTCAAACACACCGTCATCTTACGAAGATAGGTCTGGTAGGATTCACATTCAATGATCACTACTCAACCTGATAAGAATAACTTTAAGGCTTATTTTCGGAGTTGTAATCCGCTCTCGTCTAAAACCCATGATATGAAAATATAAAGATTTTTAACATATTTTTAACGAAGTTGTTATCCGCTTCTAGTCAACTTTAGTTGATACTCCCGAGTTAACGTCAGGACAGCTCCTGCCAAGGTAGGTAGTAGTAAGCTCCCGAGTTAACGTAAGGGCAGCTCCTGAGCTCCGAGTTAAACGTCAAGGGCAATAGCCTACTTTAAATACCCACTTGTCAGCTGCTACAATCGACTTTTAGAGGCGATAGTTAGGAACAAGAATCATACTAACTTGTAGAGTTAGTCGATTGCGAAGGTTAGATAACTAGTACATAAAAGGTTATCTGATAAAAACAGAAATAATGAAAGATTAAAAATAATCCTATAATGGTTGAACTGATGAATAGATTAGAAAATAAATAGAGTTTAAATAAACCGAAAATAACTCTATTTTTAGAAGAGGGAGACAAGAAAGAGATGATTCATGAGCATAAAATATTAAAAACTATCCATTATTAAAAATTAAAGTTTAAAAAGATAAAATTGTATCAAAGAGAGGAAAATAAGGGTTAAGGAGTGTTAACGTTGACTCGAAGAGAGTAAGAGTATTCAAAGAAGACTCTTGAGTTTAAGAAAACTCAGTGCTTGAAAGGATTCAAGTGAGGACTCAAGAGTATGATAGGACTCAAAGGACTCAAGTGAGGACTCAAGAGTATTATAGGACTCTTGAGTTTAAGAGGACTCAAATGAAGGTCTCAAGAGTTTTAAGAGCGTAAGGGAGACAAAGGGTAGGAGATAAGTTCTGAAGGAGGATTCTAAAGTAGCCTACTAGCAGTCCCTATTATGACGTGCATCGAGTGTTGCATGTGTGTGTGTAGGTAGGTATTATGTAGATGTTTGTATAAACGACCACAGGATATTGTCCTGCAGTTGTCGTAGAGTAACCAATCTCCAACCTTGGCAATGCCCACAAGTGGGTTAACACATCCAAGAGGCCGAAAGGGTGCAAATTACCAGAGGTAAAAGGAATGTGTTTGTGTGTAGGTTAGTGTAGTATTATATAGATATTACGTAGGTATATAAATATTTATAAACGACCACAGGATATTGTCCTGCAGCTGTCGTAAAGTAACCAATCTCCAACCTTGGCAATGCCCACAAGTGGGTTAACACAACCAAGAGGCCGAAAGGGTGCCAATTACCAGAGGTAAAAGGAATGTGTGTGTGTGTGGTGTGTGTGTGTGTGTGTGTGTGTAAATAGTGTTAAGAAGTGTAAAGATTGATGAATTGATGATGAAAAATAATTATCATACCAAATTTGATTGCCTTGTGTAAGTTGTTTTAGAATTTTGAGAGGTGAAAAATCGAGCCCACATTAGCAAAAAAAAAATAGTGTAGAAGAGTAGGTAGTGGGTGATGGGGTGAGTCTGAAAATTGGGCGCACAAACAATGTTGTTGCGCCTAATTTTTAAAAGTTGGGCGCCAAACTGTAACGTTACGTGTAGCTAAAATAGCTACACGTAAGCCACGTTAATACAAATAAGAATTATTAACAAAAGAAAACAAATAATAAAAGGATATAAAGTATAAGAAACTTCGTGGGCCGGCTTCGCACGACGTGGGCGGCCCAACCAGGCAGCAGGTCGGATAGGCAGGAAGACGAGGAGTAGGTAGCAAGTCGGTGGGCGGCTAACCAGGCGGCAGGTCGGATAGGCAGGAAGACGTGGAGTAGGCAGCAGGTCAGACAGGAACGCCTCTTGAGTCGTGATATGCTCCAAATTGACAGATAGGAGGCACCACGATGGTCTAGCTGGCACACGGGTTGGTATGCTGTTATGTAGGCATACGGTAGGCGGATACGTGGATTAAAATCAGACACAGTATATCACACACAATATATTAAACTGGATAAACTTCAGATAATATGGACATACACGAGCTGGATATTAATAGATTTGTCTTCAGATCAAGACTTGACATTTAGTAATTCAAGGTTAAATCGTCTTTCGGAGTTCATTGCAGATTCCAGACTGCCTCAAGAATGTCTGGGAAATGCCTTTTATAGTCAGCGTTTTTCCAAACAAACGTTTCTAGAATTCCATTATTCTTTCTATAATTTTTAAATTGTGAGTTGCCTGTATTTAAAACGGCCTGTATTAATCAGTCATAAAATAATTCTGTGAGTGTTATAACATTATTTTACAAGCGTAAGAAGATAAGAAAAAACTATCCAGTAAACAATAGTAAATTAACAATAATGTACATTATTAGAGCTAACAACTAATAAAAATAATTTAAATTACTTAAAATCAAATGAAACCTTCATAGTCACTAAGAAAATTACACAAAATTAAAGAAAAAGTAAATGACAGGCTTGACAACTGACGTAATGTCAGACAAAAAGTAAACATTGAAAAATTATAAAATTCAATATTCTATTTCAGCAAAATAAAGTTAATAAATCGAATTAGATCGATTTAATATGGAAAAAGGACATTTTATAAATGATGAGAATGATTGATAGTAAAAGTGTAATTATGGATACTATAATGTCAAAATGTATACAAAAAAAAGAGGTTTTGCCTTGCCATCACCAGACGGCGCTTATCCAGTTTCAATACAAATTGGCGTTAACGTTAACGCGATTGAACGTGAGTAAAAACTCGCACTAAGGCCTCTGTGTGCTTAGTGCGAGTTTTTTAACGTACTCACTCGTGATATCGTAAACGATCTCGTATGTCAAAATGTATACAAAAAAAGAGGTTTTGCCTTGCCGTCACCAGACGGCGCTTATCCAGTTTCAATACAAATTGTAGTTTACGTTAACGCTATTGAGCGTGAATAAAAACTCGCACTAAGACCTCTGGTCTGTACTGGCTTGTAGTTCACGATAAAGTGTGTCAACTAACGAATTACACACTATTTATAGTAACGAGTCGAACTGTCAAATGTCCCCACCATTTTCTATATTTCTTTAAATAATCTCACAATTAGGTCAATAATCAATTCTTGAGTAATGAAACCTTTTTAAAACGTATAAAGACAATTAAGGAATTGAATATCGCCTATTTAGTCATTCTTAATCAATATTCGAAAGAATATTGATACTAACTGACAGTCTTGTACTAATTGTCTCAAAGGACTTATAATATTAAAATGGCAATATAAAATCCAGGATACATCACAATGATCATTATAAATTACGTAATATTTTATTGGAATATCATCACTATGGTTTATATGTAAGTTTAGAGTTATTTCCTGTACACACAACAATATTTACTCAGGTGGGTACTCTAACAATTGTAGGTATTTGACAACAATAATAATTCAGGTAGGTACTTAGACATTTGTCGGTAGATGCTTAATAAATATGACGGTTTGTATTTTGTAGCAAAACATTGTGCTTAAAAAGTGAAAGTTCATGATTAAATGAAGTCACACGTACTTCCAATACTAACACACGTGTACTGAACAACTATTTTTAATACAGTTGCCACAGATAATATAATACTACAGTACAGATACCCAATCCCATACAAAGAAATGTCACCTCCCTAAGTCGGGCTATTGGTCGGGCTATTTTTTCTTTCTCCATATTTTTAACAGGCGGCAGCACCAGTGACTCATTAATAGCCCGAGACTGTAGTTTTCTAACGCCATCTAGTAGTTTGTCAAGATACTAAATGGCATCGATAAATATGGCAATTTTTCTGAGCGAGGAATCGCATCATGTGCTCAGAGACGTTATTTGCCAGTTGTCCTTGAACGCTTACTTCGTATTCGTAGTTAGTAACAACACAACAATAGGTATGATCCGGACAGACTCCGCTCAGACCGCGGTAACTTCTTAAATGTGTAGCGAATTTCACGATATACACGAATAATCCCGATCAATCAAAACTATAGAATTCCTTGTACAGTTCTTTTTTTTGTTGGTCTGAGGTACAGTTACATGTAGGTACCTTACTTCCGCGGCAACGGAATAACATGAAGTAGGTACTTACTTCATATCATTTTATTATTCATTATACTTCGTGCCTCGTCCTCGAGATTAGTTCCTGTAATTAATTATTATTATATACACATGTAGTAGGCGGCTATAGGCTACTGCGCAAATCACTAGTTTTCAGAGTATATTTTTTTTTTTTTTTTTTTTTTTTTCTTGCCTGGCATCACTTTGTCAACTTGTCATTCGCGATTATAGTGCGTCGCTGCGCGTCACGTTATTAAACTTTTAAATAAAAATAACAGTTTTTCAAAGTGAAAAAATGCCAAAAAGGACACATTCAACCGAGGAATAAAGAGAATCAGGAGAAACATGAAAAAATCTGGGAGCAATTTAAAAACGTGCTCGACTTAAACAAAGTAAAACAAAATAGTCTCAAGAGTCGACGCCATATTTAGACCCACAAGGTACCTACCTAACTCTGTTAAAATGTATTGTATGTATTACTACATATCTACAACTATTTTATCAATCCTCCGCCCTAAACTTGCATCTCAAACAAATAATGCACTTCGGGCAAGCCATCGGGCCGTCCCACTGTATATTTACGAGATTATCAATCAAAACAAAATTTATTTCTTAAACATAACGAATATATTCGAGCTGATTATCGGACTGTCTCAAATAATGAAACAAATAATGCATTTCGGGCTAGCCATCGGGCTGTCTCACCACGTATTTACGAGATCATCAAATAGAATTTATATCTTTTATCTAACGAATGTATTCGAGCAGATCATTGGACTGTATCAAAACATTCAATAATACACTGGTTTCGTTCAATTCTTTGGAATTGCTACAACCACCAGATTGCAAAAATCAGTTATCAACCGGAAGTAAAACAATGGTTTATAATCATTCCAGGCGAAGTCCTAGACGACGACGTCACAAATGAAATGGAAACAAAGTCGAATACGCCTAACTTAACAATAGTGATCTTCCACACAATTCAAACCTGAATAACACAGACGCTCTCGAAATTCTCGGGGTTGACCCAACATTGAACACGGAGTATGGTGATGGGGCCGAACTCCACAAGGAAGTGACCAGCTGTCTGGAGTGTCTTGCAACGTGAGGTCTGTCTCCCTAGAGACCACAGTCGGGTACTTCCCCTACAGATCCTTCAGCAGGAAATATACCCGCTGACATTAAATGTGAAAAACGTGAGGCTCTTATGCTATACAGCAAAATAAAAGAAAAATTCTCAATTTATTGATAACCAAGGCCATAGAATCGAAACAAAGACTACTCAGCACCGTATCCTGCTTAAAAGCAGCATTATCCAAAGTACTGGATACAAAAGAAAATGATACAGAACTACTAACTTAAATAATGGATGCCACTCGCACCTTATGTGAAGTTCAATATTGTGACTCAATGACTAGATGCAAATTTAGCTGCAGCTCAAATTAAAAAGGATCTTAAGGACCAAGTTCAAAACACAAAGATAGATAAATATCTGTTCGGGAAAACACTTGCTGAAACTATTTGAGTTGGTAAAGCGGCTTCTAAATCAGGGCTGCTACAGCACCTAAACCCAAGCAAAAACCCAACACATTCCAAACAAAATACTGGAAAGCTCACCAGCGCCACAAGGACGACAGGAGAACTGGGAGCATGGCTATAGCCTGATTCAGCCGTACAAAACTTTAAGTGGTTGTCTCACCCGACCAAACAACCTTTACACTGCTAAACTCAGTAAGGTACGTTGGTCGCTTATAAAATTCTTATAAACAGTAATAACTTATCACTGATCATAAGACCATGTTATCATGGATTGAGGGTTTCATAGGTACCCACAACACTTCACCAGGGGAAAAAACATACTATAAGGAGACAATTATCTAATTGATCTCCATTGGTGCAATATTTAAGTGCTAGCCTTGAAAAGGGCAAAATTGTCTCAAGTGTTTCTTACGTAAGACCAAAACTCAATGGCAGTATGCATTTTAAAGTAAAAACCTTAATAAGTTCATTAATGCAAGCCGTTCAAACTTGAAGATTTGTGCATAGAATTAAAGATGACATCAAATGATAGTTCCATGGCCATATGTTACATAACATACCTTAATAATAATTAACATAATATTAATATTTAACATACCTTAATGCATAATATCTTATAAAATATCACAAAAATTCTAGCAAAAAAAAAAAAAAAAAAAAAAAAAAAAAATATCTAGAATCTCTTTCATGAAAAATTGTATGAGTTCAATCTACTGCTGTTTGGGTAAAACACTGCACCTAACATTTTCACTTAAGTTATGAAAACTCAACAAATACTGAGATCCTGTGGCTCTTGATTGGTAACTGAAAACATTCAAAACACTAAGAAGTTAATCACAAGTTATTAAATAACAAACTTACACCCACTAATATTAGTACAATTAAAGGATATATCATTGACACAAGATTCTTACCTATCATGTAACGTTACCTCCAGATAAGAAAAATCTTATTAATTATGAAATCAGAAAATTAACATGCTTTGTAGGACTAGGTACTGGTCTCAGCATGCCCTTCTATTTAATATGGATGGCTTTATATAGGTATATAACTAAAAACTATAATGTTGTAAAAGCCTAAACCTCCAAGGTGAAGAAAATTATAAAAAATACATGAATATCCCCAGAAGAATTTCCTGAATGGTGGCCATATGCCATTCAAAATTGAGTAAATAAAATCAAACTTAATTATGCAACCGAAATGGTTTCTGATGCCTCAACCAAAGGGGGAGGGGGGCTGCCTGTGGTGATGAGACTGCTAGGGGCAAGTGGTCAGACAAGAAATGTAAATATCACATGATTTTTATTTGGAATTAGTAACATCATTCAATCATGAAATAATTGTGAAATACCGTCATGTATAGAAAATTCAACAGCATTATAGGCTGCATTATTAATCAAATGGGTGGAACTCAACACTCATCTCTTCAACTTAGCCTGCGGCATTGGTTGAAAACTGTTATGTATTATTTTCATTTTAGTATAACATAATTTCATTTTCGCTTCTTACATTAGGTCGACTGGAAATCAAGAAGCTGATACTGTATTGCAGAAGTACCATTTCGACGTAGAATGGGAACTAAAAGAAAATGCTTATGCATTGAGTTATAATGTACTTACGTAGTAGTATAACTCCAATGTGCTTATGACCAATTATTGAAAGATAAATTTGGAACACCTGAAATTTACCTATTGCCAATTCACATTAACTATAAATATGATAAATACATAACATGGCATAACAACCCAAATGCCTTCACAATTGACACATTCACAGTATACTGGTAACCAATTTTCTCTAACGCTTTTCCACCATTCTCAATCATGTTAAAAGATCTACAAAAATCATAATGGATAAAGCTTAGGGCATCATGTTGATCACCATGCCCAACTGGTTCCCTTTACTTAGGGAACTTCCCATAATTCAGGGATGCTCATACTCAAACCTAATGAAAATGTTATAGTATTTCACAGCAAGGGAAAAGCCATACCTACCTTACCCTGGCTGTCAGAGTCCAGTGGGTAGTGAAGTCTATTGCAATGAAGCATACCACCATCATCAATTGATAAGATAGCATCTCTATCAGAAAACTCTTTCAAACAATATGACACATGTTTAATATAAAAATCTTGAAATCATATACATCAACGGTGATATAATTACTTAACAGAACTTTCTAATTACAGTAAAAAATATAACAAATGATTAACTGTCAAAAATTTATAATACCTACTTATTAAACATTAGAATGTCCAGGAATGTCCTCTGATGACAGATTAAAAATAAAAATAATGGTTAAGGGCTTGTTCAGACTGCGAACACCTGCCCAAAAATACAATGTCACCTGGGACACATCCCAAATGCTGGAAGCCTTAGGAATTTGGTACCCAAATGAGATGTTGTCTCTAGAACTGTCAAAATTAAAATCAAAGCATAGTAATACAATCAATGCATATAACCATCAAAATTTCAGACCTCATAAAATCTCTAATTTATGAACTAAATAATCAATCAATTCTTCAGACAAAGAACAGGAATAATTCCAGCTGAAACCTTGGAGCCTACATTAACAAAACCTCTAACCACTTTAGGCACTAAGAAACCGTACCACATAGTGTACTTTAAACACTAACAGTCTTAAGCCAGGTGTAACATGATCATTGATCAGATACTAAAAACAGCAGGCACGAGTTGCAATTCAAGTAGATTTGGTAAATTTTATAACAGTTTCTTAGTGTAAAGCATAAAAATAATTTAGCAAGAAAAATCTTAAGATGTGATTAAACAAGTACATTTGGTAAATTTTATAACAGACCTTTAGTGTAAAGGATCAAAATGATTTAGCAAAATAAATCTTTAGCTGTGATTAAAGATATCTTATTTAACTTACATGTACTAATTATTACAACAACTAACAACTTTAACTTATAACGAAGGAGCATAAATGTATTGATAATGAAACTAAGAATAGTAATAAAAAAGCTAAAATGGATTTTGATAAGACAGTTATATTTATTATTATCTGAATGGTTAATCAAGAACTTTCTTTTTCAAATGACAACTATGATTGTTACTCTTTAAAATAACTTTAATATTGATAGCAAGCAGGCAATAAATATTCGGTTGAAATGATAATTAAGAATTTATAAAAACATTTTGGTTAAGAACCTATGTTACTTAATAGCAACTGTGATAGTATTTATAAAACTGAAATACTTAATGATAATAAATAGGCAAAAATATTTTGTTAATAAATATAATTAAGATGAGAATAGTAATTAAGAAAATTACTGAATAAGAATCTTTGTTATTTAATGATAACTATGATGGTCTATAAACATTATAACAATGATAATAAGAAAGTAAATAATACATTTTTTTAAAACAGATAATTAAGAATATATAAACTGATTAAGAACCTGTGTGTAACCTATGGACAACCATGAATGATGGTTAGTCCACAAAAAAAAAAAAATATATATATATATATATGTCGCATCAAGGCTGGCCGATAGATGTACACCATCGGGAAGTCGGGAAATATTCCCTTAGGTTAAGACATCGTGTGTGGGCAGGTCGGTGGGTGAATCGTGAAAATGAAATCACACAAATTATTCGATACACTGAGTATATTCAAATAGACACAAGTTACACTCCTGCTTACTAATATTACGGATCGACACTGATTCTACGACGTCTTAGCTCTACGGCTGCCAGTACTCAACTACCATATTCCGCACCTCGCAAGTGCTTATAAAAGCGCGCCAATGCGTAGTTGCTCTTGATTGCCGCTAGGGGCGTGCCTGTGATTTGACTTCACGTCCGTACTATTGACTAAACCCGACACGGCCATCCTGCGAGACAGGCGTCCTCGTCTGTTTCTCATTGTCAGGTTCTAACAGTGTATCGAATCATGTGGAAATCCTCAATGGATGTCCTCAGCCCTTGGGGAAAGCTGAGGGGTCTGTCAGACTCCTACTGACTAAAACCACATGGTGTTCTCTAGGCCGTAATTCCTTTTGAGAGGCGAACGTGGAACACACACGTCGCCTTCTCGGGCCTCTCTCAGGTGACAGATCCCCAAATCTATCACCCGCAGGCATCATCTTGTCCTTGCTCCATGCCATCTCATGGTCACCTCGTGTTGCACCACACGTCGTCTTAGTCCACTCCATCCTGGCAATCTCCCATCATACAAGGGATGTTTTTCTGAAAAATACAAAATTTTCAAACAGTATTTGCTCGTCCAATCCTGACTCTTACACTAGAGTGAGGCATATTTTTAAACAATCAAACATGATCATTTAAATCTTTCTGTTCACTATTGCAAGGAACGAGTAAATCTATTTCCAATTTAAAGAAAATAGTAACCTCATCGATTTGGTACCTAAAAGCACCCAATTTTCGTGATTACAAAGTTCAGGTACCACTGATAAGTCATAAATCTCAAATTAAATCAAACAAAAGAAACTATACCATGTTTCTTATTCACGATTTTTAACCATCACACAGCTCTACTAGCTATCTCATAGCTCTCTTAGCTATCTCAATTGCTCTACTCGCACATCTCCACGATGTCGAGTCAACTCGACTCTCTGAACTTAGACCTTGTTCACACAGAGATTTAGTACTTACTACTTTATCTACAATCTCAATTGGTACTTGAGCTTTGTGTGTCTTACCAACACGATCTACGCATAGTAATCAAAATTTGAAAACCAAAACTATTTCAATTTTCGTAATGAGGGCTTGACGATTCGAACGTCATTAACATTAACATGGTGACCTCACCTCTCGCATGACTATGTGAGTTTACTTTCTTTTAACCTTATAACTCATTAGAATCTTTCTGTAAGGTTCCTAACACAAACATGAATTTTCACACCAGACATAGTGTCACACAGACTTCCAGTTGCCATACAGGCCAACAGTTGCCACACAGGCCAACAGTTGCCACACAGGCCAACAGTTGCCACACAGGCCAACAGTTGTCACACAGCGCTCGGCTACTCCTGACCGAACTAGATTATTGGGTTCGTTAAAATAGGGAAATTTTAGAACCCTACTCTTTAACTAAATCATTACCCTGGGCCATGTACCACTAGTCGCTCCAAACAAAGTTTAAAACTTATTCTGCAGCAAAAACTGCCAAGCTTACAGAAACCCTCGAGTAAAACCTCCAACGCCATGGCTCCCTAGCCGACCAGCAATTATATTGCTCTCCACCAGAATCCACTGGTACGGTCAAACGTAATGCGTTCGATAGACTGAATTACTCGACACCTTAAGCTTGTTCATTATCATCAAAATCCTTTTGACATCAACATCGACTGGTACATAACCCGCTGGCATCTGCCCTAACCTACCTTGTGCATACTTTTAGGTTCTAATCGTACCTATTTAAAGCTTTCGGTGTATAACGATCACCGTCCTGTCATAATCACCTATCGTGTACCTAATACAGGTCCTATTTAGTTTTTGAACCAGAGATTCCCACACAATACTTCATTAGAAAAAGGTCCAACGATCAAAAAGTTCAACAACTAAACAAAGTTATTGTAAAAATTCTGTTACTCTTTACCATAATTCAAAGGCAATGCATACTCAACTCATGAAACTTTCACTGTGATTTGTGCACCAACACAAACCAGAATCGTATCTACCAACGATTCTTTACATATCTGCCGCCACATATGCTACAACACATGAGGAGCTCTGTGCACCAACACAGACAAGAATCGCACCAACGATTCTCATAAATCTAGCGCAATATGTGCTACAACACATGAAGCGCTCTGTGCACCAACACAGACAGAAATCGTATAAACGATTCACAAAAATCTAGCGCAAATGTGCTACAACACATAAGCGCTCTGTGCACCAACACAGACAGGAATCGCACCAACGATTCCTTGTAGACCCATCGCCACATGTTACTCATGAGGTGCGGTCTAAAGTTTCGAGTATGAGTGTGCAAGCCATTCTTAATCAGATTTAGTTTCATTACCACTGTCATCAACTATGACGTCGAATTCTCAAGGAACTTGGTGATCAGGGATCCTTCGTACTAGATTCGCTCTTTTTACTCAAAGATATTGGAGCATACCGACTTTTTATATGAGGGTTACAATTAAGCCTCATAATATTTGCGTCTCAATAGCTCTTGTGAAGGAGCTTTACGAATTAACTCTGATCAATATCTTTAAAATCGAATATCAACAGTAACCATTTACTATCGCTTACTAACTCAGTTTTCATGTAAGGAAACCGATCGCGAGATCTACTGCTATCATAATATTACTTTGAAAGTAAGCAAGTGAATTCAGATCTAAAGACTGTGGTTGTAAATCGTTACGCAACATAAGATCTGTTCCGAATACACGCAAATGACCAGTACAGTTACTAACTCGATACAATTGCCTTCGCCCAACGACTTTAACTCGCTTTGCCACTGAAGATGACTAGTTGTTAAGTCACTTTGGATAGATCATCTTCTTCATCATCTGCCTAGCCTTTTCCCAACTATATTGGGGTCGGCTTCCAGTCTTACCGGATTCAGCTAAGTGCCAGTGTTTTACATGGAGCGACTGCCTATCTGACCTCCACAACCCAGTAACTGGGTAACACGGTACCCCTTGGCAAGGCTGCTGTCAGATCTCAAGTTTCTGACCATCCGTAACGACTGTCAAAGATCTTCAAATGACACCTGGGACCAACGGCTTAACGTGCTTTCAGAGGCACGGAGGAAACTCGGTATGTTGAAATTTAGCCACGAGCTCATCTTCTTATGGGATATTAAATCCTAAAGTTCGTACTATACTAAATGTTGAAACTACCGCCAATAGGAAACTCATTAACTACTTTCTTAAAAGTGTGTCTTAATTACCTAGTGATAGTGCTAGATGTAATCACGACCAACTCAGTGGTCAAACATGAACACTCTTAAATTTTGAAATAGCATCTCTTCACTAGAGAACATTTGACCTCACTATCGAAATAAAATAGAAGCGACTCACCGAGTATTCCATTCCAAACTTGCGCGCGCTCGTAAAGTTCGGCTACCACCTGTAAACTGCTAGCCTGCTGTCAGTCTCAACCTCTCAGATGTTGACAGTCGACCTTCGCATTCAGCATTTGAACCGCTAGCCTGCAGCCGAGGCTTCACTTCGACGCAATATGGTATCTGAAACGTGAAAAACATTACGAGAGTATATGTTCAGTACCTTAACTATACACAGCTTTGATGGAAATTAACCAGTGCAGCGGTGTAGTAAACTAAACCGGCACAGCTAAATGAGCTATTGTGGACATGAACCACACATTACGGTGTCCCATGTGCCCGGGTAGGTAGATATATGGGCTTTATAGAATCCAATGAATGCCATAGCATTTCAAGTCACAATTTCTAGGCCTGGTAGGGTTTACCACCTTTTAGACAGTCTGGCCCTCCGACGACCACAAAAGAAGAATACCATGCTACTTCTCAAACTTAGTTGATTCTCACTACATAAAACTATCACACTACAAAAGTAATCAAAATATTTCATTTGGAATTATCATAATTTCCAGACTGAAATGTAAGGTAGGTACGTCACTGTCACCATATCGTTCCAAACAATGACAGCCAGCCAAGGCCAGCCAAGGCCAGCCAAGGCCAGCCAAGGGTTACTGTCAGTGATAGTAGAACAATAACTCCTCAATAACACCAAAACTTGACTATTGATTGTAACTAAAGTGAAATTATGAACTGACACGGGCCTCCCCCACGATCCACTGACCGCCATACCCTACATAAAATCAGAATTTTGAATAATGAACACTCTTGGCCATAGTCATAACAAAATGAAAACGACTCACCAGATTGTCATAAAGATCCGTGTGTATGGATCTTTCCACACGTCCACACGCTCCTCCTTGACCTGTCCAGCTCCTTGGTTGTTGCTAACCACCTTGCTGCTCCGTTACGGACTGGTTTTTTTTCATTATACCATTTTCAGAGGGTAGTCGCAACTGACACCGCGATATTTTTTTTGAAAGAATGTAACCGACATTTTCACTAGCTTTGTTTTTACGTGTGATCTCATTAGCACGACCGAATCCCAATTCTGATGTCGCATCAAGGCTGGCCGATAGATGTACACCATCGGGAAGTCGGGAAATATTCCCTTAGGTTAAGACATCGTGTGTGGGCAGGTCGGTGGGTGAATCGTGAAAATGAAATCACACAAATTATTCGATACACTGAGTATATTCAAATAGACACAAGTTACACTCCTGCTTACTAATATTACGGATCGACACTGATTCTACGACGTCTTAGCTCTACGGCTGCCAGTACTCAACTACCATATTCCGCACCTCGCAAGTGCTTATAAAAGCGCGCCAATGCGTAGTTGCTCTTGATTGCCGCTAGGGGCGTGCCTGTGATTTGACTTCACGTCCGTACTATTGACTAAACCCGACATATATATATATATGATTTTAAAGAAAGAAAGCTTTTACTTCAAAAAGTTATCATATTTTATGCGATAATTCCAGAACTTAACTCTCAAAGTCTACATGTGTATATAATAATAATTAATTACAGGAACTAATCTCGAGGACGAGGCACGAAGTATAATTTATGATTAAACGAACTTACCCTAAGTGAAGTTCTATCAAAATTATACGAAGTGCCTCGTCCGAAGAGATTAGTGACACCCTCCCAACCCTAAGGTATAACCCAGAAGCGTTCTGGAAATATCTAAAATATCAGTAACTCTAAACTAAATGACAAGTTGACAAAGTGATGCCAGGCAAGAAAAAAAAAAAAAAAACAAATACTCTGAAAACTAGTGATTTGCGCAGTAGCCTATAGCCGCCTACTACATGTGTATATAATAATAATTAATTACAGGAACTAATCTCTTCGGACGAGGCACTTCGTATAATTTTGATAGAACTTCACTTAGGGTAAGTTCGTTTAATCATAAATTATAAGGGTTATCCGGTCCTTTTTTATTTTAGATAAATAAAGAACAGGATGTTTTTATTGCAAAAATGTTTACTTTTAATAGTTTAGTTAGGTACGTAGCATGGGCAACTTGAACAAATTCGATGTACTTAGTCTAGAATCAAACTTAATGGCGACTCGCAACAGACACTGCATATTAAAAAATATTGTGCCAGCGGCGGTTAGGGGTGCGCAGCAACTCATACGAGTGTTCCAAGCCGACATTACGTTTGAATCGGACTGTACGAGTAGTGGAGCCGTGTAATCACAACGACAAAATAGTAGTTTATGATACTGTTGCATAATAAGGGGTATTAAAACATGAGTGTGAGTTTAAAAACCGAGCCGTAGGTGAGGTTTTTAATAGTATTCACACGAATGTTTTAATACCTAGTTATGTGCAGTTTCATACACTACTTTATCTACACTCATACATTTTGGGATTGAACCTACTTAATCTTATTTTTTGCATTTTCCATGCCATAAAGTCGTGATAAATGCATCATAAATAATCTCGACTTTGCTGGTAAGAGATTATGAGTAATTTTCTTCGCCGCATATAAAATATCAGACATTTTAAGCAAGAATTTTAAAAAGTCATGAAATTCAGTACAACGAAACCTGCAAAACGTATGAATGGCGCCAAAACCCAGCACATCACCGCATTAAATTGCGGTAAAAAAATCGTGCGGCAATAATACCGCATGAATCCATCGCATCGCAGCGCGAATATTTTGAGCTCTATGAACAGGTGGAAAGAGACAAAAGTTCGCGCAAATAAAAATGGCAGTGCGTAATAAGCCTAGAAAGTTAAAATTGGAATCATTTTTTTTTATTAGGTATAAGAATGGAATCTGATGAAAAAAAAATTGATGGAATCTCCTTAGTGATTAACTTCTTGGATTTGTCTTGTATCATAATAGAAAAAAAGTTATTTTATGATGCAGTTGTTTGAAAATCGAAGGAAAATGTTGAACTATAATGGTTTTTTTTTAAATTTTACCTATCCACGAATATAAAGTAAGTGTTTATGCAATATTTTTTGAATTCATAATTGGAACATTACGTTGTGAGTGTAGATAAAATACTTTATGATGCACGAATCCTATTTACTAACGCGACGTCGATTCAAACTTAATAGCGGCTGTAAAATTCGTTACTCACTGGGCTGTCACTCAAATTGCTTCTGTACAACTGCGTAGTGACTCGCAGAGTGTTCCGAGCCACCATTAAGTTTGAATCGAACTCTATTAGTAAAGCCGTCAGTCTCCAAGGAAAAAAATTCTCCAGTCATGCGAACATGCGACTCCTATTTACCTACTTATGGATCGTTGGTTCAAACTTCATTATGTTTTAAAAAAACGCTACACGCAGTATCGTACATTTCATCCCCGCTGTCAGATAAAATCGTTAGTGCGTAGCGACTCACGAAGTGTTTCGAGCCGCCATTACGTTTGAATCAAACTGTACCTACAATGCGTCGCGTAAGCTCGGACGGCAAGTGGCACACGCGTCGCGTTTTCACTTATTTTATAACCCGTGCGAGTTGAGTAGGCCCTAGCGCGATACGAGCCCTGTTTCAGCGAGGTAGGGTAGGTATCTAGTTAATCCGTTCGGGTCCTGTGTGACCTCGGGTTGTTTGTAAACAAGCTTCACAAAAAAGTGATTTTAAGTAAGAAGTAAATATTTAAAATTACGCCGGTAATAGATAATAGCTTTTAAATTACGCCTATAATAAATAAAATTATTGTCTTACAAAATGGTTCTTATAAATGATGATATTTTATGATATATTTTTGTATACGATGGATATTATAGTTTAGGACAAATTGGGAAAAAACGTCATCTATTGCAAAAAGCTCAAAACAAAACGAAAAGTTGATGGCTACTTTTAACTATTTTAAGATACAAAGTCTTCACTTATAATTTTTGTTCAGAAAACCTGATTAGTGAGTGTAAATGGATAAATTAACATTAAAGAAAGAAGTTTTGTTTTTTACTAAACTTATTTCAGCCTAAATCTGCTGTTTAACATTTTTAAGTTATTGTTACTTTCACAGCTGTTACCTATGCTGCCATCTATGATCTTTTTTAAGACTAATTATATTTTGTTTGAATTGAGACCCCATGCAGTTGCGAAAAAATGAAGCAATTTAATGAAATAATAAAAACACAATAAACTCAACTAACTAATCATTTATTTCTTATAAAAGTTATAATTCACATATAAAAATATACATTGAAATTGGTACAGTTTTATACTAACTGGGGAAGTTTTAGGTTGCATATTTACTGTTTGAGACAAACTATTATTAATTTCGTATGATTGTTCATGTATATTTGTCAAAGGTGTTATATAATGGCGTTTGCTAGTTGATGGAATAGGATCTGATGAATTATCATTATCAACGAAGGTAGATGGACGAACGTTCTCTTCAGTATTGTCATGTGAAGGAGACGGACTGGACTTTAAATTAATGGATTGTGTGATAAATACCCCGTTGTACCGTTTGTTTACGAAAATGATGTTGTAGAAGGAGATGTCAATATGCAAAAAATTCTAAATTACGAAAAAAGATTTTGGATGCCCAAGAAGACACTGTGGTGCTGTTTCGGTGAGCGGCATCGTACGAACAATGTCTGTGAGGGATGGAATGGGTAGGTATATTAATAACTGCTTCAAAAGAAGACCTCCGAATGTAAATAAATGCTTAGCTGTGCTTAAGCAAGATGACGCTTTTAATGCTGTTAACGCATTAACAAAATACCCATATAACAACAGGGCAAAACACGTCTAGAGACGAAATAAATGTAATAGGTTGGGGAAATAGTATATTATGCAACTAGTGAATAAAGGACGGTTTTAAAGCGAGGGCCATAGATGAATCACGAACAAGTAAAGGATTCTATCAACTGAATCACGAGCATAGCGAGTGATTCAAGTGTTAGAATCCTGAGCGACGCGAGTGATTCATGGCCCTCGATATAAATCCGTTTTATTCAAGAGTTGCATACTATATTTTATACCATCATCATCATCATCATATCAGCCGAAAGACGTCCACTGCTGGACATAGGCCTCCCCCAAGCGTCGCCACATTGACCGGTCTCGTGCGTCCCGCAACCAGCGGATCCCCGCAACCTTCACCAGGTCATCGGACCACCTGGTGGGAGGCCTTCCAACGCAACGTCTTCCGGTTCGCGGTCGCCACTCCAGAACCTTTCTGCCCCATCGGCCATCCGTTCTGCGAGCAATGTGCCCTGCCCACTGCCACTTAAGTTTGGCAATTCTTCGGGCTATGTCGGTTACCCTGGTTCTCTTGCGGATCTCTAAATTTCTGATTCAATCACGCAAGGAAACGCCGAGCATAGCCCTCTCCATTGCCCTTTGGGTGACTTTGAGCTTTCTGATGAGGCCCATTGTAAGCGACCACGTCTCAGAGCCATATGTCACCATGACTACGAGAAAAAGAAAGATTTAAGCGAAAAGCACAAGGAATAATAATAAATAAATGTTTTATTATCTTCAAAATTTACAAAAAATGATAAAACTCAGGGTTTCACTTTTTTTGTAAATTGAAGCTGAGCTAGGTAACAGCATCTGTGTTTCAGGGGCCAGTGACCACCTCCGTTACGTTACATACTTATAATTAATTAAACACCAATGCAATTAGTATTAGAATTACAATACAAATAAGTATACACTAAATATCCCAGACTAAAATCAAAATCATGAAAATCATTATTGAAATCCTAAATATTAACAAACTGAAAATTAAATCGATGAAGAAGTTTGAAAGTCGAATATTCTTTGCACAAGGAGTTTGTATCGAGTATTTTAAGCGCAAGGAGGTTGTATAGCATTGTTGGACGTCGAATATATATTGGTGTGTTCTAAATTCAAACACCAAAACAGTGAGAAAAAGTGCTGTTTTCAGTGAATAAAATAAGCTTTAGGGGGAATGGTATAAAAGTCTTTTCGCATTATAGTTTGTATGAACTTGTAATAAAATCTCTTTGGCTATACTATTTGTATCTGGCTGGTTTTGGTATCATTGAGAGTTTAAATTTTAAAGAACATAATTCCAAATTCAAATTAGGAAAATGTGTGATTTACATTTGTTTTTCGTACCGTCAAGATGAGTGAATCTAATGAAGAAATTCGATACATTTTAAAATTTTACTACAAAAAAGGTAAAAATGCAAAGCAAGCCGCGAAAAAAAATTGTGATGTTTATGGACCTAGTGCAGTGTCTGTGAGAGTAGCACAAATTTGGTTTAAGCGTTTTCAATCCGGAAATTTTGATGTCAAAGATGCACGTCGCTCTGGTCGCCCTATTACGGATAAAATGGATGCCATTTTTGAAAAAAACTACTGATATCAGTAGTTACGACGTAGCTGAAGAACTGGGAATTGACCACAAAACAGTTTTGGCGCATTTGAAAAAAACTGGGTACACAAAAAAGCTCGATATTTGGGTGTTTGGGGGTGGCGAAACGCGGGTTAACTCGCAATCCCACCACACACACAGCATCACCTTGTTGGTTATAGCCCTCTCCATTGCCCTTTGGGTGACTTTGAGCTTTCTGATGAGGCCTATTGTAAGCGACCACGTCTCAGAGCCATATGTCACCATGACTACGAGAAAAAGAAAGATTTAAGCGAAAAGCACAAGGAATAATAATAAATAAATGTTTTATTATCTTCAAAATTTACAAAAAATGATAAAACTCAGGGTTTCACTTTTTTTGTAAATTGAAGCTGAGCTAGGTAACAGCATCTGTGTTTCAGGGGCCAGTGACCACCTCCGTTACGTTACATACTTATAATTAATTAAACACCAATGCAATTAGTATTAGAATTACAATACAAATAAGTATACACTAAATATCCCAGACTAAAATCAAAATCATGAAAATCATTATTGAAATCCTAAATATTAACAAACTGAAAATTAAATCGATGAAGAAGTTTGAAAGTCGAATTTTCTTTGCACAAGGAGTTTGTATCGAGTATTTTAAGCGCAAGGAGGTTGTATAGCATTGTTGGACGTCGAATATATATTGGTGTGTTCTAAATTCAAACACCAAAACAGTGAGAAAAAGTGCTGTTTTCAGTGAATAAAATAAGCTTTAGGGGGAATGGTATAAAAGTCTTTTCGCATTATAGTTTGTATGAACTTGTAATAAAATCTCTTTGGCTATACTATTTGTATCTGGCTGGTTTTGGTATCATTGAGAGTTTAAATTTTAAAGAACATAATTCCAAATTCAAATTAGGAAAATGTGTGATTTACATTTGTTTTTCGTACCGTCAAGATGAGTGAATCTAATGAAGAAATTCGATACATTTTAAAATTTTACTACAAAAAAGGTAAAAATGCAAAGCAAGCCGCGAAAAAAAATTGTGATGTTTATGGACCTAGTGCAGTGTCTGTGAGAGTAGCACAAATTTGGTTTAAGCGTTTTCAATCCGGAAATTTTGATGTCAAAGATGCACGTCGCTCTGGTCGCCCTATTACGGATAAAATGGATGTCATTTTTGAAAAAAACTACTGATATCAGTAGTTACGACGTAGCTGAAGAACTGGGAATTGACCACAAAACAGTTTTGGCGCATTTGAAAAAAACTGGGTACACAAAAAAGCTCGATATTTGGGTGTTTGGGGGTGGCGAAACGCGGGTTAACTCGCAATCCCACCACACACACAGCATCACCTTGTTGGTGATGCTGTGTGTGTGGTGGGATTGGAAGGGCATTATTCATTATGAGCTGTTACCACCAGGCAGGACCATCGATTCTGAACTCTACTGCGAACAACTGATAAGATTAAAGCAAGAAGTTGAGAGAAAGCGGCCGGAACAACAGAAGGGGTGTGGTTTTTAGGGTTCCGAAGACAACAAGGAACCCTTATAGTTTCGGTCTGTCCATCTGTCCATCCGCAGCTTAGCTCAGATACTCTAAGTACTAGAAAGCTATAATTTGGCATGGATATACATATTAATAATTCCAACTAAGTGGTACAATAAAACTATGAAAAAAAAATTTTCTTGGGGTTTTTCCTATAGACGTAAAGTGGGGATGTTTTTTTTTTCTCGTCTATCCCATGGTGTGGGGTATCGTTGGATAGGTCATTCAAAAATATTACGGGTTTGTTACAACCATTTTTCGATTCAGAGATCCGTTTGTGTAAAATTAAGGTTTAAATTGCAATTTTTTGCTAGAGTCAAGTGCCCCCCCCCCAAGCGAAATGGTTGCTCTTGGCTATGTGAAAAATTCACGGCAGTAGTATATATAACGAAATTAAAAGGACAACTATCACGGCTAAGTAGGCTTTACAAGTTTACGAGTAATAGTCCACCAACTTATAAAATGTACTTGAAACAGTAAATTTTTTGTACAAATGTCATTGAAAAATTACTTAAATAACGTAATTAGTAGCTGTGTTAAACAGATAGTAAATATATGCTTATGAACCATGTAAAAATATACAAATATAAAATCAAAATATCCTTAATAATGTTTAAGCTCGAATAACGCATTGGAGTGGACGGAGTCGTTGGTGGTACCGGTCTGTAGTCCGTACGCCGCATGCGCGCGTGGTTGTCTCTTTTGTGTATGTGCAGAAGTATTTTCGACAATTTGTAATGTAAAGTCAAATTAGATTTGATTGCCAAGCAAATTCTGCTACCCGACCATAGATGGGCCCGTTTTTAGACGTTGTGAGCCGTTGAAACCGTTTTAATGTTCATGTAATAATAATAATAATTTAATCAACATATTGACAATAACGCCATCATGTCTGCTTCTCAGAATGGATGTAGGAACGGGTCCCGCGGTACTAAGGAGCTGATCCTCATAGACATTGCCATTAGCCAACAGGTTCGCCGTTCCCGCAAGGATCTGGCGACATGTTGGATAGATTACAAGAAGGCCTATGACTCAGTGCCACATACATGGCTCATGAGAGTGCTGGAGTTGTATAAAATTGATACAACTCTGCGCGCCTTCCTGACGTCATGTATGGGGCAATGGAGGACGGTCCTTCACTATCCAGGATGTCGACAGATTCAGTAAAACAGCGAACCTATAAGGATCGAGCGCGGAATATTTCAGGGCGACAGTCTGAGTCCTCTGTGGTTTTGTTTAGCCCTGAACCCTCTCAGTACACTGCTGGAGAGTTCAGGCCTGGGCTATCGGTTGAGGAGAGGTGGTCAGGTCATATCACACCTCCTTTACATGGATGACCTGAAGCTCTTTGCCCCCAACAACTTGCAACTGATGAAGCTACTGAAGGTAACAGAAACCTTCAGTGACGCCATCAGGATGGAATTTGGTGTGGACAAATGTGCAGTCGTGCATGTAAAGCGAGGGGAGATTATGGAATCCATGGGAATACAACTCTCGGACTCCATACACCTTAGATCCCTTTCCTCAACTGAGACTTACAAGTATTTGAGTATATCGGAAGCACTAGGCGTCAATGTTACTGACGTGAAACAGTCGTTGAAGGAACGTTTCTTTGGCCGCCTGAAAAAAGTACTAAATAGTCTTTTATCAGGCGGGAACAAGGTGCGCGCCTACAACAGCTGGGTCATGCCGGTCTTGATGTACTCTTTCGGCATACTCAAATGGACTCAGACAGAACTTGACGCCCTGGATAGGAGAGTCCGCACATTGCTTACCGCAAATCGTATGCATCACCCACGGTCGTCGGTTATGAGACTGTATATCCCTCGGAAGAGCGGGGGTCGTGGCTTTTTAAATGCTAAGACCCTGCACAACCGCGAGGTATGCAGTCTTAGGGAATACTTCCAGGCCGCTGACGTGGGTATGCATCGAGATGTGGTAGCAGTGGACAAGGGCCTTACCCCGCTCTCCTTGGCTAACGAGAACTGGCGCAAACCTATAGTATTAGATACTAATGACCGCATGGAGGTATGGCAGAGCAAGGAGCTTCACGGATGCTTCTACCGGGTCCTACATGGGCCCGATGTAGATTTTTTGGCGTCCGTGGCCTGGTTGCGATTTGTTGACCTTTTTGGGGAAACCGAAGGTTTTGTCTTTGCGATTATGGACGAAGTTATGATGACGATCAACTACCGGAAATACATTGTGAAAGATGGCACGGTTGACATCTGTTGGGCATGTCACCGGCCTGGGGAATCCATCCGTCACATTATCTCCGGTTGTTCTAGTCTAGCTAACGGAGACTATTTGCATAGACACAACCTTGTAGCCAGGATTATCCATCAGCAACTTGCTCTTAAATACAATATTGTGGAATCGGAAGTGCCTTACTATAGGTATGAGCCCGACCCAGTTCTCGAGAATGGCAATGTCACGTTGTATTGGGATCGGTCTATCATCACTGACAGGACTATTGTTGCCAATAAGCCTGACATAGTGGTGATAGACCGACTAGAGCATCGCGCAATGATTGTTGATATAGCGGTCCCCCATGACGAGAACCTCGTGAAGGCTGAGAGACATAAGAAAAGCAAGTATCTTGATTTGGCTCGCGAGGTTGTCGACATGTGGGATGTGAATACAGCAATCATTGTGCCGATAGTTTTTACGGCCAATGGCATAATTGCCAAGAGCCTCGACGAACATCTGAGGAGGCTCTCGTTAGGCAGCTGGATCAAGGGCCGCCGTGTCCAGAAAGCGGTACTCCTGGACACGGCGGGTATTGTTGAGGTTCCTCTCTCAGGAGCCCTGACCACCGGTAGCTTCGACCCTGTTCCCGATACCGGTGGGCTACTATTTTTTATATTTTTAAATGTTTTTTAAGTTTTCTTTTTTTAAATATTTAAAAATGTAATAAAATAAGAAAGAAGATGAATAAACGACATATAAATATTTTAATAATAATAATTTATTTCCAAAAAACTTAATACTACTTTACAATGGCAATTTGGCAAAAAATTCAATTTGGGTAAAGAAAATGTAGCAACAAAAAACCCTCTTCTTAGTTCGCATTATTTTGCAACTTCGGAACCCTATTCCTGCGCGTGGCCCGACACGCACTTGCCCGGTTTTTTTCATCATGATAGCGCTAGACACAAAGTTTCTTGGCATTCATATTGACAATAAACTCTCGTGGAAAACGCATTTAGAGCACGTCTGTAAAAGAGTTACTAAATCCTCGTTTGCTCTCTACAAACTCTCAAAGGTTGTCAATCAAGAAACTGTATTAGCCGCTTACCACGGACTAGTTTCACCTATTCTATTTATATATTTATATTCTATCCTGGGGTAACTCAGTTGAAAAGGAATCCACTTTTAAAGCTTAAAAGAAATGCGTCAGAGCAATGTGTAATCTTGACTTTACTACAAGCTGTAAACCATATTTTAAAAACTTGAAAATTCTGACACTGCCTTCATTATATATTTACGAATTAAATCTGTTTGTGAAATCAAATCCAGACTATTACAAAACCGCTTTTAAAAGTTACTATAGACGACACAAAAATAGATTAGAAATAGAAATACCGTATGGGAAAACAGCCTTATTCAATAAAAGTGTTCTTTGTATGGCATCTTTGATGTATAACAAATTGCCTGACGATGTCAAAAAGTTACCCATACCAAAGTTCAAGTCAAAACTACACAAATTCCTAATTGCTAGATGTTACTATAACGTCCAAGAGTATCTACAGGAAAAAAATATTGTAATTTAGTGTTAGGTGTTTTAATCTATCCTATTTATAGAACAATATTGTTTATTTAATTGTAATTTTGTGTGACACCTTATAATAATTTAATATGATCTGTATTTAATTCATCTGACATTATGACATTCTATGATAATTTAAAAAGACATTAATAATTAATCTGACATTTTAATTTGTAATTTAAATGATGCAATGTTTGAAATTAAATTTATAGTAACACTACTTATATTGTGAATCTAAACTTGTATTAATTTGCACACCATTAGGTTATAATACAGTGTATCTATTCAAAATATTATTTGTAACACCTTACTAACCTGTATTATGCAAATAAATTATTTGATTTGATTTGATTTAGACCTCACACATCTTTAGACACTCAGCAAAAATTAAGAGAGTTTGGCTGGGAGGTGTTAATGCATCCGCCGTATAGTCCTGACCTTGCACCTTCAGATTGCCACCTGTTTCGGTCTCTTCAGAATTCTTTAGGCAGTGTCAGGTTAACATCACGAGAGGACTGCCAAAACCACTTGTCGCGGTATTTTGATCAGAAATCCCAAAATTTCTATAGCAATGGGATCATGTCCCTACCTACAAGATGGCAAGAAGTTATCAAACAAAATGGTACCTACATACTTTAGTTAAATGTAAATAAACTAAGTATATTAAAAAACGTTTTGAATTTTCTTAAAAAATGCGAAGAAACTTTTTCCCCAACCTTATATATTGCATGTACAAATGCAATTAATTAATGGCGACATTGATTTGCCGACATTTTTAGAAAAGTTAAGGTAAACAAGTTGTTAATTAAACAATAAAATATAAGTGTTTGTGTGACGTCATTATTTTTTATATTACTACTACATGAAGTAGCTGTGGAATTTATTTGTAAAACATGTTATTGTTCTTGCTTTTTGGTTGTTTATTTATATTAAAAACTGGTTCCGCACACACACAAAATACGGCGTATTTATTATTGGTTTTTATTTTACCTGTGACTAGGAAAGTATAGTGTAATAATTATTAGTATAGTGTATTAATATTAATGGCGCAAACGAAACTAATTAGTCTCTTCTGCACCATTGATGGTGCAGGTCAATGGTGCATTCGGTACATCAGGTATTAGTTGTACATACCTAATAGGCATGTTTTTTAGCAAGTTTCCTATAACGCCAGAATAGATTAACGTAGTGGCACCAATGATCGACACTTTTAGGAGATAGTGGGCTTCTTCATAAAATTAAAAGTCATTAAGTCATCTTTAAACCAAAAGCAACGATTGAGTGTCGTAAGTTATATTCTTGAGATAAGAATAGGGTATATTATTTTTATTAATTATACACAGACTAGAAGAAAAAAAAGTGTATAAATCGCCAATCATCGACACTGAATCTCCAGTAATCGACACTCAGTTATCTACAGTTACCAGTTACCGACACCCAGTTATCGACTATTACCCGTAATGTGCATATCCCAGCCTATTTCTTTAACAACAACACATTAAAAAGCAGTACACAAACACATCATGCAAAAATATAAACATGCTGTATCAAAACATACAAAGTCTAAAAAATAAACGTTACCTATTAGAAGCAATCACGAACGAACATAAAATAGAAGCGCTTTGTTTTACGGAAACATGGATTACAGAATTAAAAAAAGACCTACTGAGTTTGGAAGGGTATACTGTAGGCGCCAAATACTGTCGCCCAAACTATGCGGGGGGTGGTGTGTGCATATTCTTAAAAGACGATATTGAATTCAAGGAAAGACACGATTTAACGGGAATGACAATTTAATTTATATTCGAAACGTGTGCAGTAGAAATTTCTAAAATGAATCTTTTGCTAATAGTTATCTATTGGCCACAAAAAAATAGGGGAACCGAAATATTTTATAGATCCTTGGAAAAACTGCTACTTAAAATCAACATAAAGGACAAACATAAAGACATAATTATAGGCGGGGATTTCAACGTAAATATCCTTGAGAAAAAATTCAATTCATTTAATCTTCTAAATACTATGACCAAGTACAACTTTCGACAACTAGTGACGGAACCTACCAGAGTAACAGCCTCAAGCGCCACATGTATTGACCTAATACTTACAAACGCACACGAAAAATACCATCTAGAAGTAGTAGAGCTTGGACTCTCGGACCACAGAGGAATAGCAATCACTATACCTACCCACGATCCAAAAATTAGTAAAAAACAAATATTAACTCAAAAAAGGATCTATAACAAACAAAACATAGACTCGTTTAAACAAGAACTGAAAAAACTAGACTGGAGTAAAATAATAAACGAAAATCAAAATGTAAATACTAATTATCTGTCATTTCATAACACCTTACAAAACATACTAAATCAGTGTATACCAAAGAAAACCGTAAAAATTAAAAAGAGATCATCTAAATCATGGCTAACGACTGGATTAAGAATAGCATGCAAGCATAAAAGACAACTAAAAGCATTAATGACTACAACTAATAACAATGTATTGGGCAAGTACTATAAGCGTTACGAAAAATTACTTAAGAGAACAGTAGCCCACTCTAAAAAACTAAACTACATAAGAATTATGACTAAATCTGAAAATAAAACAAAAACAATGTGGCAAATAATAAAAGAGCGCACAAATAAGAATAACAAAAAGCCAATAAATAACATAAAATTGCGGGTACAGAATATTGTGACAGAAAACGCGACTACCATTGCCAACGCTTTCAATGATTATTTTGTGTCAGTGGGAAAACTGGATACCGCAAACGGGAACGATTGTCCAACTGGCCGTCCTACCTCCTCCCAAAGTGAAAACTCCATTTACTTAAGACCTGTTGACCCTAACGAAACTAAGTTTATTATAAAAAAGTTGAAAAATAAGCGAAGTTATGGGCATGACGAGCTACCGTCTATACTTATAAAATCATGCGCTGAAGAATTAACGTTACCGCTAACTTATTTAATTAATCAGTCTTTAGATAAAGGTTCAGTCCCTGACCTACTGAAAGTATCGATAGTGAAATCAATTTACAAAAAGGGAGACCAGACTGACACTAGTAATTATCGGCCGATAGCATTGCTACCGACCTTCTCGAAAATATTGGAGACTGCGATGTCAAAACGACTTTATTCTTATTGCGATAGAAGATATAAAATATTCAACGATAGCCAGAATGGGTTCAGGAAAAACAGATCCACGACATTAGCAATATTTAAGTATATCCAGGAAGCTTTAAATATAATTAATAACAAAAACTACGCAGTAGGGATTTTACTGGATATGAGCAAAGCCTACGACAGAGTTTCATACGAAATATTACTTAATAAATTATATGCAATAGGTGTTAGAGGTACAGCACACAAGTGGTACTGTTCGTACCTAGAAAATAGGGCGCAATTCGTAGAGATAGAACATAGCGATCCACACACTGGCCAAATAACACGCGTAAGATCGAATAAAGCAAAAACAACAATGTCAATACCACAAGGCAGCGTTTTGGGATGCTTATTATTTCTAGTTTACATTAATGACCTCCCTAAAGAAATTGACGCCCAAAGTATTTTATTTGCTGACGATATTTCTATAATTTTTCCTTATACCAATAGAGAAAACCTAAACTTAAGTCTGGACGATAAGCTCTCCAAAATAATAGCATGGTTAAAAGATCATAACTTGGAATTAAATTTTGAAAAAACAAAGCTAATGCAATATAGACCATACCAGAAGAGCAAATTAGTTATAGATTACTCATACAACAACATAAAGCTGCAATGCATAAACGAGTTTAAACTGTTGGGTTTGACTGTTGATACCAATATAAATTGGAAAGCCCATATGGATACACTGGCAAACAAACTAGCCAGCTGTTCGGTACAATATTCGCAACCGAACAGCTCAGCACTATTGCCTGCGTGCAGTGCGTGCATTTCCATAAATGCATGTATCGCAACTAGCGTCAGTTAGTGCGTGTTCGGATACCAATCGCGTAACTCGAATCAAACCATCTTAGTGCTACTTTAGCTTAGATTAACCATTTACCATTATTTTAACCAGTGTTCAATATAACCATAAAACCATATTATTGCGTATCATTAAACCAGTGGTCGTAAACCAATAACCAAACCATTACCATTCTAAGATAAAGTCAACCAAATCAACCAACTCAGAGTTTAGTGCTAAACCAAGCAGGCGCTAAATTCTACATGGTCCTTCGAGCCGGATAGTGCGAAAAGAACGTGTGATTACAGTGGAAGACTCATTAGTTTAAAGAATTCATGTTTTTAAGAATAACCATAATTTATACTTTTACCTTTGTTTACTATTTTACAATAAGTAAATTGTTTACCATTTTATAATTACCTACTTTACTTTTGTTTATCATTTCTTGTTTAGTTTCTACCATTTATTGTTTATTTCTTGTATAATTATAAAACTAAGATGATTTGAGGAGTACCTACTTTACCCTCTTCTTATCTTATCTTGTGCTCGGGAATATGTTCGGTACAATATTCGCAACCGAACAGCTCAGCACTATTGCCTGCGTGCATTTCCATAAATGCATGTATCGCAACTAGCGTCAGTTAGTGCGTGTTCGGATACCAATCGCGTAACTCGAATCAAACCATCTTAGTGCTACTTTAGCTTAGATTAACTATTTACCATTATTTTAACCAGTGTTCAATATAACCATAAAACCATATTATTGCGTATCATTAAACCAGTGGTCGTAAACCAATAACCAAACCATTACCATTCTAAGATAAAGTCAACCAAATCAACCAACTCAGAGTTTAGTGCTAAACCAAGCAGGCGCTAAATTCTACACCAGCTTTATCTATGCCTTGGGGAAGCTTAAAAGAGCTACCGATTTTAAAACTGCTCTAACAGCATACTATGCCTACGCATACTCCTGGCTAAATTATGGAATCGTGGTGTGGGGAAATGGTGTAGACAGGGATAGACTTTTTATTCTACAAAAGAGGTGCGTACGAATTCTTGCCAATATAGATAACGCAGAAAGCTGCAAGCCATTCTTTGTAAGATACAAAGTCCTTACACTAGCTTGTATCTATATTTTAGATGTTAGCAAATTTATAAGAAAACACCAGGCACTGTTCCCACTCACTAAGGACCTTCGCCCGCAACATCGCAGTATTAGACGCCAAAACAAGAATGAATTAGCCTTACCAAGCTCAAAATTAAGTATATTCCATTCAGGCCCTTTGTGCGTTAAAATATATAATAAACTTCCGAATTCAATTAAAGACATAGAATACGAACATACATTTAAAAACAGTCTCCAAAAATACCTCGTAGTTAAATCGTATTACACTCTAAAGGAATTCTTTGATGATAAGTGAATTTTGACATTGTAACTGTACACAATACACACAGCACTTACTGCAATTTTGACTTACGATCTACTTGTGTTATTTTATGATTATTATTGTTATCGATGTTTGTTTTAATTTAATTTTTATCTTATTTAATTTGTGAATGGAAATGACGACCAAATTGTTTATTTTAATTTGATTTATATTTTATTTTAATTTATGAATGGAAATGACGACCAAATTGCTTGTTTTAATTTAATTTTTATCTTAAGTCATATTAGTGAATGGAAATGATGACCAAGTTGTTCTCACCTATCCTATATTTTAACATGACAGTTACTTATTTAAAAAACAAATATTGAACACTTGATAAACATATAAAATTTGTGTTTGTTTAAGCACAGTAGTATTTGTTTATTACTGTGACACTGTAGTACTTTCTATTTATATTGCTGTGCCCTAGCAGGGTTCATGTATGAAACCTTTATACTTGTAACAACTTTATAAACTACATGAATGCAATAAATGATTATGATTATTGCTTGGATAAAATTGAAGATACGAATCAAGACAGTATTTTCATTCCTTCAACAAGACCCCAACCAAAACACCAATACAGTCCACTATAGTCTGGTCCTTCGAGGCGGATCGGCCAAATTGCCCACAAGGGGACTTCCTTCCATTATATTCTCATCGCAGCTACTGTATGGGTGTTTATCTCCTTTTTGGACGAGTATACGTCCAGGTTTCGGCGACAAAACGAACGCGCTCTCGTCTGCATTGAATATCCTGTGTGGATTGATAAGAATAGTTTTTAAGTTTTTTTCGTCCAAATATATTTAGATCAGTAAACCAAGTCCTGATGTTATTTTCAGACACATTATCTCGAGCTCTTGACAAGTTGTCTGGCACTCTTTGTGTCAAGTTAGGAAGTCTCTTCATGAACGACTGAAACCACTTCTTGCTTGGTCTGTTGTTTGTAAAAGGATTTGGTCTGTTTTGATCAATAATTATTTTTTGCACACTGTCTAGTAGCGAATCTTTTGTCAGTGGAATATGTATTTCAGATAAAGCTAAAATCCACTTTTCTAAAATGTCTTCTTCCCATTTAGTTAAAACTGTGCTCGGCCCCATACCGCAACCAATTGTCGTATTCCCCGAAATTTTATCATGGAGCGTAATCCTAGGTACACCGAAACGTTTCGCAGCGACTGCAATCTTTTCGCCATTTTTTACAGCCTCAACGGTTTTTTCTAATTGGTCGGGAGTATAATTTTTTGTAAGAACGCCATCTGTAAGAACCAATCACCGACACATTATTACCCATAATACCCGCACTGGGCCCGCGTGGTGGATTACGGCCCATTCCCTCTCACAGAGAGGAGGCCTGTGTCTCAGCAGTGGGAACATTAATAGGCTGATGATGTGTGATGTGAATCGACACTTGTCGAATACTGGTAGCTCGACTTTGATTAGTCTATTTCAAATATCTACCAAATACGCAAAGCAAAAAGAACCACATTCGCTTGTCAAATGAGATATTTTTCAAAAAAATATTATCGACACATGTCGATTATTGGAAAAGTCAGTTTGTGAAAACCAGTGATCGACACCAACAATTTACTATTATAAAAATAACCTTAAACTTTCGGTTGTAATCAAAATCGATCCTATAGTTCTTATAATAACCCGTGAAAAAGATCAAATTCGAGTAAGTCACATTACATTAGGATAATTAACGAAAAAATGTACTCTAAGAAATTCTGATATTTTCACCAGATCTCTAGCCGCACTCAGTTCTCACGCCGCCATTTTCAAACGAAATGACGGGTTTTGCTCAAATGTCAATGGGTGCCAGTCAAAAGTGGGCACAGTCTGTCTACGGCACAGTTTTGCCATATTAAGAAATCGGTTTCCCACTCTTATTATCTTGGTTAAACAAAAAAGTGTCGGTTATTGGTTCATGTCGGTCATTGGTGCCACTAGTTACCTGAATATCATGAAACTTGAACAAAACCGATCAAATGAGAGATCTGCTTACCCCTCAAGAGCGTACTGGCGTGATGTTATGTTATGAAATGGTATAAACAGACATGCGATTGCAGCAGTCCCGAGAGATTTGCCGTTATTTATTAAAGAGTTCTGTTGTATATCTTCGAAGATCCTCAACACATCATCACCAAATTAAAATGGGACCAATTTCGGAACATACCATTTCAAACAAAAAAGGTCCACTATTGACGAAGGTGAACGTAAATAAAAAACATACAAGAAGTCGAACATAGAACCTCCTCCATTTTCGAAAGTCGGTTAAAAATAAGAATATGATCAAAAAAACATCGTCTTAGAGTCCTTTTCAGATTTTTTTTTGATCGATCGAAGTTTTGATATCATGTTTTGAATCTCAGAAATGAAAAGTACATGTAGTAAACTACAATATATAATATATTTTTTTTGCATTTAGACAATCACTATTTGTTTGTTTAATAATGAATCAAAGACATGGAAAAGTCGGACTACCTGCCCTTAAAAGTTGGGGGAATACATCACTGATAAAAATGCTTGGCTCAATGCTAGTCTTGCTCCACAACCACTAGGGCGCAAAAACAAGTGATATGCAGAACATTATAGTTTTGAAGTATTGTTGGACCTGCGGAAGACTGCATGAATATATTTGTATTGTGTAAACTCAATTTCCTTAGTATTATATAACTACACAGCACGTGTTTGAGTACTATGTACCCAACTGTAAATCTACCATCTACTGTACCTATGTGTCGTTCGTTGACTTGTGTGTGCCCTGGCAGTTGAGTGTGTCATGCTCTCTCAAATGTCTCTCTGATGGTGGCCGTGTGTTGGATTATCCGGTTTCCTTCATGATGGTTGAGCTGGGTGGTGCCAATTCATGCGTCATGTTCGTGAACAGTCGCCGTCAGTTTACGAACATGACGCTATTCTGGGTGCATTTGTCCTCACATATATGAATTTATTATTATTTATCTGATATAGGCTCGCGCTTGACCACCATCTAACCTGATGGTAAGCGATGATGTGATCGACGATGGAGCACGCTTGCCTAGAAGTAACATATTCACTCTTGACTTAAAGACCCCTAGATTGAAGGTTGATAATGGAAAACTTACTTATATTGTACCTAAATATTGTAAAAAAAACTATTTTTAAAAAGAGAAAGTAGTTATGGAGTTTCTTGTGCGTTCTTCTCCATATCAAGCTACTTTCCGAATGCACGGTAATAGTACATTGTTATCCTAGGGGTGAAAGTAACTTATTTAGTCCCGAGACGGGGTTTGGCGCCCGGAACGATGTGAGGGCGCCAATAGTTCGAGGGGCTAAATAAGTCTTTAACCCGAGGTAAACACTGTGCTTTTCATTACAAATACAAGGAAAGTAAAAATAAAAATATGAATTAGCTATAGAAAAAATTATTGCCGCTGTCCCGCCTATTTTGTTTGTTTTTTTTTCTGTGGCCGGCCAGCTATTCAGCCATTATTTTGTATTTTCATCATTGAAAATATGGTAAATATTTTTCCCAAATCTAAGTTATTTTAAAGAAATTGTTGAAACTAAATAAGTTATTTAAAAAATATATATTCTTTAATCAATACTTAACTTTAAGTTATTTCAATTTTACATCGTGGCTGTATAGAAAGTTGGAACATGGTTCAATAGATATGTGAAAAAGAAATAGTTTTTTTAAAATAATTTTACAGCTGTCAGTTGAAAGCGATTCTCCCTAGGGATGAAAAGTATTACTTTCATCCCGCTCCTCAGGCAACTTCAGACCTACTTTCAGAGTATGAGTAATGAAAAATCAATTTTTATTCCTTGTAAATTTAAAAGTTTATTTTTTTAAATTTGTAATGGGTTTGCTCTTGACTATAGTCTAGGTTATAGGTGACAGAGACAGAGTCTACGATGGAGTGAGCTTACCTAGAAGAAGCCTGTTCACTCTAACTTTGAAGAGATTCGGGTTGAATGCGTTCGGCAACACAGACGCAGGTAGTGAGTTCCATTCATTCGCTGTGCGCATTATAAAGGATGTTTGGAAGCGCTTGGTTCGAATTGGTGGAATGGCAACAAGGTAAGGATGATAACTTGCAGTGCGTCTAGATGTCCGATGGTAGAAGGGGGCTGGTGGGATGAGGTCGTGGAGTTCTTGAGCACACTCACTGAAGTGCAGTCTGTAGAAGACCGACAAGCAGGCAACTTTGCGGCGATGAGCCAAGCTGTGAAGCTTGGCGTCCACCAGTTCAACGTCGCCAATGAGCCTCTTGGCTCTGCGTTCCACTGAGTCAAGCGCGGCAAGCTGATACTTAGCTGAACCATCCCAAAGTTGGCTGGCTGCATGCAGGATCGGACTTGCGCTTTGTATAGGGTTAAAAGCTGTCCAGGCGTAAAGTATTGCTTCACTCTATTTAGGATGCCCAGTTTTTTGGCTGCGATTTGGGCTTTGTACTCAATGGAGGATCCGAAGTTGAGACTGGATGTCAACTCCATGCCTAGGAGCTCGAGCCGATCAGTCACAGGAACACACGCACCCCGAAAAGTAGGCGTTTGATCGAACAGACTCCCTGACTCTTTGATGTAACGTTCAAAAGTGCCGCTTGGTGGCCTAGTTGAAATAAAGTATCTTAGTCTAAAGTTTTCATTGTCGTATCAATCGGTGCACGTGTTTCTAATCTCCGTTAAGTAAACTTTATCAAAAATTAACAAAATTAAAGCAAAATTCCTTGTTTTTACGTTAAACTACATAATTATTCTATTCAGCATTAAATTACAGGTATGTTTTATTAGTTTATATCTAGATCGTATTTTTACGAGATTGCAATGAACTCGGGTATTATTTCTTATTTAATTAATTGGCCCACCCCATGTTTCCCAATGTTTTGTTCCCGGGGTATGTTTGGGAAACATGGGGCAACCTTAAAACCTTACCATTGAATAATGCATAAGCTTACAATAAATTGCAAGTGTACTAATAAATCAGTTTTCTTTCTTTTAAAAGTTTTCTTAGGCATGAAACATTTATTTTAACCCAAATAAAAATATTTACTTCATTGATATGATATATTAGAATACATATTAATTATCTATACAGTATTAATTTTCTTTATTGTGAATTGTTTAATATAATTTTCTTTTTATTCCCCTCTACACACGGTGTCTACATATCTTTTTTTGCAACTCTCCTCTCGCAGGTATGCTGGAAGAGATTTCGTTAGAAATAAGCATACCTTTGTTTTTCTGCTGGGGAGTTTGTTGCGCCACTTCGTCTTCCCAGCAAAAGCACTAGGAAGTGGTGAAGGGCGGGCGTTTTTGGGGGACTGTCTTATGTAATTTTGACGTTCGGAAAGTGCTGATTCTCAGCCTAGTCTGAATAAATGACTTTTGATTTTGATTTTGATTGTACCTATTTTCTGTTCCTTCATTTTGCTAAAAAAAAAATGTAAGTAGCTCGCCTAACAAAACTGTTGGAACAAAATATTATATTTTTTATATTTGTACTTAATTATTCTTTCGTATTTTTTAACTGTAATATAATAGACTTGTTTTTGAACATTGGGCTTTTGGCTTCATGGTATGCTTTTATGTCCTAAAATGGTTTAGTATGGTTTTAATTGTTCCTAGAATAAAGAGCCACCAAACAAAAAAAACCTATATTTTTAAACCCTATTACTGAGACTTCACGATCCGTCTGTCTGTCTGTCTGTCCGTCTGTCACCAGGCTGTATCTCATGAACCGTGATAACTAGACAGTTGAAATTTTCACAGATGATGTATTTCTATTGCCGCTATAACAACAAATAATAAAAACAGAATAAAATTAATATTTAAGGGGGGCTCCCATACAACAAACGTGATGTTTAGCCGTTTTTTGCGATAATGGTGCGGAACCCTTCGTGCGCGAGTCCGACTCGCACTTGGCCAGTTTTTTTTAATTTATTTATTTATTTCTGTCACAATGCAAAAAACGTTGCCTTTTTTAGGGTTCCGTACCCAAAGGGTAAAAATGAGACCCTCTTACTAAGACTCCGCGATCCGTCTGTCTGTCTGTCCGTCTGTCACCAGGCTGTATCTCATAAACCGTGATAGCTAGACAGTTGAAATTATCACAAATGATGTTTTTCTGTTGCCGCTATAACAACAAATACTAAAAACAGAATAAAATAAATATTTAAGTGGGGCTCCCATACAACAAACGATGTGTTGGATGAAATGATTTTTTTCCGGTTTTTGCGATAATGGTAGGTACGAAACCCTTCGTGCGCGAGTCCGACTCGCACTTGGCCGGTTATTGTTTATCATTATTTAACAAATTACGATTATAAGAAAGGTTTTTCTATATTTGCCCTAATTGAACGATTTTATAAGACTTTGAAATTAAGTGGGCCTTGGGTGCCTTTACCTTGCCTTATAACATACTCCTCTTGCACACTTCAGACGAGTTTTCAAATATATGGTAAGTAGGTATATTTTGTTGTTCTAAGTTTCTGTTTTTTATTTTTTGTTTAAGTAATTGTAAATCCGTAATAATAATGCTGTAATTTTGTTTTTTATTTTATTTTTATTAGTGTGTTTTTTGGTGATACAGTAGGTCTTACAGTTAGGTTATGGTGACTCACAAAACTACCCATAGGGCATACACTATTTAACAATATAAGAATTTAAAATCGATATTTCATAAAATTAACAAAATTTCAATATATACTATTGTAATACAAACAATTTTTATAATAAACAATTCGAATATAATTAATTATTTTATAAATATACAGAATACAATTAATAAGTCAATTGTTTTAATTGACAAGCATAAATAAATAATTATCATTTAGTTTATTACATTTTGTCAAGAAGGAATTCGTCAATGGTATAGTAGCATTTTTCAATTAAAAAAATATTTAGTCTCCGTTTAAATTGTGTCAAGTTTAAATCTTTAATGTCATTTGGTATTTTATTAAATATTTTCGGAGCCATGCAGAGGATGCTTTTGTGCATAAGGGCGGTCTTTGAGGCTCTTAGACATAATTCGTGACGATATTCTTGTCTTGTCGATCTACAGCGTTGCTCTGAAACTTTATTAAACAGTTCACTATTTTTCTTGACGAACAATGTGGTCTCGTATATGTAAAGAGAAGGTAATGTGAGTATTTTAAGAGATTTAAAATGCGGTTTGCAACTTTCCGTTGATTTAAGACTGCATATCGATCTAATGCACCTCTTCTGTGCTTTAAAAATGTTCTCTTTCTCGCAGGAATTTGCCCAAAAAATTACTCCGTAACGTAATATGGAATCTACATAGCCATAATACGCAGCTATAACAGCTGCCTGATTAACTATGTTTTTAAGTTTATATAGAGCAAAGGCGAACCTACTTAATTTTGTGATAAGAATTGATGCATGTTGTTTCCAAGTAAGTTTAGAATCAATTGTCAAGCCTAGAAATTTTATATGCTCTACTTCGTCAATTCTGTTGTCGCCAAAAGTTATATTTATGTCAGGAGTGGTCATATTTTGTCGAAACTGCATAATTTTAGTTTTACTTAAATTTAAATTTAAATTATTATGTTCAAGCCTGTCAATAGGTTGTTGCAATGCATCTTTGATATCACATTCATTGTTACTATTTTTACAATTTCTTACAATTATCGTGCTATCATCAGCAAAAAGAACCATAGGAAAAGCGACGTGTTTTGGAAAGTCATTTATGTAATCTAAAAATAACGGCGGACCCAATACGCTACCCTGTGGCACGCCAAAAGTGATTTTACGTTTGCCTGAAATATATCTGAGTTCTTTTTTTTCCTTTTTAGAAATACGTCTAATTTCCGTACATTGCGTTCTATTGTCTAAATAAGATTGTATGAGAGAATAGTAGTACTAGTAGTACTATAAGTGTATTATAGTACATTACTGCAGAATCCAGTAAGTAAGCCTTCCTGGCCAAGTATGAGTTAACCGGACCGAACCGCAGGTGAGGTCCGGTTATATACGAGGTCAGGATGGCTTTCTTACTGGTTGAGGCTTGTATAATGTTTTTCTCAAAATTGAAAGAAAGTTTAACAACAAATTCGTTTAATTAATATTTATGGTTACATTCATATTAAGGCAATTACTGATAGATATTGTGATCGATTTACTGGGAGCATTTATATTTGTTTATTGTACATCTTGATTAACGAACTCAAAAATATATCTATCTCATAAAATGTCATACCAAAGAGGGAGATAGCTATATATTTGGAGCCTCCCTCCTATAACCATGTTAAAATGGCTAAACTCTAATCTGTGTCTGGCTGGTACTATGTATTTTTTTATAAGCAGATCTGAAGAGGATGACCTACTGTCTAGAGCCATCTCAGTGTTTTCGGTTTTTTGCACAAACGGTTATGTAACCGATATACAGTTTTCTTATCAATATCGAAAACGGTTTTCAGATATTGATATTATTTAGTACAGTTTGCATAAGTTAAAATGTTATTTAGATGAGCAAACTACCAACGAACGCGAAATAATACTTTGAAGGAGAGGTAGCGCATATGGTTCCTATCGTTTGTGAAGTTTGTGTTATGTTCGTAGTTCGTACGTTTCCGAATTGTTACGGTTTTAAGTTTTGACTTATTTGTTCTCGCACGCTTGTAAGGTTTTTATTAGATACAGTTTTTGTAATATCGGTTATTTTGATACAGATATCGATATGATATGATATCTAACACATATCCGATATAAGTTACGTTTTGATATATCGGACCAATCCCTACTACTGTCCAGTAAGTAAATTACATACTTACTTACTGGACAGTAGGAGATTCCAAATTTAAAATCTCGCTTCTTACTGGACAGTTGTGAATAAGTCTCCGATAGAGTTCACTTTCTGGATACTTTTTAGAGATGTTATGACAACATTACATACCATTTTTGAGAAATAGTACATAACTGCAGAATCCAGTAAGTAAGCTTTCCTAGCCAACTATGAGTTAAAAAACGGTTATATACGAGGCCAGGATGGCTTTATTACTGGTTGAGGCTTGTATAATGCTTTTCTCAAAAATTAAAGAAAGTTTAATAACAAATTCGTTTAATTAATATTGATGGTTACATTCCTATTAGGGCAATTACTGATAGATATTGTGATCGATTTACCGGGGGCATTCGTATTTGTTTGTTGTAAGTACATCTTGATTAACGGACTCAAAAATATATCTATCTCATAAAATGTCATACCAAAAAGAGAGATAGATATATATTTGGAGCCTCCCTCCTATAACCATGAATGACTAAACTCTAATCTGTGTCTGACTGGTACTATTTTTTTTTTTTATAAGCAGATCTGAAGAGGATGACCTACTGTCTAGAGCCATCTCAGTGTTTTCGGTTTTTTGCACAAACGGTTATGTAACCGATTTACAGTTTTCTTATCAATATCGAAAACGGTTTTCAGTTATCGATATTATTTAGTACAGTTTGCATAAGTTAAAATGTTATTTATATGAGCAAACTAACAAGGAACGCGAAATAATACTTAGAAAGAGAGGTAGCGCATATGGTTCCTATCGTTTGTGAAGTTTGCGTTTTGTTCGTAGTTCGTACGTTTTCGCATTGTTACGGTTTTAAGGTTTGACTTATTCGTTCTCGCACGCACGGTTTTCATTAGATACAGTTTTTGTAATATCGGTTATTTTGATACAGATATCGATATGATATGATATCTAACACATATCCGATATAAGTTACGTTTTGATATATCGGACCAATCCCTACTACTGTCCAGTAAGTAAATTACATACTTACTTACTGGACAGTAGGAGATTCCAAATTTAAAATCTCGCTTCTTACTGGACAGTTGTGAATAAGTCTCCGGTAGAGTTCACTTTCTGGATACTTTTTAGAGATGTTATGACAACATTACATACCATTTTTGAGAAATAGTACATTACTGCAGAATCCAGTAAGTAAGCTTTCCTAGCCAACTATGAGTTAAAAAACGGTTATATACGAGGCCAGGATGGCTTTATTACTGGTTGAGGCTTGTATAATGCTTTTCTGAAAAATTAAAGAAAGTTTAATAACAAATTCGTTTAATTAATATTGAGGGTTACATTCATATTAGGGCAATTACTGATAGATATTGTGATCGATTTACCGGGGGCATTCGTATTTGTTTGTTGTAAGTACATCTTGATTAACGGACTCAAAAATATATCTATCTCATAAAATGTCATACCAAAAAGAGAGATAGATATATATTTGGAGCCTCCCTCCTATAACCATGAATGGCTAAACTCTAATCTGTGTCTGACTGGTACTATGCATTTTTTTATAAGCAGATCTGAAGAGGATGACCTACTGTCTAGAGCCATCTCAGTGTTTTTGGTTTTTTGCACAAACGGTTATGTAACCGATTTACAGTTTTCTTATCAATATCGAAAACGGTTTTCAGTTATCGATATTATTTAGTACAGTTTGCATAAGTTAAAATGTTATTTATATGAGCAAACTAACAAGGAACGCGAAATAATACTTAGAAAGAGAGGTAGCGCATATGGTTCCTATCGTTTGTGAAGTTTGCGTTTTGTTCGTAGTTCGTACGTTTTCGCATTGTTACGGTTTTAAGGTTTGACTTATTCGTTCTCGCACGCACGGTTTTTTAATAAACCTAACCTAACACACGTTTTTACGTAATCACGAAACACCAGGTTTTCAATTGCTTTTTCAGGTTACTGGTGGCAAAAAACAATCTGCAAAAAATGGTGTGGACTGGGCATATAGTATACTAGTGAGCCACCAATTTTGTTTTTTAAAGTTTATTAATATTGTTCACGCGGAAAAAAGGCAATTTTATCATGTGCGAAAGCGTCGCCTACGTGTAAGAATGTGTTGAATATAAAAATAACTGGTAAATAATTTGAAATTTGAGGTATTTATCAATCGAATCCAATTTTTATATTTTATTTTTGAGTACTTATTTTATTTTAATAAATTGTCTAAATATTGCCTTATAAACCGTTGCGCTCACGCGTGGTATTCAGTTTCGCTCAAGGGCTTGTAGACGACAGACCTGTGCCGTTTTTATTTTTGTCATTATATTTTTTATCATATATCTTGTAGTTATTGAGAAATTTTCGCTGAAAAAGTAGCTGTTTTCTGTTTTTGGCTCGTGAAACTTGTAGGGGATCTGTAAATTATCACAACACACGCAATTCAGATACTGGGACAGTTGAACTTGATATTCGATAGATGGCGTTGTCCATTTGAAGTCATTTTCTGAATGGTGGTTTTAAGAGTCTCCGTGAAAGAATGATGACTATAGAAACAATAATGGTAGGTAGGTAAGTAGGGTAGGGTTGGCAGACAGATGACGGGAGCGAAGCCGCGGGCACAGCTAGTATTAGTAGCAATAAATTGAATACTAGTTACTGGATTAGATTTTAATATTTTATTTAAAACGTAACAATCAGTGGGTGCGACAGAAGAGAGGCGAGGCAAGAGGCGCAGGCGCGTGGCCGTGGACGCTAGGCCGCGTCGTGCTTGTCGTTGAGCGGGATGTCGTGCGACACGCGGCGAGCGGCGCGCGCGCTTGTAGCAGCCGGAGACAGCACCCAGCGGTGCAGCAGTGCGCCTAGCGCCGCGCCACCCAGCGGGCCCACCCAGTACACCTGTAACACACAGCACCAGCTCAGGATACTGCCCCGTTCGTAGTGCCCAACCGGCCCGGGCCCCCGAGCCATGACCGGCACAGCACGAGCATTTGCGATCGGGGCCATAATGAAATAAATGTTATAACTATTTTACTTTTATATTCAGACATAAATGCTTAGGATAGGATAAATGGACCCCCTTTGCCGCACTTAAGACTCCAATTTGGTCCATTGCGCGTGCAGGCCTCCTCTCTTGGAGAGGGAATGGGTACGGCACCACGCGGGCCTAGTGCGGGTTGGTGGATGTCACAAGTCTTTAAATTTTGTGGTTCTAAGACATGCCGGTTAAAACGGTTATAAAACATCGTGAGGATGTTTTCCTTCACCGTTTTGAGAGCAGTGGTGATGAAATAAGTTACACAAAGTAAAGCGCGTGCCTGGGTCGAACCCATGACCTACAACTCGTATGTCGTGGCCGTTAGGACTCGTATGTCATGGGTTAACATTTAAATAAGTGGTGTAACATTTAAATAAGAGTGCAGAGGTAACCCACTGCACTCTCATTTAAATGTTTATTTAAAATTAGTTCAAAAACTGAAACCCGACAACTAAAAAAATAACGCTCTAAAAAGTACGAAACAAGAAAATATGCCCGTAAATTTACCGTGGTCGTTATTTCGGGCGTTATTTTTCAGTAATCGGGTTTTAGTTTTTGAACTTATTATTTATATAGATTATTAATAGTCTTCTGCCAGTGGCTTCGCCCGCATGAAAAGTCTTTGTTATCCCAAGGGAACATTTTTGCAGAGCCTGAGGGAAGAAATAAACATAAATGCATGTATGCATTTATGTTTATTTTTTACATACTTACATACCGATCAACAAACACGCCGCCGCGCCGAAGTCGGGTAAAAAAATAATTCTCATGAATTTGACTTATTTGTTTGTACGAGGGTTCTGATCTATGGGTTCTGACCCGTTTTCGAATATTATTTAGCTAATAGAAATCTACACTATTTCTAATTGTCATAAGGCTTGCTTTTTGTTTCAGAAATTCTCAATATAAAGGAGTTGACACCGAATAAACAAGACGTACAATTTACTGTCAAAGAACAGAAACTAGACATTCTCCTTGTACGAGTATCAGAAGCCCACTGTACCTACTAATAGAACGTCCAACATTACATTAAAGAGCTATCGTACCTGAGTCACACAACATCCTGATGGGACTGGACACGAAGGAAGCGCAGTCACACTACATCCTGATGGACTGTACACGCAGGAAGCGTAGTCACACAACATCCTGATGGGACTGGACACGAAGGAAGCGCAGTCACACTACATCCTGATGGACTGTACACGCAGGAAGCGTAGTCACACAACATCCTGATGGGACTGGACACGAAGGAAGCGCAGTCACACTACATCCTGATGGACTGTACACGCAGGAAGCGTAGTCACACAACATCCTGATGGGACTGGACACGAAGGAAGCGCAGTCACACTACATCCTGATGGACTGTACACGCAGGAAGCGTAGTCACACAAGATCCTGATGGGACTGGACACGCAGGAAGCGCAGTCTCGTAACATCCTGATGGGACTGGACACGCAGGAAGCGCAGTCTCATAACATCCTGATGGGACTGGACACGCAGGAAGCGCAGGCACACAACACCCTGATGGACTGGACACGCAGGAAGCGCACACTTCGGATCACACCCCAGTTATTTTAACCATCAGTACCCTCCTCATTGAAAACGAAAAGTTAGAAACATAATACAACAAACGAACTGATTGAGCCTAACACAACTAAATAATACAAGTATTTTGTGGATCATTACACCAATGATTAAACCAACACACCACCCAACGAACTATCCACAAGACATCATACAAAAGATACTGGACAAACGAAGACTATATAAGTACGTCAAACATAGCATCAGAGTAAAACAGATCGGATAATACCGCTTTGAATAGGGCAATTGTGGAGTTGAGAGATCTGATCCGCAACTGGCACGAGGATAAATTGCAGTCTAAGTTGGAATCATTGTCTGCTACTCCTACAAAACATACGAAAGGCCGCAGATCGCAATGCCACCCTTCAAAGAAGAATAGCAATGCTTGGGCTCGAACTACCAAGGAGAAGGCCGATGTATTTGCAAATCACCAGTCGAGTGTAGAGCGATGATCTTGAGTCCAAATCGAACGTGAATAGAAGTAGCTTTAAAGTCTGTCAAATGCCATATGCCCCCAAAAGATAGATTGATTCAGTCTGGAATACCAGCTAATGTGCCCGGTATAATATTCCCTTGGGATGATACCTACCGTAACAAAACAATACATTCTGCAAAGTGGCATAAGTACGACCACGGTTATTCTCTTAGGCATAGTTTGTTGTACATAACAATTCCAGATAAGAATATTTTCTTGTTTCATACTTTTTGTAGCGTGATTTATCAGTAGTCAGGTTTTCTATCAATTTACATGTATTTTTTATAATTCGATAAAACAATAAAGTTGAGCAAATTTTGTAGCCTATGCGAACAAAGACGCGGGCGGAAAGCTATGCTTGGAATATACACTTATGAAATTTGGTATCTACTCGTGTTTTATCTTACATAGAGTAACAAATTGTGCGATTCCAACAATATTACATACATACTTGTCGAATTGATAACCTCGTTTTTTACCGACTTCTAAATGAAATCGGTAAAAACGCCGACTAAAATCAGACCACGTTATTCTTATCTTGGTATTTATCATTATCCCAATACACACGTCAAAAGTGTCTAGGGATCGAGTGAGTTTTAGAGTATCGCCGCAATTAAGGATTATTATTTTAAATTATTTTTACTTAATTTAAATTATTATTTGAATAAAGAATTTTCTTTAAATTTTGATTTAAAATAGAAAATCAACTGTCAATCAAAGTGTGTAAAGTCGTCACAATCTAAGAAGTCTGTTGACGTTTCTCTTTTATTATCAAATCTATTATCAAATTGTCCAACCGGTACGTAGCAATATTCATAATAACCAGATAATGTGATAAATATGGAAGTTTAAATCAGTATTCAACTATTCATTACGTTGGCGATTTGACTTGACTAGATTCATAATGCCCGGGCGTTATACATAGTGCCCTGATTAATCACTTAGTCCATGATATATGTAACGAAATTAAAAGAAAACTTCTATGTAGGCTTTACAAGTTTACGAGTAATCGACCAACTTATAAAATATACTTGGAAAAGTTAATATTTTATAATATGTTGATGTATGGGAACAACAGTTTTCGACCGGTAATGAGTTAATTTTGTCTATCTGGTACTTTCAATGTTTATGAACGTTAGTAATGTTGCCTATTTATTTTGTACGGATCCCTCTGTGCGCGAGTCAGACTCGTACTCGGTCGGTTTTTTTTTTTAATATAACAATAGCATTTTTTGGTCGCCGTCACTAACTGCACATAAGAAATTCATCTGTAGGATAAAATACGAAATCACGCGAATGTGGTCTTGGGCGGAGTGCTAGTCAAATTATAAGTATCAATAATTTTATAAGAAAAACTGGCACCCCGTGATGACTTTTCAAGTCCTGTGACTACAAATATTCTTAATTCTTCATTGTACACCAAAACAAAACATTTAAGTCAGGTGGGGGTTACCCCACCTGACTTAAATTTCACTTGCCCCTTCATTTCGTAAGCGAAATGAAGGGGCAAGTGAAACACCCAACTAGATGCCCTAGTTTGCCCATTTCGAACCGTATTTGCTGCTTATTAATTTTGAAATTGACACCTCAAAATTTCAAAAATTCCAATCAATTAATTCAAAAATTATGTTATTTATTTTTAAAATTATGTAATTTATGAAACTAAAAAAAAGGGTCATCTGAAAATGAGTCTGAATTCGAATCTGAAGTCAAAGAGAACGCAGTGATGAGCGATAATACAAAAAGAAAGGCTAACCATGGTGCTAAATAAAAGTGAGAAGTGAAAGAAACTTGGACATAAAAAAATAGCACTGTAAATTTATTACACGTGGAAATGGCGCTTTATAATAATAGTGGCAAGCGAGAGGAATACCTAGACAAGACCTAAAGTCATTTGCTGGGTATTTCACCTTTTTTTTTGCTATCCGAGGGATCCTTCAAAAGGCACCTGGACATTTGGAGAAAAAAATCAGGGCGTGTAGCACAGTGACCGTCTTTCCTGAGACTCCTCCGTGAACGGACAGTGACTCTAAGCGCCCGAAACCGCGGCGCCCGCCTGCCTTAAATGATATAGGCGGGGTATTGGCGTGTTAGCCACCGTGGCGGTTGCCTTCACGATGCCTACTTCTCCGTCTGGGATCGGCCCTCTCACGATCACACTCGGTGGCCTTCTTCTGGAACATCACGGTCTCATAAAAGGAGACCATTTCCCTCTAGTTTTCTGTTTCTGCCAGCATAGCCCTATCTATTACTGGCAGAGACAGTCTCACACGGTCCTAGCAACCAAAACCTGCCAGAGTGTGGGCCACAGGACATTCCTCAAGAATGTGCTGTGCAGAATCTAGGTCACCTTCACAATTGTAGCTATTTACTGTGGCCTCTCGCCATTCTATTCAGGTACCTAGCGTAGCAACCGTGCCCGGTTAGTACCTGGGTGAGCCTATAGGACATGCGCTCCCCTCTTTTCAGCCAGCCACGTGCGATTCGAATTGCCATTTTCCACTGCAGGCAGATTTTAGACTGCAGCTTCGGACACCTGACAGTCGGTTTGACCAAACAGGTGCTCCATAAATTACGTCATGAATTTCCATCGATCGCACTACATCCGCGTAGAGGCGGCGAGCTTTTGCCCGAGCTCGTTCTCGGAGGACCGAGAATGGGACTAGTATATGCAAAGCACCCACTGGCCTACCAACGCGGGGGACCAGGCGTTCGAAATACTCTTTGAAGCCCCACCGTCCATGGTTTGACGAAGACACTGGACTTGCGCATCTCCAACTGTCACAAATGAGCTGGGTGACTCTCTGCTCCTCTGCAGTTTATATATCTATAGCGCCTCAGTTCATGAGCCGCTATCTGTAAACCCGGCTCACGGTACGACGCCGCCGCCGCATAAGCGACTCCTGCCCTGCTCGGAATAGCTGGATGGTTTCCCCCGCAGTAGTGGTGGAGCTGATTTAATGTAAATTTTAGGGTTCCGTACCTAATGGGTAAAAACGGGACTCTATTACTAAGACTCCGCGGTCCGTCCGTCTGTCTGTCCGTCGGTCCGTCTGTCCGTCTGTCCGTCGGTCCGTCTGTTTGTCTGTCCGTCTGCCCGTCTGTCCGAGTGTGTAAGATTCTTCCAAACAACTTTAACATCCTCTAAATCGAATTTTGGGGGTACTTTCAAAAAAGTTATAATAAAAACCTTTATTATTCATTTAGGTTAGTATTTGTGGCAAGTTTCAAGTTTATTGACCCAAGAAATCAGATTTTTCCATACAAATTTCAACACCCCTTAATCATAATTTGGGGGTAGTTTCGAAAAACTAATAATGTCAATGTTTATCATCATCTGCCTAACCTTTTTCCCAACTATATTGGGGTCGGCTTCCAGTCTTACCGGATTCAGCTAAGTACCAGTGTTTTACATGGAGCGACTGCCTATCTGACCTCCACAACCCAGTAACTGGGTAACACGATACCCCTTGGCAAGACTGGTGTCAGATCTCAAGCTTCTGACTACACGTAACGACTGTCAAAGATCTTCAAATGACAGCCGGGACCAACGGCTTAACGTGCTTTCCGAGGCACGCGAGGAAACTCGATATGTTGAAATGGTCACCCATCCACGGACCGACCTCGTCAAGCGTTGCTTAACCTTGATGATGGACCCGTGCGGCTGTTATTATTTACCCACGAGCTCCTCCGTAATGTCGAGAACCATGGGCGGGTTTTTCTTGTACAGGTCAAAAACACAAAAAATAAAATTCCAAGATCGTTCACAATACAGGGGCCTTTTCATGACATAGTGAAGAAATACGACGCGCTTCGTTCAACAAAAGCGATGTCTAACAGATTTTTTCAAAATTACCAAAATGGAAAATGCACTAGCCAATCGATTGGCATAAATAAATTTGGAGCAGTGCCGAAACAAATTGCCACTTTCCTAAATTTAGATGATCCACATGAATACACAGGGCACAGTTTCAGAAGGTCCTCGGCTACATTGCTCGTCGATTCAGGTGTAAACTTATTGACACTAAAACGCCACGGAGGGTGGCGGTCGAACAGTGTAGCCGAGGGCTACATAGATGACTCGATGAGAAATAAAGAAGAAATTAGCTCCCGCATTACAAGGAATATAAATTTGGAGCCAAGTGTTGACTCTCGACCATGACGCCGCCGCAGCCGCCTCAGTCGCCGCCACCGACTGCAGAACTCTGTGGTCTCGTTTCTCCTACTTTCACTCAAGAGAGTGAGAGAGAGACTGGTGGAATTGTAACCAATAATAATAACTTGACAACATTAAAAATGCCAACTGGCAACGTAATAATCAATTTTACAAATTGTTTAAATTTTTCTAACTGCTCCACCGCACTGTGGAGCGCGAAACCGCCCGCAAGCCGTACCTGTGGGGGGTCATTCCGGGGGTATTTCCGGGCGGCAATTGAGCGGCTTTTATTAATTTATCACGAAAGTTTTGTATGGGAGCCATACATGAAACTTATGTTGTTGTAATGTCAATGAACTAAGCTATCAGATTTCAAATGGATTTTTCATGTTTGGATTTGTTATGTATTTGCAAAAATTGTGTAAAGTCAGCGAAAGGGAATATTTTGCACAGTTTTTGTACAGAGGTAGTTAGAAATAAAAAAATAAAAAATTTTTTCAATAAGTTTTTTTTTTATTTACATAAGAATACCCTATTTCACATAAATCAATCAATAAATAAACCTCCCCACACATATTTAACGAAAAAAAAATTTTTCAAAATACTTGACCCGACCGCCGTAAAAAAAAATGGTGGATTTTTTGTTTGTTATTGTTTTTGTTTTCGACTTCATTCAAAGAACCGGCGTTAGCACTTCAATTAGTGGCTTTAGTGGCGTTGTTAATTAACCTACTAATGTAAATAACGACAGTTTGATAAGAATACGGCAAAATTAGATGTCGAAAAAGGACTTACGGCAAAACGGTCGTCATGGCTGGAACAATAGAGGACTTTGTTCGTTGAAATACGTATTTCTGCTGGAATTCACGACACATACACAATCACGCTAGTGTAACGGATGTGACGTCGGCCTACGTGCAACCGACCAATACCCGCCGAGCCCGCCGAAGCTAAGCCGCCATATTGAAGCCTCCCCTCCAGTCAAGCCATGTCAGCAACGAGGATTATGTTAATATAAGCGATTGCTCATCATTTTATTTGTCTCTTTCGATTGTGAATACAAGATCTGAACAAAGCTCTGCCCGGTTTTTATTTATCCGTTTCACTCAGAAGTGGGATGAACAAAAATTAATCTTCGCTTAATAACACATCCACGCCACAACCGCAAGATCACCCGATTATGAAGAAAAATCGAACAAGTTTGTGTTATTCACCAACGGAACGACACTACAAGCTTCACGGCGTTAGCTACACTCTGCCATCGACCCAACTGCACGCCGAGCAAGACTGCATCAAACCCTGTGCTGCGTGTGACTGCAAGGAGAAAGCCAGCCAAACCAGCCTAGCCAGGCAAGCCAGCCAAACCAGCCTAGCCAGGCAAGCAAGGCAAGCCAGCCAAGCCAGGCCATTAAGCGGCACTTTTGAATGTCAAATATCGAATATAAAAATAAAACTTCAGATAACGCAAGAGTGATAATGTGTACAAAAGGGTTGTTTTTATGACTACAATTAGTGCAGCTAGAGTCAATACAAACTGGATGACTATTATTCAGGTCATAATATAGTAACTAAAGTCGATGTCAAACCCATAGCCATAACATATTAAGCCATAATTTATTTACATTGAATGTGGTACAATGGTTTGCAAGAATCTGTTAAGTCCATATTGAAAATGCATTATGTAAAGTAGTGGCATATTATATATACAGGATTATAGACATAAAAGGTTAACGTGGTTCCAAAAGCTCACGGGTGCTTAGACTGTAAATGCGCTAAGGCCATATAGAAGTAAAGCACCTATATCAGACAGTAACAATAGTAGTGACACTGAATACCTAATTGATTTATATGAAGGCTAATGAATGTGTTTTGCGCCCATTGCGGGAGCAATGATTCCAGGATGGCCGAATGTAACGGATGTGACGTCGGCCTACGTGCAACCGACCAATACCCGCCGAGCCCGCCGAAGCTAAGCCGCCATATTGAAGCCTCCCCTCCAGTCAAGCCATGTCAGCAACGAGGATTATGTTAATATAAGCGATTGCTCATCATTTTATTTGTCTCTTTCGATTGTGAATACAAGATCTGAACAAAGCTCTGCCCGGTTTTTATTTATCCGTTTCACTAGTAAAAACACTTCATCACTTATTATTCCATGATATTTTAACACCCACAGCACTAAATTCACCATAAACTCGAAAATATAACCATCGCCGACCGGTCGGAACACCGCGAACGCGCTTTGACAGGTCCGAAGCAAAAAAAAAATCATCAAGTAGCGAGGATCGGTGTTGCTGGTTATTTGCATGCATTTCTACCATCCTTGTCTATTGCCACGCCACGGAAACACGCTCCCGCATGCGGAATCTACCATTTCCCAGAATAATATTGTAGCGCGGGAACACCTGCATTTTTTGCCTCCCCACAGAGGAGGTCCCAATGGATGACCGGCAAAATTTGCCGATCCACAGTGCAGTGGTCAAATGATTAAAGATTTATTCGTTTAGGAAAGTCCGAGTTTTATTTATTTCCTCGCAAATATGTTATAAAACGTCGTATGATATACGTGCGCTTTGATAATTACCGCACTTATATCACAATATATGCCTACCCTGACTGTACACAAAGTGAAATCAATAATAATCATTGAAACTATTGCACCCTATTTAGCTTTCATATTTAACACTAGTGTCGATCAAGTAGTTTTCCGGACCTCATGAAACACAGTAAAGTAGTTCCATTGTTTAAATCCGGGGATAGCAAAGAAGCCAATAATTATGGGCCAGTGTTAATTCTGCCGGTTCTCAGTAAGGTCTTCGAAAAGTTAATGCTCAACCACTTGTTGCATCATTTTAACAAACATTCCATCTTTTATGATCAACAGTACGGTTTTATCAAAGGGTGTTACACAACTGACGCCGGAGTCACCCTAATAATGAACATCCTTAACGCCTGTGAGTAAGCACAAGACGCCATTGGAATCTTTTGCGACCTCTCGAAGGCGTTCGATTGCGTTAACCATGAGACACTATTGTTGAAGCTCAAGCACTATGGAATTAGACATACAGCCCTTGAGTTACTTAGATCATATTTAAAAGCCAGACAAGTTAAAGTTCAGGTAAACGGCGTAAACTTCCGTCAAGGCTCGATATTGGGTCCATTCCTCTTTTTAGTTTATATTAACGTTTTACCCCAATTACTACAAAATCAACCGCAGATGGTGTTGTTTGCTGATGACCCATCTTTGATATTTAAAATAGATCGGCGGTCACAAAATCTTGATGATGTGAATAACTCTATTCATGACGTCCAAAGTTGGTTCACGGCAAACAATTTGGTACTAAATGAAAAAAAAAAAATGTATTAGATTTATCACATTGCCGAATGTTAGAAGTACCGAATGCGACATCATATTGAATGGCGAAAAGCTGGGCTTTGTAAATCAAACAGTTTTCCTGGGAATCACTCTAGACGACAAATTGCAATGGCGTCCTCACATAACATCTCTTGCGTGTCGGTTAAGCTCGGCCGCTTATGCTGTTAGAAAGATAAGACAGTTGACGGATGTAAAGACCGAGCGTTTGGTCTTTACTTTTATAGCATTATGTCATACGATATTTTACTGTGGGGTCGAGCGGCTGACATTGAATCCATATTTATATTGCCAAAGAGAGCTGCCAGGGCCATATATAAGTTAAGTCACCGAGAATCTCCTAGGGATCTATTTAAAAATATTAATAGTATGAAAGTTTCTTGCCAATTAATTTATGAAAGTATTATGTATGTAAGGAAAAATATACATATCTTTAGTAAAGTCAGTGATAGACACAATTGTAATACGAGAAATAAAGATAAGTTAGATCAACCATCTTATAGACTAGCTAAAATACACTCATCTTTCATTGGGTACTGTGTTAAATTCTATAACAAAATATCTTGTGATATATTAAAACGAAATGAAAGTAAATCTAAAACTTTAGTTAAAAGCACACTTTGTAAACAAGCATATTACAAATTAGATGACTATATTCAAGATAAAAATGCTTGGAAACATGCTGGTCCTGCTCCATAGGGTAATCTTTAATGTAGACAAAATCAAATTTGTTAATTTATATTCATAGTTACTAGCGTTCCGCCCGCAGCTTCGCCTGCGTGGACTACACAATATTGGATGTTTCGTTTTTCTTCAGTTCTTGTGGGATATTGAAAATTATTATACAAATTTAGTTTTCAGCGTCTTTGTTCGCGTAGACCACAAAATTTGCTCAACTTTATTATTTTATCGAATTGTAAAAAGTACTTGTAAATTGATATAAAATTATCATTAACTGCACTGCCTTCCTGGGGGGTGACCATAAGCTCTTAGAGCGGTATCAATTTCATATCAAGTATGTGACAGATGTATACAAGTCAGATACATCTGTCCCTTATTCGATCTCAAATTGATACCGCTCTAAGAGCTTATGGTCCCCCCCCCCTGTTCTAATAGCTAGAGCTAGATTTTCATTCCAGATTAGATCGATTTCCACAGGAAGATACAAATAGTGGAAGACGACTTTGCTTTCAATTTCTGAATCCTACTACCGACACAATAGAAAATTGTGGTATTTTTTTACGCTGGAGGCGTTCCAGCGTAAAAAACACACCATGCAGTAACTTTGTGCGGGTGTAATGACTCTGTATGGATTATACGCGGATTATCGGCGCCACAGAGGTGATAATTTTGCTTATTCAAACATACACAGAGCTTGCTCATGATGATTTTCGATGAAAAGTTGTCTTCCTCGTGGTCACGATTTAGAATGGCTTGACGTAGGTTACACCCGCTTGAAGGTTAACAGCTATATTTTGTATCTGTTTTCTTCCCAAATGTCAAAGCAGAATTGATATTTGCCGCCATTTGCAAAAATTAAAGCATCTTCTGATTGAGTGATGAGTTTTGCGCCATCCTGACAGTCTAGATATGGATACTCCAATTAGCTTACACTTACAAAGTCGTCATCAAGACAATAGAATTTAATTGACCACTTCTTTGTATGTCACATTGGTGTTTTTTCTGTCTGGTGTCAAAATTACCAGGCTGCTAGTGCTGACTCTGGGACAGGCAATGTAAAATTGCTCGTGTCACCAATCTTGCCTTATATCTATGCTTGCCACCCTTAATGACTGACCTTGAGATTTATTTATGGTCATTGCAAAGCAGACCTTAAGAGGAATTGTGATCGTTTAAACTCCAAGACATAATCAGAGGGTATCAGTAGTATTCGAGTTATGAAAACTGTTTCCCCCCGAGCACATCCAGTATAAACTTGGACACCCCTTTTTACCCCTTTAAGGGATAAAATATAAAAAGAATAAATACGTGTTTCTTTAATTATTTTGAAGTGTCTATATACTAAATTTAAAGTAATTCTGACTTAAAGCGTGAGATAGTGGTCAAGCGCAAGCCTATCAATAATAATAAAAAAAAAAAAAAAAAAAAAAAAGCAATATATTTTTCATTCAAATTTAAACATCCCTTTTTACCCCTTTTAGGGATGAAATTAAAATTAAAGATGTATTGTATTATTTTATGTTTAGAGGTTAAATACCATATCTCATTCATTTCAAATTAAAAATGGCAGAGTTTCACACAAACTTTCATCCTCTATATCACCCCTTTAGAGGATGAATTTCCAAAAAGCCTTACTTAAATGACGCCTACAGTATAAAATCAACATCCTCTAAAAAATTCAAACTTCTATCATTAGTGGTTTAGGCTGGGCGTTGATATGTCAGTCGGGACATTGCCTTTTATATATATATGTAGGAGGAAGGTATATTATTAATAACAATCTAGAACAAAGAAGTATGACGCATTTAAACTTATTAATTCAGTTTTGTTTAATTGGCAACATTTAGCCTACGATTCAATCTCAGTTCGATTTTATTCGATTGACAACACTTTATTTGGCTTATGTCAAAATACTCGATTTTGATTGGATGTTAAAAGCTGTGAACTTTGCCCGAGGTGTTCTTAAACCAATGAAAGCAGGGTAGCCAAGAATGATGGCGACCTGAGCGAAGTCGTCCGCCATATTTGGTCGGGAAAAAGTTAGAAGAAGGAACGCGCGGGAGCGCGTTTGCCAAAAGTTGAAAACTAGAGTTGTGAGAGAAATAATTGAGAAGTAGCCTAAAGTGTGGCGTTATAAACTTGAAAGTGTGTTTTGTTGAGAGAAAGCGAAACGAATAGGTGGCCGAATTCGCTGCTTTGATAAGATTGGAACAAGGACTATCTCCAAATCGGCATAAGTTACCTGCTTTGTAGCATGCATATACCCACGAAAGCCCACAAGATCGAGTGTTTATCCAAGATAGCCCTCCTATTTGCGATATCAGAAGTCCGGGATCAGTGCAAATACAAAGCGATGATGGAGAATGGACCAAATGAGACGAGTAATGGCTGGCGCGCTCTCTTTGGTGCGCAAGAAAATGGCATGGAAGTAGCTCGAGCTACCTACTTATAGAGACGTTTCGCAACTCGTCGGCTACTGGCGACAGGAATTCATGTTGCCCGAATTCAACCGTATAGTGTGGCCTATACTAGACAATGTGCGAAGTCGGGCTGCAGATAATGTTGATGATGACATCGATGCCCAATCCTGACTAGATACTGAGGAAACGCAACTGTGGTGGTGATGTTCAGGGAAGTATAAACTTAAGTATTCTGATAATAATAAGTACCTACCTAATGTCTTGTGAAGTTTAGCCGCAATATTGTTAGTTTAGCTTGGTGTAAAGTGGCTAAAATTTAAAATAAAATTCTATTTTCGTTATGATGCTAAATGAAACTCAGTCAGTTTCATACCGTCAGCGGAGTTCGCAAGAGATTAAGACGACTTGTGCAAATACAATGCAAGATAGCAAACATCCTAAGCTACAGCTTGATTTAGCAAAACATCATTATGATTATGCTTGTGGAACACTTATTCATAGACATGAATTTTTCAGCCATTCGCACAACAGATAACAGGGACGTCTGAGCCCTTGAACATGGCTGTGGATACCACAAGACCTGTTGTGACCAGCTGCGTGTGGTGAAACAAGTGCGGAGCTCGGGTTCCAATTCAAGAGGCAACATACAAACTGCAACCTACAGCGCTATGAATAAGGAAATTTTGTGGTGTTATACATGCCGCTGCGGTGATCAATCAATTTGATATTTTCTGAAAGCAGCTAGGAGTCTGGACAAGTGCATGGTCAGTGACAAAATTTTGCTTTTGTGCCTGGTGTACTAAGCGCTGCAACCTGACCTTCCCGTGAGTACAGGCTTAAAGGTATGTGACTTTGATCTGCATTCAACTATCTGTGCATCGGCATACATTTGTGGCAGCCGAAGTATGTATTGGGTTTGGAAGTACCTATCTTATCTTATGGAGGGGCCGAGAAATAGCTCGGGACACTTCGACCCATTGGGATCTATTGTGGTTTGGAAGTACCTAAGTTTTATAACTAATTGCTGTTTTCATTGCAATTTATAACTATTGCATTATTTTATTTCATGGAAATGTGTAAGGTAAGTTACATGAAAAGAGTAGAAAATTCAAACATCGCCATCTATGTAATGGTATTGATACTGTGTTTCTTTCAATAATCATCGAAATTAGCTTCGGGACCCCATTTTGCCGTAATATGCTGCTTGGAGGAACTTATTGAATGGGTGCATGTATTTTTTTATGATCAATTTAAAAACGAACATATTATTTTTACATAAACAGAATGAGAAGTTGGTGCATGTCACGCCATCTATTTAAATCTATGTTATGTTCGAGCTTTGAAATATTTTGCTACAAATATTTTAATTGTTATGTTCACCAACAAAACAAACAACGAAACGATTTTCGCAATATTATCTTTAAAATGTACCCGGAGCATTGAAACGTGAGTACAAAACGCAAAGAAATCAAATTTCATTATGTTATGTTGCATGATGTTAGAACAATATACGGTTTTGTGACCACTAGTGCTGTCACAAGCGTACATACAGATTATTAAATAGGTTGTTAGTTTGCTGAAAATCGAGAAGTGAAGATATTAGCAATCCGTTTTTCTTTTACTTGTTTGAACACTAGCAATTTCAGCCATGCATTATTTTTTTGTTATCAATAGGTGTCACTTCAGATTTCCCGTAAATATTACTACCACTGAGGTTGTTGTTGATTTGATCACCAAGGGAATTTGTGAATATGCTTTTCTTTGAAATTAACTTACTTTCTAACTATTCGCGTTGGTATTTTTTAATGCAAGTGTGAATACAGTTACGGAACGCAAAAAGAAAAATCGTAATAATAGCCGATTTTTAAACATCTTTGGCGGATCAGGGTTGTTTTCACAACTAAATTAAAGTATCAGGTATAAGGGAAAGATATTTGTTTACGTTGAATTCAATTAAGTTTGTGTAATACATTAAATTATTCTTAAATAATATTTTGGTTCATATCATAACAGCAAAATCTAATCTCGATTTTGTAGGGTGAAATATCGATTCGCTGAATCGATTCAGTACTAAATATCGGTTGTTTATATTTTTTTTTGTGCTTTAAATCGATTCGTCGATTAATCGATAACAGATCGCCATCCCTTGCCCATCTCTATCAGAGAGTGACATTAAGTGTCAACATTGAAAAAAGTTTGACGAAACAAAACAAATAACTTGTGATATGATTTTTAACTTATAAGTTACTAGTTATAGACTAGATTATTAATAAATCGATACAAGGTGTGAGTCAATGTGAGGATTAAACTTTTGTTTTGTTCCAAAGACTTGCGATAACTTTCAGTTAAGAGTTATATTGTGATCAAGATTATTTTCAAACCGGTGTTTAAGTTTAGTGAAATAGTTTGTTGTTAGACTCGATTTGCAACCTTAAAACCCGAAAATATCACGAGGATTAACGTGACTATAGCCTAGAGAGTTGGCGTTTAGTTTTGTTGCTACCAACGGTTGAATAAAGGTAAAGTTAATGTCTGTAGTTGTTATATACCGCATTGTAGAGAACTAACCAAATAATATCATGTCATTCTAACGATACCTACAAAAAATAATGATTTAAATTGACTACGGCGAATGAAAGTGCAACTAGACATTTAGATGGTGTCTAGCAGATGTATTTAGGTATTATGAGATGCCCGAGGGCCAATAACTGTTGAAGTTGTGGCTGGAGATGAGATAAATGTTCAATTGGCAACATTTTAATTTACATAGAACAGTTTCATGGGTCAGAGAGCTGACGGTGTCAAGAGTTGATTCGGCAATTAAGTTGAAAGTGCATTCTGTGTAGTGAGTTAATTCTGCGAATGTATTTACTAAGTTATTGTGGATTGTGGACACTTGGGTTTTATTTTATTTACTTGGTACAGGAGTCATTTTTTGGAGGAAACTTGGAATGGTTTTCTTGTTCTGCGTTGTTCAACGATGCTTGGCCTCGGTAATTGAACATTGTTCAAAAGTTTTAATAATTGTAACATCTCTTTAAAATAAAGGTGTGAATTTGTGAATTGTGTGATTGTGTGGTGTCATGTAGGAAGTCTAGTACCTACCTAACTTGAATAATAAATGTGGAATTTAAAGTGTCAGTAATGGTTGTGGTGTTCTAACTTTTTGAATGTTCTGTGCTGGTCATTGTGAACATACCTAACGTAATTTTGTGTTATTTGCTATCTGACCAAGCTGGATAAGATAATGTTAACACAGATGTAAAGTCGGTGACATGCGGTGCATGATTTCATTTTCTTTTTATTTTGCAAAATTGGTAATGTTTGATGATGGTAGTTAGTTGGTAGATTATACCTATCGCACTGAGGGTTTGGTATGAAATCATGAACATAAAATGGAGTTCTTGAAAATGCTTTTGGCTGGGTAAGAAATCCTGAATGTGAGGTTGCTGTTGTATTTTGTACTGAGAATAAAGTATGAAATAACAAATTTTGTTATTGTTTAAAGGTGCTGTTTATGGTTATTGGAGTTCTGAATGGTGGCAACTATGTGTTGAATTAAAGGCTTTGTTTGGTTTATGATGAGTTAGAGAAAAGCTGAAAGAAAAAGTACCCATTGGCGTAACTGAATGTACTATGTTGAAGACTGATTCAAATCAATCTGGCAATGGTGAGGTCGGTGTGTACGGTCAAAGGACTGACTGTACGGTGAGGTGTGTACGGTCAAAGGACTGACTGTACGGTGATGAGTAGTCACTGCGGTGACTGCTGTAACCAAGGAGGGTTACGAGGTGTGAGTGGTCAAAGATGACTGCTGTAACCGAGGAGGGTTACGAGGTGAGTGGTCAAAGATGACTGCTGTAACCGAGATGGGTTACGTGGTGAGTGGTCAAAGATGACTGCTGTAACCGAGGTGGGTTACGAGGCCTGGTCAGGATGACTATGGTTGCAGGATGGTCACAGGGTTGACCATCGGGAGCCACAGCGATTGCTGTGGGACCAAGAAACATTGCTGGATATGTGTGGGGGGGAGCCTGGTCCCTCTGGGGCTTTGGTGACCTGTTGTATGTCTGGGGAAGCCTGGTCCCTCTGGGGCTTCGGTGACCTGTTGTTTAGTGTATGTGGTATGGGTATCTGGCAGTCTTGTTGCTTTGAGAGGACCGGTTGTCTGGGGGAGCCTAGTCCCTCTGGGGCTTCGGTGACCTGTTGTCTGGGGGGAGCCTAGTCCCTCTGGGGCTTCGGTGACCTGTTGTGTGTCTGAGGGAGCCTGGTCCCTCTGGGGCCTCGGTGACCTGTTGTTTGGTGTATGTGGCATGGTATGTTGTGTTGGGCGTTTGGATGGTTTCTGGCACACTTAGTGCTTCGAGACCGAATGGACGCCTGTTGGGAACCTGGTACCTCTGGTGCTTCGGTAACCGTTTAGAATGTGGTAATATGGTTGTCTAAACGGTGAGGTGGCTGTTTCGATAGTACGAAGATGGTTGTGTACGGTGTACGGTGTGGAGACCTAGATTTACAAGGAGAAAACAAATGAACAGTGTGAAAGCTATGAGAATTCCGTTTTCATGAGTTAAGAAGTACTTGATTTTTGTTTTAGGCTGGTAATATATGGTGTTGATTGAAGGTTTCACGTAGAAGGAAGATGTCACGACCACGTTATTTTTTTTATTTGGTCAGGAGCGGCCGAACTTAACCTATTACTTATTTTTTTATTGTTGTTCTGTCTCTCTGTCTGTTTTTTTTTTATTAAAATTGAGTAACGATTTCTCTCGTCGCTCAAACGTGGGACCGTTTGTCTGTCAGAATGGCCGTGTAGGAGGAAGGTATATTATTAATAACAATCTAGAACAAAGAAGTATGACGCATTTAAACTTATTAATTCAGTTTTGTTTAATTGGCAACATTTAGCCTACGATTCAATCTCAGTTCGATTTTATTCGATTGACAACACTTTATTTGGCTTATGTCAAAATACTCGATTTTGATTGGATGTTAAAAGCTGTGAACTTTGCCCGAGGTGTTCTTAAACCAATGAAAGCAGGGTAGCCAAGAATGATGGCGACCTGAGCGAAGTCGCCCGCCATATTTGGTCGGGAAAAAGTTAGAAGAAGGAACGCGCGGGAGCGCGTTTGCCAAAAGTTGAAAACTAGAGTTGTGAGAGAAATAATTGAGAAGTAGCCTAAAGTGTGGCGTTATAAACTTGAAAGTGTGTTTTGTTGAGAGAAAGCGAAACGAATAGGTGGCCGAATTCGCTGCTTTGATAAGATTGGAACAAGGACTATCTCCAAATCGGCATAAGTTACCTGCTTTGTAGCATGCATATACCCACGAAAGCCCACAAGATCGAGTGTTTATCCAAGATAGCCCTCCTATTTGCGATATATATATAGATAGATTGTATTAATTTTTTTATTATTTCTTAAGACATTGACACACTGTTGTTGTTGAATTAGGTATTTTACCCGTGTTTGCAGTATTTGTTAGTATGTGAGAACCATGCTCCTATTTATCAATTTACCTGTTAATGCTTTTAATACTTTATACATGTACGTAGTATAGTGTGTAGTGCTATTCTGGGTGCATCGTCCTCACATATATGAATTTATTAATGTATACACTTATGTAAATATTGTAGAACACCTATTTTTTTTTAAAGAGTATGTATGGAGTTTCTTGTGCATTCTTCTCCATAACAGGTACTTTGCCGAATGCACGGTAGAATCAACTTGTATTACTTGTAAATTTCAATTTCCAGTTTTGTTTGACGTTCAAAAGTGCCGCTTATTGGCCTAGTTGAATAAATATAAAAAATAACATGTACAAAGGCGAGTTTAACTCCAAAATGGAGATTTCTTCCAGAAAACCTTTGAGTGGTAGAGATCATAATAATAGAGGGAAGTAATCCAGTGTACAATTTTACGGTAAGATAATAATTAATTAATATTAACTTTCTTCGATTTTTTTGTTAATAGCTGCGACGCAGTTTTGTAACTAATATGTATAGCTATTTACGTACGAAAAGAATTTGTAAAAGTGTATTTGTTCCAAAGACAAAGACAAAGATATTTTATTTCAAGTAGGCCACCAAGCGGCACTTTTGAACGTTAAAATAATAATAATTGATTCTACCGTGCATTCGGAAAGTAGCTTGTAATGGAGAAGAATGCACAAGAAACTCCATACTTACTCTTTTAAAAAAAAACAAATACAATATTTAGGTACATAAGTACATACCTTGATGAATGAAATTGAGTTTATACAATTACAAATATACTTATACAGTCTTCAGAAGGTCCAACAATAATTCAAAACAATAATGTTCCGCATATCACTTGTTTTTGCGGCCTAGTGGCTGTGGAGCTGGACTAGCATTTAGCCAAGCATTTTTATCAGTGATGTAATCCCCCAACTTATAATATGCCAGCCTGCATAGTGTGCGTTTTATGCAAGTTTTAAATTTCGTCTCATTCAGTTCAAGAATGTGAGGAGGAATTTTATTGTAACATTTTGTACAGTACCCCATGAAAGATGAGGCTACTTTAGCCAGTCTGAAACCTGGTTGAACTAATTGGTCCCTATTTCTAGTAACATAATCATGTCTGTCGCCGTTTTTACTAAAAAGATGTAAATTCTTTCTCACGTACATGATGTTTTCATAAATATATTGACAAGGAACCGTCATGATGTTAATGTCCTTAAACAGTTCCCTTAGAGAATCGCGCCGGCGAAGATTGTATATCGCTCTGATGGCTCGTTTTTGCAGAATAAAAATTGACTCAATGTCTGCAGCCCTTCCCCATAGTAAGATACCGTAAGACATTATACTATGAAAATAACTAAAATAGACTAGTCTGGCGGTACCCACATCCGTTAACCGACGAATCTTTCCAACAGCATAAGCCGCCGAACTCAGCCGCCCCGCAAGGGATACCAAATGAGGACCCCATTGCAACCCCGAGTCTAGCGTGATCCCCAGGAAAACCGTTTTATCGACGAATTCTAGCTTCTCCTTGTTTAATATAATGTCACAATCAGTACTTTTGACATTCGGCAAGGAAAATTTTACGCACTTGGTTTTTTTACCATTTAAAACTAAATTATTGGCAGTGAACCAATCCTGAACCTGCCGTAGCGCGTTATTTACGTCGTCAACCTGACAAGTACGTCTATTTATTTTAAAAATTAAAGATGTGTCATCAGCAAATAACACCATGTTAAGTTTGTTTTCCAATAAACGGGGTAAATCGTTAATGTACACTAAAAATAAGAAAGGACCTAAAATTGAGCCCTGGGGTACACCCATTTTAACGTTTAACCCGGACGAATTCACACCGTTTATTTGAACTAATTGCTGTCTATCATTCAAATAAGATTTAACCAAACTTAACGCTGATTGACCTAGCCCGTAATGCTCAAGTTTCAGAAGTAATGTTTCATGATTAACGCAATCAAACGCCTTCGACAGGTCGCAGAAGATACCTATGGCATCCTGCGAATCTTCCCACGCATCAAAGATGTGTTTTAATAGAGCGACACCAGCGTCAGTTGTACAACGTCCTCTGGTGAAACCATACTGTCTATCATGCAAGATGTTATTCGTATTAAAATGAATGAGCATTTGATTTAGCATTATCCTCTCAAAAACCTTGCTGAAAACCGGCAACACGGATACTGGTCTATAATTATTTGTGTCTTTACTGTCCCCGGATTTAAAAAGTGGTATAACCTTACTATATTTCATTAGATCCGGAAAAACGCCTTGATCCACACACAAATTGAAAATCAACGCTAAGTACGGCGCTATAGTCTGAATTATGGAGGTACAAGCTTTGATGGACATTCCCCACAGATCTTCAGTCGGTTTGATCTTGATTTGCTTAAAAGCTTTTATTACTGTCATGGGGTTTATATGTGAAAAGTTAAATACAATCGGGCAGGCTGAAACGTTCGCGTTTAATAATCCAAAAGCAAGCGAGGGCGAAGAATTTAAAGTTTCAGTAGTTTTAATTGGGATGTTGGTAAAGAAATTAACAAATTCTTGCGCAACTTTTTTGTTATCTCTAATAAGTCCGTGTGTGGTCTCAAGCGTGTAATCACTACTATTTCTTTTATTCCTATTCGTTTCATTGTTTATAATCTTCCAAACCGTCTTGATTTTATTTTCTGCTAATTTAACCTTATTGCTAATGTACAAGACCTTAGCTGCCTTGCAAGTATTTTTAAAAATTCTTGAGTAAGTAGCAACATACTTATTAAACGTTTCAGTGTTAATACAGGGCTTAAGGCCATATAGCTCGTAAAGTCTTTCCCTACTTTTTCTAAGTCCTGTAGTCGCCCAGTCACTGAATAAAAACTTAGGGCATATAGTTTTAGTTTTCTTCTTAAAAGTGTTATTGAACTCTTTTTGAACCACTGAGAAAACTTCATCATACAAAATATTACCATCATTCACTGTGAGGTCCTGGTTGCTTAACTTACTGATTAAAGTGCTGTTAAATTTATTTAATTTACCGGATGTTATTGGTCTTGATTGAATCTGCACTTGTTTTATTAGCATAATGGACTCAAAGGCTACCAGTAGCCCACTATGATCCGAAGGCAGATAATTTATAATGGCCTTGTCCAAGTAGTTGCAGCTACAAAAAACATTATCAATACATGTAGCAGAAGTCAGTGTAGTTCGGGTTGGTTCCATAAACACATGTGACAAATTAAATGATTTAAAGAGATTTACTAACCTACTGCTGTCTGAATTATCTTCTAGAATATTAATATTAAAGTCACCACAGACAATTATTAGTTTATTACCCATTGCAAGTTTTGCCAAAACATCTTCCATCACTGACTCGAATATAGAGTAGTTCTTATAATTAGGGGGTCTGTAAACGCACACTATGACATGCTTATCCAGCTCAACACAGGACAGTTCAACTCTATGTTCAACTGATAGGTCTACTATATCTTTACGAGGTTTTGATTTAATACCATTTTTAATTAATATAAGTGAACCCCCACGCAACATAATATTTCTGTTAAAACAACTGCCCACAGTATAATTTTCATAATTGATTAACATTGCATAATCTTTCAGCCAATGCTCAGTGAAACAAACAATTTCATACTTAGATTTTTCTAAAAACAGTTCGATTTCCAATTCCTTCGAAGAAAAACCCTGAATATTCTGATGGAATAATTTCAGAGAATTCTGCTCAGACCTTTTTTTCAAATTAAATTTTTGCGAGCAAGAAGGTACCTTTTTGATGGTGGATATACTCGTAACTACTCCGTTTTTGGTACCCTCCCTTGTCCTATCAACTAGTTTAAAGAATAAATATTAATAGCATTTTTGCTAACGTTATTCAAGGTATTGACCATATTTAAATTAGTACTATTACTAATATCAATAATAACTGGATACTTCGACATACTACTTATGTCTGAGTTTAATGTATAAGATAATAGCCGAGCTATTTGATGTCTTACCCTAAGAGGCAGATACAAAGTATCGCCTGTCGACTTTAATTTACCAACAAAAATGTTGATGTCAAAAAAAAACTAGTTTATCACTAAAGCTAGTTTATCACTATTTTCCAATAAAGATAAAGAATTTTCTATAATGTAACTATGAATAACCCTTCTATAATTGTATTTTAAAATTAAAACATAACTTCCTTAGTCATCAATACATATAATAAATCTGTAGAAAAATATTTTTTGTACATCGAAAAAAAAAGCCAAAAAAAATAGCCAGGGTGTTAAAGGATAACCAACAGAACCCATTTCTAGCATTTTTGGAATTTTTGTCTGTTTGTCTGTTTATTTGTGCACGCATCACGTGAAATGTACGAAACCAATCTAAATAACTTTTATACACAAAAATTGTGCGTATCTTGAAGAATTACTTAGTTTTTGTTTCATCGCAATCGGTTCACTCTATCAAAAGTTAGATGAATTTAAAGTGTTCAAGAAGTAAAATTATCACAGCTCACGCAATTCAGCAGTTACTCGGACAGTTGAACTCGCTATTCGATAGATGGCGTTGTGCATTTAAAGTCATTTTCTGAATCGCGGTGTTAAGATTTTACGCGAAAGAATGACACTAGAAAAAAAATTGGTATGTATTAACCGACTTCCCAAAAAGGAGGAGGTCCTATGTTCGACATTATGTATGTTTTTTTGTTTATTTATGGTCACCGATATCTCCGTCAATTGTGGACCGATTTCGAAAATTTTTTTTTGTTTGATAGGGTATGTTCTAGAGATGGGTCGTAACTAGGTGAATTTTGGACTAGGTGCACCTAGTCCAAGTCCGTACAAATACTTGATCCAAATACCTGTTCCACCTAGTCCATGAAATACGCATACTTTATAGATGCTTAGTCTTTGCGTACCACCGATACGTGTAGATGCGTACGTACGCAGTAATGAAAGAAATCTTCCCTTCATACTTTACACAGACTTGACTGTCATCGTAAAGATTTATCTACGTTGAAGATTGTTCGCGTAATTAAAAGATTTCTATTAATTTTTCAGATAACTTAATTAGTTTTTTTATTGTTTTTTTAATGCACTACTTCCTTTGGTAACATTGTCGTAATAAAAAATAAATATATGTTCTTAAAAGATTTATCAAAATTTCGTTATGAAAACCGATCACACTAAATAAGTCCAATAGTACTTGTTTGCAACGACTTGTAGGTATCAATACGTCAAGCGAGATCACATTCGCACGAGTCCTTACTTGATACTAGATTGCATCATAAAGTCTTCTTTCGCATCGAGTATTGTTAAAGTACCTATTCTATAAAGTCTGCCTAGTCCCGAGTATTTTCAAAGTACCTATTCTATAAAGTCTGCCTAGTCCCGACTAGTCTCGAGTATTGACAGACAGGGATGGAAGGATTGCGGAATAGTGTAGTTAAAAAAGGACAGAATATATTCTAGCACAACACAGTGTGCGTCGCGATACTTTTATGCCATTGAAATATGGTTCAAATTAAAATGACTGGCACACGAATTATTTATGTAAACACTAGTGCGCGTCGCGTTACTTTTATGCTCTTTGAATTAGGGTTCAAATTAAAGTGTCTGACACACGTATGATTTTGGCAAACATGAATGAGCTATGAATATGCTGCTATCTCGCTTCGCCGCGTCGTCGGCACTTTGATTCGCGCGGGCCGCGGGTGCCGTGCACTGCGTAGGCACAGTGAGACTAGGTGGATCGAGTATTTTAAAAGTTAGAATAGGTGCAGCCTAGTCTCGCTAAATACCTAATCCCTGTATCTGTTCTAGTATATACGCTTCATCTCTAGTATGTTCCGAAATTGGTCCCATTTTAATTTGGTGTAGGACTGACGAAGCAATTCGAAGATATACATCAGAACTCTTCAATAAATAACGGCAAATCTCTCGGGATTGCTGCAATCGCATGTCTGTTTGTTGTTTATACCATTTCATAACATAACATCACGCCAGTACACTCTTAAGGGGTACGCAGATCTCTCATTTCACCGGTTATGTTCAAGTTTCATGATATTTGGGTAATATATTCTGGCGTTATACGAGTGTGTAACTTACTAAACAACTTGCCTATTAGGTAGGTACGACAAAAAAGTGAAAAATAAAAAAACTTTTTACAAAAAAATACTACCGACTTCCAAATAAAACTCGGAAAGTCGGAAGTATTTTTTTGTAAAAAGTTTTTTTGAGTTTGTGGAGTAGGCAGGCAGGCTGGTAAGTATGGTAGGGTTGGCAGGCAAATGACGGGAGCGAAGCCGCGGGCACAGCTAGTTTTAAATAAAATGTTAGACTCTTGCCCAACATTAAATTGAAAATAAGTACAGCACTCAACTTTAACCGACTGTAGTGTAAAAAAATGTAGGTAATAAGGACACTATTTTAGCAAGTGAGGTTAAAAGATGGCGCATTTGGTCTAGATTCCGCCATCTTGGCCTGCAATAATGACCCGGTCTCCGCATCAAATACCTTACAGCAGGGACTTTACACGATCAAGCTAACAAGTCTAAGTTTGCGTAGGTCACCTTCACACTTTAAAGGTTAAACTAGGAGGCACCACTTTACCGCATGAGGACAATGCCAGGTACCATGGTATGCATGGATGCATACGCATCTGGACCGTCGCTTGACATAGAGAAAACATGTCAAGACTAAACCAGAGGAGCCCAACATTCGGTATCGACTACTTCACTGGCTGCTTGGTCGAAACAGTAAATTATTGTCCACGAACAATAAACTACTTGTATACAAAATAATTTTCTTCAAGCCTATCTGGATGTATGGCATACAATTATGGAGTAGTGCCAGTGATTAGAAAAAAATTGATGCTTCTGCGTCTTCAGAACTTCATATTGAGAACGATAAGCATCGCTCACTGGTTCATCACATAATGTAATGAAATATACCAACAGTTATAGATCTACCGGAATGTCATGGCATAGTAAAATCTTGTATCTTATTATCTTCATACACATATCTAATATACTTCATGTTCATTAATACTAAAGACAAATACAAATTAAACAGTATCAAGATCATTTAATCCAATTTCCCCAGTATTGCACACAACAAATTTTAATTTGGCCATTTGCCATGAGATTCCGGTAGACCTATACAAATTACCACAATTAAAAAATAAATCGATCAACTGCGGAGAAATATAAACAGCGACTGTCTCTTCACCCACTTGAACTAGCAGTCCAATTTGATGTGCCAGAATTACTCCAACCGTCTCAAAAGGCACATAATGAAGCTGCACAACAGTTGGTTGGTAGCTGTGTTGTACTGAAGAGTAGCTTTTTTTTTGGGACAATCCCACCGCACTATTCCCAAAACACTGGAACTCCTGAAAGCCAGAATCAACAGTGGCGACCACCAGAAAAGCGCCGAGGCAATGAAGCTCGACATGCATTCGAGTAAATATGAGGAAAGAAAGGAACAATAGAAGAATTAAAACCCTAGAAAACCACATTATCAAAACGGGAGGCATACGCAAAGCTCTCTTAGAAAAGGAAAAAGAATGGATATCAAAATTAAGAGACAAAGATCGACTAACCACTACACGCAGTACTATTCTAAACATTGCAACAGACTAATATCGCCGGTTATATTCTATTCAGCCAAATATAGAGTCACCCAATAGAGAACCTAGACTGGAAAACGCAATAAAAGATACCGGAGAAGTACCACAAATATTAAAATCAGAATTAGTAAAAACTATAAATAGTCAAAAGATGGAAAAATCTCCTGGCCCTGATAGAATTCTAAATGAACTGATGCGAGGAACAGTCGACGAATTAAGTCCAATACTAACAAAGGTGTTCAATTAAATACTATTTACTGGCAACATCCCAAGCCAATGGGCAGAATCACACATTATACTTCTATATAAGAAAGGTTCAAAGGATGATATTGAAAATTACAGACCCATATATATCTCTCATCTCAAATGTGTATAAGGTTTTTGCGAAAGTGATACTGAACAGAATATCGAACACTCTTGACGAAAACCAACCCGTGGAACAGGCAGGGTTCAGGAAAAACTTTAGCACAATCAACCATATTCATACCATCAAACAGCTTCTACAAAAATATAAAGAGTACAACAAACCTATCTATCTAGCCTTCATAGATTATTCAAAAGCCTTCAAACATGGGTTTGTATGGCAAAGTCTTATGGAGCAGGGAGTACAGTATGCTTACGTAAACGTCATCAAAAAGATCTACAGCGAGAGTAAAGCTAGCATCAAATTGGAATCTTTGGGGGATACTTTTACAATTGACAGGGGAGTCAGGCAAGGTGACCCTCTCTCACCAAAGTTATTTTCAGCAGTACTAAAACAAATGTTTAGGAAATTAGATTGGAAGCATGAAGGGCTAAACATAAACGGATCGCGACTAAACCATCTAAGATTCGCTGATGACCTGGTCATATTGGAGGAGAACCCAAGATTACTGGAATCCATGATACAAACTACTAAACGCTACTGGGTGAGAAAAATTTTGGGCTTTGAAAGAAATAATGAAAAGCAAGGAACTTGGCATCAAGATCAAGAAAAAACTTTTGATACATGCATTCTTCCTTGCATCACATATGGCTGTGAAACCTGGTCTTTGACAAAAAATCAAAGGGAAAAACTTGCAAAATGTCAACGAGCCATGGAAAGGAGCATACTAGGGCTAAAGTTAAAAGATAGAGTCAGGAATGTAGATATCAGACGCAAAACTAAACTAACAGACATCCTAACACGTATTGATCAACTAAAATGGAGATGGACAGGGCATATGCTCCGTTGTAAACATGAAAAATGGAGCAAGCAGGTAACGGTCTGGTATCCAAGAGACGGGTCAAGGAGCCGAGGTCGCAAAATGAGAAGATGGGAAGATTATCTGAAACTGACTCTGGGTCCCCTTTGGCTAAGAATTGCAACCGATAGGAAACAGTGGAAGACGTTGGAGGAGGTCTATGCCGTAAGGCACACCGAACTTAGGGACTTATTATGATTAGTGTATTTCGTAAAATTTCGGTAAAATTTCGGAATAAAAGGCTTTATTATTATATTATTATAATAATGAAGCTCGACGAAGTCCCGGAGAATGAATTTAACTGTCTTGAAGCCCGCAACGAAATTAATCAGAAAAGAATAACGGAAGAGTAGGAAAAAATACAAATTTCCACTGCCCTCCATATCAAGCAGGAGACAGAACAAACAAGGCCAATAGGCACAAAGGGGTCGTTTATAACTGGGATAAGCCCAGTTGCTTAGCACCACGGATAAAAATTAGCATTAATATTAATGGGTCCTAACATTGTGAGCTGCTATATTTGTTTCCAATAATAGGTATGGCAAAAACGCTTGAACGCACGGAAATTTGTTCTAGTTTCCACAAGGTCCGTATAGTAAACAACTCCTGATGCAGCCTGTACATTATTCAACATAAAATTGTGTTAATTCTGCCAAAGAATACACTCCCATAAGATACGATGCGCAGATTGTACATATTCGCAGTCAGATGTAGAAAACTGACATAAAGGCGAGGCAACGAGCTTGAAGGAAAATAATTTACTTTTAAAGTTACCATGCCCTGATTTTAGTCAACTAGCCGACTCCCGCGGCTTCGCTCCCGTCAACTGGCTAATACCTACCCACCATGCCAACCTAGCTACGCACCTAATGAATTTTGTTTCCATAATTTTGCCACTTTGGGTTACATTATTGCAATTTTCATAAGGATCTCTAATTTTTTTGAAAATAAATTATAGCCTATGTTACTCCAGAATAATGTAGCTACTCGTACCCATAGGTAAAAGAATTTTTGATATCGGTCCAGTAGTTTTTAAGTGTATTCGTTACATACAAAAATACAAATCTTTCCTCTATATAATAATAGTGTAGATGAAGGCTGATGATGAAGACACAAAACATTAAAAATAACTTTTTGTCCCAGAAGATACACGGTGCCTGAGGAATAGACCACGAAAACGAAGCCTCGGGGACAACACTCTGAATAAATAGCCTGGTTTCCACGGTTATCTGCGTAAATATCCTTCATGGATCACCGTCTCGAGCACGGCAACACCACGGGACAAATTCCAAATCAAATCAAATCTTTTTGTTGTGGGCATAAGCTATACAGACAGATGTTAGGTAAATTACAGTTCCATTATGTAGTACTACAAAGTGAAAAATAACTTTATATTTGGAAGTCGGTGTTTTTCATAGGTACCATTTCTTTGCGTTTTTGTAAAAAAGTTTTTTATTTTTCACTTTTTAGTTGTACCTACCTAATAGGCAAGTTGTTAAGTAAGTTTCCTATAACGCCAGAATAGATTACCCGAATATCATGAAACGAACAAAACCGATCAACTGAGACATCTGCTTACCCCTTAAGAGCGTACTAGCGTGATGTTATGTTATGAAATGATATAGGAAGATATTCCTAGTGTGGGCAACGTTTTTTTTTTAAAAGAAAAAAAGAAGATATAAACAATAAACAGGCATGCGATTGCAGCAGTCCCGAGAGATTTGCCGTTATTTATTGAAGAGTTCCGTTGTATATCTTCGAAGTTCTTCATCAGATCTTCACCAAATAAAAATGGGACCAATTTCGGAACATACTCTTTCAAACAAAAAAGTAACTTTCAAAATCGGTCCACAATTGACGGAGATATCGGTGAACACACATAAAACAAAAAAAAAAAAACATACAAGAAGTCGAACATAGAACCTCCTCCTTTTTCGAAAGTCGGTTAAAAATAAGAATTAGGTGCATGGTAAAAAATTTAGTAGGTACAAATTATTAAGAAAATCTTGGAGTAAGCCTTGTCAATTAAAAAATTACGTTATTTACATTTGAATAGTGGCAATTCCTTGGTGTTTAAAATGTGCACAGGTATCCTATTGTCAATATTAGATGCCATTCCGAAAAGACTTTTGCTCAAAAGAGCAGTTCTATGAGTTCTATACTAGATATTTTAAGTATATATCTTTTTGATTTTAGTTCACCAAATAGATTTTTATTTATATTAACAAATACCGCAATTTCAACGATAAAGGAAAACATCGTGAGGAAACCGGCATGTTCTAGAACCAAAAAATTCGAAGACATGTGACATCCACCAACCCGCACTGGGCCCGCGTGGTGGATTATGGCCCATTCCCTCTCACAGAGACGAGGCCTGTGTCCCTGCAATGGGAACATTAATAGGCTGATGATGTGTGATGTGATGTTACCGCAACTTCATAGATGTAAGCCGATGGAAAGGTCAAAATTTTAAACTTTTAATAATATGGTTCGCATGATTCAGGAACATAGATACCAGCAATTGCGCGGACTCAACTTCCGTACTGACCGTCTCATCGTCCTACTGCCCTTATCATAACTGATTTCGGGTCGGCGCAGCGTGGCTTCTTCTTCCATACATGTTTCTTCACCGTCATCTCTACAAGATGTTTTTATTGCTAGCTTCTGCCAGCGGCATCGGCCGCGTGAAAGTCGAAAATGTTCCAATGGGAAAGTATGTACCTACTACCGAGATAAAGAGCATCCTAAGTATGTCCTTCTCCCAGGGCCCAATCTATCTCTATAAGTATGTACCTACTACCGAGATAAAGAGCATCCTAAGTATGTCCTTCTCCCAGGGCCCAATCTATCTCTATAAGTATGTACCTACTACCGAGATAAAGAGCATCCTAAGTATGTCCTTATGTCCTTCTCCCAGGGCCCAATCTATCTCTATAAGTATGTACCTACTACCGAGATAAAGAGCATCCTAAGTATGTCCTTCTCCCAGGGCCCAATCTATCTCTATAAGTATGTACCTACTACCGAGATAAAGAGCATCCTAAGTATGTCCTTCTCCCAGGGCCCAATCTATCTCTATAAGTATGTACCTACTACCGAGATAAAGAGCATCCTAAGTATGTCCATCTCCCAGGGCCCAATCTATCTCTATAAGTATGTACCTACTACCGAGATAAAGAGCATCCTAAGTATGTCCTTCGCCCAGGGCCCAATCTATCTCTATAAGTATGTACCTACTACCGAGATAAAGAGCATCCTAAGTATGTCCTTATGTCCTTCTCCCAGGGCCCAATCTATCTCTATAAGTATATACCTACTACCGAGATAAAGAGCATCCTAAGTATGTCCTTCTCCCAGGGCCCAATCTATCTCTATGAGTATGTACCTACTACCGAGATAAAGAGCATCCTAAGTATGTCCTTCTCCCAGGGTCCAATCTATCTCTATAAGTCTGTATCATAATTGATTTTATCTACTCTCATATCGTAATATTCGAATTATAAACTTCAAAACGAGTTTATATTGACATACTTTATAAACACAATGCCGAAATTTAAAAATAGAATCTCATTATAACACTATTTCTGTAACAAAATAATGCTATAAAACAATTTTTTTTCTATTACGATATAAGACAAATCCAAGAAGTTAATCACTAAGGAGTTTCCATTGATATTTTTTTTGTAATGCCATTTTAGTACCTATTAAAAAGATTTAATTCCAATTTCAAATGTCTGTGACAATGCCCGCTTTAGGCTTAGCACGCACTGCGATTTTATTCACGCGAATTTTGTCTCTTTCTACCTGTTCAAACAGCTCAAAATATTCGCGCAATTAAATTTGCGCCGCGATGCGGTGGATTCTGTTGCAAAACACGGCTTTCATGCGGTATTATTGCCGCACGTTTTTTTTTACCGCAATGCGAGCAGCTTCATACAATTCCATAGGTCGCAGAATGGGCGGAAAAAAATCTCGCGAATAAATATCGCAGTGCGTGTGCTAAGCCTTAGCGCATGCGCGGATAATGCGGTGATGTGCTGGGTTTTGGCGCCATTCATACGTTTTGTTTGCAGGTTTCGCTGTACTGAATTACATGAGTTTTTTTTTAAATTCTAGCTTAAAATGTCTGATATTAGTGAATGTGACGAAAATTTGACTTCGCCAAATATTTTATATGCGGCCAAGGAAATTACTCATTATCTCTTACCAGCAAAGTCGAGATTATTATATGATGCATTAATGAAAAAAAAAGGTATTCAGTAGGTTCAATCCTAAAATGTATGAGTGTAGATAAAGAAGTGTATGAAACTGCACATAACTAGGTATTAAAACATTCGTGTGAATACTATTAAAAACCTCGCCTACGGCTCGGTTTTTAAACACACACTCATGTTTTAATACCCCTTATTATGCAACAGTATCATAAACTACTATTGTACGCGACTACGGCGTCGCAAAGTGTTTGTTGATCGGTATTTAAGTATGTATGCTCTGCGGAAACCCTAAAATACTTTAAATAAAAAAATAAATTAAAAAACAAAAACCCGACGTAGAAAAATCACGCTCTAAAAAGTATGAAACAAGAAAATGTTCTCATCTGAAATTTTTATGTACGCAGCAAATCAGATAGGTTTGCAGGGCACTCTCCAACATAGATGTTTGTGTGCGTAATATCAACGGGTGTATTATTCCTATTTATTAGTGCTTGCTTCACTATAATCCGTTGTCCACGCACACACTTGCAGTTTCTTGTCACTTTAATGTTGCAGGGAATATTAAGCATACATTTAGCTAATGTAACAATCGTCTTCGTGGCGCATTAGTCGAGCGCGCGGTATATAATATCTTACGCCCTGGCGCCGTAAGATCGAATCTGACTGCCAACGGCTTAATGTTTTAATATTTATTTAACATTTGTTTGTTCAATTCATTTCTAAATTATTAGCAAGTCTTCTTTATATATTTTTTATTCTACCGCGGACATGTGGCAGTCCGCACACTTTTTTATCATGTTTAAGTCTTCTTTATATATTTTTTGTTTGTTATTAATTTATAAAAAATACAATTATTTGACGCCTACGTCGGACACTATTTTAAGGCTTACTTAACTAACTTAAGACTACGTGATTTCATCCCTCACTAGATACTGTATATATATTTATGAAACTTTATATTACACACTGGCATTACAATTATTATATATCTATTCACTGCTTATATTTATGTTATTTACTATTTTGGTTACTTATTTCTATTTTTTGATATCGCCATCGGTGAGTAACAAAATGTTTTTCATCACACCTATTGTCTATAGAGGAGAGCGGGACCCAAATCCAATTTTGCGCCCGTAGGAGTTTGAGCTTTCTCTCTTCTGATTGGTCCGCTTCGTGCTTCTGATAGGTTTGCGTAGTTGGGTTGAAGGCGCTCGCGTGTTTTAATGTAAAAAAAATATATAGTTTCGAGTAGGTAGGTACTCGTAGCTTTTTATTTTTCTCTTAGGTAGTGATGAAAAATAGTGTGTATCACTCGGGGACAAAATATTTTGTTCTTGGGCGGCGTATATTGAATTCCTCGCTAAGCTCAGGCTTTTACGTTAGAATCCTTCGTTTAGTTATGAATTCAAAATAACGTCCTGGAAGAACAAAACATTACTTTGTCCCCTTGTAACACAAATAACTATTTTGTATGTTTAGAAGTTTAATATGTTTAAATGATCCACATGTTATTGATTGTTGTTTTTTGTAACAATATTTTATTATTGTTCACAGAGAAGAACTGTGCAATTGTGGGTTATGCCGATTCGGGAAGCATTGATCCTCGCCAACCGGGACCAAAGGCTGCATTTGCATACACAGATGCCAAAGCGCGGCACCGTGATAAATTGCTTGGTATATGGCTGAGCCCTTCCTCACTAGTTCACTACTCGTTCCACGGCGACTAAACATGACGTTACATTACAAACTGCACATAACCACTTGCGTGCAGCTGGTGTGAAATTTGAATACACAGATGCCAATGCGCGCCGGTACCGGCAACCAGTGCCCAAAAAAGGCAACCGTGCAGACCCTGCCCATTACCGTACGATCGCCATTACCTCCATTTTGTCCAAAGTTATGGAAAGGGTACTGAACAGAAAGTTGCTGACCTACCTTGAAGACAACAATCTCCTCAGTGACCGTCAATATGGCTTTCGCCGGGGACGGTCAACTGGCGATCTTCTTGTGTATGTCACGCACTGCTGGGGCGAAGCCATCGAGAGACACGGCGAAGCACTTGCTATTTCGCTTGATATCTCGAAGGCCTTTGACAGGGTCTGACACGCGAGTCTACTCAGTAAGCTTCCTGCTTATGGCATCCCCGCTGATTTTTGTAGCTGGATATCAGACTTCCTCAGTGAACGGTCGATCCGAGTAGTCATTGACGGCGGCTCCTCTGACTTTATGGCTATTGATGTCGGAGTGTCTTAGGGGTCTGTTCTCTCTGCAACTCTTTTCCTGCTGCACATCAATGACCTACTTCAGCCTGGTATTGTTGGGTACGCAGATGACAGTATTGTTTCAGAGAGATACTTGTCCAGCGCAAAAACCAGCGTGGATGAAGTTCGTTCCTTGAGGGAGGCAATGGTTGAGCGGACAGATTTGACCTTAAGCCTTGTCTCCCAGTGGGGTGATGACAATCTGGTCTCTTTTAACACCACCAAAACACAGGCGTGTCTTTTTACCGCTAAAAGGAGTCTGTTCGATCAAACGCCTACTTTTCGGGGTGCGTGTGTTCCTGTGACTTATCGGCTCGAGCTCCTAGGCATTGAGTTGAAATCCAGTCTCAACTTCGGCGCCTCCATTGAGTACAAAGCCCAAATCGCGGCCAAAAAACTGGGCATCCTAAATAGAGTGAAGCGATACTTTACGCCTGGACAGCTTTTAACCCTATACAAAGCGCAAGTCCGATCCTGCAGGGAGTATTGCAGTTACCTTTGGGATGGCTCAGCTAAGTATCAGCTTGCCTTCCTGGCTGGACTCGGTGGAACGCAGAGCCAAGAGTCTCATTGGCGACGTTGAGCTGGCGGATGCCAAGCTTCATAGCTTGGCTCATCGCCGCAAGGTTGCCTGCTTGTCGGTCTTCTACAGACTGTACTTCGGTGATTGTGCTCAAGAACTCTACGACCTCATCCCACCAGCCTCCTTCTACCATCGGACATCTAGACGCACTGCAAGTTATCATCCTTACCTTGTTGCTATTCCACCAATTCGCACCAAGCGCTTCCAAACATCCTTTACAATGCGCACAGTGAATGAAACTCACTACCTGCGTTTGTATTTCCGAGCGCATTCAACCCGAATCTCTTCAAAGTTAGAGTGAACAGGCTTCTTCTGGGTAAACTCACTCCATCGTCGACTCTGTCTCTGTCACCTATGACTACTACTACTAGTCTAGCTAGAGTCAAGAGCAAACCCACCAAAAAAAAAAAAAAAACCTTGATATAGTTGCTTGGCATATGGTTGAGCCCTTCCTCACTAGTTCACTACTCGTTCCACGGCGACTAAACATGACGTTACAAACTGTACAGAACCACTTGCGTGCAGCTAGTGTGAAATTTCGTAGGCCAGCCAAGAAAACAAGAAAATTTTACTGTCAGATATTCACAGGCAAAACCGGGTGCGCTTCGCAATATTATATTATGATTTCGATTGGTGCAATAATATAGGTTTATTTAGCGATGAAAAATGTTTTGTTTTAAGTCAGACGAATGTCAGGACAGTCGCAAAGTATTGTGGAGAAAAGATGGTGAGCCTCATCAATGGGTCCCGGTGAATTAGTGCAGTGCGGTGAGTTAGTGCAGGTTGCAATACCAGTCAAGATTAGTTGGACGTTTTACAACTGTGCTTATCGCATACCCGCAAAAACACATTTACTTCGCGCTGTAAATCGCGCGCGACTTGTGCAAAGTTCGTTAATCGTCCAAGAAAAGTTTACTGTGATTGAATGGCCATCAAAAAGTTTTGCACCGATCGGCTATTTATGAAAATATCAGGGGGTAATAAAATTTGTTTTATGTGAGTGATGTTATTGTTACTGAGATTATAATTTAAAATCTAACTAACTAACATATTTATTCATATCACTAATAAATAAATTACCTACATGAGTCATCAGGTGAGATGGTGGTCAAGCGCGAGCCTATATAAGATAAAAAAAAAAAAAAACCGACTTCCAGAAAACTACAAAGTGAAAAATAACTAGTCTTTCGTAGGTACCATTTTTTTGCGTTATGGACACCGACTTCCAAAAATATAGTTATTTTTCACTTTGTAGTTTTCTGGAAGTCGGTAGTATTTTTTTGTAAAAATGTTTTTTTATTTTTCACTTTTTAGTTGTACCTACCTAATAGGCAAGTTGTTTAGTAAGTTTCCTATAACACCATAATAGATTACCCGAATATCTGAAACATGAACAAAACCGATCAAATGAGAGATCTGCTTACCCCTTAAGAGCGTACTGGCGTGATGTTATGTTATGAAATGGTATAAACAATAAACAGACATGCGATTGCAGCAGTCCCGAGAGATTTGCCGTTATTTATTGAAGAGTTCTGTTGTATATCTTCGAAGTTCTTCATCAGATCTTCACCAAATTAAAATGGGACCAATTACGAAACATACTCTTTCAAAGATTTTTTTAAATCGGTCCACAATTGACAGAGATATCGGTGAACATACATAAAAAAAACATACAAGAAGTCGAACATATAACCTCCTCCTTTTTCGAAAGTCGGTTAAAAATAACGTTAATTCTTGTCCGACTTAGAATATTTGTCATGCATAAAATTTTATAATTTGTAATAATAATTAAAAAAGACCTAGTCAATAAATATTGTTGATTTCTTATTAAAAATTGTTTAATTTTTACTTCAGTATATTTTTCTCCAATAATGTTCTTATTATCAGGTAAATTAAAAAAATACGAAAATTTAAAAAATGTTTTTATTAATGCAAAAAGTTGACGACGGCGGAGGTGAGATTCTATCCTAAGACATTTGATTTACCAGCCGAATTCTTATGCACTCATACATCCGTTGATTTTACGCACACGAACATTTTTTTTTTTGGTGTGCCCTGCAAACTTATCTAGTTTGCTTTGTGTACAAAGTATTCGATAATATGTACGGGTATTAAACAGAGGATAACCGTGGTCGAATGCCACCTAACCGCAACAAAACACTACATTCTGAAAAGTAGCATACGAACACGGTTATCATCTGAACACCACTATGAATATGTATGGAATACAACAAAATATTACATGTAAGTAATAGTTTGTTTAATACCCGATACATATAGAATAGTTTGTTCCTAACAGTTTCAGATGACAACATTTTCTTGTTTCATACTTTTTAGAGCGTGTTTTTTCAGTAGTCGGGTTTTAGTTATTGAACTTATTTTTATATTATGTAGAATGGTCCTACTTGGTTTGTTATCAGGTATTATTCTATTTAATCAGGTTAACTCTTAATAATGAGAACATAAACGTCGCACTCACCCACTGGTATTCCCAATGGCCGTGCAGCAGCGCGGGCGCGAAGCTACGTGCCGGGTTGATGCTGGCGCCCGTGGCGTGGCCGCCCGCGTACACCAGCCCCGCCACCACCAGCCCCACCTTTATGGGCGCGGCGGGGTCAGGTCGCGCGTCGGTGTGCGCGCGCCACAGGCCGCAGCACGTCAGTACCAGCACGCCCGTCAGCGCCGCCTCCAGAAGCGCCGCGCTCAGCGCCGACACGCCCGGCGCCGGCAGCGTGCAGCCCGCGGGCGCCGCCGCCGCCGCCTCCGGCGTAGTGGCCAGCAGTGCACCGAAGCCCACCACCGCGCCCACCATCTGCGCCAGGAAGTAGCCGATAGCCGGCGCCGCACCTAGGCTGCCGTACAGCAGCGCCGCCAGCGTGACAGCCGGGTTCATGTGCGCGCCCGACGCAGCCCCGAAGGCGCACGCGTTGGCGATCACCACGAAGCCGAACGCCATGGCGGGGTGCGCCAGCATGACGTGCTCGGGGCCGCGCACCGGCATCATGGCGGCCACGCCCAGCCACACCAGCAGCGCCGTGGCCAGCAGCTCGGACAGCAGCGCGCGCCACCAGCGCCGCAACCACGCGACCGCGCCCCCGTCTATCTCTGAAACAAGACGACACACAATACATTATTTCGATTTGATTGACGTGTTTATTTGTACTTGCTAAAATGAAATATCTATTAACAATTGCAAAATAATAGAATAAATCAATTTTTGCGGCGTCAGTTAAATACAAAGTTAAGTGTGTCACGTGCGACTAGTGGGTTTCTTCGTGGTTTCTTCCGACTTTGTGTGCATGATGAACTGAATGGTTTTCTATTTTCTATCTACATTATACAAAGTGTTACGGGTAGTATGTCTACCCCAGGATCGAGCCCGTTTGGTCGTAGCCAACTACTAAGACGAAGTTCTCTGCCGACGCCTATCCAAGAAGTGCCCCCGAGAAAACCAAATCCTCCTGCACCTGCAGAGAATGAGTTGCCGAGTGAAGTCATCAGCACGTCAGAGATCCAGTAATGGTTAGGATCAACAGACAGCATTCTAAACGAAGTGTGCACTCTTGTCGCTGATGGAAAAATGAACTCGGACCAGAACGACATGCGTTTATTAATCGGTTTTATGTGTTTTTAGGACCTTTTCTCAACAGGTCACTCGATGTTTTTTTTTTATATTATTGATAGGCTCGCGCTTGACCACTATCTCACCTGATGGTAAGTGATGATGTGGTCGACGATGTAGCGCGCTTACCTAGAAGAAACCTATTCACTCTTGACTTAAAGATTCCCAGGTTGTAGCTCTCAGGAAATACAGACTCCGGCAGGGAATTCCACTCCTTAGCTGTACGCATAATGAAAGTATTCCCAGAACGTTTGGTGCGTATGGATGGAATGTCCACCATGTACCGATGACACATCGCCGTACGTCTTGTATTCCGATGATGGAAAGGGCTAGGAGGAATTAGTTCATGCAATTCCAACGCACACTCCCCGAAATGTAACCGATAAAAAACCGACAGACTGGCAACTTGGCGCCGATGTTCAAGGCTCTGGAGCCTAGACTTGACCAATATCTCATTGCCGATGAGCCTCTTGGCCCGCTTTTCGATCAACTCTAGTGCATCCAGCTGGTCCTTGGCAGATCCGTCCCAGAGGTGAGAGCAGTACTCCATGCATGACCGAACTTGCGCTTGATACAAGTTGAGCAGCTGTTCTGGCGTGAAGTACCGTCTCACCTTTGCAAGGATCCCCAACTTTTTGGCAGCCAGTTGAGCTTTTGCCTCAATGAATGGACCAAAATTGAGGGTCGATGTCAACGTAACGCCAAGAAGCTCGAGATGGTCCGTTATCGGCACGGTCACACCGCGGATAGGAGCCGGGTGGAATTGGCTCCTTTTAGCGGAAAAAAGACACGCCTGGGTTTTAGCAGCATTAAACCTGACCAGATTGGTTTCGCCCCATTCGGAGACTGCTTGCAAGGACAAGTTCAAGCGCTCCACCATGGCCTCCCGGAGAGACCGGACCTGAGGCCCGGTAGCACGCGCTTTGGACAAGTATCTCTCAGCAACAGTGCTGTCGTCTGCATACCCAAAAGTGCCGGGTTTTAGCAGATCATTTGTGTGCAACAAGAACAATGTTGCTGAGAGTACCGACCCCTGATGGACCCCGGCGTTGATCTCCAGTTGGTCAGACGAGCGGCCATCAATAACCACTCGTATAGACCGGTCCCTCAGGAAGTCTGCGATCCAATCGCACAGACCACCGGGCAGACCGAATGACGGAAGCTTACCAATAAGGCTCTCATGCCAGACCCTGTCAAAAGCCTTCGAGATGTCGAGGGAGACGGCAAGCGCTTCCCCGTGCCTCTCGATGGCTTCACTCCATATGTGAATGGCATACGCTAGAAGATCCCCAGTTGACCGATTTCGGCGGCAGCCATATTGGCGGTCACTGAGGTTGTCGTTAGCTTCTAGGTATGCCAGGAGCTTGGAGTTGAGCACTCGTTCCATACTCTTACAGAGGATGGACGTAACTGAGGTGGGTCTATAGTTGGCCGGGTCAGCCCGACTGCCCTTCTTGGGCACAGGCTGAACGTTAGCTTGCTTCCAAGCATTCGGTACTTTTCCAGTCTCATATGAAAGGCGTAACAGGCGAGTCAGGATCGGAGACAGTTCAGGCGCACAAGTTCTTAGAACAATTGCCGGTACCCCGTCGGGGCCACTGGCCTTGTTCACGTCAAGATTCCGCAGCACCCTACGGACGTCTTTTTGATGGATGCGAATGTCCGACATACTCGTCTCGCATCCATCAGGAGGAGGGGGCCGCGCGTTACCAGAATCCAGGCGTGAGGATTCCGCAAAAAGAGAGGCAAACATGTTTGCTTTCTCCTCAGCGGAGTGGGCCCGCGTTCCGTCGGGTTTCAGCAGTGGTAGTGAGGGCCGGCAGAAGTTCGATTTGACCGACTTAGCCAGGGACCAGAACGCTTTACTACCGGCTGGATAGAAAGCAAGTTTGGACCCAATACGGCTTATGTGGTCAAACTGAGCCCTTCGCAATACCCTCTTGGAGGACTTGGCAGCCCTATTGAAGGCTCTCTTCAACTGGCTCACGTCGCTAGCTTTGCGCGTCCGAGCGTCGACCCAAGCCAGGTACGCCTCATGTTTCAGCGTGTTGGCACGATTGCACTCGGCGCCAAACCATGGCCGGTCAACGCTAGACATTATAGCTTAACATATAAAAATGCTGCTTTACCTTAAAATATTATTTAGGGACACTCAATTACAGTGACACAGAAAAACTTCTAGAAATTGTTGTTTGATTATGGTATACCCTCATATCTACTTGTACATACTTTAATTACTTAATTTTGTTTTTATTTTTTGTATCTTTTTTGTGTTTTGTACCAATTTATATATTTTTATGTTTGTTAATAGACTAATTTTATTTAACACTAGCTGTGCCCGCGGCTTCGCTCCCGTCATTTGCCTGCCAACCCTACCATACTTACCAGCCTGCCTGCCTACTCCACAAACTCAAAAAAACTTTTTACAAAAAAATACTTCCGACTTCCAAATAAAACTACAAAGTGAAAAATAACTTTATTTTTGGAAGTCGGTGTCTTGCGTAGGTACCAATTTATTGCGTTATGGACACCGACTGCCAAAAATAAAGTTATTTTTCACTTTGTAATTTTATTTGGAAGTTTTTTTTTGTTTGATAGGGTATGTTCCGAAATTGGTCCCATTTTAATTTGGTGTAGGACTGACGAAGCAATTCGAATATATACATCAGAACTCTTCAATAAATAACGGCAAATCTCTCGGGATTGCTGCAATCGCATGTCTGTTTGTTGTTTATACCATTTCATAACATAACATCACGCCAGTACACTCTTAAGGGGTACGCAGATCTCTCATTTCACCGGTTATGTTCAAGTTTCATGATATTTGGGTAATATATTCTGGCGTTATACGAGTGTGTAACTTACTAAACAACTTGCCTATTAGGTAGGTACGACAAAAAAGTGAAAAATAAAAAAAACTTTTTACAAAAAAATACTACCGACTTCCAAATAAAACTACAAAGTGAAAAATAACTTTATTTTTGGAAGTCGGTGTCTTGCGTAGGTACCAATTTATTGCGTTATGGACAGAGATCTGCGTACCCCTTAAGAGTGTACTGGCGTGATGTTATATTATGAAATGGTATAAACAACAAACAGACATGCGATTGCAGCAATCCCGAGAGATTTGCCGTTATTTATTGAAGAGTTCTGATGTATATCTTCGAATTGCTTCGTCAGTCCTACACCAAATTAAAATGGGACCAATTTCGGAACATACCCTATCAAACAAAAAAAAATTTTTCGAAATCGGTCCACAATTGACGGAGATATCGGTGACCATAAATAAACAAAAAAACATACATAATGTCGAACATAGGACCTCCTCCTTCTTGGGAAGTCGGTTAATACATACCAATTTTTTTCTAGGGTCATTTTTTCGCGTAAAATCTTAACACCGCGATTCAGAAAATGACTTTAAATGCACAACGCCATCTATCGAATAGCGAGTTCAACTGTCCGAGTAACTGCTGAATTGCGTGAGCTGTGATAATTTTACTTCTTGAACACTTTAAATTCATCTAACTTTTGATAGAGTGAACCGATTGCGATGAAACAAAAACTAAGTAATTCTTCAAGATACGCACAATTTTTATGTATAAAAGTTATCTAGATTGGTTTCGTACATTTCACGTGATGCGTGCACAAATAAACAGACAAACAGACAAAAATTCCAAAAATGCTAGAAATGGGTTCTGTTGGTTATCCTATAACCCCCTGGCTATTTTTTTTGGATTTTTTTTCGATGTACAAAAAATATTTTTCTACAGATTTATTATATGTATTGATTGATTTTAACTGACTCATTTTTTTTTTAAAGTGATGGCCTGAAACACAGGTTTGAAAGAACCTAAATCGGGCAGGTCCCTATTATACCAAAAATAGAAATTCTTGTCTAAAATCTTGCAGTTGAAATAAAATATTTTAGTTATAATTTATATATAAGCACTATTTATACCATTGTTTTAGAAATAATACTACTGCACCTAATATACATTTTTGTGAACATACGTCCTTTTAATAAATTATTCTTATTCTTATTATACGCTCGACCGGCCACACGGGGTCACACGACGTCATCGAGCCCAAAAATGAATGGGAATGTAAGTTTTATTATTATTATAAGCGAAAAAATAGCTCCGAACGCTACCTACCTTAGTGTTTTACGTAGAGCGGCCGTGGTGATGAAGCCGCCAGGCTCAAAGACCTAAACGCTCATTGAACGCCACAACACAAATTCGCGTTGTGCCTTGTTTATATTTACCAGAACGCGTTGTGGCCGGTTTTTTATGTGGCAACATAAAAATGGGCCACAACGCGAAATTCGACGGTCGACGCTTTCACTTCACATAAATTCTACTTCGGTTTATGAACTAGGTTCGAGACTAATCTAGCCGCTACAAGCAGTCAGATTTGTAAATGTGGCGATGCTTGGGGGAGACACCTATGTTCAGCAGTGGACGTCTTTCGGCTGCAATGATGATGATCCTAAGCCATATCACCGCGACTCGTGAGGTTTGTTAAGGCCGACTGCTCGAGAGGTTTATGGCAACTTGATTTTCTGACTCTCATTTGCCTCACAAAGGTCTTAAAGGTCAAAGGGTGCATGTGTTGTTGCACAGAGAACACGATAGGAGGTGACGCATAGTTTGGGACGTAGCTCCGCAATCACACTGCGGGTCATTGAGGTATCCCCATCTAGCTAAGTTGTGCCTACAACGACCCTCTTGGCATCGGAGTCATTCAGCTTTTTTACAGACCCACATCACATCATCAGCGTTTTAATGTTCCCACTGCTGGGACTCTGGGACAAAAGCCTCCTCTCATAGAGGGAGAGATTTACAGACTCGTCTGATACAAAATGTGAGTGCGGTGCCCCTGTCCAGAGCGTGAGTCACTTGTTAGTGCTTCTAGTGCCCATACACATGCACTTTGGAGGACTCGATGATCTCTACTGATGCCGCTTTAAACGTGCCCACCTACTAGGCCCAAACTATCTAAGGATTAAAAACACCATCGCCTCGAAAAGAAGAAGTTAATTTAAAGGTTAATAAACTTGTTTTTTGTCTGAAACACTAAACATTCTATTTATATTCGCATAGTACAATAGAACACAATTCTGCATCATTGCATGCCCTAATTGCTCTAGTTCTATTCTAATACGTTTTTAGCTAATAATAAAATCCTATACTTACTTAGATCGACGAGTAAGGAAGGACGGAGTTTTGTCTCACATTAAAACTAGTTTCCGAATATTTAAATAGGATTTATATTTGAATAAAATGTTTAACCAGTAATAATATGCACAAGGAAACGATATGCATAGATAAGTATATACATATAGCAGTCATCGCATGCTAATCTGGTAGAGCGGCGAGGGCGCCGCGCGCCGTTCGCGTGGACTCGACGAGATCGAATAACATTAACTCGCTTCGTGCGACAGTGACACCTCCGTCCGCGGTGCGCTTCGCCAAACCCGCGCTCGCCCATATTATCTACGCTGCACCGACACATATCTACCTCTTTGTTATGAACCGAAAACGTGGCATAGCCCTTAGGGGAGAAAAAAAGGAGGATATAATATTATGATAAAAAATCTTATCCCGTTGGTTTATAAACTTGACACTTGACACGATTACATTCTAACTTTATGAATCGAACAATAACTGAGTAGGTACACGACACGGACACGGACACCACCTAACATGAGCATGTTGAGCTGAGCTGCAGCGGAGACTCTCGTGGTTACGTCTAAACATGGGCCAGTGACGAACCTATTTTGTAGTAGGGAATAACATATATTTTTATTTACTAAATAAATACTTATTAGCTCTAGAAAACTAGGTAAAATATTTATTTAAATATATTTATCTTAATTAGAAAGTGAAGTCCGACTTAGACTCTGTCTAAGTCGTTTGTTCTGTTGTCACTGTTAGTATTCTATTTTTAACACCCGACGGCAAAATAGGGTTATAAGTTTGCTGTGTGTTTTTGTATTTGTATATCTGTCTGTGGCATCATAGCTCCTAAACGGGTGGCGATTTTGTTTTCATTTTTTTAACCGACTTTTCAAAAAGGAGGAGGTTCTCAATTCAGACGTTTCTATATTTATATTATTTTTAATGTATGTTCCGTCATATATAGACGGATTTTCAAAATTCTTTTTTTGTTTGAAAGGGTATACTCTCGAGGATGGGACCACCATTGTCACCAAATCAGAATCTGATGATGGGACCCTAACGACATCGAGGAAATTCCATAGGCAGACATATGGCGATTTTAATGTTTTCAATAACATGGCACAGTTCCGTATGGTGCCGGACGAAAAGAATTTCACCATCCCATGTCTTCCCGTGGGTGTCGTAAGAGGCGAATAAGGGACAAACCAGAGAATGGGCAGCAGCGTTCTCTGTGCTTCTATAATAACAAGATTATTAATAATTCTTATATAATATAACAACCATACTGCGATCGCCAACCGACCTGCCAAGCGTGGCGATTATGGTAAAACCCCCTCATGAATAGCACAAATAAAAAATGGGCCCTAGTGCCCGGCAGCCTGCCTATCCTTGACTACGGTAGCGGTCGAGGTTACGGCATGGCAAGCGGTGCCAAAAATCTCCGGACGACACCCAGCTACCCATACAATCACCGACGACTGGACCTGGCAACGTACAACACGCGCACACTTCGGACCGACGAGAAGATCACCGAACTCGAAGAGGAATTGAGCAGGTTGCGATCGAGTATTATAGGGTTATCTGAAGTCCGAAGAGAGGGGGAGGACTCGATAATCCGGTAACCTACTCTATTTCCGAGAGGGTGACCGACAGTCCCAGGGTGGTGTCGGGTTTATCGTCCACAAGTCTCTTGTGAACAACGTGGTGAAGATTGTGAGTGTGTCGACCAGGGTGGCGTGCCTTACATTCAGAATATCCTCAAGATATTTGCTGAAGGTCATACAGGTCTATGCCCCAACCTCAGCACACCCCGACGACGAGGTAGAGACCATGTATGAGGATATCTCCAGAGCCATGCATGGTTTCAAAACTCACTTCACCGTGGTCATGGGGGACTTCAACGTGAAACTGGGCAAACGAGACGAGGATGAGCTGCAAGTGGGGCAATTTGGAGTTGGACGACGGAACCACCGGGGTCACCTACTGGCCAGTTTTATGGTGAAGGAGGGCCTCTGTATGATGAACTCCTTCTTCAACAAAAAGCGTGAACATAGGAAGTGTACCTGGCAGAGCCCCGATTGTGCAGACAAAAAAGAGATCGACATCATCATGTCAACCAAGAAGCAAATGTTCAATGATGTCTCTGTGATCAATTCGGTAAAAACCGGGCGAGATCACCGCATGGTAAGAGGCACATTGATCATTAATATTATGCTTGAAAGGTCTCGACTGATAAAGACCACCCTCCGTCCAGCACAGATCCAGGTCCAAAACCCCGAGAGCATTCAGCTCGAACTCCAGAATCGTTTTATGTGCCTAGAGAGCTCCGTGGACGAATACAGCGACGTGTTCGTGGAAGCTGTCCATACGGTCTGGTCTAAGTTTTTCAAGACCCGTCGTACAGATAGAAACAAAAAGCTCTCTGATCCTACCCTCAAGCTTATGAAGGAGAGGCGTGAGATGATCCTGCAGTCTTCAAATGAGGCGTGCAAATACCGGCAGCTCAATAGACAGATCTATAAATCCTTGAAAAGATACCTCCGCCGCTTTAATACCAAGCGTATTAAAGACGCGATTAAGCGAAATAAAGGCAAAAGGTTTTTCAAGGGATCTGGCTATTGGGCAAAGCAGAAACTGAAGACCGACGATGTCAGGATCGTATCCGCCAAACCAGAGCTTCTGAGGGAGATCAAGACATTCTATGGTCAGTTGTACACATCAATCGACAAGCCCGTTGCGAGTCTAGCAAACGACCCAAGAGCTAGATTGATCCACCACTATACCGAAGATATGCCGGACGTCAGCCTGTACGAGATTAGGATGGCTCTGAAACAGCTTAAAAACAACAAGGCGCCGAGTGATGACGGAATCACGGCTGAACTCCTGAAGGCGGGTGGAAAACCGGTCCTTAAGGCTCTTCAGAAGCTGTTTGATTCCGCCATACTCGAGGGCAAAACGCCACAGGCATGGTGCAGAGGTGAGGTGGTACTCTTCTTCAAGAAGAGTACGTACATTGGCGACGTCAAACTGGTGGATGCCAAGCTTCACAGCTTAGCTCATCGCCGTAAGGTTGCCTGCTTGTCGGTCTTCTACAGACTGTATTTTGGCGAGTGTGCTCATGTACTCCACGACCTCATCCCACCGGCCCCCTTCTACCATCGGACATCTAGACGCACTGCAAGTTACCATCCTCACCTAGTTGCTATTCCACCAATTCGCACCAACCGCTTCCAAACATCCTTCATAATGCGCACTGCAAAAGAGTGGAACTCACTGCCTGCGTCTGTGTTTCCGAACGCATACAACCCGAATCTCTTCAAAGTTAGAGTGAACAGGCTTCTTCTGGGTAAGCTCACTCCATCGTCGACTTTGTCTCTGTCACCTCTGACCTAGACTAGAGTCAAGAGCAAACCCATCTCGAATAAAAAAAAAAAAAAAAAAGAAGGGCGACAATGCCCGGCTGAAGAACTATAGGCCCATATCAATACTTAGCCATGTCTACAAGTTGTTTTCAAGAGTCATCACGAATCGTCTCACGCGCAGGTTTGACGATTTCCAGCCTCCCGAACAAGCCGCATTCCGAAAAGGCTTTAGCACCGTAGACCACATACATACGTTGCGGCATGTTGAAGGGGTCCGCTAGGGCCGATGCCTGTCTGGGTCGCGGATAAATTTGAAAGAGAGTTACCGCGGCCCTGGCACAAGCAACTGAAGGAACACGGGTGGGTTTTAGTCAGTAAAAGTCTGGCACGCCCTCCCGCTTCACCCAGGGCGGGAGAAGTCATTGGATGATTTCCCACCCAAAAAAAAAAAAAACGGTTATACAGAAGACCGAAGAGTATAACCTGCCTCGCTGTTTAGCGTTTGTGGACTACGAGAAAGCCTTCGATTCGATCGAGACTTGGGCTTTACTGCAGTCTCTCCAACGGTGCCAGATCGACTACCGGTACATTGAGGTGTTGAAATGTTTGTACAAAAACGCCACCTTGTCAGTCCATGTTCAGGATCAGACCTCGAAACCAATCCTACTCCGGCGCGGCGTGAGACAGGGAGACGACATTTCTCCGAAACTGTTCACTGCTGCGCTGGAGGATGTCTTCAAGGTTCTGGATTGGAGAGGGCTTGGCATCAAAGTTAATGGCGAGTACATCACTCACCTTCGGTTTGCAGACGACGTAGTGGTCATGGCCGAGACCATGGAGAGCCTCAGTAAAATACTTGATGACCTCAGTAGAGCTTTTGAAAGAGTGGGTCTTAAAATGAACACGGACAAAACCAAGGTCATGGTGAATGCCCATGTTACACACACTCCTATCAAGTCCGACCTTAATGTCGTGGGGCAACGCAATTGTATCAAGTTAGTAATAGTAATTAGTATTATTAGTAATTATTATTAGTAGTATGGTCATTTACGTGTATTTAGAACAGATCTTACGTTGCCTAGCGATTACAACCACCGTCTTCAGATCTGAATTCACCTGCTTACTTTCAAAGTAATATTATGATGACAGTAGATCTTGCGATCGTTTTCCTTACATGAATGTGAGTTAGCGAGCGATAGTGAATGGTTACTGTTGATATTTGATTTTAACGATATCAAGCGGAGTTAATTCGTAAAGCTTCTTCACACGAGCTATTAAGATGCAACTAAGTTATCAATAACAGTCGGTATGTTCCAAAATCATAGGGTAAAAAAGTTAATTTAAAAATAAAAAAACCCGACTGATTGAAAAGCTAACTAAAAAGACGTAAACAAGGAAAATATTATGCTGTGCAGTCGGAGAATACATATTCGCGAGCTGGCTGACCAAAACCAGATGTTTTAGTTCTTTTTTTAGAGTTAGGTTAGGTGACATTTAAACATATAAGTGTTATATATTTTTTAAATCACCTCTTAAAACCTTCTATGTTGACACCCCACACGATGGGTTTGGAAGAAAAAAATATTGTTCTCCCACAATATGGCGCCCAAAAGCCACCATTTTCCTATTTAGCCAGTGTAATTCACAGGGTTAAGACGAAGTGATTGACGTAAGAACCATCAAAATCGGCCAACGCGTTTGGTCTCTAGAACGGCACATAGGAACAAACATACATACATACATAGACTCCATTGCCCTCCTTCGGAAATCGGGTAAAAAGCGGGAATCTAGTGATAAATATCCCCGATCACCAAGTTCCTTGAGCATTGGACGTCATAGTTGATGACAGTGGTAATGGGACCAAATCTGATTAAGAATGGCTTGTACACTCATACTCGAACATGTGGCAATCCGCGATAGGTCTACGAAGAGGTTTCATGAGTTGGGTATGCATTGCAAGATAGGTGCGTACTTGTATTTGAATACAAGAACGTAACTATCTTGCATTGCATGCCCCTAAATTTGCTAACATTTCCATCACTTTACATTTTCGAAATGGCTGTTTTTGTAAAATCTAATATGCATCTTTTTAATAAATTGTCTGACAATAGAACACGACCAATTCGAAGGCAGTATACAAACATGCTACGTGTTACTAGTCATAACACTGCATTATTAAGGAAAAGTGTTATATGTATGTGCACAATTATCTTTAACAAAATATCCGATGAAATTAAAAACGAGTCCATTCCACTTTTTAAAAAGAAATTGTCAGTCTTTTAATTGATAAATGTTACTACTCCATTAGTAAATTTCTTAATGACAAAACTTTAAAGTTTACATTGTAGGTAATTAATTTTTTGACATTACTTTATTTTATACCGATTTTATGGTAAATTCTTTTATTTTGTTTATTTTTTGCTATTTTGACATTGACTAATTTTACACAGATATGACTTACATTTATTTTATTTGACATTTGATTCATTTTTTGACACTTTTTTTTTAATATTTTGGCTTCGCACGGTTTGTGCATTTAGCCAGTGTCAAGTTTGGAATAGAAGTTCTAGTTTCTTTAGATTTTAGTCGTTCAAGTTAGGCCCCAATAAAATGGCGGTAACTTTATTGGAAGCTTCTACGGAGTTTTGTCGACACCATGTACAAACTCTTGTTCTACCGCTGTGTTTTACTTGCCCACACTCGTGCACGTTCACTAATATTATTAGAATAAAAAACCACCATTTTTACACTATTAATATTCAATTTAACACAATTATAGGAAAATAAAACAGAGAAGCAACTTAGACGCCATCACGTTCGCGCCAAAACTCGACACTTTATTTAATTTGACGTTGATTTGACATAAGCATATTGATTCTATTAGACATTTTGTTGATATTTTGACATTATTAATATTATAATATTCATCTTTCGTACATTCTTAACTATTGTGTTTAAATTTCATTGTTTTAATTCATTATTATTATTTTAATATGAATATTTTTTTAAATTATTGTATTTAAATAGCGATTTTTGTAATAATAACCTTAATGTTCTTTACTGTATTATGTTGCGAGTCATCCTATGTTTTACTGCTTTAAAAATATTGGTGTATGTAATTACATTCAATTTAACAATTTTGCATGCCGTAAGGCAAAATGTTGAGGGACTGTATACCTACATTTAGCAAATAGACTATTTCATTTCATTTAATTTCAAGAATTATGGTAAAGAGTAACAGAATTGTTAGAATAACTGTGTTGTAACTTGTTGATCGTTGGACCTTTTTTTCTAATGAATAGTGTTGTGTGGGAAACTCTAGTACGAAAACTAAATAGGCCCTGTATTAAGGCCCGCGATAGGTGATTAAGACTGGATAGTGATCGTTATACACCGAAAGCTTTAAATAGATACGCTTAGAACCTACAAGTATGCACACTGTAGGTTAAGAAAGACGCGAGCGGGTCATGTACCAGTCGATGTTGATGTTAAAAGGATTTTGATGATGATGAGCAAGCAAGGTATCGAGTAATTCAGTCTATCGGCCGTATTATGTTTGACCGTACCAGTGGATTCTGGTGGAGGCCGGGGTCTAGAGAGACCGTTGTGTGACCAAGCAATGGCATATTGCTGGTCGGCTAGAGAGCCATGGTGTTGGAGGTTTTATTCGAGAGTGTCTGTAAGCATGGCAGTTTTTTCTGCAGCAGAAGTTTTAAAGTTTGTTTGGAACGACTACTGGTACATGGACCAGTGTAATAATGTAGTTAAAGAGTAAAGGCGAATGGCAGATTTTGTACCACTTATTAAGGCAACTAAGTCATTTATTTTCATATATGTTTACTACTTTTAGATCTTCGGCTTAATTCATATTATCAATAAAAGATGTGAATAAATAAACGTAATAAAATCGTACACTAAACGCAGTTATGTTTTATAAGTTGCCTTATGTAACATAACACAAATATTGAAATGATAATTAATTATTTAGAAATCGAATACATTATAATACAGTGAAGGAATGGTTAAACAAAGGTAATATAAATAAAAGAAGTTCATCTCCATACATTTACTCAAAAATCCTACTTGATTGTGATTGGCTCGGTGTCAGGTCGCCTAACCCGCCTGTGTTTTGGTGGCGTTAAAAGAGACCAGATTGTCATCACCCCACTGGGAGACAAGGCTTAAGGTCAAATCTGACCGCTCCACCATAGCCTCTCTCAAGGAACGAACTTCATCCGCAGTGGTTTTTGCGCTGGACAAGTATCTCTCTGAAACAGTACTGTCATCTGCGTACCCAACAATACCAGGCTGAAGAAGGTCATTGATGTGCAGCAGGAAAAGAGTTGCAGAGAGAACAGACCCCTGAGGAACTCCGGCATCAATAGCCATAAGGTCAGAGGAGCAGCCGTCAACGACTACTCGGATCGACCGTTCACTGAGGAAGTCTGATATCCAGCTACAAAAACCAGCAGGGATGCCTTAAGCAGGAAGCTTACTAAGTGGACTCGCGTGCCAGTCCCTGTCAAAGGCCTTCGAGATATCAAGCGATACAGCAAGTGCTTCGCCGTGTCTCTCGATGGCTTCGCCCCAGCAGTGCGTGACATACACAAGAAGATCGCCAGTTGACCGTCCCCGGCGAAAGCCATATTGACGGTCACTGAAGAGATTATTGTCTTCAAGGTAGGTCAGCAACTTGCTGTTCAGTACTCTTTCCATAACTTTCCACAGCCTCAGCACTCTCGCTGGAATGCCGTCAGGCCCGCTGGCCTTATTCACGTCTAGACTGGACAATACTCTCCGGACCTCTTTAGTGTGCACAGCGATCTCCGGCATCGAAGAGTCACAGTGAGGTATAGTAGGTGGTTGCTTGGAGCCAGCCTCCAGACGCGAGTTGCCAGCAAAGAGAGATGCGAATAAATTTGCTTTCTCACTCGCAGAGTGAGCCAGCGACCCATCAGGTTTCAGCATTGGAGGTAAAGTGGGACGACAGAAATTCGCTTCAACCGCTTTAGACAGGGACCAGAACTGTTTACTACCCGGAGGGTGCGATGCCAGCTTGGCCCCAATACGTCCAATATGGTCAAAACGTGCCCGACGCAGAACCCGCTTGCAGAACTTGGCGGCAGAATTAAAGGCTCTTTTCCTCGCGCGAACCCTACGTGCTCTTACTTTGCGGTCACGGGCCCCGACCCAGGCTTGGTAGGCAGACTCTTTTCGGGCCTCAGCGTGGGCGCATTCTGCATTATACCAAGGGCGGGATTTGTGACCGAGCGGAATGTCGGAAAAAGGAATGAAATACTCCATTCCCTGCCGAATCACATCCGCAACCGCGTCGGCACAGCTCGAGGGGTCACTCGAGGAGAAGCACACATGCCGCCAAGGATAAGACGCAAAAAAGTGCCGCATCTCGTCCCAGTCTGCTGACTCGTATCGCCATACTCGCCTCGTGCCTCTAGGGCTCTGATCTGGAGGAGAGCAAGTCGATACGGATTTCACCAGACAGTGGTCAGACGTTCTCAGCGGGGCTGAGACCGACACCGAATGACTGTCCGGATCAGTTGTCAGGAGAAGGTCCAAACAGTTGGGTGTATGGCCGTCAACATCCGGTACCCGCGTTGCCACATTCACCAGCTGGGTTAGATCTAGCGATAGAGAAAACTTGCGCGCCTCTAACCCGGCATGGTCAGTTTTCCGGTACGGGTACAGCCACTCTTTATGATGGGCGTTAAAGTCCCCCAGAAAATTAAGCTTCGCTGTTGGGTACCTTTGCTGGGCCATATCAGCCGACTCCACGAGGCAATTAAAGAGCGCTGTTGTCTCCTGGTCACCGGCGTGCGATCGGTAGACGCCGATGTAGAGAGATTTCTCCACGCCAGTGTCCACAAGCAGCCATATGGCAGAAAATCCCGATTTCTCAAAGCAACGGAGACGACGACAACAAATGTCATCGCGGACGTACACACAGACCCCAGCTTGCTTCTTGAACTTGTGTTCAAGAGCGTAACCCGGGTAGTTGAGGTACGCCACGTCCAACGGGGTTGTTATCTTCGTCTCCGTTAGGAAAAACAGGTGCGGCTTCTCGGTCTCAAGGTGGTGGTGGACCGGATCGAGATTAGAGTGCAATCCCCTGATGTTAGTGAGGTGCACTTTTAGTGGGAGGAAGTGCAGCCGTTGTTTCACCTTATTCTTCTTTTTTTTTTTGGTCGTTTTTGTGTTAGAGTTTGCTGGGGAAGAAGTCGAACTGTCGAGGCGCTGCTCAGTGAACCAAGTGGAACACTAGAGATAACCCAACCTATGGGGAACTCATTTGGAGACTGCGGGGACGCCCGAACCCCCCCGGATATGGCCACCGGGTCCTCCCATCCAGTCGCCAGCTGGCACGGTGGAGCATACCGGGATTTTTCGCGAGTTGGCGGGGCAGCCTTTGGCACGTGGCTGGCGTGCTACTTGGGCCCCCTACTGACTGCGGTCGGCCAACGGCTGGCACCGTGCTTCGGATCCCGCTACCCTCCAAAATGAGTTATCCGGCGAGTTTTTCCCAGAGACCAAGACCGGTTCTGAACAGCGCAACTGACATCCTCCTTCTCCCCCAAAGGCACTGGCAGTACCACACACCCACGGAACACAGCAAGCTGCTTGGCGCCGGACTCCGGTGGGATGGTGGTCGCGAGCCAGGCGGCCCCTTGCGGAGCCTACCACCGCTTAAGTGGGATCGTTCAGCCGTACCACAGGCAAGCCTGTGGTGCCGTTGCCCGGGGTGGACCGCTAGGAGGTAGATCCCATACCCACCCCAAAAACTAAACTCTAAAAAAACCCTTCTTGATTCGTTGTATTTCGGCTCTGAAGCTCTTCATCTGGCTGGCTCGAACCCACAGTTGTTCTGCTTTGACTATATGTGAAGTGGGCAGTTCTAGGTAGCGACGAGCGTCGTGAGTCACATCTTTCTTGATTGGTGCGGCTGCTGACTTCTTCGTAGTCCGCCAATTGGAGTCTTTATCTACATTCTTTTTTGTCTGTTTTTTGGTGGCTGCGACTGTGTTCCGGCTTGGCTTGCACAAATCGATAAAGTGCAAGACTCTTGCAGTAGCTCTGATAAGCCTTAGCCATTTTGAGAATCTCTCAATCTTCGGGAGATGACTCTGGTTGATGCTGTCTTCTTGTTGACAAATGTTGCATTTTTCTCTTTCTTCTCCGGTGTCGTATCTGGTGACGCTTTCTTCTTTTGGCCACTGTGACTCTGGCAGCTGCCAATAATATTATTAAAGACTCGCCAGCTCAAGGCATTTGTAAAAGATTTTATAGTAAATAAACATAATCGGGGATGAGGAAATGGTCCACTGGCCAGCATTTTCGATTTAGTATAAAAGAGGTGGCACTGTTTGCACAATGTGTCAGTCAGTTTACAGTTTTAAACAAGTAAAGAAGTCTATGTACATAAAGAAAGCCAGCTCCCAAGTGATTTCCTCGCCGCCGTTTGCCTCCATAACAATTTTCTTCGCGTTTTATTGACGGAGTTAAGGCGATCCTTAACAACCACTATCAATCCTCTGTAATAAATCTAAATAATAACATATGGAAATAAAGACGATTACAAACAAGAGTAACAGTCTATCATTACATGGCGCAGCCGGTAGAAAACAAATAAATTAGGAAGAGGAAAAAAGAAAAAGGAAAACATTCACACATTCACACATTCACACATTCACACACATTCACATTCACATCATTCATTGACATTCTGATTCTGATTCTGAACATGGATCATCTTCGTCAGCCTCCGCCATTATTGTTGGCGTCAGGAAATCTAAAAGAGAATTTCATAAAATTCATACAAAAATTTATGTTTTATTACAAAGCCTCAGGTAAGAGCAGTAAAAATATGATGGAAGAAGAAAAAGTTTCTTTATTATAACATGTTATGGGCGAGGAGGCCATTGAGGTTTATAACACATTTGAAATTAATGAAAAAACAGCAACCATGCAAGAAATTATTGATCTATTTGAAAATTATTGTACCCCGTTGAAGAATGAAACTATGTCGAGACATATATTTTTTCAAAGAGAACAAAAAGAGTCTGAAACTTTTGGAGAATTTCTCACTGCCCTAAAAACATTGGAAGGTGACTGTGACTTTGGTACCCTTAAAATAATTTTAATAAGGGATCAAATAATAAGGGGTCATCATAATATCAATCTGAAGGAAAGGTTGCTCAAGGAGCCAGATTTAGACATGAAAAGGTGTGTGGACTTATGCAAAGCACCAGAAACAGCTTCACACAACCTTAAGAGCTTGATAGAAATCAGTAATATAAATCGAGTGCAATACCGTGTCTACCGCTCGCACAGCGGTGATCAGGAGACAACCAGGCTCACAGAGTACCTAAGTGAGGCGGCGGATACGGCACAGCAGCGGTACCCTTCCGCCCAATTAGTGTTACTGGGGGATTTTAATGCCCACCACCAGGAGTGGCTCTTCCCGTACCAGTGCACTGATCATGCTGGGCGTGAGACGCGAAAGCTCGCGCTTGCGTTAAATCTCGCTCAGCTGGTCCAAGGGGCAACGAGGGTGCCGGATGTGGATTCGCACACAGCCAATTGTTTGGACCTTCTGCTGATAACAGATCCAGACCGCTAGTCGGTGTTGGTATCTTCACCTTTGGGTAGTTCCGACCACTGTCTGGTGAAGTCTGTATCCGTCCACTCCCCACCCGATCCCAGCCCAAGAGGCGCTCGGCGGGTTTGGCGGTACAAGTCAGCAGATTGGGATGGGATGCGTTCTTTTTTCGCATCTTATCCTTGGCAGCCTACTTGCTTCTCTTCGGCTGATCCTTCTTTGTGCGTGGACGCCGTGTCAGATGTTTTGCGTCGGGGAATGGAGTACTACATTCCGTTCTCTGACGTAGCAATGTCTAGCGTTGACCGGCCATGGTTTGGCGCCGAGTGCAAGCGCGCCAACGCTTTTAAACACAAGGCGTACCTGGCATGGGTCGACGCTCGGGCACGCAAAGCAAGCGACGTGGGTCAACGGAAGAAGGCCTACAATAGGGTTGCCAAGTCCTGCAAGAAGGTGATGCGAAAATCTCGGTTTGACCACATAAGCCGTATTGGGACCAAACTTGCTTCTTACCCAGCGGGTAGTAAAGCGTTTTGGTCCCTGGCCAAGTCGGTTGAATCGAACTTCTGCCGTCCCTCACTACCACCACTGCTGAAGCCCGACGGGTCACTGGCCCACTCCGCTGAGGAGAAAGCAAACTTGTTTGCCTCTCTTTTCGCGGAATCTTCGCTTCTGGATGCTGGTGACGCGCGGCCCCCTCTTTCTCCTGATGGATGCGAGACGAGTATGTCGGACATTCGCCTCCATCAAAAGGTCGTTCGTAGGGTGCTGCGCAATCTTGACGTGAACAAAGCTAGTGGCCCCGACGGGATTCCGGCAATTGTTCTCAGAACCTGTGCGCCTGAACTGTCTCCGATCCTGACACGCCTGTTTCGCCTTTCGTATGAGACGGGAAAAGTGCCGAATGCTTGGAAGCAAGCTAACGTTCAGCCTGTGCCCAAGAAGGGCAGTCGGGCTGACCCGGCCAACTACAGGCCCATTTCAATAACGTCCATCCTCTGCAAGAGTATGGAACGAGTTCTCAACTCTAAGCTCCTGGCATACCTAGAAGCTAATGACATCCTCAGTGACCGCGAATATGGCTTCCGCCAAAATCGGTCAACTGGGGATCTTCTAGCGTATGCCATTCACATCTGGAGTGAGGCCATCGAGAGGCACGGGGAAGCGCTTGCCGTCTCCCTCGACATCTCGAAGGCTTTTGACAGGGTATGGCATGAAAGCCTTATTAGTAAGCTTCCTGCATTCGGTCTGCCCAGTGGTCTGTGCGATTGGATTGCAGACTTCCTGAGGAACCGGTCCATTCGAGTGGTAATTGATGGCCGCTCATCTGACCAACTGTGTATTAATGCCGGGGTCCCTCAGGGGTCGGTTCTCTCAGCAACATTGTTCTTGCTGCACATAAACGATCTGCTAAAACCCGGCACCTTTGGGTATGCGGACGACAGCACTGTTGCTGAGAGATACGTGTCCGACGTGCGCGCCGCTGGACCTCAAATCCAGTCTCTCCGGGAGGCCATGGTTGGGCGCTTGAATCTATCCTTGAAGGCAGTCTCCGAATGGGGCGATGCCAATCTGGTCAAGTTCAATGCTGCTAAGACCCAAGTGTGTCTTTTTTCCGCTAAAAGGAGTCAATTCCACCCGGCTCCTACTTTCCGAGGTGTAACCGTGCCGATAACGGACCATCTTGAGGTTCTTGGCATTACGTTGACATCGACGCTCAATTTCGGTCCATTCATTAAGGCAAAAGCTCAGCTGGCTGCCAAAAAATTGGGAGTCCTCGCGAAGGTGAGACGGTACTTCACGCCAGAACAATTGCTCAACTTGTATCAAGCGCAAGTTCGATCATGCATGGAGTACTGTTCTCATCTCTAGGACGGATCTGCCAAGTACCAGCTGGATGCACTTGAGTCGATCGAAAAACGGGCCAAGAGGCTCATTGGCAATGAGGTACTCGTCGAATCTAGGCTCCAGAACCTCGAACATCGGCGCAGAGTTGCCAGCCTGTCGGTTTTTTATCAGTTACATTTCGGGGAGTGTGCGTTGGAATTGCATGAACTAATTCCTCCTAGCCCGTTCCATCATCGGACTACAAGACCTACGGCGATGCGTCATCGGTACATGGTGGACATCCCACCCATACGCACCAAACGTTTTGGGAATACTTTTATTATGCGTACAGCAAAGGAGTGGAATTCCCTGCCGGAGTCTGTATTTCCTGTTGGCTACAACCTGGGAGTCTTTAAGTCAAGAGTGAATAGGTTTCTTCTAGGCAAGCGTGCTTCATCGTCGACCACGTCGTCGTTTACCATCAGGTGAGATAGTGGTCAAACGCAAGCCTATCAACAATAAAAAATAAAAAAAAAATAGCAGCAAACACAACAAAAATATAATAGGCAGGAAAAAAGCAAGCAGGATATAGAAAATAAAACATTCAAGAAGATAACTGTACTAGGTGTGGATATGAACATGGCTTCAAATGCCCAGCGTATGGTCAAAAGTGTGCAAAATTAAAGAAAATGGGTCACTATGCGAAGATGTATACATCAGTGAATATGATAAGCAAACAAGAGGAAAATAACAATGAAGAAAATGAAAGTTTTGTGTTGGGATCAATAAATGTAAACGAAATAAGGGACAGGTCCCAGTATGAATGTTTGGAAATAAATAACAGGTTAGTAGACTTTAGAATTGATACTGGAAGTGACTGTGATGATTTACCACTAAAAATTATAGAAACACTTAAATTAACACATAAGATTGACATATCTAATTGTAATTTGTATAGCAATAATATTGTAATTTGTATTTTTATATGTTTTTTTTATATGCAACATGTGTCGATACCCTTGCGCCATCCCATCTTCTTAGCACGGCGGGCTGTGCTGGGGCAGCTGCTGCTGGTGCAGAAAACCTCAAACGGCGCAAATATAACAACCTTATTGGCAGTTATATGTTTGAGCCGTTTGGGGTTGAGACATTAGGTCCATGGGGTCCGAGTGCTCATCGAGTGTTTCGAGACATTAGTAAACGGTTAGTCGACTGTTCGCGTGACCAGAGGGCTGGCCTTTTCTTCAGCCAGAGAATCAGCATTGCCATTCAACGTGGCAATGCTGCCAGCGTTCTGGGTACGTTTCCCATTGACATCGATGTGGATGAATTTTTTGATGCGCAATGAGTCCCTTTTCCTCTCCCCTTTGTATGTAAGTTTGTTTTGTTATTAGGAATAAGATAAGAAATATTCAGTTTAAATTATAAATAAATAACATTTGTATAGCTATGATGGATCACCGTTGAAATGCATAGGGAAAATTAAAATATTCTGTAAACTAGTTAATGGGAAAAGTATACCTTTGATATTTCAAGTTATAGACTATAAAGGAGTGTGTCCAGTGTTGGGGTATAAAACAGTGAAAAATCTAGATCTAATAGAAAGAAAATATTTAAATAAAATATGTGTAGAGAAAAAATATGAAGAAATTATTGAGAAGATAGGGACAGTATATTTAATGAAAATAAATTAGGATTGTTAAAAAAATTTAAGTAAAAAGTTAGATGATAGAGAAGGCAAAATAGCACACCCACGAAGTGTACCATTAAAATTGCATGAAACACTGAAGTTAGAGTTAGAAAACATGGAAAAAATAAAATTATAGAAGAGATTACTGAACCTACTGATTTTGTTAGCAATATTGTAATAGTAAGAAAATCTAATGGTAAAATAAGAGTTCGCTTAGATCCAAGCAATTTAAACAAATACATAAAAAGGGAACATTTTAAACTGCCCACTTTTGAGGAAGTAGCTGCAAATATGGCAGGCTTGAAAGTTTTTTCAAAATTAGATGCATCCACTGCATTTTTTCATATTAAATTAACTGAAAATAGTTCCAAGCTGTGCACATTTTTTACACCATTCGGTAGGTATTGCTTTAGGAGATTACCATATGGTCTATCAACCGCACCTGAAGTGTTTCACAGACAATATAGTGAAATATTTCAGAACATAATTGGATGTGAAGTCTATGTCGATGATGTAATCATTCATGCTAAAAATCAGTTGGATCAATATCAAATATTAGGAAAAGTTTTAAAGGTTGCCGAACAAAATAGCATACAATTTAACTTATATAAATGCCAATTTGGAATTCCAGAAATTATTTATTTAGGACATGTACTGAGTGGCGAAGGCATAAAACCAGATCAGAGAAAGGTAGAGTCAATTTAAAATTTAGAAAATCCAAAAAAATATTAAAGAAATACAAAGGTTATTAGGAATGGTAACTTATGTATCAAAATGTATACCATCAATGTCACAAGTTTGTAACCCATTAAGAGAGCTAGTCAAAAAAGGGCAAGAATGGAAGTGGAAAAGAGAACAAGATGATGCATTTAATGAGTTAAAAAACATTTTAATGTCCCAACCTGTTTTGCAATTTTATGATCCCAATGAACCTTGTAAAATATCAGTTGATGCTTCGAAAGATGTTCTAGGAGCAGTTTTGTTACAAAATAATTTGCCGGTGGCATATGCATCAAGCAAGCTTTGACAAATACTCAAAAAGCATATGCACAAATAGAAAAAGAAATGTTAGCCATTGTATTTGGATGATACATTAATGGAATGACTGTAGAAGTAGAGAGTGATCACAAACCTCTAGAGATTATATTCAAAAAACCTCTGTGTGAAATACCTTTAAGATTACAAATGATGAGATTACAAATACAAAAATATGACATTAATGTTAGATACAGGCCTGGTAAAACATTGTTATTGGCAGATTCACTTTCAAGAGATGTTAAAAATAATATACATGTTAAAACCATTATAGAAGAATTATATGAATCTCAAGTGTGTTTAGTAACATTTTAGAACATAAGTATGGAATTTTTAAGGAAGAAACTAATAAAGATGAAGAACTGAGGATGTTGAAGCAGTATATTCAGGAGGGATGGCCACAAAATGTGCATAATATAACTCATAATTTAAGGTCGTACTATACATGTAGAGGAGAATTGTATATTTATGATGGCCTGGTATTTAAAAACAACTGTATTATAGTACCAAAAACTCTAAGACAAGATATGTTGTCTAAAGTTCATTATAACCACATAGGAGTCGAAAAATGCAAAAATAGGGCTAGGCAATGTATTTTCTGGCCTAATATGTCAAAAGATATTGAAAATAAAGATGTTGTCATGTAGTACATGTGATAGATTTAAGAATAAAAAATGTAAGGAGCCAAGGATAATTAGAGAAATGCCTGACAAACCATGGTCTGTGTTAGCTACTGATGTTTTTCATTATAAAGATAAAAATTATTTAATTCTTGTAGACCATTTAAGTAAATATAATGAGATTAAAGAATTAATCAATTTAACACCAGAATGTAGAAGCGCTAAAATATGTGTTTAGTAGACATGGAATACCTGATATGTTATATTCAGAAATTGGGACAAATTACTCTAACTTTAAATTCAAAAATTTTTGTAGTAGGTAACTGGAATTTCACACATGTGACTAGCAGTCCATTACATGCACAGTCTAATGGTCTTGCAGAGAGATATATTCAGACAGTAAAAAACATATTTAAAAAAGCAGATTTTGTAGGCATAGATAAGTATTTGGCATTGTTAGAGTATAGGGCAACAACAATTTCAAATTTAGATTTTAAGACTCCCTCTGAGCTATTGATGGGCAGAAAAATTCAAGGTTTACTGCCAAATATGATTACTATTAATGGTTGTGAAAATAAATACATACAGAATAAATTATATGAAAACTCCAAAATTCAAAAACAATACTATGATAGATATGTTAAAAAGCTAAAAGATTTAGATGAGGGTCAAAAGGTAATAGTGACAACAGGTAATAGGAAACCATTAATCTATACAGAGGTACTGACTCAATGTGAAAGACCTAATTCTTATAAATAGTTAACTGAAAATGGAACTATTATTGATAGAAATAGTTTTTTTTTATTGAGAGTAAAAATGATAAGAAAATGATTGTTGAACGAGAAGAAGAGGTTGAGATAGATAAGATAGATAATGAAAATTTGGGAATTGGTGAAGAAATGTTAGATTTAACTGTTAATGATAATAATGTTAAGCGTGTTGATGGTAATGATTTATATGATAAAACTGTTGTTGAGCAGGAAACTGTAGCAAGGAGCAAGCAGATCAGGTAGGGAATTAAGAAAACCAAATTATTTAAAAGATTATGTTTAAAACCATTAGTTTCAAAGAAAGGGAGATGTAAGGTATTTAGTCATTAGTAATCATTAAGACATCACTAGTTATGAGGTGCAACCCTAGGAGAACAAGAAAAGATGGCGACGATACAGTGAATACTATGTTCAAGTACCACTATCAATCCTCTGTAATAAATCTAAGTAATAACATATGGAAATAAAGACGATTACAAACAAGAGTAACAGTCTATCATTACAGGTACGATCCTCATCTCAATTTACCTACTTAATGGTAAGTAAAACACTACAAATATAGCAACAAACCATTTAGAACATTTACTTTACACAATATGTAACATTTACCTATATGTAACAATCTACATTGGTACACTAGTACATAACCTTAAAAAATAAAACTGGTACGTCCCAAGTTCTAAAAATATAAGAATTTAAAAAGGGATTATAATATTTACTACCAATTAAAACAAAAAATATCCCAAAACACGAAATTTTATTAGCTGTACGAAATTTCCTTACAAGTCTGCCGTTCGCCTTTCACTATTTTCACGATCCCAATAATCTAGTTTGGTCAGGAGTAGCCGAGCCATGTGTGGCAACTGTTGGCCTTTGTGGCAACTGTGAGCCTGTATGGCAACTGTTGTCATGTTGGGGTTAAAAGAAAGTAAACTCACTTTAGTCACGCGATTGAAGAGAGCATCATGTTATCGTTGATGACGTTTGAATCGTCAAGCCCTCGTTACGTAAATTGAAATAATTTTGGCTTTTCTAATTATGATTAGTATGCGTAGATCATGGTAGGAAGATACACAAAGCTCAAGTACCAATTGAGATAGTAGATGAAGTAGATAATGAATTGACGTAACATATGACAAACTAAATGTCTGTGTGAACAGGTTCTGAGTTCAGAGAGTTGAATTGACTCGACATTGTGGGGATGTGAGAGTAGAGCAATTGTTATTGCTTAGAGCTATGAGATAGCTAGGAGAGCTATGTGATGGCTAAAGATCATGAATAAGATACCTGGTGTTTTGTTTCTTTTGTTTGACATTAATGACTAAAAGTGGTACTTGGACTTTGTAATCACGAAGATTAGGTACTTATAGGTACCATGGGGTATCAATTCAAACAAACTATAATTAGTATTAAAAAAAGATGGCAGCATAGGTAACAAATGTGAAAGTAACAATCGCTTATAAATGTTAAACAGCAGATTTAGGCTGAAATAAGTTTAGTAAAAATCAAAACTTGCTTCTTTAATGTTAATTTATCCATTTACACTCATTAATCAGGGTTTTTGAACAAAAAAGACAAGTTGAAGACTTCGTATGTTAAATTAGTTGAAAGTAGCTATCGACTTTTCGTTTTGTTTTGAGTTCTTTACAATAGATGGCGCTTTTCACAATTTGTCCTAAACTATATATCCATCGTCAGAATCATTTTGTAAGACAGTTATTATTTAAACTTAAAATATATTATTTATTATAGGCGTAATTTTAAATATTACTTAAAATCACTTTTTTGTGAAGCTTGTTTACACGTCGAATTAACTAGATAACTCGCTGGAACAGGACTCGTATCGCACTAGGGCCTACTCAAATCGCACGGGTTATAAAATAAGAGATAACGCGACGTGAGTCCCGCTTGCCGTCCGAGTTTACGCGTCGCCTAGTAGGTACAGTTTGATTCAAACTTAATGACGGCTCGAAACACTTCGTGAGCTACTACGAGCTAGCAATTTCATGTGACAGTGGGGGTGAGGGGTAGAGTAGGTACTGCGCAGCGAGTAGTGTTTTTTTAAAACATCACTAAGTTGAATCGACGCGCGTCCCGTTAGTAAATACGTAAATAATAACATAAAGTATTTTTTTGTCCTTGTGATTACACGGCTCCACTACTCGTACAGTTCGATTCAAACTTAATGGCGGCTTGGAACACTCGGAGTCACTGCGCACCCCTAACCACCGCTGGCACAGTTAATTTTACCCGACTGCCGAAGGAGGGTAATGTGTTTATCAGTATATGTATGTATGTATATTTGTTCCTATGTGGTGTTTCAGAGACCAAACGCGTAGGCCGATTTTGATGATTCGTACGTCAATCGATTCGTCTTAACCCTGCAAGTGTCACTAGCTACATTAAAATTGAAAAATAGAGAAATGGCGGCTTTCGGACGCCATATTGTGGGGACCAATAGTTTTTTTCTTCTAATCCCATCTTGTGTGGTATCAAAGAAAGTCTGGGCGTATTCACTACCGTAATTCATGCGCCAACAGTGCCGCTAGGCCAATAGGAATGCTCATATCTCATGCTGATTTTTTGGTCAGTGTACGGCCTTAAATAAAAAAACAAAAAATCCTAAGATCCGACTGCTTAAAAAGCGAACTAAAAAGACAAAAACAAGAAAAAAATCTTGCTGTGCAGTCGGAGGATACATATTCGCGAGCTGGCTGACCAAAACCAGATGTATCCTCAGACTGCACAGCATGATTTTTTAGTCGGAGGATACATATTCGCGAGCTGGCTGACCAAAACCAGATTCAGACTGCACAGCATGATTTTTTTCTTGTTTTTGTCTTTTTAGTAAACTTTTTAAGCAGTCGGGTTTTTGTTTTTTTTAAATTTTCATTGTCTGTTGCGAGTCGCCATTAAGTTTGATTCTAGTCTACATCAAATTTGTTCAAGTAGCCCATGCTACGTACCTAACTAAAGTATTAAAAGTAATATTTTTTGTAAAAATATCCTGTTCTTTCTGAGTACCTACCGAAAATAAAAAGGGTAACCCTTATAGTGAATAATAAAATGACATGAAGTAGGTACATGTATGGTATGGTATCATGTCATTCCGTTGCCGCGGAAGCAAGCTACCGCCTACCTACATTTGGAATATTCGTGAATATTGTGAAATTCGCTACACAATGCGACCACTATTAAGAAGTTACCGCGGTCTGAGCGGAGTGAGGAGTCTGTCCCGATCATACCTAATGTTATTATTACGAATACGAAATAAGCGTTCAAGGACAACTGGCAAATAACGTCTCTGAGTACCTACATGATGCGATTCCTCGCTTAAATTGCCATATGATTTAGTATCTACGCAAACTTCTAGATGGCGTTAAAAAACCACAGCCTCGGGCTATTAATGAGTCACTGGTGCTGCCGCCTGTTAAAAATATGGAGAAAGAAAAAATAGCCCGACTTAAAGAGGTGACATTTCTTTGTATGGGATTCCCATCTGTACTGTAGTATTATATTATCTGTGTAGGTACCAAATCGATACTTAAATTGCGATTTTCTTAAAATTGAAAATAGAATTACTCGTTCCTTGAAATAGTGAACAGAGATTTAAATGATTCCGAGTCAGGATTGGACGAGCGAATACTGTTTGGAAATTTTGTATTTTTAGAAAAACATCCCATGTATGATAGGAGATTCGCAGGACGGAGTGGACTAAGATGACGTGTGGCGCAACACGACACGAGGTGGCATGGAGCAAGGATAAGATGATGATGCCTGCGGGCATTTGGGGAGTCTGTCACCTGAGAGAGTCCCGAGATGGTGACGTACTGTGGACCACGCTCGCCTCTCAAGAGGGACTAATGCCTACAGAACACCAAGTGGTTTTAGTCATTAGGAGTCTGACTCACAGTATCTATGTATTTCGCACGAGCTGTCGGATGAGATAGCAGGCATTTTAACCCCGCGCACAAAATTGTTGTGCCGTCGACTAGTATAACCTTACTCTTAAGGTTATACTAGTCGACGGCACAACAATTTTGTTCCCTCTGGTCATCGGTATGTACGAATTCATCACTTTTTCGTATATTCGAATTTGGTCGGATAATCATCCTTTGTTTACATGTTTAGTTTTTTGTCTAACAAAAACTAAACATGGAATGTTAGAATGTTTCGTTTTGTAATGCGAAACATTCCAAGCTGAATATTTTTACTATATATTTTTGATTAACGCACTTGTTTGTGGTTTACACCGACCTATCTTGGGTTGAGTCGGTTTCTTGTATTTTGCCGTCAAAGTTACCCTCGTTTTGTGTTTTAGAAATATTATTCGATAACGCAAGCATGTAAGCTTTTGAAACTTTTTATGGTTATTACAAGCGTCCAGATGGAATGAATACAGTTTTCAGCGAGCTTATACGTGTTCTCATTTAGGCGCTCCAAATTTTTTTCGGGTTTTCAAAAAAGAGCAATTACTTGAAAATTATTAATATTTTCTTAAATTTAATTCCGGCACAAATACGCACATATCAATAGCTACTCGCGTATGTTTATGCTACAGGCGCACTTACAATAGTTTTAGAGATACACGATTCTGCAAAACGTTACTCCAGCAGGAAATGCAATATCTCGAAAACCTGATGGCGCACCAATTATGTTTTCGGCGCACATTCTTGCACAACTATAAGATCTCTGCCCATGCACAATATTTCTCACTCCGATCATTCGTTTAGAATTTTCCTGCTGGAACAACGTTACTCCGGCAAGAATAGATTTTTTTCGTTTTGTCAAAAATGACGACACACACAAATTTTTATGTGGCGCATATTCACCGCAGATTACGCACTAATTATACGTTCCACTCATATCACTCTAGGAGCCATTTTCCTGTTGGGTAACGTACACTGAAATTTGCCACAGAGATAGATTATAGTCTGGAATAGCAAATAGGCATCTTTCATCCCGGTATAATGTTCTATTGGGATTAGTAAACACCACGGCGGCGGCGGCCAGCGAATATCGTATCTACTCCGCTGCTACCACTACCTACAGCACTCGCCAAACTTCTTGGCCGCCCTGAAGTTGGCTACAATGCACAGTAGTAATCTCATACAATAACAGTACCGCGCCGTGGCTTGCGCATCGGAAAGCCAAATTCAGGACGGCCAAGAAGTTTGGCGAGTACTGTTCATGACACCAAAAAGCTAATTAGGTATTCATTAACAAAAGAAAACATATTTGTTGATTAATTGATCTGTTGAATGATAATTTATCAATTGATCTAAGTATTGAATTATAATTGTAATGATAATTTATTAATTGATATATTGAATTATAATTGTAATGATAATTTATTAATTGATCTGGTTTTAAAATGTAAGTTCATGTTGCATATATAATTTAAAATGTTTGCATGCCGAAAGGTAAAATATGGCTGAGCTTTGATATAATCATAACAACTATAGTGTATTGCCCATATTTGCAAAATAAAATTATTTTCTATTCTATTCTTACAAAGCACTGACAAGTTCCAAGTGTGATGAGATGAGTTTTTGTCACCCAGCGATTCGCCTGGGCCTGAGTTCACTGCGTCTACATGATGTACACAAATACCAGTCACAGTGGAGAAACTCACACGCGAGCGCGACATCGGTAGCGTTCACCAACTTAGTAGTCAATACTTATTACCATGTTAATTATTTCACATCTATTGATACAGAATATGGTGATTTTAGTGATTGAATTAAAAATATTTCATAGTAGAACAACAAAACAAACAGCGGCCGGCGGCGCGGTGCGGCCAGTACAAGAGACTTCAACGAAAATCGCAATGCACTAGCTACACAGAATAAATAGGAAATATTACAAATACCTACTTGTTTTGTATCCTATTTACGAATATAAATACGTACTATCCACGTTCTTGCCGTGCAGAATGTAGGTGTGGAGATGTATTGGCACAAAATGTACTTTCGAAATTAAGTGTGCCAAAAAGAAGTCGGTAGGTAATTGAACGCATCATTAGTCAATAACATTATCTTCCTTCCTGTTACTGATAGGGGCCGGGCCGCTCGCTGCTGCAGACGCCGGCAGCGGCAACCCGGGAGGGCAGCAGCCAGTAGCAGGCGAGCACCAGAAGGCGCGCGGGTGGGGGGCGCGCGGCGTTTTGCGTCGCGAGTAAGTTATTTTTAAATTCATAATATAATACACAAAATTGCGGCTCGCACCGCGCTACTGACCGTCAGTCGGCATGTGGCGTGCGTCGTGTGTCGAGTGGTGAATGGCGGTGTTGCACGTGCGGTGCGGAGCGGCGTCGCGGACGGACTGCGGCGCCGGCGCACCGCCCCGCCCGGCGCCCCACACGCGCCCCCAGCTCCCGCAAAGGGGGCGCGGCTGAATCCCTATCTGTGACCAGTGTGACCACTGCTCGCGCAGCCACGACTCGAATCTGTCTTCTTATTTAACATCTCATTTGTACCAAACAATTTTCTTGTTATCTAAAGTTTACGACTTCTACGAGACCTAAGATTTGTACAGATCACTCGATCGAATTATTTACAACAGATAACTTAGGATAAATTGTAGCTCAACATTTGACTTGGCTGGTTTTCGCAAATAATATATCGGTTTTAATATTCATTCATTCGAACATTTTAATAAATAGGAACTTTACCATTATAATAGCTACATTATAATCAACATACTTTATAGACTATTATTAGTTGGTTGAGAGTCATCTGCCGGTGAACATTCACAACTTTTTCCAAATAAGCCTTTCTTAATGGTTGGTTACATTAATGTACAGTGTACATTGTACACCAATGTGTAGTAAGCTAGTAGAAGCCGATGTGTAGTGTAGTGTCATATAGTTTATAACCGGCTTACCAAAAAGGAGGAGGTTCTATGTATGTATGACTTTATGTATGTTCACCGATATCTCCGTCAATTGTGGACCGATTTAGATCTTTCTTTATTTTTTTTAAAGAGTATATTCCGAAATTGGTCCCATTTTAATTTGGTCTCGGGATTGCTGCAATCGCATTTTTGTTTATTGTTTATACCATTTCATAACATAACATCACGCAAGTACGCTCTAAAGGAGTGTGCAGATATGTACAGTTCACCTTGTTACACTCTCATTTCACCGGTTATTTTCAGTTTCATGTTATTTGGGTAATCTGTTCTGGCATTATTGGGCTTTCGTAACTACTTGCCTGTTAGGTAAAACTAAAAAGGGAAAATAAAAATAAAGTTATTTTTCACTTTGTAGTTTTCTTATTTGGAAGTCGGTAGTATTTTTTTGAAAAAAGGTTTTTTTACCATAAAACGTAAATTGCGTGAATTGCATGAAGAAGATATGTTTATGAACCACCTGTATGTGAAAACTAGCCAAGCTGCTGTAAATAATTAGATTTTTCAAATTTAAGGAGTTTTGTAACAGAAAAAGCAAGAAATTGTGTTTATAGTAGTTTATGAAACTGTTGCATAATAAGGGGTATTCAAAGATGTAGGCGAGGTTATATATCACAGTGTAAATATATCATTGTACCGATTATTTCTGGAACTCATCATTGTGATGTTCTTCTTTTGAGTGATACTAGAAGTTCATTATTGATAGTGCTTTTTTTTGCGATAGTTTCTGAATCATGAATATTAACCCTGTGTCAGCAGTCAGTAAGCTTGCATTTTCTTCACAGATCGCTTCTACCGTAGCTTTAATTATATTAAGGGACTAGCTTCTGCCAGCGGCTTCACCCGCGTGAATGTCGAAAATTGAAGAAGTAACAAACATACAAACACACACTTACTCACTCACAAACTTACGCCTTTATAATATTAGTGTGATTTAAAAGAGAAATACAACTATACGTAACATCCGAAAAATCCGGATGGTAATGCAAATAAAATCCGGATTTCAAAGTCGGCGGATATCCGGATAATACGGTTATCCGGATAACCGAATTGTAAGCCCTAATCTCGATGCGTACCCATGTCGGCGGCCTGGAAGTATTCCTTAAGACTGCATACCTCGCGGTTATGCATGGTCTTAGCATTTAAAAATAATAAGCTTTATTATTATTATAAATGAAACCCAATTTTGATGTATTTTGTTATAAATAGACTTTCCTCAAGTTTTCCTTATGTCATTTTTCTACCCAGAATTTTATTCTTATTAGCGACACTATCGGATGGTGTAATAAGGGTAGTAATAAACGCAAATCAAAAAATATCCTTTTTCTATGCAATAAAATTCCGAATTCTCATCAAAATTACTGATTGCGCAGCAAAATATTCAACGCAAAATATCACTAAACACACTACAATTTATTTTCGCAGATAACTGTATTATCCGGATAACCGAATTGTAAGCCCTAATCTCGATGCGTACCCATGTCGGCGGCCTGGAAGTATTCCCTAAGACTGCATACCTCGCGGTTATGCATGGTCTTAGCATTTAAAAATAATAAGCTTTATTATTATTATAAATGAAACCCAATTTTGATGTATTTTGTTATAAATAGACTTTCCTCAAGTTTTCCTTATGTCATTTTTCTACCCAGAATTTTATTCTTATTAGCGACACTATCGGATGGTGTAATAAGGGTAGTAATAAACGCAAATCAAAAAATATCCTTTTTCTATGCAATAAAATTCCGAATTCTCATCAAAATTACTGATTGCGCAGCAAAATATTCAACGCAAAATATCACTAAACACACTACAATTTATTTTCGCAGCGTACAGCGATTTTTCCTAAAGCAAAAGCTTTTTTATTAATGCACAGCTAATAATCTTAATGCACATCATACATGTTAACTCTTTTTCTTTTAAATCCATGGTTAAAGTTTTTACAATTACTATTTAACGACAATGTCGACGGAGCCCCGCTGCGCGGGGCTCCTATTTCTGTCTAAAGGGTCTAAAGTAACCTAACACGAAGAAGATGACGGGAGCTGAGTTCGCTCGCTTTGCTCGCTCACTTCAGCTGCCGTCATCTTTTCGAACCTATCCTGTCCGTGTCGGGGTGCCCTAAGTTCCCGAGCCAGCTTCGCTCGCTCTTGGACTAATGACTTCTTGAAAATTAGGACAAATGTGATGAACAGGTTTTGTTGTACTTACTGGTTAATATGCAACTGAGATAGTTATTTTGCTACGAAATATGGAAAATTTGCTGTGCAGTTAGTATTTCTGCTATGTATGTAGTATTTTTGTACAAAAATAAATTTAACTGTATTGCATTATGAGGAAAAAAGTAATGTCATATTGCTGTATATTTTCGAATTATCTGCAGTTTGAGTTTTGCTAAACATTTAGTAAGTTATTTGATGTAAAAAAGAATATAAATGATAAGTATGTATTGATAGACGATTATTTTATTTGATATGCAATTTATAATATCCCGTGTAATAATACAGCGTGTGTTTTTTCTTTCAAAATCATCTGGTTCGATTCCTGCCTACGAATATTGATTTATCAAATATCCAAAGATGCAGTTTTTGTTTTAATCAAAATCGGGCACAAAACTCATTTGACTGTTTTGGTGCCATCCACGCCCATAACCCATATATATGGGTAACATTTTGCAACCGAAAATTATTCCAGTTTTTTTTTTTTTTTTTTTGAGATGGGTTTGCTCTTGACTCTAGTCTAGGTCAGAGGTGACAGAGACAAAGTCGACGATGGAGTGAGCTTACCCAGAAGTAGCCTGTTCACTCTAACTTTGAAGAGATTCGGGTTGTATGCGTTCGGAAACACAGACGCAGGCAGTGAGTTGCACTCTTTTGCAGTGCGCATTATGAAGGATGTTTGGAAGCGCTTGGTGCGAATTGGTGGAATAGCAACTAGGTGAGGATGGTAACTTGCAGTGCGTCTAGATGTCCGATGGTAGAAGGGGGCCGGTGGGATGAGGTCGTGGAGTTCATGAGCACACTCGCCAAAATACAGTCTGTAGAATACCGACAAGCAGGCAACCTTACGGCGATGAGCTAAGCTGTGAAGCTTGGCATCCACCAGTTTGACGTCGCCAATTAGTCTAGTAGCTCTGCGTTCCACCGTGTCAAGCGCGGCAAGCTGATATTTAGCTGAGCCATCCCAGAGGTGGCTGCAATACTCCATGCAGGATCGGACTTGCGCTTTGTAAAGAGTTAATAGCTGTCCAGGCATAAAGTATCGCTTCACTCTGTTTAGGACACCCAGTTTCTTTGCCGAAATTTGGGCTTTGTACTCGATGGAGGCGCCGAAGTTGAGACTGGATGTCAACTCCATGCCAAGGAGCTCGAGCCGATCAGTAACAGGAACAGATGCACCCCGAAAAGTAGGCGTTTGAATGAAACTAGTCCTTTTTGCGGTAAAAAGACATGCCTGTGTTTTGGTGGCGTTAAAAGAGACCAGATTGTCGTCACCCCAACGGGAGACAAGATTTAAGGTCAAATCAGTACGCTCCATCTCAAGGAACGAACTTCATCCCCGCCGGTACATAGTAGTAGTTACATAGCGAAGTATCATCATTTTAAATACAATATTACAGACTCGCAAAGATAATTAAGGTACCTATGCAGCCCCATGATATGAGTATCAAATGAAAGAATTTGGTAAGGGATACGAAAAAACCTCTAATCTGAGATTTTAAAGGTTACACTACTTTAAGTAACCAAGTATTCCCTCGTTAAACTTATCTTCTTACATAGGGAGATAGGTTATTATTAGACAACTAGGTACAATCAGTACGTTCGCGACTCTTTGGGATGGATCGCAGGCCTGGTCGATCTCTGCTCTGACCAGACGAGTTTGAAATCTGTTAGGCAAACGTTACGTAATAATAAGATATGCAAGCCACGCCACGCTCATACGTGGACCGCATAATGTCTGTTATACCAGTTCCCTTATTTACATTTGTATTAATTTGTTTTAATTAATATCAAAGCACCTGGGCGACCGAGCTCAGCTCAGATGAAAATAGAGAAAATGACGTTTTCTAAAATGAAACCTAGCTAGATCGATTTATCGCCCCCGAAACCTCATACATACTAAATTTCATGAAAATCGTTGGAGCCTTAGTTAAAGATCCTTTAACTAAGGTTGGAGCCGTTTTCGAGATTCAGATTATATATATATATATAACGTCAGTTTTATTATTTATAGTGAAATAAACAATGTGTTGCTCTGTAACCAAAGTTTTATTTAGGAAGAGAATTTTCAGTAAAATTTTCGTGAACACCACTCTATTCTTTGTCTTCTTGATATTCAATTGCAGAGACTGGTATCAATTTTGTGATATGGAAAAGATTTGATTCAATTTTCCTGTGGCTCGTATCTATCCTTTATATTTAACTAGAAACTTTTCCTACAATCTTATATGGTCCAATTCTTAGTTCGTCCAACTTCTTCCTGTTTAACTTATTGCCATTTTCCACATATACCCTGTCTCCTACATTAAATTCATAGTATTTCCGATTTTTATCAAACATTGTTTTGTTGTAATCATGAGATTTCCTGGTATTTTCAAGGGCCATTTTCCATCCAATCACTATGTGACTTTTTTTGTTTTGATTCTGTTGGTAAAATTGAGACATCTGTACCGTGTAAAAGGTAAGTAGGTGAAAACCCGGTGACTGAGTGACAAGTTTCATTATATTTTTTAACGCATTCATGAGCTATGGTTGTCCAGGATTTTTTATTTTCTTCTTCATTTATACTGCATCTAATCTTATTTACCAATGTTTGGTTTAACCTCTCATTTAGGCCATTTGAGAATGGAGCATTCACTGCTGTAAATACCAAAGGCATCTGCTTGTCCTTTAAAAATGTCTTAAATTCTTTTGAATTTATGCCTGGGTATTGGTCAGTTAGAACCATGCCAATGTCCTCTACATCTGTTATGCTCTTAATCAGTTTTACAAAATCATTTGCACTCTGTGTTTTCGATGTTAAGATGAATGCATACCGAGTAAAGTGATCCACTAAGAGATGCAGATATTTCTTCGTTGATCTAGAACCTCCGAAACCTCCAATTGTATCTATAGACATTATTTCAAATGGCTTTGTGGCCGGACCTAGTTGTGACATAAACCCAAATTTGTCGTGTCCCCTTGATTTGTTTTTAATGCATATTTCACAGGTTCTACAAATCATTTTTATATTTTTTGCCAAGTTTTTGGTTGTAAATAACGGGCTCATTGTCTTCTGCATCTGTCCAATACCGATATGACATAAGTCTTTAGGTATTTTTTTTTAAAGTGGTATGCTAAATTCTTCTGATATAATTATTTTTTCTTTTTTCTTAACCTTCTTGAAGTAGATCTTGTCTTTTTCAATTAACTTGCTTTTATATTTTTTAATTTCTTCATTTTTATATTGATCCGTTAGAATATCGTCCAGTTTCATAAAGTTTACAACTTTAAGTTGCTCATCTGTGTTTTCATTTGGTTCCAATACAGGATTAAAAAAAATTGTCTTTCAGGTGTATATTTTATTTTAAATTCATATTGTGACAGATAGTAAGTCAAGTCACCCAGTTCTTCGTCAGTTCTTGATTTCAAATTCATGTTCTCTAGCGGTTTATGATCTGAATAAACCGTGAATGATTTTCCTATTAACCAGTATTGCCAGTTCTTGACTGCTTCTTTTATAGCTAGACATTCTAAATATATTGCTTTTTTCTTCTTCTGTGTTTCATTAAGTTTTTTTGAAAAGTATGCTACTGGTTTTTCCTTTCCAACAGGTTGTACTTGTTTTAAGATAGCACCAATACCTTCCAAAGAAGCATCAGTGTAAATATATATAGGCAATTCTTGGTCAAAAATCTCCAGTACTGGTTGAGAACATAGCAGGTTCTTCATGGTGTCAAATACTTTTTGACACTCTTCTGAACAAACTAATTTTTGTTTTTTTCGCAATAAGTTATGTAATGGGTCTAGTAATATTGCACTCTTAGGTATATATTCATGATAAAAATTAATCTTTCCTAAGAACTGTCTTATATTCTTTTGAGTTCTTGGAACCGGAAAACTCTTTATTGAAATCAAATTGTCCTTCACTGGTTTAACTGAATTGTTCTGTATGATATGGCCTAGATATTTTACCGAGTCTGAGGCAAATGTACATTTTGTAAATTTTAACCCAAAACCTTCTGTCTTGGAAGTTTTTGAAAATATAAGGATGTCATCAATATAGTTAACGGCGAAATCAGTAAGAACTGAGTGAGTATCAGTGAGAACTTTTTGAGTATATTACTTAAAATCCTCTGAAAAATCGCTGGTGCGGTCTTAAGTCCAAAAGGTAGGCAAGTCCACTGGAAATGTCCCTCCTGTGTTACAAATCCTGTCTTTTTTCTGTCTTCAATTCTCAATGGTATAGACCAAAATGCAGAGTTGATGTCTTATGTTGAAAAAAAATTACAATTCCTGGTCTTCATCATTAAGTCTTCAATTAACGGAAACGGTTGAGCTTGAGGTATTATTATTTTAATTAAGTCTCTGAAATCTATACATAGTCTGCATTTTCTGTTTTCTTCTTTTTTGAATGCTAAAGTAACCGGTGCAGCAAATGGACTGTATGATTCTTCTATTAACTTATTATCTAATAATTTTGCGATTTGCTCTTCTATCTCCTTTTTATCTTCTAAAGTGCATCTGTAAGGTCTCTTACTGCAGTATTTATCTACTAACAGGTCTATTCTTGCTTCATATCCGTTGACAGTGCCTATATCATATTTGTTTTTTGCAAAAACTGATTATTGACATATGTGCTTACTAAGTTGTTAATTTCAGATTGTTGACGTTCATCCAAATGGTTTATTTTAATTTCATAGTCGTCTTCTTTTACGTGTTCATTGAAATTAATTATGTAGTTATCTTTAGTTTTAATATTGTTTTCATCTATGATTTCTCCTTTAGAATTCATCTTATCTTTGGAAGTAAGTTCTTTCCATTTTGTTCGTATTTTCATATCCCAAGGGTAGTTTCTGGGTTATTCTCAAGTCTTCGTTTTGTATCAACCTGAACTTTTGTATTAAGTAAAGTCCTATTAAAAAATCATCTTTGAAGTTTTGTTCATCCATAATAGTTTTCCTCCAAATTTAATATTTTTATTTTCAAATTTGTCAAACCACTTGTTTTTTGAACACCATTAATTGTAACTAAGTCTGCTTCATTCAAACTGTTTCCTTTTATTTTCAATAATTTTGAATTAATTAGGGAAACATTTGAGCCTGAATCATAAACGCCGTTTATTTCTAACACCTCGTTTACTAGTAGTTTGACATTTATTAATGGTGTTACTGCTCGTTTTTTTGATCAGTTGCATTCAACTCCGTTTCGATCACAGAATTGTTGACATGTTTAATGAAATTTTTCTTTATTTTATCTACTTCATTTGTTCTAAACCAGCATAAAGCTTCCGGGTGAAACCGGCTGCCTTTATTAAATTTTTCACAAATTTTACATGGACTTTTTTCTTCACTTTTATCATTTGTCCTTATAAAACTTCCATCACCAAATTTTCTTTTAGGCAATAATTTTTTTTTATTTACCATATGTTCATACTTGCTTACTTCGCTAAACAAATCCACTGTATCTTTAAGTGCTTCTCGATCAATTTTATTCAGAATGAATTCCGGTAAACCAGCCGCTATGAGATCTACCAAAGTACCTGTATCAATCGATCTTCTCATATCCAACAGCAGTTTTGCTTTTCGTATGTGTATATCCAACAGTGATCCATCTTTGAATATAAACAACAGTGCATATGTTACCGGGTTACATCCCTTGTTTGCAAATGACTCACAAAATTTGTTCTTCCATGTTGACCACTCCGAGTTAATAGTCAATTTGATAATCATGGAACTGTACCAATCCACACAGCTCCTGTCCATAAACAATCGGAGTAATTCAATTTTTTCTCATCTGTTGTGACATCAAAGCGTATGCACTCTTTTTCAAAAAAATCTATCCATTGTTTGGCATTAGGGTTCTTACTTGTAAACTTTTCAATTATAAACTTTTCTGCAATATATTTCAAGTTTTGCTGTTTTGGTTCCTGTGTATTTTCCAATAATTTCTCAAACAACTTTTCCAATGAATCAATTATTATGTCACTCACAGCGGTAGCTTTCTCTAGGTTTATTTCTTCTAAAAACTGGTCTGAAAATTGCAAATTACCATCTTCATCAATGTAGGTTTTTTCAGTTCTTCTGTCAATGTAATCCAAACCCTTCGAGTTTGATATCTTTTTATCAAACTATTTTTCACTTTACTGTAGGCTGATGTTTTTATTATCTCTCTATGATGACCAGCTGCTTGTAATGTTTCTGGTATAGCATATGTCTTCTCGTCGCTCGTTGTTACTGAGGTTATGGCCAATACATTAGATTTGCCATCACTCCCCGGCGACACCGTAAACTCGAAACGTTACTTCTCCATTCTTGACAGAGTCCAATAAACAGAAATGTCGTTTTATAACGTCAGTTTTATTATTTATAGTGAAATAAACAATGTGTTGCTTTGTAACCAAAGTTTTATTTCCGTGAGTTATATTCTATGACAATACTCAATACAACACTGAATCTAAGGAAACTTGAAACCTGTAACCAAAGAAACGACATTTAACGTTTATTATTCAGTGTTATGTTACTCCTTTATAAATCTATTTACAATAATATTAATTGTCGAATTCTAAACTCTGATATCCGTGACATTTACCGTACGAATTCCAAATCCTCAGCTGTCAAACCCATTATTATTGATTTTGTTAGTATCCTGCAGAAGGACAATTTTTTGAGTACATATAAAAATATCAACAAAGAAAACAAAGGAAACAGGTTAAGCACTAATCACTTAGGACTCCAGTGCTCGCAAATTCCCATTTATATTGCTGAAAACCTGACATACAAAACGAAGCGGTTGTTCTACCTTGCTCGGGAATTTGCCAAAGTGAATGAATTTTCCTTCTGCTGGTCAGCACATGGTAAGATCTACCTACGGAAAAGGGAAGGTATGCAGTCGATACATGTAAGGGCGGAAGGTGATCTAAGGATGATCAATTGCGACCAATGACTTGCGATAAAAAGTAGAAATTCCTTTTTGTTGCCTCTGAATTTTCAATATGCATGCATTTCAAATTGTTTTTTGTTTTTAATCTATCTTTGTTTTTTGTCAACAATACTTTTAACAGTTACTTATCCTAAAATACTATATACCACATACTACATACACACACCCACTCATAAAGAAGACGTCGTAAATAGTCTGAGTTTTAACGTTTATCTCTCTCGATCGTTCTGGCCACTTAAGTTCCCAAATAATTATAAACTCGAAATTCACGGTCGATAATATAACCGAGATATGTAATGATTTGGAATCAATTAGTGTTTCTAAGTCTTTCACCTGTTCTCCCTACGCTTGCACCAAGTACGTTAACAAGTCCGATAAAAAACTGAATATATTCCATATGAACATACGTAGCATAAACTCAAACTTTAACGAACTTACTATTCTCTTGGATTCGATAAATATACCTTGTGACGTAATTGTCCTGACGGAGTGCTGGCTTAGTAAGGTTGTTAATGCGCCCACTTTGGATGGCTTTATAAGCTACCATTCATCCTTCTGTAACCAGAACGATGGTGTAATTGTTTATGTCAAATCTCATTTAAAACACAAAATTAATCAACCATTGTTCACAGATGCTAATTGTCTGGTATGCAATAGCGATGAAGTCGCTATAGTGGCAATATATCGTTCGCCAGCAAAAAAGAACCTTGACAACTTCCTTTTAAACCTCAATGATGTGTTGGCATCACTGAATGGATATAAAACTTTAGTTGTCACTGGCGACTTAAACATAGACATCATGCCAGAGAACTTAATTAACCAATCGGAGGAATACCTTAATATTATCTCTTCACATGGTATGTTACCTGCTCACGTCTCCCCTACAAGGGGGCAGGCGTGTCTTGATCATGTCATGTTAAGGACGCAAAAAAGTGCAACCACACTAGGTGCTGGACACTTTGATCACAGATCATTACCCTACACTACTGAGTGTCGGTACGACAAATACGTCACCCAAACCAAATTATTACATTAGGCGTACCGATCAACAAGCTGTTTTGGATGACTTGAGTAAAACAGACCTGTCTTATTTGTTTAATATTAACGATGCAAATGTTGCCGCTGAGTCTTTCATTCATAAAATTTCATCCACAATTGAGTTGCATACTAAAGAGGTTCAAATTCCGCATAAGAAACGGATCATTAAACCTTGGGTTACCCCTGGACTTCTGAGATGTATAAAAAACAAAGACAAAATGCACGTTAAAGCTCAAAAAGATCCCGATAATATGATACTTAGTACTACCTACAAACGCTATCGTAATTTTCTCAACAACTTATTGAAAAAACTAAGAACTACTTATGATCGAAACTTGCTTCAGGAGGTCAAGGGTAATTCCAAGGCAACCTGGGATGCCATCAAAAGTATTGCGGATAATAAATAAAATAAAATAAAAATAGCCTTTATTGCTGTTTCTTTCTTACAATTAATTATTACATGCCTACTTACTAAAACTAAATTAAATAAATTTAATCTATTCTACTTGAATTGCCGTGATCGGCAACTGGGTGTTTGTGTGAAACAGCTTGTCTATCTACAAAGGCCTCCTCTAAAGATTTCCACGTACTTCTGTCTCTTGCTAAACGGGTCCACATCGGACCAGCTATTTTCTTCAGGTCATCTTCCCATCTTTTGGTTTGTCTGCCTCTATTTCTTTTGCTATCTCTTGGATGCCATTCTGTTACTACCTTAGTCCATTTCTCTATACTTTCTCTCAACATATGTCCCGTCCAACGCCATTTGAGCTGTCTGTAGGCAGTATGTGCATTTTTAAATTTTGTTATCTTTTTAATATCTTGTAATTTCACTCTGTCCCTTCTTCTTATACCTAAAATACTCCTTTCTATTGCATTCTGGCAGACTTTCAATTTACTCTCTTGTAGTTCTGTTAACGCCCATGTCTGGCACCCGTATAGTAAGCATGGCATAATGCATATTTCGTATACTTTCTTTTTCCCTTTCATTGGCATATCTTTATTCTTCATTATTTCTCTAAGAGACCAGAACCGTTTCCAAGTATTAGTTATCCTTCGTTCCATTTCTTTGTTCATGCAATCATCTGTAGCTATAAGTTGGCCCAAATATATATATTCATTTACATATTCAATTTGTTCGTTATTTACTGTTATATCTGTTTGTTGGGAATTCGTCATTATTTTCGTTTTAGTGAGGTTCATTGTCAGGCCGGCCTTAAAACTTTCATCGGATAGTTGCTGCAACATTAGTTCCAGAGTTCTTACGTTTTCTGAGAACAAAATCAAATCATCCGCGAAGCGTAGATGGTTAAGATTTTCGCCGTTTATATTGAGGCCATTATTGGTCCAGTTTAGATTTCTGAAGATCATCTCCAGCACTGCTGAGAATAATTTGGGTGATATAGGATCTCCTTGGCGTACACCTCTTTTAATGGGAAATTCGTTGCCTGCAGATTCAAGTTTAACTTGAGCTGTGCTCGCTGTGTATACGTTTTTAATTATTCGTATGTATTTTGCTTGCACTGCTTGTATTTTTAGAGCGTCGAGCGTATTGCGGATACGAAGCAACAAAAGACCGTACCAAATAAAATTTACCGTACCATAAAAAAAAATTGCATGCCGCAAGGCAAAATGTATACTCTCTACTAAAAGAACATCTAATCTGTACACCTACATTTAGCAAATAAACGATTACATTTCATTTCAAATTATTTACTGAGCTTGAGTGAAGACCCTAAGGACTCAGTTCATATAGTAAATAAGTACTTCGCAGGCATAGGGAAAATACTAGCAGACCAAATCCCGAATTCTGCGTCTCTTACGTCACAAAACGTGAGCAGTCCGTGTTACTCAATGGCTATTTTTGAGGTGTCTGAACAGGAAATAGAAACGATTATATTAGGCCTGAAAAGCAATTGTGCAGTCGGTTGGGATGGCATATCTGCATCCTTACTAAAATCGGCCCGTCACTTCTTAATACCTGGTCTAAAACATATATTTAACCTTGCAATTACTACTGGGACCTTTCCTAAAGTTTTTAAGAAGGCCATTGTTCACCCTATTTTTAAGAGTGGCGATAGAGACTGTGTCGGAAATTATAGACCAATTTCAGTACTCACTACCCTATCTAAGGTTTTTGAAAAACTAATAAATATACAATTAACCAATTATCTAACTAAAAATAATATAATTTCTCAAAACCAATACGGGTTTATTAAAGGTAAGTCAACTGAAGACGCTGTAATAGATTTGACAACAACTGTGATTCAGTCTTTAGATAATAAACTAAAAACCATAGCAGTATGTCTAGACCTGTGGAAAACTTTCGACACGGTTTCTATTCCCATCCTTCTAAAGAAGCTGGAAGCAGTAGGCGTAAGGGGCACTATCCTAGAAATATTTAGTAGTTACCTTACTGATCGGAGTCAGTGTGTGAGGGTCGGAAATTACACCAGCAAAGAAGAATTTCTCACATATGGAGTCCCACAAGGCAGTGTGCTTGGTCCCACCTTATTTTTGGTGTACATCAACGATCTGTGTCAACTGGCAATAAAGAACTGCAGAATTATTACATATGCAGATGACACGGAGGTGATTGTGCATGCCAAAGACTGGCAGCTAGCCTACACCGAAACAGAAAAGGCACTATCGTCCATAATAACCTGGCTTAACGATAACCTGTTAACCCTTAACGCAATTAAAACAAAATTTATAACCTTTCTGGTTTCTCCGCGTCTCAACCATCGAACTCCTTGAAAATTATTGCTCACACCTGTCGTCAGTCTAGTCCCAATTGTGACTGCCTCCCTCTCAAACGAACAACCGACATAAGGTATCTGGGAGTTCAAATTGACTCCTATTTTAGCTGGAGCAAGCATATAGAAAACTTAGTTTCCCGTACAAGAAAACTTCTGTACGTTTTCAAAAAATTGAGATCTTCTGCTGACCTAGACACTTTAGTGCTGGTGTACTTTTCCTTGGCGCAATCAATACTAATGTACTGTATACCGGCGTGGGGAGGGACGTTTGCTGCAAGTATGCTGCGAGTGGAGAGAGCGCAAAGAGCGGTCCTAAAAGTGCTTTTAAGGAAGCCTATTAGGTACCCGACCGTAAGTTTGTACCAACAATGCTCCGTTCTCACAGTAAGACAGCTCTATGTGCTTCAGACCGTCCTGCGTAAGCATGCAACAATCCCATATAAGCCGAACAATAAGCGCAGGAAGGACATAGTGTGCGAAATTCAGTCGCATAGAACTGCTCTCGCCAGTAGAAATTTTTATATAAATAGTTCTCGTCTCTACAACCGTATCAACAAAAAAACCTACCTACATGACCTAACAAAAAATAAGTGCAAAAAAGAACTAAACATCCTTTTACTAAAGTTAAACTACCGGGAGACTGAAGATCTTCTCAAACCAATCCAATAGATATCCACGCACACACACACGCACACATGCTCAACATAAGTAAAAAAGTAGCAAAATTTTTAATTTTAATTCAACCTCAGTTTATAGCATTGTTTTAATTTTTTGTATTATTTTTAAATTCATTTTACTGTTTGTTTATTTAAGAGTTCACTTTGTAGCATGTCTGAAATCTTATTTTTTATGTAAACATTTTGGAAGGCGCTGGTGTCTGTGATACAATGAACTTCATTCATTAGTACAGGCACCAACGATACACATATGTCTGTAATGTTCATCTCTATTTGTAAAATTTGTATTTGTGAAACTAAAAATGTGTTTTTCTGAATAAAAAAAAAAATAAAAAAAATATATAATAATGTTTAGTCTCATACACAATATTTTCATAACCTTTAAAACTTCACTATTGACAGCCTTCTATACTGACAGCCGGACAGCACGAGTCGCGGCAGAATTCAAATAAAGAAATGTCATAATCATTTCTTTACATATATATATATACATACAAATACTCGTATACAAGAATTGCTCGTTTAAAGGTATTAGATATATTATAGGCAGACATATAGCGATTTTGGTATTTTCAATAACATGGCAAGCATTTGCACTCGACAAGTATCATTTGGTGAAGTGGAACTGGTGATGAAGACCACAGATAGCCACTGGAACTCCTTAAATAAGTACTTCATGGGTAGGTATAAGATGCATGCTGTGTCTATCGCACCATATTTTATACTATGCTTTTATCATATTGTTTGTATTATTAGAATAAACAGTGTAACAATTGTAGATAGGCCAATAAATAAAAAATAAAAAAAGATATTTCGAATAGTTAAGCGATTATGATGAAGCAATGTAGTATATCATAACTTAAGTATTATAATATTTTCACTAATATTAAGCATTTCCAGCACGCAAGTTAATTATTTACATACTGCCTGATTTTCAGGCATTAGGTGTCAAACAATAATTATGCAAAAATCAACTCTTAAAGAGAAAATGTACTGATTGGCTTATTTTACCACGTCTCTGAAACAAGTAACCGGTGCTTCCTCGTGGTCATGCTTCCTAGCTAAATGCATATAAACGCAAGCGAATAGTACCTACTGAATGTGCCATGTTCATTGCAGCTGTTTAGCTGTGTCCACTGTCCAGCATCATTACCTCATCAAGGCAAGTGGCGCGACGAGCCGCATCCGCCGCACACGCGGCCCGCGGGCCCTGAGCCGCTAAGCAGTCGTTGGCCGGGTCCCTGACTCACCTGAGCACGACTGTACTCACCCAGCACGTGTGCACACGCCAAAAAAAAACCATTTAAGGGAAAATTCAAATAAAAATGGTGACAGCAGTTACAAACACTGTGCCACAGATTGCTTATATTACTAAACCATCATTGTATTTCATACCTATCCGGTATGTAAGTACCTTCTTTGATAATTAAAGAAATACACATAAGTCATCTGCCTAGCCTTATCCCAACTATATTGGGGTCGGCTTCCAGTCTTACCGGATTCAGCTAGGTACCAGTGTTTTACATGGAGCGACTGCCTATCTGACCTCCACAACCCAATAACTGGGTAACACGGCACCCCTTGGCAAGACTGGTGTCAGATCTCAAGCTTCTGACTACCCGTAACGACTGTCAAAGATCTTTAAATGACAGCCGGGACCAACGGCTTAACGTGCTTGCCGAGGCACGGAGGAAACTCGGTATGTTGAAATGGTCACCCATCCACGGACCGACCTCGTCAAGCGTTGCTTAACCTTGATGATCGACCCGTGCGGCTGTTATTATTTAGCCACGAGCTCCTCACAGAAATACACATAAGTATATTATCTAATAAAGAGGTACCTAATTCCTATGCATGCAGTGGTGACTGGTGTCCCTAATCTTAGCCTGCCGAAATTTGTGTCAGGAGCAAAAAGGTGCATTGAAGGAGGCATACCTATGACCAATCAGTGCACCGGTTTACAGTCTATGTGTTTTGTAGAGAACTTGTGACAGTAAAATTGCAAACTCGCTCCGCCTTAATCGGTTTTATTCAGCTCACGTGAATGCTGTATAGAGTTAAAAAATAAAAGAACCTCCCGTCACTTTAACACCAAAATGGATAGATAGATTTTATAATATATTTTTTGGTAATCAATGTAAGTTAGATGTATGTGATGTGTAGTTCTAGTTCTAGTTAGGGGGGTTTTGGTTTCCGCACTTAGTCCTGGATGGACCTTTGTACGTGAGCCATGGCGGCCGTTGGGTGGTCATTCCATCCAGCCCACCTCCCTCCAGAAGTCAATTAGAGCTCCTGGTTTCATCAAAACATCCGTGTACGATCTGGGTGACCCGAGGGTTCGTGTTCTTATTTGTGTGATACCTGTGCATTCAAAGAGAACGTGCGCGACGGTTTCTTCGGCCTCCATGCATGCCCTGCACAGAGGACTGTCCGTTATGCCTATTGTGTGGAAGTGTTTGTTGAGTGAGCAGTGTCCCGTGATGGTCCCCGTTACCAGGCGCAGGCCATTCCTGTCCAGGCGTAAAAGACGTCTGGTAAGCTTACTGTCCAAGGATGGCAGAGCTTCTTTGGATTGCCTACAGCCCGGTACCGAGGCCCACCAGCTTTCTGCCTGTGTCTGGGTGAATTCCTGTAGCCACCTGCGTATTTGGTTGAAGGGGATGGGTACAATAGGCTCAGGTCCATAGACCTCCGAGCTGGATCCGCGTCTCGCAAGCTCGTCAGCCGCGTCGTTGCCCAGCGATCCGCTATGTCCCTTTATCCATTGTAGTGTCACCGTGTTACGGCTGGATACAGTTGTTTGTTCTAGTGCGTTGTGACATTCTAGTACTAGTTTTGATGTAGTGTATTTTTTCCGTAAGGATTGTAGGACTGATGCGCTGTCGGAGAGTATCCGTATGTGGCTGTCCGTAACCCTCCTGACTTCTAGGGCTTGGACCGCTTGTATGATGGCCACACACTCCGCCTGATAGACGGTGTTGAAACCTCCTAGCGGTCTGGATATATTTATGTTGAAATCGTGTGAGAAGACTCCGACTCCGGTACCCGAGTCCGTTTTCGATCCGTCAGTGTATATTCTCATCTCTTTCGGGCCTGAGTAGTCACATCTTTCCTCTGTGAGTATTATGTTATAGTGCCTAAGGAAGTGGTATGTTTTTGGGGCTTTGTCGCATGGTGATGCTAACATCGGTTTACGCTTGATCGCATCTTCCCTTATGCGTGTGTGCTTTATTCTGGAGTCTTTATTTAGGGAACCTGATAGGTGGAGTCTAAAGGTGGCTAGGGCTGCCTCCTCCCGCACTATTAGGTGTAGAGGTGGCAGCCCCAGCATTGCCTGTAGGGCGGCAGTGGGTGTGGTTCTCATACTACTGGTAACTGCAACGCAGGCGTACCGCTGCAGTTTCTCGAGATCTCTTTGGGCTGTGCTGAGGTCTGTCCTGGGCCACCAGACCAGTGAGCCATATGTGATGATTGGTCGGATGACTGTGGTGTATAGCCAGTAAGTGACCATGGGGCTAATCCCCCAGTTCCTGCCTAGTAGTCGCTTGCACTGCCACAGGGATATGCTGGCTTTTGTTGTGATATGGTTCATGTGTTTTGCCCAATTCAATTGTTTGTCCAAGTAAATGCCCAGGTACTTGGTTTCGGTTGAAAGGCTTAGGGTTGTTCCGAAGAAACGCGGTAGTTGCAGTGTCATCGGTTTTCTCTTTTTTGTGAATAGAATTAGTTCAGTTTTTGTGGGGTTCACTGAGAGTTGGTGCTCGTTGCACCATTCCTCTACTATTTTCAGGGCTTGACGCATGAGATTGCATAGAGTGTTTTCGTGGGTTCCATTTATTATTATTGTTATGTCATCCGCGTAGCCAACGGTGAAATAACCTTTGTCGTTGAGTGTTTTGATGAGGCTGTCAGCTACCAGGTTCCACAGAAGTGGCGAAAGGACGCCCCCCTGCGGACAGCCCTTCGCGACAATGGCTCTTGTAGTGTCGTTAACCGTGACTTGAACAGCTCTTAGTTTGAGCATATTGGTGATCCAGCCCCCCAGGGTCGGGTCTATGCCGTGTCTGTCGAGGGCCGTGTTTATACTGTTGAACATAGTTTTATCGAAGGCGCCCTCGATGTCAATGAAGGCAGCCAGTGCTGAGCATTTGTGGTCCACTGCGCATTCAATTTTAGAAACCACCCTGTGCAACGCGGATTCTGTCGATTTGCCTGTGGAGTACGCATGCTGTTGTTTGTGTAGTGGTTTTTCCCGAAGAGGCCCATCACGGATGTGCCTGTCACAGAGTCTTTCGAGGGTTTTCAATAAAAAGGATGTGAGGCTTATAGGTCTATATGCCTTGGGTTGTGTGTAATCAGATTTTCCAGGTTTGGGTATGAAGATGACTTTCACCTCGCGCCATCCGAGAGGTATGTATCTAAGTGCTATGCAGGCTCGATAGATCTCCAACAACCATGGCGTTAGATAATCTACCCCCCACTGTAGCAGGGCTGGGAAAATGCCATCCAGCCCCGCCGACTTGTATGGCTGAAAGGTATTGATAGCCCATTTTATTCGGTCTATTGTTACTATGCTGTGGGCTCTTGACCAGTCTTGTTCCGTTGGGGTCCATTCGGGTTCGGCCTCCCACGTCTTTTCCTCCAGGACTTGACAGTCCGGGAAGTGTGTTTCGAGGAGGACCTTGCTGGTTTCATAGTCGGTTTGTGTGTATGAGTTGTCGGGTTTTTTCAGCGCGCCAAGGGATCGATCCTGATCAGTTGATAGGATCTTCCGTACCCTTGCGGCCTCATTATTTGTTTCAATGGATTCACAGAATTGCCGCCATGCCTTCCTCCTGGCAGTTCTTGTCTGTTTTTTGAATGCATATTGGGTCTCTTTGTATATCTCCCAGTCTTCCGGGAGTCTCGTGTTTTTTGCTCTGTTAAATTGCTTACGCAGCGTATCTCTGAGTTTACCAAGTTCAGCGTTCCACCAGGGGTTCCTTTCGTTCCTGCTTTGTGGCGCTCTTGATTTACAGCATGCGTGGTAAGCTTCTGTTATGTATTTGGATAATTCTGCTACGGTGTGTTCTAAATGTGCTTGGTCTCTTACGGTTGCCAGTGCTAGATGTCCAGCTAATAGTGAGGCCAAAAGGCTTTTAAACCCGGGGATGTTAGTACGCCTCGGGTTTCGCCTTGGTGCGGGTGTTTTAGTGTTTGTAGTTAGTGTAAAGCGGATCCTTCTGTGGTCTGAGCAAGAAGGCTCGTCCGATACGTGCCAGTTTGTAATAAGATTTGTCGCGTTTTCTGTGGCTAGTGTTAAATCTATGATCGTTTGTCCACGGGCCGTGACCCAGGTGGGTTCTGTGCCGCGGTTTACAATGTTAAGATTAGTAGTGAATAAAAAGGTGGATAGTACCTCTCCTCTGGAGTTCGGTGTGACACTGCCCCAGAGCGGGTGGTGGGCGTTCGAATCTGTGCCGATGATCAGGTCCAAACCGGCGCGCTCACAGTGCTGCACCAGGTCAGCTAGCTCCTTTGGCGGGCAATCTGTGTCCTCGCCTGGCATGTACGCCGAGGCCAGTACGACGTCTGGAGCGCTACCTTCGGTATGGAGCCTGACAGATGTCAGGTCTCTGGAACAGAATTGAGTCAGTGTCGTAAAGGGAATTTCTTTGGGTATGTAGATGCAGGTTCTTGGCTTATCTGAGCCGTGTGTGTCGAGAATTGTCTTACCTCCGATGTTACCGAGGCCACATATTCTGTTGTTCCTGATCCACGGCTCTTGGATCAGTGCGATTGTTCGGTGTTTAACCTCCAGTGCCCTGCGTAAGCTAGCCGTGGCAGTCTGGCTATGCTGGAGGTTATTTTGGATTATGTTGAGGGGGACTGGTGGAGGTGGAGTGGGGTTAATCGGAGACGGATCCATCGGAAAGTCCCTCCGTCTCCACCTCCCGGTGTTTGTCGTCGTCGTGTATGTCCCCTGGCGACGAGGCCAGGAGTTGGTCGTTCCAGCCGGGTGATGCGGCCGGTATGGTGTCGTCGTCATCGGCCATTGCCGCTCGGGCCATCTCCTCCTCGAGCTGGGCAATGTCCGTGTCGCCCGTCTGTGTCATCGTCGTCGGGTTTGTCGTCTGTGTGCTGTCGGTCTGGGTGTCGGCGGGGCGGGTCGTGGGCCAGAAGCGCACGTATATCGACCCTAACAGGTACGATATCCGTCGCTCCCGCCCCAGGACCTTTTCAGCTTCCTCCGGTGGCAGCCCTAGGGTCAGGTAAGTCCCGTAACGGTCGCCACCGATGGTAGTTGCCCTGTACAACGACCACCTTGTAAGGTCGTACCAAGTGTTCTGGCGGATCAGGATACCGTGGAGTCTGCTTATGTCACCTCTATAGCGAGGGACGAAGAGCGAGGCTCGGACACGGGTGGGTACGTCGGTCTGTCTGAGCACCGTCAGTGTCTGGTCATTTTCGGGTAGTCTGATGTGGGGCACATTTTGGGTCAGCCAGGTCAGGGCATTGTCATCTTCGCACCATATCTGCACCGTGCCCTCCGCTACCCGTGGGTATCCGCGGAAGGCCGGGAGTGGCGTCGACGGGTCCGAGTCCAATAGTCTGTCCTCTAGGGCGGTCTTGATGTGCTCGGCCTCATCCCTAGTTAGCTCCCTACCGGGGTGGGGAAGGCAGATTGCTACGGCGAGCCGCGCAGGAATGTCCTTCGTGGCGCGCGCGTAGGTCCTCTGCCCCCCCTGTGCGGAGTGAACCCTCACACGCTTAGCGTCCCCCTGGAGCGTGCTAGGTGAGGCCGTGTCGTCGGGGCGCGTCCTCTTCCCCGGCCCCGTTCCACTCGGTACAGGCTTCGGGTTTGAGGTGCCGGGCTGGGCGTTGGGTAATGGCAACGTCCGGCGTGTGGCATGGGAGCGCTTGCCCCTGGTGCGTTTAGGTCGGGTGTGGGTTATGTCAGTGTCTTGGGGTCGGGCGGCGACCCCGGCAGGTACTTTCGCTTTCGCTTGCGGAGGCTCTTCGCGCTGGGTTGCCCCTGCGCGTACCTGTCCCCGCTCGCTTGGGTCCGCGTCCGGTCGCTTTTCGCACTGGGTTTCCCCTACGCGTACTTGCGACTGGTCGCGTGGCTCCGCGTCCGGCCGCCTGTCGCGCTGGGTTTCCCCTTCGCGTGCATGCAGCCGGTCGCGTGGCCCCTTGTCCAGCCCCTTTTCGCGCTCTGCGCGTACTCGTGGCTGGACTCGTACCCACCCTTCAGCGTCCGATCGCGCTTCGCGCTGGCTGTTGCCTTCGCGAGAACTACGCTCTCGGTCGCCTACTTCATTTTCTCTGGCTGGGAGTTTTCCGCGCTTTTCCAGGCGTACTTCGTCAACTACAGCCGTGAGATTGGTACAGCTGCCAGGTCCGTCATCTTTCCCCGTGTCAGTCTTTTTGTGTCGGTCTGGGTTATGGTCTATGTGGGTGGAGCTGCCCCGCACGACGCTCTGTTGCCAGAGGTTCGCGGGGGTCATGCCTCGTGTCGTGGGTGTTGGCGCGTGGGTCGCAGCCGGAGTTGGGTTTAAGGGCGCGTTAGTCGCAGCCAGGGTGGGATTTTTGGGCGCGTTATTCGCAGCCTGTGGGTTGGGCGCTAAGTCAGCTGCCATCCGCGCGGAGAAGCGCGGCATCAGGTTAACTATTCTGCAGTCTGGTGCTCCCCCCATACTACGATGGGAGCTAACCGCCGAAGCGGTGTGGGATTCCCCGGCTTGGCCGGGACCCACCTGGGTAGGTAGATTTTCATCCTGCATAATATTCATTTTGTTGGGGGGTGGGCTTTTTTGGAACCGAGGTTACCCTTCCTCTGGGAGCGACAGGACTGAGGGATAGGAGGGAGGGAATTTTATGGATGTGGGTGTGGGTTCTTTGTGGGTCACCCTAGGCCTGGGAGTTGACCTAGGGATTTAAGGATCGACGGGATCTGTGCGGATAAGGAGGGATGGCTTTGTTGGGTGATGGGCACATAGGACGATGGTATATGGGTTACCCTAAGCCTGGGATTTTGGCTTTCGGGAACTTCTCTTGTCCGGGATCTCTTTGAGAGATGCCCCGACCACGGGATCACCCACCAGCAGCGATGCAGCTGCCAGCGGTCGGCCCCGCAGCCGGAGTCGGGCTATCCGCAACCTGCCCACCCGCTCGGTTGCATGAGAAGAAGTGCCTGGCAGTCCGGGTCGCCCCACCACGGATGTACGTGTACATTCGTGTTGGGTCAATCCAGCCCCCCCCCGAGTGTGATGTGTATTTGTGGTAATAACATTGAATTGGCGTTATAGCTGTTAAGATGTTATTTACATTATTTTGAATAAATAAATATATAATATATAAATAAATAATCTCTCAAATAAGTTCATAAACTCACAAACCTATAAAAACAACAACATGCTACAAAAAAGCATTAAGCAGGAAATCGTTGGAAATAATTAACATGAAGTCGGTTAAAAACAAATCAAGGCCACCGACTTCCGAAGATTTTGCGCATAGTAGTGTGTTTTTGAAATCAATTTTTTTTTGTTTTTGGTTCAAATTACTTTATTATCGAATTTCACTCGTCCGCCTAACCGCAGTTTTACGTAAATAAGGGCAAAGGTTAAAGACAAATAAATGAATAACGAAACACTCAATAGGTATTAGTATGCGTATTGTACAATGTATTCAAACAGTAGGTAAGTACCTACCTATCTACCTTGCTGTAACTATATGTACGAATTGTACGATTTGTTATGGAGCCGAGAGTAGTCAATAATTGTTAGCCTAGTTTTGTACTCCTTTCGGGATTGCACTAGATATCCCTGGACACACTGTATATTGTAGGAGCTAAAGCTGTTTGTTAAGTGTACGAATCCCTGATAATTACTATACTAACACAACTACTAACTACACTACACTAACTAAATGGGCACAAAAATGCAATGTCATGTGACATGGTTCCAAAGTCACGTAAAATGGGAGTTTTAAGTTTTCAAGAATGTACTGGGTGTAAGTGTACTGACACCGACGCGACGCAAAACAAAATTACGATGGATTCAGTAGGTGGATGATTCTGGACCCGCTAGTGTTGGAATTTTTCGTCGATATTTTCCTAATTTTGAAAATCTTCCTGCTTTATTTTTACTGCAATCAGTTCAAAATCGTTATTCCTATCTAGCTCAATTATATTTTTAATTATTCTTCGTTGGCTTTCGTTGGAATCATGAATCCATGGTATTTTTAGGGTTCTGTGCCCAAAGGGTCAAAACGGGACCCTATTACTAAGACTCCGCGATCCGTCTGTCTGTCTGTCCGTCTGTCTGTCACCAGGCTGTATTTCATGAACCATGATGGCTAGACATGCATTGCATGTTGCATGCTTGCTTGCATTCTGCTTGCTTGCTTGCATGCTGCATGTATGATGTATACTTGTTTGCACGCCTGCTGCATGCATGGTGGTGTATGCTTTGTTTGCATGTTTTTAACAGGAAAATAAAAACCACATATCAAAGATGTTTACAATCAACTGTTTTTTAATGATTCTGTTTTGAATGATATATACTCGTATTAGACTAAATAGATTTATGTCTTTTGAGTGGTATATCAAACGATTTTATATTCAATGTATGTTATGCTTATAAAAATAAGTTACTTTAAAATTATATCAATCGTTTATTTTATTAACTGATCATTCTATCAAATAAAATTAAAGATTCAGTTGTTATATCTTGTAAATATTAGACATTTTGTAATTATATCATATATAACTTACCCTTTTTTTTCACGTCGGTGTCAGACACATCCTGTATAGAGCGTCAAAAAACAAAATAAAAAAACAGTTTTTGCAATGCATGTCCTCGAAAAGAGCGTTTTCCAAGCAGCCAAACTGTGCGGAAAGTGTCACTGTTTTTACTAGTGCTTTTTACTTGCCTGTATTTTTTTAATTTTTAACTCCAACGTCAGCCCGCCGCATAGAGTTTTTATTATTTGAGAAAAGTTTTAAAAATTAGTTAAGTACAATTAGTAAGTAAAACTAATACTCCATTTAAGGCGTTTTTAATTACTCTAGATTTAGATTATGAACAATAAATTAATGTTTCGTACCACTTGCTCAAAAAAGTGACATTCTATGCCACAAAAAGCGAACATAACAATAGTCATTTTTAATCTGTAAAAACAGGGAAAGAAAATTGTATACGTATATTGTATACTACTTACCGAAATTTATAATACATCTGTGTTTACACCATTGAGTTTGTATATAAAGCGTTATACATCTTTTTGAAAAAGGAATACGCATTTATTATGCAGTTATGATTATTAAATAAAATAACGAAAACCGACGAGGCCGTATGAGCTTGATGCCTTTGCTTTTCCGACAAAAAAATATTAGTCTACCAATTTGCCGCGTTTTTGTTTTCTTCAAATTATAAACGTTATGTTTATTTTTATAAATAAGTTAATGTTCTAAAATACTCAAATCAACTCTTCAACAATAAATGTACCAAACAAAAATGTAACTCTCTCTGTCAATAATTGGACCAATGTTTCGAATGTTAACTTTTACTTTTAATTGTCATTATTTTTAATAAATGCTTATCTCATATTATTATTGAGGTATTTTTTTCGCAAATGGTACGAAAAGTAGAGTATTTTCCTCGGAGATAAGCTGTCTTAGGCTAAGCACGCACTGCGATTTTTATTCGCGCGAAAAATATTCGCGCGAATTTTTTTCCGCGTACTGAATTTGACTAACACGCACTGCGGATAAAATTTCGCGCGATTTTTGTGTCCTTCTACCTGTTCATAGAGTTCAAAATATTCGCGCGAATTTATTCCGCGCCGCAGTGCGGTGGATTTTGTGGCAAAACACGGATTTCTTGCGATATCATTTCCGCGCGATTATTTTTCCGCAGTGCGTGCAGCTTCATACATTTCCATAGGTCACAGATGTGCGGAAATAAATTCGCGCGAATAAAAATCGCAGTGCGTGTTAAGCCTAGTCTCGGGTGAATTTAAATCCCTCGCTACACTCAGGACTCGTCTTAAATCCCTCGCTTCGCTCGTGATTTAAGTTATTAACACCCTCGCTACGCTCGGGAGTAAACCTCGGGTCCTACGTTACGCTCGCGATTTAAATCGTCACCCGTGACAGAAGACACTGCTTTATCCCCTTGGTTAATACTCTACTATTAAATATTCATTAAATATATTTGGCAGAATGAATATTTTGCTCGTGCCTTTTTGCGTTATGACGTGACAGCTATTTGCACATGCACAGTAGATATGCCGAGGAACTAATATTTAATCTGTGGATATGCTGAGCGCGCTTGAGCAAGCCCGCCATTTTATTAATTTCTTGCTTGTTTCAGATATGTTTTTTTATTTCCTCGCACAATACATGGTAAAATGTTTTATGATACACGTACGTAAGATGATTTTCGACTCGTGTCGATTTATCCGCTCACTCGCTTCGCTCGCTCGTGAATAAAAATACCACTCATCGGAAATCACCTACCTTCCGCACTCGTAGCATAAATAACTATTATAACACATTTGCTCGTAAAGGGTCTCTTATTTCACCAATTTCAATATCGTATTGTATCTCATTACGTACTTGTGCGTTATTGTAATGTAAAACGCACGAGTTTCTTTTTAATACGGTAAAACGCACGGTTTATCAAGATGCTCCGTGTAAAACGAACGGTATTTTTTTAATCTTAGCAAAGAGTTTTTATCAGAAAAGTCAACATTTTATTAATAAAATTAACTTTGGGCGATAAAATATAATAAATAAACATTTAATTTAATTAATTTTGACCATAAATTACAACCATTTATCTGTAACAAAACACAAAAATATTAATTTACTTTATTAGTAATACTGGCTGCTTTTGTACCCAAAAAAGCGCTAATGCGCGCGCATCGCTAATTTGTGAACAAGTAAAAATTATTTCGCGCGCTTTTCCTTTTCGCTGTATTGTTTTTATTTGAAAATGTCGTCAAATAATGATGAATTTATTAATTCGACACCGTCAGAAGTATCAGAGGCAGCGAAAATGGCTACTCTAAGCCTCTTGCCCGAAAAATCGACCTATAGATACTTACAAGCGTATCAAAATTTCATCTTATGGAAAACAAGCAAATATGCAAATTATTTTCAGAAAGTGTGTTTTTATTGCCTATTTCATGGTTCTTTCTCAATAATATAAGTCAAGCTCATTGTGGTGCTACTATTCAATGCAAAAAGCACTAAAAACAAAACATGGTATTGATATAAAGTCATAATCCAACTTGCTGGCATTTCTAAAAAGACGCTCAAGTGGCCATGTGAGTAAAGGCCAGACTGCACTAGGCGTAACTGCGCGTCAGCGGAGCGACGCGACAAAATATATTGTATGAGATAAAGTGTCGCGTCGCGTAGTTACGCTGTCGCGTAGTGCGGTTTATCTCATACAATATAATACAAAGTATATTTGGTCATGTCGCGTCGCGTCGCTCCGCTGACGCGTAGTGCGGTTTATCTCATACAATATAATACAAAGTATATTTGGTCATGTCGCGTCGCGTAGTTCCGCTGTCGCGTAGTGCGGTTTATCTCATACAATATAATACAAAGTATATTTGGTCATGTCGCGTCGCGTCGCTCCACTGACGCGTAGTGCGGTTTATCTCATACAATATAATACAAAGTATATTTGGTCATGTCGCGTCGCGTAGTTCCGCTGTCGCGTAGTGCGGTTTATCTCATACAATATAATATAAAGTATATTTGGTCATGTCGCGTCGCGTCGCTCCGCTGACGCGTAGTGCAGTTTGACCTTTAAAAGTCGAAAGTATTTTCGGGTGACAATGTCAAGAAGTTCCTAAAAGAAGCTCCGGATTGCCGATATTTGGCAACAAAGGTCAGCTGAAACTAAGTTGTTGTTATTAACTTCTTTCACTTTCGTATTTCTTTACAATATAGGTGTTTTTTACGCTGTTTTATCTCTTTTCAGGTTGTATTAATATTCGGCATAAATGGTGCATGTAGACGTCAAGATTTGGCAAACATCACAACTAATGATGTCGAGAACCATGGGCGGGTTCTTCTTGTCCAGGTCAAAACCACAAAGAATAAAATTCCAAGATCGTTCACAACACAGGGGCCTTTTCACGACATAGTGAAGAAATACGAAGCGTTTCATTCAACAAAAGCGATGTATAACAGATTTTTTTCAAAATTACCAAAATTTAAATTGCACTAGATGATCCACATGAATACACAGGGCACAGTTTCAGAAACTCTTCGGCTTCATTGCTCGCCGATTCAGGTGCGAACTTATTGACACTAAAACGCCATGGAGGGTGGCGGTCGAACAGTGTAGCCGAAGGCTACATAGATGACTCGATGAGAAATAAAGAAGAAATTAGCTCCCGCATTACAAGGAATATAAATTTGGAGCCAAGTGTTGACTCTCGACCATCTACGAGCATACACGCGTACATGCCACCATCGTCGCCGCCGCCGCAGCCACCTCCGTCGCCGCCACCGACTGCAGAACTCTGTGGTCTCGTTTTTCTTAGTTTCACTCAAAAGAGTGAGAGAGAGTCTTTTTTTTATATTCCATAGGCTCGCGCTTGACCACTATCTCACCTGATGGTAAGCGATAATGTGATAAAAGTGGTCGACGGTGAATCACGCTTGCCTAGAAATAACCTATTCACTCTTGACTTAAAGACCCCTAGATTGTAGCTGTCAGGAAACACAGACTCCGGCACGGAATTACACTCCTTAGCTGTACGCATAATAAAAGTGTTCCCAAAACGTTTGGTGCGTATGGGTGGGATGTCCACCATATACCGATGGCGCATCGCCGTACGTCTGGTAGTCCGACGATGAAACGGGCTAGGTGGAATTAGATTATGCAATTCCAAAGCACATTCGCCGAAGTGTAACCGATAAAAAACCGACAAACTGGCAACTCGACGACGATGTTCAAGGCTCTGGAGCTTTGTCTTGACCAGTGCTTCATCGCCGATGAGCCTCTTGGCCCGCTTTTCGATCGACTCCAGTGCATCAAGCTGGTATTTGGCAGATCCATCTCAGAGATGAGAACAGTACACCATGCATGATCGAACTTGCGCTTGATACAAAGTTGAGCAGCTGTTCCGGCGTGAAGTACTTTCTCACCTTTGCAAGGATCCCCAACTTTTTGGCAGCCAGCTGAGCCTTTGCCTCAATGTATGGGCCAAAATTGAGAGACGATGTCAAAGTAACGCCAAGAAGCTCAAGATGGTCCGTTATTGGCACGGTCAGATCTCGGAAAGTTGGAGCCGGGTGAAATCGGCTCTTTTTTGCGGAAAAAAGACACGCCTGGGTTTTAGTAGCATTAAACCTGACCAGATCGGAATCGCCTCATTCGGAGACTGCCGGTAGCCCGTGCGTTGGACTAGTATCTCTCAGCAACAGTGATGTCGTCTGCATACCCAAATGTGCCGGGTTTTAGCAGATCGTTAATGTGCAGCAAGAATAATGTTGCTGAAAGTACCGACCCTTGAGGGACCCCGGCATTGATATCCAATTGGTCCGATGAGCAGCCATCGATAACTACTCGAATGGACAGATCTCTCAGGAAGTCTGCTATCCAATCACACAGACCACCGGGCAGACCGAATGAAGGAAGCTTACCAATAAGGCTTTCGTGCCAGACCCTGTCAAAAGCCTTCGAGATGTCGAGGGAGACGGCAAGCGCTTCCCCGTGTCTCTCCATGGCCTCACTCCATATGTTAATGGCATACGCTAGAAGATCCCCAAAAGATCGATTTCGGCGGAAGCCGTATTGGTGGTCACTAAGGATATCATTAGTTTCTAGGTATGCCAGGCGCTTTGTGTTAAGTAAGTACACGCTCCATACTCTGTAAGAGTATGGACGTTACTGAGATGGGTCTGTAGTTGGCCGGGTCAGCTCGACTACCCTTCTTGGGCACGGGCTGTACGTTAGCTTGCTTCCATGCTTTCGGCACTTTTCCAGTCTCATACGAAAGGCGAAATAGGCGAGTCAAGATCGGAGACAGTTAAGGCGCACAGGTTTTAAGAACTATTGCTGGTATTCCATCAGGGCAACTAGCCTTGTTCACGTCGAGGTAGCGCAGCACCCTATAGACGTCCTTTTGATGGATGCGAATGTCTGACATTCTCGTCTCGCATCCATCAGGAAAAGTAGCGAGTTGCGCGTCACCAGGATTCAGACGCGAAGATTCCACAAAAAGAGAGGCGAATAAATTTGCCTTCTCTTCAGCGGAGTGGGCCAGCGAACCGTCGGATTTCAGCAGTAGTGGTAGTGAGGGACGGCAGAAGTTCGTCTCGACCGACTTAGCCAGGGACCAAAACGCTTTACTACCTGCTGGGTGAGAAGCAAGTTTGGTCCCTATTCGGCCTATGTGGTCGAACCGGGCCCTTCGCAAAACCATCTTGGCGGACTTGGCAACCCTGTTGAAGGCCTTCTTCTTCCAATCCACCTCACTCGCTTTGCGCGATCGAGCGTCGACCCATGCCAGGTACGCCTCATGCTTAAGCGCGTCGGCACGATAACATTCGGCGCCAAACCATGGCTGGTCAACGCTGGACATTGTTACGTCAGAGAACGGAATGTAGTTCTACCATTCCCTGACGCAAAACATCCGTCACGGCGTCCGCGCACGACGAAGGATCAGCTGAAGAAAAGGATAGCATGCGTAGAAAGATCGCATACCATCCCAATCTGCTGACTTGTACCGCCAAACCCGCTGGGTGCCTCTTGGGCACCCAGCGGGCATCCCAATGCGGGGAGTAGACGGACACTGATTTTACCAGACAGTGGTTGGAACTACCCAAAGGTGAAGTTATCGACACAGAGTATCGGTCTGGATCTGTTGTCAGCAGAAGGTCCAAGCAATTGGCCGTGTGCGAGTCAACGTCCGGTACCCTTGTTGCTCCCTGGACCAGCTGGGTAAGGTTTAGCGCAAGTGAAAACTTTCGCATCTCCCGTCCAGCATGGTCAGTGCTCTGGTATGGGAAGAGCCACTCCTGGTGGTGGGCATTAAAGTCCCCCAGTAACACTAATTGGGCGGAAGGGTACCGCTGCTGTGTCGCGTCAGCAGCCTCACTGAGGTACTCTGTGACCCTGGTTGTCTCCTGATCTCCGCTGTGCGAACGGTAGACACAGGCGTAGATAATTTTATCCTGACCTGTGTCCACTAAAGCCCACAGCGTTGAGAATCTGGAGTCCTCAAGGTTACGGAGGCGCCGATAGCAAGTATCGTCACGGGCGTACATACACACACCCGCGCGCGGTTTGAAATTGTACTCCAGGATAAACCCTGGGTAAGATATGTACGACACGTCTGACGGACTCGTTATCTGCGTCTCCGTAAGGAAAAACAGCGATGGTTTCTCAGCCTCCAAGTGGTAGTGGACTGCAGAGAGATTTGAGTGCAGAGCTCAAATGTTGTTGAGGTGCACTTTGTGGGGGAGGGGGTGAAGCCGCTGTTTTAGTCCAATATTCTTTTTCCTTGGCATCATTGTAGTAGAGTGAATGGAGGTGAGGCGAAGGAAGTGAGACGAGGTTCTACGCTGCTAACCTACAGACACGCACTGAAAAGATGACATCATTGGGGCACTAGTCCGGAGACTGCGGGGACGCCCGAGCCCCCCGGAATGTCCATCGGGCCCTCCCCATCTGGTCGCCAACCAGCACGATGGTAAACAGCAGCTGCCAGCAGTGGAACAGCTGTCTCGACCCAACTCCTCTAGTTGGCTACATCGAGCATCGTAACCGGAACACGGCTAGGCCGCTTGGTGGTACGTCTTTGCCCGGTGGGTGGTCGCAAGCCTTCGGCCGAAACCCACTACCAGTTATTGTCACCTGATTTGCACCACCCGCGGACTAGTGTAGGGAATCAAAGGGTACACTCCTACGGACGTGGGTGACTCGGCCCCCAAAAACTGATGAAATTGTAACTAATAATAATAACTTGACAACATTAAAAATGCCAACTGGCAACGTAATAATCAATTTTACAAATTGTTCAAATTGCCGTGCGTGGGAACCCGTACGGAGGGATGAAGGAATCCTGGTGGTGAGAGTGCAGCAGGTTGCACACAACACACCACTTTGGTCCGGATTTCCTCTCACACGGGAGGTTGTGGGGTAGCTACCCACGATCAATCGGCTGAGGCATCCCATAAGCGGACTGTCATACGAGGGTCGGTTTAGTGAGTCCGCCAGAGAATTAAATTTTGTGGTGGGCATAGATATAATAAACAAGGAGATATGCCCGGTAAACGAAAATATATCGGAAACCCCGTGTTTGCAGTTTGCCCCTACCATACGGCAACTACTACACATGCAGTTCTGTAAAGGCAATAGATACGCAGTCACGCACACACCCGCATTTCTTAAATCAGAACTACTACTACTACATCAATCTATTATAAACCTTGTAAATAATTTTGTATATTGACATTAGTATTGTGATATCAGTATTGTATATTGACATGATAATTTTATATTGACATTAGAATTGTATATTGACATTAGATTTGTTTATTAACATTAATATTGGATATTGAAATTTGTAATTTTTACCTATATTGACATAGCCTTATTATCTGTTTTTCAGTCTATGTCTTGACATGTACTGTTTTGACATTTTGTATTTTGATTATAATATTGTTCCTATTATTATTTGTTTCTATTTTTATTGACATTGATTTCTATTGATATTTATATTGACATTGACTTTTATTAATTTGTATTATGCAATTCTTTATAATTGTTGTTTTATTGTCCAGGCTTATTTTATTTAATTATTAAGATTTAGCTGGCTTGAGTTTTTTTTTAATTATTTGAAAACATTTGTACGCCCTCTGGCATAACATAGCGCACTATTTATTACCTGTATATACCACTATTATTGTACCTATGTTAAAAAAATGAATAAATGACTTATGACTTATCTCATCAAACACAACGTGTATTTACCATGCACCGTACACCTTACCCACACAAAAATATCGGTCGATATTATTGTGCTGTGCAAAAGCAATTTATTTTACATTTACACTAGTGATTGACTAAATCGGCAATTTATCGATTCTCCCATTTATTATAGTATATATTTTTTAGGGTCCTGAAAATAAAATACATAAAAACAGCATGTCCAGAAAATATTATAATAAAAATAAACAATACGTACCTAAAAATATATATTATTAAGTAAATAAAAAAATTCAATCAGTCGAAAATCCGGTTATGTTGGTTTAGGCTGCCAAAGCGTATTGAAACAGGAGATATTGTTGAACGCTGCTATGGTGTTTACTCAATTACCTGTAAAGTCGAGGAATTTGTGCAGTACTTGACAGTTTGGTATTACTAGGGTGGCATTTTTTGTCAAAATGTTTGTAATGCATTTTTCTACTATGCTGTATTATCAAAATAAGTAATAAAGTTTATTTCACATCGACCTGCCAACCGGGTTAAAACGGTTGACAAATTGAAAAATAAACTATGAAAGCAATATTTCATTCGTCAATCGACTTTGTTGTCGATAGCCTACGTTAGTGGATCTGCACAAGCACATCACTAACTCATCGCAAGAAGCAGCGTACAGCCGTACTACGCGATGCATCCGCTTTATAAAGTATCGTCTTGTGATTTTTACATTGCTTGTCCAGTCACTCAGCTACAAACAGAGGTAGTGGTTAAGAAGCAATGTATTTAATGCAAAAATAGTACAGTCGCTGTGCTATTTGAAAACAAAAATAACATAGTAGAAGCAAGAAATATTTTACGAATTTGTTGTTTTTCATGATTTTAAAGAGAAATGTAGTAAAATACTTGTATTTACTTAAGATAAGTGATTCCATGATTTACAAAGTTTTGTTTTAGATTTCGGTTTTTACAAGAAACCACTGAACAACACGGCATTCTTATAACTTGTCACGATCACGGTCGAAAGCGCAATAGTTCGCGAAGACGGCAATTTGTCTATGACATGCTCAGTCAGACCACGTCGCGCGGGCACCGACACGCCCCCTTGCCACTTCTCCTGTATTTTATATTTCTATGGTGGTGGGGGATTACCGGAAAACATGTTGAGAATACTGTAGTTGGGAATCTGCTTTATTTTATTTTATTTTTTTTAATTTATTTATTGTAGGTCGCTTTTTAACATCTAAGGTCATTAGCGACCACAGTAAACATTATAGTAGAATAGGTTACATTAGTTTATATATATTAGAATAGGTTACATTAGTTTATACATATTTATCAATTTCAAAAACGTTAAGGTTCTTGTATAACCGTCCTTATTTAGACAATCTTTTAGACTAGAAGGTACATTGCAAATTTGTCTTTCTTGACTGTAAGCCGTGCATTCAACTAGAAGATGTATAACTGTCAAGTCCACTCCACATTTGCATTTGTTTTTATTAGCTTTAGTTATAAGATGAATGTGAGTTAAGTTTGTGTGTCCTATACGTAATCTGGTAATTACCACTTGATCCCTTCTGAATCTGAATGAAATAGATTTGTCAAAAATTGAATTTCTTATACCAATTAATTTAGTTGTATTTTCTATTTTCCAGTAATGATCCCAAAGAATTTTGACTTTATGTTTGAAGTATTTTTTTATTTCGGTTGGAGTAGATTTTATTGTTTCGAAAATCTCATTTTCATTGGTCGAATTTTTAGCTTCAGTATCCGCTCTTTCGTTGCCAACTATTCCTTGATGACTTGGAATCCATATAATTTGAAATTTGTAATTATTATTAAGAAGATTTATCATTTTTTGTTTAATATCAACAATAAGCGGAACTGTATTGTTTAAATTTTGTAATGCTGTTAGACATGATTTCGAGTCGGTATAAATAATATATTTTTCTAAATTAGATTTAGTATGTATTATTTCTAAAGCTTTAAGTATAGCTATTGCTTCGCAACAAAAAATTGAATGAAATTCCCAAAGTCTATATCGATAACAACTATCATCAGACACTACTGCACATCCTGATCTTCCATCCATAACTGATCCATCGGTAAAGAAAGTTTTACAATCATGATATCTGTTAGTAATTTCATTATACAAGTTTTTGTATATACGTAGAGTTGTATTATACTTTAAATTTTTGGCTCGTTCTAAGTTAATAGGGAATTCAATGGTTTCCCATGGACCGCAGGTAAGTAATTTTTTTGTAAAAACCGGGGGAATCTTAAGTTTTAATTCTTTCAAATATTTAGCTGCTCTAATTCGTAAGGGTTGCGGTAAATTAGGTCGAAATTCATATTCTATATCTGTAGAAGTTGATTTACCATAGTAATTATAAGTTGGATTTTCAGGACAGGATAGTATATTTATAGCGTATACAATTACAAGTTCCTTTCTTCTAAATTCTAATGGCATTTCTCCAGCTTCAGCTAAAATGCTTTTAATAGGGCTTGTTTTAAACGCACCAATACTAAGACGAAGAGCAGTATTTTGAATGCTTTCTAAGGAATTTAAGGTACGACTTTTGGCAGAATCATATATAACAGAGCCGTAATCTAGCTTTTGCCTAATTAAAGCACGATATGTATTAATCAGGCATTTTCTATGTGTGTGTTGCCAGTGATGACATATGGCTCTGAGACGTGGTCGCTAACAATGGGCCTTATCAGAAAGCTTACAGTCACTCAAAGGGCAATGGAGAGGGCTATGCTCGGCGTTTCCTTGCGTGATCGAATCAGAAATGTTGAGATCCGTAAGAGAACCAGGGTTACCGACATAGCCCGAAGAATTGCCAAACTTAAGTGGCGGTGGGCAGGGCACATTGCTCGCAGAACGGATGGCCGATGGGGCAGAAAGGTTCTGGAGTGGCGACCGCGAACCGGAAGACGTTGCGTTGGAAGGCCTCCCACCAGGTGGACTGATGACCTGGTGAAGGTTGCAGGAATCCGCTGGTTGCGGGACGCACGGGACCGGTCAATGTGGCGACGCTTGGGGGAGGCCTATGTCCAGCAGTGGACGTCTTTCGGCTGATATGATGATGATGATGATGAGGCATTTTCTATCAGAACCCCAAGTTGTTGATGATAGTACCTTAATTATATTTAACCTTTTATGGCATTCAGATTTTAGTATATTTACGTGTGTATTCCAAGTCATTTTTTTATCAAAAGTTAATCCTAAAATTCTTATTTTATTTACTTCTTTTAGACTATGTTCATTTAAGGTTAATTGTATGTTTCTAGTTTTACTATTCTTTTTAGACAATATTATGAATTGAGTTTTAGTTTTAGAAAATTTGAATCCTGATTTTGTGGACCAATCTTGAAGATTATTAAGAGTGTTTTGTATTAATGTTAACGTAGGATTCAGTGTCCTGCCACTACAAGTTAAGGTCAGGTCATCAGCAAACAAAAATCCTTTAACTGGTTTTGCCATACAAGACAAAACATCATTTATAGCTACTAAAAACAAAATTACACTAAGCACCGCTCCTTGAGGTAGGCCATTTTCTATGGGAACAGAGTTAGATAAAGTATTATTTATTCTTACTTTAATTGATCTTCCTGACATGAAGTTTCTGACGAACGCTAGGACGTTCCCTTTGATATTAATATCTTGTAACAATTTTAGAACCCTGTGTTTCCAAACCATTTCATAAGCTTTTTCTTTATCCATAGCTACAATAACTGTATAATTATCATTTGCAAAACTGTCAAGAACTTCACTTTCAATGTTCATTAAATGATCTATTGTTGATCGAAATCCATATTGAAAAGGAGAAAAACATTTATTAGTTTCTAAATACCATCGAATTCTTTTACTTATTATTTTTTCAAGAATTTTACAAAGATTACATGTTAAAGATATGGGTCTGTAACTAGAGTCTAGACTTGGTATTTTTTCAGTTTTTAATATGGGAATGACTAAGGCTTCTTTCCAGTTATCTGGAAATACCTGCTTTTGCCATATAAAGTTGTATAATTTAAGTAAGTAATTTAGTCCACTGCTGGGCAAATGTTTAATTATAATATTAGATATATTGTCAGGTCCTGGACTAGAATTTCCTATCTGAGACAACACCGATAGCAATTCATGCATAGATATTTCCTTATTAATTGGGTTAGAATTATCAAAGGTATCGAAATTACATTCAATTTCCTGACTATTTTTGTATTGTACAAAATCATTATTATAATTATTCGAGCTAGAGTTGGTTGCAAAGGTTTTAGCTAATAAGTAGGAAGTTTCAATTGGGTCAGATGTAAAAGTACCGTCAGATTTTTCTAGAACAATGTTGTTGAATCTATTGATGCGGTGGTTAAGTTTTTGTATCTTTTTCCACATGTCCCCAATAAGGGTTTTGCTGTTAATAGATGATACCCAATTTTCCCAATACTTTTTTCTTCTTTCTTTGAGAAGCCTTCTATAGAATGCTCTTTTTTTATATTCAATTTTATATATCGAATTAGGGTCATGTCTAGCAAATTTTTTAAACAGTTTTAAAGCCTTTTTAGTTTCTCTTATTGCGGTTTGACATTCATCATTCCACCATGGCAAATTGTTTTTCCTGAATGAACCCGATGTTTTTGGTATTGACTTGTTGGCGGCTTCAATAATTAATTCGGTGAACTTTTCAACAATATCATTGACATGATAATCAAAGGTAGAACTTATAATACAGGAATAATTTTATCGATCTCTTCTCTAAATATTAGCCAATCAGCTTTATCAAATATCCATTTTTTAGGTAATTGAATATTGTTTTGTATATCTTGCGTAATAAGAGATTTAATTGTTATTGGAAAATGGTCACTGTCATACAAATCATCTAAAGCATTCCATTCAAAATATGACGTAATATTTTGTGAAGCCAAAGTAAGATCAATATTGCTCGTTCGACCAGTATTACTGTCAAAATGTGTAGGTTGGCCGTTGTTTAATAATAGTATATCCTGGTGTTCATCAAGCCATTCAGCTATTATTCGACCTCTCATATCACATTTTTCAGAACCCCAATAAAAATGATGGCTGTTGAAATCACCTAGAACTATGCAAGGGGTCGGAAGCTGATTAATTAAGTGATTGAATTCGTTTATGGCAAGTGGAGTACTATTAGGTAGATAAACATTGCATATGGTCATAGCGAAGGGGAATTTAATTTTTAGCTATTACTTCTAAGGATGTGTTTATTTGTATTTCCTCAGGAAAGGTATGTGGTTTGATAAACATAGCTACTCCACCACTAGCCCTGTTATTCTGCAACCGATTTTTATAAAAACTTTCGTACCCATTCATAGAAGCACAATAACTAGCAGTGAAATTAGTTTCTTGTAAACAAATGCTGGTTGGACTTAACCGACTGACTAAAAGTTTTATATTTTCTAATCTTTTAAAGTAACCGTTAACATTCCACTGTATAATGTCCATATTATTAATATATGACAAGAAATATATATATATATATATTATATGTGTTACTTACTTAAAGTTAAGAAAAAATAAATGTATGTGTAGTGTATGTAGATGTCAATAGATCGCGCTACAAGCCGATAACAGTATTGTAATGTTGTCTCGTACGCATACGTCGCTCGGTTATAAATACCGGTCCGAGTAGTGGGGCGATCAGTCGTTATCGGTCTGTTGGCCTGTGCGGTGGTGCGTTGGCGAGTCGACTATTAATATTGATAAATGTGCATATTTTACATTGGCGACGAGGATAAAACCGTAGAGTGAAATAAAGTTGTTTTTCTCTAAAAGGAACATGAAGACTTTGGTTACAATGCATTATATTCCATTCTATTCTATAATAATAAAAAAATAAAACAAGAAAAAAAATGTGTGTGACGGTGACAGTTAAAATCAGTGGCGGTTCGTTTTGAAGCGCATCAAATGTATACGATAAGTAGTGCACTTGCTGAGTAGTGCTGTGGAATTCAACCTCGTAAACACACACTGTGCACACTGTTCGCACACAACACCGTCTGCGTCGTATTGTTTTGGTCCCACCAAAACTGAATGCAGTAGAAGTAAGCCCTTCTGCTTCGCGTCTACAAGCCAGGAACAATGTGGGACTAATTTAAGGAGTCGTCTAGTTTTCTACGAATACCCTCAGAATCTCGAATACTGAAAAATAAGTCCAGAGTGGAGCAACAAGAAAGCTAGCAACAAACAAGGAGCTGGACAGGTCAATGAGGAGCGTGTGTATGTGTGGATTCATATACACGGCTCTTTATGCCAATCTGGTGAGTCGTTTTCATTCATTTTCAAAGATCGATCGATCGATGGATCGATCGATCGATTTTTGTCTTCAGATCTTAATTCACTTGCTTACTTTTAAAGTAACATGATGATAGTATTAGATCCCGCGATCGCTATCTTTTGAAATCTGTAAATATTATAGAATGAATAATGACGCTCACGATCGCATACAAAGGATGCCTCTAAATTGTGCTCCTAACGAGTTAAACGTAGAAAACAGTGAGGAGACTTCCTCCACCGAGCAGGAGAGCACATACCGTAGCTCACACTGTACGCACTTTTCTGTAGTCGTACCTGCAATTCACTTGTGAGTTGTTCAGGGGGCGATGGGCAGCTGGTGGTGTAGCGGGGACACGGGTCTCATAGGAGATTCGTTGTATTGGTTTTGTAATAACCTAGAAGTCATAGACTCTATGTGAAGTGATGTGTGATAATCACTTGAGGTTGTGACGATATGGGTGGCATGAGTGTTACTAGCTGCTGCGGCAGTCGTGCCATGAGCGTTGTATATGATCTAAGCTGATACGGTTTCTGATCAATTACTACTAAGGCTTAGAGGAACTTTTCGCTATCGGTGATCGTTAGACACTGAAGGCTTTAAATAGGCACGCTTAGAACTTGGAAGTATACACACGATAGGTTTAGGAAGATGATAGTGGATCACGTACTCACGTTCCAGTCGATGTTGATTTCGATAATGATGTTTAATGAGCAAGCTGTAGAAGGTCGAGTAATTCAGTCTATCAGCCGTAGCATATGTTTGATCGTACCAGTAGTTAAGCCTAATCTTGGCCGTAAATCGGTATAATTGAGGCAACACAAGTAGTCCGTAGGTTCGCGATATTGCGTTTAGCTCTTTTGGAGGTCTGGGTCTAGATAGACCATTGTGTGAGGGCAATACAATTGCTGGACGGTTTGAGAGCCGTGGCGTTAAAGGCTTTACTCGAGGGTTTCTGTTGACTTGGCAGTTTTGCTGCAGTAGAGTTTCGAAGTTTCTTTGGAACGACTATGGTTAAAGTCAGTTAAAACGTAAAATTTGATTGAAATAAAACTAAAATTCTAAAAGAGTTGAATTGAATTGGTTAAGAATAGCCTAGTTGGCCTTTGTGGCAACTGTGAGCCTAGGTGGCAACCGCTGGCATAACATAAAATCACGCATGTGGTGTATTATTGGGAAGTTCCTGATGGAGAAACCGAGTGACACTGCCGACCTGGGAGTCGAATCCGTGACCTCATGATTAGTTATTTGATTTGAGCTACATGATTAGTTCTAAAATAATAAATCAAAGAGCACACAAATGCAGTAGAACGTACTTACAGGTCATTAAATTGACAGGCAGTAGAATATAGCTACTGGTCATTAAAATGACAGGCAGTAGAAAATAGCTACTGGTCATTAAATTGACAGGCAGTAGATTATAGCTACTGGTCATTAAATTGACAGGCAGTAGAATATAGCTACTGGTCATTAAATTGACAGACAGTAGAATATAGCTACTGGACATTAAATTGTCAGGCAGTAGAATATAGCTACTGGTCATTAAATTGACAAGCAGTAGAATACACCTACTGGTCATTAATTGACAGTCATTAGAGAATGACAGTAATAGCAGTAGAGTATACCTACTGGTCATTAAATTGACAGTCATCAGAGAATGACAGTAATAGCAGTAGAGTATACCTACTGGTCATTAAATTGACAGTCATCAGAGAATGACAGTAATAGCAGTAGATTATGCCTACTGTTCATTAAATTGACAGTCATCAGAGAATGACAGTAATAGCAGTAGATTATGCCTACTGGTCATTAAATTGACAGTCATCAGAGAATGACAATAATAGCAGTAGATTATGCCTACTGGTCATTAAATTGACAGTCATCAGAGAATGACAATAATAGCAGTAGATTATGCCTACTGGTCATTAAATTGACAGTTATCAAAGAAAAAAAAAAGAGAGAAGTCAGCAGTAGTGGTACTTTATATGTACATACTGGTCACACCCGGAAGACCCAAGAAATGAGATCTGGTGTGTAGAATACTTCACCGTTGCTGATTGGAACAGAGGCAGTGGCACGCGTCCGCAAATTCACTTACCGCGGGAGCGTCGTGTCATAGACTGGAGGTAGTGAAGAGGACATCGCATCAAGGATTGCTAAAGCACGATCAGCTACCTTCGCACAGCTGAGACCTGTTTGGCAATCGCGGAAACTGACCTGAAGGATCAAACTTAAAACTTTCTCAACTCAAATCCGTGCTGCTTTACGGTGAACGGTCACAAAAGACATCTCACGCCAGATCCAAGTCGTCGTCAACCGCTGTCTTCGTCGCATACTCGGCATTTACTGGCCCGAGACCATCACCAACGTAGAGCTTTTGGGGCAATGCCACGAGAGCCCGATTGACCGCCAGATCAAGCGTCGTAAATGGAGTTGGATCGGCCACACGCGGCGAAGGGATTCTGATCATATACCTAAGAAAGCGCTGGATTGGAATCCCCAAGGCAAAAGAAAGCGTGGCCGTCCCCGTCAAACCTGGATGAGAGGATGCTGCGCAACTTCCCGGACGCTGCCTGGCCGAGTGAGATTCGACAGTTGACCTCTTTCTCGAGGCTGGACATGCCTAGCTGGACTATTCGTCCCAGGTAGGCATGGTCGTCCACGGCTGCGGGTGTGGAGTCTCCGATCTTGACGGGAATGGGTGCGACATGGGCGTTTAACCTCACTTTGGTTTTATCCAAATTAATTTTTGGACCCACTCTTTCGGAAGCTCTACTGAGGTCATCAAGCGTTGTACTGGGGTCCTCCATGGTCTCAGCCATGACAGCTATATCATCGGTGAACCGAAGGCGAGTGAAGTGCTCGCCGTTGATTTCGGTGCCTGGCCCTCTCCGGTACGGAGCCTTGAAGGCGTCCTCCAGTGTAGCGGTGGAAGGTTTCGGAGGTGGCGTCTCCCTGTACCACACCTCGCTGCGGAGGGATGGGTTCCGGAGCCAGTTCGCAAGGTCGGACTAGCGTAATGGCATTTTTGTGCAGGCGCTTCGGCACTTCGATGTACCGGTGGTCGATTTGGCGCCGTTGGAGGGACTGCAGTGCAGCCCAAGTCTCGATCAAGTCGAGGACTTTCACGTGTTTCATAGACGCTGAGTGGAAAGGCAGGTTGTTGTCTTCGGCTCTCTGTATAGCCTGCCGCAGCGTACGTGTATGGTCTACGGTGCTGGAGTTTGTTCGGAGGCTCGAAGTCGTCGGGCCTGCGCGCGAGACGATTCGTGTATTAATTCATTAGTGCCAGGTAACTAATTAATAACATGAGTTCTCAACTTACGTTAGAGAAATTTGATGGAGAGGGGGAACATTCATCAGAAAGCCTGAAATGGGTATCAGAAAATGGAATAGAAGAAGAAGAGGAAGGGTCAAAGGAAGCACTAAATTAAACCAGCAAATGATTTTTAAATATTATTGTTCTGTCATTTTGTTATGCCAGAGATGCCAGTTCATTAATAATAAAAATAAGAATATGCTAAATGTCTTATTAATAATTCTGGTTACATACAACTGGTTAAAACAAGGAAGGGAATGTAGTGTATGTAGATGTCAATAGATCGCGCTACAAGCCGATAACAGTATTGTAATGTTGTCTCGTACGCATACGTCGCTCGGTTATAAATACCGGTCCGAGTAGTGGGGCGATCAGTCGTTATCGGTCTGTTGGCCTGTGCGGTGGTGCGTTGGCGAGTCGACTATTAATATTGATAAATGTGCATATTTTACAGTATGTAGTTAAATAGTATCCTTTTGTTCAGTAACAATGGAGGTAGTCAACATTTCATGTAATTTTCTTGATAGGCGCGAACATCTGTTTTTTAAACTCTTATTCATTATACAATGTAAATTGTTACACATTTTAATTAGGTCTTTTACATTTTCTGTATAGGAATATACTAATTCTTTTATATTTTGTTTACCACGTGAATTATCTAATAGGCTTATAAATTGATCTAAGCTTATAGGAAATGTTTTATCACTGTTTAATTCTATCATACTGTCTTCAATATCTTTCCAAATTTCTTTTTCATTTCTGAGATCAGTCTTTTTTAATTTCTTCTTCGCCTTAGCTTTGACTTCCACATCTTCAATTGAAACATTGCTGCCTGTTTCATCTGTCTCAAATTCTATTATATCAGAATCATCATCTTTTGTATACACAATAGGTTGAGTAACATCAATTTTTGACGCATCACTGATAGTTGGAGAATGAATTCGTTTTTTTCCTTTAGGGGTAATTTCAGGTTGTGGGAATTCTTGTATCATTTGAGAATTGAATACGGGGTCTGGTATATAGCCATAATTTTTATCAGATATTTTATTTATTTCTTCCGCTGTTTGTTCATCTTTTTCTTGAGGGTAAGTCTTTGGTATGTTTTGCGGACAATTTTTGGCTAAGTGGCCCATTGTATTGCAAGAAAAACATTTTAGGGCATCAGTAGATATATAAATCCAGTAATTTGTACCTTCAAAGCTCAACTGGATTGATTCTGGAAGACGTGAGTCATCCTCTGGGCTAATATATAATTGTCTTCTAAAACCTAATACGTGAGAGAATCCAGGGTCAGTCACACCAATTTTCATAAATGTTATAGGCGACATTATTTTTATATTTAATTCTTCGAATTTTTGTTCAATGACATAATTTGGTATTACGGGACAAACATTTGACAATACTATTCTTTTGTTTCTCATAATTAAAGGTTTTATTTCAAGAACATTTTGATGAATATTAATCTTTTTCTTTTCTTCAATAAGGTTGTCATATAGGGCAATAAGGTACTCCCTGAGTGTTATTCCATCGATTGAGTCCAGTATAATTGCTTGATCTTTCTTGGGAAAACATATTGATGACGTCACATTGGCGTAACTTGAAGTATTGGGTGTTGGATGTAACTGAGTAGGTAGTTGAGACATTGGAGGAATTTGAGACATTGAGGGTATTTGAGACGTTGGGGTGAAAGACATTTTTGTATAAAGGGCCCCCTGTTACCAGGAGTAACCCCGTTTTCGTTATTCCAATATTCGTCGCGTAATTACTTATCGCGTAAATAATAAACACAAACGGGTCAAGCGGAGTGAGACACGCGCGTCCGCTGTGACTACCCGCGTGGAACTATATGCTTTATTTTATTGTTGTAGTATTGACTTGAAATAAGAATAGAAAATTAAAAACAGGCTTATATTTTTGGTTATACTTATTTCTACCAATAGTTATCGAAAATAAAGATTCCCAGGAACTCTGCAACGTTTACCCAATTATGTAAAAATGCCATGTTAATTAAATGTATCTGCCATGTGCAATATCACCAAATAGTCGTAATCGTAACCACTCCAACGCACAGGATAGCAGCGATAAGATATCAAAGGGACACAAACTGATTTACAGTGTTCAAGTGTTCAGCTAGCGATCTGAACTGGACCGGTGCGCGGTGGTTATTTAAATATATGTCTACCGTTACGTTATGTTAAGCTATGTGCAAGTATGTATGTTATAAAGAACGAATAATTCCTGAGCTTTATATTATATACAGGGCGGGTTTCTGAATTACGAATTTGGAATCAAGGAGTTCTCATACTTAATAATAAGTTTAATAATCATAGAATTTATCACTTCATGATGTGGCTGACCATTTTCATGAAATGGTTGTATTTTATGATAAGACTAGCTAAAACTGACCATATCGTTTAAACTTCAACGTTTGATGATATGTCAATCCAATTTTAGCCATCATTGATGAAGGGGTTACATGATAGCAAAGGTTTTTTTTTTATTAAAAAAGTCTAAATGAAGAATAATAATTTTCGTTAAAACTTGTAAAATTCAAGTAGTTTTGTGTCGCAACGACATTACACTTCACTTTTGTCTTCAATTGGCGCATTATTATTAACTTTTTATCAGAATAGTTGTCTGCCGCCATAATTCATCACAAAACCACGATATCAGCGCCTCTACCGGTAGATTATGTAACTATTGTATGTGTAGTTATTTTCGATTTCATGAAATACAACCATTTCATGAAATTGTTAGCCACATTATGAAGTGATCAATTCTAAGATCTGGTCACGACACATACATCCATAAACAAACTCACGGCCTTTTCCTATATATCTAAGCAGAACACCACCTGTGACGATCCTTCCATTCTCTTTATGCTTCATCTACGTTCATACTACTTCATACATCTAGTTATACAAGCACGCCACGTGCCGGTTAAGAATACTGCGCACCTGACCATTCTGTCTTGTACTTGAATTTGTCAAAACTTACTTTAATTTCAAATGTTGAGCTTTTCAGGCTAAAGTAGAGTTTTACAAAATCTCAACTTTTAATTCTTAATTCAGAAATCGGGGTATAGGCAATAGGACTTTTGATTATTGGACAAGCTTCCAGAGAGTAACGGTAAGGATTCCGTAAAGCGTAAGTACACATAAAAGGGTTAGTCCATAGTTCAAACTTGTTCATATTCATGAGTACTTTTCGCTCCTAATAGATTGCGAGCGAATCAAAAGTCTCACTTTATTGATAGTTTCAAAGCACAAACACAGCTTCTTTGAATAAAATAATTTCTAAAAGTGATACGAGCAGCGATTCGCTTGCGAGCACGACATGAGCGGCGAGGAGTTGACGAGTTGAGCGGGAGCGCTCGGCGCTGTCCGTCACGGGTCACAGTACAACCGTCATCGTACACAACTAATATACTAGAATAAGCGGACAATCCACGACTATGATATGAACGAATATGATGAGCTCCTCAGTGACCGTCAATATGGCTTTCGCCGGGGACGGCCAACTGGTGATCTTCTTGTGTTTGTCACGCACTGCCGCTCGATATCTCGAAGGCCTTTGACAGGGTCTGGCACGCTAGTCTACTCAGCAAGCTTCCTGCTTACGGTATCCCAGCCGGTTTTTGCAGCTGGATTTCAGACTTCCTCAGTGAACGGTCGATCCGAGTAGTCGTTGACGGCTGCTCCTCTGACCTTATGGCTATTAATGCCGGTGTTCCTCAGGGGTCTGTTGTCTCTGCAACTCTTTTCCTGCTGCACATCAATGACCTACTTCTGCCTGGTATTGTTGGGTACGCAGATGACAGTACTGTTTCAGAGAGATACTTGTCCAGCGCAAAAACCGGCGGGGATGAAGTTCGTTCCTTGAGAGAGGCTATGATGGAGCGTACTGATTTGACCTTAAGTCTTGTCTCCCGTTGGGGTGACGACAATCTGGTCTCTTTTAACGCCACCAAAACACAGGCATCTTTTTACCGCAAAAAGGACTCATTTCATTCAAACGCCTACTTTTCGGGATGCATTGTTCCTGTAACTGATCGGCTCGAGCTCCTTGGCATGGAGTTGACATCCAGTCTTAACTTCGGCGCCTCCATCGAGTACAAAGCCCAAATTGCGGCAAAGAAACTGGGCGTCCTAAACAGAGTGAAGCGATACTTTATGCCTGGACAGCTATTAACTCTTTACAAAGCGCAAGTCCGATCCTGCATGGAGTATTGCAGCCACCTCTGGGATGGCTCAGCTAAATATCAGCTTGCCGCGCTTGACTCGGTGGAACGCAGAGCTAAGAGACTAATTGGCGACGTCAAACTGGTGGATGCCAAGCTTCACAGCTTAGCTCATCGCCGTAAGGTTGCCTGCTTGTCGGTCTTCTACAGACTGTATTTTGGCGAGTGTGCTCATGAACTCCACGACCTCATCTCACCGGCCCCCTTCTACCATCGGACATCTAGACGCACTGCAAGTTACCATCCTCACCTAGTTGCTAAACCACCAATTCGCACCAAGCGCTTCCAAACATCCTTTATAATGCGCACAGCAAAAGAGTGGAACTCACTGCCTGCGTCAGTGTTTCCGAACGCATACAACCCGAATCTCTTCAATTCAAAGTTAGAGTGAACAGGCTTCTTCTGGGTAAGCTCACTCCATCGTCGACTTTGTCTCTGTCACCTATGACCTAGACTAGAGTCAAGAGCAAACCCATCTCAAATAAAAAAATAAAAAATAAAGATTCTTTTTGGGGTCTCGTACCATAGGTTAAAAACCGTTATCCTATTACTCAGCCTCTGCTGTCGGTCCGTCCGTCTGTCTTAATTTTTTCACAACCATACCAACCATTTCTATGGCCTCTATGACAATAAATACGTCTAAACTTATAAAGGAGAAAGTGACTGACTCACTCACTGACCATCAACGCACAGCCCAAACGGCTGAAGTTTCAATCATGAAACTTGGCACGTAGGTTCCTTTGGTAGTGTAGGTGAGCACTAAAAAGGATTTTTGGAAATTCCACTCCTAAGGGCGTGAAATAGGGGATGAAAGTTTGTATGAAAGTCGTCAGTTTTAAAGTCAGGATCTTCATATTTTGGGTTTAGGCTGAAGATTAAAAAATAATTTACATGTGTCTCAGTGATTTTGAAGATTCCACCCCCATGAGGGTGAAAACGGGGATGAAGTCATGAGAATAATAAAATCGTCTAGAGACTTGAAATTTTGCACATAGATACTTTATACTGTGCAGGCATCCACTAAGAAAGGAATTTTGGCAATTCCACCCCTAAGGGGGTGAAATAGGGGATGAAAGTTTGTATGAAAGTCGGTCAGTTTTGAAGTTAAGGTCTTCGAATTTTGGGTTTGGGCTGAAGATTAAAATCTAACCCTAATTCAGGTTTTTTTGGGCATTCTGTCCTTGGGGGGCGGATCATGGGGGATGAAATGTTGTGTACAAAAGTCCTTCTTTTACAAAGGAAAACTTATTAAAAATACTTTCAAGTCTTTGATAAATGATTTTAAGTTGGTTTGTACAAACACTTTTACATGTCGATCATATTTTTAAAACTAGATGAGGTCGGCGTTTCCTATCTGACTACTCTGAGAAGAAAGGCCGAAACAAACTCAGAGGTCAGAGTCTCTTTTAAAGTCCAGACAAAAATCTTGGTTAGATCATGTGAAGACCATGCAGATTGATATCTGAAATGGTCTTTTGAGGAATGAACCAGCCAGATTGAGTGGACCTGTCCAGTCAGTGCACGCATTTGTCAATAACCGAGCAGCTCAACACAGAATTTAAGGAGCTTAAGGATTCGACGAACAATACCAAAGAAAGGACATTCGGGTAGGCCGCATAAACTACTCAAACTGCCAGACCACGATTAAAAACTAAGATAAATTAAAAATAAAAACAAAAAAAAAATAAAGAATGTTTCCCATAGTCTTCACAATCATAATAATTAAAATAAAATAATATAATACTTTTAAAAGTAAATATTCTTGTTATTGCAGGAAAACCAAAAAAATAATAATACAAAATTTTCGGTGTGAAATATAAAAAATCTAAATTAATTTTTAATTGGAGCAGCTCAATCCCAAGCCTTTTTGTCCTCAACGTAATCTTTAATGGTATAAAACGCTTTCTGGCACAACTTACGTTTAATGAATGATTTGAATTTATTAATACTTAGAACTTGTACGTGGCTTGGAAGCTTATTATAAAAGCGCACACATTGACATCTAAACGAGCCACCTATTTCCTTGAGCCTTGTTGTTGGTACTACTGTTGGGGCGTAACTCCCAACAGTGAAAATGTTATGTTGAACTGTTATGATGAATGAGTAAACAACCGATTGATATAAAGGTTTTATTGCTACTAAAAATAACATATTATAATGTAATAATGTACAATTAATGTTGAGCTAAACAAACTGCAACGTTTCACTGTAAGTAGGACGTATTAGTTAGGGTCAATGTACAGCGTAGCTCGTACATATTGCCCACTCACAAAGTTAACTTAAATGTACATCGAAATTGTTCAAAATCAAGTTAGATTATAAAACGTAAAAATGTAAATACAAACAATTTCATAATTTATTACGGTAACTCACAACGCGCAATAGGCGACGTTGCTTTATTGAGTGTACGTGCACTCGATAAGTGCGCTGCGTTGATGTTTTCTGTGACGTCAAATAAGGCGTTGTCCACGATGCTCGCTGTCGACCTTCTTCGGGGCATCGGATTGGGAATAGATGGAGCTTCTGGTTTCTTTTGACTTGCCCAATGTTTGCGTAGGCGGTTGTAAGCGTATATTACACCCGCAAATGTTGCGGCGGCAGCCAATAGGTAGATGACAACGTATTGGTGGATATCATGGTGTGTTGCATGATCTGACATGATGTCTTCTGATGTTGCGGCTTTCATTTGTTCTACTTGTTTGCCAAGCTCTTGCAGTAATACTCTCTGCTCTGTTACCGTCTCATTCTCGTGAAGATGATTCAGAACCGGTACAGGTAAGTTTATGATATTGTTGATTGAAGGAATTTCTGCTGGACCTGCGTCGACTTGGGCTTGAATTTTGTTCATTTGTTGCCTTTGGGGATAAACAGCAAAAGTTTCACTACTAATTATGCAATCGTCATTGAGTGTTATGACTCCGGCCTTGTGTAGCAGCTGCGTTGAAACTTGATGCCCACAAATAATACGTATTTTGCATTGTTGACAGCAAAAATAGAGGAAATTATTTGCATTGTTTAATTCCAACCACTTGTCTCGGCAGGTTTCATGTTTTGTTTCGCAGTGAAGAGATTCCTTGTCCTTCATGCAAAGGCTCTCGTCCGACTTCATGCGGTATACTGGTTTCTGTAGTGGACACAATTGGGTTGTCGCGTCATGTTGCATGCATTGATGTATTTCGGATTCCGTCATTGGTATGTAGGAGTCCTTTTGAATGTTTATTGCTAACATTTCAGCAATAGGTATTAGGGTGACCATATCCACGTCATTGTTTTTCGGTACTGGTATTGTTCGGTAGATCTCGAAGTTATCTCTGCTGATTAGGGGTACCTTTACCTCGATTATAAGGTATCGTTCGGTCATTTTCGCCTTTACTTGTAAGAGATGATACAGGTGAAATAACTCTGTTTGAATGTTGGTGATGGGTAGGACCAAATCCTTGGATAATTGACCCGAGATTTTGTTCAATTCGTCCCGAAGCTGTTCCGGTGCGATGAGGTGTAGGTTCATCTTGCCGTTATATATGTTTGTTACCGTGTCTATGAGGGTCTCTTGGACGTTTCTGAGATGCTCAATTAAGCTATTTGCCGTAATAGCTGACATCACAAATTCAATAGACAGTTCTTGGGAATTCAGTTCCTTCTGGAGGTTGTTCGTAAACCTTTCAAGGTTTAGCAAATGTTGGTTAAACATTTTGTACTGTTTTTCAACTGCATCTTCCGACCTCTTCAGTAAATTATATTCTGCTTCGATCACGGATGTTTGATGTCTTAACAACAGTGCCAGGTGTTTCTCGTTGGCCTTGACCAGGTCAATGTCTTCTTGATATTGTTTCGCGAAGTCATCATCTAATACTCCGAACAGGGAGCGCGCGATGGAACCGACACCGTTGATAAGCCCGCGTTTGTTTCTCGTATTCACTCGGCCTTGCGGATTCAGCAACATATGGTTGTAGTGTCCTATTTCGTCGGTCGAGTGCTGTAGTTGTGTTAAAATTACGTTACATTGTGTTTTCTGTTTTATTTTCTCGCAGATGGTTTCTAGATGATTGGTGAATTTGCTAGATATTGCTATACCATGCCAGTAGGGCTTGACGTCATAGTACACGATAATCTTCCACTCGCCGCGTATAAGCTGCATATTGGTTACTTTGTCAAAGTAAAGGCCTTGTTGAAGCTCGACGATGTTTGTTGTGTTAGCGGCCGCGACGGGATTTAGCAAATACAGCAGTGCCATGACCAATCCGATGAAGTTTATTTTTCTGTTTGTTGTTTTGCATCGTCGTGAACTTTGCGACTCGCTGTTAGCCTGTAGGTATGACTCATTTTCATTTGTTTTTGTTGTGTTTTGTTGTTCGACATTTTCGTCACTGTTGATAGGCAAGACGGATAGTTTTGTGACAGGCCTCTTCATATGCCCGTTTCTTGTTTTTAGGCTAACGACCCGAACGTATCCATCATTCCCAGGGTGAAGTTCTGTTATTCTCCCCATGAGCCATTTCCCGGCTGGTACATGATCTTCATGGATTACCACCAGATCGCCTATCTTCAGATTTTTCCGTGGTTCCTGCCACTTTGATCTGGCTGATAGCTGGCACAAATATTCGTTCCTCCATCGTTTCCAGATTTCTGCGAAGATCTTTCTTGTTAGTTCCCATCTTGTTCTTGCATCTTCCATTGTTTCTATGACTGTCAGCCCCGATCTACCCGATAAAAAGTGTGCTGGCGTCAGACAGTCTAGATCGTCTGTGTTTTCACTTAGTGGACACAGAGGTCTGGAGTTCAAGCAGGCTTCCAGTTTTGTTAGGATTGTGGAAAACTCTTCAAATGTTAGTTTTTGTTCTCCTACTACTCGTTTCAAGTGGTGTTTTAGGCTTCTGACTGCTCGTTCCCACAAACCTCCCGCTGATGGCCAAGCGGGGGCATTAAAATGCCACTCAATTGTCATCTCCGCGATTTCCTGTTGTAGTTGGATGCTTTTGTATGTTTGTTCAATTTCCTCGTATTGTTCTACGAGTTGTCGGTTTGCTCCGACAAAGTTTGTCCCGTTGTCGCTGTATAAGTGACGAGGGGCGCCTCTTCTTGCTGCCATTCTGTTGAGGGCTGCCAAAAATGCTGAACTGGTGAGGTCTGACACCAGTTCGATATGCACAGCTTTGGTCACCATGCATATAAAGACTGCTATGTAGCCCTTTGTTGTTCTTGCTCCTCGGCCTTTGTTCATTTTGACGTCCACAAATCCAGTGTAATCTACCCCAGTATGGTAAAAGGGCGGCGCTTGATTTGCTCTTGCGCTTGGTAGATTACCCATCAGTTGGTGTTCTTTTGTTGGGTTGTTCTTGCGGCACGTCACGCATTTTCTGATTTGCATCTTGGTTGTTCGGTTCCCACCGACGATCCAGTACTTCTCCCGTAGGTGTGATAGAGTGAGTCTCGGGCCGCCGTGAAACGTCATTCGATGAGCTTGGTCGATGAGAAGATGTGTCAATCGACTGTCGTGTGGAATGATCATCGGATGTTTCATGTTTTCGGTTAGCGATGCGTTTTTCAATCTTCCTCCCCCTCGTAGGATGTCTTGATGATCAATGAACGGAGTGAGGTCTTTTATTTTACTGTTAGCCTGCACCCTGTTATTTTTCTTTAAATGACAAAGATCTGTGTCAAATGATTTTTGTTGAGTTTGTTTTATGAGCACCTTTATTGCGTTATTCAATTCGTGCAACGTCAGATATCTCGGTAGCTGTCGCCTTTTCGGGTTCAATGCTCTGAGTATCCATGCGACAATGCGAATAATATGTTCGATAGAGCTGTGATTTTGCAATAATGTTTCCACAATGCTCGTATTTTCTATGATGTGTTGAGAATGTTGGGATACATTGGCTTGTTTCCGGACTGTTTTTTCTTCTTGGTCCGTGTTATAATTGTGTTTTTCTATGTTCTTTGTTTTAAGCAATGGTAGCCATGTAGGTCCATGCCACCATAATTGATTTTCTTTCAGCTGACTAGCGTATTGGCCTCTGCTTGCGGCGTCAGCGGGATTTTCCTTTGTATTAACGTAGTTCCACGATGATCGTGGTATGACGTCAGTAATACTTCGTACTCTGTTTTCTACGTATGCTTTCCAGCGGGATGGGTCTCCTTGTAACCAACCCAGGACCACCATGGAATCAGTCCAGCCGTAGACGTGTACTTCATATTGATTCAATGACTGTTTGACTTTGCGCATTAGTTGTGATAGAAGGTGCGCTCCATTCAATTCCAGTCTAGGCAATGTTGTTGATTTTCGGTGTGGTACAATCTTTGACTTTGCAGCGACCAGTATTGTTGATGACTGGACTCGTGCATAGATGACGCAGGCATAGGCATCCAGGGAGGCGTCGCTAAACCCATGTAGCTCCATTGTCTGCTTTCCGCCACACTTAAGCCATCTAGGTATTTCGCATTCGTTTATCGCTCTTATATCGGCTTGTATCTTGCACCACTCCACATGTATGTTATCGGACACTTCGTCGTCCCAATGTAAGTTGCCATCCCACAGTTTTTGAAATAATAATTTCAATTTTGTTGACACGGGGGCCAGCCAGCCGAGTGGGTCAAATAGTTTGGATATTTCGGCAAGTAGGCTTCGTTTTGTTTGTTTCTTGTTTACGTCAGAAATTGTGCATTGAAAGGTGAATTTGTCCTCTCTTGAATTCCAGCACAGGCCTAACGTTTTTTGTGTATTTTCTGTTTTGAAGTTGAAGACAATCTTATCGTTGTGTTGTTCGGAGATATCTTCCAAAAGTTCTTGATTGTTTGCTGACCATTTTCTGAGGTTAAACCCTCCATTTTTCAGTAACTGTTTCAGATCCGCGATCAATTGCTTTCCTTGTTCGATTGTATGTGTCCCGTGAACGAGGTCATCCATGTAGAATGATTCTTCCAGCACTTTTGAAGCCTCCGGGAACTGTTCATGTTCATCTGCCGCCAATCTCCTGAGCGTCATCATAGCTAGGAACGGCGCTGCCTTGGTTCCGTATGTTACGGTTGTTAATTGGTATGAGCGGATAGGTTGTCCCAGTGATTCTCGCCATACAATTTGTTGCAGTTGTTGGTCTTCAGGGGCTACCCAAATAGCACGAAACATCTTCTCAATGTCCGCTGTAAACGCATATTTGTATTGCCTCCATTTCATCAGTAAAGTTTGTAGGTCCTGTTGAAGATTGGGACCTTTGTACATGAGGTCGTTCAAACTGCATCCCGTTGACGTTTTTGCTGACGCATTGAACACCGCTCTGTACTTTGTTGTTGTTGATTCAGCGCGTTGCACGCCGTGGTGAGGTAAGTAACACTCGAGTGTTTTGTTGCTAACTGTTGATTGCTTCATATGACCTAGATCAATATATTCAGCCATGAAGTCTTTATAGGCCTTTGCCAGGTGTGTTTGTTTTTCCAACTTTCTTTCTAAAGTTTTGAATTGGGCTACAGCCATTGGTTTGGACGAACCCAGTCTGCTCTCAAGTTCTTTCTTCATCGGCAGTCTGACTTCGTATTTCCCATTCTCCAGGCGTTGCGTAGTGTTGGTGTAGTATTCAATGCATGTTTCATTTTCCACCGATAAATTGGATTGATCGGTGATGTCTTCGGTTTCCCAGAACTGTTTGATATCTTCAAGATTGTTTATGACCACATTGCAGTGGAAAGTTTTGACATTTCCGCATAGAAGCCAACCTAGGTAGGTTTGTTGTGCGATAGGTTGAGTGGTGTCATCGCCCTTTATTACGCCTCCTAGCATGATTTGCGAATAAATGTCTGCTCCAAATAGTAAATCCACCTGACGGCTGTTATGGAACTCCGGATCTGCTAAATGGATGTTCTGTATGTGGGACCAAGATGGTTTTGCAAAGGTCTTATTCGGCAGGTTCTTAATCAAGTTATTCATAATGATGACAGTCGTTTGGAACTTGAAGTCGTTGTAGACAGAACTGCCAGTAATTGTTGTCATTCCTTTGCAGTGGTTTTCCTTCTGTCCAACTCCAAAGATGACTCCTTTGCATCTCTCGCGCTTAACTCCTAGAAGTTGAGCAGCATGTTCGGTGATCAAAGATATCTGAGAACCTTGATCGATGAGGGCTCGCAACTTGATTAGGGTCCCATCGGCTGTTTCTATGTTTACTACAGCTGTCGCTAGTAGTATCTCCGAAGTATCATCATCCTTTGATACATGGGAAGAATTTATTTGTTTTTCCGTTTTGTTCGTAATACATGCATCGTGTAGCAATGTATTATGTTGACCCGAGCACTTGCGACATCGGTAAGCTGACGTACATTTCTTTCCGTTATGGCTGAACAGACAATTTACACAAATGTTCATTTTATTTACTGTGCTAAGTTTTAAGTGATTCGGCATTTCTAAAAACCTTGCACAATTGTACATGCCATGTTCGTCATCGCAAAGGGGGCATCGGAATGTTGACGCATGGAACGATTTCGTAATTTTCTTGTTGCTAGTTGCTTGATTACTGCTGTATTGTTTTTTAGAGTACAAAGTATTTTGATGTTGACTCGATGAGGTATTTGGTTTTTGATTGTTTTCTTGTTTGCGGCGCGATGCTTCCAATGATGTAAACTTCCCTTCTAGGAAATCTAGCAGATCTTTCAGTATTGGCAGCTTTCGGCAGTTCTTCAGCGATTCGTTGTACTCTGAGTGTGTGTCAGCGTCTAATTTTTGCGATAATATATGTACAATTATCGGATCCCAGGTGTCGATATTCACTCCTAAATTCTTTATCGCATGTAGGCATTCTATGCTGACGTCATGGATTTTCTTTATTTGGGCCACTGTCTGTTGTTGCATGTTTGGTAAATTGAACAGCATGTTGATGTGCGATGTGAATATAAGTTTTTCATTATTATATCGGTGATTGAGGATATCCCAACACACCAGGTAGTTATCCGAACTTATCTGTAGATGTTGAATCAAGCGTTCCGCTTCTCCTTGCACCTTACTCTTCAGAAACTGCATCTTCTGAGCAGATGAGAGGGAATTGTTGTTGTGTATTGCTTCCGTAAAAAGGTCTTTAAATGGGATCCACTGGTTGTAGTTACCATTGAAGACTGGTATCTCTAATTTCGGTGTTGTTTTCTCCCGATGAGTGCCGGACCACATTTTGGTATTCAATGCCTTTTTTAGTTCCTGGAACTGGTTTTCATACCTGGTGTAGCGTTCTTCATACACTGCGTTCTTCTCTCCGTTGGTTTCATACTCTATCTCCCAGTGAAGGTTGTCAATAGCTGACCAGCGTGTTTGCAGTGTTTGCAGAGCGTCTTGAAACTCCCATTTTTCAGACAGGAACTCCACGTGTATGTTCGCGACTGCTCTCATGAAGGCTTTGAAGTTAGCGGTCTGTTTGCGCATCATATCGTCCAGCTTGCTATTGGATCCCGTGTCCTTTTTCGCGGTGTTTTGTTGATCTTGCCGAGGAGGAGGAGGAGATGGTTCTCTGTTTTGTTCGTCTTGATTGCCAGCTTGTTCTGCCTCACTCTCCTGGGCTTCTTGTTCCTGTTTTGTTTGTTCCGAAGTACCTTCCCCTGTTTGTTGGTTGGCACTTCCCAATGTTTTTGGTTGTACCGACTGCTCCCTCGGAGAACGAGTGAGAGTCGTAAGTTGTTGGTGTTGTTGCAGAATAAGCTCCTTTACTTCATTGTAGCACTGCAGAGTTATGTTATAGCAGTCATTACTAAAGTACGGATGACTTACACTTTGTTCCGTGGGCCGGCGGTCGTGATTGAACTGAAATTCTGACCACAAGTTTTCCAGCATTGCCTTACGGCGTTTGAAGTAGTCAGCGTTCTTTCTGTCCCAACCATCCTTCTTGATATTTATACCGATCTTCTTTATGCCGTCGTAGAGTTCGTTCTGCTTCTGGTAGAACTCAGCTGCCGACATGATGTTTTGTTGTTTTTCTTGTTGACTTCAAATGAACTCTTCTGTTTCGAGCGTTGACTGTTGCTCCACACTCTTGGTTCTTCGTATTGTGCAACCTTCTCCTCTGCGGTATGCGCCTTCTCAATTGGTTACTGGGGCGACTCGCTTCTGAGAGACCAGTCCAACCGATTCGCGACCGTAAAAGATGTAAATTACACAACACTAAATTGCTCAAAGGACCATATGTTGGGGCGTAACTCCCAACAGTGAAAATGTTATGTTGAACTGTTATGATGAATGAGTAAACAACCGATTGATATAAAGGTTTTATTGCTACTAAAAATAACATATTATAATGTAATAATGTACAATTAATGTTGAGCTAAACAAACTGCAACGTTTCACTGTAAGTAGGACGTATTAGATAGGGTCAATGTACAGCGTAGCTCGTACAACTACAAATTTGTGTTTGTTCCTAGTATTTATGTTATGGATATCACTGTATTTTTAAACAATTTTATATTTTTATGGGCATATAAAAGATTTTCATAAATATGCTGAGAAGGTATAGTCATTAAATTAATCTCCTAAAATTTATCTCTGAGAGAGTGTCTTGGGCTTAATTTATAAATTGAACGAACAGCTCTTTTCTGCAAAACAAAGACAGTCTGGATGTCGGCGGCGTTTCCCCACAACAGAATACCGTTCCACATTACTCTATGAATAATAGCTAAAGTATACTAAACGGGCTGTCTCTATGTCAGTTAAATTACGAATTTTACTAACAGCCTATGCTGCGGAGCTTAGCTTTTTTTGACAATTTATCTATATGTGGGCCCCACTGAAGCTTACCATCCAAGGTTAAGCCTAAGAATACTGTGCTATTTTCAGGATTCAATTCATCGCCCTTTATCAACACATCAGTTTTCACCTACCTGACGTGAGGTAGGGTAAACTTAACTAAGGGTAACTTGGTTTTTTTTTCATTAAGAAGTAAATTTTTAACATTAAACCCGTGAACTACTTTTGAGATCGCGCTATTTTCATCGTCAGTAACCAGCTGCTGACGTTTCAATTTAAACGAAAGTGAAGTATCATCCGCAAACGTCACTATATTATGGTTATCCTTTTTATGGTAAGGCAAGTCATTAATATAAATAAGAAACAAGAAAAGACCAAGAATTGAGCCCTGCGGGACTCCCATTGTTCCATAGATCCGGGAGATCTTTTTCCATTAACGTCAATGCTCTGAATCTTATTACTCAAGTATATAGTAAGAAGAGCCAGAGCGCTGTCCCGGATCCCGCAGTGGCGGCATTTCCAGATTAGCGTTTCATGAAGAACACAATCAAATGCCTTGGACAAATCACAAAAGTTTCCCAAGGCATCACACCTAGATAGGTGCGATGCCTTGGGAACATATTTATAATGCATGGGAAGATTCCCATGCATTATAAATATGTCCTAAAAGCTCTTCACTTCAGTAGTTGAACGCCCCTTGTAAAACCAAACTGTTTGCTATGTAATAATTTAAAGTCTGTTGGTAACTATAAAATGGCTCAACGCATAAATATAGGAATTAAATAGGGATGGGATAGTGATAGACCTATTATCTAAGCTAACTTAATATCAATGTTATACATTTACGTGTAACAATTGTATTAAAATAATTTTCAGTTTATTTCGTTTTAGCAGTGTAGCAAAATAAAAATTGGTATTCTGTAAAGAATTTAGTACCTAATAATTACTTCTGCAGGGAGGTCCACCACTGCTCTAGAGCAGTGGTGGCCCAGTGGTATCGGCCGCGACTTACAAGTTGTAGGTCGTGGGTTCGAGCCCAGGCAGGCGCTTTACTTTGTGTAAATTATTTCATCACCACTGCTCTCAAAACGGTGAAGGAAAACATCGTGAGGAAACCGGCATGTCCTAGAACCAAAAATTCGAAGACATGTGACATCCACCAACCCGCACTGGGCCCGCGTGGTGGATTACGGCCCATTCCCTCTCGCAGAGAGGAGGCCTGTGTCCCAGCAGTGGGAACATTAATAGGCTGATGATGTGTGATGATGTGATGTGATGTGCAGGGAGGTAATTAATTTCTAACTACATAATAAATGAATCAGATCAGAGAAAAGAATCAGAATCGGTATAATCCGCGGCACCAAACGTGAGCTCTGGCTACCATACTATCAGTTAGATGCATTGCATTGCGGATGCATTCCTCATTTAACTGAAGAGTTCACAATTATCATCACATCTTCTTAGATGTGATGATAATTCCCCTTCTACCATCGGACATCTAGACGCACTGCAAGTTACCATCCTCACCTAGTTGCTATTCCACCAATTCGCACCAAGCGCTTCCAAACATCTTTCATAATGCGCACTGCAAAAGAGTGGAACTCACTGCCTGCGTCTGTGTTTCCGAACGCATACAACCCAAATCTCTTCAAAGTTAGAGTGAACAGGCTACTTCTGGGTAAGCTCACTCCATCGTCGACTTTGTCTCTGTCACCTCTGACCTAGACTAGAGTCAAGAGCAAACCCATCTCAAATAAAAAAAAAAAAAAAAACATTAAAACGGTTTCAGCGGCACACAACGTCTAAAAACGTTCCCACAGAGGATGATGTTTTTTTTAAATGTAGGTTTATTATGCTCGCCTTTGATCACTATATCGCCTGATGTTAAGTGATGATGTGGTCTACGGTTGTAACGTTGTAAACGTAATTTTAACAACTAAGCATTTAAAAAAAACGTCAAATCATTGCACTATCGTTCCATTCCGTTCACATTCCGATACGTCATTCATTCGCCGTTCTCGAAACTCCCTCGCACCGTTGATTGAATGCGCGGCAGTGCGACGCGGAGCCCTCAGGCTCAGTCACGGTCAGCACTCAGTTTGAGACACACGTTCACCGCGATAGTCGTGCGTGACGTCACACGTGCCGTCTCAAACTAAATTACGAAAATTTACAAAACTCTTTTATTATTTATTATACTCGTACAATAATACTTTTACATATTGTGTTTCTCCCCGTATTGGGTAAGTGTTGACAATTATTTCACGCTTAGCTTTATAATGTGTAACGGTGGTCAATGACTTGCAAATTTGCTTTGTCATCCTTTGTCCTTGACACCTAATTTTATTCATATTCACATTTTGTTTTAACTGTCATCCTATGTTTTTGTTAATCGTAGAATCATCCTTTCCCTTCTTCTTTTGTAAACTCCGATTCTGAAGGTGACCTTTACACACATTCGCCTTAAGCGCAAAAGTACGTCCGCCTTATGCTTACGCTTACGCTGCCGTGGTCACCATCAGGATAGGGTTGGCAGAGAGCTCACCAATTTACTTCCTGGACATAAATTCCAGAGTTTCAAGTTGGGGTTGAGAACCCTTGCCGCCGCATCGTCTGGAGGTCAGCACCAGGGTCAACAGCTGATCGATCTGCACGGCGGGTCCCCATCTGCCCAGCGTCAACTCCTCGGCTCCAGCGGCGTCTACTACGCTGTTAAGCCAGGACAGTACTTGGCGCGCCTACCTCCACATTATCATAGAACTTTTTTATGACGGGCCTTTGATCCACGACCAATAAATTATTGTAAGCGAATAGTGTTTAATTTATATTTTTAAATTCCATAACACATACACGCTACACTGTGAAGCACGCTTGCCTAGAAGTGACCTATCCACTCTTGATTTAAACTAAACTAAAGAAGGACTAACTGGTAACTGAAGAAGGAGTTATAAAATCCAACTTCGCAACTGAAGTTAGAAAAATATTATCAATTTGAGTACCACCGCGGGTGCGTATTGCGAAAGGAGCCGTTAAGAGCGCGCGTTAGAGCCACGGGGAAAGGTATGGTTCGTTCCTGGATACCTGCGCACACGCTCCTTGTTTATTTCTCTTTTGGAATTTGAAAAATTTTGTATGTATTCATCTCTAATCGGATATATTAGAAATAGATGAATATCGACAAAATAAAACAAGTAATTTGCTTGGCAATCGAATCTGATTTAAATTTAGATTACATAACGTCGAAAATACTTCTACACTAACACAAAATAGACTCCCCGCGCGCATGCACCGTATGGACTACGGACCGGTACTGATAACGACTCCGGCCACTCCAATGCGTTATTCGAGCGTAAACATTATTAATTTAGAAATCATTATTATAAAGAATGTTACGATTTTATTTTTGTATATTTTTACATGGTTCATAAGCATATATTTACTATCTGTTTTACACAGCTAACAACGTTATTTAAGTAATTTTTCAATGGCAATTGTACAAAATTTTTACTGTTCCAAGTACATTTTATAAGTTGGTCGACTTTTTCTCGTAAACTTGTAAAGCCTACTTATCCGTGATAGTTTTCCATTTAAATTCGTTATATTTTTCATTAAATTAAGCTTTAAATTTGCAAATTTAAAGCTTAATTTAACGCAAACGGATCTCTGAATCGAAAAATGGTTTTAACAAACCCATAATGTTTTTGAATTGCCTATCCAACGATACCCCACACCATGGGACAGATAAGAAAAAAAAAATACATCCCCAGTTTAAGTCTATTACATTATTTTATTTTACCACTTTGTCGGAATTATTAATATGTATATCCATGCCAAATTATAGCTCTCTAGTACTAAGATTCTCTGAGCTAAGCTGCGGATGGACTGACGGGCAGAGCGAAACTATAAGGGTTCCTTGTTGACTTCGGAACCCTAAAAACAAATAAAAAACCGGTCAACAGCGAGGTGCCGCGAGGGTGCAGCGAGGGTTTCGCATATATCGATACTCACAATACTTGTCGTTTACCTAGAAATGTGGAATGAGTTTTGAGTGTAACGAACGTATCTATAAGTGTGAGTGAAAGGTATAAGAGTGAAAGGGACAGAGAGAGAATAAAAAAGATGGCGAGCGGTGCTCAGAACGACGAACGAGACAGACGTGTTATTTAAGTTTTATTATAAAGATGTATTTGATTTTACTAAATTAAACTAATTTTCAAGTGGCAAACAATTTTATTTCACCCCTCGATCCCACAAACTTGGGGGCTCGTCCGGGATCAAGGTGAAATAAGTGGATTTTAGTGAAAAAACGAAAGACGACGCACGACTACGACGCACGCCGTTTATTTTTCTTCTAAGAAAGATCCTACGGAAAACGACGACTTTTACGTAGTTTTTTTATTTTTTTTATCTTATATAGGCTGGCGCTTGACCACCATCTCACCTGATGGTAAGTGATGATGTGGTCGATTATGGAGCACGCTTGCCTAGAAGTAACCTATTCACTCTTGACTTAAAGACCCCTAGGTTGTAGCTATCGGGAAACACAGACTCCGGCAGGGAATTCCACTCCTTAGCTGTACGCATAATAAAAGTATTTTCAAAACGTTTAGTGCGTTTGGGTGGGATGTCCACCATGTACCGATGGCGCATCACCGTACGTCTGGTAGTCCGATGATGAAACGGGCTGGGCGGAATTAGATTATGCAATTCCATCGCACATTCCCCGAAATGTAATAAAAAAATTGAGAGTCGATGTCATCGTAACGCCAAGCAGCTCAAGATGGTCAGTTATTGGCACGGTCACACTTCGGAAAGTTGGAGCCGGGTAAAATTGACTCTTTTTAGCGGAAAAAAGACACGCCTGGGTTTTAGCAGCATTAAACCTGACCAGATTGGCATCGCCCCATTCGGAGACTGCCTGCAAGGACAGGTTTAAGCGCCCCGCCATGGCCTCCCGGAGAGACTGGACCTGAGGCCCGGTAGTACGAGCGTTGGACAAGTATCTCTCAGCAACAGTGCTGTCGTCTGCATACCCAAAGGTACCGGGTTTTAGCAGATCGTTAATGTGCAGCAAGAATAAAGTTGCTGAGAGTACTGACCCCTGAGGGACACCGGCATTAATATCCAAGTGGTCCGACGAGCAGCCATCGATAACCACTCGAATGGACCGATCTCTCAGGAAGTCTGCAATCCAATCACACAGACCACCGGGCAAACCGAATGAAGGAAGCTTACCAATAAGGCTTTCGTGCCAGACCCTATCAAAAGCCTTCGAGATGTCAAGGGAGACGGCAAGCGCTTCCCCATGCCTCTCGATGGCCTCAGTCCAGATGTGAATGGCATACGCTAGAAGATCCGATTTCGGCGGAAGCCGTATTGGAGGTCACTCAGGATATCGTTAGTTTCTAGGTACGCCAGGAGCTTAATATTGAGTACGCGTTCCATACTCTTACAGAGTATGGAGGTTACAGATATGGGTCTGTAGTTGGCCGGGTCAGCTCGGCTGCCCTTCTTGGGCACGGGCTGTACGTTAGCCTGCTTCCAAGCATTCGGCACTTTTCCAGCCTTATACGAAAGGCGGAATAGGCGTGTCAAGATCGGAGACAGTTCAGGCGAACAGGTTCTAAGAACAATTGCTGGTATTCCGTCAGGGCCGCTAGCCTTGTTCACGTCGAGGTTGCGCAGCACCCTACGGACGTCCTTTTGATGGATACGAATGTCCGAGATACTCGTCTCGCATCCATCAGGAGAAGGAGGGAGCCGCGCGTCACCAGGATTCAGACGTGAAGATTCCGCAAAAAGAGAGGCAAATAAATTTGCCTTATCCTCAGCGGAGTGGGCCAGTGACCCATCGGGTTTTAGCAGTGGTGGTAGTGAGGGACGGCAGAAGTTCGACTCGACCGACTTAGCCAGAGACCAAAACGCTTTACTACCTGCTGGGTAAGAAACAAGTTATTGGTCCCTATTCGGCCAATGTGGTCGAACCGAGCCCTTCGCAACACTAACTTGCAGGACTTGGCAGCCCTGTTGAATGCCCTCTTCCTCAGACCCACGTCACTCGCCTTACGCGATCGAGCGTCGACCCAAGCCAGGTACGCCCCGCGTCGGCGCGCTTACATTCGGCGCCAAACCATGGCCGGTCTTCGCTAGACATTGATACGTCAGAGAACGGAATGTAGTACTCCATTCCTTGACGCAACACATCCGTCACGGCGTCCGCGCACGACGATGGATAAGTCGAAGAAAAGCAAGTAGGCTGCCAAGCATACGCATACCATCCCAATCTGCTGACTTGTACCGCCAAACCCGCCGGGTGCCTCTTGGGCTGGGATCGGGTGGGGAATAGACGGATACAGACTTCACCAGACAGTGGTCGGAACTACCTAAGGGTGAACCTATCGACACAGAGTATCTGTCTGGATCTGTTGTCAGCAGAAGGTCCAAGCAATTTGCTGTGTGCGAATCAACATCCGGTACCCTCGCTGCCCCCTAGTAGGCCCGACAATAAGTCGTAAGAAATAAAATAAAAAAAGTAAAACGAGATAAAAAGTTAACGAATGTTAACAAGCATCTAGAAATCTAGAAGGCCTACAATGTTCACACATTCACAAAACATGCGGTAAAAGAATCTATACAAAGGTAAAAAAAAACAAATAATAAATAATGTCTAACAACAAAATTTAACATGTGGCACAAATGTTGTTATCAGTGCTGTAACTATTCTTAGCAAAGGGCTATAAAGATGATTGAAAACCATTGTAAAAGTCTAATTAAAAGAGAAAAAATGAGATTGAGAATAGTTAGAGACATCCACATATTTGTGCCGTTTATGAGTTGGCCAGGGAAGCCGCATGGCGCAGAAGGAGCTAAAGCCATTTTTTTTATCTTCAACGTAGTCCTTGATTTTATAATATGCTTTTTTAATAAGGGCACGTTTGATGCAGTTTTTGAACTTTCCATCGGTCAGTTCTATAACTGACTTTGGCAACTTGTTATAAAAGCGTATATAATTTGGGTATTACAATTTCGTGCTTACTGCGTGTATTTAAATTATGGAAGTCACTTCTATTTATTTATTTATTTATTAATCACAAAATCCACAGCTCTTAGAAATACCTTAACACACTTATTTTACTACTATTACAGCCAATTACGGATTTACAATTTATTATCCTTACAAATAAAATTGCAACAGAAACTTAAAAAACAAAACAAATCATTTCAATTTTTTTTTTTTAAACTCGTATGAAGTGTGCAAGAGGAGTTGTGTGTGAGTGTGTTATAATATTGTATTGTATTATGCGTTTCAAATGAGAGGAAAATCGACTAGTCCCCCAGCAAGCTACAATCGGACAAGACAACCTATTCCAAAAGCCTCAGTTATTTTTATTAACTCCCAGATTTCGACACAATCCTGACGAATCGCGTCACAATGAGCGAACCCGCCGACCGTCCTCGCATTCGGAACGCACAGTGTTAGTGTATTGTATAGTGTAGTGTAGTCTATGTAGGTCTGTATTTGTACCTTCCATTCAATTCAATTCCTAATAGTTTCATTCAGCTTTAGCTTTAGCTTTATTAGTCAGTTCGCCACACACAGAGGTTAATAATAGTTTTCTAAACATACCTTTTTTGGAATTAAATATATCTATGTGAGAGAACTGTTTATTAAAATTCCTTAGTATTCTATCAATAACTGAGTTTTTAGCGTAGTTTGTACCACTATGTGGCACATCGAAAAATTGCGTGTGCCTAGTCCGTCGAGACGGAGTACTCAATCTTACAACTAAGTCATTAAGAGCGATACTGTTAATGTTCCCACTACAAATATTATAAAGAAACAACATATCCGAAATCATACGTCTATTCTCCAATGGAAGTATATTATGATGTTTGCATGATAGAAGATAATCTTTTTGTCTAAAATTACTGCGATAATTAATATATTTAATGAATTTAGACTGTATGGATTCTATCTGCTGAATATAAACCAAGTAGTGAGGATTCCAGATGTTGCTACAGTATTCCAAGATACTGCGTATGTACGCAAAATAAAGTATTTTGATGCAATCTATATCGGTAAATAATTTACACATACGCATAATAAATCCAAGATTTCTGTACGCCTTACCAACGACATAAGCCACATGCTCCGAAAACAGAAGTTTTGCATCCAGAACGACACCAAGATCCTTTACAGTATTACCACGCACAATAGTGCCACCACTAAGACTATAACAGTAGCGGATGCAATTTCGCTTCCTAGTAAATGTTACGACCTGACATTTGTTTACATTCACATTGATTCTATTGGTACTATAGTAGTTAGATAATCTATTCAAGTCATTTAGTAGCTTCTTACAATCATCCCTATTCCTAATATTCATATAAATCTTGGTGTCGTCCGCATACATCAAAAACCTTGCATTGAGAACATGTTCTCCTATATCGTATAGGTAGATAGAGTACAACAGGGGTGCCAAAATTGAGCCCTGTGGCACACCAGATGGTATGGTTACGCAGTTAGACCTTTGTCCACCTAGTATAACAATTTGAGACCGATTCCTAAGGTATGACTCAAACCATCTGAGCAAGTTACCGCGGATTCCAAGCTCCTGCAGTTTACGCAGAAGGATCACGTGATCCACACGGTCGAAGGCTTTTTCAAAGTCCGTGTAGATCACATCAACCTGTCCACCACCATCCATATCACTGACAACACTATCAACAAATACTGCTAAATTAGTGTTAATAGACCGGCCCTTAATAAACCCGTGCTGTTGCTGCGGAATTAATTTAGAGATAGTTGGATAAATAAAGTTGTGTACTATTTTCTCCATTATTTTTCCTAAAACATTCAAAATTGATATGGGACGATAATTTTCTATACTATTTCTACAACCTTTTTTGTGGATGGGTACAATGTGTGCAGTTTTCCATATAGTTGGGCAGTAACCCTCACGGTAACACCGGTTGAAGATATAAGTGACTGGTAAAGACAGGGATTTAGCACAGTTAACAAAGAAAAGAGGGGGCACAGTGTCACTTCCTGGACCCTTCGATGTATCTAAATTCTGCAAGAGTTTGAGAATGCTCGCGTTGTCTATGGCCAGGTTGTATAGTGTGTCGCCGTATGTTTCACAGTCAGTTGAGAAAGAAGTGTAAGATCCGAGCTTACTGCTAAAATTCTTGTAGAAGAAGTCATTAAATGCATTACATATTTCGGCCTCACTTGTTAGTTGGTTATTATCATACGTCATATTATATTTCGGGTAATTATTTTTATTCTTTTTCCTAGCTTTAACGTAAGTCCAAAAATGTTTAGGTGAAGTTTTTATGTTTTCCTGTGATCTGTGTATATAACGATTATGACACTCCCTTTGCAACTTTTTTTGCCGGTTTCTAGTTTTGAAAAGCCCTCGATTTTTGTGGACATACAAAATACATTCTAAAATATTAAGTGAAGGCAGAGTCAGTATATCGATCTTTAATTTTTCTCTGAGGGACTCGCGAGGACCCATTTTATAGATCTTGCGGATTGCCTTCTTTTGAAAGATGAAAATTGAATCAACGTCTGCTGCTGATCCCCACAGCAGAATGCCATAAGACCTAATACTGTGAAAATAAACATAGAATACTAGCCTAGCTGTGGCTACATCGCATCGGTTAAGTTCTGCCTTATTTTCCTTACTGCATATGCAGCCGAACTTAAACTACCCGAAAGAATCCTAATGTTTTTTTTTTTCTTTTATCGTATATAGGCTTGCGCTTGCGCTGCTCCAAGATGTGGCTGATGAGTAATACTCCCGCGTGTCGACCAACCTTTCGTGAAACCAAACTGCTGACTATGCAGGATTCCATTTGAATTGAAGTGAGACAACATCTGGTCCAGCATGATTTTTCATAGATTTTACTCAATGCTGGTAGCACGGATATAGGTCTATAATTAGAGGGATCACTCTTACAGCCTGATTTGAAAATTGGTACTACTTTACTGTGTTTCATTAAGTCAGGAAACGTGCCGCTGTCCAAACATTGATTGAATATGCCTGTTAGGACAGCAGCAATTGAGTCAATAATATCTCCAAGAACCCTAACGGATATCCCCCGTAAGTCTTCAGTATTTTTAATATTGAGACTTTTGGGTAAAAAGTACGGGACGTAAGGGGGTAAAAAGGGGGTAGAAAGTTTGTATGAAAATTCTACAGTTTGTAAGTTGGACACATGAAATTTTAGATTTACGCTGTTGGTTAATAAATGAATTTATGTATTTATTGGTTTTTGAAAATTCTACCTCTAAAGGGGTAAAAAGGTTTGGAAGTTTGTATGAAATTTTTAGTTTGTAAACTGGACACATGACAATTTGGATTTACGCTTTTGGTTGATAAAAAGAATTCAGAACCAATGGGACCGATACCCATTGGTCCCATTGGTCCCATAGTGAGGATCTGATGATGGAATCCTAGAGAAATCGAAGGAACTACTCAAATATTATAGGCATACATACTAGGAGGGATCAAAAAGTAGTGAGAACGACAACATATGCCTTGGTAAGATAAAAAATACTGGCAGGCATAGCTCAGATACATATTTGTAATATTAATAAAGAAAAAATCTTCGATTCTCTTTTGTTTTTTTCTGAATGTAGTCAAGCCCAAACACGACTAGGGTACATTGTTTTATTTCATAGTTCCAGTGCCTACCTTCCGGTTTCATCATCAGATCAGTTCGATGGTGCCATTTTCATCAGTACCATTTATTGGCTTCATCATAGTCTGTTAACTATTCCAGATACCTTATAACCGTGACATACTTAGCATTTAGGAGTTCGAGTGGCCATCTGTGGTCTTCTTCATCAGTTCCACTTCACCAAATGATACTTTCTGAGTGCAAATGATTGCATTGTTGATGAAAACACCAAAATCGCTATACGAGGAAGGATCAAAAATTAGTGAGAACGACATATTCTATGTCATTCTCACTCATAATGACTATTGATAACTTAATAATTTATTTTTCTACATAGTTTCCGAGTCTCTCTACACACCGAGTCCAGCGCTTTTCCAAGGCTTCAATCCCTTTCACAAAAAAAGTTTTGTCTTTGTCCTGCAAAAAGCTCTCCACGGCACCCATCACCTCGTTATCGTCTTCGTACCTGTTTCCCCATAAGTATTTTTTCAATTTAGGGAACAGATAAAAATCGCTAGCCGCCAGATCTGGTGAATAAGGGGGGTGGTCAACTAATTCGAAGCCAGCTTGCTGAATGGCAGCCATCGCAACTGCCGACTTGTGCGCGGGTGCGTTGTCGTGATGAAACAGCACGCCCCTTCGAAGTTTCCCTCTCGTTTTCTCTTTGATGGCAACTCCTCAACTTGGGAATTAAAGCTGCATTATATTGGTCTGTAATAGTGGTTCCACGCTCCTGGTCATCAGTCAACAATATCCCTTCTGAGTCCCAAAATATTGAGGCCATAACCTTGCCAGCCGATGCCACGACACGAAACTTCTTCGGGGTCGGTGATGATGGCCGTTTCCATTGCGAAGATTGCTGTTTTGTCTCGGGATCTAAATGATGGACCCATGTTTCGTCCATTGTTACGAAACGAGACAAAAAGTTTTCAGAATCTTCTTGAAACTTGTCCAACAATATCTTCGAAATGTCAAGTCGATTTTGTTTCTGACTGTCGGTTAACATTCTCGGCACCCATCTTGCGGAGACTTTTCTCATACTCAAAGATTGTTTCAATATGGATTGAATAATTCCATATGAAATGCTCGTTTCTTAAATTAAGTATCGGATGGTAACTCTTCGATCGTTCAATACAACTTTCGCAACTTTCGCAACTTTTTCTTGGGTGACTGACGTCGCAACGATGTTCGTCTTCCGTGCTCGTTCTCCCTACTCGGAATTGAGAAGCCCACCTTGCGACAGTGGAATACGGCGGAGCAGACTCTCTTAATGTTGCCTTCAAATCGCAATGAATCTCTTGCGTCGTTAACTTTTTTAAACAGAGGTATTTAATAACGGCTCGCACTTCGTTTTTCTCCATTTTCGAGAACACGTTCCGACGCGAAGCAAACAAATGACTACATTCAGAAAAAAACAAAAGAGAATCGAAGTTTTTTTTTCTTTATTAATATTACAAATATGTATCTGAGCTATGCCTGCCAGTATTTTTTTTTTCTTACCAAGGAGTATGTTGTCGTTCTCACTACTTTTTGATCCCTCCTAGTATGTATGCCTATAATATTTGAGGAGTTCCTTCGATTTCTCTAGGATTCCATCATCAGATCCTGACTATGGGACCAATGGGATCAATGGGTATCGGTCCAGGTGTCTTTGAGTAATCTGGGAACATACATAAAAAAAATAAAAATAGATTCCGACGAATTGAGAACCTCCTCCTTTTTTTCGAAGTCAGTTAATAATAATTCATGTATCTATTGGTTTCTGGAAATTCCACCCCTAAGAAGGTAAAAAGGGGGTTGAAAGTTTGTGTGAAATGTCTACGCTTTTAAGTGGGATACGTAAATCTTTAATTTCATGTGTCCAACTTACAAACTGTAGAATTTTCATACAAACTTTCTACCCCCTGTTTACCCCCTTACGTCCCGTACTTTTTACCCAAAAGTCTCAATATTAAAAATACTGAAGACTTACGGGGGATATCCGTTAGGGTTCTTAGAGATATTATTGACTCAATCACTAACCTAACTATTAAATACACATTTTCATTATGTAGAAGTATATAATTAATAAGCTGTACAATGAAAGATGAATGTCACACGTCGTCAACATGACAGGTATGGATTCTAGGTGGCCAGTATATAACAGTCCTCCGCCGCGATTCCTAGCTGCCGCACACCCGGGGCCGGCAGCAACTGCTCCAGGTGTCTGCGCCATATAACGCCACCGTCAGTTCGCACTTCATAGTGCAGATTACCGAAACGACGCATTATCGTGCCGAACTCCCATCTGCGTCTCTGGTCGGAGTATGCTCTGGCCTGCACTCGATCACCTACGGAGTAAGCTCTGACAGGAGGCGGTGTGTTCTCTGATCTGAACGCTGTCGGTGCTGTTGAATCCCTGAACATCACGTGTAGCTTAGTTCTAACGTCCCAATTGAACATTAGTCCATAGGGAGTATGTCCATCCTGGACTGGTGTGCGTCTGAGCCGAGTTTTTAGCACAAGGAGCTTATCCGTAAGGTTGCCCCTCTCCCCTTCCATTGCACGTAGTGCTTTCTTAATAGTTTGCACGTAACGTTCAGCCTGACCGTTAGTTGCTGGGTGGTACGGAGCTGACGTCAAATGTGTTACTCCACAGCTGGTAAGGTAGGTCTTAAATTCTTGGGATACAAACTGGCGCGCGTTGTCTGATACCAGTGTGTACGGTATGCCAAATGTGCAAAATAACTCCTTAAACTTAGCAATGCACCATGCGCTCGTTGTGGTCTTTGTGGGAAAAACTTCAACCCACTTTGTGAATGCATCTACGATTATTAGAAGTTGGTGTCCTAGAACAGGTCCAGCAAAATCTATATGAATTCGTTGCCAGGGGCCGCTAGGTTGTTCGCAGTGGTGTAGAGGAGCTTTTGGTGATTCATTCTGTTCTAATCGGCACGCTCTACAAGATTTTACCTTGTTCTCAATGTCCATGTCAATATTTTTCCAGTATATGTAGCTGCGTGCTAGCAATTTCATTTTAAGTATACCGATATGTCCCGCATGTAGTTCATCAAGAACTCGATCACGTAAACTTTTGTGTATTACCACTCTGGTACCTTTCAATATGCAGTTATCCTGGAGTGTTAATTCATTATCACCATAACCATACTGACGTAATGAGTGACCTGTCTGTAGTGCTTGTAGTAAAGTATTTAAGTCATTGTCTTTTCTCGTTTCACTGGCTATAACTTCTGGTCGGATATCTAAAATGTTGATCTGTTGCAATTGATACGCACAATGTTGGTCTATTGATGTTTCTTTTGCTATTTCAACTGGAAATCTTGATAGGTAGTCAGCGTTTGAATGTTTCACCGAAGCTCTGTATTCCACGTCGTAGTCAAATCCCGATAAAAAATGTGCGTAATGGAATAATCTCATTGTGCTTAGTGCAGGTAATGTCTGGTGTGGATGAAAAATCGAGGTAAGCGGCTTATGATCAGTCACTAAAACGAATTTCCTGCCGTAACAGTAGTGGAAAAACTTTTTAATGCCCCAGTAGATTGCCGTAGCTTCTTTGTCGATTTGACTATATTTCTTTTCGCTAGTTGAGAGTGACCTTGAGGCAAAAGCGATTGGCCTTTCTGAGCCATCTGTTAGTTTGTGAGACAGAACAGCTCCTAAGCCTGTCGGTGAGGCGTCGGTGGCTAGTATTAGCTGTTTACCTGGGTGAAAATGAATTAGAACTCTGTCGCTCAAAATCTCCTTCTTTATGTTGTTAAAGCTGTCTTCACATTTAGAAGTCCAGTGAAAATCTTTATCTTTCTTTAGTAATTCATTTAAAGAACTCGTTAAAGAGGCAAGGTTCGGTATAAACTTGTTGTAGTAGTTGGCCATACCAAGGAAGGTTCGTAGTTCGTTTATGTTTCTTGGTCTTACTGTATTCGTGATGGCCTTGACTTTGTCTTTGTTCTTATGTAAACCCTCTTTATCTATTGTGTGTCCTAGGTAGTTAATATTACGTTTAAAAAAACTACATTTTTCTCTATTCACGCGGAGGTTACTATCTTTTAGTTTTTGCAAGACTTGTCTTAAACGTGTTAAAAGTTGGTCTTCTGATGCTCCTTGAATTATGATGTCATCAAAAAAGCACTTAATTCCGTCTAGTCCTTGAAGTAACTGATCCATAAATTTCTGCCAAAGGCTTGGTGCCACTTTGACTCCAAACATCAAGCGATTCACTTTGTAAGTACCTTTGTGTGTACTTAATGTTTGTAAAAGGGCGCTTTCTTCATCCATGACCATATTAAGATAGGCTTGGGTAATGTCTAAAGTACAGAAGTATTTGCCTCCGTTCATTTCCGCAAATATATCCTCAATTATAGGAATTGGGTAATGTTCATCTCTGATGACTTTGTTAAGGGTGACCTTGTAGTCTGCACATAGTCGAATGCTCCCGTTTGGTTTCACAATCGGTACTATTGGTGTACCCCAGTTTGATTGGTCTATTTTGGTAATCACCCCTTCTGCACACAGTCGTTCAATTTCTTTATCGACTTTTTACTTTAAAGCGTACTGTATACGTCGTGGTTTTATAAATATTGGTTGTATATTTTCTTTGAGATTTAAATGAGCTTCGTAGTTGGGTATTTTGCCTAGATCTGATCTAAAAACAGTTGATGAAAATTCTTGTAATAATTTATCAAGTTTGTCGGATTGTTCTGAAGTTCGTACTACTCTTAAATCTGCAATTTTCATATTAACTTCTTTAATCCAGCTTCTACCAAAAATTGGGTCAACGTTTTGATTGATTATGTAAAGCTTCCCGTTGAATATCTGGTCTTTATACGTCCCTTTGATGTATGTTACTCCTGCAGGCTTGATAATTTCATCAGTGTATGTTCTCAATTTCGTATCAGTTTTGAAAATTTTATTTGGTATTTGTAGGCTTTTGTATTGTTTGAGTGACATTGTTGACAAGGCCGCTCCCGTATCAAATTCCATGCTTACTTGTTTGTTCTCAATTTTTACTGTGATCATATATTTGTCCGTTATTTCACTTTTGATTAAATTGATATCTCCAATACTGTCGCAACTCGAGTTACTTATAGTGTCCTCGAGTAGATTGGTTTTTAGGTTCCGTTGCAAACAAACTCGTGCTAGATGTCCAATTTTCTTGCATTTCAGGCAGGTAGACTTGATGGCACCGCAATCATTAGATCGGTGGTCGTCTTTACCGCATCGGAAACATTTTCCTTTTAAATCTCTTATAGTTAACGGAGATGATGATGGTCGTGATTCGTTATCTCTACTTTTCGATTTTGTAATCTTGTTTACTGTGTCCAAATCTTTGTGCATGTCTGCGGATATTTTCATGTTTTCTGATTTTCCCATTTCCATGAATGTAGCAATGTGAACTAGTTTAGTAAAAGGTGGTGTATCTCTTTCTTGAAGAATTTTCGTTCGTATTTCACTGTCTTTTAATCCACGAATAAATTGTAGGGCTAGGAAACTTTCTGAGGTAGACTTTTGACAATTGTGGCACTTGAATTCGCAGTTCAAGGATTTTTTCTTTAAATCTGAGGCGTATGTTGCTACTGTTTCATCTTCACGTTGTGTATGCGTAATAAATCTGTGTTGTAACGCCCATATACTAGGCTTAGGATCTATGTAGTCGTCTAGAATCTGTGTGAGTTCTATTAAGTTCATATCAATTGGATCCTCCGGAGAACATAAATCATGTAACTTTTCATGTAATTCGGGTGATAATGCGGCAAGAAAGGTGTACACTTCCCAACCCATCACAAATAAAAAAAAAAAAAAAAAAAAAAAAAAAAAAACACTTTAATTTTAGGATCTTCGATTTTATTGAGCAAGAAAAATACAGTTAGTCGTTTGGTAAAATTTGCGAAAGTCTCTTTTTCTTGAAAGGGCTGGAAATTCATTTTTGGCCCGCGTTCATGTTGTGCAATCGTACTCACATGTGATGCCGATGTTTGCAGCGGTATGATTCGTTGATTTACTCTGTTTTGTAATATGAGAAGTTTCGTCTTTATGATGACACATTTCTCTTCAAAATTGTACCTGGTTTCTATCTCTTGGTCTAGTTGTTCGTCTGGTGTTTCTAATTCTATTTCATGTTGTATTTCTTGTAATTTCTGTAACGTTTCTTTAAGTGATTGTAGTCTTGACTCTGTTTCTTCGTATGGTAGAGTTTCTTGGGTGTTTACGTAATTTTCAAGCTTTGTAATTAAACCACGCAATGACGCGCGAGTTCTCTTTAATTTTGTTATATCAGTAGTCGACATCCTCGTCGCCAATTTATTAAATACACATTTTCATTATGTAGAAGTATATAATTAATAAGCTGTACAATGAAAGATGAATGTCACACGTCGTCAACATGACAGGTATGGATTCTAGGTGGCCAGTATATAACACTAACCTAACCTAACAGGCATATTTAATCAATGTTTGGACAGCGACACGTTTCCTGACTTAATGAAACACAGTAAAGTAGTACCAATTTTCAAATCAGGCTGTAAGAGCGATCCCTCTAATTATAGACCTATATCCGTGCTACCAGCATTGAGTAAAATCTATGAAAAAATCATACTGGACCAGATGTTGTCTCAATTCAATTCAAATGGGATCCTGCATAGTCAGCAGTTTGGTTTCACGAAAGGTTGGTCGACAACGGATGCGGGAGTATCACTCATCAGCCACATCTTGGAATCTTGGGAGAAGTCCCAGGATGCCATTGGCATTTGCTGTGATCTCTCAAAAGCGTTCGACTGCGTCGACCACAACACACTAATCTGTAAATTGCAACATTACGGAATTCGAGGACAAGCTGCTGATCTTGTGCTTGCCTATTTATCAAACAGACAGCAAAAAGTAAATGTTAATGGGGCGACGTCCTCCGGGTCTCTAGTCAAAATGGCCGTGCCCCAAGGTTTAATTCTCGGCCCTTTCCTTTTTCTTGTCTACATTAATGATCTATCTTTTATGATGGCCAAATTATCGGATATAATTCTATTGAGGTGATGGATGCCGTGGAGAGCTTTTTGCAGGACCAAGACAAAACCTTTTTTGTGAAAGGAATGTAAAAGCAATGGACTCGGTGTGTAGAGAGACCCGTAAACTATGTAGAAAAATAAATGATTAAGTTATCAATAGTCATTGTATTCTATCTCATTCTCACTAATTGTTGATCCCTCCTCGTATAGCGATTTTGGTATTTTCATCAACAATGCAATCATTTGCAATCAGAAAATATCATTTGGTGAAATGGAACTGATGAAGAAGACCACAGATGGCCACTCGAACTCCTAAATGCTAAGTATGTCACGGTTATAAGATATCTCGAATAGTTAACCGACTATGGTGAAGCAAATAAATGGTACTGATGAAAATGGCACCATCGAACTGATCTGATGATAAAGCCGGAACTGGAACTCTGAAATAAAACAATGTACCCTATATGTACCCTATAAACAATGTTCCAATAAGTGTTTGGGCTTATTGGAATCGTAATGACATTTACTTTGGCTATAAATGATTATCATGTTAATTAGAGAAACTTACTAAAACTAAAAAGAGAAAAACCAAAAAAAACTTTTTAAAAAAAACTACAAAGCAAAAAATAACTTTCTTTTCCGAAGTCGGTTCGAAAAACGGAAAACAATGGGTACAAAATACACCGACTTTGGAAAAGAAAGTTATTTTTTTTCTTTGTAGTTTTTTGTTCTGGAAGTCGGTTTGTTTTTTTGGTAAAAAGTTTTTTTTATCTACCAAGAGTATAAATCTAAAAGTTCAGGGTCCAACTTACAAACTGTAGAAATTTCATACAAACTTTCAACCCCCTTTTTACCCCTTACGGGTGGAATTTCCAAAAATCCTTTCTTAGTGCGCGCTTTCTTATTTTTTATTTTGTTTAATTTTAAGCTGAATTCTCGTGTCTCCTGTGCAGGTCACAAATAAATATTTTTTCTTTCATTTCTTTTTCCTTTCACTTACGTAACTTGAGGAACCTCCCTGTCAAATTTCATCTTTATACGTCAAGCGGTTTTTGATATTTCATGATAAGTGAGTGAGTAACCTTTCGCTTTTATATATAAATAGATAGATATATATAAGAAGATGATTATGGTAAATGAGCCTTCTTGTATTTTATGCCTGAAAAAAATGTGAATATCAGTTTGATAATTTTCACACTAAATATACCTACGAGTATTTCATCAATGTAGATACTTATTCTGTTTGTGCAATAATTATTGCTTCCTCGCAGTCGCAAGTGTGTTGAAAAACATCGTTAGATAAGGATCGTGAGAGCTTTTGCTGTTGGATTTTTGGTTCAATTGTGCCCAAACCTTGCATCCGAGCAGTCTGAGCTGTAATCTGTAGCTAATCCTGCCTCGAGACGTACGGCTCCTTACGTGGGTACCTAGGTACTGCTGTACATGAGGACTGGATACTGTTGTGATCAGAGATCACGAACGATAACATGTTATCGATGCAAGTTATAGCAGACTTGTAGGAGTTGTAGTTGTGGGTAACACATTTATTAATCGGGCAGGTCGCTAGGTCATAGTTTCTTGAAAGCATCAGTATTAATCAGTTGTGCGTCAATATTGTGGCCCCATTTCTGTGTTCATACTCAGTAGTCATAAAATCTCGTACATCACGATACCTACGTTTATCAAGTTTTATCAAGTTACAGTTACAAAGGTAGTTAATTCTAATAGTTAGGTAGGTTTTAGGTATAAAGGAGGTTAAGGGGCGGTAAGTATGCTGATAGTACCTACACGCCTCTGTCTGTGTAACCTTCCTTTCGAGGCATACAGATGATGTTTGTTTACAAGGGTCCTTACTAAATAAGCAAGGGCCTACGGTTAATTCATACATAGTAGGTATACCTCATATCCCACCAAAAACATAACAATGACATGTATAATACACAAGTCTCGCAAAGCAGTTCTTCTACCGCAAAAGTTGAGGGATCGAATGTAAAACAAATTCGCATAATTTATATAGTAGATACCTTAATACTCGTAATTAGGTAACAAACAAATTTACCGACTCGGGTTTTCATAAGTAGTTGACATTATTGTGTCCTTCTAAAGTAAAAACTCAAGGGTGGGGCGCACCATTGCACCGACAGCACCGGCGCGCTGCTCCACGAGTCTGCGCCACTGCGCTGCTGCTGCCTGTGTACAATTGTACATAGTATTACCTGTTGTACAATGAAGCAAAGCTGTTCGATGGGCGCCAGGCGACGTGGTGGCCCCCGGGCGCCGACTACCTAAGTGATGCAATCACTGTCCATGATGGATCTCAAGCTGTACCACGAGTGATGGAAACTTGATATTGCAGTTAATGTTTGTGTAGTAATGCGCAGTAGCTATTTTTGTATTAATGTTGAAGGTGAAGATAGCATTGTATAACTGTCTTTCACTCGCTTACGTTTGTCGCATCGTCCTATCTCGCTTACTCTATGCAGTACTCGATGACAAACTGTTTCTTGCGCAATGGTTGGCAGAGCCAACTTCAGAGACACAAAGATCCGCTGTGACTACTATAAAATAGAATACCTAATTAATTAAAAACTATATGAATTGGTTGGCAATAAATATGTTGTGCCAACATATAAACAAAGATAACCCCGTCCGATATAATTTGAAGTCATCAAAATAGTGATCACAAACGTGCGGATCGAAATGCCAAAATTAATGTTATTGAACGATGCCGCGATACTAAATAAAGTAACTACCTACCTACTTAGTTATCCAGTTTCGGTTAGATTTTTATAGAAATGACGTAAGACAATATCAACGCGGTAACGTGTCGTAGAGTATAGTGTGTGAGTGTGTGTGTGTGTGCCGCTAATCACAAGGTTGTGGCTCTACAAGTGGCTGTGGCGCGGCGACGGGAGGCGCGAGGTGAGCCGGTCACTGAGGCGCGGCGCCGCGCGGCTCCGCGTCGGCGTCGTCAGCTCGCCGCTCGCTATTGCTGCTGGGCACTGGCAGAGCTCTGCACTGCGACGGCGCGGGCGCTCTAATTGTGTGCGCGTTGACTTGTTTGTGTATAATTCGACAAAGTCAGGTGACGAGGTTATCGCTCGCCGATAGCGTTGCGAGCACCAAACTGACGCAAATGGTGCCGCCGCCGCGCCGAGGTCATTCAAACTTGTCAATTTACATACTTAAGATATTGTAATGATTTAATGCTAGTGGCCAACAGCCAAAGCAGTTCTCTGTAGCTCCCATTCCTGCCCTCATCTGATCAGAGAATCCTGGGGCTGCCGCATGCCGTGGCGATAAAGGACCTTTCAATCTAATCCTATATAGGTACAATCAAACATTTATTTTCGTCAGACTTCCAAATGTTACATAGTTAGTTATTCTTACTTTTAGGGTTCCGTATCCAAATAACGAAAACGGAACTCTTTCGGATAATTTTGATCCTATCCGGCTATCTGGGCTAACAGTTACACCATGGTGCTATATATAGCTAGCTTAAGATCGGATTAAAGTTGGCCACTTTCTATTATGTTTGATTGAAATTTTGTTCGTTGTGATTTGATGATGAAAATTTTAAGTTTAAAATAAATATCTTTATTTATATTATATTCACAATCATTCCATTTTTAATTGTTTATCCATTCTTATTCCAATACATCAAAATAACACAGCGTAAGACTAGACAGGAAACACTATTTCAGGCATTGGCATGTGGTTAATACTTAGGTATTTTATTAACATTAGTAGGTATGAGGGGTACACTCATCAGATCGATCAAAGTACTACGAATATTAAATACTAGCTGTTGCCCGCGACTTCGTCTGCGTAGCATTAGTACTTCTAATAGCTTATTTTTTTATGTTGCCCAATAATATTGTAGGTGTGTGGGCCGCCTTACTCGAGAAATTATTGGGTCATCATACAAATGTCCACCTCCCTTGCCACCCCCATATGGATGGTTTCCGGGATAAAACTATCCTATACTTATGTCCTAACCAGGGTTTCAAACTAACTCCATTGAGGTAATTAATAATTTAAATAAGGTCATTATGTATTATCTCAATGACTAACTCCATCCAAAATTGGTTCAGCAGTTTAAGCGTGAAAAGGTAAAAGACAGACAGACAGAGTTACTTTCGCATTTATAGGTTACTTCTAGGCAAGCGTGCTCCATCATCGACCACATCATCGCTTACCATCAGGTGAGATGGTATAAGCGCGTGCCTATAATTAGACAAAAAAAAAAAAAACATTAACCGACTTACCAAAAAGGAGGAGGTTCTATGTCCGACATTATGTTTGTTTTTTTTTTATGTTCACCTATTTCTCCGTCAATTGTGGATCGATTTTGAAAATTCTTTTTTCGTTTGATTGAGTATGTTTCGAAATTGGTTCCATTTTAATTTGGTGAAGATCTGATGGAGAACTTTGGAGATATACAATAGAACTCTTCAATAAATGACGGCAAATATCTCGGAAGTACTGCAATCGCATGTCTGTTTATTGATATACCATTCAAAACATAACATTATGCCAGTACGCTCTAAAGGGGTACGCAGATGTGTACAGTTCACCTTGGACACACAAAGAAACCGTCGCGATGTAAGTAGCGTTTTTCATCTGATTATACAGATTGTTTTTTGTAAATCGATTGCGTTCGCTTCCGTTCCACGGCGATATATAGAACACCATCAATATCCGTGGAACGGAACCGAATGTACAAAAAATAATCAGTATAATCAGTACAGTATGTCGGCGCGGTTTCTTTGTATGGGATGAGACACCACTGCCTTGGAACACTCTCATTTCACCGGTTATGTTCAAAATTCATGGTATTCGGGTAATCTATTCTGGCATCATAACCTTACTAAAGGCAAGTTGCCTATTAGGTACAACAAAAAAGTGAAAAAAAAAATTACAAAAAAATTACTACCGACTTCCTTTTTGGAAGTCGGTGTCCATCACGAAAAAAAAATGGTACCTACCAATGACAAGTTTTTTTTTATATTATATATTTATATGCGATTTAAGTTGAGATTGTTGACATAAATTTAAACTCCTCCACTTTCAAAACTGTATGACAGATATCACTCTGTCCGCTATATTTTTTCTACCTACACAGTTTAAAGATATTTATTTCCCATAAGAACTTATAAAATACTAGCTGACCTTCGGGGCTTCGCTCCCGTCAACTGCCTGCCCTGCCTGCCCTGCCCTACCTAATAATTTTTATGTATCATCAATAGTTTTCTCAGCGCACGCCAAAGAATGAATTTTACAGGCAACATTTTGCTACTTTGGGTTACATTGTTGCAATTTTCATAAGGATCTCTAAATTTTTTGAATATATATTATAGCCTATGACACACAAGAATAATGTAGGTTTTCGTACCACTTGCTCAAAAAACTGACATTCTATGCCACAAAAAGCAAACTTAACAATAGTCATTTTTAATCTGTTAAAAACAGGGAAAGAAAATTGTACTGAATTTCATTCATCCTCTAGGGTGAGAATGATTTAAATTTGGAATACTTACCGAAATTTATACTGAACTACATCTGTGTTTACACCATTGAGTTTGTATATAAAGCATTAAACATCTTTTTGAAAAAGGAATACGCATTTATTATGCAGTTATGATTATTAAATATAATTACGAAAACCGACGAGGCCGTATGAGCTTGATGCCTTTGCTTTTCCGACAAAAAAATATTATTCTAGGAATTTGCCGCGTTTATGTACCAAACAAAAATATAACTCTCTCTATCAATCATTGGACCAATGTTTCGAATGTTAACTTTTACTTTTAATTGTCATTATTTTTAATGAATGCTTATCTCATCTCATGCTTATCTTATCTCATCTTAAATCCCTCGCTTCGCTCGTGATTTAATTTTTAACACCCTCGCTACGCTCGGGAGTAAACCTGGGGTCCTTCGTTACGCTCGCGATTTAAATCGTCACCCGCGACCTCAGATCAAATAAAAAAAGGTAGATAGCGCACGGCCTATAGTTTAGGTGAAGCCAACAAAACCCAGCCGATTCAATAAACACACGCGCTCACGCACACACAAGCAATAAAACCACGCTGATTTTTGTTAGTATCTCACGGACCGTCGTGCAATAACATTACCTAAAAAATTCCGTCCTGTGTTGTCAAGTGGTGCAAAAACAACACTATATTGAACAAAAAGTCTTTAGGAGTATCGTTTCCCACGTAATTACACACAAAACTATTTGTTTTTTGGTTTTCCAACATAATTTTGAGGTTATTCGGAACAGATAATGTTATTTTCCCGAAGTTGACATATTGGGAGAGTGTTGCCAGAAATTCTTATTTCTAATTACCTAAAATGTGGGTAATTAAATTGTAGGCAAAGTCAAAGAAAAGTAATTGAGTAGAGAGTTGATCTAATTAATGTTTATTTTCTATTAAATCACATGATTTTATGTATGTTACATAAATCAAAGTCAAGGTAAACACTTAGTTCTTAACTAATTTATTTTTGTTTAAATTCATGAGTACCTTCTATTTTGCTATCAAATATTATGGTTTTAGGTTTCCACCGAAAACTTTAATAAGAAACGAATGGGTAAATGCTATAAGACTAAGCCGAAATGAACCATAATTCATTATGTTAAGAATACACAAAAATTACAACCTATTTCTGACATCCGACTGCATGTCAGAAATAGGTCACCTTGTTTCAATCTTTTTTAGGGTTCCGTACCCAAAGGGTAAAAACGGGACCCTATTACTGAGACTCCGCGACCCGTCTGTCTGTCTGTCTGTCCGTCTGTCACCAGGCTGTATCTCATGAACCGTGATAGCTAGACAGTTGAAATTTTCACAGATGATGTATTTCTGTTGCCGCTATAACAACAAATACTAAAAACAGAATAAAATAAATATTTAAGGGGGGCTCCCATACAACAAACGTGATTTTTTGGCCTTTTTTTGCGATAATGGTGCGGAGATCACGGTATGCGATAAGGCCGCCCGTTGTATGTATTTTAGTTTTAAGTTTCCTTTTCTTTGTTTTAACTTGGTGTACCTACAATAAAGCATATATAAATAAATAACCCTTCGTGCGCGAGTCCGACTCGCACTTGGCCGGTTTTTAAAGTTCACTAAGTTTGTTAGCATTCTGTTATAAGTTAATGCTCTATTTTGTACTTACTTAAATACTTATACATTTCATCTGAAAAAGTATATTTTTAATTCCATGGAATGGTTGTATTTGTGATATTTTTGTAATAAACCTGTTTCACATAATCTTTGTTGTATGTTTAAGTAAAATAACTTTTTCTGAGCTGCTCGGTGCTCTTACACACGAGCGACACATGTCAACGACAGGGGCGACTGCACGCGTTTATTAAAAACAAAGAGACAGATTTCCTTTCACATTCGCATAATAAGTACTTACCCATAATTATGAAATTAATATTTAAACCCATTTAAATAAGTTGAGGGACTTTTTTTAAAAAGTGGCAACACCGCAGTGACTCACACATAGTTCAAAAAGTGGTTACATTTTTCTGTTCTAAGTGCGCTATCTACCTTTTTTTATTTGATCTGAGCCCGCGACAGAAGACACTGCTTTATCCCCTTGGTTAATAATCTACTATTCTACTGGTGAAAGAATTTTTAAAATCGGTTCAGTAGAACCAGAGTCTTGGCTCCCGCAACGAAATTTATCAGAAAAGAATAAAGGAGGAGTAGGAAAAACCATACAAAATTTCCACATCCCTCCGTATCAAGCAGTAGAAAGAAAAACAAGGCCAATTGGCACAAAGGGTCGTTTACAACTAGGATAAGCCCAGTTGCGTAGCACCACGAATAAAAATTAGCATTGATATTAATGGGCCCTAACATTGTGAGCTGCTATAAATATTTGTTTCCAATAATAGGAACATGTACATGTTGTTGTGTGTGTGTGTGTGGTACATGTTATATAAATAATATCCGTTAGTTTTGTATATACGTTTTTCATTTCATTTATGTTTTTGGGGTAACTATTAGAAATCGAAAACATTATCCCAAACGGCTTACTGTCACAAAATAGAAAGTATACAGAAGGACCACTCCCACCGTTTCAAAAATTGACAGCTAAACTTGACAGACTCACTAGGGTTGCTACTATATTGTTTCTGAATTTTAAAAAGGATTAAGATTAGTATAAGTTTACAAACATATAAGCATCGATTCGTCAAAACATAAATCACATCATGCTTACATGCCTTAGAGGGTAGACAGAGCATCAAATATCCATTAAAGCTCACGACGCCACATACGACGAAGATTGGAAGGTAACAATGGTGTAATAATGATCCCACCAAAAACATAAAAATGTAAAACGGCACCAAACTCGACAAAAACATAAATGTGAGAAAGGCGCCAAGTTCGACGAAGAAAAGTTAAGATCTAGAAGGTGACAAGTTTCATAGCGTTTCCTTAAACAAAGCTAAATCTTTTTTTTTCGTCTATGGACTTAAAATAGTTTATTAAATAACTTGACCGTAAATTTGAAGCTTAATTTATTGAGATGGCAACTCTGTCTCTCCGCTTATTTCCCATCTTACTTTTAATTGTCATTATTTTTAATGAATGCTTATCTCATATTATTATTGTTAATTTTTTCGCAAATGGTACGAAAAGTAGAGTATTTTCCTCGGTGATAAAGCTGTCTTAGTCTTGGGTGAACTTAAATCCCTCGCTACACTCAGGACTCGTCTTCAGGACTCGGCTTCGCCCCCCTTTACCTTTCCTTCACCACCTGGTAGGGCTCGTCGCTAGAAGCGTTCGAGTCTCTTGCACATTGGCGTTCTGTTATCCGCTGCATAAGGATATATTTCCCTAAAGAACCTGAACACCCAGGTGTACAGTACTGTTTGGTTTCTAACCGAAATTTATTTGAATATCAGAAAAACTGTAAGCATTGTACAAGTGAGTTTTTATTTTTTAACTCTTTTCTACTGTTTGTTTCTACCTCCATTTTGTTATAATCTAACAAAAGCTCAGCAATCATTGCTGATGTTTCTTTTGTTTGATTATATTACATAAAAGATTTTTCAACACACTTGCTCTTAAAGTGGCTATAATTTCACCGCAATTAGGCACATAATGATACCTGTTATCAAACTGTGACTTTTTCATTGTTGTTATTCACAAGTGAGTTATAGAGTTTTTTTTATTTATTGGTTGAGTTGCTTTGTTCTTAAAAAAGTTTCGATACAAAAAAGATCGTGCTCAATAGTACAAATAAATTAATGTACCTATTGCTTGCTCATTTCATGCAACTTCGCATTTAAATAGATAACTTTAATTTGTTCGTGCTTAATAAATAAAACTTTCACTCATAAATTTTATTTGCTCTGTAATTAAGAAAAATTGCAATTCCCTATTTTGTACGTGGCTAAAACACTATCCACGAAAGGCCAAAAAAAAAAGAAACCTCATCCTTTTTGTCTATGGCCGATCGCCATTGTTAAATGCGCGCGCATAGGAAAACTGATTAATTTTGTCCGCCATTGTGAAAAAAAATTCACAACTCGTTTTTACTGTTGAAATGATTTTTTAGTACCTATTATTTTCTTCACAAGTGTGTTGAAAAACGTCGTATAATACACGTGTGTATTGATGATTACCGTCCTCGGGTCTCTTAAGACCCTCATCTACGGCTCGGGTCGCAAAGGCGCCTCAGCGGTAATCACCAACATTGCACACTTGTACCATAATGTAGGATTATATTTTGTTCTACCGTCGATTTCATTTTATTATATTTTGTAGTTTGCACAACTAGTAACTTTAGTAAAAAAAAAAAACGATTGCGGAATACATTCTATAGCGGTTTGGTTTTTATTTTTGTACTAGGATGGACAACAAGGCTATGTCTTCTGAAATAAATCCTGGTGAAGCGTCTGTAGCTCCGAGACCGTCTCGCCACAGATCGATTAGCAGTTCGTCGAGTAGTTCTAGTAGTACTTCATCAAGCTCTAGTTCGGGTAACTCGGCAGGCCACAAAAGAAGACGTGCTAAGCGCCACCGTCATAGAAAATCCAAACATCGGTTGATTTTTGTAATTAATCATTTATAGACTTGAACGCAAGCCGCGAATATTTTTTTGATTTTAAAGATTGTGTGGGTAGTCCTAGTGAATCTGCAAAAGAACCTTGTATTGAGTTTGCCATTCAGACTAAACTAAAGGAACCGTCAGTTCCTATAGCTCCTAATGACTTTGTAACTACTCTTAACAGTATTCAGCATTTTGATAATAAACACTGGTGTGAAGTTCGTTATCGCAATCGCAAAAAATATATTCGCCAGGTTTCGTAGAGTTTGAAATTAATGATGAAATTAAAGCCATCATCAGAAATCATCGCGACAATAAGCTCAATTCGATAGGGCCTATGCTGCTCAGACCTTCTGTTTATTGTAATTAAAAGAAAATCTACAAGAAACCATTAAAAGTTTCTTAACATGGGCAAAAGATCAACAAGAATTGAATTTTGATAATATACAGGAAAAGATTATTGTGTTATTTTTAAATGGCGATGTACATAAAGTGTCATCCGATTTGTTGCAATTAATATGCGGTCATAGATCCGAGATAATTCAGATGAGACGTGACTCGGTCAATTATCCCGGTTTGTCCATCGTTGGGAGAACTTGGGAGCTCCGAAATACCTTATCAAAATAATAAAAGGTTATCGAATACCATTACTTCAAAGGCCTCCGCTAATTGTACCGGATGTAAAAAAGAGTGCCTTCACTATTCCCATTTCAACAGAAATATCGTATCTCGTAAATCAAATGAAAAAGCAGGGTGTTCTCGAGTTTGCAGATTCGTCCCCAAGCTTTCTGTCAACAATTTTCTTAGTTCCGAGAGGCGACGGTTCCTTTCGGCCATTTTTCAACTTGAAAGCCCTAAACAAGTTTGTTCTCACAGATCGGTTCAAACATATAAACATGTTTCGGATACCGGATTTTCTCCAACCCCGGGATTGGCTTTGCAAAATAGACCTTTCCCAGGCCTACTTTCATTTGGCAATTACCAAGTCCCAAAGACGGTTTCGCCGACTTATTTACGACGGCGAATTACTCCAAATGACATGCTTGCCTTTCGGGCTAAGCACAGCTCCAAAGGTTTTAGCATCCTTGACCAATTGGATCACCCAGACCTTGCGAGAACAAGAAGGCATTCGCGTCATTGTATATTTGGACGATTTTTTAATTGCCCATCAGAATATGGATATTCTCAGATCGCAGGTTCAGTTGGTAGTAAAAAGACTACAGTACTTTTGGCAGATAAATTTTGCAAAGTCCGAGCTCACTCCTCAAACGAACCTAGTATATCTAGGTATTGATTGGCTCAATCAAAAACGCCTCCCATTGGAAAAACATCACTGTCTCTTGACCAAGATGACACGAATTCTGAAAGACAACAGAGTGGGGTTAAAGGAACTCCAAAGCCTTGTAGGCCTACTAAATTTTGCCAGTTTTGTAGTCCCAAAAGGCAGACTGAATCATCGGAGTTTGCTGGATTTCCTAAACTCAATTCCGAAATCGTCAAAGGATCTACATACTGTACCAGCAGAGGCTCAGATAAACTTGAATTGGTGGCTATAAAATTACCAGGCTTCGTCTGCGATTCTCATTTCACCACCAAGTCATTTCCTAACAACAGACGCCTCCGATTTAGCCTGGGGTGCACAGTTGGACATTTGGTCTCTGTCCGGACCATGGACCGAGCAGGAAAACTGTTGCATTGCAACTAAAAAGAAATGCTGGCCATTTTAAAATTCCTACAAGACCATTGTCAGCTCCTGCGATGCTCTACAGTCTTAGTCCAGCCCGACAACAAAACAGTAGTTGCCTACCTGCGCAACGAGGGGGGGACGATATCAAAGCCTCTGATGAATATTACAAAAGAGGTGTTCAAAGTTCTGGACCAACACTGTATCGTTCTAAAAGTTTTTCATTTACCAGGCAGATTTAATATTCTAGCCGATCGCCTATCTCGGCGTCGAAACGCTGTGGAATGGCACTTGACACCTCATTGCACAGAAAGGATGTTCAGAAAATTCGGGACCCCGTGATTTTTTCATCAAAAACAGCACATGTCGTTGCCAATTATGTGTCGTTAGATTTAAACGACAAACAGGCAATTCATCACGATGCGTTTTCGATGGAACGTACAAAGTAGCTTGGTTACGATGGCTTAAAAGGAGCATAGAATTAACCCCGTTAATCCAGAAGGCTCAGAAGTGGCACGGTTTTTGGCAGACTTATTTTTAATTGACAAACTTTCGTACAATACCATTCTTCTGCATAAATCTGTAATTTCTACATTATGTAATGCGGATTCAGCTGGCCTTTTAAGTTCCTATACATTAGTTGAGCATGTTCTTAAATCGATTGCTCTCAAACAACCGGTAGCAAGCAAACACACGATTTGGAACATTGACGATCTTGTATCTTATTTAGAGAATAGTTCCATCGATTCAAATAATATTTTCGCAACATCCAGACATACAGCCGCATTATTACTTATTTGTTCTGGTAGGCGAATACACGACCTGACTCTGCTCAGTGTTGATTCAGAACATTTGATTATGTCTAGAGACAATATAGTTTTTTGGCCGGTTTTTGGATCCAAAACTGATTCTGCAACATATAGACAATCCGACTGGAAATTAATATGTACGAGCACTTGGTTGCTAATACATGTGTAGATGGAACTGTACTTGTTTACAACAGAACGATACAATAGATATTGGTATTCTCACAGTGGCATAACAATTCATCTTCGCCAATATCTTATATATTAGGCAAAATATACACTTTTACACTAAAAACAGTGATATTCACAATATTAACATCAGAAATAAGGACAAATTACAAGCTCCTTTTCACCGGCTTCATAAGGTTCATAGCTCATTTGTTGGACTTGGTATAACCTTTTATAACAAGCTACTAGCTTTTCTAGATTTGCCTTTTAATGCGTTTAAAGTTAAAGTAAAATCAAACCTTTGTTCAAAGGCATACTATTCTATTAACGACTACTTAAACGATAAAAATAGTTGGTCGCTGTGATTAACTCAAGACAATGTTTGTGTTCTTTCTCCAGAATTAGCTTACCTACTGACAGGTTATATGAGCTCGATAATAGTTTTTTTTATTTTGACAGTTTATGTCAATTTACTTTAATTTAATTGTCATATTATTGACATAATCGACTCACTACAATGTTTTTTTTTTTTAATGAGTTGTATTGCAATATGTGGTTAGCTAGCGACCTCGACAGTGGATCATATATTATTTATTTTTTACTTCGATGGTCCTAGTTTATCATAATTATGTGACTTCGAGTTACAACTGTATTAGCTATATGTAGGCGGGCACGCCCTTTATGCCTGGAGGCTTTATAATTCGGGTACTAAGTTCCGTTTACGTTTTATTTTAATTTTTTGTGTTGAGTAATGTAAATTATTTGCATACTATTGTATAGAATCAAGTTTTTGATTTTTTTCTATATGAACTGCTGTGCTGCTGGGGAGTTTGTTGCGCCACTTCTTCTTTCCAGAAAAAGCACTAGGAAGTGGTGAAGGGCGGGCGTTTTTGGGGGACTGTCTTATGTAATTTTGACGTTCGGAAAGTGCTGATTCTCAGCCTAGTTTGAATAAATGACTTTTGAATTTGAATTTTGAATTTGAACGGTCGAAAGTGTACTCAACAATATTGGTATGAATGACGATTTTCATTAAATAAAAACGCTTATGCTAGCGTGCTAATTAAATGTGCGATGTAATCGTACATATTCCCGGACGAGATAGGAAGGATGAAGAGCATCTAGATTTACAAAAATAGCTTAAAATTTAAAACATGATAATATAAGTTTAAAGATATAAATTATATAAACTAAAGTTCCAATATGGACGCGAGGGTTGCGAGGAACATGGACGCGCACGCAGTCGAGGTGTCCACTTGTTTGTAAATATCGGCGTTCGTCCTTAATTCACTTATGTGAGGTTTGTGTGAATACAGGGTAAAGTTGTTTGTTTTGACGATGCATCCTTGACCTATATTGAATAGTCCGGCATTCAATGAGTATGTTTCTTGCAATTTATCTTTACAGAAGCTTGATGTTGTTTTAGGCGTTCTGGTTCACCTTTAATCTTGCTCTTCAGGAATTGCATTTTCTGTGCCGCAGATAAATTTGGGTTACCGTGAATTGCTTCGTGAACAAGTCCTTGAATGATACCCAATTCTAGTAATTTCCGTTGAATATAGGAATATCCAGCTTCGGCGTAGACTTTTCTCGATGGGATGCAGAGAATAATCTACGATTTATTTCTTTCTTAATATTGAAGTACATCTGCTCATGCTGCGTGTAAGAAGTCTCGTATTTTTCGTTTACCTCATCAAATTCGCTATCTATTTTCCAGTGGAGACCATCAACCGCATTCCAACGGGTTTCTGGAGTTTTCAAAATGTCTTCAAACTCCCATTTTTCTTCTATGGTTGACAGATCTATGTTAGTCAAGAAGCGAGAAAAGGCTTTGAAGTTGCTGGCTTGTTTACGCAACCTTTCATCTAACTTGCTATCAGTTCCTCGAGTAGTATACTCCGGAGCTGGCATTGGACTCACTGGAGTAGTTCTGCCCTCTGCGGTCGAGGCGCCTGGCTGCTGACGGCCGAAAAGGGTTGGCTTGATCAGACCTGCTCTCTGAACCGAATCTCTTACTTCTATGTAGAACGCCTTCGTTTCTTCATAGTGGTTTCCGATAAAATATTCTTGGGTTTTATCTTCGTACATGCACAATTTTTCATGATTTTCTCAGATGAGTCTCAGTTTTCTTTTTGATGTATTCTGAAGTTTTGCGATCTGGTCCATCTTTCTTGAAATTTGACCAAAGTTGTCGCATGCCATTGATGGCAACTTGCTGCTTGTGAAATAGTTCTTCCATCTTGATACTTCAAAAATAGGAAATTCAAATAACTAGGTTGATTTTCCCTGCTGAGTGTGGAGTTCTTTCGCCGTCAACTTTCTTGAAACTTGCTGAAGATCGATCTATTTTGGGTTGCTATATAGCTTTTTCTTGATGTGTATGTCTTGTCTTGTATGAAGCCTTGATGCTAAACTGCTTACTTGATGTTTGCCTTGATGCTGTTGTTGATCTTGGACTGCTAGCCCAATGTCACTTGGTCTGTGTAGGTGCTCTGATATTCTTCCGTACGACCTTATGCGCCTTCTCAATTCGCGTTAGGGATTCCCGCTTGTGGGAGGCCAACGGAACCGATTCGCAGCCACGCGAGAGAACACAAATCACCAACACATAGCTCGAAGGACCATTATGTACGAGCATTGGTTGCTAATACATGTGTAGATGGAAGAAAACTATTCTTGCTGAATTCTTGATAAAATATTAATTGATTGTACTTGTTTACAATAGAACGGTCGAAAGTGTTTTTTTTTTTTTTTTTTTTTTTTTTATTTGTAATGGGTTTGCTCTTGACTCTAGTCTAGGTCATAGGTGACAGAGACAGAGTCTACGATGGAGTGAGCTTACCCAGAAGTAGCCTGTTCACTCTAACTTTGAAGAGATTCGGGTTGAATGCGTTCGGAAACACAGACGCAGGCAGTGAGTTCCACTCATTCGCTGTGCGCATTATAAAGGATGTTTGGAAGCGCTTGGTTCGAATTGGTGGAATGGCAACAAGGTAAGGATGATAACTTGCAGTGCGTCTAGATGTCCGATGGTAGAAGGGGGCTGGTGGGATGAGGTCGTGGAGTTCCTGAGCACACTCACCGAAGTACAGTCTGTAGAAGACCGACAAGCAGGCAACTTTGCGGCGATGAGCCAAGCTGTGAAGCTTGGCGTCCACCAGTTCCACGTTGCCAATGAGCCTCTTGGCTCTGCGTTCCACTGAGTCAAGCGCGGCAAGCTGATACTTAGCTGAACCATCCCAAAGGTGGCTGCAATACTCCATGCAGGATCGGACTTGTGCTTTGTATAGGGTTAAAAGCTGTCCAGGCGTAAAGTATCGCTTCACTTTATTTAGGATGCCCAGTTTTTTGGCCGCGATTTGGGCTTTGTTCTCAATGGAGGAGCCGAAGTTGAGACTGGATGTCAACTCCATGCCTAGGAGCTCGAGCCGATCAGTCACAGGAACAGACGCACCCCGAAAAGTAGGCGTTTGATCGAACAGACTCCTTTTGGCGGTAAAAAGACACGCCTGTGTTTTGGTGGCGTTAAAAGAGACCAGATTGTCATCACCCCACTGGGAGACAAGGCTTAAGGTCAAATCTGTCCGCTCAACCATAGCCTCCCTCAAGGAACGAACTTCATCCATGCTGGTTTTTGCGCTGGACAAGTATCTCTCTGAAACAGTACTGTCATCTGCGTACCCAACAATACCAGGCTGAAGTAGGTCATTGATGTGCAGCAGGAAGAGTTGCAGAGAGAACAGACCCCTGAGGAACTCCGGCATCAATAGCCATAAGGTCTGAGGAGCAGCCGTCAATGACTACTCGGATCAACCGTTCGCTAAGGAAGTCTGATATCCAGCTACAAAAACCAGCGGGGATGCCATAAGCAGGAAGCTTACTGAGCAGACTCGCGTGCCAGACCCTGTCGAAGGCCTTCGAGATATCAAGCGATATAGCAAGTGCTTCGCCGTGTCTCTCGATGGCTTCGCCCCAGCAGTGCGTGACATACACAAGAAGATCGCCAGTTGACCGTCCCCGGCGAAAGCCATATTGACGGTCACTGAGGAGATTGTTGTCTTCAAGGTAGGTCAGCAACTTTCTGTTCAGTACCCTTTCCATAACTTTGCACAGAATAGAGGTAATGGCGATCGGACGGTAATTGGCAGGGTCTGCACGGTTGCCTTTTTTGGGCACTGGTTGCACATTTGCAAGCTTCCAGGATTTCGGCACCGTCCCTTTTACAAGAGAGAGGCGGAACAAGCGAGTCAACACAGGAGACAATTCTGGCGCACACTGCCTCAGCACTCTCGCTGGAATGCCGTCAGGTCCGCTGGCCTTGTTCACGTCTAGACTGCACAATACTCTCCGGACCTCTTTAGTGTGCACAGCGATCTCCGGCATCGAAGAGTCACAATGAGGTACAGTAGGTGGTTGCTTGGAGCCAGCGTCCAGACGTGAATTGCTAGCAAAAAGAGATGCAAATAAATTTGCTTTGTCACTTGCAGAGTGAGCCAGCGACCCATCAGGTTTCAGCATCGGAGGTAAAGTGGGCCGACAGAAATTCGTTTCAACCGCTTTAGACAGGGACCAAAACTGTCCACTACCCGGAGGGTGCGATGCCAGCTTGGCCCCAATACGTCCAATATGGTCAAAACGTGCCCGACGCAGAACCCGCTTGCAGAACTTGGCGGCAGAATTAAAGGCTCTTTTCCTCGCGCGAACCCTACGCGCTCTAACTTTGCGGTCGCGGGCCCCGACCCAGGCTTGGTAAGCAGACTCTTTTCGGGCCTCAGCATGGGCGCATTCTGCATTATACCAAGGTCGGGTTTTGTGACCGAGCGGAATGTCGGAGAATGGAATGAAATATTCCATTCCCTGCCGAATCACATCCGCAACCGCGTCTGCACAGCTCGAGGGGCTACCCGAGGAGAAGCACACATGCCGCCAAGGATAAGACGCAAAAAAGTGCCGCATCTCGTCCCAGTCTGCTGACTCGTATCGCCATACTCGCCTCGTGCCTCTAGGGCTCTCATCTGGAGGGGAGCAAGTCGAAACGGATTTCACCAGACAGTGGTCAGACGATCCCAGCGGGGCTGAGACCGACACCGAATGACTGTCCGGATCAGTTGTCAGTAGAAGATCCAAGCAGTTGGGTGTATGGCCGTCAACATCCGGTACCCGCGAAAAGTGTACTCAACAATATTGGTATGAATGACGATTTACATTAAATAAAAACGCTTATGCTAGCGTGCTAATTAAATGTGCGATGTAATCGTACATAATAAAAAACCCGAATTAATCTTGAACCTGTTTATTGGATACAACAAACTATAGATATCGTCAAAGATAGACGAAATTTGTCTTCATGCAATAATTTATTTATAAATATTAGAGGTCAAGCCCTGCTTCACGGGCTGTAATAGCCGGCTGGATTATGTCTCTTTTATTAGAAGCTTATATAATAGCGACCCCCGGTAGTTTTCGATCCGCGGTCGCATCCAAAAACTGGTCGGACAATCTTCCATTGGACAACATTTTAGCTAGAGGAAACTGGAGAGCTGAATAGTACATTGTTATCCTAGGGGTGAAAGTAACTTATTTAGTCCCGAGACGGGGTTTGGCGCCCGGAACGAAGTGAGGGCGCCAATAGTTCGAGGGACTAAATAAGTCTTTAACCCGAGGTAAACACTGTGCTTTTATTACTGTTCTCTTGTGCAAATACAAGGAAAGTAAAAATAAAAACATGAATTAGTTAAAGAAAAAATGAGTAAATTTTATTTTACATTTAACAACAACTTTGATGAGATAATTTTATTTAAAGTTTATGGTAAAATTAGAACGATTGGTTATAGTTAGTGACAGGTTTTTTCCGGGTATTTTGATATTTGATATTTTCTGGGAAACTTGTGTTTCTACATTATCCAGAGATTCTTGGGTGAATGTTGGGGACATTGATATTTGTCTATTTTCTTCAGCTGTTACAGAAATAATTTTGGATTGCACCGGATAATCTTTTGAAGTGCTCGGTTGTGTAGAGTCAGTGGAATGGAGATTTATCATTTCTGTTACTCTGTGTGATATCTTAGTTTTATTTTCCACTGACTCTTCTATGTAGCCTTCAGCTACTTACTACTTTTTCCAACCTCCATGCCTTTTAATGAGAGTTAAATCGGCACCAGAATCGGCTAGCAAAGTAGCCGATGTTCTTCTAAAGCAGTGACCCGAATATAGATTTGAGTTTGGCAAATTAAGGTATGTGGCTATCTCTTTAGGAATACTAGAAATCTTGTTTTTGCCAATTACTTGCCGCAGACATTTCCCTTTATGATAATTTATGAAAAAACGGTTCGTTTCTATACCACTTGGTCGTAATTTTCGGTATTTTTCTATTATTTTTACAAATTCTTTTTTAATAACGAAGGTTCGGTCAACTTTAGTTTTAGTGCCACGTAACTTCACCAGTAATATATCACCTTGTTCATCAACCGTCATATTTACTAGTTCGATACTTCTGCAAGCGCCACTTATTGCCAATATCAACACTACCTGAAAAGTAGATAATTATATCTCTTTAATTGGTGTATAGTAATATAGAAAGTTACAATTTGATACAAATTTCGTATAAATAAGCGAATAACAATAAAAAGATTAGCTTACCTTCATTACTAGGTATATTTCATCAGGCGCTTGGTTTAAGAAGGTTTCTACCTCTTGAGAAGTGAAAACTTTGGACTTTTTCGATTTAAATCCATCAGATTGCCTTTTGAAAAACGATGTTAGCCTCTCGAAATCCTTTAAATGTACATTGTGTTTAGTAATTAATGTTGTCTTTAACATAGAATACACGCTCCATAAGGTGGAAGGCAACACGTTTTCTGATAACGATTTCACTTTTTTCTCAGCGCGCCATTTCATAAAATCGTCATACGATTTTAGGTATCTTTGCTTTGATTTGGGTGGTAAAAGGTTTTCCACTACCGCTTTAGCCTCTTCTCTTATAAAATCAGGCGTTAAATTCATATCAGAATCAGATGAACTCATTTTATAGGTACAAATCTCTGCTATACGTATATAAACAAAAGTCTTCAAATCGAAAAAATAAAAGAAGATCGAATTGCCGCTTTCCCGCCTATTTTGTTTGATTTTTTTTTTCTGTGGCCGGCCAGCTATTCAGCCATTATTTTTTATTTTCATCATTGAAAAAATGGTAAATATTTTGCCCAAATCTAAGTTATTTTAAAGAAATTGTTGAAACTAAATTATAATATAGTTATTTAAAAAAAATATATTCTTTAATCAATACTTAACTTTAAGTTATTTCAATTTTACATCGTGGCTGTATAGAAAGTAGGAACATGGTTCAATAGATAAGTGAAAAAGAACTAGTTTTTTTTAAATAATTTGACAGCTGTCAGTTGAAAACGATTCTCCCTAGGGCTGAAAAGTATTACTTTCAACCCGCTCCTCAAGCAACTTCAGACCTACTTTCCGAGTATGAATAATGAAAAATACGTTATTTTCTTTTTGATATCGTTGCACATGCTGAGATAGGAGCCTTTTTTGTCTCGCACGGGGTAATTTATTTTTATTTTTTATTATTGTTTGTGTTTTTCTTATCTCGTGTCTCCTGTGCGGGTCACAAATAAATATTTTTCTTTCTTTCTTTCTTTCTTTTAAAATGTTTTACAAACGCCAAGTTATGCCAGCCTCCTCTTATTCGGATACTAGGATTGTTAATTTATTTGATCCTGTTAACTGATTGCTGTGATTATTAAAATTAAATTGTGATTATTTTTAAGAAATTATATCAGAATTATAAAGAAGGTTCTCAACCATATATTGTAAGTTCTCAAGGAAAACTGATATTTTTGTTCTTGATCTACTCTTTAAATTACCTACTTTATTTCATGGATTACTAGCTTCGAATTTACGGTCAAGTTATTTAACAGAACCTTTTTTCCTGAAAAAAAACGCATATTAAATTACTTACCTAAAGGACATGGCTAAACAACTGCCCTTAGCATGTATAGAAATTTTTCAATAGCTCGTAACATTCAAATATTCATTAATGAATTATTATAGTTTTATTACTCTTCTAGAACTTTCATGAATTATCAAATAATTAAAAGATTTTTCATGTTTTTTTTTGACAAGAAGAACATAAGATTCCGTTCTACGAAAAATTGTAGTCAATAAACCTACTTATAAAGACATTTGCGTAAGTCGAAACGAACAGTATTCATTATTATTTATTTTTGTACCTATCGCAATACATCTGAAATATTCATTAATGAATTATTACAGTTTTATTACTCTTCTAGAACTTTCATGAATTATCAAATAATTAAAAGATTTTTCATGTTTTTCTTTGACAAGAAGAACACAAGATTCCGTTCTACGAAAAATTGTAGTCAATAAACCTACTTTTAAAGACATTTGCGTAAGTCGAAACGAACAGTATTCATTATTATTTATTTTTGTACCTATCGCAATACATCTGAAATATTCATGAATGAATTATTACAGTTTTATTACTCTTCTAGAACTTTCATGAATGATCAAATAATTAAAAGTTTTTTCATGTTTTTGTTTGACAAGAAGAACATAAGATTCCGTTCTACGAAAAAAGGAAATAATTTAGTCAATAAACCTACTTTTAAAGACATTTGCGTAAATCGAAACGAACAGTATTTTCATTATTATTTATTTTTGTACCTTTCGCTATACATCTCAAAACCTTATAATGATAAATGATTTTATTTCTGTAAGTTGGTTTGTACAAACACTTTTACATGTCGATCATATTTTTAAAACTAGATGAGGTCGTATCTTAGAGATAGAACCATAGATGTTGATTTCTACGGTTTAAAATTCTTTATTTCTCAAAGATTACAAATCACTTACGAGGAGAAATAAAATATAAAACAAAACTTAAGCAATTTAAAGTACAGATGCGCATAGACGGTAGGTATTCTAAAACAATAAAAATAAAATAAGAAAATTACATTTCTGGGTTAGTGGGTAATTTGATTTAACTTTGTCATTCGTGTTAACTAATGCGGGCGACAGCTTTTGGGCAGATAAAAGGAACGGTTTACATGGAGTGAGTACGATAATAATATTGGACTCAGACAGATTTACTTTTTTGTGATGCCTTTGAAAATATGTTGTTTTAATAACTTTTTGAATAGAGACATTGACTTAGTATCTTTTATATGTTTAGGTAAAGAGTTGTAGATCTGTGCTCCTTGATACAAAATACACTTTTTACCGTAATTAGTTCGCGGTTTATATAGTTGTAGATCATTTGCTCGCCTAGAGCTGCGGGTATAAATTTGATTGTATGTTGTGAATTTAATTTGTGTGTGTATGTTTTTGTGTAAGATTTTTCGTATTAAAATACATGTGTTATTTTGGTAAATTTGTGCAATATTAAATAATTTTGTTTCATTATAAATTTGGATAGTTGGAGTTAAATAATTGTAGTAGTAGAGGACTTTTATTATTCTATTTTGCGCTCTTTGTAATTTATCAAGATGTGTTTTGGCAGCTGATCCCCATACTTCTATCAAGTAATCAATGTGAGGTTTTACCAAAGAATTATAGATGGTGTAACGTACTTTTATGGGAAGACATCTTACAATTCCCCGAAGGGCACCCGTAAGACAGCTTATTTTTGACCGTAGGTTTTCAATGTGTGGTGTCCATTGCAGTTGATTATCCAATGTAAGCCCTAGATATTTCTCCTTGTTCACCTTGGTCAAAACAGCACCATTTATAAGTAAAGGTTGATGATCGTGAAGCTTTTTGTTTTTCGCTGAAAATATTATGTAATTAGTTTTTGACGCGTTTACAGTTAGTAAGTTACTCAAAAACCATTTCTCTAGAATATTGAGATCATCCTGTGCTTCTCGCATCACGGATTCTGTTGAATGACCAAAGTAAAACAGGCATGTATCGTCCGCGTATAGTGAGATATGTCCTTTAAGACCTATTTCATGCATGCTATTAACACGCTTCACTAATCTCTTGTTTTTTTTTTTTTTTTTATAGTCTATAGGCTCGCGTTTGACCACTATCTCGCCTGATGTTAAGCGATGACGTGGTCTACGGTGAAGCACGCTTGCCTAGAAGAAACCTATTCACTCTTGACTTAAAGACCCCAAGGTTGTAGCTATCAGGGAACAAAGACCCCGGAAGGGAATTCCACTCCTTAGCTGTACGCACAATGAAAGTATTAGCAAAACGCTTTGTGCGTATGGGAGGGATGTCCACCATGTACCGATGGCGCATGGCCGTACGTCTTGTAGTCCGATGATGGAAAGGGCTAGGTGGAATCAAATTGTGCAGTTCCGTCGCGCACTCCCCGAAATGTAACCGATAAAAAACCGACAGGCTGGCAACTCGGCGTCGATGTTCGAGGCTCTGGAGCTTTGAGGCGACCAGTGCATCGTTGCCAATAAGCCTTTTGGCCCGTCTGTCGATCGACTCAAGTGCATCAAGCTGGTATTTGGCAGATCCATCCCAGAGGTGAGAGCAGTACTCCATGCATGACCGAACTTGCGCTTTATACAAGTTGAGCAGCTGTTCAGGCGTGAAGTACCGTCTCACCTTAGCAAGAATCCCCAACTTTTTTGCAGCTACCTGAGCTTTCGCCTCAATAAATGGACCGAAGTTGAGGGTTGATGTCAACGTAACACCGAGAAGTTCGAGATGGTCCGTTATCGGCACGGTTACACCACGGAAAGAAGGAGCCGGGTGAAATTGGCTCTTTTTAGCGGAAAAAAGACACGCCTGGGTCTTCGCAGCATTGAAACTGACCAAATTGGCATCACCCCATTCGGAGACCGCCTTCAAGGACAGGTTCAAGCGTTCAACCATAGCCTCCCGGAGAGACCGAATCTGAGGCCCAGTAGCTCGTGCGCTGGACACGTATCTCTCAGCAACAGTGCTGTCGTCTGCGTACCCAAAGGTGCCGGGTTTTAGCAAATCATTAATGTGCAGCAAGAATAATGTTGCCGAGAGCACTGACCCCTGAGGGACTCCGGCGTTGATATCTAACTGACCGGACGAGCAGCCGTCGATAACCACTCGGATGGAGCGATCCCTCAGGAAGTCCCCTATCCAATCACACAGACCACTAGGCAGACCGAAGGAAGGAAGCTTACCAATGAGGCTTTCGTGCCAGACCCTGTCGAAAGCCTTCGAGATGTCGAGGGAGACGGCTAGCGCTTCCCCGTGTCTCTCGATGGCCTCACTCTAGATGTGAATGGCATACGCTAGAAGATCCCCAGTGGACCGATTGTTGCGATTGATGCGATTGTTGCGATTCGTAAAGACGTTCCATTTTGTTGGTGGACATAATGCTTATGTTGTTAATTAAAAAGGAAAGATCTTACTTGTGTCTCCGTCTCTTACGGCTGTTAGTTCGATGTTGATGTTGGCGGAAACAGTTCTGCTGTTGATCCTGTTCCCTTGCTGCTGGCGACGCCCTGCTGCTGACGTCTTGCTAATGTTTGTTTGTTGTTATGCGGACTGCTGCCACAATGTTGATAGTTCAACGAACGAGTGTCCTCACTAATTTTTGGTCTGCTTTAACACTAGTCAACTCCTTCCGGACGGAGGACTATCAAAAACTCGCGAGGTCCCGCTCGATGGCTCGAAGGACCATGTAAAGGTTGTTTGTTGGGATGTTGAATGAGAGATAGTATTGTTCACTTAAAACTGTATATTGTTAGGAAAAGTTACAAAATGTTTGTTAATGGAGCGAGGGAGCACGCGCGACGGCACTTAATGCTAACTGATCACGTACTGACGTTAATTGTTATTTGGGTCGCTTGACGTAAACGCGTATAATGCAGATTAAGCAATAAATATTAAAGTTATGATGTGCGGTTCGCCGTACACCATAGTTGTCATTTGTCATCCAGGAACTCATTCACACTGTAATAGCCCTTTCTCAATATAGTAGTTTATGATACTGTTGCATAATAAGGGGTATTAAAACATGAGTGTGTGTTTAAAAACCGAGCCGTAGGCGAGGTTTTTAATAGTATTCACACGAATGTTTTAATACCTAGTTATGTGCAGTTTCATACACTACTTTATCTACACTTATACATTTTGAGATTAAACCTACTTAATATCTATTTTTTGCATGCCATAAAAAAGGTATGAATGTCGCCAAAACCCAGCACATCACCGCATTATCTGCGCATGCGCTAAGGCTTAGCACACGCACTGCGATATTTATTCGCGCGAATTTTTCCGCCCATTCTGCGACCTATGGAATTGTATGAAGCTGCTCGCATTGCGGTAAAAAAATCGTGTGGCAATAATACCGCATGAAATCCGTGTTTTGCAACAGAATCCACAGCACCGCGGCGCGAATTTAATTCGCGCGAATATTTTGAGCTCTATGAACATGTAGAAAGAGACAAAATTCGCGCGAATAAAAATCGCAGTGCGTGCTAAGCCTAAAGCGGGCATTGTCACAGACAATTTAAAACTGGAATCAAATCTTTTTATAATAGGTACTAAAATGGCATTACAAAAAAAATATTGATGGAAACTCCTTAGTGATTAACTTCTTGGATTTGTCCTGTATCGTAATAGAAAAAAAATTGTTTTATAGTATTATTTTGTTAGAGAAATAGTGTTATAATGAGATTCTATTTTTAAATTTCGGTATTGTGTTTATAAAGTATGTCAATATAAACTCGGTTTGAAGTTTATAATTCAAATATTACGATATGAGAGTAGATAAAATATGTTTTGAGCTTGTTTTTAAACAAGTTAGCGCTATTTATACTTGTAAATTCTAAGGGTAACTTATTATATAGGAAGACTGATTGATATCTGGCACTGTGATGAACCACGTTTAATTTCGATTGGATCATGTATGGTAACTCTTTCCGTCGGGTGTTATCTCTAGCTAATTTTTGCTCATTGGTTTCAAATGTCTGCAGATTCTTGACAAAATTGGATAGCAACACCAGAATATAGAGGCATGGCACTGTCAAAATTTGAAGTCTAGTAAAGTAGTCCCTGCACGATTCCGTCTGCTTCAAGCGGAGCATTGTCCAGGCTTCTAATTGCATAGCATGCCGAGCTAACAGGATTTGATACAGACGATGTTTCAACCTTCCAGTTCAACAATGCGTCAATGTGAACACCTAAGAATTTAACATGGTCAACCACTTCGACTTTGTTACCACAAGATATAACCTCAATACTATATTTTTTTCGGACGTTAGACTTGAATAATATACATTTTGTTTTATTTACATTAATTTTTAAATTACTTGCCAAACCAGTGTTCAAAAACGTTCAACATATAATTAAGTTTAGCTTCTAGATCTTTTAAGTTATCTGCAGACACTATTGCATTTTTTTATTATTGCATAATTAGAGTTGTATCAGAAATACGTTTTTTTATGTACTCAATTAAGTCATTTAAGAATAAGATGAAGAAAACTGGGCCCAGAACAGATCCCTGGGGGACACCTCGAGAAACAGACATTAGATTAGAGTTGAATATTTTTTCCTCTCCATCCACTACCGACTTAATCTCTACATACTGTTGCCTATTATACAAGTAAGATCTGAAGAACTTTAATAACCTTATAAATTAATGCTTCAATAGCATCGCTGGAACCCAAAGATTTTTGGTACCCAAATTGGCAAGCATTTAAAATTCTGTGCATATTAACGTGTTTCATGAGCCTATCCTTCATTATTTTTTCAAAGATCTTTGACAATATAGGCAATAGGGAAATCGGCCTGTAGTTGCCAGGATCCGTTTTTGAGCCCTTCTTAAAAATTGCAAGTACTCGAGCTATCTTAAGCTGATCAGGAAACAGGTCTTCCTCAATACACTCATTATAGAACGATGCTAGTGGAGCCGCCAGTACGTCAATGTTATTTTTAATAATAGTCAGAGGAATATCGTCATAGCCAGTAGACGATTTATTAACCATCTTACTGACCATGTTGTACATTTCTAAGGGTGTGACTGCATCAAACCTCATGTTAGAGTCCACTCTACTGACACTTTCTGTTTGATATGTTATTGCCAGTTTTTGGTCACACGCTTTTAGACAGACATTTTTTTAGAAGTATTGCGCCGCCGATTGACTATTTTCCAGATCATCCTACTAGAATCTGATACCATCTCTATTTGTTTTCTTACACAATTCCTATTTGCACAACTTAACACTTTTCTATACGTTCTAATGTACCTATTTCGATATTCAATAACCGAATTGTCGCATTGTGTCTTATCAACTGTGTTAAGGAACCGTTTAACTTTGCTAGCTATCCTAATTCCATTGGTAATCCATATGGAACCTTTAGTTCTTTTAACTTTAACCCTCACTTTTTTCTTTTTAAAGCTAGAAGAGTGCATTTCTTTGCATTTACTTATAAATGTGTTGATACCTGTGCTCCAGTTAGTCTCTTATATCTTTTTCCTAAAATTACGTATGTTCTCGTCATTACATTTCCTTCTATAAAGACTAACATAGTTTGCCTGCTTCTTATATTCAACTCTTTCCAGTCGTAGTGTACAAAAAAGACCCGCGTGTCCGTCTGATAGCCCATTGTGATCAACATATGTGCTGTCTATGAGACTGTCAGGCAGGTTAGTTAAAATATTATCGATACAAGATTCTGATTTGTTTCTTTTGAAGGTGGGAGATTTAATTAGATATCTGAAGTTGTAGCACGTCAATAACGATAAAAAAGAATTATGTCTTAAGTCGTCTTTTAACACATTAATATTGAAGTCACCACAAATTATACAGATTTTATTGAGAAAGTGCTGTAACAGGCTTTCAAGCCTATCCATAAAGTTACCAAAATTACCGTTTGTAGGAGTCCTATAACAACAAACCACACACAAATTAGTCTGAATATCTTTGACTCCACATACATCGAAACAATCGGTTTTATATAATTGTTTACACACTTGCAGTTCATCCAAGTTTCTATTGTCAATATCATCGAACCGCCCCTATTTTTTTTAAGTCTAGTGTTGTAAGATCCCATCTTGTAATTCATAAAATTAAATTGTTTTGCTACAGTATCATTTATAAAATGTTCGGATATGCATAAGAAGTCGCGATTTTTTGGTGATTCACCTACATAAATTTCAAGGTCATCTTTTTTATTATTATTAATCCCACAGAGATTCTGATGGAAAATATTGATGTTTGTATACAGTGCGGGTAGTTCATCCACGAAAAAAATTTGGGGAAAAATTGTCGTTATGTTCCTGATTGACGGTATTTATAACATAATATTTTAGATTATCAAATATATTCATCATGCCGTAATAATTAATTGTTCCATTATTCTTAAACATAGTGCGATCAAATTTCAAATCTAGGTTAGTATCAAACAGTGTAGCATATTTATGAGTGTAAATGTCAAGATATAACAAGATATTAAAAGTTTCAATTCGTGTGTTATACATTATAGTCGAAAGGTCATTTTTATAAGTCGGTAAGCAAATTATGACATTAGTATGTTGAACATTCAGTAACGTCTCTCTAATGTTAATAGTTATGTCAAGATAATTTCGTCCAAAATCTTCATCTCCAATAAAAATTATACAGTAGTCATCTCTAGAGTAGTCGGCTATTTTCATAGTGATGTGACATAACAAATTTTTGATTCCAGCATTAGGCAGATGGAAGTGACATATTTGAGTGTCAGCAAATGTGGTTTCAGCATAGTGATAGTGATAGTGATAGTACATTATTAGTGTTGTTACTACTTATAATGCACAATTTTGATTTCTTGTGCACCGGTTTGTCCATTTGAGATTTAAAGTGTGCAGTGTTATATGCCAACCCTGCTTGTTGTGGTGGAGTGATTTTATATGGCATGTTTTTTCCAGCACACGATCTAGGTTTTTCTCCTTGGATATCTATATTTTTATTTCTACATTGTGGGGTAGTTGTAATTAATTTCGTTATTTTCGGTATGTGGGTAGTATCATTAATTCCAACGACCAACGATGGCAGAAACTTTGGGTCATCTGTTGGAGCCCTCAAAACGCGTCAATCACGAAGATTTAACTTCCCCTAACCGGCAGGGCGTTGAGGGGCTGACCAATCAAAACATTACCAGGGGTCATGACTTCCAGGTCATTTGGGTCTGAGGAGATCGGACAGAGAGGTCGCGAATTGAGGACGGCCCCAATTTTACAAAATACCGAAACAAGTTCCTCAAATGTGAAAGTAATTTCACCAGTAACACGGCGGAGATGCGTTTTTGCTACTTTTACAAAGGCTTATAAAATGCCAATCAATTCCCAATTGGGACATTGCAAATCTTAAATTCATCATCATTCATCAATCTATCAGTGCCCCTACAATTAGCACCGCTCTCAGAACGGATCAAAGATGGTAGTCCTCGGCGGAAAACAAATCTACCTAGCGCTGCAATGAACGCATCCGCGCGGGGGGCAGTTACAAGTTCCATGTGAACCGCCTTGGAGGCCAGACAGACGAACACACACAAAAAGGCCTTGACAGACTTCGTATTACGAAGTTGAAAAGTCTTCACCAAGAAGGGACCAGCAAGTCAGTTCCAACAAAAGCAAATGGCCTACTCTCAGTTAATCAATTGGATGGAAAATCACCCATAGCACTGCATACATTTGAAAATGATGCTACGAATAGTGCGTCTGGCCAACAAAATCCAAAATTCACGCTGCAAAATGGCTACGAGGGCGATGCAACCTGCGTGTGCATTATTAATGTGTCGATCGGACCCCAACAATTTCGCCAACGCTCCTCCTTTAGGGAGCAACAAAGGATGGCGAGCTATTGAGCCTCTCAAAGCTGAGCATCTTTTCAGGGCTTCAATAGTCTGGTCAAAGTGCTCGGCTTGTACATCACGAACCAACAACATCAGTCAACATCAGTCTTGACGTTTATAAGGCGAAAAAACTGAGGATAACAATTCATTCGGGTTCCGTCCGTTACGTATGAAACGCCGGATCCAAGCTGTAACTCCGAATAATTTCAACAAAGAACTGTATTTGTCCAAAGATAATGCAAATTGTATGCAGGTTGCGTTTCAACAATTTCAATACGCAAACCTGGCAAAACCTCTGGAGAGGAGAACCTATTCTGGGGCCAGGACGACTTGCGATGCGTCAACCAGTCTGGTCCCCACCAAAGACAATGGTTGACAAGGACAGGGGGGTGACCCAGGAGCCTCGCAGCCACGCGACGTGCAGTCTGGGTTCAATTCTCCTGGGACATGTATCCAGATCAGTCTAGTCTCAGAGTTCCGAATCTGTGAGACTCCATTCGCCACAAAAACCTCCAAAGTATGAGCAGAGGTGCGAAGCCAACAAAGGACTGGAAGGATTTCACTGTCAGTCCTTAGTCCTCAATCCGCGGGGCAGAGCCCTTCAACACGGGACCCGTAAAGCCAAAACCAAAAACCGTCGGTACAAACACTAAACCACTCATCTGCAGAACCCGCTTGGTACCGGCCAAAATCAAAACCAAAACATCCGCACCTAAAAGGAAGTCTACGGGTCCGGGTACAAACCACTTCGGGTCGACAGGAGTTAAGTCCGACGTTAACTTCACCACTGCAGGGCTAAAGCCTACCTGCGGGTGTCTGCCCATAATATCATTCAAAACAACGGCCTTGGCCAAGGTTCTTGGCCCACAATGAACAGGCGAAACACAAATTTCAACTTCTCTCCGTTGACCAACCGCTTCAATACCACCCATATGGCAGAAGGGTGGAATCCACGTGGGAGACCCAATCTCCACTAAACAAAAGAATACAAGACAGCCTTGAGAACCCGAATCCAACAGAGTACGAACTAGCAAATATGTACCCTTCGGGTCCCAGATCCTTATAAGAGGCAGTTGGCAGAAGGACTGTCTCTGGCTGGGCGGCTGTAGTGGAGGAGAGGGAGGCGACTACCTATTGTTGATAACCCCTCTGGGGTTGGGTAGTCGTCCTGAAAAGTGGACGCTTCCTCCAATTGAAGAGGGGGGTGGAGTGGTTGGCACAAAAAACATCAAACAATCAATCATTAATTACCTTATACAATTGGTAACACAGTAAACCAACAACAATTAAACAGGCAGGCGGCACTGAGGTTGGTTACAATAAAAAACAAACTTACAAAACCTAGATGAAAATTTCCTGACCACCCAATGCTCGTCCCTTCGAGACCGGCGGTGGCATCCGCTTCTCGCCGGAGAGTGAGGACGAGTATAGGGTGGTTCAACGCTACCTCACCGCCCTAGAAAAGGATGAAGGCGTCAGCTGGTTTGCAAACTCGCTGCCACAGTACCTCAGGAGATGGAGGAGGAGCACCGCAGTCTAGGGTAAGAGCCGAAATACATGCGTCATATCAACGCACGACAAGGACGACCCAGCTGCATATTCTACGCAGGACAAAACGCAGGACGTACGCCAAATCTACGAAACCTCCGTGTTTATGAACATGCGGGGTGTCAAGATTAAAGCTTGGCGAGTCAAACGTGATCCCGCCCTGTGCCACAGGTGCCAGAAGTTCAGGCACAGCTCACACTAGTGCCACCGTCCGCTCGCCTATGTAAGATGCGAAGAGTGGCACTCCGCCCGAGAGTGTCCGCGCCCGAGAGAGGCGCCGGCCACCTGCGCCTATTGTGGAGGCCCGCACCCGACACCGTAAAATGCCTGGTATTTCAGAAATAAATAAAACACGGGCGGGCGGGGACTGTCGCCACCACGACAGCGCCACCGCACCGACATCAAACAGAGACCCAGAAGACAGAGCAGCGGAGCAAAGAGGTCTAAGGCGCGTCGCTGACGGCGGCAGCGTGCCCTCAATCCGCGGGGGACCTCAGGGGCCGCCCCTGTCCCATGCAGGGCGCAGGCCGCGCTACTGACGCTCTACCATGGCTAAACCGCTTAAAAGTCCCCCAAATCCGCTACCTCCTGAGGGAACAAGACGTCGACGTGGCGCTACTAAATGACACACCTGGGGCCTGAGGACAGGATAAAGCACCCAGGCTATCATGTGTACAGGAAGGACGAAAGGTCTACACAAAACATTCGCTACCGTGGTCTGACAGTGTTGTTGAAGAGTCGTCCAGCAGGAGCTCTCCTTGCCGTCACTACTGTGTCTACGTGCTGGGCGTACAACTGCACGTGGCTGGCGAGGACATAAACACATACGTGCTGGGCGTACAACTATTCGTGGCTGGCGAAGAAATAAACATCTACGGATTCTATAAGCCGCCCTCACTCCAGCTAGTCATGGCGATTATAACTGTTGCAGTTTGAAAATAAATATATGAATGCAATGGCGTAGAATTCATGTTTTTTTTCGTTTTAGGAATGCTTACAGACTAATAACATTATATTAACAATAATAAATAGCTAAATCGCTAAAAAAAACTTCCACAGATATATAAAAAGAAAAATTATTACTTCCATATTATAATCTAAACTACGAGTACTTCCTCAAAGTTGGCTCATTTTATTGTTATTAATTTTAAGCCAATTTGGACAATAAACGGTTCAAGTGCATGCAGGTGCATCTGTAAGTCCGATAACTGTAATTGCAGATCAACCGTGCCTATAGTAATTTTATAGGGTATATTTTATCTACTAGGGAAATATCAAATTAAACAAATACATCATTACACATTACAAGGTTTATTGTAATAAACAATATACAGGTACACATACCTACTATACTTGGTATATGTTATACTTGTAAGTGGCTCGCCACATTTTAGGTAACATGTTGCAACATCACTTACAACATCTAGATCTTTCCAAATCCTTATCAACTAGGTATTTACTGTAACACACCCCGTCTCCATAACTAGGTGTATTAGGGGAATACAGAGACGAGGCAACAAATACAAGCTCAGAGTCGCTTGTGAGGGTCCGTGAGATGAACGTGTTAGAATCATGAATGGAACTCTATATAAAAGTATTGATATCTACCAAGATAGCAAGCTTTGAATGTCAAGATGGTTATTGATTATTTACTATGTATCAGGGTTCCAATGTATGCGGTGTGTAAGGGAAGGGTTTTATGAATAAAAGCACAGAAAGACAAGACTAGGTATTTATTTAAATAGGGCTTGTCTATTAATTTATATTTAGAAGGCTCATTGAGCTTACTGCCCATTCGCTAGACCTAGTTCTCGTGTGGAAGAAGGGCAAGAAACCCCACGGAAGCCCTTTCATAGTATTTATCGATATCTGTTACAATCACAAAGTATTTACAATATTACAGAATCAAAATAACATGGATAAGGCAAAGGACATAAGACTATCCCTTAAATCAATATAACATATTAGGACTAAAGACTATAATATGATATAGATACAGTTTCAACACAACCATTAGCAATAATAAAGTTATAATATCAAATAACTTACGTTAGCCTTGTGTAGTCGATCTTACACCAATTATTAATGATACAGGAAATATAATAATATATCTGGCCTGTACTGGCTTGTAGTTCACAGAAAAGTAAGTCGGCTTATCAATTACACAATATTTTATAATCTCGGGTCTATCAGTGTCTCAATACGTCCAATATGAGAAAATGGCGCGGTATCCCGCCATTTTCTATATTGCTATAAATAATCTCACAATTAGGTGAACAATAATAAACTATCATGTAATGAATCCATTTTAAAACGTAACAAGACAATTAAGGAATTTAATAACACCTCTTTAGTCATTCTTAATCAATATTCGAAAGAATATTGATACTAACAGGCAGTATTGTACTAATTGTTTCAAAGGACTTGTAATACTATTATAGCAATATAAAATCCAGGATACATCACAATAATCATTACAAATTAAGTAATAATTTATAGTAATAACATCAATGTGGCTTAATACAAGTTTAAGAGTTATTTCCTGTACACAACAATATTTACTTAGGTGGGTACTCTTTTACAGTTGTAGGTAGTTGACAACACAATAATAATTTAGGTCGGTACTCAAACATTTGTCGGTAGGCGCTTAATAAATATGACAGGTATGTATTATATAGCAAACCATTGTCACTTGAAAAATAAAAATACATGATTTAATGACGTCACACATACTTCAAATTCTAACACGGTCATACTGACATATACTTCGTCCACGAAGTACATATTTACAATTTTATATAGCTTATTTGACAATAGCATATTCATGAAAACAAAAGTTAATGTCATAAGACTTTTAAATTTACTTCGTAGCTTGGATCACAATAGTGGCTCAAGATAGAATAAGTGATTTAGATTATTATACCAAATCTTACTAATCACATCATTTTTAATTTTGTCACATTATTTAACCAATTACATTCAGGTAAACATACAATGCTACTTTTAAGACATCGTGGTCCCTTTCAGTCTTACTGAGATACACCATCAAAATTATTTACCAGATACTTTGACATGTCAATCACATTCACCATCTGCCGGTGAGATTTATCAGATACCAATTTAACGATTTATTAACGAATGGTTGGGCCAAATAAATAGACACGCCAAGCGCTTTCACCCGCTACCGGTGAGATTAAATGGCGGGAAGTATAAGGTCTAGTAGCGGATATTGAGCCAAATAAATAGACACGCCAAACGCTTTCACCCGCTACCAGTGAGATTGAATGGCGCCAAATATTTATTGGGTGGGATGGGATCTACCTCCTAGCGGTCCACCCCGGGCAACGGCACCACGGGCTTGCCTGTGGTACGGCTGAACGATCCCACTTAGCGGTGGTAGGCTCCGAAAGGGGCCGCCTGGCTCGCGACCACCATCCCACCGGAATCCAGCGCCAAGCAGCTTGCTGTATTCCGTCGGTGTGTGGGAGTGCCAGTGCCTTTGGGGGAGAAGAAGGTTGTCAGTTGCGCTGTTCAGAACCGGTTTGGTCTCTGAGAATAACTTGCCGGGTAGCTCATTCTGGAGGGTAGCGGGATCCGAAACACGGTGCCAGCCGTTGGCCGACCGCAGTCAGTAGGGGGCCCAAGTAGCACACCAGCCACGTGCCAAAGGCTGCCCCGCCAACTCGCGAAAAATCCCGGTATGCTCCACCGTGCCAGCTGGCGACTGGATGGGAGGACCCGGTGGCCATATCCGGGGGGGTTCGGGCGTCCCCGCAGTCTCCAAATGAGTTCCCCATAGGTTGAGTTAGTTTTAGTGGTCCACTTGGTTATCTGAGCAGCGCCTCGATAGTTCAACTTTTTCCCCAGCAACTCTAACAAAATGACCACAGCAAAGAAAAGAAATAAGGTTAAACAACGGCTGCACTTCCTCCCACTTAAAGTGCACCTCATTAACATCAGGGGGTTGCACTCCAACCTTGATCCGGTCCACCACCACCTAGAGACCGAGAAGCCGCACCTGTTTTTCCTAACGGAGACGAAGATAACAACCCCGTCGGACGTGGCGTACCTCAACTACCCGGGTTACTCTCTTGAACACAAGTTCAAGAAGCAAGCTGGGGTCTGTGTGTACGTCCGCGATGACATTTGTTGTCGTCGTCTCCGTTGCTTTGAGAAATCGGGTTTTTCTGCCATATGGCTACTTGTGGACACAGGCGTGGAGAAATCTATCTACGTCGGCGTATACCGATCACATAGCGGTGACCATGAGTCAACAGCGCTTTTTAATAGCCTTGTAGAGTCGACTGATGTAGCCCAGCAACGATACCCAACAGCGAAGCTTGTTTTTCTGGGGGACTTCAACGCCCATCATAAGGAGTGGCTGTTCCCGTACCAGAAAACCGACCATGCTGGGTTGGAGGCGCGCAAGTTTGCTTTAACGCTAGATCTTCCCCAGCTGGTGAATGTGGCAACGCGGGTACCGGATGTAGACGGCCATACACCCAATTGTTTGGACCTCCTGCTGACAACTGATCCGGGCAGTCATTCAGTATCGGTCTCAGCCCCGCTGGGAACGTCTGAACACTGTCTGGTGAAATCCGTTTCGACCTGCTCTCCTCCAGATGAGAGTCCTAGAGGCACGAGGCGAGTATGGTGATACGAGTCAGCAGACTGGGATGAGATGCGCCATTTTTTTGCGTCCTATCCTTGGCGGCATGTGTGCTTCTCTTCGGGTGACCCCTCGTGCTGTGCTGACGTGGTTGCGGACGTGATTCGGCAGGGAATGGAGTATTTTATTCCATTCTCCGACATCCCGCTCGGTCGCAAATCCCGGCCTTGGTATAATGCGCCCACGCTGAGGCTCTAAAAGAGTCTGCCTACCAAGCCTGGGTCAAGGCCCGCAGCCGCAAAATTAGAGCACGTAGGGTTCGCGCGAGGAAAAGAGCCTTTAATTCTGCCGCCAAGCTCTGCAAGCGGGTTCTGCGTCGGGCACGTATTGACCATATTGAACGTATCGGGGCCAAGCTGGCATCGCACCCTCCGGGTAGTAAACAGTTTTGGTCCCTATCTAAAGCGGTTGAAACTAATTTCTGTCGTCCCACTTTACCTCCAATGCTGAAACCTGATGGGTCGCTGGCTCACTCTGCAAGTGAGAAAGCAAATTTATTTGCGTCTCTCTTTGCAAGCAATTCACGTCTGGATGCTGGCTCTAAGCAACCACCTAATATACCTCATTGTGACTCTTCGATGCCGGAGATCGCAGTTCACACTAAAGAGGTTCGGAGAGTACTGTGCAGCCTAGACGTGAACAAGGCCAGCGGGCCTGACGGCATTCCAGCGAGAGTATTGAGGCAGTGTGCGCCTGAACTGTCTCCTGTATTGACACGCTTGTTCCGCCTCTCTCTTAAAAAAAGAACGGTGCCGAAATCCTGGAAGCTTGCAAATGTACAACCAGTACCCAAGAAGGGCGACCGTGCAGACCCTGCCCACTACCGTCCGATAGCCATTACCTCCATAGTATGTAAGGTTATGGAAAGGGTACTGAACAGTAAGTTGCTGACCTACCTTGAAGACAATGAGCTCCTCAGTGACCGTCAATATGGCTTTCGCCGGGGACGGTCAACTGGCGATCTTCTTGTGTTTGTCACGCACTGCTGGGGCGAAGCCATCGAGAAACACGGCGAAGCACTTGCCGTATCGCTCGATATCTCGAAGGCCTTTGACAGGGTCTGGCACGCTAGTCTACTCAGCAAGCTTCCTGCTTATGACATCCCAGCCGGTTTTTGTAGCTGGATATCAGACGTGAACGGTCGATCCGAGTAGTCGTTGACGGCTGCTCCTCTGACCTTATGGCTATTAATGCCAGTGTTCCTCAGGGGTCTGTTCTCTCTGCAACTCTTTTCCTGCTGCACATCAATGACCTACTTCTGCCTGGTATTGTTGGGTACGCAGATGACAGTACTCTTTCAGAGAGATACTTGTCCAGCGCAAAAAACCGGCGGGGATGAAGTTCGTTCCTTGAGAGAGGCTATGGTGGAGCGTACTGATTTGACCTTAAGTCTTGTCTCCCGTTGGGGTGACGACAATCTGGTCTCTTTTAACGCCACCAAAACACAGGCATGTCTTTTTACCGCAAAAAGGACTAGTTTCATTCAAACGCCTACTTTTCGGGGTGCATCTGTTCTTGTAACTGATCGGCTCGAGCTCCTTGGCATGGAGTTGACATCCAGTCTCAACTTCGGCGCCTCCATCGAGTACAAAGCCCAAATTGCGGCAAAGAAACTGGGCGTCCTAAACAGAGTGAAGCGATACTTTATGCCTGGACAGCTATTAACTCTTTACAAAGCGCAAGTCCGATCCTGCATGGAGTATTGCAGCCACCTCTGGGATGGCTCAGCTAAATATCAGCTTGCCGCGCTTGACTCGGTGGAACGCAGAGCTAAGAGACTAATTGGCGACGTCAAACTGGTGGATGCCAAGCTTCACAGCTTAGCTCATCGCCGTAAGGTTGCCTGCTTGTCGGTATTCTACAGACTGTATTTTGGCGAGTGTGCTCATGAACTCCACGACCTCATCCCACCAGCCCCCTTCTACCATCGGACATCTAGACGCACTGCAAGTCACCATCCTCACCTAGTTGCTATGCCACCAATTCGCACCAAGCGCTTCCAAACATCCTTCATAATGCGCACAGCAAAAGAGTGGAACTCACTGCCTGCGCCTGTGTTTCCGAACGCATACAACCCGAATCTCTTCAAAGTTAGAGTGAACAGGCTACTTCTGGGTAAGCTCACTCCATCGTCGACTTTGTCTCTGTCACCTCTGACCTAGACTAGAGTCAAGAGCAAACCCATCTCAAATAAAAATAAAATATAAGGCCTAGTAACGGATACTTGAGCCAAATAAATAGACATGCCAAAAGCTTTCACCCGCTGCTGGCGAGATCAATTGACGCCAATTATAAGGCTTAGTAGCGAATAAGTTGTAGCATAAACATGCTGATTACATTTACCGGATTACGGTAAAATCTTTAATTACATTTACCGAATTGCGGTAAGATCTTTTGTTATATTTTTATAAAATGTAACTCGGCAAGATCTTTTATTATATTTTATAAAATATAGCTCAGTGGTATCAATGTCAAAATAAATGGGAAATCAATAATTCAATATTATTTCACCAATCAACACAATATATCGCTCGGTCAACCTGACAATATTGTTGCAAATTGTACTGATTGTACATATTTTCTTCTGACCAGTAATATTTTTACGGATTTTGTCAAGGGCACTCTGACCAGTACTTGACTTTTCATCGTAATAACATTAGCTATTTGACTAAGACCACAGAATAAGCACTTTCACGGTAAAAGAAATGCAAAGAAAAGATAATTACTACAGAATTTTCACCTGAAATCTGCACTAACATTGGACCAATAACAGACCAATAGTGACATATTTTTTTATAGTTCTCTTGCTGTATACCATTAGATCACGATTTGTTTATATTCAAATCTGAATCTAAAAGCCCTAAAACTTATTACATTTATTTTCAGATCGATCAAAATGCATGGTCATGAAAATATTAATTGGATTGTTACTTTTAATATTTCTGAAGATTAAAACATTAATTTTATTAATGAACACGGTTTGTAGGAAAATAATTTCGCTACAGCTTTTGCTGTAACTACTATTCCTTTTTATTTTATCCAAAAGACAGCCAAGAGAAAATCGGAGAAGAGAATATTTTCTTGTAAACGTGAGAATATTGTTAAAACTACTATTCTCTAATAACGATTATTTGCAAGTCCTGTGTACCTCTTAAGTGAGAATGTAGTCACTAACCGTCAAGATTTAGATTTAGGTCACGTTGAGGTACATTTGGTAAAGAGAACTTTAGACATTTTGTTTTTTTCGCATTCAGTAAAAGATTGTTAGCTGCGAACCATTCCGAGAGAACAATTAGACTTTCATTGATACCTATGTAAGACATCCGTATCTTTCCTATCTATTTTAAAAATTAGCGAAGTATCATCAGCAAATAGAATTATATCCGATAATTTGGCCATCATAATAATACTGTCTGTTAGTAACAATATTCGAAAGAATATTGATAATATTGTCAATTAGTATTGTACTAATTGTTTCAAAGGACTTATAATACTATTATAGCAATATAAAATCCAGGATACATCACAATAATCATTACAAATTAAGTAATAATTTATAGTAATAACATCAATGTGGCTTAATACAAGTTTAAGAGTTATTTCCTCTACACAACAATATTTACTTGGTGGGTACTCTTTTACAGTTGTAGGTAGTTGACAACACAATAATAATTTAGGTCGGTACTTAAACATTTGTCGGTAGGCGCTTAATAAATATGACAGTTATGTATTTTATAGCAAACCATTGTCACTTGAAAAACGAAAATTCATGATTTAATGACGTCACACATATTTCAAATTCTAACAAACGCTTAATAATTTTTAGCTCAATCGAATAATAACAGACCTATTATGGTTGTGCTCATAAAAGTTACATAACGCTTGGGCAAAGCACCCAGAGATACAAGCTTGACTTTAAATTTATAACAACTGGTCTTATTACACTGAAATGACCTTATCAAAATGTTCAGTACACTGACCTGTATTGTATGATAGAGGTCAGTGATCTACCTACTTAGTTTTTGCACTCAAATAATCTAATTTGATTGCTTTTGTTTTTCAATGACTTTGTTTGCTTGAGATACTCACGGACATTAAAATGTATCTTAACAAAATGAGTGCACCATAAAGTAAATATTTTAAGTAAGTAAATAATAAAACTAATAGAAAATAAATATATATATTTAAAACAAACAGGAAAAATATATTTGGCTCTTAATTGTCCCACTCGCAAAGGCCTCCCGCCGATGCTGCCATTCCTGACACTTACATCTTCTATTCTATACTACAAAATGTGTTTTAATGCGGCTTTCATATAATCCATTCCAGAAACTTGGTGTGAAATACATACATATTAAACTTAGGCGCAACAGAAGTCTCGATGCTTTGACGTGTCGTCTTTGCACCATGGCAATGGTGCAGCAGACGCGCATATGCGTAATTATAAATAAGTTTGACATCACAAAAAAGTCTCTTGGCTCGTATAGGGCGGGAACCATACCGTCTCATTCAACCAGAGATATCATCGACGTCCGACAAGTCGTGACGTCACAGCGGCGACATTAGGGCTCCGTGGCCACCTTGTCCGGCAGTGGCGGCGTGACGTCACGCGGGCGCGCCGCGCGGTGTGGGCGCCATGCTAGCACGTAAGCGCTGGTGAACAGCACGGATCCACCCAGTGGGCCCAGCCAGTACACCTGCACAAGAGTATCTGATATAGTGGTGCTGCATACACCACCTTAGTGCTGCCCGGAGAACAAATTAATAACTTTACTTTACTAATAAATAAATAAAAATATACAACCATAACCCTTCGATTAGGGATGAAATCGAATGGTTGTGAAAAGCTATGCTGGTCCAGAGGATCTAGACAAGTGTCATTCGATGTCAGCGATGGTGATGGTGTTGGGCCTCAGGTATGCGTTTGAGAAAATTTTTGCTAATTATATAGAACTTTCAATACATGAAGAAATAGGGCTGGTTTCTGAATTGAATATCTTGAGCCTACTAGCTGCTTAAAGTTTGACAGGTTCTCAAGCGAAAGTAGAGTTTAACAAATAACCAACTTTTAATATCTTACAGTCTTATTAATAAAAATGGCGTATTACCAGCTTACTCCGAAGTTACTCTTGGACTAGCAAATCCCGGAGTACAGTGCGACATAAAAGAGTAGAAATTAAATGAGGGCGCCACAATCGCTCAGATAGCAACTGGACTAACTACTAACTGGAGTACGACCCAGCTGATCTTGATACTTGAATAGTATTATTTGTTTATTGGGTATTAAAAATTAGTAAATATATTAAATAAGTATATTTATTAAATATTTAATATGTAGTAGTAATAAAACAACAATTTCACAAAAAATAAGTATTTTTAATAATCAATTGCTTTACATATAAACTCAGATATAAACTAAAATTAATAAAATAAACTAATCTAATAAATCAAAATCTAAATACTCTACACCTTTCATGGGATCACTTAAGTTCGTGTAGTCTATTTTAAGCTCTGGTATTGATTCGTCACTGATTTCTGAACCACTCTCATCGTCACTGCTGTCTGCACCATGGGACGACCCTTCATGTGTTTAGCTGGTGTTGAGAATTTCCCACCGTTTTCAATGCCGGCACGATTCTGCGCACTGTGCTTACAGAAATACCTAAAACAAGCAAATAAAAGAATCACTGTCAGTCCGACGAAAGAAGTTCCGCGGTAAATAAACGAGAATATATTTTAAAATTGTTTCCTTCCATTTAGTCGATTGCATCAACAAATATGGCATAGCAAAAAAAAAATTCGTATCCGCAATAAATTATATTAATTGTTTTTGCCTTACTATCAACGTTGTTATGTCGCGCTATAACTACAACGGTATTTGTTTACCTTCGCATAACCTCAAAAATGGTAGACAAATAATTTGTAAATGATATGTGGTTCGAAAATTTAGCTCCCTGACTGTGTTAATCGTTTTGTAATTAACGTTTAGCGTAACTTTCAATAGTTACTTACCAGTAAAATCTGCTGTACGATGGTAAACATCTTCTAAGTTGCATTGAAGCTTCCCAGCTTGGAATCCGGCTGTACACCACATATAAACTTGGTAAACTATATCACAGGCACCTCCACGAATTACCTTATTCATAATTTGCCACTGTTTTTCTGTCCACACTCAGAAATATCACACAAAAACCAAAATTCATACGAAAATCGAAACCGATCGAGAAAAATTGACAGCTCAAGTACTCATTTTAGATGTTGCCAGAAAATGAAAACTTTTAGTTCCCAAATATTTAATTTCTACTCTTTTATGTCGTAGTGTGAGTAAGGATTAACATAGGCTTAGCAATGTTGTTAATAAACATGGAATAACCTCGGACTAACTATTCATTTGTTACTCTTGGATTTACGCGTAAGTTATGGCAACCCAGTTCAATTTAAAAGTAAAAAGAGTGAACTAACTGAATGAAACCAAGAAATTTGATGACATAAAGTAGAAAAAGAAAGAAAAGTAGCTGACAAAGTGACATCTGTCATACTTAAATCGCATATAAAAAAATATTATGAATGCGAAAGGAACTCTGTCTGTCTGTCTATTACCATTTCACGCTTAAACCGCTGTACTGATTTTGAATGGAGTTAGTCATTTGAAATATTGTGTATTATTTATTCTTTATTGTACAACAAGACATTACATTAAAACATGTTGATAACAAAATGCATGTACAAAGGCGAGCTTAACTCCAAATGGAATTTTCTTCCAGCAAACCTTTGAGTGATAGAGATCATAATAGAGGGCAGAGGGCAGTAATCCAGTGTACAATATATATATCTATATAGTAAGGTTAAACTAGTTACATAATAATACATAAAAGACCTACGTACGTTTATAAATACATATATAATATATATATATATAATTTATTGCGTTGAAAGGAAATGCTTCTTAATTTTCCTCTTGAAGACATCTAGAGAAGGGCTATCGCGTATGGAGTGTGGAAGAGATGCACTGCAGTAACAGAGAAGGAGCCATAATAGCGACTAGAAGTGTGACGCGGAGTACGAAGGAGAAGCGAAGTGGCCGTGCGACAAGGTTTACCCCTCGGGACGAGGTACTCAAACCGTTCGCGAAGGTATTGAGGAGAATTAGGATTGTGCAGGATAGTATAGAGAAGGGATAGGATATGGGTATTTCGCCGACGCCGAATTTCGCAGCAACTTTCGGAGGCCAAAAATAAAGCGGATGCACAAGTTCTGCAATCGTTCGAGTTTGTTTAGGAGTACCTCCGTTGCATCTAGAAAACAGACATCCGCATAGTCTATGAGCGGCAGAAGAAGAGATTGAGCAAGAGTGACCTTAGTGTGAAACGGTAAGAATTTTTGGAGACGTTTAAGAGACTGAAAAGAGTAGAAGACCCTCCTACTCACATCAGTGATATGAACCTCCCAAGAGAGATTAGTGTCTATATGGACGCCGAAGTTTTTCGCACTTTTAGAATAATATATGGGCATTGAATTATACAATACTGGTGGGAGAGACTGGGGATCCAACAGATTGAGCATGTATTTGCCACCAATAATGAGCGCTTGAGATTTAATTGGATTCAGAAGAGGTCCAAAGGATTTAGTCCAGTATGTATTACATAATTACCTCAATGAAGTTAGTTTGGGACCCTGGGAAAGACATACGATAGTTTTTATCCAATGTAATGGTGGCAAGGACGGTTGAAATTTGTATGGTGAACTAATAATTTCTCAAGTATGGCGGCCTTCACGATAGAATTAGTGCGACATTAAAAATAGGCTATTAGGAGTACTAATGCTACGCAGACGAAGTCACGGGCAACAGCTAGTATTTAATATTCGTAGCGGTTTGATACATCTGATGACGAGTGTATCTCTCATACTAATGTTAGTAAAATACCTAAGTATTAAACACATCTTCATGCCAATTCCTGAAATAGTGTTTCCTGTCTAGTACAATATATTTATATTAAACTAAAAATTTTCATCATCAAATCACAACGAACAAAATGTCAATAAAAAATAATAAATGTAGTCGCCATGGATACACTCTTAATCCAACCTTACTCCGACCTTAAACTAGCTAGCACCATGGAATAAATTTAAGTCCAAGACTAGAGACAGATTAGTATAATCTCTCCTTATTCCGTGTTTATAAATACGGAAATTTGTTAGTACCAACCTAATGCTTGGAATAAAGTTAATCTTACCTTAGTCCACGTTTATTAATAAGACAGTTAATGTTTTAATCTCTGTGTTAAGGACTTAACTTTTATATTTAACTCTTGCTGAAGCATGGTGTTTTCCCTGACAGTCTAAAAAAATCAGTGGTGTGCCCTATTTATAAGAGCGGTGACAGGAGTCGTATTAAAAAACAGACCAATTTCGATCCTCCCAAACTTGTGGAAAAGTCTAAACTTCTGGAAAGGATTATGAATACGAGACTAGTGGAATATCTAGAAGGAAAACAACTGCTTTCAACAAACCAATACGGTTTTCGTGCGGGCAAATCAATAGATCAAGCCGTAAAAGCTCTCATCGACTTCGTTAGCAACAACCTCAACAAAAAGAAAAAATGCATTACCATTTTCCTTGATTTGGCCAAGGCTTTTGAAACGATTTCTGTGCCAATCTTACTCAAGCTGGAATCACTTGGAATCAGAGGAACTCAACTGAATATATTCAGAAGCTACCTGACGCAAAGGCTCCAGTGTTCGGATTGACAAATGTATAAGTGGAAACCTTCGGGTTACATAAGGAGTGCCACAAGTCAGTATCCTTGGTCCCACCCTATTTCTCGTATAAATAAACGATCTTACGAGTCTAAAGGTTTCCCATGGCAAAATTATCTCTTCTCTCTCGTGTTCTCTGCCGATACATGGGAGGGGGCTTTTAATGCTGCCCAAGTGAGTTTTGATACTGTAAGGGATGACTTGACGAAAATGTTTTGACACTAAATGTGGATAAAACCAAGTATTATATTTGCTTTAGTATACGGTCTAACACAAATATTAATTTCGATCGTCATTACATCATACCACACGAGTGTGTATCTAAAGAAAACTACTCTTGTCCCAAACTTGAACTTGTCAGAACAATTAAATATCTAGACAACAACCTCAACTATAAATACCATATTAAGAGCCTCTGTTGTAGAATAAGGAAATTTCGTAAATGATCTTTACCAAGATTTTGTCTGTCGGTCAGAGGTCACAGTCTCTTTTAAAAAAGAGACTGTGACCTCTGAGTTTGTTTCGGCCTTTCTTCTCAGAGTAGTCAGATCGGAAACGCCGACCTCATCTCATCATCATCTGCCTAGCCTTTTCCCAACTATATTGGGGTCGGCTTCCAGTCTTACCGGATTCAGCTAAGTACCAGTGTTTTACATGGAGCGACTGCCTATCTGACCTCCACAACCCAGTAACTGGGTAACACGGTACCCCTTGGCAAGACTGGTGTCAGATCTCAAGCTTCTGACTACCCGTAACGACTGTCAAAGATCTTCAAATGACAGCCGGGACCAACGGCTTAACGTGCTTTCCGAGGCACGGAGGAAACTCGGTATGTTGAAAATGGTCACCCATCCACGGACCGACCTCGTCAAGCGTTGCTTAACCTTGATGATCGACCCGTGCGGCTGTTGTTATTTAGCCACGAGCTCCTATACGCCGACCTCATCTAGTTTTAAAAATATGGTCGACATGTAAAAGTGTTTGTAAAAACCAACTTACAGAAATAAAATCGTTTATCATTTAATATACGTCTTTAAGACCCTCAGGCACGTCACCGAACAACTGTGCTAAAGCGAATATACTTTGCTCTCTGTCAGTCCCTCATCACTGACTGCATCACTTCATGATGGCATCCCCTAAAACCATTATAAAACCTGTAAAGTGGCTCAGCGAGCCATTCTAAAGGTTAGCAATTTTAAACCAATCTTGTTTCCCACAGCGCTACTTTACGAGTTTTGTGGAGTTCTAACAGTAATACAGATTTTTCTTCTCAAAGTAATAATAATGCAACATAATAATCTCATTTACGACCGACTCATTCTAAACAAACGCACAAAACGCGTGGTTTGCCCTCAACCGATAGTTTTTAAAACAAAATTCAGCAATAAATTTCCTTCATTTATTGGCCTTTACATCTACAACAAGATAAATAAAACTCTCAACATATACTCAATGACAAGGAAACACTGTAGAGTAAAAGTGAGCTGTCAGAGCCATTTATAAGTTAAGTCACCGAAGGGAACTATTTAAAAATATTAATATTATGACAGTTTCTTGCCAATTCATTTATGAAAATATTATGTATTTAAGGAAAAATATAAATCTCTTTAATAAAGTCAGTGATAGACACAATTGTTATACGAGAAATAAAGATAATTTAGATCAACTATCTTATAGACTACCTAAAGTACACTCATCTTTCATGGGATACTGTGTTAAATTCTATAACAAAATACCTTCTGATATATCAAAGCTAAATGAAAGTAAATTTAAAACTTTAGTTAAAAGCACACTTTGTAAACAAGCATGTTACAAACTAGATGATTATATTCAAGATGAGAATGCTTGGAAACATGCTGGTCCTGCTCCATAGGGCAATCTTTAGTGTAGACAAAATCAAATTTTTTAATTTATATTTATTTATTTATTTATATTTATTTATTCATAGTTATTGTATTAATTTTCAGTTTTTTTTTAACAAATTAACTCACACACTGTTCCGTTGATGTTGAATTAGGTATTTTATCTACGTTTGCAATATTTGTAAGTATGTGAGAACCATGTTCCTATTTATTATCAATTTGATCAATTTATCTGTTAATGCTTTTAGTACTTTAAACCTGTACGTAGTATAGTGTGTGCTATTTCGGGAGCATCGTCCTCACATATATGAATTTATTAATGTATGTACTTACGTAAATATTGTAAATCACCTATTTTTTTAAAAGAGCAAGTATGGAGTTTCTTGTGCATTCTTCTCCATAACAAGCTACTTTTCCGAATGCACGGTAGAATCAACTTTTACTGCTTGTAAATTTTAATTCATATATGTATGACGTTCAAAAGTGCCGCTCACTGGCCTAATTGAAATCATTGAGGTATTAATGTACATTGAAATAAATATATTTGACTTTGTGACTCAATACCTACCTTCAGAAACTCACATATGACGCGACAGAAAATTTTCTTCAGGCATCTAGATATACAATAAGCTTTAATATTATTGATGTATTAACATTAATCTATAATGTAGTTTGTTAATGAACACTTTAATAACCTACCGTTACTTTTCAATATGTATTTTTTGTCATTTACATTTTTTTCATGTCTACATTATAATATTGGATATGTACATTTAAAATGGGATCTTTATAATTCTATGTACAACTTAACAATTTGTTATAACCTCGAATTCGAGGGGATCGGCGTTGAAGGCTGAAATACAGGCTATGCCTAGTTTGTCCTCAAATAATATTTTGTATAATTTACCTTAAGTCTAAGCATTTCATTTGTTAAATACGTCAAAATTTCTGTGAATAAATATTATTCCATTCTTATTATTTTAATTAGGGGGATGGACTATAGACCAGGGTCGATATATTTTGAAACCAAAAAAAAAATATAGTAGGATGAAACCCATTGGAAAAGGAAATGGCAATTTGTTCACATAACCTCATAATTCATCTGAAAAACTGGTTTTTTAGTTTAATCTTTTAGTTTTTTTTTTTTTTTTAATTTGCTGAAACACAGTAATTTTATTGATTTAAAATGTTTATTTTTCGCCTTATTTTAACTTAATAACGAAAAAACTACCCTAACTTTCAATCGAAATTTCTTATGTCAAAATATATGCTTTTTTTTTAAAATCGTTGGGCTTTTTGTTCGTTGAAATCTCTATTTTCTGATGATGTAAAAAAATATACATTAATATGGAAAATACAATTTAATTTAAAATGAAATAACAGGTAGTAAGGCCCAGACCCTCCTAGCCCCTTCCCCACTTCTCTATGAAATACCTTTTGATGGGCTAAAATTTAATTTAAAATGAAATAACAGGTAGTAAGGCCGAGACCCTCCTAGCCCCTTCCCCTCTTCTCTCTACCTTTTGATGGGCTAAAAATTTTCCGTGTGAACTTAGGTAAATAAGTTATCTGAAAATAGCAATAAATAGGCAGCTGCGTATATAATTTAAAGAAGATTCTACTAATTTGTCAAAATATTGTAGATTTCTTATTAAATATTAACTTTATATTTTTGCATTTTCTGAAAAAAATTACCATAAGAATGTATATTATTTTTACACCGTACACACCAGAAAGTAGAGATTTCAACGAACAAAAAGCCTAAACAATTTAAAAAAAAAAAAACCGGCCAAGTGCGAGTCGGATTCGAGAGCACGAAGAGTTCCGTACTTGGTAAATTGCAGTTTACGATTTATGACGTATTAAAAAAAACTACTTACTAGATCTCGTTCAAACCAATTTTCGGTGGCAGTTTACATGGGTGTACCATGTAAACTGCCACCGAAAATTGGTTCATATATTTTTGTTTAGTTTTATCATCCTCTTATTTTAGAAGTTACAGGGGGGGACACATTTTACCACTTTGGAAGTATCTCTCGCGCAAACTATTCAGTTTAGAAAAAATTATATTATTTTGAGTTTCAGTTCCAGTATGGGAAACCGCCAATTTTTTTTTTTCTTTTTTTGTTTTAAAATCTTAATGCGGTTCACAGAATACATCTACTTACCAAGTTTCAACAGCATAGTTCTTATAGTTTCGGGAAAAAGTGCCTGTAACATACGGACGGACAGACAGACAGACATGACGAATCCATAAGGGTTCCGTTTTTTGCGGAACCCTACAAAGCAGATATTTTGACGTGACAATTTTCGATTGAAAATTAGGGTACAGTGCTCGCTAAACTTCTGGGCGGCCCTGAAGTTGGTTTAACAGATGCGCGAGGCACGAAACGGTACTGTTTTTGTATGAGATTTACTACTGCGCAGCCATTGTAGCCAAATTCAGGGCGGCCAAGAAGTTTGGAGAGTACTACAGTTTTTTCGTTATTAAGTCAACCACATCCTTTAGTCTACTTACGTTTTATAACACACTATACAAACCACACCTTCATATCTTTTGATATTGTATTAACTCATGTAACTCATTTTTATGTATTCTTTGTATTGTTATCATTTATTTAAACTTTATGTACAATGAATAGAATAGAATAGAAAACATTTATTCGACATAGACACAACACAACAACAACAATCACAAAGTAACAGAGAAGAATAGTAAAAAAGTACAAACAAGGTACAAGGTCAATGGTGATACATAGGCGGACTTAATGCAGCAAGGCATTCTCTACCAGTCAACCTTTGGGTTAAAAAAGAACACAACAGTGGTAAGGGTACAAAAAACATATATATATGAACAATAATTAAGGCGGCTATTAATAAACTATATAACTAATAAAATACATAAATAATTTCTAAAACAATAGACTAATAAATATTATAATAAATATCATATTCTAAATGAAACAGAAATTTGAATGTAATTACTATGACGAAGAACGAGCTATGTAAGAGAGGACAAGTAATAGTTCCGTAACCTACGCTTAAATGAAAATTTACTCTCAGCCTTTTTTATGTCAAGGCGAAGGACGTTCCAGAGTTTTATAGTAGAGACAGTGTAAGAATTAGATAGAAACCCAGTGCGGTGAGAAGAAATATGGAGAAGTAAGTTTTTGGAAGCTCGAAGGTTAAGATCGTGAGAACTGCCCAACACTTTAAAATATTGTTTTAAATAATCAAAATCATCTGAAAAGCATATGTTTAGTTGTCTCTGATTGATTTAATATCTTCAACTTAATTTATATTGCTAATTTGTAAAATTTTGGAATATTTGATACTCTGACATTTATCATCTGATCTGACATATGTCTGTCTATTTATTTTTTTATTATTGTACGGGCATTGGCATGCCATCAACCCAACAATCATACATAACAATCAATTTACATCTATGAGATAATAACAGATAACAGGATAATAAAATTACATTAGATTAATCTACCTAAAATACCTACAAAAGATATAAGCACAGAAGACAAATAAACAAAATGAACTTAGATAATAATCAGACTTAACAAAACTATACAAATAATTATTATTTATAAAGATCCAACAGTGCTTTGGATAAATTGAAATATATAATTATATAATATAGGCATCTTTAACAACTCAATCATATTTTTAGGTGGGTCACATTTACCTAGTAAGTCCTGACATTGACAAATCAACAATAACCGTTGAACCGAAAACTGTTTACATTCAAAGAACAAATGTTGTAGGTCACAAATTTCATAATTACAATATACAGGGTGTCCCAGAAATCGACGTCAAGCCGTAAATGGGTGATAGACCAAGTTATAACAGTTCTCAGAAAAATACGAAAAAAAATCTATCTCATGTTTTTAAAAATTTTTGGTCACTTTAAAAATTTACTAAAAAAATCAATCCCTGTAATGGTTCTTTAACTCCAATTGCTACAAATCCCATAATTTATCTAATTTTTTTATTATTATGTAATCTTGAATAATGCTTGTGTAGATTTTTGCCTAAAATTTAAAGCCAACTCCTCCTACTTGGAAGAAAATTAAACGTTTTCAAAACCAAATTATTCAAATTTACTATTTCGCCCAACTTTAACTGACTGTACTGAAAAAAAATGTACTACGCTAGTTTGGCAAGTAACATGAAAAATTGGCGCATTTAATAAGGATTCAAAAATGGTGTAACACTTGCTAGATTACGTTTTCAATAATTGGTCAAGTTTTTTTTTGTAAATAGTCTCAGTTTTTACACAAAATGTCCATACTTCCTTAAAATGACTTTAGCTTACCTAAAGCTTTGCTAAACTCCGTTTCTAGTTCGATAGAGACGGAGAGAGTCATTTTACGAAGTGTGAGCGAGACAGAGAGTGACGCCACCTTTATCAGTGACACAACCTTTATCATGAAACGGAGATACAATTTACCGATGAGTGCGAATGAGACAGCAGTAGTTATTGTTCTGTTTTGTAAGCGCAGACGCACACACAATTACAAATCAGTACGTTACGCTGCTTTGTTTACTGCGCATCTCCGTATTCGTTCATGTTGATTCCGTACTTACCACTTTTTGCGTTGTTTTCTGGACTTAATTGCTTGTGATTTGGACTGTTTAATTCCTCTTTCTGACTACCTGTGCTTTACTCTGGACTGTTGCTGATCCTGTGATTGTGTAGTACTACCATGGCTATGTACACTGCATTGGAATATGCGAACATGCACCTCGTTTATGGGGAATGCAGATGCAATGCCAATGCAGCCGCTAGACTTTATCGTGAGAGGTACCCGAACAATCGTCACCCAGATCATCGAGTTTTTATTAATGTGCACCGTTCACTATCAGAGGGACGATTCCCTAACCAAGTACATGGTGAAGGAAGACATCGTAATCCGTACGAAGATTTCGTACTACAAGCAGTCCAAGAAGACCCAAGTGCTTCTGTACGTGGAATCGAAACAAGCACATCTATGAGTACCGCCCACCGAATCTTAAAAAAGAACGAGTTCCACCCGTATCATGTACAGCGAGTACAATCATTACTACCACGGGATTACGCTCCCAGAGTTGCGTTTTGCCAAAGGATGCTAGAAAGGCACAGAGAAGACCCTCGATTCTTAGAGAAGATTTTATGGACCGATGAGTCAACATTTAAAAAAGATGGCTACATGAATTTGCACAATTTGCACGAGTGGCATGTAGAAAATCCAAATTTGATGAGGCAAGATAAGTCACAGTATCGATTTAAAGTAAACATGTGGACCGGGATACTAAATGGCAAAATAATTGGACCTTTTGAGCTGCCAGAGATTTTGTATGGCACAGTTTATTTGGATTTTCTTCAAAATACTTTACCAGATTTATTAGAAGACGTGCCACTGAACGTTTACAGGGAAATGTGGTTCCAGCAAGATGGCTGCCCAGCGCATTATGCCCGTTTAGTAAGAGAACATCTTGATGAAGAATACCCGCTCAGGTGGATAGGGCGCGGTGGGACAATCTTGTGGCCACCCCGTTCGCCTGATTTAAATCGAAAGAAAAAAGAGAAAGTGTACTCAAAAACAATAGAGAATTTAGCCGAGCTGCGGGAAAGAATAACGGAAGCCGTTGTCTTTGTAAATAAGGGAAAATTTGCCCGGAAAATAACCAGATCTTTTTTAAGAAGATGTCGTGCTTGCATTGTCGTCGAAGGAAGGCAGTTTGAACATTTACTGTAATAAAAAAAAAAAAATCTGATAATTTGTTTTTTTTTTCTAAGATGTGAAAACTGGTCCTGACTTAAAGTAAAAAGGTTGAGTCACTATCATAACTTTGCTCTTAAATTACGTAAAATTTCGATTTCTTATCTCGCTCACACTTCGTAAAATGACTCTCTCCGTCTCTATCGAATTAGAAACGGAGTTTAGCAAAGCTTTAGGTAAGCTAAAGTCATTTTAAGGAAGTATGGACATTTTGGGTAAAAACCGATACTATTTACAAAAAAAAATTTGACCACTTATTGAAAACGTAATCTAGCAAGTGTTACACCATTTTTGAATCCTTATTAAATGCGCCAATTTTTCATGTTACTTGCCAAACTAGCGTAGTACATTTTTTTTTCAGTACAGTCAGTTAAAGTTGGGCGAAACAGTAAATTTGAATAATTTGGTTTTGAAAAAGTTTAATTTTCTTCTAAGTAGGAGGAGTTGGCTTTAAATTTTAGGCAAAAATCTACACAAGCATTATTCAAGATTACATAATAATAAAAAAAATTGATAAATTATGGGATTTGTAGCAATTGGAGTTAAAGAACCATTACAGGGATTGATTTTTTTAGTAAATTTTTAAAGTGACTATAAATTTTTAAAAACATGAGATAGATTTTTTTTCGTATTTTTCTGAGAACTGTTATAACTTGGTCTATCACCCATTTACGGCTTGACGTCGATTTCTGGGACACCCTGTATACAAGATTAATTATCGGCGAGTTTTAATCTATACAAATGAGAAGGTATTTTACAGTGTCCAATTCTTAGCCTACAAAGAGCGGTAATTAACTGTCTACCAAGGAATTTCTTACTTCTTTCAAACCAAGAAGATGTTGACGGTTTGGGAGTAATTTCAGCTAACCATTTGCCTTTTACTAGCCGAGTATGGGCAAGCGACAACTCCCAGCGCTTAATGATTAACTCTTTGATATAATTATTTAAATCAGTATATGGCACAGAGCAATTACAGATAATAGAATAGGAAGATTTTGCAAGTCTATCAACTAATTCATTACCAAGTATACCCGAATGACTCGGTACCCAGCAGAATTCAATGAACAGGTTCTTGATAGAAAGCTCATATACCAAACTTCTTATTTTATAGATTGCATACTGAGAAGACATGTTTATATTTTTATTACAGAGGGCTTTTACCACACTCATTGAATCACATAATATTAAAAAGTAAGACTGAGTATAATTATTGTATTTTTTTAGGACATATTGAAGAGCATGTAAAATAGCAAGCATTTCAGCTGAAAAACAGTTAAATAATTATTACATCTGTAGACTTTACCATAGTTGTAGATTTGATCAAAAAAGGCAAAAGCAGTTCGTTCTGAAGTTTTAGAAGCATCAGTATAAATTTTGATGAAGTTATTTTTGGTGTCTAAAAACTCTAAGAATTCATTTTTAGAGTTATATTTGTTTACATGTATAGGAATGTTCATATAAGTACAGACAAAGTCAACACTATAATACAGATGTTGTTTAGACCAGAATATAATATCTTGAAAATTGAAATTTAAAAAGGTTATTGATTCAATTTGAGAAATAGCTACTTTTATAATTTCATTATTATAATTAGGAACATCAAACCCATCAAGTAATTTAGAGATTATAACATTATCAATACTAATTAACTTCAATGATAGCTTATCGGTGATATAAGATCTTCTAATAGCAAGAGGAACAATCCCAGTTTCTACTTCTAAGGAATTTATAGGTGATGACATCATAGCCCCACAAATTATACGTAGAGCCTTATTCTGTAAGACATCTGACTTTCTCAATAGATAACTGTCAATATCATAGTAAAAGCTGCATCCATAATCAAAACAACTACGAATAGTAGTAATATAAAGAAGTTTTAAGATTTTGGGGTCAGAACCCCAACTAAGGCCAACCAAAGACTTTATAATATTTAGGCTTAACTCAGCTTTTCTACAAAGATAGTCAATATGTGGTTTCTAAGATAAACGGGAATCTAAAATCAAACCAAGATATCTGAAAGAATCACAATTGGGAATAACTGCATGGTCATATATAATTTGTGGATTATCAGATCGATTTTTAGAAAAAAATATGGTAGCACTCTTATCAACATTAATATTTAGCTTCAATTTATTCCTTAATACAGAACCTATGTGTTGGAGGGCCTTATTCATAATTTGTTCCCCTTCTTTAACATTCCCACACTGTACATAAATAACTAAGTCATCAGCATATAGTAAATATTTAACCTGCGTAGGTATTATAGACATAAAATTAATAAGGCTAAGTATGAATATTAAAGGTGAAATAACAGAACCTTGTGGAGTACCTTTGTGCGATTTATTAGGTCCAAACAATTGTTTCCCAGCCTTAACCCAAGTACTCCGACCATTCAAGAACTTGAAAATCCATTTCAAAATTAAACCAGGAAGTCCTAACTCATATAAAGCGCAGATTAAATAATTATGATCGATATTATCGAATGCACCTTGTATATCAAAAAATACAGCTAAGGTTGATTTATTAGCTTGAAATCCATTTTTAATGTCACCTATTAAACAGCTGAGATTGTGCTGGGTGCTTTTACCTTTACGAAAACCAAATTGTAGTGGGGGTATCAAATTATGATGTTCAAATTGCCACTCAAGTCTATTCTTGAGCATGGTTTCAAAAAGTTTAGAAAAACAGGAAGTTAATGATATAGGTCTATATGAGCTTATACAGTTTGGGTCTTTATTAGGCTTTAAAATAGGGGTTACATATTGAATTTTCCAACTATCTGGGATATAACAAGTAAACCACAATGCATTGTAAATTGACAATAAAATATTTTTATTAATTGGTAAATTCTGTATTACAGAGTAAGGAATACAATCGGGCCCAGGGGAGGTAACCCTTTTCTTATGCAGAGAGACAAGCAGTTCGTCAAAAGAAAATGGCTTAACTAACCAGGAAAATGACTCTTTACCAGACTGTGAGAAATAAGTGTCAAGAGAGTTAACATCAGCATTATTAATGGGAGAAGTGATTTTATTTAGAAAAGCAGAGGCATTGTCTGGATTTTTCATGAAGACATTACTTTTGCTACCTTGGACACTAGAGAACTTGAATTTACGTATATTATCCCATATAATTTTAATAGAAGTCAAGCGACTAAATGAAGAACATAAGTTTTGCCAACTGGTGCGTTTAGCTTGTAGTATAACTAACTTTTTTTCGTGAGACAGGGAGACGTCATTTCTCCGAAACTGTTCACTGCTGCACTGGAGGATGTATTCAAGGTTCTGGACTGGAGCGGCCTAGGCATCAACGTTAATGGCGAGTACATCACTCACCTTTGGTTTGCCGACGACATAGTGGTCATGGCTGAGACCATGGAGAGCCTCAGTACAATGCTCGAGGACCTCAGTAGAGCTTCCGAAAGAGTGGGTCTGAAAATGAACATGGACAAAACCAAGGTGATGTTGAATGCCCATGTTACACCCATTCCTATTAAGGTTGGAGACTATACACTCGAAGTTGTGGACAACTATATCTACCTGGGACAAACGATCCAGTTGGGTAGGGCCAACTTCGAGAAAGAGGTCAACCGTCGAATCCGACTCGGCTGGGCAGCGTTCGGGAAGTTGCGCGGTGTCTTCTCGTCCAACTTACCACAGTGTCTCAAGACAAAAGTCTATGACCTGTGTGTGTTGCCAGTGATGACATATGGCTCTGAGACGTGGTCGCTAACAATGGGCCTTATCAGAAAGCTTACAGTCACTCAAAGGGCAATGGAAAGGGCTATGCTCGGCGTTTCCTTGCGTGATCGAATCAGAAATTAAACCAGGGTTACCGACATAGCCCGAAGAATTGCCAAACTTAAGTGGCAGTGGGCAGGGCACATTGCTCGCAGAACGGATGGCCGATGGGGCAGAAAGGTTCTGGAGTGGCGACCGCGAACCGGAAGACATTGCGTTGGAAGGCCTCCCACCAGGTGGACTGATGACCTGGTGAAGGTTGCAGGAATCCGCTGGTTGCGGGACGCACGGGACCGGTCAATGTGGCGATGCTTGGGGGAGGCCTATGTCCAGCAGTGGACGTCTTTCGGCTGATATGATGATGATAACTAACTTTTTTTCAGCATCTAACTGTTTATAAATCAAATAGTTTTCTAATGATGGATATATTTTATATGAATGAAGCGCTAACTGTACTTTCGCAACAGCTAACTTACACTTTTCATCCCACCATAAAACTCTCTTTTGACGATGATGAGTTGCAGACTTTTTTTGGAATGTTAACATTACTGAATATAATAATTGAACAAATCTGTCATAATCACCAATAGGATCATTAGTAAGAGTAAACGATGTAAATGCTGTATTGCACTTATCAGCAAAAATATCCCAATTTATTTTGTTAAAGTTAAATTCTGAAATTTCAGGAAAATCAGAAGAAACATTTCGCAGAGAGTCTGCAGAATATAAATCTGAAGCCTGATAGAAAATTTTGACAAGAACGGGATAGTGGTTACTACTCATAGGATCACCTAATACAGCAAAGATTGTGAAGCAAAAGCTAAATCTAAAACGTTACCCTCTTGTCCGAAAGGAGCTAAAGTTGTAATATTGTTATCATTAATGCAAATACAATTTTTATCATTCATGAAATTGTAAATCGAAATGCCTCTACTATCATTTTTTTTACTGCCCCAAGACAGATTATGAACGTTAAAATCTCCAATGATTATGAAATTATTTGTGGTTATTTTATTAAAAGTATCTCTGAGCAAATTAATATTAAATTTACCATTAGGCGGAGGAGGACAATATAAACATAGAATGTTAAAGAAGAAGGAACCTATTTCAATTTGAATTAAAATATTTTGAAAATTATAATCTGAATATGTATCAATGATACTGAATTTATATAAACTTTTAATTGCAATGGCTACACCTCCGTGAGGTCTATCAGAGTCTCTCCTGATAATATTATAACCCTTAAGCTTAATATTTCTATTATTACAAAGCCAGGTCTCATTCATTAAAATAATGTCGACTCTATCAGTACTGTTATCTATAAAATCATTTAAAAAATCAAGTTTAGGGGAAATACTTCTAGAATTCCAGTGTATTATATTAAATTGTTTAAAAACTTTATTATCCATAAATTATTATATATTGCTTAGATTATGTATTAATAATTCTTTTATAATCTTAGACGTAATAAGTGCCCCATCTTTCCTAGAAATCAAATCTACAACAGTTTTTATAATGCCATTCAATGTTGAATCACAGTTCAACATGTCGCTAATAATAAAACGTTTCTGCGGTGAAGTAGTTTTAGAATTAGAATCAGAATTCTGAAGAATATTTTTTGATATTTTGTCGTTAGAATTATGTAAGACTGATTTGGTGCCCTTAATAGCCGATGCATATGTTGTACCTCCCAAAACTCTGTTATTAATTTCAGCAACTTTCGAAGCTTTAAGGGGGCACTCATATGCAACTGCTACATGAGGTCCTTGGCAGTTATTACATTTAATTTTATCTTTTTGTAAACAATCTTTATAGTAATGATTACCTGCACATATGGAACAAACTTGTATTTTTGAAAGAACCACTAGTGTGGTTGAATTTGTAACAGTTAAAACATTGCACCAAAGGTTTAAAATATTCTCTAACTTCAAACCATAAATGTTCATAAGTAACATGGTTGGGCCTGTTAGTATTCAAAAAGGTTACCAGGACTGTAGGCAGGCTAGTAAATATACCGTCGGGCAGCTTCTTCTTGAATCTCTTGATACCTAAAACTTCACACCCAGGTGACTTCAAAGATGACAGTAGTTCAGTATCATCGATTTCAGTAGGGACCTTGATTACTCCCTGACTTTCAATCTGATCAAAAGGTATCTTGACTGACCAGTTATGTTTACTGTGAATGGTCTTATTCAAAATGAAAATATCTTCATATAGTAATTACCGATGGGTTTAACATACGTGTTAGGTGGCACCAAGTCCTTAAGAATTTTATTCACTTTAAAGAGATAAATTTTTTCTTTGTTGTCTTGAAAAAGTAAAACGGGATAATCTTTTCTGTTCAATTCTTCGTAAATAGGAAGTATGTCTTTGAATAACCCCCTTTTCGTAGTTAAATATTTAGGTATCATCTTGGGAACCGGTTCATCACCATGCGTACCAGAGCTTTTCCGCTTTAAAGTGGCCTCGGGAGTACATGGCTCGATGAGCCCACTACTAAATTCACTCATGATGAAAAATAAGGGCTAAAACTGGTTAATTAAAAGCCCAAAACAAAATAAATTTTATGCGATTTAAAAAAGAGCGCCCTTTCAATTCGACTTTCCTGTCCTTTTTTTTTTCGAAGGACCTTTCTATTTTATTTTCTTAGGCCATAAACATAATATACCATGGACTACCTAGACCTTTCTTGAGCTAGTTGTACATTATTATAAGGGCAGCGGCAAACTGCCCCCCTTTGTAAACCGTTTTTCTTCGTTCTGGTCTTAATTTCTTAATTAAGATTTTGAATTTGATATTTAGAAGGGATGGTCAGAACGAAGAAAAATGGGGCGTCAGTTGTTTGAATATGGACTGAACGCCGAAAGTCGGTTGACGACTGAGTACTATTACACCAAGTGTATTTTCTATTCTGAAAACTCTCTAAACCTTAATATCCAGCTCGGGTATGAGTAATAATATCTGAAGTGTATTACTTTCTAACGTGCTCCAGTTTAATATATTGTGTGTGCTGTACTGTGTCCGATTTTACCTACGTATCTGGCTACCAGCCGTTTCTCTCTTTGCTGCCTGCCTTCTTGCCTACCGTATGCCTGCATTCCAATCCGTTTGCCTTCTAGACCGTCGTGGGGCCTGCTCATCTGTCTCTCTCAAGCATACCACGAGTCTTGAAGAGTTCCTGTCTGTCCAGCTGCCTGCCTAATCGACCTGCTGCCTACTCTACTACCTACCTGCCTGACCTGCTGCCTGCTAACCAGACCCACGTCGTGCGAAGCCAGCCCGTAGTTTTATACTCGATATCCTTTTATTTTCATAGCTTTAATTTTAATAACCCTTTTTTTATCTCAATTTTATTAACGTAGCATACGTTTAGCTCGTCTTAGCTAAACGTAACGCTACAAGTTTCAGCCCTGGTCTAGTTCGCAAAAAGTAAAAATACAGAGGAAACAGTTCATCGACATGTGATTTTTTTTGAGATTGACAAATCAAGTTGAAAATTGGGATGATCCATACTACGAGTATATATAGTATACATATTAATATATTATAAAGGGTAAGTTTTTTAAGTAGGCGTGGATGGCCAAATCCGAAACTATGAGAAATAGCGCTCAAAGGAGTCACGAGGCCGATTTTGATGATAACTAAATTTTCTTTTTTTTTTTTTCAAATCGTGGTTGATTTCACATTTGTATCATTTCTGTATCCTATATTTTTGTAATTCTTAATGTGTAATTGTTTGTTTTCCCGAATAAATTAAATAAAATCAATATTCCTAGCTAGGTGAAACCCACTGAAGACCACTCGATAGTGTCGCTAATGAGGATCAAAAAGGACTTACGGCAAACTTAAGAAAAGGCCTCATTTTTAACAAAACACAATTTTGTTCACATTAATTACCTCCCTATTAAACCTAACGTTAATATTATAAATGCGAAAGTAATTCGTGTCAGTTATCTTTTCACGCTTAACCCGCTGAACCGTGTAGGAAGAAATTTGATATGGAGATTTTGGGGCTGAGTCACCCACGTCCGTAGAAGAAAGAGAAAGAAAGAAAGAAAATACATTTATTTGTCACAAGCCATTAGAGCACACAATATAAAAAATGAAATACAAAACTTAAAAACTATACAACAATAATAAAAGAGAAAACAATATAAGTATGACATTGTGTGTCCCACGGCTGCGCCAAATAACTAGTGCCCGACGCTGGTTTTCGACTGGACCTGTGACTGTGACGTAGGAGTGTATCCCAGTTGATTCTCTACACGTGGTCCCGGGTGGTGCAAATCTGGTGACACTAATTGGCTTGAAGACTTGCGACCACCCACCGGGCAAAGACGTACCGCCAAACAGCCTAGCCGTATTCCGGTACGATGCTCGGTGTAGCTAACTAGAGAAGCTGGGTCGACATAGCTTTTCCACTGCAGGCAGACCGGCCTGATGCGCGCTGTTAAGGATGTGCCGGAATACTGGTTGCAGAGGGTAGCGGGATCCGAGGCACGGTACGCCGCTGGCCAAACGCAGGTAGTTGGGGGCCCAAATAGTGTGCCAGCCACACACGAAAGGCTGCCTCGCCAACTGTCAAAAAAACCCGGGATGCGCCATCGTGCTGGCTCTTCCCTTACCAGTACACTGCTGACCATGCTGGGCGAGAGATGCGAAAGCTTGCGCTAGCGTTAAATCTCACTCAGCTGGTCCATGGGCAACGAAGGTGGCCCGCTCGGGCCAATCTCCCTTCCCACGGTGGGCTCTCACCCACCTGGACTGGGAGGCAGCCCTGGAGGCCGCGTTCCTCCAGGACTGGCTCTCGCCCCCTGTGAAGGCCCTGGACGTTGACGCCGCAGCGGTCCAGCTCCGAGGGTCACTGACCGAGGTGTGCAACTCCAGCATGCCACGGTCACGCCGTCGACCTCCCCGTCACGCCGTCTATTGGTGGACGGAGGAGTTGGCGGGGCTCCGGGCCTCCTGCGTGGCGGCCAGGAGGGCCTACACGCGGAGCCAGCGGCGCACCACCCGATCTCAGACCGGGGAGGACCGGAATTTGCCTCCAGGTAAGGAGCGTAGAGGCCTACGCCTCTTACCTGGAGGCAAAGACAGTCCTCAAGACGGGTATGTTCGCCGCCAAGGACTCGGCAAGGGCCGAGATGTTGGAGGGTCTCGGCAGGGATCCATACGGGAGGCCGTATAAGCTGGCGCGGAGCCAGCTGCCGCCCTACGGTCCCCCCCTGTCGGAGACCCTCGAGCCGGCGTTGCTGGATGGGGTAGTCCGGTCCCTGTTTCCGCGCAGTACCGATTTCACCCCACCAGCAATGGACCCTCCGCAGGAAGCGGCGGGGCGGGGGACGGGGACGGATCTTTATCATGAGTTGGTTGATAGCCGGTCCGGACCCACATGTGTTGAACCAATAGTGACCATAGACTTAACTAATGACACTCTTAATAAATGCAGTTTATTTACTAGTCATAAAAAAATTAAAAAATATATTAAGATTAACAAGTTAATTAGAAAAATTAAAAAGTCACTGAAGGGACAAAAACTGAACAAATTAAATTTAAAACTAAGACAAAAAAAATGTAAATATAATGCAAGAATTAAAAAAATGTAATACTGATTTAGAATTATGTAGGATCAGGTATGATGCTGACTGTCAGAACCTTCAGGATGAGTTGTTTGTGAGGGAATGTGCTCTAAAAGATATCTTTAGCAAATATGAGGCTTCTCAACAAGATCTGAGTAAGCGCATGCTGGAGGCCAACGAGCTGGTAGACTTGGTCAGGTGCAATGCAGAGAGGTATGAGTCCCTGACCAATAACTTCTCTTGTAGCTGTGCCTGCTCTCAGACACCAGATCCTCAGCATGTCACACCCTTAATGGCTCAACCAGTAGTTAATAATAATAATATTTTAAATAATTCAGCTTATGTTTTTTCAGATAAATTTGGTCAAGGTTTTGGTAGTATTCTTAGTCAGTGTTCTCAACAGTATATTGTAAATCATTGTTTACCCGGTGCCAGTTTTAGCCAGTTAATTAATAGTCTTAAATTGACTAAAATAAATCCCAATTCAACTGTAATATTGTTATTTGGGGATAGCTTAGCTGTAAGAAAAAAGGATTTAGTTGCATGTTTTAATTTAATGCTAAAGCTCCATGAGTCTTATAATTGTAAATTTATTTTTTCTGCTTTGCCTTACTCTGATTGTTTGTCGGATGAGCAAAATAGGCATATTTATAATCTGAATCTGCTGATGTATAACAGGACTTGTCGTCACAGGGACGCGATTATATATTTTGATTGTAATAGTTTTATTACAGATTACAGACTCACTGATTGTTCCATGTTTTTGCCAGCTAGTTGTAGGAGACGGATTGCTAATCTTTTAGCATATACTTTACACGTTTACACCGGTACTTATACTGTACCTACGTTTACTGTTAGTGGTGACACTAACATCTCTATTGATACTATTAGTATAGATACTAATATCACTTTTGATTCTGTTGGTAGTGATACTAACATTGCTATACACACACCTAGTAGTTTAAACTGTTAGGTGCGACAACGGGTGAGTCGCATATGTTGAATGTTGTACATCAAAATATGCAGGGTTTGTCCGGCAAGGAATTAGAGTTAAGCTTGTTTATGGAGAATTATGATGTTCATGTGTTATGTTTAACTGAACATTGGTTGAAAGAGCATGAAGTAGTGTTTATCAATGATGATTTATTTTCTGTACAGAGTGCATTTGTGAGAAAAACTGCTATTCGCGGTGGATCTTTAATTCTTGTTTCAAACAAGTTAAAATGTAAACAACGGTTAGACCTAGTTAATCTTTCCATTGAGCGCACTATCGAGTTGTCTTGTGTTGAACTTGAGCGGTACATAATAATTTGTGTCTACAGACCCCCTTCAGGGGACTTTACTAGTTTCGAATCTGCAATGGAGGATGCACTTAATAAGATTAAATGCAGTAGTAAAAATATAATTTTATGTGGAGATTTTAATGTTAATATTTTAGATGTTACTCCACTAAGTACTAGGCTTCTGAACTTATTTAAATCTTTTAATTTAGTTAATTTGTTTTTCGAACCAACTAGGATCACGGCGTCTTCGTCGACTTGCCTTGATAATATATTTTGTGATTTTGATGCCGACAATAAATTGGTGTTAAGTGATTTATCATCAGATCACTGTGGATTAATGGCTAGCTTCCCTATGCCATTAAGTAAAAAGCCGCGCAAAGTAGAATGCAGGCCTTATACTGTTAGTCGTTGCAGTAAGTTTAAAAATAATATAGCTCTTAAAGTTATACCGTCAATAATAGAGTACGAGAACCCAAATGAAATGTACGAGGCCCTTTTTGATGTTGTGCAAAATGAGTACAAATCCGTTTTTAAAACTAAAACTATCAACATTACTGGGACTTCCGCTGGTTTCAACCAATGGGCTACACCAGGCATTTATAAAAGCCGAGCGAGATTGTATGAGTTGTATGGTCTGAGACAGTACAAGTTTGATAACAATTTTTTAGAATATGTTAAAAATTATTCAAAATTATTTAAAAAGATTTGTCGTGTTGCAAAATCAAAATTTCTAAGTGAGACTATTAAAAATTCTAATAACAAAGTAAAAGCCACTTGGAAAATCATAAACAACGAAACGGGTAAATCGGTTAAAAAAGAAAATCAACTCGAGATCATGGTTGATAACAAATTAGTTAATAAACCAGCTGACGTAGCTGAGGCGTTTAATGAGTTTTTTACGAGCATACCTGCAACGACGACTTGCTCCTTAAGTTCGTCGCCGTCTAAGGCTGAAAACCTATTGCATAGTAGCGTCCCTAAATGTAGTTATGTATTGAGATTCGAGCATGTAGCGCCTCGTGATGTAGTTAATGTTTTTAATTCTCTTAAATCTAAAAACACGGGTGATTACTGGGGCATATCTACCAAACTTTTGGGCAATATAATAGACATTGTGGCCCCCTATCTTGCTGTTACGTTTAACAAATGCATTGATTTGGGTACTTTTCCTGATCTCATGAAGAGCAGTAAAGTCATCCCTCTATTTAAATCCGGTAGCAAAAATGATATTGGTAATTTCAGACCAATCTCTATTTTGCCTGCATTCAGCAAAATATTTGAAAAGTTAATTCTTAAGCAGTTACTCAGACATTTTAACTTACATAGCCTCCTTCACAATGACCAATATGGGTTTACGAAGGGTCGCTCGACTACAGATGCGGGTGTTGCTTTGTTGAAGCACATATTTGACGCATGGGAGAAGTCGCGAAATGCAATTGGTGTTTTCTGCGATCTTTCTAAAGCCTTCGATTGCGTTCACCATGATACGCTTTTGCGTAAACTACGCCATTACGGTGTTCAAAACGAAGCCCTAAATGTAATTGAGTCATATTTACTTAATAGATACCAGTGCGTAGACGTTAATGGCGCTAAATCTTCCAGGTTACCTGTTGAGCTGGGTGTACCTCAAGGCTCAATACTGGGTCCGTTTTTATTCCTGGTTTATATTAACGATCTGCCATTCTATTTAAAGGATATTTGCGACGTTGTACTGTTTGCAGATGATACTTCTCTGATCTTTAAAGTAGATAGGAATAGACAAGTTTTTGATGACGTGAATAACGCACTATCAATGGTCACAGATTGGTTCACAACAAATAATCTTGTTCTTAATGCCAAGAAGACTAAATGCATAAAGTTCGCTTTGCCCAATGTTAGAAATCTGGGTCCCAATATTGTGCTCGGCAATGAGAAGCTCGAAACTGTTGATTCAGCTGTGTTTCTGGGTATAACAGTAGACTCAAAAATTCAATGGGGGCCACATATATCAAGCCTAGCGGGTAGGCTTAGCTCGGCCGCCTACGCCGTCAGAAAGGTTAGACAATACACTGACGTTGATACAGCAAGGTTGGTCTACTTTAGTTATTTTCACAGTATCATGTCCTACGGTATTCTACTGTGGGGCAGAGCCGCTGATATTCAAAATATATTTGTGCTTCAAAAACGAGCTGTTCGTGCCATTTACCAATTAGGTGCGCGTGTTTCTCTAAGAGATTTTTTTAAAGAGATTGGTATTCTCACAGCGGCTTCACAGTACATATTCGCCAACATTTTATATATTAGGCAGAACATTCATTTGTACAGTAACAATAGTGATATTCACAACTTTAACACCAGAAACAAGGACAAATTACGAGCTCCCTTTCATCGACTTCATAAGGTGCATAGTTCATTCGTTGGGGTTGGTATAACTTTTTACAACAAGTTACCGTCTTCTTTTCTAGATTTGCCATTTAACGCATTTAAAGCAAAGGTAAAAGCTAATCTCTGTTCTAAGGCATACTATTCTATTAATGATTATTTAGATGATAAGCATAGTTGGTCGCTGTGTTGAACTCAAGACAATGTTCGTGTTCTTTTACCAAAATTAGCTTGCTGTCAGGTTAAATATTATTATTTTTTAATTTCGTTTTTATGTGTATTTTTTAAATTTTATTTTTTGGTAAGACTGTCGTAGGTATCGTTTACTGTTATTATCGGAGCTGATGAAGATTGCTACTATCTTTGCATTATATAGAGTTAATCTTTCTAGTATTATATAGCAGCATAGCCAGCATTGTGTGAGTACCATGTACTTCAGAGCTATCATTGTCTAGATACCTACGTCTTCTATTGACTTAAATGACTCCGGTGGTTGAGAGTATGTCATGCCCACTCAAATGTCTCGCCGATGGTGGCGCGTGTGTCGGATCATTTAGCTCCCTTCAAAATGGTTGAGCTGAATGGTGCTGATACATGTGTCATGTTCGTGAACGGGCGCTGTCGGTTGGGACTGGTCATCTCTTAGCTGCCATGGTTTATTTTAATTGATTCTAATTTTATTTCTGAATTGTCTTTTTATATTTACTATGGACACTTTTAACTTTCTACATCGTTCTCACATAATGTGTAATGTCAACATGAATGATGTAACAAATGATTTGTAATAATTACCTAATTGAAAAAGAGTGTCCATGGAGTTTCTTGCCCGTTCTTCTCCATAGAGATCTACGCCTTGGAATGGGCATCTACGGTACTTTCACAGTTATTATGTCTTGTGACTGGGACTGTAGCACCATAATTTTGTAATATTTTATTATGTCTTTTGACAATTCAAAAGTGCCTGTAACTGGCCTACTTGAAATAAAGTGCTTTGACTTTTGACTTTGACTTTGACTTTGGAGTGTTGGCGGTGTCGTTTGACATTGCCAACGCCTTCAACTCCGTCCCCCACACGACCGACTGGAGACACTCCGGTACCACGGAGTGCCCCAATGAGGTCCTCCTGGTGGACAAGACGGCCAGGATCAGGCGTTACGGTGCGGAGTCCGGTGTTCCAAAGGGGTCGGTGTTAGGGCCCCCCTTGTGGAACATCGGATTTGATTGGCTTCTGCGGGGCACCCTCCTCCAGGGCACGAGTGTCATCTGCTACGCGGATGACACTCTCCTTGTTGCCCGGGGGAGGGACTTTGGGGAGGCGGCCTGTTTGGCCTCGGCTGGCGGATCCTTGGTCGCTGGGAGGATCCACCTCCTGGGATTCCCAGTAAGGCACCCACCTGGGCAGACTCCCTCCATAGGAGGGAGAATGCAACCGCCATCCGCAGGCCGCAAAGGGCCATTGCACAGCGGGTGGCGAGGGCCTACCGCTCAGTGGGCTTTTCGGCGGCGTGCGTTCTGGCCGGCACCCCTCCCTGGGAGTTGGAGGCATGGGTGCTCGCCAGAGTGTACGAGTGGACGGCGCGGCGGGGCTGCCCCCGCCGCGCAAGAGCGGGAGGCCGTGCGGCGGGAGGCGAGGGACGCCATCGTCCTCCATTGGACGGAGGACCTCGCCACCGCCGCCTTTGGCCGTCGGACGCTGGATGCGCTCGGTCCAGTCCTGCAGGACTGGCTCGAGCGGCCTCACGGTTTCCTCTCGTTCCGTCTAGTGCAGGTGTTGTCCGGACATGGTTGTTTCGGAACGCACCTGCACCGGATCCGGAGGGAGGAAACCCTAGCGTGCCACGATTGCGGCGCGGCAGAGGACACGGCGCAGTACACCCTCGAGGTGTGCCCAGCCTGGGCAGAGCTACGCCGTGTCCTGATTAGTGTGATCGGGCAGGACCTCTCACTTCCCGGCGTGGTCAACTCCATGCTGAGGAGTGAGGAGGCCTGGGCGGCGGTTGCCTCCTTTTGCGAGGTCGTGATGTCGGAAAAGGAGGCGTCGGAGCGTGCGCGGGAGGACGATCCTTTCGCGCCGCCGCTCCGCAGGCGAAGAAGGGGTGGGAGAAGGCGGTTGTATGACCGTCTCCTCCCACCTCCTGGTGGTGATTAGCGCGGGGGCGCCTCTCGCTCGCATTGCACTAATCGCCACCCTCGTCGGGCGGGAACGGCCGAGCACTGCGGTCGTTCCCGGGCCCCTCCACTAAGGGAGGGACGTAAAGGCCCCGCTGTAAAGGCGGACGGTCGTCGGCGGAGGACTGGACGTAAAGGCTGTGCCCCAGTCCTCCTCCATACAGACGATGCGGGAGTGCCACTGGGTTGTTTAAGTGGGTATACCGGATCAGCCCGGGGAGTACCACATAGCCCCCAATTCCCCCAATGGGCGGGTATGCGTAAGGCATTTTTTACCAGCGAGACCAAAAAAAAAGGGGCAACGAAGGTGCTGGTATCGGTACTTTTGGGTACTTCCCACCACTGTCTGGTGAAGTCTGTATCCGTCTACTTCCCGCCCGATCCCAGCCCAAGAAGCACCCGGTGGGTATGGCGGTACAAGTCAGCGGATTGGGATGGCATGCGATCTTTCTTTGCATGCTATCCTTGGCAGCTTTGCTTTTCTTCGTCTGATCCTGCGTCATGCACGGACGCCGTGACGGATTTGCTGCATCGGGGAATGGAGTACTACATTCCTTTCTCTGACGTAACAATGTCTAGCCAAGACCGACCTTGGTTTGGCGCCGAATGTAATCCGCCGATGCGCGTACACATGAGGCGTACCATGCCTTTTTATTTTTACTTTGTTGAAATGCTCATGCATACTGCGCCACCACGGGCAGATAGCGCAGTTATGTGGGACTCTAACCCACTAGAACCTCACGGTGTCCTCCTGTGCCACTTATGGCGGGCACACGGGAACGCGGAAGCTTACATCCGCGAACCCGCCGCGGCTGTCCGTCACCGGACCCTCCTTTGGGGTGTACGGTTAGCAACCGCACATTGTACTTTGGCCTAGTTAAAATACTGCAAATTTTGTTAATTTATAACATGTAGGATCGGCACGTACGCAAGTACGTCAGTCTTCGGTTTGTATCGAGCTCGCGCAACATTCAACATTTTTTATAACATTTTTACAACATTTTTCTATAATTTTATTATTACATTATTTTAGTGCAATTTAGTATTAAATACCTTTTTAACATTAACATTTATTTTATTGAACATTTAACATTAAGTGTAAAGGCTCCTGCCCTTACATTTTGGTCCTTCGAGCCGTTAAGAGTAGAATCAGTGCCGTGGTACGTTTCACTCGCGGGAACATTTGAACGTTAAACAGAACATTAAACAAAACATTAAAAACAGTGTGAACAGTGATATTGAGTGAGAACTACACAGATCGGGGTGAAGAATAAGCAGCAAGCGTAAGCAGCGAATCCGGTGAGCACGTTCCATATTACTTACTTTTCTGAAATTTTGGATTTATTGTGACCACAAATCACCGTTATACAACAATGGCTTCTTACGATGCTTTACTTAACTTGCAATCTACAAATCTTGACGCTATCAAAAGAATAAACGAAAACTTTAAGAAAGATAGTTCTACACGTAAAACCACTCTTGAATATCATGATGACAGACTTCAAAAGCTGGAGGAGTATTGGAGTGAGTTTAAAAAGAACGACATCCAATTAGCTTTGTTTGAAGGCAAGAAGTCTGGGCCTTATTATGAAAATCGCATTTACGAGCGTCTGGAACAAATATACGAAGAAACGAAGTGTATTATAAAGAAGTCGAAGCAAAACTTATTGGCGAAAATCGATGATGAACAATTTGCTTCGTTTAGTCAATTACAAAAACAAGAAGATAGTTCATGTGCTCAAGAAAATGTTCCAGAACAACAGGAGAGCGATGAGATCGCGGACGATGTGAAGAACACGTCATACAAAGAGTTAGCCGTAGACCAACAGACTAAAGATTTGATGAATGAGCAGCGGTCAAACATCAAGGCGTTTGAGAGAACAGTACGGAACATGGACATTGAAAATTTAAAAGAAAAGTGGCAACTTGAAGACAAATTGAGGACAATAACGCAACGTTGGGAAAAAGTCGATAGTACTTATTGGAAACTTGATAACTTGTTGGTCAACACGCAAGCATTTGAAAGTGATTACAACAGATTATAAAGGCTGTATGAATTCACCAAGGAACAAATAAACAAGAGGATTTGGGATAACAAACATCAGGAAAAGTCCACGCCCAAAATTGAACTTCCGATTTTCAGTGGTAGCTATGCCCAGTGGACAACATTCAAGGACTTATTCGTGGAAATTGTGCATCGCAACACTTTCATCTCAAATGCTCAAAAAATGCAACATCTGAAAGCGAAATTGAAGGGAGAACCCGAGCGATTAATACAGCACATGAACATCAGTGCTGATAATTACGAAGCTAGTTGGCAAATTCTTCAACAGAGGTATGATAATAAGAGGTTATTATTTACCTACCAGGCAAACATTTTACTAAGTCTACCCAACATACAAACCCCAACGGCATCTCTACTGAAAAGGATGCATGACACGACCATAGAGTGCCTTGAGGCTATTAAGAATCTGCAGTACGACACTTCTAGTTGGGACCCCATAGTAGTTCACATACTAATGCAAAAGCTGGACGCAGACACATGCCAGTCATTCAATGAATCCATGAAAAATCCAAGGGAAATGCCACCATTAAACGAGTTTCTGAAATTTATTGAAACCAAGTTCATGTCAATGGAATCGGGCACAAACACGAACCGCCCAAGAAACTTTAACAGTTCACAGTTAAACATTCAGCCAAAAACAGTTCATAATGCAACATACAGCAAGCCTAAGGTGCAGCAACAGACCGTTCAAGGGGGAACTAAAAACGTGCCGAGAACATTCCATAACAAACAAACATTTCATCATTCCTTTATAACTTGTCCGAAATGTAATAAGCAACACGGGCTCTATAATTGCAGAGAATTTTTATGTATGTCACCAGAAGAAAGGTTAAAGACCGCAAACAACCTACATGTATGTCTAAATTGCCTATTTAGTCATAACGGCGAAAAATGTTCGTCGAAAAAAAAAAAAAAAAAAAAAAAGTGCAAGCACTGCGATGAGCCGCATAGCAGCATTTTGCATGAGGCGATTGGAGTTGCAAAATCGCGAACCGGCAGGGCTAATGTAGGTCAACAATTGAACACGCATTTAGCACATGACAACTCAAATGAGGTACTGCTAGCCACGGCCCAGGTCAAAACAATAGCCTATGATGGAACTACGATCATTTTACGCGCCTTAATAGACCAGGGCTCTCAGGTTAGCCTAATTACAGAAAATGCTGCACAAAGATTGCAGTTAAAACGAAACAAAATGAGCGCGGTGGTGTCAGGTGTTGGTGCTTCAGCCACCACCAAATGTAAAGGAGTGCTCCATCTTAAGTGCCAAGCGATTTATAATGACTTCAACATTAACATTAATGCACTTATTATGAAAACAATAACAAACAAACTGCCAAGTAAAACAGTAAATAAAGGTAGTTTTGAACATATACAACATTTGCAACTCGCTGATCCTGATTTCAACATACCTCAGGATATAGATTTACTATTAGGAGCCGATGTATATTCCGAAATACTGTTAGAGGGGTTAATAAAAACAAACACGTCATCCATCATAGCACAACAAACACAATTAGGCTGGGTAGTATGTGGTAATTACAAAACGTTCAATTGCCATGTAATTGTCAACAACATTCAGGATCTTGCCCAATTCTGGGAACAGGAGTCTATGCAAGAAAACAGAGATGATTTGGATCCTGACAACAAGTGCGAACAGCTGTACAAAGAGACAACAACACGACTTCCTGATGGACGATACCAAGTTCGTCTCCCCCTCAAGGACAATTTTATTGAACACTTAGGAACATCGAAACCACAGGCCATCGCTCAATTTCAACAACTAGAGCGAAAGATGGCAAAAAATCATGCGTTTGCAAAAGATTATAAAGCTTTCATGGAGGAATACGAAGAAATGGGCCACATGGAGCAAGTCGAAAGCAACACTAGGAACAAAAACATGGAGTATTTTCTCCCGCACCACGGGGTTGTGCGGCCAGGTGCTATCACAACGAAACTTAGAGTTGTGTTCAACGCGTCAGCAAAAACCAGTTCAAAACACAGTCTTAATGACTTAATGGAGGCGGGACCACTACAAAAAGATATCCTTAGCATCTTGCTGAAATGGAGACAATACAAATACGTCTTAACATCAGACATTGAGAAAATGTACCGATTTATAATGGTACATCCGGAACATCAACACTTACAGAAAATAGTGTGGAGGAGCTGTCCACGGCAACTGCTAAGAGAATACCAACTACGTACAGTCACCTATGGTACTAAGGCCGCTCCCTTTCTAGCACTCCGAACACTTCAACAGCTAGCAATGGACGAAGGTGACAAGTACCCGGGCGCTAAAAACATCTTACTCAACCAATTCTTTGTAGACGATGCGTTATTCGGAAAGGATACCATGGACGAGGCCCGAGATACAAGAGACCAACTTATACAACTATTGAAAGAAGGAGGGTTCAATCTCAGAAAGTGGTCGAGTAACGAACATCAACTGCTAGAAGATCTGCCAGAACATATGGTTAGCCCAGTCAGTTTAAGCTTTACAGAGGCATCAGCTTCCAAAGCATTAGGCTTGGCATGGGATCCGAAACAAGATGAATTTATATTTTCACCCACATTAAAAAACAAAAACAACATTGGCATTAACAAAAATTCGTCAAAACGGCAAATCTTAAGCGACATATCAACAATTTTTGATCCTTTGGGGTTGCTATCTCCAATAACAATCAAGGCAAAAAAATTATTCCAACACATCTGGAAGTACAAAATCGAATGGGATGATACTGTTCCGGATGAAATAGAAAAGGAATGGAGAACACTAAAAACTGAGTTAACAAACATGCAACCTTTCAAAATTAACCGATGGCTAGGATTAGAAGCAAACAACGATTGGGAATTACACGCATTCTGCGACGCATCGGAAAAAGCGTTCTCGTGTGTAGTGTACAGCAAGGTTACAGAGGGAAAACAGCAACAAATTGCATTGGTTGCGGCAAAAACAAAGGTTGCTCCAATCCAAAAACAACAAACACTTCCCAGACTTGAGCTATGCGGTGCACAGCTGTTAGCTCAACTGGTCAAGAAAATAAAACATTGCCTCGATAAACCTAACATTAAAGTAACAGCATGGACGGACTCAATGATCGTGCTTGGCTGGCTAAAGGGCGATGTCTCGCGATGGAAGGCCTATGTCGGTCACAGAGTTCAGGAGATAACATCAGTAGTGCCCGCAGGGAGTTGGAAGCACGTAAGATTGGAGCAAAACCCAGCCGACTGCGCGTCACGTGGACTACTACCTTCTCAGTTACACAAGTTTCCTCTATGGTTTGATGGACCCGAATGGCTTAACAGTGAAATCATCCCTGAAACATATGACACGTTTAAGACACCAGACATTGAAGTTAAAAAGGTGCATGCAGTTACGTCAAGAACTACTGAAAACATGAACTTTGTAACAGAACTCCTTAACAAGAACAGCTGTATTATGACTATAATACGCATCGTAGCTTGGGTGTCGCGTTTCATAACAAACACGTCACGAAACAATCGTCACAGGGAAGACGCAGCTATGAATCATACAAACATGAATGACGCGCCCGCGTCAAAACAATGTAACTTAACACTCGCTGATATTCGATGCGCCACTAACATAATTATAAAACATGTACAAAATGAACATTACGGACAATAAATCCAAGATTTAAAAACAAAAGGAAGGGTAAGCAACAATAGGGGACTTCAGAAACTTTGCCCTTACCTAGATGAAAATAACATTTTACGCGTCGGAGGGAGATTACAGAATTCAAACTTACCTGAAGAAACAAAACACCCTGTTATCATCCCAAAAAACAGCAAGCTGGCACATCTACTGATTGCCCGTGCGCATGTTATAACACTACACGGTGGAGCGAGACTAACTATGGCTACATTGAGACAAAAATATTGGATAACAGGAGGAAATAACACGGTTAAAAAATACCTGCAAGACTGTGTAAAATGTTGTCGCTTCAAACCATCGAAACAATACCAATTAATGGCCGACCTACCCAGTGAGAGGATAACGCAATCACCACCATTCTATCACACAGGGGTGGACTTCACAGGATTTGTTAGTGTTAAACTAAACAAGGGTCGAGGCGTCAGAACGAGTAAAGGTTATGTTGTTGTATTCGTTTGCATGGCAACAAAGGCGGTGCATTTGGAACTCGCATCAGATCTAACGTCACAAACATTTATACTGGCTCTCAACCGCATGATTGGGCGACGAGGCTGTCCAAAACATATTTACTCCGACAACGGAACAAACTTTGTTGGAGCCGAAAGGGAGTTAGCTAAACAACTGCACATCTCACAAACATTTAACAACGACACTTTATCGAAAAGGAACACCGAGATGGGGATCACTCTATCCCCATTTTAACGCCCCAAGCTGGCCGACTGCGGGAGGACTTTGGGAGGCTGCAGTTAAGTCTATGAAATATCACCTAAAGCGTGTCCTAGGAGAGCAAAAGTTAACATATGAAGAGTTTTTAACACTGCTTACTCAAATAGAAGCCTGCATGAACTCTAGACCACTTTGCCCTTTAACGGAGGACGTGGACGATATTGATTATCTTACTCCAGCACATTTTTTAATTGGCCGACCAGTGACATTCTTACCAACGGAAAATTTCGACCAGCAAAACATCAACATTCGACATAGGTGGCAGTTAATAAACAAAATGAAACAAGGGTTTTGGACCAGGTGGTCGTCAGAATACCTGCAACAACTTCAAGTTCGCAGTAAATGGCTGAACAAAACAAATAACTTATCAATAGGGGATATTGTCTTAATCAAAGAAGACAACCTTCCTCCTGCGAAATGGGCACTTGGGCGAATACAGGAAGTTCACCCGGGGAGAGACAATCTAGTCAGAGTTGTGACGATGAAAACAAAAACAGGGCCACTTACAAGACCAATAACAAAATTAATTAAACTCCCAATACCTGAATCGCATATAGAAATACCTGACACCACCACCAATGACAAAATCTGCACTGAAAAACAAAAATCGACAAAAAATTACACCAACAGGAAACAACGAGTTAAATCAAATAATATAAGTTCCAGCCTGCTATGTATACTCTTAACATTACTGACATTATTTAAGCCCACATATCAAAGCAACGACGCCATAAACATCACACCGTTTGAACCAAATAGAGCAGTGTACTTTGACAAAATCGGCAATTTGCAAAGCGTACATGATGACTGGAAGATTGTTACCTACTATAATATGACGTCGTACTGGCAAGGCATGGAAAACATACATAGAGTTTTAAAACACCTGGGCGAAAGGTGTGAGCAATTTGCATACCAAACGATGTGCAAAACAATTATGACTGAATTCAAACAGGAACTCAACGAACTTGATCACAACAATTACATGTTGGAAACACATCATGGACAGACAAAGGGACGCGTTACCCGAGGACTTGTCAATGGAATAGGTTACCTTGCAAACAGTCTATTTGGCGTGCTAGATAAAAGGTTCGCAATACAATATAAAAAGGACATAGAAACATTGCAAAACAACAGAGATCACTTATTGAACCTAATCAAAGGTCAAACATCAATCATGGAGGCACATAATAACATTTTAAAGAGAAATGAAGAGACGATGAACACTCAATTTAATCTCTTAAACCAACATCTTAACGCTACCGAGAACTATTTACAAAAATTGGGAAATGATGTTGAGCAAGAGGAAGCTTTGAACTATTTTAACACCATGGCTCTGACTAGTTCAACAATTCTGTCTAAACTACGCCACATCCAACACATGCTCTTAGACACAGCTATTAACATTCACTATGGTCATGTAGACACCAGACTTTTACCGCAGAACCAGCTCTTTCAGGAGCTCAACATTATCTCTGGGCAGTTGCCACAACAATTATCGTTACCCGTTGACAACATTCAAAACCAATTAGCTGACATATACAAACTACTAGAAGTAAAATCCAGATTGTTTGATAAATATTTTATCATCGAAATTACACTACCATTAACAGGCGACACTCCATTCACTATATATAAAACAGTTCCTATTCCGATGATAAAAAACAACAAACATTCACTTACAATGAAAACAAATTTAGAATATGTTGCAGTGAACATAAGAAAGGAGACATATATGCAGCTCACAGACAGTGCCTGGAACATTGTATTAAAATTGAACCAAGTACATATGTATGTTCACTAAACAAACCAACACGTAACATGAGAAATCATCAAATTCCATGCGAAATTGGTGCAATAACAAACATTACATTATCAAAATGTATCTATACATCCGAATCCTGCAACAATAAATGGACACCATTACGAAATCCTAACACCTGGCTTTATGTCTGCTGCACGGATTGCCAACTCCAAATCATCTGTGAAGGTCGTATGACTACTAAGGCAATACATTTAACGGGAATCTTAGAAGCCAAGGAAGGATGTATAATTAGAAACAACGAAGAAACATATTACACTCAAGTTAACTACGCAAACAAAATCTATGTCAGCCCGGAAATACCACTAATTGATCTAGAAGACATCAACAATTTAACGTCTGTCCAGCCACTTGATTTATCAACTGGACAGCAGAACACGCAATTTGTAAGAAACGATTATGAAAAACTTCATAATTCGTTGAAAGAATTGGAAGATCAAACGAAAAAGGCTGAAATGTCGCAACACGATGTGCACCAATACATCGTAGCATATTCTACGATGGGACTTCTGATCTTGTCAATAGTCGTCGCGGGAGGTGCCTACGTGTACTGCAAACGCTGCGGCAAGGTCGCCGTCAGCGCCACCAGCGCGTCCACCAGTTTACCGCCACGGAAGCCACCAAGAGCTGAAGCATCCACTGAAAATATTGAACTCACCTACGCGAGACCTCATTCCTTTAACATTTGACTTATATTAATTTTTTAGTCACATTGTTTTAATTTAATATTTTTTTATTTACACTGGGAAAATATTATTTAATAAGTTAACTTTATTATTACCTTTTGCCCCGCCAAGATGTACGGTTAGCAACCGCACATTGTACTTTGGCCTAGTTAAAATACTGCAAATTTTGTTAATTTATAACATGTAGCATCGGCACGTACGCAAGTACGTCAGTCTTCGGTTTGTATCGAGCTCGCGCAACATTCAACATTTTTTATAACATTTTTACAACATTTTTCTATAATTTTATTATTACATTATTTTAGTGCAATTTAGTATTAAATACCTTTTTAACATTGCGGATCGGGTGAGCGGATGAAATCTCCCTCTCCCTCTCCACAGCCTTCTCGCAGAAGGATACCACCGCGTCCCAGGACTCTTCGCTGCCGACCATTGACTCGACTACGGCCGGCAGCTTCAGGTCACTGCCTACATCTGAGATGAGGGAACGGCGTGGCTCCTCCCAAGCGGCACACTCTGCCAGCGTATGCCGCGCCGTGTCCTCCCGGCAGTCGCCACAGTGGTGACACTGGGCGTCCAGCTCCCTGTTTATGCGACACAGGTACTTCCCGAAGCAACCATGCCTTGAAAGCACCTGCATCAACCGAAACGACAAGGAGCCGTGCCTCCTCCCGAGCCAGCGCTCGAACACCGGCCGGACTGCCTCGATGGTAACGAGGCCGGCGGTAGGGCGTGAAAGCCTGTCCCGCCATTCCGCCACCAGGACCTCGCTGAGACCGACGCAACTCCATATGTCGCTGCATCAGCCCTTCGCCCCGCGCCCGCGCTTCCTTGCGCCACCGATACAGTGACGCGAGTACTTTCGCCTCCAGGTCCCAGGGCGGGGATCCAGCCAGTACGCAAGCCGCCTCGTAGAAGATCGTGCGATACCCTCTGATGACTCTGATGGCCATCGCTCTCTGTGGCTTCCGCAGAACAGCGATGCTACCGGCCGTCAGGTCAGCCACCCAGATCGGGGCCCCATACAGGGTCATCGATCGCACGATCCCCACGTAAAGCCGCCTACAGGCGGCACTCGGGCCCCCAAAATTGGGAAGCAGCGTTGACAGCGCCCCAGCCGCGCCTAACAACTTGGGCGCCAGCCGCCGGAAGTGGGGGCCGAAATCCCACCCAAGCAACACGTAAGCCAGATAACAGAATAGAAGTGTACTAATATGCATTTTAAAGCTTTATAACAGAGTTATTAAAGCTTACGAGACAAACATATGCTGTATTGAATGGTTTTTGGGCTATTATTACTCTTTCAGCTTAATAAAGTCTTAATAACACTGATTTCCTTTTTTGAAGCTTAATATTGGTCATGAACAGAATAAAGATACGCTCAGTTTAAGACATCCGAGACCACTGAATGCTGCATAATAGCTGAATTGATAGCATTTATCTGTTTAACTTTGATATCAATTTTCATTATACTGCTTGATGCTGAATAACCTATGTTCTGTTCTCTTCAAGCTGTATTGCACTTCAATCATAAGCACTTATTCAGTAGCTGAATATTTGAGGATTATTTTTTTTAAAGCAGAAGGCTTTTAAATTCATTAATTCTAATCCAGTTAAAATTGAAGTATTTTCAATATAATAAAATGTAACACTGTTAATCAATTAAAAGTGTCCCATTCGACATTAATCTCTTTCTATTCCTGTCATGGAAGTAGTACTTACTATATCCATAACATGATATGGATAGTAATTACTATTTCCATGATATCCATTAAATACATAAAATGTGGCATAGCTTCTAGTCAAACAATTCAGCAAAATGCTAGAACCTAACATGTTGCTTGCTCATTTCATGCAACTTCATATTCAACTAGATAATTTCAACTTGTATGTGTTAAATAAATAAAATTTCCCCTTAAATATAACTTTTGTTTCTCTGCAATAAAGAAAACTTAAAATTCCCCATTTTGTACGTGGCTAAAACGCTATCCGCGAAAAGCTAAGAAAAGAAAGTAACCTCATTGTTTTAGTCTATGGCCGATCGCCATTGTTAGATGCGCACGCATAGGAAAACCGATTTAATTTACCCCGCCATTGTGAAAAAAATTTCACAACTCGTTTTTACTGTTGAAAATGATTTTTTTGTATTATTTTCTTCACAAGTGTGTTGAAAAACTTCGTATAATACACGTGTGTATTGATGATCACCGTCCTCGGCTCTCTTAAGACCCTCACCTACGGCTCGGGTCTCAATGGCGCCTCAGCGGTAATCACCAACATTGCACACTTGTACCATAATGTACTATTATTCACTGAAAAATGTGAATAAAAAGAACTTTTACTCACTGTTTTGGTGTTTGAATTTAGAACACACCAATATATATTCGACGTACATCTCAATGCTATACAACCTCATTGCGCATAAAATACTCGATACAAACTCCTTGTGCAAAGAATATTCGACTTTCAAATTTCTTCATCGATTTAATTTTGAGTTTGTTAATATTTAGGATTTCAATAATGATTTTCATGATTTTGATTTTAGTCTGAGATGTTTAGTGAATACTTATTTGGATTGTAATTCTAATATTAATTGCATTAGTGTTTAATTAATTATAATTATGTAACGTAACGGAGGTGGTCACTGGCCGCTGAAACACATATGCTGTTACCTAGCTCAGCTTCAATTTACAAAAACTGTGAAACCCTGAGTTTTAATTTTTTTTGTAAATTTTTAAGGTAATAAAACATTTATTTATTATTATTCCTTGTGCTTTTCGCTTAAATCTTTCTTTTTCTCGTAGTCATGGTATAAAATATAGTATGCAACTGTTGAATAAAACGGATTTATATCGAGGGCCACGAATCACTCGCGTTGCTCAGGATTCTAACACTTGAATCACGAGCATAGAGTCACTCCCTACGGTCGTGATTCAGTTGATAGAATCTTTTACTTGTTCGTGATTCATCTATGGCCCTCGCTTTAAAACCGTCCTTTATTCACTAGTTGCATAATATACTATTATACCATTCCCCCTCTAAAAAGCTTATTTTATTCACTGAAAACAGTGAATAAAAAGCACTTTTACTCACTGTTTTGGTGTTTGAATTTACAACACACCAATATATATTCGACGTCTATCTCAATGCTATACAACCACCTTGCGCATAAAATACTCGATACAAACTCCTTGTGCAAAGAATATTCTACTTTCAAATTTCATCGATTTAATTTTCAGTTTGTTAATATTTAGGATTTCAATAATGATTTTCATGATTTTGATTTTAGTCTGGGATGATTAGTAAATACTTTTTTGAATTGTAATTCTAATATTAATTGCATTGGTGTTTAATTAATTATAATTATGTAACGTAACGGAGGTGGTCACTGGCACCTGAAACACAGATGCTGTTACCTAGCTCAGCTTCAATTTACAAAAAAGTGAAACCCTGAGTTTTCACAGTGTAAATTTTGAAGGTAATAAAACATTTGTTTATTATTATTCTATGTGCTTTTAACTTAAATATTTCTATTTCTCGTAGTCATGGTATAAAATATAGTATGCAACTCTTGAATAAAACGGATTTAACATTAACATTAAAAGCGGGATATTTACCATGTTTACTAAACATGGTAAATATCCCGCTTTTAATGTTAATGTTAGTGTTAGTGACCACGACAGTTTAAAAACTTATAAAACGGATTTATATCGAGGGCCATGAATCACTCGCGTCGCTCAGGATTCTAATAATTAAGTCATTTGTAATCATTAAATTTTTATGTTTTTATGTCGGTTTAGTTTAATTCGAGTCGAATAAGTCGATTTTTTATTTCTATAAATTGATGTTTAGAGAAAGAGTAAATCTGACAAACTTCGATTTCTATTATTTATTTTAGTATATGTGCATGTGGGTTAGAGCCCAGGTAGGCGCTTTACTTTGTGTTAATTATTTCATCGCCACTGCTCTCAAAACGGTGAAGGAAAACATCGTGAGGAAACCGGCATGTCCTAGAACCAAAAGTTCGAAGACATGTGACATCCACCAACCCGCACTGGGCCCGCGTGGTGGATTACGGCCCTTTCCCTCTCACAGAGAGGAGGCCTGTGTCCCAGCCGTGGGAACATTAATAGGCTGATGATGTACGGTTAAGAATCTTTATTTCTCAAAAGAATTACAATGGCATTCACTTACAAGAGAAACTTACATATCTAAACAATTTAAGTTATGTTGAGCGTACTTACAGAACAACAAAAGTAACACAGCATATGTTTACAATTAGATTGGTCCATTAATTAATCTTTACATATTTTCAAAATAAGGTATCCAAAATTTCAATTAACAAATTTGACCCCAACAAAAAAAAACAAAAAACAGGGCAAGCCAAACATAACCGTTCAAAAAAAAAACAAAACAGTCGCAAAACCAAATCAAAATTACAAAAGCTTTAGTAGGTAGAAGTATATAAGTACAAAGAATTAGTAAACAAGAAGTTTACTAATTCTTTGTACTTGAAGAATTAGTTGACAAGAAGCGCCATGCTTATGTTGATACTGAGCGTAATCGAACTTTTTCTGTGAGTTATTGTTTTTGTTGAGTAATGTGTTGCTTGAGTAGTTTCTTAAATAGTCGTAGTGATTTACACTCTTTAATATGTTTTGGTAGTTTATTAAATATTTGTGCACCTTTGTGTGTTAAGGTTTTTTTGCCGTGCTTAGTTTGTATAAAAGGCAGGTGGATGTCTTGAGCACTTCTGAGGCATTTTTTATGTATTGTATAGTTTTTGGTAAATTTTATTTGCGCATCTCAATGCTTTTTTAATAGTAACGATATCTTTATAGTTGTTTGTTATCTGGTCAGTTACGTTATCAGCTTTTACGATAGGGTAGAGGTTAGGTAGCAGGTCGGGCTCGAGTTTTTTGGAGTCGTTTTCATAACAATTTTTGGAGTGCCTTTCACGTATTTTATTTTGATGTTGGTTTCCCCTTTCTGAATCCTCTGCTCTAGTTCTTCTCTTAATTTTTTTAAGTAGTTTTGTTGTTGCGGTGTTTCGTCTGAGTAAATCTTTATAGTATCGGATACAACAGTTCCCTTATTTTGCAGAATATATCTGGCTCCCTCTTCGTGAGTGAAGCAGACTTTGATAGGACGGCAATTATCAGATTTGTACCTTCCTAAACGAAACATCTTAACTGGTTTTGGGCAATCCTTAAAAATTGTTTGTGTAATTTTAGTTACTTCACTCATGTCAGAATTACGCCGCTCCAAAGTACCTTCAATGTTTGGTTCGGGGATTCCAGCTATAATAATGTTTTTGTTTCTTAGGTTTCGCTCTTGAAGTTCAATTATGACATTTTCAAATTTCATTGATTGATCCAAACTATCATTCTGCGAGCTTAACTTCAGCAATTTTACATCTTTTTCAAGGTACAAGATCTTTTCTTCAGTTATTTTAGATGATTTTGATAAGTTCGCTAGATCCGATTTTATTACGGTTTGTTCAGTTATAATGCTTTCGGATGTTTTCTTTATATCACAAATTTGTGAATTTATTGATGATATATCAGCGCCTATTTGTTTCATCTTTACCTCCTGATTGCTGGTAAAAGTTTTTAACAAGGTCATCATTTCATCCATTTGTTTTCGCAGCTCTGCAATTTCCATTTGGGCGTTATCTTGTTCCTCGGGTTCTCTCTTTTTATAATTACGACGTGAATTTTTTAACTTATCTTGCTCCTTCGCCAACTCAGCGTCAACAGCACAACGTCGTGGTACAGTACGTATTACGTTGTTGCCACTTCCAGTAGGCGAGCGTACATCACTCATAATGTATATCTGTGGTACAGTGGGCCGACCACGATAAGTAAGTGCTCACCTGATGAAGCGGGAACAAGAATATGTCTTTCACCCGGTGGGTTGCGCTAGCGTCAATGGCACTAGTGTATGTGATTTGACAACTTTTTTACATTAACACTTAAGTTTAAGTTAAGATTTATTTGGCAGGTAGAATAAAAATCCGGAGAACAACCAATAACACGTCCACTCTGTACGTACGCTTTTTGTAGTCCGTGAGATGTGATATGTGCATGCACCTACCCATTTTACTGATTAAACATTACTACAGTGTACCCCTCAGTGTTGTACACCTACTTGCTCTTGACCAGTTTTTTTTATTGATGAAAGGAATTAATGCCTGTTTGAGGAACATATTTTGCGAAAGGGACATTCTGTGAAAGGGACATTCTGCGAAAGGGACATTTTGCGAAAGGGACATTTTGCTACCTGTAGTCATTTTGAGAAGTGGTCATTTTGCGACAGAGCCAATAAAGAGTGGAAGAATATAATCATGCTAAACTTATTGTCCACTAATAACAATCTTCTTGCACTTTTTCCGAACACAAAGATAAATAACCACTTTTTTTTAACTCTTTTATAAGTCCAACACAAGAAAAACTCAAATTAGATTCTTCCTGTTATAATAAGGTTAAAAGTACACACGATTTATCCACTTATTGCACTCACTGACTCTGACGACGTAACGTCGCGTTGACCTCCACCTCTAGCGGCGTCCTCTGCCTGCTTGTCCACGAACAGCTGCCGTCCCTCCGGATATTGCCGTCCACCAGTGACGCTGCTCTGCCTGCACCACCAGCTGCTCCCGGCTCCTTCCAGTTCCACCTCCAGGTTCCTTTCACCTGGTACCCCAATGAAGGGGAAGCTCTGGACAGCGATCCACTGCCTAGTAATGACGCGAAGGGCGGTTCTTTACCACCTTTGGATACCGCCACACCACAAACACTCCCGGCCAATCCGACTCCGAAGGACCATGAACGTGGGTCGACTTGGAGAGGGTTGGAAATCAAACACTGGACTTGAATTACTAAGCGCGTATAATAATCAATCACAGTACATGACTTGCTGCTCAAAAAAAAACAAAAATAATAACTGGCCTCCAGGCTAACTGTCGGTAACACAACGATAGCGTGATCTATATCGACGCCAGCGCCATCTATCGAGTTTGAGTGGTACTAACAATAAAACACAACGATTGCGCGATCTATTTTGACGCCAACGCCACCTATCGAGCTTACAGGTACTAAACATTAAACTTACTGTACTAAATTAATAATCTAACTTATATTTACGTAAACAATCACAAATGGTGAAATTATAACTTACTCGTATAATTTTATAATATCTCCATAAAAGTGCAAAAATAATCTAAATACTGAATAATGACTGACTAACTAAATTTGAACAGTTTTAACTCGTTAAAAGAGTTGTAATAGCTATTAAAAAGGTAGATCAGAGATTATACAATAGTTATTTATGCTACAAGTGCGGCAAGTAGGTGATTTCCGATGAGTGGATACATCGACACGAGTCGGAAATCATATTACGCACGTGTATCATACAACATTTTACTATGCATTGTGCGAGGAAATTAAAAAAAATATCTGAACCAAGCAAGAAACTAATAAAATGGCGCTTATTCAAGGGCGCTCAGCATATCCACAGATTAACTAATAGTTCATAGTTCCTCGGGCATATCTACTGCGCATGTGCAAATAGCTGTCACGTCGAAACGCAAAAAGGCACGAGCAAAATATTAATTCTGCCAAATGTATTTGATGAATATTTAAAATTAATTTATTGATCAAAATCTAAATCTAGAGTAATTAAAAACGCCTTAAATGAAGTATTAGTTTTGTTTTACCTTTTATATGAATGATAATCTGTACTTAACTAATTTTTTAAACTTTTCTCAAATAATAAAAACTCTATGCGGCGGGTTGACGTTATACTTAAAATTAAAAAAGTACAGGAAAGTAAAAAGCACTAGTAAAAAAAGTGACACTTTCCGCACAGTTTGGCTGCTTGGAAAACGCTCTTTTCGAGGACATGCATTGTAAACAATATTTAGCTTGTTGTACATTGTCCATATACATCTGGAACGCTCCTAACAGTTGTGTTCGTTTTAACTGTGCTCCCAATTTTTAATTTTAAAAAAGTCAAAAATCTTTACGTTTTGTGAGTGTTGCTGATTGCACTAATTAGCCAATTAACTGTGCCATCGAACAAAGTGAACTGGACTACGCTGTAACCGCTTTTCATAAAGTTATAGTGAAAAAACAATTTGAAAGTTTTATCAAACGGCCATTGTCATCGTACGTCTGACAGTGAGCCCCCCACAACCAGCCTGCCACCCGCTGACGCCAGATACACGCTTCACATCGCAACAACGCAGCGCTGTAACGCAAATCGGCCGTCGTCTAACTACCTTCGTTCACCACTGAAATTAAATTTTTCGAGAGCCAAGGCTAAGTATTTTGTTTCCATAAACCCAAGAAACGTACTACAAACTTCAATAAGTACCTAAATCAAAAGGCCTAATAATACTAACGAGTGATGGCTACACGTAGCACACCACCTAAATCTCACTCAGCTCTTGACACAGACGTAAATAAAGTGGCATCTGAGGTCATAATTTCACCCACTAAAATTTCCCAACGCAAAAGCAAAAGAACACGCTTACTTTCAGAATGCACGCGTGAAAACTTTGCATTCTTTAAAGAAGAAATATTATCCATGATTAACGAAAATCGTGTTTCTCAAAATAATCGTCTGGATAAATTGGAAGAATATTTGATATCCATTCAGGAGCAAAACAAAGCCATACACAAAACCAATTTAGACATTGAACACTCAATCTCTCATCTGTCGACAAATGTTAAAGCTGTTGAAGACAAAATTGATCAACTAGAAAATGAGCGCAAACAAATACAATAGCAGATATCTGTTTTAGAAGAAAAACTAGATTCCCAGGAAGTAAGTAGTCTGAAAACGTTTGTGGAGGTCAGAAATGTCCCCAAAGTACAGCATGAGAAGAAGCCAGATCTATTTGGTTACGTCATAAACTTATCCAAGTCTGCAAATTATCAGGATCTGTCTGAAAATGACATAAGAGATGTGGTCCGGATGCCGTCTAAAAAGGACACAAGCAGTTCCTCAGTCGCTATTGAGTTTACCAACACGCTAACCAAACTTTCCTTTTTAGAAGCGGTAAAAAGACACAACAAATCTAAACAGTCACCTAACCAACTTATCTCTAACGATATGGGCATACAATCAACAAAACAACAGATCTACATCTCGGAACTACTTACTGCTAAAACGAAGCGCCTCTTATTTCTTACACGATACTTCGCAAAAACGGCTGACTATAGGTTTGTGTGGACTTCAAATGGGCAAATTTATCTACGCAAAACTGAAGGGAAACCTTACATCAGAGTCAAAAACGAAACCCACTTAACTGAAATAAAGAAGAACCAGAGTATTGAAAAATGACTAGTACTAACTCTAACTCTTGGTTTGCGCTTGTATTACCTTTTATCTCTAATGCTTATATTACTATTTTATAAATTTAATGCATGCTTAATGTTATTTAATGAATATTTCTGTACAACACTTAAATCTGACAATGTTACTGTACTCCTAAATCAACCTAAACAAACATTACACATAATAAACAGTTATCCATTCACCACTATAACTGCTCACACAATTACAATAATTCCACACTTACTACACTACTCACCTTCAAAAATAAACACACCATCACTAAACGATAACTTGATCAAATACAATAGTTTACTGCACATAGATGTCAAATCTGCAATATCTTTGCAAACTATATCGGACATTATACCACCATTTACAAAGTTGATCACAATAACAATAACTGACATCTATTTTCTATTTTTATTCACTATCACTTTAGTCGTAATGCTACATGGCCCTGACTCAAACCGCACTGCGAATAATTGCGTAACTAGTATGACCGGAGTATTCTATACGGTAGCGTCACACATATTTACGCATATCCACCTAACTCCTAACATCACAATCTTTACCTCCTACCCTCACATTGGCGGTTCGCATTCGCCAAATAAATTAAACATAAACAAGCAGACACCCGCACCTCCAATTTGTTCATACGTACATTTATATAAACGTCCACTATTCCTCGGTTCTTTTAACATGTACTATACATGTTTATTCTAAATGGCTAACACCAACGTAGAAATTGACGACTTAACTATATCGGAGTCTGTGGTCTGTGATGTTTTGGATTGTTATAACCTTCTTTCACACACTAAAATAAACCTTAAAATACTTACGCAGAATATACGTAGTATTTCTCGTAACTTTGACGAACTAGTTGTCCTTTTGCACTCACTAAAGATAGAATGTGACGTTATAATACTCACTGAATGCTGGTCATGTATCATGCAATCTTACTATTCCTAACCTACCTGGCTACAAGTCTCATACGACACAGAATTATAGAAACCAGAACGATGGAATAGTAATCTACACTAAAGAATCGCTTAATGTTGATGTAATTGAACCACCCTTTTCTGAAAGCAACTGTTTAATTCTAAAATTAAATAATGACACAGCTATAATTGCACTATATCGATCACCGTCATACAACACTTTAACTCCTTTTTTAGAATCCCTCAATTCAACTTTATCGAACCTAAAAAACATAAAATCTGCCGTCGTCATTGGAGACATTAATATAGATATTTCAATACAATCACGCGACACTAAAGCACCTGAATACCTAAATATGACAGCCTTTCAGGGATTCTTGCCATCTCATACTTTTCCTACCAGGCAAGGTAAAACTTGTCTCGATCACGTTCTTCTTAAAACTAAACTAAAATCAAATACCTTCGTTTTAAATTCCACCATTACGGACCACAACGCGGTGCTACTCTGTCTTTACCAAGCACACAAAGAAAATCTTCCGCAATGTTATGTATCTAAATTTAATGTAACTGCTATTCGTGAACAACTGAATAATACGGACTTCAATTTCATTGGCGAAACAGACGATCCTAATCAGGCCATGGATAAATTTGTTAAGACGTTACAAGGTGTAATAAATGAAAACAGCACTATTGTTAAAATTCCTCGAAAAAAACGCATTATTAGACCCTGGATCACGCCAGGATTACTTAGATGTATACAAAATAGGGATCGCCTTCACAAAGACTCACAAACTTATCCCGACAATCAAACCCTAAAACTAACATACACCCGGTATAGAAACTATTGTAATGATTTATTAAAAAGACTTAAAAGGCAACACGATAGAAGTGAATTAGACAAAAATATTAATAACAATAAAAAACTTTGGGAAGTTATCAAAACCATAACAAACACAAAATAAACAAAATTGGCTGCTACCGACCTTCTTGCCTGCTCAGATGCCTGAGGGGAATCACCCCTCAGGCATCTGTGAACCAGGCTAATGTTTATTTTGCTAATGTTGGAAGTTCCCTGGCCAACAGGCTTCTAAACCCTTCGACAATAGCTCAAAATTCAATTGATGCACCCACCTCAAACCACACAGCTAATAACTCATTTGTACTACAAGACACTGATGAAAACGAGATCCTGTCACTTATAAATGGCTTAAAATGTTCCAGCTCAGTCGGACATGATAAAATATCTAGCAACCTACTTAAGAATATTAAGGATTTCATTGTTCCGCCCCTAACGCATTTATTCAATCTTTGCATTTGTCAGGGTGTCTTTCCGGACGTACTCAAAAAAGCGATCATTATCCCTATCCACAAGGCGGGTGACAGGCGCCTTGCCTGTAATTATAGGCCAATTGCTATACTACCAGCTATTTCAAAGATTCTGGAAAGAATAATTAATCGTAGACTTGTTAACTATCTCGAAAGCAATAATTTACTGTCATCTTGTCAATTTGGTTTCCGCTCTGGGAGGTCAACGGAGGATGCGGTGCATAACCTTACTGACCATATTATTAGGAAACTTGATTATGGGAACAAAGCACTCGCCATCTTCCTTGACCTCGCCAAAGCGTTTGACACGGTTTCTGTCCCGCGTCTTCTAGCTAAATTAGAGTGTCTGGGAATAAGGGGTTTGCAGCTGAAATTGTTTCAGGACTATTTAAGTGGTCGTAAACAGTGCCTAAGGGTGGATTCCCACATTAGCACTGACCTACCTGTCTCTTTCGGTGTCCCGCAGGGCTCAGTGCTAGGACCTACACTTTTCTTAGTTTACCTCAATGACCTCTGTGAGCTGAAACTGGACCAGGGTACCATTATTTCCTATGCTGACGACACAGCATTGCTATTTTCTGCTGGTGATTGGGAAAAAACCTTCACGTTGGCACAGAATGGCTTCAACAAAGTGTCAGACTGGCTGAAACAAAATGTTCTCACCTTGAACACAGATAAAACTGTGTACATGCCATTTTATACACGAACTCCTTACAAACCCCCTATAGAACTTACCCTTAAATCACACTCTGTTCATGTCCACCCAATAAATTCTGCCTCTTGTTGTTGCCCTTGTCTGATCAGAAAATCTGAGGTTAAATACTTGGGTGTCATACTGGACTCATCGCTGAATTTCAATGCACATATATCTTTACTACAATCCAGACTGAGAAAACTTATTTATGTTTTTAAGAACTTGCGGCATGTAGCAGATATTTTAGTTTTAAAAAAAGTTTATAGGGCCCTTTGTCAATCGATCCTAACTTACTGCATTTCATGTTGGGGTGGAGCTGCCAAAACCATTCTGCTCCCACTTGAAATAGCACAACGGGCAATTCTAAAAGTTGGCTCCTTCCGACCCATAGATTCTTTTTCTACCTAGCGTTTATCCCGGTTGCTCATCCCGCCCAGCGCGGGAGAACCCAGGGTCCGCTTTCCTACACTTCCTTCTCCACTTTGCCCGGTCTTCGGCATCCCTCGCAACTAGCCCATTGGCGCGCATGTCATCCTGCGCGACATCAAGCCAGCGTTTCTTTGGCCGTCCTCTGCTCCTGGTGCCAGGTAGGGTCATGTCCAGGCATTTGTTTCCCACGTAGCTTGCCGGTCGTCGTAAGACGTGGTCGTACCAGCGGAGGCGACTTTCCTGCAGCTTGTCAGCAATGTCACGGACATGAAGGCTGCCGCGGATGTATGTATTCCGTACACGGTCTTTCCGCGTGACGCCACACATCCACCGCAGCATGTTCATCTCCATGACATGCAACACCTGTCGGTGTCGCTCCAGCACCGGCCACGCCTCACTGCCATACGTAAGGACAGGCCTTATGATGCTCTTATAGACCTGTCCCTTCAGCTTGACCGGCATTTTGGGGTCACAAATGACACCCGTCACCTCGCGCCATTTCGCCCAAGCCGCTGATACACGGGCCTTGATGTCGCGATCGATGTCCCCGGACGCATCAAGCACAGATCCGAGGTACTTGAAGTTGTCCATGCGCTCGACAGTGTCGTCGCCTATACGGAGAGACGTCAGATCTGTGCTGTTGCAGGCCATATACTCCGTCTTCGCCACGTTTAGCATCAGCCCGCCGTTCTCAAGCGCCTCCCTCCATGCGTGCACGCGTCTGGTGAGCCGTCCTTTGTCCCCATCTACCAGTGCGATATCATCAGCGTACATAAGCAGCCAAGGCTGCGGTAGTTTCTGTACGCTGGCTGACAGTTCGTCTAATATCACACTGAAGAGATAGGGGCTCAAGACGGAGCCCTGATGCACGCCTACGGTTATGGGGGAGGGGGTGGTATCACCAACAGCGGTCCTGACTATTGAATCGGAGTTGCGGTACATGTCACGTACGATTTCCACGTAGGTCTCTGGTACCAACTTCGACCGCAACGCCCACCAGATCATCTCCCTGGGAACACAGTCAAAGGCCTTCTGCAGGTCCAGGAATAGAAAATGCAGAGGCTTATTCTTTTCCCTGTGCTTCTCCATGAGGATCCTTAGGGCGAATATAGGGTCCATGGTACCGCGTCCTGGTTGGAAACCGTACTGGGAGTCCGACACTGTACACTCCTGTCGGATCCTGGTGTCAATAATGCGCTCGAAGAGCTTCATGGTGTGTGACATCACCTTTATACCGCGGTAATTACCGCAATCCTGAACGGACCCTTTACCCTTGTGGACCGGCGTTATTATACTAAGCCGCCACTGATCGGGCATTATTCGGTCGCTCAGGATTTTATTGTAAAGGTTAGTAAGAATGCACACACCACGAGCCCCCAGCGCTTTCCACGCTTCAATTGGCACCTCGTCCGGTCCGACAGCTTTCCGATTCTCCATGTGACGAAGAGATGCGAGGACCTCGTCAGGTGTAATCGGTGGCACGAGTCCATTGTTCCGACCCATAGATTACCCTACACATATTTTTTATCAGTCGTGGAACCTACCGACCGTTCGTCAACTCTACATCATAGCTACAATCCTAAAGCAACACTCCTTCACCCCTCTTGACAGGAATATTATTCATAAGCGTCGTCGAAATGCTGTAGTTCCTCAGTCCCATCAATAAAACACTCATTTATAAATAGGTTTTTCTGCTTCACCGGTCCTTTTCTATATAATAAATTAAATACTATTCTTAACATCTATACATTAAGTAAACGAGAATGCAAACTCAAACTATTGAACTTCAGGTGTTGCTACTTGAGGTGTTGCTTTGTTGAAACACAAATTTGACGCTACGGGAGAAGTCGCGAAATGCAATTGGTGTTTTCTGCGATCTTTCTAAAGCCTTCGATTGCGTTCACCATGATACGCTTTTGCGTAAACTACGTCATTACGGGGTTCAAAACGAAGCCCTAAATGTAATTGAGTCATATTTACTTAATAGATACCAATGCGTAGACGTTAATGGCGCTAAATCTTCCAGGTTACCTGTTGAGCTGGGTGTACCTCAAGGCTCAATACTGGGTCCGTCTTTATTCCTGGTTTATATTAACGATCTGCCATTCTATTTAAAGGATGTTTGCGACGTTGTACTGTTTGCAGATGATACTTCTCTGATCTTTAAGGTAGATAGGAATAGACAAGTTTTTGATGACGTGAATAACGCACTATCAATGGTCACAGATTGGTTCACAACAAATAATCTTGTTTTTAATGCCAAGAAGACTAAATGCATAAAGTTCGCTTTGCCCAATGTTAGAAATCTGGGTCCCAACATTGTGCTCGGCAATGAGAAGCTCGAAACTGTTGATTCAGCTGTGTTTCTGGGTATAACAGTAGACTCAAAAATTCAATGGGGGCCACATATATCAAGCCTAGCGGGTTAGCTTGGCCGCCTACGCCGTCAGAAAGGTTAGACAATACACTGACGTTGATACAGCAAGGTTGGTCTACTTTAGTTATTTTCACAGTATCATGTCCTACGGTATTCTACTGTGGGGCAGAGCCGCTGATATTCAAAATATATTTGTGCTTCAAAAACGAGCTGTTCGTGCCATTTACCAATTAGGTGCGCGTGTTTCTCTAAGAGATTTTTTTAAAGAGATTGGTATTCTCACAGCGGCTTCACAGTACATATTCGCCAACATTTTATATATTAGGCAAAACATTCATTTGTACAGTAACAATAGTGATATTCACAACTTTAACACCAGAAATAAGGACAAATTACGAGCTCCCTTTCATCGACTTCATAAGGTGCATAGTTCATTCGTTGGGGTTGGTATAACTTTTTACAACAAGTTACCGTCTTCTTTTCTAGATTTGCCATTTAACGCATTTAAAGCAAAAGTAAAAGCTAATCTCTGTTCTAAGGCATACTATTCTATTAATGATTATTAAGATGATAAGCACAGTTGGTCGCTGTGTTGAACTCAAGACAATGTTCGTGTTCTTTTTATTTTCGTTCTTTTTATTATTTTTTAATTTCGTTTTTATGTGTATTTTTTAAATTTTATTTTTTGGTAAGACTGTCGTAGGTATCGTTTACTGTTATTGTCGGAGCTGATGAAGATTGCTACTATCTTTGCATTATATAGAGTTAATCTTTCTAGTATTATATAGCAGCATAACCAGCATTGTGTGAGTACCATGTACTTCAGAGCTATCATTGTCTAGATACCTACGTCTTCTATTGACTTGAATGACTCCGGTGGTTGAGAGTATGTCATGCCCACTCAAATGTCTCGCCGATGGTGGCGCGTGTGTCGGATCATTTAGCTCCCTTCAAAATGGTTGAGCTGAATGGTGCTGATACATGTGTCATGTTCGTGAACGGGCGCTGTCGGTTGGGACTGGTCATCTCTTAGCTGTCATGGTTTATTTTAATTGATTCTAATTTTATTTCTGAATTGTCTTTTTATATTTACTATGGACACTTTTAACTTTCTACATCGTTCTCACATAATGTGTAATCTCAACATGAATGATGTAACAAATGATTTGTAATAATTACCTAATTGAAAAAGAGTGTCCATGGAGTTTCTTGCCCGTTCTTCTCCATAGAGATCTACGCCTTGGAATGGGCATCTACGGTACTTTCACAGTTATTATGTCTTGTGAATGGGACTGTAGCACCATAATTTTGTAATATTTTATTTTGTCTTTTGACAATTCAAAAGTGCCTGTAACTGGCCTACTTGAAATAAAGTGCTTTGACTTTTGACTTTGACTTCCTAATTACATGTGATTACGAAACTACAGAAGATCTTCTTAAAACCTTTAGATAAAGATAAACTCACACACACATACACAAACAAACACGTGACACTTGTAACACCCGTCTTTTTCCGTCGCACACCACACTTACTCAAACACACTCAACACAAGCATACAATAAACAACACTCGCTCAACACTCCCTCTGTTTGTTGTAAAACCTTCCTTTGCTTTAAAATGATATAATATTATGTTAAACGAAACTACTGATGTTCAAAATTTCTGTAAAGTGAACTGCGTCCTGAAATACAGGTTCGGCCTAGCTCAAGCGCAGTTGCTCATTTTTCATTCTTGTGCATATTCATAATAGCTTTAAAAATTAATTATATTGTTCAAATTGTACAATTTTATGGAGAAATAAATAATATTTAATATTTAATTTAACATTTATTCAGCTACTATGTTGCGATTATATTGCTGTTATACAAATTAAAGCACTTTATTTTGTGCGTTTATCCAGACATTAACCAGTCAACTATATCAGCTTGAAGTTTACAGAAACGCTTTTATACAATGATTATTCAGCCAATCTGTGTTGCTTGGGCACCGGCTATCGAGCACCAATCCCAGGTACTTCATGGTACACTCGACAGCGATTCGAGCCCCCCCGACCACGATGTGGGCATCGGGACATGGCCCGACGGGGGCCATGAAAGACCATAGCCTCATACTTGTTGAGGGAGGCGTACCATGCCTGGGTCAACGCTCGAACGCGAAAGGCGGGTGACGTTGTTCAATGGAAGAAATCCTACAACAGGGCTGCCAATGCTGCCACTAAAGTCGATCGAAAAACGGACCAAGAGGCTCATTGACAATGAGGCATTGGTTGAGTCAAAGCTCCAGAGCCTTGAACATCGTCGCCGAGTTGCCAGCTTATCGATTGCATTTCGGTGATTATGCGATGGAATTGCACGATCTGATTCCGCCTAGCCCGTTTCATCATCGGACAACCCTCCCATACGCACTAAACGTTTCGAAAATTATGCGTATAGCTAAGGAGTGGAATTCCCTGCCGGAGTCTGTGTTTCCTGATAGCTACAACCTCGGGGTTTTTAAGTCAAGAGTGAATAGGTTTCTTCTAGGCAAGCGTGTTACACCGTCGACCACATCATCGCTTACCATCAGGTAAGATAGTGGTCAAACGCGAGCCTACAAAAAATAAAAGAAAGTTAGTTTGAGACCCTGGGAAGGTCATAGGATAGTTTTTATCCTGGAAATCATTTTTCCAACCTATAAACCTTTAATTGTGGTCATAGGACGTAGTCACATAATTTTGCTAAAAGGTCACTTCCCCGTGCCCCCCGACACGGAGCAGTTCAGTAGTACCTTTCAGGTTAGTGTCAAAACAATAATAGACGGTATGGTTGAGTTTCCAGATTTAAAACACGTTAGTTTTTTGCTTTCATAATTTGGCAGGAGTGTATGAGATCAAATTCAAGTTGCCCATAAAAATTCCATATTTCAAAAATAACTTTTCTATAAAAACCGGAAAAATGGTAATAACATCGCCGACTATGGGTTTCGTACGTTGGTACGAATAATATTATTCTATTTTCTATGCAAAATTTTCATTTTATACGACCGCAAAATTAGATTTGTTTATAAAGACGTTTTACTAATAACGAAAAAAATTATACTAGTTAGGCACATAGTTTTATGTTTCCTGTAATATTTACATAACCCTCCATCAAATAGTGTAACAAAATATTCGAATTCCTAGTTCATATTACGTGTGATAACGAGGAATTAAAAATGCACTTTCATTTCTTTCAATGGTACAATGAAGATAAAAAAAAGAGTAGAAATTCTCTGAAAACTGAAAGCAAAACAGAAATTCGTTAGCATGTGTAGCAGGAAGCGCAACTGCGCAGAGTAGTGAGAGCCGGACTGTAGTAGCGTACTGATACTGACCCAGTGACTGGTCCAGTCGCCGCTCCACAGCGCCGGCCCGAAGCTGCGCACCGGGTTCATGCTGGCGCCCGTCAGCTCGCCCTGGAACATTCAAACTGCCATTCAGTACGGCCGACTCCTATTGGAAAAGTATTAACACAAAAGTGTCTGAATAGTCGCCGTCGCCGCGTCGATCCCACTCATATAAGTATATTACATCGGTCTCAAGTATAAGTTTAAAGCAAAACAAAGAGCAGGGTGGTGACGACGCGACGGCGGGCTCGGTACGTACCCCGACGAGCGACAGGCCGGCCACGCTCAGCCCCACGCGCAGCGGCCACGAGTCGCGCAGGCCGGAGTTTCGCGCGTCCCAAGCCGCGCAGTTGGCCAGCGCCAGGCAGCCGCCCAGCAGCGCCTCCACGCACGCCGCTTGCCAGCCCGGCAGCGCCGCGTCCGGCCGCGTGACGCACAGCGCGGCGGCGGAGGGCCGCAGCGCTCGCAGCACGCCGGCGCCAAGCGCGCCGCCAGCCAGCTGCGCCGCCGCCTCCACAGCGGCGCGCCGCCGCGACACGCGCCCCCACACCAGCGCCGCCAGCGTCACCGTGGGGTTGAACTGCGCGCCCGACACGTGATCGAAGCACTGCACAGTGCACCACATGAACATTACATCGATCGAACGAATGGCCACAGACGCTGGACACTGTCGGACCGTCGAGCGCAGAATTAACACAGGATGGATGAAATGGAAGCAAGGCAGGTAACGGAACAATTTGCGAGCCCCGAGAGTATTCTACAGTAAAAGGTCGCTAATCTTCTTGGCCACCCTGAAGTTGGCTACAATGACTGCGCATTGGAAAATCTCATATTAAAACAGCAGCGCACCATGCCATGCGCATCGGGGAGCCAGTTTCCGGGTGGCCGAGATTGTTGGTCATAATCTTTGTTTTTTCTGCGTTTAGTTCCAAACCAATAGTGAGACTGACGGAGTTAAGTTCATTTATTATTTCCTCGAGTTGTGAAGCTGTTTCAGAGAACAAAACTATATCATCAGCAAATCTTAAATTACTTAGATATTTTCCCTTTATATTTATGCCTTTTTTAGACCAGTTGAGCTTCTTCATTACACTTTGGAGTACGGATATAAATATTGTTGGAGATAAGGGATCGCCTTGTCTTACTCCTTTACATATGTTGAACTCGGGACCTGTCTTGTCTAGTTTAACTCGGCTTACGCTTTTCTCATATATATCTTTCAGGAGTTCAATCGTTTCTGTTGGTATTTTGCAATCTTCCAAAGCATTCCACATACTGCTGTGAGAAATTGAGTCGAAAGCCTTTGCATAATCGATGAAAGCCAAGTAGAGTGGACGCCTGTGCTCTTCGAATTTCTCTATCACTTGTTCCAGAGTGTATATGTGGTCTATAGTTGCGAAACACTTTCTGAAGCCTGCTTGTTCGACTGGTTAATATTCTTATGTAAATGCAGAGATGCGTTGTTCTAAGCATGAGGCAAATAATTTGTAGAGGCACGATTGTAAGCTGATAGGACCAGTACCCAGTTACTGGGTTGTGGAGGTCAGATAGGCAGTCGCTCCATGTAAAAAACTGGTACTTAGCTGAATCCGGTAAGACTGGAAGCCGACCCCAATATAGTTGGTAAAAAGGCTAGGCAAATGATGATGATTGTAAGCTGATAGGACGATAGTTGGAGATATTCGATGGATCGCCTTTTTTATAAAGTATAATTATATCAGATTTTGCCCATTCCCTTGGTATCTTTCGAGAGTCTAATATTTTAGTGAAAAGTGACGTCAAAATGGGTGCTAGTACGTCTCTGCCTATTAAAATTATTTTGTTGAGGATGTTATCTGGTCCACAGCTTTTCCTTTCTTTAGCGTCTCTATTTTCTTGATAATCTCGGCAGTGGCAAATCTCTGAAGCTGTTGGTCATTCAGGGATGATGGAATCTCAGCCTTTTCTTTTGAATTTTTTCTTGGAGAATTATTCTGCTTTGCGTAAAGGTTTTTGTAAAAATTTGTTGCTGTTTCTATTATTCTAGATCTTGAGAATATTTCTTTTCCAGATGACGTTTCTTTTAGGTTAGGAATCCATGTTTTGGTGGAATTTAGGTCTTTGAATCCCTTTTTTAGACTTCCTGTTGACGTAAGATGTCTCTCTATTGTCCTTAGTCTGTGCTCTTTGTAATCTTTTTTAATTTTCTTGTGAACAGCTTTGAACAAGCAAGAGAATTCTTGTTTTTCTTCCTTTGAGAGTGGTTTTTTATGTAGAAGTTCATTTCTTCTATCCAAGAGTGATTTTGTTTCTTCAGAGATAACATATATATTTTGGTTCTTTGTTTTTTTTGTGGAAATCAGCCCATCGGTAATAATTTTCTTTATTCCTGAATGTTAAGACTCTACATCAGTGCATGTGTCTACCTGAACGCTTTTTATGCTTGGTTTAATTCTATCTATAAAGAGTTTTTCATCATCTTTTGTTTTTAGTGGTGTTTTAGTGATTGTATCTGGCTCTACTTTTATTGGTTTTTATAAGTTGCAACGTGCTTCTTATCAGTCGATGATCGCTGGGGTAGTTTAGTTTATTAATAATATCAATATTTATGAATTTTTCCTTACTGTTAGATAAGATATAATCTAATTGACTTTTTGTATTCTTTGGGGACAGCCATGTCCACATATTGCATAGTTTCTTTTTGAATATGCTGTTGATGAATGTGAGGTTATTTTAGAATGCAAATTGTATAAGTTTTTCACCCCTCTAGTTTCTTTTACTATAGCAATATGATCTCAATACCCTCTCTTCTGTAGGTTTTTGTTGCCCAACACAAGCGTTGAAGTCGCCCATCAGGATGACGGTCTTATTGCTTTGTTCTATAGATTCTTGCAGCTGGTTATAAAAAGCAAGAACATCGCTTTCCTGATCGCTTTGCTAGTAGGTGCATATGCTTGGATAATGGTTATGGATGTAGTATCGAACTTTAGATTCAATGAGCTTACTCGTTCTGAGAATGCAATAAAGCTTTCTATATTTGTTTTTAAGTATTTTTTTTACAAAAAATCCGACACCATAAAGGCCCTTGGTTTTGCCATAGTAGCATAATACATGTTCATTATCTTCCAGTATAACATACTGGAAGATAATTACCTGTTCTTCGGATTTCTGCCAGGCCAATTACGTCATATTTTATTTCCGAGAGAGCGTCTTTAAATTCAAGAAGTCGTTCATCAGACAGCAAAGGTCTTAAATTATATGTACAGATGTAGAGAGATAGATAAGCAATTAAAAAATGTAAATAATTTTGTTTTAAACAAATACATTCAGTAGTTTTTCGTGACTCATACTCCCAAAGGTCTGTTTATAAAATTTCGCGCGCTCTTTTCTGTTCTAAATCATCATCCATTTATTATTTTTATACCATGAATGTGTATTTTTACGCGTACTAGCTTCTTACTGCTCATCACAGCGTTTATCTCTTTGGTACGTGTTGTATGAGGATGAGATAGCATGCATTTTAACCCCGGCCACAAAATAGTTCGTGCCGCCGACTAGGGCAACCTTAAGGCAATGTGAAGATGATAAAACGTTAGTATTTCTGTAAAGACAAAAGTAAAATAATATCATGCATCGTCTGGTTTAGTTTTTAGGGTTTCGTACCCAAAGGGTAAAAACGGGACCCTATTTCTAAAACTCCACGATCCGTCTGTTTGTCTGTCACCAGGTTGTATCTCATGAACCGTGATAGCTAGACAGTTGACATAAGACAAAACTGTTGTGTTCGTATAGGTAAGCTAGAAGGTACCTGCACGAGCAGCGTGACGACGAGCCCCGAGGCGAGCGCGCGCTGCAGCGCACTGGCGGCGGCGGCTGGCGCGCACACGGCCGCGCACGTCAGCAGCACCAGCAGCGCCGCGCCCGCGCCCTCCGCCAGAGCCACGCGCCACAGCGCCTGGCCCGAGCCCGCGTGCGCCGCGCCGCCACCCGGCCGCTTGTCGCACGCCACGCAGCCGCACCAGCGCACTGCCGGCACGAGCCAAACACTGTAGTCTTACCACCTACTGACGACTTACTGTACAATACTTTGCGACCTCCGCAAGTATTCTACAGTACTCGCCAATCTTCATGGCCGCCCTGATGCTGACTAAAATGGCTGTGCAGTAGTAAATCTCATACTAAGACAGCAGCACGCCATGCTATCTTTCGCTGTCGTTGTCACTGTGTTATGAAAACAGATAAAAGATTAGGATTAACAGCTAAGGATAAAAATTCATCATCATCATTCATCATTTCAGCTGAAAGACGTCCACTGCTGGACATAGGCCTCCCCCAGGCGTCGCCACATTGACCGATCCCGTGCGTCTCGCATCCAGCGCCTTCCCGCAACCTTAACCAGGTCATCGGTCCACCCAGTGGGAGGCCTTCCAACGTATCGTCTTCCGGTTTGCGGCCGCCATTCCAGAACTTTTCGGCCCCATCGGCGATCCGTTCTGCGAGCAATGTGCCCTTCCCACTGCCACTTAAGTTTGGCAATTCTTCGGGCTATGTCGGTAACCCTGGTTCTCTTGCGGATCTCCACATTTCTGATTCGATCGCGCAAGGAAACTCCGAGCATAGCCCTCTCCATTGCCCAAGTGACTGTAAGCTTCCTGACAAGGCCCATTGTAAGCGACCACGTCTCAGAGCCATTTATGTCATCACTGGCAACACACACTGGTCATAGACTTTCGTCTTGAGACACTGTGGTAAATTGGACGAGAAGATACCGCGCAACTTCCCGAACGCTGCCCAGCCGAGTCGGATTCGACGGTTGACCTCTTTCTCGAAGTTGGCCCTACCCAAATGGATCGTTTGTCCCAGGTAGACATAGTCGCCCACAACTTCGAGTGTAGAGTCTCCGACCTTGATAGGAGTGCGTGTAACATGGGCATTCACCATGACCTTGGTTTTGTCCATGTTCATGTTCAGGCTTTGTGGAAGGCCATCAAAGAGATAACGAAGACTCAAAAAGTCAAAGACAATCCTTCGGAATTGCTTCAAGTATCAGATAGCCCAAAGTCGTCTGCTGATCTTGTCTATAATTTCTTCACTGACGTTGGTAAAGATCCTTCTGTCTCGGACCCCATCTACAGATGACTCTGTCTCCCCTCAGACCCCACCATCAGACTGTTCCGAAAATTATCTACCCAACTCGCTCGTTATTCTAGAGGTAGAGGAGGCGGACATTGAAACCATTATCCTACAGATGCGGCTGGATTGTGCTACTGGGTGGGATGGAATTCCGTCTTCCCTCCTCAGAGAGTGCCGACGGGTACTGATCCCACCTATTACGCACATTTGTAATCGTGCTATTGTTACTGGCGTGTTCCCAGATGCTTTGAAAAAAGCTATTGTATACCCAATCTACAAGGGTGGGGACAAAGACCGTGTCAATAATTATAGGCCCATATCGGTGTTGCCAGCGTTTTCGAAGATCTTGGAAAAAATTCTCTACAAATCGCCTAAAAATTTTTTGAATCGCTTTAAAATCTTAGCCGACAACCAGTACGGATTAAGATCAGGTGTCTCTACGGAAGACGCAGTGCTGGATTTGACAGAGCAAGTAGTGGAAAACCTAGACGAAAGAAATAGATGTCTATGTATATATCTGGATCTCTCCAAGGCATTTGATACGGTTTCTGTCCCTATCCTCTTATCAAAGTTAGAACGAATGGGAGTACGAGGCACTGTCTTAAATATATTTAAAGACTACCTTTCGCGGCGAGTGCAATATGTGAAAATAGGCGATTGTACTAGCGAGGAACGCACAATCCTTTTTGGAGTCCCACTGGGAAGTATTTTGGCCCCCCTGTTGTTTTTGGTATATATTAATGACCTCTGCACAATGTCACTTCAACAAACCAAAATTTTTACATATGCAGATGATACAGCAGTATTTGTTTGGGGACGGGTTTGGCAGGCGGTCAAGGATAGAGCCGAATATTCCCTCTCCAAAATAATGACCTGGCTAAGACTAAATCTCCTTACACTAAACCTGAACAAAACACATTTCCTACCCTTTTCTTTAAGACCCAACACTAAACCCTTGCCTGACTATTCCATAATAGCACATACTTGCGAGAACCGACACAAATGTTCCTGCCAGGTTATTTCTCGGGTAGAATCGGCAAAATATTTGGGAGTGCTGATGGATGATGGACTGAGGTGGGACAGGCTTATTAATGTGTTCAGGACCCTAAGGGGAATCCCTTCCCATTGCAACACTGGAAAACCTAAAACGAGTCTACCTGGCCCTATGTCAATCTATTATCCAATATTGCATAACCGTGTGGGGAGGAGCAGCCAAGACCTACCTGCTCGGATTGGAGCGAGCACAGAGAGCTGTACTCAAGGTTATGACCAAGAAACCGTACAGGTTTCCGACCTCACAATTATTCTCCGAACTTAAAGTTCTCACTTTACGCCAGCTCTATGTGCTCAAATCCATTCAGAGAAAACAAGGAAATGTTCCTTTACCCGACCCAAAAAAGCGTAGCAAATCCTCCATATGCCCCACTATACCCTGCTGGACCTCATTTGCAAAACATTGATTCAATAGCTTAAGTAGCAAACTTTACAATTTAGCAAACAAAAACCTAAACATAGCTAAAATGAGTCGGCAGGAAACGAAAGGGAAAGTAGCAGACTGGCTCCAAAAGATGAACTATCAGGAGACCGAAAGTTTATTCACATACATAATTTAAATTGATCGAAAATCCAAACACACCACCATACTTACTTATTTTTTTTCCCGTCCTTACACACATTCGAAGGTGCGTACCTAACCAGACACTCTGTCACTCCCATATGCACACACACAACACCCTCCCACCACAGGCACACTTACACACATACACTCATCAACTCACACAATTTCACATACAGACATATAAAACACAAGTTTTATATTGATTACTTTCTTTTTATAATTTTAATTCCTACTGCGTGTGTAATCAGCAATATTAGCTGTTTATTGTTTATACCATTTCATAACATAACATCACGCCAGTATGCTCTTAAGGGGTAAGCAGATCTCTCATTTGATCGGTTTTGTTCAAGTTTCATGATATTCGGGTAATCTATTCTGGCGTTATAGGAAACTTACTAAACAACTTGCCTATTAGGTAGGTACAACTAAAAAGTGAAAAATAAAAAAACTTTTTTACAAAAAAATACTACCGACTTCCAAATAAGAAAACTACAAAGTGAAAAATAACTTTATTTTTGGAAGTCGGTGTCCATAACGAAAAAAAATGGTACCTACGAAAGACACCGACTTCCAAAAATAACTTTATTTTTGGAAGTCGGTGTCCATAACGAAAAAAAATGGTACCTACGAAAGACACCGACTTCCAAAAATAAAGTTATTTTTGGAAGTCGGTGTCTTTCGTAGGTACCATTTTTTTTCGTTAAAAATGGTACCTACGAAAGACACCGACTTCCAAAAATAAAGTGATTCTGTGATTCTGTGATGTGAGTGATTGTGTGAAAGTGATTGTGTGAGTGATTTTGTGATTGTGTGACTGAGTGGTTCTGTGATTCTGATAGGGCCCACTGATCAACAGCCACGGACACACTCACGGAAACGGAACATTCAATATATTAGGAATAAATACAATAAAACAAATAACAAAATGGTATAAACACAGAAGGTGAGTTACAGTGTGTTTGTGTATAACATATAAAACAAATCAATCATCTGCCTAGCCTTTTTCCCAACTATATTGGGGTCGGCTTCCAGTCTTACCGGATTCAGCTAAGTACCAGTGTTTAACATGGAGCGAATGCCTATCTGCCCTCCACAACCCAGTAACTGGGTAACACGGTACCCCTTGGCAAGACTGGAGTCAGATCTCAAGCTTCTGACTACCCGTAACGACTGTCAAAGATCTTCAAATAACAGCCGGGACGGCTTAACGTGCTTTCCGAGGCACGGAGGAAACTCGGTATGTTGAAAATGGTCACCCATCCACGGACCGACCTCGTCAAGCGTTGCTTAACCTTGATGATCGATATAAAACAAATCAATACTTATAATAAATCTGTAGAAAAGTAATTTTTGTACATCGAAAAAAAAACCGAAAATAATAGCCAGGGTGTTAAAGGATAACCAACAGAACCCATTTCCACCATTTTTGGATTTTTTGTCTGTTTGTCTATTGATTTGTGCACGCATCACGTGAAATGTACGAAACCAATGTAGATAACTTATATACATAAAAATTTTGCGTAACTTGAAGAATTGCTTAGTTTTTGGGTTCACTCTATCAAAAGTGAATTTAAAATGTTCAAGAAGTAAAATTATCACAACACACGCAATTCAGATACTCTGACAGTTGAACTGGATATTCGATAGATGGCGTTGTGCATTTGAAGTCATTTTTTGAATGGCGGTGTTAAGACCTTAGAAAAATAATTGGTAAGTAGGTATGTAGGGTAGGCAGGAAGGAAAGTAGGGTAGGGTTGGCCAACTCTGTGGGGTTGGCAGACAGATGACGGAAGCGAAGCCGCGGGCACAGCTAGTATGTAAATAAAACACAATAAATATACGACCAAAAACCCGACGGTTCAAAGATTAAACGAGAGAGCGCGCCAATCTGTGGTTGGCGTCGGCTGTCAAAATAAGAAAAAAACCGGCCAAGTGCGTGTCGGACTCGCGTACGAAGGGCTCCGTACCATTATCGCATAAAACGGCCAATAAATCACGTTTGTTGTATGGGTGCCCCTCTTAAATATTTATTTTATTCTGTTTTTAGTATTTGTTGTTATAGCGGCAACAGAAATACATCATCTGTGAAAATTTCAACTGTCTAGCTATCACAGTTCATGAGATACAGCCTGGTGACAGACGGATAGACAGACAGACAGACTGATAGATAGACAGCCAGATGGATCGCGGTATCTCAGTAATAGGGTCCCGTTTTTACCCTTTGGGTACGGAACCCTAAAAAGAAAAGATAAATAATGGTGAATTATGTAAGAACATTCTGTAAATAAACAAGTATTGGATAAAACAGAGTGGTGTGAATATTACTGTGTGTAGTATAGTGTTGAGTGTAGTGTTCGCCAGAAAGCTTATAAACTAAGAACAAGGAACATGACAGTAGATATTAAAAACTGCGTGCAAACCCTAAGTAAGTTTATACGCTGGCTTCCTTTTGATTGAGTAATGAGTACTGCTTGAAATTAGTACTAAATGATCCAATGGTCTTAAATAGTACGAAACGGCGGAGGAAGATCGTTTCAGATACGAGTGGCAGCGAATTTGAAACTGCCTCGGAATGCAGCAGTTTTGTGAGACGTCAACAAAAGGTAGGCAGAAGCTCTCGTTCTGACTTTGTTTACATCTCGGGACCAGGTCAGTTTACTGAATAGATAGTCTGGTTTATTGTGAGAATTATGCCAAATGTAGCTTTATACCCTGCTGGTAGCCAAATGTAGCTTTCTACGATCTGAAATTCTCATCAAATTACCCTTATTTAGAAAAAGAGTTACATGAGATCTAGGAGGAATGGTAAAACAAAATCTTGCACAAGCATTCTGTACTCGCTGAATCAACCTTGCGCTCCTGCCCAGAATGCAGCCCCATACACAGTGTCAGCGTAGTTCAGCTTGGATAGAACTAGTGACTCACAGAGCAAGATACGCATCTCCACACTTATGTAGGGACGCACACGGTACAGAAGCTTAAGCCTGTAAAAGCAGTTGCGCACAACCTCCATGATGTGGGTCTCAAAGTGCAGGAATTCGTCAAATACTACCTCAAGTTAACGGCTCCATCACTGTCACTCGTCACTTGGACAAACTGAGAACGGTGAGTCAAGTAACTCTCAAACCACTTTACTGTCTCAGGCTGACATCCATAGTAAGATAACTTCAATAGGAGGAGTGAGGTATTAATGGAGTCAAAAGTACGCGAAAAATCTAGTAAGACCAGCAGGATACCCATGCCCTTATCCCTAGCTTCCAGAATATTCCCAACCACATCAAGAAGAGCTGTGGCTGTGCTCTGCCCCTTGCGAAAACCCGATTGACAAGCGGTAAAATGCTGTGTTCCTCAAGGTAAGACCGTAGCTGGTTAGAGACAACCTTCTCCAGGATCTTGGAGAGGCAAGGTAGTAAACTAATCGGGCGAAGTTCTTTCACGCTGGTAGGATTAGAAACTTTAGGGATGGGTCTAACTATTGCCAATTTCCACAGATCCGGGAAAGATGAGGTGGTGATGGAACGGTTAATGATTTAATGATGGCCGTTATAGCTGCAAGGGTCCGAGGAAGGGTCATCATCAGAATCTCAAAAGAGATATGGTCACAACCCTGTTCATTGGACATGAGATTATGCAACAGGAAAGGACCAGTGGTCTCCCGTCCCACATTGGGCGCACCGGGCGTCGGCGAAAGGGAAACAACGCCCTTGTTGCGAACGAACGTTTCGCTCCCTTTTGTTATTTTGTTGCAACACTGTGTCAGCAAGCTGTCATCGATTTGACAGCTTTTGATTGAGTTGACAGTTGACACATGACTTGTAATAAACGTGTTTGCCGGTGCGAGACGGAAAAATGTCGGTCTAGAACTGGTATTTTGAAATCGAGTTGTAACCAGCCGATATAAATATCCGAAATTGTGTCTCCATGCGCGAATAGTATTGTGCCCCGCTTGGGCCTTTGTTTTTGTGACTATATTTCGCGCGGAGCGAGGTATTTTGTGTCAACAACGTGTCTGGTGGCAGCCGGAGCTTCCGGTCCAGAAAACGTCAGTTATCCCTTCTTCCCTAGTATTATATACGAGTATATCGGCCCACGTTAACCTTCGACCACGCACGGTTTGAATGACTCCAGGGGTCCACCACGGGAATCAAGGTGAGTAATTCGTGTACTTGTCCCACTTCCCACCTGTCAGACAGGAACCAGTATCTATCTTTAAAGAACAAACCCCTAGCGACCGCTGCCGTTTACCGTGGTTTCGCGGGTATGGACCTGGTTGGATACAAGAGTCGCAGCACTGCTATGGGCCCCAGTATTCGGCTCTTGGCTTTGTCATCCGAAGTCCTGTATTAAACAGCATTTTTCCAGCCCTCCCTAATGGATCCAAGGACGACGGATTCGGAGACATTCATTGCCTCCCCGCGCATAAATCAGGACTCGAGATGGCAGCGCGACGTGTTCCACGCGCGCCTCTCTACGATGTAAAACAGGGGGTAACACCTCACTGAACCTTACAAAAAGGCGACTATTCACAATTGTTCGAAGGACTTTTTTATCTAACGCTTGGACAAACCTCCGCAGTATGTACTAACTGTGATAACAATATGAAGTATTACAAACACCTAACCTAATTCCCGGTAGCTTAGCAAGTTTGCAGGCGGTCCTATCTGTTTGGGTGTGTTTCTGCTCTCAGAGTAGGTATAGTATAGCTGTTTATTACCTACCTAACAATATAGAATATTTTGTTTACTTGCTTCTTTAAAATGATGAGGTACTCAATTCGTTAAAATCTTTGTTATTGTAGTACACACATGAAAAGTGTCAAGGGATCAAGTACACTTATAACTATAAAAAAAATATCCAATTAATATTTACCAAATTTAGCCTTCCAGACTGGTCTTTTGCTTTAATTTCTATGTTTAAGTTAACAACGTATACCTACATTAAGTAAAAATTAAAAAAAAATATGCTGTTTTTGGTTAATTGTGGGCAATTAACTTATGTTAATGTCGTCAATTAGGGTTACACTAGTCGAAAATTCTTCTATACAAACGTAGTCTAGGGATTACTCCACTGTTTGACGATGTACGTTCATAAAAAAAATGATATCAATTTGTAACAAATTTTGAAAGTTATGAGCGTCGAAAGTTCCATATTTCAACACTAATTTTAACGGATCTTTGGGCGGCAATAAATACCATAACAAGAAGGAAAATTGTAAAACGGCCACCATACGGATAGATTAGTAGTTCAACAATGCAAATATTTTAATTTTGAAAATATACATTTAGTAGTTTTTTCGTAATATCTAAAGACTCCCAAAGGTCTGTTTATAAAATTTCGCGAGCTCGTTTTCGTCCTAAATCATCATCCAGTTTGTTACAAACTTGCAAAAGTGCTAATTCGTACGCGAACTAGCTTCTTACTGCTCATCACAGCATCTATGTCTTTCGCACGAGTTGTCGGATGAGATAGCAGGCATTTTAACCCCGCGCACAAAATAGTTCGTGCCGTCGACTAGTGTACCCTTAAATACCAAAAAAGGCATAAATGAGGCTTTTTTAATTTATTGTAAAGATAAAATTAATAATCTGTGTTTCCGCCACTAACACGAATCACACAATCACAACGATTTGGCATGCTTAAAATCAGTTTATCCCAATCACAGTGAGGAATGGCCGCCCACGTTATATCTAACAATACAAAAATATGTTATGGGGTATGCACGGCATCCATACTCGGCAGAGGTCTTCTTTGGAGCATGCGTGCTCAATTGGGTTGTGGTCTGGCAATTGAGCAGGCCACGGCAGAACGTTGATGCGAGCATCGGCAAGAGTGCGTGTTACGAATCTAGCCGTGTATGCATTACTCGAAACGAATCACCCAATCAGCGTCGAAAATGATGGGATGATCACGTCTGAAACAATCTTCTCCGCAAATATTTGAGCATTGGGTTGCCCATGATCCAAATGAGATCTGTTCTTTCACCGATCCAAATACCGGCCCAAACAATTATTGGGGAACAATCCATATGAATGAACTTCCTGACAAAATTTCAAACGTTCTTGACGTCCAGAGGTTCTCCAAACTCAAGTATGTCTCGTATCCCGCTTCATACCGACACTCATAGAAAAAGCAAACACAAAGTCAGTCTTCTTCCTCCCAATTTCTGTGTTAGTGTGCCCATTGTAAAAGGGGCCTAACAATTGCGGGGTGCTATAAGTGGAACTCTCAACGGCCTTCGGGAACGCAGACCCACTTCACGTAAACGATTTCGGATGGTTTGGTCGCTTATCAGCAATCCTGAAGAGCTGTGGCGCCTCGTAGCTAACATCACGGCGGTCATGGTACGATTCCTCCATGTCGCTGGGCCGCGCTGCCTGTGATACTTTAACGGGTCCAGAACTCCAGAGGCGGCTTATGACGTTCTGTATAGTGCCCAGAGCGACAGCTTCAGTACGTTGCCTGGAACCAGTCTGCAACATTCCGACGGCTCTTATCATCTTTTCTCGTGTCAAATGATGTCGTCGCTCAAGTTTTTTTTTTTAAAAGGTTGTAAAAACGTATTTTGTGCCGATGTATCTGAACTGTGCACCCGTACCGCGTACGCGTACGGGTGCACAGTTCAGTACGCGTACGCGGTACGCGTATTTTATCCCAACTAGGGATACCTGACACGATCTTGTTGTATAAGGTAATAAACGACAAATACAATTAATCCAACAGAGGTAGGTACTTAGATCGACTTCTATCTTATCCCTTTGATGTTTATTTATAGGACGGTACTTACCTAATCCTAATCAGTTATCATAATCACGGATCCAACTGATTTTATATCATGAACATCATCGATCAACACCTGCTATCAATGAAGCTGTCTCACTCTCGCTGTACCTACTGCCACTGCTTGTTACAAATTAAATTTGTTAATGGTAAATGTAATGTAAATGACATCAAGTCATAATGTTTTCTATTTTTTAGGGTTCTGTACCTACAGGGTTCATATAAAGCCCTAGGTAGAGCTCTCGCTCATCCGTCTGTCTTTCCCTCTGACATAGCAGTGTAGCGGTTAAACCGTTGAAGCTAGTCTTCGTATTGCACTGTTTATGTATTTTACTGACCTTAAGCCAAATAGGTAAAAATTGCGAGTGGGACTTCCATCCATACAAATAAAGGGGGAGTGAAAAATCTGTCCTACCCCAGCATGTGTATAATTTTAGAGCTCTTTTATTATTTAGCTAGTAACACTGTATTTTTATTTTTAAAAGTAGGTAATGACAAATAAAGTCATGAGGGGCCGTCAAAGTCAGCCAAGGATACGACGAAGAAGAAGAAGCTCTCTCTGCGTTAGCTTTTTTTATAAAAAAAATTGTTACCAAGTGTTTTTTAATATAATTTCCATTGAATCAAGGAACTAGGAGAGAACTTGAAAAAGCGATTTTTCCTAGTGTCGCGGCAGGTTATTTAAATTTATCAGTTTGTTTGAAGCCTTTTCAGAAAGTTAGTTTTACGCTTCGATAATAATGTACTTAAATAATTACGCCGGACTAGTTACGATCGATTTAGATAGCTTCTGCTTACAAAGCATCGGTTCGGAAAACAATAATAAGGCATGATTTCGTATAAGAACACGAAGATTGAGAATATGTATCAGAAAGAAGCAAGCTATAGCAACAATGACTTACTGTTGTCGGTGCTGTCGAAGTCCCCGCTCGCGGCCATGCTGTCGCCGCGCCGCCTGCCGCGCGATTGTGTCGGTGTGTCGTGTGTGGTGTGTGCGGCGGCGGCCGGCGCCACAGTGCGGACTGCGTGTCCGTGCGCCGCGCCGCAGTATCACTAATTTTCGCACCCTTCTAGATACACCTACATAAATGGTTTGTCGTGAATGAGATCATCTTGTGACCATTCTGACATCAGTTTTTTAAGTTATTAACGCTTGCGAGTGATTTTTAGGGTTCCGTACCCAAAGGGTAAAAACGGGACCCTATTACTAAGACTCCGCGATCCGTCTGTCTATCTGTCTGTCTGTCCGTCTGTCACCAGGCTGTATCTCATGAACCGTGATAGCTAGAGAGTTGAATTTTCACAGATGATGTATTTCTGTTGCCGCTATAACAACAAATACTAAAAACAAAATAAAATAAATATTTAAGTGGGGCTCCCATACAACAAACGTGATTTTTTTACCGTTTTTTGCGATAATGGTACGGAACCCTTCGTGCACGAGTCCGAATCACACTTGGCCGGTTTTAGTATTTGGAATATAATAACAAATAGCTATATTTGTGTTATGAATCACAAAAATACTTACCGCAATATCTTTCGTTGCAATTGTGTATATCTTCACTTACCTACAATAAGACATACCGTTAACATCAACCGAGCACACTGCCTACTACCAACCGGAGCCTTCCAGCATCGCATTTGGTTGTTTTGGTTAGTGACATAACGAAGATAAAAGAAAGTCATTCACCTAAATAAGAACAATCTATTACACAAGTGTACGACGCCGACGTACGTATACCTAATGCCTACCATCAGTAGCAGGGAGAGGCACTCAAGTGTACTTATGTGTTAGTTATGGATACATTTGTTATTAAATCATTAATTAAGAATTGCGTGTAATAAAGAGGAAATCAACATACAGCACTAGCCCCGAAGGCATTCGCTTCAGTTATACATGTAGTAGCTGTACAAATCAACATACAGCACTAGCCCTGAAGGCATTCGCTGCAGTTATACATGTAGTAGCTGTACAAATCAACATACAGCACTAGCCCCGAAGGCATTCGCTGCAGTTATACATGTAGTAGCTGTACAAAATAAAGAGGAAATCAACATACAGCACTAGCCCCGAAGGCATTCGCCGCAGTTATACATGTAGTAGCTGTACAAAATAAAGAGGAAATCAACATACAGCACTAGCCCCGAAGGCATTCGCTGCAGTTATACATGTAGTAGCTGTACAAAATAAAGAGGAAATCAACATACAGCACTAGCCCCGAAGGCATTCGCCGCAGTTATACATGTAGTAGCTGTACAAAATAAAGAGGAAATCAACATACAGCACTAGCCCCGAAGGCATTCGCTGCAGTTATACATGTAGTAGCTGTACAAAATAAAGAGGAAATCAACATACAGCACTAGCCCCGAAGGCATTCGCTGCAGTTATACATGTAGTAGCTGTACAAAATAAAGAGGAAATCAACATACAGCACTAGCCCCGAAGGCATTCGCTGCAGTTATACATGTAGTAGCTGTACAAAATAAAGAGGAAATCAACATACAGCACTAGCCCCGAAGGCATTCGCTGCAGTTATACATGTAGTAGCTGTACAAAATAAAGAGGAAATCAACATACAGCACTAGCCCCGAAGGCATTCGCTGCAGTTATACATGTAGTAGCTGTACAAAATAAAGAGGAAATCAACATACAGCACTAGCCCCGAAGGCATTCGCTGCAGTTATACATGTAGTAGCTGTACAAAATAAAGAGGAAATCAACATACAGCACTAGCCCCGAAGGCATTCGCTGCAGTTATACATGTAGTAGCTGTACAAAATAAAGAGGAAATCAACATACAGCACTAGCCCCGAAGGCATTCGCTGCAGTTATACATGTAGTAGCTGTACAAAATAAAGAGGAAATCAACATACAGCACTAGCCCCGAAGGCATTCGCTGCAGTTATACATGTAGTAGCTGTACAAAATAAAGAGGAAATCAACATACAGCACTAGCCCCGAAGGCATTCGCTGCAGTTATACATGTAGTAGCTGTACAAAATAAAGAGGAAATCAACATACAGCACTAGCCCCGAAGGCATTCGCTGCAGTTATACATGCAGTTATACCGTGCGCCCTTTTATGACCTACTGATAAAATAAGCCACTAAGACAATCAAACTTTCATGCTACGCTGCCGTGTGTCCTGTGTCGAGATCACAATGTGTATTGACAGATAGTAAACATCTGCTGTGCTCACTAGCCGCGCTAATATTTATTTAATAAATGATAAATAACATGTTTAGTACGCCTTGAGATGAGTGTGTGTACTGAACAATCTAAACAAGATAACAGACTGCAATCTGTAGTGATTGCTTCCTCATAAGCAGCTTGCTTTAAGAAAGTGATATAGGTATCTACGTTGTCTCATGAAAAATGTTCAAGTAATCGCGGGCCAGAGCCACAACTAACGTAAAATAAATTCGGTAAAACTGTTACTTCCTTCCTATTTGTTTATTTATCTACCCTTCCTTTTTATTTGTTTATTTATCTACTTAAGTTAAAGATATTTTTAGCCTTTACCTATTGGTAACGAATTTTTTTCATTACACTTACATGGGGTCTCTGAGACCCCTATACTTTCTAGTTAAAAATTACACATTATATTGGATAAAGAGAACAATTTTTTTTTTTCTTAAAGAAGTTTATTAGTCAGTAATGGAAAAAAAATCTTTCATTCAATTTTACGAATTAATTAAAAATGTCTTTGGCGACGAAATCATTAATATGTACAGGTATACGTATGTAAACCTAATGAATAAATAAAATATGTACAACCTAATGTTTTAAATAATTACGTCTAAACAAAAAACAAAGAAATGGCTTATCATCAAAGCAGTCATGGGACAGTGCAGGCAAGCTGGTGGTTATACTAACTATCCTACAAATATCAAAAACGATGTACTTTTGACGGGCCAGAAACGAGAACAGGATCTTCAGGATAAATACTTTTATTCTCTTCAAATGTACACTGTAGATAAATCAACCTTCCTCCACGAGTCTCCAAAAAAGAATCCTCCTTGGCGCATTGACCGTTAAGTCCATGCGCCCATAGACTAATATATAACATGCGGCATCTTTCCCGCCAAAAACTCACATCCGTTAGTGTATTGACCATTGATTCAATACACCATTTTAAATTACCCGCGCGCAGACATTTGGCAGTATATTCACCAAAAATTTAAATAACATGAACACAGACATCCGTTGAGTCAATACACCATCTATTTATATAAATAATTAATCTAACTAAATAGGTACAAAAGTAGTATTTAATTACACTAAAAGTTAGTTAATATAAAAATTCAGTGGATAACTTCCCAGAAATCCCTATTTCTGGAAATGAAATAGCTGACAAGCTTGCTGCAGAAGCTATTACGGACGGCATAATTATACCCAGTAATCCCTATATTACGGAGCTTATCCCTAGTGTGAAAAAGTTTTGTTTTAGTTTGTGGGAGAACCACTTTAATATTATAACTGCTTTGTAGAGACTGCTGGAAAGGGTTTGTGGTATAGAACTATCCAACAGGAACTGCCTCGGATTCCTTGGTTTGATGTTGGTAATCTTTCAAGAGAACTTTTAATTTTAGCGTTTAGAGTAAGGTCTGGTCATATACCTACCAATAGCTTTTTAAATTTGATGGGTGTAAAACCATCCCCCTTTTGTAACATTTGCTTACAGAAATTGGATGATTTGTACCACATTTTGCTGGAATGTAGTGCTTTCGATGATTTAAGGTCTTTGTTGTTTGAGGCGGTTGGCGGTGATGTGTACGGTGGTGGAGTTAATGTATTGCTTGGGAGGCCTCTTTCGGAACAAAGTATTAAAATTTATAAATTTGTTAGGGAAGTGTTTTTGAGACGAAGTAATTGTTTTTTTTATTTTTTTTATTTTCCGTTGGCTTTGGATTGTTGGGAGCGCTGCATTTCATCGAAATGTTAGATAGGTTTATTTTATAGGTTTTTTTAAATTTTAATTATTTGTTGTACAATACACATAATGTATAACCTTACGAGGCTGGCTTGGCGCATCAGCGCAAAAAGCCTCATTAAATAAATGATTCAAAAAAAAAAAAAAATACACTAAAATGCTAACAGTCGGCCTTGCCTGACACTTACACGTCCCGTGGAAAGACAATGAATTTAACAAAACAAAATCTAATTTTATACCACTCCCCCTCTAAAAAGCTTATTTTATTCACTGAAAACAGTGAATAAAAAGCACTTTTACTCACTGTTTTGGTGTTTGAATTTAGAACACACCAATATATATTTGACGTCCATCTCAATGCTATACAACCTCCTTGCGCATCAAATACTCGATACAAACTCCTTGTGCAAAGAATATTCGACTTTCAAACTTCTTCATCGATTTAATTTTCAGTTTGTTAATATTTAGGATTGCAATCATGGTATAATAATATACTCCGTATACTTCGCCTGGTAGACTCTTTACAGGATGGCCCAAGACTACGTCACGATAAGTGTTACCATTGGTTGTCCTTTTCAGAAAAAATTGGTACTTTCTCATTTAGTTAATGAAAATAAAATAAATTACTAACTAGCTTAACTATTTAGTAACTCGTTTGATTCACCTATTTAGTGTTAAATAAATTTATATACTGAATTATTAATTCATAATTGCTTTGTTAAGTTAAAAAATGTATTTTGCTCGGGTAATTCAATCACAAACAGTGGCAACACATCGAATTGACAAGTGTGACACTGACAACTCGCCATTTCATCGCTATTGTCGTGTCGCTCACACCTATAGCGTTGTTTCGCTCGGTGAGCAAAATACTGTGGTTCTCAAAGATTTGTGGTGAACCCGTGAACTATGAAAGATACACAAGGAAATTTGTTCCGTACTAAACTGTAAAAACAGAAGTCTAAAAGACGGCGTAATAAGATTGTTTTTCTTTTCCCAACGCCGAGACGCTGCCATATGCGTGGCTTCAATATTGTAACTAACTTCAACTAAAAGAACGGGTATGTGCCTTTTTACATATTATTTTATTTATCTACGCGTTGTAAATTCCATAATTTAAGGCATATAATTCCATAATTGTGTCAATACGGCTGTACGCCCGAACTTAACCTAAGCTAATTAGTTTTGACTTATTTTAGTCATGCCAAGTTTTGTGGGTTTTCGTCCCGAACTAAATGAAGTTGGTTCATTTTATCAAGACGCAGCGTGTAACTTTTACAACATTTGTTTTGTCAGAGACATTGTATACCTAGACCTCAGATCAAATAATAAGTCAAGATGGAATGTTACAAACAACAAGGTGACGCCGGTTAAAACTTCGCCTTGCCGTATACATACACAATTACACGTACAACGAAACTACGCCTTAGCTTGTCAGTCAAGCTCTCAGATCAAATAAAAAGTTCGACAGACAAGCTAAGCCGTAGTTTCGGTCCGTGTCTCAGTAACCGTGGCTTGGTCACCCACAGTAAAGCGAAGAGGAACCCGAGGACGGGCCGCTCGTCAGGGCTTTGACCGATTAAGCCGACGACGTAGCGGCCAACAAGTAGGTTGCGATGCCGCTTGGCAACAGGTGAAATTGCATCTGAGGCGAGCCGCGATGTCAGCGGAGCGGCCCATACGATATCGTGGCTGAGGGTTGGAGACCGTGGCGGGAGAGGAGTGCCGTTATTACGGTGCGCCGCTCTCCCTACCTTCCGCGGCCTGGACGAGGTCGCCACCGTCTGATTGCGGACGTGGTCGGCCGAAAAGTGGTAGGTGGCGGGGCCACTTCCCGCACTAACAAAACTACAAGTCGAAGAAGCACAAGAGAAAAAACTGTCATTTAAGTCGACAGGATCAGGATCAATCATATATAAATACGTACACAATATAAATATAATAAAATGAAAAGAATAAAACTATTTTACACAAAACTAAACAAATTAAAACTAAACTTATAGGCTGGTTAACTTTAAAATAAAATAACCACCCTAACTCACTGGTGAGTTGGATAAAATTGTACAAGTCATCCACAATCAGCGTACAACGAAACACAATATGACAGTACCAATAAACATCATCGTACTGCGTACAACGAAACACACCATGTCAGGACGTGAAACGTCAAGGCTACATATCAGTAATCTGTGCTGTCAAGCTGACAAGTCAATGACAAAGACAGTTCAGTTTGGATCTTGGATGACTTGTCGTAAATTAAAATTTATTCACTATCACTAAAATATTAACTATGTAATTATACCGACATCTTAATTATCAAAGGAGAGTGGTAGAATGAAGGTGACGCGGCAAGTTACAAATATTTAAGTACCGGCACAAAAACAACTAAAAGTGATCGTACACACCGGCTCAATTAAGAAGTAGATTGGCGAACGGACAAAACAATAACAATATTAATTACGCCGGCGCGTCTTCCTTTGATCTCTAGAAGGTGTAGCAGCAGTCGCAATCGTGTTCACATTCGTTGATGAAGAATGTTCCCCAGCCTGTGTAGCGTTACTAGATCCGCTAGTAGCTTTGGGGAACCGCGACACCAGAGCTTGAAGTTCCCCCGGAGTTTCAATCTTGTGGCGCTTGGAATCAGATGTGATGATCACGATCTTGCCCTCCACCGACCAGCAACTCTGGACCCCAAAATGCTTGCGCGCATCCATAAAAGTGCGGTGCCTTGTGTGTGTCAGGAATTCTGAGATAGTGGTGCCCGTGCCTTTTAGAGACTTCTTGTTTTCCCAGATCATATGTCTGTGCTCAGTGGTATACAACCTGACTAGTATAGGCCTAGATTTGCCTCGTGCAAAACCCAACCTATGGCAGATATGGATGCTGTCCTTCCTAATTTCAGGCAAGTTCATTTGGTTGGATATCACTTTGTGAACCACTTCAGGCAACTTTTCTCCGGGATGCTCAGTGATACCATGGAATAGGAGTACCTTCCTCCGCATCAAGGTTTCATGTCTGTCCAGTCCCTGAGACAACATCTCAATTTGGTTCTTAAATTTTGAGAGTGCCTGCCATACAAACAATTTAAATTCAGTGAACTCACTTGCTAATGCTGTTATATCCACTGTAGGCCGGGTTTCAGAGGACGCTTTCTTAAGCTTTTTCTCGTAGTCTGCCATCCGTGAATTGAACAACTCCTCAAGATCTGCCAGACTAGTTGCCAATTTGGAGTCCATGGTATGTGTGAAAAAAAAAAAAATAGAAGTATAAGATACCCGAAAGACTTGAAAATAGTAAGTAGTGAGCGTAGGGTGGTAAGTATTGATAAAATATTATTAAAACATTAAAAATTCTATTAAAAATGAATTAAAATAATTTAAAACTGGGAGCTGTCGAAAAGTCGTGTTTACCCTGCGTCTACCCTCAAAATTGTGTGTCTCGGTATAATTCGCCTACCGGTCACCTATAGGCTGAGCACACACACTAGATGCTTACGTGGTACGTAGCGAAGGCCCGCCATTGCTCGGAAGAGATTTTTAACTAGCACCTTGTAATTTTATAAATAACTAGTATTTGCTTGGTGCGCGAGCTGCAAGCAGCTCGCGTGTTGTTGTCCCTACACCTACCCAACACTAACCCAAAACCAACCCTACACCTACCCTACACCTACCCTACACCTACCCTACACCTACCCTACACCTACCCTACACTTTGTTCCAAAAAACATAACCCTAATGTTTGCATTCGTCGCCAGGCACTGATCAGGGATCCCTACGCGGAATCCGTAAAAAAAAGATTCGCCAAAACGGGGGAGGGGGGGGGAGAAGGTGGGCAAGGGGGTCATCTTTGAAAAATGGTTTGTTTGTGACTATAGCATTACCCCTTTATATGAATCTGAAAAAAGAAATGTTCCAAGTCTCTCAACTGCCGGGGCGAGGGGGTCAACTTTGAAAAATGGTCTTTACTTTTCAGAGCCTCCTCTAAACGAATCCGTAAAAAACAAAAAATACGGGTATCTTAGTTTCCGAGAAACCATAGAGGGGGGGAGGAGGGGGGGGGGGAAAGGGGAGGTTTGGCACTTTTCCCATACTCACGGGAGTTACTTGTTTACGAATCTGTCAAAATATACACACCTCCCCCTCCACCATCTGGGAGAACAATAAATTATGTCAATGAAACAAAAACAATAGACGACTTGCATAATAGATTCAGAGACGTATTTTCAGACAAATTAGGTAAATTTAATAAGTTCGAGGTCAAATTAAGGTTAAAAGATAGTTCAGTGCCATTATTTTTCAAAGCGCGTCCGATCGCTTTTGCATTGCGAGACAAGGTAGATAAAGAGATACTTAGGGATACTTAAACAGGTTGATCACTCGGAGTATGCATCACCCGTAGTGCCAGTCTTAAAGCGCAATGGTAGTGTTAGGTTGTGTGCAGACTATTCTGTAACGATAAATAAACAATTAGTTGTTGAACAATACCCGCTGCCAACAGTCTACGAACTGTTTTCAAAATTGCACGGAGGTCAACAGTTCTCTAAGTTAGACCTATCCATGGCCTACTATCAATTTGTTTTAGATGATGACTCACAAAAAATTACATGCATAAATACTCACCGCGGATTGTTTCAGTATACACGTATGGTTTTTGGTTTAACCAGTGCACCGTCTATTTTTCAGCGCGCTATGGAAAACCTATTGTCAGGTATGGACGGTGTGTTACCTATTCAATACAGCCGATAGCGAAAATGTTTATACCTAAGGTGGGTAAAATGTCAAGGGATCCAACAAAATTGGCAATGCCAAGATGCAGAACAGCGTACTGCCAGAAAAACACTGGTCGAATGGCAATAAAGATATTTAATAATATACCGAAGTTTATTAGAGAACTGCGAACCAGCTTATTTCAAAAGCATCTTAGAGCATGGCTTATCGAAGGTTGTTTTTATACGATTGAGGAATTTATGAACTCTAGGTCAAATGGGAAAATTGCATGACATTAAAATTAAATTTGACATGTTTATTTTGATCGATTAATTTATTTAGATCCCATGATAAAGTTGACATTCTAAACAATTTGTAATTTATTTATTTTTATTTATTTTTTTGATTTTTATTTTACTGTAGATAATTTTTGATTGAGCATTGCTTTATTTTTTGACATTGGAATTTTTTTCATTGAATAAATTAGAATATAATAATTTGTTTGGTTCTCGTGTTAAATTTGACATCTGCCTACATGTGTAAATATGTAATTTAATTATTTTTCTTTGACATTTGTAATTTGATATTTATTGTAGGTATTGTGGATGATTATTGATTTAGTATTTTTTGACATTGGAGTTTGTTTTGTTTAAATCGAGTAAATAAGAATCATCATAATCACAAAATTTGCATGCCGAATTTAGTAGGCGGAATATGAAGAACTATTGTGTGTGTATTATAAGATCTGTACCATACCATATTTCAGGCAAATAAATGAATCTATCTATGTCTTTTAGACGATGTCCTAATTACAGCCGATGGACCGGGTTTACATTTACAACGGTTAACGGCAGTGTTACAGAGGCTGCAAGACTAACATTACAAAAAGAAAAGTGCGAATTTTTTAAGAATGAGTTAAACTACTTATGGTATGTTATTAACAAAGACGGGTAAAAAAAATCATCTGATAAAGTAATAGCAATTGATAAATCCCCAATACCCACAGATATAGGCAAACTTCAATCGTTTTTAGGATTAGTTAATTATTACCGTAATTTCGTACCTAAGGCGTCTGAAATCTTAAGTCCCTTATACGATCTTTTAAGGAAGGGTGTCAAATGGCATTGGGCTGACGAACATCAAAGAGCGTTCGTAGAAATAAAAAAACATTTAACGTTGGATCAGGTGTTAGCGTATTTCGACCCAAATGCAAAGTTAATCCTCACGGTGGACGCTTCACCTAATGGGTTAGGTGCTATATTATCGCAAAGTGATAAGGATGGATGCGAGCGTCCTATTTCATTTGCGTCCCGCACTCTGAACACAGCTGAAAAACGTTATTCTCAAATTCAGAAAGAGGCAACGGCTATTATTTTTGGAGTCCGAAGATTCCATCAGTACTTGTATGGTAAGTCAGATCCGTTCATTCTTCGCACCGATCACAAGCCCGTATCTAACAGTGCGGTCAAAAGCCGTGCTCGGCTTTGACCAGAATATTGAAGCACTGAAGAGATGCTCAGCTTTGAGAGGCTCAAAAGCTCGCCATCCTTTGTTGTTCCCTAAAGGAGGAGCGTTGGCGAAATCGTTGCGTGGGCATTCATAATGCCCACGCAGGTTGCATCGCCCTCGTAGTCATTTTGCGGCGTGAATTTTGGATTTTGTCGGCAAAGCGCACTATTCGTGGCATGATTTTCAAATGTATGCAGTGCTATCGTTCGAAGGCTACTCCCACTCAACCCATGATGGGTGATTTGCCATCCGATTGAGTAACTGAGAGTAGGCCATTTGCTTTTGTTGGAACTGACTTGCTGGTCCCTTCTTGGTGAAGACTTCTCAACTTCGTAATACTAAGTCTGTCAAGGCCTATTTGTGTGTGTTCGTCTGTCTGGCCTCCAAGGCGGTTCCTTGGAACTTGTAACCGCCCTCCGCACGGATGCGATCGTAGCAGCGCTAGATAGATTTGTTTCCCGCCGAGGACTACCATTTTTGATCCGTTCTGATAGCGGTGCTAATTGTAAGGGCACTGATAGATAATTTAAGATTTGCAATGTCCCAAATGGGAATTAATTGACATTTTGAAGCCGTTGTAAAAGAAGAAAAAACGCATCTCCGCCGTGTTATTGGTGAAACTATTTTCACATTCGAGGAACTTGTTTTGGTATTTTGTAAAATTGAGGCCGTCCTCAATTCGCGACCTCTCTGTCCGATCTCCTCAGACCCAAATGACCTGGAAGTCATGACCCCTGGTCATTTCTTGATTGGTCAGGCCCCACAACGCCCTGCCGGAATACCCCCTCATGGAGGTTAAATCTTGAGTTTCTCCAACCGATGACCCAAAGTTTCTGGCATCGTTGGTCTTTATTTGCAAATCTTGCAGCAACACGTTAAGTGGACTGACATAACTGACCCTCCCAAAGTCGGAGACCTTGTACTTTTTAAAGAATCTAATTTGTTGCCTTTGTATTGGCGTCGTGGACGCATAGTAGATATATTTTATGGGTCTGACGGGAGTTCTCAGAGTTGCGAAGGTCATCGTCGGAGATTCGGTTTTGAAGCGAGCAGTGGCAAGTTTAGCACGCTTGCCCATTTATTAGCGGACATAACTCCTGTACGGTCTCATCGCCGTACATTTTTCTGCTTACGCTGTAACCTACTTTAGACCAGCGATGCGCGTCACGATTGCGCGTTATAAAAATAACCTTATTAACTAATTTAATCGTAGTAAACATACAAGTGTGTGACTATCAACAACTGAGAGAAATAATCGCCTCCGCTCAAGTACTGTAACTTACTCTCAATAAACTTAACTGCATCTTAGTGGAACGCGTTTCTCTTCACTAACTTAACTTACAAACCTTCACGACAAATTACATGTACGGACTTACAACCCGTACATTTATGAAGTTTATTGAGAGTAAGTTACAGTACTTGAGCGGAGGCGATTATTTCTCTCAGTTGTTGATAGTCACACACTTGTATGTTTACTACGATTAAATTAGTTAATAAGGTTATTTTTATAACGCGCAATCGTGACGCGCATCGCTGGTCTAAAGTAGGTTACAGCGTAAGCAGAAAAATGTACGGCGATGAGACCGTACATATTGGCAACCCCTAAAGAAGTTAAGATGAGTAAAGAGAGAGAAAGAACCGCCTGTACAAAGTTAAGGCTTAATGTTAAAGTAAGTATACAATTAATCAAAAGTAAAGGCAATGTTGTCTCGATGCCCTTGAGGTTGAGTGTGGCAGACGTGGTCGCGCGCCTGCTGGTTTTCGTCTCTGGCAGTCTGCTGTCGAGGTCCCATTGGCTGAAGTTCGATGTCTTCATGTTTTGGCTTCGTATTTGTTGTCCTCGGAAGTCGTTTCCTGAGCCGTACATCTCCTTTAATGAGATGTAAGACTTCTTTCCAAAGTTCACGGCGATGTACTCTGACGATAACTGCATCAATTTGAATTTTTCCTCAGTTTTAAAAGGTATAGCGATAGCCCGGTAGTAGGTGAAGTCCTCATCCGAGATCAACGGAATGTGAACTTCGAACATAAAGTAGTTTTTTGTTATTCGTGCTTTCACGTAGAGCAGTTTGTAAAGTTCCTTGATATCTTGTTTGATGTTGGTCGTCGGTAGTGTCAGAGTTCTCGGCAGTTTGCCGGCTATGTCTTCCATTTGTTTGACTAGGCTGACTGGTGATATCAAGTGCACGTCCATGTGCCCACTGTAGACATTCGTGAGGGTGTTTAGGAGCATTGTTTGAATTTCTTTAAGATTTCGTAATAGTAATGATGCTGTGAGCGAAGCGGAGTTGAAGTAGCTTGTAGCCATCATTATTTGTATGTCTGTTTCAATGTTGCCCAAATTCGACTTAGTTTCATTCATGAAGCGTTCTATCATTTTGCATTGTAATTTAATGTTTTCATCGTTTTTTTTCAAAACATCGTTTTGTAGTTGCATAATTGACGTTTGGTTTTTTGCGAGTTCGCGTAAATAGTTTTCGTTGCGTTGAATGGCATCGATATCTTGGTGATATTTGTCAGCAAATCTCTGGTCTAAGACGCCGAATAAGCTGTTTGCTACCATGCCTACTCCGTCGATTAAGCCGCGTTTCTTGCGTGTTGATAAATGCTTGTGCGGAGCCAGCAGGATCGTATTGTAGAAGTTGAGTAGTTCCATCTCGTGTGAAAGTTGATCTGTCGTAGCTTGGCAATAGCTTTGATGGATTTTCTGGCATAAGCTATTTACACCGTTGACGTAGTTTTCAATGTTTTGAACGCCTTGCCAGTAGTTAGTTAGATTGTAGTACGTAAGCAAAGTCCATTCGTCGTGAATGAGTTCAATTTTGCCTATGGTGTCATAATAAATCGGCCGCTCGGGTTCCAGGTTTGTAATCTGAATTCCTGACCTTTGTTGCGTACCATATGATCCATTCACGAATATCAACATTGTGAGAATACACATCAAAATGTTTGTAAGACATTTTTTCGTTGACTGTTTTGTTGTGGTAGGTCTTTTAGTTTTGTCAGCGTTTTGTAAGTCCGTCTGACATTCTTCACTATCTCTGTTGCAAGTAGTTTCGATGGGTAGAGCAGATAGTTTCACAATTGGTCGTTTGATGACACCGGTTTGTGTTTTCAGGGTTGTCACTCGAACGTATCCGTCGGCTCCAGGGTGTAATTTCAGCACCCGTCCCATGGCCCATTTTCCTGGCGGCAAATTGTTGTCCCGGACTAGTACGATGTCCCCCTCGTTGAGGTTTTTCTTAGGATTGTTCCATTTGCTGCGCCTTTGAAGTTGTGTTAGATAGTCGTTTGACCAATTTTTCCAAAATTGTTGGTACATGTGTTCCGTTAGCTGCCATCGTCGGCGTAGATCTATGTTATGTTTTTCATTGTAGTCTGCTCGTGGTAGAGACATTGTTGGTCCCCCCGTTAGAAAGTGACCTGGTGTCAGATAGTTATAGAATTCTTCGGGGTCCTCAGTAAGCTGGCAAAGTGGCCTGGAGTTCATGCATGCTTCTATGTTCGCAAGCAAGGTAGTAAACTCCTCGTACGTCAGTTTTTGGTCTCCTAACACCCGACGAAGGTGATACTTCATCGACTTGACCGCTGCTTCCCATAGTCCACCAGCGGTTGGCCAAGCGGGTGCATTGAAGTGCCATTGTACTCCCATGTCAGCAATACTATTGAAGAAGTCTGGCGATAAGATTTGCTTGAAGTCTTCAAACTCTTTCTGAAGCAATCTTGATGCGCCGATAAAGTTCGTACCACAGTCCGAGTAGACGTGACCTGGTGTACCGCGCCTGGAGCACATTCTCTGGAAGGCTGCTATGAATGTTTCGGTGCTTAAGTCCGATGCGAGTTCGATGTGTACAGCCTTAGTTACCATGCACACGAATATGCATATGTAACCCTTTGAGGTCCGCACTCCCTTTCCTTTGTTAAGTTTGACTTCCACGTGTCCTGTGAAGTCAACTCCTGTGTGGGTGAACGGTCGCGATGGTGTCACACGTTGTGGTGGTAGTTCTCCCATGAGTTGGTTTAACTCCGATGGGTTGTAGCGGTGGCAACGCACACAGCGCCGTAGTTCAGCTTTTACCGCTCTGTTGCCGCCAACGATCCAGTACCGTTGTCGGATGTGCGCTAAAGTTAATCTGGCTCCTCCGTGTAAAGTCGTAAGATGAGCTTGATGAATCACCAACTCAGTAAGTCGTCCACTCTTAGGTAGGATGATTGGGTTCTTCATCTCGAAAGGTAGAACGGAGTGGTTCAGTCGACCACCGACTCGGATGATGCCTTTGTTGTCCAGATATGGCTTAAGTTTGAAAATGTAACTTTTAGTAGAAATAGTTTTAGTAGTTTGAAGTTGTTTGTATTCTTGCGCAAGTTCCGTTTGTTGCACATATTTTATTATTTGTTCTTTTGCACTGCTTAATTCGCACAAAGTAAGGCATCCGGTGTCACGTTTGGCCTTGTTTCTTGTATTTGCAATGAATCGTTGTATCCATGCTGCAATTCTGTTCACTTTGGTCAATGAACTGCAATTAGTTAATAAATTATGAATACAATTATTGTTTTCTTTGTTCGTCGAGTTTGATTTTGCTTGGCAAACGCTGCCTATGTTCGTAGTAAATGTGCATGTTACGTTTTATTCACGACTTTGTTCTTGGAAGCTAGGCAGAAATGTAGGACCTTCCCACCACAGACTGAAAGTTTGTAGCTTGGTGGGTAGCATGCCTCTTGATGCGCAGTCTGCAGGGTTATCTTGTGACTTCACATAACGCCATTGCTCGGCTGGTATGATTTGTCTTATTTTTTCAACCCGGTTAGCGACGTATTTTTCCCTTTTGGATGTGTCCCCCTGTATCCAAGCCAGGACCACTTGGGAATCGCACCAAACGCTTGTAGTTATGTCGAAGCCATTCAGGGCGTCTCTGATTTTTTCGATGAGTTGCGATAGTAAGAGTGCGCCACAAAGTTCAAGTTTCGGTAATGTGATCGTTTGTGATAGCGGCGCCACTCTTGTTTTAGCAGCGAGTAATGTTATTGTTGACTTGTTTGTTTCTTCTCTGACGCAGCTGTATACCACGCAAGAGTAAGCCTTTTCACTGGCGTCACAGAATCCAAATAGTTCTATCTTCTTGTTTGTTGTACGGACCCAGCGCTTGATTACCATAAGTTTTACATTGGGTATGTCAGCTCTTAGTTTCAGCCACTTTTCTGCTATTTGTGACGGTAACTGATCATCCCAGTCAAGTTTGTTGATCCAGACTTCTTGAAATAGTAGTTTTGCCGCAATAGTTATGGGTGATAGCCAACCCAGCGGATCGTAAAGTTGCGAAATTTCAGAAAGCAGCCGCCTTTTAGTTATCTCGGATCGACCTTTTTCTTCAAATTTCCAGTTAAACACAAATGTGTCGGCGTGCGGATTCCAACCTAGTCCTAGGGTTTTCATTGATTCCTCTTGCTTAAAGTCAAAAGTAGTTCTGCGTGAAATCTGTTCATCGCTTAAGTTTACTAGTAGTGCTGGATCATTGCTGGACCACTTGCGTAAGTTCATCCCGGCTCCTTTTAACATGTCGATAAGAGATGTCTGGAGTTCCTGGGCCGCTTCTAGTGAGTTGTGGCCGCTTATGACGTCATCGACGTAAGTTTCGTTCAACAGTATTTTAGCAGCCGTGGGGTATTTGCAGCCGTCATCGTATGCAAGTTGCTTGATGGTTCTCATGGCTAGCCACGGTGCGCACTTAGTGCCATAAGTGACAGTGCAAAGTTGGTACTCCTGCAGCTTCTCTGACTGTGTAGTTCGCCAGATAATTTTTTGCAAATGTTGTTGTTCCTCAGACAGCCAGATACATCGGTACATTTTCTCGATGTCAGCTGTAAAGGCGTATTTGTGAGTTCTCCATTTTATGATAAGTTCTTGGATATCTTTTTGTAGGTTGGGGCCTTTTTCTTGTAAGGCATTCAAGCTGTATCCTGTGTTAGTTTTCTGAGATGCGTTGAAGACAACCCTGAGTTTCGTGGTTGTAGATTCTTCTCGAAGTACTCCGTGATGTGGTAAGTAGCATTCCGTCGTTGACGATTGTATAGGTTTTGTTAGTTTCATGTGACCTAGCTCCAGGTATTCCTTAAGGAACCCTTTGTATAGCAATGCAAGACGGCTATTTCTTTGAAACCGTTTTTCTAGTTGCAGCAATTGTGATACTGCTATCGTTTTCGATGATCCAAGTTTATGTTCGTAATCTGAACATAGAGGCATCTTCACAATGTATCTTCCGTCTAAACCACGGCGAGTAGTTTCCTTGTAGTAAGTTTCACATTGATCTTCTTGAGATTGATCAGTGTTTGCTTTTGTTACGTCTTCACACTCCCAAAATTTCGCTCACTCAGGTCGTTCAAATGTGTAGTTTGGTAGTTTGTTGATTAATTTCTTCATAATCAACGCCTCAGTGTCGAAAGTATATTCGGAGTGGATGGATTTGCATGTTAGCTTCAGGCGCCCTTTACAGTCGCCCGATACAGTACCAACTCCCGATATCTTTGCAGTTATTTTGCTTCTCGGCAGCCTCAGCAGTTGTGCTGCATTTTCAGTTATCAAATTTACTTGTGAGCCCTGGTCTACGAGCGCACGAAGAGCGATGTAAGTGCCATCTAACGATTTGACCTTGATCTGGACGGTTGTAAGTAAAACCTCCATCTCGTTGGTTGATAGGTGGTTTGAACTTGGTTCAGTTTCCTTTGGTCGTTGACCTGAACGCTGATTTTCATAGTTCGGTGAAGGTGTATTTTTGTTGTAGTTGTTGTAATGTAAGAGCGTATGATGTTTCATATTGCATTCCTTACACGTTTTTGTAGAGTTGCAAGTCTGGTTTTCGTGTTTGAACAAACAGTTTTTGCATATCCGCAATTTTGCAACTGTGTTGTTACGTTGCTTAGTATCCATGTCCACAAATTGCTGACATTTCATTAGAACATGATTGTTTTTACAAAGAGGGCATTGCCCATACGAAGTGTGGTAAGTTTTCGGATGCCATTTTTTCTGATCGTAGTTTTTTCGAAACGTATGTTTTTCGTTTTCAGTTGATTTTCCTGAATTCTGTACCTCTTTCTTCGAAGTTTTCATGGTTTCAAACGCTGTAAACTGGTTTTCTAAGAACATTAGAAATTCATGAAGTGTTGGTACCTCTCTGTTGTCGTTAAGTCTTTTATATATTCGTTGTATGTGCCACAATCTAGTTTTAGTGACATCACATGGACAATCATAGATTCTCCACCGGTTGTATCAAGACCCATATTTGTCAAGCCGTTTAGACATTCCGTTGTTACGTCATGTAGCTTCTTCAAGTTGTAAGCGTCAGGCTTCTGTATGACAGGCAACTGTAGCATAGTGTTCATATAGGCTGAGAACTGTAGTCGACGGTTATCGTACCGTTGATTCAATATTTCCCAGCATGAAGCGTAGTTGTTGGCGCTGATGCCCAGGTGTTGCACCAGCCTTTCTGCTTCGCCTTTCAGTTTGGTCTTCAGATGCTGCATTTTTTGTGCGTTATTCAGCGACGGGTTTTTGTGTATGGTCTCTAGGAATAGATCTTTAAACGATGTCCACTTGCTGTAGTGTCCTGAAAACTCTGGTATCTCGATTTTCGGTGCTGAACGTTCGTGATGAGCGTTAGACCATATTTTGCCTTTCAGGCGTTTTCTTGTTTCGTCGTATTTGGATTCCATGCTGTAGAACATGTCATAGTATGTCTGATTCGATCCTTTTAGTAGGGCTTCCAGTTCCCAGTGAGTGTTGTCAAGAGCATCCCATTTCGACTTCAAGATTGACAAGTGATCATCAAGTTCCCATTTTTCAGCTAGGCCTTCATAGTAAATTATAGCCATAGCACGATCCATCGCCTTGAAGTTACATTCTTGCTTAGTCAGTAGCGTCTTTGTCTTCTCATCAAACTCTCCCCCTGAGGACTCCGTAAGGTCGAATTTGACGTTTTCTCCTGCAACTTGTTGTAACATACTCGTAATGTCGGCTCTAGTCGTTTCATACATAGTTTTTGTCTTGCCGTAGACATCTTCCACAAAGTAGTTTATGTTTTTATCTTCAATTTCCTGCAAAAGCAATGTGTGCCTTGCATTGAAATCCATCCATTGAGCTTCTAATGAAGACAGTCGCTTGTTCAAGTAATCAGTTGTTTTTCTTGTCTTGCTATCCTTTTTGTAGTTGTTGCATAATGTTTTTATGTTTTCGAAACACGTAGACTGGAGTTGTAGCTTATTCATCTTGATTTGTTAGACAAATAGCTTCCTTATAGTTTACAAGATAACTTTCCTTACGTGTTTGAAGATTCTCCCAGTATTTGAAGTCTCTTCTAGTTATAGTTGAAGGCGCTTCCAGTAGTCGAAGGCTCTTCCAGTAGTTGAAGTTAGTTTCAGTAGTTGACGACTCTTCTAGCAATCGAAGACTCGTCCAGTAGTTGAAGTCAGTACTGCAGGTGACGGCTCTTCTAGTAGTCGAAGACTCACCCAGTATCTGCAGCTGGTTCCGGTACTCAATGTGCCTGTACTCGAGCTAAGTATATGCGCCTTCTCAATCCAACTGGGGCGACCCTCTTCCGGGAGACCAGCTGAACCGATTCGCTACCGTACAAGAGACACAAACACACTAAGATACGCGAAGGCTCGAAGGACCATAAATGTACGGGTTGTAAGTCCGTACATGTAATTTGTCGTGAAGGTTTGTAAGTTAAGTTAGTGAAGAGAAACGCGTTCCACTAAGATGCAGTTAAGTTTATTGAGAGTAAGTTACAGTACTTGAGCGGAGGCGATTATTTCTCTCAGTTGTTGATAGTCACACACTTGTATGTTTACTACGATTAAATTAGTTAATAAGGTTATTTTTATAACGCGCAATCGTGACGCGCATCGCTGGTCTAAAGTAGGTTACAGCGTAAGCAGAAAAATGTACGGCGATGAGACCGTACAACTCCTTATGTCCGAGACGGGGGGATGTTTGAAACGAAACGTTTCGTTCCCTTTTGTTATTTTGCTGCAACATAACGTCAGCTCGCTGTCATTTGAATTGACAGTTTTCGACTGAGTTTGACGTTGACGGATTCGGAAAAATGTGTTTTTCCGGGCTAGACGTAAAAATCTTTGGTCCCCATTTAATTTTCTTGATATGGGTATTAAGCAGACCAATCTTTGTTTGAAAGTACGTCGTGATCCGGGCAGTGGTATTGTGCTCCACCGGTACATTGGTTTTTGTGTATATTTCGCACGCAGCGAGGGCACTTTGGCGGGAGCGTGTCCAGGTGTCTGCAAGGAATCTTTGCCCCTGACCACGTCCCTTACCTTTTATTATATATATATAGGTATCTTCCTCTATAACCCTCGACCGGACACGGGATTGACCAAGAGCCCACCGCAGGAACAAACGTGAGTATTATATGTAAGTTATGCAGATAGGTACCACTGTCCACCTGTCTGACAGGTATTTCAAAGAACAGACCCCTAGTGACCGCTGCTGCGCATCGCAGTTTCGCGGATAAGGACCTGGTTGGATCCAATAGTCGCAGCGTTGTTAATGGGCCCCAGCGTTGCCTCTTGGCTGTGATCCGCAGGCCTGTATTAAACACTGCCTACCCTGCCTACCTACCTAATAATTGTTATCAATCATCAATAATTTTCTCAGCGCACGCCAAAGAATGAATTTTATAGGCAAACTTTTGCTACCTTGGCTTATATTATTGCAATTTTCATAAGAATCTCTAATTTTTTTGAAAATATATTACAGCCTATGACACTCAGCAATAATGTAGCTTTCTACTGGTTAAAGAATTTTATAAATCGGTTCAGTTGATCCAGAGATTACCCCTTACAACGTCACAAACTTTATAATATTAGTATAGAATTAATCTAACTAAATAGGTACAAGTAGTATTTAATTTTACTAAAATGCTAATAGTACGAAAATAAATCTGTGCGCAATTTTTCACAATCATTTAACATTGTATTAATAACATTTTATTTATTTATTCCCTTAAAAACGTCGTTTGATACATGTTAGTATTTGTCACTGCATATTAGTAACATTATTGTTACGGTGAGGTAAGTTGGCGTTTTGAGATGAGCAGCCGTGTCTCTTTGCGCCGTGTTGTACGAGTACTGTACGGGTCCATGGCCGCCCGCACCCGCGCAACCCCGCACTACGAGTCTCAGTGACAATGATAAATAATGCTTAACTAAACTTACTAGGCTCAATCGAAAGCGACCGATTCGTAGAGGTACTTATAAAAGATCCGTGAAAAATGAAAAAACAAAGGTACTGAGAAAAAAAGGAGTTTATTGTATGAGTACTAGAGTCTGGCGAGATGCGGGTGCTGCGCGCCGGGCGCGTGCGGCACGTGCGGCGCGTGCGGCGCGTGCGGCACGTGCTGCGCGTGCGGCGCGGGCGGCTGCAGCGCTGTGTCCAGCTCGCGGCGCCGCTGCTGCACGCGCGCCGTGAGGTAGCGCGCCACCGCCTCGCCCGCCCAGGCCTGTCCGTAGAACTCGCCCAGGCGCTCCTCCTCCGGGTTGCCGGCGCCCGCGCCCCCTGCGCCCCCCGCCCCCGCCCCCGCGCCGCCCGCCGGGGCCGCGCCGCCCATACTCTTGAGGTCGCGCGACTGCGACACCAGCCACTTCTGAATAAACTGCTGCGGGTCCATGCTGAAGCTCAGGAAGAACTCGCGGTTGGTCTTCAGCTGGTTGATCGTGTCCACCTGCAACGTCACGTGCACGGGTCAAGCGGTGAACGTTTAGTGCGAGCCGGCACTCGCGGCTAGCGTCACTATCACTACTCACCGTCTCATGAATCTTGGAGTCGAGTCCCTGGATCTCCTGCTGGTTGGCCGTGCTCAGCAGGAAGTTGTTCATCTGCGTCTTCAGCGTGTCGTCCACCTGCAACCGCACAAACACGCACTCCAATATATAATACCACAAGACTGCATTTTGAGGTAGACTTGTAACAATTAAAAAATAACATCTTACAACATAATAAGGTCAGTATCGTCCTCTATAGATAAAAATAGAATTTGATAAAGGTCCGGTCACGTAAAAAGAACGCTGGCCTTGAATCTGCGCACTGTGCGATTTATCGAACAAACTGGTGGTATGTGGTACGAGTATGTGGTATGTGGTACGAGTATGTGGTATGTGGTACGAGTATGTGGTATGTGGTACGAGTATGTGGTATGTGGTACGAGTATGTGGTATGTGGTATGAAGGGGGCGCGGCGGGGAACGCTCGGCCAGTATTTGTGGTTCGTCAGTTTCAGTTGACACATGCTTGCCGCGCTGAAGCAAATACAATCGCACACACCACTTTCTTTGCATGACGATGGTTTTAATTTTTTTTTTTATTTTTTTTTTATTTGTTATAGGCTCGCGTTTGACCACTATCTCGCCTGATGTTAAGTGATGATGTGGTCGAAGGTGAAGCACGCTTGCCTAGAAGTAACCTATTCACTCTTGACTTGAAGACCCCTAGGTTGTAGCTATCAGGAAACAAAGACGCCGGTAGGGAATTCCACTCCTTAGCTGTACGCACAATGAAAGTATTTTCAAAACGCTTTGTGCGTATGGGTGGGATATCCACCATGTACTGATGGCGCATTGTCGTACGTCTTGTAGTCCGATGATGGAAAGGGCTAGACGGAATCAAATTGTGCAGTTCCATCGCACACTCTCCGAAATGTAACCGATAGAATACCGACAGGCTGGCAACTCGTCGTCGGTGTTCAAGGCTCTGGAGCTTTGAGTTGACCAGCGCATCGTTGCCGATAAGTCTCTTGGCCCGTCTGTCAATCGACTCAAGTGCATCTAGTTGGTACCTGGCAGATCCGTCCCAGAGGTGAGAGCAGTACTCCATGCATGACCGAACTTGCGCTTTATACAAGTTGAGCAGCTGTTCAGGCGTGAAGTACCGTCTCACCTTCGCAAGGATCCCCAACTTTTTTGCAGCCAATTGAGCCTTTGCCTCAATGAAAGGACCAAAATTGAGGGTCGATGTCAACGTAACACCAAGAAGGTCGAGGTGGTCCGTTATCGGCACGGTTACACCACGGAAGGATGGAGCCGGGTGGAATTGGCTCTTTTTTGCGGAAAAAAGACACGCCTGGGTCTTAGCAGCATTGAAACTGACTAGATTGGCATTGCCCCATTCGGAGACTGCCTCCAAAGACAGGTTCAAGCGCTCAACCATGGCCTCCCGAAGAGACCGAATTTGGGGCCCGGTAGCCCGTGCGCTAGACACATATCTCTCAGCAACAGTGCTGTCGTCTGCATACCCAAAGGTTCCGGGTTTTAGCAGGTCATTAATGTGCAGCAAGAACAATGTTGCCGAGAGCACTGACCCCTGAGGGACTCCGGCGTTAATACCTAACTGACCGGACGAGCAGCCATCAATTACCACTCGGATGGACCGATCCCTCAGGAAGTCTGCAATCCAGTCACACAGGCCACTAGGCAGACCGAAGGAAGGAAGCTTACCAATAAGGCTCTCGTGCCAGACCCTATCAAAGGCCTTCGATATGTCAAGGGAGACAGCAAGCGCCTCCCCGTGTTTCTCGATGGCCTCACTCCAGATGTGGATGGCATACGCTAGAAGATCCCCAGTTGACCGGTTTCGGCGGAAGCCGTATTGGCGGTCACTAAGGAGGTCGGTGTCTTCTAGGTATGCCAGGAGCTTATTATTTAATACACGTTCCATACTCTTACAGAGGATGGACGTTACTGATATGGGTCTGTAGTTGGCTGGGTCAGCTCGACTGCCCTTCTTGGGCACGGGCTGAACGTTAGCTTGCTTCCAAGCCTTCGGTACTTTTCCAGTCACCATCGAAAGGCGATATAGGCGTGTCATGATAGGAGACAATTCAGGCGCACAAGTTTTAAGTACAATTGCTGGTATCCCGTCCGGGCCACTAGCCTTGTTCACGTCAAGGTTACGCAGCACCCTACAGACCTCCCTCTGATGGATGCGAATGTCCGACATACTCGTCTCACATCGAACAGCAGAAGGAGGAGGCCGCGCGCCATCAGTATTCAGACGCGAAGATTCCGCAAAGAGGGAGGCAAACAAGTTTGCCTTGTCCTCAGCGGAGTGGGCCAGCGACCCGTCGGGTCTCAGCAGTGGTGGTAGTGAGGGGCGACAGAAGTTTGATTCAACCGATTTAGCCAGGGACCAAAACGCCTTGCTACCTGCGGGGTGTGAAGCAAGTTTGTCCCCGATCCTGCTAATGTGGTCAAACCGTGCCCTTCGCATCGCCTTTTTGCAGGACTTGGCAGCCCTGTTGAAGGCTCTCTTCTTCTGACTCACGTCCCTTGCCTTGCGCATACGGGCGTCGACCCATGCTAGGTACGCCTTGTGTTTATTCACGTTTGCGCGGTCACACTCGGCACCAAACCATGGACGGTCAACGCTGGACACAGTTACGTCAGAGAACGGAATGTAATACTCCATCCCCTGACGCAACACATCGGTCACTGCGTCAGCGCATGACGATGGGTCATCCGAAGAGAAGCAAGTGGGCCGCCAAGGATAGCATGCGAAGAAAGATCGCATACCATCCCAATCTGCTGACTTGTACCGCCAAACCCGCCGGGTGCCCCTTGGGCTTGGATCGGGCGGGGAGTAGACGGATACAGACTTCACCAGACAGTGGTCGGAACTACCCAAAGGTGATGATACCGACACTGAGTATCGGTCTGGATCAGTTGTCAGCAGAAGGTCCAAGCAATTGGCTGTATGTGAATCAACATCCGGCACCCTCGTAGCCCCTTGGACCAGCTGGGTGAGATTTAACGCAATCGAAAGATTTCGCATCTCTCGTCCAGCGTGGTCAGTGCACTGGTATGGGAAGAGTCACTCCTGGTGGTGGGCATTAAAGTCCCCCAGTAACACTAGTTGGGCGGAGGGGTATCGTAGCTGAGCCACATCAGCCGCCTCACTCAAGTACTGTGTGAGCCTGGTTGTCTCCAGATCACCGCTATGCGATCGGTAGACACAGGCATAGATGATCTTATCCAGACCTGTGTCCACCAAGGCCCATAGCACAGAGTAATTTGAGTCTTCAAGGTCACGGAGACGCCGATAGCAGATGTCGTCCCGGGCGTACATGCATACACCAGCGCGTGGCTTGAACATGTGCTCCAGGGTATACCCTGGGTAGGATAGGTACGCCAAGTCTGACGGGCATCCGATCTGCGTCTCCGTAAGGAACAAAAGTGCTGGTTTCTCAGTCTCGAGGTGGTGATGGACTGCGACAAGGTTAGAGTGCAGACCTCGGATGTTGCTGAGGTGCACTTTATGTGAGAGTGAGTGCTGCCGCTGTTCAGCTTTTTTTCTCTTGTTCCTTGGCATTTTAAGTGAAAAAGGAGGGAGAGGAGAAGGAAGTAAGATGAGGTCCCACGCTTGCAACCTACAGACACGCGCCGATAGGACGCCATCATTGGGGGACTGGTCTGGAGACTGCGGGGACGCCCGAGCCCCCCCAGGAATGTCCATCGGGCACTCTCGTCTGGTCGCCAACCAGCACGATGGCGCATTCCGGGATTTTTCGACAGTTGGCGGGGCAGCCTTTCATGTGTGGCTGGCACACTACTTGGGCCCCCAACTACCTGCGGTCGGCCAGCGGCGCACCGTGCCTCGGATCCCGCTACCCTCCGCGACCAGTCTCTCGATACGTTCATAACAGCGCGAGTCAGGCCGGCCTGCTTGCAGTGGAGCAACTATCGCGACCCAACCCCTCTAGTGGCTGCACCGAGCATCATACCGGAACACGACTAGGCCGCTTGGCGGTACGTCTTTGCCCGGTGGGTGGTCGCAAGCCTTCGGCCGAAGCCTACCACCAGTTTGTCACCTGATTTGCACCACCCGGGGACCACGTGTAGGGAATCGAATGGGGTACACTCCTACGGACGTGGGTGACTCAGCCCCCAAAACTTGAATTTAAAAATGAAGGAAAGAAAAATGATTTATGGTATTTAATGTGTTATGAAGAAAGAAGCTGAAAAAGGAGCAGTTTGATGTAATTAGAGATTGCATCACTAATTACTTGAAGATTAAAATAAATACACTCGTTGAAGCTGAACATAGATTTTAATGTCAAGAGGGCACCGGATACAGGATATAGATTAAAAAAGAGTAGTGTTGATCACAACAAAATAGAGATGTGCGGAATGCAAACTAAAACCAAAGTAAGAAGGCGCTAATTTTAAATATTTAACACTCCTGCCAAATTAAAGCCTTCTAAAAGTACATTTTATTATAACTAAATAGACTCACATACTGAGTTCATAATACTTAATGACAAACATGCATACATAATGAACAGTAAAAGAAAAATAAAGAGCAATTACAAAGATTACACATTGTTTACTTCTGCAATAGATAACATACCAATTTTATTTCTTAACCACTGAAATTGCTCCCTAGGTAATGCCTTAGTTAATGCATCAGCAAGTTGTTTATTACTAGGTACATAATTCAAGTCTATTATTTTAGCATAATATTTTTCTTTAATAAAATGATATTTAGTGTCTATGTGTTTGCACCTCTTATGAAAATTAACATTTTTGATAACACTTATTGTACTTTGATTGTCTATATTGAGACACACTGATAGTTGTTTATAGCTATCAAGCTCACTTAGTAATTGCTTGATCCACATAGCCTCCTTAGTGGCGGCACAAGCTGCCATGAATTCTGCTTCTGTTGTTGATAAGGCAACAGTATGTTGTCTTTGACTAGCCCATGTTATTGCAGTTCCATTATGTATAAATACATAGCCAGTGGTAGAACGTCTTGTAGTAATATCATTTGCATAGTCAGCATCTGAGTAACCAATCAATTCTAATGATTTAGGCTCTGATAGGTAACATAGACCATAGTCTTTTGTGTCTTTTAAGTATTTAAAAATTTTCTTGACAGCACTCCAGTGGCTTTCATTATAACAATTTAAAAATCTGCTTACCAAGCTCACAGCAAACATTATATCAGGGCGGCATACTATGGCTGCATGCATCAAGGAACCCACAGCTTCCCGGTAAGGAATATTCTTATTGGAATCTTGATCACCTTTCTCAAGTTTCGAGTGAGGATCAACGGGAACACTGTTGGAGTTTGCATTTTCCATATTAAACTTAGTTAACAAATGTGTGATATATTTGGTTTGATGAATCAAGATACATGTGTTGGACATTTCTATTTCCATTCCAACAAAATTTGTGGGGGAATTTATTCTCATTTCGAATACAGTTTGCAAATCATCTGTTACTCTTTTTAACACAAGCTTTGACTTTGAAAATAGAAGACCGTCATCGACATAAATACATAGATAGCATTTTGTTCCCTCAATGTTGGCTACATAAACACATTGATCAGTTTTACAGTTAGTAAATCCAAATTTCTGAAGTACTGAGTTAAATTTTGAGTTCCAACATCGTGGGGCTTGCTTCAGGCCATATAAAGACTTAATTAATTTACATACCATGTTGGGATTGCAGGATAAGCCTTTAGGAGGATACATGTATATTTCCTCCTGCAGTTCACCATACAGAAATGCTGTTTTAATGTCAAGCTGTAGAATTTTGAATCCATTGCTGGCTGCAAGAGACAATAATAAGCGTATAGAGTCATACCTCACTGTTGGTGAAAAGGTTTCCTTGTAATCTAAGTCTTTAGTTTGAGCATACCCCTTTGCACAAAGTCTGGATTTGAAGCGTGGACCTGTTGGTTGATCTTTCACACGGAAAACCCACTTGCAGCCGATGATTTTAGCATTTGTAGGTTTATTGACCAATGTCCATGTTCTATTCTTTTTATGTGCTTCAAGTTCTTCTGTAATTGCCTGCTTCCATTGTTCACTCTCTGTAGACTGAAGAGCCTCTTCATATGTGTCAGGTATTTGATAAGGTAGCAATTGTTCCTCAGAGCAGAAATGAGATTGTTCTTGGTTTATTTTACGTCTAGGTCTCAAAGTTATGTTACTTGGGATTGGAGAATCCAGTGTATTTTCAGGTAAGTTGTTATGTACTTACTTGGCGTCCATAATGGCGTTTTAGGCGGTTGTTCGTTGCTTGAAAATATAGTCCGGGGTACCTTCACTTGTAGTAATAATCAACTGTCAGTCAACTGTCAAGTGTCAACTATCTGTCAAACACCACATGCCTTCCCCCATAGTCTCTAGGTACTTCACTCAAGTTACTATATTTTTACTAACCTAACTATCCTAATATCTTTATACTTTCCTAACCTAACTATCCTAATATCTATATCTCTAATATTATTTAATTGTTTTGTAACTTGTCTCCTTCACAAGTTACTACTGCATCTGTTGGTATGCCGAGTATATCACGCATTTCATTACTAGGACCTGGAGCTTCATCAGAATCACGTCGTCGTAGCTGGTTTATGTGTCGTGTAACGATTGGTCCACCGTTTATCTTTACCAAGAACCGGACAGGACCCCTGATTCTGAAGACTTCTCCTTTCACCCACTTCTCCCCTCTTGCATAGTTGCGCAGCCATATCTTGTCCTTCAATCTAAATGCTCTCACCGGCACTTCTATATTACTTTCAATTTGTCTCTCAGCAACAGGTTTTGTAGAGAAAGGATGTATGATGTCAAACCGTGTTCTAAAACGACGTCTATTCAACAATTCTGCCGGAGTCTTTCCAGTAATCGAGCTTGGCGCTACTCTCAAACCAAACAAAAGACGTGGTAATAAAATGTCCATGTCAGTTCCAGCCAAACTATGTAATTTCTTTTTTACTGTTTGCACAAATCTTTCAGCTTGGCCATTTGACGATGGTGTATATGGTGGAGTTAGTATATGTTGAATGCCATTGTATTTCATAAAATCCTTGAATTGTTCAGATGTGAATGCTGTTCCATTATCCGTTACTACCACTTGTGGCAATCCTTGCTGGGCAAAAATTTCTCTTAATGCTTTAATTGCACAGTCACTTGAGGTTGATTTAACTATCTTTACTTCTGGCCATTTCGAGTATGGATCCACCACAATTAGATATATTCTTCTATCAACTGGACCAGCAAAGTCAATATGTAAACGTTGCCATGGGTTAGAAGGGGTGATCCAAGAATGTCCCGTGCTTGATGGCATATTTTTATTTATCTGACAGCTATCACAATTTGCCACTAACGCTTCAATCTCATGATCCAGTCCTGGCCACCAAAAATAGCTTCGTGCAATTGATTTTGATATTACTATGCCATCATGAGTCTCATGTAAACCCTGTAACATGTGTTCCCGCATCGGTGGCGGTATGACAACTCGGGAACCCCATATTATACAGTCATTAGTAACAGATAACTCCTTTCTTTTTAGCCAATATAATTTCATATTGCTGTCATTTACATTATCAGGCCATCCATGCAATATCCAGAATTTCACTTTAGATAGAATATCGTCTCGCCCTGTTTGTTCTGCAATGTCTTTTACTGAATACTGAACGGCGCTTGGTGTCTCCGACAATAATAATATATCTTCAACATCTTCAGTATCTGACTGCCAATCTTCAGTAGTATCCATTGGCCACCTACTGAGAGCATCAGCATTCCCTATACTAGTGCCCCGTTTATATTGTAGTTCATAATCATGTGAGTTCAGCTTCAAAGCCCATCGCATCATTCTTGGTGACAGTACTTTCGGTATTGCTTTATTGGGGCTTAAAATCCCAAGCAATGGCTTATGATCGGTGTATATTACTATACGTCTTCCATATACATACTGATTGAATTTTTCTAAACCGAATATAATCGCCGCAGCTTCTTTATCGATCTGTGCATAGTTACGTTCTGATTTTGATAAAGTTCTGGATCCCATAGCAACCGGTTTTTCTGATCCATCATCCATAACATGAGATAGAACGGCTCCCACCCCATATTCTGAAGCATCACATGTTAATGTTACCTTTCTGTTATTATCAAAATGTATTAGAGTATCTGTACTAGACAGTGTAGATTTAGCCTTCTGGAATGTTTCTGTCTCTAACTTGCCCCACTTCCATATAGCATCTTTATCTAGAAGCCTATATAGTGGTTCCAATAACATAGCTTTATCTTTCATAAACCTGTCATAAAAATTCAACAATCCCAAAAAAGCTTGTAGCTCTTTAACATTTCTAGGACTCCTCGCATTCATAATCAATTTGATCTTTTTGTCACTTGGATGAATACCATCTTGATCCACCACATAACCAAGGAATTCAACTTTATTTGTTGCAAACTCACACTTCTTTCGGTTCAGTCTGAGTCCAACATCTTCTAGACACGCCAGTACATTTTCCAGCCTTGCATTATGCTGTATCTTATTTCCACTTATTAAAATGTCATCTAGCAACACAGTCACTCCTTTAATACCTGCCAATGTTGTTGACATGATCCGTTGAAATATACCTGGGCAAGCCTTCAAACCATAGGGTAATCTATTCATCTTATATAATCCCTTTATTGTGTTAATTGTCAGGAGCATACCTGTTTCCTCCGATACTTTCAGTTGTGTATATGCCTCTTTTAAATCCAGTTTAGTATAAATTACACCACCTGCGACTTCAGATAGACACTCATTTATCGTTGGCTGCGGGTATGTATCCGTGTCGGTTGCTGAATTTACAGTCAATCGGTAGTCTCCACATAGACGAATACTGCCATCTTTTTTTAGTACTGGAACCACTGGTGTAGCCCAATTTGAATAAGCTATTGGTTCCATTACTCCAATATTAACCAACCTATCTATTTCTTCACAAACTCTATCTCTTATCGCAAATGGTACTGACCTGCTCCTCATAAATTTCGGCTGTACATCCTTCTTACAATTGATCACAACTTCCGGTCCTTTGTATTCACCAAGTCCATCAAACAATTTATTATATTTCTTAAGTATTTTTAATAGAGATTCATCCTTTTCACTATCCAGGGAATTGATGTTATTTATACCTTCAACTGAAATCCCTAGAGGCTGGAACCAATTTCTGCCAAGGAGATTACCTCGCCCCTGTCCAATTATTATTTGCAGGTAACCTTTAAAATTTTTATATTCAATAAAAACTTTGGTCCTGCCATGCACCTGCACTTTAGCATTAGTCCAGGTGTGCAAGTTTAGCTTGCATTCCTGTAAATCTAATCCATCTGGCCAGATTAATTCTGCTTGCTCCCTTGCCATAATTGTATATGAACATCCGGAATCAACCTCAAACTTGACAATTTTTTTATTCAGATAAAGTTCTGTATAAATGGCAGGTTCACGATATGTTCTTCCTACACAGTATAACCCATTCATAAATTCATAATCCCTTTCTTGAATCTCTTTGATATCACCAGTACCATTTTTATTTTTTCTGCACATTTTTGCAATATGGCCTACTTTGTTGCATGTATTACATTTAGCAGAAACAAACTTACATTTGTGGTACAAATGGCTTCCTCCGCATCTGTAGCAGAATAGCTTCTTTTTCTTCTCTTCCACTGCATTTACCTCCATTGGTTCGACCTCACTGTCTCTACTTGAACTTGCAGAACAGGTGATTAATGATTCCTCAATGGCTGGTACTTTTAGGATTTTTAGGTCTTCAACACATCTTTCCGCTTGCAATGCCAATTCCACAGCTGTTGCATAAGTAAGGTTAGCCTTTCTCAGTAAATTTTCTTGTAGTTTGGCATTATTTACGCCACACACGAGTCTATCTCTCAAGGTTCTTTCTAAATCTACAAAATTGCAAAACCTACACATTTTTCGAAGTGCTGCAATGTATACTTGAATTGATTCATTTTTACCCTGATTCCTACTGTGGAATTTAAATGATTCTACGATCTCATTTGGTCGCGGACTAAAATGATTATTTAGTTTTGTATCTATTTCAGCTAATGTAACCTGGCTCACAGTATTCGGAAACACTAATGATTTAACTAAGTTAAACAGCTCACTACCACAAGATGCAAAAAAAACCGCTTTTTGCCTAATAGGTTCTATTAAGCCATGTGCTATTATGAAGTAACCAAATCGTTCTTTATATGATTCCCAATCGCCACTTTTCATATCAAATGTCTCGAATCTTAGATCAGCCATTCTATGTATATAGTTTTCACAAAGTTTCACTGGTTTTTCTACTATATTTTACGTTTTTTATCTCGTCGCCACTGTTATGTACTTACTTGGCGTCCATAATGGCGTTTTAGGCGGTTGTTCGTTGCTTGAAAATATAGTCCGGGGTACCTTCACTTGTAGTAATAATCAACTGTCAGTCAACTGTCAAGTGTCAACTATCTGTCAAACACCACATAAGTATTCACTGTCTGAGTCAGATTTGTGTTTTGTAGTATCATAGGAACTGTCAGTAATATAAGATTCATCTTTTTGGACATTAACTACTTCATTTGATTTTTCTGTTTCAGATAACTCCAAGGAAGCATATTTCCTTTCAACTGTTGATTCTAGAAACACAGCGTCTCTGCTTATAATTACAGTTCTGGTGTTTGGTTTTATAAACCTGTAACCTTTAGTGTTGTTAATATAACCAACAAAAATCAATCTGGTTGCTTTAGGATCCAATTTCTTCCGTTTTACTTTTGGCAGGTGAACCATTGCTTCACATCCAAATATCTTCAGATGACTGACATTTGGTTTATGACCATTCCACAATTCCTCTGGAGTTTTAGACAATAATGACCTGGTTGGAGATCTATTTATGACATAGGCAGCTGTTTTTATAGCTTCAGCCCAGTATAGCTTTGCTAAATTAGCATTCAGAAGCATACACTTTGCACGTTCAACCAGCGTTCGGTTAAGTCTTTCTGCAGCTCCATTTTGCTCTGGAGTGTACGGTGTGGAGGTCTGATGTATTATACCATTTCTCCTTAGACAGTCAGAGAATGACTTATTTACATATTCAAGTCCATTGTCGGTGCGGAGTACTTTAATCTTACAGTCTGTCTGGTTTTCCACTTCAGCTTTAAATTCCTTGAATCTTTCAAAAACTTCAGACTTATTCTGCAAAGTATAAACAAAAACCTTTTTAGAGTAATCGTCCAGAAATGTCAGACAATATCATGCTCCTCCAAGAGACTGAGTTTCCATGGGGCCGCAGAGATCAGAGTGCACCAGTTCAAGTATTTTTGTTGAATGTGACTCTGAGGCTTGGTTGAAAGGTAACCGTGCCTGTTTGGCTTCTTGACATGTAATACAGGTTAAATTGTTGCTTTTGCCGGACAATTTTATTCCTTCAGTATTGTCTGTCATTTTGTTTAAACTTTGGAAATTCAGGTGACCCATTCTTTGATGCCATAGGAAGATATCATCTTGTTTGACATCAGACATGCATGCATAACCAATAGACATGTTAAGCCGGTACATGTTGTTAATTTTCTTAGCTGTTGCTACGATAACACTGTCTTTGTTCAGTATAACACAGCCTTCAGAGTTAAATTTTACTTGTCCACCATTGGCAGTAATCAGATGCACTGATATCAGATTCACAGCAAGCTCAGGTATGAATAAGACATTTTGTAATAGTATTTTGTTTGACTGACCTTTTCCATCCAACGTTTCTAGAACAACATCACCTGAAGTTTTCACTGGAAGTGTTTTATTGTTTGCAACTTTAATATTGTCTATTGTTGGTGCTTTTTCATTAGTAAGCAGGTGTTGATACTTTGTCATGTGCATTGTGGCTCCAGAGTCTATGTACCAAGCCGCGCTGTCATTGTTTGATGTGGCAATAAATGCGGCAGCATATGAACCATTTTGTTTCGATGTAGACTTGTTTTTAATATTCGATTTACAGTCTGGGCTCTTGTGCCCATATTTATTGCACTGAAAGCATCTTGGACCTTTTGTGAATTTCTTTTTCGCTGTAGTTGTGTTTCTTTGAAACCCATAACTTGTTGCAAAATCTGAGTTATTATCACTGTCTTTAACTTCTTGGAGCAACTTAGATTTCACAGAGTCTGCACTAATCTTCATTCCAGAACTCTCAATAGCAAGAAGCATTGGTTTGTATATTTCTGGCAAACCAGAGAGTAATAGAGTACCAAGCCACTCATCGTCAACTTTGAACCCGATATTTCTTAATTTGTGCGCCGTGGACATTATTTTACTTACATATTCTTCTATGTTGTGGCTTCCAGAGAGTGTAGTCGTGCAGAGATCACGTAATAGACCAACTCTGCGTGTAAGTCCCGAGTCGTCAAATGCGCGGGATAAGTTCTCCCAAACCTCTTTTGCAGTTTGTGCCTCTTGTACATGAACGTAGTTTATAGGATCGATTAGCAAAATAATTTTAGTTTTCGCTTTAGTGTCCTTTTTCGCATCCGGAACATAGCTTGCGGAACTTTCTATGCATTCCCATAATTCCTCATGTTGCAGATAGGTTTTCACGGCAAATCGCCATGTGGCATAGTTTTCTCGGCCTGACAATTTCTCAATAGCCACTAAAGATCCACTTCCAGCCATATTTTTGATGGTGAGAGATGGATGACAATAATTTTTTTTTTTTCGTTTAGCACGTTGCGAGTTTTGGTTATTTTTTTTTTATTATTGTTTATTTCACTTTTTACTGAGACTTTCGCATTCACTTTACTAATATGACTTTTCTAGGCCCTTAACCTGATGTAATTAGAGATTGCATCACTAATTACTTGAAGATTAAAATAAATACACTCGTTGAAGCTGAACATAGATTTTAATGTCAAGAGGGCACCGGATACAGGATATAGATTAAAAAAGAGTAGTGTTGATCACAACAAAATAGAGATGTGCGGAATGAAAACTAAAACCAAAGTAAGAAGGCGCTAATTTTAAATATTTAACACAGTTGATAATTTATAATGAAATAGTAGATTATTGCTTAAGGCGAGGTGCATAATCTGCTTTTCTTTCAACTATTACCTATAGGAATAGTAGATAAAAGAAACTCATATCAAACAGTTAAAATAGAAGTTTAATTATTGAAATTAAAAGTTATACTTGAGCAATTATTAAACGTAAGCTAAGTTTTGTTGGGCAAATTTATATTTGTTTGTTTAACTTGGGACTGAATAATATTATCAGACGAGTTAGATGGGCCTGGCTGATTTGTTACAATGAAGTCGTTATCACGGGAAGTAGATGGGCGCGGCCACGGGCGCGGCGATGTCGAAAATCACTTTTTTAAATTTCTTTAATTTTTAAATCAGAGTTAGCAGCAATCATTTTTTAAATTTGGAACAAGTAAGATAGAAACGAATAATACGTACGTAAAAAAAAAAGTATTGATATCGGCTGGCTGAATAGAGCTAATCCATTGAGATTGGCACCTTTTGGTGCGATTAAAAAAAAACTGTGCAATAATGAAATTTCATACATTTTTATTGCTCTAGAGCAATAAAGACTCGCTTTGTACTGAGTTTTTAGTGTGATTGTGATGAAATTAAAGCATAATTGGAAGAAAAGATATTTATAATGATAAGATCGCTATAAATAAAACACCAACATAATGCTCAAGTAAACATTATCTAATTTAAACCCAGCCTCTTCCAAAGTATTAAGTAGCTAATAAAGTACCTATTATGATTCTACAATAAAACAATTACACTTATATTAACAATAGCTTAGTACTTAGAACGCGACTGTACCCATGCGCAGACACATCCCCTCCACTGTCGCTCAGCGTTCATTTTACGTGACGGGGCCTGTGTTACAGTTTATTATACATCGGATAGATGGCGCTAATGTCTAATCGATTAAATAATATTATTTGGATATTTTTGAATGTGTGTAAATAATAAATACAATAAACATATAGTTCTTCAATTAAATGAATTTTATATTTAAATTAAATTAGGAAACTTAATGCATGTCATTGATGAGCAGACTACCAACTTAACAGAAAAAAGAACGCTCAAGGTTTATGCGGTTGGCAAGCTGTACGATCCTTTAGAATGTACGTCTTGATGAAGCTCCATCTATTTTCAATTGATTCTAAGAAAGTTAACCTCATGCGAAACCATCCCTATTAGTCTCATGCATTTACTACCACTGTGTAAGTTGGTGAGTATAACAAAATAACCTTACTGACTTACGAAGAAACTTTGACTGAGAAATGATTTACACATTGTGATTTAAAAGAAGATGTATAAATTTGAAAGAATATACTTAGATGGTTTGGACATTTGAGGGAATGAATAGAAGTGAGTGGAAACGCCGGGAGAGATCTTAGAAGGACATACACGAAGAAAGGCGCGCAGTACTCGTAACCGGTGTGCGTGTATGACTAGCTGTATGAACATAACCGGTGTGCGTGTATGACTAGCTGTATGAACATAACCGGTGTGCGTGTATGACTAGCTGTATGAACATAACCGGTGTGCGTGTATGACTAGCTGTATGAACATAACCGGTGTGCGTGTATGACTAGCTGTATGAACATAACCGGTGTGCGTGTATGACTAGCTGTATGAACATAACCGGTGTGCGTGTATGACTAGCTGTATGAACATAACCGGTGTGCGTGTATGACTAGCTGTATGAACATAACCGGTGTGCGTGTATGACTAGCTGTATGAACATAACCGGTGTGCGTGTATGACTAGCTGTATGAACATAACCGGTGTGCGTGTATGACTAGCTGTATGAACATAACCGGTGTGCGTGTATGACTAGCTGTATGAACATAACCGGTGTGCGTGTATGACTAGCTGTATGAACATAACCGGTGTGCGTGTATGACTAGCTGTATGAACATAACCGGTGTGCGTGTATGACTAGCTGTACCTATGAACATAAACGAAGCTAATACATAAGGATCCTAGCAGGTGGTGTTCCGTAGTTTTTGCCTACCCTGTATATGTACGTAACAATAATTAAAATCGTTTTCGGAACACTCGCACTCACCTCGACGTCGATGTCGTAGCAAGCGGTCTGCTTGGTGTCGTGCGGCGGCTCCACGGCGATGACGTGGTTGATGACGATGGGGTCGGGCGGGTGCAGCAAGGCCCCCAGGCGGCCCGGCACCTCGGCCAGCTTCATGCGCGCGCAGCCGAAGATCTGCTCCAGATACTTGTCGCAGGCGACGTACTCGCGCTCGTGCACGTCCTGCAGGCGATGCGTCTTGACGTACTGCCACAGCGCGTTGACGATGACGGGCCGCGTCTGCGTGTGCACGCCCAGCAGCCGCGCCAGGCGCTGGTCCAGCTTGAACTGCAGCGGCTGGTAGTCCAGCAGCAGCAGGATGGTGCAGCGCACGTTCTTGTAGCCGGGCCGCTTCACCTGGAAGCCGTCAGTCTCCTGCGTGGTGAGTGTGCGATGCCACTCCACCAGGTGGTTGTCGGGCCCGTACAGCTCCTTGTCCAGCTCGATCACCAGCGACTTGAAGAACGACGAGAACTTGCGCTTCACCTGCAACACCTCCGCACAACTTTACTTACTCTTCTCCAGAGCGCAGCTATACTAAACTATTCCTTTGCGATCGAAAAAGCCTGGCTCGAACTATGTAACATTGAATAGGTGAGAAGAAGCTAGACATTATATTAGTTATTGTTGCAATAGAAGCAATATGTTGCAGTTACTTTGTTGGGATCGTTCTTGGTGTCGTCGAGCAGGCGGCCCTCCACGCGCAGCTCCCACGACGGCACGGCGTTGTCGCCCTGACCTGCGCACACAGCGAGCGATAAATTCAAAAGTGTGTCTATCCTTCTGTTACGTTTTCATGTTTAAATCGTTGAACGGACTTCGGTGTAACTTGGTACACAGATAGACTAGGACTTAATACTTTAGAATATTATTTCAGCCCGCAAAAAAAAAATTCTTGCCCTTGTACTTTGCGAGCAGAAGCTAGAACGTTTACATTTAAGGCGCCGATTCCCCTGAGTAGCTGATTTTAAAATGCGAATCACGTCTAAACGGCTAGTCGTAATTTGTGGAAAAAAATATATGTTACATCAGACATTTTCTTAATAATTTGATCTAAGAAAATGTTTGAGTTTTATTCCTATAACATAGTGTAATTAATCGGAGAAATAATTAATTAATTTCACATCGTGAGGAAACCTGGACTTACATAGTTAATGTAAGTCTGAAATAGCCAAATCAGAGGCCTGTGGGTTCCCAGAGGCGGCTTAATTAACTCTGACACCAGAGGTGGCCACATCTCACACGAAAGAAGAAATATAATTAACTAGTTGTGCCCGCGGCTTCGCTCCCGTCATCTGCCCACCCTACCCTACTAACCTTCCTGCCTACCCTAAATACCTACATACTACATACCAATTTTTTTTCTAGTGTCATTCTTTCGCGTAAAATCTTAACACCGCGATTCAGAAAATGACTTTAAATGCACAACGCCATCTATCGAACAGCGAGTTGAACTGTCCGAGTAACTGGATTGCGTGTGCTGTGATAATTTTACTTCTTGAACACTTTAAATTCATCTAACTTTTGATAGAGTTAACCGATTGCGATTAAACAAAAACTAAGTAATTCTTCAAGTTACGCACAATTTTTATGTATAAAAGTTATCTACATTGGTTTCGTACATTTCAAGTGATGCGTGCACAAATAACAGACAAAATTTCCAAAAATGCTGGAAATGGGTTCTGTTGGTTATCCTTTAACACCCTGGCAATTTTTTTTGAATTTTTTTCGATGTACAAAAATTATTTTTCTACAGATTTATTATATGTATTGATTTATAAAGTTATGTCTAAAACGGACAAAAACACAACAATCACACCAAAACCGCTGTGCGTATTTTAATGAAATCGACACTATCTCATATACAATTTAATTATCTACATTTTGATCTGAGCCTTTTTTTTTAAGTCATAGAATAATAAGGAAAGTACAAAAAGCTACAAAATTTTGGGTCGCGCGGGTGTGGAACGAGAGCGCGTTTTGTTCCTTCAAGGTCGTTGGCGTTAGTCGTCGCCTTAAGGCCGTACCCTGACCAAAAAATCAGCATGAGATATGAGCATTCCTTGGCCTAGCGGCACTGGTGCGCCACGCCGAGATTTTAGAATAAATTTTTAATAAAATCGAATATTGGTCTTTGGAAAAAAATAAAACTTACAAAATGTTTGTTATCAAATTGTCTATCCATTAGTGTTAGTACAAAAAAATAATTAATGAACACTACGAGGAGATGCATTTTATCAATAATTATTTCTCATTTTTATGGTTTTGTTGGAAGGAGATTAGTGATACATATACCTCTTTAACAAAAAGTGTACTACAATTTTAGAATCAACATTATGTAGGAATATAATGTATTTTCATTAATTGATATTTCTTTTTAAAGAAAATAGCTCTTAAAAACTGCACAAAAACGAATAGCGCGGCGTTTTGCTCGGGGAGGCGCCTTAAGGTTACACTAGTCGATTATTCTTCCATACAAACGTAGTCTAGGGATTACTCCACTGGTTGACGATGTACGTTCATAATAAAAAATTATATCAATTTATCTCATCATTATCTATGTGCATAACTCCAGCTTCCTCATATGTGGCAAAATAATTCTATCTATGCCAATAATAAAGGCATAATAGCAGCAATCAAAGTTCCGAGTCTTAATTTAGCTGCCACAAAAACTTCGTTAATGTGAGTCGTTTAGTATGTGTTAGCTGGAGTGACGTCACCCCAGCTTCCTCATTCAATACAGGCAAACCAGTGAGGTTAGGGTTTTGGACTACAGTAAAAAAAAATAAGGCACATTAGCTGCACATGGAAGAAAAGAACTAAACGATAATACTTAAAAAGTGCTGAAACTATGATAAAAAATAGTTTCAGCACTTTTTAAGTATCTCTTTCGGAATTTAAAAAAAATCCTATGTATTCACCTCTAATCTGCGGTATTCACTATTTCGTTCTGGAAAATTTTACGCTACTCATTTAGTGATGTAGTCGGGTCGAATATTGTTTTTATAGATGGATATCGACAAAAGAAAATAAGTAATTTGCTTGGAAATCGAATCTAATTTGACTTTAGATTACAAAACGTCGAAAATACTTCTGCAGTAACATAAAATATACTCTCCCGCGCGCATGCGCCGTATGGACTACGGACCGGTACTGCTAACTACTCCGGGCACTCCAATGATTCGAGCTTTAACATTGATAACATAGAAATCATTATTATTCAGGGTGTTATGATTTTATTTTTGTATATTTTTACATGGTTCATATGCATATATTTACTATCTATTTTACACAGCTAACAACGTTATTTAAGTAATTTTTCAATAGCATTTGTACAAAAATTTTACTGTGCCAAGTACATTTTATAAGTTGGTCGACCATTACTCGTTAACTTGTAATGCCTGTTATGATTTTATTTTTGAATATTTTTACATGGTTCATAAGCATACATTTACTCTGTTTTACACAGCTAACAACGTTATTTAAGTAATTTTTCAATGGCATTTGTACAAAATTTTTACTGTTCCAAGTACATTTTATAAGTTGGTCGACTATTTCTCGTAAACTTGTAAAGCCTACTTATCTGTTGTCTCAAAAATCAAAATCAAATATTTTTATTTTACATAGGCCTACATGGGCACTTATAAAACGTCGACAAAAGGTGTGTTAGGGCTAATATGCTGGTTCGTAGGTTCGCGCGCTGTACTGCGGCAGTAAAAGCGACCCTGTTTAGGGCATTTTGCCAATCGTTTTACACGTGCAGCCTATGGGTCAAGCACACGAGAAAATCGTACGACACCCTGCGCGTTTAATACAATAAATAATGCCATCAGGGCGCTGATGAAGCTGCCTCGCTACTGTAGCGCGTCGGGTATGTTTGCAGACGGTTACGGCAAATATAGATGGTTTTGCGGCGATTATGCGCAAGAGAGTTGTATCTCTGATGCGACGCATACGAGGCAGTTCCGAACAGCTACCTGCAGCTGTTTTCATGGAGGATGGATCTGGATCCGGATTGCCCAATAATGCGGTGCTGGACCAGGCTGCATGTTGAGCACTCCGGATCCAAACCTAAATATAGAATGAGATATAGAAAAACAAAGTTCATTTAATATTTTTTGTTATTGTTAAATTGTAATTTATAATGTGTTTTAATGACTTTTGAAATGTATTTCTAATTGTAATTTATAATGTGTGTTTAAAGACTTTGTAATGTATTTCGAATTGTAATTTTTAATGTATTTTAATGTCTTTTGTAATGTATTTTGAATTGTAATTTATAATGTATTTTAATGTCTTTTGTAACGTTTTTCTAATTGTTATTTTAATTTAATTTGATAATCATATCTACCTCACAATGTTTTCCTTCACCGGCATGTCCTAGAACCAAAAATTCGAAGACATGAGACATTCACCAAGCCGCATTGGGCCCGCGTGGTGGATAACGGCCCATTCCTTCTCACAGAGAGGAGGCCTGTGTCCCAGCATTGGGAACATTAATAGGCTGATGCTGTGAATCATATCTTCTTTTGTTCGGAAGATATGACATGGCAGCTGAGGTGACGTCACTCCAGCTTACACACACGTTTTTTTATCATAGTCTCAGCACTTTTTAAGTATTATCGTTCAGTTCTTTCCTTCCATGTGCAGCTATTATGACTTATTTTTTTGACTATAGTCCAAAAAACTAACCTCACTGGTTTGCCTGTATTTAATGAGGAAGCTGGGGTGACGTCACTCCAGCTAACACATACTAAACGACACATATTAACGAAGTTTTTGTGGCAGCTAAATTAAGACTCGGAACTTTGATTGCTGCTATTATGCCTTTATTATTGGCATAGATAGAATTATTGTACCACATATGAGGAAGCTGGAGTTATGCACATTCATTATCTAGCCCTGTATGGAAACAAAAAAGTAAAAAAGAAACATATTTGAAAGTTATGAGCGTCGAGAGTTCCAGAATTCAACACTAATTTTAACGCATCTTTGGGCGGCAAATACCATAAGAAGAAGAAAAATTGCAAAACGGCCACCATACAAGGATATATTAGTAGTTCAACAATGCAAATAATTTTATTTTGAAAATATACATGTAGTCGTTTTTTCATGATATCTAGACTCCCAAAGGTCTGTTTATAAAATTTCGCGCGCTCGTTGTCGTCCTAAATCATCATCCATTTCGCTATAAACTAGCAAAAGTGCTAATTCGTACGCGAACTAGCTTCTTACTACTCATCACAGCATCTATCTCTTTCGCACGAGTTGTCGGATGAAGTAGTAAATTGAATGACAAAATGATAGTCGCTGGACTATTTATTGACCTGAGTACTGCATTTGATACTATAGATCATCAATTCCTGCTGGCTAAACTGGAACATTATGGTGTAAGAGGGGATGCTTTAAAACTTATGACATCTTATTTGCAAAACAGACGAATGTATGTCGAAATAGTAAACATTGATGATAACAATCATGAAGTAGCATCTAAATCAAAGATGATATACATAAGACGCGGGGCACCTCAAGGCTCAATTTTAGGTCCAATATTGTATCTTATCTAGTCTTTACTAATCCATTCACTCGACGAATACAGACGTGCTCAGTAAAGCAACTTAACAATTGCATAAATTAACAGTTTTTAATTGTGACCTAGTTTTAGAGACATAGACGTTTTTGTTGTGTTATACAGTTTTTATTGCGAATATGGTCAAAAGTAAGTGATTATTTTACAAATATGGATAGCAGCCCCCCCAATCGTGGCGGCCAGCCGCATCGCTCTCCACCACCAGCAACAACACCTAGAAGTCAAGCACAGGATGAAACGGTTGAGGTTTTTTCTACTCCTGAAATTCAATCGTGGATGTCCAGCATTGAGCAGTGCCTAAGTGAGGTGTCGACCATAGCTTCGGAAGGAAAAATGAATTCCGAACAAAAGCTTAGAATTAGTAGCCTATGTCGTAAAGTCGGACACGGAGTCTCCCAAATGGCAGTGCAATATCAGTCACTGAAACATAAAGCCCTCCAAAACTACGCCACCCTGCAAAGTTTAAAGGAAAATGAAGACCTCGCCATTAGTTTGACTGATATCAAGCATAAATTAGAAGAAACTCTGACCAAGCAAAAACAGGAAAGCACTTCTTTTGCAGACATGGTGAAGGGGACAAAAAGCCTTATTCGGCCTCAAGCAACTAGCTCAGTCGCTATTTATCCTAGCGACAATACCAAGACCAGTGAAGAGACCAAAAATCTTATACAAAAAATTGTATGCCCTGAAGAAATGAAGCTGAAGGTTCGAGGACTTCGGAAAATAAGAAACGGAGGTGTAATCATTAGCACGGAGACCAAGGACGACATCCAAAAGTTGAAGCAGACTGTCGAGCGTTCCACATCAGGACTTACTGTAGATGAGCCTCAAAAGCGGAAGCCCCGTATTGTAATAATTGGGGTCCCCACTGATATGGCAGAGAAAGAGGTATTTAAATGTATTTATGAGCAAAATATCGTCGATAAACTACCAACACTGACCAAAGATACATTTTTGACCTCAATCAAATTAAGCCATAAGTCAGGAAAACGAGATGCCGACAGCTGCAACTACATTGTTGAAGTGCCAGCCAGCGTCCGGAAAGCCCTAGTGAACCAGAACAGGCTTTATATAAACTGGACGTCGTGCCCGGTACGAGATTTCACCCTTGTGACTCGGTGCTTCAAGTGTCAGCAATACGGTCATGCATCCAAGACTTGCAAATCCGCCATCTCAACTTGCGGCCACTGCGGGGTGGAAGGCCACGCGACTCAGGAGTGTTCTTCGAAGGATGAACTACCGAAATGTGCAACCTGCAAGCGCTACAAAAAACCCCACAACCACAAGACAGGAGATTCTGATTGCCCAGCTAGAAAAGCCGCTGAATACAGGTATATCAACTCTGTAGATTATGAAGGCGCCTAAGAGCGCCAAACTCTAGATTATATTTAGATCTAACGTATTTTTACAGAGTACATACTTTTACATTTTTTACTTATGGATAGTTTGATTACTGATATAGATAACGCTTTTTTGTCAGAATCAAAAACTTGTGAGGTAGAAGACTGCAAACAATATCTTTCCGAATACCAAAATCCTTTTACAGTACTAACACAAAATATTCGTAGCATCTGCAGGAACTTTGACAGTTTTAACATTTTTCTTCATAGACTAAACATAGCTTGCGATATCATAATACTAACCGAATGCTGGTTATCAAAACGCCAAGAAAACATCCCTACTATGACGGGATACAACATGTTCCACAGCACTACTAACCAGAATCAAAATGATGGTGTCGTGATTTACGCTAAACAATCGCTTATAGCCACAGTTGAAGAACAGAATCAACAAGACTGTAACTGCCTTATAATTAAAATAGGTACAACTATAGCAATACTAGCTATCTACAGATCCCCATCGTTTAGAAATCTGGACTCATTTCAATATTTCTTAAACCAGGCCTGTCGTAATCTTTCCGCTTTTAAGCACATCATACTAACAGGTGACATTAACATAAACATCACTGCTGAAAACTGCGATGCTGGAATTCAAAATTACCTCAATTTATGTTCATACCATGGGCTTCTCATCGGTCATACGCTACCAACACATCAGAGTGGCTCGTGTCTCGATCACATGATGATAAAAACCAGCCTACCATATATTACCCTAGTTACTAATTCAACAATTACTGATCATAATGCTGTCCTACTAACAATGAACTTAACGCTACCTAAGCAAAATCGTCCACTGACAAAGTCCAAACTAAACATGCACAAACTAGAACATGACCTGCATAACATTGATTTTAGCCCTGTTTACGATTCTCCTGACGCTAATTTGTCTTTATCGTATTTAATTAAAAACGTCCAGCAAGCAATATTACATAATACGACCGTAATAACATTAAATCGGAAGCATTATAATATTAAACCGTGGATTACTCCGGGCCTTGTTCGATGTATAAGGCACAGAGACAAATTACATCAGAAAACCAAACGCTACCCTGACAATATAATGCTTCTTGTAATATACAAGAGGTACAGGAACTTTTGTAATAATCTCTTGAAAAAACTTAAAATTGAATACGATAAAAACGAATTGCAGAAAGCAGGCAAAAATAGTAAACAGATATGGAAACATATTAAAAACTTGACTTACAGATCTAAACAACGGGAACCCGTTTCAAGTTTACTGCTCACTAACTCTTCACCCCTATCATCAGCTAATAATGTAAATAACTATTTCGTGAATGTAGGGAAATCCCTCGCGGAACCACTCCTGAGGCAATCGTCTTATCGGTCTGCCGCGCACTTTCAGACTTCTCTCAAGAGCTGTGCTAAATCTTTTGCACTTTTGGATACGGACGAAAGTGAAGTAGAACTAATCATCTCAGCTCTGAAAGATGACTGTGCAGTCGGCTGGGATAATATTGATAATAAAATACTTAAGCGTTTTAAACACATTTTACTCCGACCGTTAACATGTATATTTCAGGCGTGCCTCCGAGAAGGAATTTTCCCTAAAAGTCTAAAAAAAGCGGTGGTCATCCCTATCTTTAAATCTGGATATAGAGATGTTGTGAATAATTATAGACCAATATCTATACTGCCTTCTTTATCCAAAATATTAGAAAAAATCATTAACAAAAGACTCGTCAATTACTTGGAAACGAACAACTTATTATCTTCTTCACAATTCGGGTTTAGAAGCAGATTGTCCACAGCAGATGCGGTTCAAAAGCTGACAGACCTCGTTGCACAAGAACTCGGCGATGGAAACCAGGTCCTGACTATCTTCCTAGACTTAGCAAAAGCTTTTGACACCGTATCTGTTCCTTTGCTTTTGAATAAACTGGAAACGTTAGGTATAAGAGGTACACAGCTGAAACTATTCGAAGATTATTTAAACGATAGATCGCAATGTGTTCGAATAGGAAATATAACTAGTAACGATGAAAAATCACTAGGATTTGGAGTTCCACAAGGCAGTATCCTTGGTCCATCATTGTTCCTCATTTACATTAATGATCTTTGTAATTTAAATGTAGGAAATTGCAAAATAATATCGTACGCTGATGACACTGCGCTTATTTTCACCGCAAAAACTAACTCCGAGCTGTATAATGTTGCACAGGCAGGTTTTAACATCGTTCTAAACTGGCTTCGTTGTAATTTACTAACACTAAATGCAGATAAAACAAAATATATTCAGTTCAACATGCGCAATCTTAGTAACAAAACTAATCCCCATTTATATGCACACCAATGTAACAATCAGTCAGCCACTTCTTGTACCTGCCCTATGATCCTGGAAACAAAGTGCCTCAAGTATCTTGGAGTTTTTGTTGATAACACGCTCTCGTTTAGGCAACATATTGACAGTTTGGTTACTAGAGTACGTAAACTGATGTTTGCTTTCAAACAACTGCGCTCCATTGCCGACACTAACTTAGTCAAACAAGTTTATTTTGCTCTATGTCAATCAATACTTCAATATTGTATAACCTCATGGGGCGGAGCATCAAAAACTATCATTCTCTCTCTTGAAAGAGCACAAAGAGCTGTTCTAAAAGTAGCAAATTCTCTACCTTTCCTTTTCCCTACCCACCAGTTATTTAAATCCTGCAAAGTCTTGACTGTTCGGCAAATTTATTTACTGCACATAACACTAAAACAGCATGCAATGCTTAAATATAACCTAGATATAACTAACAAAAGACGAAACGATATAGTATGCAGTTCAACCTCTACCTCTTTATTTGCATTTACATATAGATTCTTTACATTTTTAGGGCCCTTTTTATATAATAGATTAAATAGAATACTAAGTATATATAATTTAAATTATTTTAACTGTAAAAGCATTGTTTTAAACTATTTGCAAGGTTTGTCATATGACCAGACTGAAGACCTGCTTCTAGTATTAAAATAAAATTAGATTAAAACTACGTAAGCATGATTAAAAATAACACTACTATGTATATTTCCGCAGTGTCCTAGTTTTACTTAAAATTGTTAATTTATTGCAATACCTACATTATTAAATATAAATAAGCACTTTTACGCCTGAAGCACAGGTTCTACCTAGTTCAGGCAAATTATACATCAGCACTTTTTAGAACATAAGCAAATTATTGTAAATTTTGTACTTTAAGAAATAAATAAACGATTTTATTATTTATTATTATTATTTCGTTTATTTAATTATGTACACATTTTAAATTTACATTTTTAAATATTTCTTTATAAAAACAAATCATAAAAAAAAAAACATTTAAAAATATAAAAAATAATGGTTGTCCGCCGGTATCGGGAACAGGGTCCAAGCTACCGGTGGTTAGGGCTCCAGAGACAGGAACCTCCTCACAATGCGAGCCGTATCGAGGAGTACTGCCTTCTGTATCAGACCCTTGATCCAACCGCCCAATGACAGCCTCGACAGATGGTCGTCGAGGCTCTTGGCCATCAGGCCGTTGGCCGTAACGACAATCGGCACAATGATCGCAGAGTCCACATTCCACATGTCGACAACCTCGTGTGCTAAGTCAAGATACTTGATTTGTTTCTCTTTCTCAGCTTTCACGAGGTTCTCGTCATGCGGGATGGTGACATCGATTATCATTGTGCGGCGCGCTAATCGGTCTATCACCACTATATCCGGCTTATTGGCAACAATAGTCCTATCAGTGATGATAGACCGATCCCAGTACAACGTGACATGGTCATTTTCGAGAACTGGGTCGGGCACATACTTGTAATACGGTACCTCCGATTCCACTAGATTGTACTTCAAAGCAAGTTGCTGGTGAACAATCCTGGCCACTTGGTTATGCCTGTGTAAGTACTCGCCGTTAGCCAGACGAGAACAACCAGAGATAATATGTCTGATGGATTCACCCGGACGGTAGCATGCCCGACATATGTCAACCGTCCCGTCCTTCATTATATGTCTCCGGTAGTTATTCGTCAGGATAACTTCGTCCATAATTGCACAGACAAAACCTTCAGTTTCCCCGAAAAGGTCGCCGAAACGTAGCCAGGATACGGACGCTGGGAAATCTACATCGGGCCCATGGAGAGCCCGATAGAAGCGCCCGTGTAGCTCCTTGCCTTGCCATACCTCTTTGCGTTCATCAGTCGATAGTATTACAGGCTTGCGCCAGTTCTCTTTAGCCATGGACAACGGGGTGAGTCCCTTGTCCACTGCGACCACATCCCGGTGCATACCCACTTCAGCTTTTAAAAAGTATTCTCTGAGACTGCACCTTATTATTATTATTATTATCTTTGCAAACGATTTTTTTTTTTTTTGTTTTATTATTTTTCACCCTACATAGGTACTTATGTTGATTGACAACACCTTCCGGATCGCTACATGTCTGCGTTTGGGTGCTCCTAGCGGAGCTCCACATCGTTGTTAATGTGGTGAAGCAGTCGACCGCCTCGGACACCATGGCCTAACCTGCAGCAGGAGCGCTGGTCGGTTAGCACGGCACGCTAGCATTAATGACATCATACGTCGGGCTCTTGTCACCGCCGGGGTGCCAGCTGTTTTAGAACCCAATGGCTTGGCGCGCGACGATGGGAAAAGATCAGACGGGATGACCATAATGCCTTGGAAGGTGGGTAGGCCTTTGGTGTGGGATGCAACATGTGTCGACACCCTTGCGCCATCCCAACTTAGCACGGCGGGCTGTGCTGGGACAGTTGCTGCTGGTGCAGAAAATCTCAAACGGCGCAAATACTACAATCTTATTGGAAGTTATATATTTGAGCCGTTTGGGGTTGAAACATTAGGTCCATGGGGTCCGAGTGCTCTTCGAGTATTTCGAGAAGTAAGCAAACGGTTATTCGTCTCTTCAAGTGACCAGAAGGCAGAGCTTTTCCTTGGCCAGAGAATCAGCATTGTCATTCAACGTGGCAATGCTGCCAGCGTTCTGGGCACTTTTCACGTTGACAGCGATGTGGACGAATTTTTTGACCCCTGCCCTTTTATACGCGTTCGTAGTTTTATTCTATTCTTATTTAAGTGTATTTATAGGTAGTTATTGTTGATTAAGTATTTTATACTATGTACATTTTAGATTATTAATAAATAACACAGTACCATGTTAAAAAAAAAAGATGTTTTGTGTGTGATATATTTGATATGGTATTGACATTTTAATTATTTAATGTGTGTTTAATTTTAATTGACTTGTAGTTTGCATTTGACTCTTGTGTATGGATTATTATGGATATTATGGTATTTCAGTTGACATTTAATTTGTATAAAATTGCATCTAATTCTCATTTGATTAAATTTAGGTTTTTTTTTATGGTTGAACATGTGAACAGTAATTTATTGACATTTAATTCTTATTTGATTTATGTTAATTGGAATACTCGTTGACATCGTGAGGAAACCGGTATGTCCTAGAACCAAAAATTCGAAGACATGTGACATACACCAACCCGCACTGGGCCCGCGTGGTGGATTACGGCCCATCCCCTCTCACAGAGAGGAGGCCTGTGTCCCAGCAGTGGGAACATTAATAGGCTGATGATGATGACGATGGTGATTTTTGTGCTTTTTATGGTTTGACATGTAAACGGTTTTTGATTTATGGATAGTGTTTTTTTTATTTTTTTTTATGTGTTACTGTTTCTGATTGCTTTGTATTTGATTATTGCTTCTGTTGTGATTTGAAATGTTATTAATTTGTAGAATTAGAACACTATGTAAATTGTTTGATGAATAAATGAATGATAGCAGGCATTTTAAGCCCGCGCACAAAATTGTTCGTGCCGTCTGTACGAGCACACTCGACAATTTATGCTGACGCCCGCGATCACATGTATTTACTTTTATTCATTATTACTTCAGTTCAATAAAGCTGCTTGGTGAATACACATGTCGGTGTTTTCTTCCACATAACACATTAGAAATCCCGGTACACATCGCACCTCAGCGGCTGGACTCTACATCTTTTTGGTCCTTCGACTTTAAGTGAAGTGTGAGAGAAGGTGTTTTCATCAATAGCGAATCGGCTCGGCTGGCCTCCCACAAGCGGGTCTCACCAGTCAAGTTGAGAAATCGCACATATTGGTGACGGGCATCTGCTCACGCTGTACTAACAGAACCAGTGGACATACAAGTCTATTACATATTCTTCTACCAGTGACAGTGATTACAACAGACAACTAGTTTCACCTACACATCCACTAGAATGGAAGGGCTACTACAACGTCAACAAATCATTGCTGAAGCTATACAGAAGATTTCTACAAACATAAAGAAAGATTCTGCAATTCGGAAAACTGCCGAGTACACAAGAAAACGGCTAGTGACTTTAGAAGAATTGTGGGATGAGTTCGACAACAATCACAAAAAACTAACAGTGCTTTGTGATAACAAACACGAATACATTCAATCTGGTGCTTACCTCGCCGTGAAAGAGCTCTACACAGCTACATGTGCTCTGCTGATGGACATAACACAGACCGAAGCCATGGCTAAACAAGATACAAGTAGTCAAGGTCAAGGTGACGAACAAAACAATGTCAGCACGGAGGAGAAAGGTATGTTGTCCAAATATGATGAGCTGATTAATCAGCAACGAACCAACTTTCGAGCGTTTTCAAGAGTCGTGCGAGGTATCGACGTTAACAATATCTCTGAAAAATGGGAACTACAAGACAAACTGCAGATGATACAAGCGCGCTGGAAAACTATTGACGATCTACATTGGCAAATAGATAATCTACTGATCGGCACGGAGGTGGATTATGAACAGGAGTACGCAAAGCATGAAAATAATTACGAAGGCATCAAGAGACAACTCAACCAAAAACTCAGCCATACATCTCACCAACAACAAACTATGCCGAAATTGGAAATTCCGGCATTTAATGGCAACTATGCTCAATGGCCAACTTTCATGGACCTCTACTCAGAAGCCATCCACAACAATTCCATGCTGAGCAAGACACAAAAAATGCAGCACCTCAAGGGCAAACTGAAAGGTGAGGCAGAGCGCCTAGTTCAGCATCTCAAAGTCTCAGCTGACAACTACGACTCGTGCTGGGATATACTCACCCGAAGGTACAACAACATACAATTGCTGTTTACAAATCAAATACAAATATTCTTAAGCCAGCCGACTGTGCATAAACATTCTGCTCAAGAACTGAAAAACCTCCACGACACGACCTTGGAAACGATTCACGCCATACACAATCTCGGCGTCGATACCACTACGTGGGATCCGTTTTTGGTGCACATACTCACAGAAAAAATGGACGCAGAAACTTACAGTTCGTACATGGAGTGCCGAAAAGCACCACGAAATCTGCCTTCATTCGACGAGCTTATGGCATTTTTGGAGAGCAAATTTACAGCACTCGAGCCAGTCAACAGAAAAAACAACAAGACTGGTTACACGAAGCATGAGGCCAAGAACATGGACAACAGTGAAGCCAAGGAATTTTCTTCCAAACACCCACCTAAGAAGTTCCACAAGTGGGCAAAGACTTTTCATGCTCGATCTGAAAGAAAATGTCCGTTATGCAAGTCGGACCACATATTGGTTTCTTGTAAAAAGTTCCAAAGTATGGCGTCAGAAGCTAAAATAAATACAATTGCACAATTGAAAGTCTGTGAGAATTGTATGTACTGCCATAACGACAAACAATGCAATTCCGCGAAAACATGTAAGGTGTGCAATAACAAGCATCATACGACGTTACATGATGCTATACAACAAAGGGCTCAACTTACAATTCCCGCTAATAACATAACACCTAAAAGCGTTCCGACAGTAGCGCAACATAAAACAACTCACGTTGCTGGGAATGTGAACGAAGTTCTACTTGCCACAGTTGAACTAAATGTTATGGCTGTAGATGGAATGCCTACAAAACTTAGGGCTCTACTTGACCAAGGTTCTCAAATCAACTTGATTACGGAATCAGCTGCTCAGCGATTGGGACTTCACAGGCGTAAACAAGATGCAGTCGTCTCAGGAGTTGGCATCTCGAACATAAAGAGCCATGGAACCGTACTACTTACTTGCGAGTCCATATACCAAAATTACAAGTTCACTATTGACGCACTTGTCATGACAAAAATGCTGAGTAATTTGCCCAATTATACGTTTGAGCGCCAACAGTGGCCACATTTAGAAAACATTAGCCTCGCGGATCCTAACTACAATATTTCCAGGCCAGTTGACATTTTACTGGACGCTGGAGTTTACGCTCAAATAATCATGGATGGGATTCAGCGAGGACCTATACAGGCGCCAATAGCTCAACAGACTAAGATAGGATGGGTTCTATTGGGCAACACCACAACGTTCCAATGCCATGCAGTGCTTAACAACCTAGAAGAAATTTCGCGTTTCTGGGAAATAGAAGAAGTAACTGAACAGTCTCCAACGCTGACGTCAGACGAACAATATTGCGAAACTTTATACGCAAAAACAACTACAAGGAAGTCTGACGGCAGATATGAAGTCAGAATACCCATGAAACAGGGATTCGAGAATCAGTTAGGTTCTTCAAAGTCGCAGACATTAGCACAATTCCGACAATTGGAGAAACGACTAGTCAGAGACCAGTCTATTGCTGAAAGTTACAACACTTTCATGGCTGATTACATACGTCTTAATCACATGAAACAAAGTTTAATTCCACAAGAACCGAGTTGCTATCTACCACACCACGGTGTCATGAAATTGGACTCCACTACAACAAAACTCCGAGTTGTATTTAATGCCTCAAACAAAACAACTTCGGGCCACAGTCTTAACGAGCTAATGGAGTGTGGGCCAAAGCTACAACAGGACTTACAGGCATTAATCCTACGGTGGAGGGGGTTCCAATTTGTTTATTCCGCCGACATTGAAAAGTTTTACAGACAAGTCGGAATACAGGAACAAGATCAGCATCTACAGAAGATTCTGTGGAGATATGGCAAGGAAGACAAGATCCAGGAGTACCAGCTGTGCACCGTTACATACGGCACTAAAGCTGCTCCCTTTTTAGCGATGCGCACAATAAAACAACTAATTTACGACGAAGGTGCTCAATACCCGCTTGCCGCTGAAACATTGGATAGTCAGTTGTACGTCGACGATCTCCTCGGCGGAAGTAATGATATCCAACAAGCCAAAACTACTCAACAGCAATTAATCGACCTACTCAAACAAGGTGGCTTCAACCTGCGCAAATGGGCGAGCAACGACGGACGCATATTAGAAGATCTTACACCCGATCAAATTAGTCAAAACATGATTGACTTTAAGCACGCTGAAACAAACAAGACATTGGGAGTTATGTGGAATCCCTCTACGGATCAATTTACATTTCATTATCCAGTGGCAACAACAATCACTGGCGCTATCATTACAAAAAGATCGTTGCTATCTCAACTGTCGAAGCTATATGATCCACTAGGTTGGCTATCACCAGCTACAATAAAGGCAAAACTTATTTTCCAACAACTGTGGACTACAAACCTCAACTGGGACGATCCCGTACCACAACATGTACAAAAACAATGGGAAGAGTTCAGAAACGACCTCAAATACATAGGTCAGATCGCTATTCCTCGATGGATGGGACCTAAAAACACCTCAGTTGAATTACATGGATTCTGCGATGCCTCGGAGAAGGCATACTCATGTGTGATCTATTGTCGAAGCATCAAAGACGATGGCCAATACATGACTCGAGTAGTTGCAGCGAAAACGAAGCTCGCACCGATTAAAAAATTGATGACACTGCCCAGACTCGAACTGTGCGGCGCACACTTATTATCCAGACTAGCGAAAAAGGTCATAGAGTCGTTAAACAAACAGACAGTAACAATACACGCTTGGACTGACTCAATGGTCGTTCTGGGATGGCTACATGGCGACGTGTCCCGCTGGAAGACATTCGTAGCAAACAGGGTTACGAAAATTTCAAATATTTTGCCACCATCATGTTGGAGACATATTAAATCCGAGGAAAACCCGGCGGATTGCGCTAGTCGTGGCTTACTTCCGTCACAACTAGTCAGACATGAACTTTGGTGGGAGGGACCTGCGTGGCTGATACAAAACATCATCCCAGATCATTCGACAGACTTTGAAGCTCCTACATTAGAACACAAGCACAAGAAGCAAGTCTGCGCATCTCTAACATCGTCATCGATTATCGAAGAGCTTCTATGCAGACATAACTCTATTACACGTGTCGTCAGAATTCTAAGTTGGATTTTGCGAGTCAAGGCAAACAAAGACAAAGCACGATCGCCTTACTTAACAACAGTGGAACTTGAGAACGCATTGAATGTCGTCATCAAGACAGTGCAAAATAAGCACTTTGGCGAAGATATTGTACATTTACAGAAACATGGCAATGTGCATTTGAAGAGTTGTTTACTTAATTTACACCCATTATTGCACAAACAAGGTCTCTTGAGAGTCGGGGGACGTTTAACAGAATCAGCCTTGAAGATCTCACAAAAACACCCAATTATTTTGCCACACAAAGCACGGCTCACAGAACTTCTGATCGACAAATCACATATTTCGACACTGCACGGGGGAGCAAGGCTCACCTTGACACATTTGCGAAACAAATACTGGATACTCAGAGGTGTGAGGACAGTAAAAGGCCACATTCTCAAGTGCATCAAATGTCATCGCTTCAAGACATCTACTAGCAAACAGCTGATGGGAAACTTAACAAAGCCGCGAGTCACTCCATCGCGTCCATTTACGCATACAGGCGTTGATTTTACGGGACAAGTGGAAGTCAAGGCCAACAAGGGCAGAGGGATTAAGACGTCCAAGGCCTATATTTCAATATTCGTCTGCCTAGCAACAAAAGCCATTCATTTAGAATTGGTATCAGACTTGAGTACTGCAGCCTTTCTCGGCGCTTTCAAACGTTTCTGTGCCCGAAGAGGAACACCAAAGTGTATGTACTCTGACAACGGTACGAATTTTGTAGGCGCAGCCAAAACACTCATAAAGGAACACGAAGAGGCGTTAATGCACTACGTCAACGAAGAACTATTGAGTGAGTTAGGGAACATTGGAGTTGAGTGGCAGTTCAACGCTCCAGTTTGGCCATCAGCAGGAGGATTGTGGGAGGCCGCAGTCAAAAGCATGAAGCACCACGGCGAACAAAAGCTGACATTTGAGGAGTTTTCCACACTGTTAGCCCAGATTGAAGCGTGCCTCAACTCTAGGCCGTTGGTTCCTCTAACAAACGAAATTGACGATCTAGACTGCCTAACACCTGCACATTTCTTAGTGGGAGGGCCTATACTGTCAAGCCCACTCTCACCGGACGAGGACATCAGAAACATTAAAACTAGATGGCAGCTACTGGAAAAAATGCATAAAGATTTCTGGAAGAGATGGTCATCTGAATATCTTCAAACACTTCAAACACGCAGCAAGTGGCATTACGCAACAAAGAATCTTGAGATCAACGATATCGTATTGATAAAAGATGATCATTTGCCGCCCTCTAAATGGCTCTTAGGAAGGGTTATGGAGACACATCCTGGTAAGGATGGACACGTACGAGTGGTGACCCTGAAAACAAAAAATGGCACTCTAAAACGCCCTATCATCAAACTATCACGACTACCTGTAGAACAGAGTGATACAGGGTGTGTAGAGACTGAAGGTGACATAACGCCTATCAAACAACAGAAAACTGAAAGATCGAAGCGCAAGAAACCTGCTAAAAGATCCCTAAACAATTACGTTTGCATATTTTTCACGTTTGCCTTATGCATAGCGACGTCACTGCAACAGACTACAGTGAACGTCACCACATTATCGTCAGCAAAATTAGTGTACTTCGACAAAATTGCTGAGGTGAAAATTCGACAAGACGACTGGAAAATGGTTGTGTATTACAACATTACAACATACTGGCGAAGTTTACAAAAGGTGGCAGACTACGTCACACATTTGAACAGTCTGACTAAGGAAGAGCCAACCTTGATATCCATCGCCTCTCAACTAGAACACGAAATCAAAGAAATACAGCACTATAACGAAATTCTGCGATCGGAACACGGAACGCGCACGAAAAGGGGTCTAATAAATGGAATTGGTTATGCAGCAAATTATTTATTCGGAGTCCTTGACGAAGATTTTGCCAAAAAATACGACAGTGACATCAACCTCATACAGACAAACGAAAACCATTTACTCAACCTCTACAAGGAACAAACATCGATTGTGGAAGGCGAGTACAATATTTTGAAGAGAAACGAGGACATCATGAACAAGCAATTTACGCTAATAAACAAACGCTTCCAAGAAACAAACGAGCGCATACACTTGGAACGTAGCAATGCACTTAATGTGATGTCATCTGCATTAGCCGCTAACTTAATAATTTCCAACATAAGGAGAGTTCAACAATTACTACTCGACTTAGTGACGGATGTAAAGGACGGACGCGTCGATGCACATCTACTGAAGCCAGATCAGTTACAAGAACAATTAAACATAATATCCGGACAATTACCTAGTGACCTGTCGCTACCCTGTACAAACAGCTATCAATGCATTCGACAGATGTATAAATTGTCACGAGTACACGTCAAGCTGACGAGAGACTTCTTCCTATTTGAAGTCAAGCTGCCTTTGGTGAACATCGAACAGTACGAGCTAAGCCGAGTCATACCTATTCCTACTATACAAGGACAGACTGAGAAGCATATCATACCGACATCTGAATATTTGGCAATAAACCTCAAGAAGGATGTGATGATGCCTCTAACCTACGACGACCTAAGCACATGTGTACAACTGAGAAAACACCAGTTACTATGTGCACTGAGTTTACCGGTTTATGACATAAAGCAAGCCGCAACATTGTGTGAGGCACAAATTATAGTAAACAATAAGAACTTATCAGCGTGCCACGCGACGGTATCAAGTTGCAGCGACAAGTGGATACAGTTACACCATGATGGCGCGTGGCTCTACACCTGTTGTAAACAATGCTTGACTCGCATTTTCTGTCCATCTGACACATTAACGAAACGATTAAGTAATACTGGTATTATCACACTTGATCCTGGATGCATGTTGAAAGGAGATAACATTATACTTCGCTCTCATAACAACTTCCACAGTGAGGTAAGCGTGACTGAAGACGAGCTTTACTTGAGAGAATCGGCTATAAATCACTTCATAACAGACAACAACTATACTTTTGAAGCTGAGCATCATGAAGTGATGATGAAGACATTGAAGGCCAGGATTGAAGAGGTGAAGATGCACCAAGAGACTCTAAACGATGTGGCAAATTCCCATGACATACATCGCTATATCATGTATAGCTTTATACTCATCGTTGTTGTTGGGGCCTGTCTATGGATCAGTCTCAAACTAAAGAAACGCTATCGGGCAGTTCTCCCAGTTACCTACAGACCTGATAACTCGGACCTGGAGCGAGCCATCAGCGAACCACAACCACGGACAAGCCATGACACTTGCTGCGCGCACAAGGTCGATAGATCGACCTCGCCGGCAAGCTAAATAATTATAATTTAGATATAAGCTTGGGACTGTATATTCTTTATTTACATTGTTTTATTTACTGTTAACTTTACATTTCCTTATTACTGTGTTTACATTATTTTTACATAAGGTCTGCTATCTACATTTTGTTTGTTTTTTTTATTTGTGATTTGGGAGCATGTACGAGCACACTCGACAATTTATGCTGACGCCCGCGATCACATGTATTTACTTTTATTCATTATTACTTCAGTTCAATAAAGCTGCTTGGTGAATACACATGTCGGTGTTTTCTTCCACATAACACATTAGAAATCCCGGTACACATCGCACCTCAGCGGCTGGACTCTACACCGTCGACTAGTGTAACCTTAATAATTATATCCTAAAGAAACTAAAAATACCGCCTAAATGCGAGTCGGACTCGCGCACGAAGATAGCATATAGCAAAAAACGGCAATAAAAACATGTTTGTTGTATGGGAGCCCCACTTATATATTTATTTCATTCTGTTTTTAGTATTTGTTGTTATAACGGCAACAGAAATACATCATCTGTGAAAATTTCAACTGTCTAGCTATCACGGTTGATGAGGTTCAGCCTGGTGACAGACAGCCAGACAGACGGACAGTGGAGTCTTAGTTATAGACAGAGTCCCGTTTTTACCCATTGGGTATGGAACCCTAAAAACAAATTTATTAAAACTATCTCACGAAAACAATATTGTCATAAATAATAAAATATTTTTTGAATCTATATCATTTTTTTTTTTTGATGCAACAATACCCCATCTGCACTGTTTTTTTTATATCTTTCAGTTACAACCATGTATAGGCAATTATACTATAATGACATTTTTCGTAAGGGTTTGTACTTACAAACAAACATGTGCGTTAAGACGGCAAAACGGTGGTTGATCGGTATACCGTTTAGTGTGCAGCTGCTATGTTGTGTCCTGTTCTATCACACGGACCTCGGACACTCTACTTTCTCTCTCGCCCCTATCAAATAGCTCCAATTCTAAAACTTTATAGCTTGGCAATAATATTTCATGTACGAGTTTTTGCAGGCAAGCCTATACGATTGATTTTGTAATTAAAATATCTTACCTAGGCGTGTGTTAAAAAATATCTTACCTACCTGTGTGTTAAAAACTATCAGTTGAGATGAAATTCATTCGGTTATCAAAAGATTGAAGGTGATGAAAGAAAATTGATTAAAATTAATTCAATTAAAAATAGCTATGAAAACTTTTAGATAGGCAAGTTATCATAAGCATGTTTGCTAACAAATTATATTTGATAAAAAATATGTCTCAACCAGTTATCTGATGGGTGAAGGTCGATCTTCCACGTCTCCTCTACTATTAGTACACCATGCCAATGGCTAGCATAGTCGTGGTGCCTCATCCCATACAAAGAAACCGTGCCGACGTACTGTACTGATTATACTGATTATTTTTTATACATCGCTCGCAATCGGTTCCGTTCCACGTATATAGATGGTGATATATCTATCGCCGTGGAACAGAACCGAAAGCAATCGATTTACAAAAAACAATCGGTATAATCAGATGAAAACCACTAGTTACGTCGTCGGCACGGTTTTTTTGTATGGGATGAGGCATCTGTATGCTAGTAGTATATTATCTGTTGCATAGTGAACTTCAAGTCTTTATCCTTCGGCAGCGGAACAGAATAAAGCGTGGCGAGAATGCAAATAGGTACATTAACGTCGGTAACCCAAATGTTGGAGTTTTCAGTAAATGATGTGTATGGATTCACATACCCGGGTAGAACGTATTGGAGATGAATATCCTGAGCTTGCGCTTCTGCTTCATGGGCCGCTTGAGCGCCTCCTGGATGTCGAGGCGCTTGCGCATGATGGTGGCGTCCAGCTTGCGCTCGAAGGCCAGCAGGTCCATGTAGGCCTGCGACTCCGGCACCAGGTCGCGCACCTTCTGCGGCAGGATCTTGTCCGCCAGCCTCTTCTTGCGCTTGGAGGGCGGCCCGCCCGCACCCGCGCCCGCGCCGTACGCGTCCCTGCAACACGCTCGCCACGTGACACTCGCTGACACACGCCGCACGCCCCGGGCGCTCGCTCGCACAGATACTCACGGGTTGTACAGGCCGGGCTTGTGCTGCGGCGGGATGGTGGCGCGCGCGTCCGGCACGCGCTTGGCGGGCGGCGCGGGCGCAGACGGCGCGGCGGCGGGCCGCATGCCGGGCGGCGCCGCCACCGCGCCACCCGCCGGCCCGCCGCCGTACGCCGCGCCACCGGCCGCGCGCCCTCCTCCCACGCTGCCGGGACCTCCTACGCCGCCTACGCCACCCACGCCGCCGACGCCCACGGGCGGAGGCGTGAAACCGCTACGAGCCTGGCGATATACAAACCGTAACGTATTAATCCTTCGAAGTACATAATATGTCGACTGCTGTGTTTGATAGACTGAATTATAATCAATCACAAAATTTGTAACAAGAGGAATGAGGAGAAACCCACGTTTCTCGAATCGACAAGGACACAAGGACTTGATCCCGCCATCTTGATGCTCACAAAAATACCATATTGCACTATGTCGTTCCTCACTACTGACTTCAGTGACATAGTGAGTAACGCAGACGCAAGCTGTCAACCCACAAAAAACATAATTATCTGCAATTGGCTTTCTTAAACGTGTTTCCAGAGTTAGATTTTTAAGATTTATTTCAAAAATAAAAACTAACACAATCAACACTAATGATATTAGTTTAATGATAAAGAAGATTGTGTTTGTGTGTTTGATTGTAACAAGTGTTGGAGATGGGTTGTAATGTTCAAACTTAATGTTATGGAGACAACATTTAGTTTGAACATTGCAACCCATCTCCAACACTTGTGTGTAAGTGACCCTCTGGTCACTTACACAACAGGCACGGCTCATTCTTGGCATTCTGCCGTTAGAGAAAAACCGGTCAAGTGCGTGTCGGGCCACGCGCATTAATTGGGTTCCGAAGTTGCATAACAATGCGGACTAAGAAGAGGGTTTTGTTGTTATTACATAAACATTAAAATGGTTTCAGCGGCACACAACGTCTAAAAACGGGTCCACATAAGTGATGTTTTTTTTTAATCTAGGTATATGCTCGCGTTTGATCACTATCTCGCCTGATGTTAAGCGATGATGTGGTCTACGGTGAAGCACGTGCACAGAATTAACCTATTCACTCTTAAAGTAAACAAGGACTCACTGGTAACTTAAGAAGGAGTTATAAAATCAAACTTCGCAACTGAAGTTAGAAAAATATTATCTATTTGAGTACCACCGCGGGTGCAAATTGCGAAAGGAGTCGATACGAGCGCGCGTTAGAGCCACGGGGAATGGTATGGTTCGTTCCTGGATACCTGCGCGCACGCTCCTTGTTTATTTCTCTATCGGAATTTAAAAATGTTCGTATGTATTCATAATTCTCTAACCTGCGGTATTCACTATTTCGTTCTGGAAAGTTTTACGCTACTCAATTAGTGATGTAGTCGGGTCGAATATTGACTTTATGGATGGATATGGACAAAAGAAAATAAGTAGGTAATTTGCTTGGCAATCGAATCTAATTAGACTTTAGATTACAAAACGTCGAAAATACTTCTGCACTAACACAAAATAGACATTCCCGCGCGCATGCGCCGTATGGACTACGGACCGGTACTGCCAACGACTCCGGCCACTCGGAAATATTGTAAACACAAACAAATTTTTAAAAGAGTAACCATGGAGTTTCTTGCCGGTTCTTCTCCATAGGAAACGACTAACCCGAACCGTGCACCTTTTGTCGACGTTTTATAAGTGCCCATGTAGGCCTATGTAAAATAAAAACAAAGTTTTTTTTTTTACTCCAATTCGAGAATAAACATTATTAATTTAGAAATCATTATTATTAAGGATGTTATGATTTTATTTTTGTATATTTTTACATGGTTCATAAGCATATATTTACTAAGTATCTGTTTTACACAGCTAACAACATTATTTAAGTAATTTTTCAATAGCCTTTGTACAAAATTGTTACTGTGCCAAGTACATTTTATTAGTTGGTAGACTATTACTCGTAAACTTGTAAAGCCTGTTATTTATTTTTGTATATTTTTACATGGTTCATAAGCATACATTTACTCTGTTTTACACAGCTTGCAACGTTATTTAAGTAATTTTCAATGGCATTTGTACAATTATTTTACTGTTTAAGTACATTTTATAAGTTCGACTATTACTCGTAAACTTGTAAAGCCTACTTATCTGTGATAGTTTTCCTTTTAATTTTGTTATATTTACTACTGCCGTGTTATTTTCACATAGCCAAGAACAATCATTTCGCTGGCAGGGGGGGGACACTTGACTCTTAACATAAATTTGCAATTTAAAGCTTAATTTTACGCAAACGGATCTCTGAATCGGAAAATGGTTTTAACAGAGCCATCATATTTTTGAATGACCTATCCAACGATACCCCACACAATGGGACAGACGAGAAAAAAGAACAACATCCCCACTTTACGTCTATAGAAGGAAATAAAAAAAATAAAAACATGATTTTATTTTACCACTTTGTCGGAATTATTAATATGTATATCCATGCCAAATTATAGCTTTCTAGTACTTAGAGTCTCTGAGCTAAGCTGCGGACGGACAGACGGAAAGAGCGAAACTATAAGGGTTCCTTGTTGACTTCGGAATCCTAAAAAGGGTAACAAATTGTAAATCTCGACATTTATGAGTTTTTAGATGTTTTTAGGAAAAAGACACAATTTGAATGTATTTTAAATACCTATTTACGAATGAAATTATTTGCATATAGTTTTTTTTTATCGTTGCCTTTTATTAGAAAAATTATGATTTTCCCTTTCAACACAATATTAAAAATCAAATTAAACCACTATTACATTGAAAAGTCACAACTAACCAAATGTAACGTTTTATTTTAATACTGTTTGAAAAAATAAAAAGTCTAATTTAGTTTTAAATATTTAAATGAAAGGGCACATTCTGCTCAGTTGTGTCCTTCTTATGTAATAGACCCCACCAATCTTCTGTACAATAATATTACACTAAATAGGCTCAACTGATCACTTGTGCCCTTTCTATACTTGTCGCATCAAGGCTGGCCGATAGATGCAAACCATCGGGAAGTCAGGATGTATTCCCTTAGGTTAAGACATCGTGTGTGGGCAGGTCGATAGGTACAATCGTGAAAATGAAATCACACAAATTATTCGATACACTGAGTATATTCAAATAGACACAAGTTACATTCCTGCTTACTAATACAACGGATCGACACTGATTCTAGGACGTCTTCGCTCTACCGCTGTCAGTACTCAACTGCCATCTTCTGTGGCGATTTTGGTATTTTCATGAACAGTATGCATATAATATTTTCGGAGTTCCCTCGATTTCTCTAGGATCCCATCATCAGATCCTGACCTGATGACTATGGGACCAAGTAGGACCCTTCAAAACAACAGAAGAATTTATGAAATCGGTCCAGGCGTCTTTGAGTAATCGAGGAACATAAATAAAAAAAAAGATTTCGACGAATTGAGAACCTCCTCCTTTTTTTGAAGTCGGTTCATAAAAATTACGTACTACATGATTAAAGTACTCATTATTAACTACAAAAGAGTCTAAAAAAACTACAATAGTTAATTCACATTAGCAGTTCTAAAATTTAATTAGATCGCCGCCCGGTAGAAACAAAAGTTGGTTACATTAATATTGAAGTATTAATTCTAATTCAAATAAATAGTTTAACAAATTGGTAGTTAAGTAGGTAGGGTGGTAGTTGGGTAGCTGGGTGGGTGGGTAGGTAGGGTAGGGTAGGTAGGTAGGTAAGGTAGGTGGGTAGGTAGGTGGTAGGTAGGCAGGTAGCCAGTTGTCGGGAGCGAAGCCGCGGGGGACAGCTAGTATTTTTATAATATTGATTTTATTTTAGATAGAAAAGGAATATTTTTGGTAGATCTGTCTTTTTAATCTAACTCCTATCAAAGAAGCCTTTTCTACTTAGCAAGATACCAAGATTATATTGAAATAAAACTCATATCTATGGATTTGTGCCCATTCAGCTTGATTGAACTCACATGTGCCTTTTAACACTGCAGTACACGCGCCTCTTTTTTTACACAAGTACACGCGTGGCCTACTATAGTAGGCCATTTTATAAAGTCAATAAATTTTATATTTCTAAATATTTCATTAAAATAATAAAAAGAATGGGAAATATTAATTGTTTTGGAAATATGAACTATTTTCGTTTTTTTCTGACGAAGTCGCGGGCTCTAGTCTTATTCTATTTTTTTATTTATTGGAAGTCTTGCGTTTGACCACTTTCTCGCCTGATATGGTAAGTGATGATGTGAATCTTAAAACATTAAACAAGTTTGAATATTTATTTTACAACAAATATTCAAACTACGTATTATTCTGCCACAACATTTCAATAGTTTTAATTAATTCATTTAACCGAAAATGTATGAAAACACCGTTATTTTTAACTCAAATAAAATCATGTACAGCGGCGGTGGTACAGCTTTAGTGTCCTAAAAAAAAATGCTTAGGTGATCAAGTTCTATCAGAATAAAACCTTGTCTGGAAGAGATCGCAGAACGCGATAAGGCCGCCTGTTGTACGTTTGTTTTATTTTAAGCACGATTTTAAGGTTTCTTTATGTAACTTTTGTCTTTTTGAGAGATGTGGTGGTTCAGTGGTAACTTACAAGTTTTAGGTCGTGGGTTCGAACCCAGGCAGGCGCTTTACTTTGTCTAAATTATTTCATCACCACTGCTCTCAAAACGGTGATCGAAAACATCGTGAGGAAACCGGCATGTCTTAGAAACAAAAATTCGATCACATGTAACAACTCGGTTGGCGGGTTGTTTCTTAGTAGCCTTTCCCTCTCACAGGACAGGAGGAGGCCTGCACGCGCAACGGAACAAACGGGAAATTGAATTAAAAAGTTATGTATTGTTTTATCTTGGTGTGCAATAAAGTAAGTATTATATAAATACATAAACACTTATTTTTGGCCGACACTTCACATTTGCACCAAAATGGATAATGTCCTTTAACTTATTAACCTGTAAAATTACTTGTGCTTTTAATTTTTTTGCAATACGTAAAGAAAGCAAACCTTTAATACGTACTGAGAGAACAATGGCGAAATCTCAGCTGACTTTTAGAGCGCCTGAAAAGGAGTACGAAAGAAATTCCATTGTCTACGTTTTGTCAAAGTATAACATTAACTGGTTCCCCACAGATAAAAAAAAACATTATACATGAAAGTTATTTGATTTTTCTTTAACTTTCATCAGCTTAGTTTTGCTATTTTACACTTATTCTGCCAAGTGACTGATGTAACTACCTATAACATTATTGTATTTGTTGTTATAATAAAACGGAGTAAATAAATTCCAAAAATTTAATGTCAAAGTCACAACGACACTTCATAAAGCATTCAAATAAAAAAAAAGCATTTTCTTACTAGTCAAATAGCCCGCCCCTAACTGTGCAAAGGTGCCCATAACGCTTGCTGCATTGCCACGTTGGATGGCAATGGCTAACCTTTGCACCAAGAACGAGCCGGAGCGGGGGTCACCCGTTTTGTCACGGAGCCTGTGCCCTATCTCACTAATGAGCTCCCTGGCCTCAGTTGCCCAAGCGCCCATGGTCTCAACAGCAATAGGCACAAAATGGTACCGGTTTCCCAACGGTACCATTTTGTGCCTAATGCGTAAATAAATTAACAATACAGTTTATGTTTAAGTGTAGGTATTCCACACAGGTAGGTAAGAATACAGCAGTGTAGTAGAAATAAATAAATTATTTACTTCCAATTAATGATAGGCAAAAAGACTAGTATACAAGTATTAAAAAAATATAGCTTGGTTATTGACGATGACCATACAACAACCATTAGATACACTTCAAAGTCGCTTAATATAAATAAATATACTCTTTCCAAAGAGTATATTTTATATTTCATGCTGAAATAATTAGGCAACACTGATGCAATATTGCCCATTTCATCGTCATCATATCAGCCAAAAGACGTCCCCTGCTGGACATAGGCCACCCCCAAGCTTCGCCACATTGACCAGTCCCGTGCGTCTCGCAACCAGCGGACTGCAACCTTCACCATTGCCCTTTTACTTCCACCAAATTGAATAATAAATAATAATATTATTTTATTAAAAGTTATCCAGGCATATCTATGCTTACTGGCAGATAACTTTATTCTTAACCTATTATGTTTTCTCTATAAGTGAGTTTGTTAAATATATACAGTGTAAACTCTTTATAACGAAACTCAAGGGACTGAGCATTTTTTGTCGTTATAGAGAGTTATCGTTATATGGAGTGAACAAAAAAAAACCAAATTAACAAGAATTTTTAATATGTATGCTTATACTATAATCGCTATCCGTTTACTGGCCATGTTAACAGTTTCAAAGTAGGTTTACGACTGATAATTCGATAGGTACCCAGTATGCTTTGTCGAAGACCATCACTTCCAGGAAAATAATGCGTCATACTGCACGTGTTCAAGGCAATTAAGGATAACAAAAGCTAGACCGACCTCGGATGTTTCGGAGCTTCAGTCTTTTGTTACCTGATAACATAACATAATCAATAATACCGATAATAAATATTTACTGTCTAAAAATATGAACACATTTCTTCATAATAGAGAATGGCGTATCGCTATAAAGAGTGTTTCAATATGTGGGTTTTAACGCAAACCAACCAACTTGGGCTCACTTCAACGTTATAGGGAGTTTATCGTTACAAAGAATGATGTTATAAAGAGTTTACACTGTATATGCACGTTACTACCTGGTATCCTTTTGAACATGGGTCCTATATGACCGCAAATTGCAATAGTTAACAAAATCACAAATTTAATTTAAAATGGAACTTTTGTTGATTGTGTCTATTAATGTGAACAATTAACAAAAGTTCCATTTTAAATTAAATTTGTGATTTTGTTATCTGTGGGGAACCAGTTAATGTTATACTTTGACAAAACGTAGACAATGGAATTTCTTTCGTACTCCTTTTCAGGCGCTCTAAAAGTCAGCTGAGATTTCGCCATTGTTCTCTCAGTACGTATTAAAGGTTTGCTTTCTTTACGTATTGCAAAAAAATTAAAAGCACAAGTAATTTTACAGGTTAATAAGTTAAAGGACATTATCCATTTTGGTGCAAATGTGAAGTGTCGGCCAAAAATAAGTGTTTATGTATTTATATAATACTTACTTTATTGCACACCAAGATAAAACAATACATAACTTTTTAATTCAATTTCCCGTTTGTTCCGTTGCGCGTGCAGGCCTCCTCCTGTCCTGTGAGAGGGAAAGGCTACTAAGAAACAACCCGCCAACCGAGTTGTTACATGTGATCGAATTTTTGTTTCTAAGACATGCCGGTTTCCTCACGATGTTTTCGATCACCGTTTTGAGAGCAGTGGTGATGAAATAATTTAGACAAAGTAAAGCGCCTGCCTGGGTTCGAACCCACGACCTAAAACTTGTAAGTTACCACTGAACCACCACATCTCTCAAAAAGACAAAAGTTACATAAAGAAACCTTAAAATCGTGCTTAAAATAAAACAAACGTACAACAGGCGGCCTTATCGCGTTCTGCGATCTCTTCCAGACAAGGTTTTATTCTGATAGAACTTGATCACCTAAGCATTTTTTTTTAGGACACTAAAGCTGTACCACCGCCGCTGTACATGATTTTATTTGAGTTAAAAATAACGGTGTTTTCATACATTTTCGGTTAAATGAATTAATTAAAACTATTGAAATGTTGTGGCAGAATATGTAGTTTGAATATTTGTTGTAAAATAAATATTCAAACTTGTTTAATGTTTTAAGATTCACATCATCACTTACCATATCAGGCGAGAAAGTGGTCAAACGCAAGACTTCCAATAAATAAAAAAATAGAATAAGACTAGAGCCCGCGACTTCGTCAGAAAAAAACGAAAATAGTTCATATTTCCAAAACAATTAATATTTCCCATTCTTTTTATTATTTTAATGAAATATTTAGAAATATAAAATTTATTGACTTTATAAAATGGCCTACTATAGTAGGCCACGCGTGTACTTGTGTAAAAAAAGAGGCGCGTGTACTGCAGTGTTAAAAGGCACATGTGAGTTCAATCAAGCTGAATGGGCACAAATCCATAGATATGAGTTTTATTTCAATATAATCTTGGTATCTTGCTAAGTAGAAAAGGCTTCTTTGATAGGAGTTAGATTAAAAAGACAGATCTACCAAAAATATTCCTTTTCTATCTAAAATAAAATCAATATTATAAAAATACTAGCTGTCCCCCGCGGCTTCGCTCCCGACAACTGGCTACCTGCCTACCTACCACCTACCTACCCACCTACCTTACCTACCTACCTACCCTACCCTACCTACCCACCCACCCAGCTACCCAACTACCACCCTACCTACTTAACTACCAATTTGTTAAACTATTTATTTGAATTAGAATGAATACTTCAATATTAATGTAACCAACTTTTGTTTCTACTTAGGTTTACGACTGATAATACGATAGGTACCCAGTATGCTTGGTCGAAGACCATCACTTCCAGGAAAATAATGCGTCATACTGCACGTGTTCAAGGCAATTAAGGATAACAAAAGCTAGACCGACCTCGGATGTTTCGGAGCTTCAGTCTTTTGTTACCTGATAACATAACATAATCAATAATACCGATAATAAATATTTACTGTCTAAAAATATGAACACATTTCTTCATAATAGAGAATGGCGTATCGCTATAAAGAGTGTTTCAATATGTGGGTTTTAACGCAAACCAACCAACTTGGGCTCACTTCAACGTTATAGGTAGGTTATCGTTACAAAGAATAATGTTATAAAGAGTTTACACTGTATATGCACGTTACTACCTGGTATCCTTTTGAACATGGGTCCTATATGACCGCAAATTGCAATAGTTAACAAAATCACAAATTTAATTTAAAATGGAACTTTTGTTGATTGTGTCTATTAATGTGAACAATTAACTGTACGAGAACAATTACTATTGTTTTCATGGCAAGAGCAATTGAGACTGATACTTATTAGTTAAAAATTCATCATATTATACATATTGATGGCACTACGGCACTACTAGGTCCAAACAACTTACGTTTTCTTGTCGTTAGCCCTTATTGAAACAAGACTTACGACAATGCAATTAAAAAAATAGATTGTTTGCTGGCATTCAAGAGCCATAGCTAAATAAAATAGGTACTTCAGTGATTTCGACAACAGACTCGTACCAATTAAACAATGTGCGCCACGGCACCAAACACAGATGAAGAATAATTCCTTGCTCGAAAAATCAGGAGTTTACATGTATGTAGTATAGACGAGGAAAGATATAACATTACAAAACTTACAGGAAAGTTGGGTCCTGGGTAAGGCCTAGGCGGCATTGGAGAGCCCTGCGGCTGCGCGGGCCCAGGGTATCGCTGCTGAGGCTGCATGGCGCCCGGAGGGGGTGCGGGACTCGGTCCGCCGGTAGGAAAGCGTTGGGCCATGATTTTCACTTCACTGATTATATTTAACGCTTATATTGTACATATAGATCACATTACTTAACAAATTAAACTAGTTTACATAAATTTACACCACATCTTTAGTTTAGTTCTACAAACACTACACTTGGCCAATCCATTGATGATTTCAGATTTGATTTACTTCATACTTCAGTCAATAAAACGTCAAACACAACAAAACCCGCGTTCCGAGGCAAGACAACTTCGCTAGTAGCGCATAAACATCTGTTCCCATTAGACGTGAACCGAACTTAGTCGATTTCTTGATGCGGTAACAGCGATTTTGACGTGACACGGAACGCACAGAAGCACTGCGAAGACGCCAGGACAGTTTTTTTTTAATAAAATGGAAGATGTTGCCACTTTCTTGTTCACCTCTGGGCACTTTCAATCGAGAATCGAATCTATACGTTAAGGCACAGATAAGCCCCTGAGTAGCTGATTTTGAAATGAGAATCACGTCTAAACAGCTAGTCGTAATTGTTTGGAAAAAATTTTGTTACATTTTCTTAATAATTTGATCTCAGAAAATTTCGAGATTTATTCTATCACATGACGTAATTAATTTATAAAGTTATGTCTTAAACGGACAAAACCACGACAATCGCACCAAAACCGCTGCGCGTATTTTAATGTAATCGACACCATTTAAAGACAATTTAATTATAGAAATTTTGATCTGAGGCGTTTTTTTTAAGTCTTAGAATAATAAGGAAAGTATAAAACACTACTATATTTTGGGTCGCGCGGATGTGAAACGAGGCTCACGTTACAAGGTCGTTGGCGTTAGTCATCGTCTTAAGCAAAAACTAGATGGCATGACATTGGTATCGTGAAGGGTTGGTAGACTTCTAGTGTGGGACGCAATTTGTGTCGATACCAAAGATTACTATTTTATACGTCGATACCCTTACGCCTTCTCATGTTCCAAGTACGGCAGACTTTGCCGGCGCTGCCGCAAATACTCGCCGTGCAGATTCCCATCTAGGGTTACCAACAGCTTTCCCTGAATCCCATCTTTGAATCACTGATAGCCAGCTACAGAGCCTTATCCGCCACGCGGTGCACCTCATACAGTGCGGGTTCTTCTTCAGGATCACATCGACGTCACCTCAGGTATCGTGTGTACGGGCTTCTAGCAGCCACGCATGCGACGCATAGCTGCTCATTCTCTGCAGAACATCAGTACAAGGGGTGCCTTGTGAACTGTGTGTAGACGCGAAGCTTGGCTCCATCGCTGAAATACTGCGCCTCCTCTGCGACGTCGATGGGTCCGTCTGTGACCGACTCTCAGAGCCAGGCCGAACGTAAGAGATGCGAAGTAGATGTTCACGAATAGTCTTTTTACAGCTAAAATAATTTAATTTATAGATAATTAATTTTCTATTTAATCTATTGTACAGAAATGGACCTAAGAATGTAAAGAATCTATTTACAAAGACATATTTTGAGGATGCATTAGAATCGCAGACAATGTCATTTCGTCTCTTATTATTTATTTAATCGGCGTTATAGGAAAGCATGGTGTGTTGTTTTAACATTACCTAAGTGCATAATGAAAAGCTGGCGAACAGTCAGCACATTGCAGGATTTGTAAAGCAGATCAGTGGGGTAGAGAAAAGGGTGGAAATTGGCTACTTTTAAAATTGCTCTCTGAGCCCTTTCAAGAGGCAGTAGATGCGTTTTCGGTGCTCCACCCACTTGTTTGATCAATTTTGAATCTGCAATAGTTCTCAATTTTTTTTAAACATAAATTAATTTGCGCAATTTATTATAGGCTATCAATATGAGGTCTGAAGGAGAGTGTTTCATCTGTAATAACCCCGAAATATTTTATGTTGCCTCTTTTGAGGTTATAAGGACAATTACACATGCTGACTGGGTGGAATCCACATTTATGGGCATACCGATTTAAAAAGAACTTGATTGTTTGGTAATTTAGGTACTAGATGGCGTTTTTTATTTAAAAAGAACTTGATTGTTTGGTAATTTAGGTACTAGATGGCGCTGACCTAAGTATGGCATTGATGAACGTATAAATAAAATATATCCTATTTGTGTGAAATCATTTAATTCAATAAACACACAAATTCAACATACAGAATAATAAATTATTAAATTATTTTCAAATTAGTTACATAAAATATACTTTAGAAAATGTGTCTATGGTTTAAAATAAAACGTTCAGGGTCTGTGGTTGGCATGACTGTCAATTCTTTTACAAGGGTGAACTTGAGGTCACTGGCACCTGCGAACTAAATCGTCTAAAATAAATATCTTTGATAATGGGAAGGACAAGGCTGGCTAGCGTCAAAATGAAAGGAACAATCGTTCAGTGGGCGCTGTGAGTATTAGCTTGAATTTGTCTGAATTTCCATATTCGTGACACGTGTCCGTTTGATTTTATCATGCAATTTTCTTTTCCTTGGCAGGGCTCCAAATGTCTCCTTAGGAGTATCCTAGATTATAAATATATTAGATATATAATGGTCAACTAGCCACAGCTACAGCAAGGTTTCGAATACTCCTGATGATATAATTTACCAAAGTTTGAAGACAGCTACACAGGATAACGGTACTGTTTGAGAAATCCTATCTCCAGTATTGTAAATTGATGGTAAAATGTGTTCCTTCTGAAAGTGAGTTGTTTATACCTATATTTAGAACATCTTCAAGTGGTGATAACGGACTGTATGCTCGATGAATTAAATTAGTTGACCAAACTGTGTGCCTTTTACTTCAATAAACTTCATGTTAAATAATCCCTGCTATAGTCTCATACAGAATACCTACCCCTGAGCACGCTGGTGAGAAAGGGAGAAAATTCTACCTTACAAGCATTTAGTGTTAGTAAATTGCTTTGTAGCCAATTAGTCACAGTATTGAAACCTTGTTGAGCGTATTCGTACAATTCATTACTGGTTTTCGCGGTAAAGATTAACGCCGTGTCGTCGGCATATGATATGAGTTTGCCTTATTTAATATCTAAATTACACAGATCGTTAATATAAACCAGGAATAGGGTTGAGCCCAGAATGCTTACCTGAGGAACACCATAACCAGTATATTTTTTTCATCGCTAATAATTTTGTCTATTTTAACATATTGAGATCGTTCGTCTAAGTAGTAAGCAAAAAGTTTCAGCGGTTTTCCCCTAATTCCTAAAGCCCCTATTTTTTTAGAAGCATAGGCACGGACACCGTATCAAAGGCTTTGGCTAGATCAAGGAAAACTCCCAGGGTCTGGTTTCCTTTGCCAAGTTCTTCTGCGGTGTAATCTGTCAGACATTGCTCTCTTGACTCTGAACCCAAATTGCGCAGATGATAATAGATTGTTTTTTTCTAGATAATTAACTAGTCTACTGTTTACAATTTTTTCTAGTATTTTAGATATTGCAGGGAGTAAAGATATCGGTCTATAATTATTTACTAAGTTTTTGTTTCCGGATTTAAAGATAGGGCTTACAACTGCTTTTTCAGACATCTAGGGAAAATACCTTCTGATAAACAAATACGAAATATATGCGTTAAGGGAGTTACTATATAGGATTTGCTTAAAGGTTTTAAGGATCTTATTGCTTATATTATCCCATACAACTGCACAGTCATCTTGTAGTCCAGATATGATTCGGGTTATTTCGTCTTCGTCAGTATCCAGCAATCCAAAAGATTTTAAAGGATATCTATTATTTTGGGAAGATGGTGGAACACAGTAATGTTTTGGTATCTGTTCGGAAAGAGTTTTCCCAACATTTACAAAAAAGTTAATAACGTGGTTGGCTGACAAGAGAGGTGATGGATTAGACAGCAGCAAGCTCGATTGATTCACGCTGTTTTATCCTATAGGTGACGTTCTTAATATGTTTCCAAACTTGCTTGCTATTGTTTCCTGCTCTATTTAATTCATTTTTATCGTAATTATTTTTTAAGTTCATTATGAGGTTGTTGCAAAAAATTCTGTATCTCTTAGAGATCTAGGAGTAACCCTAATAATCTAATCATTAAAATAACCTATATTTTAATGATTAGATTATTAGGGTTACCTACTCCTAGATCTCTGATGAAGTTTATCTCTGTGTCTTATACACCGAATTAGGCCAGGAGTCATCCAAAACTTGATGTTACAAAGTTTTAACTTGTTTTTTTAAGTACGATAAAGCAAAATTAGGGTCAGCAGTATTGTAAACTGGGTTAATGTCAAGATTGCATAAATCACATTTGAGTTTGTTTATGTTTAATTGCGTTTTCGTCTGGGGACGATTTAGCTTAGGGAGCGTTAAGTTTAGGGTTAGTAGAACAGCGTGATGGTCTGTAATAGTTGAGTTAGTAACAAGCGTAACATATGAAAAGTTAGATTTGATCATCATATGATCCAGACAGGAACAGCTCTGATGAGTAGGCAATGTATGTGCGGGGAGAAAACCATAGATATTAAGGTAATCTTGGGTCCCAGGGTCGCAGTTTTTAGAGTTAATGTTTATATTTATATCACTTGTTAATATAACATTCTGAAATGAGCTTAGTGCTTCAAAGATCTGGTTTAAGGATGCGCGAAAAGAGTCTAAGTTTCTAGCAGAAGGCGATATATAAATAGTGTAGGTGTAGGTCGTGCTGACGTCACAGATCCGAAGGAAACACTTGTGAACTTGTTGGTATTTATTTTTGTTCGAAAGTTACAGACTTTGTTTACACTATTTATACAGTATAGGACGTAGTACACACTACCAAGTCCGCTTGGACGAAGGCGGGGTACTTAGTCCTCTAATCCAAAAAGACCAGCTGACAGGGATGTCCTGCGTGACCCTTTCCAAATAGGACGAGGATCCGCTGATGCACCGTTCTGCTAGCTGGGATTTGTATTGACGAACGACGATGCTCTGTCGTAGTCATTCTTTGGGAGTAAATCTTAACACCGCGACTCAGGATTCCAACATCAATAAAAAGTGACATCTAGTGGTCATTACTGCGAACCACTTGCAACTTAGTCAATGAAGTTGACTAAGTGACTTACGTTCCTCAAAAGAATCGTAATCTATGATAGTTTGGAGTTCTATACGCAGATGGCGCTATTTGTAATATACGTTATACTGGTAATACATATTATATAGTAATGAGGTGTGTTACAATCTCCCCCTCAGTCCTCAAAGACGTCTCGGCGTGAAGGACTGAATGATAGGGCGTTATTGTTTCTTAGGACGTCCGCGTCCTCTCTTGTCTCCAGGTAAAGGCTTGTTTATTGCTGTACTTGTACCAATTTTGATAACCAAACAATTACTCACACAATCTTGAAGTATTGGTTCTTCGATTGTGACCATTATTTATTTATTTTTATGTACTCGTACACACAAAAAACACTTTACAGAGAAAAGAAATAATACAGATTGAAGAGCACAAAGGTACTGCTTATTTCATTAGAAATTTCTTCCAGCAGACCTGCGATAGGAAAGTTGGATGATAAACAAAGACACAGTGTGTAGAAAGTATAAGGAAATTTCAAATAGACAAAAATAACTTAATTAATCATATAAATTACACATATACCTTAACTTAATAAATATAGAAAATACATATATATATACTTAATATATAAAATTACAAGATGGTGGAGAGGTAATGTTCTTTGACTTGTTTTTTGAATAAAGATACATTTTGAGAGTCACGGATTTTAGGTGGAAGTGAGTTCCACAATCGTACTGCATGAACAGAGAAGGAGTGGGAATAGAAATGGGTTTTATAGGATGGGAAATTGAGATTTAGTCAAGGGCGGGATCTACACAGAGCATCAGCAGGGCGAGTAAAAGAAAAACGATCGCGCAAGTAGCCAGGGTATGCAGGGTTAAAATAGTACATTATGGTACAAGTGTGCAATGTTGGTGATTACCGCTGAGGCGCCATTGAGACCCGAGCCGTACGTGAGGGTCTTAAGAGAGCCGAGGACGGTAATCATCAATACACACGTGTATCATACGACGTTTTTCAACATACTTGTGAAGAAAATAATACTAAAAAAAACTTTTTTACAAAAAAATACTACCGACTTCCAGAAAACTACAAAGTGAAAAATAACTTTATTTTTGGAAGTCGGTGTCTTTCGTAGGTACCATTTTTTGCGTTATGGACACCGGCTTCCAAAAATAAAATTATTTTTCACTTTGTAGTTTTCTGGAAGTTGGTAGTATTTTTTTGTAAAAAAGTTTTTTTTTTTTCACTTTTTAGTTGTACCTACCTAATAGGCAAGTTGTTTAGTAAGTTTCCTATAACGCCAGAATAGATTACCCGAATATCATGAAACTTGAACAAAACCGATCACAAATGAGAGATCTGCTTACCCCTTAAGAGCGTACTGGCGTGATATTATATTATGAAATGGTATAAACAATAAACAAACATGCGATTGCAGCAGTCCCGAGAGATTTGCCGTTATCTATTAATTGAAGAGTTCTGTAGTAAATCTTCGAAGTTCTTCATCAGATCTTCACCAAATTCAAATGGGACCAATTTCGAAACATACTCTTTCAAAAAAAAAAAAAGTTTTTAAAATCGGTCCACAATTGACGGAGATATCGGTGAACATACATAAAAAAACATACAAGAAGTCGAACATAATACCTCCTCCTTTTTCGAAAGTCGGTTAAAAATCATTTTCAACAGTAAAAACGAGTTGTGATTTTTTTTTACAATGGCGGGCAAAACTAATCAGTTTTCCTTTGCGCGCGCATTTAACAATGGCGATCGGCCATAGACTAAAATAATGAGGTTTCTTTTTTTTTTTGCTTTTCGTGGATATTGTTTTAACCAAGTTTACTTAATTACAGAGCAAATAAAATTTATATTTGAGTGAAAGTTTTATTTATTAAGCACGTACAAGTTGAAATTATCTATTTAAATACTAAGTTGCATGAAATGAGCAAGCATTGGTACATTAATTTATTTGTACTATTGAGCACGATCTTTTTTGTATCAAAACTTTTTTAAGAACAAAGCAACTCAACCAATAAATTAAAAAAAAACTCTATAACTCACTTGTGAATGCAATGAAAAAGTCACAGTTTGATAACAGGTATCATTATGTGCCTAATTGCGGTGAAATTAGAGCCACTTTATGAGCAAGTGTGTTGAAAAGGATATTATATAGGAGACATAATATTCGAGAGTTCCTGCGAAGACGGATAGGGAGCCACTTGAGATCCTTGCGGAACTGAGAGACATGATCGTATTTCCTCAGACCAAAGACAAAACGAATGCACAGATTTTGCAAGCGCTCAAGCTTATTTAAGAGCTCCTCAGTGGCATCCAGGTAGCAGGCATCAGCGTAGTCTATGATCGGCTGAATTAAAGTTTGAGCTTAATAAATTTTAGTTTTGAAGGGTAGGAAACTTTGAAGAATTTTTAAAGAGTGAAAAGAAAAATGCACCTTACGACTAACTTCATTTACTTGCGCTCGCCAAGAAAGATTGCTAAGAATTAAGACACCGAGATTCTTAGCCGTTTCAGTGTAAGCAATTGTCGAGCCGTAAAGAGATAATGGCCTCAAAGTAGAAATGTCAAGTGCAGCGCGATAACATCTCCTACCTATAATCATGGCCTGGGACTTGGAAGGGTTAATCTGTAAGCCATAAGACTTAGCCCATTTACTAATTCTCTCCAGGTCACGATTCATGTTACCGATCGCTACGTCTACGTCCGCAAGCTAGAAATGTCGATATAGCTGCAAACAGCGTAAAGATGGAAGTTGGAAGTGATTACTTCCAACTTCCATCTTTACGCTGTTACCAAGGTAATCACCTTGGTAACAGTGTTTATGAAGATAGAGAAAAGAAGAGGAGAGAGAACGCCACCCTGAGGTACACCAGCAGTGAGATCACACCAATCAGAGAATATCTCATCAAGGCGAACACACTGAGAGCGACCCCGAAGATATGAGTCAAACCAGGTTAATGCAGAGGTCGAGAAGTTAATAGGTTGTAGGACCCCAAGTAGAATATCAAAATCCACTGAGTTGAATGCACAACTGAAGTCAAGTAGGACTAACACGGTTAGAGATTTATTGTCCATAGCCCAACGGATGTCGTCAGTGACCTTCAGAAGTGCAGTCACAGTACTGTGACCTCTACGGTAGCCGGATTGGAAAGGACAGATAAGATCATGAGACGAAAGGAAATTAGAAATTTGACCATGAACGATGTGCTCGAGAACTTTAGAGAGGAATGGTAGTATGGAAATGGGTCTGAAGTGAGATAGAGAAGAAGGATTGGTGATTTTGGGAAGTGGTATTATGTGTGCCTGCTTCCAGGCTTTTCCGGGAGAATAGGTATTATCATTCTCGAACACAGTCCACCATGGCCAACAGCAGAAGAGGAAATAGCTAGAATAGATTTTTTGACATCGTCATCAGACACAGAATTTAAAATGAGTGGATAAGTTGTCATGCAAGGTATGAAGTGGAGACTCACCTCCCGCACTATCAAAACTACAAGTCTACTAGAATCACAAGAGAAAAACTGTCATTTAAGTCGACAGAATCAGGATCAAACATAGATAAATAAATAAGTATCATCATTTCAGCTGAAAGAAGTCCACTGCTGGACATAGGCCTCCCCCAGGCATCGCCACATTGACCGATCCCGTGCGTCTCGCATCCAGCGCCTTCCCGCAACCTTAACCAGGTCATCGGTCCACCTAGTGGGAGGCCTTCCAACGTATCGTCTTCCGGTTCGCGGTCGTCATTCCAGAACTTTTCGGCCCCATCGGCCATCCGTTCTGCGAGCAATGTGCCCTGCCCACTGCCACTTAAGTTTGGCAATTCTTCGGGCTATGTCGGTAACCCTGGTTCTCTTACGGATCTCCACATTTCTGATTCGATCACTCAAGGAAACTCCGAGCAGAGCCCTCTCCATTGCCCTTTGAGTGACTGTAAGCTTTCTGATAAGGCCCATTGTAAGCGACCACGTCTCAGAGCCATATGTCATCACTGGCAACACACACTGGTCATAGACTTTCGTCTTGAGACACTGTGGTAAGTTGGACGAGAAGATACCGCGCAACTTCCCGAACGCTGCCCAGCCGAGTCGGATTCGACGGTTGACCTCTTTCTCGAAGTTGGCCCTACCCAATTGGATCGTTTGTCCCAGGTAGACATAGTCGCCCACAACTTCGAGTGTAGAGTCTCCGACCTTGATAGGAGTGGGTGTAACATGGGCATTCACCATGACCTTGGTTTTGTCCATGTTCATTTTATGACCCACTCTTTCGGAAGCTCTACTGAGGTCATCGAGCATTTTACTGAGGCTCTCCATGGTCTCAGCCATGACCACTATGTCGTCGGCAAACCGAAGGTGAGTGATGTACTCGCCATTAACGTTGATGCCAAGCCCTTTCCAATCCAGAACCTTGAAGACATCCTTCAGCGCAGCAGTGAACAGTTTCGGAGATATGACGTCTCCCTGTCTCACGCCGCGCCGGAGAAGAATTGGTTTCGAGGTCTGATCCTGAAGACGGACTGACATAGTGGCGTTCTTGTACAAACACTTCAACACTTCAATGTACCGGTAGGCGATCTGGCACCGTTGGAGAGACTGCAGTACAGCCCAAGTCTCGATCGAATCGAAGGCTTTCTCGTAGTCCACAAACGCTAAACAGAGAGGCTGGTTATACTCTTCGGTCTTCTGTATAACCTGCCGCAGCTTATGTATGTGGTCTACGGTGCTAAAGCCTTTTCGGAATCTGGCTTGTTCGGGAGGCTGGAAATCGTCAAACTACGTATAATAAATACGTATATAATATATAAATAAGAAGAATATTATTATTTTATACAAAACTAAACAAAATAAAACTAAACATAGGCTGGTTAATTTTAAAACCACCACCCTATCTCACTGGTGAGTTGGATTAAATTGACCAAGACATCCACAAAAAATACTTGTAACAACAAGGTAAATAAATTTGCCTTCTCCTCAGTGCAGAATCTTTACGTCTGAATCCTGGTGATTCTCGGCCTCCTCCTTCTCTTGTTGGTCGGTCTCCTGGGGATCTTCTAGCGTAAGCTATTCACATCTGGAGTAAGGCCATAGGGAGGCACGGGGAAGCGCTTGCCGTCTCGCTTTTGATAGGTTCTGGTATGATAGCCTTGTTGTTAAGCTTCCTTCATTCGGTCTGCCCGGTGTGATTGCAGATTGCCTGAGAATTCGGTCCAATGGCTGGTTATCAATGGCTGCTCGTCGGACAAATTGGTTATTAATGCCGGGGCAGGGGTCGGTACTCTCAGCAATATTATTATTGCTGCATATTAACGATCTACTAAAACCCTAGCAGCTAATGTACTGTTCCTGAGAGATACTTGTTCAACGCACTGACTATCGGGGTTTAGATCCGGTCTCTCTGTGAGGCCATGGTGGAGGTTTAAAGCAGTCCTTGCAGGCGGTTTCTGAATGGAGTGATGCCAATTTGGTCAGGTTTAATACTACTAAAATCCAGGCGTGTCTTTTTCCCGCTAAAAAGGTCCAATTTCGCACGATCCAATTTGCCGAGATGTGACCGTGCTGATAACGGACCATCTTGAACTTCTTAGCGTTACGTTGCCATCGACACTTAATTTTAGCCCGTACATTCAGGCAAAGGCTCAGTTGGCTGCCAAAAAGGTGAGAAGGTACTTCACACCGGAACAGCTGTATCAAGTCAACTTGTACCAAGCGCAAGTTCGATCATGCATTGAGTACTGTTCTCATTTCTGGGACGGATCTGCCAAATACCAGCTTGATGCACTAGAGTCGATCGGGCCAAGAGGCTCATCGGCGATGAGGCACTGGTCAACTCAAAGCTTCAGAGACATGAACATCGTCGCCGAGATTCTAGCTTGTTGGGTTTTTATGCATGATCTAATTCCGCCAAACCCGTTTCATCATCAGACTACCGTAAGTCTACGGTGAGGTGACATCGATACATGGTAGACATCTGACCCATATGCACTAAACGTTTTGGGAATACCTTTATTATGCGGAGTTTTCGTTTCTGTGTGTGTGCTTACCGGACTCTGTGTTTCCCGATAGCTACAATCTAGGGGTCTTTAAGTCAAGAGTGAATAGGTTACTTCTAGGCAAGCGTGCTTCACCGTCGATCACATCATCGCTTACCATCAGTTGAGATCGTTGTCAAGCGCGAACGTATTTTGAAATGTTTAATTGTAAGTAGTGAATTAACTGTATTAAAATTGTTTTAAATTCAAGAAGTAGTATGTGTAAAAGTTGTATAAAATAGTTCTAAAACCAATTCTAAGCGGCCCAAACGTTTTAAACGCCTAAACAAATTGTAGGAACCATAGAATGATACTTGGCTTAAAATTGTCTCTTTTTCTTCAGGCGCTTTTCTGATGTAAATATAATAAACACTTTTAATTGAAATTACAGTTTTAAACGTATAATAATGATTCAAACGTAGTTGTACTTTTTTCCCACTGGGACTCCAACTCATTAAAACTCCACAGTGTCCTCCTGTGCCGCTTACGGCGGGAACACGGGCAAGGGTTAGCAAACACCGTGAACCCGGCGCGGCTGTCCGTCACCAGCCCCTTCTCTGGGGGGTGCCACCTATTACCAGCGCACCAGAACAAATTGCACGCTGTGACCACACCAGGAACCAAAACAGCATATGAGCACCAGACGACCCAGTGTATGGCACACTTGGTCCTCCTGTGAGGGATCAGGTCAATGGCCCCGCCACTTACCACTTTTCGGGCGCAGGGGATAGGGACCTCCCCTGCGGCCCCACCGCGTCCGCCATCAGGCAGTGTTGGCCCCGTAGCGGCCGCGGAAGGTAGGGAGAGAGGTGCACCGCAATACCAGCACTTCTCTCCCAACGCGGCTTCCAATCCTCAGCCGCGATATCGTATGGAAGGGGCACTGGGAAGCCCCATGCAATGTGGCCTCTGTTACCAAGTAGCACCGCAACCTACTTGTTGGCCGCTACGTCGTCGGCTTAATCGGCAAAAGCCCTGATGAGCAGCCATCCTCAGGTTCCTCTTCACGACACCGTGGGTAACCAAGCCATGGCTAGTGAAAAATAAAAAAACTTTTTTACAAAAAAATACTACCGACTTCCAAATAAGAAAACTACAAAGTGAAAAATAACTTTATTTTTGGAAGTCGGTGTCCATAACGCAAAAATGGTATCTACGAAAGACACCGACTGGTGTTTATTTTGTTTTCTTTTTTGGATTTTGCCGCTCACTAGGAATTTCTTCCTGTATCGTGGGTGTGTTTACAAACACATAAACTCACACAGACAACACCCAGAGCCGGAACAACTATCTGTAGGTCATACAAATATGTGTTCCGTGCGGGAATCGAACCCGCGTCACGCAGCGCAGCAGTCAATCGCTCAACCACTGCGCAAACCGTGCGTTAATTTCCATGTCCATTTCATTTCAAGACTAGCCCTGGCCATCTTTTGCCCTTTGCATCTCATACGCAAATTGCGTTCTAGAACATTGATGATTGAAAAGAAAGAAAGAAAGAAAACACATTTATTTGACACAAGCCAGAGCACACAACACGAACATAAAAAAAGAAAAACTTAGACTAAAGAACAACAATATAAAAAATAACAATCAAACAATATAAAAGTAGCATTATGTGTACCACGGCTGCGCCAAATAGGACCAGTTCAGCAAAATGTCGGGCAACTAGTGCCCGACGCTGGTTTTCAACTGGACCTGTGACCGACGACGTGACGGACGTAAAGCAGTCTTATAGTAACTAAATGTGTATATAAAACAAGTACTTACTTACATAAAAGATAAGAATAGATGAGTATATTACAAATAATAAAAAATACATGTACACTACATAAGAATAAATAAATAAGGTGAGTGTGACAATAAATGAGATGTGGATAGATAGGCTAATGCGTCATACTATTGAGGCATTCAGTGCGACCATATCCAGCTTACGTTGCGCCTCCACCAGATACTGCCGTAAACGTCTCCTGAACGTGTCCATTGTGTTTGCTGTTCTGATCGGTGGTGGAATATTCTTCCAAACTTTGGAAGCCGCATAACGAAAGCTGCCTCTAAAGTCTGAACGCTGCTGTATTATACGATTGCGTCGAGAGTTGCTGCGAGCATAGCCTTCTCCCACATTCCCGTCCACTCGCTATCCACCCAAGTTTATTATATAAATAATCCGGTTTTTTGTATTTAACCACACCAAACAGAAGGCATGCCAAGTGTAATTTGCGCCTGGACTTCATTTTTAGAACAAAGTGTTCATTGAGAAAGGGTGTTACATGACTTCTGCGAGGAATGTTATAACAGAACCGAGCGCACGCGTTTTGTACCCTTTGTATGAGCCTCTGTACGAGCTAACAACGATTGGTCTTTCGAGTTCACAAATTCGTTATCAGGTTGCACTTAACCGGAGCGCCTACATTGTCCGTCGACTTAACATCGGAGTTGCACATTTCTTGTGAACGTGTCAACAACTTGAGTATGGATAAAGGTGCTTTCGCTACAGCTCATGTTTCAAAAAGCACGAGATGTCTGAACAATAAAAACTATATTTTATTTTCGCAATATGGCCCAATAATGTGATATAAATAAGTAAGTCAAATGTAGGACATTGTAAATCAGAGGTCACACTTACATAAAGCAGGGTTATCGAGAGTTGGTGAACAACATGACGCTAGGAGTCATTGAGGCTTCGCACAGCGATAACAAGAGATAACTCGTTCATACTAATTTAAACCACAAGTGAATATTAGATTTACTTATAGTTATGGCGACACCTAAATCTGCCTACCTGAATATATATAACACGCGGCTTCGCTCCCGTCAACTGGCTATACCTACCTACCTACCTACCATACCTACTCTACCCACCTACCTTACCCACCTACCATACCTACCCTACCCTACCTAACCTACCTCCCCTACCCTACCTTACCTATCCTACCCTACCCTACCTACTCTGGCCAACCTACCCTACCCTACCTTCTCTACCCTACCTACCCTATCCTACCCTACCATACCTACCCAACCCAACCTACCCTTCTCTACCTACCTACTATTTTGTTAAACTATTTATTTTAATAAGAATTTTAATACAATACGAATGTAACCAATTTATAAAGTTTTTGCCTATGACACTCTGGAATAATGTAGCTTTCTACTGCTGAAAGAATTTTCAAAATCGGTTCAGTAGATCCAGATATTACCCCTACAACGTCACGAACTTTACCTCTTTATAATATTATAGTACAGATGTATCATTGCATTGCTGGATCAAATAATAGCAAAATATATGTTAGGCATTAATAAAATTTTCATTTTAGTTATTAAAAGAAACGAGGGCTGGGCTTTACTTGGCCAGAGAATCAGCATTGCCATCCAACGTGGCAATGCTGCCAGCTTTCTGTGTGCTTAGTGCGAGTTTCTTAACGTACTCACTCGTGATAACGTTAACGATCTCTTATGTCAAAATGTATACAAAAAAAGAGGTTTCTCCTTACGGTCCCCAGACGGCGCTTATCCAATTTCAATACAAATTAACGTTTACGTTAACGCGATTGAGCGTGAGTAAAAACTCGCACTAAGGCCTCTGGGCACTTTTCACATTGACAGCGATGTGGACGAATGACGAATGACGATTGACACCCAATGACCCCTGCCCTATTATACGTGTACGTATTTTTATTTAAGTGTATATATAGGTAGTTATTGTTAATTAAGTATTTTATATACTAATATGACTAGAAAATATAATACCATTGATAAAAAAAGAAAGAACCAAATTGAATGAAGTTTTGGGCCTGTGACAACAAAGGGTCAAGCCTTATGATGAGAAGATATGCAGGGCGTCGGGAGATAAATCCCTATTAAAATGTACACTAACAGACTGGTCTCGGGTTTCTAAACTCAGAGTTCCATTTTTATAATTTAATACCGCGTTAAGCGATCACAAAAATCCTGCCCGAGTATAATACCTTCTGCGGCGCAAGATAAGTGTTCAAAAATGTGGAACTTTTGTTGAAATTAAAATTAGTAATTAAAATATCTAAATAAATATATCCCATAGATTCTAAATTACCACTAATTCCTCTAATAACTATCTTATCCTGTTTTACTAAATTCAATAAATTCCTATGTCGCGACAACCCTTCTTCCTTAAGTACACATAAGTTTGCTCCACTATCAATCAGATAGAAAAATCGAAACATTTCACTAGTGACAATGGTAACTGCAAATTTGTGCCTGAAAAATCAGCAATTTTTGTAATATCTTAATCGTTATCGACCGTCAGTGTGTTAGCGAGAGAATTACAACGTTTTTGCAAGCAAATCAAATTAAACGAGCTCATAATAATTAAAAGCAAGCGCAACGAAATATTAGGAAGTACTATTATTTGCCAGGAATGAGTAATGACGTAATAGAATTCGTAAAGAAGTTGTCAGATTCAAAAGCATACCAATAGACATACGAAGGAACCGATGGTTATCACATCCACGGCACCCACTGCTTTTGAAAGAGTTAGTTTAGATTTAATGAGTCCTTTAGATGTAGATATCCTTCTTCCGATATCCTGTAGATGTCCTTTCATTGTACGCACAGCTAAGGAGTGGAATTCCCTGCCGGAGTCTTTGTTTCCTGATAGCTACAACCTTGGGGTCTTCAAGTCAAGAGTGAATAGGTTACTTCTAGGCAAGCGTGCTTCACCGTCGACCACATCATCGCTAACCATCAGGCGAGATAGTGGTCAAACGCGAGCCTATCAATAAATAAAAATAATAAAAATATAATTTAAACTATAAGTATATTCTGACATTCATGATTTAACAAAATACGTCGAAGCTTATCTAATATTTAGAAAAGAAAAATGTTGTTTCTGTAGCTAGGTTATTTGTAAACAATTTTATTCTAATTTGTTGCATATAAATAAACTGCATTCAACAACTTATCATCATGAAACTCTTGGAGGTTTGGAAAATACTCATAAGGTCCTAGGACCTTATCTACGAAATCAGTGTGACAATAACAAAACAGATTGGAGCAGTTGGCTTCTATTCTGGTGCTTTTCTTTTAACACTATAATACACTCTGAGTCAAAATACACTCCATTTGAGTTAGTATTTGGAAAATAATGGTAATTTACATTCTAATATAGCACGAGGAGTACTTCGACGCCTAAGTATACCTTTCTTTTGTATATATATAGTGTGTATAAGTAGTTAGTTTATAATTTTGTATTATTTACTTTTGTTTAGTGTATAAGTACACGATTTAAACCTTTGTTTTACAAATAAATATAGCATAAAATGTATATGTTGATCCTTTATGTAATCTTGATTCTTACCCTTTGGAACTAAAATACAGACTTTAAAGAGCACAAGCTGCAAATAATATTTATTATTCATTAAGGAATTAAGAACTAATAATTTTGATAAAAATGTAAATCGGTAAATATATAAGAGTGGAGATTTAGTTTTAACTAAAATTCAAGTAGGAAATAAGTTAGATAAAATTTACTTAGGACCATACAGAGTCATTGAAGATGTATCACCGTGTAAAATTTATAAAAGATGATAAAGAATACGTAATTCATAAAAATAATACAAACCTGTTTGTAACTTAAAATACTTTGGTTAGTTAAGATGATGTTTTTAACTAAGCTTTCATCACTACTTTTAAAATGATATATTTTTTAACATTACATTAAAAAGTAGTGATGAAAGCTTAGTTAAAAACATCTTATCTTAACTAACCAAAGTATTTTAAGTTACAAACAGGTTTGTATTATTTTTATGAATTACGTATTCTTTATCATCTTTTATAAATTTTACACGGTGATTCCTTCCCAAAAACGACTTTTCGTATCAGTATGCAATACGTAAAGTCGGTTTTGGGAAAGAATCGATTCTTTTGCTTTGGATAATATACTTACGCAATTCGGCTGCAGCTCGCCAGACCTTATACTTATTTGTAACTGCACACACCAATTATGGGCATTATTTATTACATGAATCGTTGAATTGTACACTTCTCTTTTATTTTGATTACATCACTCTAATACACTTATGAATTCACTCCCTGATTATTCTTAGACTTAGTGAAAAAATCCTATTAAGAGAATACCATTTAACTTTGGTTAAGAAGTCTACAGATTGGGACAGTTTTGCGCTTGACTTAGATACCTAATATAATCGATCTAAAAACTCCATTACAATATCAGGATCAGCTTGACTCAGAAGTAGTCAAATATGTTGTTAACATCCAACAATGTGCATGGAACAACACGCCACAATTAGAACGGAAATATAAGGGACATATCATCTTTCCCAAGGATATAGTGCATTTTCTATCAGAGAAAAGTAAACAAAGAAAGCGGTGGCAGCAAACAAGGTGCCATGCCCGCGGGATAAAACACTAAATAATAACCTAACTAAACGATTAAAGAGGAAAATTATACAATTTGAGGATGAAACTCTGAACTCTAACCTTGTGCAGCTAACCAACGACCAATTAATGGATTACTCTCTTTGGAAAGCTACAAGAAAGGTAAACTAAAAAGGTCGATTATGCTTATACCTCCCATAAGCAATGAACAAAAACCGGCCAAGTGCGTGTCGGGCCACGCGCAGTAATAGGGTTCCGAAGTTGCATAATAATGCGGACTCTGAAGAGAGTTTGCTTGTTGTTACATAAACTTTAAAACGGTTTCAGCGGCACACAACGTCTAACAACGGGCCCACATAGGATGATGTTTTTTTTAAATCTATATGCTCGCGTTTGACCACTATCTCGCCTGATAGTGAGCGATGATGTGGTCTACGGTGAAGCACGCTTGTCTAGATATAACCTATTCAGTATTGACTTAAACTAAATAAGCACTAACTGCTGCCAGCCTTCTAGGCACTTTTCTGTTGAGAGCGATGTGGACGAATTTTTTGACGCCCCGTAATTGTACATATATTTATTCTTATTTTAGTTCTAATATTAGTTTGTAAATAATAATGTACTGGTAACCGAAGAAGGAGTTTTAAAATCCAACTTCGCAACTGAAGTTAGAAAATATTATCTATTTGAGTACAACCACGGATGCGAATTGCGAAAGGAGCCGATACGAGCGCGCGTTACGAGCCACGGGGTAAGGTATGGCTCATTCCTGGATCCTTGCGCGCACGCTCCTCATTTATTTCTCTTTCAGAATTTGAAAAATTTCCTATGTATTCATGTCAATCTGCGGTATTCACTATTTCGTTCTGGAAAGTTTTACGCTACTCAATTAGTGATGTATTCGGGTCGAATATTGACTTTATAGATGGATATCGACAGAAGTAAATAAGTATTTATTTTTAATTTGTGATGGGTTTGCTCTTGACTCTAGTCTAGGCCAGAGGTGACAGGGACAAAGTCGACGATGAATTGAGCTTACCCAGAAGAAGCGTGTTCACTCTAACTTGGTTTACTTGGAAATCGAATCTAATTTGACTTTTGATTACTAAACGTCGAAAATACTTCTGCAGTAACACAAAATAGACTAACACGCGCGCATGCGCCGTTTGGACTATGGACCGGTACTGCTAACGACTCCGGCCACTCCAATGCGTTATTAGAGCTTAAACATTATTAATATGGAAATCATTATTATTAAGAATGTTATGATTTTATTTTAGTATATTTTTACATGGTTCATAAGCATATATTTACTATCCGTTTTACACAACTAACAACGTTATTCAAGTAATTTTTTAATGGCATTTGTACAAAAACATTTACTGTGCCAAGACCATTTTATAAGTTGGTCGACTATTACTCGTAAACTGGTAAAGCCTGTTATGATTTTATTTTTGTTTATTTTTACATGAATCATAAGCATATATTTACTATCTGTTTTACACAGCTAACAACGTTATTTATTTATTTATTTAAACTTCATGCACAAAGGTCAATGGCAGCCTTAATGCCTTAGGCATTCTCTACCAGTCAAGCTCGGGCTTGTTAATGACAGCTCATTTGCAATATCCTACTTTCCACCCTTGTATCACAATGTACTATACTGTTCCAAGTACATTTTATAAGTTGGTCGACTATTATTCGTAAACTTGTAAAGCCTACTTATCCGTGATAGTTTTCCTTTTAATTTCGTTATATTTACTACTGCGAGGAGCTCGTGGCTAATAATAACAGCCACACGGGTCAATCATCAAGGTTAAGCAACGCTTGACGAGGTCGGTCCGTGGATGGGTGACCGTTTCAACATACCGAGTTTCCTCCGTGCCTCGGAACGCACGTTAAGCCGTTGGTCCCGGCTGTCATTTGAAGATCTTTGACAGTCGTTACGAGTAGTCAGAAGCTTGAGATCTGACACCAGTCTTGCCAAGGATACCGTGTTACCCAGTTACTGGGGTGTGGAGGTCAGATAGGCAGTCGCTCCATGTAAAACACTGGTACTTAGCTGAATCCGGTTATCCCGGAATGCGCCATCGTGCTGGTTGGCGACCAGATGGGGAGGGCCCGATGGACATTCCGGGGGGGCTCGGGCGTCCCCGCAGTCTCCGGACTAGTGCCCCAATGATGCTGTCCTTTCAGTGCGTGTCTGAAGGTTAGCAGCGTGGAACCTCGTCTCACTTCCAACTCCTCTCCTCCATTCACTCTTTAAAAATATAAAGACAAGGAAAAAGAATAATACGAGATTTAAACAGCGGCTGCATTCCCTCCCCCACAAAGTGCACCTCACCAACATTCGAAGTCTGCACTCAAATCTCTCTGCAGTCCATTACCACCTGGAGACTGAGAAACCAGCGCTGCTTTTCCTTACGGAGACGCAGATAGCGAGTCCGTCAGACGTGTCGTACCTATTTTACCCAGGGTTTACCCTGGAGTACAATTTTAAACCGCGCGCTGGTGTGTGTATGTACGCCCGTGACGACACTTGCTATCGGCGTCTCCGTAACCTTGAGGACTCCAAATTCACAACTCTGTGGGCTCTGGTGGACACAGGTATAGATAAAATTATCTACGCCTGTGTCTACCGTTCGCACAGCGGAGATCAGGCAACACCCAGGCTCACAGAGTACCTCAGTGAGGCGGCTGATGCGGCACAGCACCCTTCCGCCCAATTAGTGTTACTGGGGGACTTTAATGCCCACCATCAGGTGTGGCTCTTCCTATACTAGTGCACTGACCATGCTGGACGAGAGAATCGTAAGCTTTCGCTAGCCCTAAACCTCACCCAGCTGGTCCAGGGGGCAACGAGGATACCGGATGTTGATTCGCACACAGCGAATTGCTGTGACCTTCTGCTGACAACAGATCCAGACAGATAATATGTGTCGATAGGTTCACCCTTGGGTAGTTCCGACCACTATCTGGTGAAGTCTGTATCCGTCTATTCCCCGCCCGATCTCAGCCCTAGAGGCACCCGGCGGGACAAGTCAGCAGATTGGGATGGTATGCGATCTTTCTTCGCATGCTATCCTTGGCAGCCTACTTGCTTTTCTTCGACTGATCCATCGTCGTGCGCGGACGCCGTGATGGATGTGTTGCGTCAGGGAATGGAGTATTACGTTCCATTCTCTGACGTATCAATGTCTAGCGAAGACCGGCCATGGTTTGGCGCCGAATGTAAGCGCGTCAACGCGCTTAAACATGGGCCGTACCTGGCTTGGGTCGACGCTCGATCGCGTTAGGCGAGTGACGTGGGTCTGAAGAAGAGGGCCTACAACAGGGCTGCCAAGTCCTGCAAGTTAGTGTTGCGAAGGGCTCGGTTCGACCACATTGGCCGAATAGGGACCAAACTTTCTTCTTACCCAGCAGGTAGTAAAGCGTTTTGGTCTCTGGCTAAGTCGGTCGAGTCGACCTTCTGCCGTCCCTCACTACCAACACTGCTGAAACCCGACGGGTCGCTGGCCCACTCCGCTGAGGATAAGGCAAATTTATTTGCCTCTCTTTTTGCGGAATCTTCACGTCTGAATCCTGGTGACGCGCGGCCCCCTTCTTCTCCTGATGGATGCGAGACGAGTATGTCGGACATTCGTATCCATCAAAAGGACGTCCGTAGGGTGCTGCACAACCTCGACGTGAACAAGGCTAGCGGCCCTGACGGAATACCAGCAATTGTTCTTAGAACCTGTGCGCATGAACTGTCTCCGATCTTGACACGCCTATTTCGCCTTTCGTATGAGGCTGGAAAAGTGCCGAATGCTTGGAAGCAGGCTAACGTACAGCCCGTGCCCAAGAAGGGCAGCCGAGCTGACCTGGCCAACTACAGACCCATATCTGTAACCTATGGAACGCGTACTCAATATTAAGCTCCTGGCATACCTAGAAACTAACGATATCCTAAGTGACCGCCAATATGGCTTCCGCCGAAATCGGTCTACTGGGGATCTTCTAGCGTATGCCATTCACATCTGGAGTGAGGCCATCGGGAGGCATGGGGATGCGCTTGCCGTCTCCCTCGACATCTCGAAGGCTTTTGATAGGGTCTGGCACGAAAACCTTATTGGTAAGCTTCCATAATTCGGTTTGCCCGGTGGTCTGTGTGATTGGTTTGCAGACTTCCTGAGAGATCGGTCCATTCGAGTGGTTATCGATGGCTGCTCGTCGGACCACTTGGATATTAGTGCCGGTGTCCGTCGTGGGTCAGTACTCTCAGCAACTTTATTCTTGCTGCATATTAACGATCTGCTAAAACCCGGTACCTTTGGGTATGCAGACGACAGCACTGTTGCTGAGAGATACTTGTCCAACGCTCGTACTACCGGGCCTCAGATACAGTCTCTCCGGGAGGCAATGGTGGAGCGCTTGAACCTGTCCTTGCAGGCAGTCTCCGAATGGGGCGGTGCCAATCTGGTCAGGTTTAATGCTGCTAAAACCCAGGCGTGTCTTTTTTCCGCTAAAAAGAGTCAATTTCACCCGGCTCCACCTTTCCGAAATGTGACCGTGCCAATAACTGACCATATTGAGCTGCTTGGCGTTACGTTGACATCGACTCTCAATTTTGGCCCATACATTGAGGCAAAGGCTCAGCTGGCTGCCAGGAAGCTGGGGATCCTTGCGAAGGTGAGAAGGTACTTCACGCCAGAACAGCTGCTCAGCTTGTATCAAGCGCAAGTTCGATCGTGCATGGAGTACTTTCTCATCTCTGGGACGGATCTGCCAAATACCAACTTGATGCACTAGAGTCGATCAAAAAGCGGGCCAAGAGGCTCATCGGCGATGAGGCATTGGTTAAGTCAAAGCTCCAGAGCCTTGAACATCGTCGCCGAGTTGCCAGCATGTCGATTTTTATCGATTACATTTCGGAGAGTTTGATGGCCTATCTAACGATACCCCACAGCATGGGACAGATGAGAAACAAAAAAATCATCCCCACTTTACGTCTATGGGAGGTACCCGAAAATAGTACATTGTGATACAAGGGTGAAAAGTATGTTATTGCAAACGAGCTGTCATTAACAAGCCCGAGCCGAAGGCGAGGGTTTTTAATGACACGAGTTTGCAATAACCTACACACCCGTGTATCACACGACGTTTTTCAATACAGTTGTGAGAAACAGTAAAAAAAAATCAAAGAATTAGATTTGTTTATTCACAAAAAATAAAAATTTCAATAGGGCGGTTTTTGCAACTGGACATTTTTTTTTTCAACGAAAACAGCCTATACAGCCTATTCGATTTTTAACAAATGTTGAAGTGAAAATAATTAAATTAAAACTGGTAATTAAATATATTAAACAACCATTTAAAAGACTTTTGAGAATTCAATGCTAAAACGTACGGAATCATTCATTTTTCCTCGTAGAAAATCTATCCCATTTTTATTCTATGTTTGAAAACTCCTTGCTACTAAACTTTTTTAAATTGACTTATAAATTTAAAACTAAACTGCAAACATAATTATCGAGCTCGTAAACAAAAGTCACGACCGCGTAACAGAAAGATGCCAATGCGTAAGATTTAACTTTCGAATCATAATTATAGCCTCTGAAAGTACGCCATGTTTAACAACAGTATAGAAAAAAAAAACACCTGATATCGTCCGTAATATTCAGAAGCGCTGTAGTTGTGCTATGACAAGGGTGGAAGCCGGACTGGAAGGGGTTAAGAAGATTATTTTTGGAGAGAAAGGTACTTATTTGGTTGTGGATTAACCGTTCAAGGACTTTGGATAAGAACGGCAAGACGGATGTTGGACGATACTCAGAGAAGGATGTGGTATTGGACTTTATAGGTAAAGGAATTACTTGAGCATCTTTCCATGAACTTGGAAAGACACTGCTAGACGCAGAGAAATTTAGGATGTGGAAAATGACGGGCAGGATAATGTCCAGCACTGGGAGTAGCATTTTACGGCCGATACAGTTGCTTCCTACTGCGTTGGACGAAATCGATGTATGCTCTTCTTACATGCAGAAAATTGACCAAAAACAAATGGAGAATAACTGGGAGTCGGGAGAGATGAAAGATGATTCAATTTATTTAATTTAGTTGTCCTATCAAAATTGGACGAAGCAGTAAAATGATTATTCATTGCGTCAATATTTACATCTTTAGGCATAGTTTCTTGTCTGGATTTACCGACCCCCAATGACCTTAGAAATTTCCAAACTTTTGAAGCGTCCCCATTTTGGACAGAATCATGAATATGATGGCGATTGGGATTCCTACACACCTTATTGCAGTGTTTACGGATTGAGACATATTCCCTATTAGCGTCAGTAGGCCGACGCTTTAATTTGGCTTTTTCCGTAGCTTTTTTATTCATGATGCTTTTAATTTCTTGTCAGCCACGGCGCTGGCAAATACCTTACTTTCACTGCCCGAACAGGAGCGTGACTGTCGTAAAGCTCAACAAGTCTCGTCGTGAACGTAAGAACCTGCTCATCGACTAAAGTAGAGGCAAATAGAGAAAACCAATCTATGTTGCTGGCATCCTCACAGAGACTGTCAACGTCCATACGACCAAAATTGCGCTGTATGAGAGTTTTGGCTTTAGCATTAGATGGACGAATTTTATATGAAAGAAAAATCAGATCTTGATAAGAAAAAGCATCGGCTGAGCATTGGCCATGCTTAGCGACGCGGCCAGGAGAGGAGACAAAAATCAAATCAAGAAGTGAGTAGAGTTAGGGAAATGGTGAGTAGCACTAAGTGGAAGAATAGAAAGATTACTAGAAGACAAAACATTACTCAAGGAAGAAGAACGATGGTCTTTCTTCAGGAGATAAGTATGAAAGTCACCCATAATTATGCTATGACTGTATGAAGGGATAAGCAGTTCTAAGAGCTTTTCAAAAGATTAGAAGAAATTGATACGTAAAGAGGAGCAATAATAGACGCCAAGAAGTAAGATATAAGAAGTAATATACTTAAGGATGTATAGATGTAAGGAAACAAAACTGTGATCAACCTAGAAAATAAGAAAGAACATAAAACAATGCTATAGTCCAAAAAGACTGAAGCACAACATAGTCACTGATACATAAATGAATTAGCAACCAAGGTCTCAGACTATGTCCGAGGTACATGTAAGGCAGGAGGGGTTTTAGTCAGTTGGAGCCTGACACTATCCAGACTGGCTCGCCTTTTGAGCCAGCTTGGGTGTTAGTCCGGCCGGATTTCCCGTGCTGACACAAAAAAAAAAAAAAGGATACCTCATACAGTGTGGGTTCCTCTTTAGGATCACGTCGACGTCTCCTCAGGTATTGTGTGTATGGGATACGCAATTACTCATTTTCTGCGGACCATGAGCACATAGGGCACCTTGTGAACTGCGCGTGGACTTGAAGCATGGCTGCATCGCTGAACTACTACACCTCCTCTTTGACATCGATGGGTCCGTCTGTCGCCGACTCCCAGATCCAGGCCTGTATGACAGCAGCCTCCTCAAGAGATTCCCTGTCAATGCGCTTAACCAGCCAGCGTAGACCGTCTCTTTGCAGGACTGATTGGCTACGGACACCAGTGGTCTAGGTGGTGACTTCAAAACACACGTTTGGGTAGAACCCCGATTTAAGTCAAATAAACTCGTCGTGATAGCCTAATCCTCCAACACTTCACCTCTGGGGTCAGAAACCGGGGATCCCAGGCCGAAGATTTGGCGTTGAGATCCACGAGTAAAAGCGTTAGGCGAGGTTGATACTGGCCCAAGGCACCTAATTAAACAAAGAAACTCTTGAAGTTGGCGAGACTCTTTTTGGGTGAAAAGTATTTCCCCGATGGTGACTATGGCATCCACGAGGGCGGCAACTCAGCCGTGTCCTCGTGACGCGTTGTCGCCGCTGATAGCCACTAGACCGTCAAGGTCTCCAGTTACCTCGGAAGGGGACCTTAATAAGATTTAGCGACTACCGCCATGTTAATCGACCAATGTACCATGATCTGGACCAAAAGATTATGAGGACAAGCAGTCCTCAAAATCTTATGGTCCAGATCATGGTGTGATTAATATTTGAACTCTACTTTTATTTGTATCATTTTTATTATAATTGATAGGCTCGCGTTAAACCACTATCTCACCTGATGGTAAGCAGTCACGTGGTTGACGCTGAAGCACGCTTGCCTAGAAATAACCTATTCACTCTTGATTTAAATACTCCCAGCTATATAGCTACCAGGAAATACAGACTCCGGCAGGGAATTTCAGTCCTAAGTGTACGCACAATAAACGTATTCCCAAAACGCTTTGTGCGTATGGGTGGGATGTCCACCGTAATTATACCGATGACACATCGCCGTACCTCATGTAGCCCGATGATGGAACGGGCTAGGCGGAATCAAATTGTGTAGTTCCATCGCGCACTCTCTCCGAAATGTAACCGATAAAAAACCGACAGGCTCGTAACTCGGCGACGATGTTCACGGCTCTGGAGCCTTGAATCGATCAGTGTTTCATTGCCTTTTGGCCCGTTTTTCTGTCGACTCAAGTACATTAAGCTGGTATTTTGGCGGATCTGTCCCAGAGATGAGAGCAGTTCTAAACGCATGATCGAACTTGCACTTGTTACAAGCAGCTGATCTGGCGTGATGTACCGTTTCACCTTCGCAAGGAGGATTCCCAACTTTTGGCAGTCAGCCGAGCCTAGCGTCAATATATGTAGCAAAATTAAGGGTCGATGTCAACTTAATGCCAAGAAGGTCACACCTCGAAAAAAATGAGCCATCCTTTTTGCGGAAACAAGACACGCCTCAGAAGTTTAGCGCCTGAGCACGTCTTAGCAGCATTTAAACTGACCAGATTGGCATATTATTTATTGATTCTACCGTCCATTCGGAAATGTAGCTTGTTGTGGAGAAGAATGGACAAGAAACTCCACACTTACTCTTTTAAAATAAAAAGTGTTTTACAAATATTTGGTTACATGTTTTCTTGTTGGAAAAATACATATATATATATTATTATTTTTAATGTTCAAAATATATCGCAGAGTTTCATTTACATTATAAATTAAGAACCACAGAAGCCGTTTATGGCTTATATATGGCTAATGAGTTCGGAATAATTAATTCTCAGACAAACGATACTTACGAAACAATGATAAAACTGTGAGTTTTACATTCGAGCGATACAAAAAGGAAAACCAATATCTTTAAGTACTTGATAATACAGGAGTTAGGTATACCAAACTAAAGTACATACCTACTCATGATGTGTAATTTGCATAAAATGCTTTTTTAGTACATTTTTTGCTTTTTTAGGGTTGCAGAGGTATTTATTATATGTGAGAACTATGTAAACAGACGTGCAAGTAAAAGTGTCTAGAGTAAAAAAAAACAGATAAAAAATAAATTGTAGTTCTAAAAACAAAAAATCACTAATCCTGAAGATCCTGGTAAGGATAATGGGACAAACTATTTAAATTATTGCATTGTCATCGGTCCTTGATAAGTGTGCAAAGTTTTAAATCAATCCGACGTTTTGAAGGGGGTGAAAATCACGTTCAAAGTTTCCGTTACATTGATACATACATACCAAGCTAATAAAAGCTTGTTAATAACAATACATAGGCAAAAACAGGGCGAGGCAGCTAAGTTATGACCAATCCCAACTGATGGCACCCGTTCACGAACATGACACATAGATCGGCACCACTCAGCTCAACCATCATGAAGGGAACCGAATGATCCATCATCAGAGAGACATTAGAGAGAGCATGACACACTATTAACTGCCAGAACACACTAGTATAGTCAACAGTTTTTGTGCCCTAGTGGCCGTGGAGCAGGACTAGCATTGAGCCAAGCATTTTTATCAGCGACACACATCAACACGGTCTAGGGATATTTTAAAAAAAGCGAATTACTATCAATGTGTTAATTATTTATATGACATGTATATATTTGAAAGATACGTTATTTAATATTCTACCATTTTTTAATAATGGTTAAGGTACGTCGATTAAGATTTCAGGATTTTATGGAAAAAAAAATGAAGCATAGACGGAACCGTATATGAATTAACTTTTAATTTATGAGTAAAAACTGAAAAAAATAGAAAAATCATTTAATTTGTGTTTATAAACTTGAAGTTAGTAGTCTGAGAAAGCGCCCATGATGTTCATAACACATCGGCAACGATTCGGCATGCTCAGAACAAGGTTGTCAATGTTTTGCTGCGGAATATTGTCCCATGTCCTTCTGAGGTGCGCAAAAAGTTGATCTTCTGTAGCCAGATTTTCAGGAACTTCATTCAGAGCTCTTCTTTGCAGCATATCCCACGCATGCTCAATGGGATTTAGATCTGGCGATTGAGCAGGCCAGTCTAAGGCCCTAACATTGTGTGTATGTAACCAAGCTGCTACCGTTCTCGCCGTGTGTGCCCGGGCATTGTCGTGCATGAGCAAGAAATCTTGCCCCATTTGTGTTCTGTGGGACAAGAATACGGGCCCCAGCACCTGTTGGACGTATCGTTCTGCCGTCATATTGACCCGCACCCAAACGAGATCCGTCCGTCCTCCAAGACGAATTCCTGCCCAAACCATAATTGTTCCTCCTTGGTATGGATGAACTTCCCTCAGAAAGTTCACCCATACCAGCGTGGAGCCGTCTTCAGAACCCTCAGGTTCTGAAGACGGCTCCATCGTCCAGGAACTCGCCAAACACGCGTCCTTCGTGAATCTGGATGGAAGCCGAACCTGGATTCATCCGTGAACAGCACATTGGACCATTGCTCACGGCCCCAGTCCACGTGGTTCTGAACCCATTCTAATCGTCGTCCACTATTGCCTCTCCGTAAAGGTGGGACCCGGAGTGGTCTACGAGAGCGTAAATTGCTTTCATGCAGTCGCCTTCTTACAGTTTGGTCACTCACAAGCACTTGGTGTTCCACTCGCAGCCTTTGGACCAATTGAGTCGCCGTTGCATTTGGTTGAGCTCGCGCAGTAATTTGCAAAAATCGGTCTTGTCTGGGGGTAGTGATGCGACTTGGCCCCCGGTGCCTCTCCGCTACTTCACCTGTGGCACGATAGCGTGTCCACAATCTTGAAATTACATTTTGGTGGGTCCCTATGGCCTCAGCAACATTACGCTGAACAGACCAAGCTTCCAGCATTCCCACAGCTCGTAACATCTCCGCCCTCGTCAAATGTTGGCGTTGCATGGCTACAATACCTCAATTTTAACTTTATCTTTCGTTTAAAAATGAAAAAAAAACTGTAACTAAACGTAATTCTTATTGTTTTCTAAATTTCGCACAAATGAAAATTTCCTCTCCTACACATCAAGACTTTTTTATGCCACCGAAACAAAAGAATTTTCAAAAATTTGAATTTGGAATTAGTCTGAGATAAATTACAAACAAATCGGTGTATAAAAGATTCCAATGCGGCCAGTACTTTTCGAGTTATTTAATTGAGTATGAAATATCCCTAGACCGTGTTGATGTGTTTAATGCCCCAACCTATAATATGCCTGCCTGCATAGTGTGCGTTTTAAACAAGTTTTGAATTTCGCCTCATTCAGTTCTAGAACGTGGGGAGGTATTTTATTGTAACATTTTATACAGTACCCCATAAAAGATGACGCTACTTTAGCCAGCCTGAAACCTGGTTGAATTAATTGGTCCCTATTTCTAGTAACATAATTATGTCGATCGCTGTTTTTACTAAAAATATATATATTCTTCTAACGTACATGATGTTTTCGTAAATATATTGACAAGCTACCGTCATGATGTAAATGTCCTTAAACAGTTCCCTTAGAGAATCTCGCCGGCAAAGATTGTATATCGCTCTGATGGCTCGTTTTTGCAGAAGGAAAATTGACTCAATGTCTGCAGCCCTTCCCCATAGTATCTTATCTTATCACAAATTCCCTAAAAACTCCCTAAATGCGGCTTTTACGAGACACGTCGAAATGCCTACACATGGTTCTAGACCCACAAAATCATTTGCTGAGCCCTCTCTTGCCAGTTCATCAGCCACTTCGTTACCATGGAATCCTTTGTGCCCAGGGACCTACATCAGTCTTACCCTGTTGTGCTGCCCAAGCCTGTTTAGGGTTTGGATAGCATCAATCAGAATTAGTCTGGAGTCCACTTTGTAGGATGCCATGGCTTTGATTGCAGCCTGACTGTCAATAAGAATATATATGGATTTACCTCTGGTTGCTCTATCTATATGCTCTTGAGCGCAGGTTATATATGGCATATGTTTCTGCTTGGAATACAGTTAAGGCCTTAGTCGTAGTATTTTCCACATGAGTTTTCCACCTGAGTTCTTTATCAAGCTTTACACCCAAATATTTAACTTCGGTGGACCAGGGCAGCTTTATTCCATTGAGAGAGAGCTCTTCTAGGTTTCCTAGTTGTCTCTTCCTCGTGAATGGAATAATGACTGCTTTGATTGGGTTAATAGAGAGGTGGTTGTTTGTACACCATTCCTCTGTCATCCTCAATGCCTGATGTAATAATCCAGAGACTATGTTCGGGAATTTACCATTGAACATTCTAGCTATATCATCTGCATAGCCTACTGTGTAAAATGGTCCGGTATTGAGTTTGGTAAGTAGCGAGTCTACTACCAAGCACCACAATTATGGTGTCATCACTCAGCCTTGCGGACAACCTCTTGTTGTTTTTGCACTAAGTCTGTCTCCTATCAGTTCCGATCTGACTATTCTGCTTCTCAGCATGTAGTCAATCCAGTTGCACGTGGTATCGTTGATACCATGTTCCTTTGCAGCAATGCGTATGGACTCAAATGTTGTCTTGTCGAAGGCTCCCTCTATGTCGAGGAAAACCCCGACACAGATTTCTTGTCCCTCTAACGCAGCCTCGGCTCGACTCGCAACATAGTGCAATGCCATTTCCGTAGATTTGCCAGGGCTGTAGGCGTATTGTAGTTTATGTAGAGGGAATACTTTCAGTGGTCCCTCTCTTAAGTACCTGTCTACCAGTTTCTCCACAGCTTTCAAGAGAAAGGATAATAGACTGATGGGCCTGTAAGCTTTAGCTTCTTCATAAGTCGGTCTACCTACCTTCGGTATAATGGTGACTTTGACCTCCCTCCATGCCTTGGGTACATACCCAAAGGCTATGCAGGCTCTGTAGTAGCTTACTCAAATGGGGTATCAGAACAGATGCCCCTTCTTGCAATAGTATTGGGTAGATGCCATCCGGACCAGGGGATTTGAGAGGCTGGAAGCCCGCTATGGCCAGCTTCAGTTTATTTACATCTACCACTTTCTTTGCCGTGAGCCAGTTACTTTTGGACGTGTGCCTTGTGAGCTCGTCCCTTGTGACTGATTCCTCTTCATCGCTGTCGCGCAGTATACATTCTGGGAAGTGGGTCCTAAACATCACACCCAGAGTGTCCTGTCCAGTTTCCGTGAGATATCCATTCTCATCCTTTGCAGATGATAGTGGGTTTGTCTTTGTCATAGACATTGCTTTGCACAACCTCATTCCATTTGGCGGGGTTTCGATGGAGGTGCAATGCTGCCGCCAATTAGTACTTTTGGCCTTGCGTACCGCCGTGATATATCTCGTTAGTATGCTGTGATAGCCAAAAAATCTTTCCTGGCTTTTGCATCATTAAAGGCCTGTCGTGTTTCCTGACGTATTTTAGCTAGTTCAGGAGTCCACCATGGTACCTTTTTGCAAAAGGCCTTTTTCTCTGGGCAGTTATCTGCCCATGCACTGATGGTGCCCACCTGATTCTGTCCGCTTCAAATTCTATATCTAGTATGGAATTATGCTTACCTTTAGGGCTCCCTAGATTTACTTTTAGGTCCCTCCTGTACGAGTCCCAATTTGTATGCCTTGGGTTTCTCCTTCGTCTAGTTTCGGCGTCTCCCGCCGTCCTAAACCTAAAGCATATATAATTATGGTCAGAGAGATTTCGTCCGATACATGCCAATTTTCAATATGAGCGCTGGTCCTGTTTGAAGCCAATGTCAGGTCAATAAGTTCAGGCCTCGCAGAGGTCCTGAAAGTAGGTTTATTGCCTGCGTTAAGGATTTGTAAAGAAGAGCTTACCGCAAAGTCCAACAAATCCTCCCCTCGTTTGTTGACATCCGAGTTGCCCCAAACGACGTGGTGTGCATTCGCATCGTAGCCAAGTATTAGATTGAGGTTTTCTTGGTTGCCGTGGTCAACCAGTCTTCTGATTAGTGGTATTACTGGTTCCTTTTGTTCATATGGGAGTTAGGCAGAAGCAAGGATGATTTTCCTTTTCTCTAACAAAACTTTAACACCAGAAACAAGGACAAATTACGAGCTCCCTTTCATCGACTTCATAAGGTGCATAGTTCATTCGTTGGGGTTGGTATAACTTTTTACAACAAGTTACCGTCTTCTTTTCTAGATTTGCCATTTAACGCGTTTAAAGCAAAGGTAAAAGCTAATCTCTGTTCTAAGGCATACTATTCTATTAATGATTATTTAGATGATAAGCATAGTTGGTCGCTGTGTTGAACTCAAGACAATGTTCGTGTTCTTTTACCAAAATTAGCTTGCTGTCAGGTTAAATATTATTATTTTTTAATTTCGTTTTTATGTGTATTTTTTAAATTTAATTTTTTGGTAAGACTGTCGTAGGTATCGTTTACTGTTATTGTCGGAGCTGATGAAGATTGCTACTATCTTTGCATTATATAGAGTTAATCTTTCTAGTATTATATAGCAGCATAGCCAGCATTGTGTGAGTACCATGTACTTCAGAGCTATCATTGTCTAGATACCTACGTCTTCTATTGACTTGAATGACTCCGGTGGTTGAGAGTATGTCATGCCCACTCAAATGTCTCGCCGATGGTGGCGCGTGTGTCGGATCATTTAGCTCCCTTCAAAATGGTTGAGCTGAATGGTGCTGATACATGTGTCATGTTCGTGAACGGGCGCTGTCGGTTGGGACTGGTCATCTCTTAGCTGCCATGGTTTATTTTAATTGATTCTAATTTTATTTCTGAATTGTCTTTTTATATTTACTATGGACACTTTTAACTTTCTACATCGTTCTCACATAATGTGTAATCTCAACATGAATGATGTAACAAATGATTTGTAATAATTACCTAATTGAAAAAGAGTGTCCATGGAGTTTCTTGCCCGTTCTTCTCCATAGAGATCTACGCCTTGGAATGGGCATCTACGGTACTTTCACAGTTATTATGTCTTGTGACTGGGACTGTAGCACCATAATTTTGTAATATTTTATTTTGTCTTTTGACAATTCAAAAGTGCCTGTAACTGGCCTACTTGAAATAAAGTGCTTTGACTTTGACTTTGACTTCTGTTCTCGTCCCCACTTGGATCAAAGTTGTTGTGAGATCCCTGTAACAAGGGCATTGCCTCTATACCGTCCCTGATATAGATGCAAGTCCTCGCGTCATTAGTTGGACAGTCATAGAGCACCATGCCCCCTGTCCCACCTAAGCCTTTTATAGTCCCTTTATACAAATAAGGTTCCTGTATCAAGGCAACGTCGTATGTATTGAGCTTCAGTTGCCGAGCCAGAAGGGCAGTGGCGGCTCTGCAATGATGCAAATTCATTTGTACACACCTTAGTCCCTCCATCTTGGATATCTTGATGGGTTTGTGCCATTGTTGGAGTGCCTCAGTTTTGAGGATCCCCCTCCATCGCTTCCTCCTCGAGAGCAGTTGGCGCCTCAATCCCCAGGGTATCGAGGCTTTAAGGATGTCATCCTCGAGGTCCGCCTCTGACGCCCCGGTCTGGATCGCTGACTCCCGCGCTACGTCGTGAGCAGAGACCTCGTCGATGGCCTGCTCACACTGCGGTGGACCATCTTCGGAGGGCTCCACTCCTGCTTCCGCAGTGTATGCCTCTCCCTTGTCCTCTTCCAGGAGTTTGAACGAGTATCGTTCAATTCCTACTGGAAGAGAGCAGCCCGCGGCCTTGATGACCCCAGCGGAAACCCCGTCCATGAGGACGATACGACGGATACGCCTGCTCAGTGAATACTCTATTCATGACCTTCCAGTCGTCCGTCTTCAAGGCAGGTTTAAGCCGCTGGAGCAGTCTAATGGTCCAGGCAGAGTCTTCCAAAGCCAAGTTGCGACTCTTCCATGCCATTTTGACTGGCTTTAGAAGGTCCTTGGCGTCGACGATCTTGAGTTTCCACATTGAGAGCCAAGTTCCATATTCTGGATGGCACCCCAAAACCAGCTAGCTGCATTGGAATTGTCGCAGGATACATGTACTGCACCCGCGACAACTCCGGGCGCAACCGTGAGAACAGGCAGAGGATCCGGTGCCACTTCCAGTTTCTCAATTATGAGCTCCTGGATTGGCACCAAGTCCTCCGCCTTCAAGTACTCCTCCGGTTACTTGACTGTGACGACAGCGAGTTTCACAGCCGCCACCGCATCCCTAAAGGATCCGGTTGATTATGTTCCCGCTGTCACCGCCAGATCGTTCAACCGGAAGCCAGCCTGATTTATGCTGGCCGCCGGGAGACAATGAGGTGCTGTCTTTGCCGGTCGCGTCCGGGGCCACAAGGTCCGAGGTCATTCGACCTCTAACGCAAGGGTAACGTGTCGCGCCAGCTTTGGCAGTACCCTTATGCCCGGTGCGCTGGTTTACAGTTCCGCCCTTCGGTGGTCCCACAGCAGAGCCGACCCTCGACAGTACCGTAGCAGTACCGTCATTTGACAGTCCCGCTACAGCCCCACCTCGAGACGATCCCACTGCACTCTCGCCTCTGGACGTTCCTGTCAGGGAAAGTGCAGTCCTGGCGTCTGGAGTGCAGTCCCAGCTTTCGCCTTGTGGTTTTTTTTTTAAAGTTAAATCCATTTAAAAATACCCGAAAAATTATTTCATCCCTCGACTATCCCCCCCCCCCCATAAGTTGCTCACGAGACTGCACGACACAAACTCACACCGCTACCACTAGCAATGCGAGCAAGCGCTGCCGTCTGCAAGCCCCCAATGGGAGTGAACTTGCCTGGGGGCTGTCTGACCGGACCCCGCAGCCGATTGACCGTAGCTGGCTAGGCTACGGCCACCCGTGTGAGAAAAAATCCGGGCCAAAGTGGAGTGTTGCCTCAGAGACGTTAAACCGCCTACGCTCATCGGCTCAGCCACCAGGAACCCATGATCCTTCCGTACGGGTCCCCGCGCACGGCACAAACACGCGGGAAGTCATCGCTATCCATCATTGTTCTTGTTCAATGATGGACACCCAGGGGCATGACCTCGCCACCCCTGTGATACGTCGCACGGTGATTTCAGTTACGTCTATTTCAGAGGGAATTAGACCAAGAACAGGACGGCAACCACGAAAAGGAAAATCACCGCACTTGCCTTGAGGATCTACACGACCGTAGCGCTCTCCCTAAAGACCACGCCACCTTGCCTGCTCTGAAGGAGCCAGGCAAGGTAGGACTGCATCAACAAAGCCAAGCCCTACAGGGCTCGTCGCTGACCGCTCAAAGCGTAAGTTTGCTAACACAGCCCAGCCCCGAAAGTAAGATAGTTCCCCAGAGTAAGATACCGTAAGACATGATACTATGAAAGTAACTAAAATAGACTAGCCTCGCGGTATCTACATCAGTAAACTGACGTATTTTTCTAACAGCATAAGCCGCCGAACTTATAAGCCGTCCCGCAAGGGATATCAAATGAGGACCCCATTGCAACCTCGGGTCTAACGTTATCCCCAGGAAAACCGCTTCATCGACGAATTCTAGCTTCTCATTGTTTAATATAATGTCACAATCATAACTTTTGACATTTGGCAAGGCAATTTTTAAACACTTAGTCTTTTTAGCATTTAAAACTAAATTATTAGCAGTGAACTAATTTTGAACTTGCCGCAAGGCATTATTTACGTCGGCAACGTTACTCGTACGTCTATTTATCTTAAAAATCATAGAAGTATCATCAGCAAATACCACCATGTTTAATTTGTTTTTGTTTTTAAATAGATGGGGTAAATCGTTAATGTAGACTAAAAATAAGAAAGGACCTAAAATTGAGCCCTAGGGTACCCCCATTTTCACGTTCAACCCCGACGAATTGGCACCGTTTATTTGAACTAATTGCTGTCTATCATTTAAATAGGATTTTACTAAACTTAATGCTGATTGGCCTAGCCCGTAATGCTCAAGTTTCAAAAGCAATGTTTCATGATTAACGCAAGCAAACGCCTTCGACAGGTCGCAGAAGATACCTATGGCATCTTGTCCTTCCTCCCACGCATCAAATATGTGTTTTAATAAGGTGACACCAGCGTCGGTTGTACAACGTCCTTTGGTGAAACCATACTGTTTATCGTGTAGGATGTTATTCGTATTAAAATGAATGAGCATTTGATTTAGCATTATCTTTTCAAATACCTTGCTGAAAACCGGCAACACGGATACTGGTCTATAATTATATGTGTCTTTACTGTCCAAGATTTAAAAAGTGGTTTAACCTTACTATGTTTCATTAGATCTGGAAAGACTCCTTGATCTACATACAAATTAAAAATTAAAGCTAAGTACGGCGCTAAAGTCTGAATAATGGAGGTACAAACTTTGAAGGACATTCTCCATAGATATTCGGTCAGTTTGATCTTGATTTGCTTAAAAGCTTTTATTACTGTTATTGGGTTCATATGTCAAAAGTTAAATACAGTCGGGCAGGCTGAAACGTTAGCGTTTAATAAACCAAAAGCGAGCGACGGCGAAGAATTTAAGGCTGCAGTAGTAAAACTATTTGGATGCTGGTAAAGAAATTTACAAATTCTTGAGCTACTTTTTTGTTATCTCTAATAAGTCCATGTGTAGTCTCAAGCGCGTGTAATCAGTGTTTATTTTTTTGTTCCTGTTCGTTTCATTGTTTATAATTTTCTTTATTTTATTTTCTGCGAATTTAACCTTATTGCTTATGTATAAAGCCTTAGCAAGTTTACAAGTATTTTTAAATATTCTTGTGTAAGTATTAACATACTTATTAAAAGTTTCAGTTTTAATATAAGGCTTAAGGCCATACAGCTCGTAAAGTCTTTTCCTACTTTTCCTGAGTCCTTTAGTCGCCCAGTCACTGAATAAAAACTTCGGGCATATAGTTTTAGTTTTCTTCTTAAAAATATTATTGAACTCTGTTTGAACCACTGAGAAAACTCTTTTTATAAAATATTACCGTCGTTCACTGTGAGGTCCTGATAACTTAACTTACTGATTAAAGTGCTATTAAATTGATTTAATTTACCGGATGTTATTGGTCTGGCTTGAATCTGCACTTGTTGTATTGGTATGTTGGACTCAAATGTTACCAGTAGCCCACTATGATCCGAAGGCAGACAATTCATAATGACTTTGTCTATGTAGTCGCAGCAACAAAAACATTACCAATACATGTAGCAGTAGTCATAGTTGTTCGGGTTGGTTTCTCAAACACGTGTGACAAATTAAATGAATACATGTAGCAGTAGTCATAGTTGTTCGGGTTGGTTCCTCAAACACATGTGATAAATTAAATGGTTTGAAGAGATTTAATAGTCTACTGCTATCTGAATTATTTTCTAAAATATTTATATTAAAATCACCACAGATTATGACTAGTTTATTACCAGTTCCAAGTTTTGCCAAAACATCTTCTATCACTGACTCAAATATACAGTAGTTTTTATAGTTGAGGGGTCTGTAAACGCACACTATAACATGCTTATCAAGCTCAACACAGGACAGTTCAACAGTATGTTCAACTGATAGATCTACAATATCTTTACGAGGTTTTAATTAAATACCATTTTAAACCAATATAAGTGAACCTCCACTCAACATAATATTTCTGTTAAAACAACTGCCCACGGTATAGTTGCATAATCTTTTAGCCAATGCTCAGTAAAACAAATAATTTCAAACATTGTCTTTTCTAAAAACAGTTCTATTTCCAATTGCTTTGCATTTGAATATTTTGATGGAATAATTTCAAGGTATTCTGCTTAACCCCATTTTTAACACGCTTTTATTAGCTTGGTATGTATGTTTCTATGTATCAATGTAACGGAATCTTTGAACGTGATTTTCACCCACTTCAAAACGTTGGATTGATTTGAAACTTTGCACACTTATCAAGGACCGATGACAATGCAATAATTTAAACAGTTTGTCCCATTATCCTTACCATTAAAGCGTGTTTTTTAGTTTTTAGAACTACAATTTATTAAATTAACTATGTGAGAGCAAGAAGGTACCTTCTTGTTGGTGGATGTAATCCTAACTATTTCGTTATTGGTATCCTACTGAAGATGCCCTACCGAAAGAGGTTTATTCCGAAATGGTCCTATTTAAATTTGGTAAAGATCTGATGAATAACTTCGGAGATATACAATAGAACTCTTCAATAAATGACGGCAAATCTCTCGGGTTTGCTGCTATCGCATGTCTGTTGATTATTTTCACCAATTCATAACAAACCGTCACGCCAATATGCTCTAAACAGGTACGCAGATGTGCACAGTTCATGTGCACCCTGGTACACTCTCATACCACCTTTGAATTACATGCTACGGGTATTTTGGCATCACTGTGGGCATTATATGTACCTTATTATAGAACTTGTCCATTATGTAGCACAAAAAAGTGAAAAATATAAAACTTTTTTACTAAAAAATACAACCGACTTCCAAAAAAACACTACAAAGTGAAAAATAACTTCAATTTCAGAAGGCGGTGTCATAAAACGAAGAAACGAAAACACGAACACCGACTTCCGAAATTGAAGTTATTTTTCACTTTGTAGTGCTTTTTTGGAAGTCGGTTGTATTTTTTTGTAAAAAAGTTTTTGTACAATAATGTACATTAAACATATGAGACAAAATACGTCTTGAGACGAGATGGAAACCTGACTTTAAGGTTACACTAGTCAAAAATTCTTCCATACAAACGTAGTTTGGGGATTATTCCACTGTTTGACGATGTACGTTCCAAATAAAATGTGATATCAATTTGTCTCATCATTATCTAGCCCTGTATGGAAGCAAAAAAGTAAAAATAGAAAATATTTGAAAGTTATGAGCGTCGAAAGTTCCACATTTCGACACTAATTTTAACGCATTTTTGGGCGCAAATAAATACCATAAGAAGACGCAAAATTGCAAAACGGCCTCCATACAGGGATAGATTAGTAGTTCAACAATGCAAATAATTTTATTTTGAACATATAGATTCAGTAGTTTTTTCATGATAACTAGACAGCCAAAGGTCTGTTTATAAAATTTCGCGCGCCCGATTTCGTCCTAAATCATTATCCATTTCGCTACAAATTTGCAAAAGTGTGTATTCGTACGCAAATTAGCTTCCTACTGCTCATCACAGCATCTATATCTTCCACACGTGTTGCCGGTTGATATAAAATGCATTTTAACCCCGCGCACAAAATAGTTCGTGCCGTCGACTAGTGTACCCTTAATGTACAAAGTGACGTATTAGTGAAAGAGATATATTAGAGATGTGACGAAAAAGCTAGTGTGACGAGTTGTCATCACAACCCACTGGTTACCTGTGGCCCTAGACAAGTGACAGTCTGCCAAAGAAAGCGTGGCGATAGCGATTGTAAAAATGACAAAAATCTATGGGTATGGCGAAATGTCACGTGATCACGTGATCAATCACTTTCATTTTGGCCTTTCGACTGCCGCCATCGCTGTCAGCTCTTGTCTAGAGCCTCTTTCTGTCAGTCAAGGCGAATGTCGACGTGTAGATCAAGATCCTTAACCTCGAAGCCAAACAAAATTGAAGTGGAATGGCTCAACCCATCGAGCTTTCTCAAGCTATATGATTTCCTGACACTTTGCAGGATTAACCGCCACTCCGAAACGGTCTGGTCTGACCAGTTTTTAATCTTCATTAAATACCGGTTAAGCTACTCGATCGCATCTGTAAGTTGTCAACATTTTCCTGACAGTAGAGCTGTAAATCGTAAGAGTACAGATGATACGCACACTGACGTTCGCTGGTTATAAGATTTATGAAAATGAGGAACAAAAGTGGAGATAAAATACCGTCTTTATTAAAAAAATTACTATACTAATACTTTTATAGTATTTTTTTTTTACTATATAATTACCTATTGATTTCGGTTGTTCATTATTTTTTGGTTTGGAACTCTGACAGCTTGGCTTGGCTTGGACCTTTGCAGGGTACTTTACATTTTGTTTTAGGATAATAACAATTATTCCTAATTGATAAAACAGTTAAACGTCACCTTTTATGCGATTATTTAAATTATACTCGCACTTACATCAGTTTGAGAGAACTTCCTTAATTGCCACGTTAAGTTTGTTTTGTCGATTGTCTTTTTTTTTACTTTTCTGATGCCCAAACCTACAAATGTCCGTAATTCATCATCGACCTGTTCCAACAATTTATCCCAGTTTCCAGTGATTCAGAGATATTCATGCTTTTGTTAGAACACCGGGACAAGGCAGAAACTTATATTTGTAACAACAACGATGGTTTCATTAGCTGCACATAAGAACCCGCGTTCAAAGGCCGTTCCAGCTAGAATGGAGCTGAAGGAAGTTCGAGGAGCAACAGTTAATGAGCTTATGGCACGAAGGAGGTTGAAAGGAGCTGGTTATGGTTCATTTGCGCTGGCCGAAACTCTAAAACATTAGATACATCATAGTAGAAATAGACCAACTTTTTTTTCAGCCAAATTTTTAATGCAGTTAGGATACGTTCGGAAGCTCGTGCAGACTTGGTGACTGTCTATGGAGGTAGTTTTATTGTAGATCGTATAAGACGAGTTAATTAAAAAGAACATGTGGTAATTTATGTCCCTGTATCGGTATCGATTTCCTTTTCATGCAGGATAATGCTCGGCCGCATATTTACTGCTTTTTCCACTCGAGCATATTTTAATAATATCAATATCAGAGTTATGCATGGACTGGCAGCGAGATCACCGGATAAATATGAAATATATTTATCTGGGACCAACAAAACTGAGCATGTTTGTTCATTTCATTTTCATTTCGTTTTTGTTCCCCCCTGCTCCTGTCTGGAGGGGGGGGGGGGGGAACTGAAAGTTAAATTTGTTTTTAAAGGTTCTGTTTTTGTACAAAAAAATATGTTTTAATGTTAGATTATAAAATTACCTCGTAGGTACCTATTTAAAAAAAATCGGCCTTCCGTTTATGCTCTGCTAATTTTGCCGGTGTGTATAAATAGAGGAAGTGGTAGACCGCTGACATCTTGGATGATGTGTGTCTAGAAGGTCATGAATAAGTACGGTCTATCTACTGATGATACTTATTAGCGGAAGAAGTGGCGCCTCATGACCGGGAGGCAACCCCGAGTAACGTGGAAGTGGCGAGGTGGAAGAAGAGGAGTAGTGTTTAGTTGCTGGTTACTGGTTACTGGTCGCTGGCAAAAATACTACTTTATCCTGAAAACTAATAAACTTTCCTTTCATAACAAGCGGTAGAAAAAGTTACATGTTTAAAAAAAAAAACCGATTCCTTTAGTTTAGAACCAGGCTTAGGTCAGCCTTAATAGTAGTATCGGTGACACAAGGAAGTGAGGACCGGCTCGGTGAACTTTTAGCTGGCAAGTTATAAGTCTATAAGGTTAAAAAGGTAAACACAGTGCGTTGTTTTTTTACAAGTTACTTGATTCGTAGGGGCTGTGTTGTATCTTATAGGTCCTTAATAAAATTAATATTCTTTATGAAATAACGCGTTTGTGTTATTCAGCGCAAGTGTAGTGCCAATACCTGCTGTATTCATTCGGGTATTGTCAGCTGAGTACAGCATCCTTATGGACGTAGCACGTGTAGTGCGTGGTGCGTGGTGACGACGCGGGTCGGCACCCGGACACTCGGGGTGGCTGGTGTTGTGTCGTGGCAGCCTGGCAGGAGGTGTCGCGGGCGTGGGGCGTGCGGCGAGGCGGCGCCGCCTCCGCCGCTCCCAGCGAGCGCGGCGCGGGCCTTGGCGCGGCGACCGGCCAGTCCGCGACTCGCAGCGCCGCCGTCCGCACGCGCGCGCCCGCGCCCGCGCCTCGTGGCAGCCGACCGCGCACAGACCTCCACACACACTTCGTGCAGCACTGTCTCCAGCCGGAGTGGCGGTTCGCATCTTACCGGGCAGCATTAGAGTGAAATAGTTATTTCTAATACTGTCAGGTAAAGATGTCGTCCGCGCTCCACGTTCTACGTTTGACTTCTGGAATTCTTCGGAACCGGTCCGGTAACGACGTCGACATCTACCGGCTCCGGCTGTTCACTGGCAGCCAGTCTCTCCGCATCAGGTAACCGGACCGGCGGCAGCGCAGACGACGAGGACATCGTACGCGCGCTTCGGCACCGCGTGCGCAGAATACTTGTACGGTTAACGACACTCGCATCACCATTGGATCCTACGGTAACCTACAACAAACGTGTTATATCGTCGACCTCCGTAGCAATTCAGCGATAATTATGTCGCACGCTATTACGTCACATGTGTCGGACTAGAGTCCTCATTGACTTTTGATGTCTTCAGGAATATCTTGTCTTTGGTGACGGTAGCCGTTTTTTTAACTAAAGAATACTATGTTTGCTTTTTCAAAGTTTCCCCAACCTGGTAGGTATAGTATTAATACAGCGCCGCATGCGCCGCCTTGCATCGACATCGTAACCGTACAACCGGTTATCGGTTAAGGACTAATACATATTGCTTTCTTGGTTTTCAATCGTATTCTTATATGATTTTTTTTGTGTCCAAAAAAATATGTTTATAGATAGTATTGACTGACAACAGTGTCACTAGCGCCCCCTGCACGTAACGTGCCGGACCTGTCGTCGGTAATCGTGTTGATGTAGCGACTTGTAACTAATGAGAAACGCGTAACAGTCGGGTTGGTCGGAGCAAGAAACGCTTCCCGAAGTCGATGTTATCAACATAATCCGCGCACTGTTGCGTTTCCTCATCGTCGCTCACGTAACCCACTTAACTAATTAAAATTCCTCATGGCCGGCAATGAGCACGCGTTTTCAACTCATTAACTCGGCGCACGATAGTCCCGCCAGCGCGCCAGCGCGCCACCCGCCGCCGCCGCTCCGGACGACCGCGCCACCGCGGCCACGTCGTTGTCTGTTTGCCCAAATATCTGTTGCTAGTTAGTGTTTTACGCATGCATACCAAACATCGCTCTCATTGTTTACGTGGAATATGACCAGATGCTGTAGTCGGTCACTACTGTCACGCCGTTTCCATTCAGGCTGTGTTTGTATCGAGTATGCTGCTGTAGTAAAGCAACGAGCACTGGTGAACGTGCGAAACCGAACTTATCGGTAGTAAGCTGACCCTCACTACCGAGCCCATTTCAAAACTTAACTCTTTGATATGGGATACATTATTTATTTGAAGATGGGGATATTTGGCTTCGCTAAATGGGGTGTAGGTCACGGCCCGGACACCACTCCTTTGTGCACCATGCAACTGATGTAACCACCACCAACTTTTCACGGTGTTAGTCGATATTATTGACATATTGCTTTTTATTGACATTTATCTACACCTATCATTAAAAATGTTAACTATCTTTTCAATATCGTTTTTTTTTATATATTTGAGAAAGTTTTTTTTTTACATTTGAATAATTTCCCCACAGTTGTACCAAAATATGTTAAAAATTGCACAGCTGTTGGTGGTCAGACAAAACAATTTTTACATTCGAACACCAGAATTTTATAAAATAATATTTTAGTATCAATGGGGTTTAGTTATCTGTCTCTAGGATTGTGTACTGCCACATAACATCTTTAAGAAATCCCGGCAGAAACTTTAATATTTCAGGTAATCTGACAATTGTTTACTATCGGAGAAGTTTTCCAATAGGCATTGGCTGGCGTGGCGTTTCGGCGGCAGGGGCGCGAGCGTGGCCGCCGCGTGCCTGCCGCGTTCGCGTGATACAGTTCCGTATCGAGGCCTGAAGCTCGCCTGTGCGCGGCGAGACTCGATAACGCGACCGCACCGGTGAAAGCCGCAGTAAATTAATCGCTCAGGTGGATTCCGCTTTCGAAATGAATTTTTATCGGTATCGGAGTGTCGCCGCGGTCGAGACCGGTTCTTAATTTCCTATAGGTGCGCGCGTTGTGCATCTATTTCGGGAGTCGTTGACCGCGGGTTTGGCACTACCGGCGGCCGGTTTTATTCTGTTCGTGTCAGAGAGTCGTTCCGGGAGCGGCTCGCCCGCCGATCGTCGATTTCGTGTAAAACTCGGGCGTATTTCAGGCGATGACGTAACGCGCGGGAGTGCGTCGTCCCCAGGCGCCGGGAGGGACATGCCTAATCGAGCATAATGTTATTAATAAGCCGGGGGCGGGCTGCGACTCGCCCTCGCATCAAACTACTATTTATCGGCCATCGAGCGCATGCAATCCAACACAAATATGATACGGCACAACACTCCGCGGTGACAAGGCGCGCTCGCTGCCCGCTGCTCGGTGCACGCAGCATTGTTGCGCTATTTATACACATTTCTAAACTCAGACGTGTCTGTCCCAGCTTGTCCACCGTCCGCACGACCATCGCGTGCGTCCCAAACACAACACAGCTTCTACATAGATATTTAGAATTAATTGTACATTATCAGAGTAGCCTAATTTTAATAATGCAATTGTATCTTATTACGTCATCAATAATCGCCGAGTAAAGTTGTAACCTTTAGATTTACCACACAATTCTGGAGGTTATTTATTAGGTTTGACATATAAAAAAATGGGTACGTTGCCGCTGCGCGACACACACAGCTCTCATCTCTTTTATTTTGTTTTTCTTTTCATACAAATATGAGATATCACCTGTCAAGCTCGCCGCTCGCCACTGCGCTCAACCTTTGCGGAGTCAAGATGTGTAAATAATGGCATTCAGTATTCATTTCGATTGGTTGTTAACAACACGTCTCCTCTTCGCCTCGCACGTCAAGCTTTGATGGTGTCTGGGTCTTACTGCGGGACCCAACCTGAAGCTAGGCACTTGATCCACCGCCGACGATCATAAAAAAGGGAGTAGAGCTAGAAACTAGAAACGAGATGGCGAGCAGCGAGAAGTGAGTGTTTAGTTCCGATAATTTTGTCGCTCGGCTGTTAGCGAGTGTTAATGTGCGACGGGCGATTACTCGCACTCGGGGCGGCCGCACTGTAGGTAGAAATTACCGCTGGTTGGTCTCTCAGCGTGAGTTCTGATTCTGACCGCCAAGCGAACATCGCTGAGCGAGTATAACTTTGATAGCGCTTGTCGCCGCGACAAACTAGTGGTGAGAGAGTTCTCGCCGGCAGTGTGAACAGCCAGCGATCAACTATTACTTACATGTGTCTCTTTTATAGGCACGGGATCTTATATCTTTTGTACGTTTCTTCAGCGAGAACATAGTTGATAGTTAATCGCATACTCGTCGGCGGCGGTGAGACAAGTGCCTTACCGTGGCCTCCCATCAATTAATCGCATTAGAAACATTGCATTTAAAATAGGTATTTTTTATAATACAATAGGCAAGGATATTTTATTGTTTTTCAAGGTCAAAGTCGGTTTCCATGATGTAGTGGAGCTCAATTATGATTGTGGTAGTCGTACTCGTCCATTGCTCTTCATCATCCTGCACAATACCTAATTTATAAGTATAATAAACAACAACGTTAGTGTAATGACCCATCGTAATGTATTTATCAACTGTACACTGCTACCCTGATAGTAAACGACAGCGTCGAGTTCACATTGTTATAGTTCACAGCACATTAATATTATTACGAAAATATCTGTGTGCCGTCATATGCATGGCGCCAACAAACTATTTTTCTTTCTTTCCTTCATTACGAAAGTAGACATAGTAAACAAGAAAACATCTTAATTTGCCAGGGCAGCGAGTGTTTATAATTTTTTTTGGTACAAATACATGTTGCACAGTAATTTAGTCGCAGCATATCCTTTTTAACCGACTTTCCAGAAAGGAGGAGGTTCTATGTTGGCTGTTTATTTGTTTTTTTTTGTGTATGTTCACCGATTTCTCCGTTAATACAAAATTTGGTGAAGATTTGATGAAGAACTTCGGCGATATACAACATAAATCTTCAATCATTGACGGCAAATCTATTACTGCAATCGCATTGAGTCTGTTTATTGTTCACACCATTTCATAACATAACATCACGCCCGATAAGCTCTAAAGCTGTACGCAGATAGGTACAGTTACCCTAGTATAGGTCTCGCCAAACTTCATGGCCGCCCTGAAGTTGGCTGCAATGGCTGCGCAGTAGTACATCTCATACAAATACAGCACAGTTTCTATGTTATTGTAAAACAGTTTTAAAATATGGAAAAAAAATGTTGGAATTAAAATAATTAATAAAAAGTTAATTTAAAAAATCAAAAACCTGACTGCTTAAAATGCGAACTAAAAAGACGTAAACAAAAAAAAAACATGATGTGCATGCATGCATTTTAGTTCGCTTACTACTACAAATTTTTAGTTATTTTTTTTTAGAATATTTTTGAAATCACCTCTTATAACCCTTTATTTTGATACCGCACACGATGGGTTTGGAAGAAAAAAATTTTTTTTTTCACAAAATCCGCTATTTTTTTCTTTTCCAATTTTAATATAGCCAGTGACACTCGCAGGGTTAAGACGAATCGATTGACGTAAAAATCATCAAAATTGGCCAACGCGTTTGGTCTCGAACGCCACATAGGAACAAACATACATACATAGACTGATAAACACATTACCCTCCTTCAGCAGTCGGGTAAAAACATTTACCAGCACTACTCACCCAGGTGGGTCAGTAGTGCTGTAGGTAGGTTTATTATTAGAAAACTTTATCATATTATTAGTAGGTAGTACTTAAGGTTACACTAGTCGACAGCACGAACTATTTTGTGCGCGGGGTTAAAATGCATTTTATATCAACCGACAACACGTGCGGAAGAGATAGATGCTGTGATGAGCAGTAGGAAGCTAGTTCGCGTACGAATACACACTTTTGCAAATTTGTAGCGAAATGGATAATGATTTAGGACGAAACCGAGCGCGCGAAATTTTATAAACAGACCTTTGGGAGTCTGGATATCATGAAAACTACTAAACGTATCTGTTCAAAATTAAATTATTTCCATTGTTGAACTACTAATCAATCCTTGTATGATGGCTGTTTTTCAATTTTCCGTCTTCTTATGACATTTATTTGCGCCCAAAAATGCGTTAAAATTAGTGTCGAAATGTGGAACTTTCAACGCTCATAACTTTCAAATATTTTACTTTTTTGCTTCCATACAGGGCTAGATAATGATGAGACAAATTGATATCACTTTTTATTTTGAACGTACTTTGTGAAACAGTGGAATAATCCGTGGACTACGTTTGTATGGAAGAATTTTCGACTAGTGTACCCTTAAAGTGAGCTCTCTACGTGAATTGGTGAGCTAGATAATGTTAATATGAGTAGATATTATGCAATCTTACGGATTCTATAAATCATGATGGTGAAGTTCGTCGTTCGGCGTCTTTCAGAAGAACGGCGCAACACGAAAAGTGACATTTCAACTAACTTTTTCGAAAACTGACTTCAACTACACCGCCTTTAGGCACGATATGAAGGTAATTTCGTACTCATGCGGTTATCTGGCCCCCCCTCCCCCCATATGGTATTTATCGTAACTGGCTGCCCTCACTGGTTTTTGGTCGGCACCCAAAAGTCACGAGCGTGGCGAACGATTAAAAGTCCGCGAGCGCGAAATAAAATGGTTCTCACAATAATTTGTTACTAAAAATGTATCATCATCATCATTTCAGCCGACTGGCAGCTGGACATAGGCCTCCCCCAAGCGCCGCCACTCTGATCGGTCCTGTGCGCCACGCTCGACGCGCGACAGTTGACCTCTTTCTCGAAGTTACACCTACCTAACTGGACCGTTTGTCCCAGGTAGACATAGAATAGAATATACACTTTATAGTACACCTTATGAGTTCCGTTATCGTCCAGGTAGACATTATCGTAAAGGTGGACATAATACTAAAAAATATGATATTGTAATATAATTTTTTCGAGTAGGTGTGTTGAAAAACGTCGTTTGATACATGTGCGCATTAGTTTATCGGCTCCCTAACGGCCTCGTCTTTGGTCCTGGGTATACAGGGTGAGTTTTTCAAGTGGGCGTGGATGGCTAAATCCGAAACTATGAGGAATAGCGAAAAATACTCGTTACTGTGCCGATTTTGATGAAAACTGAAACTGCATCATTGGATTTTTGAAAAATCTATATTTCATAAACGTAGATTTTGAAAAAAAACGCGTTCTGTATTATTACACCATTCCATATTGTCGCTATTATGGATCAAATTCTGTGAAGTAATGATAGACGTAAAACAAATTAGGGGAGAGTGTGTGTGAAAGAGCCAGTTTTAAAAAGTATAAAAAAAGTCATTTTCGGTTGCTTATTTTTAAATAAAATTACTTTTTTTTAATAATCAGTTTAATAGTAATGGTACTCCAAGTAACAAAAAATAGCTAACAATGTTAGAAATCTGAAATATAGCCACTTAGAAAAAAATGGGAAATCGGCTCTTTCAAAACAACCTGTCAATGAAAGAGCTACCGTGTGCTATGAAAGAGCCGGATTCCACTTTGTAGAAATAAACATTTTTTTCAACAATTAAAATCTCTTAATAGACTTAAATATAATCAAAATTAAACACAAGCGAAAATCACAGGTTTTGATCAGTCTCAAATAATCAACTTACAATAATCTTAATCATAAATAATACTTTTATAAAAATAAAAAATCAGAGTTTCAAATAATATTGAAACTCTGATAGAACAATTAAAAACATTTTTGGCAGAAGAAATTAATGACTCCTTTGTTACCACAAGACTCATGTGCCCATCCTCCACATATTTTGCACTGGTACCATTCTTCTTTGCTCTTAGAATAGTGTCCATTACACACACTACAATAATTTTGATAATGTTGTAAACTAATATTCCGGTTTCTGAATTCTAATAAATTTATTTCATCATCTGAGCTTGTTAATGATGTATCATCGTGCAAAGACATGTTTGCGCTAGTGTCACTGGAATCATCCTGTTTTTTAGAATTTAGTTTCCTGATATTTTGTTTTGTGGTCATTTTCTTAACAATATTTTTTCTTGATTTGTTTTTACTTTCCTTTTCTTCTATTTTGTTTTTTTCAGGAGTATCCGTGATTACAGCTGATGTCATTTTACGATTGTTAGGTTTAGAATTCTTTCTGGGTCCTGATTTTAGGAAAGGTCTTACAACTTCGGGACTTGCAAATTGTTGTACTGATGTTGAGGGCTGTATACTTTCTGGCAATGGGATGTTTTCAATCAGACTATCTGTGGGTATGGATCCAACATTTGGAATTCTGGGAGCTTCTGAAATGTTAATATGAAAAGTGCTGCACTCAGGTGTTGTTGGTCTCACGTTTTCTGGCGTAGAATCATCAAAAGGAACTGGATTAGGTCTGTCGGTCACGTATGATGCAAGAAAATCATCATCGGAAAATGTATTAGAATTTAAAGGATAAATGCCAGTTTTGATGAATCCTTGAGTAACATTTTGCAGACTAAACGCTGCTAAGTAAGCATCTCTAGCAAACTGTGCAACTTGGTAGATGGTAACAGTTTTACCAGGATTTGAAAGCATCCACTCATTCATAGCTATTCGATATCTGGTTTTGAATGGCCCGTACACCGTGACATCCAGAGGTTGTAGCCTATGGCTGCAGTGTGGTGGAAAAGTCAGCATTTTTATAAAATTATGTCTGGCAAATTCGATCACACGGAGATTAACGTGGGAGGCATGGTTATCCAATAAAATCAATGCTGGATTTTCTTCTGATGGTTTAACATGGCTCACAAAATGTTCCATAGCCTTCATGAAATTATTTTCAGTCATCCAGCCTGAAACATGGGCTAAACCTAGTGCTCCTGAAGGCCCATTATTTAACATATGGTCTTTATAATTCACGCGTGGAAAAATAAAGACTGGGGGTATAGTGCCACCTGCAGCATTAATAAAAAACAGAGTTGTGACGAGCGTACCACGCTCGGCTGATGTAACCTGTCCAATTTGTTTCGAGCCTCTTTCAGCGATGATTTTAGGAGGGGCTGAAACGGTGCTGCATCCTGTTTCATCTGTATTAAAGATCATGTGTGGTGGGAAATTATACTTTTCGTAAACGCTGGTCAGCTTTTCAAAGAACTTGCCAACATTTGTCTTATTAAAACTTGTCGCCCTGGACAAAGAAGTGCTCTCAGGTTTTCTGACTGACAAATCTTTGTGTCTCGACATGAAGCCTCGAAGCCATTCCACAGATGCAATTTTATCAGTCTTCCATTTTTCTGGACAGATAGCATTTGCGTCTGCATACTGGAAAGCTAATTCTCTTGTTTGTTTTCTTGTCAAACCGTGACACATTTTAGATGCAGTTTTTAAATATGATACTAATAAGTCTTCCTGAACTTTAGTAAAAATGCGTTTGTTACCTATATTTGGGCGATGTATATACTCCTCTTGAGAATTCTTAGCCTTCTTAATGATTTTCGCTAAATAAGCCCTTGATATTCCAAATGACAATGCCGTTTTATTTATGGACTGATTTCTCTCAGTCACTTCTCGTACAGCCTCTTCTATCACTGCAGTTGTGGGCCTTTGCCGTTTTTTCGGTGCTGAAGCTCGTGAAGACATATTTTTATAGTCTGAAAGATTAGCAGTATTAAATAGGTATTATAAAGACAGCAATGTTAAACTAAAAGCTAGTAGTGTATTGAAAGAGCCAACTTTCGTGCTATGAAAGAGCCGGCTCTTTCATAGACTCGACAATTGGCTCTTTCAAAACATTTTGTATTAAAAAATATAACCTCAAACTACAGGTAATTTAACATAACATGATAAAAATAATATTTGCGTAGAATAAAGCCAAATATATGCATAACAATACAACATATTCCTTTTGTCCACATATGCCTTACACTTCTCGTCAAAAAAACTTAAGTAAACCCAAAAATACTTACATTTTGGCTTCAATATTTTCAATGCAGTCCTACGACGCCATTTGTTTTGCTAGAACTGTCAAATCTCTGTGGGTGACAGCTGTCCAGTGTTGTCATATAAAGAGTAAAATTGAATTATGGTAGGATTTTGTTAAGTGGGAGAAAATCGCATTGGCTCTTTCAAAGCTTGGCTCTTTCATACACACTCTCCCCTACTTATTTTAGCTACGTTAAGCACTTTCATAATAAACCTTAAGTGAAGACTGTTTAAAAAAAAAATTGCTGGATATCTTCAGTCGACAACTCAAGTATTGTACTTCATACAGAATTCAAATAATTAATTTTCATTTGGTTTAGAATGTTCTCAAAAGATTTTTTCATGACATAAATGGCATGTGTCTACGTAGATTTCCTCCAAAAAAAAGCATTTTGATAAAAATGAGTTCTTTCCTCAAGTTTTCCGTATGATATTACCTACTTGCCAGAATTTGATCCTTGTTAGCGACACTATTGAATGGTGTAATAATACAGCATGATTGTGTTTTTTTTTTCAAACAACGGATTCGATGCCTGACTAGGAATATTGATTTTTCAAAAGTCCAATGATGGACTTTTTCATCAAAATCGGCGTCGTGACTCCTTTGAGTTTTCGTTATTCCTCATTGTTTCTGATTTGGCCATCCACACCCACATGAAAAACTCACCTGTATATTCCCTGACAAACTTGGCCCACTTGTCTCAAAATGTATCTACTATATATACAATTTAATTAAATAACTTTTTTGAGAAAAGAGGCTTTGGGCGAGTATAACTCGCAGGCCTGGTGCTGGTTGGTAACTAGTTGTCACATGTCCGGGAATTTTATTCAAAAGAAGGAAAACTGGGTACTAGCATAACCTGTTTGCCTCACGTCACGATTCCTTCATATTTTTAAGAGTCATGTCATAATTTAATTGTTTTACTATTGTGTCTGTAATTACGCCAGATGAGAGCAGATACCTAAATGAATGTCTGAACCCGACAGATTTCAGTGGATCTGCAGCCGAATTGCGTAAGTGAGGTCGATAGGGCAAAGGGAACCTCCAATCTGTGGAAGTTCATCTACTGAATGGACACGCAACGTCAAAAACATGACTTGCGTTATATTTAATCAAACTCGAATGATTTATTGCCAAATAATTAGGCCTTAATTTAATTTAATTTTACCTACAACTGATGGAAACATCATTGGACTGTTTCGGAAAGAATATCTTCACCAATGAAAAAGCAATGACCTTATCAAATGCTATAGATAAAATATATACATGACATTTCATTTTTTTTGTCATTTTTTTGCTTGACATTTTTCATTACACATTGCCAAGATTTTGACATTTTCATTCGATTCTTCCGCTTTCGTTCACTCTTTTTTTAATACGTTCCATTCTTGCGTCAAATATCCTTTCCATGACCCACCCTTCCGAGTGTATTACGCAATAAGAAAGTCGTTATTTTAAAGGAGTCGGCACATATACCCATACGTATTTTATGGCGAATTCACTTACACAATTAGGCTTCTGGCCAGCCAGTGCAAGAATTTGTCAGTACTTTTAGTTCATATTTATCAAATTAATAGTGTACAACAGGGTACAACAAAGCAGAGGTAATGATAGAGGAAAATCGTTTTACAATGCATGTCCTCGAAAAGAGCGTTTTCCAAGCAGCCAAACTGTGCGGAAAGTGTCACTTTTTTATAGTGCTTTTTACTTTCCTGTATTTTTTTAATTTTTAACTCCAACGTCAGCCCACTGCATAGAGCTTTTATTATTTGAGAAAAGTTAAAAAAAATAGATTATCAATCATATGAAAGGTAAAATAAAACTAATACTTCATTAAAGGCGTTTTTAATTACTCTAGATTTAGATTTTGATCAATAAATTAATTTTAAATATTCACTAAATAAGTTTAGCAGAATTAATATTTTGCTCGTGCCTTTTTGCGTTACAACATGACAGCTATTTGCACATGCGCAGTAGATATGCCCGAGGAACTATTAGTCAATCTGTGGATATGCTGAGCGCGCTTGTATAACGAAAAAAAATGTTTATTAATTTCTTGCTTGGTTCAGATATTTTTTTTATTTCCTCGCACAATGCATAGTAAAATGTTGTATGATACACGTACGTAAGATGATTTCCGTCTCGTGTCGATTTATCCACTCATCGGAAATCACCTACCTTCCGCACTTGTAGCATAAATAACTAGTAACTCATTTATATTTCATTACGTGTTCTAGCTATGATGGCATTTACAGGAATGAAAAAAATCCGCAACAAAAATATGTATAGGTATGCAAACAATGAATAGTGTTCTAAATATGATTATTCTTCAAAACCAATTATTAATTGCCAGCTTCATAAAAAAGTAAGAATGTAACCTCGTTACAGTACTTTAAGGAGCTGGGGCGTGACCATAAGCTCTTAGAGCGGTATCAATTTGAGATCGAATAAGGGACAGATGTATATGACTTGTATACATCTGTCACTTACTTGATCAAATTGATACCGCTCTAAGAGCTTATGGTCACCCCCCCTGAACGAAATGATGAATAATACCAAAGTAAGCACATTTTCTGTCAATCATGTTTGTGATCATCGTTTTATTAGATAATGGAGCGCGAGCCTCCCGCGAACTCGGTCAGACCCGCGCCTGCCGGAGAGCGGTGCGCCTGCAAAAGACATCAACGGCGCTCGCCGTCGCCGTCGTCGACCTCCGTGCCGACAGCTACAGGTACGCGTTACTTCTCGTAGCTGGCGTAATCGGTTACAAAGTTAGCGAAGCATGCGAACTGAGTTGTTATAAATTAACCAAATACGACAACAATGCATTCTCAAAAATGAACACTTCAAATATTTAAACATGATAATCGCGGCCATGTGATGAGAAACCAACGCTAAGCTATTATTATGTAAATAGTCAGTTTCTTTACAACATTAACCTTATTATGAAGAACTTCCGCTAGCCGAAGGTGGCTTCAGCGTCGTAATAAAATGTTCGTGTAGAATACTTAGAAGTGGTTAAATCATTGGGTTCTTGTCGGTGGCCCTGTTTGTTCAGCTGGATTGCGAAGGTTGTCGCGCGCCTCGCCGACACACTCAATAGTCATTGATTGGGCAGGTTGTACATAAGTGGAACACGGTTCACTTACCAAACGTGCGCTCCTAAAGCGAGATTATTTAAACATGAAACGCCTCGAAAAAAAGGATGCAGGCAAGGATGTTTTGATGTTACCTAAGAAAAAAAATCCACAAGCTGGATGAACTAGTCTTAATTGATTGAAAACGGTTGCCTGAGCTAGATGCAAAGCGGTAGCGCGGGGCGCGTTGACGCGGTCTATGGCGGCATCTCTACGCAAATTTGACAGTTTTAACGCACGATGTTGAGATGATAATAGCGTATTATTAATAGACAAAACCGTTTTGTTGTGTGCGACTGTGCGTTGATCGCTTGTGTTTATTTACACGTGTGAGTGCGTGACGTGGCCGCGGGTATCGCGAGCGGCGTCTGCGCAGAGTCGCGGCAGTGTCGCTGCGCGCGCACTATTAATACCGGGCTGCCGTCGTACACGAACAAATGTTCTTATTCTTTTCTTAACATTAAAATTATTTCATTAATATTCAAACGCGAAAGAAGCTCATGCTAAATAAGCCAAAAAATGAGGAAGTTTCACGAGTGCTAGTGTCCAATTATGTATGTTTCAAATGATAAGTAATACTTACAACAAAAGCTACGACGACGCCCACATGTTCAGTACAGTAGGTACAGTAGGCCGCACGGCAGCGGTAATACTTACAACCAATTCAGGTTATTTCATGTCTCTTATTCTATTGAAACTTTACACTGCCGAATTGTTACCATTGCAAACACTTTCGGGCGGTCGCCTATCAAATTCAATAGTACATTATGGTACAAGTGTGCAATGTTGGTGATTACCGCTGAGGCGCCATTGAGTCTTAAGAGAGCCGAGGACGGTAATCATAAATACACACGTGTATCATACGACGTTTTTCAACACGCTTGTGAAGAAAATAATACTAAAAATCATTTTCAACAGTAAAAACGAAATGTGAAATTTTTTTCACAATGGCGGGCAAAATTAATCAGTTTTCCTATGCGCGCGCATTTAACAATGGCGATCGGCCATAGACTAAAATAATGAGGTTTCTTTTTTTTTGGCTTTTCGTGGATAGTGTTTTAGCCACGTACAAAATAAGCAATTTATAAATTTTCTTAATTACAGAGGAAATGATAATTATATTTGAGTGAAAGTTTTATTTATTAAGCACGTACAAGTTGAAATTATCTATTTAAATACGGTTGCATGAAATGAGCAAGCAATAGGTACATTAATTTATTTGTACTATTGAGCACGATCTTTTTTGTATCAAAACTTTTTTAAGAACAAAGCAACTCAACCAATAAATTAAAAATAAAACTCTATAACTCACTTGTGAATAATAACAATGAAAAAGTCACAGTTTGATAACAGGTATCATTATGTGCCTAATTGCGGTGAAATTAGAGCCCCTTAATGAGCAAGTGTGTTGAAAAATATTATTTTATCTCACATTAGCCTACAAAACCCAGAAAAATAAGAAAATATATGCGAAAATAATCTTAGATAAGTAATAAGTACTTTCACCGAAATTATGTTTCGATATTATTTAAAAAAATACTATTTCAGATATCCATTCAAACAACTTAAACATATAGACCAAATATGCAAATACAAATATATGGGAGTAGGATAGAATGTTAGTGACGGACTGACGGCACATACACGTCACTGAACTACAACATATTGGATTTAGTACTTTGTTAGTATGTAAAAACTAAGGAATTATGTATACACATAGTCCTCGTCCCCCAGAACAAGAGTAACAACACAAGTTTTTTTGTTTATCATTAACACGCTTTTATTAACTTGTACTGTTCCTATATTCAGCAAAGTCAAAGTGGGAAATGTATTTATTTACTTGCGCAGTTCTTTCCTGATTAATATCGGCGCGTGATCTTAGTAAGACCGAAAATAGGCTTTCTATTAAATATTTTTTTCAATGCCAAATCTATTGAAGATGCGGAAAAAAGATAATGTTAATCTTGATCATATATCTGAAAACTTCATTGCCGCCGAAACACGTTTATGAACAAAAACCTCGTTACAATTGAACGGCAAAGTTACCTCTTACTCCCGAGACCTTTAAAATAATCCAGTAGAACTGAACTGACCAACGCTCATTGGTACAATTAACAACAATAACATATCTTAAACAGGACGCAATACTTCATTGCCGAATATTTTGAAGTATCGTTCATTATTTTTAAGTAATTCATATTATTATATTGTATAAAAAAACCTACTTATATAAATTTCTTCGCTGCTAGATAACCGTACGTCGGTTTTTGCACCAAAATTAAAAAAAAATACGTTTTATTTCTTGTCAATAAAATCAAAAAATATCAGGTATAATGCAGCCAGGTCATGTAGCCTGGTGGCTTTAATTGGAACTAACGAAATCACTAGGAATATTTTCATAATCTGTATTTTTTTTATTCTCTGGCACTACCACTGTCACTAGCATTTATATTTTTGTTGTATTAGACAACTCGGACAACGAATCGGACTCGCGCACAAAGGGTTCCGTACCATTACCGCAAAAAACAGCAAAAAAAACACGTTTGTTGTATGGGAGCCACACTTAAACATTTATTTTATTCTGTTTTTAGTATTTGTTGTTATAGCGGCCACGGAAATCACTTTTGAAAATATCAACTGTCTAGCTATCACGGTTCATGAGATACAGTCTGGTGACAGACGGACAGACAGACAGATGGATCGTGGGATCTTAGTAATAGGATCCCGTTATCACCCTTTAGGTACGGAATCCTAAAAAAACTATCCTGTCTTTACCAGGGTCTTAAACTATCTCTATTCTAAATTTCATCTAAATCGGTTCAGCTGTTTAGTCGTGTAAAGGTAAAAATAAACAAGCAGAGTTACTTTCACATTTATAATATTAGTATGGATTATTTGTCACAGTGTCTCAAGACAAAGTCTATGACCAGCCCGGCGAGCACGGCCTACTGTGACATGGCTTAAGTCACACTTTTTATCACAGTTTAGGCGATAAAGCCATTTTGTCTTAAATGCTAGCACGGCGGCGGGCGTGAGATATTTTCTTGACTTGTGGCATAACTTCTTGACGTTTATTTTTTATCTTTTTCGGAAAATTTACAATTTTATTGAAGTTTCGGTTTAAACTTGGCCATAAAAACCATTTAGGTTCAAGCATAGCCCTACGACGGACGGTTTCCGAATTATGGGCCTCCGAATCTTATTTTATTTTGCATAAAATGCTCTATATTTCCAAAATGGTATCTCAAAAACGGTATGTCCTAGGCAAAAAATAACCAAAATTTTTACCCCCCTTTGCTGCCGCCATACTAGCAGCATCCCAAAATGAATTTATGATTTTTTTTCACTTTGCATGGTTTTCGACTTGAACTACAAATTCTTAACAGAAAATATTTTCGGTCATGACAAATTATGATAAAATATGTCATGTCTTATAATTTGTCTTAAATGCTAGCACGGGACAACCATGTGACACAGTTTAAAGGCTCGACATGCCTTTCTTGTTGCTGACTTCACAGTGCGACATAAATTGAATAGACGACCAAATAAAATTATACGTATAAAAGTGTAACGTTCATACAGATAATTTTTTTTTAAATTTTGTTGGGAACAAATTAATATTTGACCCACGACCAGACTTTTGCACACTTTATTTTTCTTTGTTTGTTTGATAACATAGTAAGTGTTTGTTAGAAATATATAATTATTGTGAAAATTTTAATAATAACGTAAAAAAAAAAAGTTTGGACCCTGTTCCCGATACCAGTGGGCCCCAAATGTTTTTATATTTTAAATGTTTTTAGGGGGTTTTATTTAAGAAATATTTAAAAATGTAGAAAGTAAGAAGAATATGGAATAAAAGAAAATAATTATAAAAAATAATAATCAAAATAAAAATAATAATTAGAAATAAGAATAACAAAAAATAAAATTAACAATTATTAAAAAGTAATAATATAGAATTAATTAATAATCCTGTAACATTTCACGAAAGTGATACATTTTTCTGAATCATCTGTCAAAATATGACATTTGTGACAAAATGGGTGCTCCCGTATTAGCAATTAAGACCCGATGAGTCCCAAATAAACGTCAGGAAATTTTCTCACGCCGCCGGTGCTATTATTTAAGTCAAAATGGCTTTATCGCCCAAACTGCGATGAAATGTGTGACTCAAGCCATGTCACAGTTGGCCGTGCTCGCCGGGCAGCAACAAGAAAGGCATGTCGCGCCTTTAAAATATGTCACATGTTTGACCCGTGCTAGCATTTAAGACAAATTGTAAGACATGACATAATTTATCATGTCTTGTCACAAATGTCTTGGGTACGCCCATGCTCGCCGGGCTGGAGATGACAGAATTAATAAAATTCATCATGAAGTGGAATCTTTGACAGTCGTTACGGGTTGTCAGAAGCCCGATTTTCTGAGACCCGTTTTGCGAAGTGGTACCTACTGTGTTACCCAGTTTATACCTGGGTTGTCAAGTTAGGCAGTCACTTCATGTAAAATTCTGGTATTCAGCTGCAAGCTGACCCCAACATAATTGGGATAATTCCAAGCGAATGCATTTTCCAAACAGATACAACTATAGAAATATATATATCTGGTAACCTGAACAACTGTCACGAAAGACGCGCAAGTCGTTGTTTCCCTTTTTAGGTTTCCATACCAAAAGGGTAAAAACAGGACCCTATTACTAAGACTCCGCGATCCGTCTGTCTGTCCCGTCTGTCACCAGGCTGTATCTCATGAACATAGCTAGACAGTTGAAATTTTCACACATGATGTATTTCTGTTGCCGCTATAACAAAAAATACTAAAAACAGAATAAAATTAATATTTAAGGGGGGCTCCCATACAAAAAACGAGATTTTTTTGCCGTTTTTTGCGATAATGGTACGGAACCCTTCGTGCACGAGTCCGACTCGCACTTGGCCTGTTTTTTGTTAAAGTCAAGTGTTCTCCCCCTGACAGTTACGGTTGCTTTTGGATATGTGAAAAAAATCACGGCAGTAGTATATATAACGACGCGACTATCACAGTTAAGTAGGCTTTACAAGTTTACGAGTAATAGTCGACCAGCTTATAAAATGTACATGGAACAGTAAATTTTGTTCAAATGCCATTGAAAATTGACTTAAATAACGTTGTTAGTTTCGTGTAAAACAGATAGTAAATATATATTAATGAACCATGTAAAAATATACAAAAATAAAATCATAACATCCTTAATAATAATGATTTCTAAATTAATAATGTTAAAGCTCAAACAACGCATTGGAGTGGGCGGAGTCGTTGGCAGTACCGGTCCGTACGGAGCATGCACGCGGGAGAGTCTATTTTGTGTTAAGGCAGAAAAGTATTTTCGACGTTTTGTAATCTAAAGTTAAACCAGATTCGATTGCCAAGCAAATTCCGCTACCCGACCATAGATGGTGGTTTTCTCATTTGTTTTGCAATTATAAACTTAATTGCGTTTGTCGTGTTTTCAATGTCAAAAGAGAAAGAAACAAGGAACGTGCGTGCGAAGATTCAGGAACGAACCATACCATTCCCCGTGGCTCTAACGCGCGCTCTTATCCAGCTCCTTTCGCAATTGACGTCCTTCATATATAGATTATTGATTGCAGCTTATTTACGTTGGTAGTTTGTTCCTATCTTTGAATAATTTGATTGTACTTTGTTGAGTAGGTTGTATGAAAATATTTAGAGATTTTAACGAAGACTATCTCCGTTATGGAAATACTGTATTTAAATTATTCAATGACGCCGGTTATAAAACTTTACTACAAACGCTTACCTTTACCCGCGGTGGTACTCAAATAGATAATATTTTTCTAACTTCACTTGTGAAGTTGTGGGTACGTTTTTAGACGTCGTAAAGCCGCTGAACCGTTTTAATGTTCATGTAACAACAAAAAGCTCTCTTCATTGTCCACATTATTATGCAACTAAGGAACCCTATTATTTCGCGTGGCCCGATACGCACTTGGCCTGTTTTTTTTTTAATTATACAAATAGATAAAGTTATTTTTTTGTGTTTTTCACCCTGTCTATTTGTTTTTATACTCTGTTGTCCAGAAAAAACGGCACCACGTGACCTCCCCACAGGGCTGCTGTATATCAAAACCCAGTAAGTGCCTCGAAACTGTTACATTCCAGGATTGCGAAAAAAATATATTATGATTTGAAGAAGGCTATGGAAAGTCATCTTGTGTTAGGTACCTAAATGAAATAATAATATTTCAAGAGAGTTCAAAACAAGGAATAGGTACAAATGATGTTAATAGTGACCTAATTTCTATTTGATATCTTAAACATGCCTACACAAGACAATTCAAAGTTAATAAGTTTGGCCCTAAGCTATCGAAGACAGTGGGCGTGGCTCAAAACCTCAGATCTTGATTGCCAACTGTTCGTTGTCACGGCCTTAAATCGTTTCTCCGGGACTGGGTGGTGCTCGCAGCTCGCAATTAGTTAAGTACAAATTATCATTCATATAAAAGGTAAAACAAAACTAATACTTCATTTAAGGCGTTTTTATTTACTCTAGATTTAGATTTTGAGCAATAAATTAATTTTAAATATTCACTAAATATGTTTGGCAGAATGAATATTTTGCTCGTGCCTTTTTCCGTTACGACGTGACAGCTATTTGCACATGCGCAGTAGATATGCCCGAGGAACTATGAACAATTAGTTAATCTGTGGATATGCTGAGCGCCCTTGAAGAAGCGCCATTTTATTAATTACTTGCTTGGTTCAGATATTTTTTTTTATTTCCTCGCACAATGCATAGTAAAATGTTGTATGATACACGTGCGTAAGATGATTTCCGACTCGTGTCGATGTATCCACTTACTCGCTTCGCTCGCTCGTGAATAAAAATACCGCTCATCGGAAATCACCTACTTTCCGCACTTGTAGCATAAATAACTATTATAATATCACAGGATGGAAGCAAGATTCTTTTACTTGCTTCTTAAAAATAGAGATACTTTTAGCGGCACGGATCTTAGGTGGAAATGAATCCCACAATCGTACTGCATGAACAAAGAAGGAGTGGGAATAGAAATGAGTTTTATGGGATGGGAAATTGAGTTGAAGTTTAAGGCGGGATCTACAAAAGGCATCGGCAGGGCGAGTAAATGAAAGACGGTCGCGCAGGTAGCCAGGGTATGCAGGTTTAAAAAGGATGTTAAAGAGGAGACATAATACTCGAGTGTTCCTGCGAAGACGGATAGGGAGCCACTTAAGATCTTTGCGGAACTGAGAGACATGATCATATTTCCTCGGACCAAAACTAACGAATACACAGGTTTTGCAAGCGCTCAAGCTTATTGAAGAGGTCCTCAGTGGCATCCAGATAACTGGCATCTGGCATTTATGTATATATCACATTATATTTAGTGACTGTTGTCTGTGTACCTGTTTTGTATCTATAAAATTACAGTATACAATAGACCTCATTGAGCCCGTCTCCAGTAAAGCTATCACTTCGGCATAGAAAGAAGTGCAGTAACTTATGCCACTAGTTAGTTATCTTATTCTGTGAGCTGTATATTCAGCAAGATAAAATATTTCTGGTTAGTTAGTCGTGTATATAAAACGTGGTTTTTAAAATACAGTTTGTCGGTAACGGTCACTCTCGCATACGAGAGGAGTCATAACGGGCGGCGCAGGCTTCGGAAGCGGGGAGGGGCGCGCGCGCGGGCCGGGGGTGGCCAGCTCGCTGCAAAGGTCAGGCGGCGTGCACCTGCGGCGCGCATTGTTGGACCATTTATCACAATCGCCACTGCTCTACCACATTACCTATATTATATTTTACTTCATCGAAGCTCAGCGGAATGCACTGCATGTGCATGTAATTCGCACAGAACACAATTCAAACGCACCTCCAGTACCCTGGATACTACAATTAGCTGCGAAGCTCTTTGTTAATCATCCATACTTAACAACTTCGTTTGGCATGCTAGCGTTTGCTTCGCCGGTGTGAAAATTATCCCAAGGGAACACTAGTGTGTTCCCTTGGGATGAACAGTATAAGTCCAAGTTGGAAGAATTCCAGGTCTTGGTCTACCCGTGTACCAAGTTTCATCCAAACCCGTTCAATTAGCTTTTAAGCTGTGAAAAGCTAACAAAAGAGGTACTTTCGCATTTATTATTATATCGCATCCCATCTATAGCCGTGTAAATCACTCGCCCGATGGAGCGAGCAATTCCAGAAGATGCCTGTTCATTCTTACATTGAAGGCTGACGGGTCACATGTAGCAGGGAATACAGATTCTGGCAGAGAGTTCCACATTGGCTGTGCGCATAATAAATGCGGAGGAGCAGTGCCTAGTACGAGGCGTCTGTGAATCAAGTAATTGTGGGTGGTACCCTGCAGTACGTCTGCTAGTCCCGTGGTAAAAGGGAATGTCGTAGTTAACAATATTATTTTTGATATTTCAAAGATGGTTAAACAGTAGGTAAAAGTTCATTCATATTCAAGAGTTTCACCTTCCACCACATCCGAATACATTGAATACTATCATTGTTAGACATATTTTGCTGAGTAAGGGTATATAGCTCGACGGTATATGATCTGATTCCGTTATCCCTCTTTACCATTACCCGACTACCAGACATTCAAACGGAGGTAGGTACAGGGTACACCGACCCCATTTGCTTGATGTCTAATTTGAAAAGCTTATAGTCCATACTGTCCAGTACACCAATCTATAGACACAAGTTGTCATTCTTCAGAACAATTGGGCATACCTAATACACCTATGAGTGCTGCTCCTACTCGTGACTTGAATGTGGACGGTAGCGCGCGTGTTTCGCTCGGGGTCGGCAGTCGTGTGGCAGTCGGTAGCCGCGGACGTGCTCGCTATCTCTGTAATCGCTGCGTTATCGCGCGATACTGCCCGCTTTAGGATAATGTGTGTTTCGATAGTGCTCGATAGCGACCGCGCGCTGGCACCGAGGGAGCAAACCCACGTAATGATTGTAATACGACCATTCTACACAAAAAGTACACTCACAATAACATTTCCTTTAATTTTGAAAATTCTGCGATGTAGCATTAACAAGGCGACGCAATTTGCGCGGTATCTTCTCGTCCAACTTACCTTACCACAGTGTCTCAAGACGAAAGTCTATGACCAGTGTGTGTTGCCAGTGATGACATATGGCTCTGAGACGTGGTCGCTCACAAAACGGGCCTCATCAAAAAGCTTACAGTCACCCAAAGGGCTATGCTCGGAGTTTCCTTGTGTGATCGAATCAGAAATGTAGAGATCCGCAAGAGAACCAGGGTTATCGACATAGCCCGAAGAATTGCCAAAATTTAGTGGCAGTGGGCAGGGCACATTGCTCGCAGAATGGATGGCTGATGGGGCAGAAAGGTTCTGAAGTGACGACCGCGAACCGCGAAGACGTTGCGTTGGAAGGTCTCCCACCAGGTAGACCGATGACTTGGTGAAGGTTGCTGGCATCACGCACGGTACCGATCAATGTGGCGAAGCTTGGGGAAGGCCTATGTCTAGCAGTGGATGTCTGTCAGCTGATATGATGATAATGATTTTTTTGTAACAGTACCTATGATGATGATGAGTGATGTTTTTGTGTTTTGCAAGTATATGGCCAAATTCGAATCTATAAGGAACAGCCAAAAACAAACAAAAGTTTTACAGGGCCGATTTTGATGAAAACTAAACAAAATAATTTGATTTTTGAAAAATCGATAAACAGTGTTTCCGGATAGCTACAACCATGGCTACAACCTGCTAGGGGACTTTAAGACGACGACTGACGCCAACAACCTTGAGGGAACAAAACGCGCACTCGTTTCACACCCGCGCGAACGTTCTTTGTACTTTCCTTATTATTCTATGACTTAAAAAAATCCTTAGAGTAAAATGTAGATAGAAGCAAATGTGTCCAGATTTTTCGCTTGGATGGTATAATTTTGTTTTGTTTGTAAACTAATTATTTATTACATTTTGTAACTAAAATGACTTTTAAGTAAAAGTCCAAGATTTTTCAATTTTCGAAATGGTAACCCTATATTTTGAGTGTTTCGGTATTCCTCGGATATGACCATCCACGCCCACTTGAAAAACTCACGATAAATATGTGGTAGCATAGTTTATTTGGTAACCTTAGGGCTAACTGTCCAACTCCAGATTACCTACTTTTAACCTCAATTTAAGTAGATATGACTTTAGTTACTTAAACATAGGTACAACCTAAACGAGGAAGCAATTTTGATGCCCTCCATAGAATTTTTAACGAACTAGTAGCTGTATGTTACACATTCAATAAATGTAGCTGCGTAGTTTGTTAGTGAAGTGGAATTGATTAAAAATCGGCATTGCTGCAGTTGTATTATATGTATCGTAGGGCGAAGGAGAAGTGTGAGGGGCGCGGGGCACGGGGTGCGGGCACACATGACAACAGTGCACACGGTCTCATGTCCATTTGGTGGATGGGCGGTCGGCGACCCCGGCGGCCGTGGGCGCCGCGATAAACTTTATATATTCATACGTACGCATGTGAGCTGTGCGCTGTGCCTGTGCGCCTGTATCGGTGGATCGCTGGCCGGCTGGTTATGTCCGGTACCGTTACTTTTCTTGCTTTCAGATCTCGTTCGGTGTTTAATTCTTGTTTTAAAACTGGCCGCGCGACAGCGAGCCGCCGCGCCGCGCTCCGCTAATGAATGTAGCGCATTAACATGCGACGCCGAGATCGGCCGAGCCGGACCGAGCCCAGCATAACCGAGCAGGCCAGCGCCGGCAAGTGAGCACTGCCCTGTGCGCCGACCCTGCGCATGAGCCCGATGTGCCGAACCCGAGCTGACACACTGTTGGCACTGCTTACTGACCCACCGCGCACAGCATCAGTGGCAGTGCTTACTTGCGGTGTCTGTAGGAATGGTCCACCGGTTGTAACTCCGAGAGTTTTTCTGTTCCATCGACTCAACTGGATACAGGTTAAAAGTACGTGCGATCATGCGTAAATATATCGAAAAGGGGCTCATTGCGCATTAAAACTTTCGGATAGAACTCAAGTTCGGATTCGAATGAAGCGTCTATCACCGTCGACCATCTCATCGCTTACCATCAGATGAGATAGAAGTCAAGCGCGAGCCTATCAACAAAAAAACTGATTCAGTGAGGAAAAGTACAGACAACAAAATACTGAGTAAAGCTTAGTATTTTAAATTGAATACGTATGCGTGTTGCGCTGGCGCATTCTCCATGACTGGTGCTAACGTTACCTGTATTAGTTATACGTTGTATTTATACTGTTTGTGTACTATTAGACATGTTGACTTTACTAAAGTAAGCACATTCATTGATAACTTATGTTAGACGTGAGCTATTTAATAATACCAGTAATAGGCATCTAGCGAGTGACGAGACTACGTACGCTAAGCTGCTCGCTGTAGCAGTGGCGCCGAGCAGGCTGATCTCACCTCTATGACTCGGTGATACAGCTCATAATTATATTGCAGGTTGTTGCGACCAATACGTAATAGACACATTTGTTATTCGTGTATAAGAATGTTAAATCAAGGAAATGTTTTGTAAGTTAAATACTTTATATTGTATAGATTGCTTGGATAGTTGAATCACTTCACTAATAGTGCAAAGGTCTTTTATTTCAGTATGCTGATAAGTGTTCACAGCGCCAGCGTCACTATTTGAATTTAATTTAAAGGAATACCCTTACCCCCACCCTCCCCCTACCCTACCCCCTACCCTACCCTTACCCTTACCCTTACCCTCTTCCGTCCTAAGGGTATTCCTTTAAAACACGATATTTAATGGTGCATTGAATTTTTAAGAAACGTATACCTACTAGGCATGGACAAGGCCACCTGGCTGTAGCAAGTAGCTGTAGCTACCTACAGCTTGGACATCACAACGTCCTCAGATCAGCCAGGTGGCCTCTCTAGCCGACAACTATGTTGCCTAGAGAGGCTGTCGGCAACAACGGCAGTAGATGATATGCTTCAGTATAAAGTTGTAAACATACGCGTCGAGCCGCAGTTTCTGCGAACGACGCGACACGACGGCGACTTTGCCGCCACGGTGGGGTCGTGACTGCGTTTTGCGTGAGCTCCCTTTGGTGTTGTTATTATGACGTGCCCACTTAGTACCTAGTATCGTTTGACCTATGTAACTAGACTTAAGCATTTAAATTTTTATACTTGTTATTGATAACTACGATAGTTGAAATCTATGAACTTAAACTCCAATTCAGCCAATCATCGATTACGCTGATGCTTGCTACCTGAATGTCACGGAGGAGCTCTTAAATAAGCTTGAGCGCTTGCAAAATCTGTGCATCCGTTTTGTTTTTGTTCTGAGGAAATACGACCATGTCTCACAGTTCCGCAAGGATCTCAAGTGGCTGGCTTCGCAGAAACACTCGAGTATATTATTATGTCTCCACTTCAACATCCTTTTTAACCCTACGTACTCTGCATACCTGCGCGATCGCTTTTCCTTTACTCGCCCGAAGTCCAGTGTACATCCCATCAAAGGCATCATCTAAAATGCCCCTCCCACAATACTAATTTATATCCACTCATTCTCTGTTAATGCAGTACGACTGCAGAACTCAGTTTCACCCAAAATCCGTGACTCTCAAACTTTATCTGTATTCAAGAAACAGGTCAAAAAACATTATCTCCCTCTCTCTTGTAAGTTTATATATTATTATGTTTTGTTGTTTGTTATTATCTTCTATATATTTGGTTAAGAAATACGCGCTTGGTCGTGGAGTTGCGGAAACAGCCCGCCGAAACTAAACTAAACTAAAAAGGTATATGTGTAATTTATTTATAATTGGTTAAGTTATAATAGTCTAGTTTAAGTTTCCTTTCTACACACTGTGTCTTCTTCTATCATCCAACTGTCCAGTCGCAGGTCTGCTGGAAGAAATTTCTATTGAAATAAGCCCTTACCTATACCTGTACCTTTTTGCTCTTCTATCTGTATTCTTTCTTTTCTCTGTTACGTGTTTCGTGTGTTCATAAATAAATGATATGTACAGGGTGGGATTTTCAAGTGGGCGTGGATGGCCAAAGCCGAAACTATGAGGAATGGCAAAACAATGGTGTAATAATACAGCGCGTTTTTTTCTCCAAAATCAACTGGTTCGATTCCTGGCTAGGAATATAGATTTTTAAACATTCTATGATACAATTTTAGTTTTCATTAAAATTGGGCCCGTGAGTCCTTTGAGTGTTTTTCGCTATTCTCTTATTCAAAGTTTCAGCCATCCACGCCCTTGCAATCAGCCTCATTCTGTCATCAAGCATTCCGTATAATCTGTTGTGGATATTCTGATTGTCAACATGCGCCGCTCGCGCTGCAATAATGAATTGTTAAAAATCAAAATTCGACTTTGTTTCTAGTCAAATATATTATTATTATTTTAATCATAATGGTTTGTTTAAACATTAGCTGATTATACTATTGCTAAGTGTAGGTATGTCTGCCTCACCGCCTCACCCTTTGGGACTACAGGCGTGAATTACAATCTGCTAATCAGTGTTTAAACTAATCTTATGGTTAGATTATTTTATAATTATAAATAAGACTAATTAAGTTGATTGACTATTGCCAATAGTTACTGTCGTAGCTCACTCTCAATGTCTGCGAACTGTTTGTGTCAATAAAATGGTAAAGTTGACGCAGTTTGTTTCATTAGTTTCCCCGGCCGAGTCCGCTCCCGTGCTTACCACTCTCCAGTTGTCGCCAATCGCCACTGCCGGCTGCTGACGCTAAAACGTCGCATCAAGCAGCTGACCTGACACGTCACTAATCTATTTATATTCTGTACACCGGAAAATCTAATTTATCATGATGACTATCTCAATGACCATGAACACGCTTGTCGCCTTGGGGTAGGTTTAACTATGACGCTGTAACTGCTTCGAGACAAGAGCCGCCGCCCAGGGTGAGAAAGAGGTAGGTGATACCGAAGAATACAGATACTTGCAAGCTTATTCTTATCTGAGAATATTGATAGTAATTAGGTACCTTGGTGTAGGTACATAAAGTGCGTATGTTCATGCAATATAGATATATCTATGAGAACACTTCACACACGCCTTAGCGTGGAGCAAAGAACAGAGAAGCAGCGAAAAGGCGCGCGAATCAAATTCCTTGCAAATGGAAGCGCCACTGACTAAGCACAACCAGTCGGTTACCAAGTGTCGTACATCGGCGACTATTAATAGACGCAGCGTGTGTGTGTGCCGAGCGAGCCCGAGCCCGCAGCCCGAAGCCGCAGGTGCAGGCTCCTCGTCGCGCCGCCAGCCTTGAGCGAGCAAGTGTCGCCACGAGAAATTATTTGATGGCTGCCGAGCTCGCGGCTCGCGGCGCGCCCTCTACTTTACCATAGTACACTGTGCGACACATACAGTAGCACAACTTCACATGGTGTGGCATCGCGCGTCGTGCCTGCCAAACGATATTACAAAAATTATTGCAAATGAAGTGAGTTGTTATTCCCAACATCCAATACAGTACAGATGGAGCACATAACATACCTATTTACCCAATCGAGCTCTCAACAAAAATCAAAATATACATGGTCAACATCTAATACCTGCACAAAGTTTAAATTACTACATTATACCAACGGATTTTTTGAAAAATAAGGTAAATTCTTCTTCAAATCTTCATTCACAATAATGTAAATTTATACCCAAGCCCCTCTTGGAGAGTTACCTGATGGCTTTGGGACGATTAATAAAAACTGAGTCGAATAGGTGACTGAAGAAGTTTGAAGTTTTAGTTTGAGCTAAAGATCTATCCGTCGAAGACTCAAGTGACTGTCGTTGGTAGTTCCCGGACTGTCTCTAAGATTGATTGGTCGACACTTCCCGAGGATTTTTTTTTTATTATTTATATTTTTCTTTATTTGTTAAAACACTCAATAAAAACCAACAGTCAAATTACAAAAAAATATAAATAAACAATCATCAGAACAGTAAATTTGGTTTTAAATACACTATAAGAATCGCAACTGACATCCTAGTTAGGTTACAAAATAACCAGTGTTAAGGATGCCAGTTCCATTCCCCAAAAGGTAAAAGTTATAGATATACCTAACAATTTAAGAGGTGCAAAGCGATTGAAATCTAGGGATGTATAGTTTCAGATTAAAATCACAATTTAAAATTAAAATAAAACGAAACTAAATTCAAATTAATATGTAACATCACAATTTAAAATTAAAATAAGATGCAATTAAATTTGAAATAAAATAAAACATCATAATTTAAAATCAAAATAAAACGGTATTAAGTTTGAATTCGTATCAGACATCACAATATAAAATTAAAATCTATGTATAACAATAATATGATATAAAACAATGATAATATGTAGTTAATTGATAAAATAAATAATTAATTAATTCATAAATGTGATTTTTTGACTAACATTCAATTATTTCGTGTATTAAATAAAAACTATAATAATTTAAGATGGAGTAACAATTCAATGATTTTGTAATTAAAATATCAGAAATATTTAAAATTTAAATTTGTATGTAAGTATAATAAAAAAACATGAAACAAAATTTCAAACTTTCCATTGTGGTGGGTTTGTGCGTGTGTGATAGTGATGGTGTGTTTGTGTAGGTGTATATGTAATAAGTGAGGGTAATATGCGTTGATGTAACACTAAGGTTGCTTTCAATTCAGTATTAATACAAAAACCAGTATTTCTATAACTCACACTGTGAAGAACTTGGGGATTTATATCGACATCACTCTTTCCTGGACCAAGCAACTGCAGTAAGTCAGTCGTAAACTGTTTGCATCTGCGGGCTCCCTGAGACGACTTCGTAATTTTCTTCCCATAATCACTAAAATTGCAATTGCACAATCTCTTCTTTTTCCTATCTTGGACTATGCTGATGCCAACTATCTTGATCTCGCCCAAGATCAATTGGACAAGCTTGAGCAACTTCAAACTCTCTTTATCAGGTTCATATTTGGCTTGCGCAAGTACGATCTCATTTCTGAATTTTGTATTTCCGGCGACGGCCAATAGAAGCCATTTGAGCAATGGCTTCTATTGGCCGTCGCCGGAATGCCCTATGTGGGCTTTTTAAATGTTATCTTTGGTTTACAATGTGCTCTTTAATACTCTTAGTCCTTTTAATATTAAAAAACAGTTCAGTTCGTCTGTGACACATAAATTTAGGTGCTTGCGATCATCAGTTAATCTAAAATTGAGTATTCGTATGCATTCCACTTCCTTCTTTGACATATATTTTGCGATTCATGCAGCTCGGTTGTGGAATGTATTTAACATTAATTAGTATATTATGTAATATTGTATATATGTATTTTATTTTATTATAATACTATTTATGATATATGGTACACTAACAACCCTAAATTCATCTCCTGTTCAGTTCAGTCCATCCAAAGGTTGCCTGTAAGAGATTGCCTAGTGCGATAAGACAGCCCATTGTACACTTGTTTTTGTAAATGTTTGTTCTTTATGTTTTTGTGGTGTACAATAAAGTATATAATAAATAATGATAAAAATAGATCATAAAGGTCTATCCACACATATCAGGGCCGTGCCCAGGACGTGACAGGGCCGGGCCCAGGCACTGAAGCTCTGTCACTGGCCCGTGCACGGACGTGTGTGAACGAGTTCATCTAAAATGTACAAACCGATATTTTTTTGAGTCCCTGACGGGGCACGGTCCGTCCACGTCTCGGACACAGCCCTGATAAGTGTGGATAGACCTTTATAGGTACCTATCAATTTAAGTTATACCTTCATCATGTATCCAGTCTCACTTAGTAGGACTTGGATCGTACCTGGCCCAGACTCTCAAAAACAGGGACGTCCGAGACGGAGAGGAGGTGTCTTGTAACTCTTGTAAGCAACTAGTAGAATTTCGTTTTACACATCTCATCTCAGCTTCGGTGGATATGGTTCAGCCTCATTGAGCAGATAGGAGAGGAGATGTCTCTTTGAAAAGAACAACAAAACATGATAGAAGGGCCTAAAACTACCCATTAAATACGAGCTAGTTTTAAACCCAAGCTTTAGCGAAAGAGTTATTTGAAACCGAGTTAGAATGGGTTTTTAGCGCCGTGTGTTACACTCTACTTTCCACTATGATTGCGAAAAAATAAATAAACCAATACGATACTAAATAGTTTATTTTATTAAATTTTATGTAAAATTCTAGATATTTACCTAGATGTTTAAACCATTGCTTTTTAGGGTTCCGTGACCAAAGGGTAAAAACGGGACCCTATTACTAAGACTCCACGATCCGTCTGTCTGTCACCAGGATGTATCCCATGATCCTTGAAAGCTAGACAGTTGAAATTTTCACATGTTTTGTATTTCTGTTGCCGCTATAACAACAAATACTAAAAACAGAATAAAACAAATATTTAAGTGGGGCTCCCATAAAACAAACGTGATTTTTTTGCGATAATGGTACGGAAACCTTCGTGCGTGAGTCGAACTCGCAATTGGCTAGTTAGGGTTCCGTACCCAAAGGGTAAAAACGGGACCCTATTACTAAGACTCCGCGATCCGTCTGATTGTCTGTCTGTCTGTCCGTCTGTCACCAGGCTATATCTCATGAACCGTGATAGTTAGACAGTTGAAATTTTCACAGATGATGTATTTCTTTTGCCGCTATAACAACAAATACTAAAAACAGAATAAAATAAATATTTAAGTAGGATTCCCATACAACATACGTGATTTTTTTGCTGTTTTTTGCGATAACGGTATGAAACCCTTCATGCGCGACTCTGACTCGCACTTGGCCGGTTTTTTTTTATGTTGTTTGTTACCTTATTTTTCATTTGGTGCCTTATTTACGAAATTCTCGATATTATCCTGGTAAAAATTTTGGCTTTCTAGGCCTTGTAGCCGGTGGATAGTTTCTTGAGAATAGCCGTTTCTATTTATTTTTTCCTGCCGGAGTCTTTGTTTACTGATAGCTACAATCTTGGGGTCTTTAAGTCAAGAGTGAATAAGTTACTTCTAGGCAAGCGTGCTACACCGTAGACCACATCATCGCTTACCATTAGGCGAGATAGTGGTCAAACGCGAGCCTATCGTTAATTACATAAAAATATTAAAAAAGTTGTCTGTCCAGTTCTTCGTAACATAATATGTGCTCCAAAGGATTGAACTTTGATATTTTTTTAAAAGGAAGCAACTCCCCTCTTTCCACCCCTATAAGGATGATTGCCGTGATAAAAACTATCCTATGTCCTTCCCAAGGTCTAAAACTATCTCCATACTAATTTTAATCTAAAGCGGTACACCGGTTCAGGCGTGAAAAGGTAACAGACAGAGTTTCTTTCGCATTGATAATATTATTAGGTATGGATAACTAACAAATATATTGTTGATTTTTCAGTGATCAGAGGGAATGCTGAAATATTATCTATACTTAGGTACAGTTTAAAATTATCCACACATAGATCGGTAGGTACAGTTTGTGTTCATTATTATGAGTGTGTTACCTATCTAGTGCAAGGAAGCAACGCTAGGAAGAATAACATAGTCTAGGTGTGGGTGTCAGAGACAGCGCCATCTAGTCTAATCACGCGGGAGTTGCGAAATTAATGGGACAGTGTTAGATGTTGGCAGAAGTAGTCTGTATGAATGAGGCTCACGTTCTGCCGCGAGTGACAGAGCGACACGGTGTCGCCAGCTGGAACACGGAGCGGCGCGCGGCCGCGACCCCGAGCCACGCATTAGCATTCAAATTTATGTCACCATTAACGTTCCGTAAACACTGCTTTAGTCGAATCACTGTCGCATTTGAATTTTTCAAATAAAATCAGACGGTCGTTGGAGTTAGTTTTATACTTTCAATCATCGTTACGAATGTGTTAGAATCATGAATGAAAATCCATATAAAAGTATTGACCAAGATAGCAAACTTTGAATGTCAATATGATTGTTAATTATTTACCTACTGTGTATCAGAGTTCCCATGTATGTAATGAGTAACGGAACGGTTTATGAAGAAAAGCACAGAAAGACAAGACTAGGTATTTATTTCAATTAGGCTTGTCAATTAATTCATATTGAGAAGGCTCAGAGAGCTTACCACCCGTTTGCTAAACTAGTTCTCGTGGAGAAGAAGCTCAAGAATCTCCACGGAAGCTCTTTTATAGTATATTTTTTCTTTCTTTCTTTTCTTTCTATTTATCGATACCTTTTAAAAACACAAAAAATATCGTTTATCACAATAAAGATCTTCAAAATAACAAAGGTAAGGCAAAGAACATGACAAGCCCTTACATCAATGTAGCATCACACAACTATTAGCAATAATCAAGTTATAATATCAAATATCCATCCTCGCTGGATCATTTCAGCCTGGTGAAGTCGATCTTTCACCTAGACTAGAGTCAAGAGCAAACCCATCACAAATAAAAAAAAAGTAAAATTATTCAGGAAGACATCTGAATCACAATATCAGGCTTAAGTACTCGCTTGTAGTCCACAAAAAAATTAAGTCAACTTATCAATTATACTTTTTTTTTTGGGTTCCGTAGCCAAATGGCAAAAAACAGAACCCTTTTGGATTCATCATGTCTGTCTGTCTGTCCGTCCGTATGTCGCAGCCACTTTTTTCCGAAACTATAAGAACTATGCTGTTGAAACTTGGTAAGTAGATGTATTCTGTGAACCGAATTAAGATTTTTACACAAAAATAGACAAAAAAAAAAACAATAAATTTTGGAGGTTCCCCATACTTAAAACTGAAACTCAAATATTTTTTTTCATCAAACTCATACGTCATTTTTTTCTAAACTGAATAGTTTGCGCGAGAGACACTTCCAAAGTGGTAAAATGTGTGTCCTTCCCCCTCTGTAACTTCTAAAATAATCTAGTAAGTATTTTTTTTAATACGTCTTAAATCGTAAACTCGGGGAGTAAGGGGGAGAACGGTTCTACCATCTAGCCGGCCCCAATAGTCAACCTCACCTGCACGCGTCAGCGGTTCGTACGAATAGCTGACGGCGGCTGCCCCTAGCAGTCGTGGTGCTCCCTGCTGGATAACGAACGAGGCACTGGCGACCGAGCAATGGCGGTACACCCATACCTGGCCGGGCTACCGGCTGGAAGAGGCCTCAGCAGCCTTGGGGTCCAAATAACCCCAAAAAGGTCTGGTGCAGAAGGCAAGGGTAAACCACTGCACTATCTTCCCAAAAAAGTCATCATGCAAGCACAATTAAAGAGATCGCTTTTGCCATGTGACCCGCTTAGCGACCGGCGCCGTACTGCGTCCGGGGCAGACGGTGTGAAGTGGAGTACCGGCCGTGCGGCTGTAGGAGACCAGGCAGCGCACGGAAGCACTGCTACTGGAATGCCACTTAAACTACGTCAAGTCCAGAAGATAGGTACGTGGTTTACTCATGCCAGGAAAATTGGAGATCTTGGAAAAGGAAATAACCAGATATGAATTAAATATCTGCGGCCTTAGTGAGACACACTGGCGAGGAAATGGGCACTTCCGGACCGAAAGACACGCCATATTTTTTTTTCGGGCAATGACAGTGCAAGCCGGAATGGAGTTGCTTTTGTCGTCCCCAAGCAACTGATGAATTGCGTGTTGGGTTATGAGCCTGTAAGTGATCGACTTCTGAGTATTAAACTTAAGGCTTCACCGGTTAATCTCAACATCGTGCAGATCTATGCCACCACAAGCTCAGCTAGTGATGATACTATCGAGAAATTCTACCGTGAGCTCGAAACTACCATCTCTAAAATCCCCGCTAGAGAAATGCTTATGATCGTGGGTGATTTCAACGCCAAAATTGGTAAAAACTCACATCAGCTGAACCACTGCGTAGGTAAATTCGGACTAGGACAGCGTAACGAGAGAGGCGAACGATTAATACAGTTTGTAGCTGATAACAATCTGGTTATTTCAAACAGCTTATTTCAGCATCATCCTCGTAGGCTGTATACTTGGACGTCACCTGATGGACAGTATCGTAACCAGATCGACTACATACTCGTTAGGTCACGCTGTCGAACCTCGGTCAGGAATGCGCACACACTACCCGGAGCGGACTGTGGATCAGATCACCAACTGCTCATTTCCAAAATGCATCTCAAGCTGCGAGCAGCCAGAAAACTCGACCAGCGTTCAAGGATCGAAGTGAAGGACAGCACAAAATTGATGTCAGCATTGAAACAAAATTGGAGTGAGTGGGCGGATGCAGATCTTAAAGTAAAGAACCCAGATGAGCTATGGGAAAGTGCAAAAAGCCTATTAGAGCGCGCGGTCAACATTTCCAAACCGCCTGCAGAGACTCGTAAACAGTGGATGAGCGACAGCACTCTCGCACTGGTTGAGGAAAGACGTAGGTTAAAAGCATCGGGCGCTGATGTGAGATCCCTCAACCGACAGTCCGCGCAGATACAAGCAGCTTGCAGACGAGACCGGAACGCCAGATTACGTAAAATATGCGAAGAAGTCGAGTCTCATAGCGATAAAAATGAGTCCAGGGATTTGCACCACAAAATACGCTCGATTACGAAATCAGTCTCTTCTAAGACCTGGGCGATTGAAAACTGTCGAGGGGAAATGGTCATTGAGCTGGAAGATATTTCCGAGACGTGGAAGCAGTACTGCCAATCTTTGTACGAGGACCCTCTATCCAAGGATTTCGCTCCTACGGAACCCAACAATGAAGACATGGAGCCAGACATTCTTAAAGAAGAAGTCGAAGCTGCCATCAAACATCTGAAGAATGACAAGGCCACTGGCAAAGATACTATACCAATAGAGACCATTAAGGCCGCAGGTGAACAGGGGGTACAGATGATTCATACCATCTGTAACAAAATATGGCAAACCGGAACATGGCCTAAGAAATGGGCTCACACTATCTTCATTCCACTTCATAAAAAGGGTTCCGCAAGCAAAATTTTGCTGCACGTGTTAAACGAGCGACTGAAAACCTATGAGGACGGAACAGCCTCAGTGAGGACGGATGGCGTACTATCGAAGGTCTTTCACCCCAGTGCAGGCGTCCGTCAGGGATGTATAATCTCGCCGCTATTGTTCAACTTCTACACTGAGCTTATAATGCGGATTACCCTTGAGGACTGGACGGATGGTGTATCGATAGCAGGTATAAGAGTATCGAACCTGCGATATGCGGACGACACTACGCTGTTCGCGACTAGTGCTGACCACATGGAACGGTTGCTATCCAAGATGGAACATACCAGCTCAGCATTCGGTTTGAGAATTAACAGAACCAAGACGAAGATGATGATTGTCGATCGCATTAACGAAAATTCGCCAGAAGTCACTCAAATCGCGAATTGTGACGTCGTACAATCGTACGTCTACCTGGGCGCGTTAATATCGAACCACGGTGGTTGCGGGGACGAGATCAAGCGACGCATGGCTATGGCCAGGTCTGCCATGGATAGGCTGAAGAAAATATGGTGGAATCACAATATCACCAAAGCCACGAAAACCCTGCTCATACGGGCACTTGTGTTCCCCATATTTCTATACGCAGCCGAGACCTGGACGCTGAGATACACTGAGAGGAAGAGAATAGACGCTCTGGAAATGTGGTGCTGGAGAAAAATGCTTGGAGTGTCGTGGACTGAGTTTCGCACTAACATATCCATCCTTCAGGAACTCGGTATCAGGCAGCGTCTATCGGCTATAGTCCAAGCTCGAGTACTCCAGTTCTTTGGACACGTGTCCCGACGAGGCAACGACTCTATCGAGCGGCTTGTAGTTCAGGGTAGAGTGGAAGGAACGAGAGCGCGTGGCAGGTCGCCCATGCGATGGACCGACCAGATTAAGTCTGCAGTGGGTGGCCCATTGCATGAGTGCACACGAATAACAGCAGATAGAGAGAGATGGCGTCGCATCGTTAAACATATTATGGCAACCCGAAGTCTCACTGCAACATGATGACCACGACCGCTCTGCCAAGAGTGTACCGACGAAGAAGAAGAAATCGTAAACCGCAATTTACCAAGTACGGAACCGTACGTGCGCGAATCCGACTCGCAATTGGCCGGCTTTTTGTAACGGGTCGACCAGTGTCTCAATACGTCATAATATGAGAAAAGGCGTGGTATCCCGCCATTTCCTATATTGTTATAAATGATTTCACAATTAGGTCAATAATCAATTCTTATGTAGTGAAACTAAAAAGTAACAAGACAAAATTAAGATACCGCCTGTTTAGTCATTATTAATCAATATTCGTAATATAATATATAAGCATAACAGACAGTATAGTACTCACATTATTTCAAAGGACTTAAAATATTAAAATAGCTATATAAAATCCAGGGTTCATCACAATGATCATTACAAATTACGTAATAATTTATAGGAATATCAGGTGGCATAAGTATAAGTTTAGATATTTCCGCAAAGGTTAAAATATCTAAAAAAAGGTTAAGGTTTTATGGCGATGTTACGGACTCTTAAGCTACTAATGGAACCAAACTTTGAGTGTCCTAATATTATGTCCATGTCATGTTGGTATTCGGTTACAAAGTATCAATACCCAAACTACTTGGTATCGAAAGAATGTATCGAGTAAGCACTTGTCTTTACTGTTATAATTTCATCCCTATTGTAACCACCTTATTTACAAAAATCTCTCGTTCTACTCATCAAGCAGAACTTTAAAGAGATTTTTATAAACAAGACTGGTCAATTTAATGTTTAACCTTTCGTGTGCTACTAATTAGCGAAACAATAGAACAACAATAGATCCTGCCGCGGATCCCCGTCCTATGCACACGAAAGGTTAATAATGTAATTTTTGACGACACGGTTGGCGCAGTGGTTGAGCGACCGGGTGCTGCCCTGCGTGTTGCGGATTCGATTTCCTGGCCTACATATAGTTGTTCCGGACTTAGGTGTGTTGTGTATGTCAGTTTAATGTTTGTAAACGCACCCACTATACAGGAGAAATTTCTAGTATGAGGCAACGTTTAAATTAAATAAAAAAATACATCCCTTTTGTCGTTATTTGCTGTCGAAGATCTTCTGATACGAAAAGCTAGAGCGATAGCGAACGGGCCTCCAGACGGCGTCCTGTCGCGCTAAGATAGCGCTATCTGCGGCCGCACTCGTCCGCCGACGCTATGGGTGCTCTCCGTGCCGCGGGACACAGCGCTCCAGACGTCATGGACGTGGCGCAACAAGCCGCGCCGCCATCGGCCGCCGCCGCCGCGCCGCCTCGCGCGCCAACATAAGACATCAACGCACGCGGCGAGTGCGCCCGGTATGCTACCTCCATAGCTCCTGCTTACAGTAAGCTATTCTGTAAGAATCTCTCCGTGGAAACTTAAAGTGAGGTGCCAATCGTTAGCACCATTTCGAATGACAGCTCACTTCGGCCCTTACTTTTCACAGTGAGTTTTTACAGACTATACCGGCTGATTACATACTGCGGACCCGGTCAAATAAAATAGTTAATTTGTTTGTGTGGAAGTAATAGTCAAAGGGAGCGGATCTCGCTCAAAAGTGTAGCTGTTTTTTTGTGACCGAGTCATACAAAAATAGACGACTTTGTCATCTAATGCAGAATAGATTAGAGAGAGCAAGCTATATGCTTATGGCATACGTGGCAGCGCCTTAGATCTAATTATGTCATATTTAAGTAATAGGAAACAAGCCACATTAATAACGAAATTCTGTTCTATAAAAAAACAAGAAATTGACCATGCTTCAGACTACGTAGAAGTGATATATGGTGTACCACAGGGCAGTGTCCTCGGGCCCTTATTATTCTTAATTTACATTAATGATTTGCCGAAAACTGTGAACTTTCCGATGATTCTTTTTGCAGATGATAGTACAGCCATATTTTGTAATAAAGATTATGCTTCATTGGAAAATGACGCTAACACCACATTGGTTCACATTGTCGATTGGTTGGAAACAAACAACCTTCTAATTAATTTAAAGAAAACTAATTTGATGATATTCAGAAATAGGGCTAAACCACCAACAGACTTAAACATTCATTATGCTGGAACAAAAATTGATGAAGTTGATGTAACAAAATTCTTAGGTTTGAATGTAGATTGTAATTTAAATTGGAAATCACATGTAGAATCTGTCTGCTTAAAATTAAATAAATATTCCTATATGCTATACATGCTCACAAAGATCTACGGTAATGACAGCCTACCATGCATATGGGTGTGTTACGTGTCTTAGAAAAGTGTAACACCGAATAACACGTCCCCGAATGTTTACTAATACGAAACACTTAACAACGAATGCACGCTACCACGATGTGGTATCCACGCTGAGATATGGTTTAATTTTCTGGGGGAACTCGACAGAATGGGAGTCTGTTTTTAAAGCCCAAAAAAAATGCATACGTGCAATGTGTAGACTTAAAAACACAGATAGCTGTGAACCATATTTCAAAAAACTTAACATTCTAACTTTACCTAGCCTCTTCATTTATGAGATATCAGTCTTTGTCAAAAGTAATATGCATAAGTATGAAAAATTCCGAAGTGTTAGATATAAAAATAAAATTCAGATTGCACCATGCAGGACTTATTTAATGGGCTCCAGTGTTTATTGTATGACATCCAAGATTTTTAATAAATTGTCATGTTGTATTACAGATATTGACAATTTGCACATATTTAAGCGGAAGCTAGAGGAATTTCTAACTGATAAGGCGTATTACAGTGTGAAGGAGTATTTAAACGGGAATCCTTATGGCAGATAATATTTATGACAATAATAATGACATACTATGCATTCAATTATTATTTATCTAGGACTTTTCTTTATTTTATCGACATTAATTACATTATCTACTCTGACATTTATTTCATTTTTGACTACTGGATACTCCTTGACATTAAAAATAAAATGGTTTAATGATTTTGTAATATTTATTGTTATTCGGCTTGATATTAAATATTTATTGTATTTTGATACTAGGTTGTAATTTATGTGTAAGATTTTGCATGCCCATATGACGGCAGAGCATTGAGAACATTAAAAAACAAATGTACCTATAACATCTTTACCCCTACCTATGCTGGCAAATAAATAATTTTGAATTTGAATTTGAATTTGAAGATTAAAAATGCAGAACGCAAGAGCGAGAGAAGTGATGTCAAAATTCTCCTCGGTAATAGAGGTTGAGCTAAATTGAAACCCTAGCTGTGTTCAGGATTCTAATACTAGCTCCTATCTATTTCCATACTACCCTTCTGAATACTTGTCCCCCACCAACACTTTATTTACCACCAAACGAGCATCTTCCCAGTGTAATATATTTTCAGTGGTGGCCCAGTGCTAACGGCCGCAACTTAAGAGTCGTAGGTCGTGGGTTCGAGCCCAGGCAGGCGCTTTACTTTGTGTAAATTATTTCATCGCCACTGTTCTCAAAACGGTGAAGAAAAACATCGTGAGGAAACCGGTATGTCCTAGAACGAAAAATTCGAAGACATGTGACATCCACCAACCAGCACTCGCGCGGTGGATTACTGCCCATTCCCCCGTTGAAGTTAAGATAAATTAGATTGACAACAATAAATAAGTACACAGTAAAGCAAGCGCTTGTGCAAGACTAATTGCCTAATGAAACCTAATTGCGTAAGTGAGTTCAGCAGGGCAAAGGGAACAACTCCATGAAAGAGTATGACTCATTTCCTTTAAATGTTTTAGGTATTGCAATACTAAAACATTTAAATAATTTAGAAAGAGTACGTCCTCCTCCATTAACTTGCGCAATTAGGCTCAGCGCATTAGGAGCAGTGTGTTTCGAAATAGCAGTGTTAATGGAGGCTTGTAAATAGATCAATTCAGGTGTGTCCTTTTTTAATGAATTCGTTTACTGCGCGAATCCAGTGTGATTTGCTAAGGTAAACTTTGCGAGAATGGGGAGCATGGAGGTGGTTTCCCAAATGACAGTGCGGGGGACGGGGCGGTTCATTCAAATATAACTTTGACTCTCACTTGAGCTCAGGGCATTCTGGCTTGGATTGTGCTAATTTATTTATTTATTATATTCTTTATTATACACCACAAAAATATGTGTACAGGACAAATAATCATAAGAGGACGTGTGCAATGGGCGGTCTTATCGCACAGGGCAATCTCTTAAAGACAACTTTTGGATGGACTGAACGAGAGGAGATGAATTTAGGGTTGTTAGTGTACAATATGTCTTAAATAATAATACTTAGACATAATAACATAAAGTACATTAATACATAATATACTAATAAATAACAAATATATCATAGAGAATACTAATTATAGTGGAAGAAAACACTCTTTCCCATCATTTTAAATGTTGGTAAGAATTGAGGGCGTCTTACTTCAATAGTTAATGCATTCCACAAACGAGCTGCTTGAACTGTGAAAGATTTGTCGAAGAAGGATGTGGAATGCATAACGTATACTTAATTTTAGATTCTCCGATGATCTCAAGGACCTAGAATGTGTGTCACAGAGGAACTGAAAGCGTTCTTTAAGATAAAAGGGACTAGATGGATTAAAGAGCACGTTATATAACAAATAAAGTATGTGGGCATTCCGGCGAAGGCGAATAGGAAGCCATTTGAGCTTGTTTCAAAATAAAGAAACATGATCATACTTGCGCAAGCCGAATATGAACCTGACACAAAGATTTGAAGTCGCTCAAGCTTGTCCAATTGGTCATGGGTGAGATTAAGATAGCTGGCATCAGCATAGTTCAGGATAGGGAGAAGAAGAGATTGTGCTATCGCAACTTTAGTGGTTAGGAAGAAAATTACGAAGTCGTCTCAGGAAACCAGCAGAAGTAAATAGTTTACGACTAACCTCCTGCAGCTGTTTATCCAGCCGGGCGAACACGGTTTCTGTGATAGGCTTGAGTCACGCATTTTTATCACGGTTTTTGCTCCGAGCCTGTCACTGTAGGCCGTGCACACTCGCCAGGAAAGAGTGTTGTCGATATAAATCCTTTAGTTCTTCACAGTGTGGGGAATAAAAACATTGGTATTGTTCAAATAAACCTGGGGAAGTAAATCCAATCAATCATAAATCACCCAACCAATCAAGGAATATCACATGTTGCAGCGAGTGCATGTCACAAGCGGCAGTAATTGAAATCGAATGCATCGTTTATCATTGTAACTCAGATAAGGGATTTTGAATATTGATCATTTTCAGTTTGCATTGAAGTAACTTTAGTACTTCTGCACTTGGTAGATGACTAATGTTTGAGGCAATTCTCTGGTGAAGCTACTCCAGGACAGACTTGATGTTGCGGGGTGGAGTGGGGAGGGGGGAGGTACGTGACCAGTTCCCGCGCTCGCTCGCTCTGTGTAATCACTCGCAAAGAGCTTCATTAGGAATGCGCGCAACTGAACTAATATTGATGAGTGGGTATGTTTGCTAATCATTAGGGAGCCATCGTAATGACATGTTTTGTGTTGATACCACGGCGCGGGCTATCAGCTTCCCGTATCGGTACGTACTGTGACCGTCTTTAATTGGTGTCCTATCTGTGTCATAATTAGGTAGGTGCCTATCTGCTGTCGAAGGGACGAATCGAAGAATATAAGGAAGTATAGACAGAAAAGTACATGAATGGGGGTCTACAATGCTCTCTTGTGGTGCCAACTGTAAGCAAGTCGAGCTACAAGCACTGCTCACTTAGCTGCTCAATGGTATGTCTGAGCGCCACCTGTACCGGGCGCGACGCGGCGCAGGCGCATCGCCGCGAGATCGCAATCAGGAGCCGCCGGAGATCGCCGACTATTGAACTGGAGCGGCTAACTGTATCGGATCCGAATATGACCGAGCTACAGAAGGTTCAGTCCTTACAATCCTGTGAATTTCAACACAGAAAGTACTGAAACATGCCCATTAGTAATATTTTCTAGAAGAATTGGCAGTCAAAGTCAAGTCGTCAAATTCATCTCGTTGGTAAATTCTGTTATTTGCGACTCCTGACCTCGCGCTGTAGCCAGTAATGCACTGGAGCGCTGTACCCACTGGCTTGTACCAAGTGTGCAGTGACAAGTGCCCAGTACCCACTATCCCGTACCCAATGCCCAGTACCCACTATCCCGTACCCAATGCCCAGTGACGAGTAACATTTACACGACTACATAGAACGTTGAATTTGTCACTCTGTCGTGTTTTTTATTCTATTTATTTATTTCTAGCAAATAGATCATGTGCCTGTTCAGTGCATAATACCCGCTGCGCAGCTGTCCAGTGCCAAGTGATTTCGGTCCAGTGTGGACTGGCCGCCCCTGCTTGATGAGCGCTGCCCCATAGCCATAGCCTCCATCAGACTCACTCGCATCTAACTGATGCGAGAATCATAAATCATAAATAATTTATTTCTTTGCAAATATCGGTAATTGATACATAGATGTTCCTTTTTACATAATAAAGTCCTCCATATTCTACCTTCGCCTGGGCATGCAAATATTATTCAATTTTAAAATTAAATCAAATTAAAAAATACAATACGATAAATGTCAAATCATAAGAAATTATACATGTCAAATTTAGTTAAATAAAATGTTATGTATAAATGTCGGACTGGTTACGCTAGTAAAAAAATATCACAATGATGTCAAAACAAAATAATAAGTATGTCAAGCAGGATATTTGGTAGCATCTACACTTAACGATAATAAAATAAGTCAAACAGTCAACGATTCGTCATTAAGGAAGTCGTCAACTTCGTAATAACAATTCGGTTAGAGCCCTTTTAAATTTTTATTACAGTCATATTTTTTATTACATTAGGTACTTTATTATAAATGCGCGGGGCAATACCAAAAAAACTTGTGCAAACAGTGCAGTGGTTAGCGCAGTTTTACATTTCACATGACACACCTGGTTTAGATATTGAGTCCGTATTGGATTTCTTCGTACTTCCGACAGTTTTTTAAATAATTTTGGATTGATTTTGCAAACAAAGCTGTTTCCAAAATATACAAGGAGGGAGAAGTTAAAATTTTTAAACATTTAAAATAGGAAAGACAGCTATCTGTTGTTTTTAGACCTAACATTGACCTTATACATCTCTTTTGCATTCTAAATACTAAATCCTTATCGGTAGACTGCCTCCAGAAAACAATACCATACCTCAGAACAGAAGCATCTAGTCCATGGTAGGCTGTTAAAAAAGCCTGACTGTTGACCTTTTTTGATAGTTGAAACAGAGCATATGCAGATTTGCTAAGTTTTTGCAAACGACTTCAATATGAGGTTTCCAAGTAAGTTTGCTGTCGATCACTATTCCTAAGAACTTTGCCTCATTTGCTTCCTCAACATGACAGCCTTGGTAATCAATATGAACATTTGGGTATTCACTACGTTGATGAAAATGCATTATTTTTGCCTTATGCGTTTGTTCAATATGTGCTGATCACCGGCGCCGAGCACACGCCCGCAGCCCGCACAGCCGCTCCGCAGGCTATTTCGCTGTATCGCGGTCAAACAACACCTTATTATAACGAGGAGAGCTTAGATTACACGCTGATAACCTTATCTATCAGATCTTACCTTGTTGGTATCTAGATTTATGTTAAGTTATTGTTGGATGTTGTAATGGCAGTTGGAGAGTGACTATAAAATAGGCAAGGTGCTCAACTGTGTAACGGAACTTATTTTCGGCATCAATGCATTTATTAAAGCCGTAAGATAATCTATTTTTAGCGCGTACCCTTTAGGGGAATGTTTTCGTGAAGCTTTTAAAACCTGCTCCGAACAGATCTAGTATTTTATTTGTACAGTTAAGCGTGTACAAAAAGAAAGCTCTCCGAATCACCTGCAGCTAGTTCACACGGCGGGGATGTCCTCTGCGGCGCGGCGGCGGCGGTGGCGCGGGCGGCGAGTGGCCACCGCGCGCGACCGGTTCGAGTCCCGCGCAGCGCTCACACCTCGACACAGTTAACCGAATACCTTTAACATCATATAGATATGTAGATTATTTGTTAGTGAAACAGTAATTTAAAGTTTGTGGTCCTCATTTAATTTCGCAAGGAATAATAAGTAAGGTTGTGTTGGCCTTTAGGCTACTTATCGAGAACATTCTGATAAAGCATTGTTTGTTCGCAGAATCATGAAAAGCTGTCAATAAGATAGAGGAGGCGTAAAATTTTGTAAAAATGCCATTGAAACATTACTTAAATAACGTTGTTGGCTGTGTAAAACAGAGTAAATATATGCTTATGAATCAAGTAAAAATATACAAAAATAAAATCATAACAGGCTTTACAAGTTTACGAGTAATAGTCGACCAACTTATAAAATGTACTTGACACAGTAAAGTTTTTGTACAAATGCTATTGAAAAATTACTTAAATAACCTATTTTTGTGCGTGGCCCGACACGCACTTGGCCGGTTTTTATACATATAGATTTGCATGCCATTGTCCAAGGCCAACATGACGTTCCATTATCTTCTTATTTTAACATCTCTTCATGCTGGTTATTTGTTATCTATGCATGATACTCATGAGCAAATAAACAGTGATTTGATTTGTAATGTGCTATGAGAAGCGGTGCGTAGCTCACTACAAGTTGAAATTTGTAGCACGTAGATGAAATGAGAAGCATGCTATGAGTTGAGGAGCATAGGATGCTCGCTAGCATCCACAGAACGATATCGGTAAGAGTTGCTTTATCTTGATCGGTAGACCAGTGCGGCTTCTACTTAGTCACGAGACCCTCTGTAGTGCTCGATATTATCAGCACCTAATTATTGACAGAGCTCACGTGCTGCAGTTCATCAACAGTGACTGATATCTTTTGGGTTTTATTAATCTCGCGCTGGAGGGTGTTAGGGGGGCCTGTGAACTGGTGCGGGACATACAAGGGACTGCGGCGGGCGGTGGTACATTGTTGTGTACGCTGGGCGCCGTCACTGATAGCGTAATGAGAGAACACACTCATATTTCATGTACTAATGAGTCACTAACGAAAATCGATACAAATAATATTTGTGCTGGTTTTCCTTAACTTCGGTGTTATTATTCACAAGTCTCTGCTCTCAATAAATCCACAATAATGCACGAATATAAAGACATTTTTATCACCAAGACAATAAAAAACAGCGGCGGAAAAATATATTGATTCTTATTTTTTACTGTACACACACATACTGGTACAAATTAATATCTGCGAAGGCGAGCCTATCACTATATTTTGAGTTCTCTGACATACAGAAAGGAATTGATTTTCTAAGTTTTTAACATTTCATATCTATATATGAAATGTATGTGTATGTATGTATGTATGTATGTATTGAGTTGTAAAGTAACGTCTCATACGGAAGAGAGCTGTGACTGTGGCGCACATCTCAAGATTGCTACGTAGTATTTTCGTCGAAGTCCACCCCAGGAGACAGTACGTCATGCTCAGCGGTCGGCCTATTCCACGGCTTAATTATACGGTAACTAGTAATGTTCACTTTGTAATACTAAACCAATATTATGATAGTGAATTCCCCGAAGAGCTGGTTTCTGGAAGCTTTCATGCTAAATGAATGTGTTGTATGTGTAGGTAACTAGGCGAAGCTGCCTAGCTACAGGTACCTACTGCCTAACATGCTCAATACTGTAAATTCGTTGCCAAAAATTCATAAGCACTTGGACATAATTTAATGGGCACGTGGGCCGCGTAGAGGAGTGGCCGGGGTGGTGGCTGGCGTGCAGGGGCGCGGGGGCGCGAGGGCGCGGGGGCCGGAGGGTGTCATTTCACTAATTAACTCGTTGGGCGCGCCGCCACTCCATTACTGACTGTTTATTGTGACAATTATTCCACCTGAGCCGCCCCCGCGCCCCTCGCCCCGCACCCTCCTGCTCATCATTCACGAAGCTGCCCCGCCTTCGTTTTCAGCTGAAAATTATTTCCGTAATAACGAACGAAGTTTCCACTGAAAGTGAAGAGCGCACGTCAGAGGTCAGGTAAGGCCAGGTGCGGTCACTAGCTTATTCAATAATATGAATACATACTACATTGCCCACATCGACCATTTGCAGCATGCCTGTCGGCACCCCGGCTGACTTCCGGGAGACTTACGGGTAGTAAGAAGTCAAAAAGTAACTGGGTTCTGAAGGTCAAATAAACAAACGTTCTATTTAAAATACTAGTTATCTGCTATTTCCACTTAGAACTGTGCAAAAGATTAGACAAGTATTCAACGCATGGCACAGTCTCGGTCTACACATGTAGACCTGCCGCAGCAGTCTCAGTGGTCCGGGCGCTTGCTTGAAGCCGGACTGCCGGACTACCGGTCCGGCACCGAGCCAACCAGTTGCCGACACACATACATGATTGAAACAAATACTACAAGCATAACATGAACAACTGCTTTCCCTGCAGCTCTATCGACATTCATAACTCAAGTAACTAGATAATATTAAATGAACATCGGCCATTAGTCGGGTAACAATAAACAGTTTCTTGCTCTAATTACATCTGGCGACATACGCGACCCATTTCATACGCACACATGTGCGGCGCGGTGTGCGCACGTGTGCGTGTGTGAGTGTGCGCGCGGGTGATAAGAGGTCGCGCGATAACCCGCGCGAGGCCGCCGCTCGCTCGGGAACTTCAGCGCTACCAAACTATTGCAACAATTAGAATATTTACGTGGATGGGCGACACTTTGCATGGAACAGACATACTTGGCTGTAGCTCTACATTAGTATCCTAATCCCTCGCGCAGACTTTAAGCATCATTCGTTAAATCCACAGGGGAGAAGGGCACATTCAACGGTTGCAAGTAAAGTCTTAACCCGAGTCCGCGCCACAAACCACGAGTACTAGCAGCGCACCCCGGATTGTTTCCTGATCCTCTGCAACACAGAGCGATGTAGTCGGCACACGTGCTCTACAGGCCGCAGCACTCGCATGCGACACGTGGTCGCGCGCTGCACCGTGACTCGCGAGCTAACGACCACTTACCCACATTATTTCAAATATGAGCTCGTTATCGGTGCGCCAATAATTCTATAAATAGTTCAAGGAAAACTATGTAATATTTTATGAATGAGTGTGGCAGCGTGTCACCGTGGCGGGGTACAGCTTACAGCACACACCGCGCGCACGCCGGCGCAGGCGCATACTTGGCGCCTCTAACTGTATTTTCATTAATTCGAATTTCATATCAGCGTCGCAACGGCCGAGGGAAATTGTCCACACACACTGAGCTACCACACATTACAGCACAATCGAGTTATATGCGATCTACATAGTGATATACAGCGCGTAACATTGACCGGTGATAAAAATTGATTAGTACTACAAACCCCGGCTTAACTGCTACTACAATAATCGGTGATACCGCACATACCGCACCAGTCACACGCGGTGAACCGGGCGGCCTCTTCCACTGCGCTGGTAGCAGAGTGCGGCCTGGTCCCTGGTCAACTCCGCGGTGGCACTAGCTAGATGTTCGTGTACAGATAACGTTTCATAAGGCACAGTGTATATTCGCACGTCATAGTGTTCTTTCATACGTACTTATACTTGTGTCCAATACATACATAGTACATTATGTTAAACTTCTGTGCATATGGCTACGCGTGGTGCGTGCTGCGGGACCCGCAGCACTGTCTGTGAGAACGGTGCCGTGCTCTCTGCTCACCCGCCACTCTTCTGTTACGTTGACGGAATTGATTACACGGATTCTTTGTTTTTATTAAATGTTTGATCAAAGTAGAAATATAATTGCTTAGAACATTCACTAGGTACCTAGCTAGCTCTTATTTTGTTACTGCGAGAGCCGAACTTATTTTGTTTATGCTGTCTCTCAGTAGGAGAGTAATTTTGTATGGGTAACAATAACTGTTGGAAGAACATAGTGTTCCGTAAGTGTGTTTTAAGAACGACTAATGAATGTCATCACCACAGGGCCCGAGTCAGGGCAGGTCACGACTCGGCAGACACCCGGCGCCACTCGGCATGTGGGGCCGAAGTACCGCTCTGTACAGTCTACAGCAGATGTAGTTCAGTCAACTTCAGTCATACAATGTATTGTATCAAAGAAATAGATCTTACACCATTGGCTTAAAGTAAAGGCACAGTGATGGAGCCTATAGGGCACAGAGGGCCTTTCTACTGCGGGTATGTGGCTATGGCGGGTAGACGGTTCCCTAAGCCTTGGAAAGGGCCCCGAAGCTTATCGGCACAGCTTCCGCCCTAAGTCGGCTACTGCTGAATATGGGTGGACCGAGTACGAGCTGCCGACGGCTTTACACGGGGGTGGTGCGCTCGATGGTGCTGTACGGCGCCTCAGTGTGGGCGAACACCCTGACTGCCCAGAATAAGGCTCAGCTGCGGAGACCGCAAAGAGTCATGGCCGTCAGGGTAATACGCGGATACCGCACAATCTCAGCTGAAGCGGCGTTCGTATTAGCAGGAACACCCCCGTGGAATCTGGAGGCGAGAGTGCTCGCCGAAGTTTACTAACGAAGTGCGAAAATTCGGGCGGAGAATGTCAGAGGCCCGCCGCCTGAAGTAGTGATCGCCGCCGCCAGAGGCGCAGACTGCCATCATGAGGCTATGGGCGGAGAGACTGGAGACTTCCAGCGCCGGTCACTGGACTGTTGGAGCTATCCAGCCAGTCCTAGAGGAGTGGATACGGAGGCGACACGGGACGTTGTCCTTCCGTTTAGTGCAGGTATTATCGGGGTATGTTTTGACAAATACCTGCACACAGTAGCAAGAGGGGAGGCGACCCCCATGTGTCACCAGTGCAGTTGCAACCAGGACACGGCCCTGCACACTCTCGAGCAGTGCCCTGCCTGGGAGGGGCAGCGCCGTGTTATGGCGGCAGAAATTGGGAAAAACCTGTCACTGCCGGCCATTGTTAGGGCAATCGTTGGGCATGGGAGGTGGTTGCGTCAGTTCTGCGAGGATGTTATCTCGCAGAAAGAAGCGGCGGAGCGGGACAGGGAGGCAGACTCTCGCTGACCCGATTCGTCGCAGAAGGGCAGGACGGCGCAGGCGGCGAAACGCCGACTTGATGCGTCCATAACAGGGGTCAGCGGACGATAGATCAGGGACTCTATCGTTCATTCTGCACGGCCCCTGGAGTTTTGGTGATATCCCAGTGCACCCGGACATCGCCAAAGGAGAAGGGAGCCCGGAGGCGGGCAAAGAAGAAGGAACCCAGAAGTGGGCCACGCTGGATGGGTCGCGAATGTCATCGTAGCAGTTCTCGCGACCCACCCATCAAGGCGAAAGTAAGTGCACAGGCGGAGTTTTTAGTGTAGTAAAAAAAAGGTTAGGCTTCACAAACCAGACGTTAGGCTTGCCTGGCTTGCGGCGTGCCTCCTAGAGTAAAATGGTCCCGGTTAATTTTGACGCAGCCAACATTTTGTCGAGTTAATTATGTTCGTTACCAGATCCAACCTAGTTGTAAGTGATATCGCTGTGCCACCGCCCGAGGTGTGACCGCGGGCCCGGCCGGGCGCGCGGTGGCCGCCTAATTAACGGAGCGCGCAAATGAATTAGCGGCTTCTCCCCCTATCACACAATTAGATGAGTGCGGCTGTCACGAGCTCCCGCGCCTGACGTCAGCACCCCCCGCCCTGTGACGTCACCCTCACCGACCCGACCCCCAGTCACCACTCACAAGTGATTGTTCAGGAACGCGAGCTGCATCCTGCATCAATGGGGTTGTGAACGCAAAGCTTAGCGCAGATATCGCTGGCGGCGCAATGGCTGCTGTCAAATAGTTTTTGCTTTGTTTACATCACGTTTTTTGTTATTTTTTGTGATTGAAGTGGTATATCATCGTTATTGATAATATGATTGTCCCTGGAAGCTTAAGGAATTGAAAGACGAACTAAAAAAATGAGGAGCAGGGATAAATGCAAAGAAAACAAATCTAATGAGAGACAGTATATAGTAAAATATTTTTCATCGGTGATCAAGATATCTTTTTAGCTGTAACGAATTAATTTTACTTGACTCATGGTAGTAAAATTTACGTTTACATTACTTTAATGTGTTGGTATTCTTTACGTTTTAGGTTAGAAGTTTTATTTTATTTTCGGCATTCAAAGCCCTCAAGCTTCTGAAGGCCAAGCAAATGACATTCCTGCTGTAGAACTTTATCAATACGTTAATAGCTCCACTATATCGCCGAAGATTGCCAAGCAATATGATTAGAGTTACTTTGACAGGTACATTACATAACCTATAAATATGTATAGCCATTTTCCAGTAGTTTTTAGCTTTGTATCTTTGGGCAATAAATAAACACTGGGATTGGAACATCCTGGTACAGCACATGGAGGCGTATTTCGAGATAAATAAAATTTACTGAATGATAGGTTACAAAATGTATGGATTTGACAGCTTTCAATAGCCATAGCGACGATGCGCCACCTATCGTGAAAAAATGGCAGTTCACATACCCATTGCGTAACTCCAATCATCGTAATCTCCTTTAGCTACAATAGCTTATCGATGATTAGAAAACGAAGTCAAAGTCAAAGTCAAATTTATTTATTTCAATTAGGCCAGTAAGCGGCACTTCTGAACGTCATACATATATGAATTAAAATTTACAAGTAATAAAAATTTATTCTACCGTGCATTCGGAAAAGTAGCTTGTTATGGAGAAGAACGCACAAGAAACTCCATACTTACTCTTTTAAAAAAATAGGTGTTTTACAATATTTATATAAGTAGGTACATACATTAATAAATTCATATATGTGAGGACGATGCTCCCAAAAAATCACTACACACTATACTACGTACAGGTATAAAGTAATTAAAGCATTAACAGGTAAATTTATTAAAATGATAAATAGGAACATGGTTCTCACATACTTACAAATATTGCAAACATAGGTTAATTACCTAATTCAACAACAACGTAACAGTGTGTGAGTCAATTTATAAAAAAAAAGAAAATTAATACAATAACTATGAATAGGAATATAAATTTGCAAATTTGATTTTGTCTACAATAAAGATTACCCTATGGAGCAGGACCAGCATGTTTCCAAGCATTCTTATCTTGAATATAATCATCTAGTTTGTAATATGCTTGTTTACAAAGTGTGCTTTTAACTAAAGTTTTAAATTTACTTTCATTTAGTTTTAATAGAAACGCCAGTTTAGTGAGATTTGTGAATATTATGCAGAGCATATACCCGGTGATACAGACAGGTGTGTCACCTGGCGGAAGCTCTCACATGAGAGTAGCAACTGCCGTACCAGTAGCCAGCACGTTACGGGCTCACCCACAGCTACCTACTCATCTGCTGGCGCGTGCTACTCGTAGAACTGAATGGAACATCGCTGTTTAGGAGAGCCATCGATAAACTAAATAATTTACATCTGTATAGTGGGTACTCTGTCGACCTCTATGAATAATATTGCTACATGTATTTATTATTTATTTATTATTATTTGACAATAATATACTTTATTGTACACCACAAAAAAAATACAGGCTAAACATTTACAAAAACAATTGTACATTGGGTCACATTACAATGGGTCTTATCGCACCGGGCAATCTTTTACAGACAACCTTTGGATGGATTGAACGAGAGAAGAATTTAGGGTTGTCAGTATATAAAATATATAAATAATATTACCTAGACTTATCAATCAAAAATCAAATCAAAATGTTTATTTGCCAGAAATACAAAGTTTTGAAGGGAAGATGTTAAGGGTACACTAGTCGAAAATTCTTCCATACAAACGTAGTCTTGGGATTATTCCACTGTTTGACAATGTACGTTCGAAATAAAAAGTGATATCAATTTGTCTCATCATTATCTAGCCCTGTATGGAAGCAAAAAAGTAAAAAAATAAAATATTTGAAAGTTACGAGCGTCGGAAGTTCCACATTTCGACACTAATTTTAACGCATTTTTGGGCGCGAATAAATACCATAAGATAACGGAAAATTGCAAAACTGCCTCCATACAGGCATAGATTAGTAGTTCAACAATGCAAATAATTTTATTTTGAACAGATAGATTTAGTCGTTTTTTCATAATACCTAGACTGCCAAAGGTCTGTTTATAAAATTTCGCGCGCTGGGTTTCGTCCTAAATCATTATATATTTCGCTACAAATTTGCAAAAGTGTGTATTCGTACGCGAACTAGCTTCCTACTGCTCATCACAGCATCTATCTCTTCCGCACGTGTTGTCGGTTGATACAAAATGCATTTTAACCCCGCGCACAAAATAGTTCGTGCCGTTGACTAGTGTAACCTTAACATAAAAAACTTAATAACATAGAATACAAACATACAATACTTCATAATATAGGTACTACTAAATATTAAATATTATGACAGAGAAAGGAAATAGAAGGTAGATATGAAGGTAGGTAGTGAACACGGTATTTTAGTATCTTACTAGTTAAATACCAACTTCACTAGGATGCGCTGGCTGATTCTGTTTGACAACATAGACAGAGACAGCGCGTCAGTCGTAGACATTCTTTGTATTCTTGATTTAACGTACAACAGCCGACAGCTACAGAGAAGGGAACTAATGAGGTCGTTACTATAAATAATAGTGAGTCTGACCGTATACACGTACAGTACAGGGAGGTCGAAGTGTGGCGCACACAGGGTGCGACGCATGACTCCCGGGGTGACGTCACAAGCTGTTTTACTATTGGAGAAAGAGTGTGTATGTCAAGCGACATTCGGTTCATCGTAGTGATTGTAAGACAATTATTACACTGTTCTCTAAGGTTATAAAGAGTGTTTATATAAGAAGTTTACGTTTAAGAGCCTAAACACAGTAGAAATGTAGAGACACAGAAACCAGACATTAACTGGGATATTTCAAGGGTGGTTCTACAATTAATTTGCAAGTTCAATGTCACCTTGTATAGCAGAAGTAGCGAAAACTAAATCACTGAACCCTTAAGCAAATCAATATCGACTTATTTTAACGACATTGATGATTACTACTCTGAATCAGTAGCTGCACTAGTTTCAAATGATTACAATTAGCGAGGCTTAATTGAGACGTATCTCGTACTTATTATTAATGTTATTGACTGGCTGACATTATAAACTCGCCGTGAATCGTGGCTCTCATTCCACACTCGACCGTGGAACAATTTATGATCTAGTTCGGCCGTGAACTTGCCGATTTTACCAAACGTGTCTGCTTATAATATTCAATACTATTCGAGTTCCAATACATAGCGATGTCGCCCAAAGAGGTTAATATTACTTTATAATTTACATAGCCACACTGTTGCTACGAAACTGACCAATGTATTAAAATAAAATAGGGCCATGAATTCCGTTGTGTATAAATTAGAATTGGAAATTTACAAGTAGGTAGATATTGTACACAAAGTGAGCAAATGTGGGCTCGCTCGGATTGTGTGACCGCTGACGTCGACTGACCGCGAGCTTCACGCTGTCACATCATAGTGCTGTCATATCGTGCAGGAAAGGCTGGTACTGATACACGTTCGTAGTTGCAAAGTTAACACCGAGTCTGCGGCTCATACAGTACAAGGCTCCAACAGCACTAGGACGCTCCTAAGTCATCACTTTTTATAGAGGGTCATTTGTTTCGGTGAGTTTAGGGCTATGTTGTGTCGGAAACGTTAAGATATCGTGAGGTGAAATGAGTAACTGTATCTACCTACTTATACGATACGATACAACTAATGAGGTAAACGCCACCAGTTTGTAGTTCGCACCAAATTCTATGTTTTCCTCAAGCGCGAGCCGCTTTAAGTACCTAGTTTATAGTTTCGATAGAAAGTTGATTTGACCAGTTGACCACAAGATGTCCACCGTAAAATTCAATTTATTAACATAATTTAAAATAATTTAATTAAAAACATTCCGACGGAATCACTGCCAGTGAGTGGGACACCGCATTGGACAAGTACTGGCGGTTGGCGGTGCCGCATCTCTCAATATATCACAAAGAAGAAAAATAATGGTGGCAGACCCTTAGCGAATATTAACTGGTAGTTCATTATACAGGTATTATCTCCAATACACACAAATTCATCATGCTGATAATAATCAGGTTAAACTTGCGTCCGTGCTACGAACTGTTGAGGAGTGCCCTCATGAGGAGACAATTCTGGCTGCAGCATCAATGATTACTTCTATCATTTTGGTGTATTGTGTTTAGAACTGATCAATAAGCATGCAAAATTTTAAAGTCTTATATGGTTTGCGGATGAAGTTGATAAAAAAAAACGCAAAGAAACGGACAACTTTCGTACTCGTACAAAAAAGCTTGTAATAAGATAATTACCCTCTTTCGGCAGTCGGGTAAAGAATTATAAAAAAAATTGTGAATATCATAACGTGATGAGTGTAGTAAAGGGCGCGTGTCCGCGTGCTAAGCTATTGACCTCCAAACAGCGTGGTCGCCGGGGTTCGTGGCTCGGGGTTAGTGGCTCGGGGAGCTCATGGCTCGTGGCTCGGCCGAGGGTGGCTAATGTGCGCCATTCGTTAGCGCCGCGCCCGCACACTACTCATCATAATTACGACAACTGTGGGACGTCTAACAACCGCGCCGCATGCACGTCGCTCCACTGTGCAAGAACGGCGACACTGCCTAATAGGCTTTTCTCAGTGTATTTCCTAACTGAACTTAAACTTTCACCCTTCATGTTCAGATGTATTTCGAAGCAGGCCTCCATGTGCTACGAATCAACTCCGTCATAATTTAGACGTCCAAATTCAATGCGAAGAATGCGTGAAGGACGTCACTCATAAAATGATGTTTGCTTAGTAAAGAACCTGCTACCGCGCCTACAGTGTGCGCCGTCGCCGTGCGGCGGTTAGTATTACTAGAGGGCTGAACCCGATATGATGTTTATTGTGCCTGAATTGATATTGTGCTATTGTAAGTGAAGCCAGCGATGGCTGGAGTTTCGCTGAGGGCGTGGAATGATCCCGTGACGTGTGTAACTCGACCGGCCTTCGTATGCCCTGCCGACCTAGTACATTGTAGTGCATAGTGATAGTCTAGCTCGCTACACAGGTTTCGTAGAACTTGTATTACTTAATATGTGTGTCCATAATGACATCCGCATTTGTTTGTTTTTCGCAGACAACACTTTCATAAATCTTCTTATAACTGTACTTACTGTACGTATACGTACCACAGTCGGCATATGGTCGGCATACTAAGCAGAATCAGAAATCATCAATTTTCAGATTTGTTCGGCAACAGTCCAATGCCATTAAATGCATTATTTATTGAACTTTCAAATATGTAAATCATAGAACTAGCTATGTTCAAGCTTTACATTCAAGCAAAAGTTCCATGTAGAAATGTAAAAGTAAATACTTATGAACCCGCATTCAAGTTCCCTCTCAACTGTTCTGAGTGACAGAGGTCGCTAGACAATCGTGTATGAACTGTGAGGAGCAGTCGGAAGGGGTTGTGTCGGTGGAGGAGCGGGGCTGGGGGCGCGCCACAGGTCGCCAGCCGCGCGCCACAGGTGGAGGGTGGCGGCGGTCCCGCGAGCCGGGCGCGCTCCCTTCACCAAGCGTTTATCATAATTGTGACGAGCCCTCACTAATGATGTCACCGAATTGTACCGCGCCAACAGACAGACTGTCGCATTGATGAGCAAACGTATGGCTTTATTGTGGACGTAAAGTGTTGGAGCTGACAAATTGGCGGAGGAGGCTCGTAATTTTTACGGTGCCAAATTAATTTTAAGATCGTCATCCGGCTCCCAGCAGTCAGTTCATTGACTACAGTTCAAAATACTGCGAGTGATAAAAGTCAATAAAACAATATTTATATTCGTCACGACAGCCGCGGTCGTCGGTCGGTCAGCACCGGAAGGGGTAGGCGGCGACGTATGTGCCGCATGCCACCCGCAAAATATGTCAATGTGTTCGCACTCCGCACTAGTAGGAATATGCAGATATCGCCGAACGAGAAACAAAGTCGTCTGCTTATATAACACGCCATATGCATTTAATATGTTTGATGAGGAAATCTGCAGATGTCCGCTACTGAAGTACGTTAATAGCGCCCAGTAAGATAGAACAGAAGATCCACTTCTAAAACAAAATAATAATAACGAATCCATTATGTACTACACGGACACTCTCGAGCTGATCGGGGATCGGAGCGGCATTTCATACACACGAGTCAAGTGGTTACAAGTTGATGTTCCAGGTTCCAGGTAGACTAATGATACGTCCACAAGACTGTATGCTACTCAAGAGATAACTGCGATATAATACTATAAAATGGCGCCTGCAATCGCCTGCCGGTGCAGCCCTAAGTACAAAAAAAAGTAAGCCAGTGCCGAGTACCGACCGCCACATTACGAGCTTACACACCTGGTCCCGGGTGCTGACGCCTCTATCTTATCAGCATAAACTCAATAATAAACTTTGTAACATAGATCATGAACTGAATCAGAAGCCATCAAGTCACCAACTGTAGGTGGCCACATCTGCCGAATGGACTGATGTAATAAGTGATAAAGATAACGAATCGTGAATATATCACGATTCCTCATCATCATCGATTTAGCCGAAAGACGTCAATTGTTAGAGATAGGCCTCTACATACATATTGATGATTTACGATTGTGAAGGAAATAAATACATGTTGGTCGCATGTAGACTGGTCCTTCTGGCAGTAGTGTGCAGTAGCGAGGCTGTGACGCGATGACGTCAAAGCGGCGGCGGCGGCGCACAGTGGCCAATTTCGAGGAATTAGCGGTACGAAAATCATAATTCTCAAGTTGAGGGTAGGTTCAAAAAATACTTTAATCTGTTTAGTACTATCTACTACACAATACATATTGACAAAAAAGTCATTAAGCCAATACTTTGTGTGTTATGGTACGTCCAAGTTATCATAGAATTGATTTGATTTTTCGCAACATACTACAGCTGCCTGAACATTTTATTTTTATATTCAGGGAACGCCACTAATTTAACAAATCGTGATCTATTCAATTATCTCTTGGAAGGTCCCCCAATTAAACCGACAACTAAACAATCAAAGGACAAGCTATTGTATTATGTTCTAGAAGTGATTGGCATATATATGACATGGACAACATAAGGGATGATTGAATATATCACGATTTGTTAAATAAGTAGCGTTTCGCAGCATACTACAGCTCCCTGAAAATTAAAATTAAATTTTCAGGGAACTAACTTTTAACTTTTTATAACTTCGTATCAGACGACGACGAGTCGTCTTTTTTAACTTTTTTCTTTGACTCCAGCTGTTAAAAAGGCTGTCGAAAGGTAAAATTGTAGTTGAAAATTCAATGTCATAATAAAAAATTATTTTACAAAACAACTTTGAAAAATTTATCAAAAATATTACACGAAATGATGCACAATTTTTTTCAAATCCTACAAATCGATAACTATTTAGCACAATGTACTAACTTTAAGCAGAATATCACAATCAAAATAAAGATAGTTCACTTATTCGCACAACTGATAACTTGGACGTACCATAACACACAAAGTATTGGCTTAATGACTTTTTTGTCAATATGTATTGTGTAGTATATAGTACTAAACAGATTAAAGTAATTTTTTAAACCTCCCCTCAACTTGAGAATTATGATTTTCGTTCCGCTAATTCCTCGAAATTGGCCACTGTGCGGCGGGCGCGCGCGACGCTTCATTAATTGCTGCGCCGGATTGTTTGCCGCGAAAGTGAATAGCTTGCACTGTTGCGTCGCGCGTCGGCGTCGAGCTCGCACATTACGCTGATGTCTGGCGCGCACTCGTAGAGACAACATGGACGCCACGCGCCAAGACCACTCAGTAGCGTGGGCAGACAGTTAAAATGTTTGTTGATTGATGTCGCCAATGCATACTAGTACGCTCTGTGCAGCCTGTATGTTGGTATCACACTGTAGATACTAACTATAGGCTGAAAAAAATCTCTTTATTGTTGTGTTTCCAATCTTACTAATTTCACAAGTTATAACGAGACAGTTTGTATGTTTGAATGTTTAGATTAGGTTAGTTTTTACCCGACTGTCGAAGGAGGGTAATGTTTTTATCAGTCTATGTATGTATGTATGTTTGTTCCTATGTGGCGTTCTAGAGATCGAACGCGTAAGCCGATTTTGATGATTCTTACGTCAATCAATTCGTCTTAACCCTGCGATGTCGCTGGATACATTAAAATTGGAAAATATAAAAAAGGCGGCTTTTGGGCGCCATTTTGTGGGGGCCCAAATTTTGTTTTTCTTCCAAACCTCTTTGTGTGGGGTGTTAAAATAAAGGGTTTTAAGAGGTGATTTCAAAAATATATAACACTTAAATGTTTAAATGTACATAATTCTAAAAAAAAACTGAATAGTTATAAATAAAAAAGTTAATTAAAAAAATCAAGAAACCCGACTGCTTGAAAAGCGAACTAAAAAGATGTAAACAAGAAGAAAATCATGCTGTGCAGTCGGAGGATACATCTGGTTTTGGTCAGCTAGCTCGCGAACATGTATCCTCCGACTGCACAGCATGATTTTCTTCTTGTTTACAGCTTTTTATTATTAATCTATCACGCCTCCACCACTACAGCCTATTTGTATGATACACGCGTGCCGATAAAAACGTATCTGATGTTTGAACCTGGGTATGACTTGGATATTTTTTATCCCCGTAGAACAAACCGAGGTACTTAACACGGGTAAAGCGGTTGGCAAAAGCTAGTGATGATATAATGCCCCATCCTCTTTAAACCTTCAACGTTAAATTGTATATTCGTTAATTTTTAAATGAACAGGATACAAAAAAAAAAGATATTGACCGTTTTTGGCCTTCAGAAGTTAAAAGTCCAAAATAGATTATATTAGGCGTTTAAAACTTCTGATATTTGAGCAGTGGTGGCCCAGTGGTTACGGCCCCGACTCACGAAGTTTGAACCCGAGCAGGTGCTTTACTTTGTGTAATTTATTGCATCACCACTGCTCTAAAAACGGTGAAGGAAAACATCGTGAGGAAACCGGCATGTTCTAGAACCAAAATTTCAAAGACATGTGACATCTACCAATGAGCACTGGGCCCGCGTGGTGGATTATAATAGCCCACTCCCTCTATGAGAGGAAAACTGTTTCCCAGCATGAAATACTTCTGAAGGCCAATTTCTTTGGGGTTCCCCAGACTCGCTTGTTGATTTTAATAATGTTGTAGAACTCGTTTACTTGCCGAAGCAGAATAATAATAGTTCGTAGGCGACGACCTCCATCGCGCTAATAGTCAGCATCTGAAGTGAGGCGCGATGAATTGAATGACCTGCATGATTTGTGGATACACACATTTTTACACAAATTGAAAGTGTACTTGAGTGGCGTCCGCTTGACAACTGGAATATAGAACACGCAGAAGAAGGAGTAGTTTAGGAATCTTACAGAAATATCTTATCATTACATTGTCTCACATTGCATGTAGGACTGCATATAGTCTAGATCTTACTGCTCCATATATACAATTTGGTGTCACAAGACCACCGTTGTTCTAAGTTCACCCCTATGTGAGCTTATAATTGTACGTCAGAGGTAACAAAACAAATTAATAAAAGCTGGACTCTTAGACTATTGAATCTACATGCTACGCTAGGCCAGCTGGTGAAGGAATCACCACCGTCTTGAAGCTAACCTTCTGTTCTTACTGCAGTGTGTCAGATCTCCACGCGCTGTAACTAAACAACGGGTGTTAGTGTTAAACACTCGCTTGTGATCTGCGGCGATTTTATTTGCCTTGTTAACTAAACACACAAATAACGATAAAGTGGCGGTTTGTAGATCGTTTGCGTTTCATGAAATCTGACTCGCTTGCTACCACAAATTATACAACTGCTGTTTCGACAGGCATATTTTATTTAGCTTTAGTATGCCAACGATGATGATGACAAATTTTCTATACAAAAGCGGTCAAACCGCCTCACCTATATAGTTTTTTTTAAGTTGTAGTCGTACTGAATCTTCTACCTAATTTCAAGCAAACAAAAATAAAAGCAACTTGAGCAATAAAAAAATTGATTCACTTACAATAATAACTACAAAAGATAGACAGCGATCGAATATTTGATTATTTTTTTGAGGCTTCTCGAGAAGTCTAGTGAGCTGATTTAAATATATTTACACTAAGTAACAGCTCAAGCCTGATAGATAAGTTTTTTGTGCGCTCGTCGTGCTCGTGCTCGTGCTTGTGCACGGAGCGGAGCGGAGCGACCGAACGAAGAAAAAACTTGATCGGTCCACACTCGCGGCTAGCGAGGTCGCGGAGAAAGCGGCTGCAGTATAGAGTTTAATAGTGATACAATAGTTAAATGATCGCTTGTTCGTTACGAGAGCAGCTCAGTAGCGTGAAGGGGTGTGCACATGTGTCGCGCATGTTACGTCTGGGAGCTCGTGCGCGGTGCGCCGCTTGGAGACTATTATCTCACTGTTTTGTATGCCTAATATGATTAGTTGCTAAAAAGAATATTAAATTATTCTGTGATGATAACCTTCGCACTTTGTCTCATTTACGATTATTCCTAACGGAACCGAATTGTACCTACTGAGTGCTAACATATTGAGTTGACGCCTCATTCGGAATCTTTTCTGTTTTTTACGATAGATATTTTTTTCGAGGACTCTAAATGTTTTAATAGTTTCTTTTTTATTAAATTATTTGACAAAATAATTTGCATACTTACCAACTAAACTATACTAACTTAGGTATACTAAACCCATGACTAAACCTAACTACGTACACATATATGAAAAAGAAAGGTAGGCCTAGGCGTCGAAGTAATCCTCTACATCGCTGTCTTTCGGAAAAGTGTCCAGAAGACTTTGATGGCTATTTGGTTTTGTTATTGCATTTAGTGTTTTTTCGTTACAGTTTTTCATTTTTGCAAGCACATGTAGGCACATAGATAAGTATTTACATGCTTACAGTGAATTGTGGCACATCTAATAGGTACCAGCGTGTGAACATTCGTACATATGTTCTTTTACAGACTTACAGCTGATGACACGAGGTTGGGTTCAAGCAAGGAGGACATGTTCGACACGAAGTTACAAAGATACGCGAAGTTTTCTGTTATGACGTGGACTGGAGACCGAAAGAATGGTGGCGAGTGGGCCAGTGTGGTGGGCCAGCGTGGGCAGAGGGTGACTGGGCGCGGAACAACAAAACAAACAGGACTTGTTTGACTACGGGTAGTCGACTGACACTAATACACGCAAATTGACTTCGTTTGTTCCGATATTACTTTGCTGCTTTATTTTTTGTGAAGGGAATTTTCATCCAATTATGAAATTCAATGTTTACTGCTATGTTCAACGTGAGTTTCAAGATGGGAACCTACATGCGACGGACTCTAGACCCCGATAATCTTTACTTCCTGTGTCGATCGGCGCACATCTGGCGCTCCGTTGGCGGCGGGCGATGTGTGCCGATCGGTGACTACAGCACTTAGCAACATGCGCACATACTCCAGCTTATTAGACATGTAACATCACGCCCACTTATCCCGAAGTGTAAGGTAGAGGTACAGGTAGCCACATAGGGCAGAGGCAGAGGGCAAGCCTTACCGTTACTGAGCAGACTTCGAACTGTTAATTCTAAAAGAAACACCCATTAACTATACCCACTACCCAATATATTGACCAAATTAGGAATCGAAACTGAGACAAGACCTTTGTCCGTAGCTCAGACGAGGCATTCCAGTTAACAGTTGGTTATTACTACATAATCACAGTTGTAATAACCAAAACGTGGTAAGCAGAGTACATACAGACTGGCATTGGTATCGTTTGGGACAGTAGTTGATAAAATATCTGTATTGTTGACAGTTACTAACGCTCACCACTCAGCTTATCAGCTAGTAGGTCATCGGTCCAAGGGGTGCAGATAACAATGAGCTCAAGGGCTTGCGTTCAATTTTACGACTTGTATTGCTCATACCCCGTCACCGACCAAGGGTATTTTAGAAGCGAATAAGTGATTATTTGAAGAGGATGGGATAGGAAACCTGTGAAAACCAGGAAATCTACAGAGTTAAGGGCTTATTCAGGCAATGTGTGAAATGATAATTCTAACTTTAATCAATGCACACATTGCCTAGGAAATGCATATTCATATTTGTATACAATTCCTAAATGGTTCATAGAAATGTGTTAAATAAAAGAATTAACGAATAAATAAATACAATATACTATCAGTATGCAAAACTTGTTTTTATTAAGATTTTCAGTGCAATATTTTCATTCCTGTAATGAAATAATAATTGGTCACACATTATAAAACATAATAATTCTTTAAGACTTCATCATCATCATCATTTCAGCCGAAAGACGACCACTGCTGAACATAGGCCTCCCCCAAGCGTCGCCACATTGACCGGTCCGTAATAAGACTTAGTAACAATTAATAATAATCAGTTAAACAATAATCAGTATCTTGTCTCTACCAACTGGGGAGCAGCACCCGATGTTCTTCGGTCAACTGGCATGTTGCCTCTCAGCTGGTGAATTCACGTGTCTTGTGTTGCACCGATCCGCACATGCTAAGCAAGTTGACATCGCCCTAAATGAGACGTGCCAAATTAGATCGGGTTGCCTCAAACCGACTCCGCTCAACAAGCTATACCCGTTGGCTGATATTGCACCACCAATAGTACGAAGGGATGTCGCATGCCCGTTTATGAAAAAATCCCGGAATCCGATTCCCGACATCCCCTCTATGATCTTACAACTCCACAACCCCGGGTAGACTTAAGTGTCGGAAGAGTTGTCTTCGATGCACACGGGCCATCCACCACCTGTAGTGAGAAGCAAGTTGTGAAAAGAAGTTCACCTACCACCACCCGACTTCTTGAAACCCCAGGAACACCTGCCACGTGGACGTGAACTTACAATTTGGCAAAATGGGGTTTTATAGACCCGTCTACCGTCCGATACTCAGTATGAGTGCGGTGCCGTTTTATAAAATATGGCACACATGGTGGTGTGTCCCAAGTGTCCATATCTGCACTTTGGAAGACGTTATGCTCGCCACTGGCGCTGCAAGCGGAGTGGCCAACTACTGGGTACCAAAATTTATAAAGAGTTCTCCATCGACTCGACGAAGTCAAACAATCAACACAAGTGTCCTGACCCAAAGACACAGGTCTCCTCTCTGTGAGAGGGGATGGGCCATAATCCATCACGCGGGCCCAGTGCGGGTTGGTGGATCTCACATGTCTGCGAATTTTTTGGTTCTAGGACATGCCGGTTTCCTCACGATGTTTTCCTTCATCGTTTTTGAGAGCAGTAGTGATGAAATAATTTACACAAAGTAAAGTGCCTGCCTGGGGTTCGAGCCAATGACCTACAACTTGTAAGTCGCGGCCGTTACCACTGGGCCACCACTGCTACCTTGTAAGTCACGGCCGTTACCACTGGGCCACCACTGCTACCTTGTATAACGCGGCCGTTACCACTGGGCCACGACTGCTACCTTGTAAGTCGCGGCCGTTACTACTGGGCCACCACTGCTACTCGAGATCTGTATTTACATTTACAACTCCACAACCCAGTAATTGGGTAACACGATACCCCTTGGAAAGACTGGTGTCAGATTTCCTGGCTTCTGAATCCTGACTATCTGTAACGACTATCAAAGATTTACAAATAACAGTTGGGAACAGGATTACCGTGCTTGCCAAGTCACGACGGGTGGGGACGCCATAGGTTTTCGGATGGTGCCGGTCTTCGGTGCTTGTGCGGCGTCTCCCCGCAGACCATGGCCAACCTTTCGTCTTGTGCCGCATGTCCTGTTGTCTGTTCACCTGAGGACCTTATGACTGCGTCAGCGGAGGGCGTTGCCGTGGCTGAATTCTGGGCCAGGCAAAGCATTTAACTAAAAAGAGTCTGTTTGTCATCGACACGCTAAAAAGAAGATAGTTTTCCGATTGATTTTCGAAATTCTATAGATTTCTTAGGAATTGTATAGAATTTCCGATTTCATACATTGCCTATAACAGGTAATCGAAATACAGATCAGCAATCTTTCGTATTTTGCCGGTTTTTAAGCAGTAAGTAGACCAAACCTATTCCATAATTGATTCGTCATCAAATGTAGCAGAGAACCGATTACAATAGCGTACAATTTGGCTGTAATTCGGTGTTGTGATGGAGTTACACATACTGTAAGTCGGCCGGTCGGGGCTCGGGGACTCGGGGCGACACATTTGTGAGTCAATGTTGCTGGCGCCGGCCAAGCTGTCTCATTTGAATGGACACGTGAGACACACGTACTCGTAGGTACTGTGTCCGCATAGCATCCATCATCTGTGCCATGTATGTAACCAAAACGTACAAAGTAAACATTAAATTATATAATGTAAGGTTTGTATGTTAAAGTCACAAGATACTGAAAACAAAGAGCTTCTACAATCTTAATAAAAATGGTAGCACACAGTCTAATAAGACATTTTGTCACACTGTCGACTGTTTAGAAAATATTGCGATGAGGCTCTGATATAAAATGAAAACTCAATTTTACGGGGTGGCAGAGTTCGCCGATTCGTAGATTATCTTTAAGTGCACATCCAATCAGCTTTTAAAATAATTTTCGAACAAACCCGCAAGACTATCGACAACCATAGCCGTTCCTAAAAACCAGAACCAGAAATCGTACCGACCAACAGAAAGGTGCCGAAACGATAAAGCTCGAAGAGTCCCAAAGAAACGATTCTTTAAGTGCGTTAGATTCAACTGAGGTGTTACGAGATCTTTTAAAAGCCTACTGAAAGTTTTGTATAATCAAAATTAAAAGATAAATACATCGAAATGACATTGTTCGTTTGTGCCGTGTTCAAGCGAGTAACCTCATGGCTGCGCCGAATCCCCGCGGCTGTGGCGAGTCTGTTTGCTCGGCAAAATGGAGTAATGGTGTGTGGGCATGTCAACTCTGACACACTTTCAGCGTGTTTGGTCAAGTGCACACGTGTGCCCCCCTGTCCCCTGCACCCCGCCCCGTGGCGTGCCCCTCACGGGAACTCGAACAAATGTTATATAGAAGGAGCACTTTTAACTGTCTCTACACTCGCAGTTTCAATTCCGTAACTTATAAAAAACATCATTATATCAGCCTGAAGTGCCCCATCCCTTCCATTTATCGAAATATCTAAACAAATATTTTAAAGAGGCATAAAGTTTATTTTAGGATTGGTTGTAATGTAGTACCTAAGTATGCTCTGGCATTTATTACACATCCTTTTACGAACAATATTTCACGAGTAGTAGTAGCTTGATAGGGTAAACCACCCTATCACTGACACCCCACCTGTTATTGGCACTCCTGAGTTTATAGGCTAAAAATAGGCAATCCATAGATTACGCAATGTTGAAATTTCTATGCCAGTCATAGGATTTTATAATTTAGTGAAAGTATATGATTAATTTCTATTTCACTGGATGAAACAACTCTTAAAATAAAGATTAGAATATTTCCTTCAATATCATTATAATGTTGTATGCATTAGTTCATTTCAATATGATTTTCTGGGCATTTGATTACGGAGCTAGGGGAGACACTGTCTTATAGTGCCAATAACTGGTTATCTTCCCCTACTAATACCCAGTGCTCTAAGATGTGTTTAGTTTTTCACGTTTGAATTCGCGGGCAGGAGCTGTGTTTAGAATATTGGAAGCATTGGGCCTGCTGTGTCTAGTTATTATGCTTCGGCCAGTGCCGTCTTTACCATGAGGGCACACGTGGCCCGTGCCCAGGGCCCCCATCCTCAGGGGGCCCCGAAGGGCCGACGATTTATCTTACATTTATTCTCAAAACTTTTTTATCGGGCACACCGGCACAGTAACAGTGCGAGCACCCGGGTCGAAAATAAAATCAATTTAACCAAATGAAGGCAAAATCAAGTCAAACTTGGCCTTTTTAGGGTTCCGTACCTCAAAAAGTAAAAAACGAAGGAACCCTTATAAGATTATAATAATACATTACATACCAAAATTAACTCTAATTTTCAACTTTTTTTATTTTTCGGAATTTTGCCTTTACTTGTGCTGTAAGACCTTGTTTTGAGTAATGGTTACCAATTGTAGTGGAGAGCGTTCATTTTTGCAGCTTAAGAGAATAAAAAACCGGCCAAGTTTGAGTTGGAACCGCGCACGAAGGGTTCCAACAATAATCGCAAAAAAACGGCAAAAAAATCACGGTTGTTGTATGGAAGCCCCACTTAAATATTTATTTTATTGTTAATAGTATTTGTTGTAGTATGTGTCAGGCGGACAGACGGGCAGTGGAGTCTTAGTTATAGGGCCCCGTTTTTACCCTTTGGGTACGGAACCCTAAAAATAAATTGCGAACAAGAATGTTACAAGAACGATTAAGTAATTTGTCAATTATATGCATAGAAAGTGATATCCTTTAAAAAAATTTACTCTGCTATGAGGAATAATAGAAGATTTTGTTTAACAGAAAGCCCGAAAGAAACCACTATCGTAATAGTAACCAAAAATCCAGCAGCAATACTAATATCATTAATGACTTTATATTATATATTTGATTACCCATAATAATAGAAGATCATAGTAGGTAGAAAAATGTTACTATAAATCGCTTTCTTTACTTTCCAAAAGAGCCCCAAATTTTTGTGTGCCCAAGGGCTCCGGCAGAGTTTAAGACGGCCTTGGCTTCGGCTGTGTTTCTCTAATGTATTAGAAGACTCGATGCAAATATTCTGTTACTGTTTGTCGACTGGCCTCGGTAACAATCGGCCGTTGTCCCGAGCCGATACCGCGATGTTCGTAGTATACGGTATAGTGTCCGGCCGGAGCTCCGGGGTGCTACGTGCCGACGTCACACGACACGTTACGTTCATTGCTATGCTAATTAATTTATATGAAAGTAACTGTTTTCTTTGTTGGCCGTTTTAACGTAGATTTTCAGAAAACTACTTTAAATTATCCTCAACTAGGTATGGATAGCAAAATGATCAATATGATAATGAAAGTAGATTTACTTTTTAGGGCTCTGAAAATAGTGCTGAGTAATTATGATTTCGATATAACCGATACGTCATGCTCACTGGCACAAATATTACATAGAGACAAAGTTGGTACAGAAACAGAAAAGTAAACCTTTTGCCACATATCTTACAGAAGAAACTATAAACGGCGTGACAAAAACTTTGCAATCACACAAATAGTGCCGAGCTCCTTGCCTACATCTGTACCGAGTAGGTGCTTCAGAAACCTCAAACTTTTGACATTTCTAACCGAATGGATTCCTCGTCAACTTAGGTTTGGAGCTGACCCGTTAAAGTAAAATACAGATTCGAATGGTTGAGTAGATGCTAAAGAGCGGTTACCTACAACTATGTTGTGGCTGAAACCACGTGGTCACCGGTCTCCAGGCAAACGAACAATAAGTTAGTATCGCGTGACTGCGAACTGTAAAGTTGCAAGTTTATAATTTATGAAGTTTATGAACATTCATGAAAACTGTTCTTACGTGTAATGCATTAGCTGGCCGGCTCATTGAGCTAATTATAGCATGCTTAATTGGAGCCTGGGACTAGTGTTATACTGATAGAGACGGAGATGAAAGCGCGGGTTATTCCACTCACTTTATTATTGAATGTAGCATCTTGTAGAGTTCTCATAATTTTTTTACCGCTGTGGAACTGACTGCTGAATCTGCGCTGATAAAGGGCCTTCTCAAAATTTTAACCCCATTTACAACAGATCTCCTAAACTGGCTACAGTATGTAATGTATGTATGTTTGTATCAGAGAGTCCAGGGATCCGCTAGCTCATTCCCAATCTCGGTAGGTATGTAGACGTGTTTGCTAATTGCTATGAAATAATAAGTGTATAATTTTCCTGGTCGTCCCTCACTCGAGGCATGTGATGGAGCAGTGTCGACCCCGATACGATACGACGGAACGTTCTTGAGATACGGCCGTCAAGAAGCGCGGGTCAGGGGGCACGTCTTATCACTGCCCCTACAACAACAACCAATACAATACCTTAGCATGTCGTACATAAGGTCGGTTCTAAGTTGTGTCGTCACCGGACACATTGAGAGGTCGCCGTGTTATCGGCGTGTCTCTTCGTTATTTTCCGATTATAGTGATTAAGTATAAATATTCGTTGCTCTATTTCTGTAGCGGTGACAGCAGATAAGGCGCCGCGCCGATACGTTTTTATGGGGCTGCGATAAACTTGGTTATCGCGATGTTTGTCCTGTCCTGGCGGGCAGCGGCGGCACGCGGCGCGCTAGATCCCATCGTGCGTTGAGCACCATGCTGTGTTGCTCCCGTCTTTCTATATCAAGTCCTGTACCGATTGTGTCATTATCTTAAAAAAATACCAAAACGTTTGTTATCGAAAAAAAAAATACTTATACTTAGATCATCTCCACTACAGAATGATATTTATCGAAGTATTTTTTTCATATTAGCAAAGGCCACGCTTCTCATCTTGTCTACGTAAATTGGCTAGGCTGTATGGTATACGTTTAGTTGTTCGCCATGCGACATGACATCGCCTAGGTCTGCCGCGAAATCGTTTGCTGATATGGGTTATTTTCCATTGCAGAGGTAATCTGATCAACCCTGTTCCATGTTAACTTTGTAGATGTAAGGCATTACATAATAATAATGACGTTATTGAATTGCTGACAGATGCTCCGGATTCCGGAAGGTCGAGGAAACCTTGCTCCGTCGCCACGTGTAGATAACATTAACAATTAATTGTTTTCCTAATCTTTATCTAATCAGGAAGCGATAACCAACTGACAGATACTACTAATACACTGCATTACACTAATCCTTTAAAGTTTTATTTAGAAGTCGCTACTTGTACCTACACAGCTAATGATATTGAAGTACAAACCAATAATATTCTGTTTGCTACTTAGCTATAGTAAACTATTTAATTTGTTTCCGATGAGCAGTAAACTGCAGCTGATTGACAGACCCACATCACAGGCAGTAACGCGCGAGATATTCCGGTACTATCTCGCTACATACCTATCTACTGGCAAACAGATAATGTTACAATTATTAATCTCATGTTTAATAAATTGCCCATAGCAAATGCAGAACCTTTTGACGAAACAGATCCCTCCTCCGTCTAATATTTCAATTAGACTGCAATGCCAGTAACTAAATAAATAAAAGTTTATACATCATAACAGAACTGAATCATTTGTCTCGAAGAGGAGATCTTTGGGGAAGCAGACAATAACCGCAATGTCTAGTAGACACAGCATTGCCGGGTGCCCTACACAGCAAGAATCGGATATACTTGCTATTAGCCATCATCTTACTGACCTTATCCATAATTTAGTCGACAGAACACCAAACACTCGTTCCCTTATCTCGATATATATGTCCAACTCGAAGCACAATCAAAAACAATGATTTGCAAAAACAGAGTTATCCTTATCACATTATGAAATATTGGTGCAATGTCGAACATTCCAATACTTTGCGAGTCGCTGACGAAACGAACTTTCTGTATTTTGGGTGTCAGTAGCACGGAAGCGAAGCAACAGGTTGTGGTGGTAGCCTCATACTTAGATAGAGAAAAAGCGTGTCTTGTAAGTGTGTGAATATCTCGATCAGTAGTCGACCAGTAGACCGGCCAGGCGGGTCGCTGCGGTAAGTAGGTGCTAGCACAGATCCCAAGTATTCGGCGGCGGGTCAGGGCCGCGTGCATCTACACCACGCCACAGACAAGCTGCAGAGGGCACACTCGCGGTTTCATCGGCCTTGCTGCATCAGCTGTTACACATGTGTATTCTCCTTATTCCACACCTGAGCGCTCAAACAAAGTGATATTCTTTCTATAAGCGATAAGTAAGTATTGTCGGAAAGTTCAAAATGTGTTGGAAATAAGTAACCAAAATGTCACTTGGTTTCTCAAAATAGCAAACAACGGTTGGCCACATCAATGTTTGACAGTATTATAGTTGATAGAATGTCTTTTTGTGTAATGTCTCTTCCTAGCTAGCAGTTCTGTGAACTCAGCCTGGCAAGCAATAATTACAATAAAAAAGGTGATGAGAAAATGGGTGCGTTTAAGTGTGTATATCTTGCAATAATTGCGCCAATGTCAAGCTCATCGTTAGGAAAATCTAGTAGTAAATAGTAATAGTTGGCTGCCTAAGCTTTTACCAGTCTGCAAAATAGTAATGAGGTGGGTCAGTTCCTGAACGAAAAATTCTGCTTGGTGGTCCCTTAGATGTCTAACAGTGTGAAGCGAATAATCCAAGCAAAGCTGGAGTCTATTGCCAATCGTTGTATTGAGTGTACCTTCTGCAAGTATCTGTCACGTGTGGTGTCGGACTAGCTGCCCCCCTCACCCGCGGACATCCACCGCGTTAGACAACCTGATCGGAACTCGTTTCAATTAACATTGATATGATTGCACCACAGCACCACAGTCCACACTCCACAGCGGCGTGCATTGTTCGAGCACACGCTGTATAACGCCGCCGCCGTCAGGTGCGCTATACAGGTTGTTGCGTAAAGGGCGGGTCTTAGGTAAGGAACCGTAGCTACTGTGCGACTCCGTTGAAGTTTTTAATTAAATATTAATTAGTTCAATAAGCCAAGTATGGCTGCATGGCTGTAGGGACCGTTCTTTTGAACATTGTGGGTAAACTACAGTAAAGTAGGATTCCTTTGGTTCTTTTACCAATTGACTCTATCATTTTGAATGTGTTTTTTTTTATAATTTTACTGCTAAGCTAAACAACCAAAGGGATTCAAAAGAATTAGCCAATTACACTTCATATGGAATTTTAGGAATCATGTTTTGTAGCAGTAAGCAACAGAGAAGAAATGGTTAAGTGGTTTGAGGTGATTGCCAGCTGCCTACCGGTCACTCCAGAAGAGTCCCATCCACTTCTAGGCTATTAAGTCCTCCCGCGCTCCGGTGCTGATGTCCAGCAGCAAACCAGGATAATAATGATGATGATTAAACCTATAAAATATGTAATAACTAGAGATAGTCCGAATATCCGAGCGATTAGCTGCGGATGAAGTGGGAATGATGCTCAAATAGTTTGATCGTGACCTTTGCGATACAAAACAAAACGCTAGAACTCGTCGGTGCGCTGTGAGCCAGTAACTACAATGTTATGCTAATCTGAGTAACAGCGGATAAACATGCAGATTACCTCATAAAAAAATACGGGTATTTTTAGATAGAATAAAAACAAAATTATTATGTAAAGGCTTTTTGTTCATGTTCGTATCAGAATGTTATTAATTGTGCAAAGCTCCGTCTACCGAGGAGTTTTTGATGTTTACCTGTTTACGTAGTGCAGGTCCTTCATACAGTTTATTGACCTTCGAATGCCCAGAAGCTGTGTGCGATAAACTTTAGCTTATTGTTATTCTCATACATAGATATGCACCACGATACGTTATCTAGTTAGTTGATTTTCATACGTTTTAGGAAGTCCTTGAACTTTTTGAATGTTGTATCTAGTTGTATGTAAGACTAGGTGGTAGGTACTTACTGCTATTTCGAAAATACTCCTTTGAGTGGTCTTAGGGATCAAAAGTTTCCAGGAACGAAATCGACGCTAACGATAGAACAGTCATAAGACAACCACAGCCAAGAGAACACAAATTCTCAATCATTTGAGCACTGTGTATGTAGCCCTGTAGATATTGATCACCGATTTCATTATGATCAATTAAGTGGCGATTAGTATCTATTGTGTTGACTGGCCAGGCGCCCCGGGCGGCCCGGGCGGGAGGCGCGTGGCGGGCGGTAATGAGCGGGGCGAACAAGCGAACATCGCCGGCTAGCCCCGGCCAGTGAAACAACAGTAGCGCCTAGCGGCCCAGTAGTCGAACATTAATTTAAGATGGTCAGCATTTGGTGATAGTATCTTAAACGGCAGAATTAGTTGTAGTCTAACCACGATTGATATCGGTATACTAATCATGCTTTGTCGCTAACTTATCTTAATGTTGGGACGATAACTGTTTGCAGAAGTGATAAGTAGTTTGTTATGATGAACTATTCGATGGGAATGATTTTTTGAAATGTATTAGAAAAAGGGATCGATTACATGGCCCTATTGCTTTTACTTACCTCAATATTGTATCAGTTCGCTACACAAGCCTGTTAACCTGCGGTAAGTTGCGAGGAGTTTCGGATTCTCCCTTGTTGATATCGCCAGTTATCTGCTGACGGCGATTGATGGTTAATAATGATGTAGTCTACAGCCTACTCAGCCGGCCTCCGCACTATCCGCACGCTGTATTACCGTCACCATGTCATAGTGTAACACCTTTTTTACCTGACCTGGGATTCATTAATTATTTATTTATTTAAAACTTCATGCACAAAGGTACAATGGCGGACTTAATGCCTTATGCATTCTCTACCAGTCAACCAAGGGTGGTTAAGAGATAACATTAAACTAATATTACTTGAAACCACATAATATTTAACCTCTAAATTTAAGTCGGGCTAGCGCTATCAGTCCAGCTAGGGCTGACTCTTAGGCTAGAGCTGTCCGCCTGGCTGAAGCTGTCTTCATGAGACCGGGGATCGTGGTGTGGAGTTGGCTAGCTGGCCTGCGCCCCTACCGAGTGATAGGCATTCCGTTTTAGTTTTATTGTTCTCTTACCTTCAACTTTAAAAATATATTTTGACCAGCCAACTGATACCAACAGCCCTATTTTTACTTTTGTATTTTTTTACTGTGACGTGTTTCGGTGGAGGATAGCTAATAAAACCAATTGTAGACTGGGAACTTGCGCTTTATTTACCCCGAACCCAATCCAACGTTACAGTAACACAGAGTTGCCTGCGGCCAGCTTCGTAACTTGTAGCTCTATGACGCAATTGATGCCACGCTGTTTCACTTGATTAGGGCTAGTTGAGAGTGACCTTTAATTTTATGTTTGCAAGGCTTTTCTATTTTTGTTCCTCTTCATAAGTGCTTATTATGCTCTGTAATCATGTATATTTATTTATTCGTCCTCTGAATAAGTAGTTCCGTCTGTGGTATGTTCCCAGACTCCCACCGATAGGAAGCGACTGTGTGGTTGTTATCGACCGACCGCTTCCGACATGTATAACGAGCTTAGTTTTACTCACATGCACATTTGCAGTAAAAACCGGCCAAGTGCGAGTCGGACTCGCGCACGAATGGTTCCGTACCATTATCGCAAAAAACGGCAAAAAATCACGTTTTCTGTATGGGAGCCCCATTTATTTATCTTTTCTGTTTTTAGTATTCGTTGTTATAGCGGAAATAGAAATACATCATCTGTGGATATTTCAACTGTCTAGCTATCACGGTTCATGAGATACAGCCTGGTGACAGACAGACAGACAGACGTCACATACCGACAGACAGACGGACCGCGGAGTCTTAGTAATAGGGTCCCGTTTTTACCCTTGGGTACGGAACCCTGAAAACTAAAATAAAGGAGGCTTTGACTAGAAACCAATGGCGTGCTGCTACTCACAAAGGTTCGCTTTCAAGCCTATAGCATCACAATCTACTAATTCTTTATGAGCTGTCGAATGTGACGGCAGCGCGACAAAGGTACCTAAATACTTAGCTAGAGCAAGTTGTATAGGGATTATGATCTCTTCAAATGCTGGTCAACTTCCTTTGATCTAGATACTCGTGCAGCGGAGCATTGGCTGAATGTTTGGCTTCCGCCCATAAAAGGCTGGCTGGGATCCTGTTGCAGTACTCGCAGTGAAAGTCGTTGTGCAGCCTCAGCAAACAGTGGCTGCGCGTTGTTAGTCTAACAATATTCTAAACTAGCGTCTGCCATCTCTGCTTCGCCCGCGCAAATATCGCAAATTATCACAAGGGAACATCGGCCGGGATAAAAAGTAGCTTATGTGCTATTCCGGGCTATAATCTAATTCTGTGCCAAATTTCATCCAGCTCCGTTCAGCCGTTCTGTCTGGCGTGATTGAGTAACAAACATACATCCATCCAAACTTTCGCATTTATAATATTATAGTTAACACACAGCTAACACACACACACATAGCTAAGAAATTCTGGACCGCAGCTATACAACGTATTTTTAACAATTGTTGTGTTGCTTGACCTTGACAAATACCAAGTTCTTCCGATTAGGTTTAATGACTAAATACTTATATTATGCTATCATAAACTAGGAGTTGGAAACTAATCACTGCACTATTGAAGAGGTTCATTATAAAAATCAAAAACCCGACTACTTAAGAAGCGAACTAAAAAGTTTTTTGATTTTTATAATTAACTTTTTTATTCATAAAATTTTAGATACAAAAAAAAATCGTTACATTACGTTTTAGGTACATTTAAACATATACGGGTTTTATATTTTTGAAAAAACCTCTTAAAACCCTTTATTTTGATACCCTACAAGATGAAAAACAAATAAATTGAGCTCTCACAATATGGCGCCGAAAACCCGCCATTTTTACATTTTCCAATTTTAATGCACTACGGCCAACGCGTTTGGTCACTAGAATGCTACATAGGAACAAACATACATACATGCACACATATTTAAATATACTGATAAACACATTACCCTCCTTCGGCAGTCGGGTAAAAAGGAATAGATTAATAGTGCAATAAAATAATGATCAAGTGGATCCTACCAAGATCTGATTCGGATTTCAGGTCGTTGCTATTAGCCTATAGAAATGTAAGTCCTGCAAGACGCGACAGACATTTTGGCATTTTGGGAAATTGTCCGTTACGTTAATTGTTACTGCCGGTATGGGCTCGAGTCACAAGTTATGCGAGAACAATGTTGTGTCGTCGTTAAGACTAGCCAGTTAGCCAGTCTGACTATCAGGACATGCAAGATCAAATGTAGAGCATCTTGATTGTAAATGTTCACAACATTTGATTGTGCATGGCACACAATCAAATGTTGTGAGCATTTCGAATAAAAGCATTTACCTACTTGGGAAACAATATTTTCTTGTTAAATTCACATATTTAATTAGTGAGAGTGCTGTTGGACTGTTGGGGGAAGCCCAGTGCCCCAGTGGAACCAGTTTAAGTGCCTACTTTCATTAACACAAGCCATACTTATGAACTTATCATACTTCACACACGTTTGTACGGCTTGTAGTCACCATGACTTAACAATATGTATGTACTCCATGTAGGTAATAAAGCAAGATCTCGCGTCCGGGACAGCGCTGAAAATCATAAATGTTATTTGATAAACAAACTGTTTTGATACCAAAAACAATCTATAATGAGTGTGGTTGACAACACTCGCGTAGGGACGTGTGACTGTGTTTGTGTAGTGTCGCCGCGCTATCGCCACAGATAATAAATCGTGCGATAGCCCCTGAACTGTGACATCTCGCGGACTGATAGCGCAACACATAACAACGCACACTGCGGGGGAATACAGAAGACACACTCTCTGTGGCAGGCAAATACTGCAGCCATAACAGGACTAGAATATTGAACCACGTGTGATGTTCTAACTACAGTTGATAAAATTTTCTAATACGTAGTTGGTGTTATTCACTCAAGTTCCTCCCAGCCTATGGTTCTTCTGCTCGGAGCTGCGTGGTGTATGGCGCAGTGTTATAACGACAGTCACAGCGCTCATCAGGCGGCCGCAAATAATGGCGGTTAGCGCGCCCGCGCCGCCACTAGTAGGTTAATTTATAATGCAAACTGTTCAGAATAATGAGCAACCTAATAAATATGGACGACCTGATTTGCTTACTTATTTACATTCAACCAAAATGTGTGTCGTACCGGTTATGACCTTTAGACAATGCTTCAAATCACGATGATACAATAAAATAGCTACACCCTTTCTTTTCTTAACTAGACAGTGGACTAATGTGGTCTTATAAACTATCGTCAATATGATAATGAAAATGCAGTCGATGTTGAGTTCTAAGCGTCAACATAAATTAAAGGTGACAGATTGTTTTCTCTACCTGGGAATCGAACCTGGTCAACAATCTCGCTTCAACTAGCAATCACTAGATCGATGCGGCTGATTCACGATAAAATTAGTTATCCTATTTCAATTTTTACTAATAATACAAGCTATGCCATTTAATTTTCATAGTTTTGTTACCAAACCTTTTTCTTTAATCAGCTATACTACCGCCATCTGTGATCTGTCCTATCAAGTACAATGGTCGGTATGCTGCTCGCATTCATTTGTTTATCGCTCATCTAGACTCCTACCTCGCTCGTGCGCTGAAGATGTTTCATGTGAATTAAAAGAGATGGCGCTGCGTTCAATAAAACTAGTGACCTGAAAATATTTTCTCATAACCTGTTTATAATATTTTTTACACATAGGAGGAGGAAAATACAACGGTCGGAAATGCCCATAGGAAAATGTATTGGATCAGAAATACACAAAGAAAAAGTTTCGAAATCAGACCCTTTAGCAAACGTTTCTCTTTTAATTGTAAGTAATAGCTGGAGGTCGTTCATCACACGCCCGCGAGATAACACATCTTGTGTCGTCAATGAGAGGTCGCCGGAGCACTCCGGGGGGTCGAGAAGAAGCAATTGTTTCGTTTGACAATACGGGTCGGCCATTGTCGTAGTTATTGCTTGATACATTTGAGTTTGTGTTTGTACACAAGGAGTACCTATATCACAATAGAGACAGATTATAGTTTAGACAGATGTTGATTGTTGACTCAACTTATAAACAACGATATCAACAATAGTAACGGCACTAAACGGTCGCGACTCAGGAATATCTCAGATGTGCAGTTTGCCGATTGCCGATGGATTGATTGAGATGACTTTTTCAAATCACTACATGCTTCCAAGTATATAACAAATAAATAATGTCAAACTGTTCTAGGAAAAACCAAAAATACTTCGCCTTGGATATAGAGACAATTCTTTATGGAAAAATAGGTACTTACTTAACCAGGTATTCAAAAAAAAAATACAATTTTCTCGCGTGATGGTAAGCGATGATGTGGTCCACGGTGAAGCAAGCTTGTCTAGAAGTAGTCTATTATCATTTGACTTAATGACCCCTAGGTTGTAACTATCAGGAAACAAAGACTCCGGCAGGGAATGCCACTCCTTAGCTGTGCGCACAATGAAAGTATTCGCAAAACGCTTTGTGCGTATGGGTGGGATGTCTACCATGTACCTATGGCGCAATGTCGTACGCCTTGTCGACCGATGATGGAAAGGGCTAGGCGGCATCAATTGGTGCAGTTCCATCGCACACTCTCCAAAATCTTACCGATAAAAAACCGACAGAATGGCAACTTGGCGTCGATGTTCAAGGCTCTGGAGCCTTGACGCGACCAGTGCATCGTTGCCGATAAGCCTCTTGTCCCGTTTTTCAATCTACTCAAGTGTATCAAGCTGGTATATGACTGAACTTGCGCTTTATACATGTTGAGTTACTACCGAGTTTGTAGAGAGCTTTTAAAAAAGACATCATTATTTTAAATTCAATACTTGGTAGATAAATAAATAAAATCTTTCTTCATGACTCGCTGCGCGATGGTAGACAGATTCTATTAAAATAAACGAGTGCTCACGTTTGCATACTAATGCCGAAACTCAAAATCGACTTACAGAGAGCTTAGAAAATCACGAGCTTTAGAATAAAGCTGAATTATGACACTTTGTATTTGAACATTTAGAATACACTGGCCTTTAGTAGCGGGCGCAGAGTGACTCACGGAAAACCACATAAAAATTACAAGGTAAGGTTTACTTTTTTTTTAAAGTGTGTATCTAGGCTTTTTAGGGTTAATTTAACCACATTGTGCAATTATTTAATAAACTCGCACTAACTTTACACGATTCGTTTAATACGGCACCAAACAGAAAAGTCAAATTAGTGTGACCTTAATTCGATGTGTATTACATAAGTATTTCCTAGTCAACTTCAAAATTAATAACTTCTTCGCTTCATATTTAAATGATGAATGACTCTTTTGAATGAATTGTTGAAAAGTTAGCGATGGTTAATTAGTTAATTCAGGAAGCTGACTTCTGGTTATTGTCATGTTTTAATAGTATAGTAATTAAGAGGTGTTAATTTAATACTTCAGAATGAGTTTTTGTTGAAGTCGCCAATTGACACAAAAATACTAATAAGAATGTCCATTCCCAACAGTACCTATTCTGATGTATTTTACCTAGACTAAGTTTCGCAGCAGACAACGTCAAAGATGAGCTCGAAAATTTAAGGATGTAGTATGTATCTCCGTACTAACTTTCCTCTCTAAAGTTATTGAGCACATCGTTCATGGTCAATTTTCTAGATTCCTTTCATCTAATGCTCATATCTGTCCTTTCCAATCAGGCTTCTGGACTGCTCACAGCACTAACTGCACTTCTGAAGGTCACTTATTTCATCCGCTGGGCTATGGATAATAAATCTGTTCAAATCACCATGTTAGTCCTGCTTGAGAAGTCAAACAACTGCAAGTACAACTGCAAGTGCAACTGAAGAGTTGTGCATGTAACTCGGTGGATTTTGACATTCTGCTTTCATTCTGGTTCCTTATACAAGTATCTATTAACTTAGTATTCTTCATCTGCTTTAGCCTGGACTCTTATCTTCGGGGTCACTAGCAGTGTGTTCGTCTTGAATAGATGTTCTCAGGGTGGCGTTCTCTCTCCTCTTCTTTTCTCTATCATCATAAACACTGTTACCAAATTAGTCAGCTCCAACTTCCATCTTTACGCAAACGATTTGCAGCTTTATCGAAACTTTATGCTTGCTGATGTGGACTTAGCAATAGGGATGCTTCCTGGATAGGAAACTGTTAATTCTATTTAATCCATATTTACGCAAGAACGAAGTGTATTCGCCTTGATAGAGACAATAAGAAAAGTGGTATTGGACATATTCAAAGACAAAGAAAAAGACAAAGACAAAGATATTTTATTTCAAGTAGGCCACCAAGCGGCACTTTTGAACGTTAGGTACATTAAAATTTACAAGTTATAAAAGTTGATTCTACCGTGCATTCGGAAAGTAGCTTGTTATGGAGAAGAATGCACAAGAAACTCCATACTTACTCTTTTAAAAGTTTTTTTACAATATTTAGTTACATAAGTACGTTCATTAATAAATTCATATATGTGAGGACAATGCACCCAGAATAGCACTACACACTATACTACGTACATGTATAAAGTAATAAAAGTACTCACACATGCACTGTGCAGTTATATAATAGAAGCTAGAAAAAAAAGCATTAACATCCGAAGCAGTTAAGTTTTGACCAATCCCAACTGACGGCGTCCGTTCACGAACATTTTTTTTTTTTTTATTATCTATAGGCTTGCGCTTGACCACTATCTCACCTGATGGTAAGCGATGATGTGGTCGACGATAGAGCACGCTTGCCTAGAAGAAACCTATTCACTCTTGACTTAAAGACCCCTAGATTGTAGCTATCGGGAAACACAGATTCCGGCAGGGAATTCCACTCTTTAGCTGTACGCATAATAAAAGTGTCCCCAAAACGTTTTGTGCGTATGGGTGGGATGTCCACCATGTACCGCCGATGACGCATCGCCGTACGTCTGGTAGTCCGATGATGGAACGGGCTGCCATGACGCATGAATTGGCACCACCCAGCTCAACCATCATGAAGGGAACTGGATGATCCAACACACGCGCCACCATCAGAGAGACATTTGAGAGAGCATGACACACTCAACTGCCAGGGCACACACAAGTCAACGAACGACACACAGGTACAGTAAATGGTAGATATACAGTTGGGTACATAGTACTCACATACGTGCTTTGCAATTATACAATAGTAAGGAAATTGAGTTTATACAATACAAATATACTCATTCAGTCTTCAGCAGTTCCAACAACACTTCAAAACAATAATGTTCTGCATATCACTTGGTTTTGCGCCCTAGTGGATGTGGAGCAGGAATAGCATTTAGCCAAGCATTTTTATCAGTGAAGTAATCCCCCAACTTATAATATGCCAGCCTGCATAATGTGCGTTTTATACAAGTTTTAAATTTCGTCTCATTCAGTTCAAGAATGTGGGGTGGAATTTTATTGTAACATTTTGTACAGTACCCCATGAAAGAAGAGGCTACTTTTGCCAGTCTGAAACCTGGTTGAACTAATTGGTCCCTACTTCTAGTAACGTAATTATGTCTGTCGCCGTTTTTACTAAAAAGATGTACATTCTTTCTCACGTACATGATGTTCTCATAAATATATTGACAAGGAACCGTCATGATGTTAATGTCCTTAAAAAGTTCCCTTAGGGAATCGCGCCGGCGAAGATTATATATTGCTCTGATGGCTCGTTTTTGCAGAATAAAAATTTACTCAATGTCTGCAGCCCTTTCCCATAGTAAGATACCGTAAGACATTATACTATGAAAATAACTAAAATATACCAGTCTCGCGGTATCCACATCCGTCAACCGACGAATCCTCCCAACAGCATAAGCCGCCGAACTCAGCCAGCAAGGGACACCAAATGAGGACCCCACTGCAACCCTGAGTCCAGCGTGATCCCCAGGAAAACCGTTTTATCGACGAATTCTAGCTTCTCCTTGTTTAACATAATGTCACAATCAGTACTTTTGACATTCGGCAATGAAAATTTTACGCACTTGGTTTTTTTACCATTTAAAACTAAATTATTGGCAGTGAACCAATCCTGAACCTGCCGTAGCGCGTTATTTACGTCGTCAACCTGACAAGTACGTCTATTTATTTTAAAAATTAAAGATGTGTCATCAGCAAATAACACCATGTTTAGTTTGTTTTCCAATAAACGAGGTAAATCATTGATGTATACTAAAAATAAGAAAGGACCTATAATTGAGAACTTGGGTACCCCCATTTTTACGTTTAACCTGGACGAGTTCACACTGTTTATTTGAACTAATTGCTGTCCATCACTCAAATAAGATTTAACCAAACTTAACGCTGATTGACCTAGCCCGTAATTTCAGAAGTAAAGTTTCATGATTAACGCAATCAAACGACTTCGACAGATCGCAGAAGATACCTATGGCATCCTGCGAATCTTCCCACGCATTAAAGATGTGTTTTAATAGGGTGACACCAGCGTCAGTTGTACAACGTCCTCTGGTGAAACCATACTGTCTATCATGCAAGATGTTATTCGTATTAAAATGAATGAGCATTTGATTTAGTGATGTTTTTTAGTATTTGTTGTGCGCTTTTGTTAACTCTCCTTATTTTGTAACTCTCTCTTTAGCACTGAGGTTTGCTGTCAGAGAACCCAATTATGGGTTAAGCTCGCCTTTGTACATAAGTTTTCCTTTTGTACTTGTAATGTTTATTTTGTGTACAATAAAGAATATGAATATATGAATATGAATGAGCATTTGATTTAGCATTATCTTCTCAAAAACCTTGCTGAAAACCGGCAACACGGATACTGGTCTATAATTATTTGTGTCTTTACTGTCCCCGTATTTAAAAAGAGGTATCTTACTATATTTCATTAGATCCGGAAAGACTCCTTGATCCACACACAAATTGAAAATCAAAGTATTCTTAGTAAAGCCAATGTAATAGTTTAGGTTATAATTAAATTATTTATTAGTCTATTTATAAGGCCAGATTGTAATAAAATTAGAGTCCATCCTATTGATGAACCCTAGAAAAGGAAAAAAAAAATGTTCTTCAGTGAGATTGTCAAATAATATTGCACCCGTATTTTTAACTTTATCAAATAAATAAAAATTTACAAAGATGAGTCGCATCAAAGTTCAGGAGTGGGGGCTTGTGGCGTCAATTTTTCAGTATAAAGTGTAGTACACCGTGACGTCACACGATATTTCAACGCACTGTCGCATCGTCGTATTTTTTTTTACTAGGCAAAATATTTAATAAGTTTCCAATATTTTTAGGTTATCTAACTGACGTAAATTTTTTATTTGTAAACTACCCTATTGACGCCATGAATCGTGATCTGGAGAGTATTAGTGAATGGGCTAAGTACTATGTAATCAACCCATTCAAGTCCCAGGCTATGATCATATGGCAGTCGATACTATCGCACTACGCTTGACGTGTCCACTTTGGCACTTTTATCCCTTGAGGGCTCGACCATCGTTTACACTGAAACTGCTATGAAACCTTGGTGTCTTAATAGACAATAATCTCTCTTGACAAACTCAAATTATTGAGGTAAGTCATAAGGTGCACTTTTCCTTTCACTCCTTCAAATCCCTTCAACCTCTTGCCCTTTAAAACTAAAATCTATCTATTAATAATCTGATGCTGATGCCTGCAGTATCTGGATGCCATGTAGGAGCTCTTAAATATGCTTGAGCGGTTGCAAAATCTATGCAACCGTTTTGTTTTTGTCTGAGGTAATACAATCATATCTCTCAGTTCCGTAATGATGTGTCTCAAGTGGGTCCCTATTCTATATTATAACTTAAACCGTTTACGCAGCGCACGCAACAAAAGCTCTCAAAAAGGAATATTTTTGCCCGTGTTTGCAACATTTTTCGTTTATGCGCGGCTCCTATTGGTTGTAGCGTGATGTTATATAGCCTATAACCTTCCTCGATAAATGGACTATCCAACACAAATTTTTCAATTCAAACCAGTAGTTCCTGAAATTAGCGCGTTCAAACAAACAAACAAACAAACTCTACAGCTGTATAATTTTAATAATAACATTATATATAACTAGCTGTCCCACGCGGCTTCGCTCCCGTCAACTGGCTACGTACCTACGCTATCCTACCTACCCTACACCTACCCTACACCTACCCTACACCTACCCTACACCTACCCTACACCTACCCTACACCTACCCTACACCTACCCTACACCTACCCTACACCTACCCTACACCTACCCTACACCTACCCTACACCTACCCTACACCTACCCTACACCTACCCTACACCTACCCTACACCTACCCTACACCTACCCTACACCTACCCTACACCTACCCTACACCTACCCTACACCTACCCTACACCTACCCTACACCTACCCTACACCTACCCTACACCTACCCTACACCTACCCTACACCTACCCTACACCTACCCTACACCTACCCTACACCTACCCTACACCTACCCTACACCTACCCTACACCTACCCTACACCTACCCTACACCTACCCTACACCTACCCTACACCTACCCTACACCTACCCTACACCTACCCTACACCTACCCTACACCTACCCTACACCTACCCTACACCTACCCTACACCTACCCTACACCTACCCTACACCTACCCTACACCTACCCTACACCTACCCTACACCTACCCTACACCTACCCTACACCTACCCTACACCTACCCTACACCTACCCTACACCTACCCTACACCTACCCTACACCTACCCTACACCTACCCTACACCTACCCTACACCTACCCTACACCTACCCTACACCTACCCTACACCTACCCTACACCTACCCTACACCTACCCTACACCTACCCTACACCTACCCTACACCTACCCTACACCTACCCTACACCTACCCTACACCTACCCTACACCTACCCTACACCTACCCTACACCTACCCTACACCTACCCTACACCTACCCTACACCTACCCTACACCTACCCTACACCTACCCTACACCTACCCTACACCTACCCTACACCTACCCTACACCTACCCTACACCTACCCTACACCTACCCTACACCTACCCTACACCTACCCTACACCTACCCTACACCTACCCTACACCTACCCTACACCTACCCTACACCTACCCTACACCTACCCTACACCTACCCTACACCTACCCTACACCTACCCTACACCTACCCTACACCTACCCTACACCTACCCTACACCTACCCTACACCTACCCTACACCTACCCTACACCTACCCTACACCTACCCTACACCTACCCTACACCTACCCTACACCTACCCTACACCTACCCTACACCTACCCTACACCTACCCTACACCTACCCTACACCTACCCTACACCTACCCTACACCTACCCTACACCTACCCTACACCTACCCTACACCTACCCTACACCTACCCTACACCTACCCTACACCTACCCTACACCTACCCTACACCTACCCTACACCTACCCTACACCTACCCTACACCTACCCTACACCTACCCTACACCTACCCTACACCTACCCTACACCTACCCTACACCTACCCTACACCTACCCTACACCTACCCTACACCTACCCTACACCTACCCTACACCTACCCTACACCTACCCTACACCTACCCTACACCTACCCTACACCTACCCTACACCTACCCTACACCTACCCTACACCTACCCTACACCTACCCTACACCTACCCTACACCTACCCTACACCTACCCTACACCTACCCTACACCTACCCTACACCTACCCTACACCTACCCTACACCTACCCTACACCTACCCTACACCTACCCTACACCTACCCTACACCTACCCTACACCTACCCTACACCTACCCTACACCTACCCTACACCTACCCTACACCTACCCTACACCTACCCTACACCTACCCTACACCTACCCTACACCTACCCTACACCTACCCTACACCTACCCTACACCTACCCTACACCTACCCTACACCTACCCTACACCTACCCTACACCTACCCTACACCTACCCTACACCTACCCTACACCTACCCTACACCTACCCTACACCTACCCTACACCTACCCTACACCTACCCTACACCTACCCTACACCTACCCTACACCTACCCTACACCTACCCTACACCTACCCTACACCTACCCTACACCTACCCTACACCTACCCTACACCTACCCTACACCTACCCTACACCTACCCTACACCTACCCTACACCTACCCTACACCTACCCTACACCTACCCTACACCTACCCTACACCTACCCTACACCTACCCTACACCTACCCTACACCTACCCTACACCTACCCTACACCTACCCTACACCTACCCTACACCTACCCTACACCTACCCTACACCTACCCTACACCTACCCTACACCTACCCTACACCTACCCTACACCTACCCTACACCTACCCTACACCTACCCTACACCTACCCTACACCTACCCTACACCTACCCTACACCTACCCTACACCTACCCTACACCTACCCTACACCTACCCTACACCTACCCTACACCTACCCTACACCTACCCTACACCTACCCTACACCTACCCTACACCTACCCTACACCTACCCTACACCTACCCTACACCTACCCTACACCTACCCTACACCTACCCTACACCTACCCTACACCTACCCTACACCTACCCTACACCTACCCTACACCTACCCTACACCTACCCTACACCTACCCTACACCTACCCTACACCTACCCTACACCTACCCTACACCTACCCTACACCTACCCTACACCTACCCTACACCTACCCTACACCTACCCTACACCTACCCTACACCTACCCTACACCTACCCTACACCTACCCTACACCTACCCTACACCTACCCTACACCTACCCTACACCTACCCTACACCTACCCTACACCTACCCTACACCTACCCTACACCTACCCTACACCTACCCTACACCTACCCTACACCTACCCTACACCTACCCTACACCTACCCTACACCTACCCTACACCTACCCTACACCTACCCTACACCTACCCTACACCTACCCTACACCTACCCTACACCTACCCTACACCTACCCTACACCTACCCTACACCTACCCTACACCTACCCTACACCTACCCTACACCTACCCTACACCTACCCTACTCCTACCCTACACCTACCCTACACCTACCCTACACCTACCCTACACCTACCCTACACCTACCCTACACCTACCCTACACCTACCCTACACCTACCCTAAACCTACCCTACACCTACCCTACACCTACCCTACACCTACCCTACACCTACCCTACACCTACCCTACACCTACCCTACACCTACCCTACACCTACCCTACACCTACCCTACACCTACCCTACACCTACCCTACACCTACCCTACACCTACCCTACACCTACCCTACACCTACCCTACACCTACCCTACACCTACCCTACACCTACCCTACACCTACCCTACACCTACCCTACACCTACCCTACACCTACCCTACACCTACCCTACACCTACCCTACACCAAGATAGACATATGCTGTCGCGGACTTTTTTTTAGAACTTTTAAAGAAGAACAATTCCAACATACATTATATTTGCGTAACTTAAACCGTTTACGCAACGCACGCAACAAAAGCACTCAAAAAGGAATATTTTTGCCAGTTTTTGCAACATTTTTCATTTATGCTCGGCTCCTATTGGTTGTAGCGTGATGTTATATAGCCTATAACCTTCCTCGATAAATGGACTATCCAACACATAAATAAGATTTCAATTCCAATCAGTAGTTCCTGAGATTAGCGCGTTCAAACAAACAAACAAACTTTTCAGCTTTATAATATTTATTATATATATTATTATATATATACATATATGTTATTATATTATATTATTATTATTATATTAGTATAGAAGTATATAGATATTTATTATTATTATTTATTATATACTTTATTGTACACCACAAAAAAACATACAGGACAAACGTTCACAATAACAAGTGTACAATGGGCGGTCTTATCGCACTAGGCAATATCTTACAGACAACCTTTATAGATGTGTGTTTTTATCTTCTATAGGTATATGTGTAATTTATTTATAATTAGTTAAGTTATAATAATCTATTTTAAGTTTCCTTATTTCTTTCTACACACTGAGTCCTGCGACAGGACAGTTGGATGATAGAAGATATCATCCAACTGTCCTGTCGCAGGACTGCTGGAAGAAATTTCTATTGAAATAAGCAGTACCTTTGTGCTCTTCTATCTGTATTCTTTCTTTTCTCTGTTAAGTGTTTTGTGTATACATAAATAAATATTATAGAAGAATTTTAGTCAAATTACTAGCGAAGTGAGCTAGAGAATTTTACCTTGCTTTGCCTTGACTAGATTCGTTTTTTTTTAAACAATCGTTTTTGTAAATAAGGATTATGCTATATTTACACCTTATTTGGATTTTTAGACTCAGTTTTGTCGACGCCCAGGGGAGGGCAATTGCCCCCGTTGCACCCCTCCTGTATCCGCGCCGGTGCACCTCTAGGTATACACTGGAGTCCTGGACCAAAACAGCTGGAAGTCGGGGGAAGGCCTTTGGGCCGCAGCAGGATAATAAAACTTGCTTGTGTGTGCTGTAGGAGAAGTATCCAGTCCAGCGGGGGGTGAGGCCAGGGAGTGGAGGAGAGCCACTCCAGACGTACCAATTAATCGGGTGTCGAAGAAGTGCCTCTGTGACCACTTTACCACCTTTCTTATTATGGTAGAGTACACAACAGCGACTTCGGACATTATTAAGAAACTGCAAACTATTAACTGCAAGTAACACTTATACAAACTATGTGAAAGCAATTTAGGTATCACTTTTTAGTTACTTACGTTTTTTGTAATTTTGTACTAAAATAAAGACATTGGTCATTATTTTATTGACTTGTTTTTTTTATTTTTATTATCTATAGGCTTGCGCTTGACCACTATCTCACCTGATGGTAAGCGATGATGTGGTCGACGGTGAAGCACGCTTGCCTAGAAAAAAACCATTCACTCTTGACTTAAAGACCCCTAGATTGTAGCTATCGGGAAACACAGACTCTGGCAGGGAATTCCACTCCTTAGCTGTACGCATAATAAAAGTGTCGCATAATAAAAGTGGTTTCAGAAAACGAACCAACTTTTTTTATCAATCCAACGTTTAGGATTTCAAACGGTTGGTATCATCGCTATCACTGGGTTACCGATGAATCACAATTTCGGTCAATTCACTAAAGCTATACCAGCCGCCGACAAAGTTTAATAGCCTTGCATCACTAAGCGGCTTACGAAGAGTTAATCTGATAGCCTTCCATTTTGTCCCATAGAGATTTAATGTCAAACGTGAACGGTAGGCCTACTAGCTTGAATAATTTTATTCGACGTGTCATGTCGTTAATTTAAGAGGATTCTGAATCGAAATGGGCTGAAATCCATAGCCTGAATATTTAGGTGTACCGACAGACAGACTGGCACTACTTGGAGTATTTGTGCTTACATGTTAGGAGACCGACGTTATCGTGTCCATCGCTAAGCCTCGCCATGTTTGTTATACGATCTGAGAGGCACCTCAGCTCGAGGCATCGTGACGAGGGTCTCGATATAACCGTGATGCCTTCCTGCCCGCATGTAACCTACACTCTGGTGTACAAAAAACAAGTTCGTTCGTTTCAGTGCTTTAGAGCATGCAAGGTCTCAACCCGTAGGATCCGTCAAGAAGTCCATCTATCCGCGCAGGGACTGAACAGACGATAAAGATGGTATCTAGTCTGGTAATACTCAATTATGTTAAATTGATATATAACGTATTTTGATATTTTTTTGAGATACAAGCTTGTTAGATGGGTTCTCTTCTTCGTCGGTACACTTTTGGCAAAGCGATAGTGGTCATCATGTTGCAGTGAGACTACGGGCTACCACAATTCGCTTAACGAGGCGACGCCATCCCTCCCTGTCTGCTGATATTCGTGTACAATGCGCCGCCAACTGCGACTTAATCTGATCGGTCCATCGCATGGGTGCCCTGCCGTGCGCTCTCGTTCCTTCCACTCTATCCAAAACTACAAGCCGGTCTATAGAGTCGTTGCCTCGTCGGAAAACCCGACCCAAGAACTTGAGTTCTCGAGCCTTGACTATAGCCGATAGATGCTTCTTGATACCATGTCTTGGAGAATAGAAAAATGATAGTGCGAAGTCAGTCCACGACCCTCCAGGCCAGCAACACATTTCCAGAGCGTCTATTCTTCCAGCGTCCAGGTCTCGGCTGCATACAGGAATATCTATGGGGAACACAAGTACACGTGATTCGGCAGGGAATGGAATATTTCATTCCATTCTCCGACATTCCGCTCGGTCCCAAATCCCGACCTTGGTATAATGCTGAATGCGCCCTCGCTGAGGCCCGAAAAGAGTTTGCCTACCAAGCCTGGGTCGGGGCCCGCGACCGCAAAGTTAGAGCGCGTAGGGTTCGCGCGAAAAAAAGAGCCTTTAATTCTGCCGCCAAGTTCTGCAAGCGGGTTTTGCGTCGGGCACGTTTTGACCATATTGGACGTATTGGGGCCAAGCTGGCATCGCACCCTCCGGGTAGTAAACAGTTTTGGTCCCTGTCTAAAGCGGTCGAAACGAATTTCTGTCGGCCCACTTTACCTCCGATGCTGAAACCTGATGGGTCGCTGGCTCACTCTGCGAGAGACAAAGCAAATTTATTTGCATCTGTTTTTGCTGGCAATTCACGTCTGGACGCTGGCTCCAAGCAACCACCTACTGTACCTTACTGTGACTCTTCCATGCCGGAGATCGCTGTGCACGCTAAAGAGGTCCGGAGAGTATTGTGCAGTCTAGACGTGAACAAAGCCAGCGGGCCTGACGGCATCCCAGCGAGAGTGCTGAGGCAGTGTGCGCCAGAACTGTCTCCTGTGTTGACTCGTTTGTTCCACCTCTCTCTTGTAAAAAGAACGGTACCGAAATCCTGGAAGCTTGCAAATGTGCAACCAGTGCCCAAAAAAGGCAACCGTGCAGACCCTGCCAATTACCGTCCGATCGCCATTACCTCCATTTTGTCCAAAGTTATGGAAAGGGTACTGAACAGTAAGTTGCTGACCTACCTTGAAGACAACAATCTCCTCAGTGACCGTCAATATGGCTTTCGCCGGGGACGGTCAACTGGCGATCTTCTTGTGTATGTCACGCACTGCTGGGGCGAAGCCATCGAGAGACACGGCGAAGCACTTGCTGTTTCGCTTGATATCTCGAAGGCCTTTGATAGGGTCTGGCACGCGAGTCTACTCAGTAAGCTTCCTGCTTATGGCATCCCCGCTGGTTTTTGTAGCTGGATATCAGACTTCCTCAATGAACGGTCGATCCGAGTGGTCATTGACGGCTGCTCCTCTGACTTCATGGCTATTGATGCCGGAGTACCTCAGGGGTCTGTTCTCTCTGCAACTCTTTTCCTGCTACACATCAATGACCTACTTCAGCCTGGTATTATTGGGTACGCAGATGACAGTACTGTTGCAGAGAGATACTTGTCCAGCGCAAAAACCAGCGTGGATGAAGTTCGTTCCTTGAGAGAGGCTATGGTGGAAAGGACAGATTTGACCTTAAGCCTTGTCTCCCAGTGGGGTGATGACAATCTGGTCTCCTTTAACGCCACCAAAACACAGGCGTGTCTTTTTACCGCAAAAAGGAGTATCTTCGATCAAACTCCTACTTTTCGGGGTGCGTCTGTTCCTGTGACTGATCGGCTCGAGCTCCTGGGCATGGAGTTGACATCCAGCCTCAACTTCGGCGCCTCCATTGAGTACAAGGCTCAAATTGCGGCCAAAAAGCTGGGCATCCTAAATAGAGTGAAGCGATACTTTACGCCTGGACAGCTTTTAACCCTTTACAAAGCGCAAGTCCGATCCTGCATGGAGTATTGCAGCCACCTTTGGGATGGCTCAGCTAAGTATCAGCTTGCCGCGCTTGACTCGGTGGAACGCAGAGCCATGAGGCTCATTGGCGACGTTGAGCTGGCGGATGCCAAGCTACACAGCTTGGCTCATCGCCGCAAGGTTGCCTGCTTGTCGGTCTTTTACAGACTGTACTTCGGTGAGTGTGCTCAAGAACTCCACGACCTCATCCCACCAGCCCCCTTCTACCATCGGACATCTAGACGCACTGCAAGTTACCATCCTTACCTTGTTGCCATTCCACCAATACGCACCAAGCGCTTCCAAACATCCTTCATAATGCGCACAGCGAATGAGTGGAATTCACTACCTGCGTCTGTGTTTCCGAACGCATTCAACCCGAATCTCTTCAAAGTTAGAGTGAACAGGCTTCTTCTGGGTAAGCTCGCTCCATCGTCGACTCTGTCTCTGTCACCTTTGACCTAGACTAGAGTCAAGAGCAAACCCATCACAAATAAAAAAAAAAAAAAAAAAAAAAAAAAAACGTATGAGCCGGGTTTTCATGGCTTTGGTGATTTTTTGATTCCTCCATATATTCTTTAACCTATCCATGGCAGACTTGGCCGTATAGTCATGCGTCTTGATCTCGTCAGAGTAACCACCATGGTTTGATATTAAAGTATGACGTCGCAGTTCGCTATTTGGGTGACTTCTGACTTCTTCGTTAGTACGATCGACACGTTATCATTTTGGTCTTGCTTCTGTTAATTCTCAAACCGAATGCTGAGCACCAACTCGGCATTCGGTAGAACATACTAATGTTCCATCCTGGATAATAACTGTTCCATGTGGTTAACACTACTCGCGAACAGCGTAGTGTCGTCCGCATATCGCAGGTTCGATACTCTCATACCTCCTATCGATGCACATAGTGGATATAGTGGTGTCATAGCAGCAGTCGTAATATTGACTATTATCCTTTACACGGGTGGTCTATGGGCTAGCTTCACAAAGCGGACCTATAATGCACTCAGAGTCTCCGAGCAATATATTAACATTTTCAGGATTCTGGTGCGGTTTCCGCGGTACTGTAGTGCTTCAGGCATGTTTGCAGATGCGCACATAGATGATTTCTATGCAATTATTCGTAACAAAACCATCTCTGCGGTGCACAGTATGAGGGTGAGGTGAGGTCAGCGGTCATACGTCGATTCATTGACCTGCATGTAAAAGGTGCAGGTTAATGAAGAAACGTTTTATGTAACTTTATTCCCCCTATTATGTTTACTGTACTAACATAGTTTATAAGATTTCTGATACTAACTTTTCTATGGACTATGTTGTCTGAGAATAAACAAATTTTTTTTTAGACTCCCTCGGCCTCAGTGTCCTCCATCGTGAACTAGTGAAGAGTTCACAAGTTACGAGCTTATCATTTCACAATTTTAAAGTAATATTGAACACGTTGTGGCTTCTTATTCTCTCTTGCTAAAATTATTTCATTTAACCAGTCAATAGTAGTGATTTATTGGGCATTCTATTCCACCTGTCGCTTCCTACGGCTCACTTCGTTCGCCTTCGTCGCTTTCGGTGGAATAGAATGCCCAATGAAATCTTACATAGTGCAGTAATGCAGCAAAATACTGGTTCGACGCCTGTTCCACAACGTTTGTGGTTTGGGCGCTACTCCACTTTGTAAAACTCGTTTGGTTACAAATAGAACGATAAGTTTATCGATGGCTTACCTCAATCTCAATGCTCGGATTATTTGATTATACTCACCAGCTTAAAATAACTATAAAACTTTATACGTTAACATAATCAGGTCTATATCGGAATGAACCAGTAACATAAAATTCAGGACAGATTGTCTCATTTCTCTCCACATACTTAGGGATGGTGCAATTCCGCTTAGGATAACACACATACCCGTTTCGTGACCAGATTGGCTCAAGGAAATCTGAACTTTAGGATACCGCATACATTAAACTAAAATTTAGGACAGATTGTCTCATGTCTCTCCACAAAAGTAAAATAGCGCACACCCTTAGGTCCACACACATTTTTTTCTGTGACCAGTTTGGTTCGAGGACATCTAAATTTTAATTTAACACATTACAGACGATACAACCTTTTACATCAACACGTAACAATCAAGTGGTAAGCGTGGTCATACGGATAGTCGATCCTTGCCATGCATGCATAAAGCTATGGCGCGGATACACTTGTCAACGGCAGCCGGATTAGAAACGTATCTCACATTATTCATTCTAGCATACAAACTGTGTGTAAATCCGTTGCTATAGAATCCGTTGACGGTAACCGTACCCGGTGCGCGGTGGTTGCTACGTAGATGTAAATTAGCTTTATATAAAAGTGTGCTTTGTTAGTTCGAATCAGCAAAGTTCAATGGCAATGTAATGCACACTTTCCACGTGTACGCAAATTGCATTCCATGCATTTATATTGAATAGTAACATGACTATCATGTTGTAAACACTAAATTTGTCTTTTGAAGAACATCCTAAATATTATTTTCGTATTTAATTCTAAAAGTTTGTAATCGATTCTAGTTTTAACGTGTTTCATTCATCTAGGTACTAAGATTATACATTTTTTCATATGATATATTTTGTATCAAATACGCTATCTATCACTTGTTATCGAGTGCGAATTAAACTGTTATAAGTAAGATGAACTTGTAAAAAGAGAACACTGTGTACAATAAGATTATTTGGGATGATAGGAGGATTCCAGTTATTATTGACAAATTGGACAACTATGTAACCATAAATCAGACACGTGCGATTGATTCCCACACGTTACAGTGCATTGGATTCTTTCATTGCGGGTTTAGGTGATTATTTAATAGTACGAATGAAAATGTTATTAGTTTGTCGAATGTCGAAATGTCAAGTTTAACTGCAACTTAACGTTATCGAACACATGGATTGGTTTGTATGTATTACAAAATAGTATGTTTTTTCAAAATAGTTATGATTAATTATTAACTACTTCTGCTTAACTGATTTAAGTGAGATAACTATGCTCACAAGTTTATTTTCAACGCCGAGAGAATTTAAAAATCTATAATATGCACAGAAGACATATACGAATATATGCCTACAAGAATTAATTTGACTGTTGTTAGTTTCACCTCTCACATAAACGTAATTGTGAAGTAAAAAAATTCTCAACAAACATACATCAATTATTAAATTAATTATACATAGTAATGAATCGGGTTCACTTTGTCGGCTTTATTTTTCAGTTCTCATGAACAAATTGCAATTTAGCAGAAATGGTATATAAACAATACGGTTCAATATGACGTAAACGTCATATTTGTTTTTAACAACTGTAAGACAAGTACTTAGAGTTTAAAATTGAAATAACCTATTTTCATGCTGAATTAGTATTTTTTTGTGTATATAAACGAATTAATTTCAATAAATAAATTACATTCGCTCCAGAATCTTCAAAGTGACAAGTAGTACTAGCGGTGCTTTAAAATCGACTTTCTAACATGTAAGTAAGTAATTCATAATTTTAAATATGTACCTAGTCATAATGCTCAGCTACGGACCTGGTTTTTGCCTGCCGGCTGATATCACTGTTATCATGCCCTACCTACCCATAGTGACTGCTACCCAGCTACGGACCTGGTTTCTGCGTGCCAGCTGTTGTATCGATAGCCTTAATTAAGTCGCAGTTGTTACTTACAAAATTAATTTTTATGTGTTCCATTTCAGGTCTGACTCCGATTCAGAATTCCATACACCAACCGCAGCTGTAGCCGAGGTTGCGAAGGTGCAGCCAAAGAAAAAGGTGGCGAAGCGCAAAGCTTCCGAGAGCACCACGCCATCAGAATCGAAATCAAGGTAATTTTGTGTTAGTGCTTGTACCTTTAGGTGCTAGTTGGTGATGTTATATCAATTAAATGTTATACACAGATATACGTTAAATTATAGCTGCAGAAAGCGTTGAAATCAATTGCCGATTATATTCCTTGCAGGAATGTTTACAGTTAGTTCATGAGGTATTGTTATTGAAATTATTATAACATGAAATAATGCTGTCTGTCCTCGTAGATTCTATCCCCATAGACAGATGATTATAATACACCCTCAATTCTCCATTAACAAATAAATTTACTGTAATGTGTGAATTGTGTTGTGAATGTAATAAAATGTTAAATTGTTTACAGTAAACGACGCAGCTCGGGCTCGGACCTCTTTGGCATCGAGGACTACATTCCCTTGCGATGTGGAGGGAAGGAGGGGTTAAGTAAATACCATGTCGTGTACTTGTTCATGAGTCAACTGGAGACTGAAGACTCAAGACTCCCTTTATTAGTGTAATATATACCTAGTCCGTGCGTGACATATATTATAATATAACTATGGACATAGCTTATCTACCTTAACTTAAACTAAGATCTAAACGTGACGTACGTGACACACCACATCACCCTTCCTAAAGTAAAAAAAAAAAACTAAGTTACATTGTTTTTTTTTTTTTTTTTTTCCTCCTCTCTTTACATTTTTAAACTTACATTCTAAGTCTTACAGTATAACTTTGTCCTATTTTTATGTATTACATCTATCTTATTTTTATATTTAACTATTACATTTGGTGACTCGTCCTTTACAACTACAAATGGTCCATTATAAATACACTCCAACTTATTGCCTACTTCGTTTTTTACCAAAATCAAGTCACCTTCCTTATAAGTTATAGAATTAAGATTCTTATCATAACAATGTTTCCTTGATAACTTACTTGATACCAAATTTTCTTTTGCATCATTTTGAGCCCTTTGTAACCTGTATTTAAATTCTAAAGGATAATCATCAAAATTATACAAAGGTTCAACACTTTCACCTTGAAGATGGTATTATATTTTGGGGCAACTCCACCAACAAAGAAATAGCATTTAAGGCCCAAAAGAGATGTATGCGAGCTATGTTTAATTTGAAAACCACAGACAGCTGTAAGCCTTATTTTAGAAAACATAGATTATTAACCCTTCCTTCACTATACATTTTTGAAATATTGACATTAGTTAAACTTAATCCTGATCTGTTTCCAAGACTAGCTGACACCTTCCCCCGAAACAGACGTGACAATAGCCAACTATGCTTGCATACATCAAAAACTGCTTTAATGGGCAAAAGTGCTTTTTGCATGGCACCAAAAATCTACAACAAACTACCACAGTCTTATAAAACTTTGCCGACTAATCTGTTTAAAAAAAAGATGCGAGATTTTTTAGCAGACAAGTGTTATTACCATATAAGAGACTTCTTGAACGATACAATTGCATAACATTATTTTTTTTTATTGATTTCGATTTATATGGCCTTCTGACATTGAATTGACATTCCGCATATTGTTTTATTTTTTATGTTTGACATCCTATTAATTATTCTATTGATATTTTACTTTTTTGACATTTATTATTAACTTTATTAATTTCGATTTTATGACATTTTGTGAATGAATTCGATCTATGACATTTTATGGCATTATTTTATTTCGATTATGTGACTTTTTTGTTTTTTTTTTTTTTGTTTTATTAATTTCAATTTATGACAGCACTAATTTGATAGGTATTATGACTTTTTTATTTTTATTTTTTATTTATAATTTCTGTTTTATTATTATTATTTTTGACATTGTTTCATTTTATTAATTCTGATTTTTTATGACATTTAATTAAGATAAAGGCCATCTGTTGTAATTTTTGTATAATAATATCAGACATTGCTATGTTTTAGTAAATGAATTATTTTGTAAAACATATTTGTACGCCTCATTAGGCAAAACATGTTTGTAAGCGCTAAATAATACGTTAAATTATAGCTGCAGAAAGCGTTGAAATCAATTGCCGATTATATTCCTTGCAGGAATGTTTACAGTTAGTTCATGAGGTATTGTTATTGAAATTATTATAACATGAAATAATGCTGTCTGTCCTCGTAGATTCTATCCCCATAGACAGATGATTATAATACACCCTCAATTCTCCATTAACAAATAAATTTACTGTAATGTGTGAATTGTGTTGTGAATGTAATAAAATGTTAAATTGTTTACAGTAAACGACGCAGCTCGGGCTCGGACCTCTTTGGCATCGAGGACTACATTCCCTTGCGATGTGGAGGGAAGGAGGGGTTAAGTAAATACCATGTCGTGTACTTGTTCATGAGTCAACTGGAGACTGAAGACTCAAGACTCCCTTTATTAGTGTAATATATACCTAGTCCGTGCGTGACATATATTATAATATAACTATGGACATAGCTTATCTACCTTAACTTAAACTAAGATCTAAACGTGACGTACGTGACACACCACATCACCCTTCCTAAAGTAAAAAAAAAAAAACTAAGTTACATTGTTTTTTTTTTTTTTTTTTTCCTCCTCTCTTTACATTTTTAAACTTACATTCTAAGTCTTACAGTATAACTTTGTCCTATTTTTATGTATTACATCTATCTTATTTTTATATTTAACTATTACATTTGGTGACTCGTCCTTTACAACTACAAATGGTCCATTATAAATACACTCCAACTTATTGCCTACTTCGTTTTTTACCAAAATCAAGTCACCTTCCTTATAAGTTATAGAATTAAGATTCTTATCATAACAATGTTTCCTTGATAACTTACTTGATACCAAATTTTCTTTTGCATCATTTTGAGCCCTTTGTAACCTGTATTTAAATTCTAAAGGATAATCATCAAAATTATACAAAGGTTCAACACTTTCACCTTGAAGATGGTATTATATTTTGGGGCAACTCCACCAACAAAGAAATAGCATTTAAGGCCCAAAAGAGATGTATGCGAGCTATGTTTAATTTGAAAACCACAGACAGCTGTAAGCCTTATTTTAGAAAACATAGATTATTAACCCTTCCTTCACTATACATTTTTGAAATATTGACATTAGTTAAACTTAATCCTGATCTGTTTCCAAGACTAGCTGACACCTTCCCCCGAAACAGACGTGACAATAGCCAACTATGCTTGCATACATCAAAAACTGCTTTAATGGGCAAAAGTGCTTTTTGCATGGCACCAAAAATCTACAACAAACTACCACAGTCTTATAAAACTTTGCCGACTAATCTGTTTAAAAAAAAGATGCGAGATTTTTTAGCAGACAAGTGTTATTACCATATAAGAGACTTCTTGAACGATACAATTGCATAACATTATTTTTTTTTATTGATTTCGATTTATATGGCCTTCTGACATTGAATTGACATTCCGCATATTGTTTTATTTTTTATGTTTGACATCCTATTAATTATTCTATTGATATTTTACTTTTTTGACATTTATTATTAACTTTATTAATTTCGATTTTATGACATTTTGTGAATGAATTCGATCTATGACATTTTATGGCATTATTTTATTTCGATTATGTGACTTTTTTGTTTTTTTTTTTTTGTTTTATTAATTTCAATTTATGACAGCACTAATTTGATAGGTATTATGACTTTTTTATTTTTATTTTTTATTTATAATTTCTGTTTTATTATTATTATTTTTGACATTGTTTCATTTTATTAATTCTGATTTTTTATGACATTTAATTAAGATAAAGGCCATCTGTTGTAATTTTTGTATAATAATATCAGACATTGCTATGTTTTAGTAAATGAATTATTTTGTAAAACATATTTGTACGCCTCATTAGGCAAAACATGTTTGTAAGCGCTAAATAAAAAGTGAACATCTTGCATGCCTATTGTATGTAAACACATGTTTTGACAAATAAATTATCTTTATCTTTATCTTTAAGACTACTTGGTAACCTACAAATTTTACCATAAACTAATTCATAAGGCGTATACTTAGTCACAGTATTAACTGTTGTGTTATAAGAAAAACACCAATATGGAATCCAAGAACTCCACGACGATGGATTATTATCTGTTTGTATCCTTAAATAAGCACCTAAAGTTTTATGAACGTTTTCCAAAGACCCTATACTTTCATGATGATATGACGTTGATAAGATTTTATTGATGCCCAAGACATTACATAGCTCTACCATTACTTTCGAAATGAACTCAGAACCCCTATCCGTAGCAATTGTTCCCGGTACCCCATATCTCAACACAAAATTTTCTGCCAACGCTTTTGCTACCTCATTTGCGGATTTATTTTTTAGTGGATAAGCCTCCACAAACTTCGTAAGTTCACATTGAAGAGTTAATATGTAAACATTACCATTTTCGTCCCTATCAAGTGGCCCCACTATATCTAAATAAATCTTTTCAAAAGATGAAGATGCAGTGGTAGTAACTGTCATTGGTTCTCTAGTATGTTTGGAAAACTTTTGTTTTTTACACTTATCACATTTACCAACGTACTCCGCTACATCTTTCTCAATTGACGGCCAATAATAATATTTCTTTATATTATTCACCATCCTGCGTATTCCTGAATGACCACTCGTAGGTAAAATATGAAAATCATTTAAAACAATTCTCTTCTCATCTGCCCCTTCTATTTTCCGTACACCCTTCACTACACATATTCTAAAATCTCCACATATCGAATTACTATTTTCCTTCAAATATTTGGCCATTTTTGTAATAAAATTAATGTTATAACGATTTTTCAAAATAATAACTTCTTTTATGCCCTTTTCAATACAAAAAGTGACTATGTCTCTCGACAACTCGTCTCGCGATGATGCCGATAAAGATTCATAGTTTACGTAAATACTCGAGTTTTCTGGCATATACATTAAATTGCGCGACTTTGAAAATATTTTTTCACCATTAGTGTTACGTAACATCTTCTCCCACTCATTCAAACATATCTCAATATCATTTCCTTGTTTTTTAAGAACTTCCACGATCCTAGGGTGATCAGTCCTAGATACCACAGAGTCCGTATCACAAACATTTGGTTCTTCCAACTGTTTGTACTGCGCTCTCGTCATTACGGATATAGTTTTTTCACGCATGGTTTTCAAATCTTCACTTGAAATCACTATCCTAGAAAGTGCATCAGCTAATACATTTTCTTTCCCCTTAATATACTCGACCTCAAAGTCATACTCTTCTAAACATAAACGAAACTTAGTTAACCTACTTGATGGATCTGCCATGTTAAACAAGTATAATAGTGGCCGGTGATCCGTTTTTACAACGAACCTCCGTCCATACAAATACGGTCTAAAATATTTAACTGACCATACTATAGCCAATAACTCCTTCTCTATAATAGGATAATTTAACTCACTTTTCCCCAAAGACCTACTAGCGTATGCAACGGGTTTACCGTTCCCATTACACAAAACACTTCCTACCGCATAACCCGAACTATCGGTTTGCAATATAAACGTGTTGTCTTCAGAAAAATTTGGATAATCCAACACTGGTGGATTCATTAACGCTTCCTTAAGCAACAAAAACGACCTCTCACATTCATCGGTCCAACTAAACACTACATCCCTCTTACATAGCTTATTCATAGGTATCACTATACTAGCAAAATTTGGTATGAATTTCCTATAATAATTTGCAAACGCCACAAACCGCTTTACTTCATCAACTGCCGATGGACGTGGATATTTCTTTATGGCTTCTACCTTTTCAGGATCTGGTGAAATACCTTCCGCTGAAATTACGTGTCCTAAATAAAGTATTTGTTTTTTCATAAATTCACATTTGGATGGATTCAGTTTAAGATTGACCTTTCTCAGGCGAGAAAACACTGACATAAGGTTTCGGTTGTGCTCATCCAAATTCCGCCCGAAAATAATTAAATCATCCAAATATATCAAACATTTGTCATAATTTAATCCTGACATGGCTACAGTCATTAACCTGCTAAAAGAACTTGGACTTATCTTTAACCCCATTGGTAATCTACACATCTGATATTGCCCTTTATCTGTCGTGAAAGCTGTGTATTTCCTACTACTTTCATCTAAAGCACACTGATAATATGATTGTGATAGATCACAGTGGCTCAAGTAAACTGCACCCGACAATGAATCCAAGATTTCATTAATATTTGGCAAAGGGAATTTATCATCCTGTATCTTTTCATTTAACTGCCTGTAGTCTATTACTACACGCCATTTTTTCTCCCCATTACGATCTGCCTTCTTGGGTACAACCAAAACAGGATTAGACCACTCACTAACCGCCTCCTCAATAATATTACTATCCAGCATCTCCTGCACTTGCCTATCAACCTCCTTTTTCTGTACATAAGGTATTCTATACTGTTTCCTGTAAACTGGAGTAACATTATCTTTCAAACGTATTGACTGCGCATATACATTCGTGACATCCAATTTATCTCCCGGAATATAAAAAATATCTGGATATTTTGCACATATTTGCTCAACTGACAACCGTTCCTCGGCATTCAAATAATCAAGATTAAGCAAAGAAAATATTTTCTTAACACGTTCAACACTTACTTCTGTTTCCGCAAAACTACAACAATTAAAATCACTTAACGGATAGACTTCTACATCGGACATACTACACACAACTTCCTCCGTGGTTGTGTTTAAAATCCTAATGGGCATCATCCCATTCTTAGGTCTAGCTACTACATTTGCTAAGAAAACCCCTTCGCGCAACTCTTTCCTAAACACTACACAATCTTCTGCTCTATTAACGGGCAAATACTTAACCATTTCACAACGCGGAGAAATAGTTAAAGAATAATTATAGGATTTAAGTGGCATCGAAACCGTCTGCTGCTCACGGTTCTTTAGAGATAACCTGTTCCCCGAAAAGTCTATAATACCACTATACGTCTGCAAGAAATCCTGGCCTAATATGCCAACTGACCTACATGGCAAATCATCGAATATATAAAACTTATGCACGAACGAACATTGTTCGTATTCCAACGTCAAATATACATAACCTATAGCCCGTAAACTACCCCCTACACCATTAATCACTAATTCTTCCTTAACTACTTTACAGCACAAAGCATTATTCCTCAAGAAATTACTTTTTATTGCCGATATCGACGCACCCGTATCGACTAACCATTCCGACTCCACATTATTTGCTAGAAAATTCACCCAGTTAACACTATTGCAAGCTAAAATATGCTTAGCCTCGAAAAAACTGCGTTTCATTCAATTGTCTGCCTTCGCTACTTCGTGACATTGACACTGCACTTGAGTCAGCATCGCCCCGCACGTGCTCTAGACACGCTACGCGCTGTCGACCTTGCTGAGTCTGCCGTCCACGATGAGTACTATTGCCACGACCGCGCATTCCACTACTATACCTTACGTTTCCATTTTGGTACGTACGCCCAACAGCTGTTTCTTGCTGCGCGTATCCATTACCTACAGCGTGCCGCCTATAGTTATTTCCACGACCCCTATTTCCCGTAGAAAAACTACCACCCGCGGACCACCGCTGGAACGTCATGACTTGACCCGACGAAGCACAATTTTCGTCTTCCGCTACCCTGATAGCATCTTTCAAACAAGTCAAGTTCCGTGCCGTAATAATTGTACCAAGACGCTGATTACGAAGTCCGTCAGCAAACTTTTTAACCGCATACTTCTCATTTAAAGGCCGCAAAATTTTATAAGCTTCCGAATTTTCCCCGGCTTGAGAAATAGTCAAATCTACCATTAACTTCTCTATCTCTGCCCCGAAATCCGTGACCGACCTATCATTTTGCCTAGCGCGAGCAAATTTGGCTTGCACTGCAACGTCTGACTTAACCGTCAACAAATGCTTCTTCATGTCCGTTAAAAGACTGTCTACAGTCGTATAAGTAGAGGACAATCGCATCTTAGCCCCCTGGGTAAGTCGTGTAGTTAGCACGAATCTAATTAAATGAGCACTATCAGCCGCTTCTAACATAGAGCTGTATAAATCTATGGCATCAATCAAATCTTGGGTTACCTGCTCATCCCCATTCATTTTCGGGAGTAAGCTAACCGCCGTTTTCAATGAAAACCTTTCCAACGCCATCTCTGTATCGGTTCCGGTACCGTTTTCAAACTTAATAGTGTCTACATACAAATTTTCTATTTTACTCACTAGCTGTGCTAATTCCTCCGAAAATTTGCTACACTTAGAAACTACACACTTAAATTTACAATACAGGGCTTTTACCTCGCTTATCTTTCCATCAAAATTTTTGCCTTTCCGCCTACTGGGACCTAACTTGACAATTGATTCCCTCAATAACTTAAGCTGTACAAACAGTGACGTTAACTCCACTTCCATTTAAAATTAATGTCTCTAACTGATAGATGACCGAAAATACTCGTCACTACACTTAAGTTCAAATCACATCACTTACTCCTCTTGTCGCTCCGCCAGCTCCCGGTCAGGCCATCTGCACAGCTCGCTGCACCTCACGCTGATTGATCTTCTCTTCGATCCAATTCTGATGACACCTCCTGTACAGCCGGACTGCCACGCCAATGATGACAATCGCCAAACACACGGCGATAAACAACAGCATCGCGTTGATGGTGGATATCTGCTCTTGTGTTACTGTCGCGGTATTTGAACCACCCGCTGCTGTCTGGGCTATAATAACCTCTTCCTTGGATGACGTGCTCCCCATGGCCTGTGACTAACCAACTGTCGAGAAACTGACTGAAGCCGACTGAAGTGACTCCGACGAGATCCCGGTCGGGCAACTATAACGCCGTCCAGTCGACTGGCAGGGTCGCCATGCGATGTGGAGGGAAGGAGGGGTTAAGTAAATACCATGTCGTGTACTTGTTCATGAGTCAACTGGAGACTGAAGACTCAAGACTCCCTTTATTAGTGTAATATATACCTAGTCCGTGCGTGACATATATTATAATATAACTATGGACATAGCTTATCTACCTTAACTTAAACTAAGATCTAAACGTGACGTACGTGACACACCACACCCTCGTTGACCTCAGTTGGAGACTTCGGTTCAACCCTCATCAGCCGTGTAGCCGACGGGAAAGTGCGGCGAACGGTGGACTTAACTGGAGACTTCTATGTGGAGGTAAAGGTCTACAACAAAGCCGATGTAGCCTCCACCCCTAAAGAGGATCGGTGGAAGAAAGCCTCGGTGACCCTAAAAGTGCAGCTAAACCGCAACACGCTGCAGTGGGATGGTCTACAAGTTTTTATGAGACGGACTCATGAATTATTTAACAATTCTGAGCCCGTCTTTTATAGTGATAGTATAAATAGAAAATAAATATTTAAGTTGTTGGGGCACCAGGTCTATATTCTATTTAGCGAACGTCTATCATAATCGCAATAATAATAATATATAGCAACAACTAATAGTAAGTCTAAAACTGTTATAATCTAAAATGCCTTTCTGTACTGTTTGTAATGCATCTGTTGAGCGCAGTCACTGGACAGGTCACCTACGTAGTACTAATCATAAAAACAAAAGTATTTCGCCTTTTTGCGAAGGTGTTGAAATAATACATTCTGCATTTCGTAATCGTATAGCTTCTTATAGAATTGTCGATCCGTCTGAGAATTGTTCGCTAGAAACATTTCTCAATAATATTTGCGACAAAATTAAAACGGTTATTGACATGTCTCTTAAAGAACACACTTGTCTAAAAGTTAATTTCGAATATTTTGCTTTGTTTTTAATGTTTAAAAATGATTCTCAGGAGATTAAATCATTTGCCACAAAAAACGTTACTCTGCATCAGAATTATGAATTTAATTCATTAATGTCCCAAGTCAAAAACACTTTAACAAAAAAGATAGAAGAAATTCAGGACCGAGATAGTGGATGGACGTTCTTGAGCAGTTCTCATTTGGAAGTCAATGTTAACAAATATCAACCTTTGCGCGGTTCAGGCTTTATCGAATTGCCTTCTTCAATAAAATCGAAAAAAGCATGTATTAATATCCGCAATAATGATGAGTTTTGTTTTTTTTGGTCTGTTGTTGCTGCTTTATATCCAGCTAAAACTCATCCCGATAGAGTATCGTCTTATCCTGATTTTCGTAACGTGTTAAATGTTAAGAACATATCATTTCCAATGAATTTCTCAGATATTGCGCGGTTCGAAGTAAATAACCCCGAAATTAGCATTTACATTTATGGTTTAAAAAATAATACCGTCATAGGACCGCTTTACAAACCAAAAGCCTTGAACGGAAAGGTGATTCATTTACTTTATTTAGAAAGAGATGATTTCTCACATTACTGTCTCATTAAAAACTTGCCGCGACTTGTTAAGAATCAATTAACAAAACACCACAGTAAACTGTACTTTTGTGACGTTTGTTTAATGTTTTTTAATTCATGCGATAATCTTAGTTTGCATAGTTGTGGAGGTGTTGCCACTGAACTACCTCCAAAGGGTCGTTCATACAGTTTGAAAATTATACTAGAAAGCAATTTGTACCATTTGTCATATACGCAGATTTTGAAACAATGCTAGAGCGGTATCAATCTTGTGCCCTTGACCCGTCTAAGGCAGGTACTGTAACGCGACAGCGACACGTGTCTGTAGCTTTCGCTTATCATATTACGTGTACGCTAGACGAAAGCCACAATCGTTTTGTTTCTTATCGCGGTTCGGATTGTGTATCAAATTTTGTAAAGTCTATTTATAAAGATGCACAAAAAATTTACGATATGTTAAAAAATAATGTTCCTATGATTTACTCAAATGATAATGCTCGCGACTTTGAAAACGCGCAAACATGTCATATTTGTGAGCACTTCTTGTTCGGCGATAGGGTTCGCGATCATTGTCACTTGACTGGTAAATATCGTGGCGCAGCTCATAGTTATTGTAACATACAATACAAACAACCAACATTTTTGCCAGTATTTTTTCATAATTTGTCCGGATATGATTGTCACCTTTTCATAAAAGAATTAGGCGAAGCTCCTGGATCTATTAAAGTGATACCTAAAACAAAAGAAAACTATATTTCATTCACGAAGTATATTCCGATTTCCGATAGTGAAAGCATACAGGTACGGTTTGTAGATTCTTTCAAGTTTTTAGGGACAAGCTTAGAAAAGTTGGTTAGTTCAATGAAAAAACAAGATTTTAAACAATTACAATCTTATTTTTCTAATAAAAAACAATTTAACCTACTCACCCGTAAAGGAGTGTATCCATATGACTATATGTCTCAATGGGAACGTTATGAAGATACGTGTTTACCCGCTAAAAAATATTTTTTTAACTCCTTATCCAATGAGACAATTACTGATGAAGATTATGAACACGCTCGGTCTGTTTGGTCAGTATTTAATATTCAAAACATGGGTATGTACACAGACTTATATCTCAAAACAGATGTTCTGTTGCTAACAGATGTTTTTGAAAATTTTCGAAAAACTTGTAAATTACATTACAATCTCGATCCCGCGTTCTATCTTACAGCACCAAGCCTATCTTTTGATGCAATGCTTTTAAAAACAGGAGTTAAATTAGAATTAATTAGTGATGTTGAAATTTTTAGAATGATACAAAAAGGTATTCGAGGTGGTGTATGTATGTGTTCCAAAATACATGTCAAAGCCAATCATAAATATTTAGATACTTACGATCCAACCCGTCCAAATTCATTTATCATTTATTTAGATTGTAACAATTTATATGGTTATAGCATGTGTCAATCCCTACCCTATTCCGATTTTAGATTTATGAATAGACATGAAATAGATTTTTTACAATTGAACTTAGCAGACATCAGTGATACCGCGGAAAACGGATATATTCTTGAAGTTGATTTAATATATCCGGTGAATTTGCACATGGAACACAATGAATTTCCATTTTGTCCAGAAAAATGCTTACCACCGGGTGGTAAGAACAAAAAGTTAATACCAAACTTGTACGATAAATATCACTATGTTATTCATTACGTACATTTAAAAAAATGTTTACAGCACGGTTTAGTATTGAGAAGGATCCATCGCGCTATTATATTTAAGCAAAGTTGTTATTTAAAGCAATATATTGATATTAACACTCAGTTACGTCAAAAAGCAGAATCAACGTTTGAACAAGACTTTTTCAAATTATTGAACAATAGTATTTTCGGAAAAACCTTGGAAAATAATGAAAATCGAATAGAAGTAAAATTAGTTAACAAATGGTGTGATTCAAACAATAAAACGAAAAAGACGACTTGTGCTGAGAAATTGATAGCTAGTCCATATTTTCATAGCGCATCTGTTTTTTCAGATGATCTAGTGGCAATCCAAATGAAACCTGTGCGTATAATACTTAATAAACCAATATACATAGGTTTCGCAGTATTAGAATTATCTAAGACTCATATGTACGACTTCCACTACTCTATCATAAAACCTTTTTATGGTAACCGAATTGAATTGTGCTATACTGACACAGATAGTCTTGTTTATGATGTACAATGTGATGACGTTTATAAAGACCTCAAGCACCATTTTCTAAAATATTTTGATACCAGCAATTATGCCTGTAACAATGACTATAACTTACCAATTATTAATAAGAAGGTTCCAGGACTTTTTAAAGATGAAATGCATGGTAACATTATCAAAGAATTCGTAGGACTGCGCTCAAAGCTTTATTGTATTAAAATGTTAAACAAAACAATTAAAAAGGCAAAAGGTACAAAAAATGTATCACTAAAAATTTAAACATGTTTGATTATAAAAATGTTTTGTACAATTGCAATGTTATTCGCAAAAAAAATGTATTGTTTAGATCAATAAAACATGAAATATTCACTCAGAACGTAAATAAAATAGCGCTTTCAAGCAATGATGATAAACGATTGCTATCGTTTGATAAAGTTTCTACTTTAGCCTGGGGTAACGCAACTATATTTATGTAATGCATTACCATAATTTAAACGTAATAACAGTAGATACATTTTTACATGTATCTTATTAATTGTAAATGGTAAATAAAACTTGTGAAGTTTAAATGCAGAGTTAGGTAATGTTATGCAAGTACTAGGCACCCATTAATTTTACAGTACACTCACATTACATGTGTCTGGACCCTGCTTAATAAGCATGTAAAATATGTATTTCCTTAGTGTCTCAAATATATTTTGTTGTAAACTTACATTTAATTAGTAAATAGTTTAAGTAATATCAATATTATAAATTAAAATAATTATCGGAGGTCGGAATAGGCAGAGTATATTTATGATCTGTAATTCCAGAAAGAGACACCATACATCTAGAAGTTTAGGAAAATATTCTCTGCCAATTCAGACCTGATAATTATTTACAGGTTACTATGGTTACTATAGTTTTCTTTTATTTGTATTAATTAAATAAATACTTAAATAAATCTTATTTTACTATCATAATTAGATCTGTTTTAATTTCCATTCCTGATGACAATGCGCGTCGCGCTGCCTGGTATGAAATATAACACCAATCAGGTGCTCGCTCACGGCGCTTCATGATGCAAACGACATACCAGTTCGGACTTGTTGAAACACGAAATTGATTAAATACCATATGTACATGCTTGTATTATTTAAAACATTAGTTTCATGTCCATTCCTGATTGATGAAAAAGAAACAGGTTCCAACTTGATAAAACATGTAATGTTCATTTTTGATGACAAAGCACTCATGGCTCGAAGTTCGCACGCGCGGTGTAGAATTTGACGCTGACCAGGTGCGCCTGCACGAGCTTGAACATGTTGAAACATGAAATTGAATCACAGCGCGGCGTAAAGCTTTATGGAATCTAATTACATATTAGCCGCGTTCCACAGTAATATTATTGTCATTATTGTGTAGAACTTCCATCAGTAAACAGTCAGCCGGAACGGTCATATCACGTCAAATAAAAACGAAACGAATTGTAAGTATTGTACAAGTACCTATCTACTTATAACTTTATTTCATCATGTTGTTTTATGAAATTATAATTAATTATTATTTCGTTTGTTTCAGATCATTGATAATGTGTGATTCACCAGATGTTATCGACTTCTCACAATACGCTCAAGGTTTTCCGACTCCGAGTTTAAGCTGGCATATCCCAGATTTCCCAGAACAACAAATACCTGTCAACAAGGAGCCTAGAGCAAGACAAGACTGCGGACCTGTCAACAAGAAGCCTAGAACAAGACGGGAGTGTCTAAAGCAGAAATCATCTCTGTCTACGTGCCAATCCTTCGTCATAAACAATGAGAAGAAAAAAGGTTTACGACTAATCCAGGTACAAGTGTTGGATATCAGTGAACAACCAGAACCTGCAAGTGACAATCAGGACGTGGTAGTGTTAAGTGCGGAGTATGTAGTGACTGAATCGGTGGACCATGTTATGGAGGAGACGCAATCGTTAATTAATAAAATATCAAAAAAACTTGGTGGGGACAGTTGTTATTATTAACTGGTATCATTATTCTGAAGGTATCTACTTTATAAGTTATTGTATAAGATTTTTAGTAATTATCAATAATAAATTAAGTTGTATACTTTTTACATTTTATCTTGTGCATAGTCTATAAATATTATAATGTAGTTAATATTAATTTCTTTGTTTAATCTAGTTGCGATAATGTTCATGCATCACAAGTTTGTACTTAAACTATGTAGGATGGTTATCATTAGTTTGTAATAATTGGAAATAATGTAAATAAATCTATATTCTTTATAATTTAAATTGTGTTTTATTTTGTATTCTCGAACTCTAAATTAGCTCTAGTGTAATGATACAATAATAGGTTATTTGCTGTTAGTTTTTTAATAGATTAATTAATTTTTCATCATGGTAAGTATATGTATTTGAAATTTTTATATTTTGCTACAGCTAATTTATAGGTCGTTATGTAGGTTACCTTGACTATTAAATAAAACACTCTAAGGTAGATAAACATTTTTTATTAACTATTCAACACAATAATATTTAAAATAAATTAAATACAGACATATTATTATCAACATACCATTTTTTAATACACACTGCATTATTTAATGCACAATTAGCTTTATGGTTCACACAATTAAAATCAGTTTTATTTTCACAAAACTTTTTTTTAATGTAGCAAAATTAGGACACCCTTTCTCGCCTATGTCAATCACTTCACAGTTTACGCATAAATCTTTAATCCAATTAATCTTTTCAGAACCCTTTGTTATAATTCTTTTATTTTTTAAATATGGTAAGATAACGTGTTGAAACTCTCTGTAGTCTATGAAGCCCTCACGCCAGAAAATTCCTCGATTTTTTTCTAACCATCGCACTTGCTTCTTTTCTTCTTTTGTTAAGTAATAAAAGGAATACGGTGGTTTAACCAAGAAAGTTTGAGTATGATTCTGACTTACGATGGCCACTTCTTTCACAATGAAATTATTAAATAAATCTTTAAATCCTTGGAGTTCGACAATGATGATGTCCGCGTTCATGATATCTTCTTCACAATGTTGCTTAATGGTTTGTATTCAACAATACAATCGTTGAGAATGAGACAGTATGCTGAAGTTTGATCTGGTATTTCCGAATCACTCTCAATTTCTACCCGCACATCCACAACAGGTCCAGTCTTTAGATTATCAGCTTGTCTAGAGCAATCGATTACAAACAGAGCGGTGCTAAATCTCTAAATTGTTTCTCGCTTAGTATGGGCTCCGAGCGACGTCCGTAATACGACTGTTGAAATCTGGTGTATTGCTCGTATAATAAAGCGATTCTGTTATTAGCAAAATTCACATTTAAGTTTTCATATGGAAAATAGGTTGAATTGAGATACACTCTAACGTCTCGAATATGGCAGTGATCGAATTGAGACATGTCAGAATGTGCATTGTTTTTTCTCTTTGTCTGTAGACCAATAATAATGTATCTTGGTTTTTCTATTTGAGATGAAGTTTTGATAGACCAGGTATGTTTTGTAGTTTTAGGCAAAGCTGGATATTCGTACAGATCCCAATTTCTGTATATCATTTGAAGTGGGTGATCTTTTTCTAATACTTTTAACAAACCAATTTTTTCTTTGTCCGATACTTTAACATGCGGTACGCGCCATATGATTTTGTTGATCTGAACATCATCTACTACTTCGCCAGTATTAAGCTTTACAGCGTTCAAATTAGTGTTACTTCGTAACAATATCAGTTCATGTCTACTATTTATTACGACTTTTTTAAAATCTTCTGCGAAACCGAGGATATTCCGAAGTGGTATAGACGCAGAAAATCTTCCTCCATCGATATTTTTTATACCATCAATATTCCAGCCCCAGGCATTAGACATTTTTGATTCACTTTCGTTCATCGAAATGAGTGATTTCATAGTTGTTGTTATACCTGCATTTTTTATTTTATCAATCTCCACTCCATTTAGCTCATACCTAATGTCTTGGAACAAATAGAGTAGAGCATTGTTCGTGAAATTGACACTAGTAGCTTTGTCCTTCGTATCTTTTTTGCTAACGATAATAGTTCCTTCCAAATATAGGGTGCTAGCTGATGGTAATATGTATAAGTCCTGTTGGTTGATAGGTATGCGAATTTCATCGTTCCTGTTGAAACTTGTTACATAGGGCTTGTAGGAATGAAATTCGATTCCTTCTATAGTGTTATCGTAAGTCGGAGCGGATATAACGTCTAAGATGTTCATTTTAGCAATCCGATTGCTCTAAGGAATGCTTTATTGTCTTTAGTTAATTTTATTTTCTTCTTAGAGATAGGTCTTATTTGATAGGTAGCTCGAGCAGAACTGATATTTTTTAGTTGTTGAGACACATTTTTATTGTAGTCAATCATTTTTTTCTTCTAAGATGCAGATATACCTGCACTTCTTCACCGCGTAAATTGATTAATCGTTTGTTTATATCTAACAGTCTAATATGTATGCAGCTTATGTTGTTTTGATTGATTGGAAAGTATATTGCTTTCTTCGGGATTTCTATGATCCTGTATCCAGGTGGCACATTAAGTGCAAATTCGTGAATAATATGACTTGGTTCACCATTTACATATGAACCGCTTACAATATCACATTCAATCCTGACAACGGTCGTAGGTAGAATGTTGACTGGAGACTGTGACACATGCCATTTATTTGCTTTCAAGATTTGTTTGTTAAATCCTAATAGTTTGCCAAAAGAGTCTTCTTTGATAAAATTAATGTCTTTTGTACAGAATATTGTAGTTTTTAAAGTATTATTATTGCACCGTAGTTTAATTGCTGCATCTTTTATTTCAGATTTTAAATAATCGCCGATATCTTGCAATTCATAAGTGCCTTCCGGTATTTCAATAAGTTCATTAAAACCATAATAGAACTTATTATTACTTTTATCAATGTTTGGAATAGAATTAAATGTTGAAAAGTGTAATAAAGCACACTCATACTCTCCATCAAGTTGCAATGTATTAGGATAGTTCGTAGTTAACACCGACGAGTCTCCAGTTATCGACAAAGTGAGTGACATCTTGCAAATGATTGAAATGAAAGAAAAGCATATATTTTATAATACATTTTTATTCCAAAAAGTCCACAAATAATTTAGACACAAATGACCACAATTGACTGCGTTAAATTTTTGATATCTTGTATAATTATAAAACACATTACATTTTTTTAAATATTGCATCAATTCCATTGGAGGTTTTAAATTTCCATAGCTATCAAAGTATTCGCAGTGATTGTATACTTTAGAATAAGCTACCCAATGCGTTCCTTCGTTCTTAGAATCATCTAAATTAACGATACCACATTCAATGCGTTTTGGTTTACGAGGTAGTCGATCCTTCATGTAGACCCCACGAAAATATGGGATGTCTCTTGAATACTTTCGAATGTCTACATTAGTTAGAGGGCGATTGGGTAGCATATTTTTCAGTTTTTTGAAGATGTTATAAACAATCCTTTACCGCTTTTATACGGCTTAATGTATAAACCCTTACCCAACACTAAAGCCTCCATAGCTTTATTATGTCGTTCTGTTTCTTGCAAATTTTTTTTGCTCGCTTTGTAATCATTGACGGTTTTTGCAATGCCAGCTGCACCACCAGCTAAAGTTCCTAAAGCCGATAAACCAGCGAAAATTGGAATTAAAGGTAGAACTCCTCCAGTCTTTGGTATGGGTATTACTCGGGGTACTCGAATTCGATGATGAATGTTTGGAAATAACTTTTTTGCTGTTAAGTAAGCAGCTTTTATTAAAGTCTTATTATCTTTGCGTTTGAATTTCTTAATTTTTGATTTTATTTTTGAAACTAAGCTTTTAAATGTTTTAATGCCAGATCCAGACTTTAGTTTCGTTTTCATAACTTTGCTCACTACCCAAGAGCTTAACTTTTCACCTTTCCCTGCATCTTTGGATTTAAGTCTTTGTTTAGCCATGTTAAGTAGTTGTAAATCGGCTTTGTGACGATTTAATAAGTCTGTATGATTTGTATACGCAATGTCGTGTTGCATGCAAGCTTCGTCTAGCTTATTTACACCTCGGTCACCTCGCGCTAAACGTTTGCGAAGTTTGGTTCCTGGTCCGCAATAATTGTATCCTGGCAAATGAACTTCGAATGGTAGATTATTAATTATCCTGTTAACTAGTCCACCTCCTTGCATTACTCAAATTATAATGATAGGATTTAAAGTGCAAAATGGTTATATAATATATTAGTTCATTAATGCAGTTTTTTCAATCCAACTGTTTTCAGCACTGTTTAGACCTAACCATTTGACATACAATTTATTTCCTTTCTTTTTCAACACCTTTTCTATCAAATAAACATCAGGATAATTCGATCTTTGTAGTTCTTGTTCGTAAAACGCTCCTAATATCTTTTGCTTTCGTTGATCTTCTATGTGATATGTGACTGGTAAGGTTTTATTTACCTTTGTTATAATAAATAATTCAGTTGACCAATTAGGAGTGTAACCTTTCTCAAAATTATGTTTGTATTTACTTATACGAACATAATCACCAACTTTGAATTTAGGCTTCCACTGAACTAAATCATGTTTGTAATTTTTTTTAATATTTTCTTTGATTACTTGTTCATTACCTTTATTAACATCTACCGGTTTAAATTGAATAGTGCGATGTTTTGTGCCGTTATATCTCTTCAATGTATCTTCCAATGGTAGTCCTATCCACTTATAGTTTCCATTGAGACTAAAATTTTTATATAAATTATTTTTTACAGTTCTAATCAGTCTCTCCACAATTGATGCTTTTTTAGTAGAAAACGATGAGTAATGGTTAATGTTGTGCTTTTTCATAAGCGTTTGAAAGGTGATGTTATAAAATTCTGTTCCCATATCAGTTTGTAAATTAACTGGTTTACGATGACTGTTAATCAATATTTGTTTAAATGCATGAGTAACATCAAGTTTATTTTTTGATTTTAACGGCTCTGTCCAAGCATACTTTGAGAAGCAGTCAATTACAACTAAAATGTAATTATAACCTTTATTATATTTCCTCAGGTTCTGCATGTCCATTAGATCAGCTTGCCACAAGTCATCGATCCCCTTTAGAATGACAGTACGTCTAAGGAAATTTCTTCGTGCAGCTTTGTGTATTTCATTTACTATTTGTTGTTTTGTCATTACTGAGATTTTCAAGTAATTTATCTACCTCTGCTTTAGTATAAAACTTATCTTGCAAATGAGTTGAAACCTCAAGTACCCTTGCTTTTAAAGTAGCTTGAACTATACCCTTTGCATCTTTTATCATTTGAGAACGCAATGTATCAATCAGATTATTAAATTCTTTATGCATATTAGCATTCAATAAATCTACATAATCCTTGTTCACAGACAGATTATTTAATTCTTTTAACGTGTTGGCATTCAATCGATCTACATAATCCTTGTTCACAGCATCGTCTGCTTCTACTGGAGATCTAATTCCTCTCAGTTTTGATGTTTTTAAATCAAAGTCTCCGTTTTCTGATTTTAATAATGCATTTTCATTAAACTCAAATAACTCTGATAAACGCATTCTTTTGTGAATGTAGTGTCCGAATTTGTCTACGTTCATGTTTAAGGTGTATTGTATCGAGAGGTTGATAGTAAAATAAACACATTTTAAAATATTTATTTATTTATAACTTTACATTCACGCAATTCTTCAATGATAGAAATAATTTCATTATCTAATCCTGTGTTGCCAGCATCTCTAGATGCAATTAACAATTTCAACCTTTCCACTAATTCATTAGGATCATCCCAGTACACTAAATCGACGTTTTTTCGCCACTTTTTTACTAACGGTAGACCCTTTCCCTGAACTGTATTCTTCAGTTGAAAAAGAGGTTTAATAACTTGCAAATATTTTTGTCCTTTAATGCTTTTTATTGGCTTACTTGGCTCATAGTCTCGACGATGTGCATTTGTGTCAAGTAACATCAACTTATAATTTTGCATATCACTATCTGTAACCAAGCTTAAGTCTACATCTTTCTTAAGCAACAACTGTTTTAAACCAGGTGTATTTCGATATTTACGTTCAGCCACGGTGATATATTGATCGTTGATCGTTACGCAAGCAGAGCCTAACATCAGTTGCCCGCGGTCTTTTCTTACTCCAAATGGAATATCTACCAACGCTTCCGAAGATACTGACCAGGATGACGTATCACAAGCTTGATTACTTTCAACTACTGATTCATAAGAAGAGTCACTGTTTGTATCGGATTTATATTTGTCTTCATCATCATTATTATCATTTCTTCCTGCGCTACCAGTTCTTTCTTTCTGCAAAGTTTCGTTAGTAAACGGAACATCAGCAAAATCATCACTAACACGCAGGAGAGGAGTTTGCTTAGCAGCATTAGCAATTAAGTTAAGTGGTTCTGTTACAGGTTTAAAAACAGATTCCAATGCTTGTTTATTGTCGATCTCGGCATCTCTCATTTTTCGTACTTTTATCTTTACAGCTTCTGCCGCATCAACAATTTGTCGTTTCATTGATTTTTCCATATTGGTTAATAGGTCGTAATTGATTTAGCGTCGTAAGGTGAATAATATTATTAGACAGGTAATAGCCTTATATACTATATGTATTCGTGTTCTTAGTCAAAGACTACAAACGTGTCAAATTTACTTCTATAACATCCTTTGTTTTTTGAACAATCTTTATTAATTACAACATAATTGAAAGGTATACTCCATATTTTTGAACACATTTCACGAAATTCAATCCATGTCATGTCAGTGTTGACGTGTTCTTCATAAACATGTTTCATATTACTTTCATCTTGTTTAAAAAGTACGATTAGGTTTGCGTTATCTCTTACTAACTGTTTAGGGATTTTACTATACGTCTGATTTAGATAAAAACAATCGATGAACTTGTGTCTCCCCATAGCAAAATAATCACGTATATTACTTTGGTTTTCACAAGCAACATCATCAAATACAATTACAGAATTCGGTTTTGCGGTCTGAACACTTAGTACTTGCTCATTTTCATGATATTTCTGAAATGAAATGCCAGGTACTCGTTGCAAGACTTTTTCTAAATAAAGATACTTAGGTTGTTGCAAGGTTTTCGAATAAACATAAACGTTTTGAAATCTTAAACCATTCTCGTGTATAAGAAGACCAATTATTAAATTAGTTTTTCCACAATTTGACGGTCCGCAAATGATGCATCGTACCGATTTAGGTAATAATTCTCCATGGCGAAAACCAGTCTCCTGAGAATGAACACAAAGTTGGTTTACTTGTAACGATTGTGGTTGTTTTACAAATTTCATGGCAACTGCTTAAACGGTTATATTAATAATGAGTCAATTATTTTATTACACTGACATTTATAACTCATTGTCGCTAACTCGAACAAATGTACAAGCAACCTTACCGTGGCTGTCCTTCATTATAAGATAGTGAGTGTTTTCTAAATGAGATTTCACCAAATCTTGCATCTGTCGCTGGAACAAATCTTCTGTGCGGTTTTTATAGCTGTCCTGGTGTTTTGATGAATCGTTATCTGTATTTTTCTGATCAGTTTTCAAATCTCGAATAAATATAATCTTGCCGCTTGAATTCTTGATTATAAGTTTACAAATGTCATTTAAATCAGATTTCACTGAGGCATGCATTGTAGTTAATTTAGTTATTTGTATTTTGTTTCGTGATACAAAATTCAACCTTCTCACTACAATAGTAAGAATAGAATGTAGCGTTAAATTACTGCTAACAATTATTTATAAGTTATACCTTCCCCACAAACTTTGTGGATAAATTTATGTTATTGGAAAATCTAAAAAACTTTTCGTTCCATTCGTAACCAAACGAGTTTTAAAAAGTGGAGTAGCGCCCAAACCACAAACGTTGTGCAATAGGCGTCGAACCAGTATTTTACTGCATTACTGCACTATGTAAGATTTCATTTATATTATTGGGCATTCTATTCCACCGAAAGCGACGAAGGCGAACAACGTGAGCCGTAGGAAGCGACAGGTGGAATAGAATGCCCAATAAATCACTACTGTCAATTTATTGACTTATTCTTACTGATCTAATCGTATTATTATTTTGCACGTGTTTTGTGGAAAGGCAACCTAATACAATAGTCAACTCCTCATCATATCAGCCGAAAGACGTCCACTGCTGGACATAGGCCTGCCCCAAGCGTCGCCACATTGACCGGTCTCGTGCGTCCCGCAACCAGCGGATCCCCGCAACCTTCACCAGGTCATCGGTCCACCTGGTGGGAGGCCTTCCAACGCAACGTCTTCCGGTTCGCAGTCGCCACTCCAGAACCTTTCTGCCCCATCGGCCATCCGTTCTGCGAGCAATGTGCCCTGCCCACTGCCACTTAAGTTTGGCAATTCTTCGGGCTATGTCGGTTACCCTGGTTCTCTTGCGGATCTCTAAATTTCTGATTCGATCACGCAAGGAAACGCCGAGCATAGCCCTCTCCATTGCCCTTTGGTTGACTTTGAGCTTTCTGATGAGGCCCATTGTAAGCGACCACGTCTCAGAGCCATATGTCATCACTGGCAACACACACTGGTCATAGACTTTCGTCTTGAGACACTGTGGTAAGTTGGACGAGAAGATACCGCGCAACTTCCCGAACGCTGCCCAGCCGAGTCGGATTCGACGGTTGACCTCTTTCTCGAAGTTGGCCCTACCCAACTGGATCGTTTGTCCCAGGTAGACATAGTCGTCCACAACTTCGAGTGTAGAGTCTCCGACCTTGATAGGAGTGGGTGTAACATGGGCATTCAACATCACCTTGGTTTTGTCCATGTTCATCCTAAGACCCACTCTTTCGGAAGCTCTACTGAGGTCATCGAGCATTGTACTGAGGTCCTCCATGGTCTCAGCCATATAATAACCACTATATCGTCGGCAAACCGAAGGTGAGTGATGTACTCACCATTGACGTTGATGCCTAGCCCTCTCCAGTCCAGAACCTTAAAGACATCCTCCAGTGCAGCGGTAAACAGCTTCGGAGATATGACGTCTCCCTGTCTCACACCTCGCTGCAGACGGACTGGTTCCGAGGTCTGATCCTGAAGTCGAACTGACATGGTGGCGTTTTTGTACAAACACTTCAACACTTCGATGTACCTGTAGTCAATTTGGCACCGCTGTAGAGACTGTAGTACAGCCCAAGTCTCGATCGAATCGAAGGCTTTCTCGTAGTCCACAAACGCCAAACAGAGAGGCAGGTTGTACTCTTCAGTCTTCTGTATAACCTGCCGCAGCGTATGTATGTGGTCTACGGTGCTAAAGCCTTTACGAAATCCGGCTTGTTCGGGAGGCTGGAAATCGTCAAACCTGCGCGCGAGACGATTCGTGATGACTCTTGAAAACAGCTTGTATACATGGCTAAGAAGTGTGATGGGCCTATAGTTCTTCAGTAGGGCATTGTCACCCTTCTTGAAGAGTACCACCACACCCCTGCACCATGCTTGTGGCGTTTTCCCTTCGAGTATGACGGAACTAAACAGCGTCTGAAGGGCCTTAAGTATTGGTTTTCCACCCGCCTTCAGGAGTTCGGCCGTAATTCCGTCTTCCCCCGGTGCCTTGTTGTTCTTAAGCTGTTTCAGAGCCATCCTAATCTCATACAGGCTGACGTCGGGAATGTCTTCGGTATAGTGTCGGGTCAATCTAGCTCTAGGGTCATTCGCTAGATTCACGACGGGTTTACTGGTTGACGTGTACAACTGCCCATAGAATCTCTCGATCTCCCTCAGAAGCTCCGGTTTGGCGGAAACGATCCTGCCATCATCGGTCTTCAGTTTTGTGAGCTGGCTCTGCCCAATAGACAGATCTCTTGCAATGACCTTGGAGCCCTTATTCCGCTCAATCGCGTCTTTGATACGCTCGGTATTAAAGCGGCGGAGGTCGCTTTTCAAGGACTTTGAGATCCGTCTATTTAGCTGCCGGTATTTCAACGCATCGTCTGAAGACTGCAGGATCATCTCACGCCTCTCCTCCATGAGCTTGAGAGTTGGATCAGAGAGTCTTTTGTTCCTATCTGTACGGCGGGTCTTGAAAAACTTAGACCCGACCGTATGGACAGCTTCCACGAACCCATCGCCGTAATCGTCCACGGAGCTCCCTAGGCACTCGAAACGATTCTGGAGTTCGAGCTGAAAGTTCTCGGGGTTTTGGACCTGGATATGTGCTGGACGGAGCGTGGACTTCATCAGTCGAGACCTTTCAAGCTTAACATTAATGTTCAATGTGCCTCTTACCATGCGGTGATCGCTGCCGGTTTTCACCGAATTGATCACAGAGACATCATTGAACATTTGCTTCTTGGTTGACATGATGAAGTCGATCTCGTTTTTAGTTGCACCATCGGGGCTTTGCCAGGTCCACTTCCTGTGCTCACGCTTTCTGAAGAAGGAGTTCATCATGTAGAGGCCCTCCTTCTCCATAAAACTGGCCAGTAGGTGACCCCGGTGGTTCCGACGTCCAACTCCAAATTGCCCCACTTGCAGCTCATCCACGTCTCGTTTGCCCAGTTTCGCGTTGAAGTCCCCCATGACAACGGTGAAATGAGTTTTAAAACCATGCATGGCTCTAGATATATCCTCATACATGGTCTCTACCTCGTCGTCGGGGTGTGCCGAGGTCGGGGTGTACACCTGTATGACCTTCAGCGAATATCTTTGGGATATTCTGAGTATAAGGTACGCCACCCTGGTCGACACACTCTCGATCTTCACCACGTTGTTCACAAGGGACTTGTGGACGATAAACCCGACACCACCCTGGGACTGTCGGTCACCCTCTCGGAAATAGAGCAGGTTACCGGATTTGAGGATTATCGAGTCCTCCCCCTCTCTTCGGACTTCAGATAACCCTATAATACTCCATCGCAACCAGCTCAATTCTTCCTCGAGTTCGGCTATCTTCTCATCGGTCCGGAGTGTTCGCGTGTTATATGTTCCCAGGTCCAGTCGTCGGTGTTTATTGGGGTAGCCGGGTGCACTCCGGGGATTCTTCGCACCCCTTGCCACGCCATCGCCTCGGCCGCTACCGTAGCCGAGGGTAGACGGCTGCCGGGCACTCGGGGCCGTTTTATTTGTGTGCTTCTCATATTCGTTTGGGGGGGGTTTGCCATAATCGCCACGCTTGGCAGGCGGGTTGGCGATCGCAGTTTGTTGTTAAAGTGTCCAGAAAACGCTGCTGCCCATTCTCTGGTGTGTCCCTTAGTCGCCTCTTACGACACCCACGGGAAGATATGGGATGGTGAAATTCTTTACGTCCGTCACCATACGGTACAACTCCTCAGGCATTGCTAATCGCTTCATCTGACTTCTTTGGACCTGAAATTACTGGGCCTTTCTTCAGGTCTACAATATGTAGTACCTCCCAGCTGTAAATATCAGATCTCATGTTAGGCGGAGTGTAACAAGCACAGAATATATGAGCACAGAACTGTTTGATCTGCGTATGAGTGTTCGTTGATGTGTGCAGTATCAACAAGTGTCTTCATATAACAGTTTTATAGAAAGCAGCCATTCGATTTTTGTCGAGATTTTACATAACACATGAGTGAGTTATTAGACTTCTAAGGGCTTTCAAGTACTTACACAAGGATTCTTTTACGCTGAGACTGTTAAATATGAGCCTTTTCAAGTCAGAGTCAAGTTCAGTTATTATTTTTATTATTAGTTTCAATAAGAACATAAAGATCCGATTTTTCAATAGTCAGGGGGGTGACCATACGCTCTTAGAGTAAGGTTGTTTTGTGTGTAAGGGACAGATGTATATGACTTGTATACATCTGTCCCTTACACGCACAAACAAAATAACCTTACTCTAAGGGCATATTATGGTTACCTACCCCCCAGGTACCTGACGAATAAAAAGGCGGTTTGACAGCTTTTTTATAGAAAATATGTCAAACAGAGGGGTTTATTCTTCAGTAAAAAATATTTGATGAGTGAAAAATTTGCTCTAAAAGGTAGTTTTTGAACCACGAATACTTTTTATTTTTTGGCTGAAATCAAACAATCATAGTCTACAGAAAATTATTAGCCCTTGTTTTTTTTTATTTAAGTACATAAGAGCCGGGATCTCAGTGATAAATAAGTATTAGTAGGTTGTGCAAATACGGTAGTATTTCTTCAATTGTTCAAAGTGTATAGGTAATTTAAGTAATAAAAAGAACGAGTTACAACAAAACAAGTAATTCACTCTCTGAGGCTTCAGCTAAGCTTCATTCAAAATGATCATATTTAATGTATTTTCATGAATATTCGAACAAGTAAATGCTCAATGAGACATATCCGAGGCCTAGCCACCTACTTGATGTTTCAATAAGGCGTGATTTCTAATTTGATGTTTGTTTCAAAGGAGATGTAAGTTCCTTCTGGGAACAGACGCTCCTGAAAGGCGTCGAAGACGGCTCTAAAGGGTTTTTAGAATACCTCATTACAGTTTATATTTAGCTCTTCAGAAGATTCTGTAGTTTCATAATACATGTTGTGTCTGTGATTTCATAATACATGTTGTGTCAAATAATAATCTTTCAGCTCAGAAAAAAACATAGAAATACATTTCAGTAGGTTTACTTAGGCACCCATCTGATGTATCTACTTGTGTAAGCTTGTAAAATATTAATATCTCAGTTGTACGATCATCATTTACGACTAATTAGTCGCTTTTGTAAAAAATAGTAACTAGGTGCGCGCTTTCGAATGGAGCTCAATTAAATAAGTTGATTCAAAAAATCTAAAAACCCGACTGCTTAAAAAACGATCTAAAAAGACGTAAACAAGAAGAAAATCATGCTGGTTTTGGACAGCCAGCTGTGATTATATTTTTTAAGCAGTCGGGTTTTTTGATCTAACTTTTTTATTATTATTATATTCCTTTATTTTTTTTTTTCTTATTTGATACATTTTTAAATATTTACAAAGCACAAAATATAAAAAAATATAAATAATTGAGGCCGACCGGTATCAGGAACAGGGTCCAAGCTACCGGTGGTTAGGGCTCCAGAGACAGGAACCTCCTCACAATGCGAGCCGTATCGAGGAGTACTGCTTTCTTATTATTATTATTTATTTATTTTCAGGCAACTAAGGCCATTAGATAAAATATTCAAATGAAACATAAAAAAATAAACTAATGCATAATTCTTAACAAAGTCAACACAAATCTATTTAATGAGTTGGGTCGGCGACGTATTGCGCTGAGTCGTGGTGTGTTTAATTTATAACTTTTTAGTTAACATTTTTTTCGAATTATGTAAATTTAAACATATAAGTGTTCCATATTTTTGTAATCATCTCTTTAAAACCTTTATTTTGATACCCCACACGACGGGTTTGGAAGAAAAAAGAAAATTTGCCCCCCACAATATGGGACCTAAAATCCGCCAAAGGGATTAGGCACCATTTTCGATGGAAGCTCGCAGGCGGCTTGACATTTGCGACATTTTACCCTTTTTTGATATGTGAAAACCTCAAGAAAATCCGTTCAGGCTTTTTTGAGTTTATCGCGAACAGACAGACACACGTGGCGGAGGACTTTGATTTAAAATAAGTAGTGATAGTGATTTAGTGATGATCTAAATCTCAATGAAAATGATTCTTGAGACATAATTCAATTGTCTTGACTTATCTTAGAATTAGTTGGTGAAATGGAGTCTATCGTGTTTGTAGCACAATGTGATCGATATTCAGGTAGTCGGGTGATTGCGCCGGTGGCATCACCGGCGGCCGGCTTTGGTCCGGTTTGACTCAGATTTGTGCGTGTCCATGCTCTGACGAGCTGTAATCTGTGCCCGAATTGATGGACCACCCACACCAACTTGAAGAGATGCGGTGTAGATGCAGAGGTACTAGTCCAGATAACAGTATAAAGTCAAAGTATCTGTCTGGACAATTATTTATGAGACATCGAGTTTTGATAATTTTTTCAGACGAGCTTCTTCAGGTTCTCTGCCCTTTCGCCGAAAATTGTTTGCCAGATTTTCACTTGGCAACTAACGTTTTGCCGAATATCGTTTATGCCATAGAAATATAAATATATCTATGGTTTATGCCGAATAATCATTTGCCAACTTATCATTTAAATGTGTTTTATTTCACAACCTCACAGTTGCCAACTGTAAGTTTGGTCTGCTTTTCATATTGACTTTTGTTTAAATGCCAACTTTCAAGTAGCAGAATGTTTTAGTTTGAAGTTTAAAATCCCGAAGATCCATATCCCGAAGTTCAAACCCGAAATTACATCCCAAAGCTTAAAATCTCTAAGACAATGATAAAAAAGGAGATTTCAAGCGCTCGCCGGCCACTGCCGCGGCACCGCTCGCTTCGCTCGCTCGGCTCGCGTGCGTTTGGTCACAGTCCTAACCTAACTTAACCTATTCCACCCAGTTAGTCGTTATTTTGACCAAGTGACATAGGTTATGTTAGACAGTGACAATTTAAAGGTTTAATGTTATTTATGAGATTCTTAAATAAAAAAATTATGTAAAAATTAGTTTATATTTTATCATTATATCAATGTATGAAAAGTGAACTGATACACTGACAAAACGTCATTCATCTGATAGTTGTGTGGCCTAGTGAAATGTTTGAAACATGATAAAATATGTCCCAAACGTTTTGCGTCATTATAATAATCAGCTTAACAATAATTCTACCAAATGAAACGTTGTCGTACAAAAATTTGCTAATCGTTAGTTGTCAAAATGAAACATCGGCGACACGTTGATTGGCAAGTGATAATCTGCCAAACAATTTTCGGCGTAAAGCTTCTTCACTGTTGTGTGTACGACAGCCTCTTTCTCAAACATGTTCTGTCATTTATGCAAGGAGAGCTGAAGTGTATCTTCCGTAAACTGCTTGCTGCGCATCTTACTAAGCTCTTTTAACTTCTCTAGTAAAGAGAACTTCTCCCGTCTAGAGACTGATCTCTAGACGGGAGAAGTTCATCTTTAACTGAACCTTCTGTATCCACTAGCATTGCGCGGCGGACGCTAAGAGCACTGTGTTCCGGCAGCTGAGCCGATTGTTCTTGTTCTTGCCCTGCGGTTACGTTTGCCCGGTCTCCTCAGATCTGACCAACTGAAACGTGTCTAGAGCCTCTGACAATAAACTTTATAGTTTGTAGGATTACTGTGCCGGGGCAATGGTTAACATTCGTCATATTTGATCAAATAGAGCCTTACAAGAACGGTAACTAAATTACATTACGTTCTACAGAATCTCGCGTCTCAACCTTGTTTTGATTGAAACACTCTCAGAACAGTTAAATTCTGGGAATTAAGGTAAACCGTAGTTGTACAAGCTTGAATTAAGGACTTTACACAGATGTCACGTCCTAGTAATTCTGTTTAACGCCTATAACTAACCTAAGTACTGCGCGCAAATATTCGGAATGTATTCTGTTTGTTTTCGAGATATTGTCATGTAATCAAATAGTTGCATGACGTTAACAGCGGATCGCGGGTAGCTTTCTATTTTGTAGGAGCGACGCGGTTTGACCCGGAGCTATTCCGGATATTCAGACTCAACAAATAAATCAGAGATAGTGATTATTATCGGAATATTAGAGTAGGAATGGTAGCTCTCTTACAACGACCACGCAGCCTCGGTTGCTGCTCCCTTAGGATGCCGACAGTGAAGAAACCTAAAGTTCCTAGAATCTTTTGTAAGATTTTATCTTTTTCAATTTAATTAGTTACACAGGAAGGTTGCATCCGACCAGTGGAGCATCTGTTGGAATTCTATTCAGTCGTCCCCATTCGCCTGCCGTACGCGAGCCGTACGCTAGCCGTACGCGAGCCGTACGCTAGCCGTACGCGAGCCGTCCACGTCGCGTTCGCCAGCAGGAGCTAAATGTTTAGTAATTAGCGGTCAATTGGAAATAGTCCACCAGTCGGATATATTGATGACTGCTTCCATCGCACGAATTGATTCTGTTTCGGTATATGTATGTATAGATGTGTTATGGAATTCGTTATGAAACTTTAGTTATTTCACCTATTATTGTAATCATAAAAAGTAAGGATGCCTGTAATTTACTGGAACAGCATTCACTATCTTGAATTTAGTAGTGAAAAACCTTTTAAAAATTGTACAAATGTTTTCTATTGAGGAATCTTTCCTGAAAGGAGAACTTTCTTTCATCGTTCATCATTTTGTAATGATTATGACTCATGTAGGTTTCATTTTCTACTACAATGTGTGAAAGGGCAACTTCAATAAGCTAAATGGTTTAGTATAAAAAGGCGCACTTATTGGGTTCCGTTCCTCAAAAGGACAAAAAGGAACCGTTACAGGATCACTTCGTCTGTCTGTCTCTGTCTATGTGTCCGAGTGTCAATATCTTTTACTCCGGAACACCTGAAGGTATCAAGTTGAAATTAATAACTTATATCCAAGTCTGCAACCCCTTGCAACTGTGATAAAATCAAACTTATAAATCAATGGAATCAAAAGATATCGCCGTTTACCATCAGGTGAGATAGTGGTCAAGCGCAAGCCTATAGACAATAAAAAAAAACAATTGATGAATCGCAAAGGAATCAAAACCTATACAGTATTGCCCACCCAGAATCATGAAATTTGGCAAGTAACAATGTCTTATAGCACAAGTAAAGGAAAAATAAAGAAAACCGTAAATTTGTACCGAATTTTATTTTATTTTTTTGTCTAATATAGGCTCGCGCTTGACCACCATCTCACCTGATGGTAAGCGACCAACCTTTGGATGGATTTAAAAAAATGGAAGATTGAGATAAGAGGGGGTTGTAGGATTGTATAGAATACTGTAAAGCAGAAATAAAATATGCGAATCCCGGTGTAGTGTGTAACATTAAGTACCTAGACTAAGTTGTTACACATGTTCAGTTTAAGTGAGCAGTCTCTAAATATACGTCGTACAGAACAGACGCCTTTTAATTCAATATAAACCTCGTCCCTCTACATGGCGACCCTGCCAGAGGCACGGTGTTGGATTACGTCGCGACGAAACAATGTGACGGTGTCAGCGTTTTTAACCGTGTGACCGCGTCGCGTCGGCCACCGGCCACCGTGCATTGCATTGCATTATAAGAAAAATACACAACAGTTCAGTTAAAAATACTCGGCTTGTTCAGACATTTTAAATTAAAAATAATGGGAAAAGAGTGCAGTAAGTGTTTATGTGAAAACAAGGAAACCATCATTACACAACACGGCAGTGAAAATAATGGAGGTGCTGGTGTCTCTTCACACTTTAGAACGAGTAATATCCTACTGGGGGTGATGGTTGCTGTTTGTGCTGGAGCTGTCTTGTACGTGCTATACGCCCAATACAGGAGATGCCACAGTGAGTGGGTACATACAGGGATACAAAACGGCATGCAGGCGGATTTTATCAAGCGAATGCAAGAACGGATGTCGGTCCAAGGACGAGGCCGCCCAGCTGAGGAGGAAGTTTAGAAAGATTATTCAACGGAGTGAAAGAGTGCCAATGCCAATGCGAGTGAATAAGCAAAAGTGCAAAAGTGAAAAATGCATAAATAATAAAGTGCATTTAGTGTGAAAAGGGTAAAAAAAAAAAAAAAAAAAAAAAAAAAAAAAAAAAGAGCTAAGATAACCCTAAAATAACTGCGTTTTGTCTACGAAAATGTGAACATTTTAAGAACTTTAAGTGATTAATTTTAAATGATTTTAGTAATAAGATAGTGATTTATGGAAATACAGTTTAACAATATATACTCAAAGTTAGATTATATCAGAGTAAGCCTAAGGAAATTAGGTCCAGAGAAAAGATTGCGAGAATTAGGTCTAAGCAAAATAAGAAAAGCAAAAGAAATATATAACTCTTATAAAATATGTGTTAAGGAATTAGAACTAAAACACTTAACTACTGAATATTCAGGGTTATTGATTGATAATCTGTGTAAATCTATAGAAGAAACTTATATAAAAATATTAAGTTACAGTGAGTCTAAATCATCAGACAACATGGCAAGTTTCGATTTAAAAACGGCAAATTCACTTATCCCTGTGATGGATGGTAACGAGGAGACCACGGAAAAAATTATACAAGGTATGGAAATGTATGATTCTTGTTTAACTTCAGCGGTAGATAAGAAACTACTAATTACTTTTGTGCTTAAAACTCGACTAACTAAACTAGCGAAATTAAAATTAAAGACAGATTATTCTAGTATGAATAATTTAGTAACAGATATAAAATCATTTCTTTTAACAAAAAAGTCAGCAAATTCTATACTCATGCAAATGAATAAATTATCACAGAATGACTTGAGTATAGCAGAGTTTGGTAATAAGTTAGAAGAGCTTTTTATTAATTTAACTATTTCTCAATCTAACGATAACGAAGCAACGAGTGACGTTTTACAACCGATAAATGAAAAATATGCAATAAAACGGTTTTCAGATGGCCTTCGCAATAGAAGACTCAGTACAATCATCGCGGCTCGCGATTACCAACAGCTGAAGGACGCCATTCGTGCAGCACAGGATGAGGAGCCAGACCAGTCGGCCCAGCAAGCGGTAATGCATTTAAGAGGTAAGCCAAGGGGCAGAGGAAGATGGCAAAATAATCGTGCCCGTGGGTTCTACAATCGAAGTAACTACAATCAAGGTAATAATAATTATTCCTATCGTGGACGTGCCAATACTTCAAACTACAGAGGACGAAGTAATAATTACTACAATCGAGGACGAGGAAATAATACCCCAAGATTTCAATCACAGGCAAGTTACGGACGTGGACGAGATTTTAGAGGTCAAAATCGACAATTTTATGGTCGAGACAACCAACAACAAGCTGCATATGTTGCTGACCAACGAGCAAACCAACAGCAGCAAGAAATTGCGACAGAAAACCGTGAGTCGGGTAGCCAAAATACGTTTTTTCGAGCATAAAATTTTAACATGCCAGGGACTAGACTGCGTTAAATTTAAAATAGGTAATAAGTTATGTTCATTTTTGGTAGATACAGGGGCAACATTATCAGTCATAGCTAAAAATAAAATACCACATTATATAACATTACAAAGTAATGATACAATAATCAAAGGCATTGGTGGTAATATTAGTTCCACTGAAATCGCTAACTTGACATTGCAATTGTTCAGCTCACAAACACAGTCATATTCAACTTACCGAGAATCGGCGATGTTTACATTTAAGTTTCATGTATTAAATAACATGCCATGTCAGGCGGATGGAATTATTGGTCTAGACTTTCTTAGAATGTATAATGCAAACATTGATTTATTAAACAATGTTTTAAAATTACAAAGTAATGACAAAGAGTTTTTAATACAAATGTATCAGAATAGTAGATCTTATAGAAATCTGTATTTACCACGTAGAAGTGAATCAATTCACTTTGTAACAGTTCAGTCAAATTCACAAAATGATTACGTAGTTATTCCAAAACAATTATCGGAAAACATATTTTTGGCAGGAAGTATAGTACAACCAAGTAATGGGAAGATTCCTATTAAAATTTTAAACACATCTGAAGAAGATATTAGTTTACCATATTTTAAACCCGAATTAGAAAAATTGACAGATTACATTATTTGTCAATATAGCAGCACAGAAATGGATGCAAAGCGCGCAAAAAGACTTTAAATCTAAACTACTTTAAATCTGAATTATTTACATCCAGACGAACAAAAAACAATTGAACAGATTTGTGCCAAGTACGCAGACGTTTTCCAATTAGAAGGTGATAAGCTGAGTACTACTAGTATAATGAACCAATCAATTAACTTAAAGCTAGGTGCTACGCCCATCTATACGAAACCATACAGACTACCACAGTCTACGAAATCGGAAATTGATAAACAAATTAAGCAGATGTTGGATGATGAAATAATAGAACCAACTAATAGTGAATGGAACAGTCCTATACTACTCGTTCCAAAGAAAAGCGACAATAATAATAAGAAATGGAGATTAGTTGTCGATTATAGAAAAATAAATGAGAAAATTCAAGATGATAAGTTCCCACTTCCAAACATTACAGAAATACTAGACTCTCTTTCCGGTTGCACTTATTTCAGCCATTTAGATTTATCACAAAGTTATTATCAAGTTGACCTTGAATTAAATAGCAGGAACGTAACAGCTTTCACTACAAGCTCTGGGCAGTATCAGATGACGCGCTTACCGATGGGATTGAAAATAAGCCCAGGTGCATTCTCGCGTATCATGTCAATTGCTATGTCGGGACTAAATTTTGAAAAATGCATAACATATATGGATGATTTAATAATCATTGGTAGAAACCTAGAAATACATAATCAAAATTTGATAAAAGTACTCGAAAGATTAAGGAAAGTCAATCTACAAATAAATCCAAACAAATGTAATTTTTGTAAAAAGGAACTATTATATATAGGTCATATTGTAACTGCTAAAGGTGTTTTGCCAGATCCAGAGAAGGTAAAGGCAATACAAAATTATACAAAACCACAAAATTCAGACGATGTACGACGATTCGTTGCTATGTGTAATTATTATCGTAAGTTTATCCTACATTTTGCAGATATTACTATTCCATTAAATAAACTTTGTAGGAAAAACATTAAATTTGAATGGACAGAAAAATGTGAAACTTCTTTTGATATCTTGAAAGGAGCACTTACGACTCCACCTATTTTACAGTACCCAGATTTTTCAACAGAAAACGAATTTATACTTCAAACAGATGCATCAGGTATATCTATAGGATCAGTTTTATGCAATAAAGACTTAAGACCAATCGCATATGCGAGCAGACCATTAAACAAAGCAGAACTAAACTATCCAACAATCCAAAAAGAGTTATTATCAGTAGTATGGAGCGTGAAGTATTTTAGACCATATTTATTTGGAAGAAAATTTACAATCATGACAGACCACAAGCCATTGATATATTTATTTAGTATAAAAGACCCCTCAAGTAGATTAGTGAAGTTCAGGTTACAGCTAGAAGAATATGACTATAAGATTGTTTATATAAAAGGAAAAGATAACGTAATAGCAGACGCACTGAGTAGAATAACTTTAACTTCGGACGATTTGAAGCGAATTAATGAAAATATATTAGTGACAACACGAGCACAGAATAAGAAAATACAAGAGGAAAGTAGATTAAAAGAATTAAAAGAGGAAGGAAGTTCACTGGATTTTTCTAGTAAACCCATCGATTTGAGGCCTGATCAACCAAAAATCGTGGAGCTATTAAAAAAGCCAATTGACTCAGTGGAAATAAAATTTATAGAAGGTAAAGAGTTAGATAGACTTCGAGAGAAAAAACTAATAAGTAAAGAAGAGAAATGTTTAGCTTACATAGAAAAGCAATTAATTATTTACATTAATCTTAATTATATGTCACAATTCACGCGAGACGTATTTGTGAATATATTAAGTGAGTTTTGTAAGAAAATAAATGTAAAAGAAGTTTGTATAATTAAAGAAAAGAATAACGATATGTTTATTAAAGAATTATGTGAAGAAATAGATAGTAGAAATGAGTGGTCCGGACCACCTCGTATTCATATTTTACGAAATGTAAGGAGAATTCTCGATAGAGACGAAATAACAGTCATACTAAATGATTATCATTTATTGCCTTCGAGCGGACACGCCGGCGTTCGACGAATGGTGAACAACATTAAAAGTAAGTACTACTGGCCAGGAATAGAAAGTGACGTCAGAAATTACGTAAGTAAGTGTACTAAGTGTCAGGTGATGAAACATTCACCCAGTTACAAGGAGCCTATGGTGATAACAACCACGGCGAATTCAGCATTTGAAAAGATCTTTCTAGATCTTGTGGGACCTCTAGACAGAGATGATGAAGGTAACCAATACATATTAACCCTTCAGTGCGAGCTTTCAAAATATGTGGAAGCTTACCCCATACCAACAAAGGAATCAGCTGTCGTAGCGAGGTCTTTAGTAAGTAATTTTATTTTAAGGTATGGCGTACCGAGAGTAATCGCAACTGATCGTGGTACGGAGTTCATGTCTTCTACCATGACGGAAGTTTGTAAGTTATTAGAAATAGATAAAATAAACTCCACTGCTTACCACCACCAAAGCATAGGTGCATTAGAAAATACACATAAAAATTTACGTAACTTTTTACGTATCCAATGTGACGAAAATTCAGACACTTGGAGCCATTGGCTTCCCTTTTGGTGTTTTTGTTTTAATACTACAATACACACTTCAACTAACTACACACCGTATGAACTCGTATTCGGTAAGCCATGTAATATTCCAACTAGTCAAAGTCAAAAGTCAAAGTCAAAGCACTTTATTTCAAGTAGGCCAGTTACAGGCACTTTTGAATTGTCAAAAGACAAAATAAAATATTACAAAATTATGGTGCTACAGTCCCAGTCACAAGACATAATAACTGTGAAAGTACCGTAGATGCCCATTCCAAGGCGTAGATCTCTATGGAGAAGAACGGGCAAGAAACTCCATGGACACTCTTTTTCAATTAGGTAATTATTACAAATCATTTGTTACATCAGTCATGTTGAGACTACACATTATGTGAGAACGATGTAGCAAGTTAAAAGTGTCCATAGTAAATATAAAAAGACAATTCAGAAATAAAATTAGAATCAATTAAAATAAACCATGGCAGCTAAGAGATGACCAGTCCCAACCGACAGCGCCCGTTCACGAACATGACACATGTATCAGCACCATTCAGCTCAACCATTTTGAAGGGAGCTAAATGATCCGACACACGCGCCACCATCGGCGAGACATTTGAGTGGGCATGACATACTCTCAACCACCGGAGTCATTCAAGTCAATAGAAGACGTAGGTATCTAGACAATGATAGCTCTGAAGTACATGGTACTCACACAATGCTGGCTATGCTGCTATATAATACTAGAAAGATTAACTCTATATAATGCAAAGATAGTAGCAATCCTCATCAGCTCTGACAATAACAGTAAACGATACCTACGACAGTCTTACCAAAAAATAAAATTTAAAAAATACACATAAAAACGAAATTAAAAAATAATAATATTGAACCTGACAGCAAGCTAATTTTGGTAAAAGAACACGAACATTGTCTTGAGTTCAACACAGCGACCAACTATGCTTATCATCTAAATAATCATTAATAGAATAGTATGCCTTAGAACAGAGATTAGCTTTTACCTTTGCTTTAAATGCGTTAAATGGCAAATCTAGAAAAGAAGACGGTAACTTGTTGTAAAAAGTTATACCAACCCCAACGAATGAACTATGCACCTTATGAAGTCGATGAAAGGGAGCTCGTAATTTGTCCTTATTTCTGGTGTTAAAGTTGTAAATATCACTATTGTTACTGTACAAATGAATGTTCTGCCTAATATATAAAATGTTGGCGAATATGTACTGTGAAGTCGCTGTGAGAATACCAATCTCCTTAAAAAAATCTCTTAGAGAAACACGCGCACCTAATTGGTAAATGGCACGAACAGCTCGTTTTTGAAGCACAAATATATTTTGAATATCAGCGGCTCTGCCCCACAGTAGAATACCGTAAGACATGATACTGTGAAAATAACTAAAGTAGACCAACCTTGCTGTATCAACGTCAGTGTATTGTCTAACCTTTCTGACGGCGTAGGCGGCCGAGCTAAGCCTACCCGCTAGGCTTGATATATGTGGCCCCCATTGAATTTTTGAGTCTACTGTTATACCCAGAAACACAGCTGAATCAACAGTTTCGAGCTTCTCATTGCCGAGCACAATGTTGGGACCCAGATTTCTAACATTGGGCAAAGCGAACTTTATGCATTTAGTCTTCTTGGCATTAAGAACAAGATTATTTGTTGTGAACCAATCTGTGACCATTGATAGTGCGTTATTCACGTCATCAAAAACTTGTCTATTCCTATCTACTTTAAAGATCAGAGAAGTATCATCCGCAAACAGTACAACGTCGCAAATATCCTTTAAATAGAATGGCAGATCGTTAATATAAACCAGGAATAAAAACGGACCCAGTATTGAGCCTTGAGGTACACCCAGCTCAACAGGTAACCTGGAAGATTTAGCGCCATTAACGTCTACGCATTGGTATCTATTAAGTAAATATGACTCAATTACATTTAGGGCTTCGTTTTGAACACCGTAATGGCGTAGTTTACGCAAAAGCGTATCATGGTGAACGCAATCGAAGGCTTTAGAAAGATCGCAGAAAACACCAATTGCATTTCGCGACTTCTCCCATGCGTCAAATATGTGTTTCAACAAAGCAACACCCGCATCTGTAGTCGAGCGACCCTTCGTAAACCCATATTGGTCATTGTGAAGGAGGCTATGTAAGTTAAAATGTCTGAGTAACTGCTTAAGAATTAACTTTTCAAATATTTTGCTGAATGCAGGCAAAATAGAGATTGGTCTGAAATTACCAATATCATTTTTGCTACCGGATTTAAATAGAGGGATGACTTTACTGCTCTTCATTAGATCAGGAAAAGTACCCAAATCAATGCATTTGTTAAACGTAACAGCAAGATAGGGGGCCACAATGTCTATTATATTGCCCAAAAGTTTGGTAGATATGCCCCAGTAATCACCCGTGTTTTTAGATTTAAGAGAATTAAAAACTTACGAGGTTAAGAGATGATTTAGAGTCATTGTATAATGCAGAAAATTATGCGTTAGAATTAAAATATAGACTACAGTTAGCACATAAGGATACTAGAAAAAGGTTAATAGATAGTAAGATGAAAAGAAAGGAAATTTATGATAGAAATAAAAACCCTATTAGTTATAAGAAAGATGATTTAATTTTAGTAAGGAATGAAGATACTAATAAAATGGACAGATTGTATAATGGACCGTATGTTGTAATTGAAGAAGCAGGACCTAATGTTAAGATAATTAAAAATAGTAATGTAGAAACGGTACATAAAAACCGTACAAAACCATTTAAGGAATAAGGTAAAAAAAAAAAAAAAAAAAATGTATTTGATTTTTTTTTATTTTTTTTCTCTTTTAAGGAGGGTGATGTAGTGTGTAACATTAAGTACCTAGACTAAGTTGTTACACATGTTCAGTTTAAGTGAGCAGTCTCTAAATATACGTCGTACAGAACAGACGCCTTTTAATTCAATATAAACCTCGTCCCTCTACACCGGCGAAGACGTATGGGAAGCCACTTGAGCTTTGTCCGAAATTCAGAAATGTGATCATATTTGCGCAGGCCAAATATAAGTCTTATACAAAGGTTTTGAAGACGCTCAAGTTTATCTAGTTCTGCCTGGGTGAGATCGAGATAACTGACATCAGCATAGTCAAGGATAGGAAGCAGAAGGGATTGTGCAAGCGCAATTTTAGTAGCAGTGGGAAGAATCTTTCGCAATCGTCTAAGGGACCTGGCAGATGCAAAAAATTAAAATTTGCGGCTTACGTCCTGAAGCTGCGGACCCCAAGACAGATATCTGTCGATCCAAACCCCAAGGTTCTTAACCTTCTCACCTATTGGAATAGTAGTTCCGTTAAATTGTACCAGAGGAAGTTGTGTCCAATTTACTTTTGGAATCATCCTAGAGCTGCCAACAACTATGACCTGGGATTTCCACTTACAAATTGTAGCCAAATCCTTATTTATTGCATTGCATCAGCTAACTCTGCAAGGGCAGCTTGTTTGTAGATTTGTAAATCGTCTGCATAAAGGTGGTAGTAGGAGAGAAGTTTTTTGGAGATAGCGTTTATAAATATTGCGAAGAGTAAAGGAGATAAAATGCCACCCTGAGGTACACCGGCAGTTGTATAACACCAAGAAGAGTTAGATTCTTCTATGCATATACGTTGCCGGCGGCCATACAGGTAACTACGAAACCAGTCAATCGCCGTTGAAGATATATTAAGCGAGCGAAGTATGCCAAGCAGGATATCGAAATCGACAGTATTAAATGCATTACTAAAATCTAGCAAGCAAAGAACCGTCAGATGTCCTCGTTCCATGCCTAACCGTATGTCATCCGTAACGTTCACTAAGGTCGTAGCTGTGCTGTGACCAGGACGAAATCCGGATTGAAAAGGATTCAGCAAACTATTCTTACAAAGAAAAGCACTAAGCTGATTGTGGACAAGGCGTTCAAGGATTTTGGAGAGGACAGGCAAGATGGAGATAGGACGGTATTCGGAAAAAGAAGTAGGATTCGTCTTTTTGGGTAAAGGAGTGATTTTGGCCTCTTTCCAAGCTCTAACATTAACATTAAAAGCGGGATATTCACACACACATTATCACACACACATTACACACACATTATCATTAATATCGGGAACTCGCAACAAACAGTACACATGGTAAATAGCCCGCTTTTAATGTTAATGTTAGTGACCATGACAGTTTAAAAACTTATATCTTTCCAAGCTGATGGAAAGACCCCCTGGGAAATTGAGTAATTAAGGATAAGGCAAAGGACAGGAAGGATTTTGTCGAGGACAGGGAGTATCATTTTTCGACTGACACAATCACTGCCAACTGCGTTAGAGATAATTGAAACTATGCTCTTCTTAACATCACAATCAGAGAATTGACTAAAAATAAATGGGGAATGATCCGGAGTTGGAGAAAGATAGTTCAAAGTAGTTGCTTTCAAGGTCCCATTACATGAGGACGAAGACGAGAAGTGCTGATTTAGTTGATCAAGATCAAGGTCTTTAGGAATCGATTCTTGGCGAAATTGCCCAACTCCTATGGATTTAAGAAATTTCCAGACTTTAGCTGGGTCTCCATTTTCAACCGAGGTGTGGATATGGCGTCGTTGGGCGTCTCTACACACTTTATTGCAGCGATTTCGTGCGTCCAAATGGTTCGGCGACGAGGGACGACATTTAAATTTGGTTTTGGTAACAGCTTTTCTGTGGATTAATTCATTAATGTTGCCTGTTATCCATGACGCCGGCAGATGTTTCATTTTTAATGCACGTATGGGAGCGTGAACATCATACAGCTGCAAAAGGCTGTCCCACGTTCACTTTGTCATTAATTGACTCCAGGCTGACCAGGTGTTCCAGTCAATGCTGCTGGCACCCCCTCGGAGATCATCTGTATTCATTCCACTAAAATTGCGCTGCAGGTGAATTTTAGGTTTTGGCTTAGGAGGTCGAACTTTGTATGAGAGGAAAATGAGGTCATGATAGGAAAACATGTCAGTAGGGCACTGGCCGCGCTTGCTGACATGTTGTAAAGAGGAAACAATAACAAGGTCTAAGAGTGACGGGTTACAATTTGGAAAATGGTGTGTGGCACTTAAGGGAAGTAAGGATAGGTTCAAAGATTGCAGGATTGATTGAAGAGAAGAGAAGCGGGAAGCATTCTTCAATAAGCAAGTATTGAAGTCCCCCATAATGATTGTATGACTGTAAGAAGGCAACAGGTTTTCTAGGATGGTTTCAAAAGAAGAGAAGAAATTTATTCGAGATGCTGTAATAAACCCCTAGAAGGATTTTTGTACTTAATTAACAATAACTTCTTATATTTATACATAAATCAAAAACTACGAACGCGTATAAAAAGGGCAAGGCTCATTGGGCGTCAAAAATTCGTCCACATCGCTGTCAACGTGAAAAGCGCCCAGAATGCTGGTAGCATTGCCACCTTGGCTGGCAATGTTGATTCTCTGGCCTTTGCGGATGCCGAGACTGCCGAAGCGAATGGGTAGTGTAGCTTATATCCAGGCTCGGTCATCGAAGGCTATATTAAAGATGAAGGTCAGAGTGTATCGAGTAATTTCGTAATTTTTTTCCAAGAGATGTGGCTGCTTCCATAAAAGCAACAATATCTAATGAGAGTAAAAGCCGTATAAAAGTTAATATTGGAGAGTCTAGACGAAATTTAAAAAAAAAAGAAAAGAAAGAAAATTTGTTTATTCTGCACAAACTAAACGTGTGCGTTTATACAAGATAAAGAGTGGCATTCACTAAAGGTACAAACTAGCCAAAAGCCTCGTATTTAAAACGAAAAATTATAAAAGTTTATAAATTTTTGTCTATTGCTTGATGAGATCAATACCAAAAAAAAAACGTAAAAATGGTTAATTTTGCCATCAATGAATGAAGTAAAACTATCTTCCAATATTGGGGAAGGGGGTGCAGTGATGGGCACGCCACAATTGCGGCGACGCCTGACGCGGGTCCTCACCGGACACGGCTGTTTCGGGAGGTTCCAGTTCAGGATAAGGCGGGAGGAAACGCCCGGGAGTCACCATTGTGTGAATTGCCCGGAGGACACGGTGGAGCATACGGTAGAGGTCTGCCCCGCTTGGGCGGAGCACCGCCGTGTCCTCGTGGAGGCGATCAGCGGTAGCGACCACTCGCGTCCGGCCCTGGTTCAGGCCATGGTACGGAGCGAGAGGGCAATATTTTAAAACATTTAAGTCGTTTTGGAGGAGTATCTAAAAGTAGCGAAAAAGTATCTTGTTGTTAATTATTTTTTTAAAGCAAAACTATTTATTTGTTATACGAAATAATCATGTTTCACAAATAATATACATGAAACAATTTTTTTTTCATACCTTTTAACCTAGCCGTTACTAAGAACTATGCTTTAGAAAGTTACTGTTTTACGTCACTAAAGCGGCTGTAGGCCCGTAAGTGTTGCGGCATCAGGCCGTCGTGACCGCCGGTGGAACTGCTTCAGAAGGAGCTCACGGCAACAATCAATTGGGTGGCTGAAATATTGAAAGGGGACTCGGATGAGGGGACTCGGACTCCTAATTATTTTGGTGAAAGTAAATATTTGTACGGAACCCTCGGTAAGCGCGTCCGACTCGCATTTGGCCGGTTTTGTGTTTTTTCTCCCAGTATCGCAATCAAGGTCCATGTGCACAGAGACAGCGGATCAAAAACAGATTGTTTACCAAAAAGACACATCAAAGTCCTCCATATGTACGACAAGGTTGGGGTCACGCTTGCTTTGTGATCCACAAACAAACGAAACAAATTAGTGTTGTATCAACTGTGTAAGTGAAGTTGTATGACGTACAGCTGAACAGAGGAGGACTGTTTGCTGCAGGGTATGGAACACAATAATATCTCAGTAACTTGGTAGTCTGATGTTTGTATGATTTGCCCGTGTAATGTTTTTTATTTTTTCAACAAACTTTCTCATAAAGTGGCTCTAATTTCACCGCAATCAGGCACATAATGATACCTGTTATCAAACTGTGACTTTTTCATTGCTATTATTCACAAGTGAGTTATAGAGTTTTTTTTTAATTTATTGGTTGAGTTGCTTTGTTCTTAAAAAAGTTTCGATACAAAAAAGATCGTGCTCAATAGTACAAATAAATTAATGTCATTCATTTCATGCAACTTCGTATTTACATAGATAATTTCAACTTGTACGTGGTTAATAAATAAAACTTTCACTCAAATATAAATTTTATTTGCTCTGTAATTAAGAAAAAATTAAATTTCCTTTTTTGTACGTGGCTAAAACACTATCCTCGAAAAGCCAAAAAAAAGAAACCTCAAGGTGGAAACATATTATTAACACACGACCCGACGCCACGCCACCCGACGCCTTCTGACGCGTTGTAGTACTGATCCATCCCATATATTTAATATGGTCAGAAACACATAGTCAACACGCCATGTGACGACACGCAATCTCACGCGGTAACACGCAGTCTGTTTGGATCAGCGTGTCGCCGGGCGAGGAGGCAAACACGCCACCCGACGCCACCCGAAGCATCGCACACAGTGTGTTCCTAGTTAACACCCGATGCCACGCGTTAGTCTGTCGAGAGCATTAATGGCGTAAAGATATTTTTTGTATGTTTCTATTTAAAATTTCGGTTGAACAATACATCGAATTAGTAAAACGGTACCTACTCATTATCATATGATATGATTTCAGGCCAATACCGTGATTAGAAATAATACTAGAAACAAAGTATGATATGATCAGTGGTGCCAACTTAGGGTAATTTACCCTAATCAATACATATAATAAATCTGTAGAAAAGTATTTTTTGTACATCGAAAAAAAATCCAAAAAAAATAGCCAGGGTGTTAAAGGATAACCAACAGAACCCATTTCTAGCATTTTTGGAATTTTTGTCTTTTTGTCTGTTTATTTGTGCACGCATCACGTGAAATGTACGAAACCAATGTAGATAACTTTTATACATAAAAATTATGCGTATCTTGAAGAATTACTTAGTTTTTGTTTCATCGCAATCCGTTCACTCTATCAAAAGTTAGATGAATTTAAAGTGTTCAAGAAGTAAAATTATCACAGCTCACGCAATTCAGTTACTCGGACAGTTGAACTCGCTATTCGATAGATGGCGTTGTGCATTTAAAGTCATTTTCTGAATCGCGGTGTTAAGAAAAAAAAAATGGTATGCAGTATGAACATTTTTTAACCAACTTCCCTTTCCCTAAAAGGAGGAGGTTCTATGTTCGACATTATGTATGTTTTTTTTTTATTTTTGTGTATGTTCACCGATATCTCCGTCAATTGTGGACCGATTTCAAAAAATCTTTTTTTGTTTGAAAGAGTATGTGCCGAAATTGGTCCCATTTTAATTTGGTGTAGGACTGACGAAGCAATTCGAAGATATACAACAGAACTCTTTAATAAATAAAGGCAAATCTCTCGGGATTGCTGCAATCGCATGTCTGTTTGTTGTTTATACCATTTCATAACATAACATCACGCCAGTACACTCTTAAGGGGTACGCAGATCTCTCATTTCACCGGTTATGTTCAAGTTTCATGATATTTGGGTAATATATTCTGGCGTTATACGAGTAGGTAACTTACTAAACAACTTGCCTATTAGGTAGGTACAACTACAAAGTGAAAAATAACTTTATTTTTGGAAGTCGGTGTCTTTTGTAGGAACCAATTTATTGCGTTATGGACACCGACTTCCAAAAATAAAGTTATTTTTCACTTTGTAGTTGTACCTACCTAATAGGCAAGTTGTTTAGTAAGTTACCTACTCGTATAACGCCAGAATATATTACCACTCCACATACTCAAAAAAACTTTTTACAAAAAAATACTACCGACTTCCAAATAAAACTACAAAGTGAAAAATAACTTTATTTTTGGAAGTCGGTGTCTTTCGTAGGTACCAATTTATTGCGTTATGGACACCGACTTCCAAAAATAAAGTTATTTTTCACTTTGTAGTTTTATTTGGAAGTCGGTAGTATTTTTTTGTAAAAAGTTTTTTTGAGTATATGGAGTAGGCAGGCAGGCTGGTAAGTATGGTAGGGTTGGCAGGCAGATGACGGGAGCGAAGCCGCGGGCACAGCTAGTTTAGAGTAAAGTTTAATCAGCAGGGTCAGATTTAGGGTACAAACTCGGCGAGGGTAATTTTTATGTTTATGCTATAATAGAAATCATTAACTTATTTGAGTAAAATTTTTAATCGGGTGATTTGCTGTAATATTTTGAAGAGTTCCGTTGAATATCTCCGAATTTCTTCATCAGATCTTCATCAAATTTAAATGGGACCAATTCGGGTACATAACCTTCTAAAGCAAAAAAACAATTCAAAATCGGTCAACAATTGACGGAGAGGTCGGTGAAAAATTGCTGTTGGTGATTTGAAGACCCGGACTACAAATAAAACATCGCCCGCCCGCCATCTAAACTAGCACAAAATCCGGGGAATGTCGGATAGATGGCAACCCTATACTAGCGAAGCGTGTTGTAGCATCACGTGAGGTGTTGTATATGTGCATGGTTCGCGTCGGGTGGTGTCGCATGGCGTCGGGTCGGGTGTTAATAATGTGTTTCCACCTTCATTCTTTTAGTCTATGGCCGATTGTTAAATGCTCGCGCATAGGAAAATGATTAATTTTGCCCGCCATTATGAAAAAAATTTCACAACTCGTTTTTACTGTTGAAAATGTATTTTAGTATTATTTTCTTCACAAGTGTGTTGAAAAAAGTCGTATGATACACGTGTGTATTGATGATTACCGTTCTCGGCTCTCTTAAGACCCTCACCTACGGCTCGGGCCTCAATGGCGCCTCAGCGGTAATCACCAACATTGCACATTTGTACCATAATGTACTATTATTTATTTGTTTACGCTCGCACTGGAACGCCTTGCAGCAATTACACCAATGGAGCAGAATCTTACAAATACTGACTATAAGTCCAGGTTTCTTCACGATATTTCCTTCACCGTTGTCAGCGATGTCCAAGATAGACTTAGGAAGTACATATGACAAGAAACATTATTTTATGCTCATAAATTTTATTCTATTCTGTTCTAAAAAGTCACATTGGTACTTACCCGGATTTCAACCCACGACATCAAACACGAGAGCCGAGGTCTTAGCCACTGGGCCACCACGACATTGTGATACTTTCATATAATTCATAAGGAAGTGTCTGCTATGATTGACTGATGTATTGGATGGACTGTTTTCTGCTTTTAATGGTAGAAACTTTAAATTATGCATCCAAATTATTTTTAACATTGAAGATCGAACTAAATTAGTATTGATTAATTTTTCAACACACTTGCTCAGAAACTGGCTCTAATTTCACCGCAATTAAGCACATAATGATACCTGTTATCAAACTGTGACTTTTTCATTGCTATTATTCACAAGTGAGTAATAGTTTTTTTTTTAATTTATTGGTTGAGTTGCTTTGTTCTTAAAAAAATTTCGATACAAAAAAGTTCGTGCTAAATAGTACAAATAAATTAATGTACCTATTGCTTGCTCATTTCATGCCAATAGATAATTTCAACTTGTACGTGCTTAATAATTAAAACTTCACTCAAATATAAATTTTATTTAATCTGTAATTAAGAAAAATTTAAATTTCCTATTTTGTACGTGGCTAAAACACTATCCACGAAAAGCCAAAAAAAATACTCATTATTTTAGTCAATGGCCGATCGCCATTGTTAAATGCGCGCGCATAGGAAAACTAATTAATTTTGTCCGCCATTGTGAAAAAAAATTCACAACTCGTTTTTACTGTTGAAAATGATTTTTTTGTATTATTTTTTTCACAAATGTGTTGAAAAACGCCGTATGATACACGTGTATATTGATGACTACCGTCCTCGGCTCTCTTAAGACCCTCAGCTACGGCTCGGGTCTCAATGGCGCCTCAGCGGTAATCACCAACATTGCACACTTGTACCATAATGTACTATAACCTCTATAAACGTCGTAAAAATCATTTCATTCATGTGCAGAGGTAATTTATAAAGAACAACACATTGATTTACCTGGGCTCGGAGCAGTCGCTCACAAACTCACGATAAAATAATACATACATTTCTGTAATACAAAAATTTTCACTACGATATCAATCAAGCGCCGATGTTTATAGCTGCAGAATATGCGCCGGCGCACCGCACGCAAATAGCCCGCGAAATCACAGGAAAATACAGAAGGCCCGTGTTCACCAACATTTAATCAACCAGTTAATAACTTTAAAAACAGTCTTTGGTACTTAACTATTGTTTTTAATGTTTCGACACCGTTCGACACCGACATGTTCCATAGATGGGGCAGAGGGCGTCCACGTAAGTCTTCCGCCGCGATCGGTCTTAAGCTTCACGCTTCAGCTCGCTCCACTTCATTCCGTTGCTCGTCGCTTCTGCCAACACGGTGCGACGCCAGATTGGACGGGAACGGCCACGCTCTCTTTTCTCTTGGTGTTTCTTGTCCAAAGCTTGCTTGGGAATGTGATCGGGACCCTTTTGGTGCGTGAGATCGAAGTCTTCTAGGATTGCTTACACGCGACAGGGTAACATTTTATTTTTTATTTTCTCGCGTTTGACTACTATCTCGCCTGATGTTAATTGATGATGTGGTCGAAGGTGAAGTACGCTTGCCTAGAAGTAACCATACACAAAGTCCATACATAAAGTTGATCTCGCGAAAAACAGCTTAGGCTTCGATCCACACCCGCAACTTTCAGCGTCTGGGCTTAGACTTTTAATTTTCATTGCGTAACATAGGCTCACTGGAAACTGGACTCGTTTAAATCCAAACGATATTTTTTTGGAATTAAAGGAATTCGGTTTATAAAAACACTATCACCTGCACTGCACCCTGCTAAAATCTCTGCTTGTGAACTATCAAGTTTCGTACCCGTTCGCACCTTTTAACAATGGTGACTTTTAATCAGGTACCGTTACAAAGTTTTGGTGGGCTTAGGTTTCTAAGGAGCATTAGGCTCGCCGAAATTTTAATTTATCTTATGAGCTGGTAGTCCAGCAGAACTAAAAATTCTACTGGATAGTTGTTAAATTATATTTCTTCCAAACTTCTGTTAATGGAGAAATATTCTACAATATCCCCCGAAACAAAACTCAAAATTTCAGCGTTTATGGCTGCCGCTTGGTCATTTCGTGGGGTCAAAATAGCTTCGAAACTCGCCTCGTAAACTTACTGGTATACAACCCATGAGTTGGTAATTTTGCTTGACGTAATGTTTTATCTACTGCTTCAACCGCTTAACGTTTTACCATTGTGCATTCATCCCGTAAAACCTTTATCGCTATTTAAACAAAATTACTTTAAGAAACAGAATTGCCGTTCCACCGGGAGCATCTAGAAATAGCATTTCTCAAAAAGCACTGTCTACGTTGTGACACACACGATCGAATATTTAACGCTATTCTTCAGATTTTTTTATTTTTTTTTAGTCTCCCGTTTGACCACTATCTCGCCTGATGGTAAGCGAAGATGTGGTCCACGTTGAAGCACGCTTGCCTAGAAGTAACCTATTCACTCTTCTCTTGCTAAATACCTCTAGGTTGTAGCTATCAGTCAATAAAGACAAGGAATTGCACTCCTAAAACGCTTTGTGCGTATGGATGGTGTTTAATACAGGCCTTCGGATCACAGCCAAGAGGCAACGCCGAGGCCCATAGCAACGCTGCGACTCTTGGATCCTACCAGGTCCATACCCGCGAAACTGCGATGCGCAGCAGCGGTCACTAGGGGTCTGTTCCTTGAGATATCGGTTCCTGTGGGACACGTGGAAGGTGACACACGACGACACAACTCACAAATAATACTCTCGTTTGTTCCCGCGGTGGGCTCCTGGTCAATCCCGTGTTCGGTCGAGAGTTATAGAGGAAGATATATATATATATTATATAATAAAGGGTAAGGGACGTGGTCTGGGGCAAAGATACCCTGGAGACACCTGGACACGCTCCCGCCAAAATTGCGTCGCTGCGCGTGAAATATACACAAAAACAAATGCACCGGTGGAGCACAATACCACTGCGCGGGTCACGACGTACTTTCAAACAAAGATTGGTCTGCTAAATACCCATTTTAACAAAATTCAATGGGGACCAAAGTTTTTTACGTCTAGCCCGGCAAAGACGTTTTTTCCGAGTCATGCCAACTGTCAACTCCAAGCTCAGTCGATAACTGTCAATTCAAAATGACAGCGAGCTGACAAGTGTTGCAACAAAATAACAAAGGAAGGAACGAAACGTTTTCGTTTCGAACATCGCCCCGTCTCAGACATAAGGAGTTATGTCCGCTAATAAACGAGCAGGCGTGCTAAACTTGCCACTGCTCGCTTCAAAATACGAATCTCCGACGATGAACTTCGCAACTCTGGGAACTCCGTCAGACCCACAAAATAAATCTACTATGCGTCCACGACGCCAATACAAAGGCAACAAATTAGATTCTACAACAAATACAAGGTCTCCGACTTTGGGAGGTTCAGTTTTGTCAGTTCACTTAACGCGCTACTGCAATATATGCAAATATTCTGAAGACAAACGATGCCAGAAACTTTGGGTCATCTGTTGGAGCAACTCAAAACGCGTCAATCGGGAAGATTTAACTTCCCTGAGGGGGTATTCCAGCAGGGCGTTGAGGGGCTGACCAATCAAAAAATTACCAGGGGTCATAACTTCCAGGTCATTCGGGTCTGAGCAGATCGGACAGAGAAGTCGCGAATTGAGGACGGCCTCAATTTTACAAAATACCGTAACAAGTTCCTCAAATGTGAGAATATTTTCACCAAAAACACGGCGGAGATGCGATTTTGCTACTTTTACAACGGTTTCAAAAATGCCAATTAATTCCCATTTGGGACATTGCAAATCTTAAATTATCTATCAGTGCCCGTAAGGGCACACACAATTAGCACCGCTATCAGAACGGATCAAAGATGGTAGTCTTCGGCGGGAAACAAATCTACCTAGCGCTGCAACGAACGCATCCGCGCGGAGGGCAGTTACAAGTTCCAAGTGAGCCGTCTTGGAAGACAGACAGACGAACACACACAAATAGGCCTTGATAGACTTAGTATTACGAAGTTGAGAAGTCTTCACCAAGAAGTCAGTTCTACCAAAAGCAAATGGCCTACTCTCAGTTACTCAATCGGATGGCAAATCACCCATAATGGGTTGAGTGGGAGTAGCCTTCAAACGATAGCACTGTATACATTTGGAAATTATGCCACGAAAAGTGCGTCTGGCCGACAAAATCCAAAATTCACGGTGCAAATCCAAATTGGATGCAGGTTGCGTTTCAACAATTCCAATACGCAAACTTGGCAAAACCTCTGGAGAGGAGAACCCATTCTGGGGCTAGGACGACTTGCGATGCGTCAACCAGTCTGGCCCCCCTAAAGAGAATGGTTGACAAGAACAGGAGCCTCGCAACCACGCGACGCGCAGTTTGCGGGGTTCAAATCTCCTGGTACATATATCCAGATCAGTCCAGTCTCAGATTTCCGAATCTGTGAGACTCCATTCGTCACAAAAAACCTTCAAAGTATGAGCTGAGGTGCGAAGCCAACAAAGGACTATCTCAGGAGCCTTTCAACACGGGACCCGTAAAGCTAAAACCAAAAACCGTCGGTACAACCACTAACGCACTCATCTGCAGAACCCGCTTGGTCTCGGAAAAAATCAAACCCAAAACATCCGAAAAGGGAAAAGGGGCGACAGAAGAAAAGTTGGGAAGAAGACATTAAAAAAATAGCAGCTCCATTATGGAGAAGAATAGCCACAAACAGAAAAGCATGGCAAAATCTGGGGGAGGCCTTTGCCAAAGGGCAATCTGATACAAACGTTGATGATGATACAAATGTTACTGATGTCACAATTAGAAATACAATGAAATAAAATTAAAGATTTAGAATGTGAATTGTAACAATTGATTTGTGTAGGATAGGTGATTAATCCATGAATTTTATTACTGAATTAACATTAAATTTATATAATTAAAATTTATTTTATTTTTTATAGTTTAACGGTGACATTTGATTTGTATACTATAAATAATTAATTCAGAAATGTAATAACTTAATTAACATTTAATGAATGCAATTACTTTTTGTTTGAACTACATAATAGTACATTATGGTACAAGTGTGCAATGTTGGTGATTACCGCTGAGGCGCCATTGAGACCCGAGCCGTAGGTGAGGGTCTTAAGAGAGCCGAGGACGGTAATCATCAATACACACGTGTATCATACGACGTTTTTCAACAATGAGAGTGAAGAAAATAATACAAAAAAATCATTTTCAACAGTAAAAACGAGTTGTGATTTTTTTTTTCACAATGGCGGGCAAAATTAATCAGTTTTCCTATGCGCGCGCATTTAACAATGGCGCTCGGCCATAGATTAAAAGAATCAGGTTTCTTTTTTTTGGCTATTCGTTGATAGTGTTTTAGCCACGTACAAAATAGGGAATTTAAATTTTTCTTAATTACAGAGCTAATAAAATTTATATTTGAGTGAAAGTTTTATTTATTAAGCACGTACAAGTTGAAATTATCTATTTAAATACGAAGTTGCATGAAATGAGCAAGCAATAGGTACATTAATTTATTTGTACTATTGAGCTCGATCTTTTTTGTATCGAAACTTTTTTAAGAACAAAGCAACTCAACCAATAAAATAAAAAAAAAACTATAACTCACTTGTGAATAATAGCAATGAAAAAGTCACAGTTTGATAACAGGTATCATTATGTGCCTTATTGCGGTGAAATTAGAGCCACTTTATGAGCAAGTGTGTTGAAAAATAACTTAATTCATGAATTTTATTACTAACCTTAAATAAACTTGACATTAAATTAATGCATGCATTGTGTAATATTTAATATACGTTACGTACGTATATGTTGGGGCTTTAATGAACTCGAATGAAACTCCCGTATTGAGGTACTGGTTGTTTAATTCCTTTAAACTATATTTTTACAATAATATAATGCAGAGCGTACAAAATCGTGGTGATAGTTTTGCACCCACTTAGAAGAAAAAAAAAATAGCTTGTGACGGTACACGTGAAACAAAACACTTGTCGCCTGGCCTTTTAAGTTGGCAATCACCACACGCACTGAAAGTCTTTATATTAAAAACAGGCGTAAACATCCTCCCCCCGTTGAAACTCCAGAGTTTCAACACTTAAGTAGTTCCTCTTCGGTTGGTAAAGGGCAGATGCGAACCAGAGGGCGCCGTATAATTCCCCTTTTCGTGTTTATGTCTGCCACTCTAGAAACCCCATCTGATCCTGGGAAAAGCCGTACAATACGTCCAAGCCTCCAACATAGGGGTGGGACGCCATCTTCCTTCATCAGGACCATGTCCCCAATTTTGACTGCGTCAGGGTTGGTCTTCCATTTACGGCGAAGTTGCAACTCGGCGATATACTCAAGTTGCCAGCGCCGCCAGAAATGTTGGTATATTTGCTGCAGCCTAACATAGCGCTGCAAGTTGGTTGAGCGGCAATCCTCCAGAGATGGTTCAGGCAGCGCGGTTAGAGCCCGACCGATGAGAAAGTGCCCAGGAGTAAGGCAATGGAAATCGTCAGGAGAGGCGGATAAGGGACAGAGAGGTCTACTATTTAACACAGCTTCTACCTGAGCGAAGAGAGTTTGCAGTTCTTCAAAACTTAAATGAGAGTTACCCATTACTCGCCTAACATGAAATTTTGCTGAACGAATACCGGCCTCAAAAATACCGCCAAAATGAGGAGCGTAAGCTGGTGAAAAGTAAAACTGAATGCCTTCCGTGGCTGCAAAATCAGATAGCTCGTTTTGATTAATCTTAAAAAAATCATTAAGTTCTTTAGCCCCTGCGACAAAGTTGCACCCATTGTCGCAGAATACTTCCGCTGGCCTGCCTCTTCGTGACACAAATCTTCGGAACGTCATAACGAAAGCGTCCTTTGATAGATCGCTCACGGCTTCGAGGTGACAAATTTTATATCGAAGGCATATAAAAAAGCAAAGATAGCACTTGACTAACGAAGCACCACGTCCCTTTCTGTTTACAATAAGGAATGGCCCAGCGAAATCAATGCCCACTGTGTGAAATGGAAAATTTGGCGTGACGCGTTGTGAGGGCAAATGTCCCATTATTGGCGCAATAGTCTTGCCCTGCAAACGTCTGCACCTAGGGCAGTTATGAAAAATACGTCTGGCTAAATTTCTACCGTTATCGGCCAAACGTATTCCCTAACAACGGCCAACAACAATTGTGGACCAGCATGTAGTCAGCGTTTATGTTCGTACTCGAAAATCAATTTGGTAAAATGATGCGAAGCATGCAGGAGAACAGGGTATTTTTTGTTGTAATTATAGTCAGATGAGCCTAGTCGGCCACCAACGCGAATGATCTTGTTTTCACTTAAAAATGGATTCAATGATAAAATATTTGATTTAGTACTTAAAACCTTGTTGCTGCATATTAAATTATATTCACCGGAGAAGGATTCTTGCTGTGCGAAACGACACAAATACAGAAATGAATTATTTAATTCATCAACAGTAAGATTGCCAAAAAGTTTATCTTTACTCCCTTTTAAATTATTAATAAATCTTAGTACATAAGCGAAAGATCGTTTTATTTTAATTAAGCTGGAAAAGTCTTTAATAGTTATTTATGCTACAAGTGCGGGAAGTATGTGATTTCCGACGAGTGCTATTTTTATTCACGAGCGAGCGAAGCGAGTGAGTGGATAAATCGAGACGAGTCGGAAATCATCTTACGCACGTGTATCATACAACATTTTACTATGCATTGTGCGAGGAAATAAAAAAATATATCTGAACCAAGCAACAAAATTAATTAGAGATTCGTTTTGAGTACCAACATGATTAAAAGTACAATTAGATTTAGTTTCCGGTAAGTCCTTCATATTCAATTTATTAGGTTTTAAAATAGGCCAATTACCTTCAGGCTCCGTGAGAAATGCAGGCCCTGACCACCATAGTTTAGTACTGCCGAGCTTATCTGGACTAATTCCTCTAGATATTAGGTCTGCAGGATTGACAGATGTGGGAACATACCGCCACGAGGAGGCATCTGTTAGCTCACAGATCTCCGAAATCCTTTTAGCCACAAATGACTTCAAATTTATAAAACTGGTGTGGAGCCTGGCTAGAACTACTGACGAATCACACCAGTGTACTTGATACTGAACTTCATATCGCAGTGACTTCTTGACAGCCTGGCATAGCCTTGCTGCCAGTAAGGCAGCGCATAATTCTAGACGAGGGATAGTCATACCTTTAATCGGAGCTACTTTGGATTTAGAACAAAGCAAATTGACCATGACCTCGTCCGCAGCATTAATCGAACGTAAATAGATGCAAGCTCCATAAGCATGTTGGGAGGAATCACTAAACGAATGTAATTCTACCGCTGCGGGTTCATTACAGAGCACACGCCGTGGAACTTCTAGAGCTAACAGACAAGGTAAAGACTGCTTAAAATTGTTCCAGTCTCTTTGAACTTCATGTGGGACTGGAGAATCCCAAGTTAAATTAAGCAGCCACAGTTGTTGTAACAACATTTTCATTTTTATAACACATGGACTAATTAGTCCTAAAGGGTCAAATATTTTAAATAGAGACGATAGAAAAGATCTTTTGGTTAAATTATTGTTACAAAAAAGTGGGCATTTAATGGGAAAATGCAACTGGTCGGTTGATGGGTTCCATCCCATGCCTAGTGTACTAGTTGACTCGCTTACTAAAAGGCTATCATCAGATTGCTTATGTGAGTCAAACAATGATGGTAAATTAGTCTTAAACTTACGAAGATTAAAGCATCCTTTCTTTAATTCTTCAGTCACAGATTGGTGAATATAACGTAGGGTATCCTCACTTTCAGAACCGGTGATGAGATCGTTAACGAAGAAATCATGTTGAATTATGTCCTTAACCATAGGATCAGAAGATTCTTCACCAATCTGCCATAGACACCGAGTGCTCAAGTAGCTGGAACTTGCCATTCCGTATGTCACAGTACCTAGCTGAAGCGTTTTGATGGGCAAAGACTCATCCTCTCTCCATCAAATAATTTGAAGATTGCGATCCTCCTCGTGGACACGGACTTGACGGTATATCTTCTCGACGTCACCCGTGAGGAGGAACTTATGTTGTCGAGCTCTTATTAAAATGGAGAAAAGCGAGTCCTGCATATTAGGCCCAACCATGAGGATGTCATTGACAGACTGACCTGATGAAGTAGGAGCCGAGCCGTCGAATACGACTCTAATTTTCGTGGACTCACTACTGTCCTTGAAAACAGCATGATGGCAGAGGAAATAAGATGTAGAAGGTAGAGGTACAGCGGATTCGGAAAGGTGACCTAGGTCTGCGTACTCACGCATGAATTCAACGTATTGGGATTTGACATGTGGTTGTTTGCGAAATCGCCTTTATAAATTTAACAGGCGTTTTTTAGCTAGTGAATATGATTCACCAAGACAATCAGGTGTGTCTTTCAAGGGTAGACTGACTGAGAATCTACCGGTTTCTAAACGGAGAGTTTTCGATAAAAAATTTGTTTCGCATGCCTTCTCGCTATGACTCATAGCTGGCTTAGTTTGGGGAACATTTTCTAAGTCCCAGAATATTGACAGTTCTTGATGTATTTCGTCAACAGACGACACATATGAAACAACTGAATGATTAGAATCTATATCATTATCAATTTCCCTTGACCTTTTGTTTGTGGGTAACTTAAAATACATAGGACCTGAAACCAGCCAACCGAAATTAGAACTTCTCAATACAGGTGAATTGAGCCCGAGAGAGATTTGATCACGGCCAATAATGTCCCAGAAAATATCGGCACCGATGACAACATTAACAGGTGCTGGTTGGTGGAAGTGAGGGTCCGCTAAAAAGTAATCACTCGAAATATTAAGTTTTTTAACATCAACGGGTATTCTAGGTATGTTGCCGGTCAACACTGGCAACACTAGAAAAGAAGAAGTAACGGTGAAATGATTCATCAAAGATTTCAGCTGAACCACGCAAGTTTCTGTAGCCTGAGTGGTGGTTTTGTTGCCTATGCCAATTATATTGACATGCAAAGTGGTGCTCGGCTCTAAAAGCAGTTTTGTTTTAAGAGATTGAGTTATGAACGATGACTGACTACCGCAATCCAAAAGAGCACGAACCTTCTGGGTTTTGTTTGGTCGTAGGATTAGCTACCTCAATATAAGCAGTAGACAGTAAAACTTGATGATTATTTTGATTTGAAAAATTAACGATAGTGTCGTCAGTGATGTCGGGTGAAATAGTGACATCACTGGCAATATTCTTGTTACCAGATTGTTTATGCAAGAGTCTATTGTGCCTTGTATTGCACGTGCGACACGGATGCATGCGACAATTGCGTGCAGAATGGCCAGACCGTAAGCAGTTGTGACAAAGCTTCAATGTGCTTACTTCACAAATACGATCATCCACAGTCTTAGCTAAAAATGTGGGACAATCATAAAGGCGATGATTACCGTTACAAACGCCACACGATATTTCAGAAGTATTATTGTCTTCACGATTAGTAATATATGACTGATGGGATTTTATTTTATTGTTAGAATCTAATGCCTTTGACGTTGTTTGAAACTAAGGTTTAGAGTATGGATGGCTGCTATTTATTGATTCAAGTACATTAGCGCGATCAATAAGAAACTTGAAAAAATTTTGTAAATTAGGTGTGTTAGTATCCAACGTGCCCCGGTATTCTTCCCACTTGGCCTTGTTGTGACTATCAAGCTTGGGGCTCATTATATGAATGAGTAAAATATCCCAGTCATGTAAACCTACACCGAGACTAGTTAAAGCACGTAAGTTTTTATTAACATGATCCACAAGGAATCGTAACGATTTATCAGACTCACTTGTGATTGGTTTTATGTATAATAATGAATTTATATGATGAGTTATTAATTGTCGAGTATTGTCATATCTGTCACATAATAGTTTCCAAGCACACGCATAATTTGCGCTGGATACCTCTAAATTAGCAATAATGCGCGCTGCATCGCCAGTCAAGTACGAAATAAGATAATGGAATTTGTGAATGGGAGCGATGCGGTCATTATTGTGTAATATAGATAAGAATGTGTCACGAAACTCAAGCCAACGAAAGCAAGACCCGTCGAACTTAGCAACTTGAATTTGAGGCAATTTAAAACCTATATCAAAATGATCGTGATTACATGGACCTGTAGTTATTTGAGTCGAATTTAAATCCTTGTAATTACTTTCATCATGACGGTTCGAGTTATGTTTTTGTGTAATACTTTGAGCAATTGCGATGTTGGATATAAATAGTTGTTCGATAGTATCACGTTCATCAATCTCATCGGATAAATTGTCAGAGTTTAATACTTCTATCTGATTTTGCAAGTCATCAAAACGGCTATAGATAGATTCAAATTTGTTTAGTTTTAATGTTAACTCGGCTAACTCAATCTGAGTAAGCGCTTCATTAGAGGTAACATTTGATAAAAAGTTTCTAAATTTAGTTATTTGACCCTTTATGGAACTACGTTTCACTAAAAGATCCTGTAATACTTGAGGATTGTTTGTGCTAGATTCACTTCCATAATCTTTACCCATTGTGAACGCAAACCTTGTTAATATTTAAATGTTAAATTGGATTGATTAAACAAACTGATGCCAAGTAGGTTTGATTATGGAAATACACAGACACAAAACTAGATGTTGATAATGAAAAAACTAAAACTTAGCTCTCGCTCCTCGCCTAACGTCACCTGAGGCCGATCCGGCGATGCAGCAGTGGGTAGGGCTCCGCTCCGGTCACGGTGACACGGCAGGCGGCCCGAAGTCGCGCTCGACGGAGAGATCGGCCTGGAATGTTCGGCGATGGGGGTGAAATATATGCTTATTGTAATAGCTATAAGCCTGATAGGAAACACGAATATATTTTACAAAGATTGCTGATAAATTTCCTAAGGGTATGGGTATAAAAGGTAAGAGTGAGTAGGTAACAGGGAATTCAAGGAAAATGGGCACTTAGCTGCATTGGCCGAGGCTGCGGTACGATGCTGATCGTTAACCGGCGGTGGCTGCAATGGCTGGTACACCTCCAGGAAATACAGGTATGATGTTTGGTTTTGATGTAAAGTAGCTGCGGCGCAATGTTAACACCGGCAGCGCGTGGTCGTAATATTCGAAGATTGCATTTAATATACGTTACGTACGTATATGTTGGGGCTTCAATGAACTCGAATGAAACTCCCGTATTGAGGTCCTGGTTGTTTAATTCCTTTAAACTATATTTTTACAATAATATAATGCAGAGCGTACAAAATCGTGGTGATAGTTTTGCACCCACTTAGAAGAAAAAAAATAATAGCTTGTGACGGTACACGTGAAACAAAACACTTGGCGCCTGGCCTTTTAAGTTGGCAATCACCACACGCACTGAAAGTCTTTATATTAAAAACAGGCGTAAACAATTGTGATAATGATTTAACAACGATTTTTTAATGAAATTTATTTATCAGAATAAAGGCTATTTGAATTTAAATTTGAATAGGTTATTTCTAGGCAATCGTACCACATTTTCGCTTACCATAACGTGAGATAGTGGTCAAACGCGAGTCTATCAATAATAATTAAAAAAAGATTTAATTAAAAGTTGATTTCAAATATTAGGTCCTATGAAATTGGCGTTTTGTCGTACTGGCCATTTTGATCTCAAATATCTCCTCTTTTCTTTGGAATTCAAATTATAAATGAATACAGCTATTTATTCATGCTTTTGTGTTTGGAAAACCGTAATTCATTTGTATTTTCCTCTTTCGATTTTCTCTTTGCGCCAGTCAGTTTACAAAATGGAAAACTTGAAATATCGCGTTATTTACGAGTACGAGTTCCATCGTGGCACCAGTGCTGCAGAAACGGCTTGAAGGATTAATGATGTGTATGATGACGGTGTCGCAAAAGAAAACACAATGCTTTTTTAATTCCAACGTTTTCGTTCTGGAAATTTCGACCTGCAAAACAAGCACAGTGGACGGCCGGAGACCAAAGTTGATAATGAAGAATTGAAGGTTATTTTGGCAGCGGATCCATCGCAAACCACGTCCGAGTTAGTTACAGGCTGCGGTGTTAGTGATAAACTGTTATAATTCACTTGAAGCAAATTGGGAGGGTGAAAAAGCTTGAAAGGTACTTCATTAATTGAGTGCAGCAAACCGACAAACGCGCGTCGACTGCTGTGTTACATTACTCAACCGGCACAATAATGAAGGGATTTAAAATCGAATCATTACCTGTGATAAAAAGTGGATCCTGTACAATAATCGGAAACGCTCATCGCAATGGCTGAACCCTGGCGAACCAGCCAAATCCTGCCCCAAGCGAAAATATATTATTTATTTATTCATTAACACATACATTTGTTTTAAAAGGTAAGACATAAATTACTTAAGAAAAATATTTTTGTGAGCGTTTGGTGGACTAGACCAGAGACGACTCAGACTGTGCTCAATACCCGCTTCTTTCAGCAAAGGTACAGTGTTAATGCAGCAGAGACTACAGCAACCAATACCTGAACTCAATATGTCAGGATATTGAGGAGCACGAGCAGTATATGCATACAAAAGATCTATTTTTGAAAGTGAAGAGTATTACCGGGACTTCAAGCCGAAGACCTGGGTTATTGAAGATGATCATGGGCACTTACTGACGGAAATAGACCAGGTTACGGAGAGATGGCGGCTGTACTGTGAGAGCCTATACAAAGACGCAGGGAGATCTGATGAGCCGGTAATCCAGTTCTCTTCTCAGATCTCTTCTTAGAGCCGGAGATCCTGGAATCTGAATTGGAAGGTGCGCTGACAAAGCTAAGATCTGACAAGTCAGCTGGAAGAGACAGCATTTTCGCCGAAGAGCTGAAGTGTCTTGGAGACATAGGTGTTAGGCTTTTACAGCAGCTGTGTAACCAGCTTTGGAGAACGGGTAGATGGCCTAAGGACTGGAAGGAGTCTCTCTTGATACCGCTGCACAAGAAGGGGTAAACCAAGAAATGCGATAACTATCGGACAGTGGCACTCATATCCCATGCTAGCAAGATCATGCTCTATATAATTAACGGACGGCTCCAATCGTATCTGCAGCGACAAATACCAAGTGAGCAAGCTGGTTTTGTCAAGGGTCGAGGCACGAGAGAACAAATTGTGAATATAAGGCAAATGATAGAGAAGAGCCGCAAGTTTAATGTTCCAATGCTCTTGTGTTTTATCGACTACTCCAAGGCGTTTGATTGTGTGAGGTGGGATTGCCTATGGAGAATACTCGAGGAAATGGGAGTACCCTCGCACTTGACAGCATTGATCGCAAACTTATACGAGGATGGAGAGTCGAGTACGCCAGGGCTGTATCCTGTCCCCTCCTCTTTTTAACATCTATGGCGAATACATCATAAGGACAGCCTTAGAAGAGTGGGAGGGAGGCATAGCGGTAGGTGGAAATAAAATCAGCAATCTCCGATATGCGGATGACACCACTTTGTTTGCATCTTCGGAGCGCGAACTTGCTGAGCTATTTGTGAGGATAGAGCATGAACGCGAGAAAGTCGGACTGTCGATCAACAAGTCCAAGACCAAAGTCATGATCATGGACAGAGCTGGACTAATAGCACGCATGAGGGAACTTGTAGATCTTGAGTTCGTCAATGAGTTTGTGTACCTGGGCTCCATGATCAGCGATCAGGGGGGCTGCAGTGGTGAAATTCGGAGACGTACGCAGATGGCACGAAGATGTCGAGGATATGGCAAGATAGGAACATCTCTAATAACACCAAGAAGAGACTCGTTAGAACCCTGATATTCTCAATTTTCCTTTACGGCTCCGAATCTTGGGCAATTCGCTCGGTGGATCGAAGAAATATTGAGGCTTTCGAGATGTGGTACTGGAGGAGGATGTTGCGCATATCATGGACTGCAAAACGCACAAATAAGTCCATTCTCAACCAGTTAAAAATCTAAACCAGACTCTCCACGATCTGCTACCAAAGAGTCCTAAATTCCTTTGGTCACATCGCCCGGAGACAGCCAGATAACTTGGAAAAACTGCTTTTTATAGGCAAAGTTGATGAGAAAAAGCCACGCTGACGCTCACCCACTCGGTGGTCAGACAAGATCAGGGTGATTACGGGATTCACGGTTACCACTGCCCTGAGAAGAGCCGAAGACAGAGTGGCTCTTCAATGACTCCGTGAAAGCTTTCCAAGACGGGCACGACCTTCAGTAATGAAGACAACGAATAAGAAGAAGAAGAGGTGGACTAGTGCCGGTGTCGTTCACTACAGCTTTCTTAAATCTGGCCAGACGATTACGGCGGTTGTCTATTGACAGCAACTGCAAACCATGATAGAAAAGCTAGCTGCTAAACAGCCGAGGCTGGTCAATCGCTCTAGGCCACTGCTGCTTCAGGACAACGCTAGACCACACACTGCACAACAGACGGCTACCAAATTAGAGGAGCTTCAATTGGAATGTCTAAGACATCCACCGTACTCCTCGGATCTTGCTCCAACAGATTACAATTTTTGTTTCGAAATTTGGATAACTTCTTACAAGGGAAAAAATTCAACTCCGATGGGGCAGTCCAAAGCGCCTTCAAAGATTTTATTGATTCCCGTCCAAATGGTTTTTTTTGTAATGGTATCAATGAACCTATGAGATGGCAAAAGTGCATAGATAGCAATGGTACATACTTTGATTAAATAAATATATTATTTAAAAAAACGACTTTATGTTCCTACCTTAAAAAACGCCAATTTCATATGTAATGACCTAATATTAATTATTGTAGGAGTCCTCAGAATCTTTTTAAAAACCTTTACCCCACACTAGGAATTTCTTCCTGTATCGTCGGTGCGTTTACAAACATATAAACTCACATACACAACACCCAGAGCCGGAACAACTATCACCAGATCATGGTGCATTGGTCGATTCACATAGTGGTGTTCGCTGTACCATATTTGGTCCTCTCCGGAGATAACTGAATAGGAAACCTTGACGGTCTAGTGGCCGGGTAAGCGTCACGAAGACACGGCTGGATATTTATATATTTTGTGCTCAATTGTACATAAGCGTCGGCGTTCGGACGACTTGGGAAAGAGACGAAATACGGCTTGAGACGAGTTGGGAAACTGACTACATGTAGAAAGTGACGGATTAGTGAAAGAGACCTATTAGAGATAGCGACGTAATAGTAATTGTGTCGAGTTGTCATCACAACCATGTCAACATATCTATATTATAAATTCTATACTAATATTATAAAGAGGAAAGATTTTTTTGTTTGTTTGTACCGAATAAGCTCCGAAAGTACTGGACCGATTTGAATAATTCTTTCACCAATAGAAAGCTACATTATTCCTGAGTGACATAGGCTATTTTTAAATTCCGAAAATGGGTCCTTGCGGGGTGGTCCACGGGAGCGAAGCCGCGAGCAACAGCTAGTCACTTATAAAGCAAATATTACAAAATAAGAATTAGGTGCATGGTGGAAGATTGTAGAAGATTAAAATGATTAACAAAATGTTGGTTGGTCTAGTAAGCTTTGTCAATTAAAAATGAAAGCAAAACTGCATCATTGGATTTAAAAAAAATCAATATTACTAGCCAGGAATGGAGCCCAATGATTTTAAAAGAAAGTTACATGCTTTATTTTTACACCATTCGGTAGTGTCGCTTATAAGGATCAAATTGTACTTTAAGAAATAAATAAACGATTTTATTATTTATTTTTTATTATTATTATTTATTAATTCTGGGCAGTAATGGCATGTGGAAAAGGCTCATTTATAACTGAGCATCAAATCAGTATTCCCCGAAGGACGACGTGTAATTGTGTACCTACCTATTCTCATTTTGTCAAAATGCACTCTCAGATCATCGAGTGCTTTTGTTTCAATTGGATTTTCTATTTGTACTATGTATGTTTTTCTGCAGTGTTGTGCGAGCCAGCGTGCTCTGTATTACGTATAATCATTATGTATATGACTATTATAAGTTTACGGCATGTTTCACGTATTTTACGCGTTATTTAATGTAATTTCCCCGAAACTCCGCTATTCACGGCGTTTTGATTGATCTGCCTATCTGCGGTTTAAACAAGTTACAGATAAAACTGGAAAGTATACAAGTAAATCATTTTCGTGTGTTATTCTCAGGTTGTTACTCATACAGCGAGGTAGAGATTGTTTTACAGATAACTGAAGTTGATGGCTTAATAGTACGGCTATCAAAATAGTGGATGCGAGCCAACAGCGGTGTGTTGCCAGATCTCGACAATCGTGTCAGTTTTCGGGAATCTGTACGGCTGGAATAAATTGACGTGTAGAGTTGCATTTTGATTAGTGACTCGTGTAAACCAAGCTATACTCATTTTGTATGACCTATAAAATAATCCAAATAATAGGTCGTTCCGCTATTCAGTTTACCATTGCAATTTCAAACGTTACAATGGTAAACATTAAGATTGTTTATAGGATCAATAACACATAAATAGCACTGCCTTCGCAATATTTTCCTGCATGGTGTCGGTATTATAATAAAGGCACTTCTGTGGTCCCCGGGGCGGGGTGCGGTTCGTGAAGGGGAGGGTAACACAATTTATTATGATATTTGGGTTAGTGCAGGCTGTTGACAAAACACCACAATCAGTAACTCTTCCCTAGAGCTGGTCCAGTCTTGACTCACAACAAAAATCACTACAGAAGCACCAATTTAAAGCTTTTCTATATATATTCTTTTTAACCTCCTCTATTTGTTATCAAATTGTTGTTGCGGTCGCACAGCTATCCAATTTGCACGGTCACGGGGTCTCATTGCTAAGAAAGAAAATTTGGTTCAAATAAATCTCAGTAGATGGCGCGACATGTATTATATATATATATATATCATGTATTATATATATTTATTTATTTATTTAAACTTCATGCACAAAGATACAATGGCGGGCTTAGGCATTCTCTATCAGTCAACCAAAGGTGGTGAAGAGATAACATGGAAGCTGCACTTGTTTAAAAGAGGAAAGCAAAAACAATGAAGTATCCAGCGTGCTTCGTTACAGCGTTGGTTTTCGGCTGTCATTACTTGTTGTCGCTGACCTAAATCCCGGGTCGGACACGTGCCGGACCGGCGACGAATGTTGCCTGACGCGCCGTGCTCGCCGGCGCCGCCGGAAGCCCTCCAGAGTAAAGTATGCAACTTTCTCATGCTCAGCTTATGATCGAATGACGTAAAGTTCGCCAGGGGTAACGTTACCTGTTTGTGTTTGATTCCGTTTATCCTACTTATGTTACTAATATTATAAATGCGAAAGTTTGGACAGATGGATGTATGTTTGTTACTCAATCACGCCAGAACGGCTGAACGGATCTGGATGAAATTTGGCACAGAGTTAGATAATAAAATAGCTAGAATAGCACAAAGACTACATTTTATCCTGGTAAAATGTTCCCTTGGGATAATAAAACACTTTTGGCGCGAGCGAAGCCGCTGGCAGAAACTAGTATATTACGCGAAAACTTTTTAACAAAAAAATAAAACCGACTTCCAAAACAAAACAAAAAATAACTTTCTTTTCCGTAGTCGGTGTATTTGGTACCTATTGTTTTCCCTTTTTCGACACCGACTTCGGCAAAGAAAGTAATTTTTTCGCTTTGCAGTGTTATGTTTTGGAAGTCGGTTTGATTTTTTTTGCCATAAAGTTTTTTATTGATCTTTTTTTGGTTAAAAGGTTTGGTTTGGTAGGTAATTAAAAAAAGGTTTACATTGAAAGCTGCACCCAACCAAAAGTGAAATGTTGATAGGTCAGTCAAAAAGCAGAACATAGCATACCTTAATCATTAATAAATTAAACTCATAACATACTCAGAAATAATTACATTTAATTAAAAACATTCGTTAAATAACTCATAGATAATAATTGAATAAAATAAAATAATAAATTATAAAGTATACAAATATATCTAAATCGGTTACAAATGTTCTATAAGTTATTTATTGGGTGCCCAATTTAGGGTGACAGCCTCCTCCATCTTACGCCATTCCTCTCTGTCCTGGGCTATTCTAGTCCAGTTGGGGCCGGCCACAGCCGCAATATCGTCGCACCACCGGCATCTGGGTCTGCCTCGGGTGCGTGGTGCATCTCGTGGGTACCAATGGAGAATCCTCTCACTCCAACATCCATCTGTGGCTCTGGCTACGTGTCCTGCCCATCGCCATTTCAACTTGCAAGCTAATTCTCCAGCATCTATTATGTTTGTGCATAGTCGTATGTCTATGGATCTTTTTCGGTCTCGGAGTTTAATTCCTAACATACTTATCTCCATTGCTCGTTGGAAGGCTCGAAGTTTGTTTGTGCGCTTTTGTTAGTGTCCAACTTTGACAACCGTAGAGTAGAGTAGGTAATATGATAGTATCCATTGCTTTCTTTTTCAGGCGAATAGGGATGCGGGATTTAAATACATCTTTCAACGACCAATATCTTCTCCATAGATTATTTATCCTGCGATCTACTTCAGTTTCAGTAGGTTTATTAAATTAAATATTTTGCCCAATATGAACACAATTTTATTGTCTACATATGCGATTGGTCTGTCCTGTATCGTTGTTGGTACTCTTATGACATTAGTTAAAAGACATGATTTTTCAGCGTTCATGAGAATCCTTACTACACACATCACATCATCAGCCTATTAATGTTTCCACTGCTGGGACACAGGTCTACTCTATGTGCGAGGGAATGGGCCGTAATCCACCACGCGGGCCCAGTGCGGGTTGGTGGATCATGTCACATGTCTTCGAATTTTTGGTTCTAGAACATGTCGGTTTCCTCGCGATGTTCCTTTCACCGTTTTGAGAACACTGGTGATGAAATAATTTACACAAAGTAAAGCGCCTGCCTGGGCTCGAACCCACGACCTACAACTTGTAAGTCGCGGCCGATACCATTTGGCCACCACTGCTCTCAATCCTTACTACAACTAGCATTGTAACTGTGTGAACCACTGATGTGTTGAACGATTTTGATGAACTTTGGACCTTGGAGAATGACATAGAATACTGTTAGTCCCGGGGGTATGTATAGCATGGGAAAAGCCAGCGAGCAGATGCTAGTACTTTATAAACGATTCCTAAACCTTCACCTTGACGTTAGTCATTCGGTAAAGTACACACGGTTCAGGTGGGTACCTACTTCGATAGGTGCTCGATATGTCAACTTTACTCCGACTGAAGGGAATGTGTGTGCCGTGTATTTGATCAATATATCTACGGTGCCACTTGAACGGCAGGGAACACTTCACATCACTCTCTCTAATACGTCCCGGAGTGTGCGACGGTTGACTCAATACACCTCAATAATGTATATGGGTTTAACTAAGAGTTCACGTTTAAATGCTCATAGGGTGCATAAAAGAAGAATAAGTATTACCTAAGTATTAGATTTTTTTACACAAACTTTTTGAACTGAAAGATGCTAAACTAATCACTTGACAATACAGATTAAATCACGATGGTGCTATCTTGTCTGGTTGAGGAGTTGGTATGGCCACCTTCCGGCTCCATCGTGACACCAGCATCATATTACCATAATTATTATTTGAATGTTTTCAAAGTTACATATTAAGTAAGTATGCAAAGTTTCAGCTATATCAGATACGAAGTTGTCGGACAAACCTTCGAAAGCAAGGTAATATAAAGCTTGTAAACAGAGCTAATATTTCGATTGCTTGTTATACCGGGAACTCGCAAACCTCATTATAATGTGCATTAAGTTGACGTGGTACGAGAGGATTCGATTGATCGATTCCCCTCTCGGAGGGAGGAACTGCCGAGGCGATCCTCACAAAGCCGCCTCAACAGCTCGCAGCCACGTGCTGCAATAACCGACGCGACCAGCTTACTGATTACTGCACATTCATGACAAACATCATTACTGAGTCAAACATTTTGATTATTGTTAAATTTATTGCACTTGCTTATTGTTTAAACCAGGGAATCCGAAAGTGGTCGATCGACCCCTTGGGGTCGAAATCGGTTTCCCAGTTGACATAAACGAAAACTGATTTTCGGGGGTCGACGAGGTCTAAAAATCGACCCATATCACAAGGTCTCAAAGGAATAATAATATGGGACAATTTGTAGTGCCCACTTTTAATAATTATTATGGCAGAAGGTGTAGAAGTTTTTTAGTCCTATTTTAATGACCTTTAGATATAAACAGTTGTATCACAAAAGCATCCTTTAAAAATAAAATACTCAAGTACCTCCTTAATACATTTTGTCAAGGTCCCATTCTAAAAAATATATGTTAATATTATATACAAACTAAAGGAGCTACGTCTGCCAACAAACTGCTTTGCAGTTTGGCAGAGGTAATATTTAAATTGTAACAATTTTTTTTTCTGTGATAAACACTTTTTCATTCATTTTATTAATTAACACAAGGTCTTATTTGAAACTTTCAAGATACTGTATAAGTTGTGTACCAACTTGTTATAAGAATGACTAATATTTTATTGTTGTACTTAAATTTTAGTTTTTGATGAAATAGGTTACTTCACCCAACTGTGAGGAATGCGGAGTAGTCGAAGATGTCCAACACGTTGCGATGCAGTGTGTCCGGAATGGCGCTAAGATGTACTTTACTTGGATCCACATATGTATAATTAGTGATTAAACGAACTTACCTGTAAGCGAAGTTCTATCATAATTATACGAAGCACTTTGTCCGTAGATATTTCAATATGAACCTCATTTTTAGGGTTCCGTACCTCGAAAGGAAAAAACGGAACCCTTATAGGATCACTTTGTTGTCCGTCCGTCTGCCAATCAAGACCCTTTTTCTCAGGAACGCGTGGAAGTATCAAGCTGAAATTTATATCATATACTCAGGTCTACTGTCCCTTAAAGCTGTGAAAATCAAACTTCTAAGCCAACGCAATCAAAAGATACAGCCGTTTATGCCGCAAATTTTCGTAATTGAATGAAAATCTACAGGGTACTTCCCTTGAAATCAGAATCTTGAAATTTGGTACAAAGCAACGTCTTATAGCAAAAATAAAGGAAAAATTGCGAAAACCGTAATTTTTTAGTTACATCATATAATAAAAATATTTTTAATAATTTTAAACTTACTACCACTTTCCTAATGAACGCGTAGAGGTATTAAATTGAAATTCATATCAAATACTCGGTCTATAATACTTTTAAGCTGAGGTTTGTACGGAACCCTCGATATGCAAGTCCGACTCGCACTAGGCCGTTTTTTTCCATTTGGTTTAGGAGTTAGAAACATGCTAGAAACGAATTGACCTGAGCATAGGTCACATTTCGATATGGCACCTATATCTAATAGGTTATTAACAGCTTCGGAAAAATGAGTAAATTCTGAAGTAGAATAGCTTTGCTCAGCAGGTACTACCTTTTGGATTACCTGAGAGGAAAAGGTAAGTTTGTAATTGTCAATCCACGAAAGTATCGATTGATCGCTCGTTATAAGTGACCATTGTTTGTGAAAGTATGACAAGTGGCCCGCATACTTAACTGGATCTAGTAGCAACGCTGCAGCTGGCGCTGTGGCGGCAACCTCTTCGATAAGCTGGCGAGCGGCGGCGGCGGGCGCGGTGCTGCAAGCTCGCGGCTCCTCGGCGCGGCTCCCCGCGGCCTGCGCCCTGGGGCAGGAGCTCATCGGTTTAAATGCCTCTAGGCATTGGGTTGCTTGGTCGTTTCGGTGGGTTTTTGTTGACAATATCTGGCTTCAGGTCTGTACCTGATTTCGTCACAGCCTTGGCTGATTTTATTGTTTCCGATATATTTTTACCGAAGAGGTACTCATCAATCTTAGTGTTGTTTAACACTTACTTTATGCATCTCTTTAGCGCAGATAAAATAAAATTTCTGTGGGTGACTGAATCGTAGTGTTAGATGTCACATAAGATACGCGCAGCGTACATTAGTTTGGGGAGTAACTCGTTGTTTTTTGAAACGAGTTGACTGGTAATTACTTCCCCTAAGCACGAGATAACACTCGCCATCTGGTTTTGTTTGACGACTATGGCCTTATCGCGCTTAGCTGCGACTTCTGGTATCGCTGCTTTTAACTCCGCGTTTAACAACGGGGCAGCGATATAATGACAGTTTTTTGGCACCAAGTACTTATCGACCGTTGTCTTCCTGCAGTCTTTATAGAGACCCTCGGTGGTGATGTAGTGCAAGCGTTTGCTTAACTCCTTTCTTCCTTCCTCCAAATCTGTTCCGTACTTAACGGATGACGCCGGGTCTACTCTAGAATGACCATCGTGTCCTTGTCTAGGTCCGCGTCGATGATGTCACCTGGTGCTACTTGCATGGTACCAGGTTTGTCACGCGCACGGTATATTCGCTTGGTATGACCAGATCCAGTGGTATGATATGTTCGGTTGACAAAACAGGAATGGTTGGGTCAACAGGAACCATGGTTAGATCCGGATCGGTTTGACTGACCTCAGGGGAATCTTGTATCCAGTCTTCAGGCTCAATACCAGTGTATTCTAAAAAGAAACACAATAGGTAGGTAGAAGCGTAGATTTGAATAATTGATTTACTGTAGGTAGAAAGGAAAAATATGTAGATAAATATCTACCAACTAATATAATTTACCGTTAGGTAAACATCTTAAGTTTGTTGAACGATCGTAGGACGTTTAATAAGTGGACAGCTAGGCACCTATCTATAGCATTATAGGGTGTTTGGTAATTAGTCCTTGCGTCGGAACAGCCCACAGGCAGCCCGGAGTGCAAGACTTGTTTAAACGTAAATACGATTATTGAGTATTGGTAGTAAAGTTAGTGCATCGGAAAACCCATAGGTACCCCGGAGTGCAAAACTTATTTTTTAACGTAAATACGTTATTTATATACTCAATGTGAATTACTGTACACAATCACTAGATAACATACCTTCTTGTTCGTGTGGAGTTTGCGCGATCGGAGAAGTTGAGTCTTGCGAAGGCAGGTATAAACGCCGTAATTTGCGTTCATATTTTTGTAATTTCTACGTTAGATGCTCGTTATCTACATTACTCTTTCTTTTCGACATTATATTCACTGCACAGTAAAGTAAAATGTTGAATGTGTTGAGCGGTTGAACACTAAAATGTGAATGACGAGAGATTCCAGACCACCTACACTTATAACGTAGGAGAAACAGAGGTACCAGCAAATATAAATAAATAAAAAACTCTCAACTACAGTGTCTGAGTGGTTTCACTTATGTGATACTTCAGATTATGTGAAAATAATTAATACTAATCTCGAGGAGGAAGCATTAGTATAATTACCATATTGGAGAGTGTAATTCCATCTTGGCTTGCCCTTTATCGGATCAAGCCAGAATCCTGTACAAACGGGCATTTTTGTTTTAAAATAGATAATTTTAACTGTGGGTAGTTAGTAAGTCATTATGTTGATATAACCGGGCGACGTTATCGCTAAGCGATAAAGCCCTAAAAACAAAGAACAATAAATAAAAACTATTGTACTTTTGAAAAACTCAACAAGTTGATAAGCGTGTGTTAGAATTTGAAGTATGTGTGACGTCATTAAATCGCGAATTTTCATTTTTCAAGTGACAATGGTTTGCTTCATAATACATACCTGTCATATTTATTAAGCGCCTACCGACAAATGTTTAAGTACCGACCTAAATTATTATTGTGTTGTCAACTACCTACAAATGTTAAAAGAGTACCCACCTAAGTAAATATTGTTGTGTACAGGAAATAACTCTTAAACTTGAATTGAGTCACATTGATGATATTATTATAAATTATTACGTAATTTGTAATGATTATTGTGATGTATCCTGGATTTTATATTGCTATATTAGTATTATAAGTCCTTTGAAACAATTGGTACAATACTTTCTGTTAGTATCAATATTCTTTCGAATATTGATTTAGAATGACTAAAGAGGTGTTATTAAATTCCATAATTGTCTAATTACGTTTGAAAATGGATTCATTACATGATAGTTTATTATTGTTCACCTAATTGTGAGATTATTTAAAGCAATATAGAAAATGGCGGGATACCGCGCCATTTTCTCATATTGGACGTATTGAGACACTGTTAGACCCGAGATTATAAAATATTGTGTAATGGATAAGCAGACTTACTTTTCTGTGAACTACAAGCCAGTACAGGCCAGATATATTATTATATTTCCTTTATCATCAATAATTGGTGTAAGATCGACTACACAAGGCTAACGTAAGTTATTTGATATTATAACTTTATTATTGCTAATGGTTGTGTTGAAACTGTATTTATATCATATTACGGCCTTTATTCCTAATATGTTATATTGATTTAAGGGCTAGTCTATGTCCTTTGAGTTATCCTTGTTATTTTGTTTATATAATATTGTAAATACTTTGCTGTTGTAAAAGATATCGATAAATTCTATGAAAGAGCTTCCGTGGGGTTTCTTGCCCTTCTTCCACACGAGAACTAGGTATAGCGAATGGGCAGTAAGCTCGATGAGCCTTCTAAATATAAATTAATTGACAAGCCTTATTTAAATAAATACCTAGTCTTGTCTTTCTGTGCTTTTATTCATAAAACCCTTGCCTTACACACCGCATACATTGGAACCCTGATACACAGTAAATAATCAATAACCATCTTGACATTCAAAGCTTGCTATCTTGGTAGATATCAATACTTTTATATAGAGTTCCATTCATGATTCTAACATCAGAAGCAGGGATTCAGCTCTAACTCACACAGATTTCTAATGAATTCCATTTTGTCATTTTCATAAACAACGTGTCGACGAGTCGCCAACTCCACTCGCACCAAGACGATGACTTCGCGATGCCGCCCCAGACGACGGCACTGCGAGCTGCATAGCTTGCGGATCTAGAAGCTGTACGATCATTGGAACTACGGTTCTTCATGCTACCTTACGAACAGTGGATCTGCGAGTCTGCAAATTATTGTCAGAGCATCGGAGTCAGACTATGGAAATCAATCTGACAGCTGCAGCACGAAGCAGCTAAAGGTGGTGAGAATTTGGTTTTATTTGTTTTACTATCGAATATATGTGAATTTTGAATATCTTATGTGTTACAAAGATATGTTTGAATAAGCGTAAAGCAATATTTTCTGAGGTTTTCAATTTATTTACCAGAAAATTGGTAATTATTACTTAATAAAATCGTAACATTTTGGTCTCGCCATAACTCACGATCTCAAAATAGAGTTAAATGTATGAGATTTAAAAGAATTTTGTTTAGATTTTTTATGAATATTTTGATTACCAGAGGGTATTTTTACAAAAGTGTACCCAACTTGGTAATAAAACAGTTCGTGACCACAATCACACTTAAGAGGTACACAGGACTTGCAAAGAATCATTATTGGAGAATAGTAGTTTTAACAATATTCTCACGTTTACAAGAAAATATTCTCTTCTCCGTTTTTCCCTTGGCTGTCTTTTGGGTAAAATTAAAAAGGAATAGTAGTTACAGCATAAGCTGTAGCGAAATTATTTTCCTACAACCCGTGTTAATTATTAAAATTAATAAATAATCCAATTAATATTTTCATGACCATGCATTTTGATCGATCTGAAAATAAATGTAATAAGTTTTAGGGCTATTAGAGATTCAGATTTGAATATACAAATCGTGATCTAATGGTAGACAGCAAGAGAATTATAAAAAAACTAGTATTTGCTTGGTGCGCGAGCTGCAAGCAGCTCGCGTGTTGTTGTCCCTACACCTACCTTACACATACCCTACACCTACCCTACACCTACCCTACACCTAACCTACACCTACCCTACACCTACCCTACACCTACCCTACACCTACCCTACACCTACCCTACACCTACCCTACACCTACCCTACACCTACCCTACACCTACCCTACACCTACCCTACACCTACCCTACACCTACCCTACACCTACCCTACACCTACCCTACACCTACCCTACACCTACCCTACACCTACCCTACACCTACCCTACACCTACCCTACACTTTGTTCCAAAAAACATAACCCTAATGTTTGCATTCGTCGCCAGGCACTGAGGTTCGCTCCATTCGGGGTCCCTACGCTGCCTGGTCCACTTCCACCGGAAAGGTTTCGACGACCGATATTAGGTAGGGGAGGTTGGGGACAGGAGGGATGAAGGGAGGGAGAGTGGGGAGTTTTGAAAAATGATTCCGACTAAAGCATTGCCCCTTTATATGAATCTGAAAAAAAAAAGATTAGCCAAAACGGGGGGGGGGGGAGAAGGGGGCAAGGGGTCAATTTTGAAAAATGGTTTTTACTTTGCCGAGCCTCCTCTAAACGAATCTGTAAAAAAAAACAAAAAAAAAAGATTCGCCAAAACGGGGGGGGGGGGGAGGGGGGAGAAGGGGGGCAAGGGGGTCAACTTTGAAAAATGGTTTGTTTGTGACTATAGCATTGCCCCTTTATATGAATCTGAAAAAATAAATGTTCCAAGTCTCTCAACTTCCGAGATCCGCTTAAAGGGGGGGAGAAGGGGGGGAGAAGGGGGGCGAGGGGGTCAACTTTGAAAAATGGTTTTTACTTTTCCGAGCCTCCTCTAAACGAATCCGTAAAAATAACAAAAAAAAAGATTCGCCAAAACGGGGGGGGGGAGGGGGGAGAAGGGGGGCAAGGGGGTCAACTTTGAAAAATGGTTTGTTTGTGACTATAGCATTGCCCCTTTATATGAATCTGAAAAAATAAATGTTCCAAGTCTCTCAACTTCCGAGATCCGCTTAAAGGGGGGGAGAAGGGGGGCGAGGGGGTCATTTTTGAAAAATGGTTTTTACTTTTCCCAGCCTCCTCTAAACGAATCCGTAAAAAACAAAAAATACGGGTACCTTAGTTTCCGAGATACGATAGAGGGGGGGAGGAGGGGGGAGGAAAAGGGGAGGTTTGGGACTTTTCCCATACTCACGGGAGTTACTTGTTTACGAATCTGTCAAAATATACCCACCTCCCCATCCACCATCTGGGAGAACAATTATGTCAATGAGTCAGTGAGTCAGTGAGTCAGTGAGTGGTAATCCAGCTTTATATAATATAACTAGTATTTGCTTGGTGCGCGAGCTGCAAGCAGCTCGCGTGTTGTTGTCCCTACACCCGCGTGTTGTTGTCCGTACACCTACCCTACACCTACTCTACACCTACCCTACACCTACCCTACTCTACACCTACCCTACACCTACCCTACCCTACACCTACCCTACACCTACCCTACACCTACCCTACACCTACCCTACACCTACCCTACACCTACCCTACACCTACCCTACACCTACCCTACACCTACCCTACACCTACCCTACACCTACCCTACACCTACCCTACACCTACCCTACACCTACCCTACACCTACCGTACACCTACCCTACACCTACCCTACACCTACCCTTCACCTACCCTACACCTACCCTACACCTACCCTACACCTACCCTACACTTTGTTCCAAAAAACATAACCCTAATGTTTGCTTGTCGTCGCCAGGCACTGAGTTTCGCTTCACCCACTCAACCTTCGTTACGCTACGGAGGTCGCCGGCTCGCTTCGCTCGCCACCTCCCCCCTGCGCTGCACTCGGTCTCGTAGGTTCGCTCCACTCGGGATCCCTACACTGAATCCGTAAAAAAAACAAAAAAAAAAGATTCGCCAAAACGGGGGGGGGAGGGGGGAGAAGGGGGGCAAGGGGGTCAACTTTGAAAAATGGTTTGTTTGTAACTATAGCATTGCCCCTTAATATGAACCTGAAAAAAGAAATGTTCCAAGTCTCTCAACTTCCGGGATCCGCTTATAGGGGGGGAGAAGGGGGGCGAGGGGGTCAACTTTGAAAAATGGTTTTTACTTTTCCGAGCCTCCTCTAAACGAATCCGTAAAAAAAACACGAAAAAAAGATTCGCCAAAACGGGGGGGGAGGGGGGAGAAGGGGGGCAAGGGGGTCAACTTTGAAAACTGGTTCGTTTGTGACTATAGCATTGCCCCTTTATATGAATCTGAAAAAAGAAATGTTCCAAGTCTCTCAACTTCCGAGATCCGCTTAAAGGGGGGGAGAAGGGGGGCGAGGGGGTCAACTTTGAAAAATGGTCTTTACTTTTCCAAGCCTCCTCTAAACGAATCCGTAAAAAACAAAAAATACGGGTACCTTAGTTTCCGTGATACGATAGAGGGGGGGAGGAGGGAGGGGGAAAAGGGGAGGTTTGGCACTTTTCCCATACTCACGGGAGTTACTTGTTTACGAATCTGTCAAAATATACCCACCTTCCCCTCCACCATCTGGGAGAACAATTATGTCAATGAGTCAGTGAGTCAGTCAGTCAGTCAGTGGTAATGCAGTTTTATATAATATAACTAGTATTTGCTTGGTGCGCGAGCTGCAAGCAGCTCGCGGCTTTGTCGTGTTTTTGAGAAGTATTCCTTAACCTACCCTACACCTACCCTACACCTACCCTACACCTACCCTACACCTACCCTACACCTACCCTACACCTACCCTACTCCTACCCTACACCTACCCTACACCTACCCTACACCTACCCTACACCTACCCTACACTTACCTTACACCTACCCTACACCTACCCTACACCTACCCTACACCTTCCCTACACCTACCCTACACCTTCCCTACACCTACCCTACACCTACCCTACACCTACCCTACACCTACCCTACACCTTCCCTACACCTGCCCTACACCTGCCCTACACCTACCCTACACCTACCCTACACCTACCCTACACCTACCCTACACCTACCCTACACCTACCCTACACCTTCCCTACACCTACCCTACACCTACCCTACACTTACCCTACACCTACCCTACATCTACCCTACTCTGAAAAAATGGTTTGTTTGTGACTATAGCATTGCCCCTTTATATGAATCTGAAAAAAGAAATGTTCCAAGTTTCTCGACTTCCGAGATCCGCTTAAAGGGGGGGGCGAAGGGGGGCGAGGGGGTCAACTTTGAAAAATGGTTTTTACTTTTCCGAGCCTCCTCTAATCGAATCCGTAAAAAAAAACACGAAAAAAAGATTCGCCGAAAGGGGAGGGGGAGGGGGGAGAAGGGGGGCAAGGGGGTCAACTTTGAAAAATGGTTTGTTTTTGACTAAAGCATTGCCCCTTTATATGAATCTGAAAAAAGAAATGTTCCAAGTCTCTCAACTTCCGAGATCCGCTTAAAGGGGGGGACAAGGGGGGCGAGGGGGTCAACTTTGAAAAATGGTTTTTACTTTACCGAGCCTCCTCTAAACGATTCCGTAAAAAAAAACAAAAAAAAAAGATTAGCCAAAACGGGGGGGGAGGGGGGAGAAGGGGGGCAAGGGGGTCAACTTTGAAAAATGGTTCGTTTGTGACTATAGCATTGCCCCTTTCTATGAATCTGAAAAAATAAATTTTCCAAATGTTCCAACTTTCGAGATCCGCTTAAAGGGGGGGAGAAGGGGGGCGAGGGGGTCAACTTTGAAAAATGCTTTTTACTTTTCCGAGCCTCTAAACGAATCCGTAAAAAACAAAAAATACGGGTACCTTAGTTTCCGAGATACGATAGAGAGGGGGAGGAGGGGGGGGGGAAAAGGGGAGGTTTGGCACTTTTCCCATACTCACGGGAGTTACTTGTTTACGAATCTGCCAAAATATACCCACCTCCCCCTCCACCATCTGGGAGAACAATTATGTCAATGAGTCAGTCAGTCAGTCAGTGAGTGGTAATGCAGTTTTATATAATATAACTAGTATTTGCTTGGTGCGCGAGCTGCAAGCAGCTCGCGTGTTGTTGTCCCTACACCCGCGTGTTGTTGTCCCTACACCTACCCTACACCTACCCTACACCTACCGTACACCTACCCTACACCTACCCTACACCTACCCTACACCTACCCTACACCTACCCTACACCTACCCTACACCTACCCTACACCTACCCTACACCTACCCTACACCTACCCTACACCTACCCTACACCTACCCTACACCTACCCTACACCTACCCTACACCTACCCTACACCTACCCTACACCTTCCCTACACCTACCCTACACCTACCCTACACCTACCCTACACCTACCCTACACCTACCCTACACCTACCCTACACCTACCCTACACCTACCCTACACCTACCCTACACCTACCCTACACCTACCCTACACCTACCCTACACCTACCCTACACCTACCCTACACCTACCCTACACCTACCCTACACCTACCCTACACCTACCCTACACCTACCCTACACCTACCCTACACCTACCCTACACCTACCCTACACCTACCCTACACTTACCCTACACCTACCCTACACCTACCCTACACCTACCCTACACCTACCCTACACCTACCCTACACCTACCCTACACCTACCCTACACCTACCCTACACCTACCCTACACCTACCCTACACCTACCCTACACCTACCCTACACCTACCCTACACCTACCCTACACCTACCCTACACCTACCCTACACCTACCCTACACCTACCCTACACCTACCCTACACCTACCCTACACCTACCCTACACCTACCCTACACCTACCCTACACCTACCCTACACCTACCCTACACCTACCCTACACCTACCCTACACCTACCCTACACCTACCCTACACCTACCCTACACCTACCCTACACCTACCCTACACCTACCCTACACCTACCCTACACCTACCCTACACCTACCCTACACCTACCCTACACCTACCCTAAACTTAGTTCCAAAAAACATAACCCTAATGTTTGATATTCGTCGCCAGGCACTGAGTTTCGCTTCACCCACTCAACCTTCGTTACGCTACGGAGGTCGCCGGCTCGCTTCGCTCGCCACCTCCCCCCTGCGCTGCACTCGGTCTCGTAGGTCGGGATCCCTACGCTGAATCCGTAAAAAAAACTGAAAAAAAAGATTCGCCAAAACGGGGGGGGGGGGAGAAGGGGGGCAAGGGGGTCAACTTTGAAAACTGGTTCGTTTGTGACTATAGCATTGCCCCTTTATCTGAATCTGAAAAAAGAAATGTTCCAAGTCTCTCAACTGCCGAGATCCGCTTATAGGGGGGGAGAAGGGGGGCGAGGGGGTCAACTTTGAAAAATGGTTTTTACTTTTCCGAGCCTCCTCTAAACGAATCCGTAAAAAAAACGAAAAAGAATGATTCGCCAAAACAGGGGGGGAAGGGAGGAGAAGGGGGGCAAGGGGGTCAACTTTGAAAAATGGTTTGTTTGTGACTATAGCATTGCCCCTTTATATGAATCTGAAAAAAGAAATGTTCCAAATGTTCCAACTTTCGAGATCCGCTTAAAGGGGGGGAGAAGGGGGGCGAGGGGGTCAACTTTGAAAAATGGTTTTTACTTTTCCGAGCCTCCTCTAAACGAATCCGTAAAAAACAAAAAATACGGGTACCTTAGTTTCCGAGAAACGATAGAGGGGGGGAAGGAGGGGGGGGAAAAGGGGAGGTTTGGCACTTTTCCCATACTCACGGGAGTTACTTGTTTACGAATCTGTCAAAATATACCCACCTCCCCATCCACCATCTGGGAGAACAATTATGTCAATGAGTCAGTCAGTGAGTGGTAATGCAGTTTTATATAATATAATATGGCACTATTGGTCTGTTATTGGTCCAATGTTAGTGCAGATTTCAGGTGAAAATTCTGTAGTAATTATCTTTTCTTTGCATTTCTTTTACCATGAAAGTGCTTATTCTGTGGTCTTAGTCAAATAGCTAATGTCATTACGATGAAAAGTCAAGTACTGGTCAGAGTGCCCTTGACAAAATCCGTAAAACTATTACTGGTCAGAAGAAAATATGTACAATCAGTACAATTTGCAACAATATTGTCAGGTTGACCGAGCGATGTATTGTGTTGGTTGGTGAAATAATATTGAATTATTGATTTCCCATTTATTTTGACATTGATACCACTGAGCTATATTTTATAAAAATATAACAAAAAATCTTACCGCAATTCGGTAAATGTAATAAATAAAGACCTTACTGCAATTCGGTAAATGTAATAAATAAAGATCTTACTGCAATTTGGTAAATGTAATAAATAAATATCTTACCGCAATCCGGTAAATGTAATAAAAGATCTTGCCGCAATTCGGTAAACGTAATAAAAGTTGTTACCGCAATTCGGTAAAGTAATAAAAGATTTTACCGAAATTCGATAAACGTAATCAGCATGTTTATGCTACAACTTATTCGCTGCTAAGCCTTATAATTTTCGTCAATTGATCTCGCCAGCAGCGGGTGAAAGCTTTTGGCATGTCTATTTATTTGGCTCAAGTATCCGTTACTAGGCCTTATATTTGGCGCCATTCAATCTCACTGGTAGCGGGTGAAAGCGTTTGGCGTGTCTATTTATTTGGCTCAATATCCGCTACTAGGCCTTATACTTGCCGCCATTTAATCTCACCGGTAGCGGGTGAAAGCGTTTGGCGTGTCTATTTATTTGGCCCAACCATTCGTTAGTAAATCGTTAAATTGGTATCTGATAAATCTCACCGGCAGATGGTGAATGTGATTGACATGTCAAAGTATCTGGTAAATAATTTTGGTGGTGTATCTCAGTACGACTGAAAGTGACCACGATGTCTTAAAAGTAGTATTGTATGTTTACCTGAATGTAATTGGTTAAACACTTCATTATTTATTAATAATGATGTGATAAGTAAGACTTGGGTATAATAATCTTAAAACACTTGTTCTATCTTGAGTCACTATTGTGATCCAAGCTACGAAGTAAATTTAAAAGTCTTATGACATTAACTATTGTTTTCATTGATATGCTATTATCAAATAAGCTATATAAAATCGTACATATGTACTTCGTGGACGAAGTATTTGTCAGTATGGCCGTGTTAGAATTTGAAGTATGTGTGACGTCATTAAATCGCGAATTTTCATTTTTCAAGTGACAATGGTTTGCTTCATAATACATACCTGTCATATTTATTAAGCGCCTACCGACAAATGTTTAAGTACCGACCTAAATTATTATTGTGTTGTCAACTACCTACAAATGTTAAAAGAGTACCCACCTAAGTAAATATTGTTGTGTACAGGAAATAACTCTTAAACTTGAATTGAGCCACATTGATGATATTATTATAAATTATTACGTAATTTGTAATGATTATTGTGATGTATCCTGGATTTTATATTGCTATATTAGTATTATAAGTCCTTTGAAACAATTGGTACAATACTTTCTGTTAGTATCAATATTCTTTCGAATATTGATTTAGAATGACTAAAGAGGTGTTATTAAATTCCATAATTGTCTAATTACGTTTGAAAAGGGATTCATTACATGATAGTTTATTATTGTTCACCTAATTGTGAGATTATTTAAAGCAATATAGAAAATGGCGGGATACCGCGCCATTTTCTCATATTGGACGTATTGAGACACTGTTAGACCCGAGATTATAAAATATTGTGTAATGGATAAGCAGACTTACTTTTCTGTGAACTACAAGCCAGTACAGGCCAGATATATTATTATATTTCCTTTATCATCAATAATTGGTGTAAGATCGACTACACAAGGCTAACGTAAGTTATTTGATATTATAACTTTATTATTGCTAATGGTTGTGTTGAAACTGTATTTATATCATATTACGGCCTTTATTCCTAATATGTTATATTGATTTAAGGGCTAGTCTATGTCCTTTGAGTTATCCTTGTTATTTTGTTTATATAATATTGTAAATACTTTGCTGTTGTAAAAGATATCGATAAATTCTATGAAAGAGCTTCCGTGGGGTTTCTTGCCCTTCTTCCACACGAGAACTAGGTATAGCGAATGGGCAGTAAGCTCGATGAGCCTTCTAAATATAAATTAATTGACAAGCCTTATTTAAATAAATACCTAGTCTTGTCTTTCTGTGCTTTTATTCATAAAACCCTTGCCTTACACACCGCATACATTGGAACCCTGATACACAGTAAATAATCAATAACCATCTTGACATTCAAAGCTTGCTATCTTGGTAGATATCAATACTTTTATATAGAGTTCCATTCATGATTCTAACACGTGCACAAGTTCGTACAAGATGAAAAACTCGGCAAGTCAATAAGAGGTTTTTTAAAGTAATTTGGCTTTGAGTGTCTGAGGTATGAGTTCATTTTGGAAAAGGGGTCTCTTGCCCAAAATAGTTTGGGAAACCTTGGTTAAAACCATAGCTTTTTCCCGTTATTTCACTCCTGTAAACTCTCAAGGTCCGCTTTCCATCTGAAACTGCATTTTCTGAGATTATAGTAGTCAACTGCACAAAATGTTAGTGTAAATATCACTTTCCACAGTTCAATAGATAGCTTATCTATGCAAAAACCGATTCATTGCTGATTTATTTTTTCCTCTTAAAGGACAACAACAAACATACTTTTTAACCGACTTCAAAAAAAAGGAGGAGATTTCAATTTCTCAGAATCGTGTTTTTATTTTTATTTAGGTATGTTCAAGGTAACATTTCCCAATTACTCAAAGACGCCTGGACCAATTTGTTTTTTCTTTTACTTTTGTTTAATGTATTCTTACCAGCTGGTAGGCTCATGGTCAGGGTCTGATGATGGGATCCTGGAGAATTCGAGGGAACTACTCAAATATTAAAGGCATACATATAGCGATGTTGGTATTATAATCAACATTTAGTTTAACATTCAGTTTTTAGAAATGATGCGCGCGCGAAATAATTTACGATCACGTATCCACAGAATTGTACCATTAAATTAAAAACTAATACATATCTGAACTGCATTGTGTTGATTACCAGTATGCGTGGCCTTATTCTGGTAGCAATTGTTAATTTCTTGCACACTCACGTTTACCGTAAAATATATAGAACCATAACATTACGAGTATCATCTTACCTACATTTTAACCAATTGTGCTTGCAATTGTTGACTAAGTGTTGACTGTATTATTTTCATTATGTGTTTGCCACTTCTGTTTTATATGTTATTATAATTTGTTAAGGATCGAATTTGGAAGTGAACTTGACTCCAAGCTTTGTTTTGATGGATTTTTTTTAATTTTTCTGATTGCAATAGATAATTATAATTTAACAGATTATTACCAAAAGTGTCGAGGTCTGCGAACCAAGCTAAATACATTATTTATCAATGTCTTGTCTTTTTCCTATGACCATATATGATAATCATCTTACAGAAACTTGGATTATACCGAGCATATCCGACGGTGAGTTTATTGATGATCGATATTTAGTATTTAGATGCGACCGCAACCGCTGCACCACAGGGATGCGTGGCGGTGGCGAGGAACTGATAGCCGTTTTACGCACTTTACGACCATCTAGCATTTTGACGCGCCACAGTCACGCTGATATTGAACACGTCTTGTTCCGGGGTCGCATCACACAAAGCGCTATATCATAAGTGCAGCCTACATACCGTCGCATTCTCCGGACGACTTGTACACATCACACTTAGTAAAATAGCTGGATGTGATTAATGCAATTTCTTTAAAGCTTACTATGAACTTTTCAATGAAGAGTTGAGCACATTAGACTGGAATCATTTGATTTACGGCCTTTCTGCTGAACAATCCGTTAAAGTTTTTTACGATCAAATCTATAGTATAATTAAAGGCATAATCCGCTAACGCGTCTCAGGAACTCAAGTTTTCCTCTATGTTTTTTCCTTCGCTCGTCCGTATTTTCAGAAATAAAGAAAAAGCTTGGCTAAGTTGGATTACATGTGGTAATGCATCGGACTACGAAAGCTTTTCTACTCATCGTAAACGTTTTAAATCTGTTTTTTGATTTGATTTTTTTGATCTGATTTTGTCTGACTTTCCTATGTTTTGAATATTAATGTTAACAGAAATATATTAATTTGTGTAGATAGCAAAAGTGCACTACAACATATAGCTCGATGCGCCTCTGGGTACAGAGGTGCACCGATAGCTTATGAAATTATTTCCAAAATATGCGATTTGTCTAAAAGAGATAAAGATCTGAAATTGCAATGGGTTCCTTCACATATAGGCATAAAGGGTAATGAGGAGGCTGACCGTTTAGCAAAGTTGTGTATAGTTGAGGGAATAGAAAAATATATTGAAACTAATTTTGTAGAATTATTGCCAAAATATAAAAATAAATGTTATAAAGTTTGGAAAGAATACTTTGATGAAAGATCCAAGGAAAAAGGAATTTGGTATAGGTCTATAGTTACGGAACCTCCTCATGTACCATCTTATCTTATCTTATGGAGGGGCCGAGAAATACCTCGGACACTTCGACCCATTGGGATCTTTTGTGGTCTTTTCCTCATGTACCATGGTTTTGTAACACTAGGCTAAGTAGAAAACATATAGTGACAGCTCACAGACTGAGATCTGGACACATGCCGCTCAATAACTATGGATTTTTAATAGAAAAAAAATAATTCCCCCAACTGTGAGGAGTGTGGCACACTAGAAGATGTTATACACCTATTGACAGAGTGTGTCAGATTTCAGGCTGCGAGAGAGGCTTTACTTAGAGAGCTCGAGACAAATATGTACGATGTTGGTATGTTTCATCATATTTTGTCGACGCCTAACTCTGGTGCTGCATATAGTCTAATTAAGTTTGTGCTGTTACGTTTTAAGTTATAAGGTCCGATGGGACTGACATATACATTTGTATAAAAGACCCTAATTAAAAATAAAGAGAAAAAAAAAAAAAAAAACTGATTGTGACAACTGTTTTAAAAGTCCACGAAATTGGTTGAAGACAGTAACCACGCTCTGCTACCAGATGTTGAATACAGGCCGGCGGATCACAAAGCCAAGAGGCAGACACTGGGGCCCATGAACAAAGCTGTGACTCTTGGATCCCACAAGGTCTATACCCGCGAAACTGCGATACGCAGCGGCGGTAAACTAGGGATTTGTTCTTTGAGATACCGATTCCTGTCAGACTGGTGGAAAGTGATACTAAGGTACACAAATTACAACTATTACTCACATTTATGCCCGCGAGGGACTCCTGGGCTCGTTCAATCCCGTGTGTGGTCGGGGGTTATCATGGGAAGATATATATAATACTAGGGGAATAAGGGACAACCGACGTATTCTGGACCAAATCTCCGGCAGCCAACCAGACACGTTTCCGACACAAAAATACTTGGCTGTACGCGAAATATATACAAAAACAAATGCACGGGCGATTCCCCGTACCACTCGCGGGTGGCGGGAGTAATTTCGAACAAAGTTTGGTCTGCTATAAACCCATTTCAACAAAATTATATGAGAACCAAATCGTGGTACGTCTCGCGATGTCATTCACATTTTTAAGAGTAGCGCTGTTAACTTCAGCTCAATCAAAAGCTGTCAATTCGATGACAGCGAGCTGACACAGTGTTGCAACAAAATAACAAAAAAAGGAACGAAACGTTTGGTTCCAAACATCCCCCCGTCTCGGACATAAGGAGTTATGTCCGCTAATAAATGGGCAAGTGTGCTTAACTTGCCACTGCTCGCTTCAAAACCGTATCTCCGACCGCCGCAACTCTGCGATCTCCGTCAGACTCATAAAATAAATCTACAATGCATCCACGACGCCAATACAAAGGCAACAAATTAGATTCTTTAACAAGTGCAAGGTCTCCGTCTTTGGGAGGGTCAGTTTGGTCAGTCCACTTAACGCGCTGCTGCATATATTCTAAAGACCAACGATGCCAGAAACTTTGGTTCATCAGAATAATTTCAAGAAACTCTGCTCAGACCTTTTTTTAAATTATTTTTTTACGAGCAAGAAGGTACCTTCTCGATGGTGGATCTACTCGTAACTATTCCGTTAATGGTACCCTCCCTTGTCCTATAAACTAGTTTAAAGAAAAATATTAATATCATTTTTGATAACGTTATTCAAGGTATTGACCACCTTTAAATTAGTACTATTACTAATATCAATAATAGTTGAATACTTCGACATACTACTTATGTCTGAGCCGAGTTATTTGATGTCTTACCCTAATGGGCAGATACAAAGTATCGCCTGTTGACTTTAGTTTATCAACAAAATGTTGATGTCAAAAAAAACTAGTTTGTCACTATAGTGACTTACAAGAAAGTGCAGATGCTTACTTGAAATTTTCACAGATGATGTATTTCTGATGCCGCTATAACAACAAATACTAAAAACAGAAACTAATTCGTAGTATAGTATGTAGCTATAATATTATGAGCGCTTAAATGAATTAATGTATGATGTAAATATTGTAAAAGACTTTATTTTTTAAGTATTGGTGTGGATTTTCTTTTCCGTTCTTCTTTATAATAAACTACTTATCATTATTATAGTTAGAATCAATTATTATTACTTGTATATTTTATTTTTTAACATTCAAAAGGCCGCATATAGGCCTAATTGAAATAAAGAACTTTGTATTTGAACTATTTCAGATCATCATCATATCAGCCGAAAGACGTCCACTGCTGGACATAGGCCTCCCCAAAGCGTCGCCACATTGACCGGTCCCGTGCGTCCCGCAACCAGCGGATTCCTGCAACCTTCACCAGGTCATCGGTCCACCTGGTGAAGGTCTTCCAACGCAACGTCTTCCGGTTCGCGGTCGCCACTCCAGAACCTTTCTGCCCCATCGGCCATCCGTTCTGCGAGCAATGTGCCCTGCCCACTGCCATTTAAGTTTGGCAATTCTTCGGGCTATGTCGGTAACCCTGGTTCTCTTACGGATCTCAACATTTCTGATTCGATCACGCAAGGAAACGCCGAGCATAGCCCTCTCCATTGCCCTTTCAGTGACTGTAAGCTTTCTGATAAGGCCCATTGTAAGCGACCACGTCTCAGAGCCATATGTCATCACTGGCAACACACACTGGTCATAGACTTTTGTCTTGAGACACTGTGGTAAGTTGGACGAGAAGACACCGCGCAACTTCCCGAACGCTGCCCAGCCGAGTCGGATTCGACGGTTGACCTCTTTCTCGAAGTTGGCCCTACCCAACTGGATCGTTTGTCCCAGGTAGACATAGTTGTCCACAACTTCGAGTGTAGAGTCTCCAACCTTGATAGGAATGGGTGTAACATGGGCATTCAACATCACCTTGGTTTTGTCCATGTTCATTTTCAGACCCACTCTTTCGGAAGCTCTACTGAGGTCATCGAGCATTGTACTGAGGCTCTCCATGGTCTCAGCCATGACCACTATGTCGTCGGCAAACCGAAGGTGAGTGATGTACTCGCCATTAACGTTGATGCCTAGGCCGCTCCAGTCCAGAACCTTGAATACATCCTCCAGCGCAGCAGTGAACAGTTTCGGAGAAATGACGTCTCCCTGTCTCACGCCACGCTGGAGAAGGACTGGTTCCGATGTCTGATCCTGAAGACGGACTGACATGGTGGCGTTTCTGTACAGACACTTCAACACCTCAATTTACCGGTAGTCGATCTGGCACCGTTGGAGAGACTGCAGTACAGCCCAAGTCTCGATCGAATCGAAGGCTCTCTCGTAGTCCTCAAACGCTAAACAGAGAGGCAGGTTGTACTCTTCGGTCTTCTGTATAACCTGCCGCAGCGTATGTATGTGATCTACGGTGCTAAAGCCTTTTCGGAATCCGGCTTGTTCGGGAGGCTGGAAGTCGTCAAACCTGCGCGCGAGACGATTCGTGATGACTCTTGAAAACAACTTGTAGACATGGCTAAGAAGTGAGGTGGGCCTATAGTTCTTCAGCCGGGCATTGTCGCCCTTCTTGAAGAAGAGTACCACCACACCTCTGCACCATGCCTGTGGCGTTTTGCCCTCGAGTATGATGGATTCAAACAGCTTCTGAAGGGCCTTAAGGACCGGTTTTCCACCCACCTTCAGGAGTTCAGCAGTGATTCCGTCATCACCCGACGCCTTGTTGTTTTTAAGCTGTTTCAGAGCCATCCTTATCTCGTACAGGCTGACATCCGGGATATCTTCGGTATAGTGTCGGGTCAATCTAGCTCTTGGGTCGTTTGCTAGATTCGCACTGGGTTTACTGGTTGACGTGTACAACTGCCCATAGAATCTCTCGATCTCCCTCAGAAGCTCCAGTTTGGTGGAAACAATCCTGCCATCATCGGTCTTCAGTTTTGTGAGCTGGCTCTGCCCAATAGACAGATCCCTTGCAAAGACCTTGGAGCCCTTATTCCGCTCAATCGCATCTTTAATACTTTCAGTATTAAAGCGGCGGAGGTCGCTTTTCAAGGACTTTGAGATCCGTCTATTTAGCTGCCGGTATTTCACCGCATCGTCTGAAGACTGCAGGATGATCTCACGTCTCTCCTTCATTAGCTTTAGAGTTGGATCAGAGAGCTTTTTGTTTCTATCTGTACGGCGGGTCTTGAAAAACATAGACCCGACCGTATGGACAGCTTCCACGAACCCATCGCTGTAATCGTCCACGGAGCTCCCTAGGCACTCGAAACGATTCTGGAGTTCGAGCTGAAAGGTTTCGGGGTTTTGGATCTGGATCTGTGCTGGACGGAGCGTGGACTTCATCAGTCGAGACCTTTCAAGCTTGATATGAATGTTCAATGTGCCTCTTACCATGCGGTGATCGCTCCCGGTTTTCACCGAATTGATCACAGAGACATCATTGAACACTTGCTTCTTGGTCGACATGATGAAGTCAATCTCATTTTTAGTTACACCATCGGGGCTTTGCCATGTCCACTTCCTGTGCTCACGCTTTCTGAAGAAGGAGTTCATCATATAGAGGCCTTCCTTCTCCATAAAACTGGCCAGTAGGTGACCCCGGTGGTTACGACATCCAACTCCAAATTGCCCCACTTGCAGCTCATCCTCGTCTCATTTGCCCAGTTTTGCGTTAAAGTCCCCCATGTCAACGGTGAAGTGAGTTTTGAAACCATGCATGGCTTTAGAGATATCCTCATACATGGTATCTACCTCGTCGTCGGGGTGTGCCGCGGTTGGGGCGTAGACCTGTATGACCTTCAGTGAATATCTTTGGGATATTCTGAGTATAAGGCACGCCACCCTGGTCGACACACTCTCGATCTTCACCACGTTGTTCACAAGGGACTTGTGGACGATAAACCCGACACCACCTTGGGACTGCCGGTCACCCTCTCGGAAATAGAGCAGGTTACCGGATTTGAGGATTATCGAGTCCTCCCCCTCTCTTCGGACTTCAGATAACCCTATAACACTCCATCGCAACCTGCTCAATTCTTCCTCGAGTTCGGCTATCTTCTCGTCGGTCCGGAGTGTTCGCGTTGCCAGGTCCAGACGTCGGTGTTTATTGGTGTAGCCGGGTCCACTCCGGGGATTCTTTGCACCTCTTGCCACGCCATCGCCTCGACCGCTACCGTAGTCGAGGGTAGACGGGCTGCCGGGCACTCGGGGCCGTTTTTTTGTTGTGCTTATCATGGTTTGGGGGGTTTGCCGTAATCGCCACGCTTGGCAGGCGGGTTGGCGATCGCAGTTTGTTGATAAAGTGCCCAGAGAACGCTGCTGCCCATTCTCTGGTGTTTCCCTTAGTCGCCTCTTACGACACCCACGGGAAGATATGGGATGGTGAAATTCTTTACGTCCGTCACCATACGGTACAGTATTTCAGATAAACCTCGTCCAAAATAGACGCTTAGATACTAAGCGGTACACAAAGAAAAACATCTGAATAAAAAAACATCTGAATAGCGACTGTAGCACATTCACGATTAGGTATATAACCACGATTTAAACGATTAACCACGATTCATCCCCCTAGGCTACTGATCAATAAGTAATTATGTTTGTAATCAAAAGTTATCGACAATCGTGCGATGAGTCGAGCGAGTGAGGGATAGTTTTAAATTAGTTTTGTTCCTCTTACTTACCGGTGAGATATGCTCTCAAAGAGTGTGTAACTATTAATTTTAGTGTTATTGTTTCGTAATGTATCGAAAATATGAATATCTCGCGCAAAAAACGGCTAAAAATCTATGGAAGACAAATAAGGAAATGTAATAATCTTTAGCTAAGTTACCTGGTAGAGCAGTGGTGGCCGAGTGGTATCGGCCGCGACCGCGACTTACAAGTTGTAGGTAATGGGTTAGAGCCCAGGCAGGCGCTTTACTTTGTGTAAATTATTTCATCACCACTGCTCTCAAAACGGTGAAGGAAAACATCGTGAGAAAACCGGCAAAAAAAATGTCCTAGAGCCAAAAAATTAAAGACATGTGACATCCACCAACCCATTTCCTCTCACAGAGAAGAGGCCTGTGTCCCAGCAGTGGGAACATTAATAAATAATAAAAAAAAAATACATTTATTCATAAACTTAGGCCTAGATACATTGCACGGCTAATAGGCTGATGATGATATGATGATGAAGTTACCTGGTATGCCGCCCGGCTATACGCCGAATATTAATTATTGTTCATAATAAAACTCTCGGCATCCAATTCAGTTTATTTTTAGAAATCATAAAATAAAACGCCTCATGTCCCCAAAACGCACAGAGCAAGTTTAGTGTGGTGATCCATGCTTCTCTCAGTACGTACGTTTGCAGGTAATGTAGACACTGAAGTAAGGCAATAATAGTAAGGCATAATATAAGGGCTTCATGGGTCCATATCTATGCAAGCTTTGGCAACTCTTGTTTATGTAGAATCAAACGTAAAGTGCGTTTTTCACTGCACAGTACCCCACACCACACCTCAACCCGCTGTCACATGAGTGGCTCTGCAGCGATTTGTAGTATGTTTAGACCCGTCATTAAGTTTGATTTGAGGCTTAAAAAGAGGAAGTCAAGGAAGCATTCACACACTGTATCCCCACGAGCACAGATAATATAATACTGGTGTGCACGACACCTTTAAAACACTGGGTGCATGTAGTGGGTGAGGCGACCTGACACCGACCCAATCATAATCAAGTAGGATTTTTGAGTAAATGTATGGAGATGAACTTCTTTTATTTATATTACCTTTGTTTACATACTTATAACCATTCCTTCACTGTAATAAGATGTATTCGAGTCTTATATTTTCATATTATAATATTTTTATTGTGAGATCTTACCTCTACGACGCATAAAATAAGAATTAGGTTTTCCGATGCTACCATTTGTTTTTATAGTAGTGAGGCGGGGGGCGGTGTCATATAAATATGCCCGTCACTTTTGACCGCGCGCCATTCCGTGATGAAGCGTCGTAGAGGGACGATCGATATGTTATTGTAAATATAATTTAATAAACTATAATATTATTAAAGACTCGCCAGCTCAAGGCATTTGTAAAAGATTATATAGTAAATAAACATAATCGGGGGTGAGGAAATGGTCCACTGGCCAGCATTTTCTATTTAGTATAAAAGAGGTGGCACTGTTTGCACAATGTGTCAGTCAGTTTACAGTACTATACAAGTAAAGAAGTCTATGTACATAAAGAAAGCCAGCTCCCAAGTAATTTCCTCGCCACCGTTTGCCTCCATAACAATTTTCTTCGCGTTTTATTAACGGAGTTAAGGCGATCCTTAACAACTAGCATACAGATGCCTCATCCCATACAAAGAAACCGTTCCGACGTAATTAGCGTTTTTCATCTGATTAATCGTGTTATTTTTTTAAGTACATCAATCGCGTTCGATCCCGTTTCACGGCAATAGATGGTGTTAGCAGCGACTTGCAAGTAAAAGGGTTTACTAGGTTCGTGATTTTTTTTTTCTTAACATACAGTGAAGGTTCGTTTTATAGTATTTTTCTGCTCGTTTTTCAGTTTTTTGAACCAAAATGTGCTACAAAGCAAAGGAGACGGGGATTTCTGGGCCTGAATGTAATAAAGAGTCGTCGGTTGAGACGACTTATTAAGTAGTGCAGCTTTGAGTTGAGGTATAGTTTAGAAAAAGGGTTATATTTTTCTAATTCAAAATGTGAAAAATCAGCTTAATTTACAATCTGGAAAATGAGAAATCCAAAAATTAAGTTAAGGTTACGAAGTAAATCGAATATCAATTAAATTATAATCGATTAACGTGACAGAGTTCATATATAGGTACTATTTAAGAAAATGCTTTCACCAGATGATTAATTCAATTAAAATAATTATATATATTAGAATTAACGTATTAAACAGTTTAAACCAATTAAATATCTTCATAATTAAGATAAATCGATTCACGTTTAATAATCGTTTATTGTATTTCTAATCTGTGCTAACTCTGACTTGACGTTGACATGCATGACATGACATGACACTCTGTATAGGCTATGCCAGTGTTTTTCAACCTTTTTCATGACATGCCCCCCCTATTATGAAAAAAAAATTCGCGAACCCCGATACTTGGTTTTTTTCAACCGACTTCAAAAATGATGAGGTTCTCAATTCGACATAAATACTAACCTAAGTAAAAAGTAAAGGTTTTCATTATTAGTTTTTCAAAACTACTCTTAAAAGAAGATTTAGGGAGTATTAAAGATTTTTGAAGAATTTTACTTTACAGGGCTTCTTTTTATGACACTAAGAAGGTATTTTTGCCAATTGAACCTTTAAGGGGGTGAAACTAAAAAGTCATCTGTAGGATAAAATACGTATTTTATCCTACAGATGACTTTTTAGCAGGCGAAGTCACAGGCAAAGTTCTAGTCAATTAATAAACCTACACCGGCAATAGTATATTAACATCAATTTGTAGGTAATATAGATGAGGCGTAAACTCATTAGCGACAGGACATGGCGCGTGATCGCTCCTATTTGCATACTCCACACACAGCAGATTCAGATAAAGAAGGTCAGCTCAGTACAACGCGCGAACACGCACGCACACATAGACACGCTTCACGTACAGCGAGTGCAAGCGCATTGGTGACCTGCTGACATTTGAGGCCGTCGTATGTACAATCAAGGGTCAAAACTGCAGTCACCCCTCAATGTTCATAATCGCCCGCACGCGAATGGCGTACGCGAGCCTGTTCAAACGTACTATTCATCACCGATACGAGTATTGTACTGATCGTAGCTGAGTTGTGAGGACTTTAAAGCCGGTGGCATGGGTTCAAATCACGGCAGCCCAAACTACTTTTTGTTATTTTTTGTGTATCCTACACTCATTGTATGTAAGAAACAATGCAAAAAGGTTGCGCGATAATGATGCAACCTATAGATAGGTATGAAATAAAAATTACACTTTTCAAGTATCGTTTATTAATACTTAATAATATTATTTTTACCATTAGTTAGGATAAATTGATTTTTACATAAAATATGTCTGTCATGATAGTTATATTTGATATAATAATTTTATTTTTCATTATATTATTGACAATCTTTTATTGAGGTTATAGCTAAATTATTAATTTTCACAAGGAAAAGAGGATTGAAGCTTGACATCAACACAATATATAAATATTTGGTATTCTTTAAAAATTCTATAACTATTGATTTAAATAGTATGATACAATATTTTTAAATAAAATTATGCTTAGCTAAATCCGGTAAGACTGGAAGCCGACCCCAATATAGTTGGGAAAAGGCTAGGCAGATGATGATGATATGATATATGATAATAGAATACATATTGTAATACAAAATTTAATTGTATTGTAAAATATTTCATACATAATTATTGATTAATTAATATTAAATAGATTCATCATCATGTCAGCCGAAAGACGTCCACTGCTGGACATAGGCCTCCCCCAAGCGTCGACACAATGACCGGTCTCGTGCGTCCCGCAACCAGCGGATCCCCGAAACCTTCACCAGGTCATCAGTCCACCTGGTGGCAGGCCTTCCAACGCAACGTCTTCCGGTTCGTTGTCGCCACTCCAGAACCTTTCTGCCCCATCGGCCATCCGTTCTGCGAGCAATGTGCCCTGACCACTGCCACTTAAGTTTGGCAATTCTTCGGGCTATGTCGGTTACCCTGGTTCTCTTGCGGATCTCTAAATTTCTGATTCGATCACGCAAGGAAACTCCGAGCATAGCCCTCTCCATTGCCCTTTGGGTGACTATAAAGCTTTCTGATGAGGCCCATTGTAAGCGACCACGTCTCAGAGCCATATGTCATCACTGGCAACACACACTGGTCATAGACTTTCGTCTTGAGACACTGTGGTAAGTTGCGCGGTATGCGCAACTTCCCGAACGCTGCCCAGCCGAGCCGGATTCGACGGTTGACCTCTTTCTCGAAGTTGGCCCTACCCAACTGGATCGTTTGTCCCAAGTAGACATAGTCGTCCACAACTTCGAGTGTAGAGTCTCCGACCTTGATAGGAGTGGGTGTAACATGGGCATTTAACATCACCTTGGTTTTGTCCATGTTCATCCTAAGACCCACTCTTTTGGAAGCTCTACTGAGGTCATCGAGCATTGTACTGAGGTCCTCCATGGTCTCAGCCATAACCACTATATCGTCGGCAAACCGAAGGTGAGTGATGTACTCGCCATTGACGTTGATGCCTAGCCCTCTCCAGTCCAGAACCTTGAAGACATCCTCCAATGCAGCGGTAAATAGCTTTGGAGATATGACGTCTCCCTGTCTCACACCTCGCTGCAGAAGGACTGGTTCCGAGGTCTGATCCTGAAGTCGAACTGACATGGTGGCGTTTTTGTACAAACACATTAACACTTCGATGTACCGGTAGTCAATTTGACACCGTTGTAGAGACTGTAGTACAGCCCAAGTCTCGATCGAATCGAAGGCTTTCTCGTAGTCCTCAAACGCTAAACAGAGAGGCAGGTTGTTCTCTTCAGTCTTCTGTATAACCTGCCACAGCGTACGTATGTGGTCTACGGTGCTGAAGCCTTTACGAAATCCAGCTTGTTCGGTAGGCTGGAAATCGTCAAACCTGCGCGCGAGACGGTTCGTGATGACTCTTGAAAACAGCTTGGAGATATGGCTAAGAAGTGTGATGGGCCTATAGTTCTTCAGTAGGGCATTGTCACCCTTTTTGAAGAAGAGTACCACCACACCCCTGCACCATGCCTGTGGCGTTTTCCCTTCGAGTATGACGGAATTAAACAGCTTCTGAAGGGCCTTAATTATTGGTTTTCCACCCGCCTTCAGGAGTTCGGCCGTAATTCCGTGGTCACCCGGTGCCTTGTTGTTCTTAAGCTGTTTCAGAGCCATCCTTATCTCGTACAGGCTACGAGATATACTACGTCCGGGATATCTTCGGTATAGTATTGGGTCAATCTAGCTCTTGGGTCGTTTGCTAGATTCGCAATGGGTTTACTGGTGTACGTGTACAACTGCCCATAGAATCTCTCGATCACCCTCAGAAGCTCCGGTTTGGTGGATACGATCCTGCCATCATCGGTCTTCAGTGAGCTGGCTCTGCCCAATAGACAAATCCCTTGCAATGACATTGGAGCCCTTATTCCGCTCAATCGCATCTTTAATACTTTCAGTATTAAAGCGGCGGAGGTCGCTTTTCAAGGACTTTGAGATCCGTCTATTTAGCTGCCGGTATTTCAACGCATCGTCTGAAGACTGCAGGATAATCTCACGCCTCTCCTCCATGAGCTTGAGAGTAGGATCAGAGAGCTTTTTGTTCCTATCTGTACGGCGGGTCTTGAAAAACTTAGACCCGACCGTAGGGACAGCTTCCACCAACCCATCGCTGTAATCGTCCACGGAGCTCCCTAGGCACTCGAAACGATTCTTGAGTTCAAGCTGAAAGTTCTCGTGGTTTTGGGCCTGGATACGTGCTGGACGGAGCGTGGACTTAATCAGTCGAGACCTTTCAAGCTTAACATGATGAAGTCGATCTCGTTTTAGTTGCACCATCGGGGCTTTGCCAGGTCCAATTCCTGTGCTCACGTTTTCTGAAGAAGGAGTTCATCATGTAGAGGCTCTCCTTCTCCATAAAACTGGCCAGTAGGTGACCCTGGTGGTTCCAACGTCCAACTCCAAATTGCCCCACTTGCAGCTCATCCACGTCTCGTTTGCCCAGTTTCGCGTTAAAGTCCCCCATGACAACGGTGAAGTGAGTTTTGAAACCATGCATGGCTCTGGAGATATCCTCATACATGGTCTCTACCTCGTCGTCGGGGTGTGCCGAGGTCGGGGCGTAGACTTGTATGACCTTCAGCGAATATCTTTGGGATATTCTGAGTATAAGGCACGCCACCCTGGTCGACACACTTTCGATCTTCACCACGTTGTTCACAAGGGACTTGTGGACGATAAACCCGACACCACCCTGGGACTGTCGGTCACCCTCTCGGATATAGAGCAGGTTACCGGATTTGAGGATTATCGAGTCCTCCTCCTCTCTTCGGACTCCTCCATCGCAACCTGCTCAATTCTTCCTCGAGTTCGGCTATCTTCTCGTCTGTCCGGAGTGTTCGCGTGTTATATGTTCCCAGGTCCAGTCGTCGGTGTTTATTGGGGTAGCTTGGTCCACTCCGGGGATTCTTCACACCCCTTGCCACGCCATCGCCTCGACCGCTACCGTAGCCGAGGGTAGACGGGCTGCCGGGCACTCGGAGCTGTTTTATTTGTGTGCTTTTCATATTCGTTTGGGGGGGTTTGCCATAATCGCCATGCTTAGCGGGCGGGTTGGCGGTCGCAGTTTGTTTTTAAAGTGCCCAGAGAACGCTGCTGCCCATTCTCTGGTGTGTCCCATAGTCGCCTCTTTCGACACCCACGGGAAGATATGGGATGGTGAAATTCTTTACGTCCGTCACATACGGTACCTAAATTAAATAGATTATTATAGCTTAAATAGTATTTCGCACGGGTTTACTGCTTGTTTCCGAATGACATATGCCCGATTGCTAATTCCCCGAAGTCATCAGATCAAACGTCCGAATGGCCGAAACGCCATAGCCTCGATACCTATCCATCAAATGTTTATTGGCTCGACATGCCAGTAAGTCGAAAACTATTCAACCTAAAATATTCAAGGAAAGTAACAGAAAGGGTCTAAAATGGAATGAGAAGTGTTTATCTAATTATTTTTATACCATTCCCCCTCTAAAAAGCTTATTTTATTCACTGAAAACAGTGAATAAAAAGCACTTTTACTCACTGTTTTGGTGTTTGAATTTAGAACACACCAATATATCGTCGGTACAATAGTCAACTAACCAAAGTGTAATTTTGACAGTTTGGACTTAAATACATAGACATTATTATTTTCTGACGACATAATACTGTGCCAAAATATTGTATCTGTGGCACTTCAAATCCACAAGATACAGATAAATCGTTTTCTACGTAACTGCAAAAAAATCAATTTCAGCAGAGGTAAACTAATCTATGTGATTTGGGCCACAATGCAAAACTAGCCAAATTGGCAGATTGAATATTTTACTCTAGTGCAACATAAAGCTACAAACAAAAGCCACAATGCGCAATTAGCCTAACTGGCAGATTGGATACTTTACTTATGTGCAATAAAACCTACAAACAAAAGTCAAAATGCTCAACTAGCCAAATTGGCAGATTGAATACTTTACTCTAGTGCAATATAAAGCTACAAACAAAAGCCACAATGCGCAATTAGCCTAACTGGCAGATTGGATACTTTACTTATGTGCAATAAAACCTACAAACAAAATCCAAAATGCTCAACTAGCCTAAGTGGCAGATGTAATACTTTACTTTAGTGAAATATAACCTAGAAAACAAAAGCCACAGTGTGTAACTGGCATATGTGGCAGATTGGATACTTCACCTCAAGTCAAAAGTAACTTAATTTTTAAAAAGTACCATGATCAAACAGTGTATGTGGCAATTAGTGGTTCTAAAAGTTATTAAAATATGAAGGTGCTGCAATGAACTACCCTAATTGGCAGATTGAACTCATTAACTTGGATCAGAAATAATTTAAATATTTGTCTACTAATCTTAACGTTTTACAAACATAATTTCATAGCATTTTAAAGAAATAAATATTATTTTTATTTACCCAGCTTATTCGTTATTAACAACACATTTGAAAATTTTGGTGTTAACACTGACGCGTACGAGTTTTTCAAACCATGGCACAAAAGCCAAAAAGCCATGCCATAAAATTATTAAAAAAAAGTCTTGCAAACCATAAATAACGTTTTTTAAGTTTGTCTGTTACTGTTACTGGCGAGCGTGCTGCTGTCTGTCAATTTGTTAAAATATTAATTGAATTGTAAATTTATGCTACAATATGCTTCGAAGAAATAATCGTGTGCGTCAGATACTTAAAAACGCAGGTATTAACAGTTCTGGCGATGAAAGTGATAATACAGGTATGTGTTTTATATTATAACCTATAAAAGTTAGTTTTACAACAAGTACCTATCTTTGCTAAGGTTACTTAATTCGTTGCTAAATAGTGAGTTTGCAGTACAAGGGCGAGGTGTTGGTGGGCTTTATTTATTCAGAATTATGTGAAATAAGTGGTTCTAATTACCAACACAATTTGTATTTTATCATAATGGCATGTTAGTTTGCACGGTGTCTATTGGCGAGAGTAGCCTGAAAATAAATTGATGTGTTGATGTATAAATATAACTATAATGCATGAAGGTGCTTATCGAATAGGTACCTACTAACTTCGGGGTTTAATCTATAGCTTGCTCTTGCTTTTATTGCATTACAGATATAATAGAAAATACACCTACAGCTAGTCCAGAATTCAACTGCGGTAAAAGCGATTCCCATTCAGGTATTTTTGTTTTTTATTAATACAAATAGGATATCATTTTTGCTCTGCTGACTAACAGCAAACAGCCAAAACTTTAATTTTAATTTATTTGTTCTTTTAAAATGCCTTCAATCTTTATCTCGTACGATTTTATTTGAAATCCTTTACCCGGCCGGATACTAGCTCCCTATTCGGTATTCGGCCGGATACAAAATTTGAGCCGGATAGGCCGGATACCGGATAGTTGCCGGATATCTGTTTAATCTCTAGTCGAGAATCAGAAATTTGCAATGGTACTTATGTGTTCTAGGTGAACACTAAGAAGTTTTTATTTTTCACAGATCTGAAGTTTTCTAAAGAAATGAAAGAAACAACAGCTACTATTCCACCTTTAACACCGAAAAATACTCATGAACTTGGAGAAACAAGCATAGAAGCGCCTGCCTTTTCACCACTAACTCCCTTATTATTTCAAATTTCTGAGAAAAATATTTTGCCTTTACCACACACAACTACTTACGAACTTGGAGAAACAAGCATAGAAGCTCCTGCCTTTTCACCACTAACTCCCTTAATATTTCAAATGGCCAAGAAGAACATTTCACCCCTACCACACGAAACTACACTCGAACTTAGAGAAACAAACATAGAAGCTCAAGCCTGTTCACTACTAATGACTAAAAATAATATTCCGCCCCTTTCACCAGCTTCTTCCCCTTTACCACTAATGTCACCGGAAACGCTTAAAGGCTTTAACATTTTGAGTAACGAACAGCACAAGTTCGCTGCCACCCCCGCACCGGTGCGGGGAGGGGTGTCCATGCGAGAGGCCGACCACGCACCGGTGCGGTCTCGCGCCTTAGTAGATTCATACACTCAGTTTGGCGCCGGCACTGGGCCAAGAACGTTGTGTTTGAAGCGGCACTGCGCTTGAAATTTTAAATTTTCGTAACGTGTTTTTGGTTTTTTCGTATGTTTGACGGTTGAGTGTTTATGCAGAAATAAATATCAAGTAAAATGGATTGCGAAGAAGGCCCTTCTAGGCCTAAAAGGCAGCGAAAACAATTGTTTTCTATTATGCACGACAGTGATATAGAAGAGGTATTGTTTTCTGATAATTCTGAAGACGATTATCAGCCTGGTGACGAGGAGTCAGCATCAGAGAGTGAAGGTGAGGAGCACCCCTTAGATATCGAATTACGCTCTCCAGCACGTCAATTAGTGTCACCTACAGCTCAGGATCAAGACCTGCAGCCAAACTCACCATCTGTATCAGACACTCAAGGTCAAGCCCAGCTGAACCAACCCTCTGCAGTAGGCTCAACCGCTGAATGGACTACAACTGGCGAGATGAGAGAAATTTATTTTACAAAATCAAACGAATTTTATGGTGAAATTGCAGGAGCAAATCCTATTGATTATTTTAATTTTTTTTTTACTGAAGATTTTTTGACGATGATTTGTACTGAGACAAATGCACAGGCACAGAGGTTGATAAGTAGACATAATCAGGAAGTTTCAAGCAGACGAAGTAGAGATTTTGCCAGGATTTCTGGATGGAAACAGGTCACTGTCTGCGAGCTGAAAATTTTCCTTGGTTTGCTGTTCCACATGGGAACTATCCCTCTCAGTCGTTTACAGGATTACTGGAAAAAAGATAGGCTGTTTTCAATTCCAATTTTTGGGAAACAAATGAGCAGAAACAGATTTCTCCTCATACTGAGATGTTTGCATTTTACCTCAGAGGAAGAAAGTGAGGATCCAATTTTCAAGGTTAGAAGTGTCATTGATTACTTCAACAACAAAATGACTGAATGTTATTATCCTGCAGCACAATTATCTCTGGATGAAAGTATGGTGCTATGGAGAGGGCGACTGAGTTTTCGGCAGTTCATCAAAAATAAACGCCACAAATACGGCATAAAGTTATATATGCTAACTGAACCAGATGGATTGGTATTGAAGTTCCGTGTTTATGCAGGTGGAAAAGATACAGACGTATCTGGGAAGGGTCACGCTGAGAAAGTTGTCATGGAGCTGCTTCAGGGAAAACTAAATAATGGCCACGAATTGTACATGGACAACTTTTATAATAGTTTTGGTTTGGCGAAGAAGCTGCTTGATCACAACACCTATTGTACGGGCACTCTACGTAAAGACTTGAAAGAAAATCCTCAGGAAATCAGGAAAAAAAATATTAAGAAAGGAGAAAATATCTCAATGTTTCGTGAAGGAGTGCATGTTGGCGTGTGGAAAGATAAACGCGTTGTGACGTATATTACTACCCAGTATAAAGACAGAATGGTTCCAGTCCAAAATAAACGTGGCCAAGTTACTCAAAAGCCAGAAGCTATCTCGAAATATAACGATTACATGTCAGGAGTAGACATGCAAGATCAGCTTCTAGCGTACTATCCTTGCGAAAGAAAAACTTTACGCTGGTATCTGAAATTAGCCATCCACACATTCCAATTACTTTTCTTGAATTCAATGAAGATGTACAATAAATATTCAGGGCAACGTAAAATGTCTCTCTATGATTATCGCATGAATGTCATAAATGCTCTGCTGCCCGAAAATGTACCAGGAAATAGACCTTCAAATACCCAAACTCATAAAATAAAGAAAGCCACTGAAACTACTTCAAATGGGCGTCTCAAACGAAAGACATGCCGTCAGTGCACCAAGAATAAAAAGCGTACTGACTCTCCTTGGTATTGTGACACCTGTCCTGACAAACCTGGACTTTGTGTGGAATGTTTTGAAAATTACCACTCAGAACTTCCTCTGTAAATGTTATAATTCATGGTTTTATAACTTTTTTAAATATGACATTGTTGATTGATAATTTCTGCGTTTTTCTCTGATTGTTTTTGTTTTATAAGATATTTTATTCACATTGATGCCAAAGTGTAATGCCATTTCTAAGTAAAGTTCAATTAGAAAATATTTATTTGTTTTACTTTTCTCTAAATTAATGTTGATTTTGCAGTTTATTTCATTACAAAAATGCAAGAAGTATCTAATATAAACCACATTTAAATAAATAAAAGCGTATTATTCCTAATTAACCATAAAAACGTAATAAATTCATAACCCGCACCCGTGCGTTCTTTGGCACTGAGAATGAAAATTTCATTCCCAGTGCCTAGCACGCACCGGTGCGGTGTAGTTGCCCTCCTCATTTAAAATACTGTAAAATATTATATAGATAATTAAGTATAATTACAATCTTATATAATCACTTTAAAGTCGATCAAACAAAAAAATATATTTGGCCTCCCGGTGACCTTCAATTTTTGCAAGTGGCAGTCAACCTGTTAATAGTGATGATTCCGTCCAAGACCCTAATTATTTAGAACAAAATCACAATGAGTCAAGTGATACTACGTCAGATGAAGATACTACAGATAGAGTAGAGAAACATAGACGTAAAGGAACATCTAAAACCAGCCGAACAGTCAATGAATCACCTTCGATATTAACAATTGAAGAATTTGATGTAGAAAATACAGACGAGCAAAACGATAGTCAAAATAATCCGAAAAAGAGAAAAGTAAAGGACCCTAACACGTGGAAAATGAACATAGAAAAAAGTAAGCGTTTAAAAGGTGAATCATATAAAACAAGGAAAGGAAGAATAATACAAGCCAGACCAATAAAACCAGCAAAATGTTTAAATACTCCTAAACACAAGTGTATTTTGGATGTCCCTCAAGATGAGAGAGAAAAAATTTATTCTCAATTCCGAAATATGCCAAATCTTATGGAACAGCGTCATTTTGTTGTGAAGCATGTGACTAAGAATAAAAAAAATCGGACCACTACCAACGGTCCTTCCAGGCGGAATTTTACCCTAGCTTATACATTAACTGTTGGTAATGAAAAGAAAGTGGTGTGTCGGGAGTTCTTTTTAGATACTCTCAATATTACCGGCGGTTTTGTAAAAGGAGCTTTAAAAAAACTTAATGAGCACGGCCTCTTACAACCAGACGAAAGAGGGAAAAAGACACCTCCAAATAAATTAAAACCAGATGAAGAAAAATTTCTTAGGGACCACATACTTTCCTTTCCTGCTGTAGAATCGCATTACTGTAGACGTGATAGTACGGTAAAATATTTAGATTCAACTCTTAACATAACAACAATGTATAACGAATATAAAAAACTATGTTTAATTAAAGCAGTAAAAGTTGTATCCTTTGAAAAATACCGCAAAGTTTTCAGAGAATACAAACTGAGTTTTCACAAGCCAAAAAAGGATTTATGCAAGCACTGTTTAGCATTTAGAGAAATGAATGATGAAGAAAGAGCCAAAAAAATTGAAGATTACACACGGCATCTATCAAGAAGAGATGAAGCACGCAAATGTAGAGATGAAGATAAGCTGGAAGCACAAAATAATGAAACAGTTCTTGCATTTAACTTTGACTTGGAAGCAGTACTAAATACACCTAAAGGTGCAAGTGGCCCATTTTTCTACGTACGAAAGTTAGCCGTTTATAACTTAACTATTTATAATCTAGGAAACCAAAACGTTGAATGCTACATGTGGGATGAAACTGAAGGAAAACGTGGGACTATTGAAATTTCAACGTGTATAAATGCATTTATTGCAGCAGATAAAAACATCCAGGCAGTTAAAATGATGTCAGATGGATGCGGCGGTCAACAGAAAAACTATCATTTTTCGTCCATGTGCTTGCTCACATTAAAGGAACATTCGACATTAAAGATAATTGATCACAAATTCTTTGAAACCGGACACACTCATATGGAATGTGATTCAATTCATTCAAAGATTGAATTGAAATCAAAAAATATACCTGTGTATACTCCTGATGGTTGGGCACAGGTTGTTCGATTAGCACGTACTAATCCTCGGCCATACAATGTAAATACATTACTTCATGATGATTTTAAGGACTTTGGTATGTTAAACCAATACAAGGCTTCGAATGAAGGGCATAAAATTGGTATCAATGACGCTGTATGGATACAATATCGAAAAGAGGTACCTAATACAATATTTCTAAAACAAAACTTTGACAGTAATGAACCATTTACAGCATTAGAGTTAAAGAAAAAACGAGGTAAAGCATTAAATTATCCTATAGCAGCCTATACAGGTAAATTTCAAATATCAGCTGCGAAGAAAAAAGATCTTTTAAAATTGTGCACTGACCACCAAATACCAAGAATGTATCATAACTATTACCAAGACCTTCCTTGTTCTGATACGACAAGAGACTGCCTCCCAGAACCCGATATAAATGAAGATAGCGAATAGCTCCGGTGATTACGCTATTCTTCCAAACTGTCAGCTGACTTCGTTAAAATTTCTGTGTCAATTTCTTTTTGTTTAATTCATTTAATTTTAAGCGTAACACTTTATATTATAATTATTATTTTTACATGCACAGACTTTCATTTTTTATCATTATCTACCTACCTATATTTTAGAATAAATAGAAAATAAAACTTAACATTATAACTTATATTGCAGTTAAGTGAGTTTAAATTATTGATTTCATTCTGATGTGATTTGGCACACATCAATCTACTTGCCAATCTACCACATTGGCAACTTTCATAATGTACAAAATCAGTAACTGTTATTTTCATTGCTATAGCAAACTAACCAATCTGCTATATCTTCATATCCGTTAATAATAACATTATTTTGTTTTACTGCATTCAAAGAAGGTCATAAATATTAATTAAATTCATTAACTTGAATTGATTTTAAGAAATCACTGATTTGTGGCAACATTGTTTTTACTAATAACCACCTCCTCAACAATTTGACATTTGCAGATTGGCCAGTTGACTTCTGACCCGACGATATATTCGACGTCCATCTTATACAAATACAAATACAAAATCATTTATTGTCACAATTAGAAGATTTTACATTAAGACGTGTTTGGAGCCTCCCTTTAAGCAAACAATGCCTGTATTAGGAGACTCCGATCTTTCATAACATTGCCGTGTTTACTTATACTAACTGTGAGTTACTATAATATTATGTAATGTGATGTGACATTTAAGATTATTTAATTTAAATTTTGTTGTTCATTAATTGAATATTATTTTTTATTTTTTTATATTAAAAAGTAAAATATGATTAAAAATAAAATAAAATTAAAGTGATACATGAATTTGCTAAATAACACAATTTCTTGTTTTTGTACGTGGAGTGTTATGTGGTGTGTTGTGGTATGTGTGCTGTAGTGTAGTGTGTTGTGTGTAGTGTAGTGTGTGTGGTGTAATGTAGTGTGGTGTGTTGGATGTGATATATTAGATTAAGGTATATTAAATGTGATGAGATTCGGCTACTCATCGTTTTCCAGAAGTGCCTCGGTTTCCTCGTAGGTAAGTGGTTTTATCCAGCTTATTATACTTTTCTTACAGTCGCGTTAATTTTTATTGTAAACATATACATGTTTATTAATTCTGTTGTATAGTTGTGCCGAACGTTTATTAAATTGCCTACTTGCAAATCCAGTTTTAGTTTGAGGAATTTGGGAAACTAAATCTTTTCTCCTTTTTGATTTTTGGCTATTATTATATGGTAAAGCTTTATGTTTTTTAAGAGCGGTTTGGGTTATATACAGTTTTCTAACAGAGAGTAAATCACTTACTTGGTATAAGCTTTCAGTGGAGAATCTTTTATTTTTAAAATACATAATTTTTATTAATGTACGTTGTGCTCGTTCCACATTGATAAACCTTGTTTTAGCTGCACCACCCCAAATTGGGATGCAATATAGTAGCACAGACTGGGCCAGTGCTACATATATTTCATTGAGAAGATTTCTGAGACGGTTCTTAGTGCTCACTATTTTACATGGAACAATATGTCTGAGGGTTTTAAAGATCCAACTGAGTTTTCTTAATCTCCCAGAAGTTTGCTCAATATGAGGATACCAGGACAGTGCTTGGTCTACCACAACTCCCAAATACTTAGTCTTAGTGACCTTCCCAATACATGGGCAGTTACAACTTGTACTTGTCAATTCTCCACATATGTGTATCCTCAAATGTAGGTCATCAATAGGCTGTGTTCTGGTAGTGATACTGAAGCATATGTAATTCGTTTAATTAGTGTTTAGTGAAAGTAAGTTGCTTTTTAGCCATTCAGCTACCCGAGCCATTCCCGCCTCTGCACTCAGTTTAACCTCATGCCAGGAAGAACCCACGAAGACAATAGATGTATCATCAGCGTAAGAAAATACTTTTGCATTTTTTATTTCCCTATTGCAAAGATCGTTAATATATAGGAGAAAGAGGGTAGGCCCTAAAACACTACCCTGTGGGACGCCGAATGATACATCCTCATCACCACTGGTATACTGTCCTATTTTTACTCTTTGCTTCCTGTTGGTAAGATAGTTGGTAGTCTTTGAGTAAACTGAGCGCAGTATCTCTTATTCCGGCCTTTTCCAGCTTGCTCACAAGGATTGGGACAGAGACGGTGTCGAATGCTTTTTTGAGATCTAAGAACACAGACAGGCATTTGTTTCCTTTGTCCAGGTGCTCGGTTACAAAAGAGCTTAACGCACTTACTGCATCCTCAGTACATACACCTCGTCTGAAGCCAAATTGTGAATTAGAAATAGTATTATATTTTTTTAGATATTGAGTTAGTCTGTTATTTATAATCTTTTCAAGCACCTTAGATATCGATGGTAAGACGGAAATGGGCCTGTAATTGTTGATATCGTCTCTGTCCCCTCCCTTGTAAACTGGGGTAATAATAGATTGTTTTAGTGGAGCCGGGAATACGCCCTTTTGAAGACATAGATTGGCAAGATGAGCTATAATGGGAACAACTTCCCTTCTTATATGTTTTAAGAATTTTGTCGAGATGTTGTCCCAACCAGGGGCACTGTCAGATTTCAGGTTCATTAGTATACTTTCCACTTCAGTATTGTCAGTATCTAGTAGTACGAGAGTATTGAGTTGTGATCGTAATGCAGGGAATCGGTTTTTAGAGACATTACTTAATCCCGGATTAATTTCTTGAGCAAGTTGTTTTCCAATATTGACAAAATACTCATTGATGTGGTTTATTGACTCTGTAGGAGTTGTTTTTATGTTTAATAGTTCAATGTTTTGACTTTTTACTTTATTAGAATATGTGATGGTTTTTATATTTTTCCAGAGTAATTTGTTGTTAGATACTTATTGAGCAATTAAATTTCTTTCATATTTTCTTTTCATTTTTTTATTAAATTATTACAGTAGTTCCTGTATCTAGTGTAAGTGATTTTTATGGTTTCGTTATACGGGTCCTTGCGAGTAAAGTATCGATAAATAAATTTGGATCATTACAAAATAATAAGTCTGACAATTGCCTTTCGTGTAGATCTTTTAAAGCTTGTTCAAAGTTTAGCGTAGTGGTGATTTTATTTGCGATTTGGATATTTTTCAATTTTGTTAAAGAGATAAATGTTGTATAGTGGTCAGTCACTGTAGTATGCAAGATAGCGGTGGATGCCGAAAACTTTTTTTTGTGTATTTTAAGCATGAAATGGTCAAGGCAGCTTTGTTCCCTAGTGGGTAAAATGTGTCCAGGAAGTATACCGAAAAATGACAACATATCTAGGTAGTTAACTCTACTCTTGTAATCCTGGGACGACTCGGTCTCTTTGTGTTTGATATTAATATTAATGTCGCCTGCAATAATAATGTTTTTCTGTGATGTAAGTGAGTTTAACTGCGAGCTGAGAGAGTCAATGAAGCTATCGGTGTTTGAATTAGAGGGAGAACGGTAGATACAGTAGACAATATTGCCCAATATGTCCAGTCGTAGACAAGACGCTTGGACAAGCTGTATTTCCTCCACTTTAGGTTTTAAGGAATCTTTAACATATACAACCACACCGTCATTCTGGTTCATCTGCCGAGTTGTCATATACAAGTAGTAGTTGTACATATGTGGAATCGCTTTATTGGCATTCAATCTACATTCGGTTAGGATAACAATATCTGGTTCGAATTTTAAAGTAGATAGAGTGATTAAAAAGTTATCAAAATTACAGTAAATACTCCTTATGTTTTGCGATACTATTGTGAGATCGTTCTTGTTTACAGAGATATGTTTATGGAGTTCTGCAGAGTCGCATTCTACTGTACGGGCTGTTTCGATGTTATCAATTTCGGAGACAGTGTGTAGTGTATTAGCCACTTGTACTTAGTATCGTTTGAATAACGGTCAGGATTAGGTAAGTAATTATTTCAATGTATTTCGAATGTAGGTAGCCATGTAATAAAAATGGAGATTGTATTTTTTGGGTGGACTGCATTTTTATTTTACAGGAATTTGAAATGTGTGAGAGGATTAGTATATGTGTGCTATGTATGTGTGTGGTATAGGATACGTGGTATATAAGTTTTATATTGATGTGTATGTGTTTATGTACAGTAGTGTTTACTTTTTTGACAAAATAACCCAATATGATGCCTGGCAAAATATAATAGCAATATTTGTTGGGAAAGAGATTAAGATGAAACAATAATAATACTGTTACAAGTATGTGTGTTCTTGTAGATATGTGGTGTATAAGTTTGATAAGGTTTTGTATGTGTTTATGTATAGTAGTGTTTTGTTTTTTGACAAAATAGCTTAGTATGTAGCCTGGCAAAAAATAATAGCAATATTTTATGACAAAAAAAATCAGATGATATAATAATGTTGCTGTTACAACAAGGCCACTTAAAAGTTTAAGGGAAAATAGTCATTTAACAAGCAGCATTTTATGTACCTGTTCTTCACTTCTTACGATTATAGTTGGCGAATTTTCATCCTTCCTAATGTATACCCTGCCATAGGCGGTCCAGCAAAACTTGTAGATTCCGGATTTAATTAAGTCACGTGCAAGGAAATGGAGGCGGGAGCCTTTAGCGGTTAAATGTTCCGATATAAAGACTGGAGTGTCTTCTTGGGTTTTGAATCCTAGGTGTTTGCAACTTAATTTGTTTTGATGCTTTACGTTGAATGCCTTGGCCATTTTCAAAGTTTCAGTTTTCTGGATTGTGGAGCCAGTTTCAACTACAATAGGTGTGTTTTGCTTTTCCGCCGTTTTTCCGCGTACCCTATATATATCTTTAATGTCGCATTTCTTGATGTCGCATTTTTTGTCTATCTTAATGCTATATAACCTCCTTGCGCATAAAATACTCGATACAAACTCCTTGTGCAAAGAATATTCGACTTTCAAACTCCTTTATCTATTTGGTTTTCAGTTTGTTAATGTTAAGGATTTTAATAATGATTTTGATTTTAGTCTGGGATGTTTAGTGAATACTTATTTGGTTTGTAATTCTAACGTTAATTATATTGGTGTTAATTAATTATAATTAAGTAACGTAACGGAGGTGGTCACTGGCCCCTGAAACACAGTTGCTGTTACCTAGCTCTGCTTTAATTTAGAAAAAATGTGAAGCCCTGAGTTTTTACATTTTTTTTAAGGTTTGAAGGTAATAAAACTTTTATTAAGTATTTTTCCTTGTGATTTTCACTTAAATCTTTCTTTTTCTCGTAGTCATGGTATAATAGTATATTATGGTACAAGTGTGCAATGTTGGTGATTACCGATGAGGCGCCCTTGAGACCCGAGCCGTAGGTGAGGGTCTTAAGAGAGCCGAGGATGGTAATCATCAATACTCACGTGTATCATACGACGTTTTTCAACACACTTTTCAAGATAATAATACAAAAAATCATTTTTAACAGTAAAAACGTGAATTTTTTTTCACAATGGCGGGCAAAACTAATCAGTTTTCCTATGCGCATCTAAAAATGGCGATCGGCCATAGACTAAAATAATGAGGTTTCTTTTTTTTGGCTTGTCGTGGATAGTGTTTTAGCCACGTACAAAATAGGGAATTCAATTTTTCTTAATTACAGAGCAAATAAAATTTATATTTGAGTGAAAGTTTTATTTATTAAGCACGTACAAGTTGAAATTAATACGAAGTTGCATGAAATGAGCAAGCAATAGGTACATTCATTTATTTGTACTATTGAGCACGATCTTTTTTGTCACTCGCTATGCTCGTGATTCAATCATCATGAATCACTCCCTACGGCCGTGATTCAGTTGTTAGAATCCTTCACTTGCTCGTGGCTCATCTATGGCCCTCGCTTTAAAACCGTCTTTTATTCACTAGTTGCATAATATACTATTATACGATTCCCTCTCTAAAAAGCTTATTTTATTTACTGAAAACAGTGAATAAAAAGCACTTTTACTCACTGTTTTGGTGTTTGAATTTAGAACACACCAATATATATTCGACGTCCATCTCAATGCTATACAACCTCCTTGCGCATAAAATACTCGTTACAAACTCCTTGTGCATAGAATATTCGATTTTCAAACTTCTTCATCGATTAAATTTTCAGTTTGTTAATATTTAGGATTTACATGATTTTGATTTTATTCTGGGATATTTAGTGAATAGTTATTTGGATTGTAATTCTAATATTAATTGCATTGGTGTTTAATTAATTATAATTATGTAACGTAACGGAGGTAGTCACTGCCCCCTGAAACGCAGATGCTGTTACCTAGCTCAGCTTCAATTTACAAAAAATGTGAAAACCTGAGTATTCACATTTTTCGTAAATTTTGAAGGTAATAAAACATTTATTTATTATTATTCCTTGTGCTTTTTGCGTAAATCTTTATTTTTCTCGTAGTCATGGTATAAAATATAAGATACTATTTTATATACATATTATGTTGATTAAACCCTGCTGGTTTGATTTTTATCCCATTTTATAGTATTTCTTTTTAGTCTTCTTGAATATTTTAGGTTTGTATTTAGGCTAGTTAGTTTGACGTGGTTACAAGTTATTCGTATTGTTTCAAACATACCCTCAGTTTTCGTAATAATACCGAAGATAAGAACAAGTTTGATATAAATGTAAAAAGTTTACCCACATTTACTGTAGTATTATATTGTCTGTGCCTCATTCAAATTCAATGCATTTGTTCAAGACCTAATTAGCTAAATACTTAAACATAAATCTTTCGTCCAACTGAATCCGGCAGCTAGATGTATTCTATAATTATTAGAAAAAGAGTTTTAAGATTTAAAATATTTAAATTAAGAAAAATATATTCGTATTCACAAATTAAGTGTATTAAATTGTAATTGTAATACTTATTTTTCAAGTTAAAAATAGTATTTAAAAATGTGTATAGAAAAATAAATGAAGAAAAATTATTTTTGTTATATGTTACGAGATTTGAACAAGGGCCATACTGGTTTCTTGTGGTTTATCTAGCAGTGTTAACCGCTAGGCCAGATAGACATTAATGTTTGGCATCGAAATTAAACATGTCATTCTAATCAAACTAACTCAAAGGTAAATGTTTAGCTACCGCGCTCTTTCTGATTCTTGATGAATAGCAATATAAGGGAGTAAGTGCGATCGATGTTGGCGACAAAACGTGTGCGTATTGTGTATGAAATCTACCCACAATGTTATAAAGTTTAGGTAAACGTTTGTTTTATATTATTATATCTACTACAGATGAGGATGGGTTAGAAACACCACCCACATATTTTGTGATTTTAATAAATATGAAGACGTTTCTTCTTTCTATGTCGCGTTCTCATTGGTTCAATATGTCGTATAGTAGAAGGTCGTAAGTAATCATACTCTTGGGTCGTAAGTGCGACTGGTTGGATATGCTATAATTTCGTGGCATTGTGACTGCACTTCACAACCTGATAGTACGTGTGTGTGCGCGAATGTTTTCGATCGTTGTATGGAGTCAAACTTCTGTATCTGTATTTGTAGGCAATCCTACGCCAATGCCTGCGGGGCGATGGTGAAAGAGGGGGCGTTTGAACTCGATCAAGTTATCTACTAGTAGTTAAGAATTTTTTATTAAATGTTCTTGATATTTGTTTATAGTAGGCTTTATAGTGTAATCAATCATGCCTGCTTCCTTAAATATAGTGCTAGTTGTTGATAGTAAATTGTTACGCGCAATATAGTGTGTGCGCACATGCAATTAGTACTTAATTAAATAAATTTATTTGCAGTCAGTTATTGGTTTATTGTCTACTGCGTAATTAAAGGTTGTACACTACGCTACTATGAAAACATAGACGTTAGTAGCCGCGTAGTCTCCCCGTAGCACCGTAGTGCCGCGTAGTGTTTGCGTAGTCCCGTAGTCCGATGGACGGAGACCACAGACAAATTGGCAGTGACACTTCTTTAATTGGCTGGTACCGTATGTTGTCGCACCTGCTTTCCCGCCTTCGAAAAAGCCGAACGCGCGCGCACAAATCGTAAGGTGCCTGTCGAACGACACGTCATCGGAGGTTTTTGAAGGGTCGCGCCAGGTGAGCTTCTTCTAGAACGCCGCTGCGCAGCCCTCTTGGCCCAACACCATCAACGCGACGACACCTCTTCGTGATAGTCTCTCGTGTAAAAGTAAATATATATCAGTTAGAAATAATGTTGGTAAAACAATATTTCTGGCCTTTAAATAATTCTGCAAAAAATATGCCTGTACTCGTTGATTTGTTTTATAATTGATATTTACTGTAACTATGATTATAATTAAAAATTAACTGTTGATGTTCTTAGAAATAAACGTTCTATATTTGAATTTTGTAGATCAGTAAGTAGGTGCCCTATTTACTGATTCCACAAAATTATAATGTCCACGATGTTGTATCAAAAAAATGGTCAATAAACCCGAGTTATAATTTACTAACCGTTGTTTTTCTATTACGTAGCAGTGAAGCAGAACTCCCTGACACACAATCTCACGGCACGTTGTAATCTTATATGGTACAATACATATCATTACACTTGTATTGGCGAGGTAGAGAGTGGTGTTTAATACACTCACATTTCGCAAGTTATCTTTAACTCCTATAGAATTTTTAACTTGTAGAAGATGATCACCGAACTCGAAGAGGAATTAAACTTTTTTTTTATTTATCGATAGGCTCACGTTTGACCACTATCTCGCCTGATGGTAAGTGATAATGTGGTCGACGGTGAAGCACGCTGGCCTAGAAGTAACCTATTCACTCTTGACTTAAAGACCCCAAGGTTGTAGCTATCAGGAAACAAAGACTCCGGCAGGGAATTCCACTCCTTAGCTGTGCGTACAATGCAAGTTTTCGCAAAACGCATTGTACGTATGGGTGGGATGTCCACCATGTACCGGTGGCGCATTGCCGTACGTCTTGTTATCCGGTGATGGAAAGGGCTTCGCACACTCCCCGAAATGTAATCGATAGAAAACCGTCAGACTGGCCACTTGGCGTCGATGTTCAAGGCTCTGGAGCTTTGAGGCGACCAGTGCATCGTTGCCGATAAGCCTCTTGGCCCGATTGTCAATCGACTCAAGTGCATCAAGTTGATATTTGGCAGATCCGTCCCAGAGGTGAGAGCAGTACTCCATGCATGTCCGAACTTGCGCTTTATACAATTTGAGCAGCTTTTCAGGCTTGAAGTAGATATATAGATAAATCATTTATTAAGTGCACACAAAAGACACAAAACAACACCCAAAATCTTAATTAAATTATTTCAATTTTCATGTAGGTATGTTTAAAAACAAAGTGCCAACATAAAAAGAAAAAGGAAACCGAAGCAAAAGTAAAAGTGACACCAGTAACATTAATTTTGACAATCAAAACACAGTGCGGTGTGCGTCTCAAGGTTGAACCAAATGGGAGTCCAGCTCAGCACATGTCAGGCAAATATACCTGACGGTGACAAATGGTCGCCAAGCAGACGTGATATGTTGGTGTTGTAACAGTGTAGTACTGTCTCACCTTTGCAAGGATCCCCAACTTTTTACAGCCAACTGAGCCTTTGCTTCAATTAATGGACCAAAATTGAGGGTCGATGTTAACGTAACACCAAGAAGGTCGAGATGGTCCGTTATCGGCACGGTTACACGGAAAGATGGAGCCGTGTGGAATAGGCTCTTTTTTGCGGAAAAAAGACAACGCCTAGGTCTTAGCAGCATTGAAACTGACTAGATTGGCATCGCCCCATTCGGAGAGTGCCTCCAAAGATAGGTTCAAGCGCTCAACCATGGCCTCCCGGAGAGACCGGATCTCAGGCCCAGTAGCCCGTGCGCCGGACACGTATCTCTCAGCAACCGCGTACCCAAGGGTTACGCAGACGACACGAGCTGGTTAGGATTAAGTATTATGGGCTATCTGAAGTCCGAAGAGAGACGAAGGACTCGATAATACTCAAATACGGTAACTAGCTCTATTGCCGGGAGGGTGACCGGCAGTCCCAGGGTAGTATCGGCTTTATCGTCTACAAGTGCCTTGTGAATAGCGTTATGAAGATCAAGAGTGTGTTTGCCAGGGTGGTCTACCTTATACTAAGAATATCCACAAGATATTTGCTAAAGCTCATATAGGTCTACGCTCCGATCTCGGCACACCCTGACGACGAAGTAGAGCTACGAGACAATGATAAGCTGCAATTGGGAAAATTTTGTGTTGGTCGTCGGCCCGGAACCACCGGGGTCATCTACTGGCCAGCTTTGTGGATAAGGATATATATGACTAGCTGTTCCTCGCAGCTTCGCTCTCGTGGGCAACCCCCACAGGACCCGGGATTAAAAAATAGCCTATGTCTCTCAGGAATAATGTAGCTTTCTATTGGTGAAAGAATTTTTTAAATCGGTCCAGTAGTTTCGGAGCCTATTCACAAAACAATCTTTCCTCTTTATTATATATTATAATATACTAGCTGTCCCACGCGGCTTCGTTCCCGTCATCTGGCTACCTACCTACCTACCCTACATACATGAATGTTTATTAACTTTAACCGCTTACACAGCGCACGCAACAGAAACTCTATTTTTTTTTCCCGTTTTTGCAACATTTTTCATTTATGCTCCGCTCCTATTGGTCGTAGCGTGATGTTATATAGCCTATAACCTTCCTCAATAAATGGACTATCCAACACAAAAATAATTTTTCAATTCCAACCAGTCGTTACTGAGATTAGCGCGTTCAAACAAGCAAAGAATCTCTTCACCTTTATAATATTATATATATAGTATAGATATTATATATTATAGTATAGATTAGTATATTAGTATTAGTATAGATGAGCTTATTATTCAGAAAACGTGAGCACAGGAAGTGGACGCAGGAGAGCCAGAGATAGTGCAATTAAAAATAGTATCGACTGCATCATGTCAACCAAGAAGCTAAAGTTCAATGTGATAAATTCGCTGAAAACCGGTAGCGATGGTAAAAGAGCCATTGAACATAAATATCAAGCTTGAAAGGTCTCGACTGATAAAGTTAACTTACACTGTTATTAGCACAGATTCAAATCCAGAACCCCGAGAGCTTTCAACTCGAAACGAACCTGGACGAATAAAAAATAGATGCTGCCATTCTCCCAATTGGTGCACGCAAACCAGTATTAAATAGGCAGGAGGCTACTCCAAACAGTTGTCCTGCACGCACCCGACGTTTGTGTTCAGTTCTAGGGACTGCATGACAAAGCAATTGCATCAATGAACAATGTTATACAGTGTCATCACTTCCAACAGTTTACGCCTAGAGCTGAGCATCAAAAGCTTGTACTTACTGAGTAACTGGCTGTATGTTAGAAATGATCTATGATATCTGTAATGCATTGCACGAAACAACCTATGTTGAACCTTTTCTATCATATCAATATACTTGTTATAAAAGGGATTCTAAACGGATACTGATATAAGATGGCGCCGACCGAAATTTCTGAAACTTTTGTCATGGGTGTCAGTTTCATGGTTTTTGGGATCGCTTAATACTAATATGGAGTCAAAATGACAATCTAAAGTGGCGCCAAACAAAATTTTCAAAATTTTCGTCATGTGTTTAATTTGCATGGTTTTGGGGTAACTAAATGCAAATATGGAATGCCTTGTGGCATTAAGTCCGCCTATGTACCACTATTGTACATGAAGTTTAAATAAATAAATATGGGGTCAACACGAAATTCCAAAATGGTGGCGATTTTATGAAACTTTCGTCATTGGTGTCATTTTCACGGTTTTCAGGGTGGCTAAATGCGAATATGGTGACAAAATGCATTCGCATTTAGCGTCCCCGGAAACCATAAAAATTACACATGGCGAAATTTTCCTAAATTTTGTTCGGCACCCTTTTGAATTTATAATTTGATTCAATATTCGCAATTATTGACCCCAAAAACCAAAAAAAATAACACCCATGATGAATGTTTTAGTAGCAACAACATGATAAAAACCGAATTCAGAAACACCTCGTTTCTTTGAAGTCTGTTAAAAATCTTACCTAACCTACTGATTTTGTTGTACTGTGGTCTCTTAATAAATTGGTCGATAGATTAGCGGGCAGTTGAGTGCGAGTAAAAGTGACATAGGTCCTGCCTCGTCAAGGCCTCGCGGGCGACTGAAACTGAAGACAAGACGCGTACCGTGGCCGCTGTGTTTTATATTATTTTATTATTAAAACAATTACTTTTTTATTATAAACAATTTTTTTTATAAATTATTTTATAAATTCTACCACGAGTATAAAGTTTTATAATAGATTGTTAACGTTTTTAGATATGTGTTTTAGGTAGTGAATCTTTCATAATCTGTTAATGTTAATGTATAACACTGGCCACACTATACCCCATTTGATTGATATAGCTACGTAAGGCAATCGTGCGAACAAAAAGGTAATATTTACACATATATATGCACTAGCTTCTGGCAGCGGCTTCGCCCGCGTTTTATCATCCCAAGGGAACATTATACCAGAATTAAAAGTACGATTTTGCTTTTTGTCTTCCAAACTATAAGCTATCTCTGTACCAAATTTCATTCAGATCCGTGAAGCCGTTTGAGCGTGAAGAAGTAACAAACATACACACTCACAGACATTTGCCTTTATAATATTAGTGTGATAAAATATAAAGATGACACCGATGCAGACTAAGCTTATATAAGGTATATTAATGTTAATATTGAATGCTACTAACTAGCATTCTCGTATAATTCTCGATGATTTAGATTTATTTACACATAATTCGGATAACCTTTAATAGATTTGTTTACATCGTGCCCTAGCAAAAACATATGCAGAATATTTATAATGGAAAGGTGACCCATACGCCTATGATATACACGCCTTTACAATACCGTGGAATAACTACTTTGTTTTAATGCTTTTCCACGTTTTGCTCTTATCATAAGATGCCTAAAGACGATAATCTACGACAAAGCAACTGGCATAATTATCGTTCTATTATTGGCCCAGTCAATCATAATTCCCCTAGTTAACAACTCTTTGTTTCTGTGATAATGTTTCTCAAACCTAATGGGAATAATTTATTATCTCTTTTCGGAGAACCATATCTTACATGGAAAAAACTTACCCTGGTTTGGGCTATATTGTCAGGGAATCGTGCGAAAGGCAAAAATGTATCTTTATTTTTCATTTTTGTTTTTCGTACCGAAGCAATAGACGATACAGTGTTTTTTTTTGTCTAGTAATGAAATTATACAACCATAAGCATGTATGATATCACCCTTAAAGTGGTTTTGTTTAATTAATAATGTTGATCACTTAAATATGTATCTCAATTCCATTTATCCAAATATTTATATTGAAGCACTAGCTTTTCCCGGCAAACTTCGTTTTGCCATAAAAACACCAAGATACACCTACCCTACACCTACCCTACACCTACCCTACACCTACCCTACACCTACCCTACACCTACCCTACACCTACCCTACACCTACCCTACACCTACCCTACACCTACCCTACACCTACCCTACACCTACCCTACACCTACCCTACACCTACCCTACACCTACCCTACACCTACCCTACACCTACCCTACACCTACCCTACACCTACCCTACACCTACCCTACACCTACCCTACACCTACCCTACACCTACCCTACACCTACCCTACACCTACCCTACACCTACCCTACACCTACCCTACACCTACCCTACACCTACCCTACACCTACCCTACACCTACCCTACACCTACCCTACACCTACCCTACACCTACCCTACACCTACCCTACACCTACCCTACACCTACCCTACACCTACCCTACACCTACCCTACACCTACCCTACACCTACCCTACACCTACCCTACACCTACCCTACACCTACCCTACACCTACCCTACACCTACCCTACACCTACCCTACACCTACCCTACACCTACCCTACACCTACCCTACACCTACCCTACACCTACCCTACACCTACCCTACACCTACCCTACACGTACCCTACACCTACCCTACACCTACCCTACACCTACCCTACACCTACCCTACACCTACCCTACACCTACCCTACACCTACCCTACACCTACCCTACACCTACCCTACACCTACCCTACACCTACCCTACACCTACCCTACACCTACCCTACACCTACCCTACACCTACCCTACACCTACCCTACACCTACCCTACACCTACCCTACACCTACCCTACACCTACCCTACACCTACCCTACACCTACCCTACACCTACCCTACACCTACCCTACACCTACCCTACACCTACCCTACACCTACCCTACACCTACCCTACACCTACCCTACACCAGAATTTTAACAAAAAAAGGAATTGGGAGTAAAATTAAATATAGTAACACAAGGGTTTACAATACTAAAAAAGCAGACTGGAAATGTTTTGGGGAAGAAATTACAAAAAAAATTATAGATAACAAAATTTATAAAACATATATAGAGGATATAAATACTTTAGAAGGGCTAGAAAAATGTATAGGGGAACTAACAAAAATTATTACAGAAACTTGTGACAATACAATACCTAGAATAAAGAAAGTAGATAAAACGTACTTACCATGGTGGACCGAAGAACTCGATCAGCTCAAGAAATCCATGTGCACGAAGAAGCGAAGAATCCGTTGCGCAGCTCCATGTCGTCGCAAATGGGTCGTGATGGAGTACCTAAGGGCAAAGGAAGAGTATGAGTCCCAAGCATACAAGGCACAAACTGAGAGCTGGAAAAGCTTTTGTGGGAGGCAGGACAGGGAGAGCGTCTGGGATGGCATATATAGGGTTACCCTAAAATCTAAGAAGAGGCATGAAGACCTGCCAATAGTCCGGAATGGAGAGGCATTAAACTCAGAGGAATCAGCCAGGGTCCTGGCGGAAACCTTCTTCCCAGAGGATGACGAGAAGGAAGACAACCCCGAACACGCTCGCACAAGAGAAGCAGCGGCACGTTCAGATGAAGGCAAACCGGAGGACAAAATGGATCCACCCTTCACTCTTGCCGAACTCAGGTATGCTTCGAGGAGTTTTAACCCGAAGAAGGCGCCGGGCCCTGATGGGTTCACTGCGGACATCTGTGAGGCCGCAATCAGGAACAATGAGCATGTGTTCCTGGCCATAACGAACAAATGCCTCGAGCTGTCCTGCTTCCCAGAAAAATGGAAGGAGGCGGCGGTCGTCGTACTTAGAAAACCTGGAAAGGATAATTATACCCATCCAAAGTCCTACCGACCGATTGGGCTTTTGCCTATTCTCGGAAAGATCTTGGAGAAAATGCTGGTACGGAGACTGAGGTGGCATATGCTGCCCAGAATGAATCCGCGACAATATGGATTTGTGCCTCAGCGAAGCACGGAGGACGCTCTGTACGACATGACACAATACATAGACTTAAAGCTAAAAGAGAAGAACTTGGTGGTAGTTGTCTCACTAGATATAGAAGGGGCGTTTGATAGTGCGTGGTGGCCAGCAATAAAAAGTCGCCTGGCGGAGAAAAAGTGTCCACTCAACCTCCGAAGACTGGTGGGGAACTACCTGAAAAACAGAAGGGTCACGGTGAGATATGCTGGCACGGAATACAGAAAGAGGACTTCAAAAGGATGCGTGCAAGGATCGATCGCAGGCCCCACGTTCTGGAATGTGCTCCTGAACCCGCTGCTTGAAGAACTGGAGGAGAAGAAAACGTACTGCCAGGCATTTGCAGACGACGTGGTGCTTATATTTTCCGGGAAAACAGCTCTGGATCTGGAGATCGAAGCCAATGCCAGCCTGGCACATGTGCAGCGGTGGGGTGTTCGAAACAAACTAAAGTTTGCGCCGCATAAAACTCATGCCATGCTGCTAACTAAGAAGCTAAAGTTCGACACACCACGGCTGCGGATGGGCGGGGTTGACATTGCGCTGGTAGAGGAGATAAAGCTGCTCGGACTTATAATCGACCGGAAGATGACATTCCGGAGCCACGTCACATATATCTGCAAAAAAGCCATCAACATCTTTAGGCAGCTGTCCGGCGCAGCAAAGGTAACCTGGGGATTAAACCCGGAAGTGTTAAGGGTTATCTATGCTGCGGTTGTAGAGCCGGTGATCCTCTATGCAGCTAGTGTATGGGCCAAGGCGGTGGATAAGATTTACGTACAAAACCAACTGAACGCTGTTCTAAGGGGCTTCGCCCAGAAAATCAGCAAGTCTTACAGGACAGTGTCACTGAATTCGGTTCTGATCTTGACAGGATTGCTGCCTCTTGACCTAAGAGTCAAGGAAGTAGCATCCCTCTATGAGGCGAAGAGAGGTAAGCCTCAGTCATTCCTCAAAGACCGATCAGTCGAAGCAAAAATGAGCTTCCTGGCGAGGCCTCACCCAGCTGAGGAAGAAGAACTAGAATTCCAATGCTTGGAGAGCGAAGCGGAGGTACAGCAGCGCATGAGAGAGGGTACAGTGCAAATCTTTACGGACGGGAGCAAAATAGAGGGCAAGGTTGGGGCTGCCCTATCCTGGTGGAATGGGGCGGTCGAAACCAAAACCAAGAAATTTAAGCTCGAACAGTACTGTACTGTCTTCCAAGCGGAGCTCTATGCAGTAAATCAGGCTACGGAATTGATCGCGCGTAGCGAGGCAAAAGAGTTCAACATATTTAGTGACTCCAGATCAACTCTGGAGCTATTGAGGAACGGTGACACCTGCAACCCACTCGCATTGGAAACAAAAATAAATATTAAGAAGCTGAAATTCTCAGGCAAGAATGTACGTCTGTATTGGGTCAGGGCCCACGTTGGGATACAGGGAAATGAAAGGGCAGATGAACTGGCGAAAACAGCGGCACTGACTCTCAAAAGGAAATCAGACTATGATAAATGTCCTATCTCATTTGTCAAGCGAACCATACGAAGTGCTTCGATTGACAAGTGGGAGGAAAGATATCAAAGAGAGTGCAAAGCCAGTGTCACTAAAATATTCTTTCCCTCAGCCACAGAGGCCTACAGAACAATTAGGAAGATACAACTTACATACCTACACACACAACTCTTCACAGGGCACGGGGGCTTCTCCCAATATCTTAACCGTTTTAAAATAAAGGACTCACCTTCATGTATCTGCGACCCGGTCGCAGAAGAATCGATCTTGCACCTTATAGCTGAGTGCCCAGTATATGGGCTAGCCAGATTTAACCTGGAACAAAAACTAGACGTAATAATTAACGTAAATAACATAAACATAATTATGATAAATAAAGATACACGAAGTCAATTCTTAGATTTTTGTTTAAAAATAATAAGATTAGTAATAGATAGAAATAAAACTTAGATTAAGAAATTAACACAGTAAATATAGTGAGTTATATTGTACAAAGTGTTAAATATATAAGGTATTGTAATAGCTGTGTGACATAAAAAATATATATTTATATACAAAATAAAATATAGTAAAAATAACAAAGAAAAAAAAAAAAAGAAAAAAAAAAAAGAAAAGAACAAAAAGAAAAAAAAGAAAAAAATAATAATAATAACAATGTGTTAAAAAAAGAGCCCTAACCAGCTAATAGTGTTAAGCAGATAAAAATAAAATGCCCTGTAATACTGTAATGTAGATTAGTAAAAATAGCCTTTAATATAGTATGTAACCTCAGTAGTCCCATCCTGCGACTACAATTATATTGATAATATTATAAATACTGTTATAAAATTGTCACAGAAAAATAATCCTCCGACCGCAATATCGGGGAGAACCGTGTACAAGTTATATATACCTACCCTACACCTACCCTACACCTACCCTACACCTACCCTACACCTACCCTACACCTACCCTACACCTACCCTACACCTACCCTACACCTACCCTACACCTACCCTACACCTACCCTACACCTACCCTACACCTACCCTACACCTACCCTACACCTACCCTACACCTACCCTACACCTACCCTACACCTACCCTACACCTACCCTACACCTACCCTACACCTACCCTACACCTACCCTACACCTACCCTACACCTACCCTACACCTACCCTACACCTACCCTACACCTACCCTACACCTACCCTACACCTACCCTACACCTACCCTACACCTACCCTACACCTACCCTACACCTACCCTACACCTACCCTACACCTACCCTACACCTACCCTACACCTACCCTACACCTACCCTACACCTACCCTACACCTACCCTACACCTACCCTACACCTACCCTACACCTACCCTACACCTACCCTACACCTACCCTACACCTACCCTACACCTACCCTACACCTACCCTACACCTACCCTACACCTACCCTACACCTACCCTACACCTACCCTACACCTACCCTACACCTACCCTACACCTACCCTACACCTACCCTACACCTACCCTACACCTACCCTACACCTACCCTACACCTACCCTACACCTACCCTACACCTAAATCAAATCAAATCTTTATTTCTTTGCAAACATGGGTAATTTGTACATAGATGTTCTTTTTTACATAATAAAGTCCTCCATATTCTACCGTCACATGGGCATGCAAATATTATTCATTTTAAAATTAAATCAAATTAAAATACAATACGAATAAAAATAAATGCCAAATCACAAGAAATTATAAATGTCAAATTTAGTTAAATAAATGTTAAGTTTAAATGTCGTACTGGTTACGTTAGTAAAATTTATCACAACAATGTCAAAACAAAATAATAAGTATGTCAATCAGTATACTTGGTAGCAGCTTTAACAATAATAAAATAAGTCAAACAGTCAACGATTCGTCATTAAGGAAGTCGTCAACTTTGTAATAACATTTTTCTATTAATATTTCGGTTAGTGCCCTTTTAAATTTTATTACAGTCATATTTTTTATTACATTAGGTACTTTATTATAAATGCGCGGGGCAATACCAAAAAAACTTTTCTGCATTAGCGCAGTTTTACATTTTACATGACACACTTGGTTTAGATATTGAGACCGTATTGGATTTCTTCTAACTTCCGACAATTTTTTAAATAATTTTGGATTGTTTTTTACAAACAAAGCTGTTTCCAAAATATATAAGGACGGAAAAGTTAAAATTCTTAATGATTTAAAATAGGGAAGACAGCTATCTGTTGGTTTTAGACCTGACATTGACCTTATACATCTCCTCTGCACTCTAAATACCAGTTCCCTATCCGTAGACTGCCCCCAGAAAATAATACCATACCTCAGAACAGAAGCAACTAGTCCGTGGTAGGCTGTTTGAAGAGCCTGACTGTTGACTCTTTTTGATAGTTGAAAGAGAGCATATGCAGATTTGCTAAGTTTTTTGCAAACGACTTCAATATGAGGTTTCCAAGTAAGTTTGCTGTCGATCACAATACCTAAGAACTTTGCCTCATTTGCTTCCTCAACATGACAGCCTTGGTAATCAATATGAACATTTGGGTATTCACTACGTTGATGAAAATGCATTATTTTTGTCTTATTTATGTTTATTACTAAATTATTATGATGTAACCAATTTATTATGTTTTGTAAAGTGGTACCTATGTCTTGCTCGTAATCATTTTTATTTGTACACTTGATTACAGCTGTACTGTCATCCGCAAAAAGAACCATTTTATTTGTTGTTACTTTCGGCAGATCGTTGATATATATTAAAAAAAGTGGCGGTCCAAGTACACTACCTTGTGGTACACCATATTTTATATTCCTTGGTTTAGATACATATATTGTCTCTAATTTACTCTTTGGACAAATTCTAGAAACTTCTACGCATTGCAGTCTATCTCTCAAGTACGATTCTACCAGCTGTAGGATGTTCCCTCTTACACCATAACTATTTAGCTTGTGTAACAGAATCTCATGGTCCACATAGTCAAAAGCCTTGGTCATATCAGTATAAATCGCACATACTGGATTTCTATTATCTACAGATGACATGATGTTAGTTAATAGGTCAAAGAGTGCCATATTAACTGTAGTATTCTTACGGAACCCCTTTTGTTCTTTACAAAATAATTTATTTTTTTCGAAGTATGCGTAAAGAGAATTATAGATGACCTTCTCAATAATTTTTGAAAAAATTGGAATTTTTGCAATAGGTCTATAGTTTTTTAAATTTGTTTTGTCATCTCTTTTATACAAAGGCTTTATTATAACTTTTTTTAGGCTGTCTGGAAATATACCATCAGTAATACACAAGTTGATTATATGCACTAATGGTGGTGCTATTACGTCTTTGGTGAATTTTATGACCTTAGTAGAAACGCCATCGTATCCAACAGTACTTGTGTTTTTTAGGGTGGAAATAATTTTTATTATGTCGTCGATTGTAACAGGTTGCATAAACAAGGAATTTAATGTCTGATTATTAAAATTAATAATATTCAAAGTCATGTCAGTTTTTAAATTATTTTCAATGTCATCAATAAAATCATTATTAAATTCGTTTGCAATGTCTGCGGGGTGTGTAAATGACAAATTATCTCTATTAATACACATGATAGACTCCTGTGGCAAACATAATTTGGTTTTATTTATTATTTGCCAGGTAGCTTTCGATTTATTTTGGGCGTTGTTTATGTAATAATTATTTTGTGCTTTTTGTGTTAGCTTGATAATTTTTCTATAAAGCTTTGTATAGTTTTTAAGAACTTTTTTTTTTACTGAGTCAGAGTTTAATCTATATTCCCAAAGTAACTGTCTTTGTTTCTTACTGCATATTTTTATTCCTCGAGATATCCACTTTGTTTCCTTATTTGTCTTAATAGTTATAATTTTTTCCGGAAAACATAATTTGTATAAAAGAGAGAAATCGTCCATGAAACTGTCAAAAGCTTTGTTTGCGTCTATAGAATCAAAAACTTGTATAAATGATAGAGAGTTAAGATCTGTTTTAAAAGTTTTTAAATTATTCAAGCTTATGTCCTGCTTTTTAATTTTCCAATACTGTAGTTTACAAGTTTTGTTAATAGGTACTTTAAGTATTTGAGACGTATGATCTGAAAGGACCAGATCTTTAACTTCAGCTTTGCAGTTTTTTCTGTAGTTGTGCGCAAAGTTGTCAATACAAGTGTTGCTACTTAACCTTGTAGGAGTATAAAGCGCTAGTTTTAGATTGTATTTCATAAGAAAATACTCAAATTCTAATGTAGTCTTGTTTTTTTTTAAAACATCAATATTAAAATCACCACACATGACGATTTTTTTATCTGAAGATATACAAACTTTACTCAAAATATTATCTAATTTTTCATAAAAAACTTCATAATTAGGTTTAGGAATTCTATATACACAAACAATAACAATTTTATAAGATAATAACTCTACAGCGCAACATTCAAAAATCCCTGCAACTGATTGTTTTGCTATATTGGGTATTTCTTTAAATTGCAATCCTGCCCTAACAAAAATACACACACCTCCCCTCTTAGTATTTCTGGAAAAAAAAGTGGCTGGACAAAAATTTGGAATGTGCACTAAATCTTCATAACCCATTTGTATAAAATGTTCTGTTACACAAATAACATCTATAATAGTTCCTTTTTCAGATAATTCCAGCAGCTTTACAGTTAGGATATCTGATTTATTTATTAGTCCTGCTATGTTCTGATGTAGAATATTAAGGTAGTTAAAGAAAAAACGGAGAATTGACTTGTGATTCTGCACAAAAACTATTTTGATTTTAGAGAAAAACTATTTTGATTTGGGAGACAGTCAACTTCTGAGTGCGTAGCAGTCAGATCGCTTAGGTTAAATATAAGGTCTCGTAAATCTGATACAACAATCTCTAAACCACGATTATTCAAGGTTCCATACTTTTTATTATAGGTTTTATATTCATAAGGGAGATTAAGATTAGAATCTAACAAATACGCATAGAATACGCATAGTTACATGTATTTATATCTAAGTAAAGAAGGTTATTAAAAGTTTCTACGCGGCTGTTAAACATAATGTTGGAATCTGTCATATATCTATAGGTTGGTAAACAAATAATAAAGTTTGTGTGATTTAATGGTAGCAATTTTTCTCTAACAAACATAACAAGCTGTAAATAGTTATGCGTTTTACGAAAGTCTTCCTCGCCAATATAAATAACGCAATAGTCCGAAAATGTAAAGTGTTGTACTTTGCTTTCAATATGTTCAAGTAATTGCCATATTCCACATGTAGGTTTGCGATAGTGACAGATTTCAAAGTCACATATTTTTTTCCTTTCAGCAAGTGTATATAATCTATTAAAAGTTTCGCTGCTGATAAGGCATATTTTATGCTTTGTTGAGGATTGTTCTACATCATTTTCAGCTCGTATCTTTTCACTGGTTTTAGATAAGCTTACGTTGCTGCTACCGTGTGTGATTATATTAGTGTTCGTAGGGGACGAGTGGTTTCTTTCTATGGTTTGTGTTTGTTTTGTTTTTTTTAAAGGTGTTATTATGGATTCATTTTCTTTAATTTTTCCTGGACTGTCGTTGGCTACTTCGTCATTTTGCATAATGCCAATTAATTGCCTATTATTTCCCACAGGCGTTGATTTGCTGTTTTGGTTTATTTTCCACTTGCGCCCTGAGCGCGGAGTCATGTTATTTATGTCAGTAATATTTATTTCCTTGTAAGCATTTATTATTTTGATGTATTTTTGTGTATCTGTTTTTAGCCTAAAATTTTCCGAATTTAAATTTTCGATTTCCTGATGAGCACTTTGTAAATCATTGGACAGCTGTTTGTTTTTTTCCTGAAGTTCGAAAAGTATTTGGCTGGTATTTAGCGATGTATTAGGTAGACTCATCATTGTCGTATCAAAAAGAGCAGAACTATCCGCAGTCAAATCACGTAATGAACTCGTCCTGAATAATTTACGGTTGCGGTAAGTTATGTTATCATCCATAATTATGGCTTAATTTTTTTTTTTTTCTACCAAATAGTTTTTTTCCTTATTTATATGGTAACACCAAGCAAAACTTTCACCCTCTGGTGACTCGTTTTTTTTTGTTTGTCTACTCACCACTTGGGGGCGTTTTGGCGGTAGTTGTAAAATAATCCGAAGAGTCCAAAGTCCAATATTTAAAAAACAATTGCAAAAACGGTATTAATGTTTTGGTAATTTATGTATATCACCAAAAATGTTATAAAACTGCACTTAAAGTAGTCATTTCTCCGTAATGTTCTGCGATAAGATGTTATATTGTCTTCACGTACACATAATTATTGTTTAAGCACCGTTTTTCACTAGAATGTTATTGTTTTCATAAAGTCATCGTATTTGCTTTTTCACCTGTTGTAAATTGTCACCAATAATGTCACTTGTTAATTATAGTTCTTACACTCCATCTAACCACTCTTTAAACTATTTAGGCAACAATTAATATTATTTCTGAATTAGAAATACGCCGCTCATGTAAACAGTACGAGTGTTGCCACCTACCCTACACCTACCCTACACCTACCCTACACCTACCCTACACCTACCCTACACCTACCCTACACCTACCCTACACCTACCCTACACCTACCCTACACCTACCCTACACCTACCCTACACCTACCCTACACCTACCCTACACCTACCCTACACCTACCCTACACCTACCCTACACCTACCCTACACCTACCCTACACCTACCCTACACCTACCCTACACCTACCCTACACCTACCCTACACCTACCCTACACCTACCCTACACCTACCCTACACCTACCCTACACCTACCCTACACCTACCCTACACCTACCCTACACCTACCCTACACCTACCCTACACCTACCCTACACCTACCCTACACCTACCCTACACCTACCCTACACCTACCCTACACCTACCCTACACCTACCCTACACCTACCCTACACCTACCCTACACCTACCCTACACCTACCCTACACCTACCCTACACCTACCCTACACCTACCCTACACCTACCCTACACCTACCCTACACCTACCCTACACCTACCCTACACCTACCCTACACCTACCCTACACCTACCCTAAACTTTGTTCCAAAAAACATAACCCTAATTTTTGATTGTCGTCGCCAGGCACTGAGTTTCGCTTCACCCACTCAACCTTCGTTACGCTACGGAGGTCGCCGGGATCCCTACGCTGCCTGGTCCACTCCCACCGGACAGGTTTCGACGACCGATATTATGTAGGGGCGGTTGGGGAGAGGAGGGGTGAAGGGGGGGAGAGTGGGGAGTTTTGAAAAATGATTCCAACTAAAGCATTGCCCCTTTTATATTAATCTGAAAAAAGAAATGTTCCAAGTCTCTCAACTTCCGAGATCTGCTTAAAGGGGGGAAGAGGGGGGGCCAGGGGGTCAACTTTGAAAAATGGATTTTACTTTTCCGAGTGTCCTCTAAACGAATCCGTAAAAAAAAACAAAAAAAAAGATTAGCCAAAACGGGGGGGGAGGGGGGAGAAGGGGGGCAAAGGGGTCAACTTTGAAAAATGGTTTGTTTGTGACTATAGCATTGCCCCTTTATATGAATATGAAAAAAGAAATGTTCCAAGTCTCTCAACTTCCGAGATCCGCTTAAAGGGGGTGAGAAGGGGGGGCGAGGGGGTCAACTTTGAAAAATGGTTTTTACTTTTCCGAGCCTCCTCTAAACGAATCCGTAAAAAAACAGAATACGGGTACCTTAGTTTCCGAGATACGATAGAGGGGGGGAGGATGGGGGGGGAAAAGGGGAGGTTTGGCACTTTTCCCATACTCACGAGAGTTACTTGTTAACGAATCTGTCAAAATATACCCACCTCCCCCTCCACCATCTGGGAGAACAATTATGTCAGTGAGTGGTAATGCAGTTTTATATAATATAAACTAGTATTTGCTTGGTGCGCGAACTGCAAGCAGCTCGCGGCTTTGTCGTGTTTTTGAGAAGTATTCCTTAACCTACCCTACACCTACCCCACACCTACCCTACACCTACCCTACACCTACCCTACACCTACCCTACACCTACCCTACACCTACCCTACACCTACCCTACACCTACCCTACACCTACCCTACACCTACCCTACACCTACCCTACACCTACCCTACACCTACCCTACACCTACCCTACACCTACCCTACACCTACCCTACACCTACCCTACACCTACCCTACACCTACCCTACACCTACCCTACACCTACCCTACACCTACCCTACACCTACCCTACACCTACCCTACACCTACCCTACACCTACCCTACACCTACCCTACACCTACCCTACACCTACCCTACACCTACCCTACACCTACCCTACACCTACCCTACACCTACCCTACACCTACCCTACACCTACCCTACACCTACCCTACACCTACCCTACACCTACCCTACACCTACCCTACACCTACCCTACACCTACCCTACACCTACCCTACACCTACCCTACACCTACCCTACACCTACCCTACACCTATCCTACACCTACCCTACACCTACCCTACACCTACCCTACACCTACCCTACACCTACCCTACACCTACCCTACACCTACCCTACACCTACCCTACACCTACCCTACACCTACCCTACACCTACCCTACACCTACCCTACACCTACCCTACACCTACCCTACACCTACCCTACACCTACCCTACACCTACCCTACACCTACCCTACACCTACCCTACACCTACCCTACACCTACCCTACACCTACCCTACACCTACCCTACACCTACCCTACACCTACCCTACACCTACCCTACACCTACCCTACACCTACCCTACACCTACCCTACACCTACCCTACACCTACCCCATATGGGGAAAGGGGGGAAAGGGGGGCAAGGGGGTCAACTTTGAAAAATGGTTTGTTTGTGACTTAAGCATTGCCCCTTTATATGAATCTGAAAAAAGAAATGTTCCAAATGTTCCAACTTTCGAGATCCGCTTAAAGGGGGGCAGAAGGGGGGCGAGGGGGTCAATTTTGAAAAATGGTTTTTACTTTTCCGAGCCTCCTCTAAACGATTCCGTAAAAAAAAACAAAAAAAAAAGATTTGCCAAAACGGGGGGGGGGGGGTGAAGGGGGGCAAGGGGGTCAACTTTGAAAAATGGTTCGTTTGTGACTATAGCATTGCCCCTTTATATGAATCTGAAAAAAGAAATGTTCCAAATGTTCCAACTTTCGAGATCCGCTTAAAGGGGGGGAGAAGGGGGGCGAGGGGGTCAATTTTGAAAAATGGTTTTTACTTTTCCGAGCCTCCTCTAAACGAATCCGTAAAAAACAAAAAATACGGGTACCTTAGTTTCCGAGATACGATAGAGGGGGGGAGGAGGGGGGGGGGAAAGGGGAGGTTTGGCACTTTTCCCATACTCGCGAGAGTTACTAATTTACGAATCTGTCAAAATATACCCACCTTCCCCTCCACCATCTGGGAGAACAATTATGTCAATGAGTGAGTGAGTCAGTGAGTCAGTGAGTGGTAATCCAGCTTTATATATTATAATTTTACAAAGGTGCAAGCAGGTGACACTAAATTCGTCTCACTCTGTATTAAAATTAATCTTACCAAATATTCAAATGGAAAATGATTGCATTTGTAGATTCGTTACAGGTGTTTTTTTTTAAATTATGCCTACTTTCCCTAAGTACTTGTAAGTACTTGGAACCGTAATCTAATTTTAGATTGAAGCATGAATGAAGAAATAGATTCTTTTGTCTTACCCGTAGCTTGGAAGCTGACTGATAAACCAGTTGACAAGAACATCGTTAAATATAAGTGGATTTTTACAATTGAACGAGACTCAGAAGGGAACATTACGCGTTACAAGGCGAGGTTGGTAGCGAAGGGTTTTACCCAAAAATATGGTGAAGATTTCCATGAAACTTTTTCACCGGTCATTCGTCATTGTTCTATCAGATTGTTATTATCTCTGGCTGTGGAAATGAATCTTACGATTGATCATTTAGATGTACAATCAGCATTCCTAAATGGAGATTTATATGCAACAACCGGAAGGTTTCATATGTCCTGGGAGTGAAAACAAAGTTTATAGACTACAAAAGGCTGTTTATGGGTTGAAGCAAGCATCGCAATCCTTGTACCAAAAGGTAAAAGATGTGTTACTTTCTTTGGGATACGATCAATGTAAACAAGAGGACTGCATCTTCACTAAGAGATCTGGTGAGTCAATTGTTTTTATTGCTCTGTATATTGACGATTTTTTTGTCTTCTATAACGACAAACGTCTAGTTGAGACTTTGAAAAGCTCTCTGTTAAAGGTTTTTAAACTTTAAGACTTAGGACCGGTACGAAATATGTTAGGTATTAAAGTAGAACGTGATGCAACTTCCATTAAACTTAGTCAGAAAAACCGGCCAAGTGCAAGTCGGGCCACGCGCAGTAATTGGGTTCCGAAGTTGCATAATAATGCGGACTAAGAAGAGGGTTTTGTTGTTGTTACATGAACATTAAAACGATTTCAGCGACAAACAATGTCTAAAAACGGGCCCATCTATATGCTCGCGTTTGACCACTATCTCGCCGGATGGTAAGCGATGATGAGGTCTACGGTGAAGCACGCTTGCCTAGAATTAACTTATTCACTCTTGACGTAAACTAAAGAAGGTCTAACTGGTAACAGAGGCCTTAGTGCGAGTTTTTATTCACGCTCAATCGCGTTAACGTAAACTACAATTTGTATTGAAACTGGATAAGCGCCGTCTGGTGACGGCAAGACAAAACCTCTTTTTTGTATACATTTTGACATAAGAGATCGTTTACGATATCACTAGTGAGTACGTTAAAAAACTCGCACTAAGCACACTGAAGAAGGAGTTATAAAATCCAACTTCGCAACTGAAGTTAGAAAAATGTTATCTATTTGAGTACCACTGCGGTTGCGAATTGCGAAAGGAGCAGATACGAGCGCGCGTTAGAGCCACGGGGAATGGTATGGTTCGTTCCTGGATCCTTGCACGCACGCTCCTTGTTTATTTTTATTTTAGAATTTGAAAAATTTCGTATGTAATCTGCGGTATTCACTATTTTGTTCTGGAAAGTTTTACGCTACTCAATTAGTGATGTAGTCGGGTCGAATATTGACTTTATAGATGGATAAGGAAAAGTTCATAAGCATAAATTTACTTTGTTTAACAACGTTGTTTAAGTAATTTTTCAATGGCATTTGTACAACATTTTTACTGTTTCAAGTACATTGTATAAGTTGGTCGACTATTAATCGTATACTTGTAAAGCCTACTTATCTGTGATCGTTTTCCTTTTAAATTCGTTATATTTACTACTACTGTGATTTTTTACACATAGCCAAGAGCAATCATTTCGCTGGAAGGGGGTCAGGGACACTTGACTCTAACATAAATTTGCAATTTGAAGCTTAATTTTACGCAAACGGATCTCTGAATCGAAAAATGGTTGTAAAAAATCCATCTCCACTTTACGTCTATAGGAGGAAAAAATAAAAAAAAAAAAATTATTCGTGATTTCATTTTACCACTTTTTCGGAATTATTAATATATATATCCATGCTAAATTATAGCTTAGTATATAGATTCTCTGAGCTAAACTGCGGACGGACAGACGGACAGAGCGAAACTATAAGGGTTCCTTGTTGACTTCGGAACCCTAAAAATCGGATTGACAAGTTGTTAGATCGTATTGGCATGCCAGACTGCAAGTCTGTAAAGTTTGCCATGATAACTAACATTAGTTCTGTCTGTGAGAGTACTTATAATGCTACGAGTAACAATGTAACGAAGTTTCCGTACCAAGAGTTAATTGGTAGTCTAATGTATTTATGTGTAACTACTCGCCACATTTCGTTTGCCGTGTCATACTTAAGTAAATTCAACAGTTGTTATACGGAATTCCATTGGATTCAAGCTAAGCTTATACTGAGATACCTTAAAGGTACAAAACAAAAGGCTTTAGTATTTAACAAATTGAATGAAGGTCCCATTCTTGAGGGATTTTCTGATGCGGACTGGGCTTCAGACCTTGATCGGAAATCATATACTGATTATGTGTTTAAATATGGCGGCAATTCAGTATCTTGGGGTAGCTACAAACAGTCGTGCACATCGCTTTCGTCCACCGAGGTGGAGTATTGTAGCTTAAGCGAAGCGAGCATAGAAGCGGTGTTCCTGCAAGCTTTAATTAAGGAATTGTTAAAGACTACTAGTTGTAAAATAGTAATGTATTGTGATATTCAATCTGCTATACAGCTTTCTTAATAAGATTTCATTACTTAGATATATAATTGCTAGGTTTAACGTTGAAATTGTATACATCCCTACGAATGAGATGATAGCAGATGTGTTCACCAAGCCCCTGGGCTATGTCAAGCACGAGGTGTTCACTCGTCAGCTTGGTGTCATGATGTCACTATGTCCACGTTATAGGCGGGTGTTGGAGTATAACGCTGGCCATTTTTATGAAGGCTTTCTTTTGAATTCAGTACTCTCTGTCAGTGCTGTCTCTGTCTATCTGTTTAGTTCTGTGATCTGCTTAAACTATATGTCATGTGTTTGTAAAATAATATATTAAAATGATTTTACATTATTCCACTGCATACGTATTGCTTATTTATACAACCTAGTAAAATAATCTTCTAAAACAATAAGAAAATGATCAAAAAAACATCGTTTTAGGCTTACATCAAGGCTGGCCGATAGATCCAACCCATGGGGAAATCAGGATGTATCCCCTTAGGTTAAGACATCGTGTGTGGGCAGGTAGGTGGGTACAATCGTGAAACTGAAATCACACAAATTATTCGATGCACTGAGTATATTCAAATAGACACAAGTTACATTCTTGCTTACTAACATTACGGATCAACACTGATTCTACAACGTTTTAGCTCCAAGGCGGTCAGTACTCAACTGCCATATTCTGCTGTCCCTACTACGCAAGCGGTTAGAAAAAGCGCGCCAATGCGTAGTTGTTCTTGCTTGCCGCCAGATGGCGTGCTTGCGATTTGTTTTGACGTCCGTACTATTGACTAAACCCGAATTACGTAGGCTACTGCCAGAGGACTCAAAAAAAACCGAATTTATTTAAACTAATTTATTTTAATAAAGAAAATTACAATTATTGGCAAATCAAGTTGACCCGATCGATGGTAGATACAAAATGCGCGGCCTCGGTCACGTAGACGGTGTCTTCGGGCCTCGTGTTCTGTGTCAGCAGTTTCCGCTCGTAGCAACTGGGTCGATGATGCGCGTGCGTTGTGTGCCTCGTGCCCTTGTGTCAGCGCTTTACTTAGGAGTGATGCGCGTAACACCCGACATATATATATATATATATATTGTTTGTTTATTATTGAATCAAAATTATTTAAAAGTCAGCATACCTACCCTTAAAACTTTTTTCCTATTTTATTTTTGCGTCATCATCATCAGCCTTATAAAGTTCCCACTGCTGGGACACAGGCATTTTCTCTGTGAGAGAGGTAATCGGCCTTAATCCACCACGCGGGCCCAGTGCGGGTTGGTGAATGTCACATGTCTTCGAATTTTTGGTTCTAGGACATGCCGGTTTTCTCACGAGGTTTTCCTTCACCGTTTTAAGAGCAGTGGTGATGAAATAATTTACACAAAGTAAAGCGCCTGCCTGGGTTCGAACTCACGACATACGGCACGTAAGTCGGGGCTGTTACCACTGGGCCGCCACTGCACTCTTAGTTTTGCGTGTGTAGTCTCAATTCGTGTATGGTCATGTATTAAACAAAATACAATTTTACGCGACTTTCTTTTTCAACATAGCTCTATACCTGTAACCAGTCATATCCCCTTCTCTTACATTCCTGAAAAGTAGTGGAATAAATGGAGCAATATTTGTTGATTTTATTACAAAGATGACTGCCGTATCATAGAAATGACTCCAAACCAGTGCCGTCCTGCAACTTTGAGTAAGGCAAACTCTATAGCGTTAGCGCCTAACACGAGAGCTGGTATCATACTTAAGCGAGATGTGTTTACGCATAATCACATGAAGCACAAAAAGTTGCCTTACAGAAAGAACCTTACAATCCCTAAAAAGACTGACTGTAGGATATCTATAGGGTTTGAGGGACATGACCTTCAGGACAGTGCCCTTTTAAGATGAATAAGGTGAGTCTTGGATGCACCCCCACAGTACGTAAGTATGGACTGGCGCAGAGCGTAGTAGCGTAGCGTAGCGTGGTCTTTAGTGTAGTGTAGTCAGCTGAGTGTCTCAATTTATTGTAAACATAAATAAGTTTTCTAACCCGTGCAGTAATACCATCACTATGAGACTTCTAATTTAATAAGCCCAGGGGCTGTATCTTGGGATTTGTACCCCAAGATATTTAATTGTTTCCGATCTCGCCAGCGAAGGGCTGGAACACTGTGCATTGTGCGAGTTTGTGTTGAGAACAAGAATGAGCTTTCAGGATAATAAATAAATAACTTTATTTAATAACTTTATTTACTTAATAAAACATACAAATGCATGGATTCCCTGAATCCTGTGCTAGGGGATTGTCATGTGTTACAGGAGCCAGTGCCATCTTCCGGGGAGGAATACAATTTATTTTTATGCAGATTAACAGAGTAAAATTAAAACTAAGGTACCTACATATTCAAACTAATAATAAAATAAAAATTAAATAAAATCAAAGTCCGGCGCGAATGTGTTTGTCTGTGAGTGTGTGAGCAAGTGTATTTGTGTGTGTGTGTGTGCAAGTATGTGATAATGTGTCTACGTCATCATCATCATCATCATATCAGCCGAAAGACGTCCACTGCTGGAGATAGGCCTCCCCCAAGCGTCGCCACATTGACCGGTCCCGTGCGTCCCGCAACCAGCGGATTCCTGCAACCTTCACCAGGTCATCGGTCCACCTGGTGGGAGGCCTTCCAACGCAACGTCTTCCGGTTCGCGGTCGCCATTCCAGAACCTTTCTGCCCTATCGGCCATCCGTTCTGCGAGCAATGTGCCCTGCCCACTACCACTTAAGTTTGGCAATTCTTCGGGCTATGTCGGTAACCCTGGTTCTCTTACGGATCTCAACATTTCTGATTCGATCACGCAAGGAAACGCCGAGCATAGCCCTCTCCATTGCCCTTTGAGTGACTGTAAGCTTTCTGATAAGGCCCATTGTTAGCGACCACGTCTCAGAGCCATATGTCATCACTGGCAACACACACTGGTCATAGACTTTTGTCTTGAGACACTGTGGTAAGTTTGACGAGAAGACACCGCGCAACTTCCCGAATGCTGCCCAGCCGAGTCGGATTCGACGGTTGACCTCTTTCTCGAAATTGGCCCTACCCAACTGGATCGCTTGTCCCAGGTAGACATAGTTGTCCACAACTCTCGAAGTTGTAGAGTCTCCAACCTTGATAGGAATGGGTGTAACATGGGCATTTAACATCACCTTGGTTTTCTCCATTTTCATTTTCAGACCCACTCTTTCGGAAGCTCTACTGAGGTCATCGAGCATTGTACTGAGGCTCTCCATGGTCTCAGCCATGACCACTATGTCGTCGGCAAACCGAAGGTGAGTGATGTACTCGCCATTAACGTTGATGCCTAGGCCGCTCCAGTCCAGAACCTTGAATACATCCTCCAGCGCAGCAGTGAACAGTTTCGGAGAAATGACGTCTCCCTGTCTCACGCCACGCTGGAGAAGGATTGGTTCCGAGGTCTGATCCTGTGTCTACGTGTATTGTACTAATGGAAGGATTTGTCTCACGAGATGGTTACTAGTATTTGCTCTCGTTTCTTCGTAGCTGAGGGACAATAAACATTTTTTTTTTCTCGGGTCGGAAAATCCTCATTGGATATCCTCCGCCCTGGGGAGGGCGAAGGGGTCTGTCAGACTCGTACTGACTAAAAACCACCCCGGTGTTCCATCTCAAACCTACGCTGGGGGTCGCGGGAACAACGATACTTCCGCAACCCCCGGCTAGTGCCGGCCCGCCTCTGCGGGCCACTACCTCGGGTTGCGGGGGGAGTGAGGTGTTGGACACCCCCCGTGACGTCTAAGTGGGGCGCGCGTGGAACACTACACACCACCACCTCGGGTCCTGATGTGTGGGGGGGGGCGACGGACGTCCCCGAGTCCGTCACCCCTGGACCCAATTAGGGGGGCTGGAAAAGGGCGTTGTCCGCCCTTCGCCGACGCCCGGCGCAACTGCTGCGGATCGGGTTAGCGGATGAAATCTCCCTCTCCCTCTCCGCAGCCTCCTTCTGCGAGACGACCGTTTCGCATAAGGATACCACCGCGTCCCAGGACTCCTCGCTGCCGACCATAGACTCGACTACGGCCGGCAGCGACAGGTCACTGGCTACTTCAGAGATGAGGGCACGGCGTGGCTCCTCCCAAGCAGCACACTCAGCCAGCGTATGCCACACCGTGTCCCGGCAGTCGACGCAGTGATGACACTGGGCGTCCGGCTCCCTGTTTATGCGACACAGACTTAAGGCTTTGTTTGACTTTATGCACAGTAAGTCTGTAAATTGCGAGGTTCTTGTTAACCCTATTGTAAATTTGGGAGCTTTGGGTACGATAGTGACGTCGAGCTAGTGCAGAACGACACTGGGCCGATTCACAAACAGGCAAGCCAATTCGTCGACAGGTAAGGTTTTTATCAAGTGGCATAATGGAATAACTGCGCAGGACAGTGCGGAGGATATAAAGTTATCTCACCGTAAGAACCTGAGCATCGGAGTAAAGCTGTGCTGTGAGGTAGTCCCTTTTACGGAAATGCATGACTTTGAGAACCGCCCGCTGAGCTCGTTCCACCCTAAGCATCACGGTTTTGAAAGTCTCGCCCCATACTGGTATGCAATTCAATGTCAGCCGAATTTCTGAGTTCCTTCAATAAGTACATTAGTTTTCGAAGCCGGGATACTATCCGTATGAGAGCAGTAGTGGCCCAGTGATATCGGCCGCGACTCACCAGTCTAGGTCGTGGGTTCGTACCCAAGCAGGCGCTTTACTTTGTGTAAATTATTTCATCACCACTGCTCTCAAAACGGTGAAGGAAAACATCGAGAGGAAACCGGCTTGTCCTAGAACCAAAAATTCGAAGAAATGTGACATCCCCCAACCCGCACTGGGCCCGCGTGGTGGATTACAGCCCATCCCGTCACACAGAGAGGAGGCCTGTGTCCTAGCAGTGGGAACATTAAAAGACTGAATTTTTTTAGAGTCTGTAGGTGGTTCAGGTGAGTTAGGTGAGTGATACTGGACTACTTTTGTCTTGGATATGTTGAGGGTCAGCAGATTAGTAGAAAGACAGTCCATAACAGTTCACAAAGTGAGTTCAGTTCTGTGCTTAGCTTTGACCCAGTCCCTATTGTATATCTGCAGAGCTGTGTCATCCTCATAGGTAAAAATGTCGCACTGGATGAGGCGCAATAGACAGAGATCATTAATGTATATTTGGAGTATAAGTGTAATCGCGTCTGGGGCGGGTAAAGTAACGGTTTGCAAGGAAAAGGTGGTTTTTGACAAATTACGAGTAATAATAACAAAGAAAGCTACTCAGCTAGCTTATTAATAAAATAAAAATCAAATTTATGAACATTGCCTAAGGACACTTAATAATAGTGATTTATTCACATTCCGGAAAATAATCGTTTTATTTGCGACTCCATGCATAGTTGAGATACACAAGAGAGTGGAATATAGTGTTTTGTGGAGTTATTTCAGGGACAACCTTGATTTATGCGCGGAACCTCGGAGGTCGGTGACAACCCTATCTATTACCGGTTATAAAGCGTGCCTATGTGTGTCTGAATAATCTATTAAGTAGACAATCTAAAATGCATGCTTTGGCCTCCTATAATTAATAAATAAATAATCGCTTTAATATAAAAAGTACCGAGATTTTTTCATTTTGCAAAAAAAATGGACCTTTTTGTTTAGTAAAAGAATTTTGTGTTATAAATAACGAATTCTATATTTATCGTTTAGATTTATTGTGTCTTCCTGGTGTCACATTGAACATATTTATTGACTCAGTCACACCCACTTCATGATCTACGATTGCTTTGCACCATTATTATAAATTAGAAACATCGGGTAATCAGTTCAGCTGCCAACCAACAAGGTTGGCTGAACTGATTACACGACGCCTCGCTAATATTAACAAATAAAAATGTATAACGTGTTGTGTGTGTCGCTTTTTTATAAATCGTTAATCGAAAGAAAAGCGTTGTCAGAATTGATTACTAGTTTCAGTCAAATCAGTAGTATGTGAAAAGTTTCTTCACTTTAGTGAGCGTGTTAGTTAAGAGGTTATTATTGTAGGGTTGTCACCCCGCTAGCACCCACTAGGATGACGTACAGCGTAATACGCTCACACATCGTTACACTACATTAGCAGTCATACATATGCATGCGATGTGCAATATCGTAGTTTTATCACAACACCAGCGCGTCGCCAGAGGACTGACCTATTAATTAGTCGTTAGCTGTGAGCTACTAATAACATGGAACATTGTGTTTACTATGGTGTTGTTGCACTCTAGCTAGCATAGGGTCAATATGCGTTATATTTGTATGATAATACGAGTATATTGCTAGACAAAAATGAGAATATTAGAGGATGTTTGTAAGTGGCGCCAGGGACAGAAATTTTGAAAGTGAATCGTTTGTCCTGGTGTGGACATGGGATGAGAAAGGATGGAACGCATGTTACTGAAACAGTAATGAATATAAATGTTGGATGAATGAAGAGGAGATGAAGGCCATAGAAAAGATGGATGGACTGTGCGAGGCATATGAAAAAAAACAAAGTCAGTGATAGAGTAACAGATGACAGGACGCTATGGAGGAAGAAAACGCGATGCCCAACCACAAGTAACACGGGACAACGGTAGGAAGACGATGAGATGATGGATGCTTGGAAGAATTATATTAGTGGTCAAGCCCATAAGAACGTGATAGTTTAAAATACAGACAAAAAAATCTAAAGTTGGGACTGTGCCGCTTTGGATAAAGCTGTGAGATCATGTGATACGTCAAAATAAATGTTTGTTATTAATACGTTCCTGTTAATCAGTGTCCCACGACTAGCTCAGTTGATTACCTATGTTTGACTTAGCCAACTTAAATCTAGACAATTTACAACCACGCAAAGCTCTACTTAGTTCTTGTCTGTACAAATTACTATCAATTATCCAAAGCTCTATTTCTACTAGAAATTACTTGAGATTTTAATTGCATTGCTCCTCTCATCCTCTAATCCCCTAGTAGCTGGAGCAGAGCAAGCGAGAACGATGCAATAACAAACTCTTCTGTAGTTCATTGTCTATCTAGTTCGTAATGTCATTAGTTAGGGTAATTTGTTCCAACTGTCGTAAAGCTATTCAAGAATAAAAACTTTTTTATTAATTGACTACAGTCGATAATGGCAACACATTAAATTGACAACATTCGGCCGAGGTTACCGACCTAGCGCGAGCGGGTAAAGACATCCCACGTCTGCTTTGTTTTAAGGGATAACTTTATGATTAAATCTAATTTGCATAAGCGATGTGATGCCTGCCCAATTCATTTATGTTAAAGTACTCTGCACTTACCATGCGATTTGGATGTGCATTGACAGGTATTGAATTATTTCATGAACGTCATCTGTATTAATATTAATTAAAATCCTTAAAATTATGATAAGAGAAACTGCAGTAGGTACCATAACAATGTGTTATGTGTGTACACATAATGTACCGCACATGTGTTTTCTTTTTTTTAAACGCTCGTGATTGGAAAGATTCTAAATTAAAACTCCACAAATAGAAAATTTGAATTAAGAATCGGTATGGTTAGCAAGTTTTTACAGATGAGGCTGTTTGTCTTTTATTGTGTTTTCATTGAGCGTGTCTGCTCTAAGCCCGCATGTTTTCAACGCTAGGGTTGTTTCACAGCGAGAACATAAAGCATGTTAGGGCCGCCAGTGAAGTTTTTTACAAACACCGTTTTTAGTTGTATAGAAGTTTGTTAAGATTTGTTGTTATTTACTCGCTCTCGCTACGGCTACAGTCGCAGGATGTAAACTCATCTCCACCCTCTGTCTGGAAGCTTTTGTTTTTAAATTGTCTCACTTTATCTGTGTGTGTGTGTGGGAGATTTGTGCTTTGTTTTGACTAAGTTTGTATTTACACAAATAATATTAAGATGAATGTTTGTTGGGTGTCAGTTCGAGGGTTGGCACAGTTTGTTCTTGATGAGACTGCCGCGTCTCTTTACTTTATGAAAGGCTAAGTTCAAAGACATATAACATGATTACATTACCTGTGTGAAGTATATCTTATTTAAGAATTCTAGTTGAAAACTACGACAACTCGTAACATCTGCGACCCGAACCTTTATAGTTCATGGCCATTATTTACATTTGACATAAATCTGGTTTATTATTGAGGTAAAATAAGAATAACTTGATACAAAAACTGCATAAAAACATACTTGACGAGTCTGATGGTCAACTAGACGAGGCTCTATAGAGGTGAAGGAAGATGTTTTTGTAAACAAACACAAACAACCAGATTGCCTAAGTTTCATTATAATCAAATAGATAAGTATCTAATAACATTTGGCTTCTTATGTGTTCGGCTTTTATAACGACCATAGGATCCCTTATTGAATGGCGTCTATACACTTACCCTTTTGACAAAAGGTTTTACCTTTCTGTAGGTCAAGAGATCTGACGTAAGACTTGATAAAGGGTCGCAGAGGTACTCGCATAGCTTACACGATGCTTTAGTATCTACTTGGAAGCTGCCCTAACAATATGTGACACGTCAATATCTTCAACTTTGTCTCATTAGATTTGGAACTGTGTCATCTCCTGGCAACGGAGTTTTTGTAGGGTTGAGGTACTTGTGAGTCTGATTGCTGGCACGTGTTACTTTGAAACGATCGGGCTTTTTTCTCTTGTTGTCTTACAAATAATTATTTTTATAAAGAAGATACAGCATCCAGATCTAGAACTTGCCAATTTATATACGTATGAGATTGATAACCGATATACAGTGTAAGTTTGTTGTCTAGCGCTTCTAAGGGCAAAATATTTAAATAACACCTTTAGAAGCAATTCCTTTAGAAGCATGTTCAGTCCATTCAGTTACTTCCTGAAATATCACCAAGCCCTGTGTGTTTAACGATTTTTCATGAATATGCCTGACACTTTATAAGCACGCCGACGCGCTTTAACATGAGGCGTACCTGGCTTGGGTCGACGCTTGATCTCGCAATTCGAATTCGCTCAGAAGAAGAAGGCATTCAACAGGGCTGTCAAGTCCTGCAAGTTGGTGTTGCGAAGGGCTCGGTTCGACCACATTGGCCGAATAGGGACCAAACTTGCTTCATACGGGTCGGTACTCTCAGCAACTTTATTCTTGCTGCACATTAACGATCTGCTAAAACCTGCAAACCTACCTACTTTTGGTTATCCAGACGACAGCACTGTTGCTGAGAGATACTTGTCCAACGCTTGTGCTACCGGGCCTCGGACCTAGTCTCTCCAGGAGGCCATGGTGGAGCGTTTGAACATGTCCTTGCAGGCAGTCTCCGAATGGGGCGATGTCAATCTGGTCAGGTTTAATGCTGCTAAAACCCAAGCGTGTCTTTTGTCGCTAAAAACAGCCAATTTAACCCGGCTCCAACAACTCCGAGATGTGACCGTGCCAATAACTGACCTTCTTGAGCTTCTTGGTGTTACGTTGACATCGACTCTCAATTTTGGCTCATATATTGAAGCAAATGCTCAGGTGGCTGCCAAAAATCTGGGGATCCTTACGAAGGTGAGAAGGTTGCCACGATTAACCAATAACTTTCATTTCATTGATAACGATTTTACGACCTATAATTGCCCCAAGTGGTCTGGTCTCTATTTGACCTTACTTTGACTACGAAACCGAATCCTACAATCAGTATCAGTAGTGAGGCAAAAGCTCAGCTGGCTGCAAAAATGCTGGGGATCCTTGCAAAGGTGAGAAGGTACTTCACGGCAGAACAGCTGCTCAGACTGTATCAAGCGCAAGTTTGATCATGCATGGATTACTGTTCTCATCTCTGGAACGGATCTGCCGACTACCAGCTTGATGCTATAGAGTCGATCGAAAAGCGGGCCAAGAGGCTCATCGGCGATTAGGCGCTGGTTAAGTCAAAGCTCCAGAGCCTTGAACATTGTCACCGAGTTGCCAGCTTAACAGTTTTTTATCGGATACATTTCGGGGAGTGTGCGATGGAATTGCATGATCTAATTCCGCCGAGCCCGTTTCATCATCGGACTACCAGACGTCGATGACGCATCGCCGTACGTCATGGTGGACATCCCAACCATACGCACTAAACGTTTTGAGAATACTTTTACTAAGCGTACACCTAAGAAGTGAAATTCCCTGCCAAGTCTGTGTTTCCCGATAGCTACAATCTAGGGGTCTTTAAGTCAAGAGTGAATGGGTTACTTCTAGGCAAGCGTGAACAATACATAGGTCGTTAATGTTGACACTCGTAGTTCTAGGAAAAGCGGGCTTCTCTAAAATTACCTACCTCCTGTGGTGTGCGGTTTGCATGCAACATGGCAAACTGTAATAAACATGGCCCACTGCCATTAGCCGTAGGTGCTCAATATAGCGCGCAAAAAGTGTCGCTGAAAATTATAACGATCGATTTAACGCGGATTTGCCATGTCACTGTTTTTATTATTACAGGAATTTCTAAGCATATTGGCAATTATGGTTTCGAGAAATAGCTATTATGTTACCCACAAACAAATAAAGTTTTGGAACAGAGTAATGCTGTCCATAGGTTTGTTTGTTTTCAAAATTATGTTCAATGCTTTTCGCTTTGGTCGACTAGTGGCAAGATGAGATTGGTGAGCTGCTTGGATTCGATCCCTTGGTTGGGCAATTTTCCAATAGAAAACAGTACAATAGTACAGTAGAATCTCAATTTACCATCCTTAACCCATTTAAAATTGCTGCTTTTTACATAATCCGCCGTGTCTGTTACAGCTCATTCTTCCTTACCTAACAACTACGAGTATTACCGCGAAGTTCATCGAATCTCCTGACTCCTCTGAAGTATCGCGTCTGCTCCACGTGACGCGTCTTCAATCTCCGCATCATCCGCGGTATCCCTCCGCCCCCGCATTTGGGAACACTCCCCCGCACTCAACTATAGCTCATCTTAATGAAGGCACAGAAGGTCCAGTACGAACTAAGTCCTCCAAACTCCAAGGAACTGTGTGGTAAGTTGGGGCAGAATCCATGCAAGTTTTATATCATCATCATCATCATCACTTCAGTACACAGACTTCCATTGCTGAGAGGCCTCCCACACACACAGAATATCTCAACTTTAGAATTATGTTCATTGTGAACACACAGTGAACTAATGGTTATCAGGTGGTAATGCTCATTGCTAGAACTAACGTTACCCACATTTTAGAATTTTTGATCTTAGGCCATACCAGTTTCTTAAGGACTTTATGTCGAATTTTTGTTCTATGGCCATGCCGGTTTCTTCAGGATTTTTTGTCGCATGAACCTTTTGCCGTTACCCGTATTATGCCGGCGCGTGTCAGTGCATACGTTGACGCGTCTCGAGTTTGTCTCCATTTATAGATTAGGCAAAATGGTCGGTGCTAACTCACTAACTTATGCGTGTTGGGTTTTGGGCCGGAGTGGCACACGCGGGCGATCGAGTGACTCAAATGTCATGCAAGCCGTGTCATTAAATGGGTCAGTTCGAGGAATCTGCTTGCATATAATTTTAGTAAGAGAAAAGAAAGAACATTGGGTAATAATAAAGACAAATTAAAGGAACATCTACATTCTTGTCTCATCCAACACCTCGAAATATACGCGTCTGGCAATACATTGGGAATAAAGAGTACCTATACAGACAATATAGCTCCTCTTTTTACAAATCGAGGGGAGCCCTAGACAGATAAATCTTGAAACATATTATCATACATCAAGAAAGTTTTCTTAAAGTAAGAATGGTCGGCCCCAGGAGCTCCGTGAAACAATCGTATATGTTTGAGAGTTATTTGTTCGGTGCACGTTTAAATTCATTTAAATCTCAATCGGTCGCTAAATCTGTTTCAAATTGTATTTCATAAAGTGTTACGACTTCGTGTGGAATGGAACTCACATCGAGATAGAAGTGTTTAAAACAGAGCTTCTGGCTGTGAATAATTATAAGGATGAATCCTTGTGTTTACCTTCATAATAATAATAAGGATCTATTATTTTATTCAGGAATGTATGTGGTTGTTCGTCCACCCTAACATACGTCACGTGAGGCCGTAGTAATGTTAAGGGTGTGACAGTACATGAAAATATATGATAAGTTAGAGGACCTACTAAGACCTTAAAGCCTAACAGTCCTTACGACCCTAAGCCCTATAAGCCCTACAGCCCTAACCTACCATATACCCAGTGTGTGATAAATAAATATATAGATAAGTTCAGGATGTCTGCACCATGCGACCTAAGGTTACAGGCGGATAGTGGGATCTCCTGCCGTCTGTAACCTGTAACCTGGAATTCCTATTCCAGGTTCGGGAAGGGTACACTCACTGCCAGTCCAGCAGACTCACAGGACTGATCAGAGATGGCTCAAGGTGTCTTGGCCACAGCGAGGGGTAATGAGAAAAGAATATTAATTCTAATCTGATTTATTTACAATATTGTACAGCTTAAATACTATTTCGTCTTAATACACACTAATGCACAAATGTGTTTGTGTCCTATGCGTGTAGGATGCAACCACACAGTATTTTATCTGGGCCGCGCGTCAGCCGGGCCGAGTGCTGAGTCAATGTCCAAAGGTAACATTGAACAGTGGTAGCAATATTTTGTATATGAAAAAAACAGAAATCCAACGATCTCTTTTATTCGGGAAGTTGGGCGTTTTAGTGGATAGTGTTAAATTACATGAAGAATGTATATTTTATTGCTTGTATAATTTCAAAGGTTGTCAATTGAATTATAATGTTAACATTTTTACGAGTGAATATAACAACAATTCGCGGCTTGCCCACACGAGCGCTAATGGCGACCGCTGTAATAACTAAGGAGTTATTGAACGCGACCGAATCAAATAAAACTAATTTATGGTTTCCGTGAGGTTTGCCGCCAACCGCCGCGCTGACGTAAATATGGCGCGAAACTGTTTAGTCTGTACCTCAGGGCCACAGAGCTGCGGAGACCGATGGGGACCGCGTGACTTACTGGCAGATGCGTCACATTGACTCACATTCTACTGTTATATTTTTATGGTAGTCATTTTCTGTAATTTATGGGATATTTTGTCTGAGAAAATATTCGATTGATGAAATTTATTTTGTGCTTCTTTATTGGAATCTTGGCCCTGAACGCTAACTGGCGGTCACATCCGCTGTGGTTTCATCTTAGCGCTGGCATTGTGACGGACGTTTGAAATTAATGATATACATTTAATTTAGTTTCGTTTTTATTTTATTTATGATCGGCTTGCGCTTGACCACCATCTCACCTGATGGTAAGCGATGATGTGGTCGACGATGAAGCACGCTTGCCTAGTCTTTAAGTCAAGAGTGAAGAAACCAGGTGGTAGCTATCAGGAAATACAGACTCAAGCAGGGCATTCCACTCCTTAGCTGTACGCATAATGAAAGTATTCCCAAAATTTTTCGTACGTTTTGGTGGGATGTCCACGATGTACCAATGACGCATCGCCGTACCACTTATAGTCCGATAATGGATCGGGCTAGGAGGAATTAGTTCATGAAAGTAACCGATAAAAACCGACAGGCTGGCAACTCGGCGACGATGTTCAAGGCCCTGGAGCCTAGATGCAACCAGTACCTCATAGCCAATAAGCCTCTTGGCCCGTTTTTTATCGACTTGAGTGTATCCAGCTGGTACTTTTTTTTTTTTTTTTTATTGTTTATAGGCTTGTGCTTGACCAATATCTCACCTGATGGTAAGCGATGATGTAGTCGACGATGGAGCACGCTTGCCTAGAAGAAACCCATTCACTCTTGACTTGAAAACCCCTAGATTGTAGCTATCGGGAAACACAGATTTCGGCAGGGAATTCCACTCTTTAGCTGTACGCATAATAAAAGTGTCCCCAAAACGTCCCTGATATGAGAGCCTCCATGTACTCCATGCATGATCGAACTTGCGATTGATACAAGTTGAGCAACTGTTTTGGCGTGAAGTACCGTGGCACCTTCGCGAGGATCCCTCAATGAATGGTCTAAATTTGTTTGTCGATGTCAACGTAACGCCAAGTAGCTCTAGATTTCGTTCGTTCACGTTATCGGCACGGTAAAACCTCGGAAAGAAGGAGCCAGGTGGAATTTTAGCGGAAAAAAAAAACGCCTGGGTCTTAGCGACATTGAACCTGACCAGACTGGCATCGCCCCAGTCGGAGACTGCGTTCAAGGATAGATTTAAGCGCCCAACCATGACCTCCCGGAGAGATCGGATTGACTGGTAGAATCATCATCATCACCATCATCATCTTCCTGCCCTTGTCCCATGTTACTTGGGGACGGTGCAACACGTTTTATTCTTCCAATCATACCGTCCTGACCCCGTCACGCTATCACTGACTCCCTTCTCTTTCATATCACTTCTCACACAGTCCATCCATCTTGTTTTCTTTGGCCGTCCCCTCCCTCTCCATCCATCCACATTTATATTCATAACACTTTTAGTAACATGCGTTTGATCCGCAAATTCAATCGTTGACAGCCTACAAACTCTCACCAGTGGCTCCAAGTATCTGTCTTGCACGCAGCGGCCACGCCCCGGTAACCACGTCGGCTCGTGGGCCAAACCTGGTAGAGGGGGGGCTTAAGTGTTTCGGCACTCAAGTCTTGCAGTTGCTCCCTGCATAGTGCACAGGATCTGTCTCGGCCGCTCCACCATCGGATCCACCATCGGTGGCGAGGCAGTCAGGCATAGTAAAAGGCCGTAAGGGCGGCGGTAGGAGACATATAGTTACCGTCCGGCCAGATACTGGATGGCGGGTGAACCACCAGCAATAGCATTCCCAAGGGTCAGGTGGCGTCAGGCTGGCGGCCGACTGTAAAAAATTTGCCAAATCACTTGCAACATGTTAGCTATGAATGAAATGCGCGATAGAATCAATTATTATTAATTTTAAATTTATGTTTTTGAAGTTTTTTTTATTTATTTTAAGGTAAACCAACAGCATTACATACAAAACAGTTTGTAGTAAACAATAAAAAAATAAAGGTGCTGGTATGTATGCCTATTACAGGTATATGCAGCTTACACCATTTGGTCAGAAACACTAAATTATTTAAAATATTAAAATACTAATCGAAACTAAATATCAAATAATAAAAATAACGTGTACCGCATAATGGCACTTTTTCCCTCAGGCAGTCTGCAATCCAATTGCACAGACCACTGGATAGACCAAATGAAGGAAGCTTACCAATAAGGCTTTCATGCCAGACCCAGTCGAAAGCTTTCGAGATGTCGAGCTTTAGCTTGCTGCCAAGCATTCGGCAATATTCCTGTCTCATACGAAAGGCGTTAAAGGCGTTTTAGGATCTGGAAAGTTCAGGCGCACAGGTTCTCAGAACAATTGCCGGAATCCTGTCGGGACCACATGCTTTGTTCACGTTAAGGTTGCGCAGCACCCTACGAACGTTATTTTGTTGGATGCGAATGTCCGACATACTCTTGGGCTGGTATCGGGTGGGTAGTGGCCGGATACAGACTTCACCAGACAACGGTTGGAACTACCCAAAGTTGAAGATACCGACATATGCAGCGGTCTGGATCTGTTGTCAGCAGAAGGTCTAAGCAATTGGATGTATGTGAATCAACATACCAGCTGGATGAGATTTAACGGAAGCGCAGACCTCTGATATTAGTGAGGTACACTTTGAGTAGAAGGGAGTGCTGCCGCTGTTCAAGTTTGATTTTTTCTGAGCCGCTACACCGAGTTTCGTACCGAAACACGGCTAGACCGCTTGGCGGTATGTCTTTGCCCAATGGGTGGTCGCAAGCTTTCGGCCGAAGCCTACCACCAGTTACTGTCACCTAATAAGCACCATCCGGGGACCACGTGTAGAGAATCGTAAGGGGTACTTTCCTACGGCCGTGGGTGATTCAGCCTCCAAAAGTTTGGGAATGTGGACCCCCTTTCTGTGAACTGTATCATACTGAGCTATTTATTTGATATATTTATTTATTTATATATGCATTATTGTAGGTACACCAAGATAAATTATAGAAAAGGAAACGTAAAACTAAAATACAAACAAAGGGCCTTATCGCATACCACGATCTCTTCCAGGCAACCTGGAATGGACAGTGATAGCCTGGACATGAAATGGGGTTGACATTGGTGTCACACATAACATTACGAATATTTACTTTGAATTTACAATCGTATTATAATAGATACATAAATACATACATATGTTATATAATAGATACATAAATACATACATACTCCAATATATTTTTAAGGCAATGAAAGTAAATGTTGACTAACGACAATCACAGTGAAAGGTAATGTTCTTTTACGAGTCTTTTAAATACAGGCAACGACTGGGCGCGTTTTATTGGGTCGGGCAATGCATTCCACAGATGAGCAGCTTGAGCATATACAGCAGTGCCTAACCCCATCATCATCATTTCAGACGAAAGACCTCCACTATTGTACATAGGTGTCCTCCAAGTGTCGCTATATCGACCGGTCCTGTTTATCTAGAGTCTAGCGGATTCCCGCCACCTTCACCAGGACTTCCAACGCTGCGTCTTCCGGTACGTGATCGTCACTCTGGAACTTTTCGGCCCGATTGACCATTTTCTTTCTGCGACCAATGTTCACTGCCTCTTAAGGTTGGCCATATTTCGAGCTAAACCTTGATCCTTCTTCGAATATCTTAATTTTTTATTCGATCAGGCAACTCCGAGCAAAGCCTTCTCTGATGGGTTCTGTGAATGACACCTAAGTAGTTAATTAATTGGCAGGTTAAGTTTCTCGTGTGAACGCTACACAAACACGGCCTCATTCCCAACCAATCTGTCGTGTTCCGTGAACTGTCAGCGAACAGCCTCCACGTCTGTATTTGACGCACCTCTGACGTAACTCCTTCACTTGGACTAATCAAAATTGTAGCGGCACCAGCGCCGCCACTTACGAACTAATGACATGACGTCACACAAATCCTGCATCGCGCAAGTAAAGTTTTCGGCGCGATTAGAACACATACAACAGTCCGACAACAACCGTCGGGCAGTTGCCCGGACCAGACACAACACCCGTCTGGTCGGAGGATCCTCCCTTTTCTATGGAGGTTTGTGGGACTTTACACCCTGTTCCACCTACCCCCAAACTGGTGACCCCGAACATGAACGTCAGCGCAGCCTTCGTGCAGAACAACTTCGTCGTGACGTCAGCATCACTTCCTCAAGCTTTCGAGCAGTGAGTCACACAGCCAGCCAGTACCCAGGGCATCTACGGGGGTACCCTGACCACCAGCATGCAGCGGACGCGCGCTGCTGGTCATCACCCTCAGCTTCTTCCATCACCGCTCCGACCCACTGGAGCCAGCAGCACTGTCCCGACTCACTGGGACACCATCATCACCACTCCGAACCACTGGAGCCAGCAACACTGTCCCGACTCACTGGGACACCATCATCACCACTCCGAACCACTGGAGCCAGCAACACTATCCCGACTCACTGGGATATCTTCACCCCGACTCACTGGGGCACAACCGCATACAGTTCCGACTCACCGCGAACTCTGCGACTTCCGGTTCCGACTCACGGGAACCAACCTTCCACTGGCCAGGCACGCATCACAAGATGTACGGACGACTCAACCTGCTATCGACCTCCGGTCTCCGGAGGGGAGTGATGTAGCGGCACCAGCGCCGCCACTTACGAACTAATGACATGACGTCACACAAATCCTGCATCGCGCAAGTAAAGTTTTCGGCGCGATTAGAACACATACAACAGTCCGACAACAACCGTCGGGCAGTTGCCCGGACCAGACACAACACCCGTCTGGTCGGAGGATCCTCCCTTTTCTATGGAGGTTTGTGGGACTTTACACCCTGTTCCACCTACCCCCAAAAAATCATAAATTAACCTTTTGCTGATACTAAGTGCCTACTTATGAAGTCTAGTAGTTCGAGAAAAGCAAAGGATCGGGTATTGTGACGCACCTAAGAAGACTGTTTGTCTAGAGTCTACTATGTATGTAGGTTTGAAAAAGCACGGACAGTATTTATACTTCACGATTATAAATAGAGCTTCGATTTACAAAAACCGTCCGTTACTGACCACTTTGTTGATTTACAATTTACTCGTACTTACACCCACGTGCGCCAAGAACTTAACTCAGAGTTATTTGCTAACACGAGGTTAAATAATGAATATGTTATATATAATTGGCCAGGTTAGCTTACAGACTCGGAGTTACTAAGAATTTAAGAAAAACCAGGGTGTGGCAAGCGAGCCTTACTCAATTATTTCGTTGACGGTATTCGCAACACCGACGTATAATGAGCGATTTAAAGAGAAAATGAAATAGAGACAGAAAAGACGCGCCCTTTGAAGTCACTAGACGTTTAACTCCAAATTATGGTAATCATAAATTCTCCGCACACCACTCGACGCTGAGTTCTGTTTGAGTAGACACAGTTCAGAGGCGCCGTCTGATTCGCGTCAACATCGACACTGGTGCCAATCTGTCACTGTGATAACACGCAGCTGATTAGCTGTCACACGACTCACGAGAGAGCACCAACTAGAAAATAACCATATCTTGTTAATATTTATAGAAATACTAGCTGTACCACGCGGCTTCGCTTCCGTCATCTACCCTACCTACCTTACATGGCCTACATACATGATTGTGGGGTTTCGCAGCGCACGCAACGGAAGCTCTCAAAAAGTAATATTTTTCCGGTTTTCGCAACATTTTTCATTGATGCTTCTCTCCTATTTGTCGTAGCGTGATGTTAAATAGCTCCTCGATAAATGGACTATCCAACACAAAAATATTTTTCAATTCCAACCAGTAGTTCCTGAGATTACCGCATTCAAACAAACAAACAAACTCTTCAGCTTTATAATATTAATTATAATATTAATAATTAATAATTTAGTGTAGATTAGATTCTGCTCGCGCCTTCGCCCGTGCCTTTGGCAGTGTTTTATCATTCCGTTGAAACACACTAACGGGATAATAATTATCCTATGTTTTTTCCAGGGTCTTAATTTATCTCCATACCAAATTTCATCTAAATCACTTCAGCGGTTTAATCGAGAAAAGGCCCCAGACAGACAGAGTTACTTTCGCTTTTATAGTATGGATTAGTATATTTAAGATAGTTCTGTCTGGAACATTCGAAGGCACGGGGGCCCAGGTATCTGAACAATGTAGTTCAAACATAAAACTATGAGCGAGTTCATTAAATGTAGGTAAGTCTCGAGTTGCGAGAGACTTCACTTGCAAAGTTTCTGTACTGAGGAGCATTCAAGTGATCTGAAGTGAGTCTATAAATGTTTCAATAAAATGAGTACTTATTTGTTTATTAAAAGCAACTAGACTTTTGTAAGGTTAACATTTACTAGAGCAATATAATAACTAGCTTTTCCCGGGGCTTCGCCCCCGTTTTTGGGATAAAAACATCTCAATTCTCTATTCTTTATTGCGCACTTTAATGTATAAGTTGGTAGGGATATAATTATATTATATTATTATTATTATATTATTTATTTATATTATTATTAATATATTGTTAGTGTAGACTAGGTCTTTCCCGTGGTATCTATCTTGTATCCCGTAGAAATTGTGTATTAATTTTCTCAAATTTTCCGGTAGCAGGTAACAGTATCCTTCCATCAGTAAATGAATTTTCATGATAGGCCCATGGTTCATGGTCCTGCACTTCCAGAGATTACCGTTTATAAACACAATAAAACAAATGTTACACAACTTTCCCTCTTTGTGATATTAGTTTAGATGTATTGTAAATATCATCATTTCAGCGTATAGACGTGAATTGTTAGATACTACGAGGCATCCGTCACCGTACTATGAACAAACTCGCTCTAACAATAACATATTGTTTCCACCTATCTAACAACAGCCTTTCAATTGTAAGTTTACAAATAAATGATGATTTGTCATACGGTATTCTAAATATGACTGTATGAGTCGAAAATAGTGGAAATATATCAAATAAACATGTGAAAAGATGTGTTTACCAAATAGAGGGCATCTGAACATAAATGTAGCTTTTACCTACAGCTTTTCAAATTCTTTAGAAAATGTGCCGTAACTTAGTAGGCGAGTTCTACACAATTTTGAAGAGTTATTCTATTTTTGTGGATCTTTGATAGCATACAATATGGCACGGATTTCGTTCACTTTTATATTGATTTTAATGGAGCTGGCGAACCACTCTCATCTAATGAAATTACTATATTTCATTGAATTTATTTCACAATCATAAGAGTGAGGGATCGCGGCGAGATTAAGGAGATGGAAAGCGAATTTACTTTTTGCAATTCGTAAAGCTTTCTTGGAAAAATGGATTTAAGTCGTTCAAGATAGACATAATAAAATAAAAAAGGGTAGGGCAATATGTTATTACTCGGCGGTATTTAAGTTTATTGAAGTAATATTGCTGTGACTCCCTGAAGGGTTGTTACACATACAACTGATTGTATAGAGCTTTGCACGAAGCAAAAAAAGCGGAAATACTGCATCTTAAAGGACACAGCATTAACGTTTGTGCCACCCTTACTTGAACTTGTTCCATTTCTTTTAAAACTTGTAATCAGTTTTTGTATCCCTACCTACGTAATATTGTAACGACACATCAATTTTATTTCTACATTATTACATTTATCTAGTTTATCAGAGGAGATCTGAATCACATATTTATACGTATTGCTAGCGTTGTCAACCTTCTACATTTCTTACAAAGTGTAGTGAGGTCTGTATTGTTTACAAAGTGGTATCATTTGTAAGTTCTTAAGGCCGCCGCAAAGCGCGCCACCGTCGCGGCGGTTCGACACGCGATTTACAGCCTACCCCCGCTTCGCTAACAGCTCACCTAACTGTGATATTAGTTTCTTCCCGCGGTCTGAGCGCAATACTCTTTGTTTGTGTTCGAGCTCTGATAGGGCTGGCTCCTGGTTCAAATACTACAACTGTGCGTTGTGTTTAGACATTGAAATGTTAACTAGAGAAAAGGGGCTTTAGGTTTTACTACTTTAGTGTTTGTAATAGGATTGTGATATTTTATTATTTGTACCAAAAGCAGACTAAATATTCCAAGGCTTTTAGGAGTAAGTTATATAAGTAGGAGTAGAATGAGCAATCAGGAGGCTAATGAAACGAAAATACTTAAGTAGGTATCTAAAATGGACCAAATATTTATTTTTTGCATAAATAAAATGCTATTTTGAGCAACAAAACATTTGTAAAAGCTCTTCTGTCAGCATTGAACAATAACGACGTTCCTCCAGCACAAGGCCCGTTTCCTCCATCAACACTGCTAATGCTCCGGAGATTTATCTCGAACATTAATATTGGAGAAATACCTTGATATCGAATAAATAACAAACGCGCGTACTTTGATAGCTGCTAACACAACACGGGCCCATTAGCGGTGGCTTCACAGCCAACCATAGAGAATTAACACTCTTCGACTGAATGCCGAGTTATCTGAATATACATACATCTATATGACTCTTTGATAATAGATTTATACAATGTTTGAGTGTTGTCGTTTGAATAAATCGTGGTTTCACACTACAGAAACAGTTCTGAAGATTTATTCAATGTCTAAGAAGTTTCAGGTTTCAACGTAACTATCAAGGAATTGGCTGTCAACTTATTAAACCTTTGTAGTGTAGTTTAGTGCTTTAGTTTGGCTGTTTTAATATGAAACATGGCAACATGGGCTTTGTACCTGCTTCTAAGAAGATGGATTCTTTTAATTGAAAGTGGTTTCTCAACCACTCTTGTTAAGGTAGGAGAGCCTGAAAAAACAAGTCCAAGATTTTCTTCTGTGCAAGTAAAAAATTGTTTCAAGTTCACGTATTGAAATGCTAACGTGTTTGTGTCTAGGTACAACTTGATCTTCTGCTTTTCGTGTGAGGATGTGGCCACCTCTGGTGTCACAGATAATTAAGCCACCTCGGGGAACCCTACAGGCCTCTGACTTGGCTATTTCAAACTCACATTAAACTATATAAATCCAGATTTCGTCGCTATGTTTTCCTTCACCGTTGCCTGTTGTCCAAGATAATCATTAAAGTACTTAAGCATTTGAAGAAGTCACATTGGTACTTGCCCGGATTTGAACCCACGGTTGTCACAAGTCTTAGCTACTGGGCCACCATGACACAAACAGATAAAACTAAAAAGCAGAGTGTTTCGCAAAGTAGTTCCACTAGAACGAGTGATCTATCACTTTGTTAACCCGCCACGGAAAAAGAGGGGTGTTATAAGTTTGACCTGTGAGTTTGTGTATTTGTGTACCTGTCTGTGGCATCATAGCTCCTAAACGGATGAACCGATTTGAATTTCGTTTTTGTTTGAAAGGTGACTTTTGATGGAAATCTGTTGAACCGTTCTAAAGTTAAGGGCCATTGTACTTTTTGAATCGGGGTTTTTTCGCAAGATATCCTGTCTACTAGATAAATTACGTAGCGTGAAATAAAAATATATCGGGGTTTTTTAGTACATTATGGTACAAGTGTGCAATGTTCGTGATAACCGCTGAGGCGCCATTGAGACCCGAGCCGTAGGTGAGGGTCTTAAGAGAGCCGAGGACGGTAATCATCAATACACACGTGTATCATACGACGTTTTTCAACACACTTGTGAAGAAAATAATACAAAAAAATCATCTTCAACAGTAAAAAACGAGTTGTGATTTTTTTTTCACAATGGCGGGCAAAATTAATCAGTTTTCCTATTCGCGCGCATTTGACAATGGCGATCGGCCATAGACTTAAAGCAGAATAAAAGAATAAGTTTTCTTTTTTTTGGTTTTTCGTGGAAAGTGTTTTAGCCACGTACAAAATAGGGAATTACAATTTTTCTTAATTACAGAGCAAATAAAATTTATACTTGAGTGAAAGTTTTATTTATGCAGCACGTACAAGTTGAAATTATCTATTTAAATACGAAGTTGCATGAAATGAGCAAGCAATAGGTACATTAATTTATTTGTACTATTGAGCACGATCTTTTTTGTATCGAAACTTTTTTAAGAACAAAGCAACTCAACCAATAAATTAAAAAAAAACTCTATAACTCACTTGTGAATAATTGCAATGAAAAAGTCACAGTTTGATAACAGGTATCATTATGTGCCTAATTGCGGTGAAATTAGAGCCACTTTATGAGCAAGTGTGTTGAAAAAAAATTTGTTTTTTTTTATATCGGAACACTTAAGCGTCCAGAGGGCCTCGTGCAAATTTATATGGAATAGTTATGTTTTTCATTATGAACACCAGACGCCACTTATTCCGTGGCCGTAGTGCGAGCGTATATAATTCAAATTCAAATTAATTTATTTCGGATAACTTAATCCATACAGTTCGATTGAATGAAACATTTAAAAAAAATACAAATTGAAACACAAATTAAAATACAAATTACATAAAATCAAAAAACATTCACCTTCAAATTACCCGCCTAATAAAGGATCTCCACAGCGGAGAGGAGATCCTATCAGCAACCGTCTTCAGAATTCCGTTGCAGCTGCCACGCATTCTGCAGATCAGGGAGACAGTTTTTTTACGGATGACGACTAATAATTTGATAATGACTCGATGGCAATAACGTAAACGTATTTTTTTTATGGAATCTGGATCAGCGCCGTTTGCTGAAAAAAGAGTTTAACACAAATTGGTCTACATGATTTTACATAAGCGAACGTTTAATTTAATGCACCGTCAATTAAATACGCATTGAAGTTTACGTTAACGAGATCGGACAAGTATAAAGCATACACTAAGAATTTAGAGGCTTGCCACACTGAGCAATCTGAAGAAGAACCGAGTGAGAGATCTCCGTCAGCATCACCAAGCATGACTTTTATACTAACCAAAAAGAATGTTGATCGAAAAATAGATTTGACGCAAAAAAAGTAATGCGACGATCATTTGTATTAGCATAAGCCCTAAGCATAGATCAAAGCCTTCATTGCGAAGGTAGGTATAAAATGTGCCTCAGTGCTCTTAACTTGGCTGAGCGTAAATAAAGAAAAGAAAGAAAAAGAAAGAAACTAGTTTATTTGGCACACACATACACACAATGTAGGTACAAATAAACGGGCACTTAATTTTAAAACAATTACATACATAGTGTGCCCCGCGGCGCTGCGCCAAAAAGGTCCAGGTCAGTAAAATGCCAGACAACTCAAATCCATTCAATTTAAAAATATTAAAGCTGCCTATTTGGGTAGGTGCTTACAAACCACCTTTTATTTTGTGTACAGATTATCTCGGTCCGCAACACTGTTAACAAGAAAAAAAGAAGGCTGCGAGAAAAACACTAAAAGACTTTGTTTAATTAAAGATTTTTTGCGAATTACCAAAGGTTTAATCAGATTTAAGGATTTTTAGGCAATTAAATCCAAAGTTGTTAAACGTTTATCTAGTCGTCGTGGACTTGTGAAAATTTTCTTAATTAAATTAATTCCATTAACAGTAGAACTTTATACAAGTACTGGGGTTGGGCGAGGGGGATTATTCTTAACATTTTACTCTCCTGAAATCATGGCTGACACGTTCGTAGGCGTGCTACGGGACTTCGTAGCGCGGTCTACGGAGCTACGCGCTACGAATCATTCATAGCGTAGCCTGTTGCCGGCGTCAGTTGGCGCGTCGCGCTCGCCCCAGCCGCTTGTGTCCTATGTCCCCTCGCGGCGTTGCTCCGGAACTTTACTCGACGAACATACGAGTCCTCTCTCGCGTGTGTTTCAGAATTTAGACTATAAATGCACAGTGAATGTTAAGTTAGTTTGTGGATTGTTAATGTTAAAAAACTAAAGTATAAAACGTTTTTAGTGTTGTTAGTCTGCAGTTTTAAACTTTGAAAAACTTTAATGTGAGTATTTTTTGAGTCTTTTCTTGTATCAATAAGGAATTTTCAGATATTTTACAGAATATTTAGCCTACTTAAAATAAGAATTGGGAACATATTTTTGCACTTAAACAAGCAAAAGCTTAACAAAACTTTAACATGTAGATGAAGACTGCAAATTAGAATGATTACTAAATCTAACTCAATAAGCCTCCGCTCCAAACGCACCAGGACCTGAGCTTTCCTCACTTATCTGCGAGTCACGCGAGTGTGACTATCTCAGATAAATGTGACACTTGTCTCGGCTGTGTGACATATATCACACATATTCACACTGTTCACACCATGCTCTCGCTAGGAAAACCTGGTATCGAGCGACTGATAACGTTATCAGTGTGTAATTAAAAAGCAACTTGTGATAATGCCTTCCATTTCGCGCTCGTTACTGATAGCGTTTTGGGAAGGACCTCACATTTATGTTACATTTGTCTGCGAGACTATTTACACACAGATAAAAGATGTTATAAAATAAGAATTCTGTTATAGTTGTTTGTTTATGTTGATGTTAAATTAGAGAGATGTGGTATTAGTAAATAAACGTATCGCACGACTCAAGAGGTCGCGCCTAGGGTAGTCCCATTCAGTCCTGGGTGACGGCTGGACGTTAATCTTGAGTTATGTGAGCTTACTGACAATTTGGTGGTTTAATATTAACTAACCCAAGGTTAAGTTTTAGTCAACACCATATTGAGCATTTTTTGGTAATGTTTTGCTATGTTTTACACAATTTTCTAAATTGACACAGACATATAAGTAGGCGAATTTATATATTTCAGCTAGGTTAGTAATATTTTTCATTCGATTCCGGGATGTTTGATAATCATAATATATATTCATATTCTTTATTGTACACAAAACAAACATATACAAATACAGAAGGACAACTTATGTAAAAACTTATCTATCATGTTTTTGTTACAAAAAACAGCCATTTCGTACAAAATCCAATAATATTTTGTACGAAATGACCGAAGAAAATGTCTGCTGAAAATGACAGCTGTTTTTTATATTTCAAGTTTGGTCTTATAGTAAAAGTTATCATGCGTGCTTTCACCCTCAGAAAAGGTTTATTGTGTTAGACACTACAAATAACCATATATAATATAATTGAAGGAAAGAAAAAGAGGAATCATGACTAAGGCTTCATTCTAATACCTATAGTACGAGTATCGTAGTTTAATTGAAATACACGTAAACTTAATGGACTTTCCCGAAAATGTTTATTGCATAATCTAAAAGATTTTTATCATTGGATTAGAAAAATGTATTGTATCTACTCTCATATCGTAATATTCGAATTATAAACTTCAAAACGAGTTTATATTGACATACTTTATAAACACAATACCGAAATTTAAAAATAGAATCCTATTATAACTCTTTTTATGGTTCCGTACCCAAAGGGTAAAAACGGGACCCTTTTACTAAGACGCCGCGGTCTGTCTGTCTGTCTGTTACCAGGCTGTATCTTTTGAACCGTGATAGCTAGACAGTTGGAATTTTCACAGATGATGTATTTCCGTTGCCGTTGAATTATTTAAGTGGGGCTCCCATACTACAAACATGTTTTTTTTGCGATAATTGTACGGAACCCTTCGTGCGCAAGTCCGACTCGCACTTGGCCGGTTTTCTCTAACAAAATAATGCTATATAATTTGTTTTTCTGTTACGATACAGGCCAAATCCAGGAAGTTATTATCACCGAATAATTTTTTGTAGTGGAAAGCTTATGCTGGGCGCGCCATATTTATAGTACCTATTATAAAAAGTTTTGATTCCAATTTTTTTATTCCAATTCCGCTTTAGCGTATGCGCGGTTAATGCGGTGATGTGCTAGGTTTTCGCGCCATTCATACGTTTTCGTATGAAGCTGCACATAACTAGGTATTAAAACATTCGTATGAGTGTATGTTTAAAAACCGAGCCGTGGGCGAGGTTTTTAAACATACACTCATGTTTTAATACCCCTTATTATGCACCGTTTATAAACTACTATTACTGTACTTATGAATAAATTGTATTATTGAAATATGGCGCATATTTTAAAAAGCGTTTTCTACTTACAAATCATTGTTAAAAATATTCTTAATTACAATTCATTGAGACAAACTCGCTTAATAATTTCGTAATGTTTACATGAGATTGCAATAAAGTATTTATCTTTCTCGGAATGTTGTTTGAGATAACACTGATGTTAAACACAAAATATGTATCATGCAGCTCACGTAATTATGGACATGGCGGTTGTTTTTGGGATTTTTATCAAACAAATCTTTTAAATTGTTAGCACACTGTTAAGCAGTTTGATTTTAAAATTCTCTAAGGGTCGGTTTCAGTATTGAGTAATTGGAGTTAAGAACTTATCAAACTATTCTTGGATGGATGCCAAAGTTTTAAAGGTTTTCACGCTAAAGTAAAGTTTGTAAAGTAAAAATCAACTTTAAATTCGGGAATCGAAGGCAAGGGTATAAATAATAATTTGAAACACGAAAGGTTACAGACAACAACAAAAAAAACAACAAAAAATGACCCCTTCTGAGAGACCGGAGTCCATATTAGGATACCCTGTGTGTATGAGTATGGGTGAGTGTTAGGCATAGCACGCACTGCAATTTTTATTCGCGCGATTTTTTTTCCGCCCATTCTGTGACCTATGGGAATGTATGAAGCTGCACGCATTACGGAAAAAAAATCGCGCTCAAATTGTACTAAAAAATTCGCGCGAATAAAAATCGCAGTGCGTGTTAAGCCTTACTCTGTCACGCTAGAAGAGCAGTGGTGGCCCATGGTAACGGCCGCGACTTACAAGTTGTAGGTCGTGGGTTCGAGCCCAGGCAGGCGCTTTACTTTTTGTAAATTATTTCATCACCACTGCTCTCAATAACGGTGAAAGAAAACATCGTGAAGAAACCGGCATGTCTTAGAACCATAAATTTGAAGACATTCACATTCACCAACATGCACTGGGCCCGCGTGGTGGATTACGGCCCATTCCCTCTCACAGAGAGGAGGCCTGCACGTACAACGGGTCCAAATGCGAGTCTAAGTGCGGAAAAGGGTCCATCTATCCTATCCTACTCTGTCACGCAAAATCTCTTGAACGAATTCGGATGATATTTGGCACACAGATAGTTTATAACCTGGATTAACACAACTTACTTTTTATACAGGTAATAAGTTTCCATGGGGGAATTTCGACATTCAAGCCGGCGGAACCGCGGGTGGCAGCTAGTGTAAAATAAAATTCCTCGAAGACTCTGTCGATTAAAATTGTGATCGACAGAAGCCGAGCTAGTGCACGGAATACCTACTAAAAATAACTGAACTGGAATGAAAGAATTGTTTTCTTGGATTAATATTCTATCTGAGAATAGAAGCTCTTTCGTAAAACCAGTATGAGAGTTTGGAAGAAATCGTACAGATTCTTACAAACTAATATAAAATTGAAAAATTCTTCTCAAAACTCTTCAGCGAATACGTAGGGAGGTCCAAAAGAATATTTCCTTAAAATTAAGTATTTCAAGCAAAATATGCCGCGAACCTGTAGTATAGAATCGTAAAAGATGGTGTTCTGTAGTTTTTGAAAACGCTTTTGGAAAAAATGGCATGAGTCTTTTCGTCTGCTTTTTATATATATATATATATATATATATATATATAATACCATAAACAAGCAAAGAGATTATTAGACAATGTAAATTCATTGATATGAGATCTAGAATCTATGTAACAATCCCGAACCCGATTTCTGAATCAAGAATTTGAAATTGAGTATTTTTCAAACTCTGCTTTAGTCTGAAAACCTGTTAAAATTATTTTTTTAAGTTTTGTTAGGATTGACTCGTTCTTAACTCCAAATAAAGAAACTGGCAATAAAAAGGTATCTGCTATTTTATCAAACTTGGTAGACAAATAATATTCCCACTCCCAGGTTACAAAGAAGGAAAAAAACTAATCCATTCGAGATCATAATAAAGTTCTTGTAATTCATTGATATTTCTTGAAGCACCTTCAATTAGCAGTAAATAAACAAAGTGCAGTGAAACGGAAAGTCAGCAAACTTAGCAGATGACCACTCGTCGGGGCGCATTGAGCTCAGCAGCACTTCAGATGAACCACTTTATTTAATTCTCTGATAGAATCACCTACTTCATAGTTAAGAAGTTTATTTAAATGCTTCTTTGGCTATAATAAAGTTTTCAATAACAAATATACGAGTAGTTCTATTTCTAAGCGTGGATGTCTTATGATGAGGTAGTTATTAGCCAATTAGAAGTACTCAAATCTAAATACGACTTTAACATTTACGTATTCCTGAAATATCAGACGTATTTTACTATGGGTACCGGGTCATAGAAAGTTGTTTCTCCTTTCTCAAATTAAAAGTGACAAAAACTGCTTTCGACAGTCCTATAATTACCGTTCAGTTGAGACTTCTTTTTATTTTTGAGTCGTTGAAAATATCTTCAATTATTTTAAACTAAGGTGGCCACGTTAATTGCAGCATGAGTGGCGCTCATTAGGTGCTCTGAAGTGCAGGTGTACGGGAACTTGGGACTCACATTGGATCAGATGTGTCTATAAACCCCATTTTGCCAAAAAGTCTTTGCGTTGGCAGACTATAGACCCATTAACCGACTTAAAGAAATGAAATGGATCACCCATAATATTGAAATCATACGTGATTATTTCCATCCACGATAATACTCGTAATATCCAACTGCTTTAGTTATCCTCATCTGCCGGAGATGGAGCAGATGAGAGAAAGCTAATAATGCACACACCACACAGCAGCCGGTGCCAAACTGGCAATAACTGCTATATCGGAACGATCTTCAAACGATCAAAACGTTCTCAACTCTTCGATGTTATTCTTAACGAATGAAAGGCGCTTTTCATATCTCTATTAATGGAACAGTACCGGATCTACTAAAAAGATTTGAAGGATACGTGCATAGCTATGAATGGAAATACATACTTACCGTTTATCACGGTAACCTTAAATGATTTATAATTATTCTTTAAAACGTTATACTAATCGGAAAGTTCCGTTCATGTATAACCTCACGCAACGCAGTACGTTATCCATCAGTAACATGTCAGCGTATTCTGACAAAGTCATTAATAAAACATTGATCGAGAGTGAAACCCAATGAATGGTGCCAGTGAGCAGATTGATGAGCCGGTGTGCTTCCCGTAATGATTCATCCACAAACATACATATTAATTAGTGCTCTTGATAATGTAGAGATACGTAGGATGGCGAATGGGCGTGGATGAAAAATAACTATAAATATGTTGTTATTTTCAACTTTTTAGTTAACTATTTTTTAGAATTAGATACATTTAAACATATACGTGTTTAATTTATATTTTTGCAATCACCTCTTAAAATCCATTATTTTCATACGCCACAACGTGTTAAAAAAAAAATCCCCAGAATATGGCAACCAAACTCCGGCATTTTTTCTTTTCCAAATTTTAATCTAGCCAGTGACACTGGCAGGGTTAAGACGAATCGATTGACGTAAAAATAATCAACATAGGCGAACGTGTTTGGTCTCTGGAACGCCACATAGGAACAAACATACATACATACTTACATACATAGGCTGATAAACACATTACCCTCCTTCGGCAGTTGGTTACAAATACACCTTGTTGAAAATGATTATTTTAATTTTATAACATACTGTCTTTGTAATGTTATGATATTTGCTTTGACCACATAGCACTGTACTTGTTGGTGTATTCCACCATAACACAAATCCATAACATGCTATACTGGCACAAAACAAACCCCCTGGCATCGATACCACACCGCGGGTAATAAGGGCGCGCCCAAACAAAGGGTCTTTCCGCGTGACCGGGGCAAATGTGACTCAAGCACAAACACGCTGAGGGTGACCCTCTCTAATTGCACGACAGATCACATCACGACCTGCAACCTCACGACTTACACCACCCATGAGGTACAGAAGACCCATCGACGGATTTGTCGAATCCAAAGTAAAAAATCTTTAAAATTGGGCTTGGTGCCTTCAACTGTTTTTATCGCTCATTGCCATGTGCTCTATGATAAAAACGCAGTTCCTGAAATTTTTGAAAATCTTATCATGGGATCACCACTATACTAGTTATTCCCACATGACCCGTTTTAGGGCTTAAAAATAGCCTATGTCACTCAGGAATAATGTAGCTTTCTACTGGTTAAAGATTTGTTTAAATCGGTCCATTAGTTTCGGAGCCTACCGGTACAAACAAACAAAAAATCATTCCTAATTACGATGGGTGCAACCGGAGGATCCAAAAAAATGCAAATTTATTTTAATAAACTAATTTATTACTGTATTACAAAGTATTGAAATTACGACTAATTATACTAAAGTGTCAATTGGTCGATGTCAGATCCAAAAGTGCCGCTCCACGTTTTTATGTTTCTATGGAAAGGTTCGATTGACGTCAATTGGTCACGTTATGCTGAGCTTGCGTTTCGTGCCCGTAGGTGCCGTGTGCAATGTATATGCAGGTATGCCGATGCAGCGATCTATTAAGGTTGACCATGCGTAACACCTCCCCCCGTAGAACAGCGAGTATCGATGGACTTGTTCAAGATGGTCGCTGGTAGACATCCAGGGTCAATCCTTATTTGGCTTGGGTTGATAGTGCGTGGTGGTGGGATTGCGTAGACGACTTCAGGGTTGCTGTTGAAGTTTTCTGTGATTTCTCTGGATGCTTTTCTTATGCGTAGCCGACGATAGATTAGAGTGGCGATGAGTGCGCATGTACCGGATAGTGCGAGGTACATGGGTATAGTAGTGTGGTAAATGACGGGATCGGTGACGTCATCTAAATGTACAGGCAGTTGCGTCGCTATCTCGTTGCTAAGCGTGTGAAGTTTTTGTAGATTTGGCGAATTTAGGATGAGCTTCGGATAATTTTCAGGCCTCGACTCGTTGTATAGGGGCATCTCAGTGATCTTCACGACATGTCCTTTGATGTGGTCGTCAGTGTTGGAGATGGTGAAGGCGGGTGTTCTCAGGTTACAGTTGTGGGGAATGATTGCCAAATAGCTGCCTCGTAGGGTCCGGTACTGTTCTTGACCGCAAGACATCTTCACTTTTGTTGGTACAGGAAAACTTAAGGTATAATGCTTGTCGTCCAGGGTTTCCAGGGCTTCGGTGGTGAGAGCTACGGGTGTCAGCTTGCAGCTGGGTTGAAGTTCTTGATGGACTATGAGATGCTGGATACAATCTGGTTTGCTCTGGATTTGTAGGTTGGCTGTTGACTCACAGAGATATATGGAGTTTACCTTCGGACATTCTGTCTCTATGTACCTAGAGTCTGAGCTAGAGAGTGCTACGAAAGGTGAGGGTGGTATAAGAGTTTCGTGGTTTCTGTTAGGAACAAGGGAAAGTTTGTACAAATTATATGTGGAGGAAACAACTATCGGGACTTTTATAACTACTACTATCTGCTTATTAGAATAGAAGTAACCTAGTTTAATTATTTCATAAAAATGCCTAATTTCTACGTCAAGGATTTCGTCATTAGCATATAAAATCCTTAATTTACCTAACATATACTTAATTTCATCTAAATTAAATAAAGAGTACGGGGTACTCGACGCACGAATAAATGTTAGGGTGTTCTCTAAACTTCGTAATTCTTCATAAAGATCTTCTACATTATCTCCTAAGATTAACAGATGTTGGGCCAGATGGGCGTATTTAATTAAATCTGTATCCCTATTAGCGTTACTTTCCAAAATTAAGTTTAGTGCTTTACTCATCTTATCTTGATTTGAAATCATACTATCTATTATTTGAGAGCTACGTGAAATAAATTTACTATTTAAACTAACATGGTTATTAATTTCTAATTCTAATTTATGCTCATTATTACGTAAGGTGTTTATGGCGTTTTCGTATTTAAGTGCATCGGTGTAGTCTAAATTACCAGAAATTGATTTTATTACAGAACCCAAACCGTCGATAAGGCCTCTTTTACTACGAGTTGATTCAAACATACTAATTTTACTAGTAATTAAATTGATTTTACTATTGAGATGTTTCAGATGAGGGTCGAATAGGAATAAGGTTTTATTGTTAACTAAGGGACTTAATTCAGCCATCTGTGTTTTTACCACTTCAATTTGAAGATGGATATTCTCTAAATCTATATGACTTAGGAAAGAATGGAAATGGGAAACGATCTTTGCCGCTCCTAATTTGAAGGGAAGTAGTCCTGGTCCATTGTCAAGTGATTCAACTGTTATCTCTTGTCCTTGGGCCGGATGTAGGGTCATCAGCCATAGTATTATCCTGTAACAAAGTGGGATCTTTAGGACTTCGCTTAAGGCGAGATTTTGCTACTGGACCGCGTTTCTTCTTCGTATAGATGTGGATTGGAAGATCTGCGAGTACAGTATCTTGCGTATAACGCGGGGCTAACTTCTGTCGAGACGCCATGGGATTGCGTACAAAGATTTGCTGGTCAGGGGTATAGTCCTTCTCGGGTTCTCTGTCCCTGTTACGGGTTTCAGCCAGTTGTGTCCTGTCATGTAAGGATGTCTGGTTAATAAGGTCGTATACTTGACCCATTCGTTTCCTATGGTCTTGTGAGTACTGTTGCAGTAAGTGTTCAGATAGGTCAATATCTATTGGGTCTCGAGGGTCAAAGTGTCCAGTTATCAAGTCCAAGGGTCTACATTTTGTGAAGCTATGGATCGAACTATTGTACGCTAAGATGGCATAAGGCATAAGATTAACGACTGGTTCATTTCGTCTCTCTAATTTCAATAACCTAAGATGTTCTAAAATGGTAGAATGGAATCTTTCTACTATGCCATTGTCGTTAGGGGAATGCGCTAATATTTTATGGTGAATAATTTTATGAGTTCGGTTGAATTCTAAGAAAATCTGATTTGTGAATTCAGGGCCTCCGTCCGTGACAATAGTCAATGGGACCCCATGGTGGGTGCAAAATACAAGTAGAGCTTGTACTACACTTAAAGCGGTGCTATCTCTAAGGTGATAAGCTTGTGCATACTTAGAGAAAGCGTCTACAATGGTAAGGAATTTCTCTGTTTGAGCTGTGAACAGATCTAGATGGATAATTTCAAAAGGTTTACTAGGGGGTGGTACAATGTTAAATCTTTGCTTGATGGGGTGACGGTCGTACTTAGCCTGACCACAGATAGTACACTCATTTATGTACTTGAAGATGTGTTCTTTCATCTTAGGCCAGTAGAATTTAGAAGATAAGGCTAAGTAACATTCAGTGATACCGCGATGATTTTTTAGCTTTTATAATGCTATATTATTATTGTATTAATGCCTGTTGTAATTATGTATGTATAACTTTATGTGCTCCACTTTTTGTGTTGAGGTGACAGGTTAAATAGAAACGATCAATTAGGACTGTAGTTTATTTGCGACTGAAAACTTCTCTGTCTCACGGGCGCAGCCGTGCGTCACCAACTATATTATATTTGCTGAGTTAGCTTGTACATATAATGTGTCCCTACAGTAGCCCCCTCCTTAAAGAAGAAAAAAAAAAAAAAAGGAACTTACACTAAGTATACTTTTTAAGAACAATACAAAAAAAATTTTTTTTTTTTTTTTTTTTTTTAACTACATGGTTTTTTATTTTTATGTCCAAACACTACTTTATCTTCATAATCCTATTTCTTCATGAAGAAGAAAACGACACATGTGACACCACACTATTCTTACAATTAATACACATCTGGATTACGGGGTATGGTCGGTGGTGGCACTGCTTGCACCTTAACGACTGGCAGACTCCAACCGGCCGCGACTGCTTCCTTTTGAAACCAGCCTCGTACTCGTTTTTTACATTGGCCTCTGATTAAATACAGAATCAACACTCCCATGAGCACAGCGCACACAATCACCATAATCTCCAATACACCCACTCTTTGCCCCATCGTTTCGTTAGACACCGACTGTGCTAACGCGACATTGTTCTGTTGTGGTTTACTTTGTCCCCAACCCATTATTAATTACAGAGGTTTTTATTCTATTAACAAAACAAACACGTTCGTAAGGACTTATTCCAACAATGGATAAATTACGTTTAATGTTAAAAATGCTATTTGTTATACTACCAGAACATTTTGTCTTAGTTATAATTTAATCTTAGTCAGCACTTCTTTATGAAACTTCGCATTTGGCTGGCCTAAATAAACATCCTTCAATATGCTAGAGTTGCATTAATTCATTGTTTATTACGAAATGCTTCTACGTTGACACAATATTAACCAATTTACATGTTACCTACTTATTGAATATCACCTGTAACTTATATTATTAACTTATTTACTTAATTACATGAATACAATACAATTATAGTAGAGTACACTTTTTTTTAAAAACCGGGAATCGAACCCATTTCCCGTAATGCTCTGGCTTACTGTACCATAAGGTATAACATTCATAGTTTTCATTCTGCAAACCTTATCGGCTGCTTAACCGTTCTACCGCTGTGGGTGGTATAAGTTACACGCTTAGTATTACAAGTCTTATCATTAAACAGTTTGTTATTAGGTTTAGTTACTACGCAATCCTTTTCTTGTTGTATTAGTGGAAAGGTTCCGTCATTAACTACGTACGCCGGTTTTAACCTATCGATTGATATTTTCACACGCTTATCTGCTATTTGTAACATGAAATACTTCTCTTTTCTCTCTAAAACCTGATATGGACCGTCATAGGGAGGTTGTAAGGATCTTTTAACCAGATCTACTCTCACAAAAACATGTGAACAAGTTTTTAAATCAGAATGAACAAATATATTCCTCGCGTCTCTCTGTTTAGTCGGTCTTGGCCTAAGGTTTTCGATAATATTTCTAATTTTGTTTACATATTCGTTTGAATCGCTAACGCTTATGCTATTGCCCCCGTAAAAATCCCCGGGTAACCGTAATGTCTTTCCAAATGCTAATTCCGCGGCACTGACACCAGTGTCGCTCCGCGGTGTTGCGCGTAACCCAAACAGAACTGTCGGCAATTCTTCCACCCACGCGCCACTGTCCCTCCTGGCCATCAGTGCTGCTTTTAACACGCGATGAAACCTTTCTACAGTGCCATTCGCCTGCGGGTGGTACGCTGTAGTTCTTAATTTATCTATCCCTAAACATTTTATTAATTCATTGAACAAGCTGCTCTCGAATTGTCTGCCCTGGTCTGTAGTAACCCTTACCGGACAACCGTACCTTGAAATCCAACCTTCGTACAACGTCTTGGCTACCGTACTAGCATACATGTTTCTGACTGCAAAAGCTTCTGGCCATCCTGTCGCCCTATCAACCACCGTAAGGCAATATCTATACTCCTCTGGTGACGTAGGTAATGGTCCTACTAGATCGACATGTATATGTTCAAAGCGGCCACTACTTTCGTATTGACCCAGTCCGGATACCGTATGACGTATAACCTTCGACTTCTGGCATTGAACGCAGGTTTTGGCCCACTGTCCTACGTCTGTGTTCATACCTGGCCAAAAATACTTAGACGTCACTAATTTCCGAGTAGTACGCACTCCAGGATGGCACAAACCGTGTACTGCCTGAAATGCCCTTTTCCTAAAAGCTACTGGTAGATATGGCCTTGCAACCGAAGTAGATAGTTCACACATCACCTCGCTTTGACAGTCGGGTAAATTAATTCGCTTAAATTGCATCACTTTGTTTTCTTTCAATAAAAGCGACGTCAGCTCGTCATCCATCCGTTGCGCCAACGCTAATTCGCTGAAATCGAGCGTTGTTGGACATGTGATAGTTTCAACCCGAGACAGTGCATCCGCTGCCGAATTTTCATTACCGTTAATGTACTGTATATTTGTTGTGAATTCACTGATAAACATAAGTTGTCTAACGCGTCTAGTTGTTTCTTTGTCACTAGGTTTTTGTGTGAACGCATAAGTTAATGGTTTATGATCCGTGTAAATTACAAAAGATCTGCCTTCTACCATATAACGAAAATACTGAACCGCCGAATAAATAGCTAATAGCTCCCTGTCGTACGTACTATATTTAAGCTGCACGTCACTGAGTTTCTTAGAATAATAACCTAAGGGGCCCCAGTGTGAGCCAACCTTAACTTGTAACACGGCACCGATACAGTCGTTCGACGCGTCCGCCCATATTGCAAGCTCGGCGTTTAGCACCGGATACGATAACATGGTCGCATTCTGTAGGCTAGTTTTACATTTTGCAAACGCAACGTTTGCTTCTGGCGACCAGTTAATTATAGACTTATCTTTTTTCTTAGCCTTCTGTAAATACGTATTCAACACAGATTGATATTCCGCTGCCCTAGGTAAACTGGACCTATAAAAATTTATCATTCCCAAAAAACGCCGTAACTGATCTACCGTTTCGGGCTTTGGGAAATCAATGATTGCCTGAACTTTATCCGGTAATGGACTGATTCCTGATGACGTAACCTCGTAACCTAAAAATTCTAGTTTCTCTTTTCCAAAACTACATTTTGCCATATTGATAGTTATGCCGAATCGGCTTAATCGCTCAAATATCGCCTTTACGTGTAACTTATGAAGCTCGGGCGTCTCGCTAGCTACGATGATGTCATCTATGTAACAAAAGTAGAAATTAGACTCGGTTTGGCCTTCTGAACCTATTTTGCATTGTGCATCTAAGCCTTGTAATACCACGTTATTCATATATCGCTGAAATGTTTGCGCGGCGTTCCGTAAACCGAAGGTCATGCGCGTAAACTCATATAACCCAAAGGGTGTGGTTATCGCGGTTTTTTCTACGTCTTCAGGTGCAATCACAATATTATGATACGCTCTGTTTAAATCTAAACGCGAGAATATACACTTATTCCCTAAAATATACGTAAAGTCATTTATCCGCGGAATGGGGTACCTATCCGGTATTGTTATTGCATTTAAGGCTCTATAATCACCGCAGGGACGAATCTGCCCGTCCTTTTTGGGTACCACATGCAACGGACTGGCCCAAGGACTTTTCGACGGCCTACAAATACCCATTTCCTGCATGCGTCTAAACTCCTCCTTTACCTTTACATATTTCTCTGGGGCTAATGGTCTAGCTCGAGCGAATACGGGAGGGCCGTGTGTTTCAATGTAATGTAACACCGCATGCGGGGGTTCCTCATTAAAAGACACAGGTTTAGTGATCTCGGGAAACTCGGCTAGAATATCCGAATAAATGCAAGCGTTATCAATCGTAGTTAAGGATGGTCCCTTCCACTTTACAATTAAACCTACTGCACTTAAACTCGTTACTTCATCTATGAGTCGTCGGCCGCTTACATCTACTAGCAATTTATACCTTGTTAAAAAATCTGCGCCTATTATGGGCTGATTCACATCTGCTACAATGAAATGCCAAGTATACGGCCGTCTTAATCCTAGACTTAAAGTTAATGTTTCAATACCGTAAGTTTTTATTATTGTACCGTTAGCGGCATATAACGTAAAGTTAGACCTATTACTATCATAATAACTACGCGAACGATTTTTCCTCGCGGGTATTACGGATACATTAGCTCCCGTATCTATCAAAAATCTCATACCTGTTTTCTTATCACATACAATTAGGCGGTTGTAAACCGTGCAACGTCCCGCCGTCGGCTGCACCATGTCTAGTTTCCCGCCGACTTCTCCTGGTCCTTGCTCCAATTACAGGGTTTCACACACTTTGTTGCCTTCTCCCTGTAACGATAGTGGTAAAAACACAACCAATTAGCACTTTTTCTCTCGCCACCCGCATCACCATGTCTCGATGCCGATCTCGAACCTCGGCTGCCGCCGTCCCAACGCTCCCTGCCTCTGCCACGCTCCAGACTTGCGAGACGCAGGTTGATTTTCGCTAGCTCCCCCAGGATTTGGCTGGTGCTTGATGATCCCTCACTCCTGGTCTGGACCTCCACTGCCTTGACCTCTGCTACCATTGCTGAGCCCTCTCCTATGCTTTCCAGCACCTTGTCTGCTATGGTTGCGAGCACGTCCAATTTCTTCGAGTCGGACACTGCCAGCACAGCACGCACTGATTTCGGTAGGTGTGATTGCCACATCAACTTCAGGGTATCGTCCGCCACCTTCTCCCTGGCCAACTCGCGCATCCGACGTAGCAAATGTGATGGGCGCTGGTCTCCCAACTCCATTTCACTGATCAGCTTCTGCAATTTCCTCGTCTCCGACTCCTCGAACACTTCCAACAGCCTTTCTTTCAGCGTCTGATATTTCCGAGACTCAGGCGGAGCCAATAACAAATCGCTCACCTGCTGTATAGCGACCTTGTTTAGCTTTGTAACCACCAGATTTTGTTTGGCTGCATCACTCAGCCTTTGATTCTCCACCGCGGCCTCGAACTGGACAAACCAGAGTCGTGTTTGGTCTGTCCAAAACTCAGGAATGCGCGAAGAGACAGTTATGCTGGCCAGCGCCTTTTCGCTGGCATCTCCGGACATGTCCTCCTTCACACCTTGCGCCCGCGGCGCAACTCCTTGCGGTGGATTAATTTTTCCGTCCATTTTTCAGTCTATACGTGTACCTCACCCAAAATAAAATGATCACGTCGGGGTCACCACTTTAGCTTTTATAATGCTATATTATTATTGTATTAATGCCTGTTGTAATTATGTATGTATAACTTTATGTGCTCCACTTTTTGTGTTGAGGTGACAGGTTAAATAGAAACGATCAATTAGGACTGTAGTTTATTTGCGACTGAAAACTTCTCTGTCTCACGGGCGCAGCCGTGCGTCACCAACTATATTATATTTGCTGAGTTAGCTTGTACATATAATGTGTCCCTACAATTTGTTTTACCTTCGTGGTATTTCTTTATGATGTCTTGTTGACGCAGGTAGTCTTTAACATTCTCTAATTCAACTTTAGTTAGAACCATGTTCATTGAAGAGCTTTTGAAGTTGTCTTGAATTATGGGGATTATTTTATACATGGCAAGAGGAGGATGGATGATTAAACCGGTTTTGACTTTAGGGTTCACATATTCTTTAACTGCATTAATAACGTCGTTAGTCAGGTTAGACTCAGATAGTTGAATGGTAGTTCGGGTATGCGTTTCAAATGGCTTACTCACTGTCGGTCGTTTTTTAATATCGCCTACAAGTACAAAACAGATTTGTCTACTGAATTTATTTAAGGGTTCGTCTGATATTGGCACTTCTAGAATAGGGGCTTCGTTACTAGTGTGAACAGTTGCTGTGTCAGAGTTGTCGAGTATGTCAGGGTTGTTTGTAGGGGCTGTCAGTGTTTCAGAACCTACTGTTGAGTGAGGCTTTTCAGATACATTTACCGCTATAGACATAGCGTCCTCGTTGTTGATTTCAATGCGGGACAATGCGTCGGCGTTAGTGTTCTTTTTGCCTTGCTTGTATACTGTAGTAAAATTGTATTCACTCAACTTAAGTCTCCAACGTGTGAGTCTGGAGCCTGGTTCTTTAAGGCTCATAACCCATTGTAAGGGTTTATGGTCTGTAACTATCTTAAACTTTCTCCCAAACAAGTATGGACGAAAGTATTTAGTAGCCCAAACTATGGCTAATAACTCCTTCTCGATTACACTATAGTTAATCTCACTGGAGTTTAATGTCCTGGACGCGTATGCTAAGGGCTTATCTTGTCCTATAGGTCCTTGAGAAAGGACAGCTCCTATGGCAAAGTTAGATGCGTCAGTCGTAAGCACAAATTCCTTAGAAAAGTCAGGGTACTGCAGTATAGGGTCGTTAGTCAGTAGTAATTTGCACTTTTCAAAACAGTCGATGTAGTTAGGGTCATTGAAGGTGATCTTAGAACCTTTCTTGAGACATTGCGTCATGGGTTTCGTAATGCGCGCAAAGTCGGGAATAAATTTCCTATAGTATCCTAACAGGCCTAAAAAGCGTTTGATCTCGGTAGCTGTCTTAGGAATAGGGAATTTCTGGATGGCGATGATCTTATCGGGGTTAGGCTTAATACCGTCCTTACTTATTACGTGACCTAAGTATGAAGTTTCAAGCTTTAAAAATTCCGACTTATCCATCTGGATCTTAAAGTTTGATTCCCTTAATCTCTTGAATACTTTTTCTAAATTTACCATGTTTTCCTGTAAGGAAACACTAAAAACGACTATGTCATCGAGATATACGAGACATATGACATTTTGGAGGTCCCTGAGGACATTATCCATCACGCGTTGAAACGTGGATGGAGAATTTTTGAGACCCATGGGCATGCGTAAAAATTCAAAGTGCCCATGTTCTACATTGAAGGCCGTTTTGTGAATATCGGCTGGGTCCATTTCTACCTGGTAAAATCCACTTGCAAGGTCTAGAGTTGTGAAGTAATGACAGTTACCAAGTTAATCTAAGATGTCATTAATATTGGGGATTGGGTACTTGTCATCGAGGGTTTTCTCGTTGACCTTACGAAAATCAATGACTATGCGCCATTTAGTCTTTCCGGACGCATCAGATTTTTTTGGAACTACCCAGATGGGTGAGCTCCAGGCTGACTGCGAGGGACGGATTATCCCTTGGTCTAACATTTTGCTAACCTGATCCTGAACTTCCTGTCTGTGAACAAAGGGATATCTATAGGTCTTAGTATAGACAGGTAATTCGTCGGTGGTATGAATACTATGCTTTATCTTATTGGTGAAAGTTAGAGGTTCACCATCGATATAGAAAACGTCAGCATATTGTGCACAAAGAGATTCTAGGTTGGCTCGTTCTTCAGGATTCAGATGGTCAGTGCGTAGTTTTGATAATACCTCGGATACGCGATCGCTAGGCTGATAGATAGTCGCGCTTTGCTCGTTAAAAAGTTCCGCGGTAACTGGCCTGTCCATTGAGAAAACTACATCATGTTTAGTTGGATTAGTTATTTCTATGATGCCACGGTTATTTTTAACAGAAGTAACACAGTCGCGAATAGTGCAATTGGAAATAGTCTGCTCTGATATTATTACGTCACCATCATGAAGATTAATGGGGACTCTAGCTAATTTGGATGAATTAGCGGGTACTATGTCCTCGTAAAGATTACAATTACGTGAATCATACATTCGCAAGGGATTAGATGAATTACGTGTAACAAGAACCTTATTCTTTAAATCTATATTAGACTCTAACTTTTCTAGTAAGTCTAAGCCTATTAAGCCGTCAAAATAATTGTGGAACTTGTAAATGTATAGGGTAATGTCACAGGTTTCCCCAAATTCCGGGAAGCACGGTATAGTAATGGAATAATTATTACGAGTTGTCGCGTGGATGTTAGTGACTTCGAAAGGCTCATAATTACACTGGATATGATGATAAAATCTTTCTACAACGTTCGGGCTAATAAAAGATAGGTTCGCACCGGTATCTACTAATAGTTTAATGGGTGGATTAGCAATCTGAATGAATGGAAGTTGTCTCTGGGTTTGTAAGTTAATCTCTATTTTGGTTTGTCTGATTTCGGGGCTGTATGAAAATCCTGGCCTTCAGCAGACGTTCCTTGGGCAGATGTTCCTTCAGGCACATTCTGATGTTCCTCTACGTGCACAGGAACATAATCACTATGAGCTAGTGGCTCATACACAGGTTCGTAATTGTAAGGTACAGGGTAGAACTGGTCGTAATAGTCATTATAGGCATAGTCGGGGTATTCATAATAGTCGTAAAAGTCTACTTCGTTAACATTCATCTCACGAGTCTTAAAGTAGTTACTGGGAGGTGGATTTCCTTGTTGAGTCCAGTCATGTCCTGTCGAAGGTCTCGGCATAGGTTTAGGAACAAAGTGGCTTACACCACTCATGGGCTTAGGGCCATTATTAATGGGCGTGTAACTAGGCCTTTGTTGAGGCAATCGGAACACGTTGCTCTGGGGCCTATGGTTAGGCGGGGGTGCGCTTAACATTTGTTGGGTTCGCGTGGGACCGCGATTGAAAGGCACTTGGGGTCCCCAAGCTTGCATTGGCCTTGGCGGTTGTGGCTGATAAAAACTTTTGGAGGGACCGGGCTGATTAAACGGCGCTGAAAAAGTGACTGGCTGTGGAGTATGCAAATTAAATGGCTTAATCTGATACGTACTGGGATTAAATGAAGACGTAGACTGCACAGGTCTCCGCTCCGGCAAATGGTCATTACGCTGCTGTAAGTACATGGTGTTAATTTCCTCGTGCACAAACTCGAGGGCCTTTTCGATGGTGTCGGGTCGCATGCACCTAATACGCGAGCCTAAAGGTTCTTTTAGGCCACGAACGAATGCCTGTAGGGTTAATTTTTTATATAGTGCCCGTTTGGCCTCGATGGTAGTAGATATGGGCTCATGCAAGGTCACATACGTCATAATTGTACTAAATAAAGTTTGGCACTTTTCGTAAAATTCCGGTGGTGATAAATTCTTTTGCGTTAACAGGGCCAAATCATTGTATAAGGCAGTCTCGTCCCGCTGGTCCGAGAAGTTATTAATCAGGGCGTTTCTAATACCCTGCCAGGTTTCGGGAATGCCGTTTGAATTTATTGTGCGGGCGGCATTTCCGGTAACTTTATTAAGTATGCCGTTCAACAAGGATAAATTACTTAGTTCGTAACCTGGCTCTGCCTTAACAAATTGCGCGACAAGTTGGTCACATAAACGTACAAACCGCGTGAGCACGTTCGGGTTCCCGTCGAATTCGGGAACGAGGCGTAAGGCCTTGTAAACTTGATCTACCAAATCGGTACTCATTTTGTTAGTTAAATTATTCTCTATGATTAAGTAAGATTCTACACTTTCACTATCTTCTAATATAGTATCTAAATTCCTATTCGCATCGATTTGCGAGTTCCTATTAGAAATACTCGACTTAGGAGTCCGTGATATACGTGGGTGAAAAATTTTGAAAGTTTAATAGAAACACTTGAGGAAATTAACACAAAGGAAACACAGAAGAAAAAAAAGGAAATTACACAAAGGATACTAAAATATAGGAAGGCGAGCAACTCTAGTAGATCTAGGTACTTACCAAATCTGCATCTCTCTTGTGGTATCGATATTCGGATACTCCTCCGTAGCCGCACACCCGTAGGTTCGAATAGCCCGTTGTCGGTGATCGATTCACTGAATTTACTGGACTATCCTACCGACTGCGCCAATTACGATGGGTGCAACCGGAGGATCCAAAAAAATGCAAATTTATTTTAATAAACTAATTTATTACTGTATTACAAAGTATTGAAATTACGACTAATTATACTAAAGTGTCAATTGGTCGATGTCAGATCCAAAAGTGCCGCTCCACGTTTTTATGTTTCTATGGAAAGGTTCGATTGACGTCAATTGGTCACGTTATGCTGAGCTTGCGTTTCGTGCCCGTAGGTGCCGTGTGCAATGTATATGCAGGTATGCCGATGCAGCGATCTATTAAGGTTGACCATGCGTAACATGCGCTTTATAATATTAGTATAGAAAACCACAATAAACACGGGTGGTAAGTAGAAATTAACAAAAGTCCTAAAAAAAGATGAAATTAAACAACAATACTGCATAATTATAGGTGCCATTACAAAAAGAGAGAAAACTGAAACCACTTTTCCAAGGAAATCTTTTCCACCTAAAAGTAGATCTCTGTACTTTGAATATTTTTTTCTCTGTTTATTTTAATCCTGTTCATGAGATGTGTTATCTCTGGCTTCGTTCATAGTGAACCTTCTGAATATTTTTGTAATTGAGTAGAATGTAATTAGTGCGATCTTCACGGTGTTTTCCTTGTGGGGTAGGTACAGCAACAGGTGGATTAGAATAGTGGTTTGCAACATCTTTCATAGCGGTGAGAAAATGTTTTCTTAATTAACAGGAAATTGTTGGCAAATTGGGGCAACACCAAAATAGGCTTTACGGCTATTCTCAAAATCAGTTAATATGGATTATGAGCCACGATCTATGTATGAGCTAAGATACAAACAATTCAAACAATCAAACAATTATTTATATTATTATTGATGTTTGTGTTAATTAACTCAGGAGGCATTTAAAAAGATTTGGTCTCTCGTTCAGATTAACGGCTAATTCGGTTGTTAGTTTAGTGTAGCGGTAATTATTATAACCCAATAAAGTGTTTATTAATTAGGTTGCCTAATCAAACACTACGTTGAATCTAATTATAGTCTTTCAGTTGCCCGAATTACTCAATCGATTGGCTTTGACTATGTACTTATAGAGCCCGTTTATTGACAAAATTATTTAGGTAATTTACTGCACAACAAAATCTAAATGGTTTTATCGATAAAGTGACATTTATATCGGTTTATAAGCGCAGTGTACATTTGTCGCACTGCCATAAAATAATATAAATGAAAGCTATTACTCACGGACGGCACGGTCAGCTTATCAAGTACTTTGAATGACATTACAATGAAATATCACATCATTCCGAGCGATGAAACGACCCTTGTGCGAATATTGTTTGACTGTTTGAGCTCAAACATAAAGCCTCATGATACCTACTAGCATTTATCACTGTTACTGGATACTGGTATTTATCACTGCCTGGACTGACACTCGTACATTAATATCGGTGTCCCATTTTTGGGATGCATGTAAAACTCATAAGTTTGTTGCCAGTAGGTATCGTAACTATAGTTCCAGAGAGGAGCACCAAATCCACAAGATAAATCTCTCAAACACACGCTGAACTAATAAACCAAGTTATTATCCTTGTAATTAACTGGTTCCTTATGACGCCATCTTGGCAGTAATGCCAGCATAATAAAATAATGCAGCGTGATCACATTAACTCCACGATGAGCCACGCGCCTCGGGGATGCACACTATAACCACGCATATTATACCATCCAAGCAAAACATCATGTCAAGAAAGGGTTCACCCTCTTCACTCTCCATATTATGTAGATTAGGTACCTAACATCGATACATTATATGATTTCAGCTACAATTTTCCGCGCATTACTTTTTTGCTGCTTCATTTCCAAATGTTATTCTGATCCCTCGAGCCCTTTTTGTCGAATAAAAGTCCGATAGATATGTACGTAACTATGTTTGGTCCGCAAGCAGAGATACATTGTTTTATTTCACAACAGACGTACGTTTTTGTTGAACTTTCAGTTTCCGGACAGCGGGTTTGATTACAGTTCGTTAAAAATGTTCCGTCGGGCATCGGGTCGCACCGTCCACAGTTTTAGGATACCTGGAACTTCACTTAAACCCTCTTTTACGACCGATCTGGTTTTACTGTCGTATCTTTTCTTAGTAAACCTGATTTCGTATAGCGATCCATTTTCTCTTTTCCGTATCAGTGGTGGGTAACCCGTAACTGGGTAGGTAATGAAAGTTTCAAGCAGTGGCTATTCGTGCAGTATTCATTCCACTTGAGCCGCCCGCTGCGATAAACCGTGAGATTTAAAGACCTCCAGTAAAAGTTAGATACGTTGCGGCACTGTTTAGAGCTCTCCTCGCTGGGCTGACAGTAATGTTGGCTCTACGTCGTTTTGTGCGAAGACGAATTGCTGACGAGGCACACATTTTCCGCTTCAGTCCCGTAAATATTGAAGAATGTGCCGAATCGCGGAAAAAGTAGTTGGGTACCCAGAAAATGTTCGCGTCATTGTTTATTCTGTACATGTCCTTATGTTGTGAGTATTATACTTTCGATTAATGCATGCGTGCATATCCTGCATGATCATGTGTGCGACTGTCCCTGAAGCTAAACATCAACAGATTGTATCCCTTATTGTTACAATGCAGGTAAGTCATTAACCCATCAGGCCTTCACAACCCACAATATATTAGCGGTGGTCCCTGTTGCTACCCCGTAGCATGTCACTGGGTGGTGTAGTGTGGTATGGTTTGGTGTGGTATATTGTGTGGTCAATACATCCGTATCCCAGCACACGGTGGTCACACATTGTAATTACTGCGGGAAAAAATACACGGACATCGCCTAATGTAGTACATGCTTACACTGGTACGGTCACACTCACCGCGATTTGCCAACAGCTAAAAAAAAATCCTGAGTAGACTTTTGTAAAATAACTCTTCCACATGAAGATACGCTTCTATTCATAGACTGTTCGAGGACGTTTATAAAGACTGCACTGTCGTAAGAAAAGGAATCTTTTCTATAGTCACTACTTCAACTAGAAAAGGGAACGTTTAAAACCTGTCCTTAAAGTGAACCTTCTGAATATTTTTGTAATTGAGTAGAGACTTTTGTAAAATAACTCCTCCACATGAAGATACGCTTCTATTCATAGACTGTTCGAGGACGTTTATAAAGACTGCACTGTCGTAAGAAAAGGAATCTTTTCTATAGTCACTACTTCAACTAGAAAAGGGAACGTTTAAAACCTGTCTAAGAAATATTTGAAGTTAAGAAAGTCACCCGCAACTCGCTGACAATGAGACCACAGTCTAATTACCGAGCGGAAACTCTGCCAGTGTTTGGTCGGGGATGTATACAAGCGGGCCTACACAGTTACACACTGGAGGCAATAATAAGTATTGTTATTTTTTTCGAAGCAGATAGCTCAGGCTTGTGGTTACTTGTGCTTCATTTAGCGGCATTTTCTCGGGGATGTTCGGGAGTTTTCGTAGGGGTTCGGGTTCATTTCAGGGGATGTTCGACTGCGTAGTGTCACGTACGGTGTAACAGACGGTCGGTTACTTACTGAGAGATATTAACTCCTCTACAGTCACTATATTGCTTGTTTGTGCTGTGTAAGTACTTGATCTGAAAAGTTTATTCTGTTTATAATAAAACAATTTCTGCCCGTAATATTGCCGTCGTGAAAAACGTTTCATTATCCCAGTGAAACATTATTTTAGGTGAAAGTATCCTATGTCGTAATCCAGGTTCTGGTCTATCTACATGCCAAGTTTTTGCCAAATCTATTCAGGCGTTAAGGAATGAAAGCGTAACAAATAAACAAACGTACAGTCACATTTATATTATTAGATATAACCCTGCTCATCATCAATCGTTTGTACCTTCATTATTTTTACCCCATTATAAGAATAAAATAGAGAGACGGAATTGTTTGTCACTTAAGGCAAAATTGAGACCTAAACCTACCCTAGGTATTAATACAATCTGTCCTTTTATAATATTTAAAGTCCTGTCTGTTTTGTAATACCTTGTTTCGCAATTTCGTCTGTAGATGGCACCACTTTGATACATTTTTGATGTCGTCCATTGAGCTGACCCTACATCACTGTTTCATTGAGTTGTTTTAATAGAATCTTTAAGATGTTTGAAAAAGCTTGTTAAATAAATAAATAGACGTTTATTTCAACCAAAAGAGGATCACAATAATGTAAAAATTCATATAACATGTTACCCAGTTAACCCAACAACAAACAGAAACAATAATATAATACAGCACACCACACTTAAATAAAATAAAATTAATAAAGTAACAGTTACTCCAATGGAAACAGTCACAGAATTAACATTTTCAGTTATTTATGCCTTGTTGAGTAAACTCAAAATCCCTCTGTTTATTACTGTAAATTAATAAATTAAAAGCAGATAGCGTAGGCATATTTTAAATTACGGTTATTACTTGTCAGTTCGTGTCATCAAATATACACGGTTACAGTACTGTTATATTACCTGTGGCACGGTGGAGTCCTTCGGGATTCGCTAATGACATTAAAACCACGTCTTGTACAGTTGTTAAAATAGGTACTACCTAATATTAATGAGTTTAAGAATTAAATATTGAGATAGTGAGTTGACTTAACTAATAAATATAATAGATAATTCTGTTTTTTAGCGTCAATACTAGTATTTTTTTTTGTCTATATTATTAATATTATAAAGAGGAAAGTATTTTTTGTTTGTTTGTACCGAATAGGCTCCGAAACTACTGGACTGATTTGAAAAATTCTTTCACCAATAGAAAGCTACATTATTCCCGAGTGACATAGGCTATTTTTAAAACCCGAAAATGGGTCCTGTATGGTGGGCCACGGGAGCGAAGCCGCGAGCAACAGCTAGTGTTTAATAAAGATAATAATAACAGTGTTTGTACCAATTTTCTCGTCCAGTATGAACAAGAAATTTAATTAATAAATTTTGTAAAACTGACGCCTCTTTATAAGGTGTTTAATTAACAATTTTGGCTGTATGCAGGTCACAAATAACGTGATGAATTTAAAATTATCACATTGACCGATTTAAAAAGGTATTTGCTCCAATGACTTGTTGTCTAGGTAAATTAATAAAATAAAGAGCATAACTGATAGAATACATACGTAAAACAAGCAAAAACGAGTTTGTCAAGACTTAAACTCCTCATGTTTGCAAAGATCCGCAGCATTACTGCGTAACCACTTACGTGCTGATAAATGAAGCTATTACTCAAAGGTAAATAAAATCCTTCCAGAACTTCTGAAGCTTGTTATTAATGAGTCTTATCATAACAGTATTAATCTCACAAACATGTACGGTGTCGTAACACAACGTGATATTGTAACAGGTACCTACAGGTACCAGGAATACTTGCAAAACGGGTAATACCTAGTAGGTACGAGTAATTAAAGGGAATTACACTTAATGGCAACATTAGGCGTTCATGGTATCACTCGCAGTACGGAAGGAGTTGTTATATCTTATAGGGTGTAAAGTTTTATTGGTAATTCAAGTAATTGTTGCTACGAGTAGAGATTCCAAGAAAATTCGGCTACTATTCGGTATTCGGCCTATTCCACATAATTATTTACGTATAAAAAAATATTGTAGCATAAAAGTCAGCTTAGTTATTATTTATCAGATGTGAGTTATGATGAATGAAAACAGTATTTGATGATATCAAACGAATGCAATTTTCCTCATAAATTATGTTTGCTGCCGAAAATAGCCGCTTTCTATGTACTAACGGGAGAAGATAAATAAATCTATGCACATTCTGCTAGGTACTGTTTTGCGTTTGCTGACCACCACTTGTAAGATGCAGCATTGTTGGAACCTGTCACCCACGAAATATGCCAACTATCGCCGAAAATTCGGCGTTTTGGCTTAGAGCCAAGCCGAATATTTGTTATTCGGTATTCGGCAAAATCACTATTCGTGGCATCCCTAGCTACGAGTATATAATTGTTATTTTTAATAAATTTTGTAGACTAAACTGGTAGCTGCCAATGACCTTATTTTCACCCACCCGATAAAGATTTTACGAACGAGCGTATGTATGTATGTAGGTATCGCCATTTCTATGACACGCTCTACAGCCCAAATGGCTTGACGGATTATGAAATTATGAGGTGTTGTTGGATTCGTCTCAATTGTGCGAGTGACATAGGCTATATAATTTTGAAATATCGGGCCTCCCCATAAAAAAGGGTGTAATATAATATTTTTTTTCGTTTTCATAACACTAAGGATATCAAAGAATTCTACTAAATAGACCATTCCAAATTTTAGGTTATTATTTTGGCGGCACAAATTCAAGATAAGCGTAACTTTGATGGCAAAATAAATAATCTTTTTCCACATAACTTATTTGGAGAACTCGTTCATTAATAAAACTAAAAAGTCTAAAATAAAACAAAAAAAAAACCGACTGCTAAACCATAATTAACTGAAAAGAGAAAAACAAGGCCCCCGCCTGCAGTTCCTCATAATATTATAGAATTACTAACAAACTTTGTAGGAAAACCTACCAAAACTTTGTTTGTCACCCATGGCAACACCTCAGAATATTGAATGTACAAATAATACCTAGTACTTATTTTTCTCTTTTCATTTAACTATTTTTTAGCCGTCGGGTTTTTTGTTTTTCTAATAATTTGTTTTATTTTAAATTGTTGCAAGCGCGGAGCAGTGTTGTAGATAAGGCTCAATCAGATGTGATTCATCGAATCGATGTGACTTCACTCCTCAATTAAATTATTTATTTTTCACGCGGTTTATTTTTTATTTATTTTTCAAACAGTTTTCGGGCTTCGCCCGCGTGAAAACTGTTTCATCATCCCAAGGGAACATTATACCAGCAGTAAAAAGTAGTCTTTGTGCTATTCTAGACTGTAATCTAACTATATGCCAATTTTCATCCAGATCCGTTCAGCCGTTCTGGTAACAAAAGTACATCCACACACACATCCATCCATACTTTCACATTTATATTATTAGTAACAAGTAAGATAAAATGGCAACCAACCAAATGTCGGTTTAGTCTACGAAATAAAAAATCTGAAATTAGATACCTATTCGAGTGCCTGCCTAACGTTGAAAGGGTGTCGTTTCGACAAGAATTTAGAAGAGCTACTACCCTTATACCCAGCTTTATACCTCACTTACAAAAGTCATCAAAAGTTTTGCCTTTAAAAGACAATGTTCAATTTTAAAGGACCAATTAAAAATATTAAAATTATTATCAATGAAACTCTGTTATCATTATTTTTCAAGACTATTATTACTTCTAAAGTACCAATTACATTTTTTTTTAAACAACTACCTTTGTCCCGCGGATCCGCTACCGTGAGTAGGAACCGTGAATGAACCGTGTCCGTGATCTGAATTCCGAATTCAAAATGTTCTGAAATTTGACGGATAGAGTTCGAAAGTAGTGCGTAAGCTTTCCTACAAGAAGTACTACGGCTTCTTCGGAACCGACATTTCACAAACACGGATCGGATGCAGTGCGTAACCGCCCTAAGTGTACCTCGCTAGCAGCGAAAGCTTTTCGAAATTACTTGATGTTATTTAATTAACTAATTTATGTTTCACATCACATCACATCATCAGCCTATTAATGTTCCCACTGCTGGGACTCAGGCCTCCTCTCTGTGAGAGGGAATTGTTGATTACTTGAGGGAAATAAACTATGGATTTTACCTCTTTATAATATTACTAGCGGACGCATCGCAGTATCACCCGCGTAGTTCCCGTTCCCGTAGGAATACAGGAATAAAAAGTAGACTATGTTACCCGGGGATAGTGTAGCTTCCCAACGGTGCAAGACTTTTTTAAAATTGGTCCAGTAGTTTTTAAATTTATTCGTTACATACAAACATACAAATCTTTCCTCTTTATAATATTAGTATAGATATAGATAGTATAGATAAGTTAAGATAATTATTTTTTCACATCTATTCAAAAAGAGCCAGTTTATTATTCTTAAACATGGAATAAAATAGCTCATTTATCCCTAGGGACTAAACATGGTTTTAATTTAGAATGTGGATATTGTAAGTAAATGTTCCAATTAGCAAAGAGATGAATCACAAACTATGCGGTCCAAAATAGGATTACATCGCTAAAATCGATTACGACGAATGTACGATGTGAATGGCTAATGAGCAATTGTAAATCTATTTCGGACCGCACGGGAACATTGTATTGAACAAGTAACTGGCTGGAAAACCGCGCGCGAGCCCTATTAAAATATAAATCTACAACTGTAACGGATGGTACTAATACAATTGTTACGATGCACTCCCATAATAGTTCAAATATATTTATTTATTATATACTTTGTTGTGTGTTTTTATATTCATTAGCCTTTAATTATTTCTATTTTATGTATTATGGTTCCTAATTGTATGCAAATAAGTAAAAGCATCTTATGAACAAGAACGTAGGTAAAGTTCATGCATTTACTTATTTTCTCATAGAGGTGATAAAAAGTAGTGACCACCTAGGGAGCAACACTATATTAAGCTCCGCTCTAGATTGAAAAAAACACTCTCGCCTTTAATAAACGTATCGCACGACTCAAGAGGTCGCGCCTAGGGTAGTCCCATTCAGTCCTGGGTGACGGCTGGACGTTAATCTTGAGTTATGTGAGCTTACTGACAATTTGGTGGTTTAATATTAACTAACCCAAGGTTAAGTTTTAGTCAACACCATATTGAGCATTTTTTGGTAATGTTATGCTATGTTTTACACAATTTTCTAAATTGACACAGACATATAAGTAGGCGAATTTATATATTTCAGCTAGGTTAGTAATATTTTTCATTAGATTCCGGGATGTTTGATAATCATAATATATATTCATATTCTTTAATGTACACAAAACAAACATATACAAATACAGAAGGACAACTTATGTACTAACTTATCTATTATGTTTTTGTTAGAAAAAACAGCCATTTCGTACAAAATCCAATAATATATTGTACGAAATGGCCGAAGAAAATGTCTGCTGAAAAAGACAGCTGTTTTTTATATTTCAAGTTTGGTCTTATAGTAAAACTTATCATGCGTGCTTTCACCCTCAGAAAAGGTTTATTGTGTTAGACACTACAAATAATCATGTATAATATAATTGAAGGAAAGAAAAAGAGGCATCATGACTAAGGCTTCATTCTAATACCTATAGTATCGTAGTTTAATTGAAATACACAAAAACTTAATGGACTTTTTCGATAAGAAAATATTGCAGTCATGTGCCATTCCCGAAAATGTTTATTGCATAATCTAAAAGATTTTCATCAGTGGATTAGCAAAATGTATTTTATCTACTCTCATATCATAATGTTCGAATTATAAACTTCAAAACGAGTTTATATTGACATACTTTATAAACACAATACCGAAATTTAAAAATAGAATCCTATTATAACTCTTTTTATGGTTCCGTACCCAAAGGGTAAAAACGGGACCCTTTTACTAAGACGCCGCGGTCTGTCTGTCTGTCTGTTACCAGGCTGTATCTTTTGAACCGTGATAGCTAGACAGTTGGAATTTTCACAGATGATGTATTTCCGTTGCCGTTGAATTATTTAAGTGGGGCTCCCATACTACAAACATGTTTTTTTTTGCGATAATTGTACGGAACCCTTCGTGCGCAAGTCCGACTCGCACTTGGCCGGTTTTCTCTAACAAAATAATGCTATATAATTTGTTTTTCTGTTACGATACAGGGCAAATCCAGGAAGTTATTATCACCGAAGAATTTTTTGTAATGGAAAGCTTATGCTGGGCGCGCCATTTTTATAGTACCTATTATAAAAAGTATTGATCCCAATTTTTTTATTCCAATTCCGCTTTAGCGTATGCGCGGTTAATGCGGTGATGTGCTAGGATTTCGCGTCATTCATACGTTTTCGTATGAGACTGCACATATCTAGGTATTAAAACATTCGTATGAGATACTATTAAAAACCTCGCCTACGGTGTTTTAATACCCCTTATTATGCAACAGTTTATAAACTACTGTTATTGTACGTATGAATAAATTGTATTATTGAAATATGGCGCTTATTTTAAAAAGCGTTTTCTACTTACAAATCATTGTTAAAAATATTCTTTATTACAATTCATTGAGACAAACTCGCTTAATAATTTCGTAATGTTTACATGAGATTGCAATAAAGTATTTATCTTTCTCGGAATGTTGTTTGAGATAACACTGATGTTAAACACAAAATATGTATCATGCAGCTCACGTAATTATGGACATGGCGGTTGTTTTTGGGAGTTTTATCAAACAAATCTTTTAAATTGTTAGCACACTGTTAAGCAGTTTGATTTTTAAATTTCTCTAAGAGTCGATTTCAGTATTGAGTAAATGGCGTTAAGAACTTATCAAACTACACTTGGATGGGTGCCAAAGTTTGGAAGGTTTTCACGCTGAAGTAAAGTTTGAAAAGTAAAAATCAACTTCAAATTCGGAAATCGAAGGCAAGGGTATAAATAATAATTTGAAACAAGAAAGGTTACAGACAACAACAAAAAAAATAAAATAAAAAAATATGACCCCTTGTGAGAAACCGGAGTATGGGTGAGTGTTACTCTGTCACGCGAGAGCAGTGGTGGCCCAGTGGTAACGGCCGCGACTTACAAGTTGTAGGTCGTGGGTTCGAGCCCAGGCAGGCGCTTTACTTTTTGTAAATTATTTCATCACCACTGCTCTCAATAACGGTGAAAGAAAACATCGTGAGAAAACCGGCATGTCTTAGAACAATAAATTTGAAGACATTGGCATTCATCAACATGCACTGGGCCCGCGTGGTGGATTACGGCCCATTCCCTCTCACAGAGAGGAGGCCTGCACGTACAACGGGCCCAAATGCGAGTCTAAGTGCGGAAAAGGGGTCCTTTCGCTTCAGGGGTTTGCGGAGGGGGGGGTGTAACGGGTAAAAATTGCCAGTGCATATATTAGCAACATCTGGCGTTGACATATGTATGACATAGGTGAAAGTTTAAATAAAATATGTATCTTATTTGTGTGAAATCATTTAATACAACAAACACACAAATTCAATACATATAATAATTAATTGTAAAATCTTTTCACATTGGTCACAAAAATAAATGATAATTTAGTAAAAGGCCTATGGCTTAAAAGTAAAGTGTTCAAGATCGGTAGTTGCAATGACTTAGCCTTTACTACGAGTGAACTTGCGTTGGGAGGACGGTGTCAAAAATCCATAACCTCAAAGGCAAGGATCAAAAGAAAAGTTACGTAATGTTATATGGGGCAAGGCTGGCTAGCGTCAAGATGAAAAGCTCATCATAATCAATGATCCAGTAGGCGCTGTGAGTATTGGTTTGAATTTGTCTGAATGCCCATTTTCATGACACATGTGCGTTTGATCTTAACATGCAATTTTCTTCTCCTTGGCAGGGCCCCAAATGCTATCTTTAGGTATAATTTTATATATAGTTAAAGCTAATGGTCAACTAGCTGTTCAAGATACAGCAGTCTCCTCTTGCAAAAGGTTCCGAGCATAATTGTCATCATCTGATATACAGCAAGCTTACGGACAGCTACACAGAGAACGATGCTGTTTGAGGAATCATGTCTCCAGCATTGAATATTGTGGGTAATCTATATCCCTTCAGAAAGTGAGTGGTTCATACTTTGTAACCTCAATTTATTGTATTGATGGAACGTGAGCTTGAAGAATTAAATTAGTTGACCAAACTTAAGTGTGTTTTACTTCAGTCAGCTTCATGTGAGTTAATCCCTGCAATTGTCTCATGCTACTTACTACCCACAAGTTAGCCGGTTGGGTAAGGAAAAGCTGCCTTACAATTGTACGCCCAACGTGTCGCATGAAGTTTTACTGAAGTACTTAATTCTTAATTTTGTGTCTAGAATAACTTTAATACTTACTTAAGAACTTAACCAAACTATTGGTTAACTTCAATATTGTTTAATTTCAATCTTAAAATAACAAAACATTAACTTTATATAAATTTCAAAGTGCGGTTATAGTCACATTTTTACTTAAAAACTAACCATTTCACTAATGAATGTTTTGTTAGACTTGATATAAATTACTCTAATTTAACATAGTTATTATAACTGTTAATTAGATATATATTTAAGGAACAAACAATTGATTTGTTCAACATGCATAAAGCATTTCTTTAAACTAAAAATAAAAAAACAAAACACCTGCATTATATAAAAGTTTAAAGGTGGGGTTATAGTCACATATTTTAGATTTAAACTTTTCACTAATGAATGTTTTGTTTTACTGATAATTAGTTTTGAATATTTAGAACAAAAAGTGTTTTTTGTTCAACATGCATAAAACAACTTTGTTTGTCTATCTTCATAAAGAAGAACTTATTAAACATGTACTTAAATGTTTTTATATATGTCAACAGATCTTAAAGCAACTGGAGACGTGGATTGCAAGCAGTGTCGCTCCTGTGTAGTCTGTATTGGATTTGAAGCATCAGACTAATGGATTAACCCGTATATACATTGTCTGATGAGGTACATATGTGTTCGGAAACCTGTTGCTGAGCTGTCTCATTTAAATAATAGTAAATTCAGGAGGTACTTTTACAATTATATGTATCGTAGCTAGCTTTTAAAATCACTTAATGAGAATTTCTCAAATGATTATTTTTTCAATCTAAATCATTCAAACTAAAAATAAATAAAACTTAATTTCTAAATTCTCTTGGAAGATACTGATGCTAAGAGAAGTTGTGGGACATCTATATTTCTATTTAATGATGATCTCACTGGCGCCCAATCTTAAAATAAATAAAATAAAATATTTCTAACAATTTGTAGTGACTTATTAGGATGTTTATACTGTGTCAATTAAAAGAAACACAATTAAATAGTAAATTCTGAGTATCATAGTAGCTATGTTATGTTGATTTCTTCCTATACGGAAGCAACAAGCACCTGCTATGGTCAAAATACTAGTGTTTTTGTACACAGAATGCCTAAATTTGTACATGTGAACAATGCTTAAGCTTATTAGGTTATTTTTTCCGGTGTCAACTAAAAGAAACACAATGTGGTATTATTATACTCTGATCATTATGGTAGATATGTTATGTTGTTTCCTATACGGAATACAACAAACAATGCCATAGTAAAAGATAAGTGTTTCATGTACACGGAATGCCTGAAATTGTCCATGTTAACAATGGTCCTCAATTGATTTACATACATTAATTTAAAGTATGGAGACTTCTAGTTAATAATCATTGTTGTGTTAATGGTTTAATATTTGCACCAATTCAATAATGGAGGTGCAAATATTTAATTGAGAAAGGGATGAATGAATGCTGGTAGGGTATAAGGATATTTTTTTCAAAATTCATTCGTGCCGGCACGGTTTACACAATCATTTATAGGTTATGTATGTATATGGAAGGATGAAAGGTAACGCAATGATGCAAAAACTTAGTAGTATTCTCATTATAATCTTAACTTGAATAGACATTTACCCACATCTATACAATGAATGGGTGCTCAATGTAATGCACTCCATATTGTTGTGGGGTGATTACTTTCTGTTGCGAATCTTAACTTGATTGGGTATGTTCCTATATCTATACAACGGATGGGTACTTAATGTGACGTTTGCTATTTTAAAAAGCAACGTTGCTCTTCATTATGAATCTTAACTTGATGTGGTACTTGCCTACATTTGTTTGTTTACATTTGATCAACAACTTGGTACTTAATATAGCACTTGCTTTGTTTTAATGGCAGTGTTCCCTGTTGTTGTAAAAACTTAACTTGATTAGACATTTGTCTACACATAAATAAAATATGGGTTAATCGTTTGGATTATAACCCGTCTCTTGAACATTTAAAATACTTATTTTCTGAATGAATCATACATTGATTCTAATGAACTTGGACTTGGACTGCTTGGCGATTGTGTTGAGATAGATGTATTTTATACATTGCTATCTGTTTTGTGACAATTGCTGAGTATGTCAAATTTGCTTTGGAGGAGAACAATTAAGTTTTTTTTCTCTGTTAGTTTAACTGGACATAGTACATTGTCCTTTGCCTTAATGTTTAGTACATTTTGTACTTAAAAACTTTTAACTTTGATAAATAAGTTTAGAACTCATTTCTTTTTTAGAAAACTTAATGTAGGTAGTTCTTATAATTTTTTTGGACTGCCTCAATACCTGTCAAGGAGTATGTTGGTTTCAAAGTGTGCATTGATGGTAACTATATTAAAAAATTGTTTCTCAATTTTTTTACCGGGAAAGGAGATACTGTAACGGGTAAAAATTGCCAGTGCATATATTAGCAACATCTGGCGTTGACATATGTATGACATAGGTGAAAGTTTAAATAAAATATGTATCTTATTTGTGTGAAATCATTTAATACAACAAACACACAAATTCAATACATATAATAATTAATTGTAAAATCTTTTCACATTGGTCACAAAAATAAATGATAATTTAGTAAAAGGCCTATGGCTTAAAAGTAAAGTGTTCAAGATCGGTAGTTGCAATGACTTAGCCTTTACTACGAGTGAACTTGCGTTGGGAGGACGGTGTCAAAAATCCATAACCTCAAAGGCAAGGATCAAAAGAAAAGTTACGTAATGTTATATGGGGCAAGGCTGGCTAGCGTCAAGATGAAAAGCTCATCATAATCAATGATCCAGTAGGCGCTGTGAGTATTGGTTTGAATTTGTCTGAATGCCCATTTTCATGACACATGTGCGTTTGATCTTAACATGCAATTTTCTTCTCCTTGGCAGGGCCCCAAATGCTATCTTTAGGTATAATTTTATATATAGTTAAAGCTAATGGTCAACTAGCTGTTCAAGATACAGCAGTCTCCTCTTGCAAAAGGTTCCGAGCATAATTGTCATCATCTGATATACAGCAAGCTTACGGACAGCTACACAGAGAACGATGCTGTTTGAGGAATCATGTCTCCAGCATTGAATATTGTGGGTAATCTATATCCCTTCAGAAAGTGAGTGGTTCATACTTTGTAACCTCAATTTATTGTATTGATGGAACGTGAGCTTGAAGAATTAAATTAGTTGACCAAACTTAAGTGTGTTTTACTTCAGTCAGCTTCATGTGAGTTAATCCCTGCAATTGTCTCATGCTACTTACTACCCACAAGTTAGCCGGTTGGGTAAGGAAAAGCTGCCTTACAGGGGGGGGGGTTCTATCCTATCCTACTCTGTCACGCAAAAACTCTTGAACGAATTAGGATGACATTTGGCACACAGATAGTTTATAACCTTTTTTTTTTTGGTTGGGAAATCATCCAATGACTTCTCCCGCTCTGGGAGAAGCAGAAGGGCGTGTCAGACTTTTACTGACTAAAACCCACCCGGGTTCCTTCAGTTGCTTGTGCCAGGGCCGCGGTAACTCTAGATAGTTTATAACCTGTATTAACACATAACTTACTTATACAGATAATAATTTCTCATGGGAGAAATTCGACATTCATGCCGGCGAAACCGCGGGTGGCAGCTAGTGTAAAATAAAATTCCTCGAAGACTCTGTCTATTAAAATTGTGATCGACAGAAGCCGAGCTAGTGCACGGAATACCTACTAAAAATAACTGAACTGGAATGAAAGAATTGTTTTCTTGGATTAATATTCTATCTGAGAATAGAAGCTCTTTCGTAAAACCACCATGAGAGTTTAGAAGAAATCTTACAGATTCTTACAAACTAATATGAAATGGAAAAAATCTTCTCAAAACTCTTCAGCGAATACGTAGGGAGGTCCAAAAGAATATTTCCTTAAAATTAAGTATTTCAAGCAAAATATTCCGCGAACCTGTAGTATAGAATCGTAACAGATGGTGTTCTGTAGTTTTTGAAAACGGTTTTGGAAAAAATGGCATGAAGGCAAGAAGCAAAGAGATTATTAGACAATGTAAATTCATTGATATGAGATCTAGAATCTATGTAACAATCCCGAACCCGATTTCTGAATCAAGAATTTGAAATTGAGTATTTTTCAAACTCTGCTTTCGTCTGAAAACCTGTTAAATTATTTTTTAATGTTTTATTACGATTGACAAGTTCTTAACTCCAAGTTCTCCATTCAGAAACTGGAAATAAAAAGGTATCTGCTATCTTATCAAACTTGGTAGACAAATAATATTCCCACTCCCAGGTTACAAAGAAGGAAAAAAACTATTCCATTCGAGATCATAATAAAGTTCTTGTAATTCATTGATATTTCTTGAAGCACCTCCAATTAGCAGTAAATAAACAAAGTGCAGTGAAACGGAAAGTCAGCAAACTTAGCAGATGACCACTCGTCGGGGCGCATTGAGCTCAGCAGCACTTCAGATGAACCACTTTATTTAATTCTCTGATAGAATCACCTACTTCATAGTTAAGAAGTTTATTTAAATGCTTCTTTGGCTATAATAAAGTTTTCAATAACAAATATACGAGTAGTTCTATTTCTAAGCGTGGATGTCTTATGATGAGGTAGTTATTAGCCAATTAGAAGTACTCAAATCTAAATACGACTTTAACATTTACGTATTCCTGAAATATCAGACGTATTTTACTATGGGTACCGGGTCATAGAAAGTTGTTTCTCCTTTCTCAAATTAAAAGTGACAAAAACTGCTTTCGACAGTCCTATAATTACCGTTCAGTTGAGACTTCTTTTTATTTTTGAGTTGTTGAAAATATCTTCAATTATTTTAAACTAAGGTGGCCACGTTAATTGCAGCATGAGTGGCGCTCATTAGGTGCTCTGAAGTGCAGGTGTACGGGAACTTGGGACTCACATTGGATCAGATGGGTCTATAAACCCCATTTTGCCAAAAAGTCTTTGCGTTGGCAGACTATAGACCCATTAACCGACTTAAAGAAATGAAATGGATCACCCATAATATTGAAATCATACGTGATTATTTCCATCCACGATAATACTCGTAATATCCAACTGCTTTAGTTATCCTCATCTGCCGGAGATGGAGCAAATGAGAGAAAGCTATTAATGCACACACCACACAGCAGCCGGTGCCAAACTGGCAATAACTGCCATATCGGAACGATCTTCAAACGATCAAAACGTTCTCAACTCTTCGATGTTATTCTTAACGAATGAAAGGCGCTTTTCATATCTCTATTAATGGAACAGTACCGGATCTACTAAAAAGATTTGAAGGATACGTGCATAGCTATGAATGGAAATACATACTTACCGTTTATCACGGTAACCTTAAATGATTTATAATTATTCTTTAAAACGTTATACTAATCGGAAAGTTCCGTTCATGTATAACCTCACGCAACGCAGTACGTTATCCATCAGTAACATGTCAGCGTATTCTGACAAAGTCATTAATAAAACATTGATCGAGAGTGAAACCCAATGAATGGTGCCAGTGAGCAGATTGATGAGCCGGTGTGCTTCCCGTAATGATTCATCCACAAACATACATATTAATTAGTGCTCTTGATAATGTAGAGATACGTAGGATGGCGAATGGGCGTGGATGAAAAATAACTATAAATATGTTGTTATTTTCAACTTTTTAGTTAACTATTTTTTAGAATTAGATACATTTAAACATATACGTGTTTTATTTATATTTTTGCAATCACCTCTTAGAATCCTTTATTTTCATACGCCACAACGTGTTTAATTTTTTTTTTCCTCACAATATGGCACCCAAAATCCGCCATTTTATTCTTTTCCAATTTTAATCTAGCCAGTGACACTGGCAGGGTTAAGACGATTCGATTTACGTAAAAATAATCAACATAGGCGAACGCGTTTGGTCTCTGGAACGCCACATAGGAACATACATACATACATACTTACATACATACATACATAGGCTGATAAACACATTACCCTCCTTCGGCAGTTGGTTACAAATACACCTTGTTGAAAATGATTATTTTAATTTTATTACATACTGTCTTTGTAATGTTATGATATTTGCTTTGACCACATAGCACTGTACTGGTTGGTGTATTCCACCATAACACAAATCCATAACATGCTATACTGGCACAAAACAAACCCTCTGGCATCGATACCACACCGCGGGTAATAAGTCTCCATCGTAGACTCTGTCTCTGTCACCTATGACCTAGACTAGAGTCAAGAGCAAACCCATTACAAATAAAATAAAAAAAAAAAGGGCGCGCCCAAACAAAGGGTCTTTCCGCGTGACCGGGGCAAATGTGACTCACGCACAAACACGCTGAGGGTGACCCTCTCTAATTGCACGACAGATCACATCACGACCTGCAACCTCACGACTTACACCACCCATGAGGTACAGAAGACCCATCGTCGGATTTGTCAAATCCAAAGTAAAAAATCTTTAAAATTGGGCTTGGTGCCTTCAATTGTTTTTATCGCTCATTGTCATGTGCTCTATGTTTTTTTTATTTTTTATTTTTATCATAAATAGGCTCGCGCTTGACCACCATCTCACCTGATGGTAAGCGATGATGTGGTCGATGATGGAGCACGCTTGCCTAGAAGTAACCTATTCACTCTTGACTTAAAGACCCCTAGGTTGTAGCTATCGGGAAAACAGAGTGCCTAAAATTTTTGAAAATCTTATCATGGGATCACCACTAAAATATAATATACTAGTTATTCCCCGCGGCTTCACTCCCGTGGACCACAGGACCCGTTTTAGGGCTTAAAAATAGCCTATTTCACTCAGGAATAATGTAGCTTTCTACTGGTGAAAGATTTGTTTAAATCGGTCCAGTAGTTTCGGAACCTATTCGGTATAATCACACAAAAAATCATTCCTCTTTATAATATTAGTATAGAAAGCCACAATAAACACGGGTGGTAGGCAGACATAAAAAAAGTCCTAAAAAAGATGGAATTAAACAACAATACTGCATAATTATAGGTGCCATTACAAAAAGAGAAAAAACTGAAACCACTTTTCCAAGGAAATCTTTTCCACCTAACAGTAGATCTCTGTACTTTGAATATTTTTTTCTCTGTTTATTTTAATCCTGTTCATGAGATGTGTTATCTCTGGCTTCGTTCATAGTGAACCTTCTAAATATTTTTATAATTGAGTAGAATGTAATTAGTGCGATCTTCACGGTGTTTTCCTTGTGGGATAGGTACAGCAACAGGTGAATTAGAATAGTGGTTGGTAACATTTCATAGCAGTGAGAAAATGTTTTCTTAATTAACAGGAAATTGTTGGCAAATTGGGGCAACACCAAAATAGGCTTTTCGGCTATTCTCAAAATCAGTTAATATGGATTATGAGCCACGATCTATGTATGAGCTAAGATACAAACAATTCAAACAATCAAACAATTATTTATATTATTATTGATGTTTGTGTTAATTAACTCAGGAGGCATTAAAAAAGATTTGGTCTCTCGTTCAGATTAACGGCTAATTCGGTTGTTAGTTTAGTGTAGCGGTAATTATTATAACCCAATAAAGTGTTTATTAATTAGGTTGCCTAATCAAACACTACGTTGAATCTAATTATAGTCTTTCAGTTGCCTGAATTACTCAATCGATTGGCTTTGACTATGTACTTATAGAGCCCGTTTATTGACAAGATTATTTAGGTAATTTACTGCACAACAAAATCTAAATGGTTTTATCGATAAAGCGACATTTATATCGGTTTATAAGCGCAGTGTACATTTGTCGTACTGCCATAAAATAATATAAATGAAAGCTATCACTCACGGACGGCACGGTCAGCTTATCAAGTACTTTGAATGACATTACAATGAAATATCACATCATTCCGAGCGATGAAACGACCCTTGTGCGAATATTGTTTGAATGTTTGAGCTCAAACATAAAGCCTCATGATACCTACTAGCATTTATCACTGTTACTGGATACTGGTATTTATCACTGCCTGGACTGACACTCGTACATTAATATCGGTGTCCCATTTTTGGGATGCATGTAAAACTCATAAGTTTGTTGCCAGTAGGTATCATAACTATAGTTCCAGAGAGGACCACACTTCCAAAATCCACAAGAGAAATCTCTCAAACACACGCTGAACTAATAAACCAAGTTATTATCCTTGTAATTAACTGGTTCCTTATGACGCCATCTTGGCAGTAATGCCAGCATAATAAAATAATGCAGCGTGATCACATTAACTCCACGATGAGCCACGCGCCTCGGGGATGCACACTATAACCACGCATATTATACCATCCAAGCAAAACATCATGTCAAGAAAGGGTTCACCCTCTTCACTCTCCATATTATGTAGATTAGGTACCTAACATCGATACATTATATGATTTCAGCTACAATTTTCCGCGCATTACTTTTTTGCTGCTTCATTTCCAAATGTTATTTTGATCCCTCGTGCCCTTTTTGTCGACGTACTCAATAAAAGTCCGATAGATATGTACGTAACTATGTTTGGTCCGCAAGCAGAGATACATTGTTTTATTTCACAACAGACGTACGTTTTTGTTGAACTTTCAGTTTCCGGACAGCGGGTTTGATTACAGTTCGTTAAAAATGTTCCGTCGGGCATCGGGTCGCACCGTCCACAGTTTTAGGATACCTGGAACTTCACTTAAACCCTCTTTTACGACCGATCTGGCTTTACTGTCGTATCTTTTCTTAGTAAACCTGATTTCGTATAGCGATCCATTTTCTCTTTTCCGTATCAGTGGTGGGTAACCCGTAACTGGGTAGGTAATGAAAGTTTCAAGCAGTGGCTATTCGTGCAGTATTCATTCCACTTGAGCCGCCCGCTGCGATAAACCGTGAGATTTAAAGACCTCCAGTAAAAGTTAGATACGTTGCGGCACTGTTTAGAGCTCTCCTCGCTGGGCTGACAGTAATGTTGGCTCTACGTCGTTTTGTGCGAAGACGAATTGCTGACGAGGCACACATTTTCCGCTTCAGTCCCGTAAATATTGAAGAATGTGCCGAATCGCGGAAAAAGTAGTTGGGTACCCAGAAAATGTTCGCGTCATTGTTTATTCTGTACATGTCCTTATGTTGTGAGTATTATACTTTAGATTAATGCATGCGTGCATATCCTGCATGATCATGTGTGCGACGGTCCCTGAAGCTAAACATCAACAGATTGTATCCCTTATTGTTACAATGCAGGTAAGTCATTAACCCATCAGGCCTTCACAACCCACAATATATTAGCGGTGGTCCCTGTTGCTACCCCGTAGCATGTCACTGGGTGGTGTAGTGTGGTGTGGTTTGGTGTGGTATATTGTGTGGTCAATACATCCGTATCCCAGCACACGGTGGTCGCACACTGTAATTACTGCGGGAAAAAATACACGGATATCGCCTAATGTAGTACATGCTTACACTGGTACGGTCACACTCACCGCGAGTTGCCAACAGCAAAAAAAAAATCTCGAGTAGACTTTTGTAAAAATAACTCGTCCACATGAAGATACGCTTCTATTCAAAGACTGTTCGAGGACGTTTATAAGACTGCACTGTCGTAAGAAAAGGAATCTTTTCTATAGTCACTACTTCAACTAGAAAAGGGAACGTTTAAAACCTGTCTAAGAAATATTTGAAGTTAAGAAAGTCACCCGCAAATCGCTGACAATGAGACCACAGTCTAATTACCGAGCGGAAACTTTGGCAGTATTTGGTCGGGGATGTATACAAGCGGGCCTACACAGTTACACACTGGAGGCAATAATAAGTATTTTTGTTTTTTTCGAAGCAGATAGCTCAGGCTTGTGGTTACTTGTGCTTCATTTAGCGGCATTTTCTCGGGGATGTTCGGGGGTTTTCGGAGGGGTTCGGGTTCAATACAGGGGATGTTCGACTGCGTAGTGTCACGTACGGTGTAACAGACGGTCGGTTACTTACTGAGAGATATTAACTCCTCTACAGTCACTATATTGCTTGTTTGTGCTGTGTAAGTACTTGATCTGAAAAGTTTATTCTGTTTATAAAAAAAACATTTCTGCCCGTAATATTGCCGTCGTGAAAAACGTTTCATTATCCCAGTGAAACATTATTTTAGGTGAAAGTATCCTATGTCGTAATCCAGGTTCTGGTCTATCTACATGCCAAATTTTAGCCAAATCTATTCAGGCGTTAAGAAATTAAAGCGTAACAAATAAACAAACGTACAGTCACATTTATATTATTAGATATAACCCTGCTCATCATCAATCGTTTGTACCTTCATTATTTTTACCCCATTATAAGAATAATAATAAATTGTAGTTCTAAAAACTAAAAAACACGCTTTATTGGTAAGGATAATGGGAAAAACTGTTTAAATTATTGCATTGTCATCGGTCCTTGATAAGTGTGCAAAGTTTCAAATCAATCCAACGTTTTGAAGTGGGTGAAAATTACGTTCAAAGATTCCGTTACATTGATACATTGATACATTGATACATTGATACATTGATACATTGATACATTGTTACATTGATACATAGATACATAGATACATAGATACATACATTTCACCGATTGTTGTGGAATCTTGCTCCTCCATCTTGAAGGCGGAATTCTTGAAAATGGGAAAGTCTTTTAATCTGAAAAACAAGACAAAACTCTCCTGTAAACACCTGGGACTTAAAACTCATGAAGACACCCCTATCTTCCTGGCTGAGCATCTCACCACCAAGGCGTCCCGGTTGTTCTTCCTTGCCCGTGATTTATCAAAATCTGGCGCATACAAGTTTTGTTGGACTGCATATGGCAAGGTATATGTAAAAAAAGACGAACAATCACCGACTGTTATTATTAGAACAGAAGATCAGGTCCATCAGTTAATGCAGAAATCGTGACTACCTACAAATAAACATTGTCACTTGTACCATTTAATTAATACTGCATTGCGACTATGCAGCTCAACTCAATTGTCTAATGCGCTCATAAAATGCTTCACGCAAGCTGTTGTTTTCCTAACTACCAAATGTAAATGTATCACACTAAATTGCTCTGATAAACACACATGCACGCTATGCCAGTCACACTATATCCACATTCACACATGTACACAAATCCTCTTTACGACTCGAATCCATGCATTTTACTACACTCAATCATTACCTTACTTTATAATACATACTTTATTTCGGTACACTTTTTTATTCACCCACCCTACTCTTACGCGATGTGCGAGATCACTAATGTTATTATGTTATTATTGTAACTATTACCGTTCATGTTTTACTAAACTATTAAATACGGCTGATAATTATCTTTACACCAACCTAGTAATGACGATTTTGTCCTTTTACAATATCCATAATGGGTGATACACTAAATACGCTCAATGAAATAGACAATATTGAAATTACCCGCATTATTGAATGTGACTCATCCGATCTCGCTAAACGAATTCAAGTTAAACGTAATGATCTGACGATTATATCTCAAAATATAAGGAGCATATATTGTAATTTTGACAGTTTTTTGTCAACACTATCCACTCTTGCCTTCGAAACTGACGTCATTATACTGACGGAATGTAGATTATGCGCCTATAAACAGATACCACAACTAAACAACTATCACTCTTACACTTCTACTCACCACTTAAATCAAAACGATGGTGTTGTTGTTTACGTAAAAAATACACTTAAATGTAAGGTTAGGGAAGTAAAGTTAACTCACGCATCATGCCTTCTATTAGACGTACTTAATATTTATAAATATTAAGTACGTCTAATAGAAGATAATTAAAATTAAATATTAAATATCAAAAAGAACTTTTAGCTAAAACAGTCAATAATAATAAACTTCTTTGGAAAAATATAAAAACTATAACCTACTCTAGCAAATCTAAAAATCAAAATGGGGAACTGTTGAACTTAAAATCTACCCCTATCGACTCAGTTAACTTTATAAACGACTTTTTTGTAAACATTGGGGAACAGCTAGCTCGGAATATACAATTAAATGCAATTCAACCTATTTCGACAGGTAAGTTGTCTAATCAGCCTAATTCTTTTGTACTCTATGAGACGGACTGCAGTGAAGTTAAAGGAATCTTAGCTAGTTTAAAAACTTCAAGCGCTCCGGGCTGGGACAACTTAACGACTGGTTTTCTTAAGTATATAAGTAGGGAAGCTGTTCCGATTATAACACATCTTGCTAATTTGTGTTTTAGATCGGGCTTATTCCCAGCACCCCTTAAACAGTCTATTATTACACCTGTACATAGGGGCGGAAACAGAGACGATGTCAATAATTATAGACCTATATCCGTTTTACCTACAATTTCAAAAATAATAGAGAAGCTTATAAATAACAGACTACTTAAATATTTAAATAAATTTAACCTTCTCTCACACTCTCAGTATGGATTCCGGCAAGGTTTTTCTACTGAGAATGCTGTAACTGCTCTTACAACTCAAGTAGTTGACAGTCTTGACAATGGAGATAAATGTATTACAGTATTCTTAGATATGAAAAAAGCATTTGACACCGTCTCTGTTCCGATCCTGGTGAATAAATTAGAATGTGAATTCGGATTAAGAGGTATACCCTTGGACCTCCTCCGTAACTATCTTTCTGATAGAAAACAGAGAGTAAGAGTTGGTGACTGTACTAGCGAAGACGCACAAGTATCATACGGCGTGCCCCAAGGAAGCGTACTAGGTCCGACTTTATTTTTGACCTATATTAATGACCTCTGTAATTTATGCATCAAAAATGCAAAAATTTTCGCTTATGCCGATGATACAGCAGTAGTATTTTCTGGGAAGTCCTGGAAAGAGGCCAAAGTCTATGCTGAGATGGGTATGGCTGTAATAGCTAAATGGTTGAAAAACAATTTACTTACTTTGAACACCTCAAAAACCAACTTTATATGCTTTAGTATTAATAACCGTACCCAGCCTGACGAACAATTTAAATTAAAAATTCATCAATGTGACAATATAAATAACCTAAACTGCAAATGTCCAATAATAGACAAAGTAACTCATACTAAATACTTAGGAGTGGTTGTTGACCAAAGGTTATCTTGGTACCCACATCTCGAGCAAGTAACAAGCAGAGTCAGAAAGCTTAGCTGGCTATTTAATTCTTTGCGATATGTCGTCCCAAAAACTTTGCATACTCGGCACAATTCACCAAGAAATCTTCTAAATGAAATATATATTGCTCTGGTACAGTCAGTTTTAACGTATTGCATCCCTGTTTGGGGAGGGGCTAGTAAATCTAAATTTATTGATGTTGAGCGTGCACAACGCGCTTTAATCAAAATTATGTATTTTAAGAAACTAAGATTCCCCACAAGTGAATTATATCACATAAGTGGCCTGCTCTCTGTGAGAAAATTGTATATTATGCAGACCATTTTGAAAACGCACAAATGTTTACCAATAGACACCTCCAAACTAAGAAAGAGACGAAAGGACAATATTGTACAAATTCCCCAATCACGAACTCACTTTGCTAGTATACATTTTCAAAAACGTTCTGCCCAATTATATAACAGGGTAAATAGGGAAATAAATATATATACAAAACAATACTATGACTGCAAAAAAACATTGATTAATTGGATAAAACTTTTAAATTATGACGAAACAGAAGCACTGCTAACTCATGTTTCATGACTTCATGACGCATTGGTTTCTGTCCTCTCAAACTGTTGCACGCAATGGAGTGCAAGTAGGAAGTATGGTGGTACGCCCTCACCTCGAATCTCATGTTGGCACTCATATTATTCTCATTCACAAACGTACACTTACACACTCACAATTTATACTCACACACTCCCACATACTCTCACATACTCACACACGTACTCACTCACTTACACACACACACACACATACATATACTCACTCATTCACTTACGCACTCACACAAATATTGTTTTTTGTATCATTTTTTAATTATTTATTATTTTTAAGGATTATATAATGGTTTGGAGGAGCGGAGTCTCCCAATACAGGCACTACTTGCTTAAAGGGAGGCTCCAATCACTATCTGTTTGACTAATTATGTTGGAGAAATAAATAATTTTTAATTTAATTTAATTTTAATTTAATACCAAGCTAATAAAAGCGTGTTAAAATAGAGAGACGGAATTGTTTGTCACTTAAGGCAAAATTGAGACCTAAACCTACCCTAGGTATTAATACAATCTGTCCTTTTATATAATATTTAAAGTCCTGTCTGTTTTGTAATACCTTGTTTCGCAATTTCGTCTGTAGATGGCACCACTTTGATACATTTTTGATGTCGTCCATTGAGCTGACCCTACATCACTGTTTCATTGAGTTGTTTTAATAGAATCTTTAAGAGGTTTGAAAAAGCTTGTTAAATAAATAAATAGACGTTTATTTTAACCAAAAGAGGATCACAATAATGTAAAAATTCATATAACATGTTACCCAGTTAACCCAACAACAAACAGAAACAATAATATAATACAGCACACCACACTTAAATAAAATAAAATTAATAAAGTAACAGTTACTCCAATGGAAACAGTCACAGAATTAACATTTTCAGTTATTTATGCCTTGTTGAGTAAACTCAAAATCCCTCTGTTTATTACTGTAAATTAATAAATTAAAAGCAGATAGCGTAGGCATATTTTAAATTACGGTTATTACTTGTCAGTTCGTGTCATCAAATATACACGGTTACAGTACTGTTATATTACCTGTGGCACGGTGGAGTCCTTCGGGATTCGCTAATGACATTAAAACCACGTCTTGTACAGTTGTTAAAATAGGTACTACCTAATATTAATGAGTTTAAGAATTAAATATTGAGACAAACAAATATTGACTTAACTAATAAATATAATAGATAATTCTGTTTTTTAGCGTCATTACTAGTAATTTTTTCCGTCTATATTATTAATATTATAAAGAGGAAAGTTTTTTTTGTTTGTTTGTACCGAATAGGCTCCGAAACTACTGGACCGATTTGAAAAATTCTTTCACCAATAGAAAGCTACATTATTCCCGAGTGACATAGGCTATTTTTAAAACCCGAAAATGGGTCCTGTATGGTGGGCCACGGGAGCGAAGCCGCGAGCAACAGCTAGTGTTTAATAAAGATAATAATAACAGTGTTTGTACCAATTTTCTCGTCCAGTATGAACAAGAAATTTAATTAATAAATTTTGTAAAACTGACGCCTCTTTATAAGGTGTTTAATTAACAATTTTGGCTGTATGCAGGTCACAAATAACGTGATGAATTTAAAATTATCAGATTGACCGATTTAAAAAGGTATTTGCTCCAATTACTTGTTGTCTAGGTAAATTAATAAAATAAAGAGCATAACTGATAGAATACATACGTAAAACAAGCAAAAACGAGTTTGTCAAGACTTAAACTCCTTATGTTTGCAAAGATCCGCAGCATTACTGCGTAACCACTTACGTGCTGATAAATGAAGCTATTACTCAAAGGTAAATAAAATCCTTCCAGAACTTCTGAAGCTTGTTATTAATGAGTCTTATCATAACAGTATTAATCTCACAAACATGTACGGTGTCGTAACACAACGTGATATTGTAACAGGTACCTACAGGTACCAGGAATACTTGCAAAACGGGTAATACCTAGTAGGTACGAGTAATTAAAGGGAATTACACTTAATGGCAACATTAGGCGTTCATGGTATCACTCGCAGTACGGAAGGAGTTGTTATATCTTATAGGGTGTAAAGTTTTATTGGTAATTCAAGTAATTGTTGCTACGAGTAGAGATTCCAAGAAAATTCGGCTACTATTCGGTATTCGGCCTATTCCACATAATTATTTACGTATAAAAAAATATTGTAGCATAAAAGTCAGCTTAGTTATTATTTATCAGATGTGAGTTATGATGAATGAAAACAGTATTTTCAGTATTTGATGATATCAAACGAATGCAATTTTCCTCATAAATTAAGTTTGCTGCCGAAAATAGCCGCTTTCTATCTACTAACGGGAGAAGATAAATAAATCTATGCACATTCTGCTAGGTACTGTTTTGCGTTTGCTGACCACCACTTGTAAGATGCAGCATTGTTGGAACCTGTCACCCACGAAATATGCTAACTGTCGCCGAAAATTCGGCGTTTTGGCTTAGAGCCAAGCCGAATATTTGTTATTCGGTATTCGGCGAAATCATTATTCGTGGCATCCCTAGCTACGAGTATATAATTGTTATTTTTAATAAATTTTGTAGACTAAACTGGTAGCTGCCAATGACCTTATTTTCACCCACCCGATAAAGATTTTACGAACGAGCGTATGTATGTATGTAGGTATCGCCATTTCTATGACACGCTCTACAGCCCAAATGGCTTGACGGATTATGAAATTATGAGGTGTTGTTGGATTCGTCTCAATTGTGCGAGTGACATAGGCTATATAATTTTGAAATATCGGGGCTCCCCATAAAAAAGGGTGTAATATAATATTTTTAAGGATATCAAAGAATTCTACTAAATAGACCATTCCAAATTTTAGGTTATTATTTTGGCGGCACAAATTCAAGATAAGCGTAACTTTGATGGCAAAATAAATAATCTTTTACCACATAACTTATTTGGAGAACTCGTTCATTAATAAAACTAAAAAGTCTAAAATAAAACAAAAAAAAAACCGACTGCTAAACCATAATTAACTGAAAAGAGAAAAACAAGGCCCCCGCCTGCAGTTCCTCATAATATTATAGAATTACTAACAAACTTTGTAGGAAAACCTACCAAAACTTTGTTTGTCACCCATGGCAGCACCTCAGAATATTGAATGTACAAATAATACCTAGTACTTATTTTTCTCTTGTCATTTAACTATTTTTTAGCCGTCGGGTTTTTTGTTTTTCTAATAATTTGTTTTATTTTAAATTGATGCAAGCGCGGAGCAGTGTTGTAGATAAGGCTCAATCAGATGTGATTCATCGAATCGATGTGACTTCACTCCTCAATTAAATTATTTATTTTTCACGCGGTTTATTTTTTATTTATTTTTCAAACAGTTTTCGGGCTTCGCCCGCGTGAAAACTGTTTCATCATCCCAAGGGAACATTATACCAGCAGTAAAAAGTAGTCTTTGTGCTATTCTAGACTGTAATCTAACTATATGCCAATTTTCATCCAGATCCGTTCAGCCTTTCTGGTGTGATTAGGTAACAAAAGTACATCCACACACACATCCATCCATACTTTCACATTTATATTATTAGTAACAAGTAAGATAAAATGGCAACCACCCAAATGTCGGTTTAGTCTACGAAATAAAAAATCTGAAATTAGATACCTATTCGAGTGCCTGCCTAACGTTGAAAGGGTGTCGTTTCGACAAGAATTTAGAAGAGCTACTACCCTTATACCCAGCTTTATACCTCACTTACAAAAGTCATCAAAAGTTTTGCCTTTAAAAGACAATGTTCAATTTTAAAGGACCAATTAAAAATATAAAATTATTATCAATGAAACTCTGTTATCATTATTTTTAAAGACTATTAATAACTTCTAAAGTACCAATTATATTTTAATATTTTTTTAAACAACTACCTTTGTCCCGCGGATCCGCTACCGTGAGTAGGAACCGTGAATGAACCGTGTCCGTGATCTGAGTTCCGAATTCAAAATGTTCTGAAATTTTACGGATAGAGGTCCAATGTAGTGCGTAAGCTTTCCTACAAGAAGTACTACGGCTTCTTCGGCACCGATATTTCACAAACACGAATCGGATGCAGTGCGTAACCGCCCTAAGTGTACCTCGCTAGCAGCGAAAGCTTTTCGAAATTACTTGATGTTATTTAATTACCTCATTGATGTTTACTTGAGTGAGGGAAATAAACTATGGATTTTATCTCTTTATAATATTACTAGCGGACGCATCGCGGTATCACCCGCGTAGTTCCCGTTCCCGTAGGAATACAGGAATAAAAAGTAGACAATGTTACCCGGGGATAGTGTAGCTTCCCAACGGTGCAAGACTTTTTGAAATCGGTCCAGTAGTTTTTAAATTTATTCGTTACATACAAAAATACAAATCTTTCCTCTTTATAATATTAGTATAGATTATAGATAGTATAGAAGTATAGATAAGTTAAGATGTAATTTTTTTTCATATATATTCAAAAAGAGCCAGTTTATTATTCTTTAACATGGACTAAAATAGCTCATTTATCCCTAGGGACTAAAAGTGTTTTTTTTTTAATGTGGATATTGTAAGTAAATATTCCAATTAGCAAAGAGATGAATCACAAACCATGCGGTCCAAAATAGGATTACATCGCTAAAATCGATTACGACGAATAAACAATGTGAATGGCTAATGAGCGATTGTAAATCTATTTCGGACCGCACGGGAACATTGTATTGAACAAGTGACTGGCTGGAAAACCGCGCGCGAGCCCTATTAAAAAATAAATCTACAACTGTAACGGATGGTACTAATACAATTGTTACGATGCACTCCCATAATAGTTCAAATATATTTATTTATTATTTATTATATACTTTGTTGTGTGTTTTTATATTCATTAGCCTTTAATTATTTCTATTTTATGTCTTATGGTTCCTAATTGTATGTAAATAAATAAACGTAGGTAACGTTCTTGTTCATAAGATGCATTTACTTATTTTCTCATAGAGGGTGATAAAAAGTAGAGTGTCTAGGGAGCAACACTATATTAAGCTCCGCTCTGGATTGCAAAAAACACTCTCGCCTTTAAAATAGTTGTTTGCACCCTAGATAAACAATCTACTATTTTAAGACTGTCCTGATTTATTCACCTATTAATTCCACGTGTCAATCTATTTCAGCACTGCTGTCACATACAATAGGTGACAGTAGTAGGTTATGTACAATATATAACGCTTACATGATTGTGTCAATCATGGTCTAGTGCTAGAGAAGCCTGTTGTTACCAGCTATCTTTTATTCGCTTCAACAAAAATTGTCTTCGTGTGGTGCTAGCCTACAATACTTACATGACATGCTTAAATCTTAGTCAGATCTCAATATGCATATTATTATGTTGTTTACTTATAGGCCTAAAATAATAAAATGTTTACTGATACTGAGATAAATTCTGATGAAAAACTCAATAACACTTTACGCGAAGAGGGAATCGAACCCACACCTCATACTCAGTAACGTAAGTTAAATGCCGACACGGTTGGCTTAGTGGTTGAGCGATTGACTGCTGCGCGGTTCGATTCCCGCACGTAACAAATATTTATATGACCTACAGATAGTTGTTCCGGATCTGGATGTCTTGTGTATGTGAGTGTAAATGTTTGTAAACGCACCCACGATACAGGCAGAAATTCCTAGTGTGGGGCAATGTTTTTTGTATGTACAAATACAATACAAAAATATAACATACCTGTAATAAAATATTTCTAGGTATCTCCTCAATATCGCACAACTTCGGTCGTTTTTAATTACTCGTAGGTATCTGCAAATAAATCTTCAGAAAAATTCTGTGTAATCGTTCTTATTTCATAGGGACGAATCAATATGGAATAATTGGAAATATTTCCTTTTTGGGAGGAAGGGGAAGCCACTAAAGGCGGTCAGGCAATAAAAATGGGGCAAGGCAAACAAAACACGCGCCATCGAGCTCCGGGCTACGGGTTATAGCGCGGGGCGGTTAGCTGAGCAATTTTTGTGTTTATATTATAACGAATTAACCCAATTTTTATATCGATTGCAATCTTTCATTGTTGGGTCGTCACTGTACTAATTGACATAATGACAATCATGATAATAACTATAATCATTTAATTAGGATCGTCACTACGATCATAAGCTTAAACATTGTAGAATCAGCCTTTAATGCTCCCACTTCAGAACAAAGGCCTCCTATATGTGAGATGCAGTGGGCTGTAATCCATTACGCGGGTCCAGTGCGGGTTGCTAGATGTCACATGTCTCCAAATATTTTATTCAAAACTTTTGTAGCCAGGGGCTAAACAAATAACTCAATCATCTTTTTTCATTGTTTAACTAATTACTTACTTATTACGTGTCTGACACGTTCCGTCTTCTACGTTAATTACACAGAGTACAAGTATTACATAATTAATTATTAAATCCAGTATATATTTACAGTAGGCCCTCCTCGCTTTGTGGTCAGTCCTCCGTCCATTTCCTCGTTAATAATGTGCCAATCATTTCGCCATTATTTTAACGTTGACCAGTACATCCTCTTAATTATTGATTACGTCAGATAACCGTTATATACCATTGCGAAAGTATTAACCAAGGGTTACATCATCATCATCAGCCTATAGCAGTCCACTGCTGGACATAGGCCTCTCCAATTGCACGCCATTTGGTTCGATTTTCGGCAACTGTCATCCAGCTGCTACCAGCCACCCTGGGCCAAGCGTTTATTGCTCTCTATTAAACATTGAGATTTTTAACTTCTAAAATGTACGTGTCTGTTAGATTTTAATTATAACAATACCTTGTCGTAACTTACTGAAAACTATTTAACTTCCAGCAAAGCACACTTTTAACGCACTGTTTTAATCAACTTCGAAAATGAGGTGGTTCTCAATTTTATTGTATTTTTTTATTTATCTGAAGTAAGCTGGAACGTTGGTTTTTAAAAGTAAAAGTATAGGCTATGGGATAGTGTAATTAGTTATGGAGTATATTAGAGTGTTTATAGGTATACCAAAGCATCTTGTTAATCTCTTCATTAATCTTACCGTCGTCAGTAGTTTGACAAACTGCCGTCTAAATACCGACATCCAGGCAACTAAAGTTAAAGTCTATTAACAGACAACAAGGCACCACAGTCATTAAGACGTTAGTCGTCGTCAGAAACAAATTAATTTTACGGGAGAAACACAAAAAACTGGCCTTCCTACAAATTATTCATCATCTCATTTCGCAAGGTTTTTGTGAAGCGAGGCTTATTAATTTAGCTGGCATTTTCGTGAGATATAGCCAGGGTGTATTTTACTTCCTAATCTGAGATGAAAAAACAATCTACATTTTTATCTGCTTGGTTCTTGCGGACTTTGTCTTAATGCCGTTTTTAAATAGAGAACTGAGGGATGAGGGTACACGCGATTGTGGAGCTACGTCCCAAATAATGTCTCATCTCTTGTCGTGCTATCTGTGCAACAACATATGCACTCTGTAATACCTTTACGAGACAAATGCTAACGTTGTCGACGTTGCTGAGTTTTGATCAAAATACACATACGTACGATCGATACATTGATGAAGAAGAAGTTCCAGTGATCAGTTCTCTAAACTAATGACAGTTCACAAGTTTCCAAGTTCATGTGTCACTGGAACTGATATTGCCGAAATGTTGTAGCCATTGGTTGTAGACGAGTTCCTTGAAGGCATTGTCACGATATTATCAATAACTATTCCTCCAGAAATTATGACAAAGAAGCCTCGCTGGCTGAATATTACAGTTTCCGATGAATTTGTATTAATTAATAACAGTTTGCTGCCGGCAAACGGAGCTGCGAGTATATTGCCGTCAGAAATATTTTATTATAAGATTCTGTTTTAATTTTAAATAGGTATCTGTTATTCTGTTTCAATATTTTAATGAGCTTCTATTAAGCTTGTTTGCATAGTGTACACTGTATTTTTGAGTTCTATGTATAAACGATTCAGAAAAATAAAACAGCTTTTATCTACACTCACAACGTAATGTTCAAAATATGAATTATAAAAATATTGCATAAACACGTACTTTATATTCGTGGATAGGTAAAATTAAAAAAAAAACCATTGCAGTAAAACGATTTTCAAACAACTGCATCATAATATGTAGTAGGTTATCTACTCTCATTTCGTAATATTCGAATTATAAACTTCAAACCGAGTTTATATTGACATACTTTATAAACACAATACCGAAATTTAAAAATAGAATCTCATTATAACACTATTTCTCTAACAAAATAATGCTATAAAACATTTTTTTTTCTATTACGATACAGGAAAAATCCAAGAAGTTAATCACTAAGGAGTTTGCATCAATTATTTTTTGTAATGCCATTTTTATAGTACATTTTATAAAAAGATTTGATTCCAATTTTAAATTGTCTGTGGCAATGCCCGCTTTAGCCTTAGCACGCACTGCGATTTTTATTCGCGCGAATTTTGTCTCTTTCTACCTGTTCATAGAGCTCAAAATATTCGCGCGAATTTTGTCTCTTTCTACCTGTTCATAGAGCTCAAAATATTCGCGCGAATTAAATTCGCGCCGCGGTGCGGTGGATTCTGTTGCAAAACACGGCTTTCTTGCGGTATTATTTCCGTACGATTTTTTTACCGCAATGCGAGCAGCTTCATACAATTCCATAGGACGCAAACAGGCGGAAAAAAATCGCGAAAATAAATATCGCAGTGCGTGCTAAGCCTTAGCGCATGCGCGGTTAATGCGGTGATGTGCTGGGTTTTGGCGCCACATTCATACTTTTTGCAGGTTGTGCTGTAATTTCATGAGTTTTTTAAATTCTTGCTTAAAAATGTCTGATATTAGTGAATGTGAAGAAAATTTTAAAGCGTAAAATATTTTATATGCGGCGAAGGAAATCACTCATAATCTATTTCCAGAAAAGTCGAGAAAATTATATGATAAATGCTATCACGACTTTATGGCATGGAAAATGCAAAAAAGGTATTTAGTAGGTTCAATCCCAAAATGTATGAGTGTAGATAAAGTAGTATATGAAACTGCACATAACTAGGTATTAAAACATTCGTGTGAATACTATTAAAAACCTCGCCTACGGCTCTGTTTTTAAACACACACTCATGTTTTAATACACCTTATTATGCAACAGTTTCATAAACTACTATTATGCAACAGTCATATAATAGGGGTTATTAAAACACGAGCGTAGGTTTATCACATGAGGTGAAGCCGAGTGTGATAACAATATTACGCGAGTGTTTTAATACCTAATTATATGCCGTTGCATACACTTTTTTATCTTCACTCATACAGTTGAAATAAAACAAAAATGGAAACGGTAAAACTCTGTATAAATATGTGGTATGGCGGGCAATTTAGATTCTCATTGCACATGACTGCGCAGCGCGCGCATCCAAAGACAAAGACACAATTTTTCTACATTAAGTCAACGAGCCAATAAATAAAAAGTAAAAGTGTGCTATAAAAATTAAAAAGTTATTTTATTATGCAGTTGTTTGAACATCGAAGGAAAATGTTGCACTGTAATGGTTTTTTTTTAATTTTACCTATCCACGAATATAAAGTATGTGTTTATACAATATTATTTGAATTCATATTTGGAACATTACGTTGTGAGAATAGATAAAGTAACTTTTTTTATAGCACAATTTTACTTTTTAATTTAGTGGCGCTTATGGACTCATTGACTTAATGTAGAAAAGTAGTGCCGCTGTCTATGGATGCGCGCTCTGCGCAGTCATGGTGCAATGAGAATCTAAATTGCCCGCCATACCGCATATTTTTTTCGTTACCACTATTATTTTATTTCAACTGAATGAGTAAAGATAAAATAGTGTATGCAACGGCATATCATTAGGTATTAAAACACTCACGTGTTAATATTATCACATTTGGCTTCGCCTCATGTGATAAACCAAAGCTCGTGTTTTAATAACCCCTATTATATGACTATTGCATAAACAACTATTCAAATTTCACGATTTTTATTACGTTCTCACAAAATTCACTTTTTACATCTGTCCATTAAAATAGTTCGACGACAACTGACTACTAAGCGCTCGCAACACTTCCCACCACATGTTTTCAACACGTGACATAACGTGGTGGGGAACATACGGCAGTGGTGCGCGCGATTATACTTTAACGTTACAATTTTTACAAATAATATTTAATGATTGACAATAAATTTAATTACAGATAATAATTCTAAGATTATGATGTCTAAAAACAATTTATCTATCGTGGAAATAGACTATTGAAAATTAGCCATGGACCGGGAGCGGTCATACAGCTTAATTTGTTTATTTATGTTCAGCGGAACGTGTTCACGTTCAAACATTCGGTCATCAATAAATATTTCACATTGTTTCTGATTCATGGCACCGACGGGCACTACATCGTGTTTGTTTTTATAGACATTCATATCAACATGACAGTACAGGTCCTGAAAGTCACAGAAACATTAATTAAACAGTAATTTTATAGTGTTTTTCTATTATCAGCACCTAGAAAAAAATATATAGCCAATAATATATAGCTATGTGCCTACGTGTAATCTGTTTGGTCCGCGACAGCATTTTTATTGTAGGTGTAATAATAATCTTTCTTGGCCTGTATGCATTGAGAATCGCAGACGGACAGACGTGTTTTCTTAGATAGGTCACTTGCACAAGTATTGAAGAGCGCCGCTTAGGAGCCGCTCCAAATTCACTTAGGTAGTGTGGAAACGTACAGGACGACATTGGAAGCTTGACCATCTCACAATGCGTGTGGTTTTAGATTTCGATCAGGCTTTATTATAGGTCTATTTTTGGTTGGACCTGGTTATTTATTTTGATGTTTACGACGTTCTAAGGGCATTATTAATAAAAATCTTGACGAAGTTTAGCAACTGATTAATACGAGTAGATTCTAAATTCTCTGAATTTGAATGTATAGAATGTGCGAAACAATCAAGATTTTTATAAATAAGCGTGTTACTGTCCAGTAAGGTCATTTTGATAGTAGCTCTGGCTTTCACCCTGTTTGTAACTTTAACATAGCTATAATGTTTGGTGGAGATTTAATAATACTTTGGTCAGTTTCAATGAATTTATTTGAACACACCCCGACTCTTGTATATACCGCTCAGCTTAGTACATCAGTATATTTCCACGACTGCTTGTTTTTATCTCAGATCGCATAGACATCTGTCTCACCAGCGACGCCTTCAAAATACTTCAGATACAGAGATAACGGAGCACCCACCCCGCACCGGTGTTCCTCAGCTGACAGATCTATATTGAAAAATAATACTCTTTATCATCTATTATTGAAACAGAAAAGTTCGGTAAGTCTTTTCTAAGTTATCTGTATTTCAAGAACAATGAATGAGGGAATGGCAAGGCACGGTTGGTCAATTTTAAACCTATTTCTGGCTGTCTTTTTGTTCACACCGCATTAATGTTTCAAACTACTTAAAATTCACCGCCGTAGTTGACTTGTTACGAAAACTGCAAATCGTTCAACTTTTGAAATTCAAATCGAATCCCCACCGACACGTTTCAATACCGCATCGAACGAAGATCAAAAAGAAAAGTCGACGCAAAGAGTTGCAGAAAATCCCGTCAGCGGGTCACGGATCCGTTTGAGTGCACATCCGGATTGGTCCGGACTCGTTCTGAACTACTGCTGTTCTCGCTGCTCCTATAAACTTTTTTACTTTGAATATTAATGCCTTCGCCTTGCTCCCACATTTTCACTGCGCCTGAACTACTTTCACGACTTTTTCTTGCCCTGCACTAAGTTGAAAGCACGACGATTTGCATAAAGAAACGGTATTCGAATAGTTAGCATAAATTATTTAATAGGTTTAGTTGGAGCTCTTAAATGTTTTAGTTACTAGGACATGGACGTTTATACGGTTAGTTAAAGAAATAACGATCGAGTTATGATAATTGTGTTAACCGTTCTTGCACAATTTCACTACTTAAAATTTTGTTTAAGCGGAACGAACTATTGAGATTTTGCCAAAACTGAAAGGAGTAAAGGAAGGCCTTTATCCAGAAGTGGGACAGAACAGACCTAAAAATTAACTTTAGTTCGTTGTAGTAATTGCCGAAAAAGGACAAAATAGGACTATTAGAAGCAGACATTGTGCTATAATCAACACCTAGCAACGTGTAGAATCGGGCATATCAACTCTCCAAAATAAACTCGTGAGTCTTACCCCACAGGAGGAGTCAAATAACTCCAGCAGCCAGCAACAAAGATGTTAGTCATTGCACTTGTAAGCTGTCTCTTTAATCTACAGACACTCGACCGCTTGCCCTCTTTCAAGTGCCACGGGATCGTGACTAATTCTCACCTGATCTTCAACGAGTGTACGTACCATCACAGTCAAAACCGCAGTCATAATTTTACGAAGCTAAAGACTAGCATAGCCAACACGTCGCACTTACGACCTTCTTCTATATACACTCTCATGCACACACTTATATGCACAGAACCGAGCAGGCGAATACAAACATAGAGATATGACTGAAATTCTGACCGCCAATTGAAGACACAGAAATGAAATGAACGATACATTCATAACAATGATACATTAGCCGTAGACGTACATCACACATTACTCTTCTCAGTGGACGCTAAGAGACATTTATGCGAAGCAAACCACCTGTATTTGTGTGAGATTCTCAGAATGTTTCAGTGTTCGGCTATTTCCGTCTGCCATCGCTACGAATATAGAATACTTTAAAGCAATAAACTACTGGCAATGGCATTAAAAACTCAAAAAAAAATCTTTTCTTATTTTGAATATTTATTCAGCTATTTTTACAGATTATTCTCGATTATTTGTTGTACCATAAGTTAAGAGATTGCAGTTCAGTGGGTAGTTAGCGTGTTGTCACTGCTGGCCGAGTGCCAACCGGAACATGCCGCTAAACGTATGAACTACAAACACAGCGGGACAACGTCCCCGAGAGGATATACTGCCGCCAGGTTTATGTTATATCGATAACAGTGCACAGTTTTAAATATGCCTCGCGCAGGACAGCTGAAAATATATTGCTTTGCGCCTTTTAAAATTCGAGCTCTGATATAAAACATTTTAATTTTTTGCAGAATAAATTCCAAGATTTCATTTGTATTTTTAAGCGCTAACGAAAGGGTTTTTTACGAACCAGTAATTTCGTCAGATCGTAATTAAGCCAATTAGTTAATTAAAAACTCGAAGAACATAAAACTGCGAAAAGAAAAGTTGGGAACTCTCGTCATTAGTGTCTAGACGGTGTCCGTTGCAAAAAACATAACTTAACAATAAAAAAGTTACGGTTGAAGTCAAAGGTGTGACGAAGAACGTAAATTAATACTAATTCTCCAAACAACACGACTCGGTTGACATAATTAACGTGTCCTTGCGACGAATGTTCGGAGAAAGAAAATATAAAGATATCGTTCAGTAGTCGAGCGTTCGAGAAACGAGGGCTCTTTTAATTTGGGAATAAATCGTCTGTCGGGGGCAATATCACCGAGTTGCCGGCAGTTGTTATTGGTCGACTACGTTTACTTCATGCCTAAATAAATACACCGATGGTATCAAGGAAAGTGAGGCGGAATTAAATGATTATTTCCTTAAAGCCATCGTTTGAAGCTAAGGCAGTAGCGTAATTACTTAATTTATTTACAAAGAGAAACGCTAAGTAAAGTAAATAAAAAATATTGCCGCGAACGGAATAGGAAATAATTTGCCTATTTCCAACACTTTACACGATTATAAATTTCTTTCTGTCGAAAAGCTACCGAATTTTGTTGAAATTATCCAATTTGAATTTGTTATAGTATAGATTTTCCTCACAATCGTCTCCAGTATATCGGAGACGATTGTGAGTATATTATTAATAATTAAATGTTTATTTTAATAAAAATATATATTTAATGTCGGCAGTATTGGTTTACTATAAGTGTCCCATATAATTGAAATCTTCAGAAAAGGTCTTGCAAAGTTAGTTAAAGACATTTTTTGTAGTCTTAGACGCCGTCTGTGCGACTATATCAAGGTACCACAATCCTTTCCAAATAGTTGTGAGGTGCGCCGACAACGCTCGCCGGCCGGCATCGTCGCCAAATTGGTCCTATACGATACACACTGGGACTCTTGGCGACTCTATAATACTAAGTACACACACTACTCAAGCCAAAAACTTTTGTGACCTCGGGCGTAATCATACGTAGGTACTCTGGTGAAATCAAACTCGCCGAGCCGCAAATCCTGTGTGCTTGAAAGTTTGCCAGCCTTTGGGCCGGTTCTTTAGGCGTATTTTAAGGAGTTCGTCGAGTTGTAGTATAAAACTTTCGAAAATCGAGTTCAAGGGCGAATATTTATGCGGCGAAAAACGTTGGACGTCCAAATTATTTCCTATTCTAGAAAGTTTTAGTTGTTTCCGCTTTAATAGCTAAGAGTCTGGCAAACAGTTTTAGAGGCGCAGAAATATTATCATTGGACCTTTCGAGCTTGTTATGAGGGTAATGTCGACAATTATATATAAGCGTAGAAAATTTATATAAACCCATGAATAACAAATGCAGAAAAGCAAGTTATTTCTGTGGTTGCATGTCGCTGAACCGTAACTTTGCAATTTTCTGCATGCTTCAAGTTTTTATATACTAGCTTACTGTTCAAAGTTAGAAACATAACGCTCGTTCTTATTTAACCTTTTCACAATTGTACAATACGAATGCATTTTTTCTAGAGTAGGTAATAAAAGCAGAAGTGTCATTGAGTAAACAAAGCACTCCAATACTGTAGGTAAATTTTGAAAACGTCCGTACATTGCTCCCAAGTACTCTCAACAAATTGGCACTTCTGCGATTTCCTTTCTCACGATAATTTGTTAAATTGTATGAGCGGTGCGAAAACAATACGTATCGCTGAGCGAGAGGAGCAGTGTGCCACAAACAAGGTTTAGATTAGCATCTCGATCTGTTTATTGGCGGATTTAAATTGAATACATTGAATGGGATAATATGTCCACAACGGTACCTCTGCTTGTGCATGTGGGTGAGTACGTGTTGGGCATGCGAACGACGACCATTTGTGTTTTTTCCAGAAAATGATAATGTTTTATTGTATTCAATGCTTGTTTTGTCCATGTTCGTTTTAATTTGATCCCAAGCGTCTCGCTCGCATCTGCGAAGTGCACACGACCGGTCGATGTTGCGATACTTGGGGGAGGCCTATGTCCAGCAGTGGACACCTTTTGGGTGAAATGTTGACGATGATGATGATCCAATGTTTGAGGAACTTCACATTGCAAAAGAGCAATGCTGCTTTTTATGCTTGCTTGTTTTTAAGAACTTTTCCAATGTTCATGAAGCATTTTCGTAAGAGCCTACGAGGATTAAGCTTATGCAACATACATTATTGGAGGCATTCGAAGCTTAGAGAAACCATTTATTGTGGATGTATTTTTAGCGACTATTCTAGTATTGGACTCTTCGGGCACTCTTTGGCAGTATTTGTTTGCAGAGGGGACACTTTTTTGGAGTGTTTGAAGTATAGAGGGAGTCCGCTCTCACTAACTTAGTGCGGATTAAAAAAGGCTACCGAACAAACGGCAACACAAAGTTGAAGAAAAAGGCAATTAAATACGATTACAAGAATGCACTCGGATTAGAGCGCTTTTAGATAGTGTGTGTATCGCAAGGATCGTGACACACGTGGAGGTAGCTTTTGTGTGCCACGGTGATCAAAATTTACTCCATGAGCCGATAACGCGCCTGGCATTTTGAAAATATTTCTTTACATTTGTATGGCGGCGCCGCATATAACTACTTGAACATTGAGGAGACAGTAAAAGTGTCAAATAAAATAATATTTGGCACGAATATAGATGGAATTAGCTATATTCCGTAACAAAAGCGACAGTCACTGTACTTAATGTAAATAAATTGCAGAGCAAATAAATATGACAAAGTATACCTATCAAAACCAAGTGTATCCTGACTTTCTGACAACCCAATAACAAGAGGCATGAAGTCTATTTTTGTACTGTTTCTTATATCTCTACATAAATAAATAATAAAGACATAGACCGCGTATTCTACGATATTCATCTCAAATAGCATGAGTGTGTCCAATTCGCTCTCATTTTAGTTTCAAATTGATTCAAATCTCGTTGTTTTGTTCCAGATTGCTGTGAGCGCAGAGACTCGCTTTAACGTGCAGTATCACGCAGAATCGCGCAGTAACGCGCAGTATCGCGAAATTTCGCGCAGTAACGCGCAATCTTACGCAGTTTGCAGCAGTTCGTGGGTGTTCAGCGGTGAGTGTGAATTATTGCAGCTATTCATATGACGAGTACAAGAAATACTCTCAAACACTCGTAATGGACGATAAATATGTCAATGATTGCTGTAATTCTCGAGAAATTATTGAAAAACAGGTTTGTTTGAACGATTCATGTAAAGAGCGTTATTATTTATTCAATTTCACATTTAAATTGCTTAGTGAAAGTTATCGAATTCTTTGCTCAATATTTACTACGATATGATAAATTGTGCCGTTTGCTCAAACCTATTACTTTAAATCAAGATCATTTTGTTTATTTATGTGATCTGAAAGTTACACTCAGTTTCGTTATTATAATTTTAAACATACTTACCTATGATATACAGGTTTTCCTGTTACTTTGCCATATGTAAATAGATATTTACATAAAAATCCAAACTGTCGTCTCTGACTTAGTATAAAGCTTCGTACACACTTGCGGAAAGCCGTCGCGTTGCGTTCCGGCACAGTAAGGTATGTGACATGCTATGCCACGCAGCGTTGTCCGCAGTTTTACGGATGTGCGTGTCTATAATGGCGTATTCTTGCAAATTTCGCCATGACAGCGGACCAGCTATTTTTATGTTAATGAATCGTATAATAAATGTTTCATGCCATGAGGAAGCAAATGAAAAACTTTATATTTTACTTTATACCTTAATAAAATAAGACGCCTTTCTGCGAAAACAAATTTATTCCTCCATTTACTCCAGTAATAGAGTGAATGTCTTGTGTTGAATTTTTTTCTTGGTTTTAAGAAATTATTTTTTTGCTACAAACTGTTAATACGATATACCCACGTATTGCTTAATAGTGTCTTATTAGTTTTAGTATGTCTACCCACGCGAGTTTCTTAGCTCGAAAACACTTTTTTACGGTGTTCACAGTAAACCAATTAACAGAAGAGTGCGATATGCGTCATTCATGTTTTTGTGCGAGCAATTAAAAGATAAATAAGTGCTATCAGAGTCCTTGATTATTTAAATACTGACTTTAACACGCGTTTATTAATTTTCTTGTTTTATTAACGAACCCTTTATCAAGAAGCCTGTCAAGGTCAGCTTCTTTTTAATTCCAGATGGAAAAAGACGGCTGTTATACATTCTGAAGAGTTTACCTGTGTGTTTGTGTATTTGTGTATCTGTCTGTGGCATCATAGCTCCTAAACGTATGGACCGATTTTATTTAGTTTTTTTTTGTTTGAAAGGTAACATTATCGGGAGTGTTCTTAGCTATGTTTGATAAAAATCGGTTATTCCATTCATAAGTTATGAGCGTTTTACTGTTCTAATCGGGGCATTTTCGCAAGATTTCGTGTCATAATTACGTGTTCGATAGATTGTTGATCGAAGCATGTCTACTTCTAGATAAATATGTAGTTTAAAAACTATGAAATAAAAATTAAATTGTCGGGGGTTTCGGCAATTTTTTATTTTTACTTTGGTATCTTGATACAATGACACAGCAATTAAATGATCCTTTAATAGTATATGTCTTTCCTTAAAAAAAACCCTCTTCGAATAAAAAAGATGCGCCGTTTTCGCATACCGTGAGGTATCGCTAATGTGTATGCTTCCTAAAGTAAATATTTTTGAAGTGAGTAGAAGAGTTTAGAAGAGTCCGGCTCTTTTTTTTATAATATTATTTAGCGTCGATCTGTAAACGCATTCACGATACATGATGACTTTCCGTACCATACGTTAAAAATAAATTTATACAGAACCAATGGAACGATAATAACCAATACCTACTAGACAATAGCAATATACTTACTAATTAATATCAGTGTATTTTCTATGTTACCCGCAATCAGGTTCACGCACTAGTGCGTTAGAGCTAATCTGTTCTATTACATAGATATAACTGTTTGCACTCGCTGCTGAGGGCTCCCGTCCATCAAGCTTCCAGTACGTCCACTCAAGGGCAGAAATATTGGTACAGATGGCGAAATTCAAACAGAAGCAAGTTCGTCGAGGACAGGGTTTATTTGTTGTACTGTGAAATGGTTAACATATGTGTGGGAAGATGCTATAGGTATGTACTATATTGCACAAACTGTCATAATTTCCCGATCGGTACATATGCAGTTCAAACGGTTTCCAATATTTAAACGGTTTGCTAAATTCAAACGTACTCGTAATTTAGGAGAAAATTGTAGTAAAAATTCAGCAAGTGTTAACATATTCTGCACTTGTTTAAGATCCGTTTGAGGTCGATGAAGTATTGCTTCAAGAGAATAAGGCGTATAAATATAGAGTACGCTTCGGTATGTGATTGGCGCCCACTAGAGCTGCTGTTGTGGTGTTTGTTCGGCATTGATCTAGTTTAGAAAGCTCACTTCAAGGTTGTTTTAGTAATACCAGCACTTTCAGATATCGATCAAGTAGTCTGATCATAATGTGGGCGTCCAAGCTAAAAGGGTCGAGTTCTCGGCATTTAGTTGCCGAGATACACGCATTTTTGTAAAGTTGTCCTCATACAAACACAAGGTACCAATTAAAGTTTCAACTTCAATTATCTGATAAAAAAATGTGCCAGTTTTTGAATATTTTTTTAATCCTTATTATCAATTGACTATTCTAGATACCAAATCTAGTCTTAACTCAATATCCCACACATCACATCACATCATCAGCCTATTAATGTTCCCACTGCTGGGACACAGGCCTCCTCTCTGTGAGAGGGAATGGGCCGTAATCCACCACGCGGGCCCAGTGCGGGTTGGTGGATGTCACATGTCTTCGAATTATTGGTTCTAGGACATGCCGGTTTCCTCACGATGTTTTCCTTCACCGTTTTTAGAGAAGTGGTGATGAAATAATTTTACACAAAGTAAAGCGCCTGCCTGGGCTCGAACCCACGACCACCACTGCTCAATATCCCACTACTGGATCCTTTTTACTTGGACATATGGTTTTAGTTTGAGTTCCAAAGTCTATTTCCTGCTTTTATTATACAACGCGAGAGTTTGTAAGGATGAAATTTTTTTATAAATCTTTGACGCAAACTTTTGAATAGATTTTGATAAAACTTTGTAATATTAAGAACACTTCTGTGAAAAACATACGGTAAATAATAATCGGAAGTATTCTGGGAACCTTTTTCTGAAGGTCCGCCAGCTATTATTAAGTACTAATTCCTACTCGGAGCCGCGCGTAGTAGTTGGAAAAATAATAATAAAAAATGTTCATTCATAAAATCATAAAACCAGACTGCTTAAGGGTACACTAGTCGACGGCACGAACTACTTTGTGCGCGGGGTTAAAATGCATTTTATATCAACCGACAACACGTGCGGAAGAGATTGATGCTGTGATGAGCAGTAAGAAGCTAGTTCGCGTACGAATACACACTTTTGCAAATTTGTAGCGAAATGGATAATGATTTAGGACGAAACCGAGCGCGTGAAATTTTATAATCAGACCTTTGGCAGTCTAGATATCATGAAAAAACTACTAAATCTATCTGTTCAAAATAAAATTATTTGCATTGTTGAACTACTAATCTATCCCTGTATGGATGCCGTTTTGCAATTTTCCGTCTTCTTATGGTATCTATTCTCGCCAAAAAATGCGTTAAAATTAGTGTCGAAATGTGGAACTTTCGACGCTCATAACTTCCAAACATTTTCTTTTTTTACTTTTTTGCTTCCATACAGGGCTAGATAACGATGAGACAATTTGACATCACTTTTTATTTTGAACGTACATCGTCAAACAGTGGAATAATCCCTAGACTACGTCTGTATGGAAGAATTTTCGACTAGTGTTACCTTAAGACGTAAACAAGGAGAAAATCATGCTGTGCAGTCGGAGGATACATATAAATTGCGAGCTGGCTGACCAAAACCAGATGGCATGTGACACTCGCAAGGTTATGACGAATCAATTGAAATGAGAATCATCAAAATCGGCCAACGCGTTGGTCTCTAGAACGCCACATAGGAACAAACGTATATACCTACATACATAGACTGTTAAACACATTACCCTCCGTCCGCAGTTGGATAAAAATAATAAATGCTGCCTGTGCACAATCAGGCAACGTTTGCAAATTAAATATTTGCGCTATCAGATGTGCACATTAAACGCGATCCAACTTGATCCGGTGCTTATCCACATCACCCGGTCATTGGGTATGCATTATTCGCTTGCATGCATGTCAGTGTGCGTTATCTGTGGCCACGCAGCACACAGCATTTGTAAGTAGCTGCTTGTGTTGGTAAATTAGTTCAGTGTAGAGCAATATTTGCGCTGTTGTACTAATAATGTAAAACAATGCGGGCGCAAACTGTTTTTGTGTAAACAGGAAGCTGCACTCTGCTGTGGGTAATTGTTATCTCATGAGATATGGAAATGATAACTGTTGGTGACTAGGTAGGTATGTTTTTTTGCATGTAAGTGTATATAGATTCACTTGGTGAGAATTGAAAAGTCATTCAAAATATTTTAAGAACAAAAATTTTGGTATATCTGGTAAACATTATTGCGCAACTCAAATACAAGACCTATATTTTTCAAAATCTTGTCAACAGAGCAAGTGCCTATTTAATTTGTATTTTCCTAAACATAGAATTAAATTCGCGTGCTCGGAATAAGCGCTTGATCTAAACCACTGACGTTCAAAGACTTAGGACAGGGGTCAACAATTACTTTTATTTGGGGTCTTTTTATTAAAATAATATGTCCGTTGCGGTCCCCATCCCCCCGGCATGTACATTCGTCACGTGAATTTAATTTGTTACAATTAAAATAATAAACTGAAATCATCATCATCTGCCTAGCCTTTTCCCAACTAAATTGGAGTCGGCTTCCAGTCTTACCGGATTCAGCTAAGTATCAGTGTTTTACATGGAGCGACTGCCTATCTGACCTCCACAACCCAGTAACTGGGTAACACGGTACCCCTTGGCAAGACTGGTGTCAGATCTCAAGCTAAAAAAAAAACTGAAATATGTTTATATAAATAGGTAAAATATCAATGAAGATATTCATGAGATGATTCGTCTGTTGTCGAGACGCACGGCAGTCGGAACCACTGTTCTTGTTCTTGAAATGTATTCATATTCATATTCTTTATTGTACACAAAATAAACATTACAAATACAAAAGGAAAACTTATGTACAAAGGCGAGCTTAACCCATAATTGGGTTCTCTGACAGCAAACCTCAGTGCTAAAGAGAGAGTTACAAAATAAGGAAAGTTAACAAAAGCGCACAACAAATACTAAAAAACATTTGAATTCTTACTAACTAAATACACTACACAAATACGTGTAAAGCACACAATGCATAAACATAATACATACAAATATCTAAAATACATACATATTTATGCGTCATGTTGACAGGAAATGTTCCTTAATTCTTCTCCTGAATATACCCAGTAAAGGGCTATCCCGTATGGAATGAGGAAGATTATTCCAGAGGCGGACAGCACGAACAGTAAATGATCCACCGTAACGACTTGATGAGTGGGGAGGAAAACGAAGGAGAAGAGATGATGGGATGATGGGATGTAATGTTTGTATATCGTTTTGTGGCAATTAAATTTTTTTCTTTCTTTCAGTAAACACAAAGTGCCGGACTCATGTATTTTATTGTACCGTATACTACAGTTGGCAAAGCACGGCCTCTGCGATAGGCTTGAGTCACGTTTTTACCACGTTTTTGGCTCCCAAACAGTGGTAAAAATGTGTGACTGAAGCCTGTCACAGTAGGCCGTGCTCGCCCGGCAGGTCCGCGCAACATACGTCGGTAATCCGGATCCAGACTGCGGTCCACCATTTGGTGACCACTAACTTAGGACATAATATACCTAGCTACCTATTTTCTCTCCACTCAAGGGTAAGGCTCATATATCACCGTGGGGGTATGTAGCTTCACAAGGCCCGTTATTTTAACACAAACTAATTACGCTGCGTTTTTCACGGCCAGTGGGGACATCGCCTTGCTTGGATTTATCGTCAGAGGGAACTACCTCCCTCCCTGACGTGGTGGTGAAATGTTGCTATAAATGAGAGAACAGAAAGATAATTCTGTTCAACTACAAGATTTTCATCAGCTTTATGGCTGCTGTAAGAAATGTATTGAAGTAGAGATTTTTAATACCCTGGGTTAACTTATCAATGGACAGGGTCGCCACCGTCTAATGGACTTTTAGTGGGTTGAAGTCCCACATAATGCAGTATGCAGGAGCATTTCTACAGGCAAAAAAAAGGCTAACTTATCCGCCGCCCCTCGTAATATGATGAAGAATAATGGAGATATCGATAACTTTCGGCTGTGATCGTTTCGAAATTTGACATAGGTTATGATGACCATCATAAGCGGTACTTAGCATGTGCTTGGGATAATATAACGTTTGTATGTATAATGCACTTGTACTCGTAGTTTAACAGATGTGTTACAGTGACAGAAGTAATGCTTACCAAAGTACTCACGAAAGTCATGAAATCAGTTTAGTCTACTCGATGAAGGCAGTTTAGTCCATGACGTGATTTGATGGCTAATTATGAAAGTATTTGGAACTAGCTGTTCCCGCGGCTTCGCTCCCGTGGACCACCCTACATAAAAAATAGTGGTGAAAGAATTTTCAAAAACGGTCCAGTAGTTCCGGAGCCTATTCGGTACAAACAAACAAACAAAAAAAACGTTCCTCTATATAATATTAATATTATATTACATATTTTTTTTTATATTTTTTTTATTATATTATATAGATAAGGAAAAGCGGCACTGTAATTTCACTTGTGTCAGCTCTGATTCCGAGAGATGCGTGTGAAAGGGGTCCATTTTCTTTTTGCGGAATCTTACATGACGACAGTAGGGTGGTGAATCTGCTTGCAAATCCGTTGATTATGATAATGTGAATGGATTGTTGATGAGAAGAATGTAATAGTGTCATTTTGTCGTTTGTAGTAAAGGTCCCCACGTATAGGTAGGCTGTAAAGTTCCTTTATCGGTTTAGTTTCAGAAAACACTGACTGCCTCGTTGGACTGCTAAGCAGGAAGTCCTGTGTTCGATCCCTGGGTTGTGCAAAGTGTTATTGGGTTTTGCCAGCTCGAATTTCTCAGTAAAAGCGCGGTGTCTGGATTTTTGGCCGATTAATGGCAATAGGCTCGAACTTTTATTACATGGGAATTAAAACTATAAACTGATGAAATACGAGTGCTCCTCTTCGGAAAATGTGGGCGTGATGTTATACATAAGTTTCAGAAAACAAAAGTAACACATTGTAAAAATTCTAGACTTCTGATCTCATCTACTTTGTAGGGTATAACGTGGCTATGGGTTAAGCGCAGATAAATGAGATTGGCAACACTTGTATTATTTAAATGGCCGCCGCAAGATGAAGCCGGGTCGGGATCGGGAGGCTGCGGCTGCAAGAGAAGGCTCAATCAGGGGCAACCATCTGCCGAGAATGGACGCTAATGAAGTGGGGATAATGGTATGTTTACGTTGAAAAATAGACGAGAACAGTTTCAGTTTCTGTATCTTTTAGTATTTTTTTATTAGCGCGATTATTTTGGGTAAAGATAAAACAGAATTTTGTAGAAAAGGAAAGTAAGAAAGTCGTTTGTCCTGCTGGAAAACATAGGCCAGTTAAATTAGATAGATTTTGGGAAGAGAACAAGATATTTTTAATTTCTTTCTATGAGGTATCGTAATAACAGCTTATTTTATACACATCGATATAGCTAATAACAGTCTGAACCAGACTGGTTCAGACTGTTATTTGCTATATCTTATCAGAATCAGAATCTTTTTTTGTACACATAGGTGGTACACGGTGTGTGAGATCTAACAATATTACGTAGATTCTCTATGTTTTGCCGTGAAGAGTACAAATATCATTAGCAAATGTGCAATAAAATAACTCGCTCATAGCTTACCATCAGGCATAGTGACAGTGGTCAAACGCGAACTTATCAATAAAAAAATTAAATGAAAAAGCACTATGAATCAGCAAATGTTATTATAAGAAGAGCCTGAAAAGAACCTACCGCGTTACTCTAATCCGACAATTTGCCTTGGTTCCATTTGAGATGCATTGTTTTCTTTTATTTGCCGGTTTAAAATAACATTTGTTTACGTACATCTTATGACACACAATAGCACGGATATGATCGTTTAGCACAATCATTAGATAAACCGCACTGTGTTTCGACATTCACAGTATCAAGCGATTGACAACCGATTAGATGTGAAACAGTTACGCCAGTTAGCAAGGAGGCGATTATTCACGCTTACAAATGAGTAAGTTAAATCGTTCCTGATGTAATTACTTATAAGGCCCAGTTTTTGATACGTAGTAAAATTAACCAATGGTTAAATATGCCAACCAATGGTAAAACACCATTTTTTATGAGTTTGTAGCCTCACAAGTCTTACTTCTTACTAATATTATAAATGTGAAAGTTTGGATAGATGTGTTTGGATGTGTGAATGTATGTTTGATACTCAAACACGCCAGAACGTCTGAACGGATCTGGATGAAATTTGGCATAGATATAGAATATAATAGTAATAGTCTGCAATAGCACATAGGCTACTTTTCATCCCGGTACAATGTTCCCTTGGGATAAGAAAACACCTTTCACGCGGGCGAAGCCGCTGGCATTAGCTAGTGGTCAAATAAGTTGAAGAGTTAAGAATGAAATCACTGGTTAGCATATTTAAACATTGGTTGAGTTAAATACTGATAAAAAAAAACTGGGCCAAAGTGGGATCGTAGACGAGCGACTAGCTATGGGAGAAAATATTATAAATATGTAATGTGATTTGTTACCTAGATAACAAGATCTGAACTTAAATACTTCTTCGTGAATCAGTTAGATTCTAAGTATTTATTTATTTATATTTATATATGCTTTATTGTACACCAAGATAAAAAATACAAAAGGAGACATTAAAATTAAACAAACATACAACAGGCGGCGGTAAGTAGTATTTAAGTGCAGTTAGAACTGACTGTTACCGATTTATTTTTGGCACTGATGGACTGTCAAATTACTTTTAGAATTCAAATTAAATTTATTTGATGTGTCTGATCTCAATTGCCGAGATAATTATAAAGAAAAACAGACAAAATAATGCGAACATTTTCATCATTTGAAGAGTATATTTAGGTTTCTTAGATCTGTGTAAACTTGGGCACGTGATCTCACCGACTTGCCAGCAATTTTTTATCGGCACTAAATCATAATAAACCCGCTCGACGCAAGTACATGCACTTTTCCCCGTCATATTGAAGTGTTTGATGACTAACACACAGACAGACAGCTAAGTGGAGTAATTATAGCACTGTGTCTGTCTGATAGTTTACTCAATGGTCGCATTAGCGGTGACAGTGATAGAAATTTGCAGAGATAATGAGTGTCAAGTAGTTGATGTTGTAAACTCTGCTATGGCTTTGTTTATATTAATGTTTGTATTGTTTATTGAATTGCGATAGCTATTGTTTGCGATAGCTCGTTAGGCATTTCCTAATGTATTTCCAGTTATTGCAGTTAGCAAACACTTAGGTCTTAACAGTCGCAAGGGCTGCTTCTAGGTGGCTGAGGATAGTGTAGGCGTATTCGAAAAAATACTCGGGTAGGTACGAAAGTAGTAACTTGGTTGTAAAATGAATGCATATCATTATTAAATACTGATATTGTACTGGTTGGAAGTCGCTCGATGTAAAATACTGGTACTCAGCTGAATCCCGCTAGGCTGGAAGCCAACTGGACTGGAGGGAAGAGTCTGGGCAGATTGGTCTGGTTGAAAAAGATTACACTATATTGTCTTCTTCCAAAACCCTATGGATTGAATCGCATATTTAATTAGAATATAAAATTTTCATATCACACTGGGTAGCAAATGTGCAAACTTAAAAACAAGCAGACGCTTCTAAGTACGGTTGTTAAAAATGTAAATACGAAGATTAACTAGCTAAAAAGATGTAAATAAGAAAATTAACTACCGTGCTTAAGAATAACTAATGCACTCAGAAAAGTTATAAACGTTGAAAATCCTTGTCTTATATCTCTGCTTGTACTTTAAAATAATAACATATATTATTCACAAATATAACGAGTTGCTTCTAACTTCGATATAAGTCTTTGTAACAAGTTAGCTAAGAAAGCGTCAGTCTTCACCCCAGTACGGGGTTGATTGTAAGCCAACTGAATAAATAATGTGATACCGAATAATGTAACAAGTTTATTACAATATTTTAGACGTGAATTAAGTAAGAAACGGAAAGTAGGTAAGTTAAATCTCTCGTCAAAAGTTGATTACGAAGATAACGCCTTCTCTTAAGCAAATGATCTTGTTTTGTATATATTTATTTCTCGTGAGATATTTTAGTGCTAATAGAGCTCTGTCAAGAAGATCTTTCAGAAATGTTCTTACTACTAATTATATGGATTATTTTGGATTTTAAAGAACACACGAAAGCGAAATTGCACGTACGTACACATTTATTTATTTAATGTCTTAATTTATCCTCGCACTTGAACGCCTTGCAGCAATTACATCAATGGAGCGCAATCTTATAATAAACTCACTATAAGTCCAGGTTTCCTCACGATGTTTTCCTTCACCGTTGTTAGCAGTGTCCAAGATAAAAATAGAAAGTACATATGAATTGAAAAAGTCACATTGGTACTTGCCCGGATTCGGACCTACGACCACAAGTACGAGAGGCGAAGTTTTAGCCACGGACCACCACGACATAACAATGCACGCAATGTGATGCAATTCGAACGATTTGTCCATGACATTTTCTTAGAAAATATGTGCGCGACGCAATTTAAATAGCGTCTCGATATTTATTTACAGGAAGGTCCCTTAATCTTTCATTTAGAAAGAGTTCGGAGACTCGTATAATATCAGGTACCGAGTTGCTAGCACTATACAGTTTCAATTAAGAAACACTTAAATTAACAAAGCGGTTTGTACCAACAAAATCTAGTTTTCCATAAACTGTACCCAAAATTGAAGCCACTCTTATGTTTTATTCCATCGATTCCAGTATTTAGGCATAAAAAAGTTCCCAGCCCAAATACTGCTAGACGATTGGAAAGTCCCATAAATTATGGCGGACATAAAACAGTACTTAGGATATGAATCTCAATGTCTCGTGTGTCTCGCGGCGCAGGCGACGCGACGGCGGGAGGGAGGGGATGCGGGGTTGAGACGGGGTCAACTCTAACTATAGCACAGAAGGTCAACTCGGAACAATTACTGTCATATCTATCAGGCGTCAATGTTCGCGTGACGAAACCATCTCGAACTCAACGGCTTCTTACGCGTGAATAAATTTGAGTTTGTAGTATATTGTTATGCAATGTCATGCCCTATTGAACTGGAATACTGGCATAGTAATGGTGACTAGAATTTTGATTATCACAGACAGCTGATAGACCTAACTGCAGCACTTTTATCTCCAGAAGAATTCTTTCACTAGGAACTGGAGATCCCACCTGTACGGCCAAATCATTTAGGGAATACTTTCATTGTGCGCACTACTAAGGAATGGAATTCCCTGCCAGAGTCTGTGTTTCCTTATAGCTACAACCAGAGGGTATTTAAGCCAAGAAGGTTACATCTACGCAAGCGTGCTCCATCGTCGACCACATCATCAATTACCATTAGGTGAGATGGTTCGACATAAGCCAGTCGAAAATAATAATAACAAAAATCTAGGAGGAATATAAGACTGCTACGAAAAAATCTCAAGAAAATACTAGTTTGCAAAAACAAAATTTATATATTTTTTCCTTGTAGTTAATGACGATTTGAACTTTGAGAACGCATTCATGGCAGTGAATGGCCCTGACCGGGCAGTTCTTCTGCGCCTCAGTGTTGTGTTGTGACAAGTAATTGAAACAAATGCCGGCGCTCTGGATGTTCGATTTATGATTACGGATTGCTCACTGATTTTGTAATGGCTCCTCAGTTAAACTCCTTGTATTTATGGCAGAGATTCGCCTAATGCCTTCGCTATTGTTTTCTAAATCAGATTTATTAAAAAACTACGAAATGTCCCAGGATTTTATTACATACCTACATTTAGTAGTTGTATAAAGGTATCCTTTCTATATTTTTGCATCATCATCAACCTACAGCACAGGCTGGATAGGCCTCTCCAATTGCACGCCATTTGCTTCGATTTTCGGCAACTCTCATCCAGCTTCTACCAGCCACCCTGCGAAGATCGTCGCTCAACCTAACCTGAATGCATCATAACTTACGTTTTCCAGTTCGCGGTATTTTTGTGTAGCATAAATTCATATTTTTTTTTCCTTGAATAACAAGAGCTATTGTGAGGCAAATTCTAAAGAATTATCTGCAAGAAAATTCATACAAAATTGCACATTAAATTTAATTACATTTGTTCTAAACTCAGTAGACACCAATACTATGAGTTTTCTTTATTGTATTTGATTATCAAACAGTAAGTTAATTTACAAAAGAAAAACGTTGAGAATCCAAAAAGTTATTAAAAATTCTTATTTCTGTTTGTTGAACAAATTATTTTTTAATGAAAGTTTTTCGGCATTATTATAAAATTGGACAATTATAAAACAAGATTCTTTGGCATGATTATAAAATAATACTAGTAAATTAATTTGTAATTGCTTTGTGTTTCCATTCAACTGAGGCTGCAAAATATCAGACTACGAAATAGTACAAAGGAAATTGTAATCTAAAGTAACCACTTTAGATTACAATCTCCTTCCAACAGAACCCTGTTACTAGGAATAACTGGGCTATGAGTACAAAGCATTCCTCTTCAAGACAATGCAATTGAGAATCTGGAATAAACTCCATAAGCGGAGAACTGGGTGATGTTTTTCAACTTCCAATTAGCCTATGATCTAAAGGATGACGTATATGGCAGTCCAATAATACCAATTACAAACCTTGGCCAAAGTCAGAACAGATGCTGATGAGCTAGGTAAATGATGCTTGTGATACAAGAGAGTCAACGTTAATACTGCACCTGTACCTACATCGTCCACCCTCTGGGACCAAACAGAACAATTGCTTTAAACTTCACGTCTAAAGCAATAACACTAAAGCCATCCATTTCAATTATAGCTTGGACAACAGAGACAAGCCTTCGCAGATGCACCCGGTACTTACCGAATGAGATGAAAGTGATCACTTCTGTACAGTAGGAGAGAGGTAAGTACACTTCAAAACTAATCTACAAAATGACAACACGATTCGGTTTCAATTATCTGAATTGTGTTGTGAGTTCTTAGCTTCGCTGGAAGAGTCATTAAACAGTTATTTACTGGCTTCAAACACTCAGATTGGATGAAGAAACGAAAGTTACGATTTGAAAACATCATGACACATGGCTCCGTTGAGGCGTGATGGAGTATCTAGTCCAAACTTTTAGGTTTCCATACTATTTGTTCAGGCTTTTCGCATAAACTTCCACTGTTTTTGACTTAGTCTCACTCATGTCGAAACGGTTGTGATAACCGTGTGTACTAAACTGGAAGTAACGTGATGGGCTATTTGGCGCTCATCTCACAGCCGTTTTATTGTTTTACGTCTCTCAGACGCAAGACAACTCTTTACAGCTTAGTGCCAGCTCATGAAATCTGTAAAAGGCTTGAAGCAGATTAGATAATCGTAGTTTATTGACCTTTTTAAAATTCAAGGGCATTTTCGTATTTGTACGAATCTCGCTCGCTCATAAAACGCGTCCGCTACCTTTAGGACCGCGTTCTTATGAAATGTGACATTAGCTTTAACTCTTAACAAGGCACAGTAACTGTTGTACGCCTCCAACTTGATAACGATCTTAATTGGATCCAAATAAATTACATTTAAAACAATTATTTAATTAAATTAGTGACGCAACTTTCTGCAGCATCCAAGTTTCTTATCTTGACTTTACAGGCTAAATAACATTAATGAAAGTAATCAATTGAGTATTTAAAGGCTCAATGGAACCCTTGATTTAAGTCAAATGAAATTAATGATTTGTTAGAATCTCAGTGATTTGGAATTGAACAAACAATTAGGACTTTGAACAAATAGGACATATTTTTTTCGGGATGTCTCAAGGTCGCGGTGTACCCGTACCTATTGTTTAATGATAAACAGGGCTTTAGGACGAATTGGGGACGCTTTTTTCTTGGAAACTGTGGTATTAAGATTCAACTTTTTGAGTCTGCGGGATCATTATGTAGCAATTAAATTAATAATCATATCAGTGACATTTTTTCAAATCAGTTTGATACTCGATTCACTTTTTGTTTCGTTCTCTTTATTATTATCCTAATAATACTATGTGAAAGTTTGTGAGGAAGTATGGATGTTCATGTTACTCTTTCACGTAAAAACTACTAAACAGATTTTGATGAAACTTTATAGTAACATGTCTTATACATCAGATGATACTTAGGCTATAATTTATAAATATATTGGAGGAATCACTAATCCCAAAGGGGCGGAGGAACGGGCGATAAGCTATCAACAAACAACAACAAGCGTTCTAATATATTTCGCTGACATCGAATGCCAGTTGTCTAGAGCCTCAGAGGTTATAGTCGAAATGTCAAAATGTAAGAGTTTGATCACATGATTATTCGATATCGCTTGTCAATCTCATACCATTTTGCCTATTTGACTATTGCTATCGCCACGCTTTCGATGATAGAATGTCACTTGTCTAGGGCCTCTGGTTACCTTCGATAAAGGCAAATAAATATAGATAATTATTTATGACAAAGAGTTTTTTGGTATTCGCAGCACTTTAATATAACCGAAGCTTTCTTCTAGCTTACGGAATATTCGGGAGACCACAACACCTACATACATACGTATACCTAGATGCTTTAAACTTCACTTTGACTTATATCACTCTGCTACGTGGCTACGCCTTTACCTCGTAGCTTGCCGAATGATAGTCGGATCTTAGAACCTTTATGTTAACAGCGAATGTAAAGCTATCTCAGATAATTGTTAGCGGAAATAAATCCTGGATGAAAGGCGACGACGTCAGACAATGACTGCAAATAGTATTAGTTGGAAGTGTGTTAGACTCCGTGGATCCTCAGCTCGGCTCTGATTGGAGTGGCCAGTGTTCGCATTAATTACTATTGAATAGCTCTTGAACCGTGGAGACACAGTCTTCGGGTTGCTCGGTTTGATGAGGACTTGTTAGTCGTACGAGAAGTCTGTAAGATAATAAAGTTTATCGTGAACATTTAGATCAGTTTGCTGGGAATTAAACAACTTGATTATGCTTTGGTTTATGAGAAACAATCCTACTTTACTGTTATAAAAACCAAATTTTGTGACGACTATGAACCGATGTTTGTCACTCTTTCAAGCAAAAAGTGAGAAATGGATTTGGATGACATTTGGCATACAGATAGTTTATAATCTGGATTAACACAATCTCTTTATTACGGTAGCAGGTTTCTTCGGGATAATTTAAGACTTCCACGCGGGCGAAGCCGCTGAAAAGCTTGTATATCTTTACAGCATAGCAACAACCCTGAAAAACCATTCGGCATCAATATTTTCGAAAAGTGCACATCTGCCTAACCCTTCGGGAACACAGGCGTGATGTTATGTTGAGTGTTTGTTACATTAGTTAGCTCATTTCAGCGCATAACTATGCACTGCTGAATAGTACCTGGAAATAGTCACTTCACAGTCATCCGACTCGAAGGACCATAATGATAACTGGACTATATTTTCACACATTCATACCATACGCAAAATACGCGCTTAGACGTGGAGTTGCGGACACATGCACGCCTTCACTTAACTTAACTTAACAGTCCACGCTCATCACTAGTTATCATTTTGGTAATCTACCAATGCTATCTACAGTGATCGAAGCGGAAATTGTCTTCTGTGTCATGTTTGGCTGATTGATTGATTTATTTATTAATTTAACAAAACACGGCCAAACGCCAATTCCATTAGTTACAGACATGTTTTTTTAAAACATATATTTAACTAATGCATTAAAATAAAAAACAAACTACAATGATAATATCTACACGGCAGTCATACGCTCATCTCACAATATTCCAGTCATACAGACAAAATCTTCTTCCATTCGTCCGCCAAGGCATCACAATCATGTTCCCTTAAACGATTTTGCACATATTTATGACTAGCTGTGCCCGCGGCTTCGCTCCCGTCATCTGTCTGCCAACCCTACCCTACTTGCCTACCCTGCCTATCTACCTTTTTTTTTTTTTATTGTCATCATTCTTTCGCGGAGAATTTTAACGTCGCCATTCAGAAAAAGACTTCAAATGCACAACGCCATCTACCGAATATCGAGTTCAACTGTCCGAGTATCTTAATTGCGTGTGTGGTGATATTTAACTTCTTGAACACTTTAAATTCATGTAACTTTTGATAGAGTTAACCGATTGCGATGAAACAAAAACTAAGTAATTCTTCAAGTTATGCACAATTTTTATGTATAAAAGTTATTTACATTGGTTTCGTACATTTCACGTGATGCGTGCACAAATAAACAGACAAACAGACAAAAATGCCAAAAATGCAATAGGTTCTGTTGGTTATCCTTTAACACCCTGGCTATTTTTTTTGGAAAAAATTGTGATGTACAAAAATTACTTTTCTACAGATTGATTATAATTATGTATATTGATTTGCTCATTTTTTTTTTTCTTCTAATATCGAGAGAATTATAGCCTAACAGCCCAAGAAGATATTAGAAGGGTATAAGAATGGATAATATCAATTTAAACGCTTATACAGATACCTCAGAAAAGCTTTCTGAACCTTTTCCAAAAGAAATGTGTGATGATGATTGCGATTCGATATGCTAAGCATACATACACGACGCATCGGTGCGGAGCTAGGGGTATACAAGGTAAAGGTATCTTTTAGACGAAATACGGTGCATGAATTTACGATAACATAGATAAAATTCTGATGAGCTTACTGTGAAGTTTCATCAAAATCCGTTTAATGGTTTTTGGGTGAAAGAGTAACATACATCGTCACAAACTCTCATAATCTTATCATCATCAATACATATAATAAATCTGTAGAAAAATATTTTTTGTACATCGAAAAAAAATCCAAAAAAAATAGCCAGGGTGTTAAAGGATAACCAACAGAACCCATTTCTAGCATTTTTGGAATTTTTGTCTGTTTATCTGTTTATTTGTGCACGCATCACGTGAAATGTACGAAACCAATGTAGATAACTTTTGTACAAAAAAATTGTGCGTATCTTGAAGAATTACTTAGTTTTTGTTTCATCGCAATCGGTTCACTCTATCAAAAGTTAGATGAATTTAAAGTGTTCAAGAAGTAAAATTATCACAGCTCACGCAATTCAAATACTCGGACAGTTGAACTCGCTATTCGATAGATGGCGTTGTGCATTTAAAGTCACTTTCTGAATCGCGGTGTTAAGATTTTACGCGAAAGAAGGACCTTAGAAAAAAAAAATTGGTATATAGTATGTATATTTTTTAACCGACTTCCGAAAAAGGAGGAGGTACTATGTTCGACATTGTTTGGTTTTTTTTTTTTTGTATTTTCACCGATATCTTCGTCAATTTCAAAAAATATTTTTTTTTTTGAAAGAGTATATTCCGAAATTGGTCCCATTTTAATTTGGTGTAGGACTGACGAAGCAATTCGAAGATATACAACACAAATCTTCCGTAACGTAAAAATATAAAAAACAATAAATAACGGCAAATCTCTCGGGATTGCTGCAATCGCATGTCTGTTTGTTGTTTATACCATTTCATAACATAACATCACGCCAGTACGCTCTTAAGGGGTACGCAGATCTCTCATTTCACCGGTTATGTTCAAGTTTCATGATATTTGGGTAATATATTCTGGCGTTATACGAGTAGGTAACTTACTAAACAACTTGCCTATTAGGTAGGTACAACTAAAAAGTGAAAAATAAAAAAAACTTTTCGTCCATAACGCAATAAATTGGTACCTACGAAAGACACCGACTTCCAAAAATAAAGTAATTTTTTACTTTGTAGTTTTATTTGGAAGTCGGTAGTATTTTTTGTAAAAAGTTTTTTTGAGTATGTGGAGTAGGCAGGCAGGCTGGTAAGTATGGTAGGGTTGGCAGGCAGATGACGGGAGCGAAGCCGCGGGCACAGCTAGTCTATACTAATATTATAAAGAGGAAAGACTTTTTTGTTTGTTTATTTGTTTTTACCGAATAGGCTCCGAAACTACTGGACCGATTTGAAAAATTCTTTCACCAATAGAAAGCTACATTATTCCTGAGTGACATAGGCTATTTTTTTATCCCGAAAATGGGTCCTGTGGGGTAGTCCACGGGAGCGAAGCCGCGGGCAACAGCTAGTATCTAATACCTTTAAACGAGCAATTCTTGTGTATATATAATCTGAATCTCGGAAACGGCTCCAACGATTTAATGAAATTTAGTCGGTGGCGATAAATTGATCTAGCTAGGATTCATTTTTAGAAAACGTCTCTATTTTCACGCGAGCAGAGCTCGGTCGCCCTGGTGTGTGTGTTTTATTTTATGTTTATTTTAATCATATTAATTTTAAGTTATTTTTTTCTAGCCAATCGATTGCCTTATCTAGAGTTTGTACGATTTCATTCTCCAAGTTTTTGGTATCGTCACTCTTAATAATTATTGTATATAATCACGTTCTCGAAAACGGCTCTAACGATTTTAATAAATTTGCAATATAGAGGTTTCCGGCGGAGAAAAATCGATCTAGCTAGGTCGCACATCTGGGAAAATTCACATTAACGTATTAAAAATGTTTTCTTTATTTTCACCCGAGCAGCGAGCAGAGCTCGGTCGCTCAGAGGCTCTAGACAAGCGAAGGCGATACTCGAAATGTCAAAAGGGATTGATCACGTGATTATTCGATATCGCTTGTCAATCCCGCACAATTTTGCCTTTTTGTCAATCACTATCGCCACGCTTTCGATGATACTTCACTATTGTTCTGTCACTTGTGAGGGCCTCAATTAGTTACCATGTATAATATTAGTAAGATAGCAAACAGGAATTTAAAAAAAAAAATGAATATTAGATGGAAGGCGGATTTCCCATAATTATTTTCTGTTCTTCTCATTATTATTTAATTGTAATCCGATTTAATATCACATACGGACTTTCCTGCTACTCATTCTGGTCTTGAAAAAGATGTAATGGCAATTTTTCATGGAATATGATGTTTCTTTATTATCCAGCAGGAAAACGAAACAAAAGAAAACATTATATAAGGTAATTTCATACATTATTTATTTATTTTTCTACATAGGACGAACAAACGGGATAAGTAATTAGTTATATTTTTCTCGTCAAGATGGGTGCTTGTTTGTCTCGATGTTATACTTTTACTGATACACGTAACACGTGTCTTCTAATATAGCCAGGTATGTGTGTGTGTTTTTTTTTCTTATTGCCTCTTAATTTGGGGCTCCCTTGTTTTATTTTATTAGAAACCGTTTATTTTCGCACTCAGTATCTACCTATTGCACTTGAATGATCCTTAAGTGCTTTCTGAATTAAAGCCTATTTTACTAAACTTCAATTTGCACTTAAAGAGACCCGACGGTAGATTATTACTCTAAAAATTCAGTCAAAGTCAGATTGTATAACATGTCAAGTTTCTTAATCAAGCTCGCTGCTATCATTCTCTAAACACAGAGCAGTGGGAAATAAAATGAAAGAATATCATTGTCTCGCGGCATTACTCGCTGATAGGCCGAAGTCACAGATACACCCAAATGATCCCATTTGCTGTGAGAGCTGAGCGCCTGACGAACAATTAGGATTCAAAAGGTAGGAACGTACTCGTAGGCTCATTTACTGAGATTGTGAGTCTTGCTGAAGAGATTGTGTTGTTACGAGCACAGCGGAGCCAGGTACTAACGTAAAGAGTCAGTTACGAACTTTTCGCAAAGTGGGTATATTTTTGTGGCCCAAGTTAAACGTAAGTTTATATTGCGAAGAAATCTGCATACAAAAAGGCGCATGGTAAGTGATAAGGTAAAATAAATACTCATCACGTTTTTTTCATTTCAAGTTTGCAGCATGCATTTAAATAGCTGTGAATTTACTTAACCGTTCGATAAGTCCTTTACCCTTTTTTAAAAATAGACAGTAATACCTAGTATTATAGTAACTTTTGAGAAGACTGAAATCTATAAGTTCCATTTTTAGGGTTCCGTACCCAAAGGGTGAAAACGGGACCCTATTACTAAGACTCCGCGATCCGTCTGTCTGTCTGTCTGTCCGTCCGTCTGTCACCAGGAAATATCTCATGAACCATGATAGCTAGACAGCTGAAATTTACACAGATGATGTATTACTGTTGCCGCTATAACAACAAATAAAAACAGAATAAAATTAATATTTAAGTGGGGCTCCCATACAACAAACGTGATTTTTTGTTGTTTTTTTGCGATATTGGTAAAGAACCCTTGGTGCGCGAGTCCGAGTCGCACTTGGCCGGTTTTTTAAACGTCATTTAGTCCAGTCATTTGGTAGTTTAGCCTGGAAAGTGTTTCGCTAGTTTTGAAAATTTATGATTTTGTAATAAATTTCGACATGTTCTTTAAGAATTGCTATTCCACTGAAGCGCTGCTGGGTGCCATGGTACTCGAAACAAAAAACACTCAACCACCAGGCCGGAGCGCCAAATTTCCGTTCAAGCGTGGCTGGGTGCCATGGTACCCGAAAAAATGGGACCCGCATAACTTAGTTCTAAAAAATGCCCTCATAATCGACTAACGCGTCTTGTCTATGAAAATTGGTTCTTTAAGAAATAATTCAACAAAATATTTATGGCTGGCTACTCAACTCAAGCGGAATGTCAAACAAAAAAAAAATGAACTTGGAGAAAAAACTGTCAATGTGAAGCGTGTCTCGGCGGCAGCTATAGGAAAGTTACCTATAACTATAGGATTTTTCCTCAAATTAAATAAAATAAAAGTAACAATAATTTTCATCATTAAAAAGTCGGAAAGGACATATTGTAAAAAAACGGTTTCCTATTCTCCCGATAAACCTTTTCTTGTTGAGACTCTAGGAAAATAACATTCTATCAACGAAATCGTAGCGAACGATTATTAAGATATATCGCTATATTGAACTTAAACTCCGAAGGGTACGCATCTACATTATTTTTAAGTAAGGCACCAGAGACCGCGGGTGAGGAGTTTAAAGCCTCATATAATCCCTTTTTGAGCACCAAATGTTGTACTAATAAGGAAAAAACAAATTACTCAGTCACATGAGATTGAATCGCAAGTTCTCAGACTGAACAGACCTACATAGGTGCTTACTCGTCAGTCAGCCAGTAACTCGGTACAAAGTGGACGCGTTACCGAACGCCTCAGCGCCTCGCCGCCGACGCTACGTCGCGCTTCGTCGGCTCTTCGGCTGTCGTCGGCGGAGCGGGCACATTATACCCACTGCTTGTAATTTAGGGATGTTTGGTAGAAGGTATTAACGGGAAGCGGAGAGATAGGTGTGATAACTAATGATGATGTATTTCTAAGCTATTTAAATGATGATGGAATCTATTAGACACTACATTAACGTTTTGATATCACTCTAATGTGATTTGACAACAATCATGTTAATTTATAGTTACTAGAATTTATTTTCATTTATTTATTTATGTACACACAAAACACTTAAAAGAGAATATATTTATAAAGATGGCAGAGCACAAAGGTTATGCTTATTTCTAGAAATACTTCCAGCAGACCTGCGACAGGAGAGTTGAATAAGAACCATAGACACAGTGTGTAAGTACAAGGAAAGATAATAGACTGTAAAGCGTAACTAATACAAACATAGTATATAAAATTAGAAGTGCCTGAACAAAAACTTTAACGCAAAAATAACTTTATAATTTAATATCCGTTACGGTAAAATGTTTCAATTTTTAGGCCGAAAGTCTTTGTATATTTTGGAATCACCCACTGCTTGAGTCTCCTGCTGCTGTCTGCCTGTTGCTTCTGCCACACTTCGCAGTTATGTGCGTCTCTCAACCAGGCATAACTGTTCCAAAATCATGACCATGATAATATCTTCTTGAACCAGACCCGCTGTTCGCTTAACCCTCGTGCACACCGGCTCCGGTAGGCATCGTCATGAAAATCGCTCGGTCGTCGCGACCGAATTAAATTCCGGCTGAGTTACAAACTACTGCTTGTTCGAATAAATTAACTCTTCCATTACGAGCGTGTTGAGCTTCGTCGAGCTAAGCGTCGCTAATGGTGCCGCTTTGTATACTATCCGTTCGTGGAGACACCGCCTTACTTGATCCTTCACTCGTTTGTCATTGAGATGGGTACTCAGTACCCAGTGCCTTTGATACTAATCGTGATGTAATAAGTTATTACTTCGGAGATGAAGATATTTATGGCTTAGGGAATTATTTGCCGCGTGTTACGTGAACATTGTAGGTAAATAGGAGAAATCATATGAGTACGCTTCGAAATGAGTAATTGCGTAATTTGGTATTGATCAAGAGTCGTTATACAGTCTAATTGGGTGATTACAGTGATCAAGATCAATCATGACGCTTTATTTATCTAAGTTCTACGGATGTGTTATAGATTGGAATATAATAAAAATTTTCTTTATTCGAGTATCCGTGACTCAAAAATGGTTCAAAGACTGCTGATTTCAAAGTAGGCATGCAATATAAATACCGCTAACAAGCGCTTCTTTGAGTCCAGCAACTGGCTAATTAATGAAAACATTTTAGCATATTTTTCTGCATAAATCAGAAAGGACTCTTTCTTTTTTAACAAGCTCCCCGGGTTTCATTGCAAACTGAATCGACGCAGAAGGTTTACAATCACGGCTATTTTGAATTTTGAGTGAATTTTTAACTTATTGGTCGACTAGGTGATCCCCGCGGCTTCGCTCCCATCAACTGGCTACCTACCTACCCTACCCTACATACCCTATGCTACCTACCTACTAATTTGTTAAAATATTTATTTGAATAAGAATTAATACTGCAATACAAATGTAACCAAATTTTGTTTCAAGCGGCGATCTAATAAAATTTTAGAACACAAAAGCTGCTATTGTGACTTAACTATGATAGTGATATATATTAATTCGCAGATTTTTTGTAGATGATAATAAGTAATTTTTATATATCATCAATAGTTTTCTCAGTTTACGCCAAATAATGAATTTTTTAGACAAAATTTTGCGACTTTGGGTTACATTAAAGCAATTTTCATAAGGATCTCTATTTTTTTATAAATAAATTAAAGCTTATGTTACTTGGGAATAATGTATCTTCCCAAAAGTGGAAGAATTTTTAAAATCGGTGCAGTAATTTCGGAGCCTATTCCGTACAAACCAACAACCAACAATTCTTTTCTTTTTATAATATTGGTATTGACAATGGTCTTCTCTTTCTTTCAGGAGACAAAAGTATCTTCTTATGACTAAAGACTTTGATAGCTGACTTTTATAAGCTTTTATTTAATTTGCCTATAGTTATTTGGTTAGTATGTGTGGCTCAAATCTTGCAACTAAATTTTAAAAGACTTATCCCTTAAGTTGTTAGCTAAATTGTTTTATACATAAATTATTTAGTCAGCCAGCACCCTATATTTTGTATACTTGTAGCTATGACTAATGTAAATTTTAAGTGGTCCTTCTGGCTCCTACTTCCTCGTGACCCACTTATATTATCTGGACGCCAGTGGACGTCCAACCCTGTCATCATGACGTCACACGCGCTGCCGAGCGCCCGCGCACCGCATGTAATCACACCCCCTGCACACACGAGCTCATCTACAGTCGCCACTCGTTACAACTCTTAACTTATGACGTCATAAAACATGATATGTTTGTGTACAGCTCTGGTTTTATTTATGCTTTGGTTCTGCAGTTATGTATCTCATGTACTGAAAGAGAGGGATGGGAAGGCCAAAGAAAAAATGGATGGACTGTTCAAATTTAAATCATTGAATTGCATAAAACATGGTGTAAAACATAATAGAAACGGGCCAAGTGCGAGTCAGACTCGCGCACGAAGGGTTCCGTACCATTATCGCAAAAAACGGCAAAAAATCACGTTTGTTGTATGGGAGCCCCACTTAAATATTTATTTTATTCTTTTTTTAGTATTTCTTGTTATAGCGGCAACAGAGATACATAATCTGTGAAAATTTCAACGGTGTAGCTATCATGGTTCATAAGATACAGCCTGGTGAGAGACGGACAGACAGACAGACAGACGGACCGCGAAGTCTTAGTAATAGGGTCCCGTTTTTACCCTTTGGGTACGGAACCCTAAAAAAGCAAACTAAATAGACGTACACAAGAAGAAAATCATGCTGTGCAGTCGGAGGATACATATTCGCGAGCTGGCTGACCAAAACTGGATGTATCTTCCGACTGCACTGCATGATTTTCTTCTTGTTTACGTCTTTTTAACCGACTGCCCAAGTAGGATAATGTGTTTATCAGTCTATGTATGTATGTTTGTTCCTATGTGGTGTTCCAGAGACCAAACGCGTTGGCCGATTTTGATGATTCGTACGTCAATCGATTCGTCTTAAGGTTACACTAGTCGAAAATTCTTCCATACAAACGTAGTCTAGGGATTATTCCTCTGTTTGAGGTTGTACGTTCAAAATAAAAAGTGATGTCAATTTGTCTCATCATTATCTAGCCCTGTGTGGAAGCGAAAAAGTAAAAAAAGAAACTATTTGAAAGTTATGAGCGTCGAAAGTTCCACATTTCGACACTAATTTTAACGCATTTTTGGGCGCGAATAAATACCATAAGAAGACGGAAAATTGCAAAACGGCAATTAGTAGTTCAACAATGGAAATAATTTTATTTTGAACAGATAGAGTTAGTCGTTTTTTCATGATAACTCTGCCAAAGGTCTGTTTATAAAATTTCGCGCGCTCGGTTTCGTCCTAAATCATTATCCATTTCGCTATAAATTAGCAAAAGTGTGTATTCGTACGCGAACTAGCTTCCTACTGCTCATCAAAGCATCTATCAATGCCGCACGCGTTGTCGGTTGATATAAAATGCATTTTAACCCCGCGCACAAAATAGTTCGTGCCGTCGACTAGTGTACTCTTAACCTTGAGAGTGTCACTCGCTACATTAAAATTGTTAAACAGAAAAATGGCGGATACATCTGGTTTTGGTCAGCCAGCACGCGAATAAGTATCCTCCGACTGCACAGCGTGATTTTCTTCTTGTTTACGTCTTTTTAGTTCGCTTTTTAAGCAATCGGGTTTTTAGATTTTTTTAATTAACTTTGTTTTCAGTTCGCTTTTTAAGCAGTCGAGTTATTTGATCACGGCACCCAAAATCCGCCATTTTTTATTTTCCGATTTTAATGTAGTCAGTGACACTCGCTGGGTTAAGACGAATCGATTGACGTAAGAATCATCAAAATCGGCCATCGCGTTTGGTCTCTAGATCGCCACATAGGAACAAACATACATACATACATAGGCTGGTAAACACATTACCCTCCTTCGGCACTCGGGTAAAAAGGTACAAACATGTATAGCTAACGGATAACTAACTACCGGCTCCAGAGGTTTTAAAATTTATACTTCAAAAACAATATACGAGTAGGTCGTATGGAATATTGAAACCGTCATGTTATCCTCTTGAATAGTGTACGTCTTCGGTGATAGAAAATGGATTTTGGACTACCCGCTACGGACTGAAACTGACTGGTATTTATTTATTTAAGTAAGGCACACCAACAACATATTTGCAATTTCATTTACAGGGTTAACATTAAATTAGAAAATGGTCCTGTGCAAACAGGTCAGCTACAGGCGTGCACATCGCTCACAGTCTTGTGTTCGCGAATAATAAATTTGTCAAAAAAAAAAAAAACTACTGGTTAAATTTGGAATTGAATTAAAATTGTGCAATAATTCAATTTAAATTAGATTACAACTATGGTACACAGGTAGGCACAGTACCAATTACCAACTAGTGCGTATACCCATCGTCGTTCCGATGGATTTCGGTGTGTTGTCTATAGAATGTTGCCCATAAGACTTGCAATTCGATCAGCATTAAAACTTTAGGAAACGTGGTCAAGCTTCCAATACATTTTGAATTATAAATGAAAGTTTACAAGACGTCATATTAAATCGTTTAGAAGTTACAAAGTGATGCCATTAAATTACGAGACAAACTTAGTTTCTCTTGTTTTGTTTGTAATTCCACTGCTAATTTAGGAACGGAAGGAAAGCGTTCTATCGTGGCTCTATGGAAGGAATTCTTTTTAAGTAAAACAAAGGAAGTTTAGTGTATTTTTCCGGCTGGGAGTTTTTGTTGGATTTTGTATAATCTTTGGGGTAGGACGGTAACAAAAGATGGGCTTGTCATTCTAGGAAATTTATTTTAGCTTAGCGTCGAGGTTTTTCCTTCGATATAAATTGTGGCGTAAAAGTGTAATTAATAACTTAGTTATACAACTTAAGGCGCCTCCCCGAGCAAAACGCCGCGCTAGTCGAATTTTGTGCAGTTTTACTCTTTATTTAAAAATAAATATCAATTAATAAAACTACATTAAATTTCTTCATAATGTTGCTTCTAAAATGGTAGTACACTTTTTTTTTAAAGAGGTATATGTGTCACTAATCTCCTTCCAACAAAACCATAAAAATGTGAAATAATTATTGATAGCATGCATCTCCTCGTAAATTTTTCATTAATTATTTTTTATACTAACACTAATGGATAGACAACTTGATAACGAACATTTTGTAAGTTTTATTTTTTTCGAAAGACCAATATTCGATTTTATAAAGATTTTATTCTAAAATCTGGGCGTATTCACCACCGTAATTCATGCGCCGCCAGTGCCGCTAGGCCAATAGGAATGCTCATATCTCATGCTGATTTTTTGGTCAGGGTACGGCCTTAAACTACATAGTTATTCTTATTGTTTATTAAAGTCATTATTTACCTACTATCTTTGCCTGGGTTGTGAAATGTATAGTATAATAACAGATAGTATAATATCACTTGAAATAACGTTCACATGTCATAATTTTCATATTCTATAAAAACAAACAACTTCATTTTCATGTGATCTAATGTTATATTTCATATAACCTTCATATGCTCTAAAAACATTTAGTATAAAATTCATTTCATATAATTTTCAATAAGCATAATGCTCTTTTTATACAACGTTCAGTTAACGTAATTTTCATAGTAACTAATTTTCTAACCACCCTCCATGAGAAAAAAATTGTAAACTAACCTCAAAACACTAAAGTTGCTTCTGCATCGTCCCCAGCGCTGCGGGAAGTGCAATCCCTTGGGGCTGCTTGGGGCTGCTCTTCCTTCGCGCCTCCGGTTTTTATTTATATACACTCTAGGGGTAGCAGCCAAAAGACTACATATGAAGTCGGGTTGCCCCGATTCGGTTTTGGAACAGATTCGACCTATTAAACTACAAGCCGGTGTAAATATCGAGATCGCATTAGTCAAGACATACAATAAATATTTTAGCTGTATCACAGAAAGAAAAGTTGCGTTTTTTGTTTTTTTTAATTAACTTTTTTTATTTATAAATTTTTAGTTATTTTTTTTTCGAATCATTTACATATAAACATATAAGTGTAATATATTTTTGAAATCACCTCTTAAAACACTTTATTTTGACACCCCACATGATGGGCTTGGAAGAAAAAAAAAAGTAGCCCCTCCACAATACCTTGTAGCAATTATAAAACATACCACTAGGTATGTTAGCGACATCTGGTTTCCTTTTGCCAAACAAGTTCGATTATTAGTATCACTACTTGATTGTTTGGTAATTTAGGTACTAGATGGCGCTGACATATGTATGGCATAAATGAACGTATAAATAAAATATATCCTATTTGTGTGAAATCATTTAATTCAATAAACACACAAATTCAACATATAGAATAGTAAATTATTAAATTCTTTTCAAATTAGTTACATAAAGGATACTTTAGAAAATGCGTCTATGGTTTAGAATAAAACGTTCAGGGTCTGTGGTTGGCATGACTGTCAATTCTTTTACAAGGGTGAACTTGATGTCACTGGCACCTGCGAACTAAATCGTCAAAAATAAATATCTTTGATAATGGGAAGGACAAGGTTGGCTAGCGTCAAAATGAAAGGAACAATCGTTCAGTGGGCGCTGTGAGTATTAGGTTGAATTTGTCTGAATTTTACATATTTGTGACACGTGTCCGTTTGATTTTATCATGCAATTTTCTTTTCCTTGGCAGGGCTCCAAATGTCTCCTTAGGAGTATTTTACCTATAAGTACATAATATTAAATATATAATGGTCAACTAGCAGATATAGCTATAGCAAGGTTTCGAACACTCCTGATGATATAATTAACCAAAGTTTGAAGACAGCTACACAGGATAACGGTACTGTTTGAGAAATCATATCTCCAGTATTGGGAATTGATGGTATAATGTATTCCTTCTGAAAGTGAGTTGTTTATACCTATATTTAGAACATCTACCTTACAACCTATAGCGCCCTAAAGCCCTCATTTTTCTATTTTCTAATTTAAATGTGTGTGTAGCCAGTGATACTCGCAAGGTTAAGACGACTCGATTGACGTATGAATCATCAAAATCGGCCAACGCGTTCGGTCTCTGGAACGCCACATAGGAACTAACATCATACTCCTTCGGCAGTCGGGTAAAAATATCCATCCATAATTTTGGGATGGGTATGGGATCTACCTCCTAGCGGTCCATCCCGGGCAACGGCACCACAGGCTTGCCTGTGGTACGGCTGAACGATCCCACTTAAGCGGTGGTAGGCTCAGCAAAGGGGCCGCCTGGCTCGCGACCACCATCCCACCGGATTCCGGCGCCAAGCAGCTTGCTGTGTTCCGTCGGTGTGTGGGACTGCCAGTGCCTTTGGGGGAGAAGGAGGATGTCAGTTGCGCTGTTCAGAACCGGTCTTGGTCTCTGGGAAAAACTTGCCGGATAACTCATTTTGGAGGGTAGCGGGATCCGAAGCACGGTGCCAGCCGTTGGCCGACCGCAGTCAGTAGGGGGCCCAAGTAACACGCCAGCCACGTGCCAAAGGCTGCCCCGCCAACTCGCGAAAAATCCCGGTATGCTCCACCGTGCCAGCTGGCGACTGGATGGGAGGACCCGGTGGCCATATCCGGGGGGGTTCGGGCGTCCCCGCAGTCTCCAAATGAGTTCCCCATAGGTTTGGTTATCTCTAGTGTTCCACTTGGTTCACTGAGCAGCGCCTCGACAGTTCGACTTCTTCCCCAGCAAACTCTTGAACAAATGACCAAGGCAAAAAAGAAGAATATGGTGAAACAACGGCTGCACTTCCTCCCACTAAAAGTGCACCTCACTAACATCAGGGGGTTGCACTCTAATCTCGATCCGGTCCACCACCACCTTGAGACCGAGAAGCCGCACCTGTTTTTCCTAACGGAGACGAAGATAACAACCCCGTCGGACGTGGCGTACCTCAACTACCCGGGTTACTCTCTTGAACACAAGTTCAAGAAGCAAGCTGGGGTCTGTGTGTACGTCCGCGATGACATTTGTTGTCGTCGTCTCCGTTGCTTTGAGAAATCGGGATTTTCTGCCATATGGTTGCTTGTGGACACTGGCGTGGAGAAATCTCTCTACATCGGCGTCTACCGATCGCACGCCGGTGACCAGGAGACGACAGCGCTCTTTAATTGCCTCGTGGAGTCGGCTGACATAGCCCAGCAAAGGTACCCAACAGCGAAGCTTAATTTTCTGGGGGACTTTAACGCCCATCATAAAGAGTGGCTGTACCCGTACCGGAAAACTGACCATGCCGGCGGTTAGAGGCGCGCAAGTTTTCTCTATCGCTAGATCTAACCCAGCTGGTGAATGTAGCAACGCGGGTACCGGATGTTGACGGCCATACACCCAACTGTTTAGACCTTCTCCTGACAACTGATCCGGACAGTCATTCGGTGTCGGTCTCAGCCCCGCTGGGAACGTCTGACCACTGTCTGGTGAAATCCGTATCGACTTGCTCTCCTCCAGATGAGAGCCCTAGAGGCACAAGGCGAGTATGGCGATACGAGTCAGCAGACTGGGACGAGATGCGGCACTTTTTTGCGTCTTATCCTTGGCAGCATGTGTGCTTCTCCTCGAGTGACCCCTCGAGCTGTGCCGACGCGGTTGCGGATGTGATTCGGCAGGGAATGGAATATTTCATTCCATTTTCCGACATTCCGCTCGGTCACAAATCCCGCCCTTGGTATAATGCAGAATGCGCCCACGCTGAGGCCCTAAAAGAATCTGCCTACCAAGCCTGGGTCGGGGCCCGTGACCGCAAAGTAAGAGCACGTAGGGTTCGCGCGAGGAAAAGAGCCTTTAATTCTGCCACCAAGTTCTGCAAGCGGGTTCTGCGTCGGGCACGTTTTGACCATATTGGACGTATTGGGGCCAAGCTGGCATCGCACCCTCCGGGTAGTAAACAGTTCTAGTCCCTGTCTAAAGCGGTTGAAGCGAATTTCTGTCGACCCACTTTACCTCCAATGCTGAAACCTGATGGGTCGCTGGCTCACTCTGCGAGTGAGAAAGCAAATTTATTTGCATCTCTCTTTGCTAGCAATTCGCGTCTGGAGGCTGGCTCCAAGCAACCACCTACTATACCTCACTGTGACTCTTCGATGCCGGAGATCGCTGTGCACACTAAAGAGGTCCGGAGAGTATTGTCCAGTCTAGACGTGAACAAGGCCAGCGGGCCTGACGGCATTCCAGCGAGAGTGCTGAGGCAGTTTGCGCCTGAACTGTCTCCTGTATTGACACGCTTGTTCCGCCTCTCTCTTGTAAAAAGAACGGTGCCGAAATCCTGGAAGCTTGCAAATGTGCAACCAGTGCCCAAAAAAGGCAACCGTGCAGACCCTGCCCATTACCGTCCGATCGCCATTACCTCCATTCTGTGCAAAGTTATGGAAAGGGTACTGAACAGCAAGTTGCTGAACTACCTTGAAGACAACAATCTCCTCAGTGACCGTCAATATGGCTTTCGCCGGGGACGGTCAATTGGCGATCTTCTTGTGTATGTCACGCACTGCTGGGGCGAAGCCATCGAGAGACACGGCGAAGCACTTGCTGTATCGCTTGATATCTCGAAGGCCTTTGACAGGGTCTGGCACGCGGGTCTACTTAGTAAGCTTCCTGCTTATGGCATCCCTGCTGGTTTTTGTAGCTGGATATCAGACTTCCTCAGTGAACGGTCGATCCGAGTAGTCGTTGACGGCTGCTCCTCTGACCTCATGGCTATTGATGCCGGAGTTCCTCAGGGGTCTGTTCTCTCTGCAACTCTTTTCCTGCTGCACATCAATGACCTACTTCAGCCTGGTATTGTTGGGTACGCAGATGACAGTACTGTTTCAGAGAGATACTTGTCCAGCGCTAAAACCAGCGTGGATGAAGTTCGTTTCTTGAGAGAGGCTATGGTGGAGCGGACAGATTTGACCTTAAGCCTTGTCTCCCGGTGGGGTGATGACAATCTGGTCTCCTTTAACGCCTCCAAAACACAGGCGTGTCTTTTTACCGCTAAAAGGAGTCTTTTCGATCAAACTCCTACTTTTCGGGGTGCGTCTGTTCCTGTGACTGATCGGCTAGAGCTCCTAGGCATGGAGTTGACATCCAGTCTCAACTTTGGCGCCTCCATTGAGTACAAAGCCCAAATTGCGGCCAAAAAACTAGGCATCCTAAATAGGGTGAAGCGATACTTTACGCCTGGACAGCTTTTAACCCTATTTGTATAGGGTTAAAAGCTGTCCAGGCGCAAAGCGCAAGTCCGATCCTGCATGGAGTATTGCAGCCACCTTTGGGATGGCTCAGCTAAATATCAGCTTGCCGCGCTTGACTCGGTGGAACGCAGAGCCAGGAGGCTCATTGGCGACGTTGACCTGGCGGGTGCCAGGCTTCACAGCTTGGCTCATCGCCGCAAGGTTGCCTGCTTGTCGGTCTTCTACAGACTGTACTTCGGTGAGTGTGCCGAAGAACTCCACGACCTCATCCCACCAGCCCCCTTCTACCATCGGACATCTAGACGTACTGCAAGTTATCATCCTTACCTTGTTGCCATTCCACCAATTCGCACCAAACGCTTCCAAACATCCTTCATAATGCGCACAGCGAATGAATGGAACTCGCTACCTGCGTCAGTGTTTCCGAACGCATTCAACCCGAATCTCTTCAAAGTTAGAGTGAACAGGCTTCTTCTGGGTAAGCTCACTCCATCGTCGACTCTGTCTCTGTCACCTTTGACCTAGACTAGAGTCAAGAGCAAACCCATCACAAATAAAAAAAAAAAAAAAAAAAAAAACCACCCGCATAAAAGCAAACTAATAACAGTCAATATTTATTTGGTGCATGTGTTTAGGGTTCCGTACCCAAAGGGTAAAAACGGGACCCTATTACTAAGACTCCGCGGTCCGTCTGTCTGTCTGTCTGTCTGTCCGTCTGTCACCAGGCTGTATCTCATGAACCGTGATAGCTAGGCAGCTGAAATTTTCACAGATGACGTATTTCTGTTGCCGCTATAACAACAAATACTAAAAACAGAATAAAATAAATATTTAAGTGGGACTCCCATACAATAAACGTGATTTTTTTGCGATAATGGTACGGAACCCTTCGTGCGCGAGTCCGACTCACACTTGGCCGGTTTTTGCAAAATGCGATTGCGAAAATGGCTGGCGTTTAACATCTAATCAGTTTTTGCAAAAACATACAAAACAAAGTAGACATTTCTATATTACATTACTTAAAATATTTAATCGTTACGTAATCGAATTTCGATTATTGTAATATATACTTTTCCTTGGTTATGTGACATTATTTATTTGCTTATAAATTACTATTGAATTTTTATTTTTGTCCTTGAATTTTTCTTATTTTGACTTGAATGATTTTAATATAATATTATTGTTATTATAACATTTTTTTTGTTCTTTTGTTGTTTGATAACTATTGTCAATTATTGAAATATTGTTATTTACCAGTATTTTTAATCGGACTTTTGACGTTGTCTCTATTTTACTTATTACTTTCTAAAAAATGTATATTGTGAATAAATAAATGACTTATGACTTATAAAATTAGGTTAAATGAAATGACATTAATAATTCATTATATCATTTGATCGTTATCCATAAAAAAGTATATTAAATGAAATTTGGTCATATGATCATTAGAACTTTTGTTATTATTTCAAACGTTACACACCCCTTGCGCCTTGACTCCCTTTGAGAACTGCTCCTATTCCAAAGGTAAGGTAATTTTCTTAAGAAGATCAGATTTCCAACGAATAATCTTTTAAGAATCACTTCTCTTTCGATACTCTACCTTTTATAAAAATTAGACTTGTTAATGAATTACGCATTATCATTATACATATTTTCTATTGCATTAATCATCGCGATTTAAAGTGACATCAACACTTAAATCAGTAACAACCATACTTTTCACATCACTCCTACATACTCCTAAGCTTGCTAGGTGTGTCGCGACCTAGTAACACGTATAGTGTTGGAATAAAAAGCACATTAGGGTTCGATTGTAAATATTAGTGTTGTGTTGAGCGATGCGCTGCTTTTAGTCGCGTGTTTGTGTTACTGGCATCGCGGAGGTAGTGTGATGTACGAGTGTAGTGCGAGGTGGTGCGGTAACGTGGGACGTGACACGTGGAGCGTGTTAGGGCATTTGAAGGCCATTTCTCGTTCTTTAAATTCAAGTCACAATCTCTGCGACAGTCAAAGTCAATAACTTGTCATAATCTAGGGAAATTCGATTCTTTTGACAGATTTCGACTGTCATGCAAATACGAACGTTTCTTAGAAATAGGTACGGGAATAGTGTCTCAGATATTTGGTTCAAACAGAGAATGAAACTTGGTTATTGGAACTGATTGGACTGATATTCTCAAGAAACTGGTTCAGACCAGTAGACTAGATACTATTACATTATTTTAATGCGAAATTATACTGCTTTGCTTGGCTCAAACGATTTGACAAAACATCGACTTTTCTTTATTACACTTAAGATAAACCATAAACCATCTGAAATAAATTCTCTAAATGATCCAAATCCATTGCGTACTTTAGCAGAATTTAGATTGCGTTCCGTTCAAACACACTAACTCAGACTAAAAAATCGACAAAATTTCACACTATGTAATAATGACGTTATAAATTCCTCAGTACACCTAATTTGAAAAGCTTCTTGTGTCGGAACTTCAATTAATCTCAAGTTTCCAATCTCACCATCTTACTATTATATCCGTTCTGCTTGTATATAGTAAGTTCATGTTAGCGTTCAGCAATTACGCTGAGTGCAGCTTCCAGTCTGTCTAAATTAATATCAGTGTTTACACTGGACCGCAGCCGCAGCGTCTGACCTCAGCAACCCAGCAACCCGGTCATTCAGGAATATCGATAGCTTAAGATCGCTCGGGCAAACCGACGGCTTAATATTTAAACAAGCTGTACGAGGTGTCCAGGGAATTCTGAAGATATCGAGTATTTGACTACCGTAGATATTCGAAATGTGTGTAGGTTTCATATTTCTAGTAATACTGTGAATCCCTACAACAGAGCTACAAAGTCGCGAGCCAGAAATTAAATCACGCCAATAGCACAATAGGTTCCAAGTCACGACCATCCCTTTATCATACTTTAAGGTTACTCGTAGCAATAACGTGGCACATGGAAATGATGGGCGAAGTCGGGCTGTGGACAGTGATGATAGCAATTTTAAACTACAAACTATTCTGATACCCACCCCAATAAACCCAGCCACCTTTAGCCACGAGTCCCTTCATCCGCTTCGTTCCTCCACTCTATAGCAGCGTCTCTCTCAGAGGCGCGTGCGTAAGCAAGCACTCGAAACTCGCAATTTACTGGAGGACTGCTTCGTGGGCGTCGTGAGTATTGCAAATGACTACGAACTGTTCCCCGTAGTTACTGTCACAAAGGATTATGCCATTCACTGTTTCTGGAACTGCGGTTTAGCAATCTTGTTGAGTGTTGGAACGTAAACAGATCTTTGGGGAATGAACGTTTGATAATAATGGCCGCTGCGCGCTGATCCCGGTCCTTTAACTGTTGTTTCTGATTGTAGAATACCCGAAACGCTTTACTAAGGCCCAGTTTTTTATCTGTAGTCATTACATCCAATGCCTACATAATATGCTAACTAATGTGAAAAAATATCGGTAAAACGCGTTTATTCGTCAATTGTTAGTCTAACAAATGGTCAAATAATTAACTCACCAATTTATTTGACCATTTGTGAGGCAAAAAACTGAATAAAAATGGTGTTTCACCGAAATTTGCAACCATTGGTTAGCATATTTAAGCATTGGTTGAGATAACTACGGTTAAAAAAACTGGGCCTTAAGCGTTTCGTGTTAACTAACTGGGTTGTGGATGTCAGATAGTCTGTTGCTCCATGTAAGATACTGGAATGCAGCAGCTACTAAAGAGGCTGGGTATCCAGATACTAACACTAGGTTTTATAAATCAAAGCTTGAAACATTCATCATCTTTTACCCTATTTATAGTCATATAAAATAGAACAAAAGCGATTGTTTTAAGTCAATCGCCCAATATTCTTGATAGAATACATCCAACTATTTGACACTGATATATACGAGGCAGTATTCACGCAATAACTCTGCCTAACAAATAGAGGACTATAACCAGTGGCTGGGAACTGTATCAGTGAGTGACGACCCTAAGGTTTATGAAGAGTGCGGTCTACAGTGATCGTTATTGGATCCGGTTTATTCACTGTCTTATCGGAAGGAGCCGGGTGTAAAACTAAGGATTCTTTTCGGTGATGACTCAGTTATAATACTAGACATGAGTATTCAATTCCACAAATACAAAAAATCTCAATATTATATTCCTAACAATGGTTTTTTCCAGCGGCTGACCCCGCCGCAAAATTGTCATTGTCATTGGAACATGATACCGGTATGATAAGTATTAAATTACTAATTAATTAATTCAGGTTCTGTTCCATACAGATCCGCCGGCTTATTACGTATCCTTTGCAACACGATAGCGATTTTTGCGCAATAATTGCTCTTCAATACAAAAGTTTTAAAGCTAGCCGTTACTAAGGAGTATGCTTCAGAAAGTTACCGTTTTACGGCACTAAAGCGTATGTAGGGCCCTTAACTGATTCAAAGCTCGTCCGCTAGATTTCACTGTTTTACAATTTACTTACTTAAAATCTATACTTATATATCTATACTAATATATAGTATTATAAAGAGGAAAGATTTTTTTGTTTATTTGTTTGTTTGTACCGAATAGGCTCCGAAACAACTGGGCCGATTTAAAAAATTCTTTCACTAATAGAAAGCTACATTATTCCTGTGTAACATAGGCTATTTTTTAATCACGGAAACGGGTCCTGTAGGGTGGTCCACGGGAACGAAGCCGCAGGGAACAGCTAGTAATATTATAAAGAGTTTGTTTTTTGTTAGTTTGTTTGAACACGCTAATCTCAGGAACTACAGGTTGGAATTAAAAAAATCTTTTTGTGTTGGATAGACCGTTTATCGAGGAGTTTATAGGCTACATAACATCACGCTACGACTAATAGGACCGGAGCATAAATGAAAAATGTTGCAAAAACGGGCAAAATTATTCCTTTTTGAGAGCTTCCGTTGCGTGCGCTGCGTAAACAGTTTAAGTAACGCAACAATAATGTATGTCAGGTAGGTAGTGTAGATGGGTAGGTAGGTAGCCAGTTGACGAGAGCGAAGCCGCGTAGGACAGCTAGTGATTGTCGTATAGTAACTAGATTTTCTCTGCAACCTTATTTTTCTTGGGTGTATTTTTTAATTATGACCAGTATTTTCGTGGAGAATACACATACATACAGAGGCTCCACGGAGCCCTAGGCTTCCGCGGAGCACACTTTGAGAACCGCTGATATGGTGTTGTATGAACTCTATGTAAATGTATAAGTAACCGTTTCGAAGTTTATATTTTAACTAGCCGACTACAAACTTTGTTTTGCCATAAAAACACCAAACATTCATCTACCCTACCTAACCTACCCTACCTTCCCTACCCTACCTACCCTACCCTACCTACCCTACCCTATCTACCCTACCCTACCCTACCTACTATATAGTATCGTTGGATAGGCCATTCAAAAATATTATGGGTTTGTTAAAACCATTTTTCGATTCAGAGATCCGTTTGCTTAATATTAAGATTTAAATTGCAAATTTATGTTAGAGTGAAGTGTCCTCCCCTCCTGTCAGCGAAATGGTTGCTCTTGGCTTTGTAAAACAAATTCACGGCAGTAATAAATATAACGAAATTAAAAGGAAAACTATCATGGATAAGTAGGCTTTACAAGTTTACGAGTAATAGTCGACCAACTTATAAAATGTACTTGGAACAGTAAAAATTTTGTACAAATGCCATTGAATAATTACTTAAATAACGTTATTAGCTGTGTAAAACAGAGTAAATATATGCTTATGAACCATGTAAAACTATACAAAAATAAAATCATAACAGGCTTTACAAGTTTACGAGTAATAGTCGACCAACTTATAAAATGTACTTGGCATAGTAAATTTTTTTATCAAACGTCATTGAAAATTACTTAAATAAATCATAACATCCTTAATAATAATGATTTCTAAATTAATAATGTTTAAATTAGAATAACGCATTGGAGTGGCCGAGGTCGTTGGCAGTACCGGTCCGTAGTTCATACGGCGCATGCGCGCGGGGTAGTCTATTTTGTGTTAGTGCAGAAGTATTTTCGACGTTTTGTAATCTAAAGTCAAATTAGATTCGATTGCCAAGCAAATTACTTATTTTCTGTTGTCGATATCCATCTATAAAGTCAATATTCATTCTAATGATAGAGGAACGAATATTAATTCTAATGATTGTGACCATGTCAGCTTAAAAACTTATATCCAGGAACAAACCATACCATTCCCCGTGGCTCAAACGCGCGCTCGTAACGGCTCCTTTCGCAATTCGCACCCGCGGTGGTACTCAAATAGATAATATTTTTCTAACTTCAGTTACGAAGTTGGATTTTATAACTCCTTCTTCAGTTACCAGTTAGGTTAGTCCTTATTTAGTTTAAGTCAAGAGTGACTAGGTTACGTCTAGGCAAGCGTGCTTTACCGTAGACCACATCATCGCTTACCATCAGGCGAGATAGTGGTCAAACGCGAGCATATAGATTAAAAAACGTGGGCCCGTTTTTATACGTTGTGTGCCGCTGAAGTCGTTTTAATGTTCATTTAACAACAAAAATCTCTCTTCTTAGTCCGCATTATTATACAACTTCGAAACCCTATTACTGCGCGTGGCCCGACACGCACTTGGCCGGTTTTTATGATATTATAGATAACAAATGAAACACAAGCTCGCTTTAAAATTTTGGACCTTCGCGATTCATATCACATCTCTGCTTAAACATTAATACTGAAAACACGATAATAGCTTTAATTAGCATAAATCTGTAACATTGTTATAACAAATGATTTGAATGACAATACTGCTTAGATGCCGCGACTCTGTTTAACATTCCGTCGGCGACTAAACTTTACAAAAAAAAAAAATGTTTTCATTTCCTTGTTCTTGAGAGGCGTGAACTTGCTTCCGAACTTTTTAATTACAAGTGAAACAATGGCGGGCGTGTTACAAGGGAGGGGGGAGGAAGTAAGGCTGGGGGGGAGGGTGTACGCGGTGATGTATTGTTTGCCGCGCCGGCGCTTCGTGACCGCGGGAGACGGAATTGATGGATAAGTAGAAGTTCCACTTTTACTATTATGATTTAGATGTACTACTATGAAGACATTATGTTTCTAGTGTGACAGAAAGACAATGCAGAAGAAGTTGACAGGCAAACCAAACTGCAAGTTAGAGCTATGACATTCGAATGTTATGATCTAAAATTTTGAGGAGTACCTAATTACAGATGTATTCAAGATAAAGTGATTGTAAACTATTGTAATGTCTTGCTCTAAATCTTTCCACTTTTAACACACTAGCAATTTATTTGTCCTCGTTAATTTTGCGTTTCATAAAGTTAAACTTCTGCCGTTCATTCTGCGGTCTACTTAGCACGTACAATGTCGGAAAACTAGGATTCTATTCTGTGCTCTAATCTGTAGACTGTAGGATTTCAGCGGGAAGCAAAGATGAGCGAAATATTAGCTTTGACATTCATTGTGCCTCACCTCTTTTGAGACCATACCTACATTTAATTATGAGCTTTAACAAACGTTTTTTTTTCTGACTGTTTGTCTTTCTAAATTGAAGCATTCATTACGTAGACTTAACTATACTTTAAAATAAATTATTTTGTACTAAAGCCGGCAATTAAGTATGTAAGCTGGAGGGAGACTGTCAAATAAATTTCGTCTGTGGAATACTGCGACCCGTAAATAGAATTAATTGCATAAAGCTGAGCTGAGCTTGAGCTGCAACCTTCAGGCTGTACGGATAGAGGCTGTTTGGCACCCGTTTGCGAACATTTTCGCCGGAATCTTGATTCAGGTTTGGAAATGTATGCCAGGCTTTAGATAAAGTTTATTTTCTACTTACCTAAATTCTAAGTTATTTGGACCAGATAGGCAGTCGCTTCATGTGGGATACTGTTGCTCAGCTGAATTTGGATAGATTGTTTGACCCCACCGTAGTAGGAAAGATTAGGCAGGTTGACTACGTCTAGTCTATTCCTAACCTGTACTTTTGTTGGAAGGCATAATAAATAGGTGCTCGATAAACACTACGGTAAATGTATTTATGCGGGCAGAGTCAACCGTTTGACTCATGAATATAAATGTGGATGGATGGAGAGGGAGATGAAGGCCAAAGATGAGATAGGTAGACTTTGTGAGGAGTGATAAAAAACGGGAGTCAGTGATAGTGGTCAGGGGACAGGACGGTATGGAAGAAGAAAACGTGATGCGCCGAGCCAAAGTAACATGGGACAAGGGAAGGAAGATGAAATGATGCGTGCAGAGTCAACCATTTCCTGGTTGCTACCCATGCTGATAAGTATAGTGAATAAATATCACACATTTGAACTTTGTAGATCCATCCGATCACGACCACAACTTCATCGATTTCGACACTTGTAGATGTTTGTAGTCTGATAGTCTTATCAAGGGAAATCGTGAGAACCAGTATGGGTTGTGCATGTCGAACAGGCATCACTCCATAAATAAACTCCATAGTAGAATAGTTTGGATTGGAGCCGGACTTTATTATTGTTGGCAAAAGGCCAATAATAATGATGATGTTTTGATTGCATTTTACACCATCAATTGTGGCACCTATATCTTTTCCCTTTCGCTAATATTTATGTAGGACTCCGTATCAAAATGCCCTATAATATGAGCAGATCATCTGACCTAGTAGTAAAAGGTCCTACAAACAAATGAATGGGAATGGTACAGTCATACCACACAAATATGATGTTTTTAAAGGAATCATTTTATTCAACACTAGCTTACCCCCGCGGCTTCACTCCCGTCAAAATTATAGCGTGTGTTACTCGGGCATACTGAAGCTTTCCATAGGTGAAGGATTTTTTTAAATCGGTCCAGTAATTTTGGAGCCTATTAATCTTCTACAAACTTCTAAATCGGTACAAACAAACAAAAAAATCTTTCCACTTTATAATATTATATACATAAAGATACAGATTATTACTAGTATAGATTTTCTTGAGACTGTAAAATACAAAAAAAAAAAAAAATAATGCGTTGTCTTTTTGCGTTCAGTGCGAAAGTGATTATTTCCAGTTTAAGTTATAAATCGGTCCAAGTGCAGAAATTCTTGTGGATGTTCTCCGCACTGGAGCGAGCGGAGGGGTCGATCAGACGCAAACCAACCTGGAATCTGGACTTTGGAGTGCTTGCGCAATTCATCACACTTGTGTAGTATTTTTTTACCATGGCTGTAATTTGACAGTAGGTCATTTATTATTCTGCTAATATGACATTTTGCTCATAGGTAATTTTGGGAATAGGACGATCTGCGAATAGGACCTATTGGTCTTGCCTGGTATTATAATTCAGTTAAAGATTTAATTGAGGCCAAATCATAGCCTTGGGTCGTAATAAATAGGGTGTATTCTTACTAAACAGTGCGAACGCTGCTGCTGGATGCATCAATTAGTACTAGTTTCTGAACGTAATTAGGTTAACAGGGAAGCGGATTACGGTTTGAATTCATTTATTTCTAAAGATTACAAATCACTTATACAGAAATAAATACTAAAGCATTACTTGATAAGTATACATTTTTCGTTGTCCAGGAGTAGCAAGAGCTTATAGTGTTAGCATTACAAATAGAAGGTAATTGTAAAAAGTTTTATATTGTCTACCGCCGTGCGGCGCATTAACACGGTCGACGTGCGGTGACTTTGTTTTTATGTTCAAATCTAAGGACTCGTTCACACGAGAGGCAAATAGATTATATTAGTTAAATTAATTATTATATATTTTTATTTATGACCTTTTAAGATGTGGTATTTTAGTAGTTTTTTAAATAGTAATAACGATTGTGTATTTTTTATATCTTTTGGTAGTGAGTTATAAAGTTTTGCTCCCTCATGTATTATTGTTTTTTTCCCATAGTTAGTTCTAGCACTAGGTATATGTAAGTCTTGTGCGCGCCTCAAAATACGTTTTTGTACCTGTATGTTTTTCGTGAATGTGATTTGTGTGTGTAAGTCTTTGCAAAGAATTTTACGAACTAAAATACAAGTGTTATAAAAATATATATCAGAAATGTTAAATAACTTGGTTTCTTTGTAAATTTTGTGTGTAGGGGTTAGATAGTGGTAGTGAAATAGGACTTTTATAATTCTGTTTTGAGCTCTTTGCAGCTTTTCTAGGTTGGTTTTAGCTGCTGAACCCCATAGTTCTATAAGATATTCAATGTGCGGTTTCACCAATGAATTATAAATAGTGTGGCGAACCTTAAGGGGAAAGCATCTCACAATTCGGCGTAATGCCCCCGTTAGGCTTAATATTTTAGAGCAGGTTTTCTCGATATGCGGTTTCCATGTAAGTTGATTATCCAGAATAAGTCCGAGATATTTCTCCTTATTAACTTTATTTAAATTGACTCCATTAATACTAAGAGGTTTGTGATCTGAGATTTTTTTGTTTTTAGCTGCAAATATTATGTAGTTGGTTTTGGATGTATTGATAGTTAACAAGTTATTTAGAAACCATCTTTCCAAGATAATGAGATCCTCTTGTGCGTCCTGTATTATTGAGTCAATTGAATGTCCAAAATAAAAAAGGCAAGTGTCATCAGCATACAAAGAAATATGCCCCTTCAGGCCTATCTTGTCTATATTGTTAATGTAGATTAGGAATAAAAGGGGACCACAAATCGAGCCCTGAGGCACGCGCAGTTAATTTCCTTAGGTGCGCTAACATTGTCACCAATTTTAACAACCTGTCGGCGTCCATGGAGATACGATTTAAAAATTTTGAGAGCATTTCCAGTTACACCTATCGAGGCAAGTTTATTCATTAACAAGCTATGGCTAACGGTATCAAACGCCTTTTTTAGGTCAATGAAGATCCCTAAAGCAATGAGTTTCTTGTCTATGTTAGTTTTAATAGTTGTAATTAAGTCTGTTGCTGCTGAAAGAGTATTGGATTTTGATCTAAAGCCATACTGTCGTTGAGAGAGGTAGTTAAATGAATTTAAATAAAGACTGAGCCGATTGTGCAACAGCTTTTCAAAAACTTTAGACAGCAAAGGCAAGACTGAAATGGGTCTATAATTTCCCGGGGACAGTTTGGAGCCAGCTTTAAAAATAGGTGTAACTTTGGCGTATTTTAATGAATCAGGAAAGTGACCTTCGCTCAAACATTTGTTGATGCATTGAGTTAGACTAGGTAATATGAGATCCTTTATACATTTGAGTGTTTTGGCACTGATACCGTCTATACCTGTGCTGGTGTTTGCATTCAGATCATCAATTATTTTCCCAATTTCGTCTACTGTTGCTGGTGCTATCTGAGAAAGTGTAGCTGCATTTACGGTTTTGTTTAGCGTGATAGTGTTAGTCTGGTTATTATGATATTTAACAGGTATCTGATTAGCTAGATGTGTACCTATATCGGCGAAATAGTTGTTAAAACACTCACATATTTCCTTTTCATCAGTAATCAGCCCTGTAGGTGATTGTAATTTAGAGGGAGCAACACTTTTCTTCAATTTATTATTAGACAAGCTATTTATCAATTGCCACATCTAAAGGGGTTTCCTCTCGCATTCTTTAAAAGATTTATGATAATATTTACTTTTTGTCGCTTGAATATTCTCAAAAACTCTGTTTCTCTCTTTTTTAAATGCTTCTTCTGCTTCTTGATTACTTGGATTATTTTTGTATTTTTTCCACAATTCATTTCTTTTATTTATTTGATTAACTATGTCCTTATTTATCCAATCTGTCCTCGGAGGGTTTAGTATTTTAGTTTTATCTGTTTTGTTTCTGATGATTGCTGAATGGATTGCTTCTTCTAACCTGGTATATTCCTCGCCAATGTTAATATAGTCTAGGTCTTCTACAGTTTTATATAAATTTGTGTATGATATAGCTTGAAATTTCATCTTTTTAATAGGCTCGGGCTTATACCTCTCGAGTTCTAAGAATATCTGTTTATGATCAGACATGGCAGATTCTATAATAGCTAGATGAATTTTATGATCTTTAAGGCCGGTGCATACATGATCCAATATACTCTTGGTGGTTGAAGTTTCCCTAGTGCAGTATTTAGCATCAATTTTATTCAATATGGTGTACCCATGTTCTACGAGTGTATCTGTATATTCAGAGGTAGATCGGTTCGGCGCAAGTAGGTTGTAGTTAAAATCTCCAAATAAGATTGCTCGTTTCCGTTTCTGAAGTTCATCCGAAAAGGTCTCGAGGAACTTCTTCGAATTAGTTCTTTCTGGTTTATATATAGCGCCAATGTCGAGAGAAAACTTTTCAAGATGCACCCATATGAAGTGGTTGTCATCCTCGCATTTGTCACTTATAAACTCATGTTTTATACTTTTGTGGACAAATATTGAGACGCCGCCTCCTCTTGACTTTGTTCTGAAGTTATAGTAATGCTTGTAGTTGGGTAGTCGTATGCTTTTAGCTTCTGTTTCGTTTTTAATCCATGTTTCTACTAGGGCGACTATATGAATGGTTTTACTTGTTGCCAGAATACAGTTAAGTTCGTCTATTTTACCAGGTTTTACCAAGCTACGGATATTTGCATATAAAAATCTTAATGATGTTCGACTTGTGCCTAGGTTATTGTAGCTGCTAGCGATTTCATATGTTACTTTGTCTCGTCCAGTGTTCGGTTGTAGTTGTGTGGTTCCAATTAGTTTTTTGATGGCTTGTGTATTATTTTAGGTGTATTATTAACGTATTTTATTAAGAGATCTTTCTCACCATTTTCTGTTCGCTGTTGTAGTTCTTCTGTTAATTTTCTCATGAATTTTTGTTGGTATGGGGTTTGATCCGAGTATATTTTAACAGTTTCGTTCTTGTAGATTGATTTATTACGGAGTATCACCTTCACACTTTCTTGAGATGGTAAATAGACCTTAATATGCCGAGCTTTTTCTGGTTTAAAATAGCCAAGGCGATGAATTCTAACTGGCTCAGGGCTGTCAGGAAAAATAGTTTTTATAATTTGGTTGACCTTTCTACTATCGGAAGCAGCTCGTTCCTCTTTGTTGTCGTTTTTTGCTTCAGGTATACCCACTATGATAATATTTCTGCATCTGAGTTCTCTTTCATGCAGCTCAGAAACGACATCTTCACAGGTGAGGTTCTCTAGTTCTGCTGGTGGAGCTGTTTTTAGGTTTCTCAAGTCAATTTCAATGGTATCAACTTTTGTATTAGTTGCCGCGCTGGCAAGTTTCAGGTCTACTATATCCGATTTTATCTGGCATTGTTCTGACACAAGTTCTCTCGTGATAGACTGGAGGCTTTTCATTTCGCCCTTAATCATTGATACATCGTCTGATATTTTGTTGAGGATTGTTTTTTGTGTCTCAACAAAACCATTAAGAACGTTCATTATTTCTTTCCGAAAATCGGCAAAATCAGCTTTTAGATCATCCTGTTCGGGTTGTTTCCTCTTCCGTAAAGTGACCTGTGGTATTCCAAATTCTTCATTGTTAAGCCTCGAAAGATCTGGTTGCGATCCTCCACGGGTGTGTGGTTCAGTTGGTGATCGCATATTACTCATCGTGGATCAGCAAATTTATATGTAAAATTTAAATATAAATTCAACTAGTGTGTAGGCGCCCTTACAATTCTATGTACTTGGGTGACGTAGTCGGCCGGTCACCTCAGTTATCAGTTAAACGGTGTCCACGTAGAGTAGGATGAATTATTGGAGCCCGTCTCTTTCACACCGCAGGTATGAAGGGCGGGTGGGCTCGCTTCTAGCTTGCGCCGGCGTCTTGAGTCGCTGCGCTCGTTGACGTAGCACACACACGTTGAGTTACGGAAAAATGTAATTTCACTCGTTGACTTTGAGCTTAAAATCAGTTGATAGTAATTTAATAAATTTTAGAATAAATTAGTAAAAATATTAACACGTCCACTCGCAACCGCTCTCTGAACAAATCATCTGAACAAAAATTAGCGCGTGTTATCAGCCGTTATCAGTCGCAAATAGAGCAGCACCTTGTTACTGAGACTACACCGAGCGCTATGTTTACAGAGATACCATAAGTATCAAGTAGCTAATAGTGAACACTATAACTATACTTAAAGCATGTTTTCTTAGAATTATTATAATTAACTATCATCATCTCCTAGTCTAATCGGATCCAGATGAATATCAGTCCCTTAAATAGAACGACTCTTAATCGCCTGATCTCATGATCCTTCATAACCCACGTTTTCGCAAGCGGGAAGTATGAAAAGTATCCTACGAAAAATGTAAAAAGATTTATCAAATGAGAGGCCGTTTATTTATACAGATATTGTAGACATTACCCAATATACGCATAGGCATCATCGAATCCAAGTGATTCCACGTATTTTGCATCATAAATTCGCTCTCTCATAATTCGCGAATGAGATTTTGATGGACACTAACATTAATATTGTATTCGAGAACATCTAACAGAGCGCATATTATCGTATATTACTGTATAAACAAGCTGGATCGGGTCACACTCGGCTTCACATACATTTAGCCACATTATCTCATCAGAGAAGCACATTATCTTCTTTGTTCTTCATAGGAACATTCATCATGCTACTCTGATACTTCAATTAATAATAATAGACATTAGGCTGTGGCTCTGCCTGCCCCCTGATGAGATTTGCGTGGATACGGAAGTAACAACACGGTGGGATGAGGAAACCTTAATGTTTTGCGTTATTGTGTAGTCGTTGGTACAGACATATTGCAGAAGGTGAAGTTGGCGTTTTTGTATATTGCTTGAATGATGTTGTATAAATTATGACAAAAAATTTAGGTCTTTGATGTGTAATTACTTGCAAAGAAGTATTTTTGAGGCATTTTCTTCTCTCGATCTTTAAACCGGTGCTTGTGCATGAGTAAATACTTAAGTTGAGTTACTTAAGTTAATACTTAAGTTCAAGTGATTTGTGTTTAGAACTAGGTCTACATAATCATGATAAAAAAGTATCAGTGTAGTAGTAGATTAGTTAGTAGATACAAGAAATCCTTCTTGTACTTTAAAGGCTTTTCAATTGATGAAAATAAACAACATAAAAGCCAATCTTTTTGACCCGTAAAGACGTCATTTTATGACAGCTGATCAGTCGGTATGTTTCGGATACATTCGGATATAGGACGATCCCGACCTCGTGTGGCTTCCTATTGATTTGACATAAAACGATATGCGCCGCCTCGCGTCTCCTCGCGGGAAACGGCTGAGATTACGATATATTCAATAAACCAAGTGACGAGAAATCTAAATAAATAAGTACTGTGGATCAAATCGAACTGGCGATGGTTTTAATTAATTAGATCTGAATCAAGAACTTGATTCATGAAACAAAATATTTTCTACAATTACCGATCGTTCTAAAAAATGGATGAGCTTTTTCTTGCTAGATTTAATTTAGAAATTTATTGTAAAGTATTATATTATCTATTACATGAACAGCAATAAAAGTAAACGGAACGAAGGAGCCTGGATCTCACGACACAGGGAATCATCATCAGCATTTGAATGTAATTTCCTAACAATAAAAAATTGTTGTTGTTCTTTTGTTCTTGTTCTTATCGCTGCCAGTAGAGCATCGCTTCAAGCTTAGCCGAAACATGTGTAGGTACGTTATAGGGAATTTAAAACTCCTAATTCTAGAGTCAATGGAAAACTATTTAAATATTAGTGGGTGGCCACGTTAATCACAGCTTCAGTGGCGTTCACTAGGTCGTCTAAAGTGCAGGGGTATTTGCACTTGGGGCACTCCAGCATTTGTGACATATTTTACACAGGGGACCATGTGGACCTTTTACACAGGGGAGGGGGGGAATGTGACTGACATTGGATATCAGACGGGTCTATGTAACCCCATAATGCCAAATTAAAAAAAAACCCTATAATAAAATAAAGTTTAACCTATTGCTACAATCTTTCACAGTGCCTCATAATTTACGCTTTCACATTGTTCTACCGCTCCCCCTCCCCCACTCAGATCAATCCTCAATTATTCGGAACAATTGGACGTGTTCGAGCATCCCACACATTAGCAGCTACCAATGTACCGCTATTCCGACTAACTTTCATCAACAAAATTGCCTATTCCTTTAATTATATAGCGCCGGATTACTCTAATGATAATGTTATCTTTAGGGATTCCGCCATTAACGAAATGTAGGGTAATTAAAATTTAATTTAATTGTGCTATCCAACGGTATTGCGATGACAAATGGAAGCCGTCCTAAGTGGTATTGTATTTGTAGGGTCGGCGACAGTCGTAGCAACCGAGTAGCGCTACAACGCTACGCATGTGTGCCTCTACGAATATTCGTAGGCGTGTGCTACGCAGGAACGAATCATTTCGAAGTGATTAAAAATATGTTGATAAATACTTGATTAATCATGCAACCTATAACCTTACGTAAAATTCTAGGTATTTAGATTAACAGCTTTATTTTTCACAAATAGTCTTTTGTAAAAATGAATACTCCATTAATTGCGAACAGTTTCAGCGCTGTATTAATACAGCTACGTGCGAGTTTTTTGTTTATTTGATTAATTATCTCCTGCCAGCTGCTCCGCTCTATCAATCATGTCAGGAATATTCCGTTTGTGTGTGATCGCAAGCTCAGCACTCACTGGTCATAATGGAAAATAAGAAGATACCAGCCTTACTTGGACTGCTTTTACTCAAGGCCGTAATCCATTGAATTACTAATTCTTAAGAGATTTTATTAAAACGTTTGATCAACATATTTTTCGGCTGAAAATTTTTAGGAAATGATTAAGAACACGGCTTTGGATTTAAAGATCTTTGATGAAGCGGAAAAAATAAATTAGTTTTCTTGTAAAATTATTAGCTACAAAACCGACATTAGCCCAGCGGCTACACTGTAATTATTTGTAAAAGGAAAATAAAAATTCGAATGTAAAAATGATAAAATAAGACTTAAAATATCAATGTACCACCGCAGGGCAAAGACCTTTACTTTTTTACTTCCAACAGTACCTACAACCTAGTTTTGTCGATCATTTTCTGTAATAATTAAAACATTTAGGTAGAAAAAATGGCAGAAAAGATGTCACAAAAAAAACTTAGCACACACCTACTTTGTATTAATTACCATGATTTTAATTTTTTGACAAAGATGTGTTTTTGTAGAACCTTTCGTCCCTGCAGAGCGTGACATCGCAAGCTTATTTCCACGTCCCAGAGGGTCTATTGTAAAGTTATTGAAAACCTTAGCAAAAACACGCCGCCCCAATTTTGAAAAGCAAAGTTCCATGTGAGCGGTTGCTAGGCGGTGTGAGGATCTGTAGTGGCGGTGTGAATATGTGTGATTGTTACCACCAAAGCGGTGCGAGGTGTTTTTGCAAAAGGTGTGCATGAGTGGCCCGAGAATGCCTAGTGGGCTCTTTTCAGCTGTGCGTGCACACAACTCGGTTCTCGGTTGCGTCACGCTTACAAATTCCTCGCAGTTAACTCCACTTTTTTTGTATATACGCTTCGCTAACCTTTTAGCTCCAGGTCTGCTATAAGCCAGGATTGTAAGATGAATAGATACTATTGGTGGATCTTTTCCTCGCACACCGCAGCTTGATAGAACATCTCTGTTTGAAAAGCACACTTAGCGCCATTCGAAAATATTAGCTGAGAATGAGGGACACTCGCCGACAGAATTGTTTGCGCAGACGGAGAAGTACAGTCGCGAACTGGAGTGGCTACAGTAAAAACTCCGTTAATGTAAACGCCGTTTGACACTTGTCCGCTAAAGTGACACTTTTCGTTTGTTCGTCTGGCACTTTGGCTGATTTCTGTAGACTTTTCGTTTAATATTTTCCTTTTAAATTAGCTGGTAGGGTATCAAGTAACTCTCTGTGTAACTTTCACAAGGCTTTTGTTTTTGTTATAATTTGTGATGAAATAAACTCCGTTTTCTGTGTCATTTGGACTGAAAGAGACAGGATCCCAATCAAGGTTTCAATTACTTGTATTTTTGGCACAATTATTAATTTATTTTAAAACTAGCTGTGCCCGCGGCTTCGCTCCCGTCACCTGCCTGCCAAGCCAACCCTACGCTACTTACCTTCCTGCCTACCCTACATACCAATTTTTTTTCTAAGGTCATTCTTTCGCGTATAATCTTAAGGTTACACTAGTCGAAAATTCTTCCATACAAACGTAGTCTAAGGATTATTCCACTGTTTGACAATGTACGTTCAAAATAAAAAGTGATATCAATTTGTCTCATCATTATCTAGCCCTGTATGGAAGCAAAAAAGTAAAAAAAGAAACTATTTGAAAGTTATGAGCGTCGAAAGTTCCACATTTCGACACTAATTTTAACGCATTTTTGGGCGCGAATAAATACCATAAGAAGACGGAAAATTGCAAAACGGCAATAAGTAGTTCAACAATGCAAATAATTTTATTTTGAACAGATAGAGTTAGTAATTTTTTCATGATATCTAGACTGCCAAAGGTCTGTTTATAAAATTTCGCGCGCTCGGTTTAGTTCTTAATCATTATCCATTTCGCTACGAATTTGCAAAAGTGTGTATTCGTACGCGAACTAGCTTCCTACTGCTCATCAAAGCATCTATCACTTCCGCACGTGTTGTCGGTGGTGTTTGTGTGTTTTGGGGCAACCCAAAACACACAAATACAAATAGTTCGTGCCGTTGACTAGTGTAACCTTAACACCGCGATTCAGAAAATGACTTCAAATGCACAACGCCATCTATCGAATATCGAGTTCAACTGTCCGAGTAACTAAATTGCGTGTGTTGTGATAATTTTACTTCTTGAACACTTTAAATTCATCTAACTTTTGATAGAGTGAACCGATTGCGATGAAACAAAAACTAAGTAATTCTTCAAGTTACGCACAATTTTTATCTATTCAAGTTACATACATTGGTTTTGTACATTTTACGTGATGCGTGCACAAATAAACAAACAAACAGACAAAAATTCAAAAAATTCTGGAAATGGGTTCTGTTGGTTATCCATTAACACCCTGGCTATTTTTTTTGGAAATTTATTCGATGTACAAAAAATATTTTTCTACAGATATATTATATATAATAATATTGATATTGATGATTGATATTTTATACTTTCAGGTCATAAAAAATGCAAATTAATGACCGTATGATTAATGGCTTGCATAAGCAATAAGCATGAGAACTTTTATTACCGAACCTTGCAATTGATCTATCTATATATCTGAAGCCTAAGCAGGCCCGTAAAAGTTATGCAAGGCACAGCCAAAGGATCAGTGACAGGTCCCTTCCACTATCTGGCTTACGTCAACGACCTGGATAATATTATAAAATACTGTTCCCTCTATCAATAACTGATGACGCTTGTATACTCTCTGCTAACAAAGACCTTAATAAGGCTGGGGAATGTTTGCAAAACTATTTTACTTCTATGACCAAGTGGGCCCATGATATGGGACTTGTTCTGAATCCACATGAAACTAAAGTGATACACGTACATTCAAGTCATATAAATTCCTCCCTTTTTTTCAAAGCTCATAGTCATGATTGTCAGCATAAAAATGTGCTAAACTGTCACTGTTCGCCTATTGAGCAAGTCCCATACCATACCTACTTGGGACTTATAATTGATAATCGCTTTAACTGGAGTTATCAGGTGGAATCTGTATGCAGCAAGTTGCGTGCTATACTCACTAAATTTTCCATTATAAAGCGGAATATACCTTACAGAACCCTTCTTCAAATGTGCACAGCCCTTGCGGAATCGATAATCTCATATGGACTTACCAGCTATGGACGCACATTTAAAACTTATTTCGATGAAATACATAATTTGCAAACACGGTTGTTGAAGCTGGTAGTACAAAAATGTGTTAAAAATAAGTACCGCGACTATTATATAGGTCTATTCAAACATTGTAAAATGTTACCTGTTCTAGCCCGCGCTGAGTACCTGTTCCTCATAGAAAATTTTGATAACACTGATATTCAGGTTCCACTAAGATATGATGTGAATACTCGACAAGCAGAAACAAAATCTTTTCAAGTGCCACGCAAAAATAAATTTTATGGTAGACGCACTGCATCTGTCATAATATCTAGTTTATTAAACCAAATACCCGTAGACATTAGAGACTCAATGTGCAGGAAAAATGTGAAGCGCAAGGTTAAACAACACTACATCAACCTGATTACACCTTAATTTACTAATAGCGCGTTGATCAAATTCCAGACCATGGCATGCTAAGACAGACTCTAGAGGTCAAATGGTGTGCTTTGTGTAATCATAAGGACAACTTGTTTTTATAAATAAATAAAAAAATTGGTCTTTACATATGAAATAGGCGTTTTGCAAGGGAGGAACATAAAGTCGTTTTTTTTAAATATAACATATTTATTTTATCAAAGTATGTACCATTGCCATCTCATAGGTAGTACATTCATCGTTTTACTAAAAAAAACTTTCGGACGGGAATCAATAAAATCTTTGAAGGCGCTTTGGACTGCCCAATCGGAGTTGATTTTTTTCTATTGCAAGAAGTTATCCACGTTTCTAAAAAAATGGTAATCTGTTGGAGCAAGGTCCGGGGAGTACGGTGGATGTCTTAGACATTCCAATTAAAGTTCCTCTCATTTGGTAGCGTCTGTTGTGCAGTGTGTGTTCTAGCTTTGTCCTGAAGCAGCAGTGGCCTAGAGCGATTGACCAGCCTCGGCTGTTTAGCAGCTAGCTTTTCAATCATGGTTTGCAGGTGCTGACAATAGACATTTGCCGTAATCGTCTGGCAAGATTTAAGAAAGCTGTAGTGAACGACACCGGCACTAGTCCACCAAAAGCTCACAGGTAATTTTTTTTGAGTAAATTTTCGCTTAGGGCAGGATTTGGCTGGTTCGCCAGGGTTCAGCCATTGCGATGAGCGTTTCCGATTATTGTACAGGATCCACTTTTCATCACAGGTAATTCGATTAAAAATTCCTTCATTATTGTGCCGGTTGAGTAATGTAACGCAGCAGTTCACGCGCGTTTGTCGGTTTACTGCTTTCAATTCATGAGGTATCCACCTTTCAAGCTTTTTCACCTTCCCAATTTGCTTCAAGTGGATTAAAACAGTTTTATCCCTAACGCCGCAGCCTGCAGCTAACTCGGACGTGGTTTGCGATGGATCCGCTTCCACAATAGCCTTCAATTCTTCATTATCAACTTTGGTCGCCAGCCGTCCACGGGGCTTGTTCTGCGGGTCGAAATATCAGAACGAAAACGTTGGAACCAAAAACGCACCGTGTTTTATTTTGCGACACCGTCGCCATACACATCAACAATCCTTCGAGCCGTTTCTGCAGCACTGGTGCCACGATGGAACTAGAACTCGTAAATAACGCGATGTTTAAAGTTTTTCATTTTGTAAACTGGCTGGCGCAAAAAAAAAAACAAAATAGAAATAAACAAATGTATTACGGTTTTACAAACACATAAGCATAAGTAAATAGCTGTATAAATTTAAAACTGGAATTCCAAACCAAAGAAGAGATATTTGAGATCAAAGTGGCCAGTACGACAAAACGCCAATCACTCGCTCATAGGTAAGGACCTATACATATATAAAAGAGAAAGTATATATGTATGTTCCTAATAGACTCCGAAACGGCTGGACCGATTTTAACGAAATTTTCAGACAATCTGTAGATTGACTCAGCGAATAATCCTAAAAAGTTTGGTGGCGATCGGAGCCGTTTTTTTAACTATAAACGCGGACGAAGCCGCGGGCTGAAGCTAGTTTAACGATAAAAGTAACCTAAGCAAAGCGCCCGCGATCCACTTTATATCCTTAAAACATTTTTTATGAGTTATAAAATCGCCCGCCAATGCACGCAACACCGTGTTATTGCAACGTGATAAGTATCATATTTGATTCGCTTACAGTAGTAAAGCGACGTGCTTATTCGCTCCGTTATACCGATAAATTAAAATTCACACTTAAATCGAATTTACGTAGCAGTAAATATCGCAGTGTAAAGATGAAGGTTATATTAAAAAAAAAGTAATATTAGCTATATAAATATATAGAATATTGAGCAAAAGTAAAATACCAAAAGATGTTGGATGTTGTTTATTACCTGCCTGATTGATGTTGCAAAATAGTAATTATACATTTTTGCTGTTATTAATATTTACAACCTGTATGTGCATTATTATTATTATTATTATTATTTATTTATCTCAGACATAAAATCCATAGTTGTTAGTAAGTACAAATACTTATATACTATGTTAGTCACTTAAAATTAGATACACATACAACACATACACATCATGTCAAAATTGAAGTACAAAAATCTAAAACGAATAATTATGATTTAAAATTAATGTCAATAAAATAAAATGTCTTGAAAAATCCAAAAAAAATAAAAAGTATATTAAGATTAATTAAAAGTTTTGTAAAATTCATTATAATTTATAAAATAAAAGTCTGTGTTCAGTAGGGGTCAAATTGCAAATTTAATAAATGTACTACTTCTCGACATGTAATTGAACACAATGCCACAATATTGGGCAATCTGTTCGGCCCGCTACAACGCTGAGTATGCTGTTGTCACTGCCGCGGACACGACTTAGCAGCGAGGCGGCTCTTTTTCTAAGGATGGCATGAAAGCCATCGACATTTGCGTCTGCAAACATGCCCGATGCGCTACAGTACCGCGGCAGCCGCATCAGCATCCTAAAAGCGTTATTATACTGAACGCGCAGGGCGTTGATTGTCCCCTGCGTATAGTTGACCCATAGACTGCACGTGTAAAAAGATTGGCAAAAAGCCCGAAATAATGTTACTTTTACTGCCATGGTGCAGCGTGCAAATCTACGAGCCAACATATTGCATCGAACAGCCAACGCCCGGCGCTCCCTCTCAATGTCCTCGTGGTCTGAGAGGTCATCCGAGAGCCAGTGGCCCAGGTACTTGAATCTTGAAACTCTGGTTAACGGAATGCCATCTATGAAGACGGGTGGTACGTGCGTAACCTTGAAGGCAGTTGATTGAAACACCAAGAGTTCACTTTTCTTCACATTATACCTGAGCCCATGAGCCCCGGCATAATCCACACATACAGCGAGCAGTTTTCGAATGGCGCTAATGGAGGGACCCAGCAACACCATATCGTCCGCGTAACTGATGTTATTAATGAATTTTCCATCTATGGAACATCCGACATTGGTGCCGCTGAGCCTCTCGATCAGTCCGTTCACGTACAGATTGAAGAGACGAGGCGAGGTTAAACCGCCCTGCCTAACTCCACACCTCAATCTGTACGCCTCGGAGGTCACGCCTGCCCATCTTATTACATTAACCTGGTTGTTGTACCAATAATCAAAAATGTTAACTACCTCTTCAGGGAGGCTGGTTTCCGTCCTCATTTTGTGCCAAAGCAAATCATAGGACACCAAATCGAAAGCTTTAGAAAGATCTAAAAAACAGGCATAGACAGGTGTTTTCCTGTCAGTGTAGTACCGGACAGTATGCTTGAGGCTTAGAACAGCCGTTTCTGTCGACAGACCCTGCCTAAAACCGAACTGAGCGTCGTTAAGCTTTATGTGGCTGCTCAAAATACGATCAAGCAGACTGTCTAGCACTTTCGCCACGGTTGTAGCTAACGAAATGGGCCTATAATTGCTGTTGTCTGAAGCATCACCAGTTTTATTTTTGATTATTGGCACAACCACGGTCTTCATACACTCGTCCGGCAGGTACGAGTGTCTTAAGCAAAAAGTATAAAACATAGCAAGAATTTGAAAATTATGGATGCAATAAATTTGATTTGATTTAAAACAATACAACATATTAAGCAAAAATAAAACAACAATGCGTTAAATGGATTAAAATATCTTCATTGATAAAGTCGATTGTAATAAGAAATCGAATCGGTACCGCATTAGTTCATCACTAATGTAGTCAAAAAAGAAAAGGCCCATTATGACAACTATAATAGTACATTATGGTACAAGTGTGTAATGTTGGTGATTACCGCTGAGGCGCCATTAAGACCTGAGCCATAAGGTGAGGGTCTTAAGAGAGCCGAGGATGGTAATCATCAATACACATGTGTATCATACGACGTTTTTCAACACACTTGTGAAGAAAATAATACTAAAAAAACATTTTCAACAGTGAAAACGAGTTGTGAAAATTTTTTCACAATGGCGGAAGAAATTAATCAGTTTTCCTATGCGCGCGCATCTAACAATGGCGGTCGGCCATAGACTAAAGGAATGAGGTTTCTTTTTTTTTACTTTTCTAGATTGCGTTTTAGCCACGTAAAAAATGGGGCATTTCAAGTTTTCTTTATTACAGAGAAAACATAAGTTATATTTGAGTGAAAGTTTTATTTATTAAACACATACAAGTTTAAATTATCTATTTAAATACGAAGTTGCATGAAATGAGCAAGCAATATGTACATTCATTTATTAGAACCTTTAACCTTACCTTTTGGTAAAACCTTTTTAAGAACAAAGCAACTCAACAAATAAAATTAAAAGAAACCCTATAACTCACTTGTGAATAATTGCAATAAAAAAGTCACTGTTAGATTTTAGGTGTCATTATGTGCCTGATTGCGGTGAAATTAGAGCAACTTTATGAGCAAGTGTGTTGAAAAAATACTTAATAATAATTAAACCTGATGCTTGCGAATGACACTCGTTGGCGTAGCGTATCGGTAACCTATAATTAATTAGGATTATGAATTTAAATTTTAAATTTCTTACGTAGAAAGTTATCGCGGCATGTAAAATGAGAAACGTCAACGGACTTCTTAGATTGTGACGACCATAAATGATTAGTTTTTGTGCTGTCAAATGTAAAATGAGACAGAGGACAGAGAGTAGTTTTAACGATGAGATGTTTACAGAATAGGCTTGCTTAAGTACAATAACTATAACTCCAAGGTGCTTATTAAATTTCTTACACAACTTAGTTGACATGTACATCAACTTACAAACTCGCTGCATTAACATAAGTTGATGACAGCAAACGTAAAGCTACATGCTTTGTGGTCAAATAAATGTTAATTTAATTTCCTGGTTCCCTTCATCGCTTCAAACCTCAACATGTCATGCGAGACACACATCACTGCCAACTCGCTTCATCTGACGTGCGACGTGCGTGCAGATGTATGTATAGGTAACTAATGTGTTTGCTTCACCTGTGATGCGTAAACGTACTACAAAAGCAGACATTTAAGATGTTGCGTCTGTTTCTACAACTGTTTAGTCTAGCCCTGAAAAGTAGAACATATTTTTTGAGACATAACACAGAAAGCGTTTGATACTAAAAATAAAGTACGTTATAGCTTTAATCAATCATAACATTTTGAAATTTCTGATAAAGTGATTTCGGTCCTTTGAAAATATCCTGAAGGAATAAACGCTTTTGAAGGGTAACAGGTTTAGTCTAAGCAAATGAAAATAAATATTCTGGCAAAGGTAGAAGATTTTAGTTATTTTATGGATCGCGTTTTACTACCGTCTCAGAAAATGGGAATAGGATGAGGCGGACGCTTGGCTCTAGCTAAAACAATAACATTGGTTTATAGGTAAGTTAGTGAAGTTGAAATAACAGGTAATTAATTTGAAGTTTTTGATGAAAAGTTCAACTTTTGTACACGATTTTAATGATTAATTAATCGTTCGAGACGACAGTACCCGGCGTGAAGCTGAAGGGTTGTAGAACAGATGTCTTTGAAGTGCGCTCCAAAGTCTCAACGAATCTATTATTATAAGCGAAATGTTCGCAAAATATTTTCAACAAGACTTCTCTTAAATTTGTTGGTATTTCTAAGGAATATAATTCAATTATTTCAAGCAGTTCTTGATTAAAATCAAGAATTTATATTATTTCCGTTTTAAATCGAAATAAGTAACATTTTACTAAAATATTTGATGTAATCGTTTTACGGAGAGAAGCTCGTGGCTTAATAATAATATCTGCGTCCCAGGTCAATCATCAAGGTTCAGCAACGCTTGCCGAGGTCGGTTCGCAGATGGGTGACCATCTTTACATTGCGAGATTCCTCCGTGCCTCGAAAAGTTAAGCTGTTACCCCGACTGTCATTTGTAAACCTTTGACAGTCGTCACGGATTGTTAGAAGCCAAGAAATCTAAAACCAGTCTTACCAAGAGGGATACCCGTCGAGATATCCAGTTATTGGGTTTCGGAGGTCAGATAGGCGTACTCGCTCCATGTATAATATTGGTACCCAAACAAGCGCCTGGAATTTTGGGGTAAATACAGTGTGGGACTTTTACCTCACTAAAACCACCCCGGTGATCACCATGAGCACGTAGAAAAAGCCCCGTGACCTTTCAAAAGACCAACCCGGAACGGCACATCCCTAGGGAGATTAAAAACTCGCCTCCCCTGAGCCTCGCTATGCACGGCAGCACGTGATCACTGTGCCACCGTCTTTCGGGAAGCGAACCCGTACTTGGGGAAAAGGCAGGCGGATTGATTGAATTGTTTTGCCGTTATTAAGTTCGAGTAATATATTACCGACTAGCTGTACCCGCGGCTTCGCTCCCGTCAACTGCCTACCTTACTTACCTTCCTACCTACCCTACTACATTTTTTTTTTCCTGGATCATTCTTTCGCAGAGAATCTTAACACTGCCATTCAGAAAATTACGTCAAATGCACAACGCCATCTATAGAATATGGAGTTCAACTGTCCTAGTATCTCAATTGCGTGTGTTGTGATATTTTACTTCTTGAACACTTTAAATTCATCTAACTTTTGATAGAGTAAGCCGATTGCGATAAAACAAATACTAAGTTATACTCCAAGTTACGCACAATTTTGATGTATAAAAGTAATCTACATTGGTTTCGTGCATTGTACGTGATGCGTGCACAAATAAACAGACAAAACTTCCAAAAATGCTGGAAATGGGTTCTGTTGGTTATCCTTTAACACCCTTGCTATTTTTTTTGGAAATATTTTTGATATTCAAACACTACTTTTCTACAGATTATAATTCATCATCAATACAATTATAATTATGTAGTATTGATGATGAATTATAATTTGGAAAAGAGTCAATTGCTTTTATTAAAGGTTGTGTTGACTGAACCTAACTACTTTCAGAGACCTACCTGAGGCTTATTGAATCAAATTGAGCGAATGATTCACTAAACAAAGTTTCTCAAAGTTAGATTACGAATAGAATTGGAGTAATTCAATCTGCACAAAAGATTTGGAGCTTATGTTTTAATTGTTTAGTTCCATTTAAAATAGAATTATAAATACTTAGGTTTTACTTTGAATATAATAAATAACCAATCATGTCTACGATATTTTGTAGTTATAAAAATGTTCGAAACAATGAGTACGTTTGCAATCAGCATCATTCTCTTTTTTTTAGATATTTAATATATATTTAAAATATATTTAATAGCATAAGTCTTTATTAATTTAACTTATTTTTTATTATTTATAACACTACATAATTTAAAAAAACTAGCCAAGTGCGTATTTTTTGTTATAGCGGCAACAGAAATACATCATCTGTGAAAATTTCAATTGTCTATCTATCACGGTTCATGAGATATAGTCTGGTGACAGACAGACAGACGGATCGTAGAGTCTTAGTAATAAGGTCCCGTTTTTACCCTTTGGGTACAGAACCCTAAAAAGGGATTATTCGTAACCCTACCCATAGGCCTCACTAGGTGGACCGATGACCTGGAAGAAATTCACTGGATGCGAGACGCTCAGGACCGGTCAATGTGGTGACACTTGGGGCATATGTTCAGCAGTGGACATCATTCTGGAACGAGATCCACCATATCCCACTTCATTTGCCGTCGTCATGGCAACCGCTAGGAAGCAGTGAACCTCGAGAAATGGCGACGCACGGCGACCAACTTTTAATTGGCTTAATTCTACACACGATGTACACCTCACCGGGCTCGTGTCACACACAACACGATTCTACTTGTGAGGGGTTTCATACACCACTGATATTTAGAAAGTTTACTTGATTAAATTTTCATAAAGAATTCATCTTTTCATACAAACATAAACTCGCGTTTTTTTGCCATTGAGTAGGAATAAACTACAGCATGCCACTTGCTACGGTCCTTAGATACTCCGTTTGCTTCACTTACGTTCAAACATTCAGTCGTCTTTTCAATCAAGACCATAAAGATCAACGTGGCAATATAAAGAAAAGTCTCTCATAGCTACACACTAGATATCTGCCTCACGTTATTCCGGCGATATCCATTTGTTTATTATAGTTCTACTCCATTCTGCTCTAGGTACAAAGAAAATCTGCGTGAAATTGTATCTACAGTGTCTTCAGAGGCAATGGCTGTGAAATTGTCAATATCACTTATTGTTGTAACTTGTTAGAATAATAAGATTGCCGCCTTGACGCAAACACGATTATCTGAAACTAAGACTTAGTCCCAGCTAAGACTTATTTACAGCTCAGATAAATCTATTAACTCTACGATATCTTGTTACCCAAACAAACAGTGAGTTATCTCGATACCCTGCGAGTCTGCCGGGATGGGGGACAGGGGGTGGGGGAGTCAAAGAATTTTTAATTAAACATGAATAAACCTCTTTACCCGCGGACGCTTTAATCTCACGGTTCCATTTTAATAAACTGAAGATTGGCCACCGAGTCTTATGTTGGAGATGTTGCTGCCAAATCATCTGGAATGACCGAATAAATAAATTGGATTTGAAGTAACGTATCTATGTAGGCAGAAGTACTTGACATATTAATATTGGATTTACAAATATTTAGGTCAAGTTGTGGGGTTAACGGGAGGGCACTCAACCAAACCAGCTCGTCATGAAATTATTACTCATATTAATTTGTTACTACGGCAACCATCAACATTACCCTTGTCATTTTGACACACGATCCCTCCAAAATCTGATTTACTTCCTGAATTTAATCATAAATTACGAAGACAAATCAAAGACTCAATACATTCAATATATGTTCGTTCATTCAACGTAAATCAAACATGATAAGCCTCCAATGTCCCAATTTATCTCGCTGCCTTTCATTACGTGACGTGACGAATCATACATTGATTGTGATGAACGGGAACAATGTCAGGTAACTTCTTCTTCAGAGCATCTATTTATAGAGTTTTAATATGTTCATTTGTAATGTTTATCAGAAAGGTACAGCCATGATTTACAACGGTTTACAACGGTGGCGTGTTTGAGGTTGTGTTGTATCAAACAAGCAGGTACCGGTTCTGAGAACAACCGCACTGGAAGTTTATATAATGAGAAAAACTTTATTTTACCTGAAGTAATATAATTCATTATGATCGTTGTACATCACGAAGAATCGATGCAGGCTCCTATAGTGCAAAGTTAAAACTTTCAGGTGAATGTATTAAGTGAACAACAGCAAAAACTATAAGAGAACAATAGCAACAATTCAACACAATTTTTTTTTAACTTGTTTTGTTGAATTGGGGCGTTGCGCTTTTCTATGTGAACAGACGAGCGCAACGCCCCAATCTAAGTCCCCATCTAAGTAAGCAATGCGTTAGCAGGTTTTGGGATTGCTTCTGTATTTAGTGAATAATACTTTTAGTCGCTGTATACTAAACGTGATTTAATCCGGACGGAACGGGACGATAACTTTTGAAAATATCGTTTCATAAAAATGTATACGAAAGAGCATACGTCACGAGTGCATGTTTCGGGACGGTGACGTGGCGTCCCTTGGCATTTTGTATACGACAATATTTTCAAATCTTATCGTCCCGTTCCATCCGTAATAAGACACGTTACGTATGCAGCAACTTTTAAACCTTCAATAAACAAATCCAACAGAATAAAACATTCAAAAAAACATTCAGAAAAGAAGGAAGATCTTTCTTTTGTAAACTTCCCAGTCAACAATTATCTCCTGGAATAAAATATGAGAACACCTGAGTGACACGTGTACTGTGTAGTTATGTATATTGCGGCGCGTGGAGGCTTTATCTAAAACGTGACACTTTCGAGTGAATGCCTCTGTCACGCTTGACTTCTCTGTGAGTCTGTGTCACTAGGTACAGTAACTCAGGGCCACTCAGATATATTCTAAAAGACTAAGGGTGGGTTACTTAGTTGTATTTATGTAGTTAAGAACGTGGCAAACCATACAATGCTCAAGTTTGACAGGTTTTCAGGCTAACGCAGAGTTTGACAAATACTCAACTTTATAAGCTATAACGAGAAATCGCGGGTATGAGAACTTTGGAAAGGGACTGTATCACATTCTGATGGACAATGGCCGTATTTTTAAGAAACGTTCGCATTCGCTTCTTACAATAAAAAGAAAGAAAGAAAGGAAAATTATTTATTTGAAGTAGTGTTATTGAAGTTTTCCATCGCTAACTTCACATATGCCCGGAGTCATTGAGCCCGGTTGATGGCAATGGATGGTAAATTTTGGTACTTAGGTACTTGTACAAGTATTCGCGAAAATCTAAATTTGCCCATATATTTTTATCGTGTCGACTCAGGACCTTTTTATACACCTAATAGGGACTATAGACCTCAGTATCTGGTATAAATTTCAACTTGCTAGGTCCACCCGTTCCTGAGAAAATCGGTGGTGACACACGGACAGACAGACGCACAAGATAGTGATATTATAAGGGTTCTTTTTTTACCTTTTGAGGTACGAAACCCTAAAAATAACTTCAATTTCAGAAGTCGGTGTCAAAAAACGAAGAAACGAAAACAGGAACACCGACTTCTGAAATTCAACTTTATTTTCACTTTTTTTTTATTTGTACTTTACATTTTTGTTTAAAGTTGATATTTGCTTTAAAACTTTATTTTGTTTATCCTTTTAGTGACATTACACTTATTTTTTTTGACTTTTATTTATTTATTTATTATATGCTTTATTGTCTGTTATTGAGCAGTGGTGGCCCATTGGTATCGGCTGCGACTTACAAGTCGCGGTCGTGGGTTCGAGCCCAGGCAGGCGCTTTACTTTGTGTAATTTATTTCATCACCACTGCTCTCAAAACGGTGAAGGAAAACATCGTGAGGAAACCGGCATGTCTTTGAACCAAAAATTCGAAGACATGTGACATCCACCAAATCGCACTGGGCCCGCGTGGTGGATTACGGCCCTTTCCCTCCCACAGAGAGGAGGCCTGTGTCCCAGCAGTGGGAACATTAATAGGCTGATGATGATGACGATGATAATGTTGATTTTTTTAACCTTTGTTTTTAATCTAAATTATTTGAAATTTACAATAGGTATTTGGTTTTAATTTGAATTTGAATTTTTGCCTTTTTGATATTGAATTTTTATTTTTTTTCGCAATTTTTAGTCAAATAATTTGAAATTAAATTTTTTTGGTATTAATTTTTTATTTGCATTAATTTTTCATTTTATTTCTTGTTTTGCTAAAGCTACCTATTTATTTTTGATTGTTTGTTAATTGTATTTTATTTTGCATTAATTATTATTGTTATCTATACATATTGTGTTTGTAAAGTGTTGCAATAGTGTAATTGGCTCCGGCCGTTCTATTTCAATTTCAATAAATAAAATAAATAGACAAAAATTCAAAATTCAAAAGTCATTTATTCAAACCAGGCTGAGAATCAGCACTTTCCGAACGTCAAAATTACATAAGACAGTCCCCCAAAAACGCCCGCCCTTCACCACTTCCTAGTGCTTTTGCTGGGAAGAAGAAGTGGCGCAACAAACTCCCCAGCAGCACAGCTGTCTGTTCAGTTAGAAAAAAACAATAACTTGATTTTAGACTTTTCAAGTGTTATTATTGGAAAGTCAGTTATATTTTTATGTTAAAAAGTTTATAGGTAACATATTCAAACATATTCCGCCAGTCAAATTGCATTGTGCTGTAAAAACAATACAGAGAAGTGAATGATGTGAAGATGTCAACCGGCTTGTGGAAGACTAATGGACTGACTGTCTCCAAAGGATTAGGTGTATTGACGTTTTCAAAGGCTTTAGCGTCTCATATAGTTCGGTAACTAATGACTAGAGAGTTTAAGGCTCCCGCAGAAACAATGCGACGACCATTTTTCACAATTCAAATTGTTCTACGGGTAAAATAATCATATAACACTTTTCCATACAGATTTCAAGTCGTTTATTGTATCTGTTTAGTACTTATACCAACGGTATGTCCCAAGGATTGGCAAGACATATTGACTGGAGTAGGCGTTTGTACTGATCATTATACACTTATAAGCTAACTAACTTAGCCAAATTTAGTGAGTACTTCTAACTACAGTCCACAAATCTGGATCTAGATGAGCTGTATCTACTAGTCTGGCATAAATAATATTATTTATTATATTCTATTTCTGTATTTATTTATTTATGTGATGCCGTCTGTCGGTTATATCAAATTTATTTTATGTTAGCTGGCCTACTCCCCGAGCTGAAATACATTTCTTGCAGGAACACAACCGTAAAATTGCTTGCTACAAGTATCTCAATGAATGCTGACTCTTTGATCTATTTTTTTAGTAGATACAATTTTTTGTTAAAGAGAATATTGGAGAACATACTTTTGTAGTCACTGAAATAAATTACAATTCTTGCCGCCTAATATTATTATATAATACCAGCCTGTAACTGTCCCACTGCAGGGCAAAGATCTCTTCTCCTTAAAAGAAGGCACGAGCATTGATCACCACGCTTGCTCAAGGTGGGTTGGCGATTTCAAATAACTCTTAGTAATTAATAAACTGACCTGGTGAAGGTTGCGGAATCCGCTGGATGCGAGACGCACGGAACCACCAATGTGATGACTCTCGGGGGAGGCCTAAGTTCAGCAGAGGACGTCTTTCAGCTGAAATGATGATGATGATGATTAATAAACTTAAAAAGTACCTATCAAATGAAAAAAAAATCTGCTTTTAATAAATTATAAAAGGCGAGTGACGAAAAAAGCTGCTGTCTAATACCTTGTGACGAAAATATATATTTTTATTAAAAACTACTTGCCGCGGACAAAAAAGGCTAGTACTCCCGATGTGACATTAGATTTAATTATGAATGAACATCAACGAGAGAACCCCCGAGGGACCAGAGCAGAATGAAAGGCTCCGGGGGATGTGCGTGAGAACGGGGCGGACGTGCCGCAAATACTACGCCAGTATGTACGCCCCTCCAAGGTCACGCGTTGTCAGTGCGTGGAGTGTGGGACGAAACTACACGCAATAGGAACGTATAGAAAGACCAACAATTCCTAACTAGTGAAAATTACGTACACCAATATTAAGAAATAAATATTTCAAAAGATAAAGACAGAATATTTAGTAATTAGTTATTGTGTACTCAGTTTGAAACTGTATAGTCCCCGGCATGTAACTTGGCAAGGTTTTGGCGTTGTGGGGGTAAGTTCGCGCATAGTGAACCGACCAATCACTATATAGAGCGAACGGAACGTGGACGCGACGCGATTGGTTAGTCGATCCTTGTGTCTACTAACCAATCGCGCACTCGAAATGGTGCTAAATTTTCCTCGCATCCCGCTTGGTAACCAAAGAGACCTAAAAAACGACTTGTGCTCATCTCGCGACTCTTGCCAAGTTACGTGCCGACAACTATACACAACTCATAGTTTACTGATTAATAAAATAAAAAAATGCCACAAGAGTTAGAGAGCCGTGAAACTACATACTTAGTTAGTTGTCCACTATCTTTACCTTCTAACTATTTTATGAAACATCCTCTACGTTATTTGAAACAATAAAGCTCGAAAACATTCAGACCAAGTTCACCCTCCTTCCCTGACATTTCAGACTCGTGTTCGCTCCAGAATTTTGAGTAAACTTTTCAGAAAATATCAGGGTTTTGACGTAACTAAGCCAGATTTAAATGTCAGTGTCCCGTCACCCTTAATTCACGATCACGTCTTATAGGGCAAAAGTCAAAAGTAATCACAAAGATTTGGAAGGCTGGTTGTTTGGGTTTAAGGCACTTGTCCCACCGCCGACGAGTAAGCTATTAGCTATCAACTCATCATCATCATCATTTCAGCCGAAAGACGTCCACTGCTGGACATAGGCCTCCTCCAGGCGTCGCCACATTGACCGATCCCGTGCGTCTCGCATACAGCGCCTTCCCGCAACCTTAACCAGGTCATCAGTCCACCTAGTGGGAGGCCTTCCAACGTATCGTCTTCCGGTTCGCAGTCGCCATTCCAGAACTTTTCGGCCCCATCGGCCATCCGTTCTGCGAGCAATGTGCCCTGCCCACTGCCACTTAAGTTTGGCAATTCTTCGGGCTATGTCGGTAACCCTGGTTCTCTTGCGGATCTCCACATTTCTGATTGGATCACGCAAGGAAACGCCGAGCATAGCCCTCTCCATTGCACTTTGAGTGACTGTAAGCTTGCTGATAAGGCCCATTGTAAGCGACCACGTCTCAGAGCCATATGTCATCACTGGCAACACACGCTGGTCATAGACTTTCGGCTTGAGACACTTTGGTAAGTTGGACGAGAAGATACCGCGCAACTTCCCGAATGCTGCCCAGCCGAGTCGGATTCGACGGTTGACCTCTTTCTCGAAGTTGGCCCTACCCAATTGGATCGTTTGTCCCAGGTAGACATAGGACTCGCCCACAACTTCGAGTGTAAAATCTCCGATCTTGATAGGAGTGCGTGTAACCATAACCATTCACCATGACCTTGGTTTTGTCCATGTTCATTTTAAGACCCACTCCTTCGGAAGCTCTAATGAGGTCATCGAGCATTTTACTGAGGCTCTCCATGGTCTCAGCCATGACCACTATGTCGTCGGCAAACCGAAGGTGAGTGATGTACTCGCCATTAACGTTGATGCCAAGCCCTTTCCAATCCAGAACCTTGAAGACATCCTCCAGCGCAGCAATGAACGGTTTCGGAGAAATGACGTCTCCCTGTCTCACGCCGCGCCGGAGAAGAATTGGTTTCGAGGTCTGATCCTGAAGATGGACTGACATAGTGGCGTTCTTGTACAAACACTTCAACACTTCAATGTACCGGTAGTCGATCTGGCACCGTTGGAGAGACTGCAGTACAGACCAAGTCTCGATCGAATCGAAGGCTTTCTCGTAGTCCACAGAGTCTAAACAGAGAGGCAAGTTATACTCTTCGTTCTTCTGTATAACCTGCCGCAGCGTATGTATGTGGTCTACGGTGCTAAAGCCTTTTCGGAATCCGGCTTGTTCGGGAGGCCGGAAATCGTCAAAACTGCGCGCGAGACGATTCGTGATGACTCTTGAAAATAACTTGTAGACATGGCTAAGAAGTGAGATGGGCCTATAGTTCTTCAGCCGGGCATTGTCGCCCTTTAGCTTCTTTAGCTATCAACTATTTCTCGCTAAAGAAATGTACAAAATATATAAGATCCCGTGTCAATAAAAGAGACACATATAGTAATAGTTGATCGCTGGCTGTTTCCACTGCTGGTGTTTCTCGCTCACCAAGAGTTTGTCGCAGCGACAAGAGCTATCAAAGTTATACTCGCTCAGCGATGCTCACCTGGCCGTCAGAACTCACGCCGATAGCGGTCATTTCTACCTACAGTGCGGCCGCTCGGAGCGAGTGGTGCGGGTAATCGCCCGTCGTATACTCGCTAATAGCCGAGCGGCAAAACTATCGGAACTACACACTCGCTACTCGCTGCTCGCCAACTTGTTTTTAGTTTCTAGCTTTACTCGCTCCTCACTGATCGACGACGGTGGGACAAGTGTGCACTTGTCCCACCGCCATTGAACACTGCGCCTAAGGGTGTGTTTCTGTGTAGTGGAACTCAGGGTGTCGGAGGAAGGACACACTTTATGAACCTTAGGTGAGGTGTTAGCGGTTTACTTTTAACATGTTTTTGTGTTTCCTTATTATAAGCAGACGTATTTTGATGAAGATATTTGGCCCATCCATCATACGAAACACTACTACATACTACACATAATACATAATATCACTCCTGTATCGCCGAAGGGTTAGGCAGAGGTAGACTTATAGCACACCCTCATTTAGCCAGTTATGTTTAATCGCAAGTGTAGGGGACGAGCCTAAGCGGACAGAGATCCGGCAGAATCTCATGGTGACATGGAGAGGGCGACTGTCGCAACCCAGTGCTGGGCACACCACAATTGTGGCGGTAAGGCCCCTCTTTGAGGAGTGGCTTGAGAGGCGTCACGGCGTCCTCAATTTCCACCTGACGCAGGTCATCACCGGACACGGTTGTTTCGGGAGGTTACTATTCAGGATTAGGCGGGAGGAAACGCCCGGGTGTCACCATTGTGTGGACCGTCCTGAAGACACGGTGGCGCATACGGTGGAGGTCTGCTCCGCTTGAGCGGAGCACCGCTACGGAGCAAGAGGACATGGGAAGCTGTCTCCTCCTGCTGTGAAGCAGTAAATAGGAGGCGGAACGCGTGAGGGATACGCCCTCACGCACCTATATAGCCACCGCAGGAGACGCCCCGGGCGTCCGGAGTCGGGCGGCTTGCGGACTTCAAGTAATGGGTAGCTTGCCGTCCGATAAGGACCAGGCCCGAGTTTACGGCGCGTAGTGTTCCACGCACGCCTCAAAGAGATGTCAGCAAAAGTGACGGGGCCCGCTAGGATCGATGCCTGTCTGGGTTGCGGATAAATTTCAAATAGAGTTACCGCGGCCCTGGCAACAGCAACTGAAGGAACACGGGTGGGTTTTAGTTAGTAAAAGTCTGACACGACCTCTCGCTTCACCCAGAGAGAAGTCATTGGATGAATTCTCACCCAAATTAAAAAAGAAAAGGGTATGAGCCTATTGCCATCAAATGGGCAAAGTCTAGACTCTGAGCTGCTACTGAGGAATTCCAGAAGGAATAATTCAATATCACTTTGCCCGACCCGGGCATTGAACACGGAACCTCACGCTCAGCAGTATCTAAAAACCCGACTGCTTCAGGAGCGAACTAAATAGACGTAAACAAGAAGAAAATCATGCTGTGCAGTCGGAGGATACGTAATCGCGAGCTGACTGACCAAAACCATAATGTTCTCGTATTCTCGGACTGCACAGCATGATTTTCTTCTTGATTACGTCTTTTTAGTTCGCCTCTTAAGGAATCAGTTTTTTTAAATCCTTGAGTTATTCAGGCATTTACCTAATATATTTTTTGTTTTCTACCTGCCTATATTTATTGTCTGAAGAGCGATCACTCCAAGACTGTTTTTCTTTGAGTTTCAAACTTAAATTATTTCTTAGTATCTAAAACAATTAACGACAAACTTGTGGTGAAGTTCTGTGTTGTGGAGTGTGGGCGGAAAAGATAAACCAATCGAAATATTTCATTCATAACAGCAGACATAAAGTTAATATTTTTAAAACAAGCTTCGATTCAAACTCCTGGAATGTACTTAAAACCAAATTAATGATACTCAAACTAAAGTTTTAAGCTGTGCGATCATTACAGAAGATCGTTAAAAATAATATCTAACATATAAAAACTTTATTCGACGTACTTAGTAAAATTTTATGATCCATCAACTTTTGCTTCAACAATGTATTGTGTGTAATACGAAATAGTTTTGAAGTTTTTGAAAGAGGCAAGATTTTAGATTTTGAACGTCTGATTTGATATTTGGAAATAAGTCGTTAAAAGTAATCCATGTCGATGAAAGTATGTTTTAAAAAAATATGTAACATGCCATAGTAATTTTCACTAAACAGTATTTTTTTTTAATAGTTTGCCGGACTCTAGGAATTGCCCGTGTATCGTGGGTGCGTTTACAAACATTGACACTCAGATACCCCAGACACCCAGATCCGAAACAAATATCTGTAGGGCATACTTATATTTATTTCGTGCAGTCGAACCCGAACGGAATTATTATAGCCCAATGGCATGGAAGCTATTTGTACACTTTTACAAGTTACAGGCATGTGCATTTTTGCTCAGAAGATACAGCAGCTAAGAAACCAAATCCAGCTGAAAGCACATGCATGATTCAGAATGCAATTTGAATTCAAAACAAAACACAAGCGCTTATGATTAATTTTGAAACCGCAGCCACCAGCCGGTCTTTTTTTAGTTTAGTTTAGTTTAGACGGGCTGTCTCCGCAACTCCACGACCAAGCGCGTATTTTGCGTACGGGTGAGATACAGTCGCATCATTCGATCCACCCCAGCTCCTCGAGAAAGGCCAGCAGCGCCCTGGTGCTGCCGACTACCTCCTGCAGGGTACCTGGGTTTCCGAAGTGTTTGGCCCTGTAACCAGCGATTACAGGGCAGCTTAGGAGCAGGTGTGCTGCTGTCTCCTCCTCCACCATGCAAGCTCTGCAGAGTGGGCTGTCCGTGATACCTATGACAAAGAGGTGCTTATTAAAGGTCCCATGTCCAGTTGTTACGGCAGTGATCGCACGCAACTGTGGCTTTGTCAATCGTAGGATCTTTTTCGTGAAACGGCCGTCAATGACGGGTAGTGCCTCTCTGGCCTGCCTACATTCGCTATGGTCAGTCCATAGCTTGCTGTGTTGATCCCTGGTGCGTTTTCTTACCAGACCGCGTAGATACCCGAAGGGCAAGGGCACTATGGGCTCCGGGCCTACCGGTTCCATATTTGAGCCCCTTCGGGCGAGCTCATCCGCAGCGTCGTTCCCCCGGGAGTCGCTGTGTCCTTTGATCCATTGAATGGTTACTTTATTGTTCATACCGACCTGGTTCAGGCGCTGATGACACTCGTAAATCAGCCCCGAGTTGACCGTGTGGCTGTTTAGTGCTTGCAGGACGGCCATGCTGTCCGAAAGTATGCGTATAGGGAATTCTTTTACCTCCCTAGCCAGGACCGCAGAGGCCGCCATGGAAATGCCCAAGCATTCAGCCTGGAACACCGTGTTGTGGATCCCCAGTGGTTTGGCTAAACGGATATTTAGGTCTTCCGAGAAGACTCCCGCACCTGTGCCTGTACCTGTCTTGGATCCGTCTGTGAAGATCCGCAGCTCATCGGGGCGGAGCCCCTCGCAGCGGCTATCCTCGTGTAACTGGATTTTGTATTTTTTATCAAAAATGACTTTCTTGGGTATGCGGTCATTAATGGCTCCAGTCATTGGAATTTCGTGGTGGAGACCCTCGAGCAGAGCGGTGTGTTGAGTCCCTCTCTTACCCCAGAGATCCAGTGTCTTTAAACGTACGGCTGCCATCGTCGCTTCCTGCTGTATAAACAGATGCAGAGGGGGAAGTCCCAGCATAGCCTCGAGGGCTGCGGTCGGCGTAGTCCTCATGCAGCCCGTAGTCGCCATGCAGGCCAGTCTCTGCATACGCTGTAGCTTGTTCATGGCTGTGGTTAGTTTAGTGCGGGGCCACCAAACCACGGCCCCATAGGTGATCATGGGCCGGATCACCGCACTGTAAAGCCAGAGTATAATCTTAGGGGATAGGCCCCACTTCTTACCTATCATTTTCCTGCATTGCCAGAAGGTGATGCAGGCCCTGTCTAACTTATTGTCTAAATGCCTGCTCCAGTTCAGCTTGCTGTCAAGGATGACTCCCAGATACTTGACCTCGTTGGAGAGCTGGAGCTCTGTATCGAACAGCTTGGGTAGGCGGAAGGGGCCTAGTGCCCTTTTCTGGGTGAACATGACCATTTCAGTTTTAGTGGGGTTTACTGATAGTTCATACTCCCTGCACCATCGCTCCACTATACGTAGTGCTTGCTGAGTAAGGTTGCAGATTGTACCAGTCACCTTCCCAGGTACGAGGATTGCGAGGTCGTCTGCATAACCTATTGTATAATAATGGTGTTCGTTTAGTCTGGTGATGAGATCGTTTATTACCAGATTCCATAGAAGGGGTGAGAGCACCCCTCCTTGTGGGCAGCCTCTGGCTATCAAGGCCTGTTGCTGCTCTCCTTCTAGACGAACCGCTCGTTTGCTTAGCATATTAGTAATCCAGTCAATCAGTACCTGCTCTACGCCATGTTTGGAGAGGGCCGCACCGATGCTGGAGAAATTTGTCTTGTCGAAGGCCCCTTCGATGTCTATGAATGTGCCCAGGCAGGTACCTTTCTGATGAATAGCTTCCTCTATTTGGCTTACCACCAAGTGAAGAGCGGATTCCGTAGACTTACCCGAGCTGTAAGCGTGTTGGTTACCATGTAAAGGTAATGTAATTAGTGCGCCATCTCGAAGCTCCCTTTCACACAGTCTCTCCATGGTCTTTAGCAAGAACGAGGTCAGGCTGATGGGTCTGTAGGATTTGGCGTTTGTATAATCACTCCTACCTGGTTTAGGGATGAATATTGCTTTCACTTCCCTCCATCCTTTAGGGACGTGTCTAAAGGCCAGGCACGCCCTGAACAGTGGCACCAGTCTTTCAACTACGGGCATACCACCCCATTGTAGTAGCGCAGGGAACACCCCGTCTGGACCGGGTGCCTTGAAAGGATGGAAGCTTTGGATGGCCCATTGGAGTTTTTCCAACGTGATCATCCCCCTTGCATAGTTCCAATCGCCGGTTGTTGGTTGTTGGAGAGTATCCTGCCAGTCTGTTACCTGTACGAAGACGCTCCCTGGGAAGTGTGTTTCTACTAGGACGCGTCTCGTTTCTTCAGGTGACGTGGTGAGTGTGTTATCAGGTTTGCGGAGTGTGGCGGGCCCAGGTGTACTCTGCTGTGCCAGTATTTTCCTTACCCTGTTTGCTTGTTGGCAAGATTCAATGTTCCCACAGTACTTACGCCATCCTGTGGTACGCCTGAATCTAATGAGTTTTTTGTAGCTGGATTTGGCTGCGTAGTAGGCGTCCCAGTCCTCATCCGCACATGTATTCATGGCTCTATTCAGGGCCTTCCTTACCTTACCGCGCATGCGTTCCAGATCTTTACCCCACCAGGGTTGTTTACCCGGTGTTTTGCGTGGAGTAGTTTCTGGGCATGCCGTGTGGTAGCTGCATATCATAGATTCGGTGAGTTGGTTTACCTGCGTATCTATCTGCGTCGTGTTCACGTAAGCCAGCTCCTCGCTTAAGGGCGGGAGCTTGGAGGCGAGGGTGCGTGTGTAGACAGCTTTGTCTGTGTTGCGCGGGTTACGCCTAGGTGGTGTAGGTTCAACGCAGACCTGTATGTCGTAGCGGATCCATCTGTGGTCCGAGCAGGAGGCCTCACTGGAGACCTGCCACCCAGTGATGATTTCCGCTGCGCCTTCTGTCGCCAAAGTCAGGTCTATAATCGTCCGACTGCGTCTGGTTACAAACGTCGGTTCCGTGCCTGTGTTTAATAGGGAAAGGTTGGTTGTGAACAAGTATTCTACTAATGCCTTACCCCTTTCATTTTGAGTGTCCATTCCCCACAGTGGGTGATGTGCATTCGCGTCGGTCCCGATGATGACCTCCTCTCCTCTGGCCTCACAGTATGTCATGAGGCGGACCAGGTCATGCGGGGGCGGTGTCTCCGCCTCAGGCATATAAACCGAGGCGAAGACGCACGACATCATCGTGGCGCCGCGCTGCATAGTCAGCCTAGCTGCAGAGACATCTCTGCAACAGAAGTCAATTAAAAACTGTGCTTTGATGTTACCTGTTACATATATGCAAGATCTAGGGTGATCATGAGCTGAGGTAACAAGGATCTTACCGCCTAAACCGGACAGTCCTCGTATTTGGCCGCCCCTAATCCACGGCTCCTGGATCAGGGCAATGGCCGTGTGTTGAACCTCCAACCACTTGCGTAACTGGGCCGTCGCTGTCTGACTGTGGTGGAGGTTCGCCTGTACAACTTTACAGGCCGACGAAGGGGTCGCCATCGCAGATGGGGCCCTCCTCTTCCTCTTCAAGTTGAAGACCCGCGAAGGCGTCGCCCACCTCGTCATCCTCCATCGTTCCGGAAGCCGGCGACAGTATGCTGTCGTCCAGCTCCCCGCCCGACGGAGGGACGGTGACCGTGATGGCGGTTGTGGTGGTGTGGGCGGCCGGCTCTGCAGCTGTGACTGCGGCCGTGGTCGCTTCCGGGTTGTCCGCTGGGGGATTACTCACCCCTGCCTCATCGACGAGCTGCTTCGCTATCGGGTCCCATCCCCGGGGAACACACCCGAAACGGCCGTTCGTTCCTTGGAACTTGATGTAGACCGAGCCCAGACCGAATGACAGTCTGCGCTCGGCGCACATCAAGGCCGGGATGTGGTCCTCGGGAACCCCCAGCACCACGAACCAGCCCGTCTTCTGCCTCTCCGAACGCAGGAGCACCCACTTTTTGATGTCGACAAAGGGGTTCTGGTACCATAGGGTTCTACCCACCATGGTGACATCTTTGTAGACCCCTCTGTCGTCTGGGATTGCGATTCCACATCGCACCTGCTTCTGCAGTTCAGCCTGGCTCTTGACGACTAGCTGGGTGCTAACCGAGAGAGTCATACTGGAGACCGTCCTTTTGAGCCAAGCTAAGGTGTACTCATCGCTACACCAAAGCTTGAGCGCCCCATTGCCGAATTTCGGCCTGGCGACGAAGGACGGTATTTGCCGCTCTGAAGTCTCCCTCTCGGGTGACCACGCCTCCTCCATTATCAGCCTTTGGATCTCGTCATGGATCAGGTTTGACACCTCAAGGCTGATAATTCCCGTGCTGGCGCAGGTTACTGCGACGCACAGGTGGGCGCTTGCAACTCGGGCATAGCTCGTCGCTTCAGCCCGCCCGGACTGATCAAGCCGCAGCCGCTTGTGCTCTCCTCGAGGCGACATGGTCTCGTTGAGAGCCCGCTTGGCCACGGCCTGACCCTTCCGAGCGCCCTGCCGCGACGTGCCAGCCGTCTGCGCTGGTCCTGCTGCCGCTGGATGGCTGTCTTCGGTCGCAGTCTGCGACCGCTTCCCCTCCGAGAAGTTCAGACAGCCAGTCTTGGCAGCTTGCCCTAGCTGGGAGACTTTGCCTTTCCCCTTTCTTTTTTGCTGGCGCCTCTCTTTCCGCGTCAGGCCATCCCCCTTGATACCCTGGACCTGAGGGGTCGCTTGTACCAATAGGTTAGGGCAAGGGTCTTGGGTTTGTATTTTACTTTTCTTGCCCTTACCCTTGCCCTTATACGTCTGCACTCGCCAGGTTTCGGCCGCCGCCCCCGTTTGACTGGTGGCGGTTGCCCCCCCGGTTTGTGGTGTCGCACAAGTGGAAGGACTGGGAAGAGGGTGTTTGGAAAGGTTGGAGTCGGCAGAGGGATGACTCATTGCCGGCCCCTTACCTTTCGCCAAGGGAGGGTAAGGTTCAGTGCTGGTCCCTTTCAGCCCTGAGCCCTTATGTCGATCATGTAGGGACTTTTTGTTGGTCTTAGCTGCGGTTCTCGCCACAGCCGGACCGGTGCCCGCACTGGAGCCCGCGGTGTTAGCCGCAGGTCCAGGGGCAAGCGGAGTGTTAGGTGCACCCCGCTTAATGGCGCTACCCGTACTGGGGCCCGTGGCGTTAGCCGTGGGTTTCCCAAGGGAATGCGTCTTTGTCCAGACTGCAGTTTTCACCGCAGTCGAATTGGTGCCCGCGCTGGATTCTACGGCGTGAGCCGCAGGTCCAGGGGCAAGCGGAGTGCTAGGAGCACCCCGCTTCGGAGTATCGTCAGCTTTCGCCGACTCCACCCCCGAAGAATTCAAGGCTTTTACAAAATCCATTGAATGTTTTTCTAAAATTCATCTCTCCGGCTCCCACCCTCCATCGAGCCCGCAACTGGGAACGACCCACCACTCAAGGTGGGCGTTAGGACTACCATTGAGATATAGGTGCGCAGGGCTGGCTTACAGTGCGACATCAGGTGCTCGTTTGGGCTGGCTTGAACAGAACAGCCCTCCCTTACACCGTCAGCGTGACCTTCACCACCACTTCAGCCGTCCAAGGACGACATCAGTGGACCCCACGCACCTCGCCTATACTCTCAGAAGGAGAGCTCAGCCGATTGATCGTGGTAAGCTACTCCCACGACCTCCCGTGTCCGAAGAAATCCAGGCCAAAGTGGTGTGGTGTGTGCAACCTGCTCCACTCAACCACCAGGATCCCTTCATCCCTCTTTACGGGTCCCCGCGCACGGCACAAACACGCAGGAGGTCATTACTGTCCATCATTGTTCTTGTTCAATGGTGGACACCCAGGGGCATGACCTCGCCACCCCTGTGATACTTCGCCTGGTGATTTCTGTTACGTCTATTTCATAGGGAATTAGACCAAAAACAGGGCGGCAACCACGAGAAGGATAACCACCACACTTGCCTTGAGGATCTACACGACCGTTGCGCTCTCCCTCAAAACCACGCCACCTTGCCGCCTCTGAAGGAGACTGACAAGGTAGGAATGCATCGACAAAGCCAAGCCTTACGAGGCTTGTCGCTGAAACTCAAAGCGCAAGTTTGCCAATACACCCCCGCCCCACCAGCCGGTCTTGCAAAGCAACCGTTTAAATGCTGACAAGTGCTTACGGAGCGCGTCTGTTTTACGAGACGAAGACGAAACAATGCGAGCCCAATAAACTCGTGCATGTGCACATCAACGTTTCATTACAGCTGAGTAATTGAATCATAAAGTAAAGTACAGGAAATTAGACGTTTTATTATTTATAACACAGATGATAGAATGCAGCTTTTCCGGATGGATAGGCAGCCATGTTTATTTTTGACATTGCCGGTGTATTTACTTAACGATATGGGTTCAAAGTTTGGAGATTTGGAGATAAGCAAATAGCACGAAACCATGTTGAACTTTACAAAAGTTTGGGAAGCGGTTCTCACGAATTCAACTTAAAAACAAAATGTTGTGTTATTTCACATGCAAATGTTCCAGTAAATGTGAATTGAAATTAAATTAAATGACACTTTAGAATTCTCCTCGCACAACAGCAGCGTTTCATCGCATTTTATCTGCGTATAGTTTCAAACTACCCACATTGGAGGCAAGTCGCACGATTAAACGACAGTCTGTAACCATAAACGATCGCCCATGAATGGAACACATAAAAAATCCCATAGGAAATAGTCGAAGTTAGTCGGTTGTTAGGCAGGGAAGGCAGGCGACACATTCGCGACAAAACTAGTGCGGTTTAAAGTCGTTTCCTCGCACTAGCTATTATTGGCTCGCTGCCACAGAAATACTAAACCCGCATTATTTAGTTAGGATTTATGTTCAATTATTAAGTAATATTAATGGTCTATGCGTACAGTGGGTTCAGAAGCCTATTGTCTCGACATCAAAGTCCCGTTCACACGTAAATCATCGTTAATTTCGGGTGTTCGCATTATTCCGGACGGAATCGGTGCTCCTTCGAGCTGATCAAGTTATGTGCTTTTAGACGCACTAGAGCGTTCTCTTAGCATTGTAATTGCGTGGCTGATCTAATTGCGTTACTCTCATGTTCGCGAATCCTTACTTACGCTTGAGTAGGTACGTCAACGTGATAATGTGTCGAAAAATGTTTAATATAGGCAGAGTCACAGTACCTATTTATAGAATTCTAGCACAAAATCAATTAAATGACACTAAAAAAGTTATGCGTTCATTGTTAAACATGCCTTTATTGGTTTCTTAAAAGTGCTAAGTAATTAAAACAGTTATTTTTAATGATTGTTTAAACTTTGATTACAGCTGACTCGTGTAAAATTAGCACAAAATCCGAGCTTTTTACGAGTGTAACTTAATTTTGGCAATGGCACGATGTACCAAAGTTTTGAAGATGAACAGTGTTGCACGCTACTAAGTTAGTTGGCTAACAGCTCCGAACAGCGGTAATTGGCAACACTGTTCGGTCTCGAACCTGTTTGCGCAGTCGACAACAGCCGTCTGCGAGAAACAGCCGAACTTGTGGTAGGTCTACTAAAGTGCTTTATGTTACTTTAACGCAAACAAATTGAACTATAGATATTGGACATACAAGGTTTTGGCTGACTTTAAAGGAAACTCTTCTGTATTTTTAAATAAAACAAGTACCTTTTTTGGATTCTTATTTCACATAGATAATTGAGAAGGAAATTGGTCCGTATTTATTCATAACTTATATGTGTAACGGAATATATCGCAAAGAAAGCCGTCCTAGTGGATAGAAAAATAATAACGTCGACGGCAGCATCACCTACTGTCATTTTAGAAGGACTTCAAACGCGGCGGGGTGACATGGATATACTGAGGCGAAGGACTTCAAACGCGGCGAGTGACGTGGATATACTGAGGCACATTGCACAAATAGCGTTATTGACGGCACCCACAGCTACCTATCTGTGACGACCTCTTAAATCGGGACAACAGTGATGACAGTATTATTTTAACCTTAAAACGCTACTTCTAAAGCAAAACACTAAAAAGTGCAAAAATAACTTTCGTTTCGGTAGTCGGTGTTGAAAAACGATAAAAATCAGAGGTAAGTACCAAATACACCGACTTCCAAGATTTTATTTATCTCTTTTTAGTTTTAGTGCCCAAGCTATCACCAAATACTGAGCAAAGTCTATAGTAAGGTGCCTTAAAGATTGTCAAAATACCCCTAATAACTTAATTTACACATTCGTGCTGTTTGTTGCTAAGAAGTTCGGTTGTATGTTCCATGTCTTGAAAACTGCAGAATCGATTTTGAAGAAACTTGCACTGTTCTCTAAGTTGAGAGATAATTAATCCAAAAAAAAAGAATAATCACGATCCGATAAGCAGTTTCGGGGAAATGCGTGGACAAAGATACACACATACAATCAAATATACAAAACAAACAAACACACAAAGAAACATAGTACATACACTTATGAAATGGCACACGTGTTTAGAAGCCATTTAATTTTATGTGAATATTGTGCAGTCCCAACAATATAACATACATGTGTGTCGAATTGATTACCTCCCTTTATTTGAAGTCGGTAAAAATTATACCACGCGAAGATCTTTGCACTTAAAATATGTTTCAAGTCTAACATTGATAGTCGTCTTATATAGCCTCAGATCCTCAAACTCAAGTTCTTTATACAGCCCTCCGTAACTTTTACGTTTCAATTATTTAGAAGCTCCACTTAACTTTATTCTGCGGCGGCGAATTCTGATGATTACTAAAACACTACACTTTATGGTGCACTTATGTAGATATATAAAATAATCTGGATCAAAACACGTCTAGTGTGAATACACCTTTAATTGAGTTATAAACGCACAAGGTGACGGTGAGCCAAAACAACGTAAAAATGTTAATTTCGCTTTTACAGCCTCGCGAATAAATATGAAAGTGATACGGAGCTTTCATGTCGTATTCAATACGACAGCGCGTTTATGTCGTAGATACGACAGACGGGTTCTGCAAATTGCGACTTTATTGTTGTGAATGTAAATTACGTTTTGTATTAAATTACGACATTTTATTGTACGATAGGATTTTAATAATTTAGGTTTATTATACAAATAAAATTACCTATTTACAGAAATCGATTTCATTCAGTTATTCAATTGTTGACATATCTTTCCCACACGATGGCAAACCTTGAAAACCGGGCAAGATTTGCAAATCAAGTAGGTTTCCTGACTTGGCGTGCGTTGTTGTAGACGTGTGGGATGTGGATCAGCGATCATTGTACCAATAGTCGTGTCAGTCAATATATTCAGTTTAAGTATAAATAAGTAGGTGTATTACTTATGTATATTGTTATTTTCGTAAAAAATATGAGTCCTGTACATATGTTTTATAGTGTACATTTTTGAATGTAATAAATTATTATTCCAGTATTCTCAGAAAGTTTCATATCACATACAAACGTATAATGGTTGAGCTATAGTGATATCAACCTTTGGGGTTTCTACGAATTTGTTACAGTTTTGTGAGCATCAAAGAATCGTCTGGACAAAGCTTTGCGACAGCACAGGTTTAACTAGAACTGTCAAGTGTCGAGAACCACTTTACAAGGTATCGCTTCCCAGAATTTTAAGTTTCGAATGTTCCCAACCAGTTGAGTATATACGAAAATACGGAACTTGAAATTTGGTGAGCTCCTGTTTTGGTCTGCAAGAAGTACTTGAAGTTTCTTTGACCCATAAATAACTCATAATTTCTTATTTAAGTACTGAACTGAATGGAGTTCAGCCTTGAGCCGTCAAATTTCTTCAGCCGCTTCAGGAAAGGTTAGACGGTCGTTATGTGAAATAGGTCAATACTCTATTGTTAGCGGAGCGTTCTGCAAGCTGTTACTATTTACGATCTATTCAGTGTTCATATAATATATAACACACGTTTATGTCTTAGCAATACATAACAGCTATATAGTAGCTTCTCTATTGCCACGATTAACCAATAACTTTCATTTCATTTATAACGATTTTACGACCTATAATTGCCCCAAGAGGTCTGGTCTCTATTTGACCTTACTTTGACTACGAAACCGAATCGTACAATCAGTATCAGTAGTGAGGCAAAGGCTCAGCTGGCTGCAAAAATTGCTGGGGATCCTTGCAAAGGTGAGAAGGTACTTCATGCCAGAACAGCTGCTCAGCTTGTATCAAGCGCAAGTTCGATCATGCATAGAGTACTGTTCTCATCTTTGGGACGGATCTGCCAAATACCAGCTTGATGCACTAGAGTCGATCGAAAAGCGGGCCAAGAGGCTCATCGGCGATGAGGCACTGGTTAAGTCAAAGCCTCAGAGCCTTAAACATCGTCGCCGAGTTGCCAGCTTGTCGGTCTTTTATCGATTACATTTCGGGGAGTGTGCGATGGAATTGCATGATCTAATTCCACCCAGCCCGTTTCATCATCGGACTACCAGACGTACGGCGATGCGCCACCGGTACATGGTGGACATCCCACCCATACGCACTAAACGTTTTGAGAATAATTTTATTATGCGTACAGCTAAGGAGTGGAATTCTCTGCCGGAGTCTGTGTTGCCCAAATTCAAACGCAATGCAAATTGTTATATGAATAAATAAATAAATAAATTCCCGATAGCTACAATCTAGGGGTATTTAAGTCAAGAGTGAATAGGTTACTTATAGGCAATCTCGACCATCCATCGTCGACCACATCATCGCTTACCATCAGGTGAGATGGTGGTCAAGCGCGAGCCTATACGAGATAAAAAAAAAAACTATTCTCATGATAAATCGTTACTGAATAATTTTGAAACTAGGTGGATAAAATATATTTCTGGTAAACTGGATATTTCCCCTACTTACGTCATCCGTTAAGGTTACACTAGTCGAATTTTTTTCCATACTTGAAACGTAGTCTAGGGATTATGCCGCTGTTTGACGATGTACGTTCAAAATAAAAAGTAATATCAATTTATCTCATCATTATCTAGCCTTGTATGGAAGCGAAAAAAGTTGAAAGTTATGAGCGTCAAAAGTTCCACATTTCGACACTAATTTTAATGCATTTTTGGGCGCAAATAAATACCATAAGAAGACGGAAAATTGCAAAACGGCCTCCATACAAGGATAGATTAGTAGTTCAACAATGAATATAATTTTATTTTGAACAGATAGATTTAGTAGTTTTTTCATGATATCTAGACTGCCAAAAGTCTGTTTATAAAATGCCGCGCGCTCGGTTTCGTCCTAAATCATTATCCATTTCACTACAAATTTGCAAAAGTGTGTTTTTGTACGCGAACTAGCTTCCTACTGCTCATCACAGCATCTATTTCTTCCGCACGTGTTGTCGGTTGATATAAAATGCATTTTAACCCCGCGCACAAAATAGTTCGTGCCGTCGAATAGTGTACCCTTAAAGTAAGGTAGGCACAAGATCACCTATTTATCTGATTCTCCATTTATGAAATAAGCCCAGGGATCGATGTACGAATAAGATATTTCCAAGCAATAGATCCATGTTTCATGACAGCACGCGAGCATCCGTTGAGTAGACATATCGCTACTTACATAAAACATTTATTTTACGAACATCACACAATATACAGGATTATGTATATGTCTACATACACCAGACTCGTCGGATGTACTTTTTATGGCACTTTTTGCTACATATTCAAAATGCGAGTAATAACTCGGCTAGGCAAAGTACTTACTATACGTGTGTACAGGCAAAGTTATTAGGTATCTTTTTAGTACTAAAACACTGACTATGATTACTTTTACGAATATAAAACTTTACGACGTCTATTCTCATTCATAATAACACAACATAAACATAACATACCAGCTGTATTCCTCCAAGGGTTGGGCAGAGGAGTACTTAAAGTACATCCACATTGTTCCGACTATAATGTATAATTCCTATGTAATAGAGGGCGATCCTATTGCTGACAACCTACCACAAATCCAGACTCCGGTCTGCTACTGAGAAATTCATGATGGAAAAACTCAATAAACCTTGCCCGGGAATTGAACCCAGGACCTCATAATCAACAGTAACGCTCGCAACCACTTGACCAAGGAGGCAGTCATTCATAATGTTCTGCAGAAAGTAGTTACTCTCAGGCAAAAGCTATTTACTTTGTAACGTATCACATGTGTCACCTGTACCTACTAAACCTGCAATACCTCTCGTGTCACGTCTACAATAAGACGAGTCCTACGTGTCACTGACGCGCGCGTCACAAGCTCGAGCTAACAAGTGTCATGTGCCTGTAATATCGCTGTCACTGACATCCTTCAAACTGTAACATAATAATGCTGCATAGTAGGATTTTTTGTATGACTTTGCTGGGACATTTTTTTAAAATGTGTAACATGATATACGTAACCAGCCTATAACGTTCTCTTTGCTATGGACGAGCTGTAATCCACCACTAGAGCCCAGTGCGGGTTGGTAGATATCACAAATGTCTCCGAATTTTGGTCCTAGGACGTGCCAGTTTCCTCAGGACGTTTTCTTTTACCGTTTTGAGAGTAGCGGTGATGAAATAAATTAAAAAGTTAATTAAAAAAATCAAAACACCCGACTGCTTAAGAAACGAACTAAAAGACGTAAACAAGAGGAAAGCAGAGTTATTTTTATTTATAACTTTTTAGTTAACATTTTTTTTCGAATTAGGAACATTTAAACATATAAGTGCTTTAAATTTTTAAATAACCTCTTAAAAATCCTTTATTTTGATACCCCACACGATGGGATTGCAAGAAAAAAAATTGGGCCTCCACAATATGGCGCCCAAAAACCGGCCGGATTTTTCTATTTTTCAACTTTAATATAGCCAGTGACAATCGCAAGGTTAAGACGAATTGATTTACGAAAGAATCATCAAAATCGGCCAACGCGTTTGGTCTCTAGAACGCCACATAGGAACAAACATACATACATACCTACATTGACTGATAAACAAATTACCCTGCTTTGGCAGTCGGGTAAAAAGATAAGCCAGCTGGCACGAAACCCTTGTGTCAGTGACATACAAGTCAGAAACGCGCACTCATGATTTGCTACGTCTATATAATACATGTTGCTCTATTACTTCTAATAACTTGCTAGACAACTTACTGTCTAAAAATATTGTAGCTAACAGTTATTAATGGTCAAAACAAGCCCCAGCTATCGGTCAAGCAGTTGTTCGACCTAATCCCAATTACGAACATAACCCGAACGAAAGACGATCGATGATAAACGACTGTAGTTTCGCCAAACAAGCTCGCATTGGCCAAAAACTTCACCTCCCACTTCTAAACATAGTGGAATTAATTACACCCAATTTGTTAGCGGCCAATGAATCGGGTTAGATCATTAAAACTTGGACTGTTTGGCTACACTTGCGATAGTCAAAGTATCGGCTGTCAGATTGTATCCTTGCTTGTTTGGGCGAAACCTCTGGCGGCTAATCAATCACAGTGTTTGACTATGTCTTGTCTATAGGCTCTACTTCCGTAGTGATGATGGTTTTATGATAAAAAACTTTTACGATAAAAATACAACCCAGTTCCAAATACCTAGAAACACAAAAAAAATAATTGGTCTATGTTAATTTTAAATTGTACACTGGATCCTGCCCCCTATTGTCATCATTCTCTGTCACCCTAGGGTTTGCTGTAAGAGAACTTAATATTGAGATAAGTTGATTAAAGTTAAGTTGTACATGTTTTTCTTTTATCACACTGTATTTAATGTTGTTTTTGGTGTACAATACATCATTAAGAAAGTACGAAATACTCAGAAGCAAAGTCAAAATGTTCAGAATTCCAGTTTCTGGTTTTGTTTCTTCGTATTATGACACCGACTTCCGATTTGAAATTATTTTGCCTTTTGCTGTGTTGTGACCAACTTTGCACAGTATTCTTCTAAACAAAAAGATATCGCTGATTAGAAATAAAAAAAAACATTCAAATGACTTGAGAACCTCCTCCTTTTTTGATGTTTGTTAATCGTCATCATCATTTCAGCCAAAAGATTTCCACTGCTGGACATGGCCTCCCCCAAGCGTCGGCACTGATCAGTTCTGTGCGTTGCGCATCCAGCGGACTCCCGCAGCCTTGACCAGGTCATCGGTCCACCTAGTGGGAGGCCTTTCAACGCAACGTCCTCCGGTTCGCGGTCGCCACTCCAGAACTTTCTGGCCCCAGCGGCCATCCGTTCTGCGTGTTATGTACCCTGCCCACTGCCACTAAAGTTTGGCAATTCTTCGGGCTATGTCGTTAACCTTGGTTCTCTTGCGGATGTCTTTATTTCAGTCTGTTAATAAAAGGCGAAATTTGACTATTCTGGCTAGGTAGATAAAATCTACTGATTGTGTACAACAGTAGAGTAACCACTTAGCAAAACTAACTTGATGACAATAAGGTAAATAAACCGATCGGCTCAGGCGGACGCTTCATTAGTTTGAAAGCCTTCTCGAGACGGACTGCTGAAGGCTAAGTCTGTTTACCTTAGCCCTGGTTTGTCGGATATTAATTACATTAATCACTTCCCACCTTCAGTATAGTGTTACTTCTGGACCTTCAACGAAGCCGGCTGCGCATTAATTAAGTTTTCTCTAGCCATGGATAAGCTATTTTGTTTTTAATTTGTAAGAGTTAACGTAAAATGTTGCAGCTTGTAATGTTCTTGCGAAAACTTATGATTTGAACAAAACATAAGCCTGCCAGTATTTTGGGTCCTTTTCCTCTCTCTCCTTTTATACGCACTTGTAAATATTTTTTATAGATGTACTATGTTATTTATTATTCCATATTATAGATACACTGTATTGTAAATACATTTTCTTAGACAGCACGCCAATTACAGATTAATAAGACAGATCAAAGCCTTTGTATTTTCAAAATTATGTCGATTCATTTAATTTCTCTCGCGAAATTAACGGTCGTTTGTTAACGCCTCATTTAGAACGGCTTTAATGCCCAGCAATTTGAACATCACAAAAATTTTCGAGATGAGATAGAAATAAAAAAATAAAGTTACAAGAAATAATTTGGCACACAATCATCCACAAGTATTGCTATTGTAACTCGATAAGATTGTTAAGTCTCAAGTATATTGCGTAAGTCAGAGTAAAGTGGGGAATCTATGCCGAAGCCGGGAGTAGAGCCTGGCAGCCAGCCAGGGCCTCGGGATTGAGGAGATTGGCCCAATATGAACCGAACTAAACTAAACAATGTATTGGAATCGAAAATTGGACATAATTTAAAACAAAGGGGCTGAGAAATTGAAATGGCGGTAAATTTGAAAAGATATTGCAAGTAGCAGAGATGAGAATGTTGAGATGGATATGTGGAGTGACGAGGATGGATAAAATGAGAAATGAGTATATCAGAGGATATTTGAAAATGGCGCCAGTGACAGAAAAGTTGAAAGGAAACTGTTTGTCCTGGTATGGTCACGTGATGAGGAGGGATGAAACGCATGTTACTAAAAGAGTTATGAATATAAATGTGGATGGATGGAGTGGGAGGGGACGATCAAAGAAAAGATGGATGGACTTTGTGGGGAGTGATATGAAAGAAAAGGGAGTCAGAAAGCGTGGCGGGGGATAGGACGGTATGGAAGTAAAAACGTGTTGCGCCGGCCCCAAGTAAGATGGGATAAGGGCAGGAAGATGATGATGTAGCGACAATAAAAAAGAAAATGTGTAAGTTATTTTACACAAAAATATCTTTAATTCGATATTCCTGATAAATAACAGTATCTATACTTTTAGAAACGATCTGTGTTTATGTAGTTACCTACCTGCATAATATATAGCTATCGTGTATGACTTTCTGAGAGATCAGCCATAAACCAGTTAATTGAACATGTTTCAACAAAAACATCGCTTGTTACAAGCATACATGTTACATTACAGGCATTGTGCCTTCAAATTCTTGAATCCACCTACCTACTTAGTATTAGAGAACCTTTTAATAACGAACCATGTCGTAACTTTCTCATGAGATTAATATATGCCATTTGTTTTGTTTCAGATTAACTCGTGAACAAGTAAATTGGATTCTTTTCTCTACTTGTTGAACCGAGCTGCGAATGTGATGTAAGTACTACATTAAGCTCCATTTAGTTATGTATGACTCAGATGATAGTATCTCCATTCTTGTGAATATGTGGACCGGTTTTGGTTCACTTATTTAAGGTATGAACGGTTGTGGTACCTAACCCTCAAGCTTGCAAAACAAGCACCATAATTTATAAAAATCTCTGCGTTGTTAAGAAACTGATTGCCAGATGCTTAATTCAAATCTGCAGATAAATAAAATTTAGATTCACTTAATCAGCTACTAGGAGTAACTTAACCATTAATATGAGAAGGAAATGCAATATATCCTCCAACCCATATTGGTTGAAGAGTATCGATCATCTTAAACTTGATGTTCAAACTTTTAATTTAATCTTAAACTCCGTGTGCTACTAATTAGAGGAGTTCATTAAAGGCGTTTAATCCGACTTACAAGAAGACTTGGAAGCTTCAGCCCCGTATTACGTCAAATCTACGAACTTCAACCGAAACACGCTTTATCCAACTTTTAAGAGGCGACCTCACACCAACTTTTTTATCGCTAAACTTTCGCGTCGGTTTGCAAACGCTTAGATTTCGTCTGTCTGAATAATATACAATTCCAGGATAGTAACACATTCGAGCTTTAGAAAGAGACGATGATCTACAGGGTGTCAGGGTTTAACATGAAGTAACAAAAAGGTGTAGTCATATTTTAAAAACTGCTTCTGTCCATGTAAATGAATAGATAAAAGTGTCGTGGCCTCTCGCCTGTCGTGCTTGAGGTCGTGGGTTCAAAGCCGGGGAAGTACCAATGTGACTTTTGAAAATTCATATGTACTTTCTAAGTTTATCTTGGACATCACAGGCAACGGTGAAGGAAAACATCATGAGGAAACCTGGACAAATAGACCTGTGGGGTGCCCAGAGTCGGCTTAATTAACTTTCACACCAGAGATGGACACACCCTCACTAGGACCACCCACCCTAAAAGAAGAATAAATTTCTCAAAGGAAGTCATTGACAATTTCTAAAAAATAATTTGGATGTTCCTTAAAAAGTTGTGTTCAGTTCAGCGGACTAAAATTTGTGGGAGATACAATTTTGAAAATTTACTGTATTATCTTCCTTATTGCAAATGAATATATATTATCTTATGTTAGAGAAAGTTGTTTATTTACATATTGCAAAAGATGTTTTTATAATACTGCCAGTCATTTCCGTTACAGTCTGTATACTGTCAAATATTTTCCAAAACTCAAACTCCATATGTAAGGGCGGAAGCATACACGTTTTACGTCGGTCAGACCTTCCATACGTCATCACCGGTCACGGTTCCTGTGTGACCCAGTTTAGCAAATGATTCGGTTTCGTTACCAACCATTCATGAACCCTTCTCGTTTGTGTAAGAGGGTCGAGAACTTACACAATGCCGGATTACGAATATTATATGCTTTTGTGACGTTTCTGTTTAGTTTCATGTTATTTGCGTCCTGATTATTTGTGTGTACAATACTTAAGTATACATGAATGTAGATACATATAGCATTTACCTACCAGTTTTCGTTTCTTTAAATACTATCCAATTATAGGTCTCATATTCTTGTTCAAATCAAACGAAAATACTCGACTTGAGCCCTAAAATTGAATATTGATGCGATAAACGGCTTTACCTATTCTTACTAAGAAATATCAAAAGAAAAGAAATTGGTACCTTTTTGAAATGTCAAGTCGATTGACATTTAAATCGCTTTCACAATGAAATCAGTTATTATTCTTAATAATACTTTCTTAAGAGACAGCTAGGTACGCAAGGGTCACGAAAGGATAAAGTTGTGGTAAAGTTTTAAGATATTTATTTATTTAGCCTTCATTGTCCCATTACTGGGCAAAGTCTTTCCCCAAATCAAACATGTTTGCCTGCATTACAAAATTAAACATTGATGCTTTTCCAGTGATTGTTATTACTCCATACATACCCTGTAATGTACACGATACAAGGTAAAACAATCTCCCTACTTCACGCAAAACCTATTACGAAGAGCGATGTCCTAATTACTCCAGTGATTTTGAGTCGTAAAGCGCAAGATTTATAGTTGAATGTTAATTAATTACCTAGCTACATGATTTACATACATACTCGCACTGGTGTGGAAAGTGAGCTTGTAGCCGTGACGCATTCAAGAGAAAATATTCGCATGTATCGCCATAAAATGTTACGACTTCTTCACGTCTTTATTGCTTTGATATTTTTAATGTATTGAAGTACGAACGTTTACGTTTCACGGTGATTTGAAGTAAACTTTCAGGACGTTACGATATACATGCCTATTGTAAAAGTGAAATGGAAAGAAAAAAAATCTGACTAGACTACTACCAGGTGGCAAATAGAATCAAACATGCCTGTTTATTCCGGGTATTATGTTATTCTTTTTAACCAACAGGAATCCAAATTGGCTGACTTGAATTCCAAGTACACCATCCCATCGGCAGATAATGCCAGCAGATTTTCTTTGAGCTTGTTTGCCAAATTTGCCTCATTTATAGCTGCATTGCAATGGACTTTATGATTTTAACACAATTGTTCCAAATTTAAAAATGTAAACAGCTACTCATTTTCTTTAAAAAGATATGTAATTAATTTATGAGAAAAATATGAGAAATGCTTCCAATCAAGAAACCTCAGGTGCGGCTTCTGAAACACTTTCTGGAGCTGCGGATAAAAGCCGGAACTTCCCCAAGGAGGCTTTTTGTCGAGTTCCGAGTTCTACCGAGTTTTCCCGAGCCGGGGAGTAACAAAATATTTGCTGTCGATGTTTTATTGTCAATGGATAAAGTTGTTGAGAAATCTATTCGGAAGATTTAACTTGAAGACACGTTCGGGAGGATAAGGAATGCGGAATGTTGGTTACTCGGGTCACTGGCTTGGAGAATATTTGGAGTATAAAACGTAATAGTAGGTATTAATTTTGATGAGTTTTTTTTTTTTGGAATAATATCGGAATTGGACTCAACTGAAGACAACATTGATATCAAAAGGCTGAGAATCAGCGCTTTTTGAATGAACGTCAAAATTTACAAAAGAGAGTCCTCCAAAACGCCCACCCGTCTACTAGTCGATATAATAAGACGGGTGAGCGTTTTGTGTATTAAAACTCTTTCTAAAAATAAGTCCAGTAGCCTTTTAGATAAGAAAGTTATAACCTCCCCTCTAAAACTAGATCTAGAGTAGAATCCGCGGATATAGGTGTAGGGTGCGTACCCTATACCTATTATATATCCGCGAATGTGCACTATCCCTGGCGATATTTTCTGACATCAAAAAGTAAAAACAACTTTAAAATAATTATCTAAACGAAAGAGATAATTCCGTAAAACCTCGAAGCCGACTCGAGACCTCTTAACTCCATTCAACAACTTAGCACCGATGTAAAGGGTGTCTCACATTAGCGACGCGTTGTTCTACTAGAGTGCACTAATAGCGCTGAGTGCACACCGCTGTCACTGCTCCGAGCGAGACGAGCGAGACGTGCGGGCTGAGATGAGCGGAGAGAAGTTGCGATTACGTACCACTTATCTGATTCCTAAGGGAATAAATGCAGAAGAACCACTTGAAATAATAAGAGATAGTTTTGTAGAGTCTGATGAATCATTTTAAATCCAAGCAAAATCGTTTTGTGACCACACAGGTCCAAGACGAAGGTAATGTAGTTCTGTACCTTAATTCGCGAGAAAGGCTTACTAGAACGGAGCACTATTCTGAGTGTCATAACGTTACTAGGCTGCTAGAGTGTAATCGCATATGTGCTCAATCGTTCCGCCCTCTTACTTGAGTTTTTTTCCAGCCACCTTGTGAAGATCGTTCCAATTAACCTTTAGAAGACCTACATTACGTCGCAAGTTCCTGGTCCGGTATTAGGCGCTGATCTTCTGCACTACCCTGCCGCACGCCCCTACCTGTTTCCGTCAGTTAATGAATGCTAATCCTCTCTCTGTTTTAATTACTTGCGGCCACGAGTAAGATCTGGCGCGATACGCCGAGAGCCCCCGGCCGGCCGGGCCCCTCGTTAGACGGCAGTTTAGCTAACGTATGTACACGGCTTAAGCTCCGGTTAGCGCTAAACTGTCGTTAGCTATGGTTTAGGAAGGGTTATGGGATAATGTTATGGAGATGGGCAGCGTCTTTATGAGGGTGGTCGATGATAGGGGGTACTATAAGTTATATTAAAGCTATGACGGTAATTATTATTTGAGTGACACTAAACTTTTTGGCAAAATTGCAAAAACTTGATTTAGTTGGCAATTTTTGGACATTTTATATTAGGCAATTACCCATTATTTTTCCTTGTATATCACTACATAAATAACAAGCAAATATGTGATCGCTATCTGTTGGTATGTATCTAATAAAGCTTAAATAAAATGTTCTCTTTTTATTAACAACCGTAGGATACGACCACTCGTATCTCCGGCCATAAAGCTGATATAAAGCGCTGTCCGATATTAGCATCACGTAAACAGAATCTAAAAATTATATCTAGGACACGGACGGCCTCTCCTTTGTCATGTTATATCGTAAAAGATATGACGGATAAAGTCACCAACGCACTGACGGCCGCAAAAAGTATCCGAATGTTCTCCTATTATCGGAAAAGATATTAACATAGAATGTGTGCTCTAACCTTTATGGGGTTATTTCGGAGATGTCAAATTGTTTTTCATGAATAGGTAGGTAGGTACACGTTTATGGCCATAAGGAAGAAGGCTTTTTAAGGGGCTATAAAATTTAATGTTTTCTTAAAATAACTTTGCCGGCTGCATTTATTTCTCTTGTGTTGTTCTGTGTTGATTTGCAAATAACATTTAATTACGCGCTCAAAGGTATGTTGATCGAGCCAACACAGTATTTTGTTGTTGTAAATTATGTTTATAAACAACAATCTAGAAACGGTCTGAGGTTTTTCAACGCATCATTAGAAAATCTGCTTACTATCAGTTGTTTGGCTCATTCGTCCCCTTTAAAACATATTTTTCAATCTCAGAACACTGTATGTGTTCTGAGATTGAAAAATAAATATAAGATGTATACTTATTTATTAATATCGCTACATCACTACATACTATAAAATAAAGTCTCCCACCGCCGCGTCTGTATGCGATAAACTCTAAAACTACTGAACGGATTTTCATGCGGTTTTCACTAATAGACAGTAATACATGAGGAAGGTTTAAGTGTATAATTTGTTATGGTTTATAATGTGGAGTATTTCTTCATTACAGTTTACAAGAAATATAAACTAACAACTATCGAGTAGAATTTTTAGAAGGCCTCAGTGCTCCTGGACTGCCAGCTCATAAGATAAACTAATAGTCAGCGTGCCTTTAATGCTTCTTAGAAATCCAAGCCCAAAAAAACTTTTTAACGGAGCAGATTAAATGTCACCAATTCACCACGAACCGTGATAGACACTGACTTTTTAACAGGGTGTAGAACAGGTGATAGTGTTTTTATACCATGAATTCCTCTCATCCCAATAAATTTTTCGTTTAATTTGAAAGTGTTTAGTTTCCAGTAAGCGTATGTTACAATGACAAATAACAAAGTCCAAGGCCAGACGCTGAAATTTGCGGATGTGGATCTTAGTATAAGCTGTTTTTCGCACGGTCAGCTGCATGTGACTTTGTTGCGTGTTACCAATCCTAGAAGACTTTACGCTTTTATTCGACGCTCCGAAAGGGCCCTGATCACATTCCCAAGCAAGCTTTGGGCTGGAATCCCCAAGGGAAAAGAAACCGTGGCCGTCCCCGTCAAACCTGGCGTCGCATCGTGTTGGCAGAAGCGACGAGCAACGAAATGACGTGGAGCGAGGTGAAACGTGAAGCTTAAGACCGATCGCGACGAAAGATTTTTGTGGAAGCCCTCTGCCCCATCTGGGGGACATAAGACTAGAAAAAGGGAGAGCGAGCGCGTGCGACGTGATACTGGCTCTAGTTCGATAATTTTGTAATTGTAAAATCATCCAGACATCTCTGTTGAAAAGTGCGCTCGCCATTCGCGATTGGTGTTGTGCGGCGCTTGTGCTTTTATATTTGTGTATATTTCGTTCCTCTAACACCCCGACACGAGATTGACCAGAAGACCACTGCGGGAACAAACGTGAGTATTATTTGTAAGTTGTGCAATCAGGTACCACTGTCCAGGAGTGATATGAAGTTTCGAATGACGTTATTGCGACGCACGCTATTTCTAAAAAAATTACAACTGGTACGCCAGTTCAAAAACACATAGAATCGAAAACCGCTATATCGAATGACGTTATTGCGACGCACGCTATTTCGAAAAACTGTTAGACTGGTACGCTAATACGAAAGTTTTGGTATCGAAATCTACTGTTTCGAATAGCATATTCCAAACTGAATTTGTCTGGGGATCGAACTCGCGACCCCAATTAAAGCCTTATCTGTGTATTAGGTTTGGGAAACAAGAGATTCCAGTGGTACCTAACTGCACAACTTACAAATAATACTCACGTTTGTTCCCGCGGTGGTATTCTGGTCAATTTCGTGTGTGTGGTCGGTGTGTTGGAGGGAAAATATATATATTAAATATGGAAGGGACAACAAACGTGTTCTGAGCCGGGCTCCGACTGCCAGCAGACACGTTCCTGACACGAGAATACCTCGCTGCACATGAAATATACACAACTACCAATGTCCGGGCGAAGCACAATACCACACGATGGAGACACAATTCCGGTGAATGATTGACCGGTTACTTATCAGTTTACAAACAAAACCAGCCCAAAGCCAAATCGTCACGTCTTTCTCCGGCAAAAACGTTTTTACAAGTCATCTGTCAACTGTCAACTCCAAGCTCAGTCGAGAACTGTCAATTTAAAGTGACAGCGAGCTGACAAGTGTTGCAACAAAATAACAAAGGAAGGAACGAAACGTTTTTGTTTCGAACAAGTAGGATATTAAGAAAGTCAATTATTCCTAAGAAGGTGTAGTCGGTGTTTATCAACTAAAGTCTACGTGAATGTAGTCACGGGCAGCAGCTAGTCCCAAATATAAATAGCCTAAATGAGTAGAATACATAATGAAAAACCACATTTTCCAGGTTAGGTATCAAATGAAACTATGAAGCCTAAACCATGAACCATAATAAAATTCTTAGTAGATCGCAAATAATAAATTATTTATTCCACAATAATTAATGTGAACGTTTGTTTGGTAATATCCAATCATTTACATTAAACATTCCAAGTTTTCCGTGTCATGGTGCCAAATGACAGAGAATTGTAGAAGGACTACACCACTACTAATAACTTAAAATTCAAACAACTAAGTGGTTTAGGATCGTTCAAATGGCCTGGAAAAATATTTGTGCTTGTTTGGGATCCTGTGCTTGATGGACTAAATAAAATACGAGAGCGGACTGTAAACGCTGGTTTAATTTTAGTTACAATACAATAGATGTAGGTAGGTATTATAACATTGAAAATATGTACTGATTCTTGAGAGGTGCGCGTGCGATTGTAGGCGCGCTCTGGTGGTAAGTGTCGCGGGATAAGAGGCGGGGGCGCTCCCCGCGCGCCGCGCCGTTCCCCGCTGGTCGGTGTTCCAACAGCCTCCCCGGGTTGATGGCAGGCAGGTGGACATCAAAGTGGAAGTGGGCATATGTTGTTGAATGCCCGCAGAATCGAGCCTCTGCTGGTCTTGACTTCGGCGACTCTTGTTGCTCCATCACCGCCAGGTATCACCTTCGTGACCCGTCCCAGAGGCCAAAGTAGTGGAGGCTGGCCCTTGTCCTTCACAAGGACTAGACTGCCGATGGACAGCTGCTGCGGCGTGGCTTGGGTCCATTTCGTTTTGCTTTGTAGGAGAGACACATATTCTATATGAAAACGATTCCAAAAATGTTGGCGTATGTGCTCCACTCTTTCGAACCGCTGCCGTATGCTGCCGATGTTCACATCATCATCTATCTGTGGGTGTGGAACAGACATGAGTGACCGTCCAATTAAAAGGTGAGCAGGAGTTAGGGCCGTCAAGTCTAGAGGATCAGAGGACATCGGGGTAAGAGGGCGAGAGTTTAAGATAGCTTCTATCTGAGCCAAACAAGTTGACATTTCCTCATAAGTGAAATGTGTAATCTGAAGTAACCTTTTCAGGTGATGTTTTGTCGAGCGGACGGCTGCCTCAGCTAAGCCGTTGAAATGGGGAGTATATGGAGGGACGAAGGAGAATTCGATACCCTTTTGAGCGATGTCGTATGAGATGTCAGATTCTTGTATGAAACGTTGTAGCTCATTGCATGTACCTACGAAGTTAGTGGCGTTATCAGACAAGATACTTTTAGGCTTGCCGCGACGAGACACAAATCTATTTAGCGCTGCCATGTAAGCCTCCTTCGTGAGTTCTGTAACGAGTTCGATATGGATACATTTAACTGCTTGGCATATGAAAATGCATATGTAGGCTTTTGTAAGCTTACATCCTCTTCCCTTGCGATCAGCCAAGAGTATTGGCCCAGCATAGTCTACATTACAATGTAAAAAGGGGAATTCTAAGACAGTTCTTGTACTAGGTAGTTGACCCATAATAGGTTGCACGGTTTGACATTTGTACCTAAAACATTTAACGCATTGTTTGACAGTAGTTTTAGACAAATTCCTACCACCCAGCGGCCAGTAGGCTTGCCGTATGTTGGCAAGTAAAAGTTGTGGCCCCGCATGCAGAAGCTTGACATGCTCCTTCTGAAACAGACATTTTGTAAAATGATGTTTGCTGCATAATAAGATGGGATGCTTAACATTATAATCATAAGGAGCATTGTCAAGTCTGCCGCCCACGCGAATGACACCATCATTATCAATGAATGGGCTGAATGCTATCAATCTATTTTTGCCCGGTAATGATTTTTGTGATTGAAGCAGATGATGCTCATTGGGAAACATTTCAAGTTGAGCATGTTTAATAATTGTAGTTAATGATTTTGAAAGCTCTAATGGTTGTAAATGTCCTTGTTGTTTGTTGGTTTTAGTTTTGCAATTATGAATAAATCTATACATATAAGCTAATATTCTCTGTAAACGACTCATATCTGAATGTTTGTGAATTTGATTTGCGATTGAGTCGTTATTTACTTGTGTATGATAACTAACTTGAGGTTGATTGTTGACTACGATTTCTGAAAAATCTTGTTTAATATCATTAGGCATTTTTGGCCAATGAGATTCTTCTTGAGTTAAGAATGTTGGCCCAGACCACCATAAAGTACAATCAGAGATGAGATCTGCCTTCAAACCACGCGAAATAATATCTGCTGGATTTTGTTTAGTATCGACATAACCCCAAGTGTGCCCTGCAGTCGTGTCCTGGATTTCACTAACTCGATTGCGAACAAAAGGTTTCAATAGATTCGATTTTGACCTAAGCCAGCACAAAACGATGGTTGAATCACTCCAAAAACGACATTTAGTGATTGATAAGGTGAGTGAACTCAAAACTTTTGTGTACAATCGCGATCCTAGTAACGCGCCAGACAATTCGAGGCGTGGAATAGTCATGTTCTTGATGGGAGCTATTCTGCTTTTTGAAGCTAGTAACTGAACATGATATTCTCCGTTTTCGTGAATTGATCTGGCATAAATTGCTGCGCCGTAAGCGCGTTCACTTGCATCTGTGAAAATATGAAGTTCATGCAACGTAGAATCAACAAAGACTCGTCGAGGAACCATTAAATTATTTAGGAAAGGTAATGAATTTGCAAAAGACAACCAATCGTCACGTAATTGTGTCGGAACTTCGGCGTCCCAATCACAATTAGAAATCCATAATTGTTGCATGATTATTTTTGCCTCGATTATACATGGCCCGACCAAACCGAGTGGATCGAAGATCTGACTAATAACAGACAAAATGTGCCTCTTCGTTACCTTCTTTTTGGACTCGATGTCTATAGAGAAACCCAATACGTCAGGCTCGCAAAGCCACTGCAACCCTAACGTTTTTGATGCAATATTTTGGCCCTCTGCGATTCCTAACGACTGTGACTGCCCCGACGCTCCTGGAATTTGAGACAAAACATGACTGCTATTAGATTGCCATTTACGAAGAAAAAATTTTGCTGTTGCTAAAATAGATGCAACTGAGTTTGCCAAGTCTATTGTGTCCGATAAGGAATCGCAACCACTGAGGTAATCATCGACATAAAAGTCATTTTGAATTGATTTTTTGACGCGATCATCGGACGCTGTCTCTGCGAGTGTGACGAGACATTTTGTAGCGAGATAGGGGGCAGATGCTGTACCGTATGTTACGGTATTTAAACTGTATGTTTTTAGAGGTAAGTTGGGTTCGTCTCTAAAAACAATTTGTTGCAACTGACGTTGCGAAGGGTTAAGTAACACTGCTCTGTACATTTTTTCGACGTCGGCACTTACAATGTACTTATGTTGTCGAAAACGAAGTAAGGTAGACAGCAGATCATTTTGCACAGTAGGACCGACCATTTGTAAATTATTGAGAGACTTGCCTGAACTAGAGGTCATTGACCCGTCGAAGACTGTTCTGAACTTTGTTGTCGTTCGAGTTTCCTTGATGACACCATGATGAGGCAGAAAATATTCAGGTGCGTCCCCAGCGTGAGGTTTGCTCGTACCTATATTTTCTGTCATGTGACCCAGGTCTTCGTACTCATGCATAAAATCGACATAACTTTTTTTGAAGTTCGGATCGCGCTGGAATCGACGTTCAAGTGACAAGAAACGAGCTTTAGCCATATCGTACGAGTTTCCTAAAACATCAGGATCGTGTTTGAGAGGCATTGTCACAACAAACTGTCCATTTTCATCGCGATAGGTATTTTGAGCGAAATTTTCTTCGCAAGCACGTTCTTCTAGAGACAACGTGTACTTCGATGGAATAGAATCAAGTTCCCAAAATTTACTTACTGTTGAGTCGATTTGTGTCATCGTGTGATAGCAAGTGTGCGACTGGACTGGTGCACGTGACTGTGATGACGAGCTCAATACTGGACGTGTGACCAACCAACCTAGCATTGTATCACGAATTTCAGGATAATTTTTGCCTAATTTGATCGTCGCGTTTCCAAGAACGGACCAAAAGATCTCTGATCCTACCAAAATATCAATATCTGATGGTTCATAGAAGAACGGATCTGCGTATTGCAAGTGTGATGGAAACGGAATTTTGCTGATATCGATATAAACAGGAGGTTGTTTTTGTGTTAGCTGTGGCAAAATGTTGCAATTTATATTTGCCTTAAAAGAGCTAGTATTCGATTCGATCGTGAGATTGCAAGTATGCATACAAGGAGTTAATTGATTGTTGATACCTGAGACTGTTGAATTTGTGTTCGATTTTGACAGACCCAGCTTGTCGCAGTATGCGTACGAAGTGTAATTGAATGCGGTACCGTTATCCAGCAAAATCCTGGCGTCGAACTTCTCGCCTTTGTTGTTGACAACCTTCACCAGAGCTGTGGAAAGTAAAAGGTTCGAAGAGGTAGATAATTGTTGATAACGAGCGACATTTTCTGACGTATTGTTGGATATTGGGTTGTTATCAGACACATCGACTGGTAGGGCTACACTTGGCATCGGATCAGAAGCATTTTTTGACTGATCAATGTGTAAAAGAGTGTTATGTTTAAATTTACAGTATTTACAATGAGTAAGTTTGCAATTTTTGGCTAAATGTTTAGTGGAGCGTAAACAATTTAGACACACTCCAAACTCTTTGGCCTTGACAACTCGTGTTGTGGCCGGCAAGCTACGAAAAAGATCACATGAATATAATAAATGTGGTTTTGTACACATAGGACATTGTAAAACCTTATTTGTTTCAGTTGATTGTTGTTTTTGTTGATTATTGTTTTCTTTTGTTTGTGAATTGTTTTTTAAATTATTTGTTGTCGGTTTATTTAATTTTTCTTCTATTGTTTCTAATAAATCTGCTTTGTTATTTATGAAAGTGCAAAATTGTGTCAAAGTTGGCGATTTTTCTAATGAGCTACGATACTCTTCCCAATCTCTATTCGTAGTTGTATCTAATTTATTTGACATCATATAAACAATAATTGTGTCCCAATATTGGACTGGTTCTTTCAATGATTTTAATGCTCGAGTGTTTTTATTAATCACATCAATCAGACCACGTAATGCGGCACTGGATTCTTTTACAAGAACATTAATGTTGAACAAAGCTTGTAAATGATTATTTATGAGAAGTCTGTTATTATCGTATCGTTGACATAACAAATTCCATGCCGTGTCGTAGTTTGTCGCTTTGAAATCAATATTAGCAATCACTTGTTGTGCATTTCCTTTTAATGAAGCGCGTAGGTAATGGAATTTGCTTATGTTGTCTATGCAAGAACTATTATGGATCAACGACAAGAAGGTATCTTTATATTCAAGCCAAGACTCAAGGCCACCATAAAAGGTTGGGAGATCAATTTTAGGTAAGCGTACAAAATTCTTAGAACCACCTGATTGACTCGGCGAACTCGCTACAGACTCATCGTCGCGGGAATCAGCGACGGGAGACAGCAAGGCGCAAGCTTGTGCAGCTAGTGAGTGGAACCGCTCCTCGAACTTTGCTCGCTCCGCATAGGCCTCCTCGGGCTTATCCGACTGCACTTCAATCTCCAACTGTAAATCGTCAAAAATGTCATATATAGCGTCGAATTTCTGATAACGTCCTTCTAATTCGTTGCGTTGCAAAGCCGACAAAGATTTTACATCCTGAACTGAGCTGAGATAGTTATTGAAGTTGGTTAATTTAGCTTTTAAAGCACTGCGTTTTTTAATGAGATTGTCCAAATTTGTCATGATGTAAATGTTCCAAGCTGAATACGCAAAAAGTACAACTCAAACAAAGGAAAAAAAAAAAGTGGGTATTTTAGCAATTTTATCGTAAAATTTTAAGTTTAGTAAATGTGGATATATGTTGTTTTGTAACTATATAAATGCACTATAACATAAATTATTACGTTATTGCAGCTATTATTACTTGTTATTATGTAAGAAAACAAGCAATTTATCGTAAAAAGTAAGCAAAGATGTTCGTTGGTACCTACCTACCCTACAAAGTATTTGATAATGTTCTATATGGGAAAAAATCGTACAAGACTGAACAGTTTTAAATAAAGATTATCTATTATTATGATCGTCAAGTCAACTACAGTTTTATGAATAGGCTGCAGCAGACAATAATGACGTAGGTATATGCCGTAAGTACGTTTCGTGTGATGCGATAAGAAACCCGCTCATATAGTTAAGCGTAGGTAAAAAGATGCATCGATGTCTATAGCGAAAGGTACGAAGTTTAATAAATTGTGAAACATAAGAAATAAATATGCAATGACTCAGATAGAATGAAATAAAGGCTGTATATTAAATGGATAGGTTTTTATACCAAATGTCGGTATGGAAAGTTCGGATAGGATTTTAGATAGGAAATAATTGGAACAAACTCACAACATGCCGTGTCCTAGCCCAAAAGACGATGTGATGTCGCTGAGAGAACTCGGTGGCGTGTTCTTGCCCAAAGTACGATGTCACCTCGGTGGCGGAACTCGGTGTCGCTGCGTTGTCCAAAGTCCAAGTAGATGGCTATCTTGTTTCTTGCTTTTGTGCCGGTGAGAGGACCATTTGTTTGGGATCCTGTGCTTGATGGACTAAATAAAATACGAGAGCGGACTGTAAACGCTGGTTTAATTTTAGTTACAATACAATAGATGTAGGTAGGTATTATAACATTGAAAATATGTACTGATTCTTGAGAGGTGCGCGTGCTATTGTAGGCGCGCTCTGGTGGTAAGTGTCGCGGGATAAGAGGCGGGGGCGCTCCCCGCGCGCCGCGCCGTTCCCCGCTGGTCGGTGTTCCAACAGTGCTTATCACTTTGTATATTTTTCTGCACCATGTTTAAAACTAGGCTTTACATTTAATTTTCTAGATGTCATGTTGAACTTCGGTTTCTCATCTTTGTTCACCAAGTCAGGATCCCTCAAGTGCACTGTAAATGTGTAAGAAAGTAATGTGAGAGTTGCGGCGCGCTCAACACCGGCCACTGGGCGATACGCCAACTCGCCAACTCGCCAACCCGCCAGTACGAGCCTAATGGCCGGACTAAGGCCGAAGTAAGGTCTTCTCCAAAGTGAACGTGCGGACACTAGGGCATAAGCTGTAGCGGTGGCGGACACGATTTGGTGTCGACAGTGCATCGCGAGTTGTTGTAGCAGGTTGTAGAGGCTACATGAATTTGTAATACGATTTTAGCGTCGTGTATTTTAAGTTGATTTTTAAGTGACACTTAAATGGCAGTGTTTTAATTTTTATTATTAAAAGGCCCTAAAAGTATGAGTTGCACTGGAATTTGAACGTTGCCGTAAATTACATAGAGTTGATTGTTGCAAAACTTGATAATTATCTAGAATTCTAATACGTACCGGCTCCCCGGACCGTCACAAGGTGTAGACGTGCTTTAGACCCGTTACAAAGTTTAAAATAAATGAAATATTGAAAATTAAAGCAAATTAAATTCAGTGCAATAATAGGCCTGCATCAAGTGTAAGGAGGTGTGGAATTGGACAGCTAATCTGCGTGAGTAACGCACAAAATACTTCTCTAAGCCTGTTGCCCTGGTACTGCAGATACAAGCGACAAATCAGTTGAGGTCAAGCGCCGCCTCCCACAAGGACGAGCTCCGCCTCCTTAACGCAGCATTGGTTACCTTGACTTGCGCTTGCGCCTCCTCCCCCAAGTGATTAAAGACTTTAACTTAGCGCTTTGTTCTCATAGCGTCCTGGTACTGCAAACTTATCGAAATGGATAAATCGCTCTCTGATACGAACATAAGTGGATTGGGGGATATCACCCCCCCCAATTTCGTTGCAATGCGCAGTAAAAGATTGAGAGAAGAGGACCTACCTGGGGAATTCAATAAATTTAAAGATGAAATAAAACAAATGCTAAAATCCCATATGAATATTCAACGAGGCGACCTAAAACAAATCACTTCCAATCTCAATGAAATTAAGGAAACGAACAATAACATAATATGTTCTATTGCTAATTTAACAACTCAGAACGAGGAGTTTAGGAAGAAGATTGAATCACTAGAACTACAGAGGAAAAATGACCGTGAATACACTGCTTTACTAGAGCAAAAGCTCGAAGAACTTCAACGCGGCGCGAGAAAAACTTGCATTGAACTAAAAAATGTTCCTAAATTACCTAGGGAAAGCAGCGATGACCTAATTGATATGGTCTTGAACTTATCTAAAAACATAGGTCTTGAGATGGAGTCAAGCGACATAAAGGACATATATAGACTGCCTGCCAAGAAGGAAGGAGCTACAAATACTCCCATAATTGTAGATACTGGCTCAACTATGTTAAAAACTAACATACTTAAAAAGGCTAAGTCCTATAACATTAGAAATAAGACAAAAATTCAGGCGAAACAACTCGGATTGACGAATAATGCTGAAGCTCCTGTATTTATTTCGGAACATCTGACACCTAAAGGCGGTCGCCTGTTTTTCCTGGCTCGAGACCTGTCAAACACCAAGCAATACAAGTTCTGTTGGACATCGCACGGACGTGTCTTAGTGAAAAAGGACGAGAATTCGCGTGCAATTGTTATTAATAGTGAAGCTCAGGTACACCACCTCTTACAAAGTGCATGACTAACGCGTACTGTAACTTCAATTATTTTGTTTACCGTTCTGTTCATCACCAGGTTTTTAATTTTGTATTTTGCTAGATTAAGTTCTCACTTAATTGTACTAAAATTTAGATTACTTTCAAAATGTTATTACTTCAAGCAAGCTCATTTCTTATGTACACACAATTACAATTATGAATTAATACACACAATAAACACAATTACACTCACACCATATAAACTACTCCTTTACCTAACATATATTCAATCACACTCACTCAACACGGGACTTAACATAGTAACAACAAATTTGCCTCTTTATAAACAAAGAAACATAAATAGGTTTCTATGGATACTCTCGCAGGTCATGTCATACACTCGAGTAAATCATGAGAAGCATCTTTCTTTAACAATATTTAAAAATGGATAGTAAAATATGTACATTCCAGGAATTGGATAGTGTGGAAATTGCAGATTCTGCTGTCATTGACATTGAGCAATTATCAACTCACTGGCCGCATAATAACAACGATTTCACTGTCTTAACAGAGAATATAAGGAGTATCTATAGCAATTTTGACGATTTCCAAATAGCACTATCTCAAATCGGACTGAATGTGGACGTTGTAATCCTAACTGAATGTAGACTTAACTCGAGCAAACCTATACCAGTTCTAGATAATTATACATCGTTTTATACGTCTAATCATATTAATCAAAATGATGGTGTCGTCGCGTACGTCAGAAATTGTCATTTAGCCCAGGTAACAGAAATTATCATATCACATGCCTCTGCTCTTCAAATTATTATCTCAAATTTCACAATAATCGGAATTTATCGTTCACCATCTAACCTCTCGGCGGAAAACTTTATAAATTCATTAGATGTTCATCTCGAATCAATCCACACTCATAAAAACGTTATCATCACTGGAGATATCAATATAAACTTAATTGAAAGATCCACGGAACCATCGCAAGTAAGGACCAACAGAGTTTCGTATTTAAATATGACATCTGTTCATGGCTTTCTACCGGGACATTCCTTGTCTACCAGAGGTGAGAGTTGCCTTGATCACATGATACTAAAACTTGAAAAAATTAAGAACTCTGCCAGCGTTGTAGTTTTGAACACAACGATTACCGATCACTCTATTGTTTTATTAAGTGTTTCGCATTCATACCAAACTAAAGATATTAATAAATATAAGAAAGTAACTAATTTAAAAAAGGCTCATTCACACCTGGTAGACACGGATGTATCGGTGTTTAACACTTGTAATGACCCTAATTATCTTGCTAATTTTTTAATAGATATAATCAGAAAGTCCCTCCTTCTTAACACTGAAACTCTTACGGTTTCTTGCTCTAAGCGTATTCTAAAGCCCTGGATATCGACAGGGGCACTAAGATGCATTAGGCTTAGAAATAATATGCAGTTGCAGTTGAAAAAAGATCCACACAACATTGTGAGGAAAATAACTTATAAACGTTTCCGCACCTTCTGCTCTAATTTAATTAAAAAGCTTAAAAGGCAATATCATAAGGAACAAATTGCGTGCTCTATTAAAAACCCTAAAAAACTCTGGCAAAACATTAATAATATCACCCACTATAAGAAACCTAAATCTTCTAATGTGCATTTATTACAACCGTCAATAAATCCACTTGACTCGTTGAATAGAATTAACCAATTTTTTCGCTACAATAGGTAAAATACTAGCAGAAGAAATTATGACTCAGAATGGATACATGATTCACCAACCAAGTTATTCTAATTCGCACTCTCAAATTACATCTTTTGTGTTGCTAGAGACCGACCCGGAGGAAGTGAATGGAATACTGATGGCTCTTGATTCAGGAAGTGCATCCGGATGGGACGGCATACCCAATAACTTCCTAAAATTATCCAGAGATTTTGTTGTTCCCTTAATATGTAAACTAACAAACCTGTGTTTCACAACTGGCATATTCCCAACTGCTTTAAAACGTTCCTTAATCACACCTGTGCACAAGGGGGGGGACACAAATGATGTAAATAACTACCGCCCAATTTCTGTCTTGCCATCAATCTCCAAAATTTTAGAAAAAATTCTTAATAAAAGACTTATAAGCTACTTAAATAAATATAATATTCTCTCTAGTTCTCAATATGGTTTTAGACAAGGGCGCTCGACACAGGATGCTGTTGCTGCATTGACAACTGAAATCGTTAGAGAAGTAGACAAAGGGTTTAAATGCATAACAGTATTCCTGGACCTTAAAAAAGCGTTTGACACTATTTCCGTTCCCATCCTTGTGCAGAGGCTTGAAGCCATAGGAGTAAGAGGTACGGCTCTTTCTCTATTCGACAGCTATCTTCGGGGAAGGAAGCAACAGGTTAAGATAGAAAACTCGTACAGTGACGAAGAAAACGTTGTTTTTGGCGTCCCACAAGGGAGTGTGCTCGGCCCGCCGCTTTTCCTGGTGTACATAAATGACCTATGTAACCTCGGGAGTAGCGGTGGGAAGATCTTCTCCTACGCGGACGATACTGCCGTTGTCTTTTCTGGTCAATCATGGGAGATAGTGCGCCAAAAAGCTGTATGTGGCCTAGCTATTATTGTAGACTGGTTAAAAGCTAACCTTCTAACACTAAACATCACAAAAACAAACTACATCTGCTTTTCCCCAAGTGCAAAATCTAAACCAGGTGCAGACTTTGACATAGCAATCCGCGAGAGTGTGACGTGTCCTCTCTTAAACAGAAATTGTCAAAGCCTACAACGAGTCACCTTTACTAGATACTTGGGTGTTGTTATTGATGAGTGTTTATCGTGGCAGGCACAGATTGATGCTAATATATCTCGTGTTAGAAAATTGATATGGATCTTCAAAACTCTTCGCTATGTGATGCCCCCGGACGTACTTAGTAAAATTTATGTTGCACTGGCACAATCAGTTACAACATACTGCATTCCGGTTTGGGGGGGAGCTGCCAAAACTAAGTTACTTGAGCTCGAAAGAGCCCAGCGGTCACTTCTGAAAGTCATGTACTTTAAACCATACAGATATCCGACTAACAGCCTATATAGTATGTGTGGTTTGCTAACAGTAAGGCAGCTATATCTATTAAACATGACTTTATATCTGCATAAATCTACACCACTTATACCACCAGACCAGGATAAAAGACGTAATAATATGGTGGCGCACTCATCGCGGGTTCGCACCGTTTTTGCAGAGCGTCAGTATGTTGCTCAATCTGCCTTTGTGTATAATAAAATAAACTCAAAATTAAAATTCCATCCGGAGGCTCAACATCAATGCAAGAAGATCATAATTGACTGGTTAAAAACATTAACATACGAAGAAACTGAACAAATATTGATCAGACCATGCTAATAAGGAATACATAGGTACAGACCACAGACACAAACATTCACGCACAAACACACACACAAGCACACACAAACACACACACAAACAAACACGCACACACACATACATACTCAATTGAGCTGTTATCTTGATAGTATCATTTACCTTATATATGTCATAGTTTTTGATTTGCTTTCTGTTTTCTTTTCTTTTGTATGCTCTCTTTTAGTTTATTAGTGTCCATTATGTTAATGTAAAATAGGGGAAGTAGCGAGTCAGCCCCAACACAAGTATTATTAATAACTTAATGGGGCTGCCTCATAATACACTAATGTAATGATTTTGGAACAATAAACAATTTATTAATTTATTATATTATTATATTACGTACGTGTTTCCTCAGAGTAAAACAATAGTCTATCGCCCGCTTGCTAAGGCACTCCGTCACGTCGCGCTAGGTGCCCACCATAGCAGTTTCATGTTTATAATCCGTGCCCGCCAAAGCACCCGTGCGACCTCCTCACCGTGGTCTGAGGCTAAGGCTCATTTGGACGAATACATTATGCAATTGTCCTCGTTCTTAACGCCTTTCATAAAGCAGTTTGTGTAACAAATTGGCTGTTTTATAAGATTTTTAAAGAGAGCTTTGTGTTGACTTGTCCTTGCGTTAATAAGTAAGTCCCAAGTTGTTTGTGCTCAAAGAACTTTATAAAAAATATTCTGTGGCTTCTCTAAGGATTTGTGAACATGATGGTGCTCCCACTACGCTGTTAAAAATGTTTACAAACATTTTCTAACACCAATACATTTACTAACAAATGTTAGTAATTACGTTCTGTTAGGAATTGTTAAATGTTTTGAGTGCTCCTACACTGATGCTTACTAACATTACTACATTATATTATTACATAACACAATGTTTACTAACATTACCTAACATGAAAACATTTTTCAGCAGTGTGGGAGCACCTTAACATTGTGATCAAATGTTCGTTTACAAAATGTTTACTAATGTTTGTAAACCCTTTTAACAGAGGGAGCACCATTACAGACTTAAACCTTTTGTTATTAAAATAAGGCTTATGTTTAACTTACCACCAGATATAGTAACATATAACAGACAAAAATAGTAAATGATCACCAAAATTAAACCCGCATCTTATTGTAAAATTATAACCAAAGTTTTAACATCTCGCTATCCTGTTTAGGCAAAATGACTCCAAATAAATCATTGTTAACCCAAAAGTAGTAAATGATCACCAAAAGTAGTAAATGATCACCAAAATTAAACCAATGACCAAAAAGATTATAAAATTTCTGGGAGCAACTTGGAAGTAGCGCTCGCCGGCCGCTGCCGCGGCACCGCTCGCTTTGCTCGCTCGGCTCGCGCGCGGTTGGTCACAGTTCTAACCTAACCTAACCTATTTTACAACATTAAATAGCGCAATAATTTGCTATTAAAATTTGGTGATCAATTTACTAAATTTGGTGATCAATTTACTAAATTTGGGTTTCATAGTACAATTTTAGGTAATAGAGGTTATGGTCACAAAGTAATTTTAGGTGGTCATTATATTTATCCCCTTAAAATAACTGTTTTTGTGTTGGTATGGGTTTATTATTGTTTTCTCTGAAAGATATATTGTAAACTATTATTATAAATACGTGACATGGTTCGCTTGTTACCTTGTACGAAGTCATTATCTATAAATAATAAACAAATCACCAAAATACTTGTACCAATAGAAAGTTACGGTTTCGCTGAGTGTCAACTAATTTTATTTTCCCATGAAAAATACTCGTTTCCTGTAGGTTAGTGTGGTGGCCAGGTGAGCGAAAGCGCGGGTAAAAGCAAGTATTAACCAACACATGGCTATTAACTTCCCATGTCCCCTTACCCACAACATCGTATTTTCGTAAGTGCAATTTGCATACGCCGTCTGTTTATCGCGGTATAAACATCGCGCGACGTTTACGACTCTGCCGAGGCCCTCCGTGCAGCCGTCGTGATGGATGAGGGTCGCGGGGAGGTCAGTCTGGTTTATTGATGTGTGTTTACATTTGAGGCTAAACGATCAGAACTGACAGAAAGGGTTCTTTTGAAAAAACTAACTGTGGAACTCGTGGCTTTATAATAACAGCCATTTGGATCGGGTCAGGATCTACAAGATAAGCAATGCCTGCCGAGGTCCATGGATGGGTGACCATAACGATGATAGGTGATCTTAACATACCAACATACCTACGTGCCTCGGCAAGCTAGGTTGGTCGCGGTTCTCATTTGTTGATCTTTGACAGTCGTTACGGGTAGTCCGAAGCCAGAAAATCTGACACCAGTATATACAAAAGGTATCGTGTTACCCAGTTACTGGGCAGTGGAAACCATATAGGTAGTCCCTCCATGTTAAATACTGGTGCTCAGCTGCGTCTAAAGCCGTTTAGTTAAACAGAATACCGATCCCAACATAAAAATACTAGGCAGATTTTTTGGATGAAAAATTCATAAAATGATGAAATAGGACGTCGTTTTCATACAGATAAAAAAGAAAGAAAGAAATCATAAAGTAAAAGATGTCGCTTATTGAATTTTGATTAAGCTTCCAAGAAATTACTCCCACCTCGAAAATCTTTCAAAAGATAAACGTCCTTTACCTCAAATCCATCGTCGTCAATTGATCAGGAAATCGGGAACACGAATACCTTAATGAATTAGTTAATTAAAGTGGAGTCACCGGAGGGTCTCGGGTTCGCAGATAATTCGATACCTTTAGCTAGGGACAGCGGGCGGTGCAAATCTGTACTTCTGTTTTAGTTAATTATTCCATTAGGTTAAAACCTGTTCAGTGATTGACAGGGGTGTTTCTGTCATAGACAATTTATGTTGAGAAGTGAGGCATAATCAATCAGCTTTGTAGAATATTATGGTTAACGAGGTATGGCTGAAATTGAATTTTGTATACCTGTCAGAATGTCTGTGTGAATTGGCTTTATATAAAAATAGACAATCCTTTAAGATTAAATTGCTCACTTTAAAGACAATCGTAAACGACTTTCACAAATCTTGTGACAAATCACTTAAAACAAAATATATTGGTTGGAAAATCTCATTCCAACTTACGATTTTTCTCACTTTAGTCAACCAATCACAATAACTCACACGTTTGACAGGAGATAAAGCACAAACTTGATTAGTTTTAAAATTGCATTCATGAATGAAATTGTCTGTTGGTTTGTAGATCTTTGACAGTCGTTTTGCCATCATCACCATCATCATCATTTCAGCCGAAAGACGTCCACTGCTGGACAAAGGCCTCACTCATGCGTCGCCACACTGATTGGTCCTGCACGTTTTGCCATACTGAAATAATATTTTGCCTCAGAGCTAATTTGTGTTTGTTAATGTTCTATTACAGTTGGCAATAAATATTTTCTTTCTTTCTTTTCATTACGAATAGTCAAAGGCCAGAAAATCTGACACTGGTCTTGCCCAAGAGAACCGTGTTACACAGTTACTGGGTTAAGAAGGTAAATAGACAGTCGCTCCATGTTAAATACCAACCCTAAGTTCTGTCGGGAAAAGGTAAGGCAAATTGATTGGAGTATACAATAATAGCAGGTACTGACTACGTAAAAGATAGATTTTGTGAAAATAACTAAGTAAACTATAAATGGTAGTGGGTACTTATTTGGTACAAGATTGTTTGGACAACCCTAGCCGAGCGACTCCGGTCGGTAACGGTAAGCGGCCAAATTGTTACGTAACTCAATAAGGCGCCAGTTGCCACGGTGCCACGCCGCCGTCAGCTCTGAGAGTCACAGCCTTTGAATAGGTTTTATTTATTTATTTAACGTCATGTACAATGCTTATACATAGACGAACTTAATGCAGCAAGGTATTCTCTACTAGTCAACTTTTGGGTTAAAAAAGACACTACAGTGGTAGATGTTCGTAATAAAAAATATCAACAATAATTAAAGTCGAATATTAATAAACAATCTAACTAATAAAATGCATAAATAATTCTAAAATAATAGACTAATAAATATTATAATAAATACCAAATTCTAAATGAGACTGAAATTTATATGTAATAACTATGACGATGACCGAGCGATGTATGAGAGGACAAATAATAGAGCCGGTTACAACTCATTTTTTTAATTTGTGACATTGAATACGTTTTAGATTTTCTATTTTGGTAGGTAACGTATTATTTTAATTATTATTGTAATTATAATTTTGCATGCCTAAATTGGTGGAACACGGTTGACTGCGCATTCACCTGACATCTGGAAGTGTATTTTTATTTACTGTGGTGAGCAATAAATGAATTTGAATTAATAACAATTACTCTCATTTATCATCTACTGCGAGGTCATAATGGATGTCTTCAATATTTTTGGAGTGCTGGTATAGTATAGTACCTAATAGGAATCTCTTTTCCGCACTTAGACTCCCATTCAGTCCGTTGTGCGTAGGGGTTCTGGCTGACATGACATAGCCAGCCTAGCGCCACCCTAAAACACATAAGCGTTATTTTTATATTTTTTTAAATTTTCGATAGGCTTGCGTTTGACCACTATTTCGCCTGATGGTAAGCAATGATGTGGTCGATGGTGAAGCACGCTTGCCTAGAAGTAACCTATTCACTCTTGACTTAAAGACCCCAAGGTTGTAGCTATCAGGAAACAAAGACTCCGGCAGGGAATTCCACTCCTTAGCTGTGCGGACAATGAAAGGTAGTATTCGCAAAACGTTTTGTACGTATGGGTGGGATGCCCACCATGTACCGGTGGCGCATTGCCGTACGTCTTGTTGTCCGATGATGAAGAGGGCTAGGCGGAGTCAAATTGTGCAGTTCCATCGCACACTCCCCTGGCCATTCGGCGTCGATGATAAAAACTCTGGAGCTTTGAGGCGACCAGTGCATCGTTGCCGATAAGCTTCTAGGCCCGTTTGTCAATCGACTCAAGTGCATCAAGTTGATATTTGGCAGACCCGTCCCAGAGGTGAGAGCAGTACTCAATGCATTGTGAACTTGCGCTTTATACTTTACGTGGTTTGAGCACCTGTTCAGGCGTTAAGTACCGTCTCACCTTTGCAAGGTTCCCCAACTTTTTTGCAGCCAACTGAGCCTTTGCCTCAATGAATGGACCAAATGCCAAAACCAATGAGGGTCGATGTTAACTTAACACCAAGAAGGTCGAGATGATCCGTTATCGGCACGGTTACACCACGGAAAGATGGAGCCGGGTGGCATAGGATTTTTTTGGCGGAAAAAGACACGCCAGGGTCTAAGCAGCATTCAAACTGACTAGATTGGCATCGCTACATTCGGAGACTGCCTCCAAAGACAGGTTCAAGCGCTCAACCATGGCCACTCGGAGAGACCGGATCTCAGGCCCAGTAGCCCGTGCGCCGGCCACATATCTCTCAGCAACCGTGCTGTCGTCTGAGTACCCAAAGGTTCCGGGTTTAATCAGGTCATTAATGTGCAGCAAAAATAGTGTAGCCTAGAGCACCGACCCCTGAGGGACTCCGGCGTTAATACCTAACTGACCGGACGAGCAGCCATGTATAACCACTCGGATGGACCGATCTCTCAGGAAGTCAACAATCCAGTAACGCAGACCACTACGTATGGCGTATGCACGGTAGAACATTATTTATTTCTTGTAAATTTTAATTTTTATATGCTTGACGTTCAAAAGTGCCGCTTAATGGCCTAATTAAAATAAATATATTTGACTTTGACACTAGGCAGACCGAAGGAAGGAAGCTTACCAATAAGGCCCTCATGCCAGACCCTGTCGAAAGGCTTCGAGATGTCAAGGGAGACAGCAAGCGCTTCCCCGTGTCTCTCGATGACCTCACTCCAGACGTGAATGGCATACGCTAGAAGATCCCCAGTTGACCGATTTCGGCGGAAACCGTATTGGCGGTCACTGAGGATGTCGTTGTCTTCCAGGTATGCCAGGAGTTTATTGTTCAGCACACGTTCCATACTCTTACAGAGGATGGACGTTACCGAGATGGGTCTGTAGTTGACCGGGTCAGTTCGATTCTGGGCGCTTCACAGGCTTCGCGGAGCGACCTCACTGTGCCGAGGATTTCTACACATTGAGAAGCCACGGTCTCGTATGCCAGGACGACGTGGTTGCCTGATTCCTCGGCGTTAAAGAAGTGTTGATTTTAGGGATGAAGGTTTAGTTAAAGACCAGCAGATCTATTTGTATGCTATTCTGAATGATTTCTCTGATGTTCAGCTGTTTCCTTTTTGAATGGAAACCGTCTTCGACGTAGGAAGTTGGGGGACAATGATGATTATATTGAATAGTTTTCACACTTAATCAAAACAAACTGGAACTTAGTTTCTCAATTTAATAAACCTCCAAAACTGGGTGCATCACCTGACGCCTTTCTATTCACAAACTTAAAGTGCACTTCACTGTCACGAAAGTATTTATTTCAAAACAACTTTGTACAGATTTGTAAGAAGCAAACTAATTTGTAGAAAAGTAAATGTCCGCGTAAAGTAAAAAATATTTTTCTGCTTTTTCCGAGAGTCGTTATAAATGACAAGCGAAACATCGCGAAGAACACATCACTTCTTGTGTTATTATGAAAATAAATCTCATTTATGTACCAACTCACTTTTGTACAATTTCTGTAAACTTTTTTCTGAATATTTTATACTGTTTATACTTGAAATAATACCAGCCTTTACCGTGCCATTGCAGGGCATAGGCCTATTCTCATACTGAAAAAGCCTCGTGCCCATCCTCTAGGGTATAAATGTTCTGTGCACGTGCCTTTGTGCACTAAGCTTGTTCATGAAGAAACTAAAAAAAACAAGATGGTTTGGTGATTTCAAAATGTTAATTACAATAAGTCTAAGTTTCCTCACTATGTTTTCCTCATCGTCCCATTAGTACTTGCCCTCATTTGAACCCACGATCTCAAGCACGAAAAGCGAGGTCTTTGCCATTGGGCCACTACGACACTTACTACAGAAAAATAAATACCTAACTGAAACAATTTCCTAAAAACGGTACTTCACTAAGATACAAAGAAAGCACATAAATAGTAAAATTACATCTTAGCGTGTCGATAGCAATCTAAAAAACTGTGTCAACCACTTGAAACTTAAAACGGAGTGGTGTTTCTTTCAAACGTTTCCCTTCATGTTTGAAACCTTCACAAACAATAAAACAGCAGCGTTCTGTAATCTCTGTTACAGTTAATGCATGTTTGTCATGATAATCTGTCTTTGGACTGAAGTTTATTCACCTCCTCTTTTTATTATAACGATAAACAAACTTTTGCTGTTTTAACTTTTAATTCTACCTTTTTATAAACACTTTGTGTTGAAATTTTATCTAAAGAATTCAGTGTAAATTATAAAGAAGCCTTTTATTTAATAGAAGTAACCTTGTTTGTTTATAAATATGCATTTTTATTTTTAGCTAACTGATAGACTTGCGGTTGACCCCAATCTCGCCTGATGGTAAGCGATGGCGTGGTTGACGGTGAAGCACGCTTGCCTAGAAGTAACTTCTCTCTTGACTTAAGACCCTCAGGTTGTAGGTATCAGGAGACACAGACTCCAGCTGGGAAGATTTATTCCATTCTAATACCAAAAACTAATAGCAATAGTACTTGTTTCAACTCATATTTATCTTTTTACACCGATCGGATACCACTCTTTAAATAATTGAATTTAATGTGCGAACGAATACCAACAACTTGAATTTTGTACAGTCAGCACAGTCAAACCTAATAAAATTAATAGGCTTTCTGTTATTTTTATATGATCAGTAAACCTGTTAACAAAAATTAAGAGTTGATTTTCTGAGATATTTTGTATTTTTTGACTGTAAGTTCTTGTTTTGATGTAGTTGCAATAAAATATTATTCAGGTACAAGGAGGAGCTAAAATTTATAATTAAGTTGATTATTAGTCATATTTTATTATTGAACTAGACGTATGCTAACTTAATTTTATTATTTTGGATTTAACATACAAAGCATTTTACTGACTGTACCTTATAGCCCTCACACAGAGAGGAGGCCTGTGTCCCAGCAGTGGTAAAATTAATAGGCTGATGATGTGATGATGTACCTTATATCTTTGTTCTTGTTTTGGTATTAGTTTAAACCTTGGTATCCGTTCGGAATACAAAATAAATATGATTTAAACAAATACCAGTGGTATTAGTTTTTGGTATTAGAACGGCACAAATCGCTGGGAATACCACTCCTCCGTTCCGTATGGTGACGGACGTAAAGAATTTCACCATCCCATATCATCCCGTGGGTGTCGTAAGAGGTGACTAAGGGAAACACCAGAGAATGGCCAGCAGCGTTCTCTGGGCACTTTATCAACAAACTGTGATCGCCAACCCGCCTGCCAAGCGTGGCGATTACGGCAAACCCCCCCAAACCATGATAAGCACAACAAAAAAACGGCCCCGAGTGCCCGGCAGCCCGTCTACCCTCGACTACGGTAGCGGTCGAGGCGATGGCGTGGCAAGGGGTGCGAAGAATCCCCGGAGTGGACCCGGCTACCCCAATAAACACCGACTTCTGGACCTGGCAACGTATAACACGCGAACACTCCGGACCGACGAGAAGATAGCCGAACTCGAGGAAGAATTGAGCAGGTTGCGATGGAGTGTTATAGGGTTATCTGAAGTCCGAAAAGAGGGGGAGGACTCGATAATCCTCAAATCCGGAAACCTGCTCTATTTCCGAGAGGGTGACCGGCAGTCCCAAGGTGGTGTCGGGTTTATCGTCCACAAGTCCCTTGTGAACAACGTGGTGAAGATCGAGAGTGTGTCGACCAGGGTGGCGTACCTTATACTCAGAATATCCGCAAGATATTCACTGAAGGTCATACAGGTCTACGCCCCAACCTCGGCACACCCCGACGATGAGGTAGAGACCATGTATGAGGATATCTCTAAAGCCATGCATGGTTTCAAAACTCACTTCACACCGTTGTCATGGGGGACTTCAACGCAAAACTGGGCAAACGAGACGAGGATGAGCTGCAAGTGGGGCAATTTGGAGTTGGACGTCGAAACCACCGGGGTCACCTACTGGCCAGTTTTATGGAGAAGGAAGGCCTCTATATGATGAACTCCTTCTTCAGAAAGCGTGAGCACAGGAAGTGGACATGGCAAAGCCCCGATGGTGTAACTAAAAATGAGATCGACTTCATCATGTCGACCAAGAAGCAAGTGTTCAATGATGTCTCTGTGATCAATTCGGTGAAAACCGGGAGCGATCACCGCATGGTAAGAGGCACATTGAACATTAATATCAAGCTTGAAAGGTCTCGACTGATGAAGTCCACGCTCCGTCCAGCACAGATCCAGATCCAAAACCCCAAAACCTTTCAGCTCGAACTCCAGAATCGTTTCGAGTGCCTAGGGAGCTCCGTGGACGATTACAGTGATGGGTTCGTGGAAGCTGTCCATACGGTCGGGTCTAAGTTTTTCAAGACCCGCCGTACAGATAGAAACAAAAAGCTCTCTGATCCAACTCTAAAGCTAATGAAGGAGAGGCGTGAGATGATCCTGCAGTCTTTAGACGATGCGGTGAAATACCGGCAGCTAAATAGACGGATCTCAAAGTCCTTGAAAAGCGACCTCCGCCGCTTTAATACTGAAAGTATTAAGGATGCGATTGAGCGGAATAAGGGCTCCAAGGTCTTTGCAAGGGATCTGTCTATTGGGCAGAGCCAGCTCACAAAACTGAAGACCGATGATGGCAGGATCGTTTCCACCAAACCGGAGCTTCTGAGGGAGATCGAGAGATTCTATGGGCAGTTGTACACGTCAACCAGTAAACCCATTGCGAATCTAGCAAACGACCCAAGAGCTAGATTGACCCGACACTATACCGAAGATATCCCGGATGTCAGCCTGTACGAGATTAGGATGGCTCTGAAACAGCTTAAAAACAACAAGGCACCGGGTGATGACGGAATCACTGCTGAACTCCTGAAGGCGGGTGGAAAACCGGTCCTTAAGGCCCTTCAGAAGCTGTTTGATTCCGTCATACTCGAGGGCAAAACGCCACAGGCATGGTGCAGGGGTGTGGTGGTACTCTTCTTCAAGAAGGGCGACAATGCCCGGCTGAAGAACTATAGGCCCATCTCACTTCTTAGCCATGTCTACAAGTTGTTTTCAAGAGTCATCACGAATCGTCTCGCGCGCAGGTTCGACGACTTCCAGCCTCCCGAACAAGCCGGATTCCGAAAAGGCTTTAGCACCGTAGATCACATACATACGCTGCGGCAGGTTATACAGAAGACCGAAGAGTACAACCTGCCTCTCTGTTTAGCGTTTGTGGACTACGAGAAAGCCTTCGATTCGATCGAGACTTGGGCTGTACTGCAGTCTCTCCAACGGTGCCAGATCGACTACCGGTACATTGAGGTGTTGAAGTGTCTGTACAGAAACGCCACCATGTCTGTCCGTCTTCAGGATCAGACCTCGGAACCAGTCCTTCTCCAGCGTGGCGTGAGACAGGGAGACGTCATTTCTCCGAAACTGTTCACTGCTGCGCTGGAGGATGTATTCAAGGTTCTGGACTGGAGCGGCCTAGGCATCAACGTTAATGGCGAGTACATCACTCACCTTCGGTTTGCCGATGACATAGTGGTCATGGCTGAGACCATGGAGAGCCTCAGTACAATGCTCGATGACCTCAGTAGAGCTTCCGAAAGAGTGGGTCTGAAAATGAACATGAACAAAACCAAGGTGATGTTGAATGCCCATGTTACACCCATTCCTATCAAGGTTGGAGACTCTACACTCGAAGTTGTGGACAACTATGTCTACCTGGGACAAACGATCCAGTTGGGTAGGGCCAATTTCGAGAAAGAGGTCAACCGTCGAATCCGACTCGGCTGGGCAGCGTTCGGGAAGTTGCGCGGTGTCTTCTCGTCCAACTTACCACAGTGTCTCAAGACAAAAGTCTATGACCAGTGTGTGTTGCCAGTGATGACATATGGCTCTGAGACGTGGTCGCTAACAATGGGCCTTATCAGAAAGCTTACAGTCACTCAAAGGGCAATGGAGAGGGCTATGCTCGGCGTTTCCTTGCGTGATCGAATCAGAAATGTTGAGATCCGTAAGAGAACCAGGGTTACCGACATAGCCCGAAGAATTGCCAAACTTAAGTGGCAGTGGGCAGGGCACATTGCTCGCAGAACGGATGACCGATGGGGCAGAAAGGTTCTGGAGTGGCGACCGCGAACCGGAAGACGTTGCGTTGGAAGGCCTCCCACCAGGTGGACCGATGACCTGGTGAAGGTTGCAGGAATCCGCTGGTTGCGGGACGCACGGGACCGGTCAATGTGGCGACGCTTGGGGGAGGCCTATGTCCAGCAGTGGACGTCTTTCGGCTGATATGATGATGATGACCACTCCTCAGCTGTACGCACAAAGCCCAAAAGGCCTTTTTGGGCATTTTTATTCATTTGCGTGTTTTTAGTGCCTTTCAGTGCGTTTAGTGCCTTACAGTGCGTTTAGTGCGTTAAAACGCACGGTGCGTTTATTGTGCTACAGTGCGTTTAGTGCTTTACAATTCGTTTAGTGCGCTTATACTGTTTTTTCAGTGATAAATAGCTGTACTACCGCTAATTTTCATGGGCTACTTTGTATCCCAGAACAATACCTACAGAATCCTAAGGGATAAGCGGGAGTGAAACTGCTGGATAAAACTACTTTCAAATAAATATCTACGTATAGCAAATCATGTTCTTATTATAGGTAGATACTCGATATTCACGTTCTAATCAAGCAATAAATGATATTGCGCCGCAAATAGCTCAATAGACCTAATGTAATTAAATCCCGGCACGTGCCTATAACCCGTAGTCTATAGACAGGAAGGTACATACCTACTCAATCAAATGGCGTTCAGTGATCTGTATGGAAGGATAAGTTACTGTTATATAAGTGGCTTATTTATAAATATCAAGGAGCGTAAAATAATATTATTATTTGTTGTAGTATCTAAGGAGCTCGTGGCTAAATAATAGACTCTATGAGCTGTAGACCTCGCGATTCTGTCTTTTTGAATTTTTCTATGTACAAGTTCCATATAAATTTCACGAGAATCGGTTAAGAAATGCGACCAGTAGAGGAGAACAGTTGGACATCCGCCAGACATCCGGACGAAAGCAATTTTGCCCAAGCTGAAATGGAGACGCTCGCGCTTTGCACTTACTCTGTCAATAACAGCCGCAGCGGCGATCTTCAAGTTTAAGCAATGTTTGCCAAAATCGGTCCATGGATGGGTGACCATCTTTACATAGCGCATATTGTCAGAAGCTAAGAAATACCAGTTTTGTCAACATAACCCAGTAACTGGATAACATGATAATCCAGTTACTGGGTTATGTTGTGGAGGCCAGATAGGCATCTTGCTCCACGTAAAATTTTGGTACTCAGCTGCATCCGATAGACTGGAAGTCGACCGCAATATAGTTGGTAAGGCACGATACGGCAGGGGTCATCATATAGTTGGTAAAAGGCGGCAGATTTACTTGTTTAGGCACGATACGGCAGGGGTCACCAATTACTTTCATTTGGGATGCGTTTCTTAAAAATAATATGTCCGTTGCGGTCCATAACCAACCTCTGCAGCTTCATTTCTCCATTCACCATCAGGATACAGAGACTTAATTTTTGTGAGGATTTCGTCGACATTCTCTGTTTGTACTCAAGTAACACGTACTTGTGATACACATAATTATATTGTACAAAATAGGTCGGCGGTCTGGATCTGAAACGCGGTGTATACGGGATAGTGTCAGTTGTTTTCCAGTTATAAATTAACAATTACAAATTTGTATATGAGAAAATTATACGCTAGTAAGCTGAACATAAAATGAAATCTTGAGTTAACACCCACGCAGATAAGCCGGTGTTGGCGAAGTAGAGGTGAACTCTGCGGTGTATAATAGTCTATATCCTGACATAATCCCAAGGCCGACCCATATGACACGTAGGGAATACCATAAAGTTTATCAGTATACCACCTACCAACATATGCGGCAGTTGAATTATATCTTTGAATAGTTTCTAAATCAAACTCCAGACCTCACTTTAAGAGTTTTACGCTACTCGTAGGTAAAAGAGCTGGGTATTACTCGTATATTTCTGTTCAGTTATTTATTTTAAGAAAGACGTTTTTATTTTTGTTTCTTCAAAGTAAACAAAACATAATTATTTGTGTCATTACGAAGACATGATTCAAATAAGACTCTGTAAAGGCTGAAATATCAACAGAGTTGACTGAAAATAAAACTCGTTTCACTTGTTTTTATTATCACAAAAAAAAACAGTTTATAAAAATAAGGCTACTAAATATCAACACAGTCAATACCAATCAGCCCTTTATTGTTAGTTAATTAATCTTTCCGAGAAAATGATATGACGTCGATAATTCGATATGTAGGTCGACCGAAACCAAAGTAAGTGGTAATTATTTGTTTTTCGACGTATCACTTGAAAAACCGCACCGAATTAAGTCAATTTCGCAAAGCGAACGACCCATAAACAACGGTATCTGGTATTGTGTGCGGCGACAGTTTTTATTCGCACCGCGGCCAATAAAAACATTGGCCGGTCAATATTCGCATTAGCCGGTCGAAATTCGCAATGGTCGTGTCCCAGGGCTGTCCCGCATCACTCACGCGCTCAGAGATATAACTACCCGCAGTTTTCTCTACAAATCCCGGCCATCTCTCAACGTTGAAGCCTATTTGTTATGTTTACCAAAGTTTTGTTGTAGCTTTATAAATAGTGCCGTTTTTCACCTTACATCAAATTGGGATAACTTAATCTTGAGTTTAATCTTAATAAAAAGGAATGAGTTAAGTAATGGCCTCGTCTGCTACGATAGACTAGAATATACTTTATTTTACACCAAAATAGTTGCAGAAACCTTTTATCAAAAAAGCAATCGGTTTTTATTATCATTATTGATAGGCTCGAGGTTGATCTTACCTGATGCTAAGCGATGACATGGTCGACGGTGAAGCACGCTTGTAGTAGTGTAAGAGTGAAGTAACCTATTCACTCTTGACTACTCCCAGGTTGTAGCTATCTGGAAACACAGACTCGGGCAGGGAATTCCACTCCTTAGCTGTACGCACAATGAAGTATTCCCAAAACTTTTAGTGCGTGGTGGGATGTCCTCCATGTACCGATGGCGCATTGCCTTCCGTCTTGTAGTCCGATAATGGAATGGGCTTGGAGATGTGTATATGTTTATCGGATATGTGCAGTTTGTTGGTTGGTAGTAGCAGCAGCCCTGACCAATCTGTATTTGTTCAGATAGCGTGAAATATCCTTGATACGCTGGCGTTTCACAATATGAAACACCTGCAGCAAGCGTTGCTACAGCTTTATGGTATGGTAACTCCTGACTGAATTGCTGAATGTTTTGTTTTTTTCGAGAGTCCAAGTAAACATTAATACTAAAGCGTTTTATGCCATGATCTGCGACAAAGGATTGTGGATAGTAATTCCACGTTAAAGTTAGGGCAGTAAGGCGATGCAGCAAGTCGTGATTTCTTCCGACAATGTTTTTCGAAGCATTTACCAAAATCTTTTGTCGCAATAATGTTTGTCACTTTGTTATAGTCAACCCCTTCTCGGGACTTCACAGGATACATCTTGAATATGCTGAAATATTTGATATTTTCTTAACATAAGTAGGAAGGTCCAAAAGTTTGCGGAACACATCTTCTTTTTTAAGAAAATATTTCGCGCGCTTTTGTACCTTCTCTCATACAGTATAGAATTGCCTACCAACAAAGTTAAATAGAACTAGTTGAATTCGTCACAAAAAGTTACGATACTAACGTGTTTTAAAGGCAAACACAACCCGAGTCAATCATCTATCATATTACAATAATATTTGAAAATTGTACGCATATTTCGCAACCCGCGGTAATACAAACAAATCTATTTTAGTTCGCACACAAATATGATTGAGTTGGTGACGTCAATCAGATAATGCTTACGTCACAGATCTACGAAAACAAAAGAAAATAATTGTTTGTTACTCAAGGAGCTTGATTGATATTCTGCAAATAGGTGGGCATTTCTCAAATTGGACAAAACATTGTAGTTTTAACGTCATAGTTACAACAACGTACACCCAACGTAAAACACCACAATATTTATTTTCGGGATCATTTTCACAAGTTTACCACCAACCCGCACTGGGCCCACGGGTGGATTAAGCCCATTCTCTCTCACACAGACACGAGGCTTGTAGCCCAGCAGTGGGAACATTAAAAAGCTTATTATGCTTTTACAAGTTTTCAGAGGTTTTCATGTAGTTCATGTTTTGAAACCTCATAAACAGTTTATATCTTTAAAATGTTTAAAACATCATTCATAATGCGCACAGCAAAAGAGTTGAACTCACTGCCTGCGTCTGTGTTTCCGAACGCATACAACCCGAAACTCTTCAAAGTTAGAGTGAACAGGCTCCTTCTGGGTAAGCTCACTCCATCGTCGACTTTGTCACCTCTGACCTAGACTAGAGTCAAGAGCAAACACATCAGAAAAAAAAAAAACATAAAACGACTTCATATGTTGCCATATAAAATAATTTCCTACTAAGAACAAGAAAGAGCGCCAATACTTTCATAAAACTTAGGAATGACAGAGATTACCATCCAATACAGATTAGTGCCCCATTAAGTGACAAGTTTCCTCAAGTTAACTGATAACTTAGGATGTAAGTTCTTGCTTATCGTGCGATAATCTCAGGATTATGTGCTCATATTCTAAGTACTTTCGCACTTACAGGCTAGTTGATGGTATTGGTATCCCATTTGCGAAATTGTTTTTTGTTTGCTAGGAACCTTTTAGGAAGATGGAACCGATGACCTGAAGATGGCAAAGCAGATTTATAGCACAAAGACAATCCATCCATTTATTCAGATTTAATTTTAATCTTAGTTTGAGCATTATTTGGACACTACTATTGTAAATAAGCGTAAACAATGGGACTGACTTCTGTAACACAGGTTTATACCGGGCTCAGAAGTTAAGGCTTCAATTATTTTGCAGCTAAGCAGACATAAATTACTAGTGTTTAAAGTAAGCATGCAGTAAAGTCCGTCGTGGGGAATTTTTCACAATTTCAAAAGATACTTGAAAGGAAAATCGCTTCTTTATTCTGTAAATATGTATATTCCTTTTAATTCTTAGCATTCGTATCTTCAAAGAGCAGCTGCATAAAACAAATAACTGCAACATTTATAAGCAGATTGCCACACTGAAGTGCAATAAGACTATTTACAAAATGCTCATATTTTTATGCTCGTTTTTGTGCTCGTTTCAGTGCTTTATTATTTCTCGTTATGACTAGCAACACTGAGTCCTTTGATGTAGCGCGCACAAAGAGCAATCACATGGCAACACTGTGTGCTGATAGATCAGAGACTTAATGAATCTCGCCCAGGGCTACATTAATCATTGGCAGTGTAATTAATTTCTGATGCGCAAATAATGTAAATGGAGTAGATTCTACTAATAAAAAATCATGAATAGTAAAGATTGATTTTATTCGATACCGAAGCAGATATAAACTGTTTTATAAATTTTCTAAGGTCTGCTTGAACCACCTTGGGTTATCTTACTAACTCTGAGTTAGTAGCTAACTCGGCTACTAATATATATGACATATTTGTTACTTAACCTCGTGTTGGCAACTGACTCCGAATTAAGTCTTTGGCGCAAGTGGGTCTAAGGAATTTTGAAGTAGCTGACTAATCTTCCGTTGTCTACCAACATAAAGTTCTCCCTCTTCTAAAATATATAAAATTATTATGAGTAACAAAATGTTACAAGCATGAAGTTTCGAAATTTCAACCTAGATTCCATGACACAAAACAATATTTTGTGTAGCTAAAGTTTGGGTAGCAACATAATCTTTAATTCCAAGCAACATTAAATATTTCAGTCGGTTTGACTTTATCGTGTACTGAAGTGGACTCGGTCATTTGCGAATACACCGATAGCCTAAGATCCCACTACTACATATGAAAAATTGGTTTGCTGAACCAACTATTTTTTTGTAATAAATGGAAAGCTCTAAATATAAGTTTTCGTACTAAACTATTTTTAGTTTTTTTTTTGATTCAAAGTAATATCAAATTGAAAATATTTTTTTGAATCCAGTACTGAAAACACATCAACAGTCCCCGAACAAACCCGAACCCGTGTGACGTCACGACGTCGATCCATTTCTACTCATTGTAGTACATAGCTGATACAGTGTTTGACTTTTAACCGATTCAATCTTGATATTATCGTCAATATATTGATGAGTATCAAATATATTGATCAAAAATATCGAACCTTATAAGTTATCGTGCTTGCTTCATACCATTTTGTAGGATTATTACAGAAAACTCCCCATTATATGTGATTCGCGCAATAGCCAAGTACCTAGCAAACTGTACTAAAGTTTTGAGTAATGTTGTATGTCTAACTAGATTCCAATCAGAATGTGTTAATTATGTTGTTATCTTGTTCTAATTAAATAATTATTAGATTCGGATTAATTTCTTAGTTTTATCATTAAAGACTGAGAAAAGTAATATTTAAGGTAACTTTCCACGGTCCACAAACACGTAATATTCATTACGACTAATTTATTTATGCTCAAAACTTCCAAATCGTCCATCAGGTGGGTATTTTATCGAAATCAGACTTTATGAATAGGTAAATTACTTACCTTTATCACAGATGACTAAATAAAATTTGCTGTTATAAATAATATCTTTGCACAAATTTTCGGATATTTTTGGTCAATTCACGTCACACTGTATTATCGTGAAATTTCTTGAACATTATGATGTAACCAACATGGCAACCAATCATGACCCGTTCATACTCAGGTGGTTCTTTTTAAAATTTTATCGATTTTCAATTGCTTATAATAAATTCAAAAATTAAAATATTTAAAAGATTCTTGCAACGACAATAGAATTTATGATATACATCGTTTCCAAATACATATAAAAAATCGTAATTTTTTTATTTCAACATCCCAATTACAATGAATAGATGAATAGATACATTCCTATTTTCTACAACACCTTTTTTCAATTGGCGTTGGATTGACTTGAAAAACTTATAATGTCTAGGGTTAACTGTCAAACAAAATTAACAATTTATTTAATTAAGCTAATTGCTATTGTTCTATTAATTATCATTGATGATAATTAAGATTTTCAAAAATAAGATATACATGCAGATTTTAGCAGTGAGATCTTAGGCTACATCGAGTACAATGTAGAAAAGTTGTAACAAACTCACGAAACTAGGAAATAACAATAAGCAGAGGTTGGCACGACTTGTTGTCAAGTAGTTGAGCTGTGTGGAGCCAATTCCTGCGGCTTCAGTGTTTCAGCTCGCTAGGTTGGTATTACAGTTGTTTTTTTAGAGGTCATCTAGTTGTAGGTACTGATAGTAACTGTTTGTTAGGAAATAGAAGAAGTCGTTTCACTTACATGTAGGGTCAAAAAATGGCGACCAATTTAGGCTTTGTGGGAAGAATCACAAACGCGGGTCAGCAGTGTCAACTAACAATTATTCTAAACCAATGTTATGTTTTTATTCAATCTTCAAAGCGTTTACTTATATTACGCTATATTTCTCATTTTACTCGCGTTTTACTCCTAAGTTCAGTCGTTCACGTGTAATGAGTACTTGCTCCCGGTACTTATACAGTAAATCTTATGGTTCGTAAATGTCAAGTGAATATAGGTCGGCCCTCCCTGTTATTAGTACTAGGTACCACTGAACAAGAAGGCGGCAAAGTCAAATCCTGAACTGAAGGAGGAAATAAACCTAATTAGGCTATGACCGAGCAAACAGCTCGCAGGGATAGTCGATGGGGGAAAGTTCTGTAGTGGCGGCCGCGTACTGGAAGACGAAGCGTTTGAAGGTGTCCCTCTAGGTGAACCGATGATCTGTTAAGGCCGCTGGGTGCAACAAGCACAGGAGCGGTCGATGTGGGGTACTTGGGGAAGGCCTATGTCCAGCAGAGGACATTTTTCGGCTGAAATGATGATCATGATGACTGCTATTCAGATACGTTTATGAACCTTCTGAACATATCTCTATGATGCCTTTAACACTATTAAACTTGCCTATGATCCTAAACCGAATCAGTTATGAGTGCTACTCGTACTAATAGTTGGACCAGTTTTCCTTGTTTGATATTTACGAAGCATTATTATGAAGGCCTTGCTTGTGTTGGCACGAACTGATACAGTAATTCTTAAGGATCAACCTGAGAGCTTAGAAGTGTTTACTTTATAAATAGGTACGTTACTTTAAGGGCCTGTTCCAACACCTTCGGAAAAGTTCACATCAGATCACTTAGCACAGATTTTAAGAACATTCTGTTACATTTGTGTTATTTTGTGTGTACTGAAACAAGTTGGAAATGACCTACTTTTTTAATTTGCATGAAGAAATTATTTTTTTGTATTTGGTGTAGGCTCGCGTTTGACCACTATCTTGCTTGATGTTAAGTGATGATGTGGTCGAAGGTGAAGCCCGCTTACCTAGAAGTAACTTATTTACTCTTGACTCGAAGACCCCTAGGTAGTAGCTATCAGGAAAAAAAGACGCCGGCAGGGAATTCCACTCCTTAGCTGTACGCACAATGAAATTATAAAAAATTACAGAAACATTAACATTAAAAGTTGTATGAGTCACATGAGACTAAAATTGATAAAGACAGAATAAATACTCCTTCCCTATAATCAGCTAAGGTGTAATCTGTCGACTCAAATTACAACACAAATAAAGCTATTCAAGTTAAAATCAACACCGAACATGGTGACATCGTCATACGACTCGGCGTGAATCTTACACCGATCTCCAGGGTTCATACATATTACATACAAAGTTACATGAACTATCAAAGTTGTATAAAGGTCGGTTCGATTAGCTATCTGTTTGTCTTGGTAACACGAACTAGTGATTATTGACAGATGACAATTTGAACAAAGGGAGATAGGTTTAGTTACAGGCGTCATTTTCATAACGAAATAAAATAGTTCGTAGACTTGTGCTTACCGATTCCTGCGTAGCACTTCGTAGCTATTTTCGTAGTAGTTCGTAGCGAGGTTGGCATTGCTTTCTGTAGCGTAGCGTGGCGTGCTTCACCGTCGATCACAATTATTATCGCTTACCATCAGGCGAGAAAATGGTCAAACGCGAGCCAATAATTAAGTTAAAAATCCTATGAAGTGATAAATAAAGGATTTTCATCATTTGTTATTGACTGCCTTGTTGATCTAACCATCTAGTGGGCGTAAGTGCTGCTGCTAAACACTAGGTCCCAGCACACAGTATTTCAGTTTTGACCTATGCTTGGCGGGTCGGTGCACGCCGGTTGTTGGCAATTCATTGCTCTGTGAGTCACGGGTTCGACTCCCGGTTCGGTCAGTGTTATCGGATTTATCCACCTGCAATGTTTCAGTCACAGCCTGAAATCTGGGTTTGTGATATGTAGACTGGCTCTACATGCGACTTATACATAACTGGCGAAATGTGGTTATTCTGGATATTACAGGTACATCTGTAACTAATCCTTCCGAGAACACAGGCGTGATTTAATATTGTTATTTACTACCGTTACGACCATGGCCCAAATATTAATTCAGAATTCCGATAGTTTAATGTAAATATCTGCCAAGGCTTGAATAAATCAGAATTAATTACATCCTTCCTAAACTACTACAGATATGTCTCTTCACAAATTGTTTGTTTGTCGTCACACCGGAGCGAAGTTGAAACATTTATCATTCGCCAGCAGTAGCCGCCATGACACGAGTGTGTCGGAAACCTATTGTTTACGAACTAAATAAAATGTCGTCACATTTTGTTATAATTATAATAATTTTGAGGGGTTATTGTCGATTTGCTATAAAGCCGATTCGTCACACTTTTATTTTTTCTTCTTGCGCAATTTCATGATTCTAGGTTGATTTGATCCTAGGTCATGTCTAGATTTTATTTTAAGTTTTTAAATAGTAATTAGATACATTTCAGATTTTTGTTAAACAGATGATTGTGTAACTAGATGGATAACAGGTAACCTAACCCTTTTTTTTGTTTGACCTGAGTCTCCCACGGTCGGGCAAATTCCTAGTCTCGTCAGAAAGACACTCACGAACTTTGAATTTCGGCAAAGAAAATAGCTGAAAACACTAAACATAGTCCCTAAATACCAACCCAAAGATTTGGTATGTATGTAAATGACTACCAAAAGGCGCGGGCCACGCACGGCGCATATTCAGCAAAAAGTATGTCAGGTTTATGCGTGTGAAGAGGTTGATCTAAATATAATGTGAACAGGTATCCTCCAGTGGGGTATGCGGAAAGAATGCTGGAATGCCGGAACTCATATGGAAGTAATGCGAACACAGCGTAAATAAAATGATATAACAAAGAGTACGAAAAATGCACGAACGTCATAACTGCTTAATATTACAAAAGTTGTAATTGGTAGAACATTGGGCACAAACCATTGATAATTTAACACTGGCTGATTGTAAATAGATCCAACCCCAAAGAAAACCTATACCTATTGTTAATATTGTTTTGTAATTCACGCGGCAGATTAAGGCCCACTTGCACGTTTAGTCGGGTTAAATAACTAAATGTAGAGTTTGTAATCTCGTAAATAAGTCGTAATTTTTTTAATTCATGATACCGTTGGACCATTAAAAAGTAATGGCGGGTATATTAACCCAGTATATAACCTGAAATTGGTCATTATCTGTGCCCTGAAATGTATTTTTTTTATTGTTGTTAGGCTTGCGTTTGACCAGTATCTCACCTGATAGTAAGCGATGATGTGGTCGACGATGAAGCACGCTTGCCTAGAAGAAACCTATTCACTCTTGACTTGAAGAATCCGGCAGGGAAAACAGACTCCGGCAGGGAATTCCACTCCTTTGCTGTACGCATAATAAAAGTATTCCCAAAACGTTTGGTGCGTATGGGTGGAATGTCCACCATGTACCAAATGCAAAAAAAAAACTCTCAAGTGGCCCTAACCTAGTACAGTAACCTCCGATTTCTGAATTTGACATTGAATATTTGTATAATTATAATTAATCTACTTTGACATAAAATTAGAGTTTGTAACATTCAGAAACCGGTTCTTTATAAGTATGTTGGTATACATACCAAATGCCTATGAAGTCGACTACAGAAATAAATAAATATGTCAGGTTAAGTCAATAGTACGGACGTCAAAACGAATCACAAGCACGCCCCTAGCGGCAATCAAGGGAAACTACGTATTGTCGCGCTTTTATAAGCACTTGCGTGGTCCGAAATAGTGCAGTTGAGTACTGACAGCCGTAGAGCTAAGACGTCGTAGAATCAGTGTCGATCCGTAATATTAGTAAGCAAGAATGTAACTTGTGTCTATTTGAATATACTCAGTGTATCGAATAATTTGTGTGCTTTCATTTTCACGATTGACCCACTTAACTGCCCACACACGATGTCTTAACTTAAGGTTACACTAGTCGAAAATTCTTCCATACAAACGTAGTCTAGGAATTATTCCACTGTTTGACGATGTACGTTCAAAATAAAAAGTAATATCAATTTGTCTCATCATTATCTAGCCCTGTGTGGAAGCGAAAAAGTAAAAAAAGGAAATACTTGAAAGTTGTGAGCGTCGAAAGTTCCACATTTCGACACTAATTTTAACGCATTTTTGGGCGCAAATAAATACCATAAGAAGACGGAAAATTGCAAAACGGCTTCCATACAGGGATAGATTAGTATTTTATTATTTATTTATTATTATATGCTTTATTGTACACCTTAAAATACAATTACAAAGAGAAACTTAAAATTAATACATATACAATGGGCGGCCTTATCGCATTCCGCGATCTCTTCCAGGCAACCTGGTATGGACAGTAATTGTCTGGACATGAAGTGGGGTTGTCATTGGTGTGACAATAACATTGTTCAAATACTATATTACAATAGATACACAGATAAATACATATGCTATGTAATATATACATAAATACATACATACTAAATATAATGGTAATAAAAATAAATGATGAACGACTATTGATAATCGCAATCACACTGTCTGTTTGAAATCAACACGCTAAGACGAAGACAGCGACAGGTAATGGTCCTTTACGAGTCTTTTGAACACAGGCAATGATTGAGCACGTTTGATTGGATCTGGCAATGCATTCCACAGACGAGTAGCTCGGACAGTAAAGGATTTATCCAAAAAAATCGTGCAATGTGTTGGAATTTGAAGTCGTAAGTTCTCTGATGACCTAAGATATTTTGTGTGGGAATCGCGGAGAAACTGAAAACGTGTCTTAAGGTAAAAAGGGGTGGTAGGAGTAAAGAGCACATTATATAAAAGGGAAAGAATATGAGCATTCCGGCGAAGGCGAATTGGCAACCACTTGAGCTTCACACGAAATTCGGAAACGTGGTCTGGTGAGTTGTTCTTGAGTAAGGTCAAGATAGCTGGCATCAGCATAATCAAGTATGGGTAAAAGAAGAGATTGTGCAAGCGCAATCCTGGTGGTAGTCGGAAGAAAATTACGCAGTCTCCTCAAAGACGCAGCAGATGCAAATAGCTTACGGCTAACCTCCTGCAGTTGGGCAGTCCAGGAGAAGTTCCTATCAATGAATATCCCCAAGTTTTTAACTTTCTCGCAAAACGGAATAACTGAGTTATCGAAAAAAACCTGGGGAAGAGTAGTCCAGTCGATTTTTGAACCCATCCTAGAACTGCCCACTACTATAACCTGAGTCTTTGTGGGGTTAACCGAAAGTCCATACCTTTTGCTCCATTCGCATATGCGGGCTAGATCACGATTTATTGTTACGATAGCCTCAGACAGATGTCCGAGAGGAGCTTGCGAATAAATTTGTAGATCGTCCGCATAAAGATGGTAGGAAGAAGTAAGTTCACTGGAGATTGAGTTTATAAAAACTGCGAAAAGTAAAGGAGATAAAACGCCACCCTGCGGTACCCCAGCAGAAGTACAACACCAGGAAGACAAGGTCTCTCCTATGCATATACGTTGCCGGCGACCAAACAGGTAACTACGAAACCAGCCAATCACCGATGGAGATAAATTAGTAGTTCAACAATGCAAATAATTTTATTTTGAACAGATAGATTTAGTCGTTTTTTCATGATATCTAGACTGCCAAAGGAATGTTTATAAAATTTCGCGCGCTCGGTTTCTTCCTAAATCATTATCCATTTCGCTACAAATTTGCAAAAGTGTGTATTCTTACGCGAACCAGCTTCCTACTGCTCATCACAGCATCTATCTCTTCCGCACGTGTTGTTGGTTGATATAAAATGCATTTTAACCCCGCGCACAAAATAGTTTGTGCCGTCGACTAGTGTACCCTTAAGGGACATCCTGACTTCGCGATGGTTTGCATCTATCGGCCAGCCTTGATGCCACAAATATATTGAGTTCTCAAAATATACATTATGGAAAACAGTTAGGAGACTAAAAGAAAATTAGGAATAACATGATTGTAATATAAATCAAAACAGTAATAATAGAACATAACATTAATATTGTATATTAAACAATCAGGGTTGGTTGGTTCCCGTTGCTAAGCAGTGGAGGAGTCCTCATAATAAGGAAGTTATTGATACACAGAATAAATTATATCAATAGGAATCATTTTGATCAATCGTCGTTTTCTTTTGCTGGGGAGACTCTTCATCAATTTGTTTTTTATTAGGTAATATTCTCTATTTAGATGTAGGATGGTACTTCAGATATTCAAGCATACTAAAGAAGTGCTCGAGTATTTCCAAAAAAAAATGTGTATTACCGTGTTTTATATAATGCTGATTGCATGAATGTTTTTATTTCGTTAGTGCAGTGCAAATATGTAGATGTAAGAAATTTGCCAACACCTTTCATTTTGCAAGTAGTCGAGTTTGCTACAAAAAGGGTTAATGAGTTTATTTTTAATCTTCGTCACCACCTAACCTAGTAAAATATATTACTAGTATTAATATTTTCTTTGCATCTAAGTTCTGGCAACATGGCAGCAATACTTTCAAATATAGCAGGCCACACTTCAGTGTTAAAGCTTTGACCACAAGCTGCCCTAGCGCTAGTGTAGTATTCAGTTTTTAGAGACTACCATACCAGCTGAGATGTATGGACTACTGTACCCACTCAAGTACCGCTTCTTGCGTTTCTTTACTATACATCGTCGTATATTAGCATCTCTCGAGAAAAAATCAGCGATACATAGATTTCCCTCGGGCGCACTCGTGCTCGCATCACGTACGATCAATAATAGTGATCATATTATTCAATATTTAAGAAAATGTTCGTCTAGGAAACGTTGGCACAAATTCAGTTGTACATAACAGTCACAATACGAACATATTCGGAAACAAAATTAATAAACCAGTTACTCAACGATCACAAGTCATAACATAATCCCCTTGTCCCGCACTCCAGTTCCGTGATGTGGAAATGTGAAGTAGCTTTATAATGATGCCAACATTATTATGCTACTTCTGTACCAACTTTTATATACCTAACTACTTATTTATTCATTCACTTTACAACAATATTTACATAGTTATCTGACATCCAATACGATAGTGTGGCAATAGTTGTTTTTTAGACTTTGCCCCACACTAGGATGTCTCCTGTATCGTAGGTGCATTTATAAACATATAAATTCAACCCACGACACGCAGCGCAGCAGCAGATCGCTCAACCACTAAGCCAACAGTGTCGTCAATATATATAACAATATATAACACAAATAAATAAACAAAAAATATTTAATTAAAACTAAACACGTACGTTTTGAACTTATTTATATCAACTAGTTACTCAACCGATAAACTCAACTCAAGTATAACAAACGCAAACCATAACGTCTCAGTATTATTTTGAGGTATATCTTGTTTTAGCAACTCGTAACTCAGCTCAAACGAAAATTAATGAAGAACATTTTTACTTAAAAGGTACAAAAAGGTACCTAATACGGTTCAGATCAAATCCACGAACTATTTGTCCGGAAACTCAATATTACGACGGTGTTTAAATATCGCACTATTACTTCCATCTTTGTCGATTTTCCGGAATTAATCCACGGCCCATCGTTCTTGTGTTGATGGTCAGATCGCCCTGTAGCAGATGTGTAGCCATACGTCACTCAGTCGTCGTCAGTTCCTCAAATCACGGCTATTGAGCCAAATGGTGTTGTTTGCCGAGGAACGATATAAAAGAAAATGACGATCGCGGATTATCATTAAGTGCTTTTTTAGCTTTGTATAGAGATAAAGAATCAAATCAGTTAAGATACAGTAGATGGCACGCGCACGATAACACAGAGAAACAATAGAAATTGTATACTAAAGGTATTGCGTTACGGCCTAATCATAAGGGTAAATCAATGGATGTGGAAAGAGTCGGAGTATCCCTGCCGGAGTCTGTATTTCCTGTTAGCTACAACCTGGGAGTCTTTAAGTCAAGAGTGAATAGGTTTCTTCTAGGCAAGCGTGCTTCATCGTCGACCACATCATCGCTTACCATCAGGTAAGATAGTGGTCAAGCCTATCAAAAACATTAAAAAAAAAAAACATAGTGCAAAAGAAATGTATCAGAGCCATAAGTGGAGCAGAGTATTTGGACCATTGCAGGCCATTATTTAAGGACTTAAAAATTCTCCCACTCCCATGTCTGTATATTTTTGAAGTTGTGTCTATTTGTAAAAAAAACCCTAATTTATTTCCATTAAATGAACAAGTCTCCGAAAGGCTGAACAAAATACATTACTAGTGCCTGCTCAGAGATTGCAGTTATACAGTAGAAATGCCAGTTGCATGACAATAAAAATTTATAATAAATTACCACCTACCCTGAGAATGCTACCAATTAATTAGTTTAAATGTAAAATGTTTGCTTGGCTCTTAGACATGTGTTTTAATTCCGTCAATTAATTTTTAAATCATGCATTTTGATATTGTAATTAAAATCTTAATAATGATATTAGTTATACTTTAACATTATTATGAATTCATTAACTTGTAAATGATTTATTTTTTGACATTTTGATAAATGTTTTGACATTATGATTTATTTTTTGATATTATGATTGACATTATACTGAATTTCATAAGTTTATATAATATTCTTATAATGTACCTAGTTTTGATTTGCATGTACCTAACTTATTATTTAATATTTCTACACCAGCAATGATAGTATGTGTGAAACAATGTTAAATGTAACATTTCAATGTGCCATATACTGAGAAATAATTATAATAATTATATTTAATTACTTACCTTTTAACGTCCACTGCTGGGTCACAGGCCTCCTCTCTGTGAAGAGGGAATGGGCCACGCGGGCCCAGTGCGGGTTAGTGGATGTCACAGTCTTCGAATTTTTGGTTCTAGGATATATGGCGGTTTCCTCAGCATGTTTTCCTTCACCTTTTTTAGAGCAGTGGTGATGAAATAATTTACACAAAGTAATGCGCTTGCCTGGGTTCGAACCTCCGAAATGTTAGTCGAAGCCGTTACCACTGGGCCACCACCAAAATATATAAAGTATTTACAAGCTATCTTCTAGTACAGTCTTAAAAGGCACTAAAGGTGTCAGTAAGATTAAAGCTACCTATCGTAAATTGCCAATACCCGGCCCTTTGCCAAGCGCTGTGAAAATGGCAATCCTTTATAAAACGAGAGGGTCCAAAAGCTCGATGATCAAAAAGATTTTCTTGCGGCAATTCTTTGAAGAAAACCTGACAAAATAAAAACCGAACGAAAATGTCAGAGGCTTCCGTAGACAGGTGCGACTAACTATGATACAAATCTAAAAATCCTCTACAGTTAAAACAATTTCTTTAAAATTGTCGCATTATCCCGTCCTCCTGTCTGTGAGAGCCTTAAACCGGCTGAGATTTGAATCCACCCCCAGTATCTTATAAAAACCAGCCAAGTGCGTGTCGGACTTCGCACACTTAGGCTTCCGCACCAAAGATTAGTTAGTAAAATATACGTTATAACAAACATTATCACCAAATTTCAAATGCATAGGTCAATGGGAAGATAAAAAAATGTTCGGAAAAAAACCTGTGAAAGCGACGGGTAGACACGTGAGTGACAGCAATAGGGTTCCGTTTGGACCCTTCGGGTACGGAACCCTAAAATATTACAAATTCACTATAGCTGCTACCCGTGACTTCGCCCGCGTGACTGTCGATATTATCTCGTAGGAACTTACTACGTGGATAAATGTATGTTAAAATCCAGGTTAAAGGATAAAGTATCTGTGTGCCGATATTTATTTAATTCCGTTTCGTAATTTTGGCGTGAAACAGTAAAAAACGTTCCTCCGTTCATACTCACAAACTTTCAGTTTTATAATATTAGCAGGATTTGTATTAAATGTTATCATTATCATTTACATTATTTCACACAGTGAAATTAACTGTAACCAGAATACAAGCATGTGCTGGGATCACACTGTCATATCCTGTATTTAATAACCAATCAAATCAAATTGTCAAATACATTACATTAACCATCGCATTAACCGGATTGATCTCTCATATTTTACGAGCTTATGGCTGGCCATAACGTGTATTGTCAAAGTTTCGTTGTTAAATCTGTAACTGGCGATAACTAGCATTGTTTATGATCAATTTTGGTGTTTCAATTATGTTCCAAAAGTTAAATAAAAGTAAATGATGAGCACTTTGCCCGTTTAGGATATAATATGAAATCAAATCAAATCGTTTTATTAACACAGACAGATACACAGATGTTAGGTAAATTACAGTTGCATTATGTCCTGCCTAGGACATACAATAATTAAGTCAACATGCAAAAAAATCATAGGTATCATATAAAGCAAATCTTACAAAATAAGAATTAGGTAAATGGTGACAGATTGCAGGTACTAATTATTAAGAAAAACTTGTAGTAAGTTTTGTCAATTAAAAAATTACATTATTTACATTTGAATAGTGGCAACTCCTTGGTGTTTAAAATGTCCACAGGTATCCTATTGTCAATATTAGATGCCATTCCGAAAAGACTTTTGCTCAGAAGAGCAGTTCTATGAGTTCTATACTAGATATGTTTAGTACATATCTTTTTGATTTTAGTTCACCGAATAGATTATTATTTATTAAAAAAACTGGCTAAGTGCGAGTCGGACTCGCGCACGAAGGGTTCCGCACCATTATCGCAAAAAACGGCAAAATAATCACGTTTGTTGTATGGGAGCCCCCCTTAATTTATTTTATTTTAATTTAACCATTATTATTTTTTGAAGTGAATATACAACTAAATATTGTGTGAATATTTCAAGCGTTTACCTGTTGCCGTTATTAATGTCGAGCAAAAAACGGAAAAAAACACGTTTTTTGTATGGGAGCCCCCCTTAAATATTAATTTTATTCTGTTTTTAGTATTTGTTGTTATAGCGGCAATAGAAATACATCATCTGTGAAAATTTCAACTGTCTAGCTATCACGGTTCATGAGATACAGCCTGGTGACAGACGGACAGACAGACAGACAGACGGATCGTGAGGTCTCAGTTTTTACCCTTTGGGTACGGAACCCTAAAAATACCGCAACTATACCTTACTATCTATCATCGATATCCAAATCAACCGATTCAAAGATATAGAAGACTTATTGATGAAGTTTTTGAAGTGGAAAAGAATAATGCAACGGTGTGTTCCAGTTTCTAGTCATGGGGAAGAAGAGGCACACTCGAAAGCATATTAGCATCGTCACAGGTGTCAATGAACGGTGCGGCGATAACTGCGATCCATTACCCAGACCATTGGGCTATTTGCGAACCTATTCTACACAAAGTACCTATTAGCACTTATCCAACTAGTTTCGTAAGCTCTTCTCCAAACTATTGCCCTCGACTCCTCGAGTTGGAGACAGTCTCCATTGTTTTCCTTTCATCCACACGGCTACGCTATGTTTTGCCAGACATTGTGCAAACTTTGCTCAAGTTGGGTACTTTTCAACTTATGAGTGGTACAAGAAATGGTTGCGACTTATCTCTATTGTTAGTTTGTCTTCATATTGGAACGTTTTGTAAACGCTTAGTTACTTTCCTATTGATTTTGTAAAACTTGGCGGTAGACGGAGCTGTTTAATACTTTCGGTGGACGTTTAAACTTTACCAGTTTTTTATTATTAAAGTAGGACTTGTGACTGTAAAAGCTGAACATTAAGATTTACAAAACAGTATTACTATGTATAAGATAATTTTACATGGCTTTTTTATTGTTTTTATATGGTATACATAATAAAGTGTTTTCTATTCTATTCTATTCTATTCTATGCATAACTCTGCTCTGATAATTTTACTATACATAGTTGTAATACATAACCGTGCTATGTAAAAAAGTAAAAACATTTTTAAAAAGCTGTAGAACTTTGAGAATCTTTTACCGTGAGCGTTACTTACGTGGTGTTGCAATAAAATTAAATTGTCGGTTTCCGAATTGAAAATTTGGAGTAAATATCTAATCAAATCCTACGGTTTTTTGTACGGTTTTGTTGTTTTACGGGTTAGAGATAGACAAATTCAAATTCAAATTCAAATGTTTATTGCTCAACACAGTACATAATTATACAATTCCAGGTGTCAAGTGAATGCGCAGTCCACTGTATTGTACCAATTCAGGCATGCAAAAATTATCATTAAATTATACAATTTCATGACTTCCAATTAATTCTCTTCCAAAAATACCCTGTACAATGTCAATATTTCCAACAAATACCCTGTATAATGTCATAAACTCAAAAATTAGTACCCCATACCTACAATATCATAAAATCAAATTAATACATTATACAATGTCATAAAACAAATGAATAAGTAAGTTATGTCACAGATTCAAATCAATAAGTACAATAAGTAATGTCAGAGTATACTATTTCATAATAATTAAGTGGATTATTATAATATTCAATAAAATTTAGTCAAAACATTTGTCATTTAGGAATTCATTCATTGTGTAATATACTTTCTGTATCAGTAATTCTTTGAGTTTGTATTTAAATGTAGTTAGTCTTTCAATATTTTTAATACAGTCTGGTAATTTATTATAAATTTTAACACCCATACCAAATATACTGGATTGAAACTTAACTGTTCTGCATTTAACTGACCTAAGTTCATTTTTATGTCTTGTACTTCTCATTGTTTCGAAATTACTGATATCGCGTTTTGTGATTGATGCTGCTTCCAAGATATAAATTGACGTTAGGGTTAAGATTTTTAACCTTCTGAAGTGCTCTCTGCATGAATCGGTTTGTTTAAGCCCACAAATGCTTCTGATGCATTTTTTTTGGGCTTTGAATGCAAATTCTCTGTTAGTAGAGTTACCCCAGCACAAAATACCATACTTAAGTGCAGAACCTACATATGCATGATAAACATTTAGCAGTACGCCTTCATTAACGACTTTCCGAAGTACGTAGAGAGCATATGAAAACTGGTTAAGTTTTTTACATACTTCATCCACATGCAATTTCCAATTTAGTTCCGAGTCAATATGGATCCCCAGAAACTTTGTGTTATTGACCTGTTTTATTGTTTTGCCTTTATAGTTTAGATTGATTTTATTTGACTTCGTATTTTTATTAGTGAAGGTCATATAATTTGTTTTGTCAATGTTTATTTTTAAATTATTCACTGTCAACCAGTTTATAATATTCTCTAGGGATTTATTCACCTGTATTTCAAAACCTTCTTGACCACTATCAGCAAAAATAGCCGTGCTATCATCGGCAAATAATATAATTTCCTGGTCTATAGACCTTGGTAGGTCATTAATGTATATAATGAACAAAAGAGGTCCAAGGATACTCCCCTGGGGAACTCCAAATTTAACAAGTTTAGGGTCTGACATATATATATGTTCAAATTTTGTGTCTTTATGTAGTCTCGTTATTTGAGTAATTTGAAACCTATTTGATAAATATGATTTAATAAGATTTAAGGCATTCCCTCTTATCCCATATCTCTCTAATTTGTTTAGTAGGATATTATGATCCACATAATCAAACGCTTTAGTCATATCCATAAAAATAGCTGTTATTTTTTGCTTATTGTCTAATCCTGTCATTACTTTCTTAAGAAATGACAAGTTAAAGAAAGCATCGCTGGTGGATCTTCCTTTACGAAAACCAAATTGTTCATTAGTAAATAAGTTATTCACCTCAAAGTAGTTGTATAAATTGTTATATATAACCCTTTCGAAATTTTTTGCCATCACTGGTATTAACGCAATGGGTCTGGTAAAAACGCATATCCTCCCTATCTTCTTTTTTAAATAATAGATTTATAATAGTTGTTTTTAGTTTTGAAGGAAAAACTCCACCTTCTAGACATTGATTGATAATGTTACTAATGACTGGAGCTATGTATCTAGATACTCGTTTTATTATTCTTGTACTTATTTCGTCATATCCTGTACTATTAGTGTTGTTTAGTCCTTTTATAATTTGATCTATTTCGTATGGAATTGTTGGTTTTAAAAAATGGAATTGGAATTTTTATTAAGGGTTGTTGTTTTTGTAACTGAACCTTTGGAGATAGACTGTATGTCATCAACGAAGTAGTTGTTGAATGATTGTGCTATTTCCTTTGGCCGTGTAATGAGTTGGTCATGTACTCTTATTTGCTTTATATTTTCTTTTGGAGTTACTGTTTTATAATTATTTACTATTTTCCATATAGCCTTTCCCTTGTTTGTAGATGAATTAATATAATAATTATTTTGGGCTTTTTGGGTTTTTTTAATTATAATCCTGAGCCTTTTTGAATAGTCTTTAAATTTTGTTTTATCATTTGGATTCGAAGTTAGCCTATACTTCCATAATAATTGGCGTTTGCGTTTCGAACATATCCGTATACCCTTACTTAACCATGCGGGCTTCTTGGCAATCGGTATTTTTACGCGTATTTCAGGGAAACATAAGTCATAAAATAGTTTAAATAAACTATGAAATGTGTCAAAGCTTTTTTCAGGGTCATCAAAAGTGTAACATTCAGCAAAGCTGAGATTTTTAATGCATTCTATAAATTTTAATATGTTTCCTTCAGAATAGTCACGTTTGGTTTTAAAACAGTGTGTTATGTAGTAACTTTTCTTCACTGGACAAGTCAAAAATTGCGCTGTATGGTCAGAGAGTGAAAGTTCCAGTACTTTAGTTTTTGAACCTCTAATATTATGTGCTATATTATCAATACAAGTCATGCTTTTCAGTCTAGTGGGTTCATTTATTGTTAATGTCAGGTTAAAGCTTGATAATAATTGTTCAAATTGTCTGGATATATTGTTTTCGTCAAATCTCTTAATATTAAAGTCACCACATACTATAATTTTTTTGTTTGTGTATGCTAATCTACTTAATGATTCTGTTAGTCTAGAAAAAAATTGATCTATACAGTCACGTCTATTATTAGGTGGTCTATAAATGCACAATATTACAATTTTGTGGTCCGTCAGCTCGATCCCACTACATTCGAAAATATTTTTGATACTCAAACCTCTGGCTTCTGAAATAACTTTAAATCTGTGGTTCGACCTGATCATTATACACGACCCCCCATTCCGAAGTTTACGTGAGAAAAAATCTCCTAATATATAATTTTGTAATTTAAGTATTTTAGTATCTTCTGCGGTTATATTATGTTCGGTAATGCATAAAATGTCAACAGGATTTTTGTTAGTGTTTTCACATAATGAATACAAGTGTACATTTAGCTCATCTAATTTAGTAATCAAACCATTTATATTTTGCAAACATTTTATATTTTACAAAAATGCTTAACCCAAAATTCTAACCACAAAATTACTTGATACCTCAAATCAACTCACCAACCCGCACTGGGTCCGCGTGGTGGATTGAGGCCCATTCCCTCTCTCACACAGAGGAGGCCTGTGTCCCATTAGTTAGAATATTAATAGGCTGTTTATGATGATGATGATGATGACATCAACTCTACAGAATTCGACTTCAAACTTATATTAATATCGCAGCAATAGTTGTGCAATGTAAACTATGCATTGTGTACAATATGCTTTTAACATGCAAACTGTTTAGCAAGATGTCACGCAGATAATGCACTTCAAGTGCAGGACTTACACAAATAGTTTAGTTAAGTAGTCATGGCAGTCAATCTTTAAACAAGGAAAACTAAACAAGCACAAAAAAAAAGATTTAATTTGTGAATTTTGAACTCCTTAAATAATAGCCTGTTCTCTTCTGAAGAAGTTAATACATACCTATTGTTTTCTGTTACAGAGAAGATAGCATTGCTGCCTTTCAGTTTGAATGACTGGTATTGGTAATAGTTGTTAAAATAACGCATGAGTCTATGGTATAAATATCCCCTGGGTAATCACTTTACACCAGCCTAACTAAAATAGGTGTTTGTACTCTACGTACAACATATACCCGACCTATAACCCTGTTTAATAAAATTAAACAATGTTTTGAAACTGAAATAAGTATCTAACGGAAACAAACTCCAGCTGAAAACACTTTCATATTTCAAAGCTTATGAAAGTGAAAAAATATAATTGCTTGTTAGAAGTTTGTCGTTTTGAGCACCAGCCGAGCGAGCACGGCCTACTATGACAGGCTTGAGTCACACATTTTTATCACAGTTTGGGAACAAAAACCGTGATAAATGCGTGACTCAAGCCTGTCACAGAGGCCGAGCTCGCCCGGCTGTATGACGGTGCCTGGGTGGATAAAATAACTGGGCCTAGAAATATTTTGTGTTGCAAAGCAATTTTGTTGGATTTATATGTAAGCTATGACGTATGTAGTATTGAGGAATTATGTAATCAGGCAACACTGTAGTTTAAAAGATGTAATGACAAAAATTTAAAAGAATACGACTAGTTGGTTTGTTTATATTGGGCGGATGACTGAAAGGCGACCTACAAGGGGTACATGGGTGGAAACGCCGCGCGCCGCGAGATACTCACGCTCTTTGCCCCTGGGGGTAGGTAGAAACTACAGAAGCCCACCTGCTAATCCTAACATACTTCCAAATTCCAAGACAAAGCCTTATTTTGTACCTGCCTCATAACGTTAAACAATGTCTCTGTGGCCATTACTAACAAACGTTTCTTTAAAACTCAGTTAAGATAATGTTTATAATTTTATTTCAATCATGTGCCATTTTACCATTTATATAGAGGCAAATCGGATATTTAAAACGTCAGTTATCTCACGTGTCATTGAATTGGAATTCATCGGCTGTCGCGCGCTGAACAGAATCGTTTTACATGACATTAGAATGTCAGATCAGCTGATATTACCGTGCTTGAGGAGTACAGAAGTACTTACTCGAGATAACTTGAACACATTTCAAGGAAAGTTTTATGAATTGGGTTAAGAATATCAAATTGAAGGTTTAATTTTCTGGTGTTCAGGCGATGAAAGTGAATGAAAACGTGGCATCTTATTTGTTTCTTATTTTTTATAGATTTAATAAATTATTTTAATATTGTTAGACATAATTTCATGGATTTGCTATTAATAAATCAGCTAACCAAATGGACGTGGGTCAAGTATCTAGCTATTTTTTATCTATTTTTGGTGACTTCTAAAATAAGGTCTTGTATGGCTCGTACCGATTCGTTAAGCGTGGGTGTTACAAATATTTTTTTTCTAGTTTGTTTAGGAAAGTACATGTAATTATCAAAATGAATTGTTTCAAAGCCAAAATTTTGTGTAGGCGTTTATATTCGTGCCGCCCACTCACTTTCTGATTTGAGAGGTATACAGAACTCTAGGCTTCTGAAATTACGAATATTTTATTAAAATATCTATTATTTCAGAATTTGCGGGGGCGTCTATCCGTTCGTCCCACGCAGGCTTGTGTTCTGGGGATGAACAGGGCTGGAGGCCTACTTCCCTGCTGTAACATGGTACTGTGGTACAAACACCCACGCTACGCCCACGATGTGACTCCTGAGAGAGATAAGCAGTTGTCAGTGTTTACTTTAATCATAAAAAATCAAAATCGCAAATTTTAATCGATTGTGATCCCTAAGAATACAGTTTCCGTTATAATTTCAAGATTTTTGCCGTCAAGATTTAAATTTAGGTCACGTTGAGGCACATTTGGTAAAGAGAACTTTAGACATTTTGTTTTTTTCGCATTCAGTAAAAGATTGTTAGCTGCGAACCACTTTGAGAGAACAAAAATTGTGTCGGTATCCGCGCAGTGTAGTACAGCTCCCAGTATATACGTATTTTAAAATATAATAATGGCCCAGAAGGCCCTTGAAAGCATAGTGCGCGAGCTACATAAAGTAGTTAGTGATCTCGCTACAAAAATAAGTGTTCTCGAGTGCAAAATAGATGAGCAAACTGCTATTATAGTTAAGCAAGACGAATCGTTGAAATTGTTAACGTTAGCTGTTGAGGGTACACCGAAATCAGTCCCTCCGAAACTATTGGACATCGACGGCGGTCAAGACCATCCAGCGATTTCAGCGACTACGCAGCGTCCCTTGCGTCAGGTGCGACTTAATTCTAGCGCTAAGACCAAAAGTGGATACGCAGCCGCTGCAAAAAAGTCAGCATTTGCAAAACCAAGGACTGATGGTAACGTAGGGGAGACAAATAACTTGCCGAAGATACCCACGGTGACAGCTACGAGTGCTAAGCCCAATCTACCCACAAAAGCAATTTTATCATCGTTGGAGTGTCGGGCCACAAATTCAGCGGAAACGCGCACGGTTGACACAAGAGATAATCATGAAAACATTACCTCCGATGAAGGATGGCAACCGGCGCGCAAAGCACGTAATTCTAAACGGCGAGTGGTCACTGGCAGCGGAAAAGAGGATGACGAGCTTAAAATTGTAGAAAAGCTTAAATACTTGCAGGCTTGGTCTTTTAAGCCAGAGACGACGGAGCAAAACGTGCTCACATATTTGAACAAGCTTCAAGATTGTGTAGTTTTTCGGGGCATGCTGAATAATCCACAAATATTAGAATCGTTGGGATTGCTCGTTCCAAACAGGAGGCTACGGTTAGGACCTAGGGAGGGGCTTTTTAAAGTCCCGGCAACCCGTACAAATTTATTAAAGTTTGCACCAGTGATTCGTGCAGTAGGAATACTTAATAGCATCTCTTTGCGTTTGGACATATTCTCTTGCTCTTTGGCGGAATTCCAGAGGGTGACACTTAGTGTGTTGTCCACTGTGTAACTTGTGCTTCTACCCAGACCCGTTACTTGGGACTGCTATTAGCAATTTATGACTACTTTTGTTAGCTTGGGTCTTACCTGTTAAAACAAATGTATGTGTTAATAAATAAATAAATAAATAAAAATAAATAAAAATAAAAAAAACAATTAGACTTTCGTTGACATGTAAGACATCCGTATCTTTCCTATCTATTTTAAAAATTAGCGAAGTATCATCAGCAAATAGAATTATTTCCGATAATTTGGCCATCATAAAAGGGAGATCATTAATGTAAAAAAAGAAAAAGGAAAGGGCCGAGAATTGAACCTTGGGGCACGCCCATCTTGACTAGAGACCCTCGCCCCATTAACATTTACTTTTTGCTGTCTGATAAATAGGAAAGCACAAGATTAGCAGCTTATCCTAATTCCGTAGTGTTGTAATTTACAGATCAGTGTGTCGGGTCGACGCAGTCGAACGCTTTTGAGACATCACAGAAAATGCCAATGGCTTCCTGGGACTTCTTCCAAGATTCCATGATGTGGATGATGAGTTTTACTCCCGCGTCCGTTGTCGACCTACCTTTTGTGAAGCCAAACTGCTGACTATGCTGAATCCTATTTAAATTGAACTGAGACAGCATCTTTTCCAGCATGATTTTTTCATAGATTTTACTCAATGCTGGAACCACGGATATAGGTCTATAATTAGAGGGATCACTCTTACAGCCTGATTTAAATCTGTAATCTCAAATCACATTTGACAAGAAATTATATGATCGTAGATGTAGTTTATCGATCGGCACGAACGTTTTGTTTAGCAACATGTAATGCCCAAGCATGCTGCCCAGGGATTTGAAGCAGTTGTTCAATTTATTTGTTTGCTACATACACCTATATCTATACAAACATGATCTGTGGCAGACCTATTAGCCGGATCATCTGCACCCAGTCAAAACAATTAGTTAATTAACAAGTTACACCAACAGAACGCACAACCAGGCGTAAATCTCACAACGAGAACACAACCAGGCGTAGAACAGAAGTCACACTCTTAACAATACACGATGAAGACAATAATAATAAAAAAAAAAATTTTTTAGAGTTCCGTACCCAAAGGGTAAAAACGGGACCCTATTACTAAGACTCCGCGGTCTGTCTGTCTGTCTGTCACCAGGCTGTATCTCATGAACCGTGATAGCTAGACAGTTGAAATTTTTACAGATGATGTATTTATGTTGCCGCTATAACAACAAATAATAAAAACCGGCCAAGAGCGAGTCAGACTCGCGCACGAAGGGTTCCGTACCATTATCGCAGAAAACTGCATAAAAAATCACGTTTGTTGTATTTGTTGTTATAGCGGCTAAAGAAATACATCATCTGTGAAAATTTCAGCTGTCTAGCTATCACGGTTCGTTAGATACAGCCTGGTGACAGACGGACAGACAGACAGACAGACAGACAGACGGATCGCGGAGTCTTAGTAATAGGGTCTCGTTTTTACCCTTTGGGTACGGAACCCTAAAAATCGAATAAAATAAATATTTAAGTGGTGGCGTTTTTTGCGATAATGGTAGGGTTCCTTACCATTATCGCAAAAATTTCATCAAATTCGTGCGCGATTCCGACTTGCTCTTGGCCGGTATTGGCCTCTAGTTGTCTATAGTTCGTTGGCAGTAAATCTTTGTTTATTTTTATAATAATAATATGATGTCATAAATAAATATCATATCGTAGGATTCTTTTTTTTCCTCTAATAGTGATTTGGTAACTTGGGTATTTCCATTTCAATGTGGAAATATCCTTATGATTTTCAACAATATAACTGATTGTGTACGACACATGTCTCGGCTTCGCGCGCGAAATCACCCCCCGAGACCACGACGCGTTGTCGCGGCACGGTACCTCGATCGCAGGTCTCACGTTCTCGCACATTTACGGCCACACACAGATACATGATACTTCAATTACCTATTGTGCGGCGCCGGCGGCCAGTAGTTATAAATGTTCTAACGATCCAAAAATCAAAATAAAAACACTCAAAATGGAAAATATTACTGAGGCTCTAGCTAGACAACGTGTCATTCTATTAAAGATGGCGATTGTCGAAATGCCGCAATGTAAGGGATTGATCATGTGACATTTCAAGAGCGTTTGACAATCCCATTAAATTTTGACATTTTGTCAATCGATATCGCGACGGTTTCGTTAATAGAATGTCACTTTTGTCTGGAGCCTTGGACCTCTGATATTAATAAAATATTTACCTAATTTGAATGTAGACCACGTTTTTTATTGAAACTAAACCTAATTATAATAGGTACGTGTACAAACAATGTCGCTACCCAGGTAACACGATTGTGCGAACTGTGTGTGGTGATCACTAATTGCCTCGTCCATTATGTTCTGCTGATTGTATGTGCCGTGTTTTACATTATTGAGCTAGTTTCAATCACACCAACGCGTGTCCAATTGACACCGATAGACACTGTCCATGTTGATTGAATACACGTAAAATGTTGCTTTAAATATTTTGAGAGAAACAATACACAATTATGTTTATAACATAGCGTTTTATTAAAGGCAATCTACACAAAGCAAATAGCTTTAATACCAATTTATGTATTAGCGAGTGATGATAAGCTTGAATCCGACCACCTACACAAACAAAACAGAGCGAAACGAAAACAGATACGCAGCTAAAAATCCAATCTATCAACTGACGAATCTCGGCCGACGCCCGACGCCCGAAGCCCGCCACCCGCGAGCAAATCTAATAAATAATAATGTAAACGTTGTATAATATACGAGGTGCGAGAAATAACGTAAAACGTTAAATATTTACGAGTGCTCGCCGCGGTGTGAGCGGCGTCCGCCATCGATCACCGCTCACCGCCACCGGCCACTCGCCACCCAATTTATAGTTTATAATGAGTTTAAACAGAACTAGTGATGTGCCTCATGTACCCGGTCACACTAGTGATGTATCGTCGCACTAGTGCTGTGATTAATGATAGGCTCGTGTTTGATCACTATCTCACCTGATGATAAGCGATGATGTGGTCGAGGCTTGTCTACAAGTAACCTATTCACCTTTGCTTAAAATACCCCTAGTTTATACAACTTTCAGGAAACACAGACTCTAGCAGAGTATTCCACCCCTTAGCCATATGCTTAATGAAAGTATTCCCAAAAAGTGCGTATGGGTGGGATGTCCACCATGTACCGATGGCGCATCGCTGTACGTCTTGTAATCCTATGATGGAACGGGCTGGGTGCAGTATGATTCACGTCACCTACCGAGATTGTGTTTGTTCAACACGTGTGTGTTTGTAATCTCATAGATATACGGCTCCTTTTTATTCCACATGAAATTGGTTTTGAATTTATCAGCTTTGCATTTTATTTGCTTTCGAGTTGTTTGTTTGATAATAAAAAGTTTTTTTTATTTAGTTAGTGTAATTATGTATTGAAATTGATTTACTTGTAAAATGTTGAAGTAAACATAAATGTTCCAAAGGCAACAAGCCTTTGGAACATTGAAATAGATAGATAGAAAAGAGTTTAATTAACTAAAGATTTGATTTGAAGAAAATGAGTTTAAAAAAACGCTTGATTATAAATAAAATCACTGCTCTATAACAGTAGTGAGGACAGACATTACGCATACGAGGAATGACCTATGTATGTATTGAAATGTAGAAGATATTTCCATACACACTTTGTCAGGCAGACTGATTGTCCATTAATATAGATATTATGTTGTTATTATTAAGTAAACAAAAAAACTCCACCTTCTGTTATGTTGACACATTTTGGCACCCGCATAATAGTATTAATATGGATACTTATTTAACAAATAAGGACAAACAGAGTGCTCGCAAATATTATCTCGGAGACGTACAAACTAAAAGCAAAGTACTCCCAGCTAATTCTATTTGCTACTTAATTACTGCTTGCAAACTAAAACATTACTGTCTCACTCACAGAAGAATAGAATAAAATTTTCTCGAAACCTTAATCTATCTAGGGATACCTGAGGTAAATGAAGCAGGTACTGGAAAATTCAAATACCTAATACTAAAAGTTAACTGGCAATTAACTTTTACTGTCGACTGTGATTGTGGCGGTTAACGTTTCAGCTTTTCTTTTTCGACTTTTCCATTTCCAAATCCCGTCAGGGAAAACTAAACCAAACACGATGTCCGCATTCACATTTTTACAAACACATACAATCTACCAGCTGCATCGTTTACCGCTATAAAAACCGCTGCCAAATACCGGCCATTGGGGACTGCCGTCGTCCAGCCAATAGGAATATACAGTTGGCAGTGTACCAAGACCGTATGTCCGTTCTCTATGCATCATAAAGCCGGACAAACTGCCGCTAATTTGCCGTCACGTCCGACCTGACCTGTATTATTAAAGCAATTTGCTGGCACTGACGATAATGTTCATTAGTTTGCCGCCACTGCCACTCCATGCTGAGTGCATTAAGACCGGGCTTCGTATAAGCAGCAATGTATGTAGCACTCAAAGCGAAAATTTTGTTCTGTGCGAAACTTCATTACAATGTTTATGCACCTCGTAACCAACTCTCTTTTATTACTAGCCAGGTATATTGTTAACGATCCAACTGTATTTCAGAGTGATAGAACTTACTTTTCGATGGTTCCAATAATGATGTTCAAATACAAAATTATATTCTTATAGGCGTTAAATATGAAGTGTGTAATGCTATGTCCATGTGTAATGTTATGTGCATTTGAAGATGAAGTTAACTTTGAAAACTATTAGCTCTATAATGTTATTAATAAATAGGTTAAAATATAAAGTAACGTAGGAAGAAGGTAATAATAGTACATTTCGTGTCGAGCATAAAAAGTCGAGAAGACGACACGAGCGATTTAGTCGAAAGATACATGCGAGTATTAAAATAAAGCCTTTTTATGCGAAACACGAACTATTCTTTTTCCACTACCTGATGAGCTTACTTAATTAAATGAAAATAAGTTCTAACAACATTTTTTTAGAAACGTTCAGACTAAAATCCACAGACTATATACACACAATCAACGTGCGCTTTATCCAGAGGTAACAGTTTCAGTATCATTCTGCCAGTTACATAAGATTATCAAAACCATACAAAAGTCATTTCGTAACTGTTATTATGTAATTTTGTTTTTTTTTAATTTTTATTTTATAATGTTGTGTCTAAATGTTTATATTTCGAAATTTCTTTGGCAATGTGTTACATAATAGACAAAGTAGTCTAAAAAGTTATTTTGGTGTATAAGAGACATTTTATTGCCTGCCCTAGACGAACGATGCAGTTGTGTCAGGTCGTCAGTCGTCACCGACTCATATAGGACGATGTTCACAGGACAAAAAAAAACTATGGCTTATATTTGTTCTACATTTTTGGATGCTTTTATTTGCGTATTTTAAAGGCAACATAAAAAAAATGCAATTTAAAAACATATTCTACCTACTTACGTAGACATAGCTTAAACATCCCTAAAGCCTAACTCACACCTGACAGCGTAATTACATTATAAAGCTGATTCTCAGAAGCACAAAACAGGGCGCGACATAATATCCAGCGGTGTAATTACCGCGCGAATCAGTCGCGCCTTTGTCCGGTAATAGGACGCTGCGAAGCTGCTAATAGGGGCGAGCGTTCGCGAGTGTGCGCGTCGACGCACGACTGCTTTAGTCTGTCGCGCGATAAATTGATGCGCTCGGTGTGATGTGGACCGGCAGGCTTATTAAGTATCATGCAAGAGAGGTCAGATCCTATTCGTGATTGAACTTATTAAAATCGTCATGTGTTTTGCTTTGGCTATAAATGATTTTCATGGTATTTGGAGGTAAAAAGAGATAAAAAAATAGAACAAAAAAAGCAAACCGACTTCTAAAACACTACAAAGCGAAAATTACTATCTTTTCCGAATCGGTGTCGAAAAACGGAAAACAATAGGTACCAAAGACATCCACTTCGAATAAAAAGAAAGTTATTTTTCGCTTTGTAGTGTTTTGTTTAGGAAATCGGTTTCTTTTTTTGTTAAAAAGTTTTTAGACATTATTATCTTAGCGTACCGCAAAACATTCAGCTACTTACTCATCATCTTCCTGCCCTTGTCCCATGTTACTTGGGGTCGGCGCAACACGTTTTCTTCTTCCATACCGCCCTGTCCGCCGTCACGCTATCACTGACTCCCTTTTCTTTCATATCACTCCTCACACAGTCCATCCATCTTTTCTTTGGCCGTCCCCTCCCTCTCCATCCATCCAAATTTATATTCAGCTACTTACTCGTAGTTATAATATGGCCAAGAATATGGACTAAATATAGAATTAAATACGCGACGCGTACGGAATGGTGCTCAGTGAATTTAATTATCTACTTAGAGTTAATTATGCTCTTCTTCTCAGCAATTGAATCATTGAATATAGTGCCATAATTAGATCGAATACATTTCGGGACCTACTTGAGTTTTTAATTTTACCTCATATTGTTTCACCTCTTACCTACATTATTTGTGAGTTACTTGGAAAATACTAGCTGAAATAATGCTAAAGAATCATATTTTCTTTTTAAAGTTCTCAGTGCAACCTGCTTCGTTGATTTAGTCGTCGAAAGAGCTAGGACTGAGGTCCTGGGTCGGGCAAAGTTATTTGGTTTTCCACCGGAAATTTTGAGTTGCAATCCAGAGTCTGTATTTGTGCTGTTGATGGCAATTTTTCTGCTCCCTATGTGACTAAAACATAATTATTGACAAAATGTACTTACTGGGTCACTTATCTGCCTAATCCTTCAGCGAATACAGGCGTCAATCCTATTTCGATCCACCAGTTGTTCAGTCTCGCTCTTTGCATCATTCTTTGTATTGTTTATATTTTCATACCGCCCCGAGTTCTCTATAACTCCGCTTTGCTGCCATTAAAAACGTAGTTCCGGGTACTCCAATCACATATCGTATACATTGGCAATACATATAAAACGAATGCTCTTGTATCAGCAATTCATTGCAGCGGCAGCGCGATGAGCCCGGTGCGGGAGATTTGTGGGTCAGTCCGAACATTTGTGGGTCGGGCGACGATATTGGCGGGTTGAATCCAGGATATTTGCGGTGCGGCCCTGCAACCACGTGGAAATTGAAATATTCATCGTAAGCGACGCGCGCCCGATGCGGCACGATGTTGCCACTGTTGCCAGATGTGTCAGTGTTGCCATATGTACCAGTGATGCGGTGTGCGGTGTGTAGTGCACTCCATAAATTTTGCCGGTCGAAGAAGATTGTACAAGCTGTGACTTATTGGCGGAGTGAAGGCGATAAACTATTTTAAAAGCGAATACATTTCAACCGTTAAAGTTTTATTGAGATGCAATATGTGTGTGTTTCTCTTTGCGTTATACTTTATATATCTACCTTAAAGTTTTCACGTTCTTTCGACGAATGGCTGGAGTGTGGTCGGGCTCTTTATGTATTTGAGTCTATCATAAGCTTTAATGTAAATTTTACTATATTTCCAAGCCCCCGTCGCTTTACATAAACCTTTTCTATCTCGTGACCTAATAGCACCACCTATTACATGATATCATCCACATAAAACGGAATCATACAATCATAACGTAATGATAATATTTCCGTGCGTCCCTAAATCCGTCTCCTTTGTGTCGGCTGCCCCTGGATGTCCGGACCTCAATCATGGCCGGTCTTAGGGGCTCTCATTTGTTCGGAACCCAAATGTGAACCCCGAACAAGGTAACGGAGGATATATCTTATGACTTACGGGAGCAAAAGGTCTAACATTTATAATAATAGGAGCCACTAGGTTAAAGGAGGTTAAGTTAAGTAGCTTACTAAACATAATGACGCTAAAAGCTCCCAGTTCTTACTTCAGATAATTCGTAGTCCAGAGAGACTTAATCCAGATTGTGGATTCAGACTAATTGATGCCAACCATTCTGCACTCAGAGCTTTTCATTTAGCAAACAATAATGTATATAGGTACCTAGTTGCACTAATTAAGGTACACAAAGTCTTGTGTATCTGAGAATAGTTTTTGCCTGCAATTTTGTTCCCGTAGTTTTTTCTCGCAGGAACACCGAAAAAACCTGGAACAAAAATTAGTCTATCACATCCAACGCTATGTAGCTTTATATCAGTGACAGCATTTTTGTAACCGGTACTGCTATTTCATAATACAAACTCACCGTGAAAGCTTAGGTGAACTTAAGATGTAGTGAGCTGTGAATTCATCCAATCATGATAGAATGCAGTTCACATCAAGCTCACTCCAACTAATTTTCATGGCGAGGTGTTTATAGAATATATCGGTTGAACTTCAAGAGACTACCTCTGTCTATTAAAAAAAAACTGATCTCTTTATAAAATTTGTTTGTCAAATACCTTTCAGAATGAGTCTTTCAACCTAATTAAACAGCTGAGAAGTTCTAAAGTCCCTTTCTAATCACCTTATTTCTATTTGTTCGTAGAGGGAAAGGCCTATTTTAATAGGCTTGGCCTTCAAGACGATTACTATTTAGGTTCAACTGTGAAGCATCCGTCACGTCTAGCCAGGTAGACCTAGCCACCGTCTAGCCACTAGACAGAAATTAATGGCTCCTTAGTCCACCACAAACTACACAATACACGATATTTATCCTAATTTGTAGCGAAATATTTGCAGACAACACATATCACTTGAGATATGAGGAGGATCTTTTGTGAGATTGGTCAGGAATGAGTTGGGCTATCCAGCTTTTGGGCAAGATTAATAATAATATTTGGGCACTTATGTATTATGAGATTTGGTAACATTTTTGGTGCAAAGAATGTATTGTTGGTTCTTATTTTCATGCTATATAGTATCTGCGGCACGAGGTTACTTTTATGATTTTGCCGCAGACGTGTTAGTGTAGATACCTAAATGGAAGTTATTAAATAGACACGTGATACTATTGCTAAGGCCTGTAACTGTATCCAAAGTCAAAAAAATTATATAAAATAATTGGTCTAGTTTTCAACCTACAGTATTTTAGCATTAGCCCTCGACGGAAAAAGTAGAGTGTTATAAGTTCGATGTGTGTTATACGTACCTGAGTGTCTATGCGTCTGGCTGTGGCATCATAACTCCTTAACGGATAAACCGATTTTGATTTAGTTTTTTTAGCTTGAAATGTGTTTGTCAAGGGTGTTCTTAGCTATATTTGATTTAAATCGTTGTCGTTCAAAAGTTACGCGCAGTTTACTCTTTGAATCGGGTTTTTTTTGCAAGATATTGTGCCATAATTAAGTGTTTCGATAGATTGCAAATTGTCGATCAAAGTGTGTCTACTACCAGACATATAAAATGTAGTTAAAAACGCACTTAATAAAAAAAAATACCCCCGACACAAAAACCTCTAAAAAGTAAAAAAAAAGAAATCCTCATATTCGCTCCGGGGAAGTGCTAAATAAACTAAAATAATAAATACTTAACTGCTGTTAACTTTGTTGGACTTTTTTTACTTACTATTTTTTACATGAAAATTTAGTGAAATACCGTTTATATACATAATTCACCTACTGTGCCTTTTGACTGCCCTAAATTGGCTAATTAATGCACTATTACGACCACAGTGGGCCATTATCAGCCATCAAATAGACTAACCACAAAGTATCGGTTGGTCCGCCCGGGCGACAATTTTCCGCATCGGATAATTAGGTGCCCAATGTTCCCACCATTTGGCTCTTGTGTTTGGAATTGCACAGAGAGGTGGTTAGCTGTAACTAGTGCACAATAGTGACCGTAGTTGTTTTGCAAATATTAAGTAGATTTGACATGTGACTTTTTGTGAATTCAAGGCAATCTTTGAGCGGTTGAAAATACTCAAGAATATGTAAACTTTCATGATCACAGCGGAAACCGATAGAATAAAATCACCTATTTCCTACGTTGTCTCAAGTTATGCGAACACGTAGGAACTGAATAGCTTTTATCTTATCATATTTCAGAGTTGATCCCTACAAGTGGTTCATGAGTACTTTCACCCTCTGAAATATTTCTTTTGAAGTAAATTCACTCATTATAATCAAAATGTCGTGGAGGCCCAGTGGCTAAGATCTCGCATCTCGTGCTTGAGTTCGTGGGTTCAAACCCGGGCAAGAAACAATGTGACTTTTTAAAACACATATGTACTTTCTAAGCCTATCTTGGACATCACAGCCAACGGTGAAGGAAAACATCGTGAGGAAACCTTGACTTATACAGTTAATGTAAGTCAGAAATAGCAAAGTCAGTGGCCTGTGGGATTCCCAGAGGCGGCTTAATTAACTCCGACACCGGAGGTGGCTACATCCTAACATGAAAATTAAGAAAGACTCATTAAAATCTAAACAAAGGATAATATAATTAGACGATTAACTTATTAACGTATTCCTATTTAATAACAAAGAGGATTTGTTTAACTTGTTGAAAACCTTGCTAAACCATAATTTGACACAAGTACACCTTTTTACGCAACATTCCTTTCCACTAACTACTAGTCATATATCGCGGCGTTGCCCCGACAATGGCCCAGCGTGGCGCGCCAACATCCACGACACCACTTATATCCGTCACAATGGACACAATACACTGATATATTCCTGCTTTGTGCTGCTGTATCTCGATCATCTCAGATAATTCTGAGTGACAGAATGAATGGTTTAGGTATTGGATTGTTTGTTTGTGTTTTTGGGGTCACTTTACTTGGTTTTGCAATTTCTGATAAGAGAAAATTCTTATAGAGTTGTAAAAATCATACCAGTCCCACGGGTTCCCATTGAAAAATGCCATAGCCAGTAACATCGCCGTGATCAAAAACGAAAATGAAGGCCACTTTACACTAATTTTAATTTCGATGAATTATAAATTGAATTATCTATAGAACAATTTTTGCTTCTGCCTCTCTTCGGCTTTCATTTTACTTTCGCCACTGAATTTAAAAAAAAATGTATTAATAAATATAGAATATTAAGAAAAATATATAGAAAAAATAGAGACATAAAAAGATATATATAGAATTTAATATTATTTAAATCACACAAATCAAGCTGGTGAAGGTTGCCGGGATCCGCTGGTTGCAAGACGCACGGAACCGGTCAATGTGGCAACGCTTGGGGAGGTCTATGTCCAGAAGTGGACGTCTTTCGGCTGATATGATGATGATGATGTAAAGCAAGCTACTATCGCTTATTTTCAGTCGTCTCTTTGGTCCTTTTTTTAAAAGTTAAACCACAGGGGTTTTAAAAAAGTACCAAAGAGACTGCTTCACGTAATAACATGAGAAGATATTTCCGGTTAACCTTCAACTTTCTTCGTCTTATTTCTTTTAGTTAATAACATCGCAATGTAACCTTATTTACACATTTCGTATTACAACCGCCCGAATTTATTTAAGAGTCAATAGGTAGCGACTTCGTATTTCAAACCGTCCTTCGTAATCATATTTTGTGACATTTCTTCCTTCTCCAGTCTGTGAAAATATAAGAAAAAATAACATAATTTGACGGGATGATTGATGCAGTGGCTGAATAATAAAAATATTAGAACAATTCGAGATTCTGTTTTCCTTGTTTATATTGAAGTTTTTCCAGGGAGTATCTTGTTACCCAGTTACTGGTTAGACTGGAAGCCAACATAGTTGAGCAAAGGCTTAGGTAGATTGCTTATTTGAGTTTTTGACTTTTTTTTGTTATGTTTTGCGCAAATAAACACTTTTATTTTTTAGAAGAATTTGAGTGAACACCCGACTGGTTTTTACGTATGAAAATGTTTGTTCTGTTCACGCAAACTCCAAGCAAACGCTATGTTTATGCTAAATATTTGAAAGAATAAGGATACACTGAATAAACATCTCCTGACATAATCGAAAAACGTTTGTCGACCTCCTCCCTTTTCTTCCCCCCCCCCCCCCAGCCTCTGTTTATCGATATCAAAGAAACGTAGATGATCTATATTTTACGCTTGTTTTCCATATTCGGAAGTCTTGGGTCCTCGTCCTCTCAGACACATCGAGTATTCATAAATTCGAAGGTTTTTTCCAAGAGTGATTGAGTGCTTTGCTTCCTGCTGCGAGGAAAAACAAGAAATCGATTGAATTGATCAGGCTGACAGCCTTTGAACGCGGGTTGCATTGAAATAACTACTGGGCGCTATGAACTATGACAATATTGTTCGACGATCTAGAATTTGTTGCTAAAATTTCATATACCGGTGCTAGGCAAATATTTCCCTCAAGTACGTACACCTCCACTTTCTGACACAACCTCGACTTTCATCTTCAGGGACTCATTAATTAGAAATGATTGAAAAGAATGTCCGTGGAGTTTCTTGCACGTTCTTCTCCATAAAGACCTACTGGCGCTTGCGAATGTGCAACTAGATTCATCTTTTGCTCTTTTAACTTTTCGTTCAAGTGGGATTGGGTGGGTTATGACAGCCGCGTGTACAATGACTGCTGGGCAAGAGTTTCAAACTCAAAAAGATTTATTTCAATTAAACCTTTTAAGGGCTGATTTCACCAATGAAACTAATCGCGATTAGTTCAACTAAACTCAGTTTATGCATAAACAGCGTTCTGATTGGTAGTTTCTCTGCGGTCTCATAAATGGTTTAATTGAAATAAATCTTTTTGAGTTTAAAACTCTTGCCCAGCGGTAATTGTACACGTGGCTGTCATGACCCACCCAATCCCACTTGAACGAAAAGTTTAAAGAGCATCCACTAATTGCGTCCTTGCGGAGACATATACATACGTAATCGTTTTATAAAACCAGTTTGTTTCGAGGGTCTGGGACATTCTCGTTACCAAAAATGTATTTTGATGTCTCACTCTTGTTCTCGTAGCCTCGTTTTTCTATCATAAACGGTTTATGTTAATAAGGACACCGCTGTTGGTTTTAATATCACCGTTCTTAATGAGATTTTGATTCTGCACTAAGAGATTACAATAATAAATGAGATCTGATCGTGACCTAAACAGCTATGTTTTGTACGAGAAAATGTGTATATAAATTATATTTTGGTGGTTGGTAAAATTATCTCGTTAGGGAAGTTTTAGTACGAATGAGGTTGAAAATTGGTCCTGATGAATGGGAGTAGGCTGGGCCGATTGACCATTTGTCATTTTAGTTGTTTGCAAAAGATTTGATTTTACGATAATATGTAGTTATTAGGTTTTAAGTGATATTATTTTCGCATATCTTTTGAATAGTCATGCTTAACTTACAATTAGTGCACAGTAATGCCATAGTAAAACATTGATTTGACGTAAATAAAAAATATAAGTTCGCACATAAGTGCGAACATATCTCGACAGAAATAGATTTTGAGACAGGATGTAAATAACATCGGATGATGTGAGAGTTAGCAGTTATTAAAATTACATCACATCATCATCACATCATCATCACATCATCAGCCTATTAATGTTCCCACTGCTGGGACACAGGCCTCCTCTCTGTGAGAGGGGATGGGCTGCAATCCATCACGCGGGCCCAGTGCGGATTGGTGGGTGTCACATGTCTTCGAATTTTGGTTCTTTGACATGCCGGTTTCCTCACGATGTTTTCCTTCACCGTTTTTGAGAGCAGTGGTGATGAAATAATTTACACAAAGTAAAGCACCTGCCTGGGTTCGAACTCACGAACTACAACTTGTAAGTCGCACCCAATACCACTGGGCCACCACTGCTCTCAATTAAAATTACATATTGACAACGTATCTATAGACACAAATACCGTCATTTGACAAGTTTTTCTACCAATGACATTAGCTTGTCAAAGACGCAGTATGATGCTAAGATCAGCTTGTCAAATACTCAGGATGTATAGCAATGTATATATAGTGCAATTCTAAGGTAAATAGCAAAGTTCTTGACATGTTAAACTGTAATGTTCACGCTGTATCGTTGACACGTCACACGTGCAACTACGTGACGAGAATACGACGGAGACTGCTCCCACTCCGATGTTCAGTTGTTCGAGTGACGATGTCGAATAGTCTTTATGTACGATGCATCGTGCATTGTTGGGTCATAAATCTAGTTAGTTTTATATAAATCTAACTTTAACTTCGTAAGACATGCGTTTAGAATCATCATCGTCGTCTTCCATAGTCTGACTTCGACCGCTGCCGGGCGTAGCCTGTCTGCTCTTGTTTCGATCCCGACGCTACTGTGTCAACTTCATCCGGGTATAGAATTAAGAAGTTAAATTTTAATTACCTAAGTTTGAAGTTATTTATAATAACATATATACTTAATAGATAATTGATATAATTATGTACAAGAAAAAAAAGAAAAGGGAGTAATTAGTGCTCATAAAGTTGCAAGCATTCATCCGATTATATGTTAATGTCAAAAGTGCCCAATATTCTGATATCATATAAGTTTCTAAACTGTCATGGTCACTAACACTAAAATTAACAGGTTTTACAGGTTGGCTGGAAGAGATCTCTATAAAGAGATAAGCTCACCTTTGTGAACAACTTTAATTTTTAAATTTGTATTGTAAACCTTTTTGTGCACAATAAAGAATATATATATATATTAAAATTAGAAACGGGATAAGACGAACAAGAAAGAGGGTAGACCGATTTGTCTCCTCATAAACACCCACCCGCAATAACTTCAGTTTATCCGTGATCATGGTGCTTGCAACAGCATCGAAATATCGGGAACTCGTAACAAACAGTAAACATGGTAAATATCCCGTTTCAAATTTTAATGTTAGTATTCTGATATCATTGCCACTTTTAAGGGCAATGCTGACATTTGCCCCGAAAAAAGGGACTTAGCGAAGTCTTGTAATACTAGGAGAGCACTCAGACCCCATGGCCGTAGTGTTTTAACTCTTAACGGCTCGAATATATAACTTCCGATAAAATTAGTTTATTAAGTCTAGCTAGTTTTAAATAAATCTAACTGAATGCATTTAGAATATCTGCTATTAGAAAACTTCACGGATGTAAAATACGTCTTATTTTATTTTAAAAATGAAGCAGATAACGTCTTGAGCCGTCCGCGTCAGTTAAACGCTCCGTGACGTTCTCGCTCCTGTCTGGATGAAGTGGCTGAGGCATCTAGTTGCGTAGCCTGACACTGTGAGTGAAATCTCTTACGTAAATAAAAACAATTATGTGTTTACGTTATTCCTTCAAAACTTTGCATTGCAATTGTGAAAATTATTCAAATTCTGTAGAATTTATAAATATATTATGTAGCTTGTTTCTACCCCAACGTGAATGCAAAATCTCGTCCAGCACCGCTCTCAAATATCTCTATTTTGAACCAATTTTCGAGACACGAAGCGTGAAATTCCTCAAATTACGTTCTGCAACCGTTCACATTGGACGTGTGACGTCATACATGGCCGCATGCTCCCTGCAAATTGAACATGCATGGCGCTGGATAAAATATGTGCATGCGACAAGGGGATCACCGGAGATTGCCGAAGATCGCCGGAGATCCCCGAACGGTTACGAAACAAAATAGTGGAGCATTTTCCCTAAAACGAATTTGAATAATGTTGCTGTGCGAATTTTGGCTTTGAGATTTTAAATGCGGATGATAGGTCACGCACCAACGCGAATTACCTAAACGGGAGATTTTTGTATTGCTTACTTTTTTGTTATGGTTATGTACCCGATCTCAAAACTCTCTCTAATATCGAAACGGAGGCTTCATAGACATTTTATATGAAAGCGTTGACGTAGAATTGGGTCAAGATCCTTTACAGGACATCAGTCAAATCTTGTGCCATATTTTGAAAGATACGCTTGAAGGAAGTTAATAATCCAAGTAAAAAGATTTCCAGGATAAAAGCCGGGATATTCGCAGATATTCGTGGAAGTCAGTCTTTGGCCGGATATTGGGCATAAGACTGTCGATATCCTCGCCCGTCGCCCGCCGGCTCGAGAACAGTTTGCCAATATCTGATATTCTGTTTCCCTTTTTTGGGATTCTGTATTGGTTTTATTTTAAGGAGGAGTGTTTTGCCTTTGAGCAGTGAAATTGAAAAACGTGATGTCAAATCTGAGGTATACAAGTGTTTTTATCATGTTTGCCAAAGCACGGTATGTAATAATGGTCACACATCCACGGATCGAGCTCGGCAAGCTTTGTTTAACCTCGAAGATCATCCTGTGTTGCTTGTTAGATTTAGCAACGAGCTCCTTTTTAACCCCCCGATCTGTCTCTATCATCATAGCTCCTAAACGGATGAACCCATTAGTTTGAATTTGACTTTATCGAGAGAGTTCTCAGCTATGTTTGATGAAAATTGGTTCTGCCGTTCTAAAGTTATGGACGTTTTACTGTTTCAATCGGATTGTTTTCGCAATATATCGTGCCATAACTACGTGTTCAATAAATTGTCAATCGAAGCTACTAGACAAATTATGTAGAATGAAATAAATACATACCTGCCACTAAAGATATACCAGTCATCAACATTCTCCATAGCGACAACCAGACGCCATATAGCAGAAATGAAAAAAAAATGTAGTGGAGTATTATTTAATAGGTAGGTATTTAAAAATCTTCTTAGGTTCCATTCATCATATTTCATTTTAAATAACAGTTTAGGATATATGATAATTTAAAGTTGGTTAACAATCATGCTCGCTAATTACCTCAAATATCTTTCAAACCTAAACATAAACATGCATTAAACCTCACAAACTTAGGCATTTTTAATAGTAGTACGATTCGGTCAGCAGCCATTGACTCCTGCACCATATATGTGTCTACTGACTTCTTATTAAATATCATTTAGCTATCGGCCTCGTACATAAGGACCAAATCAGATCAGCAATCTAGAATTTGCCAAACTTTATCTATCGAGTTTTCAAATGACTGTTAGTTATTGTACTAAGTATCCAATTATCTAGTAGGTATTGTATTATGATAGAAAGAAATAGCGATGCTTTATAGCAGCTTTTATATTCGGAGATAATGGAGCGTGTAGGTACGGTAGCTAACTCGTTAATAAGAAACACTATTTATCTAACAATACCGAGCATAAGAAAATCATATTGATGGATCGTTATTTATTATCGCATTACGGTAATGTACCGAGATCGTCTCACGCTACCTATTCCTCGAATGAATGAATCTAATCTGTATTATTAATACGAACAATCTGATAGATACCGTCAAACGTTCCAACAAACTCCAAGCAAAAAACAGTCGTCTGCAAACTCAAATAAATATAATTCACTTTCCTCCAGACTTTAGCACATAAAACATAAAAACGTTAAACTTTTTTCACTGAAAATCCTGAAAAATCTTGTGTTTCAATAAGTCTTGTCAAACGAGACAACTGCTGCCAATGTTCTTATTGCAAACCCTGCATTTGTCTCCTTATTGAAACTTACACTTTTCACTCACCGCGGGAAATTGAAACCTAACTCGATTCCCTAAAGTCCATTATAAATGAAACTGCAATTTTTCAGCGAACACATTTGACATTGTAAATTGAACTTAATAGTCTAAAAATTACATTTTAATATCCTTTGTGGTGGCTGTATTCAAAGCGTGGATTTAGGAAGGATCGTTCGCGATAGTGAAAGATGGATTATGTCGGGAGCGATAAAGGCGCAGTCTGAACTGGCTAAGTTGTGCGGTCGTTGACTGTACGTAGGTAGCTTGTAGCAGGTTGCGATCTAATCGAGGTGGAGAGATAGAAAGCCGAATCGTTTCGTAATTAGGAGCTGAATGTCGTTAGGTCTCGAACTATTGTCATACTAGTTTGATGGCCGTTGGAATTGGAATGGTGTGCTAAGTTCAGGAAAGCGTTTTAGTTCGGCCTCAATTCTCACAGAGTTGCAAGTATTGCCTAAGATGACATCAGGCTTACTTAGTCTTATTTTTCCCTTGCCTGCTTCAAATATATAGGTACCTACTTAGTATTAGATTAAAACTGAGGCTTGCATTTTGATAGCGCTTGGCATAACATAATATAATTAGCAATCCCACAATTTTTTGTCATTTCTACAACCGAGATCTCACAGAGAGGAGGCCTGTGTCCCAGCAGTGGGAACATTAAAAGGCTGATGATGTTGATGATCCAATCGCTATGGTTCCGCTTTTCGTTGACAGAATATCACTTGACTAGAGCGTCAGGTGTTAAAACAGCTATAGAATTTCAACAAAATCAATTTGCATTCTAAACAGGGTGCTTATTTGCGCGGTCCTTAACCTCACGCCCTTGCCGTCACGTCACCTGCAGGGAGTGTGGTGACGTGATGGATGGCCGTGACGAGGCTTATCGCTAAATGAGCTGGGAGACCCTGCTAATTATAGGGCTATATTTTGAGTTGTGTTAAGGGGATAAGCTGATTTGAAGAGAGAATACTTATTGAAAGAAATGAAACGATGAATGGACCGTGTGTGGACCGTGTGAAAGTTTCCGTTAAGTTCCGTTTTGAACAGTTTATGTGCCTAGTAAGGGGTTCAAGACTGCAATGACGACCAAAAGAGAAAATATGGTTAAAAAAGAAATGTTGCGATCCTATAAAGCAGAGCTTGGCAAATAATTTCAAATGGTGTCCTTCGAATAGAGTTGAGACTTTTGTCGATATCCACAAAAAAATCACGTAATTAAGTACCTACTCACCACATGTTTTATTTATTCAGAATAATGTAAGATAAAGTGATAATATAAAAACAGGTAAATATTCTTAAAAATGATGCGAGAAATTATGCCAGTATGTCTTGGGCCAGTTTTTTTATAGTTTGGTTCACGCGGGGGTCAGCTAATGCGGTCTGTTAATCTCGAACAGAACTTGATTTTTTAAAAATATTATTCAATTTGAATAGGTAGGCCAGTTATTTAATCATATTTGGTGGTCCAAGTTCTGAACTTTCACGACGTTGCCGACTGACGCTATAAAAGATCCCGTAAATTGGGATCCCTTATTCCAATAGAGAATGTTGGACTCTTGTTGGTAAGTACCTAGTAATGTGAATAATGGCACGCACACCCACTATCCTAACCCATAGTATCAATTAAGATATTAATCATTTGATTAATAACAATAAACAGGTATATTGATCAGATTTTTCTAGTTAGTAGTGTAGTTTCTTCAGTACAGTAAAAACTATTCGAGATAAACTGGTTTAGGTCGTGGTAAAAAAGTAGCCAGTCAGCAAGGATAATAGCGCGACTGACTTGCTTTGGAAGTACCTACTTAACTCGACTCCAGTTTCCTAATGAGAACAAAACAGTAAATCTAATCCTACCGGTAATTGGTAGGTCTATGTTCTGCAGTGGGTACTTACACTTTCCCGACTTTTTTTATTAGTCTGTCTCACTTCTGGGCCATTCCTAGCATTTCTCTCAGCGTTGGTTGTGCATCACGTCAATTTTCGAAAAAGCCATCCAAGGTACAATAAAGTGTAAATAAATAAATAAGGTTACTAAAATTATAAATGCGGAAGTAACTCTGACAGCTGTATGGACATGGAGGAAACCTGTTACTCGGGTAGACCATGATCTGAATTCAGACAGAGGATTCTATTTATTCTGGTATACATATATACCCTATGGATGATTTCGAACGAACTCGCGGGTGAAGCCGCTTGGGGAGGCTAGTTATTTATATCAATCAAAGGAGATTTGATTACCAATATAAAGCACTTATTTCATCCATTCATGATAATTTTATCAATACCAACACCCACGCGTTTCCTTCGGAGATGAATTTATTACATTCCATCCTGAAATTATAGGTTCTTTGAACTTTATTAGGTATCTTAGTTTTATGAAGTCAATTTCAGTGTTTGGATAAAACCATTGAAGCTGAATAAATAAGTTAAAAGTGTGACCGCTCAGCGCCGAGTAGTTCCAAGTGGTAAATGTTACATTTGCGACAATAATCTGAATGGGGTTTAATGAACATAAATATTTTGAAACCACAGGGAACTGGCGAGCTCTCCTAACATGCTATTTGTTTCTAGTTAGAATGCATCAACAAACAAGAAACATTTATATTAAATCTAGCGTGGTTTTGGCGTTGCGTACAGCAGCCTGTGACCTCTTAAACCATAACCCCATTTTAAAACGATTTATCTTAAATAAGATCTACCCCAAGATCTCACAAAAAGTGGACCATATTTAATCTTTTCTGTGATCCTCATTCTCTACACTGCAGGAATGTAAAGTAAATACAATTGCCCGCGATTTTCCACGACACAACAGAGTCAAGAACGAATCAGAGAGCTAGGAGACGCATAGCTGTAAGTCATCATCAGCCTTTTAATGTTCCCACTGCAGGGACGCAGGCCTCATCTCTGCGAGAGGGAATGGGCCGTAATCCACCACGCAGGCCAATTGCGGGTTGGTGGATGTCACATGTCTTCGATTTTTTGGTTCTAGGACATGCCTGTTAAATAGCTGTAAGTGGAACTTAATCGGCCTCAAATAAACATCCTTGTAATTAGCTGTAAGTTTTCAAATAAAACATGACTGCGGAAGTAGATAAACCCTATTCTTAAATAGCGTTGATTGATATTAGGTTGACGATTAGCTGAAATAGTTAGGTAAATTTAATTTTAATTTCTGCGTGTGTCAGACGGGTTTTTTTTCCAATAATACCGAAATTCTTCCGAGCTTGTCAAATTAGGCGGATAGATTGACAGGCGGGATTCTCCATTGTTGTTGAAAATTGTTGGACACTGTGCTCGGGATGAAATTATAATCGCGTCTAGCCTTCTGGCATGTTTTATATTCTGTGCGTTTCCCGTAGAGTGGCACAAGCATAATGACCGCGGTGTGAATTTGAATAATGTTATTCATGGCCCGCGTGCACGGGGGCGCCCTCTGAAACTGAACTCTAAACTTAAAAATAAATTTGACAAAGACTAAAATTATGCACTTTGGTCAACGTTCCTTGACATTTTTAAATAATCTTGACATACATTACAATAATAATAACATTGACGAAGTTGATATAATCAATTTTTAGGACTAATGTCAATGATAGATGGCGGTAGCTGTCGCGTTAACATCGGGTCCGTGTTATTTATTCTAAAAAAATTGTTAAAGTGATGATAAAACTGTTTCTGCTATTTAAAACTGTGAAATAACATCTAAAACCTATGTGACATTGTTATCTAGTGAATTGTGTGACGGACTTAATAAAAAAAAGGATTATAAAATAATAATGTAACACCATACTCCAAATAAGTGTAGCGTAAAATAAGTGTATCTTTCGTCAAAAACCAATCAAATAAACATAACTAAGTAATCAAGTGCAGTGAACAACTAGAATATTAGCAAAAAAGTGTAAAAATCTAAAATAAATGACTTATGTTTTTGTGATTGAGGGTAAAAAATGTTTTCTGCGTGAATCATAGTAACAACTTTAATGATTTAAAAAAATAAAATACGGAACAACCAGTGTACCAATTCGCAACGTTTATTAATGTTCGCATGGCGTGAAACTTAACAACTGTACCTGTGGATCTACTGGTCGTGGGATCAAATCCCCTTCACAAAACGTACTTTTTGTGTCATGTTTTTGTAATTTAACAAAACTACGATTTCAAATAATAATATTTAAAACAAAAATTGTATAATTTCGTTACAACAATTTTTATAGGAAAAAGTTACGAAAAATACAAAATAAGATGGAAAATATTACTTATAGAAACAAACTAGCCAGGTCACAATCACAAACTAACTTATCGCATTCAAGACAAGACATATTAAACTCCACTATGCTAGATTCTAGTATGATGAGCATACAGAGTGCTACACAAATTAGCAATCAATCATTTGTGGAGGATTTCAGACAGGAAATTAAGGAAATTAAAGAAAAACTAAAAATTGCTGACAAAGAAATCGATAATCTTAGTTATGAGAATACCAAATTGAAACAGGAGATACAGGATCAGCAACGACAAATAGAATTGCTGAAAGAAATCACCAACCCTACTCCACAACTCAAAAAAAGCAACTTAACACCCATCTCAAGAAGAGTTTTGAATATGAGAGTAAACACTTCACGCCATTCTCCTCTACGTCTAGCCAGAAGTAATCTGCCAAAAAGTGCATCGGAGCAACCCAGAAAACTCATAACACAGCAGTATCAATCGGAGAGCGATGCTCAGATCCAAACGGACACCCCACGTCATTGCAGTAAAAAAGGAACTGGTAAGGGGATTCAGCACCTGTCATCAGAAGGTGAACCGGTTGAGCACCGGAGCAGCTGTCACAGAGTGGTTATACTGGGAGATGGTCAGGCCCGTGGCTTGCGCGACGCACTGCAGGATCTCCTAGGGCCTGAGTATTCTGTAGTTTCCTATTTGAAACCAGGTGCGGCATTGAGTGAGGTTCTGCAGTGCCCCAAGAACATAATCAGCAACCTGACAAAAAACGACTACGTCATTGTATTAGGCGGATGCAGTGACAAAAATCCCTATGATATTGATATACATCTACACCGTTGGCTAGCATTAACTGCGAATACAAATGTGATCATCTCGGAAGTACCCAAAAACAGGTTTTTACAAGAATCGAAACTTAACTATTCACTCAGGTTTATTTGTAATAAATATAAAAATGTTCTGTACATGGATATGAACTACACTAGATTATCACCAAGTGGACGAAATTATGTAGTTAACCTTGCAAGATCTTTATTAAAAGAAATATTATGTTTAAATTATCATTTCCAACTCTTTCAATATGAACAAATTATTCAAAATAAATGTAAAAAGTCCTTTGAAAACAAATCTGTCCAGGTTAACATAGATTCTGACAAACATGTACTAGTCAATAAACTAGACGATAAGAATCAAACAGCTGAAGTAAAAACACCTACGAATACTTTTTTTCGTGAATAAAAATGTATACATTATGCACCAAAATATTGCAGGACTCCTTACAAAATCTGACATGCTCACAGTGTGTCTATATGAGTTACTAGAAAAAAGTATACAAGTGGACCTATTATGTATTACGGAGCATTTCATGATGGATGGCTATGAAGTCCATCTCAATATACCTAACTACTGTTTAGCTGCATGCTTTAGTCGCAGGGAAAATAAAAGAGGTGGTGCTTGTATACTCATAAAAAATGGTCATCAGTGGAGAGAATTGCCGAAAATCGCTAATTTGTCTATAACGGGTATTTTTGAATGTTGTGCCATAGAACTTATAAATTATAGAATTGTAATTGTATGTATATATAGAGTACCAAATCCAAGTAATTTTGTTGAATTTATGAGTAGATTAGAGATACTATTACGTGTTCTGATGAAAAAACAATTTAAAAATGTTGTACTCGCGGGTGATTTTAATGTAGATATATTGAAGAAAAACAAACAGACTCTAGAATTTGAAAATTTATTATTAAACTTTAATTTAAAATTATCTATACGTCAACCTACTCGTTTAAAGAGCAAGACATGCATCGACAATTTTGCGCATAATTTTAATAGGTGTCGTAAAGCTATGGTTTTGGAACTAGCTTTGTCTGACCATACGGCACAACTACTCAATTGCCCGATTAGCACCGCAAGCACTAGAAATCATTGGCGGACCATTAGACGGGACTATAGTAAAGAGAACATAGACAAATTTAAATCCTACCTCAATAGCCTATCGTTTGCTGAAGTATACGAAGCTAAGGATCCAAATATTGCTTACAATGCCTTCACAGAAATGTTTTCTTTCTTATATACACAGTGCTTTCCTGAAACTCTTATTTCTGTAAATGTGAAAAGAAGGCCTAGTTGGGTCTCTCATGGTGTTAAAATATGTAGCAAAAGAAAACGTCAATTATTATGGCAATATAGACAAAAACCTACCGAAATGAATAAATATAAATTTAAGAGTTATTCTAAATTGCTTAAAAAGATTATCTATTTAACTCAACGCGCACAAAATATACATAAAATTAGAATGTCAAGTAATAGATCTAAGACCACTTGGGAAATAATAAACCAAACAAAACTGAACATACCAAAAAACACTATAGACAAAATTCGATATAATAATGAAACTGTAACTGACCCCAAAATTATTGCAAATATATTTAATGATTACTTTATAGATAAAATTAAACCTATGACTAGCTCGGGAACCACAGTCACTAAACATATTTTAGCCAAAAAAGACTCAATGTTCATGGCCCCAAGTCTAGCACTTGATATATTAAAAATTATCGCGGCCTTAAAAAACACAAACAGTGTAGGATACGATGGCATATGTACAAAAATTATTAAGACTGTAGCATATGAAATCTGTAGCCCCCTAAGCTACATTATTAATTTAAGCATCAGTGAAGGTATATTTCCCAGTGCGCTAAAAAAATCGATTGTTAAACCACTATTTAAGAAACAGGATAGGGAGCTAATGGAATTTTATAGGCCAATATCATTAATACCAATAATTTCAAAAATTATCGAAAAATATATTTACAGGGAACTTAATATCTATTTTGAAAAAAATCATATTCTTTGTGATGAACAGAAAGGATTTAGGGAGAAAAAAACTATTAACTTGGCCATATACGACTTCTTGCATACTGTTATGACAAACATGGATAAAAATACACCAGTCTGTGCCATTTTCTGCGACATGACACAGGCATTTGATTATGTCCAACATAATATATTACTCAATAAACTTGATGCATATGGTATAAGAGGAAACATATTTAATCTTATAAAATCATACCTACATGACAGAAAACAAGTAACCCAAATTAATAGAATAAATATGAGCTCCAAACGTGAAGAAATTTTCACGTCATGCGAGCGTACCGTCCCTCATGGAGTTCCGCAAGGCAGTGTACTCGGACCGCCCCTGTTTACACTCTATATTAATGACTTCCCTAAATCCATTAAACATCCCATGACACTGTTTGCGGATGACAGTACGATAACTATACCATGCCATACTAAGAATACATATGAAACGGACATAAAAAATACATTAATTGAAGCAGTAACGTGGCTGAATAATAATAATTTGAAAATTAATATAAGTAAAACTTTGATTATGCACTTTAGCCAACGATCATCATTATTCTCTAGTCTTGACATCGAATATAATAATAATAATAATAATATACAGACAGCTAATAGTACAAAATTTTTAGGACTAACAATCGACAGAAGCTTAAATTGGAAAGCGCATATTGAGGCTCTAGCCAAAAGAATAAGCAGTGGTGCATATGCGTTATATAAATTATCACGTACTCTAAATATAGAGGCGCTATTAACAGCCTACTATGGTTTAGTTGAATCCGTCATTAGATATGGTGTTATCTTCTGGGGTAACTCAACCGACAGGGATATCATCTTTAGAAGACAAAAGTACTGCTTGAGATCTATGTTTAATCTCAAAACTACCGATAGCTGTAAAAATTATTTCATTAAATATAAAATATTAACATTACCTTCACTTTATATATTAGAAATGGCAATGTTCGTAAAAACAAATCCACATTTGTTTCCTCGTATGGCAGACAAATTTCCAAGAAATAGGCGTGATGATAGTAAGCTATGTTTACATACATCAAAAACTGCACTTATGCGCAAGAGTGTTTTTTGCATGGCACCAATTATCTACAATAAATTGCCCAAAAGTTGGAAAGAACAAACTATACCAAAATTTAAACAAACAATAAAATTGATTTTGGCACAAAAAGCATATTATAGTATAACAGAATTCTTAAACGACTCATGGTGATTATTATAAATAATTTGACCATAATAACTAATATTGTAGTAATTATGGTCATGTAGTAGTGGTGAACTTAGAAATGCCTATAATTTTATAAATTTCATTATAATTGAATGTCTATTAAAGTGATGTAAATCTTCATTGTGATAATTGTTATTTTTAATATTGGACTAGGAAAAAAAATTATAAATCATTGGATAATGTAAATAATATATAATATAAGAAATCTGTTTGTGTGAGTGATGTTTAATGTATAGTTGTAAAATTTTAAAATAATTAATTCAATAATAATAATAGTACCTAAAATATTTGCACGCCATGAGAAGTGGCAGACATGTCGTGAGCCACTCTTATTTAAGATCTTGCATGCATGTATTATTTTAATTATGTATGTATACACATGTTTGAGCAAATAAAATTTCTTATTCTTATTCTTATTCTTACTAAATATTGACAAAAAGTTAAATTGGAAGGCCCACATCGAGACTGTCAGTAAAAAAATGAGTAACTCAGCGTATGCTGTGTACACACTTGCTGCAGTAGTTGGGGTTTATGCTTTGGTCACCGCATACTACGGGCTCGTGGAATCTATTTTAAGATACGGCATCATTTTTTGGAGCAACTCGACTGACAGGGAACTAGTCTTCAAAACCCAAAAGAGGTGCATTCGGTCGACGTTTAAGCTTGAAACCATTCAGAGCTGCAAACCTTATTTTAAAAATTCATAATTTTGACATTATCTTGCCTTTACATATTAGAAAATGCCATGTTCTTGAGAGCTTATCCGCATTTTTTATATATTTTTAATAATTTGGCTCAATGTGACAAATTGTATATTTTATTATTATGATTTAATTTAATATCTTGACATTTTTTAATATTTCTATCTTGATATTTTTAATATTTCTATTTTGACATACTAGAATGATAATTATAACATTTACACGTCATTTTAAAATAATTTGAGTATGAATTTGAAAAAAAATGAATGACATGATATTTTAGATTAATTATTTTGATTTATATTCTGTTATTAATATTTGCATGCCATTATCTAAGGCAAACATGACGCGCTGTATTTTTTTTAATTTTTAACATGCCTTACATATTGACAATTATTTGTTGTGTGTACTGTACTCATGTTTGAGCAAATAAATGATTACTTACTTACTCTGACCTCAACATGGGAATTACTGTGCAGACGCGGCTCAGATTTAAACCGCTGGTGTATCTATTGTGGCAGATGATGTTATCATGCTATGAGCAAGAAATGCGGCGATACAAAAATAATGTTATGAGTATACGCTATAAAATTTGGAAAATACCAAATAGGACATAGACAACGCATGTGTTAGTAAAGTTTTGGACAACATGTCATGGCAAGAATGTTTAGCGAATAGAAATAGTACAGCAAAAATCCATGTTGACCTTTCCAATAATATTAGATACTTAATTAGAATAAAGGTTGGATAGTGAATATGATGAAGTGGACTATTTTTTAACCGACTTCGCAAAAAGGAGGAGGTTATCAATTCGATTGTATTTTTTTTTTTATGTGTGTTACCTCAGAACTTTTTATTGGGTGAACCGATTTTGATGATTCTTTTTTTATTCGAAAACTGGTGTTTGTCATGTGGTCCCATTAAATTTTTATCAAAATTTGATGAAGAACTTCGGAGATATACATCAGAACTCTTCAATAAATGACGGCAAATCCCTCGGGATAGCTGCAATCGCATGTCTGTTTATTGTTTACACCATTTTATAACATAACATCACACTGGTACGCTTTAAAGGGGTACGCAGTCGTGAACAGTTCACCCTGGAATACTCTCATTCCATCGGTTTTGTTTATTTAAGTTTCAAGTTATTGGTTTAATCTATTCTGGCTTCACTTTGCGCGTTACCTAGCCTATAGAACTGGTCCATTATGTACCACAACTGAAAAGTGAAAAATAAAAATCTTTTTTACAAAACTTAAAACCGACTTCCAAACAAAAACACTACAAAGTGAAAAATAACTTCAATTTCGGAAGTCGGTGTCAAAAAACGAAGAAATGAAAACAGGAACACCGACTGCTGAAATTGAAGTTATTTTTCACTTTGTAGTGTTTTTGTTTGGAAGTCGGTTTTAATTTTTTTCGATTATCCTTGCACTGAAATGTCTGTAGCAATTACACTAATGGAGCATAAACTTACTAACTATATACGAGTAAGTGCTAATGTATTGTCATCTTTATACATAAAATCCTTATAAATAACTTACTCCAAATGTACATTCTTCATTATTATTTTTTTTATTCTTGGGTAAAGTTTTCGTGGTAAAGCTACAACTAAAGCTTGCCTTAAAATGAAAAATATAAAATTTAAAGAAAAATTCTGGTTTTCTTCAGCCACAATCTAACTTAACATAATATTTTTGAACGAAAATAAAGTGTTTTGAAGTGTAAAATAAATCAGTCACGGGTACGCGGCGCGACTGCAGAATCAGTGTTCTAAGTAAATCAAATCAGTCAATGTGAAGCTCGAAAATAGCGCACTTAGTATTCAAAACAGGTACCCCTGCTGTTCTAAGAAAGAAAATATTTTTCTTAGATAATTATTTACTAAGACTGAAATATTATTGTGTTGGGGTTACTCTTTTACCTCTTAAGCAAAAAATAAGTCTGAGTCAAGCTAAAAATAAGCATAATCAGTACCTAAGTATGTATACCTAGATGATAATATGTACATTGTTTCTGCGATGATTGAAGATTCATTTTTCTGAAAACTTATGTTAGTATTTCTTTTGTTACAGATTTCTTCGTGATGATTCCAAAGAAATTACCAATTTATAGGTCAGTATACTCCGTATAGAAATAAATAATGAAAGAAAATATATTTATTTGTGACCCGTAAAGGAGACACGAGAGATAAGCAATAATAAAAAATATACAATAATAATAAAAAAAAACCTCGTGCGTGAAAAAAAAAACGCTGCGCTAGTATTCTGATAAGGGCCACTGTTGATGCCACGGGCAGTGGACACACTCACGGAAACGGAACATACTTAAAAAATAATAATATAGAATAAATTAATAAATAACAAGAAAATAATACAAGCATAGAAGGTGAGTCAAAATCTTAGCTTTTTATGTCAATTATATCGGTAATAAGCAATTTATGTTTTTTTTTGCCGTCTGTCCCATGGTGTGGGGTATCAATAGATAGGCCAATCAAACATATTATGGGTCTGTGAGAACCATTTTTCAATTCAGGGAGCCGTTAGCATAAAATTAAGCTTTCAATGGCAAATTTTTGTTAGAGTCAAGTGTTTTCCTCCTGTCAGTTAAATGGTTGCTTTTGGCTATGTGAAAAAAATCACGGTAGTAGTATATATTGATGGAAGGATTCTTGATGGAAATAAAAATATTATTATTATTATTATATTATATTATTATATAACGAAATCAAGAGGAAAACTATCACCAGCTAAGTAAGCTTTACAAGTTTACGAGTAATAGTCGACTAACTTATAAAATGTACTTGAGAAACTGATAATCTATACTATATTATAAAGAGGAAAGATTGTTTTGTTTGTTTGTTTGTACTGAATAGGCTCCGAAACTACTGGACCGATTTAAAAAATTCTTTCACCAATATTAAGCTACTAGCTTTTTATCCCGAAAACGGGTCCTATGGGGTGGTCCACGGGGGGGAAGCCACGGCTAGTTTTGTATATTAATATATGGGGACAGCAGTTTTCGAACGGCAAAGTTAATTTTGTCCTTTTGTTAGAGCAATTTCACCTACTCATTTATTTTGGGTAAATTTTGCTGTTTATAAGGAACCCTCTGTGCGCGAGTCATACTCACACTTGACCGGTTTTACAAAATTTGCCGATGCTACATCTTAGTTGTGCCGTACTGCACTATGGTTTTCTAAACAAAGCAGCACGTCCCACACCTATTATTGATATTTCGATTTGTCTTCGTCAGCTTTTCATTAAACTAATGTACCTTTCTGTTCTGATTTGAATCGACAACACTGCTTTGTCTTACATTCAATGCAAATCGATTTTTGTAGGTACCTTTTGGTAAATAGCTGATCATCTGATACCATTAAGGCGGCTCGGCGATTATGTTATCCAGGGGATCAGGCCAGAACAGATTATCTGCTGTCAAATTGTTAGATTAAAGTAAATGGCCATCTTCTTATTAATATTCTAGAATTTCCGGACATCTACACGCACTGCAAGTTACCATTTTCACCTCGTTGCCAATCCACCACTTTGCATCAAGCGCTTCAAAATCATCCATCATAATGCGCACAGCAAAAGTGTGGCACTCACTGCCTGCGTCTGTTTCCGAACGCATCCAACTCGAATCTCTTCAAAGTTAAGAGTGAGCAGGCTTCTTCTGCGTAAGCTCACACCATCGTCGATTTTGTGTCTGTCTCCTCTGACCTAGACTAGAGTAAAAAGCAAACCCATCATAAATAAAACATAACGCACATAACGCTATACCAGGCCTTAAAGCATAACACTTTGCACAAGTGCATTCTTGAAAATTATTAATGTTAAAGGGTTCATTATAAGATACTTGTAAGTTAATACAAATGGTAAGGCAGTAAAAATATAAAATACCTCAGTCCTACCGACATAACTAAGCACTTTTTTCCGCGGACATAAACAAGCAACAAAAGAAGATTCACCAGTCCTGTCAAGCTGTCATCCAAACTTACGATCGTGCACTATTCACCTGGTAGTGACGTCACAGCTATTAACAGTGGATGATAATGGCGGCATGCATCATCAGCAAGACGTTTACGGCCTATTACGTAACTCAGATATTAATGATAACACCTCAAAGCTGGTGAACGTTAACCTGCGTTGGTTGAGAGCCTCCTGTCTCTTGAAGGCTTTATCATGTAAGTAATTTAAATATATACTCACGTTGTATCTGTCGATTAAAATGCTTTCAAGTAATTTCAAAACTTTGCAACTTATTTTCCCTTTCCACATTATGGCTAACCATGCCATAGTGTGGTTTGGATGACTTCTCTTAGGGCTTACTTAAACACCGTATACAAAATGTCACTAAAGATTCAAGCATTTTCTATTTAAAACTGGTTTGCTTGCACCTTAGGCCTACTGGCGCCATAACCTTAACTCAGAATTAGCTAACACGGGATTAAATAACAAATATGTCATACAATATTGGGCGGTTGGTGGGGCGGCGGTCCTTCGTGTTTCATTGAAAAAATCTTTATTTCAAAATCAGGTTTCCAGTAGCAGTGCTGCAATATAGCAATATCACAGTTACAAAACCTGCCGGAAATTTAAAACCCTATTACAAAAAGCTATTGCGAAAATATTCGATTCGCGCCTCTCGATATTCCCGAAATTGGTACGATACGAAACGAAAACGACAAATAAAAAATAAGTTCAAAAACTAAAACCCGACTACTGAAAAATCTTGCTTTAATAAGCATGAAACAAGAAAATATTCCCGTAAATTAACCGTGGTCGTATGGCACCTACCGTAACAAAACAATACATTCTGCAAAGTATAGCATACGACCACGGTAAATTTTGCATTATTTTTAAATAGGTTTAGCGGCAAAGCTTTAAGACTATGGTAAGACTGTGGTACGTTATTGTACATTTTAGGCGCCATACTACCAAACACTCTTGGACAAGCAAAGTTGGCTATTGTCACGTCTGTGTTCGTAGGGTTCCGTAGTTGCACAATAATGCGGACTAAGAAGAGGGTTAAACGGTTTCGGTGGCTCACACATACATTTTATAAGTTGGTCGACTATTACTCGTAAACTTGTGAAGCCTACTTAGCTGTGATAGTTCTACTTTTAATTTCGTTATATAAACTACTGCGGTGAATTTTTTCACATATCCAAAAGCAACCTTTTAGCTGGCAGGGAGGTGGGAAAACTTGACTAACAAAAAATTGCAATTTGAAGCTTAATTTTACGCAAACCGACCCTGAATCGAAAAATGGTTTACAGACCCGTAAAACTTTTGAATGGCCTATCCAACGATACCACACACCATGGGATAGACGAGAGAAAAACATGCCCACTTTACGTGTACAGGAGGTAAACTATTTTATCTACACTCACAACGTAATGTTCCAATTATGAATTCAAAAAATATTGCATAAACACGTACTTTATATTCGTGGATAGGAAAAATTAAAAAAAAAACCATTATAGTTCAACATTTTCCTTCGATTTTCAAACAACTGCATCATAAAATAACTTTTTTTCTATTATGATACAGGACAAATCCAAGAAGTTAATCACTAAGGAGATGCCATCAATTATTTATATTTTTTGAAATGCCATTTTTATAGTACCTGATAAAAAAAAATGATTCCAATTTTAACTTGTCTGTAACAATGCCCGCTTTAGGCTTATTACGCACTGCCATTTTTATTTGCGCGAACTTTTGTCTCTTTCCAACTGTTCATAGAGCTCAAAATATTCGCGCGAATTATATTCGCGCTGCAATGCGGTGGATTCTGTTGCAAAACACGGATTACATGCGGTATTATTGCCGCACGATTTTTTTACCGCAATTTAATGCGGTGATGTGCTGGGTTTTGGCGCCATTCATACGTTTTGCAGGTTTCGTTGTACTGAATTTCATGACTTTTTAAAATTCTTGCTTAAAATGTCTGATATTAGTGAATGTGAAGAAAAATTGACGCCGCCAAATATTTATATGCGGCGAAGGAAATTACTCATAATCTCTTACCAGCAAAGTCGAGATTATTATATGATGCATTTATCACGACTTTATGGCATGGAAAATGCAAAAAATAAGATTAAGTAGGTTCAATCCCAAAATGTATGAGTGTAGATAAAGTAGTGTATGAAACTGCACATAACTAGGTATTAAAACATTCGTGTGAATACTATTAAAAACCTCGCCTACGGCTCGGTTTTTAAACTCACACTCATGTTTTAATACCCCTTATTATGCAACAGTATCATAAACTACTATTTTTCACCTTATTTTATTTTACCACTTTGTCGGTTTTATTAATATGTCTATGCCAAATTATAGATTTCTAGTAATAAGAGTCTCTGAGCTAAGCTGAGGACAGACGGACATGGCGAAACTATATATATGGGCGCACGGTTGGCGCAGTGGTTGAGCGATTGACTGCTGCGCTGCGTGTCGCGGGTTCGATTCCCGCACGGAACAATTATTTGTATGATCTACAAATAGTTGTTCCGGCTCTGGGTGTTTGTGTATGTGAGTATATATGTTTGTAAAAGCACCCACGATACAGGAGAAATTCCTAGTGTGGGGCAACGTTTTCTTTAAAAAACAAGACACATCATCACTTAACATCAGGCGAGATAGTGGTCAAACGCGAGCCCTAAAAAAAAAAAATATAAACTTCATACACAATGTTACAATGGCGGCCTAAATGCCTAATGATGCCTTCTCTAACAGACAAACAAGAGCGGTGAACAGAAAACATGGCAGGTGCATTGTTTAAAACTTGGCACCAAAAAAAAATAACAAAAATAATAATTATAAAATGCTTAATATACATACATATTTTATATGATGTATACCTAAATAAATAAATATATTAATTAATGTAGTAATGAAAAGAAGTTATCGAGGTGACCCCCCCGCTGATAAAAATACCGCAATTGCCGCTTGCAAGCACACCGACTGGTGGCCGCGGCCGTCCTGATTTCGAGAGGAAGCGCGTTCCAAAGAAAACTAGACTGACTAAGAAAGGCAGAATGAACAAAATCAGTAGTATGAGAAGGACAGAGTAGGAGAGGATTGTTGGAAGAACGCAGATTCCTAGTGTGAGAAGAACTTAAATATTGAAAGTGGTTCTTTGTTGACTAAGGATACGAAACCCTAAAAACGAGTCTTTTCACGTGGAATTACATTATAAATTCAAGATGACATAACCCTAGACGGCTGTCAGTTTCAAAAGAATTTTTATTTCGTTCTATAATTGAAAAGAAAACAACGTCTGCCTTGTAGGACTACGAGTATTCATTACTTGTATTTGTGCACGGGGGCGATACGATAATGGTATTGTACACAATTCTATCCCAGAACTGGTAGTTACCTAACTACGCCACTTTTTTCTTTAATTTGTATGTCTTGACGTCACATTGGCAGCTATAAAAGGATTGATTAGTATAGTTCTGACTACAAAACTTTATTTTATAAAAGTATCTATAATTAACTAAGATGTTAATTATATTTGTCATTTTGAGAGGAGGATTTGCCGTCCGTTTGTCCATATACCCGTTTTCAGTAACATGGAATCACTAAAATTAATATCCTGTTGGTCTTTCAGATCTTAAAACTCGTCTGCTTTTAAAATTCATGGTTTGATATAGGCATTTGTTTAGAATTATCTTGACAAAACTGTTCGTGTTACTGGGCATGAAAATAACGCAGATTTTTTCATGCTCTTTCCACAGTTTCATATTCCTAATAAGTCAATTAAATCTACTTATAAGTTGAGCCTCGTGAAAAGGTCGAACAATTCGTAGTTAGTAACCTAATATTCTTACTTTTCTGGGATAACGAGGGTGGAATGAGATATGGAAAGTCCCGGGAGACTCTACTTATCACGTACGCAGTTTAGACGTAACATCTTACCTAGATATCCACTCAAGATTATTGGCATTCAGTTCTAGAAATCTGTCAATTTATTTACAAATTTTCTTGAAGTTATGAAACCTTATGATGCCTGTATCATAAGGTTCTGAAATTGGTTCCAAAAGTAAATACGGCGTAGGCTGCTAGATATTGTATGTTTTTTATTCTTTTTTAAACTGGATTCAAAAAAAAATCTACATGTACTCGTAATAACTGTATTACATGTAGATTTTTATGTTCTTTTTAATCTAGTTTTCTATTTTTATCCGACTGCACGACGCAAATAGGGTAATGTGTTTATCAGTCTATGTATGTAATGTATGTTTATTTGTTCCTCTGTGGCGTTCTAGAGACCAAACGCGTAGGCCGATTTTAATGATTGTTACGTCAATCGATTCGTCGGAAAAATTGAGAACTTTGGGGGGCAATTTTTTTTATTTTTTTATTTGTGGTGGGTTAGCTCTTGACTCTAGTCTAGGTCATAGGTAACAGAGACAGAGTCGACGATGGAGTGAGCTTACCCAGAAGAAGCCTCTTCACTCTAACTTTGAAGAGATTCGGGTTGAATGCGTTCGGAAACACAGACGCAGGTAGTGAATTCCACTCATTCGCTGTGTTGTGGGTTATCAAAATAAAGAGTTTTAAAAGGTGAAAAGTTCAAAAATTATGTAAGTTTTTTTATTATTATTTCGCCTGAATAATGTCTGTGCCAATATGTGGCCCTTATGCTTAGAAGATAGCTGAAATAGTCGTACCAGTAAATAGAGATAATAATACACTTTACCTGTGCACGTGCCAGCATGGAAAACTGCAATCAGGACATAAACACAGATGTTATTCTTGGAAGAAAAGAAATTTCTCTAGAGTGCCGACATTAAGAATTCGTAACTGTTATCTATTTTCTTAAACCCTTTTCTAGTTTATCCCGTCAAACAATCAATTTAAAAGACGTACGGTGATGAGCCATCAGTACATGGTGGACATCCCACCCACACCCACTAAACGTTTTGGGAATAGTTTCATTGTACAGTTAAGTAGTGGCATTCCCTGCCTGCAGTCTGTTTCCCGATGCATGCTTCACCGTTGACCATATATCATCGCTCACATAGGTGAGATACTGCGCAAGCGTATTATAATATTAAAAATAATAATATTGAAAATATGTCCCTCAAAAGTCCTTGGCTACTCACAGCACCCATGGGGCACTATGACCTTACGTAAAAAGACACCATGAGATATGGGCTTCTAAAATTTAAGTGCCTGTAACTCAATGTATGGGCGTGGTTCTCTGATTGAACTGTCCCCGTGGTTTGCCAGCGACATGTGTGATATATTGAGGCAAACCCTACGGCGGGCGATAAAGTAAGCAGACCATTATTTATTTCTGCAATGACTTGTAGTGTATGGCGCTCAATGATAGTGTAGATTTAGTGTACACACAAACTGTTTGACCTCCTTGTATTGCTTATTTATTTAGATTTGGTTTTATTCTAGTTTTAACATAGATATCACATGCTTACTATTTTTCAGGATCATATACAGGTTAACTGTTATTTTTTAGCAAACCCTAATTGACAGTAAAAGTAACAGAAATAACAAGCCATTCCAAATCACATTAAGTTCTTCTAACTTTGTCAATGTCGTTAAATTGTCCCAGTTAGAAGTTAGAAGATTGCCCAAAGGGTCACTAACGCCCACCTTGTATCTGATTGTCTCGTAAACATTTATATCAGAAAACGATCATTTTTATACTCGTATTGATGCGTTGCTCGTCGACTAATAAGATCATAGAAATCGTACGTAGTTTGATTGAGGTTATAGAATTTTATGACGATTTTTACGAGTGTAGCTTATGTAGTGATAAATAAATAACGTGTTACTTGCTTTGTAGTATCTATATTACTACGAATACTAAAGTTACTCATTCTTTAGTTACCTTTTCACGTCTTAACGGCTGAATGGATTTAGAAGAAACTAGGCCACATGGTTCAAATGTTTTTTTTTTTGTTACTAACTAGTTATGGGACATTAAAGTATGTATGATATGAATCTACATCTAGACGCACTGCAAGTTATCATCCTTACCTTGTTGCTATTCCACCAATTCGAACCAAGCGCTTCCAAACATCCTTTAAAATGCGCACAGCGAATGAGTGGAACTCACTGCCTGCGTATGTGTTTCCGAACGCATTCAACCCGAATCTCTTCAAAGTTAGAGTGAACAGGCTTCTTCTGGGTAAGCTCACTCCATCGTAGACTCTGTCTCTGTCACCTATGACCTAGACTAGAGTCAAGAGCAAACCCATTACAAATAAAAAATAAAAAAAAATAAAAAATCGGGCGTATGTTGCCATGGGGCCCGTTTAAACGCGGGCGAAGTCGTCGGCAAATTTCTCTAATAATCTGTTATGTTGTTACTAGTGACAATATTTTTCATATAGATTTTCCTTCGTATGTAAGAGTAGTGTACATTTATTTGTGTGAAAGTCTGTCGAATTGTGTGAGGAGACTCATTGTTTGGAAACATTTCGTCTAATATTAGATGTTTGTTATGTTGGATGGGAACTACTGTGGCTTCAACAAACCAAACCAATTTTAAACGCTTTATGATGGTAGTACTTAAGACAGAAACTTTGAAATTAAGCTGAATCAAAACAGAAAACCACTATCTTTTGTATTGTATCCGTTAGAAAAGGTAGTATACATGTTTAGAAAACTCAGTAAATAAATTCACTAATGAATGGCACCCATATTGCTTAGTCGTAGCTTGGAAAATGATAACAAGCCCTGAAGGAGTATCTGAAGTCTTCTTACCAATAATAGAGAACCCACTCCCGACCAAATATTTAATATTTCATCCCCGCGGATTCAAGAAAAAGTTAATCGAATTCATTCAATACGCTGAAGAATGACAAAATCTTATTGAATACGTAATCATAGTCTGTTTGGTATTCCAAGCACGTTTTTTGATTATCTATTTTGTTGATTTATCAGCAAGTTTAAAATATATTTACAAGGTGTTATTTTTAACTTCTTGAGATAGACTAAACAAAACAAACAAGTGCTTGATTTTGATTGACAAGTTCAAACATCCACATTTTTAATTCACTCTATTTGCTCAGTAGCAGAATTTGCAGATATTTTGTTTAAGAATACGTTGGCCCACACTAGGAATTAGTCCAGTATCGTAGGTGCATTAACAGACATATAAACTCACAGCCAGACCCGGAACATCTATACAAATATTTATTCTTTGCGGGAATCGAAGCCGCGAGACGCAGTGCAGCAGCTAATCGCTCAGCCACTTCGTCAACCATGTCGTCAAACCTTTTTCTATGGCAGAAATTGAAGAATTAGAATGCTACTAGAATAAGCGAAAGTTTAAGGGTTCTATCAGACAGAGTGTAGTCACGCGGTCAAGCGTTCAAGAGGTCCGCCCCGTACCCTGACTTACGTTTAGTACTTGACCGCGTGACTACACTCTGTCTGATAGAACTCAGCCTAATTCTTCAGTTTCTGCCATTGAAAAAGGTTTGACGACATGGTTGACACAGTGGCTGAGCGATTAGCTGCTGCACTGCGTCTCGCGGGTTCGATACCCGCAAAGAACAAATATTGGTATAGATGTCCCGGGTCTGGCTGTGAGTTTAAATATGTGTTAATGCACCCACTTTTACTTACTGCACACACTTAGTTTGATGCCTAGCTCTATGTTTGACATTCAAAGCTATTTTCAATCTACAAAAATATCTTCCAAAAAAGTAATCTACTCGTCACAAACCAACACCCAGTCCACAGAGATCCAACAATCATAGAACAAAGGGCTGACGCAAAAGAACAACAAAACGAATGGAACCGTACAAAGAGGTGTCTGGAGAGGTGTCGGATGACGCTCGGATCATGTGCTTTTTGGGACAAATATAACCCTTTTTGAGAACTGTGTGTTCTATTTTTAAAATTTGTTTTGTTTCTTGAATGTAAGGAGGTGTGTTTTCCGGTTTTACGAGCACTAAACGTACGTTTGTATACTACAAGTTTACGAAAATCGGCAGTTACCCACATTCTATGTTTAAATAATTATGAAACAAAACATTCTAGCCTACCCACGGACGCAGAACTATAGATCTTAAATCAGATTGATAGTGAAAGCGAATTTGCGCACAAATCACGTTTATTGGCCGCCCAGCTGCGCAAACAGCTACAATATATGCGCACGCACAACTTTGTGCGCATAAAAAATTACGAGAAAAATGTTGGCGGATTATGATTTTCTAAACGGTTTGATTGTTTTTCATGAAACTGCATTATGTTTACTTGGAGAAAATTATAATTATTAGATATTATTACACTAACTGCACAGGTGAAAAAAACTTATTAACAAAAAAATAAACCGACTACTGTTCAAAAGATTTTTATTTTACTTTTTTAGTGTAGTCCTCCTTTTTGGGAAGTCGGTTAAAAAGACAACTAACTTGTCTTTGGACATGTTCTGATAATTCGAAGTTAAAATATTTTCATCAACAATCCAATGTTAAGAGATCAACAAACTCTATTTGATTTTCAGAAAATCTCACCGGCCATTGTTTATATTTAATTTACGAGTTTGTTTTATTGTGAGCAAATCTAGCGTTCCCAAGACATCTGTTGTAAACGCGTTTAAATTGATTCTGTACACTTCCTACGCTTTGATCTCGCAGCTGTATTGTTTAGTATCAAAATATTGCTGATGCTGGACAGGCCGATGAGCGGTGAGCATTGAGGAACACATGGTATTGTGACTGATAGCGATTTGGCATCGCATGCGCAGACCAAGCGATAATGGTGATGAAACGTGGCGTGGCTGAATGACGAGGCAGATTGTATACAGATTTTAATGTTACGATTTGGTTTGTATTATTTTGGAATATTTGTACTAGTATATTGTTGTTACATTGCAAAGTCAAAGGTTATTTTCATGCGGAACAGGAAAAAACAATAAACATCTGAAGAATTTCAGAAAATATTGTTTGAAACTGTTCAGGATATGTTTTAACGAATATTTTTTTTATAATGAAGGATACAATTAATGTTTCGCTGATCTGAATAAGATCTGGATGAAACGAGTTGATTCCGATGGTACCTACCTACCAGGGAAGCATCGCACAAGTGAGGAGGTGTACTCACCAGTGAGTAGACATGTCTGTCAATGGTTACAATGTATAGTTTTGAAAGAAAATTTGGATTGCAATACTTCTCAAGCACAGTACACAGTTTCACACACAGACGATGAGCTTTAGACGCGTGACGCAAATGTGATATGGTCATAACAAATAAATCTATTGTTAAATAGGTATTTCCGTCTGTTCGGCTGTATCTCGCCCGAGTCCTGCGTTTTGTGGGTTACGTAATGACGGGAAATGTGTTTATGTATCCTGTATTTTTACGAAAACAAGAGATAACAGGCGATAGATCGACGTCTACTTCAACACGAAGACTTTATCTGATGCAACGTCGTTTAGGTAAATAATGCCTTAAAACACCTTGACTCAGAAAATCTGCCTTTGATTTCCACTTTTCATAGCACAAAAGTAATGATGTAATTTTCTTTCAATAAAGAACCCAAAAGACGGCTGTGATATCATCAAAAGTTTAGATTTTTGTTAAATTCTCAATGAGGTGACCCAGTTTTGATTGTTATTTCTTTATCGGTTAGGGGATAAAGTCGTTCTTTTATTTTTTCGCCCAACAATGATAACAAAAGCGCATTTTAATGTCTTTGTCACGATTCGCAGAATTCTTTCTTTGTTGGTTTGGTTTAAGACAGTCCGTCTTCTCTTGAAAATTCAATTTACTGTAGCGTACCTACTTATCTTTATCGTGAAATGTTGACAACGGTTGAAAACCTTTTTCGCAGAACACTAGGAATCACTACGTAATAAACAAAAGGCTAGAGAGCATACCGACAGACGCAGTATTGGAAGACCTCCCATTAGGTGGACCGATGACTTGATTACGGCTGTGGAAATCCACAGGATGCGTCCGTTCGATGTCACCACATCGCACAGCTGAACATAGCCTAGATTTATCAGTTTTCAATACAGCCGTCCCTCCAATGATCAATATCACGTTTTATATCAACACCCCGGAAGCCATTAAACGGAGAATGGCGAGAAAGTCGTAAACTTAAACGTACTATGTAGTAAGTTAATATCACCGAAATGTAATCAGTACTTTACTATCCTACAGCGTATGTAGGCTGGCTTTAACTATTTCAAGTCGCTGTCATACAGAAAGCGAAGACGGAGAAGCGGAAGCGGTTGTCATGGTGGTTTTGACTCGTTCGTTATATAGTTTTCTATATGTCACTGTCTACAACCCTTAATAACCCTAAATAAGACTATAAAAATGCAGGCTCATATTTGAAAGGCGTTTACATGCTTGCATTGCTTACGAATGCGTCAGTGTGATACGTACAGGCAAGTATGGTGGACGCCGCACTTTTTTCGGCAATTGTATTTGGTTAGTTATACTTTTATTTGAAATATAAGCAAACTGAAACTAGAACAAGAAAAGTCACCAATGTATCTTTTAGCTTTTAATTCTTTTACTGGCTTTAGCATTTACTCGACAACTTCAAGCATTTACAACTTTATTTTTATCATTATGGTTCACATTTTTGAGACTCCAAATAAGTATATGGTTCACCCTGGTAACATTTCAGAAAAGATATAACCCTCGTTAGATCTGCTACTCAGAGATCACACAGAACAAAACGTCCGCCCTTTGCGAGATAGTGACTGATCGCTCACCTCAAATAATCCGCTACTAGGCCAATGTGGCAAACCTCTTGTGCTCATGTAGCAGTGGACTTTTGACATTTTGACATGAGGGAAGCAACATAGTTATTTTCGGGACTGGAAAATATAAGCGAAAACAAATTACATATCTAATAAATTTTCGCTTGCGAAGTAAAATATCAAGCGCTTATGTCAAGGCATTATATTCGCTGCGAATGCGCTTACACACCGTGACCTCTCCCACACATAGCCTCCCCGCTTTCTATGTAGCAGAGGGTTTATAGCACAACATAAGCTAGGAATGTATTATTATATTTTATTAGGAGGGATGTGAGACATAAAACAGTTTTCCTGTGACGTCGGAGAATCTGTGTTATGTGTTGTGGTCAGCCTGAAATGTCTCAATCAATTACTGTCCGTGATGGGTTGCAGATCGATTCCTTGTGTTGTTTTTTGTTTGCTCACTGATTACATCTTAATTGTTTTGTTTTGTAGGCATTTCCGATCGGGTAATCGATTGGAGGGTTTTCCTGATCAATAATATTATGTTGTGGAAGATAAGTTTTATCGGTCAAATACTGATATTAATATTTATAATGGCTGCCTTTGATTTACCTGCCATGTAAACACTTCACATTGTTTTCATACGTATAGAGTTCGCTTAAAGCCACCGTCTCATCGTGACAAATATGGGCGTTTTACTGTATTGACTGTGTGTTTTTGCAAGATATCGAGTTGTAGTTACGTTTCCTATAGATTATCGATCGAAGGGCATCTACTACTAGGTAAATTATGTAGCAAGCAATAAAAATGTGTCGGAGGTCTTTTCAATTTTACTTGTTATATATTAGATTGTGATTTCAAGTGTTTTTTTCTGATGCACTGTCACATCCAAAAGACATAACATCACACCTTTATTACCCAAAGGGATCGGTAGAGCTCCTTTATACACCCACATTTCAACAGTAATATTTAAGCCCCATGTAAAAGGGGACCAGGGCAAAAGACGTTTTGTGAAAAGTTAGACTTGCTTATAACAACTCTATGTCTAGACCTTCAATTAATCACCACCAAGTAACCCTCTCCACACCAAGTAAAGCAAACACCGCAGCCGCCACGCTTCCGTCACGCGCCCTTCAAGCGCCAGTAACGCGCGCGTCGCGCCGCGTATACTGATCTAATACTGAACTAGATTTCCCCGCATTTATCACATTTGAGTAAACACGTACGTTTGACAGATCACCGCTGACCTCACCGCGAACACGCTGCGGCTGAAGTGGAAAGCAACAGGAATATTCTCGGAATTGATGTTAAGGTTCAGGGTATCATGCAGAAGGTCAACTGTATGAAGGCTACAAGGAGAGATTGGTAAACAGACAAATGCGCACCGATCGATCGATTGCATCGAACTGAAAACGAACATTATGTTTGCAAGCAATAACTATCTTACAAGCATCTCATCGTAGGCACATCGATCAAAACAAATAAAAAATCGAAGAATAACCTAAATTATGTATTTTTTACTTGCTTTTCCTCTTTTTGGCTCTCGTGGAATCGCTATCCATCAAGAAACATGATCTTTTCCGGAATAAAAAGTAGCCACTCACCGATGTAGCTTGCTACACCGCCTACAACTGATTGATTTTTTGTAATCGAATCAGAACTGCCAGAGAATACCGCCCTATTTCTTTGGTCAGATTATTATCGACTTAAGCAGTCCACTTTTCCACCATCAGGTAGGTAACGCCAACTTTGATGGCCAGAGTGGAACTTCTGCGGTTTGTTGAAACAGCAACTCGTAGACGCTGTAAACTAATGTTATGACGGCCGTATTTATGGGTTTTTAACACATCATTACTCTGCTGAGATGTTTTCATTACAGGCACAAACACTGCTTTGTACCGAGTTTATTGCTTCTAATGAGTTCAAGTTGTTTATTGCTAATTCTTCGAGTATTTCACATGCAGAAATACTTTTCATGCATAAATATTGCACTCAGACAGACAATCATGTAGTGGAAAAAAATGAACCCCGCTGGTTTCCAATTTGATTTTCAATTTGATTACCGACCTATCCCTACTTACGATGAAAGCGATATTCTGAACGCCATGATTGTTGCTTAACCACTGGAGATAACAGGAAAATGTATTTTACAATGCATGTCCGCGAAAAGAGCGTTTTCCAAGCAGCCAAACTATGCGGAAAGTGTCACTTTTTTTACTAGTGCTTTTTACTTTCCTGTACTTTTTTAATTTTTAATTCCAATGTCAGCCCGCCGCATAGAGTTTTTATTATTTGAGAAAAGTTTTAAAGTATAGATTATCATTCATATAAAAGGTAAAACAAGACTAATACTTCATTTAAGGCGTTTTTATTTACTCCAGATTTAGATTTTGATCAATAAATTAATTTTAAATATTCACTAAATATGTTTGGCAGAATGAATATTTTGCTCGTGCCTTTTTGCGTTACGACGTGACAGCTATTTGCACATGCGCAGTAGATATGCCCGAGGAACTATGAACTATTAGTTAATCTGTGGATATGCTGAGCGCCCTTAAATAAGCGCCATTTTATTAATTTCTTGCTTGATTCAGATATATTTTTTTATTTCCTCGCACAATGCATATTAAAATGTTGTATGATACACGTGCGTAAGATGATTTCCGACTCGTGTCGATTTATTCACTCATCGGAAATCACCTACTTTCCGCACTTGTAGCATAATAGTACATTGTGATACAAGGGTGGAAAGTAGGTTATTGCAAACGAACTGTCATTAACAAGCCCGAGCCGAAGGCGAGGTTTTTTTAATGACACGAGTTTACAACTTTTTTATTTCCCTGCATTCTTTTGAGAAAAGCATGATATATGCCTCGGCGGAAATGGCAATTCCCTGTCTCGTATTAGTGAAGTCCTCGCCTACGGCTCGGCCTTCAAGCTCATACTCGACCTGCAATTGTCTATTTCCCGGCCTTTGCAATAATGTACTATTTAATTCTTATAGCACACTTTTACTTTTTAATTTATTGGCGAGTTGGTGCTCATTAAAATAGTGTCCTTGTCTATGGATGTGCGCTCCGCGCAGTCATGCGTAGTGATGCGCAATGAGAATCAAAAGTTCCCGCCATACCACATATTTGTATCGTTTCCACTTTTGTTTTATTTCAACTGTATGAGTGAAGATAAAATAGTGTATGCAACGGCATATAATTAGGTACTAGAACACTCGTGGGATAATATTATCAACCCAAACTCGTGTTTTAATAACCCCTATTATAATATGGCCGTTGCATAAATTTCTATTATATCTAGTGAATCAAATCTCCTTCTGTTTACATTTTATTACCCATAAATTATAGTAAGAAAAAATAACGATTGCTTATGACAGAGATCAGTAATATAATGTTGAATGCGGCGACAGAGACATTAACTTAAAAATATTGAAAAAACGTAATTTTGAAAAATATTTTCTACTACATTAAAGAGAAATCTAACAGACTGTTTGTTATTGTTACAGATGTGTACTGGTGCCACGTCGACAGCTTTCCAAATAATTGTTTGCTGAAACAAAATGTAAGTATCTACCTATATACCAAAAATAAACTTATTTATCATCTTCATCACGTATTAAGAAAGACAGAAATTAAAAGAGAATTTGCGCCAGGAAGATCTCATCAATCAAGTATCCTTAATTTTTTTCGGTCTAACATTTAGCTATAGAACGCCTTTTGGAATTCTGTCTGAGATGATCGGCATAACTAGAACGAAATCTCTGGTAATAAGAGCACCGTAAACAGAGCAAAATAAACAAATGAAATAACCTTAGTTACGGACTACAAACAGGAAAAAGAAGTATTTATTGTTACAGAACTGACATGCATACCTATAAGATATTATGTATTTAAACAAAAATTTTTTTTGTGGTTACTTGATCTATCTTAGTGAAGACAAAACGTTCACATAAAAGAGGTACTGAAAAAAATAGCCCAACCTTCCTAACTAATAGTTACACAATAACATTAGCTACGTATCCATCCGTTCTGTGACGTAGGCGTATCCCACGCCCTTTCTATCATCTTTCCCCATTACGAACATATTTCAGAAGAACGTAGTAATACGTAATAATAAAGCGTCAATCATTTATCGAGCTGCTTTCAATAGCAACAAACAGGCATTACGAGATATAACTACTCTCTGCAAATACAGATAAATCATTGCGATGTACAAATGCGAGAGCTTATGTGGACTCGCGATATTGAATTCACGATGAATGTGGACATTTCGATGATGCGAATGTCATATTGGAAATTCTTGCTCATTGAAACAATTCCTTACAATTTATTTTTTAAACTATTTATGTACATGGCCACAACCATTTTAATTGTTATTAATTCTGAGTTTCACAGTGAAATGGGTCACGTTTCATTATTATCTGTTTGTTTATATTACTTAATACACGTAATTTCCCCGGTATTTTTATCTCGACCACACTTCCAGTAACCCGAGAACGTAACAGACTCCTACTGATTACGTTAATTCACCAAAAATATATCCAAACACCAGTCGTCTATCACTTGTACAGACGTACAAACCATACCAATCTATTTTTATTATTTCCAGGTAAATATCCTCTACGTGAATCTTCTTCTGAATCCGTCACAATGGAGCTGGAAGACGTGGAGATGTTCCGCGATGGCAACTACTCTTACGACGAAAATGGCACGTACAATGGAACCTACGAGAACTGCCCCAACATCAACCTGCCCATCGTGTACGTTGTAACGCAGGTCCTGTACGCCCTCGTCTGCGTGGTGGGTCTCCTGGGCAACACTCTCGTCATCTACGTCGTGCTGCGCTACTCCAAGATGCAGACAGTCACCAACATGTACATAGTGAACCTGGCCATCGCAGACGAATGCTTCCTCATCGGTATACCTTTCCTCATCACTACGATGTCGGTCCGATCCTGGCCGTTTGGACGCTTCATGTGCAAAGCGTACATGATATCCACCGGCATCAACCAGTTCACCAGCTCCATATTCCTGTGTATCATGAGTGCGGATCGGTACATAGCGGTGTGTCACCCCATAGCTGCGCCGAGACTGCGCACGCCTTTCGTCTCGCGAGTGGTGTCCGCTGCGGCGTGGACGGCGTCAGCGCTGGTGATGACGCCCATCTTCATGTACACGACGCTGATACCGACAGACAATGGTCTCTCGTGCAACATCGTGTGGCCCGAGCAGGAGTTCAACAAAGGCCAGACGTCCTTCACTCTCTACTCATTTGCCCTCGGCTTTGCCGCACCTCTCACTCTTATTTTCGTGTTCTACTGCCTCGTCATCCGTAAGCTGAAGACTGTTGGCCCAAAGAATAAGTCCAAAGAAAAGAAGCGATCGCACAGGAAAGTGACCAAATTAGTTTTGACTGTGATTGCGGTATACGTGTTGTGTTGGCTGCCATACTGGGCTTTCCAAGTGGCGCTGATATACTCTCCGCCGAACGAGTGCGCCAGCCGCATCACTATCACGGTGTTCCTGGTTGCCGCGTGCTTCAGCTACAGCAACTCCGCCATGAATCCGATCCTCTATGCTTTCCTCTCTGACAATTTTAAGAAGAGTTTCTTGAAGGCGTGCTCTTGTGCGGCCGGGAAGGACGTCAACGCGACTTTGCATGTGGAGAACAGTGTGATACCGCGGAGGAGAGGCGGCGGCGCGGCCCGTGCGCAGCTGCGGGCGGCGGAGTCGCGCGGGGGGCTGTCGGTGGGTGGCGGCGCAGGTGGCTCGCGCTCGGAGGCGTCCACAGTGCTGACGTCAAAGTCGGTGGCGGCCAGCGAGGCGCTGCCACTGGAGGCGCGGCCCGCCACGCTGGCGCCGCTGATAGCGCCCAACGGGTTGTCGCACACGAAGCTCTGAGTGCGGGCCTCTCGCAGGCGCCGCGGCCGCGAGCCCTCCAGCGCGCTGCTGGAGGAGGACACGCTGATCGTGTCCATCGACTAGGGAGTTAGACTGATGAGGTCGCCGGCGGCCGCGGAGACCCGAGCCCTGTCTCTCGGCCGCCGACCTGCCCCAGGGTCCAGTTTTGTACGGTTCAAGTTTTTAATATTACGTGTAAGGTGTGCAGTGTGGATATCGATAAGTGATGAACTGTTTTGTTTCTGTATAAAGTCAACATTGTATGGAGTCGATTCGGCCTAGGGTTGTAACGATGAATTTACTAAAATGTAATTTTTTATCGCATAGCGAATGTAAGGTTACTGTTTGTATACTGTGTAATTAAGATGTAAAAATTTGTACATATCGTGTAAATATTCGTAACTTGTCATAATGTCACAGTTGTAATAAAATTACGTTCGTGAAAATGTGTTGCTTTATTTACATCCATTCTCAACCTTGTCTTATATCATAGGAACCATATCATTATCTGTGAAGACAAGGAGTAAATATTAATAAACGACTGCTATTTGGGAAATAGTCTGACATTTGGAGGCCGTGAGAATATTCTGTTTATGGCTTAGTTCAACAGCTCGTTCAGTTTGAACGACCTGAATATAGAACACTAATCCTTGACTATAATCTAGGTTTACTGCCTACTAACGGACGAGTCTGTGCTGTTAACAATAGTAAAATCTGGTTTGCTTAGTCTCATCTGGAAACGTTTTGGCCTACAGTTGCTGTAATAACAAAATGATTTTTCAGGCCGAATTTCGGCTACGGCGGCCAATCTCAGAAGAGACTATTCATTGGCGCGGGAGATATTATAGCGCAGGCGTGTGCGCAGACACGGGTGCACTCTTTGTTCCCTCACTCTCATAGTCCGAAAGGAAGGCAAGCCGACACGACCGGAGAGAGATAAGGCGAAAGATTAACGCCTTATCTTCCATCCGAGGCACACCGCCAACACCGCCAACTTCCGAACTTTGTGATGCTCTGAGAAATTCCTAAAGGTAAATCTCAATATCAATTTGCCTGACCAGGGAATCCAACCCGGAACCTCACGATCAGCAGTCGCACCTGCGACCGCAAGACCAGAGTTACTGTGAGGTTAAACCAATTTGACGGATAATGATCTGATCGTAAGTATAAAATAATGACTGAAGATGAATAAACACTACCTAAATAATACCCTATAATACCTTATCAACTTAGGAAATCACCATTATAAACTGATTGAGGCTACGGTAACAGCTCTGGGTAAATGGATTAGTGATTGCAATAGTTACAGTCAAGGGTCTAAAGTGCAAAAGTGCAGTCACAATCAGTCAAAGCTGAAGTGCCAATCATTTATTTGTAGACAAAGTAAAATGGTCTAGAACTGATTTAATCCATGGTATAGAATCTAAAGTATATAGCTTAAACTAGTCATGGACTATTAACTCTATCTACAAATAAATTTTTGGGCACTTTTGACCCTTGACTGTCATAATTATGACATAATTATGTCATGTGAGCAATCATTGTAATCAATAATAAATGGAAAATAATAAAGCTTCCGAAAAACAAATAAACTTCCAGCGATCTGTGGTTGGCTGTAATACTAAATAAGCTGTGCTAAAATGAATTACCGATAGATTTATACAAAACTAGCTGTTGCCCGCGGCTTAGCTCCCGTGGACCACCCCACAGGGCTCATTTTCGGGATTAATTAATAGCCTATGTCACTCAGGTGTGTGCTGCGTAATCTGTGAATGTAGCTTTCTATTGAAGAAAGAATTTTTCAAATCGGTCTAGTAGTTCCGGAGCCTATTCGATACAAACAAACAAACAAAAAAATCTTTCCTCTTTATAATATTTTTTTTTTTTTTTTTATTATCTATAGGCTTGCGCTTGACCACTATCTCACCAGATGGTAAGCGATGATGTGGTCGACGATAGAGCACGCTTGCCTAGAAGAAACCTATTCACTCTTGACTTAAAGACCCCTAGATTGTAGCTATCGGGAAACACAGATTCCGGCAGGGAATTCCACTCTTTAGCTGTACGCATAATAAAAGTGTCCCCAAAACGTTTTGTGCGTATGGGTGGGATGTCCACCATGTACCGATGACGCATCGCCGTACGTCTGGTAGTCCGATGATGGAACGGGCTGGGCGGAATTAAATCATGTAATTCCATCGCACACTCCCCGAAATGTAACCGATAAAATACCGACAAACTGGCAACTCGGCGACGATGTTCAAGGATCTGGAGCTTTGACTTGACCAGTGCCTCATTACCGATGAGTTTCTTGGCCCGCTTTTCGATCGACTCTAGTGCATCAAGCTGGTATTTGGCAGATCCATCCCAGAGATGAGAACAGTACTCCATGCACGATCGAACTTGCGCTTGATACAAGTTGAGCAGCTGTTCCGGCGTGAAGTACCTTCTCACCTTCGTAAGGATCCCCAACTTTTTGGCAGCCAGCTGAGCCTTTGCCTCAATGTATGGCCCAAAATTGAGAGTCGATGTCAACGTAACGCCAAGAAGCTCAAGATGGTCCGTTATTGGCACGGTTACATCACGGCAAGTAGGAGCCGGGTGGAATTGGCTCCTTTTAGCGGAAAAAAGACACGCCTGGGTTTTAGCAGCATTAAACCTGACCAGATTGGCATCGCCCCATTCGGAAACTGCCTGCAAGGACAAGTTCAAGCGCTCCACCATGGCCTCCCAAGCCGTATTGGCGGTCGCTAAGGATATCGTTAGTTTCTAGGTATGCCAGAAGCTTAGTGTTGAGTACACGCTCCATACTCTTACAGAGTATGGACGTTACAGAGATGGGTCTGTAGTTGGCCGGGTCAGCTCTACTGCCCTTCTTGGGCACGGGCTGTACGTTGGCTTACTTCCAAGCATTCGGCACTGTTCCAGTCTCATATGAAAGGCGGAATAGGCGTGTCAAGATCGGAGACAGTTCAGGCGCACAGGTTCTAAGAACTATAGCTGGTATGCCGTCAGGGCCGCTAGCCTTGTTCACGTCGAGGTTGCGCAGCACCCTACGGACGTCCTTTTGATGGATGCGAATGTCCGACATACTCGTCTCGCACCCATCAGGAGGGGGCTGCGAATCACCAGGATTCAGACGCGAAGATTCCGCAAAGAGGGATGCAAACAAATTTGCCTTCTCCTCAGCGGTGTGAGCCAGTGACCCATCGGGTTTCAGCAGTGGTGGTAGTGAGGGACGGCAGAAGTTCGACTCGACCGACTTAGCCAGGGACCAGAACGCTTTACTACCTGCTGGGTAAGAAGCAAGTTTGGCCCCCATTCGGCCAATGTGGTCGAATCGAGCCCCACGCAACACCTTCTTGCAGGACTTGGCAGCCCTGTTGTAGGCTCTCTTCTTCTGACCCAAGTCACTCGCTTTACGCGATCGAGCGTCGACCCATGCCAGGTACGCCTCATGTTTAAGCGCGTCGGCGCGACGACATTCGGCGCCAAACCATGGCCGGTCAACGCTGGAAATTGTTATGTCAGAGAACGGAATGTAGTACTCCATTCCCTGACACAACACATCAGTAACGGCGTCCGCGCACGACGAAGGATCAGCCGAAGAAAAGCAAGTAGGCTGCCAAGGATAGCAAGCGAAGAAAGAACGCATGCCATCCCAATCTGCTGACCTGTACCGCCAAACCCGCCGGGTGCCTCTTGGGCTGGGATCGGGCGGGGAATAGACGGACACAGACTTCACCAGACAGTGGTCGGAACTACCCAGGGGTGAACTTATCGACACAGAGTATCTGTCTGGATCTGTTGTCAGCAGAAGGTCCAAGCAATTCGCTGTGTGCGAATCAACATCCGGTACCCTCGTTGCCCCCTGGACCAGCTGGGTGAGGTTTAGCGTTAGCGAAAGCTGACGCATCTCCCGTCCAGCATGGTCAGTGCACTGGTATGGGAAGAGCCACTCCTGATGGTGGGCGTTAAAGTCCCCCAGTAACACTAATTGGGCGGAAGGGTACCGTTGCTGTGCCGCATCAGCCGCCTCACTGAGGTACTCTGCGAGCCTGGATGTCTCCTGATCTCCGCTGTGCGAGCGGTAGACACAGGCGTAGATAATTTTATCCAGACCTGTGTCCACTAGAGCCCACAGCGTTGAAAATTTTGAGTCCTCAAGGTTACGGAGACGCCGATAGCAAGTGTCATCACGGGCGTACATACACACACCCGCGCGCGGTTTATAATTGTGCTCCAGGGTAAACCCTGGGTAAGATAGGTACGACGCGTCCGACGGACTCGCTATCTGCGTCTCCGTAAGAAATAACAGCGCTGGTTTCTCAGTCTCCAGGTGGTAGTGGACTGCAGAGAGATTTGAGTGCAGACCTCGAATGTTGGTGAGGTGCACTTTGAGGGGGAGGGAGTGCAGCCGCTGTTCAAATTTATTATTTCTTTTCCTTGGCATTAATATGATGATAAGAGTGAATGGAGGAGAGGAGTTGGAAGTGAGACGAGGTACCACGCTGCTAACCTTCAGACCCGCACTGAAAGGACAGCATCATTGGGGCACTAGTCCGGAGACTGCGGGGACGCCCGAGCCCCCCCGGAATGTCCATCGGGCCCTCCCCATCTGGTCGCCAACCAGCACGATGGCGCATCCCGGGATTTTTCGACAGTTGGCGGGGCAGCCTTTCATGTGTGGCTGGCACACTACTTGGGCCCCCAACTACCTGCGGTCGGCCAGCGGCGCACCGTGCCTCGGATCCCGCTACCCTCCGCGACCAGTCTCCCGATACGTCCATACCTGCGCGTGTCAGGCTGGTCAGTCTGCAGTGGAACAGCTATCTCGACCCAACTCCTCTTGTGGCTACACCGAGCATCGTACCGGAACACGGCTAAGCCGCTTGGCGGTACGTCTTTGCCCGGTGGGTGGTCGCAAGCCTTCGGCCGAAGCCTACCACCAGTTAGTGTCACCTGATTTGCACCACCCGGGGACCACGTGTAGGGTAACGGAATGGGGTACACACCTACGGACGTGGGTGACTCAGCCCCCAAAATTATTATAATTATTATATTAGTATAGATTACGTTTAGATTAATCAACAAAAAAAAATGTATTTAACAAATAAACATGAGCTTTTTCAAATTACAATAAAAATAATCTGTACTTTCAAATAATAAATAAATTTTCTAAAAAAAATACCAAACTTCCGAAAGAAATATTAAGTTTCCGAAAACATATGATCTGCTAAAATGGTTCGTGCTAGAATTGTTTTCTCAAACTCTATAGAAACCAGCTTAATTTCTGCTATTGATTATAGAATAACTTTTTATCTCTGAATTTTAATGAAAATCTAAAAAAATACACCGGTCGGCCCGCGCGGGTGTATTATAGGCAACTATAGAATCGGTAAGCATAAAATAAAGGAAATAAGAAATCTATCATTATTAGAGAAATGGTTTACGAAAACCACCTGGTCTACTCATACTTCTGAAAAATGCTATCCGCCGCAGCTCCCACCCACGGAAGTCTCACGATGATCTATCCGCAGTTAAAGTACACTCAGCGAACATTAACAAATGACTGTTGACCAGCTCTGGGCACTCTTAACGCCGACATAAATCAGGCGTGAAAACGAACGTGTACAAAAATACATGCTGTTATTCCTGGCTCCATCCACGCCACCACGCCGCGCTTTGTTGAAAACTTCGCCAAAACATACAAGAGGGCAAGAATAACGCTTTCCGAGTGAGTTTGTGAATGTATTGTGTAGGGAGACAGGACACAGAACAGGAACAGAAGGTCCACATTAATGTAGGACTTACTGAACTTGAAAGCAAAACGAAATATGTACTGCTTAAATTATAGGGAACAAAGATTCCTACGGTAACACAGACACATTTAGAATGAATAATCGTGGTCCCCGTGGTTCATATTATCAATGGTGGTCCCAGTTTCATACGGACATCTATTATTATTATTATCTAGTTTTTTTTTGTATATCTTATAGGCTCGCGCTTGACCACTATCTCACCTGATGGTAAGCGATGATGTGATATTACTCAGTTTATTTGAATGTGGACCTGTGGCCGCCATAGGAGAGACATTGGCAGCGAAAAGATGTGTAAAGCAGTCACAGCTGAATTTTTGGAGAACTGGTAAAATAATAAAAAATGGTGATAAACTAAGGACCGATTTCTAAATTGTGTATTTTGACATAAAAACCTGTCAAACCCTACTTTGTGCCAAACTTTGACAGGTTTTCAGGCTAGAGTAGAGATTGACGAATACTCAACTTCAAATAATTAATTAATTTATTAATTTTACATACTGTATATTTGTTACATTTTTAAATAATATTCTATTAAAAATTAAAGAAAATTATTAATTATTATCTACATTCATCATTGCACGCCTCTCGATTCAGTCCACCACCACAATATCAGGTATATTGGCTACAATAGTCCTGTCAGTGATGATAGACCGATTCCAGTACAATATGATATTGCCATTTTCCAGAACTGGGTCGGGCACATTACAGTAGTACGGTACCTCCGATGCCACAATAGTGTATTTCAGAGCAAGTTGCTGATGGATAATACTGGCTACAAGTTTGTGCCTATGCAAGTACTCTTCGTTAGCTAGACGAAAACAAGAAGAGACCCGGGCGGTGACATGCCCGACAGATGTCAACCGTTCTTTCTTTCTTCACAATAATCTCCGGTAGTTATTGGTCATGATAACATCGTTCATAATTGCACATACAAAACGTTTAGTTTCCCCAAAGAGGTCACCGAAACGCAGCCAGGCTGTGGACACTGATTGATCTACATCGGGCCCATGTAAGGCCCGGCGAAAGCGTCGTGAAGCTCCTTACATTTTTTTGCTATACCCCCCTGCGGTCGTTAGTGTCAAGCACTTTAGTGCCTGTGCTGCCTAGCCTGTAGGCTTGCGCCAGTTTTCATTCGCCAAAGAGAGCGGAGATTGCATATCTCGCGGTTGTGGAGGTTTTTGGCATTAAAAAAGCCTCGGCCTCCACTCTTCCGCGGGATATACAATCTCATAACTGACGATCGTGGGTGATGCATTTGTTATGCAGTCAGCAGTGTACGGACCCAACTATTCAGGGCGTCAAGTTCCGTTTGAGTCCATTTGAGTATGCTGAAAGAGTAAATCAATACCAGCATGACCCAACCGTTGAAGGCGCGCACCTTGTTTCCGCTCGGAATAAGGCCATTGAATACCTTCTTCAGGCGGCCAAAGAAGCGTTCCCTCAAAGATTGCTTCATGTCAGTAGTGCTGAAACCTAACGCTTCCGACATACCCAAATACTTATAGGTTTCGTTTGGAGAGGTTTGGAGATTTCAGGTTTATGGAATCCGCAAGTTGAATTCGGATTCCACAATCTCCCCTCACTTTACATGCACGATCGCACATTTGTCCACACCAAACTCCAACCTGATGGCGCTACTAAAAGTTTCAGCTACCTTCAGTAGCACTATCAGCTGAAGATTGCTGGGGCAAAGAGCTGCAGGTCATCCATGTAAAGGAGGTGAGATATAACCTGACCACCTCTCTTCAACCGATAGCCTAGCCCTGAATTCTCCAGCAGCATGCTTAGAGGATTCAGGGCTAGGCAAAACCAAAGTGGACTCAAACTGTCGCCCTGGACTATACCTCGCTAGATCCTTACAGGTTCACTATTCCTCTGGATATTTCGACATCCTGGATAGCTAAGAATTGTGCTCCATTGCCCCATACACGACATCAGGAAGGTGCGTAGAGTTTTATATATTCTATACAATTCTGGCATCCTCATGAGCCTGATGCTTGAGGCACCGAGTCATAGCCCTTCTTATAATCTATCCAACATGTTGACAGATCCTTTCAGGAACGCCGAACCTGTAGGCTAATGACCATATCTATAAGGAGTAGCTCCTTAGTACTGCAGGGCCCGTTCCCACCTCCATTCTGAGAGACCCCAGCAATTTTTCGACAGTGCTGCCTCTATGGAACAATTAGCTAACCAACCATGTGCATTTAATCGCAAAGTGATCGCGATTAATTTTCTGTCAGATTGCGATTACCTTTGCCCTTGTTGCCAATCGCTCCCGAATTGCTAAGTATAGAAATTTTGGCGTTTTTTTCTTCTTCGAAATATGTACATTTGACAAACAGCAGCCGATTAGCAAACGATTGCTAAGGTGATCCCACAGGGTTATTACGTATCTTGCAAGAGATAGCGATTTTTGCACCATAATTGCTCTTCAATTCAGAAGTTTTAAAGAGTATGGCGGTTTTTTTTATGAGTGAATTCGACAAACAGCGAGCGATTAGCAAACGATTGTGTAGGACCTACACTACCATACCTATACTGTAGGTAATGCCGATTTTTATGACATAAAGCGTTTGATCGCGCGATGACTGCGCAATTATTGCTGATTGCTGTTTCATAAGTAATAAGCCTGCGGGGCACATTATTTTGTATTCATTAGATATTTAACATATCGAATCTGCTCTGAAATTTAATCGTTGTTGTGATTGTTTTAGAATCATCGTAATATTATCATTTGAGCAGACTTAATACCTGAAACTTTTTAGAATGGGATGTTCGAAATGGTACTTCTGTATTATCCTGTTACGTTTCTCATCCTTCCGGATTATGACCTCGTTTCGGTACCGAAGAATATTCGGCGAGGTTTTTGTACGTAATATTATTTTTTCAAAGGATTAGAGAAACTTCATTATTTTAAGTTCATTTGGCAAGAAAAATAGTCTGAACTTATTTCTTATATTCATTTATTATATTGTGGAGAGGTAGAAAAGCAAGTCTTTTAAGTTTATATTATGTCGGGCATCCACTGGATGTGAGATGCACAGGATTGGTAGATGTGGTGACACTTCGGGGAGGCCATGTTCTGCAGAGAACGTCTTTCGGCTTAAATGATGATGATGATAATGATTAAAGGGTATCTGATAAAGTTCCTGCTGTAAAAGGGAATTGTATGAACCTTTCTCGTTTAATTTTTTACCCGTCTGCAAGGAAAGGGTTATGTTTTTCGCGCGTATCTTGTGTGTTTGTATGTATGTAATATTCTTTATTACCTCGTATCTTTGAAACCAATTGACGGATTTTTTATAATAAAGACATCGTTAGGTCTTGGCCGCCCAAGTGTTTTATTTTTTTTATTTTTACAAAGATAAGTTTGAAAAAAAAAGAAATATGGGCGCCATATTGTAGTGGTTGCAATTTTTTTTTCGTCGAAACCCATCGAGTGGGGTATCAAATTGAAGGGTTTTTATAGGAAATTACAAAAATGTAAACTACTTATATGTTTAAATGTCATTCGAAAAAAAAATTATAACTAAAAAGTTGTAAATAAAAAAAGTTAATTTAAAAATCAAAAACCCGCCTGCTTAAAAAGCGAACTAAAAGCTGTAAGCAAGAAAATATCATGCTGTGCAGTCGGAGGATCAGGGGGTCAGCCAGTTTACGAATATGTATCCTTGTTGTTATAGCAGCAACAGAAATACATCATCTGTGAAAATTACAACTGTCTAGCTATCACGGTTCATGAGATACAGCCTGGTGACAGACAGACAGACAGACAGACGGACCGCGAAGTCTTAGTAATAGGGTCCCATTTTTACCCTTTGGGTACGGAACCCTAAAAATGGTAATAATGTAGGTATTAAAGTAAAGTGGTAAAGTGGGCGGATACAAAGTTTATAAATTCATACTCTACTAGACCTAAATATTATCTCTTATACCTCAGTTAAAATAATCAAAGAGTTAATTGTTGGAGTGAGTTCATGGAGATTGTCTGAAGATCATAAGTATTCACAAAAGAGCCGCCGCCGGTAATTGATGAGTGTTTCAACTTGTCTAACCAAGTGCTCGCTCAAAGAAAAGTGTTGATTTTGTGAATTCGTTATCTTTGAATAAGTCAGACCATTGTTCGTTAAGGTGTCCTAATTTATACCTTCATCGTAACTTTTTAATTGTTCTGAAACTGGACACCTTTAACTCTTTGAGTATTAATGACAGTTAGTTTTAAATAGCTATTCTTGATTGATATTACAGTCAAAGATTTATCTTAAAAATAAAAATAAAAGCTTTTTAACAAAAAATCAAACCTACTTCCAGAACAAAAAACTACATAGCAAAAAATGACTTTTTTTCAAAGTCGGTGAGTTTTGTACCCATTGTTTTCCATTTTTCGACACCGCCTTCGCAAACGAAAGTTATTTTTGGCTTTGTAGTTTTTTGTTCTGGAAGTCGGTTTGTTTTTTTTTAAAGCTTTTTCTTTTTATTTATTGTATGTATCTCCAATTAACATGATAATCATTTATAGCCAAAGTACATCTCTTGACAATTCCAATAAGCCCAAACACGACTAGGATACATTGTTTATGTCAGAGTTCCAGTTCCTACCTTCCGGCTTCATCATGAGATCAGTTTAATGGTGCCATTTTCATCAATACCATATATTTATAAGTATTTGCTTCATCATAGTCTGTTAACTATTCGAGATATCTTAATACCCGTGACAAACTTAGCATTTAGGATTTCCAGCGGCCATCTGTGGTCTTCTTCATCAGTTCAACTTCACCAAATGATACTTTCTGAGTGCAAATGATTGCATTGTTCATGAAAATACCAAAATCAATATATGTATGCCTATAATATTTGAGGAGTTCCCTCGATTTCTCTAAGATCCCATCATCAGATACTGACCTGATGACTATGGGACCAACTAGGAAGTATACCCTTCAAAACAAAAGAAGAATTTTTGAAATCGGTACTGGCTACTTTGAGTAATCGGGGAACATACATTAAAAAAAAAAAGTTTCCGACGAATTGAGAACCTCCTCCTTTTTTGAAGTCGTTAAAAAACAGCATATAACGTATAAACTTTAATGGATAGCAAAAAATAATTAGAAGCAACCCCAGGTTAATTAGAAATGATAACTGTTAACCGTTAACCGCTTAGCAGGCGGATAAAGGAGCGTAAGCAAAAGTTTACAAGAAAAGGGCAGGTTCTGACTATGTAGATATAACTAAGCTAGAACCTGAACTAAGCCAATAAACAGACTACTGTTACTTATCTAAAGTGCCATCCAAACAGAAAGCATTAACATAATCAGTGCCATTACCAATAACGGAGAAGGCCTGTGTCCTAGCAGTGTGAACATTATTATACTGACTTGCTTAAGCTTACTACTCGCTACCAATAAATCAATCGTTCTATATCCCAGAGCGAATCACCCATAAACCATATAAGGACGAATGTACCACCGTGTCGGAACGCAGTGCCTATCTCAAGAATCCACTTAAATTTCACTCGTTAGGATCCCACTGGAACCCACTCCAGATGACATAAATCTTCGGCCAGACCATAAATAATAGGGGTACAGAATATGTGGGTCTATACAGGGTGCATATTTGAGACCGAATAGGCGGTTGGAATATTTGAATTGAATCACTTAAACGGATTGTTGGCAGACATATTTGTTAAGTTTGTCGTTTGGTGAGTTTATTAGAGGTTTGCTATGTGATAGTGAATGAAAGTCAAACAGAAGGAACTATACCTAGGTAGAGAAAATATTGTTCTTGAGCTGTACACAAGGTAACATTCTACCAGCGATAATCATTGTGAGAAATCCAAGTTATTTATGATTGACCAGATGATATTTCAGCAGTGCATTTCGATACCAGGAAGTCTTGTCTCCGGGCACGGTTGCTTTGGTGAGTACCTGAATAGGATTGGGCGAGAACAAACGTGATTGCCCTGCGTGGGCTTCTGAGCGGTAGGTCTTGGTCACCAAGATCGGGCGAGACCTGTCTCTGCCAGCGGAGAATCCCGGTCGGAGAAGAAGGCGTCGTGGACGCAACCACCTCGATGCTTAAAATGCCGAAACCCCGCCTGCATAATCGGCAGGCATCACTCCGGTGTCACGGGCGCTTAGATTGGGCATTCTGTCCGCCCACCAAATGACTCCAGGAAAGACGGTGGCACAGTGGTCACTTGCTGCCGTGCACAGTGAGGCTCAAGGGAGACGCTTCTCAGTCTCCCCAGGGACGTGCCCTAACAGGCGTTGTATAGGGGTGACCACGGAGTGGTCTTTTAAGAGGTAACGGGGCCCCTTTCAAGTGCTGATGGTGATCACCGGGGTGGTTTTAGTGAGGTAAAATATCCCCTGAGGTCCAGGCGCGTTTTGTTTGAACAAAACAAAAAATAGGAACTCTTGTCTATCATGATGAGCGAGGATTCAAATTTCTCCTGAATGTGGAGAACCTTCCTAAAAGACATTATTAAAAGTACTTCTTTAAAAACTGAAGATTTAGTGAAGTGATATAACCTTACTTGGAAGAGGCCTATCAGTTCGACAGTTTCGAGGACATGGGGACTGGTGGATTTGAATCGCAACATTAGAAGTCAACCAGCCGGACTATTTCACGTATCATTTATTCACTTAGAGGACAAAATCAGATTCAGAATCACCTATTAAGCTTGTCTGGGTCTAAAACACACCCTGTATAAGCAAAGTGATACTTATCTTTTATGTTAATAACAATATTGGACCGCCTGTATACTCGCGTAGTTTTGCTAAATGAGATCCTTTAGGAGCCCTTTTCTTTGCATGATAAAGAAAATAAATGTACTAACATAGATTTTTATCAAAGAAGGGTTTTTAAAAGTATGCAGTTAAGTGCATGTAGTTTACATATTTTACTTAGCGAACAATGGGAATAAAAAGTTATGTAAGTGTATTAAAATCTATGTCGAAAGAGATTTTCTAAATCAGAAAGCTTCTTAGAGAGTTCTAAATCTCTTTAAAGTTTATGTCAGAGGTTTCATGCATGTGCGCGTCTGATCGTCAATATTATGGTACTTTACGATATAGCTGCCATAAAGAACGCCATGGCTCCCCATCATATTGGAAATACTGCAAACACCCCATCAATATATTGGAATGAGGTTAGCGTGAACATACGTTTATATTTTATGGAGTCGTCCTACTTTATACGGGGGTTTCGCAGCCAGTGGCAATATTTTCTAATATTTTAACCATGGTGAATTGCGATGTTTAAAGTTATGACCTTCCCTGTGGGTTCCATATGCTTGGAAAAGGCGAAGAGGAGAAAAGATGGGTTAAATCGGAGTTGTTATGTCGGATTGTCGGCCTCCTACTGACAAAAGGCTGTCCTCTACAAATATTAAACAAGTCAAGTGCCTCCAAAATGAAGTGGACTGTATGTTGTGTCTATTTTATCTTCAGGATTTTCATAGTAAAAATAAGTAGGGGCTAAAAGTTTTCATAAATACAAACCACTTTTAATAAGAGACCAGCTTTAAAATCTCGGACAAAAAATTAATGGATCGACTGATTTTCATTTAACCCTGTTATGTTTATCCCTTTCTTTTCGGAGTGAATAAATATTCTAGGTACCATTAAGACAAGTAAACCCAAATCGACTCTCAGCTATTCATATAATCATAACATATCCATCATATTCTTGCAAATGTACCACTCACACACTTTCTTACAACCTGCGTACGAGGGGACACAGCGACGCTACAAAGTGCGGCGATCAATCACCGGCTGACAAGCGACGGGTACCGGACGACGCATCGATTGCCCTCAATGAATATGCAAAAACGCGAAACTGTCGCTCCTCGACTAACTGACGTGTAACATGATTTTGTATGGGAAGGCAATTTAATTTAGAAATATCTTCACGCTGGCGTTTTTGAAATGAGTGTCTAATGAGTTTAAAAGTCGACGAAGTTTGACATCATGTCAGCGAATACGAGGTTCTATATGACATCGCATGAAGTTGATCTTTTTCGATTTAACTCAAATTTTGTCTGATCAGTATGAAGCCACTGGTGACTATAGACAACATTCTACCAACGAAAGCGATAGTGATTGGAAGAAGTCATAATTATGGGCTGGAGTTTTTGGCGGGATTTTTTCGAGAGAAGTTCAGCGGCTGTTAATATTATTTGCAAATTGATTCCTAGTGGATATTGTGATTTAAAATTGGTGTAGTTTTGTGTCTCATCTGTCTACGCAACTGGACAATATGTGAAATCATTGACAGAAGCGATCTCAGGATAGTGGAGCGGAGCATTTTATTGTAGTATTGACTACCTCCGCTAAGCTTACTGGGAAGGCTGACTCAATACAATTTGCTGCCAAATACTCCATAAAATATTAGAATCTGTTACATCCGTATTCTAATGCATACTAAAGAATGTTAAAATTGCACAGTATGGTCCCAGACCTTAGCCTGTTCCGTCAGGAACAAATACAAAAAAAATAAAAAAAATAATGGGCTGTCAAGTGTCAATTCGGTAGGCATTTTCAGTTGATCAGAATACCAGCGGAGCGTTATTTTCTTTTAAATAGCGCTGCACATGCTGAGATAGGAGCCTTTTTCTTCTCACACGGGGCTTTTATATAATATTGTTTTTGCTTATCTCGTGTCTCCTGTGCGGGTCACAAATAAATATGTTTTCTTTCTTTCTTTCAATCCCTTAGATTTTGGCATTACGACCATCAGCATTGCTGATATCGAATGGAAATTTGCCTAGAGCCTCTGGGTAGCTCTTTCTTTAGTTTCGTTAGGAAAGCAAGAATGCGTTTTATATCCAGCAAAGGGGATTAACACTGGCACTGCCTTTTGGGGTGAGCTAGGGTTAAACTTCTTCATTATCTATCATAATTTCTAGGGAATACATTAACTAAGCTGATTAGCAGTACTTGGGTACGTTTACTTTTTAGATTTTGTTTATCAAGCAACGACTGATGGTCTCACTCTTACAAAATTCATTTATTACGTTGCATAAGCAAATGCTAAGACAAAATAAATAATAGAGAAGTTATTTATTTATTTCTCAATACATTGACCTAGAATGTTGGCATTAAAATGTTTATGAAGGAAATATTGACGTAATAAAAATGTCAATAGCTCAAAATAATGGCGGCCAGCTATGTGAATGTCTTAACATTGGAATAATTAATTTTCTTGAGAAGAATCTTCAGACGCGTCTAGTTCGGAGGAATGCGAACTGATTAATCGTTCAATTCGTAACATTGCCTAACAAAACAATTTAAACTAAATAATTTGTTGTTTTGTCATTATAAATTCCGTATTTAGGTTAAAGTTTTGGTCGTTTTTTGGTCATTATATCAGCCGAAAGACGTCCACTGCTGGGCATAGTCCTCCCCAAGCGTCGCCACATTGATCGGTCCCGTGCCTGCGAGTCCAGCGGATCCCTGCAACCTTCATCAGGTCATCTGTCCACCTGGTGGCAGGTCTCTCAACGCAACGTCTTCCGGTCTTTTTTGGTACTATGCATTATATAATTTTAACCATTATTAATCTCGTATACTCAAAAAGTCAAAGCAAAAAAAAACTGGAGGATACATATTCCTAAACTGGCTGACCCCCTGGTCCTCCGACTGCACAGCATGAATTTTTCTTATTTACAGCTTTTTAGTTCGCTTCTTAAGCAGGCGGGTTTTTGATTTTTAATTTAACTTTTTTTATTTACAACTTTACAGTTATAATTTTTTTTTCGAATGACTTTTAAACATATAAGTAGTTTTTATATAAAAATCCGCCAAGTAGTTTGAAAGATATGAGGTAATAAAGAATATTACATACATACAAACATACAAGATACGCGCGAAAAAAAACATAACCCTTTCCTTGCAGCCGGGTAATTATTTTATGAAAAAGATTTCGAGTAAATGTGAGCGGGTGAGGGGTGAGGGGGGGAGGGGGGGAGGGGTTTGTTGCACGATTTTATAGACTTTTCATATTGATATTTTAGAATGGTGTAAATAATTGCGAGGGGGAAGGTGAACAGTTAAGGGGGGGGGTATCCTCTCTTGTTCTCCGGCCAGAAGCGTCGGTGGGCAGTGGGGCAAATTTTTACTCAGAATTGAGCTAGCTTCAACCGTTTCCGAGATATGGAGGCTTTTAGGTTTTCTGATTTGATCGCCGGTTTGTTATTATTGGCGGCTCGGGGTCAGTTTTCGAGTAGTGTTGACTCGAGTCGGCCTGTGGTGGAGGGTTTTGTACGTCTGGCGTTAAGAAACTAAATATATATACATATGTATATATATGTACATATATATACATACATATATATATACATATATATACACACATATATACATATATATATATATATATATGTACATATACTCTCTCGACTTCGTAAACACAACAGCGTATAGGTTAGAACACGCACGAAACACGCGCACGCCGCACGCACACAACTATAGCAAAAAGTGTCGTTACAACTTTTCGTGAGATTTTTTTCCGTGTAGCCCCCTTTCGCAACGCGTGATAAGAAACTTCGTACCAAAAAAAGAAAAAACTGGAACAAATACAAAATTATAAACAGACAACACCAGACATACATAACCTTTAAAGATAAACCTAATTTATTGTTAACTAATTCATCAAATAAATTAGGTAGGTACTTTTCATATTATGATGAGGCTGGGCATGTGCTTTCAAAATAATTATTATGGTCATTTTTTTTTTTTTTTTTTTTGTCTATCTGCTCCATGGCAATCTGTTGCTGACAACAATAGGCCACTGTTTTGGCTGATATTTTTATCTGGTTATGGCTTTAGCTTGGAGAGAAACTTCTCAGATGAGTGTCTCATTCCATTCTGACGAATCTATCCTGAAGAGTTGGTACACTATGTCTCTTTAGTCTCCGATATTGGAGACCTTGGTCTCCACTCAGTCTGACAGCAAGCTCATTTTTGTGTTTTGATAGTCTTATCTGGTAGGCGTCGCTATATTTTGCTATCTCCTGCTTGACAGTTAGTAGTTTTATATCAAGGTATATGATCTTGTTACTGATGTATTGGGGGATGTTAAAGATAGCCCTCAGTGTTTTTGTTTGAAATCTTTCCAATATCTCTATGTTACTGTTGCTGGCTGTACCCCAGAGTTGTATGCCATAAGTCCATATTGGTTTCAAGATGGCTTTGTATACTAACAACTTGCTATGTCTGCTCATTTGTGAGTGGCGTCCGATTAGCCAGTACATATTACGCAGTTTGATATCTAGTTGCTTCCTCTTTGTCCAAATGTGTTTTTGCCATGTTAGCCTTCTGTCCAAGTGCATGCCCAAGTATTTTGCATTATCGTCTAACGGGATTTCCTCATTATAAAGTGTAACTGGTGGACATGTGTCTCTCCTGAGAGTGAAAGTTACGTGTGTTGACTTACTTTGATTTACGTGAATTCTCCAGTTTTTAAACCAATCCTCTATTTTGTTAATGTGATGTTGTAGGTGTTCTGATGCAATTATTGGATTTGTGTGTGTGGAAAGCAAAGCTGTATCGTCAGCATATGTTGCGATCGTTGTCATGTCTGTTGTTGGTAGGTCAGCAGTAAATATTATGTAGAGAATTGGGCCCAGTAAACTTCCCTGTGGTACTCCTGATTTAATCTCATACGAGTCTGAAATTTCATCGTGCTGCTTCACTTCAAAACATCGTTTGCTGAGATAGGACTTTATTATGCGAAAAAATGAGTGATGGAGCATTTTTTTAACTTTATATAATAGGCCCTCATGCCATACTTTGTCAAAGGCCTGGCTTATATCCAAAAATACTGCTGAACAGTATTTCTTTTCCTCCAGTGCTCTACTTATAACGTCGACTATTCGGTGTACTTGCTCAATTGTTCCATGATTCTCCCGGAACCCAAATTGGTGATTTGGAATAATATCATTCAGGTGTACCTTCATCCTATTTATTATGATCTTCTCAAGAAGTTTGCCTAGTAGAGGTAGGAGACTTATAGGTCGATATGAAGCTACTTCATTAGGTGGTTTATTCGGTTTGGGTATCATTATGACCTGCGCTATCTTCCATTGTCCCGGAAAGTGGTCAAGTCTTAGGCAGGCATTGAAAATGTTAACAATTGCTACTATACCCTTTTTAGGCAGATGTTTCAACAGAACGCTGTCTATACTGTCGTATCCTGGCGATTTTCCATCCTTGAGGTGTTTTATTTCACGTGCTACTTCAGTAGGACTCGTGTGTTTCAATGGGAGACACATTTGCTCTGCACTTTCCAGATAGCTTTTTATTTCAGCGTTGTGCTCAGGCCTTAATTCATGAAATGGTTGAAATACGTGAGTTAGGTGTTCAGCAAATATACTAGCCTTCTCCATGTTTGATCTTGCCCAGTACCCATCTGTTTTCTTGATGGGGGGTATTTGACTACAGGGGCGTTTTAATTTTTGAGTTGCCTTCCACAGCGAATAGTTAGTGTCTGAACTTGAGGTTAAGTTAGACAGGAAAGCTTGGAGGTTATTGTTGGTAAAACTTTTGATAAGGTCTTTTAGTTCATTAGTAGATTTGTTGAACGCTGTTTTATCTACCGGATATCTACTCCTGTGCCATATTTTTCTTAAATTACGAAGTTCCAGTATTTTATCTCTGATGGTTTTTGGATATTCATTAAGTGTTTGAGGTATCTTTTTTCGCACTTTTGTAGAGGTAGTAGCTGCTTCGTGAATGACTTTATTTAGGTTTTCGATAGTCTCTTCTATATCTTCAACTGTTTTTAATGTGCCCAAGAGCTTGATCCTCTTTGTGATTTCATCCTGATAGATCTTCCAGTTAGTGTTTTTGTTGTATAGTCTTTCTACCGGTTGCACTAAGACCACTGTTGTGCTTACGTTCAAAATAACTGGGGTGTGGTCAGATGACAGATCCGTGCAGGTTTCAATTGTTATGTAGTTTCGACTTATATTTTTCGTAATATAGAAGTCGAGCAGATCAGGTATTTTATTTCGATCAGTTGGCCAGTATGTTGGTTCACGTGAGGTCATGCACTCGAGTCCTAAATTTTGTATTGTGCCATGTAGTTGCCTTCCACGGTATGTGATTAGACGAGAGCCCCAAAAAGTGTGTTTTGCGTTCCAATCCCCACCACAAATAAATCTGGACCCAAGGGAAGAGAAGTAATTATTGTAGTCATCTCTAGTCAACCTGTGCCTGGGCGGACAGTACACAGCAGAAAAGGTTGTCTCGACTTTCTCGTTGAAGACTACTTTTATTGACGTAGCTTGTATTTTATCTGATTGGTATTTTTCCATTTCGTAATGTTTGATGTTATTTTTTATAATTACTGCAGTTCCACCATGACTATTTCCAGATGGGTGGTTTGTTGTGTATACTGAGTAGTTTTGTAAATTGAAATGAGATTTTTCAGTGAATCTTGTTTCAGAAACAAGTGCTATATCAATTTTTTCTATTTGGAGAAATGTTTGAAACTCTTGACGACGTTCCGTCAAGCCGTTGGCGTTCCAAGTGACAATTCGGAGGGTATTAATCATTTGGTTACCAGGCTTGTGACAAGCTGGATCATACGGTCCATCATTTTGTCCATCATGCTCATCATGATTTGTTGAAATTTGGCGAATATTAGTTCAAGTCTGTCTGGAAGGTTTTCCGGTTCGGGTAAATTTTGAATTGGTGGTCGATCTTTTGTTACATCTGCATAGCTTCTTTTTTCTTTGAGGTTATTCTGCTTTGAATTTGATTTAATTGCTTCTTCTGCTGTTTTGATGTCTTTTACATGCTGAGTTTGTTTTCTTGTAACATTCGATTTGGTTTTTAGTATTCTTTCCTTGTATTCTTTGTATTTTGTACAACCCTTATAGCTTGCGGGATGACTTTCTTGACAGTTTGCACATGTCGCATCTGTTTCTGGTATTTTAGTGCACGAAGAGGTAGGATGATCGTTGCCACATTTAACACACCTAAATGGCCTAAAACACTGATTTTTGGTATGTCCAAACCTCTGACATCTTTTGCATTGCATTATTTCTTTTTTTTTATAAGGAGCTTCAAATGTCACTCTCATTTGGCTTAAATATCTTATATTGAAGATTTCTTTATTGTTCTTGTTTGGTTCTAAGTCCACAAAGAAGACTGGTAATGGTTCTTTGGTCGACTTGTGTAAAACGTTCACCATTTGCCTAACTTCATGTCCTTGTTCTTTTAGTTCTTGCTTTATTGGAGTAGTATCTTCGGTAGAGTGTAGCCCCCGTAATACAACTCTGTATGCTCTATCACATTTTAATTTATATGTATAATGTGATACATTGTTTGCCATAAACTGCTCCCTAATAGTTTTATAGGTTTGGATATCATTTGGCATTAGCTTGATGATATGGCCAGATCTTAAAGTTGTCATTGTATATGATTTTTTGTCAACAATTTTATTTAGTGTAGCTTTTAATGCTATAACATCCATGACTCCTGTCACAAAAATTGGTTCAGACTTTGGTATGTACTCATTAATTTTAACAGGTTCTTCTGTTTCTTCGCTGTTTAGGATATCATATCTGTTGTGTGTTGGTACAGTGTAGTTTGGTGCATTCTTTGATTTCTTTGTATTGTCACTTTGTATCGGACTTGTTTCCTTTCTCTTCTGACGTTTAGGAGGTACTTTGTCGTTTTGCCACGGAGTTAAATAGTTCTCCGCATCGTTTTCAGGGTCTGTATCCTTCCTTTCAGTATGTTTGTCGCTGGCTTTACCTACTGCGACCGATGGTAGACTGTTACTACGGTGTCTGATGAACATAGTTTTGTTCAATTGCTGTTGGATCATATTTTTTGGATTATTTGGAGTTTTATTGATTTCATTCATTCTGTTCCCACGAGTAAGGACGATATCAATTGTCCCTTGAGGGGTGACGCCTATTCCCTCAAGAAGGCTCAATACAACAACGTTAGCCGGGTCCGTTGAGGTTGGCGCTAGTAACTTGCTACCTGCAAGCCATTCATCCTCTGGCGCGTTCCCCACCTTAGGATTAGGGTGATTTTTTAGAGAGGCTTTCTACCTCATGACACGGGCGGTGAAGCCAGTGCCCCCGATTCCAAAATTTGACCATGGAGTTGCGGGTTGTGGAGGTCATTTCCTACCCCCAACAAGACTTGCTTGTTAGGCAAGCTGAGTCGGGTTAGTATCTGCCGCCCAAGACTCGGCGTTGTTGCTCGTTTAGCACCACCCGGGGGAGACGTGTAGGGTGGATCTAGGAAAAGATGGTAAGTCCTACGGACGCGAGCAACTGCCCTCCCCCAAAAATATGGTCATTAAGCTCAAATTAATATAGAGAGCTTTTAACTAAGTACAATAATGCCAAAATTTCAGATTTTCAGAAACAAAAGTGTTTATACGAAATAGCGAAGCATTTAAAACGTGGCTCCAGTTTGGAAGTAGCATGCATATCCAAACGAACTATATGAGAGTGGATTAGTGCGCAACTTTCACGTCTCGGCTCAAATCACGGCGCCATTTTGAATATAACAGAATCGCTTGAAGCACTCATTCATTTTAAATATGTGATTCAGAGTTATGTTTCAAAAGCTGTTAAACTTTTGTTTTGTGAAGATTAACGATGTATGTGAATGACTGATAAAGTTGCTGAATTTCGAGGATTAAATTCGACGACATTTGCAAAATAAAATAAGTTTTAATCTCCAATTGGAGTCGTCTTTTGAATAAATTAGTCCGTCTGTTTAGAAACGTTGAGTATTTAATTTCTATTTTGTTTGGTTTGCCCCAATAAGTACTTACCAGTGCTGGAATTAGTTTTGCTCCGCAGCTGGACTGACCCAATTAGATCGGATTGGAAACCAGTACATCCGTAGTAGCCTGTACAGTGTACGTGACATTAATGTACCTACAGCTGCTACAGTTGCACAGAGAATTGTTAGTTATACTTATTGTAAGCAGAGCTGTGAGGATCCCATTTCAGATCGTTTTTTGTGCAAATAAGTGTAGGTCAACCTGACTCGCTGGTCTAATGATTGCAAACATGAGGTCCTGAGTACGATTACTGAGCTGGTAAAGTGTTATTGGGTTCATCTATATGGAATTTGTCAGTCGTAGTCCGCAGTCTGGATATCAGCTTGGTTATTGGCAATAGGTTCGCTACCTCTGCTAAATCCTTGTGTTGTGTTAAGTGTGGAACAGCAGCTAACATAACACATAACAGGCACCGTGAGCTGAACTGAAACCGTGATCAATACTCCAGGTCCTTTATTGCTAAACTTGTGTCTACAAACTGATCCGAATATGACAAAAAAAGGTTTCGCGAAAGCTACACTTTGTTAACCTAATTTAAAATCACATCAAGAAAATTAATACATGAAGATGTCAAAACCTTGAAAGCATTCCCTCTTGAAATGAAATACAATACATATAGCTATTCCATTTCCATTATTTATACAGTACATTAGCTGTTCATGCATTATAACTAGTCGTTACCATTTCATAATTTGAATCAAGAGCGTGTCATTGTCTATTTCTATGTTATCTCTTCGCTTCAGAAACACCCACACAATGTTGTTGGAACATAATTCATGGACCTTCTAGCATTGTATTTGCATGTATTCCGGTTTGAGATCCTTCGTTCAAGTCCTTGAATTTTGTGCTTCATAACTAAACATGGCCTTTTAATCTCAAGGTTGGATCTCTTCGGATATGTCTGCAATGAATGTTTGTTTAGCTTTGTACACTAAGTATTCACATGTGGAAGACGTAGATATTTACTAAGATTTCTCCTTAGCAATATTCATTATTCTTGTTAACATGATACTATATATATCTTTTATTCTTCTTCTCCTATACATATATTTATATATATATCATGTCGTGGCAGCCCAGTGGCTAAGACCTCGCTTCTCATGCTTGAGGTCGTATGTTCGAATCCGGGCAAGTACCAATTTGACTTTTTCAATTCATGTGTACTTTCTAAGTTAATCTTGGACATTGCTGATAACGGTAAAGGAAAATATCGTGAGGAAACCTGAACTTACAGTGAGTTTATTTTATGATTGTACTTCATTGGTGTAATTGCTGCAAGGCGTTCCGGTGCGAGGACAAACGAATTAAGATATTGGTGGAATAGGTAACCTCCTTTAGATTCCGATTAATCCACTAAGTTTTCTACCACTTATAAAATATTTTTTAATGACACATTGATTCCGCAAAAAAAAATTGGCGAACACATTTCAACACAATTTTGACAAGCGGTATCTTCTTCTTCTGCAGTCGATCCCTCATTACTGAGGATCGTGGTCACTGGAACCCATTAAGCTGTAAATCGATTCCGGTCCATAGTTGCCATCACCGCCTGCTGAAATTTGCTTGAGGACATAACTTCTTTCACTTGGTCAGACCATCGTATTGGCGACCGGCCTCGAAGGCAAAGTCAAATATATTTATTTCAACTAGGCCATTAAGCGACACTTTTGAACGTCAATAATTAAAATTTACAAGGTAGATAATATCAATTGATTGTACCGTCCATTCGGAAAAGTAGCTTGTTATGGAGAAGAATGGAGGAAAAACTGCATACTGGCTCTTTTATTAAAAAAAAAACGTATTTTACAATATTTACATAAGTACATACATTAATAAATTTATATATGTGAGGACGATGCACCCAAAATAGCACTTCACAGTATCCTACGTACAGGTATAAAGTATTAAAAGTACTCGCACATGTACTGTGCATAGTAGAAAAAATTGTACAATAGTAGTAATTATAATATTTATACAGTCTTCAGCAGGTCCAACAATACTCCAATACAATAATGTTCTCCTTATCACTTGTATTTTCCCCGTTTTTTAACAGTGGTTGTGGAGCAAGACCTGGATAGTGTGCGTTTTATTCAAGTTTTAAATTTTGTCTCATTCAGTTCTAGAATGTGGGGAGGTATTTTATTGTAAAATTTTATACAGTAACCCATGAAAGATGAGGCTACTTTAGCCAGTTTAAAACCTGGTTGAACTAATTGGTTCCTATTTCAAGTAAAGTAATTATGTCTGTCGCCCTTTTTACAAAAAAATATGTAAATTCTATCTCACGTACATGATGTTTTCATAAATATATTGACAAGGAACCGTCATAATGTTAATGTCCTTAAACAGTTCCGTTAGAGAATCGCGCCGGCGAAGATTGTATATCGCTCTGATGGCTCGTTTTTAGAGAATAAAAATTGACTTAATATCTGCAGCCCTTCCCCATAGTAAGATACCGTAATTACGTAATGCTGTTAGAATTTTTCTAACAGCATAAGCTGCCGAACTTAGCCGCTCTGCAAGTGATATTAAATGAGGAACCCATTGTAACCTTGAGTCTAGCGTGATATCCAGGAAAACCGTTTTGTCGACGAGTTAATATAAGTCCTCGTGCTCCCTTTCCTTCGGCATTGCCAACAATGACCAGCTTTTCAAGGCTGCTATCTCCGTTTCGCATTATGTGGCCAACGGAGGTCACAAAAAGGTTATTATATACGCTGTTAAGCAAACTGTAGACAATCGGGTGTTGATATTGGGTTGTGAAAGGACAGACACATTTGTGCTTTTGGCTTTTCATGGGATTTAATGATTCGATGGGAAGGCTTTGTTGTAGTCAATGAAACACAACAGCACAGGGCTGTTAAATTCCCGATTTTTTTTCAATGGTTTGGCGAACGTTTTGGATTTGTTCCCACGTGCCTTTGTCTTTATCAAACCCTGCTTGTTCTATTGGAATTTGTGGACCAAAAAAGTGTTTTAACCTGTTGACAATGATGTACAGGAGTTTCTTGGTGACATGTGGGATAAGTGTCAGGAGCCTGTAGTTGCTGCAGGCTGGTAGAGTCATTTTTATAACGCGGAACAAACACGGATTCTGTCCACATTTCAGGCCATCTTCTAGTCTTCCAGGTGGAGTTGCAGGTGCTTAGAATCTGCTTAACATCTTTGGAATCCAGGTTTTTGAGTAACTCGGCTGGAATTCCATCTTTACAAAATACCCTCACTACAGAACTGAAGCATATGTTCGCCTCTCTTGTTTCTGTTAACGATTCCATGCTTCCCGACTACCTGACGAAGAGGATAGTCGCTATCTGTTTTACCGACTTTGGCACTGAAGGCAACTAAAACTACCATTATCTCCCTTTTGAGGTATTTCTTGGAGTGATTTTGACAAGGTGCTATAAAAGTTCTCAATTTCATCCTCGCTAGATTGGGCGGTACGCGCATGCCTGTATGATGTTCAGGGAGTTGTGTTAACTTTGATGGGAATTATTCAGTCGTTAATCGGCTTGTAACCGCTGATCTACTTATCTATGCTAAGTGGTACCACTGTAGTGTGTGTAACATATCCTCCCTATATAATTGTACTTAGCATGTAAGTTGAAGCATTAAACGTTGGTACTTCGAGTAAGACACTTCTTTCATTTGGTCTCCCGAACACCGAACAGTACATGGCGACCCTGCCTGTAACTGGAGCCGGATCGACCGCGACCACCAACCGCGATTTAATTCGGAAAATATAAACAATAGTGTGACGATGTGTGTTTTATGTGTGGTCAAAACGGACGATTTCCTGTAAAATATGTGCCAGTCAACGCAAAGCAAGGAGGAGGTTTTTCTTAACCAAAATGCAGCGGGTGCAAATTACGGAGAGGCGCAGCAAAACCTTAGCTGGCATCTGGGTATGAACAGCATAATTTTAACAATCTTGACTGCTATTGGCCTGATTGTATTACTATACATGGCATATAAATGCTATGAGAAATGCCATAAAAAGTGGATAAGGCAAGAAATGTTCCACGCTACGTTCCGGAGTTTCCGAGCCTCATCGGGACACAGGACATCTCTACCGATTGCTGCTGAGCGTACTGCGGGTGCATCTGAGTCTTCAGGAAAGTGAGTGCGTAAAGAAATTATAACCAAAATGTGATAGTGCGACAGTACATTGTGTTTGGTGTTTTAAAAATAAAATGCATTAAAGAGTGCATTAAGTGTTTGGTGTAATTATGGAGAGGACATAATTCAGGACTTTTACTTATAATTTAAATTTTATAATTAATACCTCGATTTTATAATTAAACTAAATGTTTAAAAGACATGTATATCAAGCTAGAATTATTTTTTATTACAAGAATATGTTGCTACATATCTTCTGGTAATTAAATATAAACACGTGTTATGGCTGATGAGCTTACTGATATATTAACGCAATTAAAATATATTAAAGAATATCTCACGAAGTTGGGACCAGCCAGAAGATTGGTACAAGATTTAAGTGGTAAATATAACCAAGCTAACGATTTATTCAATAAGTTTAATGATATATGTACGAAAATAGAGTATAAGGTATCAAGTGGAGAAGTAAAATCTTCAGATCTAAAAGTTTTAGAAGATTTGTACGAAAAGATAAAAAATACATTCTATAACATAAAATCACTTTGTTCTGTTGTGGAGTCGGAAAACATCAACTCCAATATGGAAAAATTTAATTTGAAAACGGCAATTTCATTGCTACCAGTTATGACTGGTGACGAAAATGTAACCAAACAATTAATCGCCAACATAGAAATGTATGAGGCTATGTTGGACAGCAATGATAAAAAATTATTAATTAATTTTATTTTAAAATCAAGGTTGTCAGAAAATGCGAAATTGCGCATGTCTCAAAATTATTCTTCAATTGCAGATTTAATAAAGGATATGAAATGTTTCCTACTGTCGAAAAAGTCAGATACTGCGATACAAAGCCAATTACAGCGGGCAAAGCAAGGTGGAAAGACATTACAAGATTTCGGTAAGGATATCGAGACTATGTTTGTCGACTTGACAATTTCACAGGCCGACGGGGATTCTCAGAAATACGAAATTTTAAAATCAATTAACGAGAAAAATGCGATTAAAAGATTCTCAGACGGCCTTAGAAATAGTCGTGTCAGTACTATTGTAGCAGCGCGAAATTATTGCACGCTGAAAGATGCTATCAGGGGAGCAATGGATGAAGAGCTGTCATCGCAACCAGAAAGTTCAGTCATGCATTTCGGGCACGCGAGAGGTAAGTTTAATCATTTTAATAATCACGGATATGGTCAGCAGAAACAAGTTAATTATATAAGGAGGCCTATGGCGCAGCCGATACGTGGAAGAGGTGCACGTACGGGAAATAATTTTACAAACTACCATACAAACAGCCGAGGTAAGCCTAATTACTATTATAATCGTGGTAGCCGCGGATATCAAAATACATATTATACTCGAGGAAATAGGTTCCAAAATAATAGAAATAGTAATAATCAGATCAATATGGCTAGACCAACAACTGAAAATTCGCAGGAAAACCAGCAGAAAAGTTCGGAAAATATTGAGACTGTGCATAGTTTTTTTCGTGCATAATGCAATAAATACAATATGTGACAGTATAAATTTTGTTCCCATGAGTGTATCTGGCGTTACTCGGAATTGGTTAGTAGACACCGGTGCATCGTTGTCCGCCGTGAAGTACGAGAAATTAGTTTCGCAAGACATTCCATTTCAATTAGAGCGAATTTGCGTCAGAGGTATTGGTGGGAACATTTATTCCGATGGTTATGTATATTTGAACTTACAAGTAAATAATACCGAGCTGATTCATAAGTTTTACGTATTTAAAAACTTACCTTGTCGAACAGATGGTATCTTAGGTCAGGATTTTTTAACTAAATTCAATTGCAACTTGAACTTTGAATTAAATACATTATCTGTTCAAACAACTTCAGGAATAATTGTTTTAGATTTACATATGGGAAAAATTGGTTTAAATAACTTTATAGTAGTACCACCACGGTGTGAAACTATACATTACGTAGATACAAATATAGATCAAGATTGTGTCATATTTCCGCAAGAACTTTGTGAAGGAATTTTTTTAGCGAGCACGATAGTTTCACCGAAGTCAGGGAAGATACCTTTAAAGATTTTAAATACTAGGGACGATTCTGTGAAATTGAGTTATTTCTCACCAAAGATGGATTATTTAAGTAATTATAATATTTGTAATTTTGAAACGAATCCAGTTAATGCAGAAAGAGTAAAAAAGTTATTAGGACTATTACGTTTAGATCATTTAAACACGGAAGAGAGAAAAACTATTGAGAATATATGTGCGAAGTATGCGGATGTTTTTTATATGGAAGAAGATAAGTTAGGGGTAACTAATGTTTATCAACAGACTATACATTTAAAAGACAATGCAGTACCAGTTTATACTAAACCGTATAGGATACCAAAATCACTACAACCAGAAATGGAAAGACAAATTGGTAAGATGTTGGAAGAAGAGATCATAGAAGAATGTCAGAGTGAATGGTCTAGCCCAATACTTATGGTACCAAAAAAGAATGATAATTCGGGTGAGAAAAAATGGCGCGTTGTGATAGATTACCGAAAGTTAAATGAAATAGTGAAAGACGACAAATTTCCATTGCCAAATATAAATGACATATTAGATTCTCTGTCAGGTTCTGTCTATTTTAGTCATCTGGATTTAACCCAATCATATTATCAACTAGAACTTTGTCCGGAAAGTAGAAAATATACAGCATTCACCACAAATAAGCAATATCAATTAAAAAGATTGCCAATGGGTTTAAAAATTAGCCCCAGTGCGTTTAGCCGCGCTATGACAATAGCTATGTCGGGATTAAACTATGATAAGTGTCTTATTTATTTAGACGATCTAGTTTGCTTCGGCCGTAATATGAATCAACATAATAAGAATTTAGTAGATATTTTCGAAAGATTGCGAAAAGTCAACCTCAAAGTTAACCCTCGTAAGTGTAATTTTATGAAAAAGGAATTATTGTACTTAGGACATGTGGTCTCGGCCAATGGAGTTAGCCCAGACCCGGAAAAAACCAAGGCCATTCAAAATTATCCTAGGCCATGTAATAGTGACGAGATCAAACGATTTGTGGCGTTTACCAATTATTATCGGAAATTTATTCCTAATTTTGCCCAAATCACTATCCCACTAAATAAATTGTGTCGAAAAGGGGTTCAATTCAAATGGACCGAGGAATGTGAGAACACATTTAAGCACCTAAAACAATCTCTCATTTCACCACCAATATTGCAATATCCCGATTTTTCACAAGACAATGAATTTATTTTACATACTGACGCATCAGGTATTGCGATTGGTTCTATCTTATGCAATAAAAATAATTTACCAATAGCGTATGCAAGTCGCACATTAAATAAATCGGAAGTAAATTATCCAACGATAGAAAAAGAGTTGTTAGCAATAGTGTGGTCAGTGCGTTATTTTCGGCCTTATATATTTGGAAAAACATTTACTATTAAAACGGATCATAGACCACTAGTATATTTATTTACTATAAAGAGTCCAAGTACTCGGTTAATAAAGTTTAGGCAAAATTTAGAGGAATATGACTTTAAGATTGAGTATGTAAAAGGGGTGAATAATGTGGCTGCAGACGCATTATCTCGCATAGTATTGACATCGGATGAATTAAAACAGATGGATAGACAATTAATTAATGTTATGACTAGGAGAATGAAGAGAATGCAAGATGATGTGCAAATAAATCCAGATTCGGTTGTTAACAATTCTAACGATTGCAAGGCTGATCACCCAAATGTCGTAGAAATGCTTAAAAAACCGAATACAGGAGTCGAACTGAGATATGGAATTACACACGATAAGAATTGTGAAGAGATAAGTGTACAGTATAAAACTTTCTCGTATTTACCATCAAGGTACATAATTTACACTGAAATCGATACTCGATCATGTTCTGCGCGAGCCGCGTTCATGAGAGGAATAGAATCCTTTTGTAATAAAATGAATATTCAAGAATTATATATAATGAAGAATAAAAAGAATATATTATTACTTAAATGGTTAACCAATGAAATAAAAAATAATTCAAAGTGGTCCGGACCACGACTTTGTGTTATTAAAGGATTAACAAGAATAGACAATGTCGATGATAGAAGAGTCATATTAAATGATTTTCATTTACTGCCCACGAGTGGACATGCAGGCGTTAGGCGCATGCTAAATAATATTAAGCGATACTACTTTTGGCCGAATATTTGTGAGGACGTTAAGAAGTTCGTGAAGAGATGTGACAGCTGTCAGAAGCAAAAGCACTCTTTACCAACTAAACAGCCCATGGAGATCACATCCACGGCACAAGGAGCTTTTGATAAGGTATATTTAGATATTGTAGGGCCCTTAGAAATAGATTATCATAATTATTCATATATATTAACAATTCAATGCGAACTAAGTAAATATGTGGAGGCCTACCCTTTAGAAACTAAAGATAGTAGTAGTGTAGCTAGAGCATTTGTAGAAAATTTCATTCTTAGGTACGGGATCCCACGCGAAATAGGAAGTGATAGAGGATCAGAGTTTATATCGAGTACAATGACCGAAGTATGTAAGTTGTTAGAAATAAAGCATATTTCGTCAACAGCATATCACCATGAATCATTAGGATCCTTAGAAAACACTCATAAATCTCTAAACTCATTTCTAAGAATTCAAACTGATAACAATTCTAGGTTTTGGAGTAATTGGTTACAATATTGGTGTTTTTCATACAACACAACGGTACATAGTGAAACAAAGTATAGTCCATTTGAACTTGTATTCGGGAAAAAATGTAATTTGCCAAGTAATTTAAATACAACTATAGTAGAACCATTATATAATTCAGACAGTTATCCATTAGAACTAAAATACCGTTTGCAAAAAACACAGTATGATGCAAGACAAAATTTAATTACAAGTAAAGAACTTAGAAAATGCAACTTTGATCAATATGTAAATCCAGTAACTTATAAGAAAGATGATTTGATATTAGTAAAGAACGAGACGGGTAATAAATTAACAAAACCAGTGTATTCAGGTCCTTATAAAGTTTTACAAGATTTATCTCCAAATGTAAAAATACAAATTAAAGGAAAAGAGGACATTATACACAAAAATCGTACAAAATTATACCATAAATCAATATAAGTATGTAATAGTTGTAAGTCGATTAAATTTAAGGAGTTCTATAGCAATGGCTATGTAAAGCCAATTAAGCTCGAATTAAATAGCACGTAATATTTTAGACATTAATATAATAATAAACAAGTAGTACCTACTTATCATATATCATATGTAAGAAAAAAAAAAAAAAACATTTTTTATTTTTTCTAAAAATAACGGGGGAGGTGTAGTGTGTGTAACATATCCTCCCTATATAATTGTACTTAGCATGTAAGTTGAAGCATTAAACGTTGGTACTTCGAGTAAGACACTTCTTTCATTTGGTCTCCCGAACACCGAACAGTACACCACAAAGGCAATACCTTTCATGCTCTCATTCTCAGGTCCTGAAAATTTGACATTATTCGACTGGTCAGTCGAAAAGTAACCAGAATTTCTCCAGTGTATTTTGCTGAGTCCGAGGATAGTGACTCCCTTCCTTTTTATTTCACTCTCTACTATCCAGAGTTTGCCCGGTAGGTTTAGGCCGCGTACATTCCAGGTGCCTAGGCGGTGAGGCTGTGTAGCTGATTACGATTTATCAGTTACATAGTTTCCATATGTTGCCTGATCTGACACAACATGGCCGGTAGCATATTTCATACCACCATCCCCGGTTTGGTGCCGGATACCACTCAACAGATCTATATGGCTATTCCTTGAATCCATTGACTCTCTTGGGAACTAGTGCAGTGGTTTGCCGTTGCCTTCTGCACCAGATATTTTAAGAGTTATTTAGACCCTAAGGCCGCTGCAGCCTCTCCCAAACCAGTTGCCCGGATGGGTGTATAGTTATACCGCTATTGCTCGGTCGCCATAGCCTCGTTCGTAACCTAGCAGGGAGCACCACGGCTGTCAGATGACAGCCACTGCTTTGCAGTGCGTGCAGGTGAGGATGACATTTGGAGCTGGCATGATGTTAAGTCAGCTCTCCCCCTTACTGCCTACTTATTGCGGTATCTAGATGAAAGTACCTATGATTCATGGTGGCTATGGTAAGTAAACTTGCTTTTGACCGTTCAAAAAGCAATCTGATTTTCAGCAGCGTGTCTTCATGCACTCATAAAATAATGAAGCAAAAGTTTAAAACACAAAAGTTCGCTGTTGAGCTACAAACAGCTTAGCAAACGATAAAGTTCACCCCAGAGGGAAATGCATCCTTTATTATTCATAAACACCACATTTTCGCTACATAACACATAATATTACGTCTGAAATCAAAACTTCGTCCATGTATGATGATAACGGGTAAGCAGGCCTTATCTGCATATGTATGACGCATTAGCATATAAATGTGGCCGGGATTGAGACAATGTGTCTGAGACTGAACTGGCCTGTGGTCGCCTGGACTGGACTGACATGGTGAGGCAACGACTTATGAATTAAGTGGTTAATATGCAAGTGTGTAGTTAGTTTCAACTGAGGATTTGAGCATGCAAATATACAAACAGTCAAAAGTTTACAACCTTGTCTTAATTCAGTGGATCGCCTCTCAACTCTTTTCTAATTTAAAATAAATGGCCGAAAAACGGTTGACTGAAAGTTTTCTTCTCTCTCAAGCCAGTTACGCACTGCATCTGATCCGAATCCGAAAAATATCAGTTCCGAAGTAGCCGTAGTACTTCTTGTAGGGAAGCTTACGCACAATGCCCGAACTCTATCCTTCATAATTCAGAACATTTTAAATTCGGATAGAACTTGGAACTCAAATCATGGACTTCCGAGTCCATGATTTGAGTTCCAAGTTCTATCCGATGTAGTGTTTAACCGCCCTCAGTGAACTGCGAAAATTCAGATGATCGTAAATTACGAGTATTTTATCGGTATACGATTGGTTTTATTAGCGTGAGTGATCGCACTGTGCGGTTTAATTACCGACCGCTGTCGAGTTATCCGACGAGATACTCACTAGTGACATACGGTGTGAAAGGATACGCAATATTATTTTATAACATATAAACAATGCATAAAAAAATAATTAATATGAAGATAAAATTGTTAATTAATCTATAAAAGTTTTGATCCGATTGTGCAGTTTCTTGTCCGTTCTTCTCCATAACAAGCTACTTTTCCGAATGGACGGTAGAATCAATCAATTGTTATTACTCATAAATTAAAATTAAATAAGGAAATTTGACTTTGACTTGCTATAGTCGGATTTGCACACCGAGGGTTCCAAAAAATAGCTACATTCACAAAAATAATTAGGTAACACGTTCATGAAAGCACCGAACGTCTCTCTAACGAAAAAATAAACTGGATTGAAGGAAAAATTTAACTTTGCCATTGAAGAACTGTTGTCCCCAAACATTGACATAGGTCACGGTACTCACGGTCGGTTTACCAAAATCAATATGTTACTGGTTGAGTCAAAGATCCAGAGCCTTGAACATCGAGGCTGAGTTGCCAGCTTTTCGGTTTTCTATCGGTTAGGTACATTTTGGGGAGAGTGCGATGGAATTGCAACATTTGGTTCCGCAGAGCTCTTTTCATTACCGGATTACACGACGTACGGCGTTGCACTATCGGTAAATTGGCGTCATCCTATACATATGCACAAACCATTTTAGGCATACTTTCATTGTGCATACAGTTAAGGGTACACTAGTCGACGGCATGAACTATTTTGTGCGCGGGGTTAAAATGCATTTTATATCAACCGACAACACGTGCGGAAGAGATAGATGCTGTGATGAGCAGTAGGAAGCTAGTTCGCGTACCAATATACACTTTTGCAAATTTGTAGCGAAATGGATAATGATTTAGGATGAAACCGAGCGCGCGAAATGCAAATACAGACCATTGGCTAGATATCACGAAAAAATTACTAAATCTATCTATTCAAAATAAAAATTATATGCATTGTTGAACTACTAATATATCCCAGTATGGAGGCCGTTTTGCAATTTTCCGTCTTCTTATGGTATTTATTCGCGCCTAAAAATGCCGTAAAATTAGTGTCGAAATGTGGAACTTTCTACAAATATTTTCTTTTTTTACTTTTTCGCTTCCATACAGGGCTAGATAATGATGAGACAAATTGATATCACTTTTTATTTTGAACGTACATCGTCAAACAGTTGAATAATCCCTAGACTACGTTTGTATGGAAAAAAAAACGACTAGTGTAACCTTAAGGAGTGGTTTTCCTGCTAGAGTCCGTTATTAACGTGCTCGTCATCGGCCATTACAGTATGTCTCGCGGATATGCGTAGCTCTTTCCGCGGGTTTCATCCGGAGCGCGCTGCTTCACATAATTGCCCACTTGCGGGCAACATGGCGGCCGTAGCGGTATTTGGGTAGGCAGTAACGTAGGAGTACTCGTACAGCTCATCGGCTAATTAATATGAGCTTGATTTGTCTTCCTTTCCTGTTTATGGGCTATTTTTATTTTTGGGAAAAATATTCTTGGTTTGTGAAGTTGAAGGTTAATTTAGGAAGATTTTTTTTTATTAAAGTCCTTGCCCCATATTAGAATTTTCTTCCTGTATCATGGGTGCGTTTATAAACAATAGCAATACAATACAAAATTAAGAAAATAACAAAGCATAAAAACGCTGAAAATTATTAAATAGTAGTAATTATTAAGTAGTAGTAGATAATAAAACTATTACAGGATACGGTAGGTCGCCCTTTCAGTAGTTATTCTATGAAACTTTCGAAGTGAGAAGACTCGTCCCTACTAGGCCCTGGGTGCCAAATCTTTAAATTCACCACTGTACGTCTAACAGTAAGAGGCCTGCTTATATTATTTTTTTTCGGGGTGAAAACATCAAAAGGCACATGTGCTCTTCGGGTAAAGATCAGGGAGTTTGAGATTTTTCCTCACTAAAACCACCCCAGTAATCACCACCAGCACATGGAACCGTGGCCTCTCAAAATTCCACCCTAGGACTCAGTCTGTGCAACGCCTATTAGCGCATATTCTGCACCTGTAGTTAAGTCACGTAGTCAGACCATACAAATAGACATACGTTAAAGATTGTAGAAAGAGATTCGATACGAATCGTTTGTAAGTTTGCTAGGGAAGCTAGGCTTAGGTACGAAACAGTACGGTTGGGTAGGTACGAAACCTTTTAGCTAGTAATAGTAATCAACTAAGTTTGCATGCGAAACCATACCTAATCTTTTCCAATAAGAACAAACACGCGCATAGTTGACCTGAAATCTTATTTACCATACGATCGTTTATGCCAATAGACTTTAGTCTAAGTAGTGAAACATGGCCTCCTATAACTAAGTAATTAACTTGGCTGTTTTTGTCTACACCCTACGTTTTAGTTTACAAAGTAGGCTGATAGATCTGTTTGCGTTTCCTGCATAGATTGCTTTAAGTTCTGCGTTGTCTTACTTATGTGTATCTACTTTCCTTCCATAATTGGTTTGTCTAATTAGGAAGAATGAGTAATGAGATCTTATCTTATCAATTAAATTTTGTCAAAAGGTATCAACTGGACTAGATTAATGTTCCCTTTTAATCTTTTCTAATTTTTTTTTTAATTTATCTAGTCCAGTAAAATTAGGGATCAACCTCGGAATGAGAGATGAACTGAATATTCGTATACACCTTTTTTTTCACAAAAAGGTCCTGCAGATACCAGATTATATGAGAAATTTGTGACAACTTTTCGAAAGCCAAATTGAAGGTGTATACGAGTTTCCAGCTTATTATCTCTCAAATCGAGGTTGATCCCTAATTTATGCTGAAATGACTGGACTATCAGCCTTCTTTACCATAATAGCAGAAGAAATGAGGGTGCGCTATTGGTGTGCCCCTCTGCCCACACTGCGGCCTAATCAATTGCTAAACACTGAGATTTTTACTATAAACAAGCTGTTATATTAAAAGAAAGTTTTTAAAACAAGTTTTATATTAATAAAATACAAATTTTATTTCAAATTGCTTAGTCACGAGTAAGCAAAGTGTGTGATTCAATCTGACACTGAAAAATGGTTCAAAAGTTTCAAGATTTGTATACAGACATTGGCAGGCTTAACGTAAGAAACAGCAATCAGAAATCATTCCGCAATCAAACGCTTTATGTCATAAAAGTCGAGCTTTCCTACAGTGTTGGTATGGTAGGCCTTACACAATTGTTAGCTGTTTTTCTAATAAACTTCTGTATTGAAGAAAAGTTATAACGCAAAAATCGCTATCATTTGCTCTTGCAAGATACGTAATAAGCCTGCCGGACAGGTGAAACTAAATAAAAGCTTGTAATAAAATCCCAATACCTAAACGTTGAACCCTAGTATAAAGTTTAAATGTTGGAGCAGTCATGTGACAAATGGTACCAATTTCAAGTGCCACAGAGAAAATAGTTGAGAAAGACAAAACATAACAAACAAGTTCTCACATTATGCACAAACAGACCCACCATATTTGTAACATTAAAGTAGATAGGGTTGAGAAGTATGTGCTGCCATACGTCTGATAAGCGTAGCGTACGATCGTACGTCTAAAGAACGTAGTCTAGACGGGTGCATGGTGCATATGACCGATGCATGTTTACTCAGATACACATCATACACACGACATAACTACGCAAGAAGCAAATTTATTTCTAGATTTATTTTTGTTCATAATTTATTTTGAGAGACTTATTAAAGAAATCAATTCTTCTTTCTGAAGATATACCTACGAGATCCAATTATTTGTGAAATAAATTAAATGTAGTTTTGTATTTGTAAATTATCGTATTGTTGAAAGAATTTGTAAATACGATTTACTATTAAAATTGTTATTCAGTTCATTAAGTTAGAAAAACAAAACCCGCAAAAAAAACCTATTAATAATTAAGGTTTGTTTGTAAACAACGAATATATATTCTAAAACCGTCCGAAGCCTTAAACAAAAATAAATTGCTTGTGAGAAAACCTACAAAAATACGTGAAATTAGAAATACGAGTATATTGCGAAGTGACCTCATTGTTGGAAAAATTTGTAGGAAACTTCGCGAGATTATAATCTACGTGCCGAATTGAGTTTTAGATAAAGCCGATAAACCGGATCCGTGTCGTGACGTGCCGGTCTGTGCCAGCCCGGCTAATGAACGATCGCTTCGATTATAAAGTTCTAAACGATTAATTGTACATTATGAAATCGAGCTCTCGATCATAAAACAACGAAATCATTCAGTGTGTTGACTGAGGTATGTTTTTGATAAATAGTTAAAGTTAGAAACCAAAATGTTTTTGTAACCTTGCTGAGCTCTCAAAAAGTAGTGTCAGTTAATAATTCAGTAGAGACCTAGTATACAAACAAGTTCAACTGTATTCAATTTGAACTTTAAAATGAAATTATTTCGTTAGTTGTCTCAAATCTTGAATTCGAAATATTAATCATAGTCAGCAGTGAAGAAGATTTATTAACAGGGATCTAGCTATAAATCTTGAAACCACTCTTAAATCCTAACTTAGTGTAAAACAAGTACCGTACTTCCAAACAAGAGTTAGTTTTTGGTTTTTCAACCTGTTGACCGGCAACCTAATTTCGTAGGTGAATTCGGAAAAGAACACGTATAAGTTGACGACACCTTTACGACGTAATACACTCAAAAGGGAATAAGTCATGGAAAGGACATATGAACTCTACTCTTAGGTTGGAGTACGTACTCTTTATAAATTATTTACGCAATCGTCATCATCATATCAGTCGAAAGACGTCTACTGCTGGACATAGGCCTCCCCCATGCGTCACCACATTGACCGATCCCGTGCGTCTCGCTTTCAGCGGATCCCCGTCACCTAATGGGAAGCCTTCCAACGCAACGTTTTCCAGTTCACGGTCGCCACGCCAGAACTTTTCTGCCCCATCCGTTCTGCGAGCAATGTGCCCTGCCTACTATATAAATAAATAATAATAAGTTTTTATTTACTTCAGTTGTACAAGAAAACACTTATCTAAACACGTTGCGTTACAACTATGGAAAAGAGTGTTTACGATGAACTCTGGCACCCAATGTAAGATTTAACTTGTGTTTAGGGTGCCAGCGTCCTCGCCTATAATTTGAGCATGTAACAGCAGTTGTAAGACGAACACAGTACAATTATCATTATTAAATTATAATAAATTTACCAGCTAATGCAGCTATGATGTGCCCTAATTATGTACCTGTGTATGGATGTGTGTGTATGTGTGTGAGGAGGAGGTAAATATTATGATGAAAACTTGTGTTTATGTAAGTCTGTATATATGTGTGTATTTATGTGTGTGTGTGTGTAAGTATAAACATATTACTTTATTAAATACATTAGGGTGACCTGTCAAACGTCGATTGCACACCCTGTGTGTGTGGATGACAATAAAATTTATAATGTGACTGCTAATTGCCGTGCAACGAGTTATGCGATCGACACTTGTAGTAGATCTTCAGTCTTATTGTAATTCAATGTCAAGAGCCACTTCATGACCCTGGTTTTGCACCCGTTTAGACATTTTGGCGCAATGGAGCAGATTTTATTTATTTTATTATATAAGTGGCTTGACAGTACACCAAAATGACGCTGAGCAAGGGCCGTTCTACATCCGTGTGTTGAGCACACTTCGAAGTGTCTACGCTTTTTGGCAGCATTCGAATCATATACTACAGAGGGATGTTTGCGCAGAATAGTGCCAAGGACAAAGAGCTGTCTCACGGTAAGAACCTGACATTCGGTGTAGAGAGTCGCTGTGGGATATCCAAAAGGCTTCGAGGTCATAACCTTGAGAACAGCTCTCTGTGCTCGCTCCAAAGGCAGGAGGATTGTCTTGGGAGTCCCACCCCATACTGTGATGCAGTAGTTTATTATGCTTTGACACAGGGCATAATAAACCGTTTTAATAGTAAGACAATCCGCGGAGTGCCTTAGTTTTTTAAAAATAAATATACACTTGCGGACTCGGGATATAAGATTACTAAGGTGAGGTTTCCAGCTTAGAGAACTATCCACATAGACGCCGAGATATTTGCCAGACTCACATCTTTTGAGCTGGGGACAGCCACATTGAGAAGAAGATAGACCAAGTAAGCAGGTATGAGCTCTGAGCTCCATTGAATCCGGTGAGGGAAGGTTGGTGGATCGTAAAGAGAAAGGTAAGTATACCGTTTTATTTAAATTTAAGGTTAGGATATTATTTGACAGCCATTTCATCACTGAGTTTAGAGCAAGTTCCGCGTATTTTACTGTTTCGGGCCAGTCAATACCATGAATTAATAGAGCCGTATCATCTGCGTAAGTGAAAATTGTACAATTCATTAGAGACATTTTGCATAAGTTGTTAATATAAATAAGAAATAGGGTAGGACCCAGAATTGAGCCCTGAGGAACGCCAAAACTCAATGAAATGGTGTCACTAATAACATCATTTATTTTGACACATTGAGTTCTATCACACAGATAATCCTGGAAAACCTTCAAGGTATGTCCGCGAATGCCCATAGCTTCCAGCTTAGATAAGAGGTGGGGAATGGACACAGTGTCGAATGCCTTAGAAAGATCCAAGAAGATAGCCAAGCATTTCATTTTACTATCTAATTTAGATACTACATGGTCTACCAAGGCAGCAACAGCGTTTTCAGTTGACCTGCCACGTCTAAAACCATATTGGTTATTGCTTAGTAATTTGTGTGACTCAAGATAGTCTACCAATTGTTTATTAAGGATCTTTTCTAATATTTTAGAGATGGCAGGCAAGACAGAGATCGGTCTATAATTATCCACACTGTGTCTGTCACCCTTTTTGAAGATTGGGTGAACAACAGCCCTTTTAAAAACCCTGGGAAAACAGCCTGTTGAAATAGAGCGATTGCAGATATGAGTAATGGCTGGGACAATCGCGGGGAGGCAGGATTTTAATATTCTCGATGAAATGCCATCCCAACCTACCGCAGCATCAGTTCGTAACCCAATAATGAGATTTGAGACCTCCACTTCATCTGTGGGTAAAAGAACTAGCGAGTTAGAGGGCACCGCACCGAGAGAATATTCCGAGGTATACGAGGTGGTTGAAAATTTATCAGCCAAGTTCTTGCCAACATTGGCAAAAAACTCGTTGACTTTATTGACCGAGGACTTTTCATCCGAAGATATTCTTAGTAGCTCGTCAGGGGATTTCGCATCGCAACTAGTTCCAGTAACATTTTTAACGACCTTCCAAGTAGCCTTAGGGTTGTTCTTCGCCATTTGGAACTCCTTCCTCTCATATGCGTGCTTTAAATTTTTGAGAAGTTTGTTACAAAAATTACGGTATCGTTTGTATGTAATCATAAGAATTAAGTTTTCGGGATCTGCCTTCAACGTACGAGCCATGCTATCTCTATTTCGGATACAGCGGAGTAGTCCATTTGTAATCCAAGGTTTCAGGACTCGACGTTTCGAAGACATGTGCACCGATTTGGAGTGATTGGCGATGACGGAGCTAATGCTGGAAACCAGACACTCGGCGGCATTGTTTGGGTCCTGAATAGTCAATATTTCACTAAAGTCCATCGATAAAATGTCAGTGATTGCAGCTGTATAATCAATAACTATGCGAGTGTGTTTAGAGGCAGGACGTGACATTACACGTTGGATGCTAATAATCGTAGGCTTATGATCAGTAATATAAGTATCGAGAACCAGAGTCGTATATTTATGGTCAGATCTTATCATTACATGATCAATACAAGAGTTAATACGGGTTGGAAATAGATGTGTTGGAAGGAGGCCGTGTGAGGCAATAAGGTTAAGGTACTGATTAGCTTGTTGGGAGATATCATTTGGAGTGATGTCAATATTGATGTCACCCATAATCACACAATTTTTTTGGGCTGATGTCTGAGTAAGGATAGTGTCTAGGCTATCGATAAATTCGTCAAGATTTCGTGTGGAGGGAGAGCGATATAACGCTAAAAGTAAGATATTGTGAGATTTTACATTGCAGATCAGACAACTAGCACCAGATATGGATGGTTCAGTTACAATGTGAGGTAATTCTGATTTTACATATATTATAACACCGTCATTCTGATTAGTAAGTTTGCTCGTGTGATAGGAAACATACCCATCCAGAGGAGGAACTGTAGAAACCCTTAGCCAACACTCCGACAGAATCAAGACATCACATGAAATTTTTATTCTGGTCAGGAGCACAAGGAAGCTATCAAAGTTACAATTTACACTGCGTATATTAAGGTGTATTATATTAAGCGACTTTTTAGAGGCATTAATGAATCGACTGCAAGACTCAGGTACACAGACATATGAATCACTCATACCAAAGGAGTCAATATCATTTAAAGTGTCAGAATCGAATGTTGATGTTTGATATTAAGTGCATATGGATTACAACCAATGATATGCGGAATATGTCTATTTTAGTTTTGTGGATATTAAATAATTCTGTTTTGAAAGTTGCAAGTAAATTAACTACAAATAATAAAGTGAATAGGATGTACATAAACGTAGGTATGATATGAGTTGTGTGTTTGTAATAACAAGTTCTCGAATGATTGTAATTTTTGCACGGTTTAAAAAGGTACGATGTATGATACAGAGGCTGATATATATAAGATGCATTATTTAAAGTTGACAATCTTAATGATAATATTATAAGGTAAGAAGTAATATTGATAAAAAAGCATAAAACTGATTTGTAAGAGGATAGTAGTAGTCGAGTTTTAAGTAAATGAACATGTAAGTATCTAATATATTCCAAAAGCATGCGATAAGAATATAAATGAGATGCCTTGCGTTTAATTTGCAGGGGTAAGCAATTTCTTAAGACAAGAAGTTGATTTGATAACAACGGAGTCCATTCCTTCACGTTCACGAAGAAAAATTTTACCATTTTGCGACCAACAAAAGTTGTACTTGTGGGTTTTAGCAAATGACCGTGCCTCGAAGAATAGTTGCCGCTGGGTGCGAGGGAGGTGGTCGGTGATATAAACTGGTTTGACTTCGCCGGGAACACCAATGTGTCCCGTGTTCAGTTTTTCAGTTGATGGCAGACCCTTATTGAACGTACGGCAGGCATCCAGTATTTGATTCTTAGTGGGAACAGTCAGGAACTCTGCAACTATCGGTCTGTTTGAACCTTTTTTGCCGGGCAAACGATATACGTCACGTAGTTGAGGTGGGTTATCAGATGGCTGGACAGTCTCACAGGTTTTTAGAACAATCGAAGTTAAGTCTTTAGCTGTTTCCTTCTCAATTGCTGGGATATTCCTTATCTCGATACATGATGATCTCGAGTTCAACTGTAGATCTTGTACTTTATTTTCCAGATCCAGTATATAATTGCGCTGTTCACTGTTTTCTCTTTCTAATTTCTGCAGTGATTTCTTAATACAATCGTAATCCTGACTCAGAAATTCTACAGTTTTTAAGGTTTCAGCATTAGTTTTTTGCATTTCCGCATTTTGAAGTTTAATTTCCCTCAACTCCGATGTTAATTTCCCAAGCAGGGTGTCTTGGTCAGTTTTCCAAGAGGTAAATAGCGTCATTATTTTATCCTCGAAATTCTTCCATTCGCACTCCGGAGAGAAGTCTGGTCGAAGCCTCTTGGACCGCGAGGTAATGTTGGAGGTTTCAGGTTCATTAGGATAGCCAAAAATGTCTGGAGTTGAGAAAATAGGCGGATTATCCGTCTCTTGGGCAGGAGTAGCAGGGGGTGAGCGTGCTTTCCTCGGCATAGTACCTGCACTTGTTTCGTCACAGCGTCAATTATAGACTAGCAGGCTAGCTAAAAATAACCCGCTTAACAGCAGATCAACGCGCAGCGCGTAGCACTGTTGTATGGTGTCACGTAGTACTCGTAGCCTATCCACCCGTAGCCGATAGTTGACGATGACGCGTACCACCGAGTATTGAAGCAAAAGGGCACACTAAAAAAGGCCCGCGGTAGTTGTTGTCGACGGTCACAGCTGCCACAGTGAGTTCGCGAGAAGAACGTCGTATGCGCCGTGCTATATGGGGCGCTTACGCGTTTTACCGCAGAGCACCGTTCGATTCTGACTGACGGTAGGTCAGATTCTTTTTCTATTTAATTTAGTCCAGATTATTTAAAGTACACGTTAGAACGCCAAATTATTATTGCAAGTATATAGTTCCAAATACGTCCATGCGAACTACACTTATAACGGCACTTCCAAACACTTTTTGCACGGTTTCTTAATTTTTTTTGCTGAGCAGCAACAAACTGCGGTTACATGTACAAACGGTCGAGGTAACACTCCAAACTGCCACTTAAGTTTGAAAATTTTTCGGGCTATGTCGGTAACCCTGGTTCTCTTGCGGATCTCTACGTTTCTGATTCGACCACGCAAGAAAACTCCGAGCATAGCCCTCTCCATATCCCTTTGGGTGACTTTAAGCTTTCTGATGAGGTCAATTGTGAGCTACCACGTCTCGTCATCACTGGCAACACACACTGGTCATAAACTTTCGTCTAGACGTCTTCGTCTCGATATTTACGCAATACCGAAAACATTTAAAGGAAATATGTTTCATGGAGTTGGTCCCTTTGCTCTGCCAAACTCTTAAGCAATTAGGCTGCGGGTATCCTGGGCACAGGTTCCGCACAACCTTCCAGTCTTCTAAGTGTGTTGCTTTCTCTCAGTTTGTTTTCTTATTTTATTAAAATGATTGTTTCACATCATCAGCCCATTAATTTTCCCACTTCTGGGACACAGGCCTCCTCTCTGTGCTGTGCTGGGATGGGCCGTAATCCACCACGCGGGACCAGTGCGGGATGGTGCATATCTTCGATTTTTTAGTTCTAGGATATGCCGGTTTCCTCACGATGTTTTCCTTCACCGTTTTTAAGAGCAGTGGTGATGAAATAATTTACACAAAGTAAAGCGCCTGCCTGGGTTCGAACCCACGACCTATAACTTGTAAGTCGCGGCCGACAACACTGGGCCAACACTGCTCTCAATTATTGTTTACCAATTACAATTTGGTACCAGCTGTGCACCCCATGGGAAAAATTACTTACAAAGAAACAACTTACGAGCCTATTTACAAAAGAAAACACAATTGTCGCCCGATGGGCTTTCCAATCGGTAAAAATTTCAAATTTCCATACAAAATTTCTAGGCATGCCCTACATAAACTAACGCCTTTTTCCAATGGGGTAGGCAGAAACTATAGAATACTAACTTCTACGATCCTTACATACAAACTTTCATACTCGTACCATAGCCCTTTGGGTGCGTGATTTTATTATTATTATTCTTTTGTTCTCACTTTCGTCATATAGAAAATCTTTGAAGCACATGCTTTCTACATGAGTAAATTGAATGTAGGCCTCCAAGTAAAAAGAGTCCTGTTTTCGGCATTTAGTTTCCGAGCTATGCGCAGTTTAGTAAAGTTTTCCTCATACAAACACAAGTTAAAGTTTCCACTTCAAAAGTCTGATAAAATAACTGGCACATTTATTTTATCAGACTTTTGAAGAACTATTTGAATATTTTTAATCCTTATTATCAATTGACTATTCTAGATACCGGATCTAGACTTAACACAATATCCAATTACCGGACCCTTTTCGCTTGCGCCAATACCACAAAAAAGATGTTTACAATAACAGCTATTTATAAATAACAATCTGTTAACATAAGCATTTTAGGCGCGCTTGTGCCAGCCAGGTTAACACGGGCCTATTATGTTTGACATATTTGTATGTAATTTAACTTCGTATTTGTACCTATGATATTTTTTTATTTTATGTTCTATAGGGTTTACGGTCCGTAGTAGTTGTTGTAGTAGTAGTAGTAGTCGTAGTAGTCGTAGCAGTCGTAGTAGTCGTAGCAGTCGTAGCTGTAACCCCTGACTGTAGAAGTAGCCACTAAATGGATTCCAAGCAACAAGAACCAGCAACGCGATGAGGTAAAACCATTGCTTACCATCAGGTGAGATAACAATTATTAAAAAAATCCTGATGAGCTAGACTTCTCTCTAATGGATTGGCCAGATGTAGCAACACACAGAAAACGGAAAGAGATGGAAGGTAGACCTTTGCCCTGCAGTGGGACTAACAGGGCCATAATAACAGAACCGAAAACTTCGAAATGCTTTTATTTCTACCTTCAATGCAGACACTTTTCATTTAACTTTAAAAAGAACTATCTAGAAAGCCAAACGTATCCAAATAAATCCGTGCGATCCTTTCGTAATGGCGTCCGCCGTAGACACCTGAGTCAGTGGTTGCCAACATTCAGCCGACGCGGACTAATGCTCGCCCGCGAGACGTATGCGTTCCTTCACCTCGGCACAACAGGTGGCTGCAGAGCGTATGCGATGGATGGGAGTCTTTACGATCTAAGCTTGGACGCGGGATTGTTTTCTTAAAGTGTCTGTATTTTAAAGAAAAATAATAGAAAAAGTTGGTAGGCACAGTTTTCGCAGAGTGAGACAGATGACCCAATATACGCAGTGGCTTATTTATAACCAACTAGCTTTAGCCAACGGCACCCATGTAATAATCTGAAATAATCACAAGAAAACATACTTGCCCGGCATAACAACTATCCAGGATATCATGGTCTACCCATGTGCCAAGTTTCATTAAAATCCGTTTAACTGTTTAGAAGTGAAAAGGTAACAAACCGATATACTGACAGAGTTGCTAACCCATTTTATAACATTAGTGTTAATTTCAGAAAGCTTAATTAGAACTTATTGAATATAATAAGACAGGTCAATGTGGCGACGCTTAGGGGAGGCCTATATCCAGCAGTCTTTCGGTTGATAAGATGTCAAATCACATGTTTAAAGTAGATGCATACATATATCTGTTGGTTGTTATTGTCCTAAATTTACATTACAAAAGTAAACAAATCTCTTGACAGAGAAGTACCTGCCTACTCAACAAATTGAATTGTTGAGTAGGCAGGCTAGGTTGAATAGGCTTTCAGTATCTAGAAAGACGTAAGTATGTATATGAGGCTTTAGAGCCACCCACGCGTTAGTCTTGTGTCTGTGAATTCTCCTTTCTCATTGTTCTAAATAAAGTTAATAGCCCTGACTACCTGTTAACCTACAAGTTTCACGAGCCAAAAACAGAAAACAGCTACTTTTTCAGCGAAAATTTCTCAATAACTACAAGATATATGATAAAAAATATAATGACAAAAAAAAAACGACACAGGTCCGTCGTCTACAAGCCCATGAACAAAATTGAATGTCTCGCGCGTGCGCAACGGTTTATAAGGCAATATTCAGACAATTTATTAAAATAAAATAAGTACTCAAAAATAAAATATAAAAATTGGATTCGATTGATAATCACCTCAAATTTCAAATTATATATCAGTTATTTTTATATTCAACATATTCTTACACGTAGCCGACGCTTACGCACATGATAAAACTGCGTTTTTTTCGCGTGAACAATATTTTTTTTAAAGTACAAATACAATAAACTTTAAAAAACAAAATTGGTGACTTACTAGTAGGTATACTATATGCCCAGTCCACACATTTTTTTGCAGATTGTTATTCGCCATCAGTAAGCTGAAAAAGCAATTGAAAAACCTGGTGTTTCGGGATTACGTAAAAACGTGTGTTAGGAATTTCATCATCATCATCTGCCTAGCCTTTTCCCAACTATATTGGGGTCGGCTTCCAGTGTTAGGAATTTATTTTTTCTAATTTTAATTGAGCAGTTATCAAAAATATGTAATGTCTATTCCCTAGATAACTATGTGAAGCAAAAAGTTGTTTTAAAAGATTTATCATATATCTTGAAGTTATTGAGAAATTTGCCCTGAAAAAGTAGCTTTTTTCTGTTTTTAGCTCGTAAAACTTGTAGGGAGCCCCTACAAGTTTTACGAGCTAAAAACAGACAGCGGCTACACCCGCGTGTAGTGTATTGTTACTCCAAGGGAACATTTTACCGGGATGAAATAAATGTGATATTCCGAACTATAATCTATCTCTTTGCCAAATTTCACCCAGATCCGTTCACCCATTCTGGTGTGATTGAGGAGCAAATATCCATCCATTCATCCATACATTCGCATTTTTAAAATTAGTAGGATCTTAAGACTAATAAATAATATTTGTTATCAGGATGCTACCTAATTATTTCTCACTACGTAAAAAAAACAGTCAGTAGTCCCCACCGTCTGAAGCGTATGGTTACCCTACGAAATTACGAGCGTGTAGTTGCGGGGTCGCGGGGGTGAGGCGCAAGCTCCTCCCAATCGCTCAAGGTCGCTGGGGCTTGTTGTCGCCTTAACCCGCAGCGACAGTTTCGATTTCCATTTGTAAAAAAATGTCGTTAACAGACCAGCACTTCCAGAGATTACTCCTTATAAACATATAATTTACTTCACGTTAATATTAGTTATAACATAATGAATGAGTTTTTAAGATTTAATCAACGCCATCTAGCTATCTAACAGCATTTATGCTCTATCAACATCAAACGAATAGGTACCTAAACTAATCCAACATCACAATAAGATAATTATAATCTCAACGTTGAAACAAATGTGTTCTAGACAGCGCGGTGTACAGTGCACACGTTAACCCCCTCTCTCTCGAGTGGCTCTCGAGAAGATTCCCTTTGATGGAGGGCTTATCTTCTGACTGCGAAGATTAAGTTGCGAGAGAAATTTATTATAACATGTTTCATTACCAATATTATTATAAGATTAACTATACATAATATGTTGTATACTCATCATATTAATTAAGGTTGAAACAAACAACACAATGTATGCCAACATAAAATTAATCAAATGAGTTCAAATACTTAGTACGAACATACAATTTAATTAAATGAAGCAAACGAAAAATAACAGCAAACAACTTGAATAAACATTTGCATTTATATACGTTTGAAAAAACAAACGGTCATGCATATTCATGTAAAAAGGTCGGTTTATTGAACGTAAAACAGTATAAAACCCAATAAGGCGTTTACTTGCCCGTTATGCTATCCGAAGGCATTATCACGATTTCGGAGCATTGTACTAAAATCCACCGATTTATAACAAAACATGTTTTTACTTTTCACTAAAAATCCCCACCTGTCTCGACCGACCAATAAATTCCGGTGAATAACTGTCCCGCAGCCCCGGTGTCCGGGATTATGCACGAGTCCCAAGTTCCCAGGATTTGCATAGGAAATGTTTAGAACCGTTGTCTCTGTTTCAGGTACTTTATTACCTCTTTGTTGTGGCTAGTTTTGTGCTTCAATAAACATGACGTTTACAAATATTATAATTTGCTTAAGCGACTGTTTAATTTATTCGCAGTCGTGGTTCATAGATTTCGTAACATAATTTAATTTTAAGGCCTGGTAATACCAAGAAAATCTTTTGAAATAAATAAATAATGTCTTATTTCTTATGTTCTAGGTAAATAAGAGAATACACAAGGACATACACAGTTCAGATCCGGTATAACTATTCGTACGCCATTAAAATATTTGTTCCAAGCGGGAACCAAACCCGCGACACGCAGCACAGCAGCCGATAGCTCAACCATAACGCCAACCATGTCGCAATATAAATATAAATGAAGGTTCATTAGTCAAGCATAAAGGGTAGGTATTATAAGGTAAACATTACTATCACAGGAGATAAAAATGAATATTTTGCGTCGGTAAATTGTCGGCGATATTTCGTGCTACCACAGAATAAAAATAGGGCTTTTAAAATGTCAACTTGTTAAAGTTTTTATGATTTTGTACAGAGGGTTTTTTATTTCAATATCGTATCAGTAGGTGGGAGTTTTAATTGTTTTTAAATGATTTTTACTTTTATAGAAATAACATGGATGAGAGATATCCCATCCATGTTATTTCTATTGTAAAAAGCATTTTTCATAAAGGATCGTTCATATTCAACGGTTGCTAACTAACGAGGCACGTGTTCAGAAAACCAGTTGTATTATTTTATCCATTTTAAAATAATAATAATAGTTCCCCCTTTCTAATGCAAATGTAAAGCCAAATTTGATTCAATATTTTATATGATGTGAAAATTTTCAATTCTGTTAGCGAAAAATTATTTTAATTTGCGCGAATACCGAATTCGTTTGGTATATTAAACCGTTCTATCATCTGACTACAAGGCGTACGGCGATGCGCCATCGGTACGTGGTGGACATCCTACCGATACGCACTAAAAGTTTAGGGTATACTTTCATTGTGTGTCCAGCTAAGGAGTCGAATTCCCTACCGGAGTCTGTTTTTCCAGATACTTGTCAAGAGTTTATAGGTTACTTCTTGGCAAGCGTGCTTCACCATCGATCACACCATCGCTTACCATCTGGTGGAATGTGGCTTGGCTTGGTAGGTGAGATAGTCAAACACGAGCTATAAACTACAAAAAAAAAAAAACTACACTTTTTTTACAGTTATTTTTAGCATAACTCATCATCTGCCTTGTCTCCTACTATGTGGGAGCCGGCTTCCAGTGTCAAAGTCAAATTTCTTTATTTCAATTGGCACTTTTGAACGTCAAAAATTGAAATGTAATAATGAGATTCTCGCCACAGGATTCTGGGAAAGCACGTGTAGTTCCGAGTACTTGTGGTTTTTTTCTAAGTTTTGCTACTTTTGGACTTGTTTTTGTGTAAAAGTGTGTTGTCTTTGTGTTTGTTAACAGGTGGGTACTGTGTTTGTCCCCTTCTATATTAGTTTATCTCAAAATGGATAGGAATAAACCGCCCGATCCTGATCCTCCGGACATCCCAGCTTCCTTACCTCTTTTTACTCCCTCGCCGAATCCTCTATCGCAGTTTGCGGATGTGGTCTGCAGCGTTTCCGAAATGGAAACCTCGCAAACCTCTCGTAAACGTCCTAATAACGCAGAAACATCTACGCCGACATTTCCTAACAAACAGCCTAAGAGCCAAATTGGCCGTGTAAGATACTCGGTTATGGATAAGGGACCATATATTGTGCATGTTTCTCGAGTTGAGACCCAGGTTAATGCTGGCACCACTCTGCATCCCGTGAACTTCGGGAAATTTTTAATAATAAACAAGATAGCTAACATTATTCGTGGTGGAGTCAAGAAAGTCGGAAGAAACAAGGTGTCTGTTGAGTTTGCATCCCCTCAGGACGCAAACGCATTTTTAGTTAACGCTTTGCTATCTAAACACGGTTACACAGCTACAATTCCGACCTTTAATATAACGAGGATGGGCGTTGTGACAGGGGTTCCTTCGGATTTAAGCGAAGAAGAGGCTCTTACATATTTGGCTGTGCCCACAGGCTTTGGGCAAATTTTAAAAGTACGCAGAATAAACCGGAAGGTTCAGACTGAAGAAATAGTAGAGTGGAAGCCTACAGAGACTTGTGTACTCACATTTGACGGACAGGCCTTACCTAAACGAGTGTTTTGCTGCTACACATCCCTTCCTGTTGAACAATACATATACCCCACTATCCAATGCCGTAAATGCTGTCGATTTGGGCATGTTGCAAATGTGTGTAGGTCGAATCCACGCTGCAGTAAATGTGGCCACGATCACCCAGGTGATGGTTGCAACATTTCTGAGGGCGAGGCCTTCTGTGTGCTTTGTTCTGGAAACCACTTCGCTAATAGCAAGTCTTGCCCCGAGCATGGTAGGCAGAAAGCCATCAAGACAGTCATGGCTGAGAACACGGTCTCATATGTTGAGGCTACGTCACTAAATCACAGTCATACAGAAAAACTGTCACTCTCAAGCCTAGGACCCATGCCCCACTTTCCCAATCTTATAATAAAGCTGCTCATCAGCAAATAGTAAATATTCCTCAATCTTCACAGTCTAATGGCTGTGCTCTTAATGATAATGTCCCCATCAATAATACTGTTTCAGTCATTGAACTTTTAGTTAAACTTTTACCTTCACTTATTTCTTTACCTTCTAGTAACTCTCAAATACCGTCCAACGTTGCCGATCAACTTATATCTCTCTTATTATCTTTTAAAAATGGCGTCCCGCCAAATATTTCTGCAGTGGAATGTGAGGAGCGTGTGGCATAAAAAGCACGACCTCATATTCCTCTTGAATAAATACAAGCCATTGGCTTGTTCCATAGCTGAGACTTGGCTCACCCCAAGTCTTAGCTTCCTTAAGCCACATTTTAACATCCTTAGGTGTGATAGATCCGATGGGTACGGAGGGTCGGCTCTCTTCGTTAATAATCGGGTCCCACTTTCTCCCTTTTCTTTGCCTTTACTTGAGGGCAATTTGAGTATTGTAGCAGGAAGGGTTGAGGGCATCACAGTGTTTTCTATCTATATTGCACACCCTCACCCTGATTTCATAGCTGTTTTAAGAAACATTTTTACCAATGTGCAAGGCCCATTAATGGTCATGGGTGACTTTAATTGTCACCATTATAGATGGGGTTCGGAACGCTGTGATGCCTTTGGTGTAGCTTTGGTTGAGGTGTTGGATGATCTGGATCTCTGCATTCTGAATAATGGCTGTCCAACTCGTCGTTCCCCTCCCGGTCAACAAAAGAGTTGTGTAGACCTTACATTTTGTTCGGTTGAATTGGCTGCATCAACTTACTGGGAATGTACAACTTTGTCGCATGGTAGTGACCATTATCCTATTGTTGTATCATTAGTTAATAGAACTTATTTACAAAAAACTTCTCCTCCACTTTTGAAATATAACCTGTCCAAACCAGATTGGACTAAATTTGTATCATTATTGGAGGGAAAAATTGCACCTCAGCAGTTAAAACCAGGAATGAGGCCGAGAGGCGCTACAATGCTGATATGAGTAATAGTAATCTCTTGGCATATCTTCAGTGTAATGCTAGGGTCAGACGCCTTCTTCGCAAGAAGAAACGTGCTGGCTGGGTTCAATTTTGTACAACCTTGTCCCCTTCTACTCCAATCTCAGCAGTCTGGAAAAGCGTCAATAGGTTTAGGCGAGGTTGTTCCCCTTCTACCACTTCGCCAGTAACTAGGGAAACAGCTGAACTTTTCTTTGACAAAATAGCACCACCATATGTTCCCCTCTTTTCTGAATGTGTGAATGTTCCCTTATCTAATTCAGCAGAGGATCCCTTTGATGCGCCATTTACCTTGGAAGAACTGAATGTGGTACTCCGTCATGTCCGGGACTCAGCTCCTGGTATTGACGGTGTGCCATATTCTTTTATTTCTCACTCTGGCGACAAGGCGAAAATTTACTTCTTGAATTTAATTAACTTCTGCTATAGCCATGGCTGGGTACCAGATCAGTGGAAGCTACAGATCATCATTCCATTACTGAAACCTGGCAAACATGCAAATGATCCGAATGGCCTTAGGCCTATAGCTTTATCTTCTGTCCTAGCCAAGCTACTGGAACACCTTATAAAAAATCGTCTATAGTGGTTAGTCGAATCGAGAGATTTACTGCCGAATTTCCAATTTGGTTTTAGGAAAGGGCTCAGTACTATGGATAGTGTTGGCGTCCTGGTCACAGATATCCGTTCGGCCCTCTCCAGAAACCAATCTGTTGTTGCCGCTTTTCTTGACATCTCCTCCGCATACGACAACGTACTTCTTCCCGTACTCAGGCAAAAATTGCAGCAGCTGAGTCTACCGGCAAAGATGATACAGTGTATATGTGAACTCCTTTTGTCCCGGTCATTGGTTCTTAGAGTTCAGGGAGAGGAGTTCGATAAGAGGCAGACTTGGAGAGGACTCCCTCAAGGCTCTGTCCTCAGCCCCCTGCTGTACAATTTATATACGGCCGATATTGGGTCTTGCCTTAACAATAATTGTCAGATCCTGCAATACGCCGATGACATTGTTCTATACGTGACAGATTCCTCCATCAATGACGCGGCTTCTTCTCTATGCCTTTCTTTGAACTCTCTGAGCCAGTGGCTTTTAAGCCATGGTCTTTCCCTCTCCGCACCAAAAAGCTCGGCAGTAATTTTCTCTCGCAAAAGACAGCTCCCTCAGATATCAGTGAGCATTTTAGGTCATAATATCCCGATAGTAGATAAAGTAAAGTTTTTAGGCGTTTTTTTAGATCCTAAATTAACAGACAAGCCTCACATAAATTCCCTTATTACAAAATGCGAAAGGATTATCTCAATTTTAAAAGTTTTAGCGGGTGTTTGGTGGGGTGCTCACCCCTACACCATGAAGTTATTGTACAACGCCTTAGTTCGTAGCGTTCTGGACTATGGAACGTATCACTTGATTCCTTGTAACAAAGGTGCTTTGGCGGGGCTAGATAGAGTTCAGTCCAAGTGCCTTCGGATCATCTCCGGTTGCATGAAGTCTTCCCCCGTTAACGCATTGCAGGTTGAACGTGCCGAACCTCCCCTTGCCTTAAGACGACAATATCTTGTCACCCGTTTTTTATCTAGGTCGTCCCATCCCCTTATAGTTAGATTGCATGAGCTAGACGCCTTATGCAGAAGCTCAAATTATTGGAGAAATAAAGAAATCCCATTAATTATAAAAGCATTTCGGAGTGTTCAAAATTTAGATTGTCCGATTCTCCAGCATCCTAGATTACCCCTTTTTGACTTTGCTTATGAAGTATTATTTTTACCCCCAATATTATCTATAATATTGGTATATCCAAAAGATCCCCATCAGCTAATTCGGCTTTCAATGCGGTGGTGGCCGAGAGATGGAATGATTTTCAACTGTTCTTCACTGATGCTTCGAAATTAAATAGTTTTAACAACACTGGAGCTGCGGTATATTACCAAAGCTCTAGAATTGTATTACAGTTCAAGTGTCCTAAAGAGTCTTCTGTATTCACAGGCGAGTGTGTGGCTATATTGGAAGCTTGTCTTTTTATAGAGTCACACAATAACATTGAGAAAGTCGTTATATTTACAGATTCTCTTAGCTGTCTGCAGGCCCTGGAACAAAGTCCATTTAAAAGTAAACTACATAGCCCTCTTATTTTGAAAATCAAAAAATCTTTACTAGCCTGTGCTAGTAGTCAAAGAGAAGTTCAGCTAGTTTGGATACCTAGTCATTGTGGCATCAAGGGTAATGAATGTGTTGATGTATTGGCCAAAGACGCCTGTTCATCTGTAACGGCTGATATCTCACATAACACTCACCTGAGTTATGACTTGTTGTCCCTTCCCAAATTGAGTCTCCAGGATTCATGGCAGGCACATTGGAATATGTCTAGCAGGAGGAAAGGCAAATTTTTCCATGCTGTCCAACCAGTCGTAAATCCAAAACCGTGGTTCTTTGGTTGTAGAAAGGTCTCCAAAACCGCTATATCTGTCCTTTGCAGAATACGTTTAGGCTTTTGCTGCACCCCCGTCTTTCTTCATAAAATCCGTGTACGCGACTCCTCTCTCTGTGACTGCGGATTAGGCGAGGGTACCTTGGATCACATATTTTTCGAATGTCCAAATAATTACCCTTCACTTGATCTATACCGCCGTCTCTCTAAACTGAAGATCCCTCTCCCAATAAACTTCCCATCTCTTCTGACTTATTCCTCCCCAGAACTCCTTGTGGCGCTGATGACTTTCATCCGCCACAATAATATAAAATTATGTGTATGAGTCTCACAAAACTTCTATCCACCGTCTATTTAAATGTGGCAACGTAATATTTTGAATGTGTTAACAATTATATTATTTACGTATTTTTTTTTTCTGTTTGTTTCAGTCCCGTACTAACCCAACAAGTGTCAACTGTATCAATCAAGCAGTTTAGTCTCCGTTTACAGTTCCTTCTTTTTAGATTATTAATAAATATACCTGCTCTTCCATTTAACTTTAGACATTGGCAGAATAGTCGACATCGGCTTTGCTTGCCATATAAAAATATAGAATAGAATAGAAATGTAATAATAATTGATTCTACCGTCCATTCGATAAAGTAGCTTGTTATGGAGAAGAACGAACAAAAAATTCCACACTTACTGTTTAAAAAAAGTGAACCGAATGTTGTCGCGTGCAGACGTGTTTTTTGTGGCATCCGTGTATTTTTACCCGACTGCTGAAGGAGGGTTATGTGTTTATCAGTCTATGTATGTATGTATGTAAGTATGTTTGTATGTAAGTATATATGTATGGATGTGTGTATCTTTGTTCCTATGTGGAATGTTATAGTATGTATGTATGTAAGTATGTATGAATGAATGTGTGTATGTTTGATCCTACGTTCTAGAGACGAAAGACGAAAGACCAAACGCGTTGGCCGATTTTGATGATTCTTACGTCAATCGATTAGTCTTAACTCTGCGAGTATCACTGGCTACATTAAAATTGGAAAAGAAGAAAATGGCGGATTTTGTGCGCCATTTTGTGAGGGGAAAATAAAAATTTTCTTCCGAACAAATCGTGTGGGGTATCAATATGTAGGGTTTTAAGAGTTGATTTCAAAAATATAGAACACTTATATGTTTAAATGTATCTAATTCTAAAAAAAATAACTAAAAGGTTGTAAATAAAAAAAGTTAATTGGTAAGATCAAAAAACCCGACTGTTTAAAAAGCGAACTAAAAAGACGTAAACAAGAAGAAAATTATGCTGTGCAATCGGAGGATACATCTAGATTTGGTCAGCCTCAGGTCAATATGTAACCTCCGACTGCACAGCATGATTTTCTTCTTGTTTATGTCTTTTTAGTTTGCTTTTTAAACAGTCGGGTTTTTTGATCTTTTTAACTAACTCTTTTTAATTTATCCGATATTTTTTTTTATAATACAGTAAACAGTGCAATCAACAAATAGTTGCATGAGTTGCATCAACAGCTTGTTAGTGAATATATCAGTGATAAAGCCACAACTTTGCATAAACAATTACTACTGTTATCAACAAAAACGGTTGAATAAGTGAACAAGTGAATTTTGAGTTGCGGGTACGAGGTTCATGACCTTCACTTCAAGAAAAAGTCTATGACACATACCGCGGGACACCAACAGCTAATCACCTTATTTCGCTACACGAAGTATAACTACGAAGTATAGCTGCGCAAGCGGATGATTGTGTGCTACTACAAGTCGCAATTTCGAATCCGGAGAAGAGATCAAAACCACTTTTTATCTTCTATTTTGTATTATTTTTAGGGTACCCAAAGGGTAAAAACAGGACCCTATTACTAAGACTCCGCGGTCCGTCTGTCTGTCTGTCACCAGGCTGTATCTCATGAACCGTGACAGCTAGACAGTTGAAATTTTCACAGATGATGTATTTCTGTTGCCGCTATAACAACAAATACAAACTTTTTTTTGCGGTAATGGTACGGAACCCTTCGTGCGCGAGTCCGACTCGCACTTGGCCGGGTTTCAAATTATAATATAAGCATATTTACATTTTTTTATTGTTTACAACATTTTTACTCAAACTGTTTTCACGCCGCGCACATACCTATATTTAAATATTACTTGCGGTATTCTGCTCCCCTAACCTTCACATTAACTATTTTGACTCTTTGGAATCGTCACTAAATAATTTTTGTCCATTGTACGAGCCTGTTGTTTTGATGGATGATTTTAGTACATGTCTAATTAGAAATGGTTCTCGTTCACTAAAACTACGTTCCCTCTTATCTTCGTTTAATCTTGAAATTCTACCTCTGTCTGCGACTCATAACTTTCCAAACTACACGCCTTCTCTTCTTGACCTTATGATTGTTTCTTCCCTTCACAATGTTGCTGAGTTTGGACAACTCACTGCAACCTTTTCTTACCATGACCTCATCTATCTGTCTTATCGTATCTGGCCTCCTAAATGAAAACCACATTTCTGTCATTTGCGTAATTATAATGGGATTGATCTGGTGGCGTTGAAGCGTGATGCAGGTGATATCGACTGATCTCTCGTTGTTGATAGCGCCTGTATCAATGATAAGGCGAAGCACTTCAGTGCCAAACTGCTGAGTTTATACGACAAGCATGCGCCGCGTCGGCGAGTTAAAGTTAAGCATAATCCTGCTCCATGGATGAATACTCAAATTAAAGACACTATTGCACGCAAGGATAAGGCAAAGAGCATATATAAGCGCAGACCCACGGATCAGAATCTCACTAATTTCAAAACTTTACGTAACCACTGCAATCGTCTCTGTCTCTGATGACGATATAAAAAAAAATCTTCTTGCTATTTCCTCCTCTGCTGCGGCCATGACAATCTGTGTTCGCGAATGATAATTCCTATTCTCCCGCAACTCCTTCCTATTCTCGCTCATATTGTTAACTACTCTTTATTCACTGGGATATTTCCTTCAGACATGAAACAAGCAAACATAATTCCGCTTCCCAAAATAACCAATCCTTCTTCTTTGTCTCATTTCAGACCCGTCTCCATACTACTTTTCCTCTCTAAAGTTTTTCTTTCGTCTAATGCTCTTATCTGTCCTTTCCAATCTGGCTTCCGGAATGGGCACAGCACCGCAACTGCACTTCTGAAGGTCACTGATGACATCCGCTGGGCCATGGAGAATAAATCTCTTACCGTGTTAGTCCTGCTTGACTTCAGTTGTGCATTGAACTCGATGGATTTTGACATTCTGCTTGGGTTCCTGCAGTCTATTAACTTCTCTTCCTCTGCATTTGCCTACTTTGACTCCTATCTTTGGGAGGCTCGCAGTGTGTTCGTCTTGAAGAGATGTTCTCTGATTGGTGTGATCTCACTGCTGGTGTTCCTCAGGGTGGCGTTGTCTCTCCTTTTCTCTTTTCTTTCTGTAAAAAAAAAGTGTACTCCTCTACTCGATAGATATGTTCAAACCTGATATTCTAATGCTAAATGACACATGGTTAAGAGATGGTGAATGGAGATTTGCTCCCGATATACCTGGATACGTACTTAAGCACACTTCGCATCCAAGAGCTGGTAGAGGAGGTGGAGTAGGTTTTTATGTTCGTCGCGAACTACGTACTCGCATAAAAACCTACCCAACATCAGTTCTTGAATAAATGTAGCTGGAGCTCAGCGCGCCTGGCGGGCTGCGATTGGCTATTGGGACTGCGGTACTGACTCAGATCTGTAGCCTGAGTCAGTATCTGTGACTAGCGCTATCGACGCACTCAGCGAGTTTGTAAGTTTCTTTGGCTTTTGCAATCATTTAATAATCCTGGCTGATTTAATGTCGATTTATTGCGCCCTGAAAATGCCCGCGCTATTGAACTGCTTACGTTTTTGAAGCATCATAGCCTGGAGCTATTGGTTCAAGTACCTACGCGAATTACTGCACGGTCAGAGACTTTCATCATCTCCCTAGCCTTTTCCCAACTATATTGGGGTCGGCTTCCAGTCTTACCGGATTCAGCTAAGTACCAGTGTTTTTACATGGAGTGACTGCCTATCTGACCTCCACAACCCAGTAACTGGGTAACACGGTACCCCTTGGCAAGACTGGTGTCAGATCTCAAGCTTCTGACTACCCGTAACGATTGTCAAAGATCTTCAAATAACAGCCGGGACCAACGGCTTAACGTGCATTCCGAGGCACGGAGGAAACTCGGTATGTTGGAATGGTCACCCATCCACGGACCGACCTCGTCAAGCGTTGCTTAACCTTGATGATCGACCCGTGCGGCTGTTATTATTTAGCCACGAGCTCCTCCTCCGAGCATGGTCAGAGACTTTGCTGGATCTTATTATAACAGATACTCCGTCTATATGTAAAAACATAGATGTACACCACAATCCAGAACTAAGGGGCCACGCTTTAATTATATCAGAATTTGCTATCAGAAGACCAAAAAAAACCTCTAATTTTATAAATAGGCGGTGCCTACACAGAATGAATGAAAACGAGTTTCTAGCAGACCTAACCGACATATCGTGGTCACAAGCCGAGGATGACTATAACATAAACGACAAAGTTGAGCATTTTAACAAACAACTGCTTTATGATAAACATGCGCCAGTACGTCGAATCGGTTTAAAAAGGCAACCTCAGCCGAGGCTCACATAGTAATTTATAAAATTATATCGCTACGGGACGCTGCATTGAAAATAGCACGCAAGACTAAGCTCGATGTTCACTGGGACTAAACTGTCTTCGTAATCTCGCAAACTTTTCAGTTAAACGAGAAAGAAAAGCCGTCTGTGCGTTATATGTCAATGAGAATGTCAAACAACCTTGTAAAATGTGGACTTATTTAAAACGCAGCTCGGTCAATGGCAGTCCATCGCTACCGGACATACCGGATAATATAAATGACCCAGATAATATAAACTTTTTTATGGACGTATCGGGTAATTCTAGCTTAGACATTGATATATATAACTATTTCATTCAGAGTAGGTTTAATGACAGTGATTTTAAATTTGAGGAACTTAGTGAAGAACGGTACTTAAAATTCATCGAGACATAAGAACTAATGCTGCGGGTCATAAAACTATAACGATACAGAGGTTACATATGACGTTACCACATACTTTACCTATGACATGCAACATTATTAATGAATCGCTTACAATTAGTGTTTTCCCCGAAGCTTGGAAAATGGCAAAAGTAAAGCCCTTACTTAAGATAAGAGTAGCACGATTGAAAACTACAAAGATATCCACCCGATCAGCATTCTTCCGGTTGCATCAAAATTAGTGGAAAGAACAGTATGTGAAGACACAGTTAACATGTTATTAGGAAAGTAATGACATATTAACTAGTGTCCAGTCGGGCTTTCGTAGCGGTCTTGGTAATGACACGGCACTGGCCCATGTGACAGACGATGTACTCTCAGAGTCCGATGCTGGCAAAAGTACAATTCTCGTTTTGTTGGATTTTTCCAGGGCATTCGACTGCATAATTGCTGCTGGCAATGATGGCTAACTAGGGAATCTCAACGACAACACGAGAGTGGTTTGCGTCTTTGTGACGGATCTGTCAAGTATCAGCTGGATGCACTAGAGTCGAAAAATCACATTTGACCAGCGAAACCGACCCACTTAGTTGTCTGTCAGCACAAAACGGCCTCTTATAGAAGTCGTTTCAAGTACAGTGCAGCAAAAATTTGGAAAGATCTGCCTCCGCCTCTCAGACAGAACATGTCTCAGCCCGTGTTCAAAGCAAGAGTTAAAAGGATATTGTTTCTCAAACAGCAATGTAATGAGTAATGTTGTATTGCTGCTACCTCTGTTCATACAAACTAGGCATTATGATTAAATGCATTTGGTGGGTTTTTAATTTTATTTTATCAAAATATGTATTGATATTACGGGTATTTTGTTTGTTTTTATTTTTGGGGCATTTATATGTATAAGTAGTATTAAGATTAGTTTAAGGTATTTATATTTTATGTGAAGTGTTTAGGGAGAGGGGGCGGTCTGTAAATCAGCGTTGACCAGCGTTGTGGCTATGTTACTGATCAGTATTTACTGAGCCTGCTGCTTTTACCACACTGAATGTACTCATATTGCCACATCTGTGTTTGACACTATTTAGTATTAAGATTATACACATACAGTGTTTGGTAATAAATGTTTACATTCTTAATTTCTATATTCGTGAGGAAGATGCACCTGACTAACACTACTATACTACGTAGATATGTACAGTATTACAAACACTAACAGGTACCTAAATTCATTCACTTGATAAATAGGAACTGATTCTCACATACTTACAAAATATTGCAAACAGTAAATTACCTAATTCAGTAAAAACAGTGTGTGAGTCAATTTCTTAAACAAAAAGAGAAGAAAAAATAAAAATCACACATAAAACAATTCTCTAACCATGAATTTATAGACAGACCAGTTTGATTTTGACAACACTAAATATTGCCCTATGGAGCAGGATCACATTGTTTCCAAGCATTCTTACCTTGAATGTAATCATCTCGAATGCTTGCTTTTATGCTTATACACAGTGTGATTTTAGCAAAAGTTTATAATTTTCATTCATTTAGTTTAAATATATCACAAGGTAATTTGTTATAGAATTTAATACCGTACCCTATGAAAGAAGTGTGTACTTTAGCTAATAAGATGGTTGATCTAACTTGTCTTTATTTCTACTATTGTGTCTATCACTAACTTTAATAAAGAGATGTATATTCTTCCTTACATGCATTTTATTTTTATAAATGAATTGGCAAGAAACTGTCATAATGTTAATCTTTTTAAATAATTCATTAAGAAATTCTTGATGACTTCAATGCAACCTGATGCAACTAAAACTATTTTACAATCAGTTTCAGCTGTAACTCCACGTGCTAAGTGACATAAAAAGACTGCTATAACTTGTTACCGTGTCGATCCATCGGTCAATATTTTCTATCGCTATGTGATACAGGCTGTAGAGTACGTGAGTGACGCGGACGTCATCGTAAGCCGACACCAGGCGAGAGGTCGCGACTGTTGACAGCAAACTATTACTGAACTGATTCCAAATAGGGCTGGCACAGGAAAGAATTTAGGTGGCCACAAAAACTAAAAACAAAGAAAAAGTAGGTAATATAAAAACCTGCTCAGGTTATGAAAATAAAATTAAGATGGATTCCTCTAGTGCCGAAACAAGCTACTTACCAATATGAGAAAAGTTTATGCCCATAATTAAATGATTTGCCAGACTACAAGGTCAAAAGTCGAGCCAGACTTTTTATAAATTGTAAAAGAATTTCTTTATTGGCAGTGATTGGAATGGACTTTATAAAACGTTACTATTCAAATAAGCTTTAAAAAAATCACATACATTATAAAAACAATCTCCATTATTGTAACTTAAGCGCGATAAATAATCACGAACAGAATATATAAAAATTTGCCCAACCCTAGGGCCTCTCACTCGCATATCGTACGCTTGCGGCGCCATCCATCACAGAGACGTGTTGATGAACGAGTCCAAACATACTCCCAGATTGAATGCGACGCAATATCATTGTGCCGAAAGCCAAGCCTCCTGTTTGCTTAGCCGTTTGGGATGTTGGCGAAATAAAAACAACCTGTAGATAGTTGTTGGTACATTTTTAGCCGTTTATATTGACTGATTCCGTTTTAGGAGACTCTGAACTTAATTAGGATCAAAGGTTTAGGGAGAAGGGGATCATTCATAATAGCAGTTGGTTGATCAGAGAGTCCTTGATCTTCTCTTGTTCTATTTGGGGTGTTAAGAACAGACTTTTGCTTCCTCCTGCCTCCATGTATCTGCACCAGTATGGTCTACTCTGGGTTGTAGTTGATGGCATATTTTGCTCTTTCGAGTCTCTTTAGACAGTGGTCTATCAAGGGGCTGATGACTGGACCTTTGTTCGTGGCTTGGTTTAATTTTGAGCACAGTTTTCATGGAATAGTTATCTATTTTATTTACTAAACAATCTTGAGCCGTTATAATTGTAATGCACCTTTATGAAAACAGTAATTTCATTGATTCAAAACCGAGCATATGTCATGCATATTTGACGGCATCAAGGACCCTGATAGTACAAAATTCACCATTGGTACATCTCAAGTCCCCACAGTCAAACAGTTCAAATACTTAGGTTCAATCATTACTAATGATGCAAAAATTGATAGCGACGTGATTCACAGAACAACAACCGGTTGGCTAAAATGGCGACAACTCACAGGTGTCTTATGTGACAGAAAAATGCCCATTAAAACTAAAGGCCATAGTTACAAGACAGCCATACGCCCCGCAATTATGTACAGATCAGAATGTTGGGCAACCACTAAACAACACCTAAAAAAACTACATACAACGGAAATACGAATGTTGCGCTGGTCGGCAGCTGTCACCAGACTAGACAAGATCCAGAATGAGTACGTAAGAGGAAGTTTTAAAATCGCTCCCATCATTGACAAAGTAAAGGAAAATCGACTCCGATGGTATTGCCACATCCAACGAAGGTCAGTTGACCATATAGTGAAGCTTGCCCTTAACTTGCCAACGACGAAACGCGGACGCGGTAGACCACCTGCCACTTGGTTGACGACGCGACGGTTGAAAAAGACCTGAAAGAAGTAAATTTGGACAAAAGCACTGCCCAAGACCGTGCACAATGGAGAAAAAGGATAAGGAGGGCCGACCCCAAGTAAATGGGCTAAGGTCGCGACTGATAATGAATTTCATTAATTCAGTAGAATTAAAGTTTTAGGTTAATATTTGTTATCTAAGTATATAATAAAAAAATTATGAGTATGTCGGGTTTAGTCAATAGTACGGACGTCAAAACAAATCACAATCACGCCCCTAGCGGCAATAAAGAGCAAATACGCATTGGCGCGCTTTTATAAGCACTTGCGTGGAGGAAATAGAGCAGTTGAGTACTGGCAGCCGTAGTGCTATGACGTCGTAGAATCAGTGTCGATTCGTAATATTAGTAAGCAGGAGTGTAACTTGTGTCTATTTTAATATACTCAGTGTATCGAATAATTTGTGTGATTTCATTTTCACGATTCACCCACCGACCTGCCCACACACGATGTCTTAACCTAAGGGAATATTTCCCGACTTCCCGATGGTTTGAATCTATCGGCCAGCCTTGATGCGACATCAGAATTGGGATTCGATCGTGCTAATGATATCACACGTAAAAACAAAGCTAGTGAAAATGTCTGTTACATTCTTGCAAAAAAAAATCGTGATGTCAGTTGCGACTACCGTCGGTATTGAATAATGAAAACCAGTTTGGAGCGGAGCAGCAAGGAGGTTAGCAACAACCAAGGAGCTGGACAGGTCAAGGCAGAGCTTGTGGACGTGTGGAAAGATCCATACACACGGATCTTTATGCCAATCTGGTGAGTCGTTTTCATTTTGTTATGACTATGGCCAAGAGTGTTGACTATTCAAAATTCTGGTATTGTGTACGGTATGGCGGTCAGTGGATCGATGGGGTGGCCCCTGTCTGTTTATAATTTCACTTTAGTTACAATCGATGGTCAAGTTTTGGTGTTGTTGAAGAGTTATTATTCTACTAACACTGGCAATAAATGGCCCTTGACTGGCCTTGGCTGACTGTTATTGGAAGTTAGAACGATGACAGTGACGTACCTACCTTATACTTCAGTCTGAAAAATGTCATAATTCCAAATGAATTATTTTGATTAGTTTTGTAGTGTGATAGTTTTATGTAGTGAGAATTAACTAAGTTTGAGGAGAAGCATAGTGTTCTTCTTTTGTGGTCGGAGGGCCAAACTATCTTAAAGGTGATAAACCCTACCAGGCCTCGTTAATTGCGACTTAAAATTCCACTGACGCTATGGCATTCATTGGATTCTCTAAAGCCCATATACCTACCTGGACACTTGGGTTCTGTACAGTGTGGTCTGTGTGGTTCATGTCCGCAACAACCCATTTTGCTGTGCCGGTTTAGTTTACTACACCGAGGCACCGGTTAATTTCCATCAAATCTGAGTATGGTTAAGATAACTGTGTGAACATATACTCTCGTAATGTTTTTCACGTTTGAGATACCATATTGCGTCGCAGTGGAGCCTCTGCTGCAGGCTAGTGGTTCAGATGGTGTATGCGAAGGCTGATGTGTCAACACCCGAGAGGTTAAAAGGAACGGCAGGCTAGCAGTTCGCAGGTGGTAGCCGAACATTACGACCACAGCTGAGAAGTCGGGCGCTCGCAAGTTTCGAATGGAACACTCGGTGAGTCGCTTCTATTTTATTTCGATAGTGAGGTCGAATGTTCTCTAGTGAAGAGATGCTAGTTTGAGTTTTAAGAGTGCTCATGTTTGTCCACTGAATTGGTAGTGGTTATATCTAGCACTATCACTAGGTAATTAAGACACTTAGTAAAAAGCAAGTAGTTAATTTGTTTCCTATTGGCGGTAGTTTCAACATTTGGTTTAGTACGAACTTTAGGATTTAATATCCCATAAGAAGATGAGCTATCCAAAGTGACTTAACAACTAGTCATTTTCAGTGGCAAAGCGAGTTAGTAAAGTCGTTGGGCGAAGGCAATTGTATCGAGTTAGTAACGGTCATTTGCGTGTATTCGGAACAGATCTTATGTTGCGTAACGATTTACAACCACCGTCTTTAAATCTGAATTCACTTGCTTACTTTGAAAGTAATATTATGATAGCAGAGAAGATCTTGCGATCGTTTTTCTTATCATGTAAGACTGAGTTAGTGAGCGATAGTGAATGGCTACTGTTGATATTTGATTTTAAAGGTATTGATCAGAGTTAATTCGTGAAGTTCCTTCACACGAGTTATTAACACGCAAATATTATCAGGCTTAATTGTAACCCTCATATTAACAGTCGGTATGCTCCAATATCTTTGAGTAAAAAGAGCGAATCTAGTACGAAGGATCCCCGATCACCAAGTTCCTTGAGAATTAGACGTCATAGTTGATGACAGTGGTAATGAAACTAAATCTGATTAAGAATGGCTTGCACACTCATACTCGGAACTTTAGACCGCACCTCATGAGTAACATGTGGCGATGGGTCTACAAGGAATCGTTGGTGCGATTTCTGTCTGTGTTGGTGCACAGAGCGATTCATGTGTTGTAGCACATATTCGCTAGATTTTTGAGAATCGTTGGTGCGATTCCTGTCTGTGTTGGTGCACAGAGCGCTTATGTGTTGTAGCACATTTGCGCTAGATTTTTGTGAATCGTTTATACGATTTCTGTCTGTGTTGGTGCACAGAGCGCTTCATGTGTTGTAGCACATATTGCGCTAGATTTTTGAGAATCGTTGGTGCGATTCTTGTCTGTGTTGGTGCACAGAGCCCCTCATGTGTTGTAGCATATTTGGCGGCAGATATGTAAAGAACCGTTGGTAGATACGATTCTGGTTTGTGTTGGTGCACAAATCGCAGTGAAAGTTTCATGAGTTGAGTATGCATTGCCTATGAATTATAACAAACCGTAACAGCATTGTTACAATTACTTTGTTTATTTGTTGAACTTGTTGATCGTCGGACCTTTTTCTAATGAATAGTGTTGTGTGGGACACTCTAATACGAAAACTAAATAGGCCCTGTATTAAGTCCGCGATAGGTGATTACGACAGGATGGTGATCGTTATACACCGAAAGCTTTAAATAGGTACGCTTGGAACCTACAAGTATGCACACTGTAGGTAAGGGCAGATGCCAGCGGGTCATGTACCAGTCGATGTTGATGTCAAAAGGATTTTGATGATAATGAGCAAGCTTAAGGTGTCGAGTAATATCGAACGCATTACGTTTGACCGTACCAGTGGATTCTGGCGGAGGTCGGGGTCTAGAGAGAGACCGAGAGACCGTTGTGAGAGCAATATAATTGCTGGTCGGCTAGAGAGCCGTGGCGTTGGAGGTTTTACTCGAGGGTTTCTGTAGCAACAACTGCTGCAGTAGAGTTTTAAAGTTTGTTTGAAGCGACTAGTGGTACATGGCCCAGGAGTAGAGTTCTCAAATTTCCCTATTTTCACGAAACCAATAATCTAGTTTGGTCACGAGTAGCCGAGCGTTGTGTGGCAACTGAGAGCCTGAGTGGAAACTATGAGCCTGAGTGGCAACTGTTGGCCTGAGTGGCGACTGTTGGCCTGAGTGGCAACTGTTGGCCTTTATGGCAACGGTAGGCCTGTATGGCACCTGTAAGTCTGTGTGACACTGTCTGGTGTGAAAAGTCATGTTTGTGTTAGGAACCTTAAAGAAAGTTCCTATTGAGTCATGAGGTTAAAAGAAAGTAAACTTACAGTCACGCGTGTGGTGAGGTCACCATATTAATGTTGATGACGTTCGAATCGTCAAGCCCTCATTACGTAAATTGAAATAATTTTGGTTTTCTAATTTTGATTACTATGCGTAGATTGTGTTTGTAACACACAAAGTTCAAGTACCAATTGAGATTGTAGATGAAGTAGCAAGTACTAAATCTCTGACATCGTGGAGATGTGCGAGTAGAGCAATTGAGATAGCTAAGAGAGCTATGAGATAGCTAGTAGAGCTATGTGATGGCTAAAGATCGTGAATAAGAAACCTGGTGTATTGTTTCTTTTGTTTGATTTAATGTGAGAGTAATGACTATCAGTGGTACTTGGACTTTGTAATCACGAAGATTGGGTGCTTTTAGGTACCAAATCGATGAGGTTGCTATTTTCTTTAAATTGGAAATAGAATTACTCGTTCCTTGCAATAGTGAACAGAGCGATTTTAATGATCTTGTTTGATTGTCTCAAAATGTTTCCTCACTCTAGAATATGAGTCAGGATTGGACGAGCAAATACTGTTTGAAAAATTTGTATTTTTCAAAAAAACAGGATGAAGTGGACTAAGACGACGTGTGGTGTAACACGAGGTGACCATGAGATGGCATGGAGCAAGGACAAGAAGATGATGCCTGCGGGTGATAGATTTGGGGATCTGTCACCTGAGAGAGGCCCGAGAAGGCGACGTGTGTGTTCCACGTTCGCCTCTCAAGAGGAATTACGGCCTAGAGAACACCATGTAGTTTTAGTCAGTGGGAGTCTGACAGACCCCTCAGCTTTCCCCAAGGGCTGAGGACATCCATTGAGGATTTCCACATGATTCGATACACTGTTAAAAACCTGACAATTAGGAACAGACGAGGACGCCTGTCTCGCAGGATGGCCGTGTCGGGTTTAGTCAATAGTACGGACGTCAAAACAAATCACAATCACGCCCCTAGCGGCAATAAAGAGCAAATACGCATTGGCGCGCTTTTATAAGCACTTGCGTGGAGGAAATAGAGCAGTTGAGTACTGGCAGCCGTAGTGCTAAGACGTCGTAGAATCAGTGTCGATTCGTAATATTAGTAAGCAGGAGTGTAACTTGTGTCTATTTTAATATACTCAGTGTATCGAATAATTTGTGTGATTTCATTTTCACGATTCACCCACCGACCTGCCCACACACGATGTCTTAACCTAAGGGAATATTTCCCGACTTCCCGATGGTTTGAATCTATCGGCCAGCCTTGATGCGACAAGTATAAAATAATTATTATGTACCCATAAATCACGTTTTATTAAATTATTTGACATTTTAATTTATTATCAAACTACTTATGTTTTTGACCGTAACCAATTTAGTAGATAAACTGACACACTAAATAGAACAGATTCTTGAAAAAAAAATAACTCTACTAGGGTTAGCCAGCCAGCTATATAAAAACTAAAGATGGCGATGACCGAAATAGCCGAAATGTTCGTCATGGGTGTCATTTTCAGGGAACGAATATGGGGTCAAAACGAAAATACAAGATGATGCAGATGAAAATTTGACAACTGAAAATGACACCTATGATGAAATGCAGATAAAATTCGAGCTACCATTTTGAAAATATAGAGCGTTTTATTCGGAAACGGTGCGCCGTAGGACCGTGTGTCTCAGAGTTTAAATTGTTTTTATGGACAAAGCCAACCCGATACTGTAATAAAATAGGGCAATTACCGAAAAAAAACCGAATGTTCTCACGATATACCGCCCCTAAGGCTACACTCCAACCCGTATTCGCAATTAACGACTATCTTGGATTTTGGTTTTGACCCCATCCATCAGTTACCAGCGACCCCGAAAACCATAAAAAAAACACGTTTGACGAAAAATATGCAAATTCTCGTCGGCGCCCTTTCATCCGTCAATGAGCGAATTAACCAGAAAAGGCCAGGATAATCTCTAAAACGTTTAGAGTAAAAGCTTTGTACTAATAAATCAAAGCCATAAACGCGACATATTTCGCTGTAAAATCTACTTTAGCGCAAGGTTCGTAACTTACGTTGATTACAGAGGTATATTTATGTCAAAAGCCTGATGAAACCTGACGATCTCAAGAAGCTGTTAGTGCTCCCCATCCCTTTCTCAACCTTATCTACAACTGCTTAACCCATCAATCTCTTAACCTGGCCAACAGCTGCTTGACCCCATCCATCCAATATGTAATAATACCCATTCAAACTATTAAAATTATACTTTACTTGATAATAATGAAAAACCGTACCTTATGAGAAATAATGCACAGAGGATCTAAACGTTCTGATCGTAGCGTAACGAAGCGTTCACAATACGTGCGATCGTAAATCGGGACGCGGGAAAAAGTGACGTGTTGATAATGACTATTACTGATACTGACCCATGTTCTCTCTTCTCTCATGCATCTTATTTTACTGCGATTCAGAGTGATTTATAAATAATTGTTATCTATACTAATTCTAATATACTAATATTATTAATTATAATATTATAAAGAGGTAAAATTTGTAAGTTTGTATGTAGGGGGTAATCTCTGGAACTAATGATCCAATTCAAAAAAATTTTTCACTCGTAGAAAGCTACATTATTCCTGAGTGCTATAGGCTATATAACATCACGCTACGACCAATAGGAGCGGAGTATAAATGAAAAACGTTGCAAAAACGGGAAAGAATATTACTTTTTGAGGGCTTCCGTTGCGTACGCTGCGTAAACGGTTTCAGATATGCAATCATGTATGTAGGGTAGGAAGGGTAGGTGTAGGGTACCTACCCTACACCTACCCTATTATGGTTGTGTAGGGTAGGTGTAGGGTAGGTGTAGGGTAGGTGTAGAAAAGGTGTAGGGTAGGTGTAGGGTAGGTGCATGGTAGGTGTAGAGTAGGTGTAGGGTAGGTGTAGGGTAGGTGTAGGGTAGGTGTAGGGTAGGTGTAGGGTAGGGTAGGTACGTAGCCAGTTGACGGGAGCGAAGCCGCGTGGGACAGTTAGTGTTTAATTATATTAAGGGATTTCAAATTATACTTTTGTATCTGATTCTTCAAAGAACATATTTAATTTTGATACTTTTTTTGATGAAATTACGGTTTATTTAATCCACGAACAAATTGCGATAATTTTTTTTTAACTAATTAATGTCATTACTAATCGGGAATTCAAAACCTAAATACCAAATAAAAATGTACGTCTGCTCACGTATTTTTTGCAATAAAGTTTTTGAATATTGATCATAGATATTGGAATCTCTAATAGACTCTGCAATTAATTTCTAATAAACGAGTTGTGGAAGACTGATCGCCACAAAGAGACCAAATATTTTTTTGGAAATGTGACACAGTAAAGTAAAAGATCAAAGATTGGTCAAATAAATTTTTAAAAATTTCGGAGTATTGCCTAAGATAGTAAATTAGGCGACTAAAATCTTAGAAGTTTGCGTAAAAGCGTTATAGCCCTCTTCTAGTACAAGAAATTTGAAGCTTATCAATATGAAGACGAAGACTGATTGTCGTCATGATCAAATCAACCGCACCTAGAACTGTTTCTGCTGTTCAAACGACGCGATGCTGCTGAACATGACCCGGCGAAATTACAAAGGGCTATAATGTAATACTAGAGGATCAAAATTATCTTGTCCGAATTACTTTGAGTTCACACAAAAATCCATAGAAAAAGCATTTTCTTTTGTTGCAGGATTTCCCGGGCAACTATTCCAATTTACATTTTCTTTAAAACGTTATTCGACTAAATACGAATATTAAAAAATTAACAAATGGCAGGACAGGTCAAGTTAATAAATTACGAGTATAATAGTGACGCCCACCGTCATCATCATCATCAGCCTATTAATGTTCCCACTGCTGGGACACAGGCCTTCTCTCTGTGAGAGGGAACGCCCACCGTACATGGTTCAAAATCAGTCACCCTTTGTCAAATTGTCACCAAAAACATGTGCTCCTTACATACAAACCTAACCCACCTCCAGATTGATGATTGATGGGAAACTTGTTTGGTTATTTATTTAAATTAAAATGCAGATCTTCGATAAACGTGTGCTACATTTAATTTTCTTAATTTACAAGCCATTGACAGTAGTGACAGCCTGTGACAGCACAGATTATATAAAACTAAATGTTGTGTTGCCAACATATTGCCGGGGCAACTAAAAGATCAATTGAGTACTTGATATTAAAGTATGCTAAAAATTTAAACACCTCAAATCAAATAAATTTACAACTGACAATGTAACTTAAAGGTACTGTTATTATTCTCTATATTACTTACATTTATTGTAATAAAAGGAAACAAAACTAAGTGTTCATCTTATTGACCACTTCATTTCAGCGATAGAACAACAAACTTTCAAACTAAAAATTACTAATTTTAATAAAAAGGAAATAAAACAAAGATTTTTATCTTATTAATTAGCACCACTACATTCCTGTGGTAGTATACAAACTTTCAAACTAAAAAGTTACTAATACTAATAAAATAGGAAACAAAACTAAGATTTACATCTTATTAATTAGCACCACTACATTCCTGTGGTAATACGCAAACTTTCATTACAGCTCTTTTATGTGTATGGCCATTTGCAGTCTTGACTTCAACTACTCTTACTTTACCATCTTTACCTGGGTAAGTATTTATGACTCTGGCTAAGGGCCAGTATAGTGGTGACAAGTTGTCATCCCTTAGGATCACTAATGTTCCTACTTTTACATTAGGTTGAGTGTCTTGCCACTTAGGGCGAGATTGTAGCAAATTTAAATAATGCTTACTCCAAACCTTCCAGAATGAAATTTTCATCTCATTACAAATTTTCCAAAATTGAGATTGTTTTACCATGTTTACATTTGGCTCAGGATAGGAATTTAAGGCGGTACCAAATAAAAAATTACCTGGGGTTACACAAGAATAATCATTTGGATCATTAGATAGTGGCATGAGAGGTCTACTGTTTAAACTCGACTCAATTTGGCAAAGGACAGTATATAGTTCTTCATAAGTAAGAATAGACTTTAGTAGCACTCTCTTTAAGTGGTATTTTACACTCTTGACGCCAGCTTCTGCCAGTCCAGCGAAGACAGGTGAGTAGCAAGGCAAAAAATGAAAATTAATTCTCTTTTGAGCTGTAAATTGACAAACTTGTCTTTGGTGAACCGGCGAGTTGTGCAAATTATGTAGTTCGTTTAATTGGTTCTTTGCGCATTTGAAGGTTGAAGCATTGTCGCTATATATGTCTGTCGGCAGTCCACGTCGTGATATAAATCTATTTAGGCAGGCTATAAAAGTCTCTGTTTTTAAATCAGAGGCCAGCTCTAAGTGGATGGCTTTTGTTACAAAGCACACAAACAGACAAATGTAACCTTTTGAGATTATAGGTTTTCTGATCCTGGCTATTTTTAGTGGGATCGGACCAGCATAATCGAAACCAACCTTTTGGAAGGGGCGACATACATTGACTCTATCTGGTGGCAAAGAACCCATTAACTGTTTTGCTGATTCAGCTTTTAGTCTATAACAAACAGTACATTTATGTAAAACTTTTCTAACTTGTCTGAGACCATTCACAATCCAGAATCTTTGGTTTATCGATGACAGAACGAGCTTTGAACCCGCATGGAGGTTCTTTATATGTTCACTTGTGATAATTAAGGTAGTAATACGCGAATCCTTAGGTAAAACAATGGGATGTTTCTGTGTATAAGGATGGAGGCATTTTGTAATCGACCACCCACACGGACCAAACCCCCGTCATCGATAAACGGACATAATGGTTTTAAGTTACCTTTAACATTGGTTTTATTACATTTTAGAACATGAATTTCTTCTGACAAATACTTTTGTTGTTCATATTTTACAATCATTGATAATGACAAATCAAGTTCCTGAGTTGTAATATAATTAAGTTTATTTTTAGAGATTTTTGACTTTGCATTCTGACCAAAACGTAAAATGTAAGCTAAAACTCTTACCATTTTATTTATATTAGAAAACTTTTCAAGAAAATCAAGACACAACAATTGCTCACCAGAAGTAGTACAAACCATTGCGTTTAGGCATGCAGAGTGGACGCTAACCTCCGGTAAATCCTGTGGCAAAATTAAATTTAATTGTGGCTTGTACTCACGTGAATTCAGAAACGCTGGGCCTTTCCACCATAAGTCGTGATCGGCTAACTCGTCTGGCATGACTCCTCGGCTAAGACAATCGGCGGGGTTTTCGTTCGAGCTAACATATGTCCATGTGTATTTTTGTGTGAGTTGTGAGATGACCTTAACACGATTCGCTGTATAAGCCTTAAGAGTGTTTATGTTAGTTTTAAGCCAGGCTAATACTATTTGTGAGTCAGAATAAAGTATCACATCCTGTATTTGCATTATAACAGTTAATACATTATGTACTCTGGTGATAAGCTTTGCAAGCAACAAAGCTGCATTAAGTTCCAGTCGAGGAACTGATAAACTCTGACTAATGGGATTTATTCGTGATTTCGAGCAAAGTAAAGATATCTTGACATTGCCCACCGAATCCACAACTCTTAAATATACACAGCAACCATAACCAGTATTGCTAGATGCATCAGAAAATCCTATAATTTGTGTGAAGCTTGTGTCATGCATACTTGTATGTCGCGGTATAAGCATTGGTTTCATTGTAAGCAAGCTATTATAAAACTTGTGCCAAAGCTGTAGCAGTTCACAATTAGGCACTGAATCCCATTCCAACTTTTCTTGCCATAAGCGTTGCATTATAGCCTTGGCGCTTACCACAATAGGTCCAGCAAGGCCCAGTGGGTCATAGAAGCCACTTATGAAGCTAAGTATTTCACGCTTAGATTGAGGCATGCTATCAATAGTTTTGGGACTCGATATAATGAATGAATCTAACTTAATATTGTAATTCATACCTAGTGTTTTCAAAGATGAGTTGTTTTTCTCTAGATCAATGTCATCAAAATGTTGTAGATCCTTTTGTATTTCTTTCAATAGGTCTGGTGAATTTGAAACCCATTTATGTAATTGAAAACTTCCAAAACTTAACAAATGGCATAGTTGTTCTTTCGCTTCTGACAACTTAGATAATGAATTTTCAGAAAAAAGAATATCGTCGACATAGGTACAATTGTTTATAATAAAAGCAGCTACAGGGTATTCATTTTGGTACTGTTCTGCCAACATTTTTAAACATCGTGTTGCTAAATAGGATGAACTCTTTAAGCCATAAGTCACTGTGTTTAGTTGAATACATTTAACACTTTCGTTTGGAGAGTCTCTCCATAGAATGTTTTGTAAAGACCTGTGCTTTGAATGTATTTTTATATTTCTAAACATATTTTTTATGTCAGTTATAAAAAAATATTCATCAACTCTGAAAAGCATTAAGACATCTACTAATTCCTTTTGTACTACAGGACCATTAAGTAATAAATCATTCAAAGATGTTTTAGTATTGGTTTTCATGGAACCATCAAATACAACCCTGCATTTTGTAGTCTTTTTATCTAGCCTAAGTACAGGGTGATGTGGCAAAAAGTACACTGGATCAGTAGACAGGTTATATTGACTGATATCAATTAATGTACCATGACCTTGTTTTAAATATTCATGAATAAACTCATTGTATAACATATAAAGCTTAGAATCTTTTTTAAATCGAATTTCTAAGTTATGGAATCTTTTTAATGCTAAATATAATGAATCTCCTAAAGCTTGATTGATTGAGTCTAATGGTAACTTCAATGGCAAGACTACTTGAATGTTATTATTTTTTGTATCTTGCTCAACATTTTCACAAAATATCTTTTCACATAAGTCATGCTCAGAATGTGTCTCTGAAAAGGTTTCTGGAACACTTTCACACTTCCAGAACTTAACAATAGATTTATGTAAACTAGAATCACATTTTTTGCAAAAAAATGTAACAACTGGTTCTGTGTGTTGTGTAGGTGTGTTACCTGCAATTACATAACCAAGTCTTGTATTTAATAATGGAGCCTCAGATGTGACACTGCCATCAGTAGCCTCCGAGCTGGATGGAAGAACTCGAGGCTCAGGTGGCAGCAGGATCTGGAAAAATATGTCAGCACCTAATAGAATGTGTATGTTACCTGGCTCATTCAACTTCTTGTCAGCTAACATAATTTTGGGAGGTAAAACTAAGTTATGTAAATCAAACTTTCTTTGTGGTAACTTTGAAGTTATTTTGTCCAATAAGTAACATGTGACTGAAATTTTATAATTTTGAGTGAGGGAATGAACTTCTAAATTGACCTTCTCCTTTAATTTATTTAAATTATTGCCAATACCGATAACCGGAGTGTTGGCTGTATCAATTTGTAATTTTAATAAATTTGCAAGTTCTTTAGTCACAAAAGATGCCTGCGAACCAGTATCTAGAAGAGCCTTGACATGAACCTCAGTACCATTGCTCGCTAACAGTTTTACCTGTGCTGTAGGCAACAGTACCTGCTCGGAGGCTGCCTCTGACATCAATGTTACTGGAGACAGTGGTTTATCTTCGTGGAGCAATGTGTTATGCCCTTCCTTGCAAAACATCACATTTAAAGTGATATCTGCATTTTTTATTATGGTTATTTAAACAAATCTCACATATTTTGTTAGATGAAGCAAACTTGATTCGTTCACTTGCAGACATAAGTTTAAATTGTGGACAAGTAAAAAGTTTGTGGTTGGACTTACAGAGTAAACAGCTTCTTGTTCCTACTGTCTCCGCAGCAGCACCTGCATCTGGTTTAGCTTTCTTCACAGCTGCAACATTGGATACCTTTGAAGCTGGCTGTGATCGCTCCAGTGGTCGCTCCGCATTCTCTAGTGCCAGTGCACGCTTATCTAGAAAATCAATAAGGTGTGCAACCGTCGGTTCTTGTACTCGAGCTAATTGGAATTCCCTACTGCATAATAAGTCTAACTTTCTGGTCAGAATGCAAAGTACTAATAGGATCCCATTGATCAACTGAATGACCTAGGTTTTTTAAGGCAGCTAGTTGTTGCTTTATCACAGATACAAAATTCCTTAAATTACTTGCTGTAGACTTACTTATAGGTACAATATCTAACAAAATGTGTATATGTTCATTTGTAATTTTATATTTATTGTCGTATCTATCGAATAGAATTTTCCTGGCCTCATGGTAACTCTCAGTAGACAAGGTGAGATTTTTATCCAGATCGTGAGGTTCCTCTCGTAGAAAATTACGTAAATAGAAAAACTTTTGCACGTCATCCAAATTGTGGTTGTTGTGTATGAGTGAATCGAAGAGTTGTATAAACGGCATGAACTCTGAGTACTTACCCGAGTAGGTAGGTACATTAATTGTTGGTAACTTGGTATTAAATTTCGTAATACACTCTTTTTTACAATCGATATCACAATCATTCAGCAACTCCTTAATGACGGTGAGGGTTTTGAAGTATTGCTCTTCTACATCATCGTCGGCATCGAGGTCGGGTTCTATAGCGCATATTTCCAAAGAATATTCTTCGTATTTTTGGAAGGCATTCCGAAGACGCTCTTCTTTTATTAGTAACGCTTGTTTCGAGAACTCCTTGCATGCCTCTTTGTCTTTGAAGGTGTTTTCAATCTTCGTTATGGAGCCTTTGATGGACGCTCGTTTTCTGACGAGCGTCTTGACTTGGTCTTCCATTGTTGGAGGGCTGAAAACTCGTTTTGCACACGAAATTGCCACTACAACAATATATATCAGTTGTAGGTGTTGTAAATTGTAACTTGTATGTAACTGAAATTATCTTGACTGCGTAAGAACAAGACAATACGTTATTGTAGAACCTTTCTGCACAACAAGTGAAAAAAATATGGCGGTTGGGACGCGTTGCGATTTGATTTTGAAGCACTTCCGAGTTCCGTCCGGCCGTCGGCGGCGCTGGCTCTCCGAGCGCGATGGACTCGCCCGATGCTCGCCCGTCGCTGGTTGGCTCGGCGGGTCGCGTGGTATCACGTGAGCCAATCAGATGCGTCTTGCTTGGCGCGGCGACGAATTTATGTCGGCGTTTCCGGAAATCGTAATACGCTTGCAATAGTTGCAATCCTTTTGCAATTTGACCCAACGACGAATGGATATATTTACAGAACACTCGAACGTGTCGATTGGACTTTCTGGAACGTTTTGGACTTGCCTTGAATTCCTTGTAATTCGGAAAATGGACTCGCTCGTTCCTTTTCGTTCCGACCGGCGGCGTGGGTATTTTCTGGAGTCTGTATCCAATTCACACACTTAAACACTTTGCCTGCGCTGGATTAACTATATTATTGCTCGAAAGACCATGATGGGAAACTTGTTTGGTTATTTATTTAAATTAAAATGCAGATCTTCGATAAACGTGTGCTACATTTAATTTTCTTAATTTACAAGCCATTGACAGTGGTGACAGCCTGTGACAGCACAGATTATTTAAAACTAAATGTTGTGTTGCCAACAATGATATATACAATAGTTTTGGAAGAGGCGTGCACCGAACAGAGACATATATCCTGGCAAACAGGTAAATTTCTTTATTATACGTAATGTATTGATATTGCTAATCAACAAAACGTTTTTCAATTGCGAGTTCAGTGACCTATACATTTTACGATAAACAGGCTGATTCTTTCATATTAACTTGCTTCGTTCGTCATGTGTCCGGTTACCAGTAATCTATTTTTAAGTCTTCTAATCTATTTTTAAGTTCCTGGCATCCAACTAAGCTGAAACTTAGTATACTTAACATTGGAAACAATACAATTTCAGGCATTATGTAGCTGGTCTGATGAAGGAGCCGGAAGGTGGTTATAGAAACTCCTCAATCGAACAAGATAGCACCAACTAGTTAGGGAACATTGGATATGTATTAGCGATATTTCACTAGTTGGTGCCCAGGGTCTAATGATGGAGTTGCAAGGTGGTTCTCAACCAAACAGGACAGCACGATCGATTAAATATAACTATAATATTTTTTAAAGCTTCGTTGTTAAGGATAAGGCTCAAGCTTATAATAAATATTAAAAGTAGTTATGTGTGATTCTTAGGTACTGTGAGGACGTAGCCAGTGGGCTACGGGAATTAAACACAAATTAGTTTCATCTGGTACATTTAGGCAATAACGTGCCTGCTTTTAGGCGACTCATCTAGATATGACCTTCAAGGCACAGAGGGGCCTTTATATACTCGGCAAAAGCCTAGCAAGAACTTCTTCATTTATTTTATGTTCGATATTCAGTTACCTTTCCAGACGTTGTCTGTTGCCAGTCTTAATATAGGCAAGTAGGTTGCCTTCTTAATTGGTGAATCCTCACAGTACCTACGCATACTTATAGTACCTAAACTCAAACCGATGATGAGATATTTTTTAACGATAGTTTTTCATCGGAAGACGAATGATTGATTTTGTGGTCATTATCAGCATCAAGACGAAAAAGGAATACTGGATGCGCCCAGTAAATAAGGATTGAGAACAAGATGGAGAATTTCATAGACTTTTAGGGTTCCGTAGTCAACAAGGTACCCTTATAGTTTCGCCATATCCGTCTGACCGTCCGCCGCTAAGTTCAGAGCCTCTTTGTACTAGAAAGCTATAATTGGACATAGACATACATATTAATCACGCCGACAAAGTGTTAAAATAAAACAATGAAAAAATATTTTTTATGGTACCTCCTGTACCTGAGGATGTTTTTTTCTCATCTATCCCATGCTGTGGGGTATCGTTGGATAGGCCATTCAAAAATATTACAGAACTGTAAAGCCATTTTTCGATTCAGGGATCCGTTTGCGTAAAGTTAAGCTTGAAATGGCTAATTTTTGTTAGAGTCAAGACCAGTTAAATGGTTGCTTTGGAATTTGTGACATATTTAATAATAAAAATATATAACTTATATTAATATATAAAATAAAATATATAACGAAATTTAGAGGAAATATATTACAGCTAGGTAGACTTTACAAGTATACGAGTAATAGTGGTAAATATCCCGCTTTTAATGTTAATGTTAGTTATATAATGTACTTGGAAAAGTAAAAAAAATGTATATGATGTATGGGGTTGGGGACAACAGTTTTCATCCAAGTTAATTTTTCCCTTCGTTAGGGCAATGTTCAGTGTTTTCATTGTTTACGAACGTTAGTAATCTAATATATAAAATTCTCGTGTCACAGTTTTCGTTGCCATACTCCTCCGAAACGGCTTGACCGATTTTGATGAAATTTTTTGTGCTTATCCGGTATCTATGAGAATCGGCCAACATCTATTATTCATCCCAAAAAAAAAAAAAAAAAAATATATGGTAGGGTAGGTGTAGGGTAGGTGTAGGGTAGGTGTAGGGTAGGTGTAGGGTAGGTGTAGGGTAGGTGTAGGGTAGGTGTAGGGTAGGTGTAGGGTAGGTGTAGGGTAGGTGTAGGGTAGGTGTAGGGTAGGTGTAGGGTAGGTGTAGGGTAGGTGTAGGGTAGGTGTAGGGTAGGTGTAGGGTAGGTGTAGGGTAGGTGTAGGGTAGGTGTAGGGTAGGTGTAGGGTAGGTGTAGGGTAGGTGTAGGGTAGGTGTAGGGTAGGTGTAGGGTAGGTGTAGGGTAGGTGTAGGGTAGGTGTAGGGTAGGTGTAGGGTAGGTGTAGGGTAGGTGTAGGGTAGGTGTAGGGTAGGTGTAGGGTAGGTGTAGGGTAGGTGTAGGGTAGGTGTAGGGTAGGTGTAGGGTAGGTGTAGGGTAGGTGTAGGGTAGGTGTAGGGTAGGTGTAGGGTAGGTGTAGGGTAGGTGTAGGGTAGGTGTAGGGTAGGTGTAGGGTAGGTGTAGGGTAGGTGTAGGGTAGGTGTAGGGTAGGTGTAGGGTAGGTGTAGGGTAGGTGTAGGGTAGGTGTAGGGTAGGTGTAGGGTAGGTGTAGGGTAGGTGTAGGGTAGGTGTAGGGTAGGTGTAGGGTAGGTGTAGGGTAGGTGTAGGGTAGGTGTAGGGTAGGTGTAGGGTAGGTGTAGGGTAGGTGTAGGGTAGGTGTAGGGTAGGTGTAGGGTAGGTGTAGGGTAGGTGTAGGGTAGGTGTAGGGTAGGTGTAGGGTAGGTGTAGGGTAGGTGTAGGGTAGGTGTAGGGTAGGTGTAGGGTAGGTGTAGGGTAGGTGTAGGGTAGGTGTAGGGTAGGTGTAGGGTAGGTGTAGGGTAGGTGTAGGGTAGGTGTAGGGTAGGTGTAGGGTAGGTGTAGGGTAGGTGTAGGGTAGGTGTAGGGTAGGTGTAGGGTAGGTGTAGGGTAGGTGTAGGGTAGGTGTAGGGTAGGTGTAGGGTAGGTGTAGGGTAGGTGTAGGGTAGGTGTAGGGTAGGTGTAGGGTAGGTGTAGGGTAGGTGTAGGGTAGGTGTAGGGTAGGTGTAGGGTAGGTGTAGGGTAGGTGTAGGGTAGGTGTAGGGTAGGTGTAGGGTAGGTGTAGGGTAGGTGTAGGGTAGGTGTAGGGTAGGTGTAGGGTAGGTGAATGTTTGGAGTTTTTATGGCAAAACAAAGTTTGCCGGGTCAGCTAGTGTTACCTATATATTTTGGTGAATGTAGCTGTTTATACAGAATCCTCCGTGCACGAGTTAGACTTGCTCTTGGCCGGTTTTTCTCATAGGGTTAGGAAGAAACGATCCTTACTATTATTAATATACTATTTTTAATAGTGTTTTTAGTTTTTAAAACGAATTTTATTTTGATATTATTTAAGTTATAATGCCGAAAATATATTAGCTTACAAATATATATTAGATAAAACGGTGAATGAAAACCTGGTGAGAAAACCGGCATGTCCTTGAACCAAAAATTCGAAGACATGTGACATCCACCAACCCGCACTGGGCCCGCGTGGTAGATTACGGCCCGTTCCCTCTCACAGAGAGGAGGCCTGTGTCCCAGCAGTGGGAACATTAATAGGCCTATGATGTGATGTGCTAAATTATATTTTTTGCAGTATTTGATTCCTACTAGCAATATAAGCGCTGGGTATAAACATAAATAAGTAAGACACATTGTTTGGTTGTCTGTAACGAAAAACGAGTTTCCATTTTCCCTACATACAAATTCTCATAAAGTACGTTCTGCATACATATTTTATAGGACGGTATCGTACAGATGTCAGTTCAATTACAGAAAACGTGATAAACGTATCTACACAAGTTAAAAAAATACGCGGTTTAAAACCCTCGTTTCAACGTAAGGGTTCACATTATCGCGTCTGCTCCGAGAGGCAAGCCGCATGTTATAGCAACAACAATGTTTTCTAAAACTCTGTCAGTCTGTGGTATAGTGTACTTATTATCTGAGTTTACATGTAAGTATTGCGTTGTTAGCGCTTTGCTACAGCATCATTAAATATTTTTAATCGATTTTCCAAAAAGGAGGAGGTTCTATGTGCGACTTTATGTTTGTATGTTTTTTTTGTGTATGTTCACCGTTATCTCCGTCAATTGTTGACCGATTTTTTGTTTGAATAAGTATGTTCCGAAATTGGTCCATTTTAATTTGGTGTAGATCTGAAGAAGAACTTCGAAGATATACAACAGAACACTTCAATATAAAACGGCAAATCTCTCGAGATTGCTGCAATCGCATTTCTGTTTATTGTTTACACCATTTCATAACATAACATCACGCCAGTACGCTCTAAAGGGGTACGCAGATGTGTACAGTTCACCTTGGTACACTCTCATTTCAACGGTTATGTTCAAGTTTCATGGTATTCGGGTTGTTAAGGATCGCCTTAACTCCGTCAATAAAACTCGAAGAAAATTGTTATGGAGACAAACGGCGGCGAGGAAATTACTCGTGAGCTGGCTTTCTTTATGTACATAGACTTCTTTACTTGTATAGTACTGTAAACTGACTGACACATTGTGCAAACAGTGCCACCTCTTTTGTACTAAATCGAAAATGCTGGCCAGTGGACCATTTCCTCACCCCCGATTATGTTTATTTACTATAAAATCTTTTACAAATGCCCTGAGCTGGCGAGTCTTTAATAGTATTATAGTTTATTAAATTATATTTACAATTACATATCGATCGTCCCTCTACGACGTTTCATCACGGAATGGCGCGCGGTCAAAGGTGACGGGCATATTTATATGACACCGTCCCCCGCTTCACTACTATAAAAACAAATGGTACCATCGGAAAACCTTATTCTTATTTTATGCGTCGTAGAGGTAACATCTCACAATAAAAATATTATAATATGAAAATATATACTCGAATACATTATAATACAGTGAAGGAATGGTTATAAGTATGTAAACAAAGGTAATATAAATAAAAGAAGTACATCTCCATACATTTACTTAAAAATCCTACTTGATTGTGATTGGCTCGGTGTCAGGTCGCCTAACCCACTACTTGCACCCAGTGATTTTAGGGTGTCGTGCACATTCTCCCGCCGTCGCCACGCTGCGACTCTGTTGGTAGCACGACGATCTTCCGGGTCGGACGACGTAGGACGTGGCCGCTGCTGGTCGTGACGTCCACAACTCGTATTTCCCCGCCGGCGCCTGGATACAGCTGGCTTACTCTTCCTCGTGGCCAGGTATTGCGGGGGAGGTTGCTGTCGCAGATGATGACGAGGTCACCGACCTTTGGCTGGGTTCCGGTGTTTGTAGGCTCCCGCCGGTATTGGAGTAAGGGTACATACTCTTTCACCCATCGCCCGACTCCGTTATGAATCGCTCTTGAAGTCATGCAGGTGAAGAGCGCCCCATATCTCTTCTCGTGGTGGCGTGCAACTGTCACTTTATTTGGGCCGAAGTAGTCAAGCCCCGTGAAGGTAAAGGGACGTGCGTGATGTGCGAGGCGCGCTGGTGGCAAGTCTCCTGTAAGTGGACGTGCAGGCTTCGCTTTTCTGATTCGGCACGGTGGACAGCCCTTCACAATACATCTTACTGCTGGACGTATCTTGGAGATCCATTCAGCATTGAGGTATACGCTGCGATGACTGAGACGATCGTTGCTGCTGGGTGTGCCTTGCCTTGATGCGTTGTATTTTGGCTCTGAAGCTCTTCTTCCGGCTGGCTCGAACCCACAGTTGTTCTGCTTTGAATATATGTGAAGTGGGCAGTTTGAGGTAGCGACGAGCGTTATGAGGCATATGTTTCCTGGTTTGCGCGGCTGCTGTTTTCTTCTTAGTCCACCAAGGTGGCTTTGGAAAATGTGGCAGGTACCATGTTCTTCCCTTTGACTCTGGTATGGCAGCTGTTTCTGCATACCCCGACTGGAACAGGTTCTCCATTCTTCCTTCACACTTTGATTTGAAGTCTTCGTTTCTGTCCAGTCTGTTTTCTAGAGAACACAGGCGTTTTTCGGCTTCTTTGTAGTTGTTCTGAATCTGGTAGTTCTTCTCCTTCCATGGAAGACCGGTTACGAATCTTCCTTCTGGCAGACGCTTGCTTGTCTCTTCTAGGATTTCAAGGGCTTGTTGCTCGGGATCGTCTCTTGGTCTTCGCGGCTCGATGCATAATGACTCGAGTTTGCAATTGTTCTTGACCAGCTCTTGAATAGAATGTTCTTCATCTTTGCACTGGAGTTTCCCGCAGAAGTATATCTTGGCTGTGAGTGAACTATGACAGCCATGAAGAACCCAGCCGAGTTGAGTGTAGGAAGCGACTGGTTGGTTACGACGACCGGTGCGGAGCTTTCTTGACACGATGAGATGCCAGTTGTCTTGTCCGATTAACAACTTCGGTGAAGCGTGCTGATATGTAATCTGATCCTTGATGTTGATCAGATGTTCGCAATCTTCTAAGTGCCGATCGTATATTGATTCAGGTGTGAAGCTCATTCGATTGACAGTCCGCGCGGCTTCTATGTTGTATTCTTCCTACGCATATTTTCCTTTTATACTGAGGTTGACGAGCTTGCTGTTTTCATACTTCATCTCGTTGCTGAATCCTTGAATACACATTGTGTTTTCAGGGCCGTCTGCTCCGATTACGTCAGCTATTGAAGCATCCAGCAGGGTGACTGTACTTCCTTCATCTAGTAGTGCATATGTTTCAATGCTGGTGAGCGGCCCCCTTAATATGACGGGTGAAATCTTCAGGTACGCACGTCGACGGTCGCCTGGTTTCGTTGCTGATATGACTTCTATTGCAGGTGCTGTCATCTCTTTCTTTTCTGAGTCATTCATGCTGATCTGTTCCTTGTCGTGATGCAGCAGCTTATGATGTCTCATGGTACACCCATGTCGTCCACACGGTGGTGCTCTGCATTGAAGTCGTCGGTGTTTGCTTCGAAGACAGCGATAGCAGATGTTATTCTTCTTAGCAACTTCCCATCTTGCATTAGTGTCGAGAGCGGAGAATTGCTTGCAGTCTGTTAGCTTATGGTCTTGCTTGCACTGAGGACATTGATCTTCTGACATTGTTCTCTTCCCAGTGGTGAATGTGCGTTCCACTTTCCAGTGTCTTCTTTCTTTGCCCCAATGTTCGTCGCTAGCCAGTTCAGGTAAGGCATAGGCGCCACACTTGTCGGCTTCTTCATTCAGGAATGTAGATATCTTCTTTAATTCTGGGACGTCTTCTTTCTTAATGGCTGCGTAGTCGTACCACTTGTTCTTCAAAATAGGAGTGAGCTTCTCAGTGATTATTCTTGCCATCTCAGGATTGTGTAAGTATTGTGTTCTCTTCAATGCTTCAACTGTGCCCACTATGTTTGCTATTCTCCCAGCGAAGATGCACAAGTCACGTGGATTGTCAGTGACTCGACTCAATGACTTCAGCTTCTTCATTTCGACGTGAATTAGTGCTTCAGGTCTTCCAAATCTTCTTGCTAGTGCTTCTATGACGACTCCAGGATCTGGTTGGCTTAATAGTAGGCAACCAACAGCTTCCTTTGCAGTACCACGCAGGCTTCGACGTATGCGTGCTGTGTTTTCATTTGACGTGAAGTACTTGTATGTTTATTCATATGCTGCCTTGAAACTGAGCCAGTCTGCGCTGCTTCCATTGAATAGTGGCAGCTCTTGAATATACCTCGGTGGTTACCTCGTGCTCCTCACCGCTTGGGATAACGCGGCGGCTAGGGTTGAAACATCTATCAATGACTGGTTCAATTTCGATGAATCTTGCTGCATCTTTTTAATTTCAACGGGCACTTCTTTCTTTTTCTTGGCCTCTACCTGATGTGTTTCTACGTTTGCTGGCTGTGGGCAGTCCGTCTCGGTGTCTTTCAACCAAGTGCTGATGCGAACTGAAGCCAGGTCATCTTCTAATTCTTCTTCTTCATCATCTGAGGCGTCGGCTTCTGCTTGAATTCGTTGAACCCGTATTTCCTGTAGCTCTATTTGAGCTTGCATCTGCGCTTGCTTGAGTTTGAGCTCGGCTAGTCGCTCTTTCGCCTCTAACTCCGCGAGGAGTTTCTTGCGGGAGGCTACGGAGCGACGTGACCGCACGTCTGCAGGTTTCAAAGTGCGCTGCGAGGTCTGATCCTTCTGGGACGCAGCATTGGTATCTTCAGTTTCAGTCGAAGTGTTTGTCTTGGTGGTCGTTGAATCACTAGTTCCGCTGCTAGTACCCGACGTCTCGGTAGCGGTGTTCGACGTGCCACTTTTAGGTGATTTTGAAGTCGCGGCCTCTTCAGCGGCCCTATGTGCATTAAGCTCTTCCTGTCGACATTTCGCTTGTTCTCCGTCTTTACTTCGCGTTAGTACCATTTTCTAGTTACTTTTTCATCCGGCTCGAAGGACCAATAATGTTAAGGATCGCCTTAACTCCGTCAATAAAACTCGAAGAAAATTGTTATGGAGACAAACGGCGGCGAGGAAATTACTCGTGAGCTGGCTTTCTTTATGTACATAGACTTCTTTACTTGTATAGTACTGTAAACTGACTGACACATTGTGCAAACAGTGCCACCTCTTTTATACGAAATCGAAAATGCTGGCCAGTGGACCATTTCCTCTCCCCCGATTATGTTTATTTACTATAAAATCTTTTACAAATGCCCTGAGCTGGCGAGTCTTTAATAATATTATAGTTTATTAAATTATATTTACAATAACATATTGATCGTCCCTCTACGACGTTTCATCACGGAATGGCGCGCGGTCAAAGGTGACGGGCATATTTATATGACACCGTCCCCCGCTTCACTACTATAAAAACAAATGGTACCATCGGAAAACCTTATTCTTATTTTATGCGTCGTAGAGGTAAGATCTCACAATAAAAATATTATAATATGAAAATATATACTCGAATACATTATAATACAGTGAAGGAATGGTTATAAGTATGTAAACAAAGGTAATATAAATAAAAGAAGTACATCTCCATACATTTACTTAAAAATCCTACTTGATTGTGATTGGCTCGGTGTCAGGTCGCCTAACCCACTACTTGCAACCAGTGATTTTAGGGTGTCGTGCACACGGGTAATCTATTCTGGCATTATTAGTACATTACTGCAGAATCCAGTAAGTAAGCCTTCCTGGCCAAGTATGAGTTAACCGGACCGAACCGCAGGTGAGGTCCGGTTATGTACGAGGCCAGGATGGCTTTCTTCATGGTTGAGGCTTGTATAATGCTTTTCTCAAAAATGATAGAAAGTTTAACAACGAATTCGTTTAACTAATATTGAAAGTTACATTCAAATTAGGGCTGAACTGACAGAAATTGTGATCGATTTACCGGGGGCATTTATATTTGTTTGTTGTACATCTCGATTAACGGACTCAAAAATATATCTATCTCATAAAATGTCATACCAAAAAGAGAGATAGATACATATTTGGAGCCTCCCTCCTATAACCATGTTTTAATGGCTAAACTCTAATCTGTGTCTGGCTGGTACTATGTTTTTTTTTCTAAGCAGATCTGAAGAGGATGATCTACTGTCTAGAGATGGGTGTTTTCGGTTTTTTTCACAAACGGTTATGTAACCGATTAACAGATTTTATCGATATCGAAAACGGTTTTCAGATATCGATTTTATTTAGTACAGTTTGCATAAGTTAAAATGTCATTTAGATGAGCAAACTAACAACGAACGCGAAATAATACTTAGAAAGAGAGGTAGCGCATATGATGGTTCCTATCGTTTGTGAAGTTTGCGTTTTGTTCGTAGTTCGTACGATTCCGCATTGTTACGGTTTTAAGTTTTGACTTATTCATTCTCGCACGCTAATAAGGTTTTTATTACCTACAGTTTTCGTAACATCGGTTATTTTGATATAGATATCGACATGATATGATATCTAACACATATCCGATATAAGTTACGTTTTGATATATCGGACCAATCCCTACTACTGTCCAGTAATTAAATTACATACATACTTACTGGACAGTAGGAGATTCCAAATTTAAAATCTCGCTTCTTACTGGACAGTTGTGAATAAGTCTCCGGTAGAGTTCACTTTCTGGATACTTTTTAGAGATGTTATGACAACAATCCATACCATTTTTGAGAAAAAGTACCTTACTAAACAACTTGCCTACGAGTATTAGGTAGGTACAACTAAAAATTGAAAAATAAAAAAAACTTTTTTGCAAAAAAAAAAATATTGGACTTCCAAAAAGAAGTTATTTCCACTCACTAGTTTTTTTATTTGGAAGTCGGTAGCATTTTTTTGTAAAAAAGTTTTTTCAGACTCGTGTCTGTTGTGTTCTTGATTAATTTCGTTTCGTAGATGGCAAGCAGATTCAAGAATCGTTTCTGAAAGACTATACTTACATAGAAGCTGAAGAGAGTTACTACAAGTTCCACACGACATCAAAGAATTGGCGTGATGCCAAGCAAGTGTGTGTTCAGGAAGGAACCAGTTTGTTCTACCCAGAAAACAGCGATGAGGTTAACGCTGTAGAATCGTTGTGGAAACTATATCAAAACAATACCCCGCCTGATGATACTTGGGTGTTTATTGGTATATCAGACGTAATCACTGAAGGAGTATATGAGACCATTGACGGTACGTGTGTAATTTGTCTTAGTGGCGAACCTAAACAGATTGAAAAAGGGCTTGTCACAACATTATCACTATAAAAACATAGCAGTTAATTTGGCTGCTATAATGCTGTTAAGATAAGCTTACGCCAACATAGGCTAATAAATTATTTTATATGTTTCATTTTCTAGGTAAGGCAATTTCTAAAGTGTACAACAACTGGAAGAAAGGTCAGCCGGACAATAGTGGTGATGAAGACTGTTTACACCTGAATCAAGAAGGCTACATAAATGACATAAAATGTGACGCACAGTATAACTTTATTTGCAAGAAGACCCTTCCACCACTAAAGCAAAACTGTAGTTGTGTCATCAAGCAGTCCAATCCAGGTATATTTTTTATGGTTTTAGTATTTTGTGGAGGGTCCGAGAAATGACTCCAAAGTGGCCAACAGGCCCCACGCAGGTAGTGGATTTGCACCCTGCTTATATTCCAAATGCATTCCCGTGCTTTGAACGTAGAGCCCAGGATTTTTTTGAAGTGTTCCAGACCGGTATTAGACAGCCAATGTGTTTGTTGTCTGTGATCGGCAAACTCCCTGAATGGGAATGGCTTTTACGAGACACGTCGAAATGCCTACACATGGTTCTGGACTAATATGGGACCCACAAAATCATTTGCTAAACCCTCTCTTGCCATTACGTTACCATATATTCCTTTATGCCCAGGGTCCCTTCTGTTATGCTTCCCAAGCCAGTTTAGGGTTTGGATACTTGTAGCATCCAGAACAAGTTTAGAGTCCACTTTGTAGGATGACGTGGCTTTGATTGCAGCCTGGCTGTCCTAAGAATATATATGGATTTACCTCTGGTTCCTCTATCTATATTCTCTTGAGAATAGGTTTTAATGATGGCATATGTTTCTGAAAGAATGAAAGAAAGATTGAAGAGCAAAGTTGTAGATACAAGAGCATATTGGGGTGCTAATGTAGGGACTGATCACTATCTGGTTATGTGTCGGGTGGTTGGTCTGTTCAAGCATTGGCGTCATCGAGTTCAAGTCCCTGTCACTGCGTTAGAAAGAATAAAAGTAGAAAGATTACAAGAACTAAAAGTAAGGGAGGAATATAAGAGGGAAGTAAAAGAGAAGACGGATAAGATATTTGATTATTTGAATGATTTCAGTTTAGAGGATGTGTGGGAAATAGTGAAAAGTAGTATGGTGAACGCAGCCACAAAGTTATGTGGTAGTAGAACGAATGATATGTGGGTAGATGATGAAGTAAAAGAGGCGGTGAAGAACAAGAAAGAGGCTTGGCTTAATGTGTTAGCCTGTAAAGCCCAAAATAGAATGAATCAGGCAACAAACGTGACGGATGATCTGGTAAGGGTGAAAGTAACGTACAATCAGATGAAAGCGAAAGTCAAAGAGGTGGTAAAAATGAAGAAGGAAGAAAAGGAAGAAAAATATAACAGGAAATTCTCCGATAACTTCAGGGCCAATGTTAAGCTGTTCTGGAAACAGGTAAGATTGGCTCGCGGAGTGACAAAAACATCGAGCATGAATTTAATAAGAGCAGAAGATGGGTGCTTACTGAGCGAAGAATGTAAGGTCTTGGAACGCTGGAAAGGATATTTTGAAAGTTTATTTAGTTGTCAGGATAGTGTGCAAGGAGTGGGTAACTGGGTAGAAGCCAGTGGTCAAGACCCAAACCCAGACGAAGAGGAAAAGAATGAGAATGAAATAGAAATGGATGAGATTATAAAAGCATTGAGTGGGATGAAGATTGGTAAAGCTGCAGGGTATGACCGAGTATCTGTTGAAATGCTGAAGGGTGGTGACGGGGTGGTAGCAAGCCTGTTGTGCTGGATCTTTAATATGTGTTGGAGATGTGGCCGCGTGCCGGATGACTGGTGCAAGACTGTAATCGTACCACTATATAAGGGAAAAGGCTCACAGCAGGAGTGTAAAAACTACATATAGAGATTCCAGTGCTTGTATTAGGATTAATGGGGCGTTTACGGACTGGTTTTCCATCTCAAGGGGTGTTAGACAGGGCTGTGTAGCATCACCGTGGCTGTTCAACTTGTACATGGATAGTTGTCTGATAGGTTTGAAAGAGCATGAGTGCGGATTGAGGATGAATGAGTTGCCTGTCAAATGCCTTCTCTATGCAGATGATCAAGTTCTACTTGCATCGTCAGCAGAACAGTTGCAAGACATGGTGACTGTGATGAATGAAGCTTTTAAGTTAAAAGGGATGAGTATAAATGTGAACAAGACTAAGGTAATGGTGTTTGAAAGGGAAGACGATGTATCGGAGTGCGAAGTGAAAATAAATGATAAGAGTGTGGAGCAAGTGAACGAGTTTGTATATCTGGGAAGTATGTTCACAAGGGATGGAAAGATTGAAGAGGATGGGGAAAGGAGAGTGAATGCAGTGAATAAAGTGAACGGTGCTATACATGCCGTTGTGACCAGCAAATCGATGTCTCCGGAAGCTCGACTCGCCGTTCACAACGGCGTGCTGGTGCCTACACTTATGTATGGAAGTGAAAGTTGGGTATGGCAAAAAAGACATGAAAGTAGGATTAATGCAGTAGAAATGCGGTCCTTGCGAAGTATGTGTGGTGTAACCTTAAATGATAGATTGAGGAATGAGGTAATAAGACAACGTTGTGGTTTAAAAGAAGATGTAGTGACTAAAATTGAAAAGAGTATGTTAAGATGGTTTGGCCATGTTGAGAGAATGAATGATAGGCGACTAACGAAAGGTATTTACAAGGCAGACGTGAATGGAAACGCCGGGAGGGGACGCCCTAGGAAGACATACATAGACCTTATAGGTGATGTTCTTCAGAAAGGCAAGGTGCGCAGTACTCATAACCGGCGTGTGTGTATGACTAGATGTATCAATGTGAGTGAAGCAAAAGAAGTATGTAAGGATCGTAGCAGGTGGCGTTCTGTAATTTCTGCCTACCCCCATGGGAAAAAGGCGTGAGTTTATGTATGTATGTATGTATGTTTCTGCTTGTTGCCATCTGCCCTAAGCTTTTGCTACATTTGTAACCTTTTGCGTATATTACTGCTCCTGTACTTGATTCCATTTTGGATCCATCAGTGTATCACACCAGACTATCTTTTTCTGGTGGATTATGTATCTTCGTCCGGTCCTTAATTGTTGGGATTTCACCTTGAAAGACCTTTCAAACACAAACGTAGTTTGCATTTTATCGGATATCGTGGTTGTTACCCGATGCTGATCCTCATTTTCATCTAGTTTTGTATGGTTAGTCAGGGCTTAGAGGCATCCCATAGTCCAGCAACAGCAATACGATATAATTTCTTCCTTGCCTCGAGTTCAACCATCATATGTAGAGGAGGGATGTTGGGATATCTCTCAATCGCTACAGTAGGTGTTGTCCTGAAAGCACCCGTGATTCCGAGACACACTGTTCTATGTAGCTTGGTGAGTATTGCTTTACACGACCCAAGTTTTGTTTTTGGCCACCACACTATGCTGCCGTATGTAATAATAGGTATTATCATTGTCCGGTACAACCATCGTATCACTTTGGGCTTTCAAGTTTAACCGTAGGTGAAGCGACACATGCCAAACACACGCAGGGCCTTTGTCGTAATATTTTCCACATAAGTTTTCCACCTGACACCTTACCGCGTTACACCTTTTTTTATCGTGGAGAAATGCTCATGCATACTGCGCAACCACGGGGAGATAGCGCAGTTATGTGGGACTCCAACCAACTAAAACTCCACGGTGTCCTCCTTTGCCGCTTATGGCGGGAACACGGGCACGCGTTAGCACTCACTGCGAACCCGCCGCGGCTGTCCATCACCGAACCCTCCTGTGGGGAGTAACCCCCATCACCGGCGCACCAGAACACACTGTACGCCGTGCCCCGTGTGTCGGTTCAAGGTCAATGGCTCCGCCACCTACCTTTTTCGGCCGCAGGGGATAGGGAGAGCGGCCAACGCTATACAAACACTTCTCCTCTCCTGCGGCCCCACTGCGTCCGCCATTAAAGTGGCGACCCCGTCCAGGCCGCGGATGGTAGGGAGAGCGGCGCACCACAATACCGGCATTCCTCTACCGCCGCGGCCTCCAACCTTCAAAATCAAAATCAAAATCAAATATTTTTATTTTACATAGGCCTACATGGGCACTTACAAAACGTCGACAAAAGGTGCACGGTTCGGGATAGTCGTTTCCTATGGAGAAGAACCGGCAAGAAACTCCATGGTTACTCTTTTAATTTTTTTTGTGTTTACAATATTTCCATGATACAGCATTAGTACTTGGATAAGGGGGGACAACGTAGGCCCGACAATAAGTCGTACGAAATTGAAAAAAAAAAACAAACAAAAAAAATAATGTACGAAATAAAAAGTTAACAAATGTTAACAATCATCTAGAAATCTAGAAAGCCTACAATGTTCACACATTCACAATCGGTAAAAGAATCTATACAAGGGTAAAAAAAAAAAAAAAAACAACACAAAATTTTACATGTGGCACAAATACTGTAATCAGTGCTGTAACTACCCGTTTTACCCGTTTATGTACCCAACTCTATTTGTAATAGGAATGGTTGGGTACTATAAGTTGAAAGTAAGGCGCAATCTTGCTCTGGTCAAATATGTCTTTATGGTGTTTCGTGGGATGCTAAACAATCCGCAAATCTTGGAATCGTTGGGATTACTCGTTCCAAACAGTAGGCTACGGTTGGGGCCGAGGGAGTGTCTGTTAAAAACTCCGGTAGCCCGTACAAACCTATTAAAGTTTGCACCCGTATGTCGGGCGGTTACGATCATTAATAGCATCTCTCAACGGTTGGACATTTTTTCCTGCTCTTTGGCGGAATTCCAGAGGGTGACCGTTAGTGTGTTGTCCTCCATGTAACTTGTGCCGGCACAAGGAGCCGTTTCTTGGGACTGGTCTATCATAGACGCGAGTAGGTGTGTGATCAGATTTCAAGAGGCGTCTCTGGGTGTCGCATTGTACGACTACTTTTATTACCTTGGGTTTTACCTGTAAAAATAATTGTATGTGTAAATGAATAAATAAATAAATAAATAAACTATTCTTAGCAAAGGGCTATAATGATGATTGAAAAATATTGTGAAAAGTCTAATTAAAAGAGAAAAAAAAATGAGGTTGAGAATAGTTAGAGATATCCATATATTTGTGCCGTTTATGAGTTATCAGGGAAGCCGTATGCGCAGAGGGTGTCAAAGCCAAAATTTTTATCTTCAACGTAGTCCTTGATTTTATAATATGCTTTTTTAATAAGGACACGTTTGATGTAGTTTTTGAACTTTCCATCGGTCAGTTCTATAACTGACTTAGGCAACTTGTTATAAAAGCGTATACTGTTTATAAGAAAAGTCTTGCTAGTTTTCGTTAATCTGAATTTGGGTATTACAATTTCGTGCTTACTGCGTGTATTTAAATTATGGAAGTCACTTCTAGTTTTGAAAAACCCTCGATTTTTGCGGACATACAGGACTTCTGCCACGATATCGTATGGGACATTTGACGCTCCATAAGACATCGCGAACCGCCTCACTTGCGATGTCGCCTTTTACTGAGCAGCACCGCAACCTACTGATTGGCCGCCACCCATCACGACGAAGAGACAACTAGGGAAACTAGGAGAGCCCTCCTTCAATGGAATAAAGCTGCCCTGGTCGCCTTTACAAACTGCACATAAGAAAGTCATCTGTAGGATAAAAACGAAAACACGCGAATGTCACTAAAATCACTCCGCCTGCGACTTGCAGGCGGAGTGATTAGAGCGAGAGGGCATGGGAAGCTGTCAGCTCCTTCTGCGAAGCAGTAATGCTCGCGAAGGAGGAGGCGGAACGCGTGAGGGAGACGCAACGGAGACGCCCTCACGCCCCTAGCCACCGCAGGAGACGCCCTGGGCGTCGGGAGTCGCAAGCCGATTCTCGGCCACCGTAGGCGCGGACTTGCGGACGGCGAGTAATGGGTAGCTCGCTGTCCGATAAGGACCAGGCCCGAGTCGACGGCGTGTAGTGTTCCACGCGCGCCTCAAAGAGATTTCAGCAAAAATTGACGGGGTCCGATAGGGCCGATGCCTGTCTGGGTCGCGGATAAATTTAAAAAAGAGTTACCGCGGCCCTGGCTCAAGCAACTGAAGGAACACGGGTGGGTTTTAGTCAGTAAAAGTCTGACACGCCCTTCCGCTTTACCCAGGGCGGGAGAAGTCATTAGATGATTTCGCACCCAAAAAAAAAAAAGGCGGCGTGTTTGACGGAAAAAACACATGATTATTAATTTATTCTTGTATTTTTAGGCAAAAAAATATTTGGTCGTATGTTTATGTATGCATTTTTACTGCATTTGTGTGTAGCAAATCTCAATAAAACTTGCGGCAAAATGCATGCGGTCATGTAAGTTTTCTGACTGCTCAAAGGAAATTGTTTGGTTGAACGATATTAAACTAGAGTTTACAAGCGGATTAGTCCATACAAGCCAGCCAACGTAAGATAAAAACTCTATCATTAAAAGTTTATTAATATGTTTCCTTTGTTCTAGCTCTAAAACACCTTTAATGACTTCAGTAACCTTCGGGCAAGTCAAACATTATCGCTTTAGTATTTGTAAAAATGTATTTTTTTTTATTATTTTTTTGTTATTGTCTATAGGCTTGCGCTTGACCACTATCTCACCTGATGGTAAGCGATGATGTAGTCGACGATGGAGCACGCTTGCCTAGAAGAAACCCATTCGATCTTGACTTGAAAACCCCTAGATTGTAGCTATCGGGAAACACAGATTCCGGCAGGGAATTCCACTCTTTATTAGCTGTACGCATAATAAAAGTGTCCCCAAAACGTTTTGTGCGTATGGGTGGGATGTCCACGATGTACCGATGACACATCGCCGTACGTCTGGTAGTCCGATGATGGAACGGGCTGGGTGGAATTAAATCATGTAATTCCATCGCACACTCCCCGAAATGTAACCGATAAAATACCGACAAACTGGCAACTCGGCGACGATGTTCAAGGCTCTGGAGCTTTGACTTGACCAGTGCCTCATTGCCGATGAGTTTCTTGGCCCGCTTTTCGATCGACTCTAGTGCATCAAGCTGGTATTTGGCAGATCCGTCCCAGAGATGAGAACAGTACTCCATGCACGATCGAACTTGCGCTTGATACAAGTTGAGCAGCTGCTCCGGCGTGAAGTACCTTCTCACCTTCGCAAGGATCCCCAACTTTTTGGCAGCCAGCTGAGCCTTTGCCTCAATGTATGGCCCAAAATTGAGAGTCGATGTCAACGTAACGCCGAGAAGCTCAAGATGGTCCGTTATTGGCACGGTTACATCACGGAAAGTTGGAGCCGGGTGAAATTGACTCTTTTTAGCGGAAAAAAGACACGCCTGGGTTTTATATTTCCTGCATTCAATACAACTAATTATTACGCATTAGTTGCGATATGTAATGTTCATTATTTTACAGATGTAAATGTAATAAAAATAACTGTGTGTAATAACGACGCACTGTAAAAGCAACCGTGTACAAAGCACGAAGCATTTTTACAATAACAATGTTTTCTAAAACTTTGTTTTTTTTCTGGGAGTGTGCTTTTTATCTGGTTGCTCACGTGAGTATTGTGCCTTTAAGGTGGTTTCTTCATTGTTGCCTGCAAAATTTAGATGTTTTTGCAAATAACCAACGGCAAAGTTAAGTTAGTGCCTCAATCCAGTTTAACTTGTCGTTATAGCAATATTCGGTGCATAAATAGTTTATGAACTTCAGTAATTTTACCTAATTACTTTGGTGAATGTACTGTTTTTACAGAATCCTCGATACCCGAGTCCGACTTATCTTATATTTATGTATTAAGTATTTCATTTCTCAGATGGTGAAAAAACTAAAAAGTTTTTCCTGTACGACTACACTTATATTGAAGCTGTAGAGAGTTTCTATAAGATCCATACAGCACCATGGACATGGGCAGAGGCCAAGCAAGTGTGTGCTCAAGAAGGAGCCATTTTATGGTACCCCGAAAACGACGAGGAGCTAGGTGCAGTTAAATCGTTTTGGCAGACTACTGAGCCTAATATACCTTGGGTGTATGTGGGACTAACAGACGTACAAACAAAAGGAGAGTTTAAGACCGTTGACGGTATGTATTTTGGTCATTTACTACCACATAATAATTAGCGATGTGTCAAATATCCGTTTCTGTATCTATCATCTATTAACATTAGGGGAAAATAAGATATCCGTAGGTATCCGTCAATAATGTTACTACCTACTTCTGTGAATTGATTTTATGTTTGATCCAGTTATGAAAACAACGTCCTCATGTCTTATAATTATTAAGACACTAAGGATGAAAGAGAAGAGAGGGCTATGCTCGGCGTTTCCTTGCGTGATCGAATTAGAAATGTTGAGATCCGTAAGAGAACCAGGGTTACCAAAATAGCCCGAAAAATTGCCAAACATAAGTAGCAGTGGGCAGGGCACATTGCTCGCAGAACGGATGGCCGATGGGGCAGAAAGTTTCTGGAGTGGTGACCGCGAACCGAAAGACGTTGCGTTGGAAGGCCTCGCACCAGGTGGACCGATGACCTGGTGAAGGTTGCAGGGATCCACTGGTTGCGGGACGCACGGGATTGGTCAATGTGGCGACGCTTGGGGGAGGCCTATGTCCAGCAGTGGACGTCTTTCGGCTGATATGATGATGATGATAAGGAAGAAAGCCTTAACAAAAAAAGTGTATTAAATTGATCTATAGGTAGGTAGTAAAACCGGAAAGGAGCAAACATTTTCATCATAAGTCGGCTTTAATAAGAATTAAAATATTATTATGTAATTAAATAAAGTGCATTTGAAGTTCTTTCACACACGCAGTTCAATATGCCGTATGTCTAGGCTTTTTCCTCAAGCACGCATGGAGGTATCAAGTTGAAATTAACATCATATACTCAGGTGCAATCTCTTGGAGTTGTGAGAAATAAAACTTCTAAATCAAAGCAATAAAAAAATACGGGCGTTTAAGTCGCATGTTTAACTAATCGCGAGGGAATCAACACGTATAGTTTTGCCTGTTGACTTTGAATCATGAAATTTAGCAAGAAGTAATGTCTTGGTAGACCGATGACCTGGTTAAGGTTGTGGAAAGGCGCTGAATGTGAGATGAACGGGATCGGTTAATGTTGCAACGCCTGGAGGAGGCCTATGTCTAGCCGTGGACGTCTTTCGGCTGAAATGATGAATGTCTTATAGCAAGAGTAAAGAAAAAAACGCCAAAAACCCGTAAATTTGTAGCTACATGAAAAAATATCAAGAAAACTGACCGCGACCTATGTCGATGAATGAGTTACACAACAACACTTTTCCAACGGCAAAGTTATTTTTATCTCTCAATCAGTTTATTTTTTCGTAAGCAATGATGGTTTCGATCATTGTTAATGAACTTTATTTTGGTGAATGTAGCTGTTTTTACGGAACCCTCGGTCAGCGAGTCCGACTCTAACTTACCGGGTGTTTCTTTTTTCGTTTGAGGTACTGGTATGTATGGAACCCTAAGAATTATCCTTATTCTATTTTTCTAGAGAAATCTATCTCTGAAGTGTATCACAAGTGGATGCCTGGTCAGCCGGACAACTATGGTGGTAACCAGGACTGTGTATACATATACATAGATAACAACGACTTGGATGATTGGAAATGTGACAGTAGATATTTTTTCATATGCAAGAAGACTCTTCAGTCACTACAGTCAATCTATCACTGCAATATTTCTTATCCAGGTAATAAAAAAAGACTTTAAATTTCATAAAAAAGGTGCCGCACCGATTGATAATAAAGTATTTTTTATGCCTAATCATTGTTACATACTTTTTTTATTATTGATAGGCTTGCGCTTGACCATTATCTCACCTGTTGGTAAGCGATGATGTGTAACACGCTTGCCTAGAAGTAACCTATTCACTCTTGACTTAAAGATAACATACATACATATATACATAACATACTATCATAACAGTCTTCTCGCACTCAGCTGAATGACATATTGATCCTAATCCAGTATCATTAGTATCGTCAATAGCCGACCACGTTGCTGTCAAAGTATGTTCAGTTTCAACGTGTCAAAAAGGCTGAAATAACAGGTGACTGTCCAGCTTGGCTAACCTATGGGCTAATTGGACAACTTCAGATCTCTTCTGTGATATGTCCATAAATTCTTCCTCCACCTCGTGTCTCATGTGACTAGTGATCGGTAAAATGTGTTTCCTTATTCTTTCCTGCTAGCTCTACTATAGTATATTAAATTCTTTATCATTTGTATCATATAACTATCATCTATCACACGTTTCATCCATCTGTGGTCCCTCTCCATCATTTACATTCATCGCTTTCTCGGCCACATGGCTTTCACCCCTCCTTATCGCAAGTTTATGCTGATTTTTTTACTCAAAAATAAAGCCAGCTTTACAGCTAAGATTCTTATAAACTACCTAAAATAAATTTACAGCTATAAATTGGCTGCCAAACCAAACTTCAAATAAAATGAAGGCAAAAAAAGTGACACCTTTTATTTTACAACGTCCTTTATATTCAAATCCCGGCAAGATCTAATGTGGTTTTTTTAAGTACTTTCAAGTTAATCTTGGATATTATTGTTATCCCTGAGAGTTCGTCTATCTGCCTTGTAAGCATAATGATTAAAACTCGCGCCTTCTCTGTATAAGAAAAGGCCTTTGCCCTGCAGTGGGACAGTTACTATTATTAGTATCATATTTATGCTCATAATTTGCACTTGTTTTATATTCATAAAATATTTAGGTACAAAAGGTAGGTATTACTGATATTTAAATAAAAAGATATGTTAATAGTAAAATCTATTATTTATTTTATTTCGTAGATAGCCAAAGACCTAAAAAGTTTTTCCGGAGTGATTACATTTATATAGAAGCTGAAGATAGTTTCTATAAGCTTCACACGACACCAAGGACTTGGGCTGGCGCAAAGCGAGTGTGTGCACTGGAAGGAGCCACTTTCTGGCACCCAGACAACGACGATGAGGCACGCGCAGTTATATCGTTATGGAACACCATCCAACCTCATATCGGGTGGGTGTATGTGGGGATGTCAGACGTAATGGCTAATGGAATGTTTGAAACCATTGACGGTATGTAGATACGATTAAATATAATGATCACCAAAAAATACTAAGAGACTTAGAGCTTTCTTTCCAAAAAAATTTTATAATCAACATCAAATTTAGTAACATTGATCACTAAACCTTGGCGAGCATAATTAATGCGCTAAAATTTGTTCTATAATTGCCAAAAAGTGTAAAAAGTGCTGAGGCATTCTATCTTGGTTTTAATAATTAAATAGGAGTTATTATTTTGGTGTTTTTAGGGAAATCAGTCTCTGAAGTGTACAATAAATGGCAGCCAGGTCAGCCGAATAACGCAGGCGGTAAACAAGACTGTGTATATATTTACAAAGAGGGTCATCTTGATGACTGGGGATGTGACGATAAGTACTCCTTTATTTGCAAGAAGAGTTTCCAGTCAGTAAAGTGGAACTATCACTGCAATAATCCAGATTCAGGTTGGCTATTTTTTTTTTTAAAGTATGATTTTAAGACAAGCTGTCGGCGCTTGGACAGCGAGCAGTCAACTCCGTATAAGGAGATGCTTTGCGCTTGACCTTACGCTCAGTAGTTGCACTTGCGATGGCGAGACCATCGAGGTATCAGGACGGATTACTAAACACAAAACATTTATCATTTCAGATTACACTTTTAATAAAGATAATGGCAAATGCTACAAGTTGCACACTACTCCAATGAATTGGAATGATTCGTATGCCGTGTGCCGACTGGAACAATCACACCTGGCGGTAATCAGCAATCGGAAGGAAGCGGATTTCCTTGTGAATTTAATAGATTCCACACCGAATCCTAGGGTCAAAGAAAACTACCAAAGAGGCATATATCATGTGGGTTTTCATAACAAATTGAACGAGGGTTGGCAGACAGTTAAAGGTACGTGAGTGTTTATATACTTATGCAAAATAGTACCGTAGTCGGATCACTAGACCCTCTCTCAGAGAGGAGGCCTGTGTCCCAGCAGTGGGAACGTTAATAGGCTGATGATGATGATGATGATGATGATGATGAGTCGGATCACTAAGCCACTAATCAACTGAATAATACCGTAGTTGGATCACTAAGCCACTAATCAACTGAATAATACCGTAGTTGGATCACTAAGCCACTAATCAACTGAATAGTACCGTAGTCGGATCACTAAGCCACTAATCAACTGAATAGTACCGTAGTCGGATCACTAAGCCACTAATCAACTGAATAGTACCGTAGTCGGATCACTAAGCCACTAATCAACTGAATAGTACCGTAGTCGGATCACTAAGCCACTAATCAACTGAATAGTACCGTAGTCGGATCACTAAGCCACTAATCAACTGAATAATACCGTAGTTGGATCACTAAGCCACTAATCAACTGAATAGTACCGTAGTCGGATCACTAAGCCACTAATCAACTGAATAATACCGTAGTTGGATCACTAAGCCACTAATCAACTGAATAATACCGTAGTTGGATCACTAAGCCACTAATCAACTGAATAGTACCGTAGTCGGATCACTAAGCCACTAATCAACTGAATAATACCGTAGTTGGATCACTAAGCCACTAATCAACTGAATAGTACCGTAGTCGGATCACTAAGCCACTAATCAACTGAATAATACCGTAGTTGGATCACTAAGCCACTAATCAACTGAATAGTACCGTAGTCGGATCACTAAGCCACTAATCAACTGAATAATACCGTAGTTGGATCACTAAGCCACTAATCAACTGAATAGTACCGTAGTCGGATCACTAAGCCACTAATCAACTGAATAATACCGTAGTTGGATCACTAAGCCACTAATCAACTGAATAGTACCGTAGTCGGATCACTAAGCCACTAATCAACTGAATAGTACCGTAGTCGGATCACTAAGCCACTAATCAACTGAATAGTACCGTAGTCGGATCACTAAGCCACTAATCAACTGAATAGTACCGTAGTTGGATCACTAAGTCACTAATCAACTGAATAGTACCGTAGTCGGATCACTAAGCCACTAATCAACTGAATAGTACCGTAGTCGGATCACTAAGCCACTAATCAACTGAATAGTACCGTAGTTGGATCACTAAGTCACTAATCAACTGAATAGTACCGTAGTCGGATCACTAAGCCACTAATCAACTGAATAGTACCGTAGTCGGATCACTAAGCCACTAATCAACTGAATAGTACCGTAGTCGGATCACTAAGCCACTAATCAACTGAATAGTACCGTAGTCGGATCACTAAGTCACTAATCAACTGAATAGTACCGTAGTCGGATCACTAATCACTAGTGCATATCCATATCATCTCCCTCGAAGCATGTGGTAATTTGGAAGTCGTTATGAATTGACATACATACTGTAACTTTTTGTTAGAATTTAAATTATCTTTGGGATGAAGGCGAAACTTATCGCAAGAATCTTGCAAGAATGTAGCCGTGAGGTTAAACTTGAAGCGTCCATATTACTATGATTGCGTCTTACGTCAAACGTATCCTACTATATCCAACAAATTTTACGAATATTATACATGAACAGCTGGACGGATATACACGGGGTAGTTAGGAGACTTCTGTAAGAGTTTAGGCGCTTGGCACTACTCGATACCTAATGTTGTTTTAGATAAATGTTTTGACTGATGATTTCATTATCCAGGAACACCGATGAATGTAGATTCTGAAATATGGTGGGACAGCTGCCTGCCTGCGGACGACCGTGACCAGTGCGGCTCAATGTTCTACACCGGTCTTCTGATCAGCACAGACTGCGACATGAAGAGCTTCTTCATTTGTGAGCACGAATTTGTAAATTCATGCACTGAGCCAGAAAATGAAATTTAAAAAAATAATAATCTCAGCTGCATGAAAATCTGAAATTATTTTGAATAAAACCAGGAAATACATAATCGATGTCCACAGTTTTGAAGTACGTAAGCCCGTATATTACCGACAAACATTGTGTCTATGGAATTATCAGTAGGTATAATCATGTTTTTTTAATAGAAAATCATACTTTCAAAAAAATCATCATTTTGTGTTCATAAGTTTTATTTATTTGATATTAGTATTTTTATTTTAACCTTTATTTATATGAAGTCGGTCGACAGAGCGGACAAATTATAACAAACTAAAATATTTAATAAAAAATGCGTTATCACGAGAACATAACGTGAGTGCCAAATTTCAGCTCAATCGGAAACAGACAATTGAGACAAACATAACTTGCAAAATTTGATTACAGACACCGGGAAAGGTAAAAGTAAATACATACTGTGGTATAAAATAAGCTTGTTTAAACAAATGTTTTTTAACGGAAGAAATATTTTTCGACAAACAATTACATAAGGGACAGATGTAAAAATCAGCCAATAGCACTAGTCAAATGCCAAATTTCAGCTCAATCGGAAACAGACAATTGAGACAAACATAACTTGCAAAATTTGATTACAGACACCGGGAAAGGTAAAAGTAAATACATATTGTGGTATAAAATAAGCTTGTTTAAACAAATGTTTTTTAACGGAAGAAATATTTTTCGACAAACAATTACATAAGGGACAGATGTAAAAATCATACAATAGCACTAGTCAAATAAGAGCTCTTTGTAGGGCCCCAGACTAATAGGAACACATAGGTCATAGTTATCTGTGGAATTGTTTACATAGCACTAGTAAAATAAGAACTCATTGTAGGGCCCTGGGCTCTGACTATAGGCACCACATAGGCCATAGTTATCTGTGAAATTAATTTACATAGCACTAGTAAAATAAGAACTCATTGTAGGACCCCAGACTGTGACTAATAGGAACCACATGGGCCATAGTTATCTGTGAAATTAATTTACATACCACTAGTAAAATAAGAACTCATTATAGGACCCCAGACTGTGACTAATAGGAACCACATAGGTCATAGTTATCTGTGGAATTGTTTACATAGCACTAGTCAAATAAGAGCTCTTTGTAGGGCCCCAGGCTCTGACTAATAGGAATACATAGGCCATAGTTATCTGTGAAATTAATTTACATAGCACTAGTAAAATAAAAACTCATTGTAGGACCCCAGACTGTGACTAATAGGAACCACATAGGTCATAGTTATCTGTGGAATTGTTTACACACCTCTAGTAAAATAAGAGCTCATTGTAGGACTCCCGGCTCAGAATAATAGGAACCTCATAGATCATAGTTATCTGTGAAATTGTTAACATAACACTAGTAAAATAAGAGCTCATTGTAGGGCTCCAGGCTGTGACTAATAGAAACCACATAGGTCATAGTCGTCTGTGAAATTAATTTACATAGCACTAGTAAAATAAGAGCTCATTGTAGGACCCTAGACTGTGACTAATAGGAACCACATAGGTCATAGTTATCTGTGGAATTGTTTACATACCTCTAGTAAAATAAGAGCTCATTGTAGGGCTCCAGGCTCACAATAATAGGAACCTCATAGATCATAGTTATCTGAGAAATTGTTAACATAACACTAGTAAAATAAGAGCTCATTGTAGGGCTCCAGGCTCTGACTAATAGAAACCACATAGGTCATAGTTATCTGTGAAATTAATTTACATAGCACTAGTAAAATAAAAACTCATTGTAGGACCCCAGACTGACTAATAGGAACCACATAGGTCATAGTTATCTATGGAATTGTTTACATAGCACTAGTAAAATAATAACTCTTTGTAGGGCCCTGGGCTCTGACTATAGGCACCACATAGGCCATAGTTATCTGTGAAATTAATTTACATAGCACTAGTAAAATAAGACCTCATTGTAGGACCCCAGACTGTGACTAATAGGAACCACATAGGTCAAGTTATCTGTGGAATTGTTTACATAGCACTAGTCAAATAAGAGCTCATTGTAGGGCTCCAGGCTCTGACTAATAGGAATACATAGGCCATACTTATCTGTGAAATTAATTTACATAGCACTAGTAAAATAAGAACTCATTGTAGGACCCCAGACTGTGACTAATAGGAACCACATAGGTCATAGTTATCTGTGGATTTGTTTACATAGCACTAGTAATATAAGAGCTCATTGTAGGACTCCAGGCTATGACTAATAGGAACCACCATAGGTCATAGTTATCTGTGAAATTAATTGTATTAATGTTGATAAAAGGAATTTCTTAATTAAATTTGTTCTGAAGCACTTGTGTTATTTTATAATTACCAGTTTACACACAGAGCAAGTAATGGCGTCCGCGATGCCAAGCTAAGTGAGTCCGTGCTTACATGTCACTCAAGTTAACTTGTGAGCGTCTGTACTGAAATGTACTCAGCTAACTACATTAATTGTTTATATAGCACTAGTAAAATAAGAGCTCATTGTAGGACCCCAGGCTCTGACTAATAGGTACCACATAGGCCATAGTTATCTGTGAAATTAATTAACATAACACTAGTAAAGATACAGGAAAAAAAGTATGAGAAAGGGAGGGTTAAAAACATAACCCTCCCTTTTGCTTCGCTGCAGTCGGGTGAAAAATCACATACACACATACCGGTCAAAAACATAACCCTCCCTTTTGTTAAAACCTAGGATCCCCAAAAAATATTTAAACCAATTGCTATGTTTTACCGGTACATGTGTATGAGTCTATGTGTGCTGTTGTTTGTTAAGTTTTGTTAGGGTAGTAGGTTGGTCTATCTACCACCTACCTACCCTACCTACCTACCCACCTACCTTACCCACCTTACCTACCTACCAACCTACTCACCTGCCCTACCTATCAACCTACTACCCTAACAAACCTAGTAGGAGGAGGGTGGGTAGGTAGGGTAGGTAGGTGGTAGATAGGTAGGTAGCCAGTTGAAGGGAGTGAAGCCGCATGGGGGCATTCTGAACCTAAGTTAAGTGCAATTAGAACCAGTTTTCGAGTAAGTGTGTTGTTAACCAAAATAACAAAAATAATTACTATCGCTTGACATTGCATTATCAGCTACTGTATACAGACTAGCGTCATGTTTTACAATTCGAAGAACCTGTAGGTCATCAATATTACGTTATCGGTGCTGTTGTTTGTTAATTTAATAAGCAAAACCTAGGCATCCCCAAAAAATATCCAAACCAAATCTTAGATAACCCCATTTTCACCCGACTACAGCGAAGCAAAAGGCAGGGTTATGTTTTTGACCGGTATGTGTGTATGTATGTATGTTGACCTGTTCCCTCATAATTTCTAAACTAATAACATAATTTAACAAATGAGGTGTCGTAGAAAGCGTCTGGTTTGTCTGCTGGTTATAGGCTATGTGACGTCACATTAAATTGAATATTGCTCCCTCTACTCTAGGGGGCCCGAAACCAAGAACAAAAGATATTTTTTCGCCGAGTCCTATCATGCGGTATCGTTGAACAGGGATTTTAAAATGAAGGTAGGGTTTGGTACATCATATTTTTGTCAAGCGTACCGTTTGCGAGATATATCCCGTCAGCCATGCATGAAAACAAATGTTTTACCCGACTACGGCGTCGCAGTGTTTGTTGATCGGTACGTATGTATGTAAGTATGTATTCCTATTGCAAGTATGTACCTAAAATAATCAATAATAATGTTATAAATAGTAATAATCTATCTAAAATAATGCCAACCCTGACAGTATTGTCACCAGGCATGCCAAGGGGTATCCTCCACAATATATCCGTTTCAAAGTCTGTCACTTTGAAACGGGTTTTGGAGGTATTATCAGTAACAAACTTAAACATGATCGTACCTTTATTTGTACAGTATATGAGCGTAATAATTATGGCACTTCAAGTTATTGAAAGATTCTTAAGAAGTGACAGAGTCGATGCTTTACAAATATTAGCTTTTCCAATCACTCCATGTGGATTATTAATGGCTTTCTATTTTTTATTTTATGTCTTAGATATCGGATTCATTCATGACCACGTCAAGATAGGTGACGGTGTAAAACAACATTTTTAGGCATTCAAACATCACACATCTTCAACGGACAGGTTAAACCCTCAAGCAAGGGAAACACCTACAGGTGTTTTCACGGAAATTCAAGTTGCTGAACAGATGTTACACATGTTATGGGATCTGGAGAAATGATGCGCGTGGATAATCGTTAGCTGTCGCCGACTGTGTGTGATTGATATTCTTAAGCCGTAACTGTTCAGTGTTATTCAGTGAAGGAAGAATTGCGTTTGGTTTATGCGGACAATTCATTCAGTTGTGTTTTCTGTAAATCTTTACAAAACAACCGCGATAAAATGAGCAGAATAAAATAAAAGAAAAAGTTGCCCTAATTCATAGTGAACATAGTTTTAACTGTTAAATTACACGCATATTTTCAAGTTCATCGCATCTAAACGTGCATTTATCATTTATTACAGCCATCTGGTAATACCCTCTCCGTCAAAGTCCTACGGTTTGTAAAATGATTGATTGATCAGGATCAGTGACCCGCTGGCAGCGGGTCACTGATCCTGATCAATCTAAACTAAACTAAATTAAGTGTGCTTTGATCGTTTGCTTATCGCTCTAAACTAAATTAAGTGTGCTTTGATCGTTTGCTTATCATTCTACAAAAATATTCAGCTTTAAAAGAGTTAAAATTGAGATGTTAAATAAAATTAACAACGCATATGAATTGTAAAAAAAAAGATTTTAGAAAAAAAAATTAACCGACTTCCAAAAACAAACACTACAGAGCGTATAATAAGTTTGATTTCGGAATTCGGTGTCAAATTTAAACGAAAAACCGGCCATGTGGGAGTCGGCGTCGCGCACCGAGGGTTCCGTACAAACAGCTACATTCACAAATATAATTAGGTAAAAATACTGCAGTTCTAAATAATAGTACATTATGGTACAAGTGAGTAATGTTGGTGATTGTGATGTAGGAGCCGAGGACGGTAATCATCAATACACACGTGTATCATACGACGTTTTTCAACACACTTGTGAATAAAATAATACAAAAAAAAACATTTTCAACAGTGAAAACGAGTTGTGAAAATTTTTTCGCAATGGTGGGGTAAATTAAGCAGTTTTCCTATGCGCGCGCATCTAACAATGGCGATCGGCCATAGACTAAAACAATGAGGTAACTTTTTATTTTTTTTTGTTTTTCGCGGATAACCTATTAGCCACGTACAAAATGGGGAATATCAAGTTTTCTTTATTGCAGAGAAACAAAAGTTATATTTGATGGCAAGTTTTATTTATTAAACACGTACAAGTTGAAATTATCTAGTTGAATACGAAGTTGCATGAAATGAGCAAGCAATATGTTAGGTTCTATCATTTTGCTGAATTGTTTGACTAGAAGATAGCTTACATTAACATTAAAAACGGGATATTTACCATGTTTACTGTTTGTTGCGAGTTCCCGATATTTCGGTGCTGTTGCAAGCACCATGATCACGGATAAACTGAAAGTCATTGCGGGTGGGTGTTTATGAGGAGACAAAACGGTCTACCCTCTTTCTTGTTCGTTTTTTTGCACTCAGTACCGCTACCATTGTCACTCACAACTCGATTTTGTTCCCGACACACGAAACTCACTGTGTCCGATCGCGAACTTTTTTCGGCACTTTTTCGGGTTTTACACAGCTGAACGACTGGATTCCAAGCTCTCGACAGTTGAAACCCATCCTCACGGTTGAAATTTTTATATTTTGTAATTTCGATAGCTTCCCTCACCAGTCTAGGGATATAGTGGCGTTCTGTCGAAATGACCTGAGGGTTATGTAACTCAATCCAGTGGTTCAATCCTGATTCCAAAAGATGTTGAGCTATGGCCGATTTTTGGGTGTCGTTGTTTTTTACCACCCTGATATGCTTTGAAATTCGACAAGCAACCGTACGCTTCGTCTGACCGATGTATGACTTACCACAACTACAATCTACTTTATAAACACCGGGTTTTTCCAGCGGAAAGTTGTCCTTCGGCGAACGCAGCATCTGTGACACTTTTCTGAAAGGAGTGAAGACAGTCTTTACGGCGTATTACCGAAGAATGTTAGCAACCTTATCTGTCACTCCCCTCACGTACGGCAAAAATGCTGGCTGCCTCTCAACCTCGCACTTCCGGTGCTTACAACCAGTTTCTCGTTTAGGTTGTGCAGTCTTCCGTTTCTCTGTAGGACCTTCTGCACATGTGTTAGTTCAGCACGTAAATGTTCCTCGTCGCATAGATCATATGCGCGGTTTGTAAGTGTAGTCACTACAGAGTTCAGTTGTCGGGGATGGTGGTGACAATCAGCGTGTAGATACCGATCAGTGTGAGTCAATTTTCTATAAACTGTGTGACTCAAAGAACCGTCAGCACGGACCCCTATTTTCACGTCCAAGAATGGAATTTTCCTCTCTTGTTCCATTTCGTAGGTAAATTTGATTTTACCATGTATGCTATTAAGGTGTGCCAAGCATAATTCTACCTCATGTTGGTCTCCTTCAATGATCCCAAAAACGTCATCAACATACCTTTTCCACAACTTAATAGGTGTAGATGCAGTGGAGACCGCCAACTCTTCAAAATGTTCCATCCAAATGTTGGCCACCACTGGAGCCACCGGACTACCCATGGCTACACCATCAATCTGCAGGTAGTATTGACCTTGGTATACGAAGTAACTGGTAGATAAACAGTGATGAAGTAATTTCACGTATTCTACAGGGATGTTATTTTCTTGCAAAGAGGTAAATATCATATAATAGGTAAATATCCCGTTTTTAATGTTAATGTTAGTGTTAGTGACCATGACAGTTTAAAAACTTATATAGAAGACTAGCTGACCCGGCAAACTTTGTTTTGCCATAAAAACTCCAAACATTCACCTACCCTACACCTACCCTACACCTACCCTACACCTACCCTACACCTACCCTACACCTACCCTACACCTACCCTACACCTACCCTACACCTACCCTACACCTACCCTACACCTACCCTACACCTACCCTACACCTACCCTACACCTACCCTACACCTACCCTACACCTACCCTACACCTACCCTACACCTACCCTACACCTACCCTACACCTACCCTACACCTACCCTACACCTACCCTACACCTACCCTACACCTACCCTACACCTACCCTACACCTACCCTACACCTACCCTACACCTACCCTACACCTACCCTACACCTACCCTACACCTACCCTACACCTACCCTACACCTACCCTACACCTACCCTACACCTACCCTACACCTACCCTACACCTACCCTACACCTACCCTACACCTACCCTACACCTACCCTACACCTACCCTACACCTACCCTACACCTACCCTACACCTACCCTACACCTACCCTACACCTACCCTACACCTACCCTACACCTACCCTACACCTACCCTACACCTACCCTACACCTACCCTACACCTACCCTACACCTACCCTACACCTACCCTACACCTACCCTACACCTACCCTACACCTACCCTACACCTACCCTACACCTACCCTACACCTACCCTACACCTACCCTACACCTACCCTACACCTACCCTACACCTACCCTACACCTACCCTACACCTACCCTACACCTACCCTACACCTACCCTACACCTACCCTACACCTACCCTACACCTACCCTACACCTACCCTACACCTACCCTACACCTACCCTACACCTACCCTACACCTACCCTACACCTACCCTACACCTACCCTACACCTACCCTACACCTACCCTACACCTACCCTACACCTACCCTACACCTACCCTACACCTACCCTACACCTACCCTACACCTACCCTACACCTACCCTACACCTACCCTACACCTACCCTACACCTACCCTACACCTACCCTACACCTACCCTACACCTACCCTACACCTACCCTACACCTACCCTACACCTACCCTACACCTACCCTACACCTACCCTACACCTACCCTACACCTACCCTACACCTACCCTACACCTACCCTACACCTACCCTACACCTACCCTACACCTACCCTACACCTACCCTACACCTACCCTACACCTACCCTACACCTACCCTACACCTACCCTACACCTACCCTACACCTACCCTACACCTACCCTACACCTACCCTACACCTACCCTACACCTACCCTACACCTACCCTACACCTACCCTACACCTACCCTACACCTACCCTACACCTACCCTACACCTACCCTACACCTACCCTACACCTACCCTACACCTACCCTACACCTACCCTACACCTACCCTACACCTACCCTACACCTACCCTACACCTACCCTACACCTACCCTACACCTACCCTACACCTACCCTACACCTACCCTACACCTACCCTACACCTACCCTACACCTACCCTACACCTACCCTACACCTACCCTACACCTACCCTACACCTACCCTACACCTACCCTACACCTACCCTACACCTACCCTACACCTACCCTACACCTACCCTACACCTACCCTACACCTACCCTACACCTACCCTACACCTACCCTAAACCTACCCTACACCTACCCTACACCTACCCTACACCTACCCTACACCTACCCTACACCTACCCTACACCTACCCTACACCTACCCTACACCTACCCTACACCTACCCTACACATAGATACCCTGGCCGATTCTCATAGATACCGGATAAGCACAAAAAATTTCATCAAAATCGGTCAAGCCGTTTCGGAGGAGTATGGCAACGAAAACTGTGACACGAGAATTTTATATATTAGAAGATAGAAGAAGATAGCTTCTTTACCACATTTTATGTATTTAATGGATATCATGGAAATAGTAATTACTACCCATATCATGTTATGGATATAGTAAGTACTACTTCCATGACAGGAATAGAAAGGGATTAATGTCGAATGGGACACTTTTAATTGATTAACAGTGTTAAATTTTATTATATTGAAAATACTTCAATTTTAACTGGATTAGAATTAATGCCTTATTTTATTTATTTTTATTGGATTGATTTGTAACACTTTTAAAATTAGTTTAATTTAAAAGTATTTAAAATGAAGGCAGGAAACCATTTTAAAAAAAAAACTATAACTCACTTGTCAATAATAGCAATGAAAAAGTCACAGTTTGATTACAGGTATCATTATATGCCTAATAGCGGTGAAATTAGAGCCACATTATGAGCAAGTGTGTTGAAAAAGTATATTATGATACAAGTGAGTAAAGTTGCTCATTATACCGAGGACGTTATTCAGCCAAGTACGCACTTGGCTTAAAAATCTCGTAAGAAACTCGTGAGCTCTGCTAATTACTCACTCTACAATGAGCAGAGCTCACGAGTTTCATACGACGTTTTTCAACATAGTTGCGAGGAAAAAAACAAACCAGTATTGTTCATAACGCAATTTTTGTTTTTGCTTGATTTTATATTTTACCATAATTGTTGGCGTGATTAGTATGTACATGAGTACATGTCAAATTATAGCTTTCTAGTATTAGGAGTCTCTGAGCTATGCTGTGAACGGACATGGCAACACTATAAGGGTTCCTTGTTGACTACGGAACCCTAAAAAATTGGTACAAAACACACCTGTTGACGATACTACGTCGACTGCTCAGCTACAGGAGCGAATAAATAAAAAGCGTGGACTATATCAATCTGGTGTAATTACAGAAATACAAAATCCGAATAGAATGTAGTGTCTTCGTCGTGGTAAGAATTTGAGTGTGCGATGCTCGGAGCGGGAGACGTGCCAGCGCCGCCCGCGCTTCCTCTCATACCCCGCGCGCCTCCAACCAATCGCAGGCAGGCCATGCATAGACATGCTCCCCGGGTTGAAGTGGACTTCAAAGAGGAAGTGGAAAGATGTTGTTGAAGCCGCGCCGAATCGTCCCTCTCTTCGTCTTCAGATCCGCGACCCTCGTGACGCCATCGCTGCCGGGGTACACCTGCACGACGCGTCCCAGCAACCAGCAGAGTGGCGGAAGCGCCTTGTCCTTCACAAGAACAAGCGATCCCAACGCTATGTCACCGTTGGTAGAAGCAGGCCATCTCGTTTTGTGCTGTAGATTTGAAATGTATTCGAGATTAAACCTTTTCCAAAAGTGTTGCTTGATGCATTCCACACGCTGGTAGCGCTCCAAACGATTGATGTTGGCGTCAGTGATCTGTGGATTTGGAACCGACATTAGTGAGCGTCCAATAAGGAAATGAGAAGGAGTAAGGGCAGAGAAGTCGAGAGGATTAGTGGAAAGAGGAGTAAGGGGCCTTGAATTTAGAATTGCCTCTATTTGAGTTAGGCACGTAGCCATTTCCTCGTAAGTAAAATGAGTAAGCTGCAAGATTCTTTTTAAATGATGTTTCGTTGAACGAACCGCAGCCTCAAAGAGGCCGTTAAAGTGTGGAGAATAAGCCGGTGCAAACCTGAATTCTATGCTTTCCTGAGCCATTTCATGTGCAACATCAGAACCCTGCAAAAATTTATATAGTTCATTACTTGCTCCGACAAAATTTGTACCATTATCGGACAAGATAGTACGTGGCCTGCCGCGACGTGCGACAAAACGATTTAAAGCAGCTCTGTAAGCTTCTTTAGATAGGTCCGTGACAAGCTCGAGATGCACAGCTTTGGTAGCCATGCATATAAAAATGCACAGGTAGGACTTTATTAATCTAGATCCCCGACCTTTCCGGTCAGATATCAGTATGGGCCCAGCATAGTCGACGCTACTATTAAGAAAAGGAAACTCCAAGGTGCTTCTAGTGTTAGGTAACTGTCCCATGATTGGCTGCACATTTTGAGCTTTAAATCTAAAACATTTTAAGCATTTGTTTACAGTTACCTTAGCAAGATTTCGGCCCCCCAGAGGCCAATAAGTTTGGCGAATAGTCGACAAAAGCAATTGTGGACCTGCATGTAGTAGTTTTTGATGTTGCATTTGAAATAATAATCTCGTTAAATGATGCTTACTACAGAGTAAAATTGGATGTTTTACGTCTTATTCATACGGGGAGTTATCTAGTCTGCCCCCTACACGAATAATATTGTCACAGTCTAAAAAGGGAGTCAAAGAAGTTAACCTGTTTTTAAGTGACAATGGCTTCCCGGATTTGAGGACAGCGTACTCATTTGTGAACATTTCAGATTGAGCTACACGTAATATAAGAAACAAGGCCTTTCTAAGTTCATCAGCAGAAAGGGAACCTATTATTTTAGAATTATTATTTTGTAAGTTGTAAATAAATCTTAGAATGTAAGCTACGACGCGTTGTAAATCATTGAAGTTAGAATGTTTGTAAGTTAACTGTTGTATGATTGAACTACAAGTTAGATTCGAACTAGAATTACTACTATTATGACTATCTACTAAGTTACAAATTACTTCTGGTAGATCTTGTTTCACGTATTTATTTGGCTGTTGTGGCCAAGCATTTTCATTATTCAATAAAAACCGAGGGCCTGACCACCAAAGTGCAGAATCGCTGATGAGATCAGCCTTCAGCCCACGAGAGACAAGATCCGCCGGATTGTCCTTAGACGGCACGTATCTCCACTTAGTACCCGAGCTACTTTCTTGTATCTCGTTGACTCGATTTCTAACGAAAGGCTTTAGCTGCTGGGCAGGTGTAGACAACCATCCCAGCACTATTGTGGAATCACACCAATAGTGAAATCGGTAGATAGGTAACGTGAGAGAATCTTTTACTTTTGTGCACAACCTGGAACCCAACAGAGGCCCACACAGTTCTAACCGTGGAGTAGTAGTCGGCCTGATTGGTGCCTGAGGAGTACTAGACTCCCGCATGACCCCATGGTGAGGCAAAAAATATTTGATCTCACCTGCTAGCTTCAAACTAGAATCATTTTCTGTCATATGACCTAAACTTTCGTACTCTGACATGAAGTCTAAGTACATTGACTTGAACTTAGGCTCACGTTCAAATCGTTTCTCTAACGACAAAAAACGTCGTTTTGCGATACCGTATGAATCGCCTAATGCAGAAGGATCAGAATTAAAAGGTATTGTGACCACAAAACGACCGTCGGCCTTATGTTTTGTATTTTTATAAAAACTATCTTCGCAAACCCTTTCTTCCAAAGAAAGGGAGTGCTTTTCAGATACTGTGTCCAGTTCCCAGAATTTTGATAAATCATTACTGGGCTTAGTTTTAGCTAGATTACAGAAATGTGATTGGGACGTACGTGAGTGACAGCTTACTGAGCCTGAAACTAACCATCCCAGTTTACTCTCACATAACCTCGGTTGGTTCTTGCCTAGCTTTATGTGGTTGGCTGATATGATGCTCCAAAAAACATCTACACCGACCAATATATCTATAGCTGATGGTGTATTAAATGTCGGATCCGCCAGCTGTAGACCCACCGGTATGGTTATCCGCTTTAAACTAATTGGAGTTGACGGCAAAAGATGTGTGATTTTTGGTAAAATTAGACAGTCAATGTTAATCGAATAGTCACCGCAATTAGACTCAATTGTTAGACTGCAAGATTGTGCACTAGTACTAGTTTGGTTGCCAATACCTGTTATCGTGGAGCACGTGCCGTTTCGGGACAAACGCAGCTTATCACATAAGTTCTCGGTTATAAAATTGGCTGTACTACCGCAATCCAGTAGGATTCTTGCGTCGCTCCTTTCACCGTTGGCGCTCACCGCCTTCACCATCGCTGTGGAAAGCAAAACATACGAGCGAGTATCTGGTTGCACATTGATGGAATCGTTAGCAGAAAGAGCAATACTAGGGTTTTGTGAGGGAGGGGTTTCTGTGCATTCCATGTGTAATAGGGTGTTATGCCTAGCTGTACAGTACCTGCAGTGGGCCATTCTGCACCTTTTTTCATTATGACCTAATCTTAGGCAGTTAAGGCAAACCTTGAGGTCCTTGGCCTTTTTATTACGTTCTTCTATTGTTAACCTTTTAAAAGACTCACAAACATATAGAAAATGATCGCCAGAACACATAGGACATTTGAATTTATTTTTCTCTAAACTAGAATTAGCGTTATTATTACCTTTATTTGTTAAATTCTGTGAAACTATAGCAAAACTTTTTGATTTATTGTTATTATTGTTTGTTTTGTTACTATGCTTGTTGTTATCTTCCAATGTTTCCAGTAAGTCAGCCTTGTTGTTAATAAATGTAGTAAATTGAGCAAGTGTGGGAGTACCAGATAAAGTATTTCGATACTCTTCCCAATATCTACTCGTATTGGAATATAATTTAATTGACATCATGTATATGATGATAGTATTCCAATGCTGAGTAGGTTCATCCATTGACTTGAGCGCTCTTATATTTTTATTCGTTTCATCTATAAGACGACGCAAAGCAACACTAGATTCAGTCGCCACTGGTTCATCATCAAATAAAGCCTGCATGTGTTTGTCTATGAGTAGACGGCTGTTATTGTTTTTTTTTTTTTTTTTTTTTTTTTATTATCTATAGGCTTGCGCTTGACCACTATCTCACCTGATGGTAAGCGATGATGTGGTCGACGATAGAGCACGCTTGCCTAGAAGAAACCTATTCACTCTTGACTTAAAGACCCCTAGATTGTAGCTATCGGGAAACACAGATTCCGGCCGGGAATTCCACTCTTTAGCTGTACGCATAATAAAAGTGTCCCCAAAACGTTTTGTGCGTATGGGTGGGATGTCCACCATGTACCGATGACGCATCGCCGTACGTCTGGTAGTCCGATGATGGAACGGGCTGGGCGGAATTAAATCATGTAATTCCATCGCACACTCCCCGAAATGTAACCGATAAAATACCGACAAACTGGCAACTCGGCGACGATGTTCAAGGCTCTGGAGCTTTGACTTGACCAGTGCCTCATTACCGATGAGTTTCTTGGCCCGCTTTTCGATCGACTCTAGTGCATCAAGCTGGTATTTGGCAGATCCATCCCAGAGATGAGAACAGTACTCTATGCACGATCGAACTTGCGCTTGATACAAGTTGAGCAGCTGTTCCGGCGTGAAGTCCTTCTCACCTTCGCAAGGATCCCCAACTTCTTGGCAGCCAGCTGAGCCTTTGCCTCAATGTATGGCCCAAAATTGAGAGTCGATGTCAACGTAACGCCAAGAAGCTCAAGATGGTTCGTTATTGGCACGGTTACATCACGGAAAGTAGGAGCCGGGTGGAATTGGCTCCTTTTAGCGGAAAAAAGACACGCCTGGGTTTTAGCAGCATTAAACCTGACCAGATTGGCATCGCCCCATTCGGAAACTGCCTGCAAGGACAAGTTCAAGCGCTCCACCATGGCCTCCCGGAGAGACCGGACCTGAGGCCCGGTAGCACGCGCGTTGGACAAGTATCTCTCAGCAACAGTGCTGTCGTCTGCATACCCAAAGGTGCCGGGCTTCAGCAGATCGTTAATGCGCAACAAGAACAATGTTGCTGAGAGTACGGACCCCTGAGGGACCCCGGCATTAATATCCAATTGGTCCGACGAGCAGCCATCGATAACCACTCGAATGGACCGATCTCTCAGGAAGTCTGCAATCCAATCACACAGACCACCGGGCAAACCGAATGAAGGAAGCTTAGCAATAAGGCTTTCGTGCCAGACCCTATCGAAAGCCTTCGAGATGTCGAGGGAGACGGCAAGCGCTTCCCCATGCCTCTCGATGGCCTCACTCCATATGTGAATGGCATACGCTAGAAGATCCCCAGTAGACCGATTTCGGCGAAAGCCGTATTGGCGGTCGCTAAGGATATCGTTAGTTTCTAGGTATGCCAGGAGCTTAGTGTTGAGTACACGCTCCATACTCTTACAGAGTATGGACGTTACAGAGATGGGTCTGTAGTTGGCCGGGTCAGCTCTACTGCCCTTCTTGGGCACGGGCTGTACGTTCGCTTGCTTCCAAGCATTCGGCACTGTTCCAGTCTCATATGAAAGGCGGAATAGGCGTGTCAAGATCGGAGACAGTTCAGGCGCACAGGTTCTAAGAACTATAGCTGGTATGCCGTCAGGGCCGCTAGCCTTGTTCACGTCGAGGTTGCGCAGCACCCTACGGACGTCCTTTTGATGGATGCGAATGTCCGACATACTCGTCTCGCACCCATCAGGAGAAGGAGGGGGCCGCGAATCACCAGGATTCAGACGCGAAGATTCCGCAAAAAGGGAAGCAAACAAATTTGCCTTCTCCTCAGCGGTGTGAGCCAGTGACCCATCGGGTTTCAGCAGTGGTGGTAGTGAGGGACGGCAGAAGTTCGACTCGACTGACTTAGCCAGGGACCAGAACGCTTTACTACCTGCTGGGTAAGAAGCAAGTTTGGCCCCCATTCGGCCAATGTGGTCGAATCGAGCCCCACGCAACACCTTCTTGCAGGACTTGGCAGCCCTGTTGTAGGCTTTCTTCTTCTGACCCAAGTCACTCGCTTTACGCGATCGAGCGTCGACCCATGCCAGGTACGCCTCATGTTTAAGCGCGTCGGCGCGACGACATTCGGCGCCAAACCATGGCCGGTCAACGCTGGAAATCGTTATGTCAGAGAACGGAATGTAGTACTCCATTCCCTGACGTAACACATCAGTAACGGCGTCCGCGCACGACGAAGGATCAGCCGAAGAAAAGCAAGTAGGCTGCCAAGGATAGCAAGCGAGGAAAGAACGCATGCCATCCCAATCTGCTGACCTGTACCGCCAAACCCGCCGGGTGCCTCTTGGGCTGGGATCGGGCGGGGAATAGACGGACACAGACTTCACCAGACAGTGGTCGGAACTACCCAGGGGTGAACTTATCGACACAGAGTATCTGTCTGGATCTGTTGTCAGCAGAAGGTCCAAGCAATTCGGTGTGTGCGAATCAACATCCGGTACCCTCGTTGCCCCCTGGACCAGCTGGGTGAGGTTTAGTGTTAGCGAAAGCTTACGCATCTCCCGTCCAGCATGGTCAGTGCACTGGTATGGGAAGAGCCACTCCTGATGGTGGGCGTTAAAGTCCCCCAGTAACACTAATTGGGCGGAAGGGTACCGTTGCTGTGCCGCATCAGCCGCCTCACTGAGGTACTCTGCGAGCCTGGATGTCTCCTGATCTCCGCTGTGCGAGCGGTAGACACAGGCGTAGATAATTTTATCCAGACCTGTGTCCACTAGAGCCCACAGCGTTGAAAATTTTGAGTCCTCAAGGTTACGGAGACGCCGATAGCAAGTGTCATCACGGGCGTACATACACACACCCGCGCGCGGTTTATAATTGTGCTCCAGGGTAAATCCTGGGTAAGATAGGTACGACGCGTCCGACGGACTCGCTATCTGCGTCTCCGTAAGAAATAACAGCGCTGGTTTCTCAGTCTCCAGGTGGTAGTGGACTGCAGAGAGATTTGAGTGCAGACCTCGAATGTTGGTGAGGTGCACTTTGAGGGGGAGGGAGTGCAGCCGCTGTTCAAATTTATTATTTCTTTTCCTTGGTAATGCCATAAGATGATAAGAGTGAATGGAGGAGAGGAGTTGGAAGTGAGACGAGGTTCCACGCTGCTAACCTTCAGACCCGCACTGAAAGGACAGCATCATTGGGGCACTAGTCCGGAGACTGCGGGGACGCCCGAGCCCCCCCGGAATGTCCATCGGGCCCTCCCCATCTGGTCGCCAACCAGCACGATGGCGCATCCCGGGATTTTTCGACAGTTGGCGGGGCAGCCTTTCATGTGTGGCTGGCACACTACTTGGGCCCCCAACTACCTTCGGTCGGCCAGCGGCGCACCGTGCCTCGGATCCCGCTACCCTCCGCGACCAGTCTCCCGATACGTCCATACCAGCGCGTGTCAGGCTGGTCAGTCTGCAGTGGAACAGCTATCTCGACCCAACTCCTCTTGTGGCTACACCGAGCATCGTACCGGAACACGGCTAAGCCGCTTGGCGGTACGTCTTTGCCCGGTGGGTGGTCGCAAGCCTTCGGCCGAAGCCTACCACCAGTTAGTGTCACCTGATTTGCACCACCCGGGGACCACGTGTAGGGTAACGGAATGGGGTACACTCCTACGGACGTGGGTGACTCAGCCCCCATGCATGTGTTTGTCTATGAGTAGACGGCTGTTATTGTATCTTTCACACAATAAGTCCCATGCTAATTGATAATGCGCCGCCTTAAAATCAATATTTTAATAACTTCGGCTGCCTGACCTTTTAAGGAAGCGCGTAAATAATGGAACTTATTTATGCTGTCGATACAAGGGCTATCGTGTATTAAAGAAATAAAAGTGTCCCTAAACTCTAGCCAACACTGATAACTGCCATCAAAGCGTGGTAAATCTATTTTAGGTAATCTAACAAAATTATGTTTAGTCCCACCTGACATTTCCTCAGACCCTGCCACGGTACCTTCAGAATTACTACGGCGATGCTTGCCATCCGATCCGGATAGCAAACTACGCCCCAACGCTGCCAGCACGTAGTACTGCTGCTCAAACTGGCTTCTCGCCGCGTAGGCCTCGTCCGGCTTGTCCGACGACACCTCGATTTCTGTCTGCAATTCGTCAAATTCGGTGTACATAGCTTCAAATTTTTCTAAGCGGGTTTCTAGCTCGATTATTTGCAACTTGGAAAGATTGTCGCAGCTTTTAAGCACATTTAAATGAGCCGTAAAGTTTGTAAGCTTGGCCTTCATAGAACTGCGTTTTTTCACTAATTTGTCGGCCATTTTTCCGTTAAGTGAAAATGACTCGGCAAAAAAAAATCAAATTTAAAATAACGGTTAAAAAAATAACGGTAAAAAAATGCAATGAAATAAGCTCGAAGATAACTATACAGAATACAGCGCACTAAGCAACGCACAAAATGAACAGTTGATGCCTTGTAAATATGTCAAGGTCACGCTATGCGTTGCACTAACTCGCACAACCGTTATAAAAAGCTACTTATAAGCGAGCAAATATTTTGCATATGAAGATGAAAGACGTAGTAAAAAACTACTTAGAGAGTGAAAATCGCTATTAACTAACTCAATAGGGAAATGAATTGGAAAGAAATAGAAAGAATAGCGTTATAAAAACAAAAACTGAAAATATGGATTAGGAAATAGACAGATAAAAGGAATAATTGGAACGATCTCACGGTTATCCGAGTCCTTATCCACAATCTTCTATGCGACTTCAAATCTTCAACCGTAGGCGACGATGACTTGCTTTATTCGAACGAAGCGACGCGGGTTCAATGTCCACCAACGTCTAGGTCTTGTATTCTTGCAAACGCCAAATCTTCCTGCTGTAATGTTCTACTTGCGAAGGACCATATGTTGACGATGCTACGTCGACTGCTCAGCTACAGGAGCGAATAAATAAAAAGCGTGGACTATATCAATCTGGTGTAATTACAGAAATACAAAATCCGAATAGAATGTAGTGTCTTCGTCGTGGTAAGAATTTGAGTGTGCGATGCTCGGAGCGGGAGACGTGCCAGCGCCGCCCGCGCTTCCTCTCATACCCCGCGCGCCTCCAACCAATCGCAGGCAGGCCATGCATAGACACACCGATTGCCTTTATTTTTCTCTTCTTAATTAGGTACCTTATATTACCATTAAAGGATTTATAGGATTAAGGATAACTTAAAAACTGCTCTTCAGTTCTTGATCAAATTTAAATGAGACCACACGAGAATCACCAGCTTTCAAATAAAAAAAGAATAATCAAAATCGGTCCACAATTGACGGAGAAATCGGGGAACTTAAAGTTAAATAAAAAAAAATACCATGAATTGAGAACAGCCTACTTTTTTTGGGTCGGTTAAAAAACAGAACAGTACTGTCCGAGAATTTATCTGACATTCCATTACAATATTACCTACAATATACGTTATGTACTAAAAGTGCTTTTATTTTACCTGCGCGAAATTTCGACTTGTCATTTGTCAGTAAATAACCGGCTAATTCCGCCTTCAGCTAGTTTGAACCTTTTCGAACTGGATAAATCTGGTCGAAACTGGTTAGAAGCGGGCTGCGGGTATATTGATAGTTACCGTTATGTTTGTGCGTCAAAGTAGTTCGCCAGATGTTCCTTTGAGAACCGTGAATGGCGGAAACTTTGGACCGATCCAGATTATTTACAAGGATCTGAAGTTGAGAACTGAACTGAACTGAATAACGAACTCCGAAGTAGTTGTTGTTCGCAATACCCGTATGTAACATTAAAATTTGTTTACTGAACAAGTTTAGCTGTAATCTCGAGGATATTGTTGCAAATGTTGTTCCGTTAACTTTAATTGCGGTCGTTTCAGTTAATGACATGTGGTTTTGATACAAATATCGAATTGTTACATACAATAGTATGTACGTTATGTTAGGTCTTTGTATTCTCAATTGTTGTGTAATTCCCTGCAAACAACAAGACAGACACAACCTACAAATCATACAATACGAAACCTTCTTCGGCCAAATTACCTGCGAAATACCATACAAATAGGTGAATCTGTTGATTGTAGCACAAAGTATGTAAGTTGCAAGGTCGCGTGCCGCAGACGGTGCGGCCACTATGAACAAAGAGTAATTTTGCCCGCACACGTTGACATTACGATTTTACAGGGATTCTCAGGCAATGTCAGACACAGCTCAGTCGTGGCTCTCGCGAGTGCTAGCGCAGGTCTTTGTCACGTCGTTCCCAAAGATTTTTCAGTTAATAATTTTAAATCCTGTGCCATATTTTCAAATAGTAATATTCTAATCAACCACTCTTTTCTTTTTTTAAACAACAAAACAGAGGTATTTTTTTTAGTAAAATAATTAAATGCACTTTCTTGTTTTAAAAATATCAACGACTATTTTAATTTATTTATAATTTGAGGTATAAAGGACCTCACTCATAAATTATAGGGAAACCTAAACGAAAATCCTAGGTCCTACGGAATACTCGGCACGCGGCACGCGGGTCCAACTCGTAGGTATTTTTTTCCATTTAACTTACTGCTTGTAATAATGTTCAGCAATGGGTATATTAATCTAGTTACACGTCAGTGAGCGATGTACATTTCTAGCATACGCACAATAAGTAAGAAAATAATAAACTACTTTACGTCCATAGGCAAATTGTAGCTTTGTTTAAGGAAAGGCTATGAAACTTGTCACACTTCTAGAACTCAACTCTTCTTCGTCGAACTTAGCGCCTTTTTCACATTAATGTTTTGTCAAGCTTGGTGCCTTTTCACAGTTTTATGTTACTGGTGGGATCATTATTACACCATTGTTACGTCCTGATACCTTCTATCTTCGTCGTATGTGGTGTCATGATCTTTAATTGATATTTGATACTCTGGCTACCCTACATAGCATGTAAGTATGTTATGATGTAAGTTTAGACGAATCGTTGTATTTATGTTTGTAAACTTATACAACCTACTCCCAGTCTGCATTTAATAATATATCCAATAGTCAATATAGGTAGTTTGACTATCTAAGCATAGTGCTTAGATTTTTTATCAAGATTTATTCGATAGTTTCAAACTATTCGTATGCACCAGTATTTTAATTTGTTGTACCCACGTTGTATAATGAAATTAAAAGGCAAAATATCACAGCTAAGGTTTTACAAGTTTACGAGTTAATACTCGAACATCTTATAAAAAGATATTGAAAAAGTAAGAAAATTTAATATTAATGTATGGGGACAACAGTTTTCGAACGACAAAATTAATTTTGTCCCTTCGTTAGACTTAGAGCGATGTTCGGTGCTTTCATTGTTTAAGAACGTTAGTAGTGTTCCCTATTTATTTTGGAACCCTGTGTGCACGAGTCTGACTTGCACTTGGCCGGTTTTAAATTTATAATCAATATAGTAGCAACCTTAGTGATGCCAGCAAGTTTAATTAATAATTGTCGAGGACGGCGGGGTGGTCCTTTTGATTGTAGTTAAAAAAGTAACACTACACGTAACACGCCCACACGATGAAAATCTACCTACCCAGGTGGGTCCCGGCCAAGCCGGGGAATCCCACACCGCTTCGGCGGTTAGCTCCCATCGTAGTATGGGGGGAGCACCAGACTGCAGAATAGTTAACCTGATGCCGCGCTTCTCCGCGCGGATGGCAGCTGACTTAGCGCCCAACCCACAGGCTGCGAATAACGCGCCCAAAAATCCCACCCTGGCTGCGACTAACGCGCCCTTAAACCCAACTCCGGCTGCGACCCACGCGCCAACACCCACGACACGAGGCATGACCCCCGCGAACCTCTGGCAACAGAGCGCCGTGCGGGGCAGCTCCACCCACATAGACCATAACCCAGACCGACACAAAAAGACTGACACGGGGAAAGATGACGGACCTGGCAGCTGTACCAATCTCACGGCTGTAGTTGACGAAGTACGCCTGGAAAAGCGCGGAAAACTCCCAGCCAGAGAAAATGAAGTAGGCGACCGAGAGCGTAGTTCTCGCGAAGGCAACAGCCAGCGCGAAGCGCGATCGGACGCTGAAGGGTGGGTACGAGTCCAGCCACGAGTACGCGCAGAGCGCGAAAAGGGGCTGGACAAGGGGCCACGCGACCGGCTGCATGCACGCGAAGGGGAAACCCAGCGCGACAGGCGGCCGGACGCGGAGCCACGCGACCAGTCGCAAGTACGCGTAGGGGAAACCCAGTGCGAAAAGCGAACGGACGCGGACCCAAGCGAGCGGGGACAGGTACGCGCAGGGGCAACCCAGCGCGAAGAACCTCCGCAAGCGAAAGCGAAAGTACCTGCCGGGGTCGCCGCCCGACCCCAAGACACTGACATAACCCACACCCGACCTAAACGCACCAGGGGCAAGCGCTCCCATGCCACACGCCGGACGTTGCCATCACCCAACGCCCAGCCCGGCACCTCAAACCCGAAGCCTGTACCGAGTGGAACGGGGCCGGGGAAGAGGACGCGCCCCGACGACACGGCCTCACCTAGCACGCTCCAGGGGGACGCTAAGCGTGTGAGGGTTCACTCCGCACAGGGGGGGCAGAGGACCTACGCGCGCGCCACGAAGGACATTCCTGCGCGGCTCGCCGTAGCAATCTGCCTTCCCCACCCCGGTAGGGAGCTAACTAGGGATGAGGCCGAGCACATCAAGACCGCCCTAGAGGACAGACTATTGGACTCGGACCCGTCGACGCCACTCCCGGCCTTCCGCGGATACCCACGGGTAGCGGAGGGCACGGTGCAGATATGGTGCGAAGATGACAATGCCCTGACCTGGCTGACCCAAAATGTGCCCCACATCAGACTACCCGAAAATGACCAGACACTGACGGTGCTCAGACAGACCGACGTACCCACCCGTGTCCGAGCCTCGCTCTTCGTCCCTCGCTATAGAGGTGACATAAGCAGACTCCACGGTATCCTGATCCGCCAGAACACTTGGTACGACCTTACAAGGTGGTCGTTGTACAGGGCAACTACCATCGGTGGCGACCGTTACGGGACTTACCTGACCCTAGGGCTGCCACCGGAGGAAGCTGAAAAGGTCCTGGGGCGGGAGCGACGGATATCGTACCTGTTAGGGTCGATATACGTGCGCTTCTGGCCCACGACCCGCCCCGCCGACACCCAGACCGACAGCACACAGACGACAAACCCGACGACGATGACACAGACGGGCGACACGGACATTGCCCAGCTCGAGGAGGAGATGGCCCGAGCGGCAATGGCCGATGACGACGACACCATACCGGCCGCATCACCCGGCTGGAACGACCAACTCCTGGCCTCGTCGCCAGGGGACATACACGACGACGACAAACACCGGGAGGTGGAGACGGAGGGACTTTCCGATGGATCCGTCTCCGATTAACCCCACTCCACCTCCACCAGTCCCCCTCAACATAATCCAAAATAACCTCCAGCATAGCCAGACTGCCACGGCTAGCTTACGCAGGGCACTGGAGGTTAAACACCGAACAATCGCACTGATCCAAGAGCCGTGGATCAGGAACAACAGAATATGTGGCCTCGGTAACATCGGAGGTAAGACAATTCTCGACACACACGGCTCAGATAAGCCAAGAACCTGCATCTACATACCCAAAGAAATTCCCTTTACGACACTGACCCAATTCTGTTCCAGAGACCTGACATCTGTCAGGCTCCATACCGAAGGTAGCGCTCCAGACGTCGTACTGGCCTCGGCGTACATGCCAGGCGAGGACACAGATTGCCCGCCAAAGGAGCTAGCTGACCTGGTGCAGCACTGTGAGCGCGCCGGTTTGGACCTGATCATCGGCACAGATTCGAACGCCCACCACCCGCTCTGGGGCAGCGTCACACCGAACTCCAGAGGAGAGGTACTATCCACCTTTTTATTCACTACTAATCTTAACATTGTTAACCGCGGCACAGAACCCACCTGGGTCACGGCCCGTGGACAAACGATCATAGATTTAACACTAGCCACAGAAAACGCGACAAATCTTATTACAAACTGGCACGTATCGGACGAGCCTTCTTGCTCAGACCACAGAAGGATCCGCTTTACACTAACTACAAACACTAAAACACCCGCACCAAGGCGAAACCCGAGGCGTACTAACATCCCCGGGTTTAAAAGCCTTTTGGCCTCACTATTAGCTGGACATCTAGCACTGGCAACCGTAAGAGACCAAGCACATTTAGAACACACCGTAGCAGAATTATCCAAATACATAACAGAAGCTTACCACGCATGCTGTAAATCAAGAGCGCCACAAAGCAGGAACGAAAGGAACCCCTGGTGGAACGCTGAACTTGGTAAACTCAGAGATACGCTGCGTAAGCAATTTAACAGAGCAAAAAACACGAGACTCCCGGAAGACTGGGAGATATACAAAGAGACCCAATATGCTTTCAAAAAACAGACAAGAACTGCCAGGAGGAAGGCATGGCGGCAATTCTGTGAATCCATTGAAACAAATAATGAGGCCGCAAGGGTACGGAAGATCCTATCAACTGATCAGGATCGATCCCTTGGCGCGCTGAAAAAACCCGACAACTCATACACACAAACCGACTATGAAACCAGCAAGGTCCTCCTCGAAACACACTTCCCGGACTGTCAAGTCCTGGAGGAAAAGACGTGGGAGGCCGAACCCGAATGGACCCCAACGGAACAAGACTGGTCAAGAGCCCACAGTATAGTAACAATAGACCGAATAAAATGGGCTATCAATACCTTTCAGCCATACAAGTCGGCGGGGCTGGATGGCATTTTCCCAGCCCTGCTACAGTGGGGGGTAGATTATCTAACGCCATGGTTGTTGGAGATCTATCGAGCCTGCATAGCACTTAGATACATACCTCTCGGATGGCGCGAGGTGAAAGTCATCTTCATACCCAAACCTGGAAAATCTGATTACACACAACCCAAGACATATAGACCTATAAGCCTCACATCCTTTTTATTTAAAACCCTCGAAAGACTCTGTGACAGGCACATCCGTGATGGGCCTCTTCGGGAAAAACCACTACACAAACAACAGCATGCGTACTCCACAGGCAAATCGACAGAATCCGCGTTGCACAGCGTGGTTTCTAAAATTGAATGCGCAGTGGACCACAAATGCTCAGCACTGGCTGCCTTCATTGACATCGAGGGCGCCTTCGATAAAACTATGTTCAACAGTATAAACACGGCCCTCGACAGACACGGCATAGACCCGACCCTGGGGGGCTGGATCACCAATATGCTCAAACTAAGAGCTGTTCAAGTCACGGTTAACGACACTACAAGAGCCATTGTCGCGAAGGGCTGTCCGCAGGGGGGCGTCCTTTCGCCACTTCTGTGGAACCTGGTAGCTGACAGCCTCATCAAAACACTCAACGACAAAGGTTATTTCACCGTTGGCTACGCGGATGACATAACAATAATAATAAATGGAACCCACGAAAACACTCTATGCAATCTCATGCGTCAAGCCCTGAAAATAGTAGAGGAATGGTGCAACGAGCACCAACTCTCAGTGAACCCCACAAAAACTGAACTAATTCTATTCACAAAAAAGAGAAAACCGATGACACTGCAACTACCGCGTTTCTTCGGAACAACCCTAAGCCTTTCAACCGAAACCAAGTACCTGGGCATTTACTTGGACAAACAATTGAATTGGGCAAAACACATGAACCATATCACAACAAAAGCCAGCATATCCCTGTGGCAGTGCAAGCGACTACTAGGCAGGAACTGGGGGATTAGCCCCATGGTCACTTACTGGCTATACACCACAGTCATCCGACCAATCATCACATATGGCTCACTGGTCTGGTGGCCCAGGACAGACCTCAGCACAGCCCAAAGAGATCTCGAAAAACTGCAGCGGTACGCCTGCGTTGCAGTTACCAGTAGTATGAGAACCACACCCACTGCCGCCCTACAGGCAATGCTGGGGCTGCCACCTCTACACCTAATAGTGCGGGAGGAGGCAGCCCTAGCCACCTTTAGACTCCACCAATCAGGTTCCCTAAATAAAGACTCCAGAATTAAGCACACACGCATAAGGGAAGATGCGATCAAGCGTAAACCGATGTTAGCATCACCATGCGACAAAGCCCCAAAAACATACCACTTCCTTAGGCACTATAACATAATACTCACAGAGGAAAGATGTGACTACTCAGGCCCGAAAGAGATGAGAATATACACTGACGGATCGAAAACGGACTCGGGTACCGGAGTCGGAGTCTTCTCACACGATTTCAACATAAATATATCCAGACCGCTAGGAGGTTTCAACACCGTCTATCAGGCGGAGTGTGTGGCCATCATACAAGCGGTCCAAGCCCTAGAAGTCAGGAGGGTTACGGACAGCCACATACGGATACTCTCCGACAGCGCATCAGTCCTACAATCCTTACGGAAAAAATACATTACATCAAAACTAGTACTAGAATGTCACAACGCACTAGAACAAACAACTGTATCCAGCCGTAACACGGTAACACTACAATGGATAAAGGGACATAGCGGATCGCTGGGCAACGACGCGGCTGACGAGCTTGCGAGACGCGGATCCAGCTCGGAGGTCTATGGACCTGAGCCTATTGTACCCATCCCCTTCAACCAAATACGCAGGTGGCTACAGGAATTCACCCAGACACAGGCAGAGAGCTGGTGGGCCTCGGTACCGGGCTGTAGGCAATCCAAAGAAGCTCTGCCATCCTTGGACAGTAAGCTTACCAGACGTCTTTTACACCTGGACAGGAATGGCCTGCGCCTGGTAACGGGGACCATCACGGGACACTGCTCACTCAACAAACACTTCCACACAATAGGCATAACGGACAGTCCTCTGTGCAGGGCATGCATGGAGGCCGAAGAAACCGTCGCGCACGTTCTCTTTGAATGCACAGGTATCACACAAATAAGAACACGAACCCTCGGGTCACCCAGATCGTACACGGATGTTTTGATGAAACCAGGAGCTCTAATTGACTTCTGGAGGGAGGTGGGCTGGATGGAATGACCACCCAACGGCCGCCATGGCTCACGTACAAAGGTCCATCCAGGACTAAGTGCGGAAACCAAAACCCCCCTAACTAGACTAGACGCCCACACGATACTGATTTACGAATCTATGCGAAACCAAACAATGCCATTGTTTATTTACTATATAAAGCTGCGAAAATCACGACAATTTCCGAATGTAGATAGGTACACTCAACATTACACTTTGACTGCAGAATAGTTGGTGGTCCCTCCCGGAGACCGGAGACGCAGCCACGGGTGTGCGGATAGCTGGACTCTGTGTCTACCCGTGGGCAGCACAAGCGTTGCCTTGTTGCGGACGGGAAACTCGGCCAAATCTGGAACACTTGGCGGAATAATTAGTAAAAGGAGTTAAATAAGAAAATAAGGTGGCACCAAACGGGCACCAAGTTGGAGGAATTCCATAGGAAAATCTTACTAGCTTCCTGCGGGCCAGGCCTAGCCTAGTGCAAGTAGTATTTGAAAATTCACTTACGTTTTTTTATTTACGTTATCAAGGCACTGGAACGTCTTGTAGCAATTACACCAATAGAGCACAAACTTGTACTAACATTACAAGTCCAGGCTTCCTTATGATAACGCCTCCTACCGGCGGCTCTACGAGGAGGTCATGGGGTCCATGGCCCTTTACGGAGCACTGGGGTGGGCGTTTTTCCTGAGGCGGTGACCAGCCCAACGGCGGAACGCGTCCCAAAGGGTCATGGCCATCCGGCTGGTCCGGGAATACCGCACGGTCTCTGGTGATGTAGCGAGCCTCCTTGCCGGATTGCCGCTATGGGATCTGGAGGCAAAATTCCTCGCGCACATATGGGAGTGGCGCGAGGAAGCGAAACGCTGAGGCAAAACTCAGTTACCGTGCCGAAACACGGCTCGACGAACAGACCTCAGGCAGGATCTCATGGAGACATGGAGCGAGCGACTATCACAACCCAGTGCTGGGCACGCCACAACTGCAGCGATAAGGGCCCTTTTTGAGGGCTTTATTTATTTATTGGCTTATCTACAATTGTTACACTAATAATAACCTTATAATACAAGCAATAATATAAACTAGGTGTACAATATGATGCGATAGACACAGCATCCAAAATCAGAAAGTTACAATTATAGTGCAGAAATAACACTCATAAACAGTGAAGTCTTCAGAGGCGCCATGGCGTCCTCACCTGCCGTCTGACGAAGGTACTCACCGGACAAGGCTGTTTCGGGTGGTGCCTGTTCAGGATAAAACGGGGGTAAATGCCTTCACGCTCTAGCCGCCACAAGTGCTCGGCGTCGGCGTCGGGAGTTTCAAGCCGATGCTCGGCCACCGTAGGCGCGGGCTTGCGGACGGCGAGTAATGGGTAGCTTGCCGTCCGATAAGGACCAGGGCCGAGTCACCGGCGCGTAGTGCTCAACGCGCGTTTCTTAGAAATGTCAGCGGAAACTGACGGGGTCCGCTAGGGCCAGTATGGCCGATGCCTGTCTAGGTCGCGGATTCTGAAAGAGAGTTACCGCGGCCCTGGGGAGAGCGGGCGAAGCAATGGCTTCGACGGAACAAAAAACAAAAAAAAAAAAGAGGCGTCCTCACTATGTTTGGCTTTGTTTAATTTTAAAGAAAACCAAACGTTCCAATAACCTTTAGTTTTCCTGTACTAAATAAATATTCTTAATTTGAACGCATTCTATTCAAAAATGTGTAAGCATCTATAACCCACTACAATTTCAATAACAAACAGCTTACCCGCTCAATATTTTCCACCAGCACCACCTTGCTAAAAAGGCTCGTAATACCGTTATTCACACTGCCCAGCGGATCCTTTTGGAACAGATTAGGGAAGGCTCGGGATTCGCTCACCAAATATATTGGTGTTAATACAAAGGGCAAAACACAGATAGGTTCAGAAGGTCGACTTGATGCCACGAATGGTGATTTTGTCAAATATGTGTAGTGGTCAAACGCGAGCCACCGAATATTCGGTGGCCGAGTGTTCGGCAAATTATGTGTAATTTCGCGGTTACAGCCTGTACCAATCTCAGACAGATTGGCGACACTGTCTAGTGAAAAGCTAGTTTCAGAAGCAGAAATACTTAGATTATAAATGAACACACAACAATTTTCTCACTGGTATAACCAACAAAAATGTTGAAAATTTGTTTTAATACATTACAAGTCACTACTGATTTTTAACCGATTTACCAAAAAGGAGGTTCTATGTTCGACTTATGTTTGATTTTTTTTAGTGTATTCTCACCAATATTTCCGTTAATTGTGGATTGTTTTTGAAAATTATTTTGTTTGAAAGATGTTCCGTAATTGGTCCTATTTTAATTTGGTGAAGATCTGATGAAGAACTTCGGAGATATACAACAGAACTCTTCAATAAATAACGTGAAATTTCTCGGGATTGCTGCAATCGCATGTCTGTTTATTGTTTATACCATTTCATAACATGACATCACGCCAGTACGCTCTAAAGAGGTACGCAGATGTGTACAGTTCACCTTGGTTCAATCTCATTTCACCGGTTATGTTCAGTTTCATGATATTCGGGTAATCTATTCTTGCATTATAGGTACCTTACTATATACTTGCCTATTAGGTAGGTACAACTAAAAAGTGAAAAAAAAAAACTTTTTACAAAAAAAATACTACCGACTTATAAAGACACCGACTTTCAAAAATAAAGTTATTTTTCACTTTGCATTTTTCTTATTTGGAAGTCGGTAGTATTTTTTTTTGCAAACCGACTTTTTGTAGAAAAGGTTTTTTTAAGTAATGAATTTGTGATTAAAATAAATATTTAAAAGAAAGAAAAACGTTTATTTGCGCCAGGCACGACGCATACCATAAAAAAAAACAAAGGCAAGCTTAAATACATATACAGAGTATGCACCACAACCACGCAAAACGGTCATCGCTCAGCATTACTTACATGTTCTTACGAGTAGGTACCTATACAAATTGGTTACATAGGAGTGCGTACATTTTCGCTCGTCTTAGCACACCTTCTGCACTTATCTACAAGTACTATCGTGTTAACACACGAGTGCTGGGGTCAGCTCAACCCTGCAAGTGTTACCGCGAACACGCGCGGGTGAGGGTTAAGGTCGAACTTGATGGATGTGGGATGATTCCAAAGGAACGGGTGAAGATGTAGGGTTATTTTTAGGTGCGTATCAATTATTTTATGAATGGGTCCTGTCACAATAGCAAAAATAGATCTATTTTTTGAAGATGTATTCTATTATTAGATGAACAAATAACCGGTTTTATTGCACATCACCGGATATAATCTTAGTTTAAGGCATTTTACTTTATGTTTCTTCAAGGAAACAAACTAAACTTTCGAACCATGTTATTTCTATTTTTTATACGATTTTTAAACTGTGCGTTGCTTCATCATTTTTTTTGGACTGGATATTGAGATCAATAAAAACCAGCGTACTTATAAAACATCTAATCATAATGGTTAATTACGATTAAATAGCAGATTCTAAATTTGATATCAGACATTTTTAAGCAAGAATTAAAAATACTCATGAAATTCAGTACAGCAAAACCTGCAAAACGCATGAATGGCGCCAAAACCCAGCACATCACTGCATTAACCGCGCATGCGGTAAGGCTTTGCACGCACTGCGATTTTTATTCGCGCAAATTTTTGGCGTCCATTTTGCGACCTATGGCATTTTATTGTATGAAGCTGCTCACATTGCGGTAAAAAAATCGTGCGGAAATAATACCGCAAGCAATCCGTGTGTTGCCATAGAATCCATCACACCACGGCGCGAATTTAATTCGCGCGAATAAGTTGAGCACTATTAACAGGTAGAAAGGGACAAAATTCGCGCGAATAGAATCACAGTGCGTGCTAAGCCTAAAGCGGGAATTGTCACAGACAAGTAAAATTGGAATCAAATCTTCTGAATGAATAACTTCATGGATTTGTCCTGTATCGTAATAGAAAAAAAAATGTTTTTCAACACACTTGCTAATAAAATGGCTTCACCGCAATTAGGCACATAATGACACCTGTAATCAAACTATGACTTTTTCATTGCTATTATTCACAAGTGAGTTATAGAGTTTTTTTTTTATTTTATTGGCTGAATTGCTTTGTTCTTTAAAAAAAGTTTCGATACAAAAAAGATCGTGCTCAATAGTACAATTAAATTAATGTACCTATTGCTTGCTCATTTCATGCAACTTCGTATTTACATAGATAATTTAAACTTGAACGTGTTTAGTAAATAAAACTTTCACTCAAATATAACTTTTGTTTTCTCTGTAATAAAGAAAACTTGAAATTCCCCATTTTGTACGTGGCTAAAATGCTATCCGCGAAAAACCAATAAAAAAAAGGAATTGAAATTATTTTCTTTACAAGTGTGTTGAAAAACTTCGTATGATACACGTGTGTATTGATGATTACCGTCCTCGGCTCTCTTAAGACCCTCACCTAACGGCTCGGGTCTCAATGGCGCCTCAGCGGTAATCACCAACAGTACACACTTGTACCATAATGTACTATTATACCATTCCCCCTCTAAAAAACTTATTTTATTCGCTGAAAACAGTGAATAAAAAGCACTTTTAATCACTGTTTTGGTGTTTGAATTTAAAACACACCAATATATATTCGAATGCTAAAAAACCTCCTTCCGCATAAAATACTCGATACAAACTCCTTTTGCAAAGAATATTCGACTTTCAAACTCCTTCATAGATTTAATTTTGAGTTTGTATATTTAGGATTTAAGTAATGATTTTGATTCTAGTCTAGGATGTTTAGTGAATACTTATTTGGATTGTAATTCTAATATTAATTGCATTGGTGTTTAATTTATTATAAATATGTAAGGTAACGGAGGTGGTCACTGGCCCACTGAAACACAGGTTCTGTTAACTAGCTCGCCATTCATCCAGAACGTTAAAATGGGATCGACCTAGAGTTCACTCTTCCTTTACGCGCAGATCTTTAGCAATTCATGGGCCCTACCTCTATTCAAAATTCTACTCTCACGATAGATCTATTAACATCTATTACCTTAACCTACAGACGTCTAAAAAAATATATTTGAATGGCTGCATCCTCTAAACTATAACTAAACAGAAGACCTTTTGCACATACAGTCGTAAAATTAGCACATAAATAGCAAAAATACCTACCTACTTATATACTTACCACTCACCCCTACATACTCCACACTCCACATATACTCATACACATAAACTCACCAAAAAGCTACTTAAACTAAATTCATAGAATAAAATAATAACTTCTATTTCTATTTATCTAAGTTACAATTTAATTAAGTTATATCTCTGTGTAACCATGTACAAATATTTGCCTTACCTAGTTGGGAAGAGACTGGACCCCACAACACAGGGAATCCTAGTGTGGGAATCCAGGAAATTGTCAATAACTAGCACTTAAGGGTTTCTATGTAATAGTATTTTTTTACCTAGTTCAGCTTCAATTTACAATAAATGTGAATCCCTGAGGTTTCACATGTTTTGTAAATTTTTAAGGTAATAAACCATTTATTTATTATTATTCTTTGTCCTTTTCACTTAAATCTTTCTTTTTCTCGCAGTCGTGGTATACAATATAGTATGCAACTCTTGAATAAAACGGATTTATATCGAGGGCCATGAATCACTCGTTATGCTCGTCATTCAATCATCATGAATCACTCCCTACGGTCAACTACGGTCGTGATTCAGTTGTTAGAATCCTTCACTTGTTCGTTATTCATCTAAGGCCCTCGCTTTAAATCCGTTCTTTATTGACTAGTTGCATAATATACTATTATATTATAATATTCTATAGCATTATCTTGTTAGAGAAAAAGTGTTATAAAAAGATTCTATTTTTAAATTTCGGTATTGTGTTTATAAAGTATGTCAATATAAACTCGTTTTGAACTTTATAATTCGAATATTACGATATGAGAGTAGATAATAGTACATTATAGTACAAGTGTGCAATGTTGGTGATTACCGCTGAGGCGCCATTGAAACCCGAGCCGTAGGTGAGGATCTTAAGAGAGCCGAGGACGGTAATCATCAATACACACGTGTATCATACGACGTTTTTCAACACACTTGTGAAGAAAATAATACTAAAAAATCATTTTCAACAGTAAAAACGAGTTGTGAATTTTTTTTCACAATGGCGGGCAAAACAAATCAGTTTTCCTATGCGCGCACATTTAACTATGGCGATCGGCCATAGACTAAAAGAATGAGGTTTCTTTTTTTTATGCTTTTCGTGGATAGTGTTTTAGCCACGTACAAAATAGGGAATTTCAATTTTTCTTAATTACAGAGCAAATAAAATTTATATTTGAGTGAAAGTTTTATTTATTAAGCACGTACAAGTTGAAATTACCTATTTAAATACGAAGTTGCTTGAAATGAGCAAGCAATAGGTACATTAATTTATTTGTACTATTGAGCACGATCTTTTTTGTATCGAAACTTTTTTAAGAACAAAGCAACTCAACCAATAAATAAAATAAAAACTCTATAACTCACTTGTGAATAATAGCAATGAAAAAGTCACAGTTTGATAACAGGTATCATTATCTGCCTAATTGCGGTGAAATTAGAGCCACTTTATGAGCAAGTGTGCTGAAAAGGTTTTATACAAAACGTCCGCTATCTATTATCTTTCTGTGTGACATAATTTTGGATATAAATTAGGAACAATTTATATCGTAAACCACTTGGCACGTGCCCCAGCTCTAAATATTGACAGGTATTAAATATTCAAATACCGGTTTCACCCAGATAATACAGCGGCCAACTCCGAGGATGATTTACAGCCCTTCAAACTCATCTAATTGAACGTTATGTGGCTAAACGATGTTGGCGAGCTTCAGTCACTGGAATCCAGAACTCCATCTATCCTTAGCTATTAGAATCGTTCCAGAGCCAGTTAGTTGAGAGGTTGTGCAGCCAATTGATGTGGATTGCAATCCTTTGGGAATTTCTCAGCTCGGCCTGAAATCTGTTTTTGGGCCCGGTTGGGACTCACTAACGATGTTTGGGTATATATACCATATGTCCTACCCATTCGAACAGATTTTTAATCATATCTCTTAATAGTGTCCGACCAAAACTGGTTTTTACGACCGAAATTGAAACCGAATTTCGGCAACAGTCTCAGTTTCGGCCGAAACCGAAACTTCCTCACAAGGGTCATATTTAGAGGGAAAAATAAAAATACGTTCTTATAATCAGTCAGTCATTATTTTTTTATCTTTTTATCATATCGCTATGCAGTCTTCGACATTTTCACTTATAACTGGTATGGTAATTAATATAATACCCCTTATTTAAGAAAAATATTAATTGCGCCTTAAAAATACTAAAAATAGGTGAGGTGTTTATTAGAGTAGTTAGATTCTTTTTTTGAATATTATTCATGGTTTTTTTTAATATTAAACATAAAATACCTATTTAAGTTGTTACCTAATATTAGGTATAGGTACTTAATATTCAAGTAATAAACAAAACAAAATAAATCACTTTTATCTTATGAACAAATTAACTTATTCTAAACTTATTCGTCATTTTCTATGACACTTAAGTAAAAAATCAATTTCAAATAAATCTGTAATCATTATTTCTTTTTAGTATTCATAATTTAACAATCTTATATTATAGGTAAAAAACTGTAGTTTATTTACATTTTCGCCTCGCAGGTTGCTTCTTCTGTCTGAATAAAATTTTGTCAGACAGAAGATGCAGTACTAAATTATTTAGATACTGAGGTGAAACTTGATTCTACTTTCGTTTGTTATAATGAATTATTTTTTGATGTTTACTACCCATGAGCTATATCACTTAATAAAACTTACCGAATTCAAAATAAATAACAAAACTCATAACAAACAAAACGAACTGCAAACACAAGCCAGTAACGACAGGATTAGGCACGTGGACGCGGTAAAATGTCTTCGTCGCTTACTCGCTTGGATGGAATTTAACGCGCCGAACATGACCGATCACAGCGCGAGAACTCCCGTATGCAGTTTCGGTGTCGTTCGTAGTTTCAGCAGGTTCGAAACTCGTATTTTTGCCGAAACTCAACTGAAACCGAACTTTCGGTTGGACTATCCCTTAATGCAATAAATTCAAAGTTTTGAAAAACTTTTTGTTTTTGATAAACCTGACACAATCAATATGTCCTTAATTACAATCGTAGGCATAGTGCCTATATCAGAAGACTTTCACGTATAAATTTGTTATTAAAACTTGGGGTTCATCTGAACAAAGTGGAGCCTTTTCGTCAATATGAGAAAACATCAAACAATTTAAAAATTAACAATTCAAAAATTTAATTACGTTGGTAATTTAATTTTATTGTATTCGTCGCAACGCAACAATATATTGTCAAGGGGTTTCCACATTCAGCACTTCAGCTTCAGCAAAATTATTAATTAAACGCAAAATAAACGAAAACATACTGATGAACATCGTAATTGTATTGAAATTATTATGAACATTTTACTGAATGCTGAAATCAGGACAACCCTTCTGGTAGATCCAATTATCAGTCAAATAAATTTCAGCTCTGGTATCAGAATGGTTTGCAATCAAAGTGCGATAAATAATAATTTATTTGTTGTATCGGTATCCGACTGCGATATTATGCTAAACTCATGTGTACATTGGGTTCTGTCTATCGTATTGATGTTGTATGAAATGGTGTGTTGTACGATTTTAAATTTTAGCACGGGTACTTTTTTCTATAATGAATCCTGATTTGCAACGCCTGTTACCGCGCTTTATTTTTGTACTATTTACAAACAAAATTATTTTGCAATCCTTTGATACACAATTGCCGCGGTGCGTTTCATATTCTGATTTGTGTGTACCTATATGAGCGCTCAATGTTCAACAAACAAACGATTTTGTCACCGGCGATAAATCGACTGCATTTGTTTGTTGTTTGTATTCTTTCACACGTAACTAAACAAAAGTATTTTGTTTGTGTATCAATCATACATCGAGCGCTGAACTGATTTAGATGTTGGAAAACGGGTAAACTGGCACTGAGAAAAAAACTTGACAACATGGATCAAAAAATGTTTGCAGCTATCATGGAACATGTTTGTATACAAGCGCATAAAGTATTATGATTATGGCGATAAAGTTATCTTTATTAAGCAACAAACAAGTTGTCTTGATAAAATCAAACAAAGTAATTGTCAATACAATCAAGTTTGGTTATTATGCAAATTATTTATTTTGATTGAAGATATAACGAACTTGGTAATAGTTATCAAGTATTTTAGTAGTATCAATAATGTCTACGCTTAATTCTGTAAGGTAATTTTTATTCTGCAATCAAAGGACCTGATTACTGCGAATCTGTAAATTGATTAATTTGATTCTGTTCGATACTAGAATCAAATATTTATATGTTTCCATTTACAATAAAACTTATTTCGTTTTTATTTGATTATATATAAGTTGCCTAATTATTTGAATATAGATAATGATTAAATTAAAGAAGTTTGTTGATTGTTTAAAAATAAATATTTTAAAGGACATGGCTAAATTAAGTATGGACGATTGCCCTAGCAATGGATAACTATTTTAACTAGTAATATGTAATGCTGAATAGCTGAATATTAGTATTTCGTATGAAAAAAGTTACAGACGCTTTTTATATCGTCACAATCCTGAAAATAAAATCGTAGAAACTCCTACATTAATAGGTATACAAACTTGTAAAAGAATAAGATTTTGCTATGCTACTTTATTAAGGCGTTTAGAGGAGCTCGTGGCTTAATAATAACAGCCGCACAGGTCGATCTTTAAGGTTAAGCAACGCTAGCCAAGGTCATTCCGTAGTTCCATCGTGTACATAGCGAGTTTCCTTCGTGCCTTGGAAAGCTAGATAAGCCGTTGGTCCTGGCTGTCATTTGAAGATCTGTCATCTGTCAATACGCAATTGAAACTTAAGATCATACGAACTCTGTAATTACATACTTAATACCCGGCGAAAGGAGCATCGTTCAAAGTGAGTTCCCACGAAACCCCCAACATGTTTTTTTATTTGGTTCTAATCGAATCAAACGTAATCTAGAAGAATCGACTGTAACTTTTTAGTGTCAGAATTATTTAATTGCCGTTTCTTTCCAGATTTTGACAATAATTTCTAGAAATCAGATAAATGCAAAGAAAACAACATCTATGGATCTATCTCTAATGTTTTAAGATGTATAGCGAAAGGTACAAAAATAAATAAGAAAGAATACTGTTCGTTTCGATTTACGCAAATATCTTTAAAAGTAGGTTTATTGACTACAATTTTTCGTAGAACGGAATCTTATGTTCTTCTTGTCAAACAAAAATATGAAAAACTTTTAATTATTTGATTAATTCACGAAAGTTCTAGAAGAATGATAAAACTGTATAATAATTCAATAATGAATATTTGAATGTTACGAGCTAGTGAATAATTTCTATACATGCTTAGGGCAGTTGTTTAGCCATGTCCTTTATTCAGTTATCTTGTTTAAAGCTATAAAGTACTTTTATTGATACTATCAGGAGAGATATTTATTCATATAAAGTGCACTTATTGATTGTTCATAGGCATAATAAAAGACGATACAAGATCAACCTTAAGGAACTGAATAATCAGCATTAGATATGTCACGTCGAGGTACCTATGAATTATAGGACCACCATCATCAACTCCAATTCTAGAGGCAATTCCTTCATTCTTCATAGGAACGGGTAAACTTCAATAACACACATCACTGGATTGAAACTCGAAAGTATTTATTTGACTTTGTTACAGGCACTTTGAGTTTTCATTCGAACTTGAAGTTAAAACCACATGGTGGCTCGCTAGGTCGCAATCCCTCGTCGATCTCTGGAGAAGACCTAGCAAGAAACTCTAGGATACTCTTTTAAATCTTTTTATAGTTTACACAATCACTTTAAGACAATTGGTGTTACATGTTTATTAGGTTTTCAAACATCTAATCAATCAGATTTATTAAACAGTTATTATTTTACACACGCCATACGCGCGATGCCTGTTGTAGTCTTGGGTAGGACTTCCATATTGTTTTTTTTTAGACACTAATTACTTGGATAGTTGAATAAAGCTAACAAACAATACTAAAATGCTGCTCAGTTAATTATTTTAACATTAAACAATCTCAATACTCACAAATACAAAGTTGTTCGTAGATTATTACTAAAAAATCACCTCAACACAAAACTATCCAAGTTTCCGGTGATCTGAATATCTTACTAACCAGAAGGTTTCTCATTATTACATGGCTGTGTAAAATCGTCTTATTACTTTATAGTATTTAATCAATTACTCAAATTTGTTTAGTTCTCGTATTAAATTATTAAATCTAGTTATTGGTCATTAAAATTATAACATCCGCCATTGTTGACAACTTTTCGTAAGGTCATAATCAAACATATTTACTTCGTCAAATGTGCAATAGTTAAAATGAGAACAAATCTAAAAGTCCTACAATAAGTGTTCCCGTTTTATTTAAACATCTCGTATTAATTAAACATTGAAAATTAGGTCATCAAATGATCTTCATTCAAACAAACCAATAACTAATTCCACAATAAGCCAATAGATGGCGCTGAACCATAAACCAACATAAACAGACATTTAATAGTTCTAGCGAAATCTCAGAGATGACAGGATTATAGAGTTTGTGTTAATTGACAATTGAAATTATTAATTTGGATAACGAATTAGCAAATCCACGCCTCCGCGGCGACACGGCCGTTCTGAAAACAGACGCGGGCTCTGAGTCTTCCGGTGTCCTTAGTCCCTGTTTCTTGGTGGTTATCTGTAATAGCAGACAGAAATTTGTCGGCAGATTATTGTTGTTTATCATCCTACAATATAAATTAAATTTGGGATCTGATAACAACTAATTTTTAATATCATTGACAGCTTGTAATAAATCTATGCTTAGTATGCCTTATTTTTGAAATATTGAATGCATTTTAACACCCACAACTATATGCTTTAGGTATTCAACTTGCAATATGGTAAAGATCAATGTTGTTAGAAAACAACGAATTGCTACATGTCATGCCATTGAAGGCATACAATTTGTATTTCAGATTTTTGTTATTGAATAATCAGTTGCTAGCTTAATAGTCCATTTTGAATCTTGTTTGCAGAATGTTGTTGTTTGTATTATTTTATAATATTTATTGATTTGCAATAGGTAAGAGTCAGTTTAAGTTATCAGTTTATAACTGAATACTTATTAGATTAGGTAACTACAAAGTTTATCTTAAAATAAGAATATTTGATGCATTAATGAGCACACACCTACTTATAAGGCTTACACAGCACTCTTGTATTTGGTAAGTATAGTGTAGGTAGTGTAGGAGTATTGTGATCAGCTGTTTTTTGTTTAGTTTCATTCTCACGGGATGGTAATGCTCTGTGATAGACACAAAGTCTTTGATTTGACAGGATTAAAGGATAGGATCAGGAACACCGCTCTGTGATAGACACAAAGTCTTTGATTTGACAGGATCCAAGGTTAAGGAGTTTAGGACCATTGCTCCGTGACAGGCACGAAGTCTTTGATTTGACAGGATATAAGGAACCAGGCTCTGGGTGGTCTTGTACACCGTGGACCCAGCAGGATAACATGAGAGATTGTTCATTAGCGGCCTCCACGCCTAACCAATGGATTTTAGATCATTCTTAGTTGCTTCCACAGCAAACTAAGAGATTGTTTGTTGTATTGTCACTATTAGTTTCCTCCACGGATTACTAACAGACAGCTTATTGTGTTATCATTATTAGTTGCTTCCACAGGATACCAACAGTATAGTTTATTGTGTTATTAACTGCCTCCAGAGCTCTAGGTTATGGGACACCTCAATAATTAGAGCTTGTTTTATTATTCATTTTTATAATTGCCTAAATTTGACAATAGAATACCATGAACGAGTTACAAAAATATAATAATAACAGTAATCCTCCTGATTGAATTCGGCCATGACAGCCAATCTGATGAGCCATCTACATAGGAAGATACTATAGCGCACAAGGCCAATGGCTTAACATGCTTTCCGAAGCATGGGGTTCACCAATTTCAAAACTCTAGGCTGTCACAGAGGAATTCCTATTGGAAAAATCCCATAAACACATTTTGCCCGACCTAGGAATTGAACCCAGGGATAATAATTTAAAAGTACTTTGTTGCTTGGTAGTACCATGCACAAGCATCATGTAGAGTTATTTGGCATGGCTATTGAGTTGAGCCTTCTGATACAACAGCACTGTATCAGTTAGCGAGGTGAGTAGAAGATAGTTTGAAAACATCTCACCTTTTACTTTTGTTATGTTGTGCTTGTAGTATTTACTAGCTGACCTCTATTTGGTGGCATGTATGTTGGTAGCATATAAGGTCCTGACCCGGTGACACGGTCACTTGCACCAACAGGTATTTTTAGTTTTGTTTTCATATCGTAGGTAACCATTTTGATTTTTGATATGACAATTACCAGGAATCTGGAATGTGAGAAGATATGCAGCTAAATAATAATATCTGTGACAAATTATCGTAAAACAAACCTGTCTTTTGATTGTTTTTGTTCTGTGCAAATGCACCCAATAACAAGCTTTGAAATCTGTCAGAAATGACTAATCTATTTACACCCATGTACCACCATAACAAGTAAAATTCAACTAAACACATTGTGAGATTTAATTCATCAGGAAGGTTCTCAAATATTGAATGATTAAATAAACTTTGTTATAACAAACTTAACTTGAATAAGTTTAAACTTAAGAGCTTATAGGAGGCCCTCCTATCAGTATCCAACTGACAGTCTGTACCAAGAATGTAGGGTCAGACAATTTATCATTAGATCTAACTTATAGCGCTATCACTGACAAGATCTCCATACTCAAAACAAATCTACCAGATCATGTAGACAGATAAGATGGAACACAGTAATCACATTAAATTCACTCAAAGATGTCTTACATACACATGACCATTAATTTACCAAGAATTCACAAGGTCCATACATAATTGGTTACTCAAAGCTTAAGTACTTGTAAATTAAAAGTTACCAAGTGGCTATCAGCTTATGACCATACACGGACCTAAGCTCTCCTGATAATTATTATAAAGTCCTCGTAATGAGTCACCCAGGTGTATCACATCCCTTTCATTCATACAAACACATTTATACTAGATGCACACTACACTCTACACAAACCTCTTAATAATATTTTAAATGTTGTTAAGTCTTGTAACCATTAAAGATAAGAAAACTAGATCACGACACAGAGTATCCTAGTGTGGGGTCTAGGGCTACTTAAACGCAAATCATTGTACCTAGGTATTTTCTTAAGCATGTAATAATTTTAATTTTATTTGTTGTGCTTTTCATGTTTTCAGGAATGTGTTAATACATTTTCTTATCTTACTATACTTAGTAAGTATGACATGCAACAGGTTCCACATTATTCAATAATAAGCCCCGTTTGGCAGTCGGGTAAAAACCATAACTCATAGTAAAAATATCAACTACAGCGACAACCTGAACATGTCACGGCACTTTTAGCCAAATGTTTACTAATTCTGTTCTACATACATTCTGTACTTACATAACGTAGCTACATACTAAACTATTGTTTTGTTTTAGCTACCTAAATGTAATGAATGCTATAAAAATAAGTTAAATTACCTTTTGTCCGGCACTAAACTCAAATTAAGTACTTAGAATTGTTTATCATTCATACACTCACACCTTGTCCCCATGGGGATAGGCAGCAACCACAGATCGCCACTTGCTACGATCCTTACATACTCCTCAAATAAAATTAAGTTTCTCAAATAATAACTGAGCCATTATAATTGTTAAGAGAAAAGAAAGAACCATATTTAAACAATAACATTGAGTTACTAGTAAGCTGTCTTATTTTATGGAGTAAATTAGGCTGTTTTCATTCTTTTTATTTCCAAAAATTGTCACACAAATACCAGCAGGCTCTAGTCTTGCAAAGGGGTATCGTGTTACCCAGTTACTGGGTTTTGGTGGCCCCATGTAAAACACTGATACTCAGCTGAACCCCATAAGGTTAGACTTGAAGCTGACCACGACTTAGTTGCAAAAAGTCTAGGCAGATTGATTAAAATTGTCACACAAAAGGTCACCAACCCCGACTTAGTTGGGAAAAGTTTAGGCAGTTAAAATTGTCACACAAAAGGTCACTAACCTTGCCTTGTATGATGAAAATAATTAAGAATGTTAGGTAACATAAATAAATAAAACAGAATACTCCCCTTAATGATGATGGAATCTATCAATGGACAGATCAAGTCTTTGTTTGTTTAGCTGCTTCGGTCATTCTGTACTGTACAAAGTTTTGGTTCAATTCAATAATATTGTCTCCGGCTAGTTATGATCATAATGATGTGGGACAGCATCCTCCCAGCATTATGCTGAGCGATGACCGTTTTGCGTAGTTGTGACGCATACTTTGTAATGATTGTATTTATCTTATTTTTTTTTTTTTTTATGTTATGCTTCGTGCCTGGCGCAAATAAACAATTTTCTTTCTTTCTTTCTTTCTTCATCAGCAGCTTAGACGAGACCATAGCCAATTCTTAGCTTCTTCTGACGTTTCAATAAAGTTCTATGCGTTCTTGGAAATTATCATAGGAAAATCTTTTGCCATGCCCTCGGCGGTGGCGGTTATGTACGAAATTCTTCGGATGGCTTTCATAGCATGGGCAGAAGGCGGGAGCTGGTCCCAATTCTGATGTCACGTCGAGGTACCTATGAATTATAGGACCACCATCATCAACTCCAATTCTAGAGGCAATTCCTTCATTCTTCATAGGAACGGGTAAACTTCAATAACACACATCACTGGATTGAAACTCGAAAGTATTTATTTGACTTTGTTACAGGCACTTTGAGTTTTCATTCGAACTTGAAGTTAAAACCATATGGTGGCTCGCTAGGTCGCAATCCCTCGTCGATCTCTAGAGAAGACCTAGCAAGAAACTCTAGGATACTCTTTTAAATCTTTTTATAGTTTACACAATCACTTTACGACAATTGGTGTTACATGTTTATTAGGTTTTCAAACATCTAATCAATCAGATTTATTAAACAGTTATTATTTTACACACGCCATACGCGCGATGCCTGTTGTAGTCTTGGGTAGGACTTCCATATTGTTTTTTTTTAGACACTAATTACTTGGATAGTTGAATAAAGCTAACAAACAATACTAAAATGCTGCTCAGTTAATTATTTTAACATTAAACAATCTCAATACTCACAAATACAAAGTTGTTCGTAGATTATTACTAAAAAATCACCTCAACACAAAACTATCCAAGTTTCCGGTGATCTGAATATCTTACTAACCAGAAGGTTTCTCATTATTACATGGCTGTGTAAAATCGTCTTATTACTTTATAGTATTTAATCAATTACTCAAATTTGTTTAGTTCTCGTATTAAATTATTAAATCTAGTTATTGGTCATTAAAATTATAACATCCGCCATTGTTGACAACTTTTCGTAAGGTCATAATCAAACATATTTACTTCGTCAAATGTGCAATAGTTAAAATGAGAACAAATCTAAAAGTCCTACAATAAGTGTTCCCGTTTTATTTAAACATCTCGTATTAATTAAACATTGAAAATTAGGTTATCAAATGATCTTCATTCAAACAAACCAATAACTAATTCCACAATAAGCCAATAGATGGCGCTGAACCATAAACCAACATAAACAGACATTTAATAGTTCTAGCGAAATCTCAGAGATGACAGGATTATAGAGTTTGTGTTAATTGACAAATGAAATTATTAATTTGGATAACGAATTAGCAAATCCACGCCTCCGCGGCGACAGATACAATTTATTTTTATTTTTTAAATTAAATTTATAATGCAATCTATCTAGCAATATTCAGCATTAGGTTGGTATTTGCAGGTCTTGGGCTTGTGCTAGATTGTTCATTAACGTTATTATCGCTTCATAATTATGCGATTTACAACTTTACAATAATAGATCTTGTGGGTTTTTGCGTTTGAGCCTTCGTGGCATTCGCACTTCGTTCATTAGATCCTATGCAAGTACATTAGGGTGGTGTGTGATTCTTGTTTTATATTTAGTCATCCTTTCCTTCATTTCTTCCTTGATTGTTTTAATATTAAGGTCATGGTGTGGTCCATCATTAGTTATGTACCAAGGTTGTAACGGGTAAAAAATGGCCAGTGCATATATTAGCAACATTTGGCGTTGATGTATGTTTGACACTATTTAAAATGTTAATAATAAAATATATATCTTATTTGTGTGAAATCATTTAATACAACAAACACACAAATTCAATACATATAATAATTAATTGTAAAGTCTTTTCACATTGGTCACAAAAAAAAAATATAATTTAGTAAAAGGCCTATGGCTTAAAAGTAAAGTGTTCAAGATCGGCATTTGCGATGACTTAGCTTTACTACGAGTGAACTTGCGTTGGGAGGACGGTGTCCAAAAAATAACCTCAAAGGCAAGGATCAAAAGAAAAGTTACGTAATGCTATATGGGGCAAGGCTGGCTAGCGTCAAGATGAAAAGCTCATCATAATCAATGATCTAGTAGGCGCTGGCCCCAAATGCTATCTTTAGGTATAATTTAATATATATGAATAGCTAATGGTCAACTAGCTGTTCAAGCTACAGCAGTCTCCTCTTGCAAAAGGTTCCGAGCATTATAGTTATCATCTGGTATCCAGCAAGCTTACGGACAGCTACACAGAGAACGATGCTGTTGGAGGAATCATATCTCCAGCATTGAATATTGTGGGTAATCTATATCCCTTCAGAAAGTGAGTGCTTCATACTTTGTAACCTCAAGTTATTGTATTGATGGAATGTGTGCTTGAAGAATTAAATTAGTTGACCAAACTTGAATGTGTTTTACTTCAGTCAGCTTCATGTGAGTTATTCCCTGCAATTGTCTCAAGCTACTTGCTACCCACGAGTTAGCCGGTTGGGTAAGGAAATGCTGCCTTACAATTGTACGCCCAACGTGTCGCATGAAGTTTTACTGAAGTACTTAACTTTTTATTTTGTGTCTAGAATAACTTTAATACTTAAGAACTTAACCAAACTATTGGTTAACTTCAATATTGTTTAATTTCAATCTTAAAATAACAAAACATTAACTTTATATAAAATTTCAAAGTGCGGTTATAGTCACATTTTTTTTTTCAAACTAAACCTTTTTCACTAGTAAGCGTTTTGCTAAACTTAATATAAATCACTCTATTATAACAAAGTTATTATAACTGTTAATTAGATTTATATATATGGAACAAACATATGTTTTGTTCAGCATGCTTAAAGCATTTTTTCTTTAAAACTAAAAAAACAAAACACTAAGAATATATATAATTTAAAAGTGGGGTTATAGTCACATGTTTTTATTTAAAACTATATACCTTTTCACTAATGAATGTTTTGTTTAACTGATACTTAGTTTTGAATATTTAGAACAAAAATTGTCTTTGTTCAAGATGCATAAAGCAACTTTGCTTGAATATCTTCTTAAAGAAGAACTTAATAAACATGTACTTAAATGTTTTATATTTCAACAGTAAATCATAAATCAACTGGAGACATGGTTTGCAAGCAGTGTTGAATCCTGTGTAGTCTGTATTGGATTTGAAGCATCAAACTAATGGATTAACCCGTATATACATTGTCTGATGAGGTACATATGTGTTCGGAAACCTGTTGCTGAGCTGTTTCATTTAAATAAAAGTAAATTCAGGAGGTACTTTTACAATTATATGTATCGTAGCTAGCTTTTAAAATCACTTAATGAGAATTTCTCAAATGATTATTTTTTCAATCTAAATCATTCAAACTAAAAATAAAGAAAACTTAATTTCTAAATTCTCTTGGAAGATACTGATGCTAAGAGAAGTTGTGGGACATCTATATTTCTATTTAATGATGATCTCACTGGCGCCCAATCTTAAAATAAATAAAATAAAATATTTCTAACAATTTGTAGTGACTTATTAGGATGTTTATACTGTGTCAATTAAAAGAAACACAATTAAATAGTAAATTCTGAGTATCATAGTAGCTATGTTATGTTGATTTCTTCCTATACGGAAGCAACAAGCACCTGCTATGGTTAAAATACTAGTGTTTATTGTACACAACATACCTAAATTTGTACATGTGAACAGTGCATAAGCTTATTAGGTTATTTTTTCCGGTGTCAACTAAAAGAAACACAATGTGGTATTATTATACTCTGATCATTATGGTAGATATGTTATGTTGTTTCCTATACGGAATGCAACAAACAATGCCATAATAAAAGATAAGTGTTTCTTGTACACGGAATGCCTAAAATTGTCCATGTTAACAATGGTCCTCAATTGATTTACATACATTAATTTAAAGTATGAAGACTCCTAATTAATAATCATTGTTGTGTTAATGATTTAATATTTGCACCAATTCAATAATGGAGGTGCAAATATTTAATTAAGAAAGGGATGAATGAATGCTGGTAGGGTATAAGGATATTTTTTCAAAATTCATTTGTTCGAACAATCATTTATAGGTTATGTATGTATATGAAGGATGAAAGGTAACACAATGATGCAAAAACTTAGTAGTGTTCTCATTATAATCTTAACTTAAATAGACATTTACTGAAATCTATACAGCAAATAGGTGCTCAATGTAATGCTTTCCTTATTGTGATGGGGGTATTTACTTTCTGTTGCGAATCTTAACTTGATTAGGTATTGTCCTATCTATACAACGGATGGGTACTTAATGTAACATTTGCTATTTTAGAAAGCAATGTTACTTTTTGCTATGAATCTTAACTTGATTAGGTATTTGTCATATATGAGCAAAAACTTGGTAGTTTTCTTTTTATGAAATTCAACTTAAATAGACATTTACCCACATCTATACAATGAATGGGTGCTCAATGTAATGCACTCCATATTGTTGTGGGGTGATTACTTTCTGTTGCGAATCTTAACTTGATTGGGTATGTTCCTATATCTATACAACGGATGGGTACTTAATGTGACGTTTGCTATTTTAAAAAGCAACGTTGCTCTTCATTATGAATCTTAACTTGATGGGGGGTACTTGCCTACATTTATTTGTCTACATACAATCAACAACTTGGTATTTGAAATAACACTTGCTTTATTTAATAGCAGTGTTCCCTGTTGTTGTAAATATTTAACTTGAATAGACATTTGTCCACACTTGAATGAAGGATGGTTAAATATCTTATAGATTATAAACCAACTCTTAAACATTTAATACATGTATATTAATAGAATAGAATAGAATACTCTTTATTATGTACACCATATAAGTTACAGAAAGTATAGACAAAGAAAACATTGCACTGGGTGACACAATGGGCGGCCTTATCGCTAAAAGCGATCTTTTCAAGACAACCTTTGGATGGATTTAAAAAAAATGGAAGGAATGACAGTACTGTAGGTAGTCTTTGGTGTACTATTAAATAAAATATATAAATACATACATATATATATAATAGACAAATATATACAGTAATAAGTATGGAACAAAAGCATGAAAATAAAGAAATATAACTATTAAAGAGAGAGGTAGTGATTTTTTACCATTGTTTTAAAAATGGGCAGAGATTGAGCACGCCTTATTGACACGGGCAAAGCATTCCACAACCGCACCGCTTGAACCGTAAAAGATTTGTCGTAAAAGCTGGTGGAATGCATCGGCATCTCTAGTCTCAAGTTTTCCGATGACCTCAGATATCTATTATGTGTGTCATGAAGGAACTTGAAACGTTCTTTGAGATAAGAGGGGGTTGTAGGATTGTATAGAATACTGTAAAGCAGAAATAAAATATGAGAATCCCGGCGAAGACGTATGGGAAGCCACTTGAGCTTTGTCCGAAATTCAGAAATGTGATCATATTTGCGCAGGCCAAATATAAATCTTATACAAAGGTTTTGAAGACGCTCAAGTTTATCTAGTTGTGCCTGGGTGAGATCGAGATAACTGACATCAGCATAGTCAAGGATAGGAAGCAGAAGGGATTGTGCAAGCGCAATTTTAGTAGCAGTGGGAAGAAAGTTTCGCAATCGTCTAAGGGACCTGGCAGATGCAAAAATTTTGCGGCTTACGTCCAGAAGCTGCGGACCCCAAGACAGACATCTGTCGATCCAAACCCCAAGGTTCTTAACCTTCTCACCTATTGGAATAGTAGTTCCGTTAAATTGTACCAGAGGAAGTTGTGTCCAATTTACTTTTGGCATCATCCTAGAGCTGCCAACAACTATGACCTGGGTTTTCGCCGGATTTACCTGAAGCCCATTTGCCTCACTCCACTCACAAATTGTAGCCAAATCCTTATTTATTACATTCATTGCATCAGCTAACTCTGCAAGGGCAGCTTGTTTGTAGATCTGTAAATCGTCTGCATAAAGGTGGTAGGCGGAGAGAAGTTTTTTGGAGATAGCGTTTATAAATATTGCGAAGAGTAAAGGAGATAAAACGCCACCCTGAGGTACACCGGCAGTTGTATAACACCAAGAAGAGTTAGATTCTTCTATGCATATACGTTGCCGGCGGCCATACAGGTAACTACGAAACCAGCCAATCGCCGTTGGAGATATGTTAAGCGAGCGAAGTATGCCAAGCAGGATATCGAAATCGACAGTATTAAATGCATTACTAAAATCTAGCAAGCAAAGAACCGTCAGATGTCCTCGTTCCATGCCTAACCGTATGTCATCCGTAACGTTCACTAAGGCAGTGGCTGTGCCGTGACCAGGACGAAATCCGGATTGAAAAGGATTCAGCAAACTATTCTTACAAAGAAAAGCACTAAGCTGATTGTGGACAAGGCGTTCAAGGACTTTGGAGAGGAAAGGCAAGATGGAGATAGGACGGTATTCGGAGAAGGAAGTAGGATTCGTCTTTTTGGGTAAAGGAGTGATTTTGGCCTCTTTCCAAGCTGATGGAAAGACCCCCTGGGATATTGAGTAATTAAGGATATGGCAAAGGACAGGAAGGATTTCGTCGAGGACAGGGAGTATCATTTTTCGACTGACACAATCACTGCCAACTGCGTTAGAGGTTATTGAAACTATGCTCTTCTTAACATCACAATCAGAGAATTGACTAAAAATAAATGGGGAATGATCCGGAGTTGGAAGGTTTGAAAGATAGTTCAAAGTAGTTGCTTTCAAGGTCCCATTACATGAGGACGAAGACGAGAAGTGCTGATTTAGTTGATCAAGATCAAGGTCTTTAGGAATCGATTCTTGGCGAGATTTCCCAACTCCTATTGATTTTAAAATTTCCAGACTTTAGCTGGGTCTCCATTTTCAACCGAGGTGTGGATATGGCGTCGTTGGGCGTCTCTACACACCTTATTGCAGCGATTTCGTGCGTCCAAAAGTTTCTCCCGGTTCGGCGACGAGGGACGACATTTAAATTTGGTTTTGGCAACAGCTTTTCTGTGGATTAATTCTTTAATGTCGCCTGTTAGCCAAGGCGCCGGAAGATGTTTAATTTTTATTGCACGTATGGGAGCGTGGACATCATACAGTTGCAAAAGGCTGTCCGTCAACACGTTCACTTTGTCATCAATTGACTCCAGGCTGACCAGGGGTTCCCAGTCAATGCTGCTGGCATCCCTTCGGAGATCATCTGTATTCATTCCACTAAAATTGCGCTGCAGGAGAATTTTAGGTTTTGGCTTAGGAGGTCGAACTTTGTATGAGAGGAAAATGAGGTCATGATAGGAAAACATGTCAGCAGGGCACTGGCCGTGCTTGCTGACATGTTGTAAAGAGGAAACAATAACAAGGTCTAAGAGTGACGGGTTACAATTTGGAAAATGGTGTGTGGCACTTAAGGGAAGTAAGGATAGGTTCAAAGATTGCAGGATTGATTGAAGAGAAGAGGAGCGGGAATCATTCTTCAATAAGCAAGTATTGAAGTCCCCCATAATGATTGTATGACTGTAAGAAGGCAACAGGTTTTCTAGGATGGTTTCAAAAGAAGAGAAGAAATTAATTCGTGATGAAGGGCTGTAATAAACGCCTAGAAGGATTTTTGTAAGGTTCAGGGTGACTTCTAAAAAGAGATGCTCGCCCGCGCTTGACGACGGAGGTTGTGCTGACATATCAATAATTGAAAAAGGAATATGTGGGCGAAGGTAAATAGCAACACCACCTCCACCGCCACGCACACGGTCATCTCTTATCAGTTGAAACCCCGGCAAGGAATAGGATGTGGATGGGAGACATGGTTTTAGCCAAGACTCAGAGATAAGGATGGCGTGGATGTTCTTACAGTCAAGGGAGGCTAGCATGTCAGAGTGGTGCGCTGGAATACTTTGGGCATTTATATGGACTACATTAAAATTCTTCGGAACATCGGAAAATTGGGATTCAAGTGTGTCAGCAAGGGTCGGAATGCTAACAAAACTGTCATCACTACTTGCAGTAACAAAGCTTTCGGCGTCACTGCTGTCATTATTGCTTGACATCGAAAATTTATAAATAAATAATATATATATATGATAGAATAGCAAAAATATGAAAACTAAAATTACAAAAAAATAAATAAAAAAAAGGAGGGCAATTTATCTCCTTTTTTTTATTTATTTATTAATTTAATTTATATCCACCCGCCAGCTGTGTGTTAAGACATATAAAAAAAGCTTTAAAACTCAAATAAGCAACAAGCACAATAATCTCATCGCCCGGGTAAGCAGCAACATACTATAAAACATAAAAGAAATAAAGCGAAGATTAAAGAAAAATAATAAATATTCAAAACTAATATACTGGGCGCACTGTCAACCTGTTTCTAAACGTAAATTATTCTAATGACAATGACAAGAAATTAAGAAATGTCAAGTTGACAGCTGCCAGTGCAATAAATAAACATTGAGAAATAAAGGAGGATTCTCGCCACAGGTTCCTTGGTGTACACGTGCTGTTCCGAGTGTCTTGTGGTTTAATCAAGTTTTGTTACTTTTGTGACGTGTTTTTGTATTTTAAGTGTGTTGTCCTTGTGGGTTCAGGTTTGTACTGTGATTGTCCTCCCTTTTACCACTTACTTCCATAATGGATAAGGATAAGCCACCCGATCCTGATCCGCCTGACATACCAGCCTCCTTATCTCCTTTTCCTCTCTCCCCGAATCCACTTTCGCAGTTTGCTGATGTTGTCTGCAGCGTATCTGAGATGGAAGTCCTACAAACTCAGCAAAGTACGCGTAAGCGCCCTGGAAATTCTGTAGTATCCACTCCTACATCCCCCAACAAGCAAGCAAAAAGTCAAATTGGCCGAGGAAAATACTCAGTCATGGATAAGGGTCCATACATAGTTCATGTTACTCGCGTGGAAACACAACCAAATTCAGGCACCACACTTCACCCTGTCAACTTTGGCAAGTTTCTAATAGGTTATAAAATTGCGAATGTTGTTCGTGGTGGAGTCAACAGAGTTGGTCGTAACAGAGTATCTGTTGAGTTTACATCCCCTCAGGATGCAAACGCTTTTATCACTAACACATTGCTGTCGAAACACGGTTACAATGCATCAATTCCGACTTTCAATGTCACCAGGATGGGTGTTGTGACAGGCGTCCCTGCAGATATAACTGAAGAAGAGGCCCTTACTTACTTATCTGTGCCAATGGGTTGTGGACAAATTTTAAAAGTACGCCGTATTAATCGGAAGTTTCATAATGAAGGCATTGTGGAATGGAAACCCACTGAAACATGCGTTCTAACATTCGACGGTCAGGTTTTACCTAAGCGGGTATACTGCTGCTACACATCCCTTCCCGTTGAACAATATATCTTCCCAACCATTCAATGTCGTAAGTGCTGTAGATTTGGACATATAGCAAACGTATGCAGGTCGAACCCACGCTGTTGTAAGTGTGGCCATGATCACCCCGGTGATGGTTGCAACATTTCCGAGGGCGAGGCGTTCTGTGTGCTATGCTCGGGAAACCACTTTGCTAACAGCAAGTCTTGCCCCGAGCATGGTAGGCAGAAGGCTATCAAGACTGTCATGGCGGAGAAATCCATTTCTTATGTTGAAGCTAGCAAAGTCATCCCGACAGTCTCCCGTAATTACGCTAATGCCACTAAGTCTCAGTCTTATCGTAAGACTGTCACCCTCAAGCCCAGGACCCATGCCCCTCTTTCCCAATCTTTTGACAAAGCTGCTCATCAACATTTAGTAAGCACTCCCCAATCTTCACAGTCTAATGGCTGTGCTCTTAATGATAATCGTGTCCCCTGCAATAGTACTGTGTCCATCATTGAACTTCTAGTTAAACTTTTACCCACACTTATTTCCTCTTCTAGTAACTCCCAATTACCGTCCAACGTTGCCGATCAACTTATCTCTCTTTTATTGTCCATTAAAAATGGCGTCCCACCATATATTTCTCCAGTGGAATGTGAGGAGCTTGTGGCATAAAAAGCACGACCTCATATTCCTCCTGAACAAATACAAGCCATTGGCTTGTTCCATAGCTGAGACTTGGCTCACCCCAAGTCTCAGCTTCCACATGCCACACTTTAACATCCTCAGATGCGATAGATCCGATGGGTACGGAGGGTCGGCTCTCTTCGTAAATAATCGGGTCCCACTTTCCCCTTTATCCCTTCCCCCCCTTCAAGGTAATTTGAGTGTAGTAGCAAGTATGGTTGAGGGCATCACAGTGTTTTCCATCTATATTGCTCACCCTCACCCTGATTTTCTGGTCACATTGAAAAACATGTTTAGTAGTGTACATGGACCACTGCTGGTTATGGGTGATTTCAATTGCCATCACTATAGATGGGGGTCTGAACGCTGTGATGCCTTTGGTGTAGCTCTAGTAGAAATCTTGGATGACCTAGATCTCTGCGTCTTGAACAATGGCTGTCCAACCCGTAGATCTCTTCCCGGACAACAAAAGAGTTGTGTTGACCTCACTTTTTGTTCTGTTGACCTAGCAGCATCATCCCACTGGGAATGCACATCCTTGTCGCACGGTAGTGATCATTACCCTATAGTTATTTCATTAATTAATAGAACTTATTTAGAAAAGACTTCTCCTCCACTCTTGAAATATAACTTGTCCAATCCAGATTGGACTAGGTTTGTTTCATTATTGGAGCAGAAAATTGATAATCTACCAAATTTAAATTCAAGTTTATTTGATCTTTCTGATCACCGCCATGCCAAGAGCTGCTATGAAGGTTTTGTTGAGGCCGTAACCTCTAGTGCAGATTCCTGTTTCCCTTTGAAAAACAGTGCCCGGAATAAAATTCCGTCGCCTCCGTGGTGGGATCAGGAATGTACTTTGATGGTCAGGTCGAGGAACGAAGCCGAAAAACGGTACAATCGAGAGATGAGCAACCAAAACTTGTTGGACTATCAGCAGGTTTATGCCAGATCCAAACGTCTCCTCCGTAGGAAGAAACGTGCGGGTTGGGTTAATTTTTGCACTTCCTTATCCCCCTCTACCCCAATTTCAGTTGTTTGGAAGAATATTAATAGATTTAGACGTGGTTGTTCTCCATCAATCTCTTCACCGATCACTAGGGAAACAGCTGAACTTTTTTTTGACAAAATTGCTCCTGCATATGTCCCTCTCCCTTCTGAACTCCTTAATCCTGTGCCCTCTCATATTTTATCTGTTGATCCCTTTGATACCCCATTTACTATGAAGGAATTGAATTTGGTACTTACTCATGTCCGGGACTCAGCTCCTGGCATTGACGGTGTTCCATATTCTTTTATATCTCATTCTGGAGATAAATCTAAGCAATATTTCTTAAATTTAATTAACTATTTTTATAATCACGGTTGGGTTCCAGATCATTGGAAACTTCAAATAATTATTCCCCTACTGAAACCAGGCAAACATGTTGATGATCCGAATGGCCTTAGACCTATCGCTCTGTCTTCAGCCTTAGCCAAACTTATGGAACACCTCATTAAAAATCGACTAGAGTGGATAGTCGAATCTAGAGGATTACTGCCGAACTACCAATTTGGTTTTAGGAAGGGGCTTAGCACAATGGACAGTGTTGGTATTTTAATAACTGATATTCGCATAGCGTTTTCCAGAAACGATACTGTAGTAGCAGCCTTCCTAGACATTACCTCCGCATATGATAACGTTCTGCTTCCTGTCCTCAGGCAGAAACTGCACCAGCTGAGCATCCCAGTCAAGATGATCGAATGCATATGCGGACTTCTCTTGTCTCGCTCCTTGGTTCTGAGAGTCCAGGGCGAGGACTTCGACAAAAGACAGACTTGGAGGGGCCTGCCGCAGGGCTTCGTCCTCAGTCCTTTACTTTTTAACTTATACACAGTTGATATCGGCTCCTGCCTAAATAACAACTGTCAAATCCTTCAGTACGCTGATGACTTAGTTCTCTATGTGTCAGATTCCTCCATAGTTGACGCCGCGTCTTCTCTCTGCCTCTCTCTGGACTCTTTGAACCATTGGCTTTTAAGACATGGTTTGGCGCTATCCGCGCCCAAAAGTTCGGCAGTAGTTTTTACTAGGAAAAGATTAATCCCTCGTATCTCAGTGACCATTTCAGGCAGCATTATTCCTTTAACAAATAAAGTAAAATTTTTAGGCGTTTTCCTAGATCCTAAATTAACAGGCAAATATCATATAAACTTCTTAATACAAAAATGTGAACGAGTCATTCCAATCTTAAAAGTTCTTGCGGGCGTCTGGTGGGGTGCCCACCCCTACTCTTTAAAATTAGTCTATAATGCCTTAGTTCGTAGTATATTAGATTATGGGACATTTCATCTGATTCCGTGTAACAGAGGTGCCTTGGCAGGACTGGATAGGATTCAGTCTAAGTGCCTTCGGATCATCTCTGGTTGTATGAAGTCCTCTCCCATTAACGCGTTGCAGGTCGAATGCGCTGAGCCTCCCCTAACCCTAAGACGGCAGTATTTGGCCTCCCGTTTTTTATCTAGAATAATATGCAGATCTTCCCATCCTCTTATTACCAAATTGCACGAGTTAAATGCCCTATGCAGACACTCAAATTATTGGAAAAATAAAGAAACTCCATTAATCCTAAATTATTTTCGCTTTATACAAAATTTAGAGTGTCCGATCATCCAGCATTCTAAATTACCCCTTTTTAACTTCGAATATGAAGTTCTATGCTTTACTCCCAAAATTCTATTTAATATCGGCATATCCAAAAAGTCCCCTTCAGCGAATTCGGCCTTCAATGCGGTGGTGGGCGAGCGATGGACTGGTTTCCAAAAATTTTTTACTGATGCTTCAAAGTCCACTGACTCTAATTACATTGGAGCTGCAGTATATTATCAAAGCTCTAGAATTATTTTACAATATAAATGTCCTAAGGAGTCCTCTGTATTTACGGGCGAATGTGTGGCTTTATTGGAAGCATGTCTTTTTATAGAGTCACACAATAACATTGATAAAGCCGTTATTTTCACAGACTCCCTTAGCTGTCTTCAAGCCATAGTTCAAAACCCCTTCAAAAGCAAATTGCACAGCTCCCTTATTTTGAAAATTAAAAATTCCTTACTTTCGTGCGCTAATAGTCAAAAAGAGGTTCAGTTAGTTTGGATACCTAGTCATTGTGGCATCAAAGGTAACGAATGCGCTGACATCTTAGCCAAAGATGCTTGTTCGTCAGCAACAGCTAATCTCGCCCACAATTCTTACCAGGGGTATGACTTACTGAACATGCCAAAAGTCAATCTTCTGCGTTCATGGCAGGAACAGTGGAATGCCACTGGTAGGTTGAAGGGCCGGTTCTACTATGCAGTACAACCTACTATAAGACCGAAACCTTGGTTCTACCCATACAAAAAAGTGTCCAAAACCGTTGTATCCGTCCTTTGTAGAATCCGCTTAGGTTTTTGCTGTACTCCTGTTTTCCTGGAAAAAATTCGCGTTCGGGACTCCTCTTTATGCGAATGCGGTTTAGTAGATGGCACGTTGGATCACATATTCTTTGAATGTTCTAACAACATCCCTCCTTTAGATTTATATAGCCGTCTGCCTAAATTAAAGATCCCTCTCCCAATAAATTTCCCATCCCTTCTAACTTATTCTTCTCCAGACCTACTTGTAGCACTGATGAGCTTTATCCGCCACAACAATATCAAATTATAATCTTTAGTTCCGATTATTGCACCTTGTGTGGCTGTGGTGTATGTATTTTAATGTTTTAATAATTTTAATATATTTATGTATTTTTATTATCTTGTTTGTTTCAGTCCCGTACTAACCCAGCAAAATGAACTGATCAACTGTATCAAAAGGAACTGAGCTTCTGTCTTCAGTTTCTCTTCATAAAATTACCAACCTCAGACACTCTTGTATTCCAATTTACTTTAGACATTGGCAGAATAGTCGACATCGGCTTTGCTTGCCATATAAAAATATAGAATAGAATAGAGAAATAAAGGAAAAAAAAAGAAGCGAATTAGATAAAGAAAAGGTGAAGGGTAGAAGAAATCAAGATGCAATAAAATTGGAGAGCGCTACTCACAACAAGTGAAATGACTGCTACCCGGTATACCGATACAATTCATGAAAAGTTTGAGCAAAACCACGAATCACTTCTTCACAGCACGCCGGGCCTTCTTCGGTGCCGGAGTTGGTGATGGTGACGACAACGGGTTCGGCGATGCGACGGGGGATTCGGGTTTTTTCCTGGCTGGCTCGATTCCATTTAGGTCAGCAATGGAATTTATTCTATGCCGGTTGCCGTCGGAACCAAGAACATAGATGAGGCCCTGCTTGGTCCAGCAATTGGTCTCACCGAGCTTTTCCCTCGCCGACATGAAGAGCTGATGCCGAGATCTTGTCAGGAACTCTGATAGCGTAACACCAGTGCCTTTCAATTTAGTCTTTGCAAACCAGATACTATCCCGGTTGTTGATGTCCCGCAGCTTGCAAAGAATAGGCCTGGGCTTGCTGGTACCTGTCGCTCTACCCATCCGATGGCAGCGTCTGATGTCAGCAACTGTAAAATCAGGCAGCTTAAGGTGGCAACGCACAACTTCGGCAACTACCTGCGCAGTATCCTCTTTGGCCTGTTCTGTTACACCATGCAATAGAACCATCTTCCGCCGACTCCGCATCTCAAGGTTGTCCAGCCCCCGTTCTAGTGCCTCCAACTGACGCTGGAGACAGCTTAACGCATCCAGGATGAAATTCTTGAACGATGTGTAGTCTGCAACCAGCCCGTCCGTGTCCCTAGATGAAGTGCTTGCAGGGTTTTTCTTAAGCTCAGCCTCAAAATTGGACATCCTGTTTTGGAACAGTGTCATCATATCGGACAATGAGACTTTCAGTGCTTCCATGATGTGCTTCTGAGTGTATTTTTTTTTGTGTTTAGGATTAAGAGATATTAGAGATAACACTAAACTGGCGGGTACTATATGTTAGCATGTGAATGCATACATTTAATAACTTAATTAAACTCGAATTATATTTTTAATTAAAATTTTAATTGGGAGTGATTTTATTTTCCACCGTATGTTACAACTACCCACAGAAGAAAAAAAACAATATAAAAAAAAAAAAAATAAAAAAAAAAATATTAAATGTTTTATTAATCATAAATTGATTTTAATATTCTTTAATCAGATTGTATTAAGACTTATAAATAACTGATTACTTGGCGGTTGTGCTGTGATAAATAGATGTTATGCATTATTTTCCACCGTATGTTACAACTACCCACAGAAGAAAAAAAACAATATTAAAAAAAAAAAAATAAAAAAAAAAATATTAAATGTTTTATTAATCATAAATTGATTTTAATATTCTTTAATCAGATTGTATTAAGACTTATAAATAAGCTGATTACTTGGCGGTTGTGCTGTGATAAATAGATGTTATGCATTACTAGTTTGTTGCAGGACAATTACCAAGTATGTTTGATTAGGTTTGGATAAGAGCAATCAAGGTTCGTATCCGGTAGTTAATGGACTACTTCTATTGGTCTTAATGTTTAGTACATTTTGTACCTAATTAAAAACTTAATAATTTGATAAATAAGTTTTGAACTTTATTTTTATAAAACTTAATGTAGGTAGTTCTTATAATTTTTTGGACTGCCTCAATACCTGTCAAGGAGTATGTTGGTTTCAAAGTGTGCATTGATGGTAACTATATTAAAAAATTGTTTCTCAATTTTTTTAACCGGGAAAGGAGATACTGTAACGGGTAAAAAATTGCCAGTGCATATATTAGCAACATCTGGCGTTGATGTATGTTTGACACTATTTAAAATGTTAATAATAAAATATATATCTTATTTGTGTGAAATCATTTAATACAACAAACACACAAATTCAATACATATAATAATTAGAGATTAATTTAATTAAAAGAAAAAAGGATAATAATAATTAATTGTAAAGTCTTTTCACATTAGTCACAAAAAAAAAAATAATTTAGTAAAAGGCCTATGGCTTAAAAGTAAAGTGTTCAAGATCGGCATTTGCGATGACTTAGCTTTACTACGAGTGAACTTGCGTTGGGAGGACGGTGTCCAAAAAATAACCTCAAAGGCAAGGATCAAAAGAAAAGTTACGTAATGCTATATGGGGCAAGGCTGGCTAGCGTCAAGATGAAAAGCTCATCATAATCAATGATCTAGTAGGCGCTGGCCCCAAATGCTATCTTTAGGTATAATTTAATATATATGAATAGCTAATGGTCAACTAGCTGTTCAAGCTACAGCAGTCTCCTCTTGCAAAAGGTTCCGAGGATTATAGTTATCATCTGGTATCCAGCAAGCTTACGGACAGCTACACAGAGAACGATGCTGTTTGAGGAATCATATCTCCAGCATTGAATATTGTGGGTAATCTATATCCCTTCAGAAAGTGAGTGATTCATACTTTGTAACCTCAAGTTATTGTATTGATGGAATGTGTGCTTGAAGAATTAAATTAGTTGACCAAACTTGAATGTGTTTTACTTCAGTCAGCTTCATGTGAGTTATTCCCTGCAATTGTCTCAAGCTACTTGCTACCCACGAGTTAGCCGGTTGGGTAAGGAAATGCTGCCTTACAAGGTGCGTTTGCTATCATACGTAGCATTTTAGATTGAAATTTTAGTTTGCCGCTGTACCCCATAGTTGCAGACCGTAGCACCTTAGGGGTTTAATTATAGCTTTATAAATGAATAACTTGTTTGTCATTGTAAACTGGGACTTCTTGTGCAACATCATTGAAATCTTCTTCAAGCTGAAACAAAAGATTAAATAATTGGGTTTGCGAACAAAACAGTTGAACTCTACATTACCAGCACACCCACAAATCATGACAACTAATTGCATAAATGTGAAATCTGTCTGTCTTGTCGGTTTCGGTTTGGCCGGTTATTTTTAATTGCAAATGCAAATAATCGTCGATGAATTGATGTGAACAACATTATCGACGTCTTTGCTAAAAGGTTAGGTACGGTTAGGTTTTTTTTACATTAATACACCTACACTACTACATACCTACACTACATCCTTTTCAACCAAAACGAAAAAAAGGTATTAACAAAACACCGGATAGCTAGCGAAGAGTGTAGTATCGAGTGCAGTTGACAAATGCACTTATTTGCTAAAACAATGTGGCTGAGAGTGCAAATTGTTCTAAATACGGAGACAACTTTGCGGCACGGCAACTATGCAGATTTGTTGGTGAAAGCACAGATACATTTCTGTCAAGTTTGCAGGGTTGGATGGTAGCAGATGCTTAGCAAAAAATCACATCTGTATTCTCCAAAGGTAGAGCTGACGTGCGCCCAAATTTCGCTGATTACGTTCAGGTCCCATGTAAATAATAATGCAAGTCAACAACTACTGAAACAAGTAAAATTTTAAAAAATAAAATATTTTAGACACATTTTTATTTCATGCTACATAATTTATCTAGTAGTAAACACGCTTCGATCGACAATCCATTGAAAACATAATTATGACACGATATCTTGCGCAAACACCCCGATTCAGACGGTAAAACGGCAATAACTTCTGAACGGTTGAACCGGTTTTCATCAAACATAGCTAGGTACACTCTCGATACACTCACCAGCCAAAATCAAAACCGGTTCATCCGTTTAGGAGCTATGATGCCACAGACAGATACACAAATACACAAACACACAGGTACACACGTCAAACTTTTAACACCACAAAAACATCTTAAAACAAAATATCAATCTGAGTGGATCATGGTGCTCAATCAGTATTTAACAAACACTTTTCCATATTAAAAAAAAACAAACCGCCCAAGTGCGTGTTGGACTTTGCACATTTAGGGTTCCGTACCAGAACGCAAAATTAAGTTCGTTGTAATGGGAAAAATAAGGGAATTACAAAGAAAAATCAGATTACAATATTTAAAAAAAAAAAACGTACCATTTATCTACTCAACGGGTTCTAAACACCCCACTCGATTAGGTTGGTCAGAATTATTTTTTCGCGCCATCCTTTACTTGTATGAGAGACCCCCTAAATGAGATTTAAAAACAATTTATATGGCTTTGGGTCAACAAGATACTTATATTGTGAAAATTTAAGACTATAGCCATAACCGTTTGGCTGTAAAACCCGTGTGACTGCACTGAAAAAAATGTTAGGTTGGATTTAACAGATTTTGCGTAAATGTAACCAAAGTTTGCGGTTGATTTCGGTCCTATCACGAATTTTGGTTGATTTTACCAAACACATTAAGTTGATGTTGTACCAAATTTATTTGGTAGATTACACCTATATTTTGTACGTTCATTACCAAAGTAATTTAGTAACATTTCTCACCAAAGTACTTTAGTATAATGTTTTACCAAAATACTTTAGTAACATTTTTCACCAAAGTACTTTAGTAACATTTTTTACCAAAGTACTTTAGTAACATTTTATACCAAAGTACTTTAGTAAAATTTTTTACCAAAGTAATTTAGTAACATTTCTCACCAAAGTACTTTAGTATTATTTTTACCAAAGTACTTTAGTAACATTTTTCACCAAAGTACTTTAGTAACATATTTTACCAAAGTACTTTTGTAACGTTTTCATCAAAGTATTTTAGTAAAAAGTACGATGTAGTTTGCTGCAATCTACCAAAGAGATATTGTATATTTTACCCAAAATACTTGTTATTTTTACCAAATACATTTTGTATGTTCTACTGTTACTTTTTTGGTACTAATGACCGAAGGTAGTTTAATAGAAAATGCAAAGGTATTTGGTAAAATCTACAACAAAAATTTGGTAGATAGCACTAATTATATGGTAGAATGAATTAAATCAGTTTGATAGAGAAAACTAAACTTAACTCGTAAGTATAATCTATTTTATCTGGTAAACTCTAACAAACAAAATTTTGCAGCAATTACTAATGACGTTCGGTGTATTTTATCAGCGTTAGTTTGGTAATAAGTACCAGATTTAATTTTAGTTACTACCAAAGGTTGTTTGGTAATATCTACCAGATGTGTAATGTAGTTCTTATCAAGGTTAGCTTATTATCATCTATCAGATGTGTATCGTGCTTTTAATCAGAGATAATATTGTATTATCTACCAGAAGTGTATCGTAGATTTTATCAGATACAATTAAGTATTGTCTATCATGTTTGTTTCGTATTTTTTCCTAACATTTGTTTGGTAATATCTAACAGATTTATGCTGTAGTTATTACCAAACTTTAAATGGTAATATCTACCAATATTTTATCAGTGCTTGTCTGATTGTACGTACCGGTCTTAGTTTAGTAAAACATACCAAATAAATAGTGTAAATTTTACTGGTGTTAGTTTGGTTAATTTATCAAACTAACACTAGTAAAATGTACACGACTTTTTGGTTTATATTACTAAACATTGATTTCCAGAATATTAATAGGGTGTGGTATCATTGAAAATTAGTAGCTAATCTGCAATATTGCTGACATGGTATGAGAGCAAAATCATATTGCAGTTAAGATTTTCAAACAACGTACTACTTTCGTGGCCAGCAGTGGCCACGAAAGTACGTGTGTACCATATCAGCAATATTGGAGATTAGCTAGTAAGTATCTAATTTTCAATGATACCACACACCCTAAAAATATAGTAGAAGAAAAAACCTTGCAAGAAATGCAGGGTCTGAAAAAAAAAGGTTTTAAGACCGTTTGACAAACACTTCAAAAATATACAGGATTATTGGTTATTCAACATATTCCTTTTCAGCAAGTAAATCAGCAGTTTCTAGAATACGTCGAATTACCAGTAACCTTATTTAATATGGGCTTAATAAAAACGGTGTATTAAAGAAAAATAAACAGATTTTTGGTACATATCATAAAATTTATTTTAGCAATCATACATACAATTAAATAATCACTAGATCACTCATCTTAAAATTATATCCGTATATGATACAAAACCTTTCTTATTATAAAGGACACAAGGCTGCTAGGTTTTGGCTAGAAATCCTTTAGGGCATCGATGGTTGGTCCGACAGCAATAATGATGGGTTGGCACCATAGACCCTTAGCAGTTTGGGCTTTTCGCCGATAGTCCAGCTGGGTGGAGACTTCGCTTTGGTTCTGGAAATTAGAATGAATTGTTTACTTTTAACCATATTTTTTATAATTCCTAGTCTTTTATTTTTTATTGCTTAGGTATTGCATTTTTATTTATCTAAAGGGGTTCGGAACGTAATGTCACCCTTATGATTAGTCTGTGCGAAGCTCTCAAGCAAGAAGTGTACTTATACAGGCTGTTCCAAGGCAATGCCACATGGAGGGAAAGTATCTTATGTATTTTAAATAGACAGTTTTACTGAAAGAAGACATTGTTTTGATTATAAAGACAATTTGAACAGCATTCAAACATTTTTGAATAATCTCCTATCTAAACCGGGAATCGAACCCGCCAAATTGTAAAAACAAACCGTAATTCTGCAAAACCGATCAAAAGGCTCAATCGGAAGCTTTATTTTTTTCCACGTAACATAGCATCTTAAATAAAAGGAAGGTCATGAAATTCGTTGTTCCGCTTTTTTTCAATATCATCATAAGATTTAACTATATTCCTGTTTTAGTGTTTTATTGTTTATTGATATTTAATAAATATTTAATACTAGATAATGTATGTAACATAGATTGTGGTCCGACTGATGGTATATCAAAAATGTGTCAAAATCGGTTAACGCTTAGAGGGTTGTAGTTGTTAGTATGGAAAGTCATCATCTCACAATAGTCTTAAAAGTGAAATTATACATACCTTTGCATGAAGAATGAAACTGTTCATAGCTTCTTGAGTGCTTGGCTTTATGGTTTTTTTTTGCCAGCTGTATCTTGACACTGTATTCTCACAGTTGGAACTATTTTGTATCCAATTGCCGCGCAATAACAGAAGTCTCTAACATCTGAAAAATAAAAATGGAATAAGTTATGATGCATATTCGTTGACTTAATTAGTTTAAGTTTTACTAAGAAGATAGCTGGTTATCAGAGATTTTTTTGCTAAACCTCCGAAACTATTTTTGCTATTATAAAAACACACTTTAAATATGCATAACAAATATAAATGGTTTTATTATCAAAACTCACTAATTTCACAAACCGAAACTTCCGAGTTCAGTTTTAGTGTGAAATTCGTGAAAGTTTTGATCGATACAAGTATATAATAACCAACCTTCACTTGGGTTTTCTTCAATCAATTTAATGTAGATAGAAGCAACTTTAATTGTTTTCAAAAGACTAAGCGCTTTCTCTAAAAATATGGGCCATTTTTTTACAGTCGGAGCTCTGATCCTTTAAACTTTGACTCGAAATCCAGTTCAACCTGAAAAAAAAAACGATTATATATATATATGTCACAGTCAAAACTGTTAACCAGTCAAAATTACTTTTGACCAGTCAAAACTATTATAACAAATTATTAGGTGGTTTCTGTTTTATTTCTCTACTAAATTATAATAACCTAAAGGTCCGTTAGGAAACTTATTAGGTTGTTAGGTTTTTTTTTTGACCCTTTATATAACCTTGTACGATAGCTAACATTTATTTCATTAGAATAAACGCGTTTTAGCGCAATAAGGGTTTTGACTGAAACCAGTCAAAAGTAGTTTTGACCGATTAAGAGTTTTGACTGTAACATATACATATATATATTTTTAAATATTTCTCACAAGATTGAAACAAATATATGGGGTCAAGCTAATAAAAAGCATGTAAAAAGGGTCACAACTTACCAACTTATATCCGAAACTCAATTTATAAGAGGGCCAATCGTTTACTATGTCATGTAAGTTTGCATATTTTTCGGATTGTAGTTCCTTCAGGCGCAATGTGGTTGTTTTCCTCCAATTTTCGATTACTTCAGGCACTGGCTCCTTGTTGTATTTCAGCCAAACTTTTAACTCTTCAAATTCTTCATTAGATACTGGTAAACAATAGATCAAGTTTAGTCGAGCTTCAGCCTAATTAGATATAACTATTGAAAATTAAATGTATACCACTTTGATTTTCAACTGCTGCAGCTGTGTCAGCCGTAACATCGTTGGTGCTTGTGTGGACTCTCCTTTCATTTATTATTACCCCACTCTTCCGCAGCAAACGTTTGTGATTGTTATATTTATCAGGCAGTTTTCCCCTTGCTGGAATATATTTATTTTTTCCAAACTTTTGGCTCGGAATGTAGTATGTCTCCTATGGAAATCAAAACAAATTATAAAGAACTAAGCATGAAAATCAAGGAAATCAAAATAACCATTAAGTGTATTTGTCATAAATATCAACTTAACAACATGGATTTGAAAGTTTTTAGGGTTCCGTACCCAAAGGATAAAACGGGATCCTATTACTAAGACTGCAGTCCGTCCGTCCGTCTGTTACCATCCTGTATCTCATGAACCGTGATAGTTAGACAGTTTTTTTTTACCACCGCCCCCCCTCTATCTCCGAAACTACTGTGCATAAAATTTGAAAAAAAAGCACTACACTACATGCCTTACACTACAGGGAGTAAATAAGTGATCATAATTAACTAACTACCGTAACTACATAGGTATCTCATTTCATTACAATTTAAAAACTGAATTTGCATTTCAATACCTTCACTTCAGTTGGGACTAACGAAACAATTTGGGCGGAAATATCTTGAAATTGTTGTTTTTTCATTTCGCCATATTTTTTCACATGGTATTCTACTACTGATTTAACCAAGTAGTTGCGTGCCGCAGTGTCTAATTTACCATTTTTTTTTAAAGAAGCAAGACACATTTCTCCAGTATTATTGCTTTTTAAAATAATCGTTAAATCATCATTCTAAACAAAGAGAAAATACCATACATTAACGCCAACCCTTATAGCTTCTTCCCAGTTAACAAATGAGAGCCCAAATTCACAGGTAGTGGTCGGGAAATGAAATGCACTAAATTTCATTAATCTAGCTTTCATACTTTGATTGATTCCTGAAATACCCGATTTTGTCACTGGCTCACTCAAAATATAAAGGCAAAACTTACAGAAGATTTCTCTCTCCTCGTGGTCGGCAACTCTCCACTGCTTGTGCTGGCCGTGGAACTGGGCACAGAAAAATCGCTAGCAATGCTTAGAGTTTCATCAGATTCTGTCGCCTGTAACAAGCAATTATCGACGATATTAACGACTTAGAGCCATAGGTAAAGTAAAAATAAGGTTTGAATTTGCTGGTACGAGTTGTTCCGAAAACGGTACGCGCGGGCCAGTGAGGGAGCCGTGACACCAAAAAGTTTTGAAAAAAATAATATGAACACTTACCTGAATAATATTTTGGAGATTTTTCAGTCCTCGCTTGAATAATATTCTTTCCTTTAAACTCGGAATTAATTCTTTCAGTTCCGTTTCTTGTATATCGTCAAGCAATTTGAATGAAATCTGATTTACTAAAAAAACAAGAGATAAACTTAATTGAATAATCTGTAAAATTTACTAAAGTTCGTTTTGTAAATCTATCAAAGTAAAATATTAATTAGATAGGTACCTAACCACTATTTCTAGCTCAATATCTAGGGCCTATGGTATAGGCCTAATAATTCCTTTACTCTGACCCATTAGCGGCAAAACCGGAACACAAATAAATGTAGAATTAATTAGTCACATTATAGTACTCGATAACTTTTTTTCTTTGTAGTGATTAGCTATTTACAAAAAAGCACGTGGATTATCGGGCCTTGACAATGAGGGGCTATGGCTATTATTATCCGTTTCAAGTTGAATTCTGCATTAGCCATCCACTCAATCGTTAGTTCACTGCACAATAAGCTATCAATATTACACATTGAACAACCAAAATTAGTTTAATGAACAATACAATATATTATTAACAATACCGTAAAATGGGGTGAATAGGCACAAATTTCAACTTCCACATTGATTTTCTCAGATATTTTGTATGCAAGCTTATATTAAAGGATTGTGAAATTGCGAGTCGCGTTGTATTTGGCCAAATACTAATGCTTAAAATTTGCGAAAACATTTCAATAATTTGTAAAATAGAAAAAAGAAGGCTATTTCTATTTACCTTGAAACTGGGGTCAAAAGATACGAGAGAGGGGTGAATAGAAAAATAACAAATACAAGACCAAAGCCCATGAGTATAGAAAATATCAAAATTTAACAATTTATTTGAAAATCGCATTAACACTTTACATTTATTTAATGAGTCCTCGATTAACAACCCTGAAAATTATGTTTCTATAGACCCCATTATCGTTTTTATTAACCCCTCACTCGTATCTAATCACCCCTTTCTTCGTGTCTATTGACCCTAAAGGCGTTTCCATTAACCCCCTACGCGTATCTATTCACCTCGAGTACTGGCAAAAAGCACAAGTGTCCTTATTTTACTAGAAATACGAATAAAATCATTAAATAGGTATTTATACTTTGTGTCCCTAAGAGATGATAAACTTTACTATCCAATTATATAAATTTTGAAGGAGATAAAACTGAAGAACGGTATGTTTGATAAAAGTTTTAGACAGCCTTAAATCACTAGCACACGCAGAGGTCACTGTAACCGCTTTTTTCTTTATGTCAATAAACTTGACGTTAATTTGGGGGTATCCAGTATAATGGGAAAATATTGCCGTTTAATAAATCGTAGAACTATATCAACGATAGTCGACTAAAGACAAATTAGAGACCAAAATAATTAACTCCCAGATTTGTTTCCATTCACCCCGCGATTTCTATTCACCCCATTTTACGGTATAGGTATATAATATCGATCAAAATAGGCACTCACCTTCAAAGTTTGTTATAGTGTCTTCAGATAGTCCCCATTCTGTTAAATATTCGGCGACCCCCAAGTTTAAGTCTTCTTCTTCCATTGCGAGGGAAGCGACTTTAGCGACTACTCACTAGCCCGGCGGCCTAAAATTAATAAATGAACGCAACGCAGACGCTGAGACGCTCGCCAAGTCACCACGCGCACGCGCGCTCTAGTCTGAGCAAGTGCGCAGCCGCGGTGGCGGCGACGCGAGGGCTAGGGTTGCCAACCGTACTTTATTATAAAGTGAAAATAATTTCATTAGAGATGACGTTTTTGACGATAATGCTAGCACTAGCAGTAGTAGCAGTGGTAATAGGAAAAGAAAACGAATGCAAAACTATAAGCCGCTGTGGGAAGCGGAATACCCCTGGATCAAAAGTGCTGGATAGCTTAAACAATGAAATAATCTTTATAAATGAAATTAGGGAGAAAATCTATAGTATGTAGTACTATTAAAGATTCTTGTGCAGTGAAGGAATGGTAATCCATTTTTAGGGTTCCGTACCTCAATCGGAAAAAACGGCACCCTTTATCTCGAGAACGCTAGTATCGAGTTCAAATTATACTCAAGTCTACGGTCCCTTGAAGCTGTGAAAAAAATCATACTTCTACGTTAATGTAAAAAAGCCGTTTATGTCGCAAAACACATACATTTCGACATTCTCGAGGGAATCAAAATGATAGACCCGTTGACCTAGAAATATGAAATTTGGCAAGTAATATCGTCACATACTACAAGTACTTAGAAAAATCTGAAAACTATACATTAGTAATTACATCATAATAAATTTAGTCCTTTTTAAACATTATATTTGGAGAACTCAGTTGCGTTAAGCACCTCGTTTTTATGCGGCGTCATACATTTAAGATGGAATAAGTGAAAGTTTGTACGGGGAACCCTAGGTGCGCGAGTCAGACTCGCACTTGGCCGGTTTTTTTTCCGAGGAAATACTTTTCCAAACATACTTAAAATGGTGTCACGATTACTGTGCGTTCCCGCCACTTCAGAATTTACAGAAAAGGTGTTTTCTGTATTTAATACGAAGTGGCGTGACGACAGAACTAAAGCTTCTATTAAGCTTGAAGTGGACTGTATTTGGTTGTTCGTTGGAAGAATGAAAATACTGTCGTGATTCGTATCTTCAATTTTATTCCGTATTGTTATTACAACTGTATTTTGTTACAATTGTAGAGCTGAAGACTGACTGTGTCCGACTGTCCCTCAGCCTCCAAACGGTCCGTTATTTATACAAGAACCGCTAGGCGCGAACAATGGCGCCCCTCTCTCTCAATGGCGCTCGGGTATGGCGTCATAGAAATGCCGTAATCATCAATATTATCTTACTTAAATCTACACAAATTATACATTTCCTTAATCTACATACTTAATTCTACCTAGGAAACATATAAAGCTGTAAAAAGGTCAACACAAAAATCTTATCTAACCTAGATTCCTCCCTACTTATGAGCTATCAAAACATGCATAATCTTACCTAATTATCTACGTTTTCTCTAGTTCTTATATGTATTACAGTAGTTCTCATATGTTTTGTACTCATACTTTAGAACTCACATGGAACCTACATCAATTATATTTTAACATTCACGTGTTATTTTTAGTACCACGAAAAGAGAAATTTACAGATAATAACTAACTAACGGGATATCATATTTTCTCACGCCGACCCCGGCTTAATGTGTTTTGGGATAACAGCAATAGTCCATTCAATGTTTTATTAAGGCGGCGTACGGGTCTGCAGACAATAAGCATTTATAGTTATTTATTTTTCAAAGCGGTAAACCTTTGACAAACAAGGCGTTCACCGTTACGGAGCCATTAAACATGGATTGTTTCTTTATTTTTACAAAATGCCGACAACGGTCAGGGTTATTGCTTCATTCAAAGATTCGTTAAAAAGACCCAAACACATGTTCGCCATAAACACCGTTATAGGTCTACGTGGGAAGCCCTTATGCTAAAAAATCACCACGCAACGTACAAAGCCATGCGTCCGTTACAGTTCTCCCCCCGGCGCAGCTCGCGTAGCCTCCTTTGTTGACACGACGACGAGCTTGCTCACGGGGCGTCGGAAGGTGCCAGTCCTGGTGCGCACCTCGACGACTCTGATGCCGCCATCCGGTCCGCGATGCGTGCGCTCGACGATTCCCATCGGCCATGTGTTCCGTGGCAGCGTGTTGTCGACCACGAGGACCACGTCACCGGCTTGAATGGGTCGCACGTCGTTCCGTGGCTCGCCGCGAGGTACCAACGTGGGCAGGTACTCGCGTAGCCATCGTCGCCAGAAGTGGTCAGCGAGCGCCTGACTAGCTCGCCATGTCCTCCGGTCGTCCTCTTCGCAGGGTCCTGTCGTCGGCAGCCCCTTAGACGACCCCAACAAGAAGTGGTTGGGTGTTAGGGCCTCGGGGTCGCTGGGATCCACACTGACGTGTGTCAGCGGTCGCGCATTGATCGAGAACTCAGCCTCAGTGAGCAGAGTCCTCAGTACTTCTTCCGCCGGCGCCTTCTCTCGCAGGGTCACGCTGAGCGCCGTCTTCACGGAGCGCACCATACGTTCCCACGCGCCACCTTGGTTGGGCGCGCCGGGAGGGATGAAGCGCCACTCCAAGCGATGCAGTAGCCCCTCATCTCGCAGGGCAAGCATCCACTCGGCGTAGGCGTGGCGTAGCTCCTGGTCGGCCCCGCGAAAGTTAGTCGCGTTGTCGGAGTACATCACTCTCGGCCAGCCTCTGCGCGCGGCCATTCGTCTCAGCGCCATGATTGCTGAGTCGGTGGAGAGTGAAGCGACAAGCTCGATGTGCACGGCGCGGGAGGTGAGGCACGTAAAGAGTGCGCCCCACCTCTTCTCTCGGCGGCGTCCTACCTTGACCATTATTGGCCCAAAATAGTCCACCCCACAGTTGGTGAACGGGCGGTGAAAAGGGTCAAGGCGGGCGTGTGGCAGGTCTCCTGTAGCTGGGGTTTGCGGCCTCGCCCGCCTCGTTTTGCAGAAGGCGCAGCTCCTCTCGACAGCGCGTACCGTGGGTCGCAAGTGAATGACCCAGTACCGCTGTCGCAGGTCGTTCGTCACACGCTCCCTATTGGCGTGGCCTGCAGCGCAGTGCTCCCGCAGCACGAGGAGCTTAGTCAGCTGATGACGGCCGTCGAGTATAATAGGCCGCTTCATCTCGGTCGGGGCGGGAGAGGCCTCGATCCGGCCCCTCACTCTTAGGACGCCGTTTTCCAGCACTGGATCCAGCCTGTACAATCGACTCGCCCTCGTGAGCGGGCGAGCAGACTGGATCTTCTTCATATCTTCCCCGAAGCTGTCCTCTTGTGCTTGTTTGATTAGTTCAGCCTCGGCGCGCTGGATATGATGATACTCCATCCTTGTTGCTCTTCGTCTGCAGATATCAGTGAAAGCGATCGCTCGAGCGACGGCTCTCACCAATACCTCATACTTTGAGAAGCGGGCCGGGTTCGGTAGCCAGTTATCTCGCTCCGTTTCTTCTCTCGTGTGAAGGACCTCCTCGTCCTCCTTGTCATCCGTCGACGTCGTGGGCCACTGCTCTTCTGGCAGGAGCAAGAAGTCCGGTCCTTGAAACCATCTATCCGTGGCGCAGATGGGCGTGTCGATGAGCCGAGTGGCGTCGTCCGCTACGTTGCTTGCAGTAGGCAGCCAACGCCACTCTTCTTTCTGGGTCAACTCTGCGATCTCTCCCAGCCGATGCGCAACGAATGGCGTGTAGCGTCGCACGTCGTGATGGATCCAGTGCACCACGGTAGATGAATCGGTCCAGTAGGTCGTCTGGCCGATGATGACTCGGTGCTCCCTTCTTATCGTCTCAGCGAGTCTTGCTCCAATCACTGCGGCTTGTAGCTCCAGGCGCGGTATAGTTTGCGCCCGACGAGGCGCCACCTTAGCTTTGGCGGCCACCAACACGACGTTCAGGCTCCCATCGACGTTTCTTATTCGCCAATAGGCCACAGCTGCGTAGGCTTGCTCGCTGGCGTCGCACAGTATGTGTAAGTCGACGCGTTCATACTTTTGCGTCACGTAACAGCGCGGTAGTCGCAGCTGAGCGAGTTCAGTCAGGCGAGCGAGCCAGGAGGCGAAGAGCTCGTTCTCTTCCTCGGGGATTTGCTCGTCCCACGTCGTCTGAAGGCGCCACAAGCTCTGCAGTATGATCTTCGATCGTATTGTGTAGTGGCTCAGCAACCCAAGCGGGTCGTATATGGACATCACGGCGCTGAGGGCTTCACGCTTAGTCGGGGCGCGCGTTCTCGCTCGTACTTCAGCCGGGACTCGGTTCATAGATGTGTTGAACCCCAGCTCATCGCGCTCCGCGTCCCAATGCAGCCCCAGAATCTTGCTCTCAGGCTGCTCACCCCCCAATTGTGTAGGAGAGGTGGCGTGCAGCTCGGTGGGCACGTCGCGTAGCACCGTCTTGTTGCTGGAGCTCCAACCTCGCAGCGTGAACCCTGCGTGCGCGTGCACTGCTCTGGTTTCCTCTACTGCCTTCCGTGCTTCTTCAGCGTCTTCATAGCTGGCCACCAAATCGTCCATGTAATGACTTCCTTTGATGGCCTCCAGCGCCCGCGGGTACTCCTGCCCATGTACGTCTGCGTTGTGGTTGCGAACGTAATGGGCCATGTACGGGGAGCTCGCGGCGCCGAATAGCATACTGGTCATCTTGTATTTCCTCGGCGGCTCTTGTCGGTCGTCACCTCTCCACAGGAACTGTTGCGCTGGTTGGTCCTCCGGCCTTATCCTGATTCTCAGGAACATCTCCTGCACGTCTGATGTAATCGCTACCACCTTCTCTCGGAACCTAAATAGGATTCCTGGCAGCGACAGCAGTAGGTCGGGTCCCTCCAACAGTTCGTCGTTTAGGCAGACGCCGTTGCTCTTCGCTGCTGCGTCGAACACTAGCCTATGTTTGCCGGGCTTGTTCGGGTTCTGCCCGGCGAAATGTGGCAGATACCAACAGATGGCACTCGCTCGCTCCGACCCGTCGCATGGCGTCGCGTACCCTTTGTCCAATAGGTTGTTAACCTGCTTGGAGTACTCAGCCGCGAACTGTGGGTTGGCGTCCATCTTCTGCTCGATCTTCTTCAGCCGGCGGAACGCTTGATTGTAGCTAGGCGGCATAGTGACCTCGTCTCGTCGCCATGGCAGCCCAACCTCGTACCCGGTGTCAATCTTCCTGATTGTCCTTCCGACTATGTCGATGGCCCGTTGATCGCTCGCCTTGACTCTCGGCCTTCCTTGTATGCCGAGCGCGTCGATCCTGAAGTGGGCTTCGACTAAGTCGTGGAGTTCCTGGCTGCATGCACCCGTAGTTCGGTTGGGCTCGTATACATGCAGCACGTTCCCTTCTTTGATGATGGTCTTGCGTGGTGCGGTTCCGTGCACCACCCATCCGAGTTGCGTTCTTGATGCTGCCGGTTGGTTAGGGCCGCCGATTCGGAGCTCGCGGGACACGATGCACTCCCAGTGGTCTGTACCCACTAGAAGCCCGGGGCGCGCCAGTTCGTAGCACACCTCTTCTGGGGTCAGGTCCCTCAGGTGCTCGTAATCCAGCAGCGTGTCGGGAATGGACTGTTGGTGAAGCCGGAGATCCTTCATGGTCCTCGCTCTGACCCTGTAGCTTTCGTCACTCTTCAGTCCCTTCACGTTGATATTCACTACTTGGCTGCCCATATCTCGCTGCGACATGTTGACCCCGCTCAGGTGGAGCGGCCGTGATGGCCCTTCTGCCCCGACGCTCGCCGCCAGTGCTTCGTCCACTAGGGTGATCGTGGCCCCTTCGTCTAGGAGTGCGTAGGTCTTGACCTCCCCCCGTGGTCCGGACACGATGACAGGGCACATCTTGAGCAAGACTGCCCGTGGCCCGGTAGCGGGTTGGGTAGCCACAGACAGGACCGCTTCCTCCTTCCGTGGTTCAGCCTTCCCCATGTCTTCCGTCTGCGCTTCGCGTACCGCTTGATGGAGCGTCGCGTGATGCGGGCGGCGACATTGATCCACGCCGCACAGCTGCGCCTTGCAACTTATGCGCCTGTGTTGCTTCTGGGCGCATTTGAAGCAAATCTTATTAGATTTAAGAAAGCTCCATCGCTGCTCTACCGTTAGCGCCTTGTACTGCGGACACCGCGTCAACAGGTGGGCTTGCTCGCACTTAGGGCACTTGTCCTTTTCTTCTTCCCTTCCCTCGGTCGTAGTGAACACGCTCGCCTTCTTCTTGAGTGTCACGATGGGTCGAGTTTCCTTTCTCGGTGCGGCGGCGCTTGTAGACGGAGCGTACGTATATCGTAACGCTCGGTCCGCCTCTCGCATTAGAAACCGTGACAGCACGACGATTTCCGGATCCGTTGTCCCTTCTTGATCGTAGGCGTAGTCACACCAGCGGGATCGGAGATGCGGGCTGAGCTTGTCCAGTACTTCCCGGGTCATAAAAGGGTTGAACAAGTAACCTCTTCGATCGATTGTTTGCAGTACGCAAATTATGTTCTGTAGCTTGACAGCGAAACTGTTGAGTTCTGTGGCCGATGTACTAGGTTTTGGAAGCTTCTTGAGGTCATCCAGTGCCCGGTCGATGATGACTTCCGGTCGACCGAAGCACTGCTCAAGAGTCTTCATAATGACGCCTGGATCAGTGGCCGTATGTAGAAGGGCGGCCACGGCGTCTCTTGCTTCTCCTTTGAGGCAGCTTCTCAGCCTTTGTACGTTCTCGGCTGCTGTAACCTGGTACATATCTGTCGAATCTCGTACAGCCGCCTTGAATGGCAGCCACTCGTTGGCCGCTCCGGAGAATGTAGGTAGCTCCGTGTGCCTAGGCCTAGGTCGGGCCATTTTTTCTAGTGTTGCTGCCAAGTGCTCAATGCTGTCCTTTGCTCTTATGGGGGTCGGCGATCTCGTTCTAGACACGAAGCGTATCTGTTTGGATTCTCTTGGTCCCTCCTCCCCCCGTGAGTTGAGGGGGTTCGTCCTCAGCCATTCATCCACCATTTGATGAGGCTCTTCGCGTGGACGAGAGGGCTCTTGTTCCTCTTGTACGCTTTCTTCATCGTTGATCGCTGACACCTCCACTGCTAGTCTCTTCTTGACTAGCTCTTCTTCCAGTGCCAGTTGCTGGGTCCGGATGGCTGCTAGCTTCTCTGCAGCCTCCAGTTCCGCTATCCGTAGCCTTGTTGTGACGCTTGTCGTCGACCGTTGCGACCTCATTGTCCTGGTCGGTGACGTCATTCGCTGTCGGATCGCGGTGTTTGTCGTCTGTGCACTGGAAGGCCCCGCTGCGCTGTTGTGTGCCATTCTCGGAAATGGTGATGCTGGTGGGTCCGGTGAGAGTCTTCTTCTTCGCTCCCGTTCGATCAGCTCCGCTTCCTGGCGGCGCGCCTCCTCTTCTTGGACGCGTCGCGCTTCCTGTTCTTGGATGCGTAGCTGTTCTTCTATCTCGGTTGCGTCTCCCTGGCTCCTTGTGAACACCATCTTGAGCAAGGCGGGTTAGTACCTCTTCGGTTCGGTACTTCAGGTGAAACCGGTCGGCTCGGTTCGGTAAGCCGGTCGGGTTCAGTTGTGTTGAAGCCGGTCAGGTTCAAGACCGGTTAGGTTCGAAACCGGTCCTGTTCCGTACAGCTTTGTTCTTACCGCAGATCTTCTTACTTCGTCTGCGGCTCGGTGACAGCCGGGTTCCTTTCTTCGCTCTTGCCGCAGATCTTCGTACTTCGTCTGCAGCTCAGTGGTTCTGGTTGCAGCGTCTTCTTCGTTCTTGTATCCGCTGCTTGATGGACCAGACTGTAGTGGGCCTGGTTGCCGCTGGTTCTTGGTTCTTTATCCGGGCTCGTAGGACCAGACTGAAGTGGACTGTATTTGGTTGTTCGTTGGAAGAATGAAAATACTGTCGTGATTCGTATCTTCAATTTTATTCCGTATTGTTATTACAACTGTATTTTGTTACAATTGTAGAGCTGAAGACTGACTGTGTCCGACTGTCCCTCAGCCTCCAAACGGTCCGTTATTTATACAAGAACCGCTAGGCGCGAACAATGGCGCCCCTCTCTCTCAATGGCGCTCGGGTATGGCGTCATAGAAATGCCGTAATCATCAATATTATCTTACTTAAATCTACACAAATTATACATTTCCTTAATCTACATACTTAATTCTACCTAGGAAACATATAAAGCTGTAAAAAGGTCAACACAAAAATCTTATCTAACCTAGATTCCTCCCTACTTATGAGCTATCAAAACATGCATAATCTTACCTAATTATCTACGTTTTCTCTAGTTCTTATATGTATTACAGTAGTTCTCATATGTTTTGTACTCATACTTTAGAACTCACATGGAACCTACATCAATTATATTTTAACATTCACGTGTTATTTTTAGTACCACGAAAAGAGAAATTTACAGATAATAACTAACTAACGGGATATCATATTTTCTCACGCCGACCCCGGCTTAATGTGTTTTGGGATAACAGCAATAGTCCATTCAATGTTTTATTAAGGCGGCGTACGGGTCTGCAGACAATAAGCATTTATAGTTATTTATTTTTCAAAGCGGTAAACCTTTGACAAACAAGGCGTTCACCGTTACGGAGCCATTAAACATGGATTGTTTCTTTATTTTTACAAAATGCCGACAACGGTCAGGGTTATTGCTTCATTCAAAGATTCGTTAAAAAGACCCAAACACATGTTCGCCATAAACACCGTTATAGGTCTACGTGGGAAGCCCTTATGCTAAAAAATCACCACGCAACGTACAAAGCCATGCGTCCGTTACAAAGCTTATACGCAATTATTTAAATTTTTGCGTTCCGCGTACCATGTTTAGATGCCATAAATATATTTAAAGCAGATACGAAATTGTTATTAGCTGAAAAATAAAACATAAATTTGTATAAAACAAATATAGTACATTGTTTAACGAATTTTTCATCATATTTGCGAGGAAATAAATAACTACAAAAACTACAACCGCACCAATCAAGAATTTTCGAAATTAACAACTTCACTTCCAGATCAGAATATTTTATCCGTCAAAGAAAAAGGTGGCAACCCTACGGCAGAGGTCGTAAACAAAGGTGACAGAAGTACAGGACGAGTAGGTAGGATGGAAATGGAACTACCTATATTGCGTATGGTTTTGTAAATTCTACGATACTGTTTAGTAATTTTAACATTTTTTAACCACAGCGACAAGTACCTAGGTTACTTATAGATACTGTTTAATGTTTCGTATTAATATGGTTGTTGGAGAAAATAATATGACTTTGTGCGGCGTGAAAGGTGAAAGTTGTAATAACCAAAGCAAGATATAATGTTATTAGGTACAAGCATTTTATTAATTTAATTTGCAATGTACCTATATATGTACCTATGTATGTTTCTTCGGGTGGAATCTTGCAACGCAATTTTGAAGTAGGTAGATATCCTCAACCGATTGAGCTGAAATTTGGCAATAAAATAATATGGTTGGTACCATGAGGCTGGTCTGATGATGGAGCCGGAAGTTGGCCTTAGGAACTCTGTAATAAATAAAACAATCGTACCGAATTTGGGCTCTTCAGAATCTCTTGGTGAGCAATTGCTGGATGTTTAAAGAAAAGTACCTACAGTTGGCTATAAAAGCTTGTCACAAAAATATTTTTTTTGACAGAAACTTAATCACCGACAAGTAAAGACAAAACGATTCATTAATCACTACATAGTTCATTAAAACAAAATCACTGCCCGTTGTCTATGTAGGTAATTAGGTAGGTACCTGCTTAGATCTTTAAAAAAACGCAACGGATTTTGATGTGGTTTTTAGGGTTCTGTACCCAATGGGTAAAAACGGGACCCTATTACAAAGATCCGCGATCCGTCTGTCTGTCTGTCTGTCTTTCCATCTGTTACCAGGCTACAGCCTGTCTAGAACTGTCTAGCTATCACCGTTCATGAGGTGTACCTCATGAACGGTTATAGCTAGACAGTTGAAATTTTCACAGATGATGTATTTCTGTTGCCGCTATAACAACAAATACTAAAAACAGAATAAAATAAATATTTAAGTGGGGCTCCCATACAACAAACGTGATTTTTTTGCCGTTTTTTGCTATAATGGTACGGAACCCTTCGTGCGCGAGTCCGGCTCGCACTTGGCCGGTTTTTTTTTTATAATAGATAAGTGATTCAAGATTAAGGTTTATATTTATCATAAATAGGTAGGTAGGTATGTAGTGTCAATTTGGACTCACAAATTACACTTCGAAAGTATAAAAAACCAGCTGATAGAAAGTGATCTCTTCCAGACAGCCTTTACCACAGAATAGAATAATTTATAGCGCCTTTACTTTACTACTTCTAATACCTACTACTAACTTTATTATTGTTAGGTACAGTTGAAATTCTTCGCTCGGTCGCATGTTTATAAACTTCTAATGGATTTTGAATCTTATAAAGTTAACAATAAACGTGCTATTCGAACGGTCTGTTTTGGTACAACTTAAGTACCTACCTACAGTACCTACATAACTACTTCATATATTAATGAACAAATGAAATGAGAGTGTGGTGGCCCCATAGAAATATAAAATACAGGTAAAGACGTCTTACAGGCTTGCAAAATTGCAAATATAAAGGTCAAATAGATCTTAAGTTATTGGGGGGTTAAAAGTGGACCGAAATGATTCACAAAACACAGTAACAATGATAAAATCAACCAAACTACCTATATTGATGTGATTTGTTTTAGTTAAATGTACAATACTAGTCAGTCGTTTAAACCATAAGTCTGATGATAGCGATTGCAGCGCCACTTTGCATCAGCAGTAGATTTTTAGGGTTCCGTCCTTGAAGGGTGTTGTCGGCGACGAGACACCATCTGTAAGCTAAAGTAGATTTAAATGACGAAATTTAGGTATTACCTACTTGTGCAAAAAACCTTAAGTACATAAGTAAAGTATATAAGAACTGTATATAAAGTGTTAGTTAAGTAGATCTATTAAGATTTCAATCAACAAGCAAGAATATCGAAACAAGTTGTAAGCAAATGACAAGTACTCAGTAATGAATGATTAATTCTTGTTAGATACTAATTAGAGAGTAGTAATTGTTTTGTTTTATGTCTAATTAGCATGTGCAAGAGCACGTACTCCTAATCTGAACGTTAAAAGTTGTAAAACATAGTTTTTTGACGAAGTGATAAGAGATATCATACACGCGGATAATTACGCGAGGAATTTGAAAACATGATTTTTTGTTTATGAAGATATTTGTGTAAGGTGGGTGTCAAATGAAAGGTCTTGCTCTAAAACTAATTAATCTGCTTGTTTCATGAGAATCGGTCTATGCGTTTGCAAGATATTCGCATTTCTTTGAAATCAAAATGTAAACAAACCAAATATTTTTATGTTTTTGTTCTAGAAACTTTTTTGCTATTGTAAAATGTGTTAATATTATTGTTTTAAAAGTAGTACGTGGTCAAAACCTATCTTTTAAATATGTAGTAGTTTTGTTGAAATTTGAATAAATTACACAGCTCCAAAGATTTCGGCTAAGTGAAAATTAAAGTAAAAATGGTCTCAAAACGCGCGGGCGTCAATTTGGGAACAACGGGCCATTTATAAGACGGGCTACCGGCCCAGTGAAGTCAGTCGCAGACTCGCAGCTCAGCCACCGAAGAGGCAACAACTAGAAGAACAGCCGAAATCTGCGGAACGATTTTCAAGAAAATCCGCCTTTTATTTCTTTATCTGTCATAAACGTGGGTCCTTGGGTAGTCCTAGTACAACCCTACGCATTCAGGGGTGCGTGGTGACGTGTGCCACCAGCGGTGTCGCAAGGCTCAGGAAACGCACGTCAAACATAGGTGGGATACTTTCCCAGGGGGCGTGGGTACTTACAACACCCAGACACCAAACCGCCACCGCAACAGGTGTCAAACGGAACCATAATCATAAACAATTAATTATTTTCAAGTATACAATTTTACAGTGAGACCATTCTTAGCTAGTTGAAATTTTCACATAAGTACTAAGAACCGTTATGGCGGACAAATCGTTAAATAATAAAAAACCGGACAAGTGCGATTTAAACTCGCATGGAGAGGGTTCCGTCCGTATGACCCTATAATTAGAATTCATTCATTTACGTAACACGTCCGTCTTTGGGTCCCCGACTTACATAATTATGTGTACTTACCAAATTTCATCCCAATTGGTTCAGTGGTTTCGGAGGAAATTGGCTGTGACAGATGGATGGACAGGCAGACACACGAGTGATCCTATAAGGGTTCCGTTCTTTCCTTTTGAGGTACGGAACTCTAAAAATATAAATAATTAAAAAAATAAGGGGGGGTCTTCCTCTAGAGTAGATTATAGGGCATAATTCAACAAATAATAAAAACTAGTCAAGCGTAATACTTACTTATTTTTAAATAAACATGTGAAAATTATAAATTGTTGGTACGGAACCCTCGGTGCGCGAGTTTGACTCGCACTTAACCGAATATTTTTTATCAAATGAGTCTGCTACTCATTCATTACCAACTGTCCCGGTAAATATAGGTAACTATAAATTGCTTTGAAACTAACATAGTAACAATGATACAATCAACCGAATGGTTGTGACTTGTTCTACATAATGTACAATGTTCTTAGTTAATTTACACCATGAACTCTTGTAGGGACTATATTTTGACCTCAACCTTTTTAGTTTTGTAGGTTCAACTGCGAGGTCTTGTTACATTTATCATATTATGTTTATGATAAAATCAGCCAAACCAAATTGTTGAGATTTGTTTGGTAAAATGTACAATATTCTTTGTTAATTTACACCATGAACTCTGGTAGGGACTATATTATCACCTCAACCTTTTTTGTTTTGTAATTGCAACGAAGTTTGCGAGTTCTTGTTATATTTATCATATTTTTATGATATACTCGTAATCAACCAAACCAAATTTTTGAAAGGACGATTACCATTTTTGCCCTGATATATCACTATCAGTACATAGTATAAAACAAAGTCGCTTCCCTCTGTCCGTCCCTATTTATGCTTATATCTTTAAAACTCCGCAACTGATTATGATGCGGTTTTTTTAATAGATAGGGTGATTCAAGAGGAAGGTTTATACGTATAATAAAGGAGGGCAAAAGTTAGTATATAATATATGTCAGGGCAAAAATTAACGATTACAGTAAATTAAAAATGTAGGCATCCTTAATTATTGCCATTTTGATTTTTGGGATACATGTAAAACTAATTAAAGCTGGGGTTTATTATTCACAGATAAAACATAATTAACACGTTTCCGGTTTGCAATTAATAGTGAAAATTATTCAAACATATTTTTGGGGGACTAATAAGTTAGGTCAATCTCTTTACATAAAAATATGAAAGAACTAGGTTTGTATTTTGTTGACTATGTAAACGTCTATTCTGTGAACAAAAACGGCTAACCGCAGTCTACCTACAACATTAAAGTCTATGGGTTATCCAGGTGGCTCTCAACCCTTTGTCTAGAAATAATTCGCAAATTGTTTGGGCACATTATCGATCCAACCAGTACTGCCTCGAAAGAAAAATCTACTACTGCTATGTCTGAGGCATCCTTCCTTCTACTATTTGCATTTCACTGCTTAGAGGCATCAAATCGCCTTTCGTTTATCGAAAATGTTTTCTAAGAAAACTATTCTAATGGAACCAATTATTCATAAAGACGCCTACAAAAAAAGTAGCGGCAAAAACACTGTAACGTGTGAGATCTTATTAATGTAAATGGGGTCTTTTTTAATTAAACACATTACACACTATAAAGACATACAGCTTTCAATGAAATAAAAGAAAATAAAGCTCAATCTATAAATTAACTTTGTAGTCGGCAATTTTTGACAGGGCACGCGTTCATACTTCATACTAATTTGGTCATCGTCCTTTGTTTAATAAAACGTACAATATTCTTTGTTAATTTACACCGTAAACTCTGGTAGGGACTATATTTTGATCGCAACCTATGTAGTTTTGTAAGTTCACCCGCGAAGTCTTGTTATATTTATCATATTATAATGATAAAATCAACCAGACTAAATTGTTGACATTTGTTTGGTAAAATGTACAATACTCTTTGGTAATTTACACCGTAAACTCTGGTAGGGACTATATTTTGATCGCAACCTATGTAGTTTTGTAAGTTCAACCGCGAAGTCTTGTTATATTTATCATATTTTTATGATAAAATCAACCAGACTAAATTGTTGACATTTGTTTGGTAAAATGTACAATACTCTTTGTTAATATACACCGTAAACTCTGGTAGGTACTATATTTTGTTCGCAACTTATGTAGTTTTGTAAGTTCCACCGCGAGGTCTTGTTATATTTATCATATTTTTATGATAAAATCAACCAGACTAAATTGTTGACATTTGTTTGGTAAAATGTACAATACTCTTTGTTAATATACACCGTAAACTCTGGTAGGGACTATATTTTGATCGCAACCTATGTAGTTTTGTAAGTTCCACCGCGAGGTCTTGTTATATTTATCATATTTTTATGATAAAATCAATTAGACTAAATTGTTGAGATTTGTTTGGTAAAATGTACAATATTCTTTGTTAATATACACCGTAAACTCTGGTAGGGACTATATTTTGATAGCAACCTATGTAGTTTTGTAAGTTCCACCGCGAGGTCTTGTTATATTTATCATATTTTTATGATAAAATCAACCAGACTAAATTGTTGACATTTATTTGGTAAAATCTACAATACTCTTTGGTAATTTACACCGTAAACTCTGGTAGGGACTATATTTTGATCGCAACCTATGTAGTTTTGTAAGTTCAACCGCGAGGTCTTGTTATATTTATCATATTTTTATGATAAAATCAACCAGACTAAATTGTTGACATTTGTTTGGTAAAATGTACAATACTCTTTGTTAATATACACCGTAAACTCTGGTAGGGACTATATTTTGATCGCAACCTATGTAGTTTTGTAAGTTCCACCGCGAGGTCTTGTTATATTTATCATATTTTTTAAATAAAATCAACCAGACTAAATTGTTGAGATTTGTTTGGTAAAATGTACAATATTCTTTGTTGATTTACATCATAACTCTGGTACCAACTTCAACCTTTTTAGTTTTGTAAATTCAATAGCGAGGTTTTGTTATATTTATCGTAGTTTCCTTGTAATTCAGCCAACCTTTGCTAATTTGGTAAATCCAACAAACCTTTTTTTTCAGTGTGACGACGGACAGACGGACAGACAGACAGACGCAGATGGACAAACGAACAAACGGATATACCGACAGATGGACAGACCGACAGACGGACAGACAAAAGGACACGTGAGTGACAGCAAAAGGGCTCCGTTTGGACCCTTCGGCTACGGAACCCTAAAAACTAAAATCAGAAACTTAACGTAGGTAAGTTTTTTCAAACACTAGCTTCTGAACGAACCGTTGGGCTACAAATACCTAAACACACCATAATAATATTGTTGGGTAAAAATGTTAAAGTCAACAAAAAGCCGCGACTTTTTTGCATGATTAGAAATGTGCTGAAATTGTGTCAAACATTATGTATGTACCAAGTACCCACCTACATACGTCAGTAACAAGCTGTCTCGGGCTTTCTTTTTTTTTTATTTACATACATTTCACTTATTGAAATTCTCGTAACACCGATTCCAATAAAAGTTATAATAACATGTCACAATATCTGCTTCAAACACGCTAGACGGAGACGATTTTTCTACAATATGTAGGTAAATACTAGTTTCTGCCAGCTGTTTCGTCCGCGTGAAATTCGGAAATTAACATAAGGGAACCCTAAGATAGTCCGAGGTAGTCCCGAGATACAGATCATAATATCCTTTATCCCAATACAGGACATGGTCTACCCGTATGCTAAATTTCAAATCCGTTTAACCATTATGTGAAAGGTAACAAACAGAGTTACTCTCGCATTTGTTATTAGTATACATATTCACGAATATCAACCAAATTGTTACTCCGTTCGTATTGTGAATTTTCGACGGCATTCATGCGAAATGTACCTAATTGGCAATGTTTTAATAAAAGATATTTTGTTGTGTTTCGAAGAAAAATAATAAAATTGCTTAAACATAATTCTGTTTTGTGACTTGGGAATATAATTGTGTACTAAAATAACAAATAATAGGGTCTTTTTGTGATACAGAGAAAAATACTGCCTTACTTAGTCAACTTGTTGCGTGAGTTATTTGATAATTGCTGCTGTGTCGTCAACAGCTAATTTTGGATCTGAAAATAAAATATGAAACTTATCAGATATGGGATAGGCTGTATGGGACAATTATGTTTATACCATTCCCCCTTTAAAAAGCTTATTTTATTCACTGAAAACAGTGAATAAAAAGCATTTTTTTTAGAACACACCAATATATATTCGACGTCCATCTCAATGCTATACAACCTCCTTGCACTTAAAATACTCGATACAAACTCCTTGTGCAAAGAATATTCGTCTTTCAAACTTCTTCATCGATTTTTCAGTTTGTTAATATTTAGGATTTCAATAATGATTTTCATGATTTTGATTTTAGTCTGGGATATTTAGTGAATACTTATTTGTATTGTAATTCTAATACTAATTACATTGGTGTTTAATTAATTATAAGTATGTAACGTAACGGAGGTGGTCACTGGCCCCTGAAACACAGATGCTGTTACCTAGCTCAGCTTCAATTTACAAAAAATTTTGAAACCCTGAGTTTTAACATTTTTTGTAAATTTTGAAGGTAATAAAACATTTATTTATTATTATTCCTTGTGCTTATCGCTTAAATCTTTCTTTTTCTCGTAGTCATGGTATAAAATATAGTATGCAACTCTTGAATAAAACGGATTTATATCGAGGGCCATGAATCACTCACGTCGCTCAGGATTCTAACACTTGAATCACTCGCTATGCTCGTGATTCAATCATCATGAATCACTCCCTACGGTCGTGATTCAGTTGATAGAATCCTTCACTTGTTCGTGATTCATCTATGGCCCACGCTTTAAAACCGTCCTTTATTCACTAGTTGCATAATATACTATTTAATTTGTTTTGGATTCGTTTCTCTTTCTCTTCTACTTTTTCGTTTTGCATTGTTGTATTTATTCCTGAAACTATCTAGCATAGTGCGAAGCCATATTATTGATTATTTTGTAAGTAACTTGTTTGAGTTGCCAGATGCTCTCGAAAAGAGTCATTCAATCAGCGATAGTGTGGCGATAGTCAAAAAGTTAATAGTAAATTATGGTACAAGTGTGTTATGTTGGTGAATACCGCTGAGGCGCCATTGAGACCCGAGCCGTTATGTGAGGGTCTTAAGAGAGCCGAGGAAGGTAATCATCAATACACACGTGTATGATACGACGTTTTTCAACACACTTGTGAAGATAATAATACAAAAAAATCATTTTATTTATTAGATAAAAAATTTATTTAAAGAAACAATTAGTAAATGTGTAGTTAGTGAAATTATAATTAACTGTTTTTGGTAGCATAGCGGTTTCATCAGATAGATTATTTACTGAAATACTTTCATGTTCTATTGTTATTTGAGATGTTTTATTATTCGTGTAGATAGGTGAAATCCAATCATTGGATGTACTTGGTGTTTCGCCAGTAGGTCGCGCCTCAGAATCAAAGTCTAATTCTTTTTATGATTTTTGCAAATTTCACTCTTGTTTAGTATGGAATCTTTTACGTGTTATTCTGCTAAATTGCTAGATCGCTACCCACCATGACGCTTCAAAGTCATTATATCGGCTCCTGAATCAGATCAGATCTCATCTGATAGTGTAGCTCGGGTCTCGGATAAATTTGAAAGAGAGTTACCGCGGCTCTGGCACAAGCAACTGAAGGAACACGGGTTGGTTTTAGTCAGTAAAAGTCTGACACGCCCTTCCGCTTCACCCAGAGCGGGAGAAGTCATTGGATGAATTCCCACACAAAAAAAAAGGTAGCTCTCAGGATCTGCTAAACCTAAAAACTTAGCGATTTCTTTAGGCATAGAACTAAATTTGTTTATACCTATAGGCTGACAGGTACATTTACCATTCTGGTAATTTAGAAAGGAACGGTAATTGTTTGCTTTTGGTGAACGCAAACTTTCATACTTCTTAACAATTTCATAGATTGGATCGTGTATGGTGAATGACCTCGGTATTTTATTTTTTGTGTTAGGTATCTTCACTAAAAGCATCTGGCCATGGTCCTCTACGTCTTTTACAGTTATATTTGTTAATTCTTCTATCCTACGAGCACCACTTACACCAAATATTAAACCAACCTAGAAAAAAGAAACAATAATTAAGTTCAACACACGCGGCGTACCACAAGGAAGTGTGTTAGGTTCGGTCTTGTACCTACTATACACTTGCGATATGCCTGAATTAGAGCAAAACACGATTGGGACCATACAAATATAAAATATATCTATGATCGGGACCTTTGCTGATGATACAGCCATAATGGCTGTAGGAAACAGCTACATAGAAGCAGTAGAAAAGGTTCAAATGGCTGTTAATCAAGTTTATGACTGGACCAAAAAATGGAGGATTAAACTTAATGAATCCAAATCTGTTCACATAGATTTTACCAACAAAAAACATCAGTATTCTGCAGTTTATATTAATCATAAACAAGTTCCATACGAGAATACAGCCAAATATCTCGGTATGACCCTTGACGCAAAGTTACGCTGGAAAGAAGGAACGCCACGTCAAGAAGAAAAAAGAAGCACTCGACCTCCACTTTAAAAGAATGTATTGGCTGGTTGGAAGAAACTCCATGCTGTCTGAGCAAAATAAATAGTTGCGTATAGCAACAATTTCTGTGCGTATACAAACAAGTCCAGATGCCAGTTTTGACTTCAGATTATCCAGCTATGGGGCTGCACCAAACAGAACAATATATTAATTATACAACGATTCCAGAACAAAGTGCTAAGGGCAATTGTAAATGCACCTTGGTATATACGAAATGATGACCTCCATCGGGACCTAAAAGTTGAGTTCATCGAACAAGTGATCCAGAATTTTCCAGAAGCTCACGAAAAGAGACTTCATCAGCATGTGAACTTCGAGACAATCCAGCTTCTCGACCACACAAACATAGTGAGAAGAATAAAAAGAACAAAACCGTTCGAGTTAGTGTTTAGTGAATTTGAATAGTGTAACGCACAAAAGTGCTACCAAACAAACACAAGAACGAAATGTATTCGCCTTAATAGAGACAATAAGAAAAGTGCTATTGGAAACATTCTTAGTAAAGACAATGTAATAGTTTAGGTTATAATTCAATTAATTATTAGTCTATTTATAAGGCTAGATTGTAATAAGTTTAGGGTCCATCCTATTGAAGACCCTAGAAAAGGAGAAAAAAGAAAGATTCAACACACAACACAGGCTGAAGGCGCGTAGATATATAAAATTATTTTAACAAACCTTAGTAGCCATATATTGGTTAACTGGAGCAACCTTTCCCTATCCAGATAAAACCTTTGATTTTTTGTTTCTAAATCCATCGTATAGTCTCTTTAGATAAGTTGACAAATAAGAGTATGTTTTTACGAGCACCCAACGCGAAGAAAGAAAATTTGGTTCAAATAAATTGCACTAGATGGCGTGATAAGCTTCGTCCGTTATTGAATTTTGTGAAATATTAAGATTTACTAGAGACGATCATAAAAAATGTATTTTCTTGTTTAATTAACTCTCCCAAGCACAAAATTAACTTTCCACCTGTCTGACAGGAATCGGCATCTCAAAGTAAAAACTCCTAGTTTACCGCTGCTGCGTATCGCAGTTTCGCGGGTATAGACCTTGTCGAATCCAAGAGTCGCAGCGTTGCTCATGGGCCCAGCGTCGCCTCTTGGCTGTGATCCGAAGGCCAGGGGGGTGACCATAAGCTCTAAGAGCGGTATCAATTTGATATCGAGTAAGTGACAGATGTATACAAGTCAGATACATCTGTCCCTTATTCGATCTCAAATTGATACCGCTCTAAGAGCTTATGGTCACCCCCTGTATTCAACAATCCATTCCATCCATCCTCACAAATTTTCACGTTTATAATAGTAGTAGGATTTACTATCTTTGAAGTGATGATGTTTTTCTGCCAGAGAGAAAAACGCACACACGTTGAGTTTATGCTATGTTGTGGCAGTAGTTCTAGCGACCATTTAGAATCAGTCTCCGATACCTACATTAACAAAAGTTTGCTTGTGTAACTTGGTCATAGTCATTTTCGTAAGAGTAATTGATATTTAGAAGTATTGTATTTGTTGTTTTACGCGCGTCACCACATATCAAGATATCAGTATTTATTGTAATTTTAAACTATGTATGTAGTTTCACGTCAAACTCTGTCTCGTATTGGTTTCTCCAGTCTAGTCTAGTTGTTGATGAAAGTGCTTTGCCCTATTGAGCATTTTATCCATGTAACCCTACTACTAAACAAAGACATCGCAAAAAAACAAGACACACGTTCACACTCCCATCGCGGCGGGCTCCACATCAACAGCTCGTTTGTTTCCCTCTCAAACGTCCCCACCGACCTTCAAATATTTTTTTCACGTCAAGAACATTTATGTGGACATTAGCGATGTTGCTGATCTATGAGAACCATTCAAATGTACGGGAAACAACTCCATTGTGATCGCACCGGCTATAGATCATCTGCTAAGTGGCACATTGCAAGGTTGCCAGACTTTGAAGGTTGTAAGCCTAGTGTTAGACTTTCTAAATGATCGATCTTCTTTTTATGCGTTAGTATGTATTCACAAGAGGATGAAAAAGTATAGGGGTTGCCTTTCTTGCTAAAGATAAATTATACGTTGAAATAATTTATGAGCTTGTGGTACAAAGGCTCTTATGGATTTAGGTCTCCCTGTAGACAGAACTATTTTTAGAAGTTAATAGTGTGGTTTAGAATTTTCTTTTGGTGGTATTCATGCGTCGGCTTAGCACGTAAAATAGACATCTAAGAAGCAACACCAAAAAACATAATAGCGCCTTTGAGTAAGATACATCTGCAATTAGAGCGAGCGATGTGGAAAATTAGTAGCGCACTTCATTAAAATTTTGTCACAAAATCAGCGACAACCCTAGCAGAACGTTTTGGCCTCGGCTCAAGGCCATAGTCAAAATATCGAATAGTGCATCCGAAGTACGCTTGACTATAAATAAGACCCAATAATCGGGCCGACTGCTTTATAGGTATCGATAATGTAACGGATTGAGCGATTAATCGAGCGATTGCTTTCAGTAATTACTGAGCTTTAATATTAGTTCGTAAAATAAACATACACGTAATTTGAGTCATAAATGTGCCATGTAGGTAATATTAAGGTACGTATTTTTTTTTTTTTTACACCAATCGACGATTATCCTTGTATGCACTACGCAAGTGTACCCAAGGGCAATCCTCGATTGGTGCAGAACTATTGCAAAATAAGGAGAAAAAATGTAGTTTAGTGGTTCGATTGCTTAAAACTATAGGAGGAGTACTGGCCCCTGCCTAACAACTGTTGACCTACACGGCTATCAAATGGCAGGTGCTGACTTGATTACATTATTATGTTATATTATTTTCGATGTAAGGACGTGTTTGTTTTGTTCATTTACATCCTAGATGTAACAGATTATATTAAGGGTATTGTCGATTCAATTAATCAAAACCCGAAGTTAGTGTATACAATGGAGCTTTATAAAAAGGATAGATTTACTTAGCGGTAGTCTGAGAGGTTTGGCCGCAAAGCTCTACCACAACAGTGAAGAGACAGTCTATCACCGTTTTTGAAATGATTATACGCAAATCTGATATCACTAATAAAATTAATTGGATTTTGAGAACTTTTATTTTAGTAGGTACAAAACTCTTTTTCTATTGTTTTATTAAAGTTTATTATTTAAAAACTAAAGTTTACTTAAAATCAACCAAATTTAAGAATTGTGATTATTTTTTCTCAGAGATTGTATTAAGTAAAGTAATGAGTTTACCAGATTGTCCAATTTATTTGTTGACTACATAGGTCAACCTATCTCAAAAAATTACATTGTAGAAAATTGGGAACCTACCTGCGAGTAATATAACGTCTAAGAGACAGTATCTTCATGCTTCCCTTTTTTACAACGGAATCAAAGGGCAAGGTTGAAACTTTTCGGTAGTTCCCAAAAACCCCGATTAAGAATGACTTGAAAAGACCTAACTCTTTTGATTTTTTTGTACTTAGTAAACAATAATGAAATCTTCATATGCCCGAAAATCATTCCTCACCCTTATTCTAATACCTAATTTTCGCAAAAAAGACTGACATTTCCTAGAAGTAACCCTGACCAAAGTACAATGGCTGGAACTTTCCTCTAGTGAAAAAATCATACAAAATCTCCTATTCAAACACTAGCTAGTGTCCCGACCTAGCCTCGTCTCATTCATTGTAGTAACGATGTTGACGGTCGCGTTGTGATCGCACGGTAATCGCGTCGAGATCGTGTCGTGATCGTGTCGTCACATGTCGCCCTGATTATTGTTTGCGCATAAAATCTTATGAGCAAGATAAGTGGTTATATTTGCCGACCCTCATTTGTTTGCGCAGTTCGGATATCGAAGGGATGATACTATGTATTTTGGGTGAGTTATCATGGGATTCTGACCCTTGCTCCTCTTATTGCTTAATCGAGCTTGTTGGTAAGAGAGGCGTATTTCTATTGGTTTCGAAAGCAGTTTCCATGCAACACTTTTTATCTTAACTATAAACCTTTATTAAAAGAAAAGTTTTAACGAATAACGTCAGTACCGTGGAACTATAAATTTACCCCGTTTTCTCAATTAGTAGTTGAGAACCAAATATTTGGCATTCAGAAACCGACCCTTGACTTCAAAGTTTATTTACTTACTTAAGACTATAAGCAATGTTTATTAGAAAGGAGGTTGCTTTGTTGCTAAAATCACTTTCCACAAACCAACATTGAATCATTCCATTTGGATTTTACACTCGGCCACTGTAGCTGTAAGCTTGTCACCACGCTGTCGTCCGCACATAGGTAGGTCCTAATGCTATAAAAGCATGTCCCACTCTGTTTACCCACGTGTGCCACACATAATTCACTTACCTTTCAAAAGCTCACGCAAAAAATACTCCCGTCCATTCCATTGGGCTTGTGAAGGGTGCAAAAATAGAACACAAAAATAACCTTTTAAAATAAAAGCTATATTTCTGCAAATTGTCATGGGTTCACAATTTATCGCCAGTTCTCCCGCTGTGACAAATGAACGTCTCCTACCAAACTGTTTAGTAATCAATTAATAACTCTGAACATTGCGTTTTCGTCACTTCCCTCTCTGCCTACCCCCCGCAGTCATGACGTATGGCTGCTAGATCATCGTTTGTATCTGTCGGGAGCAGCCACCTTCACAGCTGATATCATTAATTTAGCCAGAGTTGATGTGATGGTTTTTGTTCAGTCTTGTATTTGGGCTTACTTTGTGGCAACAGGATATGAATTAACGAACAAAACTAACAGTGGCAAGAAACACAATTACGGAAATGTTACAGTAAAGTAAGTTTAACCAGTAAGGGCAGCCCATGTTGAGCTAAACTTACTTCAATGTAGGCATTTTTGAGTTGTATTTAATGAGCTGCGACTGTTACTAGCCTAGAGTCTTGAACAAGACTATACAGGTTGTGTCAGGGTCCAGGGTGTAATGGAAATGGGAAGTCATATTCTAACAGGTAAAATAAAATAAAAACCCTTTCAATTTTTTATTGCAAGCTACATAATTTATAAAATATGATTACCTATTTCCGTTACACCTGTAGAAACAGAGAACCTTCCTGGGCCGTCAGAAACGCTGGTTGCGTTTCTGACGGCCCAGGAAGGTTCTCTCTTTTGCTGACCGACTAATCCACCACGAGTGTTAGGAAGTATATAACTTATTGCGATGTTGACCAAGCCATGGTGTATTAACCATCTTCAGGCACTAGTAATAACAGCCTGGAGATAAGGTGGCAGACAAACCATTCAAACTATAAACTGCACATCATATTTGGCCAGCATTTGAACTTTTATTATTCTAGCATTTTATTCATATGAGATAAAGAGAAATGTACCAATAAAACCGCAGTTTTTCCGTTTCATTATTGGCAGAGTGCCAGCTAGCCAAAAATACTGCTTTGCCACAAATCAAAGAGAATTTGAATGTGAAAAATTGCCCGTCTCTGGCCAGGCTACATCCCTCATACTGGAGATTGGGACGTTTTTATGTTCTTTCTTTTACAGCGGTTGAATGAGAGAATGAACGATAGTAATTGACCTCATTTATGCGAAGAACTTTAAGGTGCTTCTTCGTTTAAAACAACACGTTTATCGAAGATGTCTTTTATTTTTAATTAGCAGGAATCAGTTTTTTGTTTGAACTCTATTATTACACTTTTACGCCCTCGGGTAGCATGAATTGGATCTAGCTTTAGGGATCTAATATTTCTTTCAATTTCTTTGAAAAATCTTTTGATCTTTGGTAGAGCAGTTCTCGTTTTGAAAATAAGCAAAATAGGTCATTTAGTTGTCAAAAGTATTGAATATGTATGAAATGATTATTGAGTGAATAGCAAGAATTTGTAAAAGTTAAGGTTCATTTTATTTTCGTCTGACTTGGTAACAATTCCTTTCGAAAGTCAACACTAGGTGCCTGGTACCAAATAGTTACACAAAGTGTAAACTCTAACATCTTGCAAACATTTGTACGACTTTCTTGTTTCGTTCTGAGCAGAGTTGCAGCTTCTCTGTGGAACCGCGCGTGTGCAAGAACTCCGGCCACATAAGTTAACCAAATTGGTAACTTGTGCTTGCTTACTGGCGGTCGTAGTTCATTAACTTTTGTTAAGCTTGGATACAAACAATTACTAGTCATACGTGGTAGGTATGTGGCAGTTGATTTTGGTATATCACAAACAGACTTATTTATTTGTTTCTTATTTATTTATTTAGAATTACCAATTATGACATACTAGCTGTTACCCGCAGCTTCGCCCGCGTTAACATAAGTTTTGTCAACCAATTCTGATTGTCGACGTACAGGGTGAGAAAATCCAATGTTGCAGTTTTAGTTTTATTCAAAATCGGCCCCGTGACTCCTTTGATTCTTCATAGTGATAATTTGACCATCCACGCAGACTTGGCAAACTCAGCCTATATAGGTACAGGAAGCATTAACGTATAAACGATCAACTTATTTAAATGAATAAAATTGTATCTACAGATAATCTACATTATTTAATTATTCCGTTAATCATGGGTACAACATTTTATGACGCTGCTATATCCTATATTCTATGTCCTTTCATTTGATGCTAATACATACACATTCTGGGCCTTGTACATATTTGCCTCCTTCGATTTTTATGCAAAAAGAAGTAGTCTATGTCCTTTTCATGGTCTCAAACTATCTCCATACCTAATTTCATCTAAATCGGTTCTTAATAAGAAGGAGTTGCGTGATAAAAAGTTACATACAAAATTAACCCTCTCTCCTATTTCTCCCCCTTTCGTGTTTTATGCAAAAAGAAGCCTATAACCTTCCCAAGGTATCAAACTATCTCAATAACAAAATCCATCTAAATCGGTACATCGGTTTAAGCCTTATTAAGAAATTTCAAATAAACTAACGCCCCATTTCTCCCCTTTCGTGTTTTATGCAAATAAAATAACCTATGTCCTTCCCAAGATCTCAAACAATCTCCATACCAAAGTCCGTCTAAATCGGTTCATCGGTTTAAGCCCTATTAAGCAGTTTCATAAAAAAATTACGCCCCATCCCCCATTCTCCCCCTTCGTGTTTTATGCAAGTAGCCTATGTCCTTCTCAGGGTCTCAAACTATCTCCATACCAAATTTCATCTAAATCGGTTCATGATAGGAAGAAGTTGCATGATACGAAGTTAACCCTCCCCCATTTCTCCCCCATCTTGTTTTATGCAAAAAGAAGTAACCCATGTCCTTCTCAGGGTCTTAAACTATATCCATATCAATTTTCATCTAAATCGGTACAGCGGTTTAAGTCATAATAAGATATTGCATACAAAACTACCCTACTCCCAATTTCTGCCCCTTGGTGTTTTGTGAAAAAAAAGTAGCCTATGTCCTTTCCCGGGTCTCAAACTATCTCCATACCAACTTTCATCTAAATCGGTTCAGCGGTTAAAGCGTGATAAGGTAACAGACAGACAGACAGACGGACAGACAGTCAGAGTTACTTTCGCATTTATAATATTAGTATAGATTTACAGATTGCTCCAATAATTGATGCTACAAGTCACAAACACACAAAATTAGATAAAACTAAAATAACCTAGCATAAAAATTGCACACAAAAAAAAAAAAAAAGTATTAATAGATCCATCAATTAATTAATTTAACCATGCCTAAGTCTTATAATGCTCCAGGCCTCTTTCAATCCCCCCCGGTGGGTGCCCGCTTTGTCGAGGCGGGGGGGCTCAGTAACCGTGGCTTGGTCACCCACGGTGAAGCGAAGAGGAGGGGTCGCTCGTCAGGGCTTTTGCCGATTAAGCCGACGACGTAGCGGCCAACTAGTAGGTTGCGGTGCCGCTTGTTAACAGGCGACATCGCAACTGAGGCGGACCGCGATGTCTTATGGAGATTCCTAGGTCCCATACGATATCGCGGCTGAGGGTTGGAGGCCGCGGCGGGAGAGGAGTGCTGGTATTGCGGTGCGCCGCTCTCCCTACCTTCGGCGGCCTAGACGGGGTCGCCACCGTCTGATGGCGGACGCGGTGGGGCCGCAGGGGAAGAGGAGTGTCGGTATAGCGTAAGCCGCTCTCCCTATCCCCTGCGGCCGCAAAATGGTAGGTGGCGGGGCCATTGACCTCGACCCGTCACAGTGGGACCAAGGGTGCCATACACGGGGTCGTCTGGCACCCATGTGCTGAATTGGTCCCTGGGGTGGTCCCGGCGTACAGTGTGTTCTGGTGCGCCGGTGATGGGGGGTACTCCCCCGAGGAGGGTCCAGTGACGGACAGCCGCGGCGGGTTCGCGGTGAGTGCTAACGCGTGCCCGTGTTCCCGCCATAAGCGGAAGCACTGGAGGACACCGTGGAGTTTTAGAGGGTTAGAATCCCACATAACTGCACTATCTCCCCGTGGTAGTGCGGTATGCATGAGCATTTCTCCACGCAAAAAAAAAAAAAAAGGCCTTTTTCAATAATTATTTGAGCCCTTTGGAGAAATCTCCGCAAGCTTTGCCCAAACATGTCTTCCAACACTGTAATAACGTTAATAATACGCGTGGCTCGTGAGGTAGGGGCAAACTTGAGGATGTTGGTGCTAGCCGATGGCACGTCTAACAGAGCGGGGCGGCGCAGTGGTGCGCGCCCACGCACCCGTCCGGTTCGCGCAGCCGCAGCGCTTCCAGCACCTCCGAGTGGTGCAGCAACCCTATCAGTATGCTCGCCACATGTTCCCACCGCCACTTAATGCTCAGACTATCTAGATTTTGTTTAAAAAAGACGGTAATTGACAATGTTTAACCACGAATCCGGTAACACTATTCGGTGACGCAATCAGAGCTTATGACTACATAATATTCATTTTTTTATATTTGTCATCGACAGGCTCAGAAATAGAAGAAGAACTTTCAAATGTAATGGTTTCGGAAAAAATACTCTAAGTTTGATTACTCATCTACAGGGTTTAATCATCTGAAATTGTAATTAATTTGATTCTCATTCTAAAGTCTCATTGAATGAGCCTCTCGTTTTTTTTTTTAACTTTAACATATTTTTTTAGGGAAAGGCACTATTTATGATAGGTATTCTCAGATGGTTTCTATACAAAAAAATCCCAGACTAGTAAAACAACAAGTACAAGTACAAACTAATACAAATTATTGTAACGATGTTTCAGTTCAGCAAACAAAGTTTACGCTCCGTTGATTTCCCAAATGGTATGTTACAAATTTTGGACATCAGTAATTCTATATTTTTGTTATAACTATCAACAAAGAAGTAAAACAGTGGATTACATGAATTCTTTTTGTTCTTAAGCTTTAAACAGACAGGCTGCATTTAATCAGTACAACCTTGGGGTCTTTAAGTCAAGAGTGAATAGGTTTCTTCTAGGCAAGTGGGCTTCATCGTAGACCACATCATCGCTTAGCATCAGGCGAGATAGTGGTCAAACGCGATGTAGTATATGTCATAATTCACTGTTGCACTGCTACATTTATAGTAATTACCGTAACATATTGACGTACGAATTGGGGTCATTTGCTACAATATAAAAGACAGTGTAATGTGTTTACTTGTCACTTTTACTATGGAGACTACCTAAATATAAACATATTCAACACTCCACGTTGAGTTTCTCTTCTCTTCGAGAGCTCCTCATCAACATATTACATGGCGACCCTGCCAGGTCGATACGGAATGGCGTTAAGAAACCACATCCAGAAGAATCAATACTTGTTCTATCATCAAAGAAGAGTTCCTGTAACCTTATAGAAGAGTTCCTGTAACCCTATAGAAGAGTTCCTGTAACCCTATAGAAGACTTTCTGTAAACTTATAGAAGATGCATTGCCAGTTCCTGAAAGAAGACGGAGACGAGTCCAGGGTATAGCCCGGCCAGAACGAGCGGTGTCCAGGGAAATCCCGGCCCATTGAATCCAGGGTATAGCCCGGTCCAGTCATCGAACAACGAGTCGCACGGCAACGACGCAGAGCGCCTCGTGACTTCGTCATCGAGTTACCCGGTCAACGTTCGCAGCTCCGCACCGTCAGCAGAAATGAACAGCAGTCAATTGACCCACTTTCCTAGCTAAGTACATTTTTTTTAAAGTCTAATAGGACTTCACTTAAACAGTATATTATTAATTAGTATGACTGATAATCTAGTAACATGTCGAGATCAATTACATCAAATTAAGGAATATTTGGTAAAAATAGGACCAGAACGTAGGCAAAAAGAGATCGCTTATAAGAAATTGGAAGAAGCTAAAGCGATATACAGTCAAGCGCAAAACATTTTGTCTCAGATTGAACAGTCAAAATTTAGTAGCAAAGACATTGATTTGATCAATAACTTAGTGGAACAAATTAAGACCGTTTATCAGAAAATACAAAGTTTACTAACAAGCGTAGATTCAGTGTCTCAAACACAAGACGAACCAGATACCAAGATGTCTCAGTTTGATTTAAAGACTGCGATAGCCTTGTTACCTGTAATGACAGGACAAGAGCAAGTTACGAAACAGCTCATTGATGCCATTTCACTATACAGTAGCATGATAGACAACACTTCTCAGAAACTTTTATTGAATTTTATTCTCAAAACTAGATTAACTCCTAGTGCTAAACTTCGCATGAAGTTATCTTATGATAGCGTAAAAGTATTAGTTGATGATATGCGAAAGCATTTGTTGCCTAAAAGGTCGGCTGAAGCTATTCAATCTCAATTATATCATTCTTCTCAAGGACGTCGGTCTATAGAGTCTTTTGGTAATGAGATAGAGGAACTTTTTGTTAACCTGACGATTTCTCAGTCAGACGATGATCCGACCAAATACGAAATATTACGTCCTATAAATGAAAAAACTGCCATCAAACGTTTTGCGGATGGTTTGTCTGATGCGAGGTTGAGCACAATTATTGCTGCCAGGCAATTCTCATCACTTCCAGAAGCGATTAGGAGCGCTTTAGACGAAGATTCTTCATCACCAAGGCATAACGAAGTTTTAAATTTTAGACGTTCAGACGCGTACAGACCGAATAATACATCTATCGGTTACAAAAACTCGAACAGTCGTAATAATAAAAATAATCAGTTCGACAAATCAAATAATAATTATTCACGAACTCGTACGTTTGTAAATACAGGTCAAAGAGGTAAACGAACTCAGGCAACTGGTGCATGGAATGCGAGACGTACTCCTTACGTACAACACACCGAGCACACTCAGCAAAATGACACTGACTGTGTAGACAATAGTGTCGACACGGAGACCAATAATATCCATGACACTAATATTACGGATAATCAGTTTTTTCGTTCCTAAATTAGAATGCTCTATTTTGAATTATAATAATACTAGCATAATTGAATGCACTGTAGATTCTACTTATGCCTTAGATCTTTTAGTGGATAGTGGAGCTAGCCTATGCGTTTTAAAGCACGAGTGGTTAAGATCTAAGACCCAATTAATTAATAATATAGTTCCGGAGAAGGTAACAATAAAGGGTGTAAGTGGAAATCTAACCTCTCTAGGATATATTTATTTAGATTTATATTTTAACAAACTGATATTCAAGGAAAAATTTTACGTTTTTCAAACCTTATCTTGTGCAGCTAACGCCATTTTAGGGCACAATTTCTTTATAAAATATAATGCTGTCATAAGTTATAAAAAAAAATCCTTAACGTTAGAAAATAATGGAGATCATATTAGTATACCTATTTTAAGGACTAATTATAATAAATATTTGTTTACAATACCGCCGCGATGCGAGGTTATCCGGTACATACCTACCACCATACGTGGGGATTGTATTACATTAGCACAAGAAATACGCGATGGTGTTTTCATTGCTGGACTGATTTCGAAATCTAAAAATGGGGAAATCCCAATTCGAATTCTAAATACAACTAATAGCAAGGTGGAACTAGACTTGTCAGGGTTAGAAATAAATTCCACAAACAGCTTCGAAGTGTTGAACTTTGAGAATACGATATCAAACTCTGATAGAGTAAAAGCTCTATTTGGCCTACTTAAATTGAACACATACTTAAATACAGAAGAGCAAATAAGCATTGAAAAGATTAGTGCAAAATACTCAGATGTCTTCCAATTACCAGGCGATAAATTAAGTACGACCAACTTATTAGAACATAGTATAACACTGAAAAATGACGTGAGCCCTGCGTATAGCAAGCCTTACAGGATCCCGTACGCTTTGCGTAATGAGGTACAAAAACAAATACAAGAAATGCTCGATAATGATATTATAGAAGAAACTACGTCAAAGTGGTCAAGTCCCGTTCTTCTTGTGCCAAAAAAATCAGATAATTCTGGCGAGAAGAAATGGAGGCTAGTAATTGACTATCGTCAGTTAAACAATCGAATTGTAGATGACAAATTCCCTTTGCCAAATATCACAGAAATTCTAGATTCACTTTCCGGTAATATATATTTTTCTAAACTTGATTTATCTCAAAGTTATTACCAAATTAATCTTACAGAAAACTCTAGAAAATACACGGCTTTTAATCTTGACCGCATGTATCAATTATCTTTAGACAAAGACTCACGGAAGTATACAGCATTCACTACTGATAAGATGTACCAAATGAAACGGTGCCCGATGGGACTAAAAACGAGTCCAAGTGTATTCTCCAGACTTATGACTATTGCGATGGCGGGATTGAACTACGATAAATGTTTTATTTATTTAGATGACTGTATCGTTCTGGGTAAATCCTTAATTAACCACAACAAAAATCTCACTTGTATTTTAGAACGTCTTAGAAAAGTTAATTTAAAATTAAATCCTCTTAAGTGCGAATTTTTACGCAGAGAAATTATTTATCTAGGCCATAAAATTACTCCAGAAGGTATTTATCCCGATCCATCTAAAGCTATCGTGTTAGAAAATTATCCAAGACCTACAAATGTCGACGAAGTAAAAAGATTCGTTGCCTTTGCAAATTATTACAGGCGTTTTATTAATAAAATTGCTGACATTGCATATCCTCTCAATCAATTAAGCAAGAAAAACGCATCTTTTGAATGGTCACATGAATGCGAATCAGCATTTAATACTTTAAAACGTGCACTCTGCAATCCACCAGTGTTAGGCTATCCAGATTTAACAGATAAAAATAAATTTATTTTAAACACAGATGCTTCAAAAATAGGTCTGGGCGCCCGCCGTATTGTCTAACAGTAACGGACAAGTAGTAGGTTACGCGAGTCGCAATTTGAAACCCGCCGAAACACGATACCCAGTTATAGAGTTAGAATTGCTAGCTATTGTGTGGGCGATTAGGCATTTTAAACCTTATTTATACGGTAAACAATTCAAAGTTGTGACAGATCATAGACCATTAGTGAATTTATTCGGAATTACGGATCCCTCAAGTAGACTAACAAAATTTAGATTATTTTTGGAAGAATACGATTTTACTGTCGAATATCTTCCAGGTCGACACAATGGACCCGCAGATGCCTTAAGTCGTCTTCCTTTGAATATAACAGATTTAAAAAGAATTAACAAAAATGTAATATCAGTTATGACAAGGGCCCAATCTCGTAAACAAGCAAGCGGCTCCGATACTGCCGATTTGACATCTGAAATCCCTTTAACTTCTGGAACCTCTAGCCCAAAAGTTGTAGAAATTCTTAAAAAACCTATTAATAGTATAGAACTAATTCTAACTTCAAGAAAAGTAGTAAAGAACAGTTCAAATAGACCACACCTACTTAGCGAAAGTGGTCACTTTGAGTTCAATGAAAACGAGTCAACAATATACCTACGATCCCGATCGTTTCCTACCGTAAGTGTGTTAGCGAGGGACTTGGAGTCATTTTGTAAAAGACTTAATACTAACGAAATTGTTGTGATCAAGAATAAAGAAAATTCACACATAATAAACGAGTTCTTAAGATGCATGAAAAGTTTGCAATCTGATTTACCAAGAATATTAGTAATTAAAGATCTAATAAGAATAAGTAACAAAGACGAAAAGACAGTTATCTTAAATGATTTCCACCTGTTACCTACTAGCGGACATGCAGGAGTAAACAGGATGTTGAATAATATTAAAAAATATTACTTCTGGCCAGGCATAAGTAATGATGTGATTGAATATGGGCATAAATGCAAAGAGTGTCAAATTAAAAAACACTCAAATAAACAAACTAAACAACCAATGTCTGTAACTACGACCCCTAATACAGGATTTGAGAGAGTTAGCTTAGATATAGTTGGACCTCTAGATGTAGACAATTATAACTACAAATACATTTTAACCCTACAATGTCATTTGACAAAATTTGTAGAGGCTTACCCTCTAACTAATAAGGACTCTGAATCCATAAGTAGAACATTTGTAAATAAATTTATTTTAAGATATGGCATCCCCAAAGAGATCATAACGGATCAGGGAACAGAATTTTTGTCAAGTGTTATGTCAGATGTATGTAGCTTATTAGGAATAACCAAATTACATTATACTGCATACCACCACCAGACTATAGGTGGATTAGAAAACACTCATAAGAGTTTAGGTGCATATCTTAGAATTCAATGTAGCCAAAATAAAACAGATTGGAGTAGCTGGTTAAGTTATTGGTGTTTTTCTTTTAATACCACTGTTCACTCGGAGACAAAATATACACCGCATGAGCTTGTATTTGGTAAATTATGTAACTTGCCTAGTAACCTCAACTATACTTTAGACAGAGTAGATCCACTCTATAATTTTGACAGTTACCCCTTGGAATTAAAATATAGGCTACAGCGCGCATTATTAGATGCTAGGAATAATCTGATAATCAGTAAACTTAAGAGAAAATCATTATATGATAAGAAGTTAAATTCGATAACTTATAAGCCAGGTGATTTTGTACTTTTGAAAAATCAAACTGGACATAAATTAGACAACATTTATTTAGGACCATACAAAGTTCTTAAGGATTTATCACCTAATGTTGAAATATTGAAAAATAATAAATCCTATATTGACCACAAAGATAATACTAAATTGTTTTGTGAACCATGACCTTAGTCAATGTGTTATTTACTTTATTAATTAATTATTATTATATAACTTCATTAATTAAAACAAAAGAAATTGTATAGTTACTAATATGCCAATGTTATTTTTACCTAGTCTAAGTATAACATATAAAAATGTAAGACTCAAGTGCGTACGTCATACATTTTTTTTTTAATCCGGTGGTGTAAAGGGTGTCTTTTCGGGGGAGATGTAGTATATGTCATAATTCACTGTTGCACTGCTACATTTATAGTAATTACCGTAACATATTGACGTACGAATTGGGGTCATTTGCTACAATATAAAAGACAGTGTAATGTGTTTACTTGTCACTTTTACTATGGAGACTACCTAAATATAAACATATTCAACACTCCACGTTGAGTTTCTCTTCTCTTCGAGAGCTCCTCATCAACATATTACAGCGAGCCTGTAGATTATAGAAAAAAAAAGAAAAACAAAGCGTTTACTGTTAAATTGCAGATTTTCTTCGTCGTAGCTTCTACCGTTCTATGAGATAGCTTGTCCTGTGCTACTAAACTGCTTGTTTAGTCTTTTCTATGCTACAACGTAGCTTGTGCCGGGTTCTGGGCTAAGGCATAACACGTTCTATGCTACGACCGACGCGGACGTAGCTTCATCTATGCTAAAATGTAGTTCTTCACGATGTTGCTTGCTCTATGCTAAGATCAAATAATAGCCTCAGGAACTGTCAGACCTACCCGTGATTAAATAGAATGTTTTGTTCTGGGTAATGTGTGTTATATTATATGTTTTCAGTGAATAATAAAGCCCTTTTGTTATAAGTCAATTCACTGCTTGTGATGTTAAAAAGAGTATTCTATCGATTACATCCAATGCTGTTGGTAGTGACTGTGTCAGCCGTAAGATGATCTTCCCCATCCTTGATAACATTCTTCCTGTCATCCTTTACATCCTCAACTTCTCTGTTTCTAGTGGTGTTTTCCCACAAACCTGGAAAGATGCCCAAATTATTCCTTTGCCCAAAAAACCACAACCGGCATCTTTCTCTGACTATCGTCCCATTTCTATTCTTCCTTTCCTATCCAAAGTCCTTGAAAAGCTTGTCCACCATCAGCTCAGCAAGTTCCTTTCCAAACACAATCTGTTGAATCCTTTTCAATCTGGTTTTCGGCGAGGACACAGCACTACCTCGGCACTTGTGCACATCACGGACGATATCAGGTCAGGAATGGAGGAGGGGAAGTTGACAGTACTTGCTCTGCTTGACTTTAGCAATGCCTTCAATACTGTTGACTTTGATATTTTGCTTGGCGTGCTAAGCTCTTTTAACATATCTCCTCCGGTAATTGACTGGTTTCATAGTTACCTGTTTAGCCGCCGGCAGCGTATTTGCACTGATGAGTTTTTCTCTTCTTGGTGTTACACCTCTGCCGGTGTGCCGCAGGGTGGCGTTTTATCTCCTCTTCTCTTCGCACTCTTTATTAATGCTATCACTCAACGACTTTCTTCTTTCTACCACCTGTACGCTGATGATCTTCAAATTTATACCCAAGCCCCTCTCGGAGAGTTATCTGATGCCATTGGGACAATTAATATGGACTTGGCTCGAATAGGTGACTGGAGCACTGAGTTCGGGTTGAGGATCAATCCAGCGAAGACTCAAGTGACGGTTGTTGGTAGTAACCGAACTGTCTCTAGGATCGATTGGTCGACACTTCCCCAGGTCTCTTTCAATAATACCACTATCCCTTTAAATCACTTTGTGAAGAACTTGGGGATTTACATCGACAGCACTCTATCCTGGACCAAACAACTGCAGGAGGTCAGTCGAAAACTGTTTGCGTCTGCGGGCTCTCTGAGACGGCTTCGTAATTTTCTTCCTATAACCACTAAAGTTGCGATAGTACAATCTCTTCTTCTCCCTATCTTAGACTATGCTGATGCCAGCTATCTTGATCTGACCCAAGACCAATTGGATAAGCTTGAGCGACTTCAAAATCTCTGTATCAGGTTCATATTTGGCTTGCGCAAGTATGACCACGTTTCTGAATTTCGTACTAAGCTCAATTGGCTTCCTATTCGCCTTCGCCGGAATGCCCACATACTTTCTATGCTTTATAATGTACTTTTTAATCCTTTTACTCCTTTTTATCTCAAAGAACGCTTTCAGTTCCTCTGTGACACCCATTCTAGGTCCTTGAGATCATCGGAGAATCTAAAATTATGTATTTGTATGCATTCCACTTCCTTCTTTGACAAGTCTTTCACGATTCAAGCAGCTCGGTTGTGGAATGCACTACCTATTGAAATAAGACGTGCTCAAACGCTGCCAACGTTTAAGAAAATGGTGAAGAAGCATTACCTTTCACTATAATTTTTATTCTTCTCCTTTCTCTGTTATATTTTATATGTATTAGTATATTTTTTGTAATATTGTATGTTTGTATTTTATGTTATTAAATCTAAGTAGTACCTATATAATTTATGATAATTTGTACACTGACAGCCCTAAATTCTGTTCCTATCGTTCTGTCCGTCCAAAGGTTGTCTGTAAGAGATTGCCTAGTGCGATAAGACCGCCCATTGTACACTTGTTATTGTGAACGTTTGTCCTGTATGTTTTTTGTGGTGTACAATAAAGTATATAATAAATAAATAAATAAAGATAGCCGTTGTATTCTATTCCGATACCCACATACTTCAACGTCCACAGCTTTATTTACAACCAAGAAGTCCGATCAACTTGTAACTAACCTATCAATGGACTTTAGTTTGTAAAACATGAGCCATTGTGAAGATTAATTGCTCTTTTCCTCTCTTTTACACAGCACAATGTGCTATAAAGAAGTTTAAATGAGATTCCATTAGTTTACTAGTTGCTAGTGAACTACAAACGGCTATTGAACCCGTTGTTGAGGGACAAACTGCGGGGGAATGTTCGAGGCTTAGAAAGTTTTGTGTGGGTGGTGAACAAATTCGCGTATGGACACGGCTTAAACGCATTGACACGAGTAATGCTTGAATTATTAATATGCGGAAGCAATGGTGGCCCAGCGGTTACGGCCCCGATTTATAAGTCGTAGGTTGTGAGTTTGAACCCAGGCAGGCGCATGCATTACTTTGTGTAATTCATTTCGTCACCACTGCTCTCAAAACGGTGAAGAAAAACATCGTGAGGCAGCCGGTATGACCTAGACCACATACCACATAGCGTGTTCCCTTCACAGAGATGAGGCCTGTGGCCCAGAAGTGAGCATATCATATGCTGATAATGCTATGTGCGGTAAGCAATTTGTGTCTGTCACATGGCTTATTGACAATAGTCTCTTCTCAAGTAAAAAACCGCCCAAGTGCAAGTCGGACTCGCGCACGAAGGGTTCCGTACCATTATCGAAAAAATGGCAAAAAAATCGGTTTGTTATGGCAGCCCTACTTAAATTGTATCTGTCTAGCTATCACGGTTCATGAGATACAGCCTGGTGGCAGACAGACAGACAGATGGACCGCGAAGTCTTAGTAATAGGGTCCCATTTTTACCCTTTGGGTACGGACCCTAAAAACCAAACCGACCCAGAAATAATACGTCCGTATTTTTTGTCGGATGTCCTTGTCCTTTGTTATGCCCAAGAAATGTTAATATAGGAGAGGAGTCTGACTATTTTTAAATGACTTTCCAAAAAGGAGGAGGTTCTATGTTCGACACCATGTTTGTTTTTTGTTTTTGAGTATTTTTACCGATGTCTCCGTCAATTAAAGACTGTTTTTTGTTTTTTTTAGAATATGTTCCCGAGTTGGTCACATTGAAGAATTGGTGAAAAACTTCGGAGATATATAACAGAACTCTTCATTAAATTACGGCTGATTGGCCGGAGCTCGGGTTTTCTTTTTTTTTTTATTTATTGGCTCGCGCTTGACCATTATCTCACCTGATGGTAAGCGATGATGTGGTCGACGATGCAGCACGCTTGCCTAGAAGTAACCTATTCACTCTTGACTTGAAGACTCCCAGGTTGTAATTATCAGGAAATACAGACTCCGGGATTGCTACAATCGTATGTCTGCTTATTGTTTACACCATTTTATAACATAGCATCACGCTGGTACACTCGAATGGGGTAAACAGATGTATACAGTTCACCCTGGTACACTCACATTCCATCGGCTATGTTCTAGTTTCATGTTATTCGGGTAATCTATTCTGGTATCACTTTGGGCGTTATAGGTACCCTACTATAGAACTAGGCATTATGCACTGCAACTAAAAAGTACAAAAAAAATACAACCGTCTTCCAGAAAACACCACAAAGTGAAATATTACTTCAATTTCGGAAGTCGGTGTTCCTGTTTTCGTTTTATAACGTCAACTGCCGAAATTAAAGTAATTTTTAAAATTAAAGTTTTTATTTTAACATCACATCACGTTTGTTGTTCCCGAAGGTTTACATGAAGTGAGATAGTGAGTGAGAGTAGTATAGTATAATGATCCAAGGAAAAGAACTAGAAATACACTAACTTTAAAAGCGATTCCGTAAAAAAGGTCATAAATCATTTATTTCTTTGCAAATATGGGTAATTGATACATAGATGTTCCTTTTTATATAATAGAGTCCTCCATATTCTACCGTCGCGTGGGCATGCAAATATTATTGAATTTTAAAATTAAATCACATTAAAAAAAATACAATACGAATAAAGATAAATGTCAAATCATAAAAAATTATACATGTCAAGTTTAGTTAAATAAAATGTTATGCATAAATGTCGGACTGGTTACGCTAGTAAAAATGATCACAATGATGTCAAAACAAAATATGATCAAAATATGTCAATCAGGATATTTGGTAGCATCTATAAATGTCAAAACCGCATTTCAGTTTACGTGAAAAATTCAGAACGTATCACCCTTGAAAATTTCTATTCCAGGCAAGCTAAGCGTGTATACAACATAAGTGACTAACATAGCCACCAGGCACCTACTTAATTCAACAATCTAACTCGTTATGTCGCAGCCCCGAGACAGGCCAAAGGGAATAAATAGCTCACCGCCAGTCATATTCTATTTCAGGCATATACGTCAGGCACACACACGGAGCAACAGGTAGGATAATCTGACAGGCATTAGTGGTGCGCATAAGTACCTCTAGTGTGTACTCACACTAATCTGGTTAGACAATTCGGAATTGATTGCATGCGTGGCATCACGGGCGCAATATACGTATACAATGTAGTAGATACGGGTGTATAACGATTGCCTAGGTGGTCTAGTGATTGCAAGCGGGATTACCAAGTTCGTTTGGTCTATAGTATGATGACGAGAACGCAAATTTGCTTTTGAACTTTATGAAAATCGTTATTGCTGATAGCATTTTCCTCTGGCAGGCAAAGTTTTTCATGCTTCTTCTTTTTCATTTATTTGTTTTTTCCTACCTAAAACTTTGCTACTTCCTCGGCATCGTCGGTGACAGCGCGTAGGCCACTTTCGCTGCATATTTTGGGGCTCAGAGGACGGGATAGGAGGTGAAGCGTAGTTTGCGATTCGGTTTCGCATTCACACCCTTCTTTTGTGCCGTCAAGGTTACCCCATTTTGCGAGGTTGGAGTTATTTTTCATTTAGTTTGTCATTGGTATCCTGAAGTCTGTATTTATGTGTATATTATTGCAATAGGTTCACCACATACACTTGGTCTTTCGTGGGTTTTCTGGCTTATTAGGTATAGTTACCTATATATCTACAAAGAGCCCGTTTAGGATAGGTAATTGGTGACAGGGAGCAAACAAGCCGCATGTTTGAAACTGACACGTCATCCCTCCGAGCGTCTAACTGAACTGGATAATTGCTATTGGGCTGTTGGGGAGGACGTATTCTGAACATAAGAGGGAAAGTCCAAAAGCTCGTGGCAAAGAAAAAGAATATATTGTCTTCTTCTTCTTCCCGCCCCCTTCCCAATTTATTAAGTTTTACAAGGAAAATATTCCTATAACTTTTGGACCTCCTTATGTACCATGCATGGAATGTAATGTGAGATATGAACGAGGGTGGTGTTTGGCTGTTTTGCTATAGTATTATGGGAGGAAGCTGTTTGTTTCAAAGTAAAAAATTATCGATCTGTGGCCGGTAGATTTTTGAAAGTAAAAATTACATAATACCAAAACGCACGACCTTCATGACGTTCTATCTAGGAACAAGTGGTGCAAAAACATACATTAGGTACACTATAAATAAATATATATAAACCTCACATTATATGCCAGGTGTCAGCCAGCATACTCCAATATACAAGCAAAGAACAAACCAACTCAAGAATTATCTTTTTTGTAATAAATAAATGCAAAAAATGTTTGTATGGTTTAACTTCTTAGAAATAGCAACTACGGCACTAATTCTGTACTTATTTAAAATTATAAGAAATCATTCTTCAGTTAACTTCAGTAAAAATTGAATTCAACAAACAAACAATCAATCCTTGAAGTTAATGATAACTCACGACGTCTCAGTATCAGAATACACATAAAACATCTGAACTATGTATTTCTTACAACAGACTCTCTGGTGTAAGAAATACATAGTTCAGATGTTTACGTTGATCGTGGCACCAAACCTACTTATGAAATAATTCGTAATTAAATTCAAACATGAAATAATTGTTAATCACGTGGGTTTTAACAAAACCATCAAGAAGAAGTTCTACAATCTTGAAAACTTGCGTAGGATGTGAGCAGTAAGTAACTGAATCCAAATAAAACTGTGTTTTGGAAGAAAATACGTTGAGTGCTGACAACTTTCCAGAATACGGACACTTCAGTATTTGCGTTGACACCTACGGACGAATCGAGTACGACATGAGTCCTTAATTATACGACCAGTGACGTCCACCGACCATCGACTATGTCCCGGATAAACATTTGATGGAGGTAAAGTTACAATTACTGTTTGATGCTGCTAGTTAAGGCTATGAAGTTTAGAACTGTTCGAACACAACAGTGATGTAAACTCCGAATCATTTTATTACAATAAAATATTTTAATTTTGACTTTATTCAATCATACACACATACTAGTACAAAACGAAGTAACGTCTTTCGAGATTAACATGTTACACAATAATCAATTGATTTCACTAAATCTTATTCCGAAGCCACTTCAACTAAACTAAATTCAAAAAGGGTCGCCATACAAAATAATCGAAGCTCCATGTTTTTTTTTCCTATTTAAGGAATCATTTGATAGATTATGTTGGTGTTATTCAAATATTAACACGCTTTTATAATAATTGTTAGGGGAGCCCCGTACAAAACCGTAAACGAGGGTAAAACAGTACTGGGCACGCCACAATTGTGACGATATGGCCCTTCTTTGAGGAGTGACTTGAGAGGCGTCACGGCGTCCTCACCTTCCGCTTGACGCAGGTCCTCACCGAAGACGGCTGTTTCGGGAGGTTCCTGTTCAGGATAAGGCGGGAGGAAACGCCCGGGTGTCACCATTGTGAGGATCGCCCGGAGGATACGGTGGAGGACCCGCTTGGGCGGAGCAACGCCGTGTCCTCGTGGAGGCGATCGGCGGTGGCGTCCTCTAGCATCCGGCCCTCGTTCAGGCCATGGTATGGAGCGGAGAGGGCATGGGAAGCTGTCACCTCCTTCTGCATAGCAGTAATGCTCGCGAAGGATGAGAACGCGTGAGGGAGATGCAACGGAGACGCCCTCACGCTCCAAGCCACCGCAGAAGACGCCCTGGGCGTCGGGAGACGCAAGTCGATTCCCGGCCACCGTAGGCACTGGCTTGCGGATGGCGAGTAATGGGTAGCTCGCCGTCCGATACGGACCAGGCCCGAGTCGACGGCGTGTAGTATATCACGTGCGCCTCAAAGAGATGTCAGCAAAATTGACGGGGTCCGCTAGGGCCGATGCCTATCTGGGTCGCGAGTAAATATGAAAAAGAGTTACCGCGGCCCTGGCTTAAGCAACTGAAGGAAGACGGGTGGATTGAAGTCAGTAAAAGTCTGACACGCCCTTCCGCTTCACCCAGAGCGGGAGAAGACATTGGATGATTTACTACCCAAAAAAAAGGGTGAAACAGTACAGCATGTTCATACTTGTCAATAATTCAAATTTCCCGCGCGCAAGCTGCTCAGCGGAGACGCTAATGGGCGCTATTTGTCAACAAACACTTGTCGCTGCAGGCACGCGCGTTATCAAAGTATTTAATTTTATTGTATTTCGGCCTACTTGGTCTTATTTTTGTGAAAATTCAATCAAAAATGGAAAAAAAGTAAACCGTACGGGGCAAAACCGTCCACTAAATTGATGTTCGAAAGTGCCGCTTATTGGCCTAATTGAAATAAATATATTTGACTTTGACTTTACACGATTTTGACCCGCATGAATGAATATAAACTTCTTGCTTTTTTATTGTAGGTGTAGTTGAAATGCCGCGTAATTTATAAGGACCACTTCTAGACAGGAGTGGGATCCTGTATGAATAAATGCAGTGCAAGCCGTTTTTAATGGCACTATGGGTTACTTCAAAGCTGCTAAAACTTTTGAGGTAGGTACCAAAATCAACATTACAAGAGACAAAACAATAATCTAGACTCTTCAACACGCAAACACATGACATGTGTTTTGAGATGAAAAACCTACAACCCTAAACCCTTACTTATAGGCTTTTGTCCTTGTCTCTACATACTGAAGCCACAATTGGGTAGCAAAATGATTGTCTTATTATTAAGTAGTGTCCTTACGTAATAGTTAATACACAAAACCAAAAAAAATACTTAATTAAAGTAACCGAATTGATTGAAAGACTGATCCAAACTTCGACAATGTTTAGCGATAACTCAGCACATACCATTTTCAGAATTAGAATAAAATATTTCAGTTGCAATGCAGATTTTTATAAATAAGGGCCATAATGTTTAAGCCACTATTTAAATATAAATTACGTATTTTTAATATTGACAATGCGTACTACACGACCCAAGATCTTCTTAATAATTAGTACCTACTACAATCTGTCACCATGCACCTAATTCTTACTTTGTAAGATTTGCTTTATATGTGATACCTATGATTTTTTTAGCATGTTGACATAACTATTGTATGCCTAATAGGTATAACCTATGCTCACAATAAAAAGATTTGATTTGATTTAAGATAATTATTAAAATTATGTGTAATGTATACTATTAACATAGATACTACCCAGTATCCTCTTGAAAATTATGCATTTGCATTTGTATAATTTATTTATTTATTTGTATAATCCAGCCTGCAGACACAACAGACTCATTAATCAAGCTTAGAACTTGTTGAAGCGCGTAACGTCCATCACGTAATAACTTGATATCTAGCTAGGTTCTCCAGCTTCTGTGCGAGATCAAATAGAATGGCTTCGAGTGACTGCCATACGTTTTACGGCCGTCATAAGTTAACGAGTTAGTTCCAAACTTGGCGATGCACTGCCCTGCCCTCTACGGCGAGACTGTTTTTTATTTAGAAACATATTTTATTAAATAATTCTTGTTTGTTTATATGATGAACTTTATTATGTCTGTGTTTTTGAATTTAATAAATGAACTAGCGTCTGCCAGTGGCTACGCCCGCGTGAATGTGGTTAATTATCTCAATAATCCCGGGTAAACCACGTCCTGGAATAGGATGTAGTCTACCCTGCGCCAAGTTGCATCCAAATCCGTTCAGCCGCTAAGACGTGAAACCTGATAATTAGATCATATCCTTATACTGATTTAGTATAACAGGATTCAATAGATCAATCTTCCTACATATTAGTTAAGGTCCCATAACAAAAAAGTACTATTTTTATTTATTATACTTTTCAGGTAAAACTATCTGAATCAGACTAAATAGATATTATACAAGTTTCATATCAGACTGTCCGCTCAATTCATGTTAAATAATTAACTAAATATTAATCACAAATTTAATCATGGTGTATATATTTTATAACAAAATACAAGCTATTGAACACGAGCTATTTATTAACAATATGCCCCACTCAGCATTTATAAATTGGTTATTGATTTCGGCTCTCACTAATAATGTAGCCGGGACATTGTGAATAGTTAGCAGAACATTTTGAGACATGGCGCAAAGTGGACAAGCCGATTTAGTTAATTTATTCTTAACTTTAATCTATAGCCCAAACCATAGATCAAAGAAAACTGGGATGATTTGGAATCAAAGGCTTTTGATAGGCTTTTTGTGAAGTCGTGGCGAAAAATTTTAAGTCATATAAAGGTTTTATTTTAAAGCGTGGGATGGAAATACAATTTAACTTCTAAGGAGCGCGTTATGGAATTCATTAAGAATCCTTGTGCGTCGGCTTCGCTTTGCTCTTACTACGAGTTCTTTTATCATAATATTGAATGTTCATTTCTATTTAAAGAGTAAATTCTCGTAGTTCTTTAGCTGTGTTATTTGCTTCGCAGTTAAAAAATAATGCAACGGAGTGTTTATTTTCAGTAAATATTTGTATATTTAAACGAAGTGAGGAACAAACAAAGTCATAGTTAAAAATAATGATTATGTACCTTACTATCCTTTAGTTATTTAATTAATAATTAATGGTCTTAAAATAATATTGATCATTTTTATTTTTGTAACTAGCTGCTGCCCGCGACTTCATACGCGTTTTAATTGTTTTTGCGCGGCATCCTAATTATTTTTCTAAAGTAAATGTAACCAAAGTTACTCCTTTCAAAATCATCTATCGCTAGCAATAATAAAACACTACAAAGTGATGAATAACTTGTTATTTTTACTTTGTAGTGTTTTTATTTGGGAGTCGGTTATATTTTCTTTTTTCGTTTTTTGTTGTTGACTGTGGTACATAATAGACTAGTTCTATACTTTAGTTTCTAAAGTTTTTTTAGAAGACTTGATACCGACACCGACTTAAAAACAGTCGTCTGACCCAAAATAAATGTCGATATAAATAGAGAGGAATGCAAGTCAAAGCTCGAAGGTTACTAACAGAACACTGACGAAGTAATAAGTTCCAAGATGTTCACACTCTCATACACATGAAAAGCGTTAATCCTTCTTTAGAAAGCAATTCCCCAAATGGATTCTAAAGATTTCCAGATTGAAAAGCTGATAGATAGGAAGGATTTGAGGCTTTCCTTTAATAAAGCCCAAAGCCTGATTAGGCCTCTTTTTGTTATACCGGACCAAAATTTGTAAGTAAAAGAAATTTCTTAAGGAATCGGTACACTAACTTAGTTTTACAATAAAAATAACAAGTACAGATTTTATTCTGATGATGAGAAAAATAAGATAGTCAAAAGTTATGTAAGTTTTGCACATACCACCTGAATTACAATGCTAAACGGTGGACAATATTTGGATACCCAAACAAATGGATCCAATATTGTCGTCTTTACAAACTTTATCAAAACACAAGTACCCATGAATAATAACAAATTTTATTCTTGAACCGAAGTGCGTTAGGTGCTGAGGCACTTGTCCCACCGCCGACGAGTAAGCGATTTAAGAAACGTACAAAATATATAACATCCCGTGTCAATAAAAGATACACATATAGTAATAATTGATCGCTGGCTGTTCCCACTTTCGCGCTCACCACAAGTTTGTCGCAGCGACAAGAGCTATCAAAGTTATACTCGCTCAGTGAATCTCGCTCAGCGAAACTCGCACAAAGAAACTCGCTTAGCGAAACTCGGTCAGCGAACCTCGGTCAGCGAACATCGCTCAGCGATGCTCGCTTGCTCGCTTGGCGGTCAGAACTCAAGCCGAGAGACCAAACAGCGGTCATTTCTAATGTGTGTATGTTTGTACGTTTGTCACATATTATAAAGGCGCATGTTTGTGAGTGTGTTTGTATGTTTGTTACTTCTTCACGCTCAAACGGCTGGATCTGGATTAAATTTGGCACAGAGATAGATTATAGTCAGGCATAGCATATAGGATAATGTTCGCCTTTCATGCGGTCGAAGCCGCTGATAGAAGGTAGTAAATAATAAAAAAATAAACCGACATCAAAAGCAAAACACTAAAAACGCTTTGTGCGTATGGGTGGGATATCCACCATGTACTGATGGCGCATTGCCGTACGTCTTGTAGTCCGATGATGGAAAGGGCTAGACGGAATCAAATTGTGCAGTTCCATCGCACACTCTCCGAAATGTAACCGATAGAAAACCGACAGGCTGGCAACTCGTCGTCGGTGTTCAAGGCTCTGGAGCTTTGAGTTGACTAGCGCATCGTTGCCGATAAGTCTCTTGGCCCGTCTGTCAATCGACTCAAGTGCATCTAGTTGGTTGGTTGGTTGGTTGGTCTAGTTGGTTGGTTGTTTTTGAAGTCTGTTTATTATTTAATTGTTATTCCTAGGGTGAAGGATGGTCCTATTTATTATTACTGAGTTCTATAAACATTAATACTTACAGTCAATAACCGGGCAACCTATTTGCGACAAATTCAACCATAGTAGTGGCCATATCCCAGCCGTTGCAGTGTCATGCAACAATATTAAACGGACCGATTGAACGCACTGTGCATATAGCGCACGGAGCAAAAAACCTTGCTGGTTACTTCTCAGTGACAATACAAATAGGAAATAGCGGAGTTTTCGTATTGTATCATCCGGACATTTAATATCCCATGCCCGTTGCAGATTAATATCTATCAATTCCATTAATATAAAAGAAATGTGATTAAATTGTATTATAAGCGCTTTTTCTTCTTCTTCCTGCCGCATGCCGTTGCTCCATGTTACTTAAGGTCGTCGCAACACGTTTTCTGCTTCAACCGTCACGCTATCACTGACTACGTTTTCTTTCATAACACTCCTCACACAATCCATCCATGTTTTCTTCGGCCTTCATCTGCCTTTCCATGTGTCTTCTTCTACTTCTTCAGTTTACTTCGTTTATTTTGGGTCGTTGAACACAAATTACAAAATTTTTCTTCGTATTATCCTAATTTAGTTTCTATATCTCTGCCATTAATTCTCTATCTCCCTCCCACACACACTTTTTCATTCGCTCATCGCTGCGTGCATATTTCTAATAATTTCTTAAAATGAAATGCTTCCAGAATTAACCATCCTACATTTATATTCATAACTCTTTAAGTAACTAGCGTTTCATCCCCATAGAAAAAAAATTGCTCTAGCGAGTTCACTCTTCTACATCACATAGGTAACCCTATATGATGTAGAAGAGTGAACTCGCTAGAGCAATTTTTTTCAATCGAGTAAGTGACAGATGTATATACGTCAGATACATCTGTCTCTTATTCGATCTCAAATTGATACCGATCTAAGAGCTTATGGTCACCCCCGACAAACGAAATAAAAGTGTAGGGTGCAAACGCAAATACACCCTAACATTAATTATTGTAAATGCAATGCAAATGTCAGTGTAATATAAAAATGTCAATGAGTGCCAACGGGCTGGAATCAAGAAATAAAAATGCAACTTGTCCGATCCAAAACGCGTCTATTAGAACACTAAAAATTAAATATTGGTACAAATGCATCATCAATGCTCTGCTTGCTGCTGCTGCATGATTATCTTAATATCTAAAGTAGGTCGCACGTGTAAGTGCAAAGGTGCGAGCCTACTTATTGCACAATTCCTTACATACTACACAATTTTAATACCCATGTACGTGCACCGTCCATATTGCCACCACAAAGAATCATAACAACTACTTGAACTAAACATTAATATAATAAACAAAATAAGACGCAGAGCACTGATGTACTAATAGATAAAATGTGTATATGACTAATGTAAAATTTTATGTAAATGTACACTTAAAATCCATAAATATAATTGTCATATTCCCTAATCACACACGTCACTATGTTTTTCAGTGTCAAATTTCGCTTCACTTAAAGCGCGGTCAACACTTATCACTTCGATCACTTTTGAATCCCGTTTGTTGACTTTGCTGCACCCGTCCTCGATGTCATCTTCTTCTTCTCGTCCTCTTCTGCTTATCGCATCTCGCGAACCCTCCCCCTGTCTTTTGGTGCTCGTCTTTCTCCAGAAGTACACCGATGTTGCAGACAATGCAATGCTAATCGTTATTACAACATAGATTGCGGTGTAGTGGTGAATGTCGTGGGTGGATAGGCTTTCCAGGTTTGATTGCTCTTTAATCGGTTGAGTTGTGTGTCAATCTTCTGGAACATTTCTTCGTGCGTTTCGATAGGCAATGACGAGTTACGGATCGACGTATTGATGATGTTGTTAATAGGAGAGATCGTGGGTATGTTCATGGCGAATGGTTTGAGGTTTCTGCATGATATCAGCGACATGTTACGCATTTGTGTAGAATCTTTTTGACGGCGCGATGTCCACCTACAATCCATACTCTTTGGCGTAGAAGTGTTAGTATGTGTGCTTGCCAAATAAATAACTCTGTCAATTTGTGGTCATGTGGTAGCAGGATTGGATGTTTGGTGTCTTCATTTAGGTTCGAGTTATGCAACCTTCCCCCTACTCGCAAAATGCCATGTTTGTCGAGGAATGGGTTCAAGTTCAGAAGGTTGCTTTTGTTTTTTAAACCCTTATTTTTCTTCAGTCTCATAATCTCGTATTTGAAGGTATGTAGTTGAATATGTTTCAGTATAAGGTTTTCAGTGTTTTGTAGTTCTGTTGATGTTAAATATGTAGTTGTATCTGTGTTGGACTTCGAACAGTTGTTTATGAATCGTTTTATCCACGCTGTGACCCATGTCGCTGTGTCAATCTAATAACTCAATTACAATTGAAGACGGCTCGAATTTCACAACATACGCTTTCATTTGTTTTTGTTTTGATTCGCATGTTGTCGGTATGATTGCAACTTTATCATCTGTTTTGTCATTGTAATTTTTGATCCAGTCTGGTCCTTGCCACCACAAAGGATGTTGCAATAGCTGGAAGCAGCTGATGCCGCGTGATGCACAGTCTGCTGCGTTTTCTTCTGATTTGACGTACCTCCAGTGTTGTTTCGGTATGACTTCATGCACTTGTTGCACTCTGTTGCTCACGAACGACTTCCATTTTGTGACGTCCCCGTGCAGCCAGCCTAGTACAATCATGGAGTCCGTCCAGGCGTATGTGTTTTTGTCAATGTTGTCCCACTGGCATGCTTTCCGGACCTTTTTCATCAGTCTGGCAAGTAATAAAGCTCCGCATAGTTGAAGCCGTACCACGGCTTGAACTATGCGGAGCTTTGTCAATTTTTTATTGATTGGCGATAGTCTTGATTTTGCAGCTATTAATCGACTTAAGGGCTTGTTTTTGCTGTCTTGTCGATATATAGTGCATGCGTAGGCTTTTTCTGAGGCATCGCAGAATCCATGTACTTCGAAGGGTTTAGTTGTATCGCCCAACCATCTCGGTATCTCGTATCGCGTTAGGTTGTGCAAGTCGCTTGTAAACCGATTCTAATCTTCTTGTACGCTTATGGGTAAGGTTTCATCCCAATCGCATCCTGACAGCCAAACGCTTTGGAACATCAGTTTTTCTTTCAATGTCAGAGGTGTCAGCCAGCCCAGTGGGTCGAAGATTCGGACAGTAGTTTCCGTTTTGTCAATGGTTTATTGTTGTTAAAGTTTATTTTGTTTGTGAATGCAAATGTGTCAGTTGTAGGATTCCACTGTACACACAGGGCTTTTGTAGTTCCATCGTTTGTCAAGTGCATTGTAGTTTGGTTTAGGTCTGATGATGATAAGCTTTCAATCAAGGTCGGCTCGTTGCTTGACCACTTCCGTAGCGTCAGTCCTGCTCCGCTCAGCATATTGATGAGTTGGTACTGAATTTCTTGTGCTCTCTCGATGGAGTTACTACCACTTAGTACGTTATCAAAAATAAAGCTAGTCGTCTAATATAAAGTTCCGTAGACCTTTTTTAAAGGTCGCTATACTAGTACACTCTCTGACAATTTTAGGTAATCTATTGTATAACTTAACACCCTCACATTGGATAGTTTTCATGCCGTATAAGGTTCTCACTGTTGCAGCTTCTAAGTCGTCTTGGTTTCGAGTATTGTATCTATGGATCTTCTGTTTGAATGATATATTCGTGTGTATGTTGGTAGTTAACATTTTTCGGATAGTCATGCATGTGTGATACGTATACAATTGTTGTAGGTTAAATAATTTTGTTTTTTTTTTGTATAGTAGTTCCGCAGGCGTATAATAATCGTAATTGAAGAGGACTTTAATGATTTTATTTTGTGTTCGTTGCAGGTGTTGTTGATTTGTCTTCGCAGCTTGTCCCCATACTTGGATCAGATATTCCAGATGTGGTTTGATTAGGGTGTTATAAATAGTGTGTCTTAGGTTGTAGGGTACGCATTTTGCAATGTTACGTATTGCTCCGGTTAGAGGTAATATTCGAGATCTCACGTAGTCAACATGCGCTCTGAATGTTAATTTACTGTCCAGAATTAGGCCCAAGTATTTCTCATGCGTTGATTTTCGAAGTGGTTGGTTATTTATTGTTAGGTTTGGAAATATTGGTATTTTTTTATTCTTTGCTGCGAAAATTATATACCCTGTTTTGCCAACATTCATAGTCAGAAGATTCTGATCGAGCCACATGTTCAAAACGTTAAGATCCTTCTGTGCTTCAAGTACAATATCGTTGATGGAGTTGCCAAAATAAAAAAGACAAGTGTCGTCTGCGTACAATGATATGTGTCCAGTGAGTCCAGTGGTACTGATATCGTTAATATATATGAGAAAAAGCAAAGGACCCAGGACTGATCCCTGGCGAACTCCGCATGGTATATTGGCCGTTGTGCTTTCAAATTTATCGAGTTTGACGATCTGTTTCCGGTTAGTCAGATAAGACTCAAACATTTTGTAGGCTGTAGAAGTAATACCTATGATTTCCAGCTTCTTAAGGAGAATAACATGGCTAACAGTATCAAACGTTTTTTTTAGGTCGATAAAAACACCAAAGACTAGTTTTTTCTTATCTATATTACCTTTTATTTTAGTTATTAAATTAATAGTGGCCGAAAGTGTATTAGAGTGTGTACGAAATCCATACTGGTGCGTATAAAGAAAGTTTGTATTTGTTAGATGTATAAATAAGCGGGCGAACAAAAAAAAAGTTCCATATGTTACTGTGCATAGGTTGTACTCCTTTAGGGGACCTTGGTTAGTTTCCCTCCACACTATTTTCGGCAATTCTTGATCTTCTTTATGTTCTAAGATCATGCGATACATTTTCTCACAGTCTGCTGTTAAGACGTACTTGTATCGCCGTCATCCCATGAGTAATGTCAGTAGATCTTGATGAAGCTTCGGGCCACACTCCATCAAGTCATTCAGGCTGTAACCTATGTCAGTCTTCTGTGAGGCATTGAAAACCACCCTTAATTTGGTTGTCAATGAGTCCTGTTTAAGGACTCCATGGTGAGGTAAGTAACATGACGGGTTGCTGTCGGGCTTACTCTCTTTCATGTGTCCCATTGCCAGGTACTCTTGTATAAATTTGATGTAACTTTCTGACAGCTTGTCATCCCTGCATAATCTCCTTTCTAATTGAATGAATTGTGCCAGTGCACGTGGCTTTGATTTTCCTAGAAGCTGATCGTAATTAGGCTTCAATGGCAAACGAACCGCATATTTGCCATTTTGCAGACGTTTTGTTGTTGCGGTGAAGAACTCTTCGCAGTATCTCTCCGCTGACGTCATAGAACTGCATGCATCCCCACTGATGTCTTCCACTTCCCAGTATTTCGTCAAATAATCCACTTGGTTTATTACCACGTTGCAGTTGAATGTCTTGTTAACATTGCCTGACAGAATCCACCCTAAGCGAGTCTGTTGAGCTATGGGTTCATTAGTCTCTCCCTTAATCAGGCCGTTCATCAGGATTTCAGAAAATACCTGTGCATCTAGAAGTATGTCAATGGGTCTTGATATGTTGTACTCTGGGTCGGCTAATGTGATGTTTGTGACGTGAGTCCAAGTTCTTTTTGTAAAGGTGGCATTAGGTAGATTGTTTACCACCCGTGGCATGACTAATGCTTCCTTAGTAAACTGGAAATCGTTGTGTACGGACCTACAAAGCAGGTTTATCTTTCCTTTGCTCCTGTTGGATCGGCAGATCCCACTTATGCTCGCGTTTAGATGCTGACGCTTTACTGGATGGTCTTTGAGCTGCATTCTCAGTGATCAAGGTTATTTGTGATCCATGATCAACTAACGCCCGTAGTGTAACGTAAAAGCCATCAGCTGTTGCTACTTGCAATAATGCAGTGGCCAATAGTATCTCGTCATCATTATCCGATGCGAAATTGTATTGCATACGTAGCTGACCTAGTTGCAGTTGACTTCGACGGTTTATCCACCTTTTGTGTTGCTGAGGGCATTAGCGCTGACTTGACGATGTCATTGTGCAATAGCGTGTTGTGTGGGTCACTGCACTCTCTGCATCTTTTTTGTGACGTACAATAGCCCTTGCTATGCACATACAGACAGTTTCTGCAAATGTTGTTCTTTTCGATGGATTCCAATTTTGCCGAAATTGTCATGTCAGTGAATTTGGAACACTGGAACAATGCGTGATTGGTGTTGCATAATGCACAAATGATCTTATTAAATTGTCCAGCGTTGTATGCATGGAAGTTTCGAGAGGATGCTGGTTTGGGGGTTTTTCTGAATGGATGAGATGTGTTGGATAGTGGTTTTGCAGGAGGTTTGCTACTGTTTTCTGGCTTTTTTCTATGCAAAGGTTCTAATGCCATGAATTTGATCTCAATAAAGTCCATAAACTGGTTGAACGTAGGTATCTCTCGTGGATCCGCCCTAGACTGCATGTATTATGCGTACGTTTCGGAATCCAGTTTCTCGCATAACACGTAGACTAAAATAGGATCCCATGAACCTGTATCTACGCCCAAATTGTGTATCGCATTTATGGTTTCATTGCTCGTGTCATATAGCCGCTTAAGGTCGAATGCAGATTGTTTTTGTAGATGAGGCTGACGCATGAAGCTCTGGAAGTTCTTGGTGAACAACAGAAACTTGTTGTTGTACCGGTGGTTCAAGATTGCCCAACACGTGTCGTAATTTTCGGGTGAGATGTGTAGATGCTGGACGAGTTTCTCCGCTTTGCCGCGCAACCTCCCCTTTAAATGCTGCAATTTTTGAGCCTTTGCAATAACAGGATTATTGTGTATAGCTTCCACGAACAGATCCATGAACGTAGGCCATAACGAATAGTTCCCGTTGAAAATGGGTATGTCTATTTTGGGCACAGATTGTTGTTGGTGCGTTCAGTTTTATGTTTAGCGCCCGTTTTGTTTTAACAAATGCCCGTTCGTGGCAACAAAACTCGTCGTAGTACTGATTAGGTGCCCCCTCTAACAAACCATCGATTCGCAGATGCATGTTGTCAATTGCTGACCACCGAGACCCTAACGTCTGCAAAGGGTCTTCTATCTCCCATTTCTCGATTATCTCTTCAATGTTTTTACTCGTCACTAACCTGTCGAACGCACGGAAGTTGCAACTGCTGTAACTCGAGAAGCTTGTCCTCTGCTCCCGAAGAGCTCCCGAACAAGGTCCTGTCAAACTCCACACGTACCTTGCTAGAGCTAGCGTTGCTGGGTACACTCTGCACCTTGGTCCCGCATGCTACAAGCTCCTGCCGCACTCCGTGCTACCAATCCCTTAATACCTCGTAAATATCGTTGGTGAAGTGCGTTCATCATGCGTTTTGTCTTCTACTGCACTCAGCTCCTGATGTTTCTCTTCACATTCCGCCCAAAGCTGATCTAACCGCTTAAGCCTTTGTTGAATGTAATCGGAGGTCTTCCTGCTCGCTGAATCCTTCTTGAAGTTGGTATGGACCTTCTTCATCTCCTCCAGGATCTCAGCCTGACGCGCGATTAAACCCTCCATTGTTAACGAAGTAAGCACTCTAACTTGAACTCAGGAACTCTCCCTATACGCTGTGGCAACGTGTCGCTCTGGAACCTGCATTGCTGCGACTGCTTCTGCACGGCAACACTCGATCACGACACAGATCACACGCGACGTTTTACTGACCGATAAATCGGACTGTACGGTACTTGCAATAATTTCGAAGGACCAACAAAAAAAGTCCATAGGTCGCTGGTTCATATCCGGCTCGAAGGACCAAAAAAAAAATGTAGTGTGCAAATGCAAATACACCCTAACATTAATTATTGTAAATGCAATGCAAATGTCAGTGTAATATAAAAATGTCAATGAGTGCCAACGGGCTGGAATCAAGAAATAAAAATGCAAGTTGTCCGATCCAAACCGCGTCTATTAGAACACTAAAAATTAAATATTGGTACAAATGCATCATCAATGCTCTGCTTGCTGCTGCTGCATGATTATCTTAATATCTAAAGTAGGTCGCACGTGTAAGTGCAAAGGTGCGAGCCTACTTATTGCAAAATTCCTTACATACTACACAATTTTAATACTCATGTACGTGCACCGTACAAAAAGTGCTTACCATATTTAAATAATGATCACTGTCAGCAAAAAGGCTAGCCAGATGAAGTTCGCTGTCAGCATTTTCGAACGAATAATTATCAAAATGTACATGTCTATAATTCTATGAAGGAATATTTGATTTGAACGGCATTGTAATAACTTCATATAACAGCGCCATTGTAATTTATAAGAAAATTCTTATGACTCTTGTTGCTACGAACTGCAATCCAATTTAAAACAGAAGAAAAACAACAAACGACAGTACCGCATTATCACCCATAATTTTCTCGCTTTTTCCTGCAGGAAAATCTAATTATAGAGTTGTTACTAAATGATTAAACGAGTCACAGCACGCCCTCGAGGCAAACTAATTGGAATTAAAAATTATTTCCTTCGCGCTATGCTCTAATGACATCGCAGTGTGGTTTGTAGCACCGCGCCTTATGGCAATTCATGGCACATATTTCATGATACATGGTAAAATGTATGTGTGAGAAATGCTACTTTGTGAAAGTGTAGTATTATTATAGCACCTGTGTTTTAATATCTAGCGTGTATTGACATTGTTCTAAAAGCGCTTGCAATAATTATATGTATCACTAGCTTTTACCCTTTTCACAGAATACATGAGAACAGATGGGTCAGAATCGTCACACTGTGAAATGCCTGAAAAACGCTGGCGTGATGATTTGGATTTGTTCCTGACAGATTGGCCGAAAAAGGCAGGCGATTTAGTCAGGTAGAAAAATATGGGGAGACCTATACCCAGTAGTGGGACAGTATAGCGATTGCCCATCGCTATCGAAATGTCGCGTGATCAATCCCTTACATTTAGACATTTTCAGCATCGTCACGACACTGTCTATGGCCTCATGTCTACCTTTATACCAAAACCATCTAAATCCGCACAGCCATCGAGGCGTGATTGATTTATGAGTATTAAAACACAGGGCTCTCACGTTTACAATATTTAATTGGGATTTTAATGAAATATTCCTCATTAAAGCTCATGCTCATTTGTAAAGTTAAAATTAAAAATATAATAAAGCGATTACTCAGTTTCACAAACAGGCCGTGCACTCGTTAGTTATCGGGATGCGGTCAGAGCATTGAATTTACTGCACGATCATAATGACGTATTTTTAAATAATACTAGCTGATTTTAAATTAATTACCTGATTTTTCATTGTTCATCATCAGTCATTGTGTTTGTTTATCAATCGAGCTTTCACAAGTGAATGCATTTGGACGGAATATTGTATACAGATAGACTATGATCTGAATTAACAAATTGAATTCTATTGTATACGGTACATGAATAGGAGTTTTCGTGGGATGCGAGTGAGTCTGCGGGCAGCAACTAAGGAGAAACAACTCTCCATAGAGATGTTGTATTCGTTGGTTATACGAGACGGCTGACAAGAAACCCGGTGACTATGACTAGAGCATTTTCGCGAGCATACAATGTAATGTAACGTTCGTACAAAGAGTACAATACAGACAAATGCTCAGTTTCCTAAAGCGTTTCCATGTAATGTAACGTTCTTGCGAATGTTCGACGCTGAGTTCAACGTTACGCTCACGGCGAGTGAGCAATATTTATTTTTACCGTGCGGAAACTCTTTGTTTATATCCTCCGTCACCCGCGCTCTTGCTTTTGCTCGATAAAATGTTACACCAAAACGCTCGTTGGTTTTTAAATTCAGTTTGTAACAAATCATCCAGCGTCACGTTCGAAGTGTGATTTTAGTAAATTTTAAAACAGTGATTGCCCGATGTTTTATTACAAGTAAATGTTAGAACATTTACTTGTAATAATCTAAGTCTATACTCATCTTTACATTTCACCATTTTCACAGTTCACTGCCAAAAGATTTTTCAAAACAAATTCCTCTATATCTACGCTCCACAGGCCAACCAAACCGTTTTCTGAACTGAATATTTTAATTTTTTCACGTTTTAAAACCGAGCGAATAACGTTGAACAAAAGAGTATCAAAACTGCGGCGGTGTAAAAGCCGACAGTTTTGCATTCACTTGACAATCTTTACCAATTTGTGTGGCATGTGGAATAAACCTACGAGCAGATATTACGACTGTTTCTTTGATGTCAAATGCAAATCTTATTAGATAGGACTGTATGTATGAACAATATTGTTCCAACCGAATATTGGACAATGTGAGATAACTGGTGCAAGGTTTGTAGACGATTTGATTGAAAACTGATTGGTTTGTACCAAACCTTGTCGCAACTATATTGGGGCTGGTCTAACCAAATATTATACAGCTGAATTTACAGACCTACATTTAGATCTTTGGTTGAATGCCAGCATTCCACATGGAGAGACTGACAATGTAACCTCCATAACCCAATAATTGGGTTGTCAACACGGTACCACTTGGTAAATCTGTCAGGTTTCTGGCTACAGATAGTAACCTCCATAACCCAGTTACTGGGGAAGACGATATTCTTTGGTCTATCGGTTACGTATTTTGACGCCTTTTGTGACTGCAAATTCCGCCCGTAAGACAACCCACCGACCGCATTTTCTCTGCCAAATTCACCCACAAAATGCGCAAAATAGTCATTTCTTCTTCTTCGCAACACAACTCGAAGATAATACAAGAAATACTTTCATACAAAGTATTTTATGAAATAATGTGTTAGCGGTACATATAGCGTCATATGAAACATGGCGTCATATATGTTACTGCAGCTAGCACCTGCGATGCTACTAATACATTACCACTGCCATTAAACTAAGACCTGCACGAAACTATTAAACTACCCACATTTACCTACATTCAGTCGTGCGAAGAATTTTTAACGCTGTATGTGAAAAGAAAATTCTTATTGCTGAAGTTAGAAAAATATTTTCAAAAGATTATTAATAAAAGTTCCTTCTTCCCTCGGACCGCCGCAAGGTGTAGACGTGTACTCAGTGCCATAGACCATATTATTAAAAAGTTATAAGTAATCTAAGTAAATTTAATTCCATAGTAAAAATAGGAGTGCATAAAACAAGAAAAGTTATTCAAATAAACTCAGTGTATCGCGGTAAACGAAGCTGATCATAATACCCTAGTACTTGACCTATGCGCATTGGCCAAGGTTCTGAGCCCCGCCTACGTATTCACAGCATACCTACCCTCGGCTACGCCCTGGACACAGCGACGCCCCGCCTTGTGTACAATTTGCAACCTCCTCACAACTTCTGCTGCCCTGGTACCTCGTATATTTTTTGGCTGACGGAAAAACCTGGTGAGCGTCTTTCCAACTAACGCTATTCACCTAATAAGGTGTTGATCTAACCCATAACGGAGTTGACTTTAAAACTAACATCCTTATTGCTTATAATTCAATTCAATTCAATTATTTATTTCAAGTAACACAGACTCATAACATAATTACAATAATAGCAGCACACGCAAATTATAAATTAAAATAGATATGTCATTTAAATTAAAATTACACAATAACATAAAACTTACTAATTATAGTTTCCTAACCGGCATTGGAACCGCAACATGCTTGCCACAGCCATGCCGGACATAAGGGCAGTCCAGTCTGTCAGCGATCATTGCCAGGATGGTATTGGGGCTGGCCCGCACCCGGCGCACCAGGGACGCACAACGCTTACGCATGGCAGCGTGAAAACAATCAGTGCGCGCCTACTACCCTAGTACAAAAATGGTATGGTAATACCCTAGTACAAAAATGGATAAGTCACTCTCTGAATCTAATCTAGCCAACCAGGAGGAGAGATACGATTCACCACTGAGTCATGTCTCTCAAAGAGCTAAAAGAAGAAGAGGGGATGACCTTGACGGCTTTAGAGAAGATATGATTCAAACGATTAAGTCCATGTTATTAACTCAAGAAATGGAGCTTAAAAAAATTACCCCCACGCTCATGGAGATAAAACTTACAAATTCTAGCATAGAGAACTCAGTGGCCGCTATAACTCTGCAGAATGAAGAGTTTAAGAGGAAAATTGAACAGATGGAGATACAAGCTCAGAAGGATAAAGAATATATAACCATTCTGGAAGAAACAGTCGAGGATCTTCAGCGAGGTAGTCGAAAATCTAACATCGAAATTAAAAACGTGCCCAAGCAAATGAAGGAAAATAAAGAAGACCTTATTAACATGGTGAAATGTTTAGCTGAGACCGTGAACTGTGCAGTCGTGAAATCGGATATACGGGATATTTACAGAATTAAGGGGAAGAAGCGGGGTTTGACTAACACCCCTATAATAGTCGAACTATCCTCTACAATATTAAAGACTGAGGTACTTAAGATGTGTAAGTCTTTCAATACCAAGTCTAAAGTAAAGCTCTGCGCTAAACATCTAGGCTTCAAAAGTAGCGAATACACACCGATATTCGTATCCGAACAGCTCACTGCAAGAGGCTCAAGCCTACACTTCCTTGCACGCGACCTCGCTAAGTCAAAGGGATATAAGTACTGCTCGACCGCTTATGGTAAGGTTTATGTTAAGAGACAAGACGATTCACCTACATACATAGTTAGAAGTGAGTCCCAAATACAAAGCCTAATGCAAGAAGCGTGACTATTATTATTATGTTGTATAAACTGTATATTTTTTCTGATTGTCTTATTTTTCTTATTTAGCTTTTTTAAAAATGTTTATAATATATATTCTCTTAATTTACTTATAATCAAATTATACACACATATACACGTCCAATACACTTTACATAAACTACATACTCATTTACCTCTTCACCACCATAAACTCTGTTTATACAAAAATCAAACAAATGTTTATATAATAATTTATTTGTTATATGATTACCTACGTACAATAAAAGCACGCAAATGCATACACGAACATCACCTACATTACACACTCATATCTGCTTATCTAAGCTATATTAATATAAATATCGGATATAGCTTCAAAAAGCTCACTAACTCGGATAATTATGTATTTTTCACTATCATAATACTTGTTGTTGAGGATCGCGCAAAATACGTTTACGTAAACAATATGGAATTGAAACTCAGAATGTTAATTTACCTATATTATGGATAGCACACATACAATAATGCAAGAAATAGATGAAGCAGTTATAGCGCAATCTAAAGAGTTTCAAATTGATAATTTTTCGAAACAATTTTATGTACCTAAATCGGATTTTACAATAATATCACAAAATATTAGAAGTATATATAGTAATATAGATGATTTACTAACCACTTTAACACAATTTAAGTTTAGTGTTGACCTATTGATCTTGAATGAGTGTAGGCTGGACGTAAATAAACCTACCCCTGAAATTAAAAACTATTGTTCCTTTACCACGACTAACCACATAAACCAGTGCGATGGCGTGGCAGTATATGTCAAGTGTGATCACAAAGTTGGTGTTAAGGAAATAATATTAACTCATGCATCATGCTTACAAATAATAATGCCTAATCTTGTTGTCCTTGCTATTTATCGATCCCCCTCAAATAATAATGCTGACAGTTTCATAGACTCGCTAAATAATCACCTAGACTCACTTAAATCATATAAAAATATTGTTATAACAGGAGATATAAACATTAACATAATATATAAACCTACTGAAAAAACGAATGAGCGCACAAATAGATTAAATTACCTAAATATGCTTGCAATGCATGGTTTGTTACCGGGACATTCCTTACCAACCAGGGGCGAAAACTGTTTGGACCACTTTATTTTGAAACTGGACAAGATTAAAAACGCTGCTTCTATTGCTGTATTGAATACTACTATCACAGATCACTTCATGATTTTCCTTAAATTATCAAATCTAGGAAATTCTTACAAATGCTCTAAAACTAAAAAAAAAGTGGACTTTGATAAAACAATAACAGCCTTAAAACTAAGCAATATTTCTGAACTTAATTTAATCAATGATCCAGTCATGTTATCTGTAAAATTAATAGAAAAACTCCAAAATTGTCTTCAGCAAAACACTATTACTACTTTAATTCCGAGAAATAATCGTATTATCAAACCATGGATAACTTCAGGAATTTTGCGCTGTATCCAAAACAGAAATAATATGCAAAGAAAGCTACGATTTGATCCAGAAAACGATATACTAAAAATTACTTACAGAAGATATCGCAACTATTGCAATAGTTTAGTTAAAAGGCTTAGAAGAAAATATGATAAGGAACAACTACTAAAAGCAAACAAAAATACGAAACAGATATGGAACACAATTAACAATATAACTCATCGAAATCCTAAAAAAAAACCTAACTCAGAACTATTGGAGATAAAGACCACCCCTCATGCTTCAGTAGATCACATAAACGATTACTTTTCTAACATTGGAAAAACCCTGGCTGAAGCCATTACCTCCGCAAACCGATCACAACTTCAACACGATTTTGATTTTGATCTTGTAATAAATTCACAGGCTTCCTCCTTCGTACTTCTCGAAACGGATCCTAGAGAAGTATATAACGTGCTAATGGGTCTTAAATCCGAAAGCGCTCCAGGCTGGGATAATATAACAACAAAATTTTTAAAGGCTGCCCATGATTTGGTGGTACCCATAATATCGCATCTTGCTAACTTGTGTTTTAGCCAAGGGAAATTCCCACCAGCTCTAAAGCAAGCCATAATTACTCCTGTGCACAAGGGTGGAGACAGAGACGATGTTAACAACTACAGACCTATTTCTGTTTTGCCTGCAATATCTAAAATCATTGAAAAGCTAATTAACATAAGACTAACCAACTACACTAATAAATATAACATTATTTCACAAGCTCAATATGGCTTTAGACAAAAATTATCTACGGAAGACGCAGTTACAGGTTTAACCAATCATATTGTTAACCTAGTAGATTCAGGGAAAAGATGTCTAACTGTGTTTCTTGATTTGAAAAAAGCTTTCGATACCGTATCTGTCCCCATTCTTGTGCGTAGTCTGGAGGGTATAGGCGTGAGAGGAGACCCGTTAGCATTACTAATAGATTATCTACGGGATCGAAGGCAAAAGGTTAAGGTAGGGGAGTATATTAGTAAGGAGTCTTACGTTACCTACGGCGTTCCGCAAGGAAGCGTACTGGGCCCGACTCTATTCTTAATATACATAAACCATCTCTGCAAAATGATGCCAGAAAATGGTCGCGTTTTCTCATATGCAGATGACACTGCTATTGTTTTCTCTGGTGATACGTGGGAATCGGTATATCAATGCGCTGAAAAGGGTCTTTCCAAAATTGCTAACTGGCTAAGCTCACATCTTCTTACACTAAATATTTCTAAAACAAAATATATTGCATTTACAATCTACAACAACACTCAGCCTGGACCTAACGTAACTCTCAAAATTCACACTTGCAATAATATATCTAGCACAAACTGTTCTTGTAAAAATATTGAAAAAGTGACTCATATTAAGTACCTAGGTGTAATCGTTGATCAGCGGTTATCTTGGCATACTCATACAGATATGGTCATGGCCCGTATGAGAAAACTTATCTGGATATTTAAGAACCTAAGACATGTGACGACAAAAAAAATATTAACAGAAATCTATATCTCTCTGGCTCAATCAATTATTACTTACTGTATACCCGTGTGGGGCGGTGCGACAAAAACGAAGTTTCTTGAGCTGGAGCGAGCACAGAGATCTCTTATCAAGGTCATGTATACCAAACCGTACAGATTCCCAACCAATGAGTTATACTCTCTTAGCGGTATTCTCACAGTCCGAAAATTATACATTCTCCATGCTGTCTTAAAATTACACAAAGTCCTGCCCTATGACCCTCACCATCAGGAAAGAAGACGAAAATACAGTGTTGCACCAATAAAATTTGTTAAAACTGCATATGCCAAAAGACAATTTAATACAAATTCCGCTATCCTATATAATAAAATAAACAAAATAATTAACATCTATCCTATGACTACTAAAGACTGCAAAAAGACAATAGTGAAATGGCTAAAACTGAAGACCTATGATGACATTGAATTGTTGCTGCAGGCATCGTCAATATGAGTTGGAAAAAAAAAAAAAAAAAAAAAAACTCTCTCACCCAATCATACACTCACATGCACACACACACTCACACTCACACGCACACTCACACACACACATTATTTTAGGATATATTCTCTAAGTTTCTTTGTATTGTTTAGTTATAGTTCAAGTCTCATCTTGTTTAATTTGAGATTTTGCTTGTAATTTTTTGTTTAGATTCCTTTTGTACATCACCATTTCATAATTTGTCATTGAAGAGCGGGTCCTCCTAGCACAGGTATATCTTTTACTTAAAAGGAGGTCCCTATGTAAGATTTAATGTAAAAGTGTACAAGTTTCTGCAATAAACCTTTTTATTTTTTTATTTATTTTTATTTATTATAAAAGTAGTTTATGAAAATGTTGCATAATAAGGGGTATTAAAACATGAGTGTGTGTTTAAATAATATCACAGGAATGTTTTAATACCTAGTTATGTGCAGTTTCATACACTACTTTATCTACACTCATACATTGGGATTGAACCTACTAAATAATTTTTATTGCATTTTCTATGCCATAAGTTGTCATAGCATTTATCATATAATTTTCACGATTTTGCTGGTACGAGTAATAGATTATGAGTTATTTCCGTCACCGCATCTAAAATATCGGGCGGAGTCAAATTTTCTTCACATTGACTGATGTCAGACATTTTTAAGCAAGAATCATAAAACTCTTGAAATTCAGTACAGCAAAACGTATGAATGGCGCCAAAACCCAGCACATCATTAACTGCGCATGCGCTAAAGCGGTCGTTGCCACAGACAAATGAAAATTGGAATCAAAACCAAAGTAGATGATATCATTACCATGTTAAAACTTTTAAAAATAGGTACAGTACGACATAAAAGAGTAGAAATTAAATATTTGGGAACTAAAAGTTTTCATTTTCTGGCAAAATCTAAAATGAGTACTTGAGCTGTCAATTTTTCTCGATCGGTTTTGATTTTCGTAAGAATTTTGGTTTTCGTGTGATATTTCTGAGTGTGGACAGAAAAACAGTGGCAAATCATGAATAAGGTAATTCGTGGAGGAGCCTGTGATATAGTTTACAAAGTTTATATGTGGTGTACAGCCGAATTCCAAGCTGGGAAGCTTCTATGCAACTTAGAAGATGTTTACCATCGTACAGCAGATTTTACTGGTAAGTAACTATTGAAAGTTACACTAAACGTTAATTAAAAACGATTAATACATTCAGGGAACTAAATTTTCGAACCACATATCATTTACAAATTATTTGTCTACCATTTTTGAGGTTATGCTAAGGTAAACAAATACCGTTGTAGTTATAGCGCGACTTAACAACGTTGATAGTAAGGCAAAAACAATTAATGTAATTTATTGCGGATACGATTTTTTTTTTGCTATACATATTTGTTGATGCAATCGACTAAATGGAAAAAAACAATTTTAAAATATATTCACATTTATTTACCGCAGAACTTCTTTCGTCGGACTGACAGTGATTCTTTTATTTGCTTGTTTTAGGTGTTTCTGTAAGCACAGTGCGCAGAATCGTGCAACACGGCATTGAAAACGGTACGAAATTCTCAACACCAGCTAAACACATGAAGAGTCGACCCATGGTGCAGACAATAGTGACGATGAGAGTGGTTCAGAAATCAGTGACGAATCAATACCAGAGCTTAAAATAGACTACACGAACTTAAGTGATCCCATGGAAGGTGTAGAGTATTTAGATTTTGATTTATTAGATTAGTTTATATCTGAGTTTATATGGAAAGCAATTGATTATTAAAAATACTTATTTATTGTGAAATTGTTGTTTTATTACTACTACATATTAAATATTTAATAAATATACTTATTTAATATATTTACTCATTATTTTATACCCAATAAATAAATAATACTATTCAAGTATCAAGATCAGCTGGGTCGTACTAACAGGGTTGCTATCTGAGCGATTGTGGCGCCCTAATTTAATTTCTACTCTTTTATGTCGCACTGTACTATAAAAATGGCGGGCGCCGCATAAGCTTTCCACTACAAACATTAATTGATGGAAACTCCTTGGTGATATTAACTTTTTGGATTTGCCCTGTATCGTAATAGAAAAAAATTGTATTATAGCATTGTTTTGTTGGAGAAAAAGTGTTATAATAAGATTCTATTTTTAAATTTCGGTATTGTGATTATAAAGTATGTCAATATAAACTCGTTTTGAAGTTTATAATTCGAATAATACGATATGAGAGTAGATAATAGTAGTTTATGCAAATAATAGGGGTTATTAAAACACGAGCGTGGGTTTATCACATGAGGCGAAGCCGAGTGATAATATTAACACGCGAGTGTTTTAATACCTAATTATATGCCGTTGCATACACTATTTTATCTTCAATCATACAGTTGAAATAAAATAAAAGGGGAAACGAAAAAAATATGCGGTATGGCGGGCCATTTAGATACTCATTATGACAGCGCAGCGCGCGCATCCATAGACAGTAGTGACACTAATTTTCTACATTAAGTCAATGAACCCATAAGCGCTAAAAAATTAAAAAGTAAAAGTGTGCTATAAAAATTAAAAAGTTATTTTATGCTACAGTTGTTTGAAAATCGAAGGAAAATGTTGCACTGTTATGTTTTTTTTTTTAATTTTACCTATCCACGAATATAATATAAAGTACGTGTTTAAACAATATTTTTTTAATTCATATTTGGAACATTACGTTGTGAGTGTAGATAAAAGTATTAAAAGACCGTAGCTTCATAAGCCTACAGAAAGTAGGTGAAAAGCCTTGGACTTAATTCTTTACAGAAAAAATTAAGTAGTAAAGAACATTTCTTGTTGGTCTTAAAAAAATTCTAGGCGCGGCGGAGTATACATATTTGGCCATGTATATTACTACGTACTTACTTTTGCATAATTAGAGTTATCTAAAAACAACAGGTTGACAGTTGTGCCCTTAATCATCTGAGATGCATTTCCACCAGTGTGTTGAACTGAGTGGTACTGTAATGCACAGTGTACGACACAAATGTTTATTTTGCTCGACTCAATCAAGCAAACAATAACAGAATGTGCGCGAACATGTTCAAATGTTCGCAAACAGTGTGTACTTTTATGCGCGCACACCAAGCAGGGCTCGCTTCGACGCGTACATTCTTGTTATTCGCGAACTCAGTCTTGCTGCCGCTACCAGAGTGAAAACATTTATTTGACCGCGCACTTTGTTTAATCAAGTTATATATGAATTGGACGAATGATAAAAATATAAAATTTATTCAAGCAATTGAAACTTATTCTCTACTATGGGATTCAAATTCACACATCATCAGCCTATTAATGTTCCCACTGCTGGGACACAGGCCTCCTCTCTGTGAGAGGGAATGGGCCGTAATCCACCACGCGGGCCCAGTTCGGGTTGGTGGATGTCACATGTCTTCGAATTTTTGGTTCTAGGACATGCCGGTTTCCTCACGATGATTTTTTTCTACACCGTTTTGTGAGCTGTGGTGATGAAATAATTTACACAAAGTAAAGCGTCTGCCTGGGCTCGAACCCACGACCTACAACTTTTAAGTCGCGGCCGATACCACTGGGCCACCACTGCTCCGTGTTCGGGATTCAAATTCAGTCACAATAATTAAAAAAATAGAAACAAAAACACGACGCCACTCAAGAGTTGGCGCAAAATTTCAATTGTTACTCGACTGAGCATTACCTTAAAATGGAAGATTATTTTGGCTCAACACCGACGAGAAAAGAAGAAAATAGCGGATTTTTTTTTTCGGATTCGCTTTTTCCTGCCCGTCCATATTAACAACTGAAGGCAGAAAACTCTGCTCAGTGAACAGTTCGTGCACAAGTGAGCTACACTGTGCGCTTGCAAAAGTTACACACAGCCTTGCCGGTGGAGACAGAGGCTTATCGCGTTACCAGCTGAGTACGTGCAATGCTGGCGTTTTGTATAGAATGTTTGTTAACAAATGTACTACACACTATTTTGGTGGAATCGTACCTCAGCCAAGTCAAATAATTAATGAAAAAAATCAAATCATTCGACGTTTGATAAGTTTTCCCGTAGAAAATTAAATTGTTGACATTTCTCTCCATTTCACCTTATAATATACCCTATCAAGAAATCCATGCTCGTCACTGAACAAACTCTTGCTATAATTGAATAGAGATGGAACAAGCCCGAAGATGACACAGATCTCTCGCTAACTTGATTATCTCTTGTTTAACAAATACTCGGCGCAAACATTCTCAATAAGACCAACAGACGCATCAGTCTTTACAAATTGCTGAGATAAGAGGTTGCAAACAACTGCTAAAGAAAAAAAATCAACTTATCGACTATTTGCAATCACAAGTGCTAAATATTTCTGTTGACTGATATTTGATGCGAAAATAAAATTGTGTTAATCCTGCAAAGAGCGATGTCTCTTTATTTTACTGATTTACTTTAGCTAGATTTTTAATTTACTTGAATTCGTTTAGTTTACTGCATAGCTATTTGTGATTTTGTCGCTTATATCTTAGTATTTGTACTAGGAGGGTCCTTCGAAATCCTTAAAGAAACCTATGGCAAATGTGATTGATACCAATCAAAAAATATTTCTAAACAAATGATTAATAATAAATTACCAAGAAACATCTAATAAGGCAGCAAATCCATTACCCATTCAACAGCATGATGCCATCAACCGAATACCGCGTTAACGACTTAGGACATAAAACAAAATGTGGTGTGACACAAAAGGCCCCGTGTCGTATGTGTCGTGTACTCGTGTCGCATATTATGTCGTGTTGTGTGCCTGTCGCCCGGCGGATAGTGATCGCTTAAAACAAACTTATGTGACGGGCCTATATACGTAGATAGTGTAGATATTACAATGTGTATCATCTTTAGAGAGTCCGGGACTGGGTGGTTAGCAGAGCGGTGGGTGAAAACCTATTTACTCATTTTAGTTGATTTTATATTCTATAAAAAAAAGTATCGCCATACCTACCGGTGTAATCACAAGCATCATTGTTGTTATTCTTTTGAAAGGATAAATCTAAAGGCTAACTCAAGTTATGGTGGGCCGCACTGCGAAGCGACTCAATGCAAAATTCCTTCTTAATACATCACTTTTGTACTGTATTTTGTCATGAGCCATTAAAAGAGCAAATGAGAGTTTATGTACTCAAATGCGCTGTGGCCGGCTGCGAATGTTATGTCCGATTAGGGCCGATACCCTTATTGTCACAAATGAGTACTATGTAACCTTCACCATATGTCTATTAAAATAGGTTATGAGGTGAGAACAATAAACAAAATCGCTCCGCTCTTGCACTATGGTTCAACGCTAATGTTACAAGCCCTACAGTTAGGGTCTAAAAGGCCGGTCCACATAATGGAAGTCTGATGAATACAGAATTGACTGCGCATGAATATTAATTCATTCATTCATTCTTTAACAGTGACCTAACAGACTAAGCGGGCTATTAAATATTACTAAAAGCTTCAACTTTTTGTACTGACATAAAAGTTGAATGGTGAGCTAAAAGGAACTTTTTGTTTAAGCAATAAATATCAAAAAAAAATATTCTTTGATTAACATTATTCAGGGTTTATTAACAATTGAAATGATGAACTGATAGCTGCTTCTTTGGTCGCAAGCGCTGCCGAGTGTCCCGGGTGTGGGTCAGCAACAGTCCGCAGTCTGGATGTGTCCAGTTCATGGCAATAGGGTCGCCCCATAAAACATGGGACTTACACATAACTCAGAATTTTGTGTAAATTATTCTCAGAAATAATTAGTTTCAGTCGCCACGCCACCTACGTACCTACGTACCTAAGTAATTTCATAACTATTTGCCCCATATTTAGGTACACTGAATCATACAAAAATATATACAAAATAAAATTCTGAATATACAATACATGTCTCCCAAAACTCAGCGCATCCTTAAAAAATCTATCGGGTGGCAATAGAATAGAATAGAAAACATTTATTAGATACACCACATTTATTAGATACACCACACAACACAGCAGCAACAAACACAAAGTAGAGAAGAATAGGATAGGTAGGTATATGACTTTATCTGTGTTAGGTCGTAAAACATATGTTATAACTGTTGAAAGTTCGTATAATTTTAAGTATTTTCACGTTTAAAATAAATAAAACTACTTTTTGCAAACATTCATATTATTGACTTCATCATGTCGACCAAGAAGCAAGTGTTCAATGATGTCTCTGTGATCAATTCGGTGAAAACCGGGAGCGATCACCGCATGGTAAGAGGCACATTGAACATTAATATCAAGCTTGAAAGGTCTCGACTGATGAAGTCCACGCTCCGTCCAGCACAGATCCAGATCCAAAACCCCGAAACCTTTCAGCTCGAACTCCAGAATCGTTTCGAGTGCCTAGGGAGCTCCGTGGACGATTACAGCGATGGGTTCGTGGAAGCTGTCCATACGGTCGGGTCTAAGTTTTTCAAGACCCGCCGTACAGATAGAAACAAAAAGCTCTCTGATCCAACTCTAAAGCTAATGAAGGAGAGGCGTGAGATGATCCTGCAGTCTTCAGACGATGCGGTGAAATACCGGCAGCTAAATAGACGGATCTCAAAGTCCTTGAAAAGCGACCTCCGCCGCTTTAATACTGAAAGTATTAAAGATGCGATTGAGTGGAATAAGGGCTCCAAGGTCTTTGCAAGGGATCTGTTTATTGGGCAAAGCCAGCTCACAAAACTGAAGACCGATGATGGCAGGATCGTTTCCACCAAACCGGAGCTTCTGAGGGAGATCGAGAGATTCTATGGGCAGTTGTACACGTCAACCAGTAAACCCATTGCGAATCTAGCAAACGACCCAAGAGCTAGATTGACCCGACACTATACCGAAGATATCCCGGATGTCAGCCTGTACGAGATTAGGATGGCTCTGAAACAGCTTAAAAACAACAAGGCGCCGGGTGATGACGGAATCACTGCTGAACTCCTGACGGCGGGTGGAAAACCGGTACTTAAGGCCCTTCAGAAGCTGTTTGATTCCGTCATACTCGAGGGCAAAACGCCACAGGCATGGTGCAGGGGTGTGGTGGTACTCTTCTTCAAGAAGGGCGACAATGCCCGGCTGAAGAACTATAGGCCCATCTCACTTCTTAGCCATGTCTACAAGTTGTTTTCAAGAGTCATCACGAATCGTCTCGCGCGCAGTTTTGACGACTTCCAGCCTCCCGAACAAGCCGGATTCCGAAAAGGCTTTAGCACCGTAGATCACATACATACGCTGCGGCAGGTTATACAGAAGACCGAAGAGTACATACTGCCTCTCTGTTTAGCGTTTGTGGACTACGAGAAAGCCTTCGATTCGATCGAGACTTGGGCTGTACTGCAGTCTCTCCAACGGTGCCAGATCGACTACCGGTACATTGAGGTGTTGAAGTGTCTGTACAGAAACGCCACCATGTCAGTCCGTCTTCAGGATCAGACCTCGGAACCAGTCCTTCTCCAGCGTGGCGTGAGACAGGGAGACGTCATTTCTCCGAAACTGTTCACTGCTGCACTGGAGGATGTATTCAAGGTCCTGGACTGGAGCGGCCTAGGCATCAACGTTAATGGCGAGTACATCACTCACCTTCGGTTTGCCGACGACATAGTGGTCATGGCTGAGACCATGGAGAGCCTCAGTACAATGCTCGATGACCTCAGTAGAGCTTCCGAAAGAGTGGGTCTGAAAATGAACATGGACAAAACCAAGGTGATGTTGAATGCCTATGTTACACCCATTCCTATCAAGGTTGGAGACTCTACACTCGAAGTTGTGGACAACTATGTCTACCTAGGACAAACGATCCAGTTGGGTAGGGCCAACTTCGAGAAAGAGGTCAACCGTCGAATCCGACTCGGCTGGGCAGCGTTCGGGAAGTTGCGCGGTGTCTTCTCGTCCAACTTACCACAGTGTCTCAAGACAAAAGTCTATGACCAGTGTGTGTTGCCAGTGATGACATATGGCTCTGAGACGTGGTCGCTAACAATGGGCCTTATCAGAAAGCTTACAGTCACTCAAAGGGCAATGGAGAGGGCTATGCTCGGCGTTTCCTTGCGTGATCGAATCAGAAATGTTGAGATCCGTAAGAGAACCAGGGTTCCCGACATAGCCCGAAGAATTGCCAAACTTAAGTGGCAGTGGGCAGCGCACATTGCTCGCAGAACGGATGGCCGATGGGGCAGAAAGGTTCTGGAGTGGCGACCGCGAACCGGAAGACGTTGCGTTGGAAGGCCTCCCACCAGGTGGACCGATGACCTGGTGAAGGTTGCAGGAATCCGCTGGTTGCGGGACGCACGGGACCGGTCAATGTGGCGACGCTTGGGGGAGGCCTATGTGCAGCAGTGGACGTCTTTCGGCTGATATGATGTGCCAGACTTTCGGTAGACAGTGGTGGGTGGCCCACCTTCGGTGGGTTTACCGGTACCTTAGGGCCCCTGAATAACAAAAAGATTGGTGACAATCTTAGGGCTTACCAGGTACACACCTCCCCGACTGGGATTCCCTACCGGCTTCACCGGATTTAGTTGTCCTCGACAATGTCGCTCGCGGCAATAGTCGAAATCCTCACGAGATTCTCGAGAAGGAAGGTCTCGACAAGAAATATGGCCATGCCGTTAATGAGGCTTTAGCCTCTATAGTGCCCGCTTCGGGCCCGACCGGGGCCCCTGGACCTAGCAAGGCTCCCGTGCCGAGCGTGGCTCAGGACTCACCAAGGTCATCCTCCCCTCATGTAAGGTCTACTCCAAGACCTAGTTCGTCCACCCCGTCCCAGAGTGATGCACAGGTCATCAAGCCTGCTGCACAAACCTCTTGGAGAGATCCTATCCCTCCGAAACCCCTGTCTCAGGCTGTCGAGCCTAAATCATGGAGAGATCCTCCAACCCCTAAACAGTACCAAGACTACAAGGAGCATATAGCCTCCTTGCACAAGTCCATGTCCAAGTCCAAGTCTAAGTCCAAGTCCAAGACCAATTCCAATATATGGGCTGATGATGATGACTCCCCCATGGAAGGTGGAACAACCCTCAGCACTGACGATGAATGGGACGCAGAAGCGAACCAGGATGACTCATTTGCTGGCGACCCAGTAGACCCAGATATCCCCGATAAATCAGAGGACTATGACACCATCTCCTCCTCAGACGGTGATGACTCCATAGTTTGCTCTGGAGTGAAGAGGAGAAAGAGGAAAAGTCCCACTCACGCTATCAAGGCCAAAAAGGCGGTAAAGAAATCCTCTCTTCAGCCAGTTCTGCCAGCGGCTTCACCCGACAGGCGTCCCACTCCCACCCCCACTGCCGCTCCCCAGCGGACAAGTCGCCATGGTAACGATGGTAACAGCTACCACCAGGAAGCTTTCTTACCCCCCCACCCATTTATCTCCAAAATAAAGGGAAATAGAACGATGTGATTTCCGAGATCTAACTCGCTTTCTAAAAGACAGGTACATTTCGTTCCATACATACTCCCTTCCGGAGGAAAAGTCCCTCCGTGTGGTTATTCGGCGTATACCGAAAGAAATCTCTACGGAGAAAGTCCGTAAGAATTTACTAGCCCAAAAAGTCCCAGTCACTGAGGTCCACCGATTGCATAAAGCAAGAGGTAAACTGTTTGACATAAACCTCAAAACGGTGTGCATATCGTGTCGGGCATATCGATTGAGAAGCCATACCGCCCCCATCTCGTTGGTCAGTGTCACAATTGCCAACTGTATGGTCACTCACAGGCCAACTGCTATGCTACCCCCAGGTGCGTAAAGTGCCTGGGCGAACATAGCACTAAGGACTGCACCCGTCCTAAAGACCGCGCAGAATGCACGGAGCCTACCAGCTGCGTGCTCTGTGGCCAAGTAGGGCACCCTGCTAATTACCGGGGTTGCCCAAAAGCCCCCAAACTTGCGCCTAAAATGGCCAAGCGTTACGATGTGCACCAAGCACGCAATGCGCCCTTATCCCAACCCTCCCGTCTATTCCCTCAGATGACTTCACCATGGGGTAAACTGAACCACTAAAGTGTGGCTCCTCAGTCGTACTCCCAGCCCATCCCAGCGCTGATTGATCATCCCATAGCAGCGCCTATTCCAATTCCCGGCCCAGTAGGCACTGCTGTCCCCATGACCGCATAAAGCCGGAAGGTGGCTCCCACCACCACCGACGCTAAGTGCCCGCCCCCTGTCGCCCCCTCTGGGCACAAGCCATATCTGAGCGTGGCTGAAAATATTATCAGCGCGTCCTCCATATGGATGACCCCTCAGGCCCGTGCTCTGGATGCAGAAATCCGGAATGCAGGCCCTCTCACCCCCGCTTCATGCAGTGCCATCTTCTCGAGGTACGAATGCATCACTAGGAAACTTGATAGACTTGTCTACAAGGACGGTCAATGGGTTCGTAATTAGTACGAACACCCGATTCACATAAAACACAAAAACCGGTCAAGTACATGTAGGGCCACGCGCAGCAATAGGGTTCCGAAGTTGCATAATAATGCGGACTAAGAAGGGTTTTTTGTTTGTTGTTAAATGAACATTAAAACGGTTTCAGCGGCACACAACGTCTAAAAACGGGACCACATAAAATTATGTTTTTTTTTTAATCTATATGCTTGCATTTGACCACTATCTCGCCTGATGGTAAGCGATGATGTGGTCTGCGGTGAAGCACGCTTGTCTAGATGTAGCCTATTCAGTATTAACTTTTAACAAAATAAGGACGAACTGGTAACTGAAGAAGGAGTTATAAAATCCAACTTCGCAACTGAAGTTAGAAAAATATTATCTATTTGAGTACCACCGCGATTGCGTTTTTTTTTATTATTGATAGGCTCGCGCTTGACCACTATTGAATTGCGAAAGGAGACGATACGACCGCGTGTTAGAGATCCTTGCGCGCACGCTTCTCGTTTAATTCTCTTTCGAAATTTCCTATGTAATCACCTCTAATCTTCGGTATTCACTATTTCGTTCCGGAAAGTTTTACGCTACTCAATTAGTGATTTAGTCGGGTCGAATAATGACTTTATGGATGGATATCGACAAAAGAAAATAAGTAATTTGCTTGGCAATCGTATCTAATTTGACTTTAGATTACAAAACGTCAAAAATACTTCTGCACTAACACAAACTGACTCTCCCGCGCGCGTGCGCCGTATGGACTATGGACCGGGTACTGCTAACGACTCCGGCCACTCCAATGCGTTATTCGAGCTTAAACATTATTAACTTAGAAATCATTATTATTAAGGATATTATGATTTTATTTTTGTTTATTTTTACATGTTTCATAAGCATATATTTACTATGTGTTTTACACAGCTAACAACGTTATTTAAGTATTTTTTCAATGGCATTTGTACAAAAATTTTACCGTGCCAAGTACATTTTATAAGTTAATAAATAAATAATAAATAAATTTATTTTCTCAAAAACTTAATAATATTTTACAAAAAATAGTTTGGCTATATTTATTTCTAGTAAATGGATGTAGTCACTGCAGTTGGTCGACTATTACTCGTAAACTTGTAAAACCTACTTATCCGTCATAGTTTTCCTTTTAATTTCGTTATATTCACTACTGCCGTGATTTTTTTCACATACACACACACATAAATATGCAATTTAAAGCATAATTATGTGTGTGTATACTTGACTCTAACATAAATATGCAATTTAAAGCATAATTTTTCGCAAACGGATCTCTGAATCGAAAAATTGTTGCAACAAACCCATAATATTATTGAATGGCCTATCCAACGATACCCCACACCATGGGACAGATGAGAAAAAAAAATATCCCCACTTTACGTCTAAGGGAGGTACCAGAAAAAAAAAAAAAACATGATTTTATTTTACCACTTTGTCGGAATTATTAATATGTATATCCACGCCAAATTATAGCTTTCTAGTATTTAGATTCTCTGAGCTAAGCTGCGGACGGACAGACGGACAGACTTCGGAACCCTAAAAACGACCGTATTCGTTCCGTCCTCGCCGCTGAGGCCCGTCGCAACGTCCCTTTAAATTATGAAACCAGCCCGCGAATTGCTGTGCCATAGTTAAAGTTTAGTTAGATTATGATTGGAGTTTCTTGTCCGTTCTTCTCCACGTAGGCTTTTCCGAACGTATGGTAGAATCACTTTATTAGATCCAGCCTTAGTTGTCCCCCCAAGCGACGCCCTGAGCCAAGGTGTCGACCCCAACTGGGGTAGCCCTCAGCGTGTCGCTTTAGGTTTAGCTTTTTGAAGCCTGGCTGGAAGCTAAGAGATTAGTCTCCACATGGAAGTCCGGTTAAGCAGTAGACGGTTACTTTGACTGAACTGCGAGACGTCACGTATTAAAAAAAAAAAAAAGCCCCCGCACGGGGGTGACTTTGTATCTCGATGGGGTGTAACCGCGTGTGCGGGCAATTTCCCAAAGATGAAAGTGATTTTTGATTTCTTTGCGTTAAAACATAATATTTTGATGCTTTTCTTCCAAAGTTGTCTTTTAAATTGTTTTTATTCGTTCAATTTCGACCCAGTTTTCCAGTTTAACAACTTTGAAATTAATATTTTCTTTCAAAATAGCTGACTTTCATATATGGATAACAGGGATCAATGTTTATATTATGATTTGCCGTAAATTTTGAAGTTGTTAAGTAACTTCAAAAGTTTGGAACTTTTGCGTACCTCTCTCTCAGACTTTATTTATTTAAAGTCCATTTACACGCCCACATGATATTTAAACTGAATTCATCTTATACTGAAGATGGAACAGTCCACATCAAATATTTACCGACCGCCCTCACACCCAGGCAATGTCTCTAGCATCGATAGGCGTCATAATCGCATAGCCCCACGTGACAGCCCGCGTGACCTCTATCTGGTCCAAGACCTGCATTGTGAATTTGTGGGCAATAAAAAAAAACAAACCGAGTTCCAAAACAAAACACTTCAAAGCGAAAAATAACTTTCTTTTCCGAAGTCGGTGTCGACTAATGGAAAACAATGGATACAAAAGTCACCGACTTCGGAAAAGAAAATTATTTTTCGCTTTGAAGTGTTTTGTTTTGGAAGTTGGTTTGATTTTTTGTTAAAAAGTATTTTATTTTCCTCTGTTTAGTTTTGGTAGGTATCTCCAATTAACATGTAAATCATTTATAGCCAAAGAAAATCTCATGACGTTTCCAATAAGCCCAAACACGACTAGGATACATTGTTTTATTTCGGAGTTCCAGTGGCCATTGTGGTCTTCTTCATCAGTTCCACTTCACCAAATGATACTTTCTGAGTGCATTATTGATGAAAATACCAAAATCGCTATATGTATGCCTATGATATTTGAGGAGTTCCCTCGATTTCTCTAGGATTCCATCATCAGATCCTGGTTTCCTGATCATGGTACCACTCTTGGGATATTGACTTTCCAACAAAAAAAGAATCATCAAAATCGGTTCATAAACGACGAAGTTATCCGCGAACACACATAAAATATATATATACGGCCGAATTGAGAAACCTCCTCCTTTTTTGGGAAGTCGGTTAAAAAGGGTCTAATTGCCACATTCGACACTGTGTCGTAGTCTCTTGTAGTGGGGCTATTCTGGGATGTCCCTGTTGTGCTTTGAGGCCGTGATTTAGCTTTGGCATTTGAATAGCCTGAGCTTTTTATGTAAATATATTTTGTATAGTTTTGGACTTAATTATGTAAATCGGTTGTAGTACATAAAAGGTATTTTTCGGGTTGTGAAAAATATTCTGTACAATAAAGTAGCTTCCATTGTGATTCTGCTATTGACTCGAACATATACAACATTCTTTTTGAGCACAAAAACTGTTTTGTTCATTTCTTTCTTTTAATTTACGTATTTTCTTATTATCTCATCTCTAGGTAGACATGATATCAGGAGAGCTTATTTTTTCTGAAACATACACAGTTATAATAACAAAAAGGTTTCATAACAATGATCTCACTATTTTTGTCACGACAATTCAGAACATAACAGTAGGCCGTTTGGTATAATACTTTCGATTTATAACAGTTACCCCAAAAACATAAATGTTCTTATATATAAAACTCGCCGGCTCTGACGGATATTATTTACAAAACATGTACCACACACTCTTGGACACACGTATTACGAGTAGATAAACCCTCGTTTCGTACAGTGACAGATTTCGTACATATTTAAAGCCTTGAACAGCACTGAGGCTTTGGTGATATACCTTCCCAAATAAGTAACATTTGTTCCTTCAATTTTCTTAGAAAAGAGATTTTCTCTTATGACTTTGACAGATTGCTTACGGTCACGGTAACCTCCATCCTTTCATGGCTCCCCATAGAAGTCCAAAAACGGTAAGTAATGTCGTGGTAATGTTAACTTTTTATTCAGAAAGCTATGTATTGTGTTTGGCCAAGCTCCACGAATCGGGTCTAATGCAAAAACTTTCTACTGGAAGTATGTTATACAAACATTGACCCAGAGAACTAGCACGTTTGCAGAACATAGAAGTAACGGAGATACGGCAAGAGGACGAGAGGATCGTGCGTGAATAATAGAATCCATAAATAGTCTATTCAGAAGCAGTACCAAAGACTTTAAGATAAAATTATCTTTAATGACGTCATGTCATGACTTATTCTCATGACGAACGACACAATATCAAGCGTAAAGCAAATTTTATAAGGGGTAATTAATACTGAAAACATGTTAAGGAGCCATTGTACTCAACATTAGGAACAACTTTTACTACAGGACCAAACCACGAAAACACAGTTTATCGAGATATGCAAACATACTAAATTTCTGCCCACGTAATTAAAAACACAGTAACTTCACCCTATAATAAAAAAAAACAAAGTTACTTTTGAACTGAAGTTACTGTTTTTCAATTACGAGAGCAGCTTAAACCGTGTTGATTCTAAGCTCCTGGTCGCCACTCCATCATAAGTCGTGGAGGGTATTCGTCAGTGCGTTGTGCGCGGAATACAAACCCCGCCAGATTTATTCGCCGCTCCGGATAAACTTTTATTAAATTCGGACGATCTCCGGCCACTGCCGAGAGTATTATCCTAATGACTATCGATATTTCCTGCTCCAGAACTCAAATCTGCGGACTTTGCGGATTTTAGTTAGATTGCCCCCAAAATTCGGGACCGGATTATGATGTGGTATGTTCAAAGAGTAGATTGTATAAAATTAAGTGGCTTTTCAGGAACATTTTGGTTGAAATATATATATCTGTACGACTGCCACCTGCAAGCAACTGGCATGCAAGTTTAATTACAATGCAGGCAACGATTGATAACATTATACCTCGGTAGCCCGCAATGTAATACAACTTGTATGCGAACAGGTTGTGGCTGGGAACATGGCCTGACTAATATAGCATGATGGTGTCATCAACGCTCGGGGTAAAGTGGTCTATTTCCTTTTCGACAGAAACCATTTTATATGGCGTGACAAGTGTAATGTTAATGTCTGCTTGAAACCTTCTCATTTATGGAGCCTTGGTAATTCACATCATGACGACAATAATAGGTTTTTGGCACGGTTGGCACAGGGGCTAAGCGATTGGCTGGTGAGCTGCGTATCTCGGGTTCGATTCCCACATGGAACAAATATTTGTATCTATGGCCTACAAGTAGTTGTTCCGGGTCTGGTTATTTGTGTATGTGTGTTTAAATGCTTGTAAATACACCCACAATGTATGAAAAATTCCTAGTGTAGAGAAAGGTATAAAAAAAAGATAATGTTAATGTCTACTGGGATACTTCACATTCGTAAAGTACAAGTTGTAGAATTTTTGCACCTGCCTTGATTCCTGAAATGAAAAATAAAAATAAATTTAAACTCATACTCCTAACAAAAGCCTGAACATATTCTACTAAATTAGCTATCACACAGAGCTCTGCAAAAACCAGGAAAGAATTAAATCCTCAACGTTGTCGCATAATATAAATTATGATATTCTCTTTCCACTCATTTACTCAAGCTCTCCTCAAATATTCATTTATACTGTGGACAGTATAAATGAATAAGGCACGTAAACCACAAAAATCTAGAAACCTTAGCAAAGTATAATGTTAGGTATAAACTTTTAAACTTGAAATTCTTTTTAAACGATACATAATAATTATGAGATCCTCTTCGTACCTACTCTGTGTGTTTCACACATAACTCCGTATTTGTACAACACAAACTTGGCCATGCGTGCCCGAGAGTTTCAGTGACATTGTCAACCCGGACTTGTAACTCCAGTTAATTTGCTGAGTTAGTTTTATGTGCTCAGGCTTATTTCCTATTAACAGTTCGCTAGGTTGGTGACCTTGACCTCGCTGGTGATCGTCAGTGTAAAGTTTAGAAAACGTGTTGTTTGCAACAGGCGGCAGATGACGCCTATTTATTTTATGTTTAAAGTTAATGTGGGCTTATTTTTTCGGATGATTATGTTTGTGACTAGATCGCTTTGTGAAAAACACAAAGTTGTTTTATTTGTAGTTCAATAAAATGTCGTGGTTTATAAATTTTACCCACAACTGCGATCGATATACATTCAGAACTAGCGTCAATTTCACTGATGACAGACAGACGAACGGACGGACAGCGTTGATACAAGAGTATACACATTCGCACAAAGCATTTATTCGAAATTAATTCCTAAAAATGAATTTTGTGTTCCAGTTACAAAATCATAACCAACAAAACATAGCTTTTCGACCGTTGATATTATATTTTTACGACCCGCAATAAGTCGGGATCAGCAGTGATCAGATACACAGCTGTCTGCCAAAGAGATCTACATGCTGAATAAATATAGTATTAAAGTTATCGTAAACTACAATAGGATCGTTCACGTTTTATTAGAAAATCCGTAAATTCTGCCAGTCGTTATTATCTGAAGTGACGATAATATTAATAGACGGAAAGAGGAGCTCGTGGCTAAAAATAGCCATATGGGTCGATCATCAAGGTTAAGCAACGATTGCCGAGGTTGGATCTAAGATCCATCTAGATTCCGCCTTGCCTTGGAAAGCACACTAAGTTTGTCGCGGTAGTTTGTTGTAAATTTTGCAGCTAATAAAACATTTATTTATTATTATTCCTTGTGCTTTTCGCTTAAATCTTTATTTTTCTCGTAGTCATGGTATAAAATATAGTATGCAACTCTTGAATAAAACGGATTTATATCGAGGGCCATGAATCACTCCCTACGGTCGTGATTCAGTTGTTAGAATCCTTCACTTGTTCGTGATTCATCTATGGCCCTCGCTTTAAAACCGTCCTTTATTCACTAGTTGCATAATATACTAATATTGGTGTGTTCTAAATTCAAACACCAAAACAGTGATTAAAAGTGCTTTTTATTCACTGTTTTCAGTGAATAAAATAAGCTTTTTAGAGGGGGAATGGTAAAATCATTTTATTTTCTATTACGATACAGGACAAATCCAAGAAGTTAATCACTAAGGAGTTTCCATCACTTAGTTTCATTATAATGCCATTTTTATGCCTATTATAAAAAGACTTGATTCTAATTTTTAACTTGTCTATGACAATGCCCGCTTTAGGCTTAGCACGCACTGCGATTTTATTTCGCGCGAATTTTGTCTCTATTTACCTGTTCATAGAGCTCAATATATTCGCGCTTATTAAATTTGCGACACGGTGCGGTGGATTCTGTGGCAAACAAAACACGGATTTCTTGCGCTATTATTTCCGCACGATTTTTTTACCGCAATGCGAGCAGCTTCATACAATTCCGTAGGTCCCAGAATGGGCGGAAAAATATCGTGCGACTAAAGATCACAGTGCGTGCTAAGCCTTAGCGCATGCGCGGTTAATGCGGTGATTTCGGTGTGCTGGGTTTTGGGTTTACTGTACTAAATCGCAGGTGTTATTTTAATTCTTGCTTAAAAATGTCTAATATTAGTGAATGTGAAGAAAATTTGACTCCGCCCGATATTTTAGTTGTGGCGAAGGAAATTACTCATAATCTATTACCAGCAAAGTCGAGAATATTATATGATAAATGCTATCACGACTTTATGGCGTGGAAAATGTAAAAAAAATGGTATTTAGTAGGTTCAATCCCAAAATGTATGAGTGTAGATAAAGTAGTGTATGAAACTGCACATAACTAGGTATTAAAACATTTGTGTGAATACTATTAAAAACCTCGCCTATAACGGATCGGTTATTAAACACACGCTCATGTTTTAATATACCCCTTATTATGCAACAGTTTCATAATAGTAGTTTATGCAATGGTCATATAATGGGGGTTATTAAAACACGAGCGTGGGTTTATCACATGAGGCGAAGACGGCAGGCGGAAGACGTCATTGTTTATGGAGACGCGAACTGCGCAGTCATGCGCAATGACAACATAAATTGCCCGCCATACCACATATCTTTTCCGTTTCCACTTTTGTATTATTTCAAATTTAAGAGTGAAGATAAAGTAGTGTATGCAACGGCATATAATTAGGTAATACAACACTCGCGTGTAATTATTATCCCACATAAACCCACGCTCGTGTTTTAATAACCCCTATTATATGACCATTGCATAAACTAGTATTAACAGTCGTTACAGTAGTAAGAAGCCATTATATCTGATACATGCCCTGACAAAGGGTACCTAACGTCGCGCATCGGAGCGCCGCCCGCGCCGCTTACATACTTTGTGGTAGAATAAAGTGGACACCCCTTGGACTGAGCTCTGTCCAGCATTGCCCGAGAATCTCTGTAAATCATAATGTCAATGTTTGCGTGCAAAATAGCGCTTTGTTCGTAGTGGTCTCTCTGTCTGCGGCGCGCTTTACGTACTTTGAGCTATCGTGCTATCCAGTTACTAGGTTGAAGGGGTCAGATAGGCAGTACTTATTTTACATGATTAAATAAGTTTTCTCAACTGAATCCGGTTAAACTGGAAACCGACCCCTACATAATTGGTAAAGGCTGGGGATTGATCCTATAATATTAATAGTTTGGCTTCTTTTTGGAATATTATATTATTATATTTATTGGTAGTATGAATATGTAGGTCGGACAATAGTTGCCATTATTTAGGATTCAGACATCATTAAGTTCTGTATAAGTGGTTTAGGTCAAACGATTTGGTTCATTTAATCTATTAGTTACCGCATTTATTGGCTTGTCTATTATTTATCTATAATCTTAAGTTCATATTTTCAGATATTATTCCTGTACACAAAGCAAAAAGGTTTCGCTCTAACCGGAACTGCGTCAGCAACTCGTTTGCACAAAAACCCACGAAACTTTGAAAGTCGTTTAACAAAAGCGATTCGTTCTGACGGCTTCACCCTCTTCAGGTCAACTAACTGACAGCGAGATGATTTTAGATTTATAAAAGAAAAAAATCGAGTTATCTTCCGCGCTGCTAGAAACTAAGCATCCGCGACTTTAGAAGTTGCTCCCGTATCCCCTGAGCATAATCGAAGTCACGCGCACTTCGGCTAAGATCGGCTTGCCGAACATTGCCGACGGCGATTCCGAACTTTTACATATTTTATACTATTTTATACGGATCACGGATCCTAAAGAAGGGACTCTTTAAACGGTTTTTTATCTTGGAACAAAATATTGTTTACGAGAATTCATATGGATGGAACCTTTTACTTATCAATTTGTATTAGAATTTTAATATTAGGCTCTGTCATGCGTAGAATAGCGTTATTGGTCACTTATATAAATTTATGAGGGCTGTAAGGGTGCGTGTACAGAAGCGAGTAGAGAGAAATGTCGGTTATACGTGTTACGGTCGGATCAGTAAAAGCCTAAAAATAAAAAATGGTTTAGTTGGCACATTGTTCGTTATTCATAACTGTGGGTACTTCAGGTACCTGACACAGAGATAAAATTACTCCAGTTTCAAGTAATAATAATAGGTGTAGGTGACAGAGCGCAATGCGATCGCATTGTTTTGCTAATGTATTCACTTTATGCGTCAGTTGAAAACATGGCTGCGCTTTTTACACACTTACTCCAAGGGTCGTGTACAGGCATAGCAATTAACAACTGACGCTGCCAGGGTTACTTGTTTAAGAGAAAGACACGACATATTTTCTAACAGATCGAAAAGTCTCAGAACTTGGTCAGAAAACGCGTAGAGCAGAGATGTTTATAAGGAAAAATGGGAGTTCGTTGCCCATCATTGAAAATCAATTTTAAGCTCTATAAAAAAGGTGTTAACGTCCGAAACTTTGTTTTTTTTTTTAAATATATTTTATTGGTCTTAAGGCCTGCTTGCTATTTCCCGCGGCTTCGTTCCTGTGTTCTCTCACAAGGATGGTGCATTGTCGTAGGATACAATTAGTACTTATATAACACACAGCAATAGAGCATACAGTAACTTTCTTACACTGAAAGGATTTTTAACCAACTTCTTAACTCAACTGTTTTTTTATTGTTGTTACCTCTGAACTTTTTATTAGGTTAATTGATTTTAATTATTAATTTTGACTTGGAAGCTGGTGCTTAAATTTTTTCGTAATTTCAATTTGGTGATGATCTGCTGAAGAACTTCGGAGATTTACAACAGAACTCTTCAATAAACAACGATAAATAGTTGCTGATTGCTGCAATCGCATGTCTATTTATTGTTTACGCCATTTCATTATACACCGTGAAATTTAAATGGTTGTTTTCCCGCAGCGAAATGGTTTTTTGTATGTAATACAATCGTTTCGTAGTTATGTAAAATATTAGAAACAAAAACTGGCATATTTAACATTCTGAAAAACTTAACTCGAAAGCGATCACGAACCAATAGTAATACCTCCCGATATCTACGGCCGAACGACAGCGGGGCGTTGACCCGGGTGCGTTAACACGGGTAAAATAGGCGCTGGCGGCTTCGTTTGATTGTTGCGCGTAGGCTAGTGCCGTATCACTACACGCGAGAGCTAATTTTACTTTGAACATTTCTAAATCGGTCTTTTCTTTGTCGGCTTCGCGGCGATTTTTTGTATTGTTCCGTGCAAACTATTTTATGACTTATCACTACGTGCGAGAGTTTATTTTGGTTTGAACATTATCTTGTGCATCGCTTTTCTTTGCCGGTGGTGACGCGAGTAGTACCTAGTACCTACAAGTTACTTTTGTTACTCACTTTTTCGAGTTGATGAATATTTTTTAAATTATTTTAAAATACAGAAAAAAACATACTATTTTTTTACTTTAACTCTATGCTTTGAAAGTACTCCTCAAGGCAAGTCATTCTGCCGCGGGAAAACAACCAATTAAATTTCACGGTGTATAACATCACGCCGGTACGCTCAAAAGATATACGCAGATTTATACAGTTCGCCCTGGTACACTCTCATTTCACCGGTTATGTTCCAATTTTATGTTAATCGGGTAATCTATTCTGGCATAACTTTGTGCAGTATTAGTGTAGTGTATAAGCTATGTTCTAAGTATGCATATACCTATGTACCTATGTTACTCGTGTATTCAAATACCAATTATTACTAATAAAGAATTCAGTTATTGATTGGCAGTCAGAGCGTTTGATTCTCCTCTAATACACAACCTTACATGGCGACCCTGCCATGTTTGGAGATGGGGTGTCGGGTCGCAATGCAGGCGCACGGTGTGTGGTACAGATTTTCGTTCTAAGTGACGTTGCGTTATTGAACTTGTTCGAGAATAATCAAAAACTTAAACAATGTGCAATTCTAACACTCCAAAACGAGAAGAAGTGATAATAAACCAAAATGGCATTGGATCATCAAATGTGGCTAGTACCGACCAGCTACAATTTCATCTTTCTGCAATAAGCATTGTGATGATGATAATTTTGGGTTTGTTGCTGATATTGGCAGCCTATTTTCTGTACAAATGCTATAAGAACTGTCATCGTACGTGGATTAATGACCAAATACTTCGTCAAACTTTGAGAAATTCGTTTACTCGGCGTGGTCAAAGAGGAACTGGAGAAGAAAATAGATGTTCGGCGTGTGCAACGCGATTTTCGGCGTTCAATTCCAGATGTACGTCGTGTTCAAACAGCCCTGGGCCAAAGCCTAACCAAGCCTTCACGTCCTAAAGAAAATGTTGTGCCGTATGTGTGATATCGTAAGGATAACGTAAAAGTTATGTATAGTGAAGTGTCAAGAGTGCGTTTTGTGCGTTAAAGTGAACTAAACCCGATGAAAATGCGTTGGACTATGGTAACTGAATATATATAACCTTTTATTAGTTGTTAAGTATGCTAGTTATTTCTTTTTAATTAAATATTTCAGATTATGGCTCATGAGCTCAATGATATATATGAAAAATTGAGAAAAATTAAAGAAAATTTATATAAATTGAGCATTGAAAGGAGGTCGCCAGAGCGTTTGAAAGAAAAGCTGAATGAGGCAACTATTGTGTATAATAGTTATTCTGTTTTACTTCTAAGGATTAGAAAACAAATAGATGATAAGATATTTAGTGGTGAAAGTTTGACATTAATTAAATCGCATTGTGATAAAATTGCAGAGTTATATTCTCAAATACAAGAGTTTTGTAATAAGTTGCATATACGTGAAACTGATAAGAGTAGTTGTGAACTATTTGGCTCAACATCGAATCTCGAATCCAAAATGGAGTTTAATTTAAAAGTAGCCCTGAGTTTGTTACCAGTTATGAATAATGAGGAATTGACGACGCGTCAATTAATTGATGGTATCGATTACTATAGCTCTACTTTAAAAACCGAACAGTGTAAATTAAGTTTAGTTAACTTTGTCTTAAAGAGTCGTCTCTCTCAACAAGCAAAATTGAGACTGAATTCTGATTATCCATCCATTGATGCATTACTAACTGATATGCGTACGATTCTTTTGCCTAAAAAAAGTACCGTCGCCTTGCAAAGTAAACTTCAAACTTTGCGACAAGATCAAAGGTCGATTAATGATTATGGTAAGGAGTTGAGTGAGCTATTTATGGATTTATCTATAGCGCAAGCCGAAGGCAAAACGGAAAATCTAAAGATTTTACAACCTTTAAATGAAAAACAAGCCATTAAACGTTTTGCCGACGGATTACGCAATAGGCGACTTAGTACTATAATAGCTGCACAAAAATTTGAAACCTTAAAAGACGCGGTGCAAGCAGCTATAGATGAAGAGACCATTGCAATACCGTCTCAGTCTGAAAATATTTTAACTTTTAATAGGAACCGAAATAATTATTTTCAAGGTAAGCATAATCGAGGTTTTTCTGGAGCCACCCGCCAGTTTCGAGGTGCCTCCACATATAACAATTTCAGCAGGCCTACCGTCCATCGTGGTGCGACTTCCTACCGAGCCCGTGGTCGTCCGTTCCAGAACTATAGTCGAGGTCAGCCTAAACAGAACCGAGGTACGTACTATAATTCTTATAAAAGGTACAACAACTCTAGAGGTCATCAACGGAACGTGCAACGTTGTGATGCAAATATACACGTTCTAAACGATGATGAGCCCACAAAAACTAATTTAACCGGAGAGCAGAGCAAGTTTTTTCGTGAATAATGGGTTTGTATTTGCAAGTACCTAATAGTAATTGTTGCATAGAATTATACGTAGATAAGTATAACTACTTATTTTTAATTGACACCGGCGCTTCAATTAGTGCCATTAAATATAAACATGTGATTGAATTAAACATACCGATCCATAAAGAGAGCATTAAGATAAGCGGAATCGGTGGTACAATAGAAGCAATCGGATATGTTTATTTAACTATGAGCGATTGTAATGACAGAGGTAATTTATTTGATCATAAGTTTTATGTTTTTAATTCTTTGCCGTGTATGGCACATGCTATATTAGGACAGGATTTTCTAACGAAATTCAACGCTATATTATATATTAGTTGTAGAACTTTGACATTAAATAATAATATCACAAATGAAAAAGTAACATTGACTTTAAAATCAAATAACTCAAGGTTTTCTTATAATTTAACTTTGCCGCCAAGGTCCGAATCAATTCATTACATACCTTCTAACATTACAGAAGAGTGTCTTGTTTGTTCGTCTGAATTACGATCAGGAATATTCATTGCTAGCGTATTAGTTAAACCCGTAAATGGTATGATACCTATTTTAATCCTAAACACAAATGATAGTGAGGTTCACCTTGATACTATTGAACCAACTTTACACAAAATTAGTGACTATAATTTGTGTACTTTTGAACAGTGTAGAAATTTGAACGCAGACCGCGTTAAGAAATTGTTTAGCTTATTAAATTTAAATCATTTGAATGACGAAGAGCAAATCGCGATTGAAAATATTTGTGCAAAATTTTCCGATATATTTTTATTGCCAGGTGATAAGTTAACGACAACAAATATTTACAAACATCAAATTAGTTTACAACCCCATGCTCAACCAGTTTTTAGTAAACCGTACAGAATACCACATTCGCAAAAACATGAAGTAAACAATCAGATTAGTAACATGTTACGGGAAGGTATAATTGAACCATGTCAATCTGAATGGTCCAGTCCATTGTTATTGGTGCCTAAAAAGATAGATAATAAGGGCAATAAGAATTGGCGCTTAGTAATTGATTATAGGAAATTAAATAACTGTATACAAGATGACAAATTCCCTCTACCGAATATTGTTGAAATATTGGATTCTCTTTCGGGTTCTGTATACTTTTCTACTCTGGACCTTTCCAATGGATATTACCAATGTGACCTTGATCCCAAAAGTCGGAAATATACAGCATTTTGTTCAGGACAGTTTAAAGTACCGGGTAGCGTAGATAAAAGTACTGCTTCCGTATCAGGTCAATACCAGATGACGAGAATGCCAATGGGTTTAAAAACAAGCCCTAATGCGTTTTCAAAAATGATGACTGTTGCAATGTCGGGTTTGACCTACGAAAAGTGCTTGGTATATTTAGATGACCTTATTGTTTTTGGAAATTCATTAGAAAACCATACCAAAAATCTCATAGATGTTTTTTCAAGATTGCGTCAGGTAAATTTAAAATTAAATCCTAATAAATGTAACTTTCTTAAAAAGGATGTATTGTATTTAGGACATGTTATATCGAGCGAAGGTGTTTTGCCCGATCCAGAGAAAATACGTGCTTTGAACAACTGGCCAGTTCCGAAAAATGTTGACGAACTAATTAGATTTGTCGCGTTCGCCAATTATTATAGGAAATTTATTAAAAACTTTGCCAATATAGCGTATCCCTTAACACAGTTAACAAAGAAAAATGCATTATTTATATGGGATCAAAAATGTCAAACCGCATTTTCCACTTTAAAATCAATAATTTCGAGCCCACCTATACTTCAGTATCCTAACTTTTCTAGTAATTGTAAATTTATAGTACAAACCGACGCTTCCAAGTATACATTGGGCGCAGTTTTGTGCAATGACAATAGAAAACCAATAGCATTCGCGAGTAGAAATTTAAACAAGGCCGAAATCAACTATCCTACTGTGGAAAAAGAACTGTTAGCGATAGTATGGGCAGTAAAACATTTTCGCCCCTATTTATATGGTCGTACATTTGTGATTGAAACCGACCATAAACCACTAATTTATTTATTTGGCATGCGAGACCCATCTAGTCGCCTTATGAAGTTCAGACTTTTACTTGAAGAATACGATTTTATTGTAGAATATATCAAAGGATCCACAAATATTCCAGCGGATTCAATGTCACGTTTACCTATCACATCAACGGACTTAAAAAATATGCATGAAAGTATAATCACGGTTATGACACGTTCGCAACATAGAAAAGTGCTTGAGTCGCAACATACTCCAAGTGCTATGGGTTCTACTGACGATTGGCCTGCGCAACCAAGAGTCGTGGAGATCCATAGTAGATCGAGGATGTCGGTAGAACTTAAATTTATAGAATATAATAAGTTAAATAACCTACGTAGGTCTAATGAGATAGAAAAAGAAAATGATGTGTTTTGTTATTCGTCATCGAGAATGACGTTATTTATAAATCCAGTTTCCCAATCACAATTGACGCCAGCCGCATTTGTGAGGGAACTGAAATATTTTTGTGAGAAAATTAACGTGCACGAATTAATTTTTATAAGAAGTCAAATTTACGATGAATTCATAAAGAAAGTATTTACAGAAATTAAGTCGTATAGAAACTGGACCGGTCCGCGATTATGTATTCTAAACGACGTGAGAATTATTCAAAATAAAGACGACCGAAAGGTAATATTGAATGATTTTCATCTTCTACCAACAAGTGGCCACGCTGGTATAAGACGAATGTATAATAACATCAAGAAATATTACTTTTGGCCATGTCTTGAAAGAGACGTGCAAGAATTTATTAGAAAATGTGATAAGTGTCAAAAACAAAAACATACTACTCATTATGTTAGAGAGCCGTTGGTTGTTACAACAACAGCCAACTCGGCGATGGAAAAAGTTTTCCTAGACGTAGTAGGTAATTATAACTATTCATATATTTTAACTATACAATGTGAGCTAAGTAAATATGTAGAGGCTTATCCAATGATAACTAAAAGTTCTGAGGAGATAGCGAAAAATTTTGTTAATAATTTTATACTTAGATTTGGTATCCCCGCAAGAGTAGCTACTGATAGAGGCACAGAATTTATGTCAACCGTTTTCAAAGAAACATGTAAACTACTCAATATAACCACTTTAAACTCAACTGCATACCATCACGAAACAATAGGTTCTCTGGAAAATACTCATAAAAGTTTGGGTAATTACCTAAGAATTCAAACAAATAACCATTCGAGTTCATGGAGTACATGGGTACCATTTTGGTGTTTTGCCTATAATACCTCAGTTCACACCGCTACTAAATTTACGCCTTTCGAACTTGTATTCGGAAAAAGATGTAATATACCTACCAATTTAAGCCAACAATCAGTAGATCCTCTTTATAACTTTGACAACTATCCCTTAGAATTGAAATACAGACTGCAAACATCGCAAAAAGAAGCGTATGATAATTTATTAGAAAGCAAATCATTAAGGAAACAAAAGCATGATCAAAATTGTAACCCTATTACGTATAAACAAAATGACTTAGTACTAGTAAAAAACGAGACTGGAAACAAATTTCAAAGTATTTATAATGGGCCATATTTAGTTGTTCAAGATGTTTCGCCAAATGTAGAAATTTTGAAAGACAATGGAAAGCTTGATTTAGTTCATAAGAATAGGACTAAGTTATATCATTCATAATATATATTATTATATTCCATTTATTTATTATATTTACATATTTTTACATTTTTAAATATCATTCTATATAAAATAAAATAAAAAAACATTTAAAAATACAAAAATAGTAGCCCACCGGTATCGGGAACAGGGTCCAAGCTACCGGTGGTCAGGGCTCCTGAGAGAGGAACCTCCTAACAATTCGAGCCGTGTCCAGGAGTACCGCTTTCTGGATCAAGCCCTTGATCCAGCTGCCCAACGAGAGCCTCCTCAGATGTTCGTCGAGGCTCTTGGCTATTATACCATTGGCCGTCACGACTATCGGCACAATGACTGCTGTATTCACATCCCACATGTCGACAACCTCGCGAGCCAGATCAAGATACTTACTTTTCTTATCTCTCTCCGCCTTCACGAGGTTCTCGTCATGGGGGACCGCAATATCAACAATCATTGCGCGACGCTCTAGTCGGTCTATCACCACTATGTCAGGCTTATTAGCAACAACAGTCCTGTCAGTGATGATAGACCGATCCCAATACAACGTGACATTGCCATTTTCGAGAACTGGGTCGGGCACATACTTATAGTAAGGCACTTCTGATTCCACAAGATTGTATTTAAGAGCAAGTTGCTGGTGGATAATCCTGGCTACAAGGTTGTGTCTATGCAAATAGTCTCCATTAGCCAGACTAGAACAACCGGAAATAATGTGTCTGATTGATTCCCCCGGCCGGTGACATGCCCGACAAATGTCAACCGTGCCGTCCTTCACAATATATTTCCGGTAGTTGTTCGTCATCATAACTTCGTCCATAATCGCAAAGACAAAACCTTCGGTTTCCCCAAAAAGGTCACCAAATCGCAACCAGGCCACGGACGCCAAAAAATCTACATCGGGCCCATGTAGGACCCGGTAGAAGCGTCCGTGAAGCTCCTTGCTCTGCCATACCTCCATGCGGTCATTAGTATCTAATACTATAGGTTTGCGCCAGTTCTCGTTAGGAGAGCGAGGAAGCAAGGAGAGCGGGGTAAGGCCCTTGTCCACTGCTACCACATCTCGATGCATACCCACGTCAGCGGCCTGGAAGTATTCCCTAAGACTGCATACCTCGCGGTTGTGCAGGGTCTTAGCATTTAAAAAGCCACGACCCCCGCTCTTCCGAGGGATATACAGTCTCATAACCGATGACCGTGGGTGATGCATACGATTTGCGGTAAGCAATGTGCGGACTCTCCTATCCAGGGCGTCAAGTTCTGTCTGAGTCCATTTGAGTATGCCGAAAGAGTACATCAAGACCGGCATGACCCAGCCGTTGAAGGCGCGCACCTTGTTCCCGCCTGATAAAAGACTATTTAGTACTTTATTCAGGCGGCCAAAGAAGCGTTCCTTCAACGATTGTTTCACGTCAGTAACATTGATGCCTAGTGCTTCCGACATACCCAAATACTTGTAAGTCTCAGTTGAGGAAAGGGATCTAAGGTGTATGGAGTCCGAGAGTTGTATTCCCACGGACTCCATAATCTCCCCTCGCTTTACATGCATGACTGCACATTTGTCCACACCAAATTCCATCCTGATGGCGTCACTGAAGGTTTCTGTTACCTTCAGTAGCTTCATCAGATGCAAGTTGTTGGGGGCAAAGAGCTTCAGGTCATCCATGTAAAGGAGGTGTGATATAACCTGACCACCTCTCCTCAACCGATAGCCCAGGCCTGAACCCTCCAGCAGTGTACTGAGAGGGTTCAGGGCTAAACAAAACCACAGAGGACTCAGACTGTCGCCCTGAAATATACCACGCTCAATCCTTATAGGTTCACTGTTTCCCTGAATCTGTCGACATCCTGGATAGTGAAGGACCGTCCTCCACTGCCCCATACACGACGTCAGGAAGGCGCGCAGAGTTGTATCAATTTTATACAACTCCAGCACCCTCATGAGCCATGTATGTGGCACTGAGTCATAGGCCTTCTTGTAATCTATCCAACATGTCGCCAGATCCTTGTGGGAGCGGTGAACCTGTTGGCTAATGGCAATGTCTATGAGGAGCAGCTCCTTAGTACCGCGGGACCCGTTCCTACATCCATTCTGAGAAGCAGACATGATGGCGTTATTGTCAATATGTTGATTAATTTTCGCTCTCAGAATGGATGTAAGAACTTTATAGACCGTCGGTAAACACGTTATCGGTCTATAATTTTTAGGTTCCGCAGTACTACCCGATTTATAGAGCAGGTGGGTTATTCCTGTCGTTAGGAACTGGGGCAGTGACCCTGACTCTAAGGCAGACTGGAACTGAGTTGCCAAACGAGCGTGCGACCTTTGTAACCATTTAATCCAAAAGTTTTGCAGTCCGTCTGGCCCTGGAGATTTCCAGTTGGGCAACGGACGGACTGCACGAGCCACATCTTGGGGGCTGATGGTAATTGCCCCCATTTGTGGTATCGGATCGCACGCTTGCTCGACCTCCCGAGTCCAGTCACCCTCGGTATGACTGACAGGCACCGACCAGATATCGCGCCAAAACGAACACATGGCGTCATTATCCGGTAGGCGCATATCAGTCACACCTTGGTCGGGACGCTCCCAAGCCCTATAAACCCACCTTTCGTTGCTCCGGAATGTGCGATTTTGAGTGTATCGCTCCACTCGCCGCTTGTACCGACGAATACGGCTTGCCCATGCATAGATCTTCTGCCTCAGGAAGTCGATACGCTCTGTGACGCGGGACAGATAATCTCGAGAACTGATATCAGTCCCCGAGAATGCCCGCCTCACAAAGCGCATCACTCTAGGGCGAGTGTTGCCCTCCCTGAAGCAGATAAGCTTGCCGATGAGTGCTCTAGCCTCACCGATACGACGCTCAATCCTGCACTGCCAAGCTGGTATAGCTGGTCGTGTAGCTCTATCAGTTTTGGGAAATTTGACGTTAGCTACACGACATGCCGCTGCAGCTGCACAGTACAAGATTGAGTGGGTATCAGCAAGGTCTTTGCTGCTTTCAAAAACATTTGTTAGCTGCGAATCTAGAGCACACACCAGCGCCCTATTTTTCTTATGCATGGGCAGACGAGGTAATCGAGGTCTAAGCTCAGGCGGTGTGGAACGATACTCTCGGAATGCACACTCCAAAGCGCTCCTCAATCGTTCATTACATTGGGTACTCACGGATATAGCCCCGTCGTCGTCATCCTCTCCAACATGGTCTGGTCGCGGTGAAACACTAGGTTGCATTTGCACCGCGGCCGGTGGTAAGGCAGGCGAGACACGGCTACTCCGTGATTCCTCACGCAGTCTATCAAGTACGGTGTCATCCAGCATACGGTTACGTTGAATGACCCGCACCTGATCCGACAGACGTTGGGCCGACACGTTGACAGCTGGCTCAAGCACCTGAAACAGAGAGAGCATCCGACCACGGTACGCAGTCAGGTTACTTCCCCCCTCTGTAGCCCCAAAGTATGCGCGCATGACGTTTTCATTAATCGATTGCGTCCATCGCATGCGCTGCACACTTCCACCGGGAGCGGGGACCCTGTCAGAGGCCGATGGGCCTCGAGGTCCCAGGCTATCCGGCGGCCGGCGTCCTCCCCGTCGACGCGTAGGTGGTGGTGTCGTCGGCGGAGAGAAGTATTCGTCGCTCGAGCTCGACGCAACTGCAGCGTCCGGGATCTCTTGACTCACGGTTGTAGGTGGTCCCGGCAGCTGCGAGGCGGAGCTGAGCGACGAACCCGAAGATGTTGGGCGTGTGTTCTTGGCTCGGGCCTGGCTTCGTGTCAACATTTTCTTCTTAGTTTTGTCTTCTTAGTTGTCATTTTTTTTTTTTTTTTTTTTTTTTTTTTTTTCATTGTTTACAGTTTTGTTTATTTTATTCAATTGTATAAAGGATTATAAGTACTCTTATACTTATAATCCTTTATACAATTGAATAAAATAAACAAAACTGTAAACATAGTGTAAGTGTTTATTAAAATGTTAAACTTGTTTACGCATTAAAATAAAATAATACTATCATATTATTTTATTTTTTTTCCTTTCGTGGAAGGTGTAGTGTATAAGCTATGTTCTAAGTATGCATATACCTATGTACCTATGTTACTCGTGTATTCAAATACCAATTATTACTAATAAAGAGTTCAGTTATTGATTGGCAGTCAGAGCGTTTGATTCTCCTCTAATACACAACCTTACACTGCATTAATGCAGAATCCAGTAAGTAAGCCTTCCTTCCCAAGTATGAGTTGTGTATAATGCTTTTCTCAAAAATGAAAGAAAGTTTAACAACAAATTCGTTTAATTAATATTGAAGGTTACATTCATATTAGAGCAATTACTGAAAGATATTGTGATCGATTTACCGGGGGCATTTATATTTGTTTGTTGTACATCTTGATTAACGGACTCAAAAATATATCTATCTCATAAAATGTCATACCAAAAACAGAGATAGATATATATTTGGAGCCTCCCTCCTATAACCATGTTATAATGGCTAAACTCTAATCTGTGTCTGGCTGGTACTATGTTTTTTTTTCTAAGCAGATCTAAAGAGGATGACGTACTGTCTAGAGATGGGCGTTATCGGTATTTTGCACAAACGGTTATGTAACCGATATACAGTTTTCAAATCGATATCGAAAACGGTTTTCAGATATCGATATCATTTAGTACAATTTTCAAAAGTTAAAATGTTATTTAGATGAGCAAACTTACAACGAACGCGAATTAATACTTAGAAAGAGAGTTAGCGGATATGGTTTCTATCGTTTGTGAAGTTTGCGTTTTGTTCGTAGTTCGTAAGTTTTCGCATTTTTACGGTTTTAAGTGTTGACTAATTCGTTCTCGCACGCTAGTTAGGTTTTTATTAGATACAGTTTTTGTAATATCGGTTATTTTGATATAGATATCGATATGAAATGATATCTAACACTTAACAGATATAAATTACGTTTTGATATATCGGACCAATCCCTACTACTGTCCAGTAAGTAAATTACATACTTACTTACTGGACAGTAGGAGATTCCAAATTTAAAATCTCGCTTCTTACTGGACAGTTGTGAATAAGTCTCCGGTAGAGTTCACTTTCTGGATACTTTTTAGAGAGGTTATGACAACATTACATACCATTTTTGAGTAATAGTACATTATTGCAAAGGCCGGGAAATAGACAATTGCAGGTCAAGTATGAGTTTGAAGGCCGAGCCGTAGGCGAGGACTTCACTAATACGAGACAGGCAATTGCCATTTCCGCCGAGGCATATATAGCGCTTTTCTCAAAAGAATGCAGGGAAATAAAAAAGTAGTTAAATTTCCTAAATTTTTGAGTTATTGCCATTTTTAACATGAACTGTACATTTCAGCATGGAATAAATTGCACATAATGGAGATGGCTTTTTAGTTTTAGAAATCTCATTAAAATACGCCAAAAATACTGTTTCGGAGAAAATGATCAATTTTTTATCCTTTTTCCAAATCATAAAATGTTCATATACTTTCATGTATTTTTCTTTTGACTTAGCTGGAAGCAGGTTTTCCATTGCCAATTTGGCTTCAGATCTTAAATCTGGTGGACCGTGAACGTGTTGGAACTCATTTAAATTATTAAATTTTATATTTATGAAATATTTAAATAACAAATCAAGACGAATTTTCAGCTTTGCCGCCGATTTTCTATTTATCATCTGTGCCGAAAGGCAAACGCATTTATGGCTATACAGCCACGTGAACGCAATTTGTACTAAGCAAAGAGACTTACTGTTCAAGAATGATAAAAGAGATCCAATCAAAGAGTATCTAATAACCCCAGCACGCCGTTTCATACAACATTGCTGGAGCGTTGAAATGTTCCAAATTCAAAAAACGCTCCAGCAATGGATTTGATTTTCATTGTCCGTAAATTCGGTTCTCCGCGTGTTCTTTATTCTAAAATAATGACAATATTTCCATGCATATTTGAGAAGAGGTACATTACTATAGAACTTGTACATTATGATCCTGACACAAATAAAATGGGAAAAATAAAACTTTTTTTAATACGTGCGTTGTCAAAAAACGAAGAAGCGGAACTTTTATTTTTTGTAAAAAAAAAATTTGTATCTAATCTGATTAGTACTTCCAGAAATCAAATAACTTTCTATAAACAAACTTAAATAAACAAACAATAATAAGTTACGGTAATTATAGCAGTAGGTAATTGAGTTGATTATTTGACTACTGCCAGTCTTAATTCACCGTAAGCTCCCTTTGACTATTATTCCAATCCAGACTGATTCGAATGAGATAAGTTTCCACATCAAAGTCAAACGTCAGAAAATAAACAACATCAAGCTGAAACATCATAAATATGGAGCGTTCGCGAAAAATTGCGCTCTTTCAAACGAGTTCAGATACAATTCCTGATGAATCAGATAAAATCGCGCAATGGACTGTGAATTAAACTGGTTCGTTTTATTTTTTACTGTTAAGGGTTATAATTAGCGTTTTTGTTTTGTTTTATGAACAATAACAAAGTAATGTTGTTACTGAATGAAGTTTATCAAAATCGAAGAACAACATGTTTATTCTCTATCTATATATTTCTATCTAACTGCCTCGTTGGCCTCACGGTCGCAAGTGCGTCTGCTAAGCATGAGGTCCCGGGTTCGATTCTCAGGTCGGGCAAAGTGGCCCTGGATTTTTCCAGGACCGACCCTAGTGATCCCTTCGAATTGCTGAACTAAGAGTACACCTGTGTTTGCGCACACAATCCTGCACTATAATATCGCCCGCACCGATGGGTAGCCTCCGCTGAGATAAGCACATAGCTTACATAGTTAATAAAGCTATTGGGTTATTAAAAAGATCTTGCTGTCAGTTCTCGGATGTCAAAATAGTTAAGATATTGTACTGTTCCTTCGTCCATAGTTCACTTGAATATTGTTCGCAAGTTTGGAATCCCATGTATGTTGTTTATACCTCAAGATTGGAATCTGTTCAGCGAAACTTTACAAGATACCTGCAGTACAAGTGTAACACCCGCGATCATAATTACGAGTCGAGATGTAAAAGGTACCATTTACTTCCACTTAGGGAGTGAAGGAGTATTTCAGATATCTCCTTACTCGTTAAGTTAGCGCAATCTTTCATCGATGCCCCGCAATAGTACATTGTTACCCTAGGGCTGAAAGTAACTTATTTAGTCCCGAGACGGGGTTTGGCGCCCGGAACGAAGTGAGGGCGCCAATAGTTCGAGGGACTAAATAAGTCTTTAACCCGAGGTAAACACTGTGCTTTTCATTACAAATACAAGGAAAGTAAAAATAAAAACATGAATTAGCTAAAGAAAAAATGAGTAAATTTTATTTTACATTTAAAAACATCTTTGATGAGATAATTTTATTTAAAGTTTATGGTATTAGCCTCTTCCCTTATAAAATCAGGCGTTAAATTCATATCGAACTCATTTTATAGGTACAAATCTCTGCTATACGTATAAACAAGTCTTCAAATCGAAAAAAATGAATGAAGATCGAATTGCCGCTTTCCCTCCTATTTTGTTTGTTTTTTTTTTCTGTGGCCGGCCAGCTATTCAGCCATTATTTTTTATTTTCATCATTGAAAAAATGGTAAATATTTTGCCCAAATCTAAGTTATTTTAAAGAAATTGTTGAAACTAAATTATAATAAAGTTATTTAAAAATATATATATTCTTTAATCAATACTTAACTTTAAGTTATTTCAATTTTACATAGTGGCTGTATAGAAAGTTGGAACATGGTTCAATAGATATGTGAAAAAGAAATAGTTTTTTTAAATAATTTGACAGCTGTCAGTTGAAAGCGATTCTCCCTAGGGATGAAAAGTATTACTTTCATCCCGCTCCTCAGGCAACTTCAGACCTACTTTCAGAGTATGAGTAATGAAAACTTCTTTGCGCGCCCCCTATCTGCTAGAATACACTTTCTTTTTCTTAACGTCCCCCGCTGCTGCACAAATTATAGACATAATTCGTTCTTTATAAGATGCGATATAAGTCCTACAATAAATTGGTTGACTTTTCTGAATTTGACTTATTCACTAATAAGCCGCATGAATTCATTCGAATACTTACTAAACATTGGTTCGAATTGGTTCAATAACTGTTTTTTTTTTATTGCACCTCATGATGGGGTATTATTGTGATTGTGTGTTATTATTTAAAGTACATACCACCATTGTAATTACTTTTTTTTTCTCTAACATGCTTGCTTTCATAGTAAATTAAATGCGAAAACATGTAATTGGTTACTAGTTGGTTAATTTGATGTTAAATTTGTCAGTTGTTAATACTGTTTGTTTTCCGATTATAATAAAATAAAATAAATAAAATATATTTCAATCGAATCAACTTGTCAAGGGTCATATCATAATCTATAAAAATATTCAGCTTTCCGGGGATTTTCAAACTGAAATAAATAAAATATGCATTTTATATTAGACCTCATCCACATTCATATTAAGCTTTAATAAAAACTAAAGTCAGTGTATCGTCTAACTTCATTTCACATTCATGACTTTCATAAACTATTCACATTCATTCATCCTGGTAGAGCACTATTTCCTGACGACATGCAGCTGCGGTCCAGTTTGATGAGTATTACTGCAGGTGAAAATAAATACAAGTCACGAGAAGTTCTACTATACTGCTGTCTCTAAGCACTGAATGGAGGGTCGATGGGGCTGAAAAGTTCTGGAGTGACGACCGCAAACCGGCAGACGCTGCATTGGAAGGCTTCCCTCTAGGACCTAGAGTGAATCCTTCCAATGCAGCGTCTTTCCGGCTTTAACCAGGTCATCGGTCTACCTAGAGTCTAGGTGGACCGATGACCTGGTTAAAGCTGGATGCGAGACGCACAGGACCGGTCAGTGTGGTGACAATTGGGGTAGGCCTATGTCAAGCAGTAGACGTCTTTCGGTTGAAATGATGCTGATGAGTCACGCGGCGTCCGTCGCAGTTCGCGGCGATATGTAGGCGGAAGAATAATCGTTTCGTCGAGATTAGCCGCCGATAGCTGGGTGGACTCATGGCGATACACTCGCTCGTGAAGGTGGCGCCTAAGGTCACACATATTGACTTAGGTAGGTAGAACTTTACAATCGTATAGTCAAAAGTATATAATTTTAGCAATTATAGAGATGATTCATTATATAGAGCTATCATAGTACGTTGACAAATAGACCTTGTTGTTCTATGTCGTTCAAGCGACAGGGAATATTAAGGTGGTAAACAATTTCTTCTCGGCAATGGAGAGGGCTATACTCCGAGTTTCTTTGCGTAATCGAATCAAAAATGTGGAGATCCGCAAGAGAACCAGGGTTACCGACATAGCCCGAAGAATTGCCAAACTTAAGTGGCAGTGTGCAGGGCACATTGCTCGCAGAACGGATGGCCGATGGGGCAGAAAGGTTCTGAAGTGCCGACCGCGAACCGGAAGGCGTTGCTTTGGAAGGCTTCCCATCAGGTGGACCGATGACCTGGTGAAGGTTGCGGGGATCCGCTGGTTGCGAGATGCACGGCACCGGTCAATGTGGCGACGTTTGGGGGAGGCCTATGTCCAGCAGTGGACGTCTTTCAGCTGATATGATGTTGATGATGATGAAACAATTTCTTAATTTTACTGAATCTTCGTATGAACGAACTACACATTACATTGAAGCTACAATTATTGTTTCTTGGGTATTTGTAGTTAGAGTACCTTGTCGGTGTTATAAAGACTGCCATAACTACTTACAATCAGCTGAACCAACAACATTTTCCCCAGAAAATATCCAATATATTGCAGCTGAAACTTACACAAACCCATCCAATAATAAACAGCATTCCCCACAATACCGTCAAACACAATCGTCCTCCATTCCTCAAAGTGCATCGCCAACGTAACAGTATCGGCGCCACACTGAAGAGTGCAGCGAAGCAATATCCTCACTTAGCCGACGTTGCGGAGGAGAGATAATGTGCTATCACCGGCCACCGACCCACTTGTGTCCACAATAAAAGACCAGATGAGTTATGGACTGAGGACACACAGGGGTTTAAACTTGCCAACTGTGTATGTTGTTAGTTTTTGTTCAAATTTTCTAGTTTTTAAGATAAAAACTAGAAAATTAATTTGTGTTCGACTACTGTCTGATGTAAAATTTTAGTAAAAATACGCGCTCTAAAACCTAAAAACTAATTGGCAAATTCTTAATTGCAATTTCCTTTCTATACAATTAAGGTTAGTTAACGTTAATCAAAGAACTTTTTACCAATTCGCTATTTTCTCAGAACTATCGGAATCAAAATAAACTTTTTACAAAATATTTCAGGCATAAATATTCCACAGTTATTACAAGTAAGCAACTAAATTAAGTTTAAACCTAAGCCCATCATCATGTTTTGTTGGTTTACACTGTCGGAAAATATTTCTGAAAATCACCTTTATAAAATATCAGAAACGTGACAGTGAGATATACGGGTAATACTTCTTTGTACATTTCTTCACGGATCCGTGAATTAGAAATTTCATTTGGTCAGATGATTTATAATGATTCTCATACAATTTACTTTTATATCCACTTGGTTCGTACTCATTAAAAAAAGGTTCTCACGCTTATCTAGGGTTATAGAAATAAGTGTAGTTTGAGATGCTCGTTGTTTTATGAACGTATTTTCATGTTTTTAATTAATAGATATTGCACTCAATAGTAATTCGCTGAGTGGTTTTCATGTAAAACCCCCATGGGTGTCGTAAAGGACTAATGAGGGATTATGGGACATAAGGGTAAACAAAAGGATGTTCAATAATACAGAAAACAATACATATTGTAATACTGTCTGCCAGAGGAGTGAGTATTATTTAAATAAATTAAAGTTTGCAGGCTCTAAGGATTTTAAATCATTGACAATAGGAATGCGGTTAATCAGACTATAACGTGTCTGCTGCTGTGACACAGTCCCCTCCTGTGTGAGACGAAATGGGTTCTAAGTTATCCACAACGCGAGTCCAGTGTAGTTGTCACATGTCTTAGAATCGTTAGTTCTACGAGTAAGTAGGACGTGCCAGTTTCCTCACAAGGTTTTGAGAGCAGTCAAAATATTGGGAATGAGAAAAATAAATTATTTCAAACTCATAATCGTACACTAGGGAACGAAGTAATATCTCTCTATGTAAGTAGCTGAGACATACCTTTCTACTACAATATGTCAGATTGATATCCGACGTGATTTGTCATTCGATTATTCATAGACGAGTCACTTGAATTGCTTGAAATGTTACAATACAGCAACTCATCGAAAAGTTCGGACTCTCTGAGTGCCGAAAATAGTTGACAACAAAACAGGAAAATACCAAGTTATCTGATTTATCTCTTCCCATCAAAGGCGACATCCTCCTTAATATATCAATATCGCATAATAAATAACTGTTCATGCACATAACTCATATTTGTGTGTATACAAGCTCGCCTCCCGGCGCACCGTGTGTTCGGGGTAGGCGATGCTATTTCCTACCGTTATGCGGACATTCACCCCTTGTGCCTGAGATCTTTTATAGAAGGTAACTAGTTTCGGATTAATCGTGGCTGTTATGGAACGGAGTAGGCAGAGATATTGGAGATATCATTGGTAAAATAGATTGATGTAGAGTATGCATGGATGTAGAGTATGCATGTGTTAGAATTTGAAGTATATGTGACGTCGTTAAATCATGAATTTTCATTTTTCTAGTCACAATGATTTGCTCCATAATACATACCTGTCATATTTATTAAGCACCTACCGACAAATGTCGAAATACCTACCTAAAGTATAATTGTGTTGTCAACTACCTACAAATGTGTTAAAGAGTTCTCGCTTAAGTAAATATTGTACTGTGTACAGATAATAACTCTAAACTTATATTTAAGCCACACGGATGATATTCCTATAAATTGTAACGTAATTTGTAATGATCATTGTGATGTTGTCTAGATTTTATATTGCTATTTTAGTATTATAAGTCTTTTGAAACAATCGGTACAATACTGTCTGTTAATATCAATATTCTTCAGAATCAATATTCTTTCTTTTGATTAGGAATTGTATAAAGAAGCGATAATAAATTCCTTTATCTACTCTCATATCGTAATATTCGAATTATAAACTTCAAAACGAGTTTATATTGACATACTTTATAAACACAATGCCGAAATTTAATAATATAATCTCATTATAACTCTATTTCTCTAACAAAATAATGCTATAAAACATTTTTTTTTCTATTACGATACAGGACAAATCCAAGAAGTTAATCACTAAGGAGTTTCCATCAATATTTTTTTGTAATGCCATTTTAGTAGGTACCTTTTATAAAAAGATTTGATTCCAATTTTAAATTTCCTGTGACAATGCCCGCTTTAGGCTTAGCACGCACTGCGATTTTTATTCGCGCGAATTTTGTCTCTTTCTACCTGTTCATAGAGCTCAAAATATTTGCGCGAATTAAATTCGCGCCGCGGTGCTGTGGATTCTGTTGCAAAACACGGATTTCATGCGGTATTATTGCCGCACGATTTTTTTACCGCAATGCGAGCAGCTTCATACAATTCCATAGGTCGCAGAATGGGCGGAAAAATTAAAAGTATAAAAAAAATTAAAGTATAAATATCGCAGTGCGTGTGCTAAGCCTTAGCGCATGCGCAGATAATGCGGTGATGTGCTGGGTTTTGGCGCCATTCATACGTTTTTTTATGGCATGGAAAATGCAAAAAAAAAAGATATTAAGTAGGTTCAATCCCAAAATGTATGAGTGTAGATAAAGAAGTGTATGAAACTGCACATAACTAGGTATTAAAACATTCGTGTGAATACTATTAAAAACCTCGCCTACGGCTCGGTTTTTAAACACAAACTCATGTTTTAATACCCCTTATTATGCAACAGTATCATAAACTTCTATAATTGTCTTGTTACGTGTTGTTTAAAACTGTTTCATTACATAATAATTGATTATTCTTCACCTAATTGTGAGATTATTTAAAGCAATCAAGCCAGTACATGCCAGATATATTATTATTATCAATACTTGGTGTAAGATCGACTGTACAAGGCTAACGATAGTTATTTGATGTTATATCATATTATGGCCTTTTTTCATAATATGTTAAATTGATTTAAGGGCTAGTCTATGTCACTGTTCTTATTTTGTACTGAAAATATTCGCTCTAAATCCAAATATACCCGAAAATCTTTAACCACAATACTTTCTAAAATGCCTTCTAAGTAAAATGCTCTATTTATAACACCACTATTGTAAAGAACAATATTTCCACAGAGTAAATAAAAGCAGTATACCAGTATCCCAGTACCCTCTTAAAGAATATTTATTTACCTAAGCTTTAGAAAAAGGGAGAGTATAAAAAGAAGTGCTGTTTGATTTATGAAGGATCCTTGGATCATCTATCAAAATGTTGATGACGATGTGTTGATGTGTCGACCATCCTGTGAATGAATAAATACAACACGCTGTACCTCCATCGATCACTGATGGCACGTAGTGTGCTCTACGTACCCTTATCACACGCTTGTGATAAGGGTGGTTTAAGTCGAGATATTAGATCAAAGTTGATACTTTAACGCATGTGTTCTAAGAGGTTTGGCGTTATATAGTATGTACCGAATTATTAATATTACATTTATCTCAGTCCACGTTAGGAAGAGTAAAAGGCAATGGGTGCAACTTTTTCCCAGCTCGTCCACTACCTTTACTTTCGGTTATCCCAAGGGGACCCTTTTGTTACGACACAAACAGAAGTTATCATCGCCCGAGACCGGCCAACAATTTCACACACGATATCAAATAGCTAATGGAGTTTATTGCGATTGACGATGAGTTAATAAAATATCATCAAGAGAAAACAAGTTTGCTGAGAACCTATAATGGGGTATACGCCCAATTCTGCAACCAATTTGTTGTTGTAAATTGACAGCCACCTATCTGCGAGGACGGTTCGTACTGCCCTGGGTTTATTTAACATGCACGAACATACCATGCCCTTAGAAGTATTGTGAAAAGTGCCATCTATCCGCCATACATGGTACATTTTGTTGCATTGCTACCACTTTATTTCCTATAAATATTTGATAGTTTGCATTAATTTTTAATTTTGCTATTTTTAACCGACTTCCCAAAAAGGAGGAGGTTCTCAATTTGGATGTTTATTCTTTTAAGTATGTTCGGGCAGAACTCCGTCATAATATATCTAAACGGATTTGCAAAATACTCTTTTTTTTCGAAAGAGGTTTATTCTGAAATGGTCCCATTTAAGTTTGGTAAAGATCTGATGAAGAACTTCGGAGTTATACAACAGAACTCTTCAATAAAATCTCCCGGGATTGCTGCAATCGCATGTCTTTTTATTGTTTACACCATTTCCTGTCCGCAGATGTGTACAGTTCACCCTGGTACACTTTCATTCCACCGGTTATGTTCAAGTTACATGTTATATGGGTATTATATTATGGCATCACTGTGGGCATTATAGGTACCTTACTATAGAACTTTTCCAGTATGTACCACAAAAATATGAAAAAAAAAAGAAAAAATTTTTACTTAAAACTTCCAAATAAAAACACTACAATGTGATAAATAACTTTAATTTCGGTAGTCGGTGTCAAAAAACGAAGAAACGAAAACAGGAACACCAAATTCCAAAATTGAATTTATTTTTCACTAGTCGCTCTAAAATTTAAGATGACATAACATAGTATAAATTATTTTCAAAATGTTTATTACAATTTTGTATTATTAGAGATAAGATACTTTTACGATGATAGAATCTTAAGAGTTCATTACTGGTACCAAACGTTAGCAACACAGAGTCTAGACTACACATGAACATTTTCCACTGGTGTTTTTGCATGTTCGTACGCAATTTTCTTTGAATTTTTGGTGTTTTTGTGTTATGTGTACGGTGTTATTGTGCTGCAAAAAGTGTACTGTTCTTCACAATGAATTGGTGCAAAGATGTCAGCAATGTCCTCACTGGCAAGAGCTGAAAGAGTTGAATTGAAACTAAACCCATCTTGCTACTGGCTCGAGAATATTATAACAAAACTAAGGGAGAAAAAAACAAGAGACGCAAACATGTGTAGAAATAATGGTATAATAATTTCATTAATACTTTTGTATTATTTTTCTCATTCTCTTAACCAGTTGCCAGTCTATCTCATTCTATATGTCGCATCAAGGCTGGCCGATAGATGTAAACCATCGGGAAGTCAGGATGTATTCCCTTAGGTTAAGACATCGTGTGTGGGCAGGTCGGTGGGTATAATCGTGCAAATGAAATCACATAAGTTATTCGATACACTGGGTTTATTCAAATAGACACAAGTTACATTCTTGCTTACTAATATTACGGATCGACACTGATTCTACGACGTCTTAGCTCTACGGCTGTCAGTACTAAACTGCTCTATTCTGCTGTCCCCACTACGCAAGCGGTTAGAATAAGCGCGCCAATGCGTAGTTGCTCTTGATCGCCGCTAGGGGCGTGCTTGTGATTTGACTTTACGTCCGTACTATTGACTAAACCCGACATATATATATTTCACAGTTAAAACGTTTTTAGTAAGAACTCGTTTTCACTAGTTAAAACTAGAATTTACCACTGATATATTTGGTTTTCATATAAACTAGCACTAGAGAAACGAATCATGGACCAAGTGATTAAACAGGGCACTATGTACAATGTCCGGGCATTATGAATCTAGTTAAGTCAAATCGGGCTATTTTTATGAATACTGATTTAAACTTATGTATTTATCACATTGTCTGGTCATTATAAATATTGCTAGGTAACGGTTGGGCAATTTAATTATTATGGTCAATGAAATAGTACAAGAGCAACCGAAGCGAGCTCGGGAGCTCAGGGCACCCCGACACGGATAGGTTAGGTAACGTTCCGTCATCTCGGTCATCACGACTTTTGGTCGTACCTTCGGCACGTACAGTGTCCCGAGCTAACTCACCTCTATTTCGGGCGCTCACAGTGCTAAATGCCCTTCTGACATTAGCACTGGAGTGTGACCTTTTTGCTGGGAGATGGATAGATGTGTGTCGTGAATGTTTAAGTTTTTGTGAGAAGATGGATGAAAGTTAGATTAGTGAATAATTGTTTAAGTATTCTTTGTACATTTTGTACTTCTATATGTTTTTTTTGTTTCTTTTTCCTATTTTGTATTTTCTATTCTATGTTATTTTGTTATGTCATGTTCTTTTTAATTAGTTTTTATTTGATTATATTTAATTTTGCGTAATTCTTATATGTTTCGTTTAAGTTTTCTTTTCTCATTGTATAACGCCTTAGATATGACCTGTAAAGTTATACATGTTAACTTAAAGAAATTAATAAGTCTCCTTCATGTTAGGTTACTTAAGGGTACACTAGTCGACGGCACGAACTATTTTGTGCGCAGGGTTAAAAGACATTTTATATCAACCGAAAACACGTGCGGAAGAGATAGATGTTGTGATGAGCAGTAGGAAGCTAGTTCGCGTACGAATACACACTTTTGCAAATTTGTAGCGAAATGGATAATGATTTAGGACGAAACCGAGCGCGCGAAATTTTATAAACAGACCTTTGGCAGTCTAGATATCATGAAAAACGACTAATTCTATCTGTTCAAAATAAAATTATATGCATTGTTGAACTACTAATCTATCCCTGTATGGAGGCCGTTTTGCAATTTCTCGTCTTCTTATGGTATTTATTTGCGCCCAAAAATGCGTTAAAATTAGTGTTGAAATGTGGAACTTTCGACGCTCATAACTTTCAAATATATATATATATTTATTTTTTGTTTCCATATAGGGCTAAATAATGATGAAACAAATTGATATCATTTATTATTTTTAACGTACATCGACAAACAGTGGAGTAATCACCAGACTACATTTGTATTGTAGAATTATCGACTAGTGTAACCTTAAGGAGCAGTGGTGGCCCAGTGGTATCGGCCGCGACTTACAAGTTGTAGGTAGTGGGTTCGAGCCCAGGCAGGCGCTTTACTTTGTGTAAATTATTTCATCACCACTGCTCTCAAAACGGTGAAGGAAAACATCGTGAGGAAACCGGCATGTCCTAGAACCAAAAATTCGAAGACATGTGACATCCACCAACCCGCACTGGGCCCGCGTGGTGGATAACGGCCCATTCTCCCTCACAGAGAGGAGGCCTGTATCCCAGCAGTGGGAACATTAATAGGCTGATGATGTGATGTGTCGTGTGATGTGTGTAACCTGACCCTTCAGACAGAAAAACGAGCTCAGTTTTCTGTCTGCAGGGTCGACTGTCGACTTTTGTTGCTTAAATAGTAATCGTACTTACCTATTCTATATTAAAACCAATTTCAACATTAAAATATAACATTATGATAGTTTTTATCACATTGTCTACTTATATTGGACATTTAACTGATATTCAATTTTGAGCATTAGTTAATTCTAGTTTTTACAAAGGCGTTTAGTTAAAACTAGTTCTAACTAGTGAAAACGCGTTCTATCTAAAAACTGATTTTAACTGTAACATATATAAGTGTATGGAATATACTTTGATATTTTACGAATCTCTGAACACTTCCCGAGATTCAATAAAAAAATCCACGTGATATAACGGTCAAGAAGACATGAATAAAACAAAAAATATTAATGATAGATAGATAGATAGATAAATCATTTATTTAGTGCACACAAAAGACACAACACACAAAATCTTAATAAAATTGTTACAATTGTCATGTAGGTATGTTTAAAAACAAAGTGCCAACATAAAAAGAAAAAGGAAACCGAAACAAAAGTAAAAATGACATCACTAACATTAATTTTGACAATCAAAACAATCAAAACACAGTGCGGTGTGCGTCTCAAGGTTGCACCAAATGGGAGTCCAGCTCAGCACGTGTCAGGCAAATATACCTGACGCTGATATTCTGCTGGATCCCTGCAGTGACAAATGATACCATGAATGAAGCGGGGATGCCATTAAAGGCATGTAACGAAACCATATTATTATCACGATTTCGCGAGTCGGACTCGTGCACGAAGGGTGCCGTACCATTATCGCAAAAAACGGCAAAAAACACGTTTGTTGTATGGGAGCCCCACTTAAATATTTATTTTATCTTGTTTTTAGTATTTGTTGTTATAGCGGCAACAGAAATACATCATCTGAAAAAAAAAAAAAAATCAGCTGTCTAGCTATCACGGTTCATGAGATACAGCCTGGTGAAAGACGGACAGACAGACAGACGGATCGCGGCGTCTTAGTAATAGGGTTCCGTTTTTAACCTTTAGGTACGGAACCCTAAAAACGTACAACGCCATCTATCGAGCAATGAGGTAAGCTTGACGCCTTAATTTGTTCCAAGTGTTGTAAATTAAAACAAACTTGAAATTAGGTTGTATGTGCTTTGGAAGTCGGTTTTATTTTTATTTAAAAGATTAAAAAAAAAATACAATGAAAGAACAATGAATAAGGTAAACAGACGATTTTCATATACCTAGATTTATTTTATACCATACTTAGGTCGGTCCTCAGTATTGAAAAATTGTAACGATCCTGAACATCATTATTAACTTGCTACAAACATCTTCATATTTAAACTAAAAACATTATAATACAATGTTATATATTATGTTTATATTATAACATACACTGTGTGCTTCATAAACAAGCTTCGTTTACGATAATGTTTGGGTAATATTGTAATATTCCAAGTTATTCAATAATACAATCTATATAACTAGTTAAGTGCACAACTATACGATAAATTCTTTGAATTTACGAAAATAAATCAGCTGTACTGCGTAGATGATTACTTTTTGATATTTTAGTTAAATCCATAGAAAAAATTGTTAATATTCTTGAATTCTTTCACTTCCTGAAATATAACTATTTCATTAAAATTCACCCTGTGAAGTTTTTTTGCTTGCTTGCAATGTCAGTCAGCATGCGTGGGTAATGCGTACAGAAATGCATGACTGTGCTGTAGCCATTTAAACCGTGCTGATATTTTTTTATGAAAGATAGGCTTGCGTTTAACTACTATCTACTATCTACTCTACCTAAAGGTAACAAAGACTCCGGCAGGGAATTCCACTCCTTAGCTGTACGCACTATGAAAGTATTCCCAAATTCTAAATGTAACAGCCCTATTGGTTTCGCGGCCGCAAGTGCGACTATTGAGCGTGGGTTGGGTTCGATTACCAAGTCGGGCAAAAAGTGTCATTGGGTTTTTCACTTCTCACCGGTCGAGTTGGATTGCGGTCAGGAGCGCTACATTATCCTCACCCGCTCACCCTTGTTGTAATTGATACCTAAGGGTCTCAATACAACACGGGTGAGCGACACCATGAATAAGTTCCTTGAAAAACAACACACGAAAAACGTTATAATATTTTTGTTAAGCTAATCGCCTTTCCACTCAAATCTTTTCTCCTCAAACAAAACACTGTAAGCTCAACTAGATCTTCTAAACATATAACCCACAATATTCTGGTCTTATATCAAGAGTTCACAAGAGACTTTTGAAGCAAAATCTTTTGAATTTCGCGTTCTTTGTGAGAAAAGAATCGCTTAATTGTTCGCCAACAAAGCCTTGGAACATAAACATGGATTCTACCAAATATTTTGAACGCCATTGTACTCTAATATTTTGGTACAAATCGGTACATGATTTTCACGAAAAATCACCGTTCTTTTTACTGAGTTCCTTTCACTTCATTATAAACCCTCTTTTTATTGAAGCAATTCTTTTGTGGTTGTTTTGATATAGCGCTGAATCTAATGTTTTTTTTTTAACACAATGGGTGCTAAGGCTCTACAGGTATCTATGTTAATTTCGAGGACCAACTTATTATCTTGAAAGCTTGCCAGGTATTCTTATTAGTGTATGTTTTCAGGCAAGTGACCCATAAACTGTTGTGATGATAGTAACAGAAATGAATTAGTCTTCAATAATTACTAATTATTGAAATAATAATTGTTACTACTCATTCTCGTTGGTCTCTCGCAAACAATGCTGCTGAGCAAGAGGATTTTTCCAGTAGCAGCCTGGAAACTGAATTTGTGCCCGGTTGATGGCAATAGGCTCATATTACATGGGATCTACACATAACTGGGGTCCACCTGGCTAACTCTTCGAGGACTAGAGGGTAGATGGCGCTGCGTCTAGCTGAACGTAAAAAAATCGCTCTGTTTTTAAAATATCTTTAAATATGAACAAAAATAAGTGAACTGTTACAACATTAACCAATAACTTAGTGACAGTGCCAGCGCGGAGTTTTATACACAAACTGTGAAGTTAAAATCAAAATTTATACAATTCAAAAACCGTAACATAAAACAATAACAAGTGATAATCGGCAATAAACAATAAAATTAATATCCATTAGACATTCTGTGAGCCAATTATTTAATAATAAGTGTAAAACAACAACAACAAAAAAAAATAAACAACAAAGGCTGAAGTGAAAAAGTGATTCATACAAAAAATTTTAACTTCAACCATCACCAAGAAAAAAGTAATTTTGAACTTTAAACTGTCGCAAAAAGTGTTTTGATCCTTGCCGCAAATACTCAAAAATTCGACCAGTCTACGAAATACACACTTGGCCGAGTGGTTAAGGCATCCGTCTACTTTTGCCAATTAACTTGCCTCGCACAAGAAGTCGCAAGTTCAAATCTCACTCCAAACATATTTACTTTTCGGGAATTTCAACAATTCATATTTGTAAAACGTTTCTATAAAAATAAAACAAAATTTCATCTAATACCGCCACAACAAGTAACAACAGTAGTGGTAGCAAGGTGGCACCACTAGTTACTTGCCATACTTGCAAAAAAAAAGTTGACATAAAAAGTACTGCTTTGTGTTCTGCCTGTGATAACCGATTCGAATTTGACTGCGTTGGATACCCAGAACCTACATATCGACTCAAGGATACAGAAGCCAAAAAAAAATGGAGATGTAAGATGTGTATTAGAAATAAAATCTATACCAAAACCGACGATACATCAAATATTACCTTACGAAAAAAGAAAACTTTAAAAACCCCGACGCCTCCGAAACAAGTACTAAATACACAGTCAAAATTAGAATGTGAGACTTTGAAACGTCTTTCCCCGGTTCAAAAGGGTATACTGTTATTTGACTCCCACATACGTACCGACGGTGAAACATCTGACGAATCATTTGTTACTCCCAACAGAGTTTCAAGGAGTGTTGACAGAACGGTAACTGACTTAGTAACAACCTCGGAAATGAAGGAGATAATAGCTCAACTCACATATAAATTGGAAAGTACGGAAGAGGAATTGGGAAATATATTATTAGAAAACACCGATCTACATAAACAAATTGAAAAATTAACAACGGAAAACAACACCTTGAAGTCTTTATGCCATACTTCCTCCATGTTTGGAAATCCTGGTTCAAAAATTAAGAAAAAAAGGCAAGCGCTGTCACAGCAACACAACTCAAGTTCTACACCGTCCTCTCCATCGTCATCCACATTGAAAGTCGACACCAATGACTACGTACTTCGCTTGAAGCAGGACATTCTAACCCTTACTCAGCAACTACAGATCGCAGAACAAGAGATTGCCACCCTAACTGAACGTGTTGGGCTATTGATGAAACGTAATCACCGTAGTAACAATACTTGTGAAATCTCAATCCAGGAACCGAAGCGGGACATTGTGAGCTGCCCTAGTGTTAGGACTTGCACTGCCAAAATTGAGCAAAATACCATACCGGGGAGGAAGATGTTCATTTTTGGATCTCAGCGTTGCGTCGGGCTAGCAGCAGCGATATCACGTGCAAGAATTAATACTCAGTACGAAACCTACAGAGTCGTCGCCGAAACGAAGCCAAATGCACCGTGCAACGATATAGTATCCGAATGTGTAAAAATCAAATTGTCAACGGACGACAAACTAATAATTTGCGTGGGCGAGAATGACCATAATATGAACTTAATCTTGTCTCAGTTACAAATTTTATTAGAAACTTTCAGTAATAACACTGTCATTATTCTTAACGTCCTAAATAACGTGTACCTGGATGTAAATAAGTTGAACTACTCTATAAAGAATGTATGTCGTAAGTTTAAAAAGTGTCAATTTTTACAGCAAACTTCCTCAAAACTATCCGATATTTGTAAGTCATTAAATTACCATATAGATTATAGTGATTATAGCGATAAATACTTATATCCTAGCGAAATTAGAAAGAGAATAGCAAGTTGCAAATCGAGTTTTAAATCTAATATTGGATTACAGGAACCTAAAAAAGGGACAATTCCCTACTACTTTAAAGTAAAAAGTCATCAAAGCACAAAGCTTACAGTTTGCGAAACTCGTATGCCATCTAATGCTGCGGCTCCGAAAGGAACTATTCCCTACTATTTTTCTGTCCAAACAGAGAGGACTAAAGAGAGTTTTTTTCGAGCCTAACTCATTTTTAGAGTCTCAAAATAGTCAAAAAGATACAGTCATGCATGATACTGCTACTTTAACTATTTTTCATCAAAACTTGTGTGGAATTAGTAATAAAAAAAACGAATTAGAACTTTATGTAGATAATTTAGAACCTAAATTAGACTTCATCTGTGTAACTGAACATTTTCTAAACAAATTAAATGCACCTCTATTTGCTCTGACTGACTACAACTTGGTTTCACACAATACTAGGGTTAACAAAAAACGAGGTGGAAGTCTTATCTTGGGAAATAGAAATAGACAAGTTTTAGATTGTATGATAATAAACAGATTGTATAAATCAGAAGCATTCGAAATATGTTGTACTAAAGACATTGACACCGGGCTATACATATGCTGCTGTTATCGAAGCCCAGATGATAAGAACTTCAAAATATTCATGGAAAAATTTGAAATAATGTTGGAATATGTTTTTAATAAGAAGTGTATCATTTGTGGTGACTTTAACATCGATCTTCTCTGTGAAAATAAAAAGCATACAGAGTTTGTTAGTCTTTTACGATGTTATAATTTTAAAACCCTAATTCAAACGGCCACTTTTACTCGAAATCAATCATCTTCTTGTATCGATAATTTAATCACCAACTTGGATGACCCGTTAATTCAGAAAGTTTCCGTAGACCACAATGGCTTAGCAGATGGACATGCAGGGCTTTTTTAACCGACTTTCGAAAAAGGAGGAGGTTCTATGTTCGACTTCTTGTATGTTTTTTTTTTTTTTTTTTTTTTTTTTTTATGTATTTTCACCGATATCTCCGTCAATTGTGGACCGATTTTGAAAATTCTTTTTTTGTTTGAAAGAGTATGTTCTGAAATTGGTCCCATTTTAATTTAGTGAAGATCTGATGAAGAACTTCGAAGATATACAACAGAACTCTTCAATAAATAACGGCAAATCTCTCGGGACTGCTGCAATCGCATGTCTGTTTATTGTTTATACCATTTCATAACATAACATCACGCCAGTACGCTATTAAGTGGTATGCAGATCTGTCATTTCACTGATTATGTTTTGAGTTTCATGTTATTCGGGTAATCTATTCTGCCGTTACAGGTACTTACTACATAACTTGCCTATAGGTACAACTAAAAAGGGTAAAATAAAAAAACTTTTTTGCAAAAAAATACTACCGACTTCCAAATAAAAAACTACAAAGTGAAAAATAACTTTATTTTTGGAAGTCGGTGTCAATATCGCAATGAATTGGTACCTACAAAAGACACCGACTTCCAAAAATAAAGTTATTTTTCACTTTGTAGTTTTTTATTTGGAAGTCGGTAGTATTTTTTTGCAAAAAAGTTTTTTTATTGTCAGCTAAAGCTTCATATGGTTATGGGAAAAAAAGGATACAATAACCAAAAGATTACTATTGAAAAACGAATGCTCACAAAAAACAACCACGAGACGTTTACTAAAAAACTGATGGGTATTGACTGGTCTTCTATGGGCATTAACTCCTTTTTAAAGAAATTTCACGATGCATTTCAGTGTAGCTTCAGAAAGCAAAAAAAACACATATTATTAAAAAATAACAGTACTGGTATAAAATGGACCACAAAGGGCATAAAGGTGTCAAGTAAAATGAAAAGATTGTTGTGTGTAAATAGTGGGAGTTGTCATAATACCATACAAACGTATAAAACAAACTACATTAGGTTATTTAGGAAAGTTGTGAAAGGAGCAAAAAGAATTGCTGTGAGGGAACAAATACAGGCAGCGGAAAATAAAAGCAAGGAAATCTGGCAAGTAGTAAATCGCCATAGGAACAAGATAAACAAACAAATACAAAAAAAACTTTTCTTGAAAATGGACAATAAAATTATTGATGACCCTAGGGAAGTTGCAAATGTATTCGCTGAACACTTTAATAATTATAAACACAATTTGGATATTACGGAAGAAAATAAATCACTATTCTATTTAAAAAAATTCTACCGACAGGGTGAATAGTGAAATGAGTTTGACTTCCGTGACTCCGGCAGAAATAGTAAAATTGTAGGATCAATGGCAAATAAAACTTCTAGTGGGTATGATGACTTGCCAATAAGTGTTGTAAAACAACATATCAAAATTATTGCGTTACCGTTATCAGATTTTTATAATAAATGTTTTGATGCTGGTATTTTTCCTGAACAACTAAAGATAGCGAAAGTCATTCCCTTACATAAAAAAGGTTCACAGTTGGATACAAACAATTATCAGCCTATTTCAGTTTTACCGACCCTCTCAAAAATCTTTGAAAAATTGATAAAAAATCGTTTAGTTACCCATCTCAGTATAAATAAAGTTATAAATAGCAGACAATTCGGTTATCAAAAGGGTGTTGGAACTGCGGAAGCTATTAGCACTTTGGTTAACGATGTGGTTGATAAATTAAATAAAAAATTGAGGGTAGCTGGAATCTTCTTGGATTTGAGTTCAGCATTTGATACTGTAAATCATACGTTATTGCTTGCTAAAATGGAACATTATGGTGTAAGAGGACAGGTTCTAGAGCTTTTTCGGTCGTACTTAAATAATAGGAAAATGTACGTAGAGGTTAAAAACATGAATGAGAATAATGTTCAAGAAGTGTACCATTCAAACTTACGAAGTGTTTTGATAGGTGTCCCACAGGGTTCGATTTTAGGTCCAATCCTATTTCTGATATTCACGAACGATTTACTTAACCTAGCAACAAAAATAAATTCAAATATGAAAATAATAGCATTCGCTGATGATACTAATGCTATTGTTAGCGATAATACTGCGGACTCATTGAGTAACACTGTAAACAGGGTTCTTGAATATTTTCAATTATGGTTTATGGCTAATAAATTAACCATTAATACTAAAAAAACAAACATTGTATTGTTTAAGTCTACATCACGCAATATTGATAGTTTAGATATAATGTTAAATGGAGACAAAATACATGTTGTAGACTCAGTAAAATTTTTAGGAGTTCATGTTGATTCATTGTTAAATTTTTAGATTCATTGGAAAAAGGAACTAAAAGCCATAGATGGATCAATATCATCAGCATGTTATGCGCTTAGAAGCCTGCGAGATGAACTTAGTGTAAATATTTTAAAATCAGTGTACTATGCATTGGTGGAGTCAAGACTAAGATATAGTATTCAACTATGGGGAAACAGCTACAGATATAACTCTCACAGGGCATTTGTACTGCAAAAGAGGGCGATCAGAACAATAGTTCGCATTCCCCAAGTCGAGTCCTGTCGGGAATATTTCAAAAAGCTTTCCATCCTTACGGTACCAAGCCTTTACATATTAACAGTCTTGACCAGCCTTGCAAAGCACATAACTGAATATGAAACGAAGGAAGAAAGACACCATAGGGAAACCACACGAAACCAATACCTGAAGCTTGGAATTAGTTCCAAACTGAATATTGTGAGACATTGTGTTAAGTATCAAGCGGTGAAACTATTTAACTGCTTGCCTAAGGATCTAAGATGTCTATTATATAGAACCACCTTGTTTAAAAAGAGGCTTAGGGAGTTTCTATTGGAAAAGTGTTTTTATACCATTCCCCCTCTAAAAAGCTTATTTTATTCACTGAAAACAGTGAATAAAAAGCACTTCTTTTTCTCACTGTTTTGGTGTTTGAATTTAGAACACACCAATATATATTCGACGTCCATCTCAATGCTATACAACCTCCTTGCGCTTAAAATACTCGATACAAACTCCTTGTGCAAAGAACATTCGACTTTCAAACTTCTTCATCGATTTAATTTTCAGTTTGTTAATATTTAGGATTTCAATAATGATTTTCATGATTTTGATTTTAGTCTGGGATGTTTAGTGAATACTTATTTGTATTGCAATTCTAATACTAATTACATTGGTGTTTAATTTATTATAAGTATGTAACGTAACGGAGGTGGTCAATGGCCCCTGAAACACAGACGCTGTTACCTAGCTCAGCTTCAATTTACAAAAAATGTAAAACCCTGAGTTTTAAAATTTTTTGTAAATTTTGAAGGTAATAAAACATTTATTTATTATTACTCCTTGTGCTTTTCGCTTAAATCTTTCTTTTTCTCGTAGTCATGGTATAAAATATAGTATGCAACTCTTGAATAAAACGGATTTTTATCGAGGGCCATGAATCACTCGCGTCGTTCAGGATTCTAACACTTGAATCACTCGCTATGCTCGTGATTCAATCATCATGAATCACTCCCTACGGTCGTGATTCAGTTGATAGAATCCTTCACTTGTTCGTGATTCATCTATGGCCCTCGCTTTAAAACCGTCTTTTATTCACTAGTTGCATAATATACTATTATTCAGTTAATGAACTTATGATAAATGATTAATATGTCTTAAGTAACCGAGTAGATTGCGTGAATTTTCTAATGACATGTTTTAGGCTATTTAAATTATTTTGGTTAGGACATTTTTAGATTATATATTGACATTTTATTTTTTCTGATATGTATTATATTACTTTGTTTGACATTATTAGGTTATCTATTGAAATTTATAATTGAATACTTTTATGACATGTATTAGATTATTTAAATGAATTTGGCTATGACATTTTTAGATTATTTATTGAAATTTTATTAGATTATTTAATTATTTTGGTTGTTATTTTAGATTACATATTGACATTTTTTTATGACAGTATTAGATTATTTAATTAATTTGCTTGAAATTTTTACATTATTTATTTGAATGGTTATGACATGTATTAGATTATTTTGATTAATTTTGGTTGTGACATTTTTGGTCTATTTATTGAAGTTAATTGCAAGTATCGGATGAGTTTTAATTTCTGTGGTTTTGAGATTGGATTATATTATATTTAGTGGCATTTTTGCGACATGTATTAGATTTAAATTAATCTTGTGATGACATTTTAAGATTATTATTGTTTTTTATGATTTTATTGAATTAATCTGTTTGACATTTTTAGAATATTTATTGAAATGGTTATCCCATTTATTCGATTATTTTAATTATCATATACCGGATGTGTGTTTTGATTTTGTTGTGGTTCTGACATTTTTAAATTATTATATGAAATTTGCTATGACATTTTTAGAGTATTTATTGGATTTTGTTGACATGTTTATATTTTATTATGTTGAATTAAGTAATCAATTTTTGTAAATGACATGTATAGTTTTTTTTTTATGAATTTTATGCAAATGTTTAAATTGTCACATGGATGTGCTTTAATTTGATTAATATTATGAATGTAATGGTGATATTGTGTAGGTAATTAGTTGAAAAATTATTTTAGCTTGTTTTTAATTATTTTTTGTAACATTCAGACACAGTGTTAAATTGTTAATGAATAAATGAAATGAAATGAAACTACAGGCGTGATGCAATGGTATGATGTTATGTTATTATTATTTAACTAGCGACCCAGCTCGGACTTCTCATGGGTAGGAGAGCATAATTATTTAACTAGCGACCCAGCTCGGGCTTCTAATGGGAAGGAGGGCATAATTATTTAACTAGCGACCCAGCTCGGACTTCGCATGGGTAAGAGAGCATAATTATTTAACTAGCGACCCAGCCCGGGCTGGTCATGGGTAAGAAAGCTACATGTTTTTTATAAAAGTAATTATCTATCTGCTATAAACAAAACTAAAATGCGACCTTGAAATTTTACTTTAAAATAATATGTAAAACAAAAGCAACGACATTGCAACCTTCCAATAACACCCAAAGAGAAAATAAATAAATACATAGGTATGCCTCCAGTCATCACCTAAATGCAAAATCTGTAAAATTATAAACATTAGCTTTAGACTTCAAAAGTCTGTTTATTATAAGTATACGCGCGCGTTATTGCTCAGCTTATATAGCAACAGTGGGCGAGAGCGCGGGGCGCGTTAGTTTTTATTTTGAGACAACTCCTAAGATATTCATTTAAATGATATTTATGGTGTTTTTTTATTTTATTTTATTACTTTTAAGAAGGCTTACAGTCTAATTACAATTAATAATAGGTAACTACAACACACTATCAAGTTGCTAATAACATACACTACTATATAAATGATTATCATAATGTGCATGAACTCATCATATCAGCCGAAAGACGTCCACTGCTGGACATAGGCCTCCCCCAAGCGTCGCCACATTGACCGGTCCCGTGCGTCCCGCAACCAGCGGATTCCTGCAACCTTCACCAGGTCATCGGTCCACCTGGTGGGAGGCCTTCCAACGCAACGTCTTCCGGTTCGCGGTCGCCACTCCAGAACCTTTCTGCCCCATCGGCCATCCGTTCTGCGAGCAATGTGCCCTGCCCACTGCCACTTAAGTTTGGCAATTCTTCGGGCTATGTCGGTAACCCTGGTTCTCTTACGGATCTCAACATTTCTGATTCAATCACGCAAGGAAACGCCGAGCATAGCCCTCTAGGCCGCTCCAGTCCAGAACCTTGAATACATCCTCCAGTGCAGCAGTGAACAGTTTCGGAGAAATGACGTCTCCCTGTCTCACGCCACGCTGGAGAAGGACTGGTTCCGAATCCTGAAGACGGACTGACATGGTGGCGTTTCTGTACAGACACTTCAACACCTCAATGTACCGGTAGTCGATCTGGCACCGTTATAGAGACTGCAGTACAGCCCAAGTCTCGATCGAATCGAAGGCTTTCTCGTAGTCCACAAACGCTAAACAGAGAGGCAGGTTGTACTCTTCGGTCTTCTGTATAACCTGCCGCAGCGTATGTATGTGATCTACGGTGCTAAAGCCTTTTCGGAATCCGGCTTGTTCGGGAGGCTGGAAGTCGTCAAACCTGCGCGCGAGACGATTCGTGATGACTCTTGAAAACAACTTGTAGACATGGCTAAGAAGTGAGATGGGCCTATAGTTCTTCAGCCGGGCATTGTCGCCCTTCTTGAAGAAGAGTACCACCACACCCCTGCACCATGCCTGTGGCGTTTTGCCCTCTAGTATGACGGAATCAAACAGCTTCTGAAGGGCCTTAAGGACCGGTTTTCCACCCGCCTTCAGGAGTTCAGCAGTGATTCCGTCATCACCCGGCGCCTTGTTGTTTTTAAGCTGTTTCAGAGCCATCCTAATCTCGTACAGGCTGACATCCGGGATATCTTTGGTATAGTGTCGGGTCAATCTAGCTCTTGGGTCGTTTGCTAGATTCGCAATGGGCTTACTGGTTGACGTGTACAACTGCCCATAGAATCTCTCGATCTCCCTCAGAAGCTCCGGTTTGGTGGAAACGATCCTGCCATCATCGGTCTTCAGTTTTGTGAGCTGGCTTTGCCCAATAGACAGATCCCTTGCAAAGACCTTGGAGCCCTTATTCCGCTCAATCGCATCTTTAATACTTTCAGTATTAAAGCGGCGGAGGTCGCTTTTCAAGGACTTTGAGATCCGTCTATTTAGCTGCCGGTATTTCACCGCATCGTCTGAAGACTGCAGGATCATCTCACGCCTCTCCTTCATTAGCTTTAGAGTTGGATCAGAGAGCTTTTTGTTTCTATCTGTACGGCGGGTCTTGAAAAACTTAGACCCGACCGTATGGACAGCTTCCACGAACCCATCGCTGTAATCGTCCACGGAGCTCCCTAGGCACTCGAAACGATTCTGGAGTTCGAGCTGAAAGGTTTCGGGGTTTTGGATCTAGATCTGTGCTGGACGGAGCGTAGACTTCATCAGTCGAGACCTTTCAAGCTTGATATTAATGTTCAATGTGCCTCTTACCATGCGGTGATCGCTCCCGGTTTTCACCGAATTGATCACAGAGACATCATTGAACACTTGCTTCTTGGTCGACATGATGAAGTCGATCTCATTTTTAGTTACACCATCGGGACTTTGCCTTGTCCACTTCCTGTGCTCACGCTTTCTGAAGAAGGAGTTCATCATATAGAGGCCTTCCTTCTCCATAAAACTGGCCAGTAGGTGACCCCGGTGGTTCCGACGTCCAACTCCAAGTTGCCCCACTTGCAGCTCATCCTCGTCTCGTTTGCCCAGTTTTGCGTTGAAGTCCCCCATGACAACGGTGAAGTGAGTTTTGAAACCATGCATGGCTTTAGAGATATCCTCATACATGGTCTCTACCTCGTCGTCGGGGTGTGCCGAGGTTGGGGCGTAGACCTGTATGACCTTCAGCGAATATCTTGCGGATATTCTGAGTATAAGGTACGCCACCCTGGTCGACACACTCTCGATCTTCACCACGTTGTTCACAAGGGACTTGTGGACGATAAACCCGACACCACCTTGGGACTGCCGGTCACCCTCTCGGAAATAGAGCAGGTTACCGGATTTGAGGATTATCGAGTCCTCCCCCTCTCTTCGGACTTCAGATAACCCTATAACACTCCATCGCAACCTGCTCAATTCTTCCTCGAGTTCGGCTATCTTCTCGTCGGTCCGGAGTGTTCGCGTGTTATACGTTGCCAGGTCCAGTCGTCGGTGTTTATTGAGGTAGCCGGGTCCACTCCGGGGATTCTTTGCACCCCTTGCCACGCCATCGCCTCGACCGCTACCGTAGTCGAGGGTAGACGGGCTGCCGGGCACTCGGGGCCGTTTTTTTGTTGTGCTTATCATGGTTTGGGGGGGTTTGCCGTAATCGCCACGCTTGGCAGGCGGGTTGGCGATCGCAGTTTGTTGAAAAAGTGCCCAGAGAACGCTGCTGCCCATTCTCTGGTGTTTCCCTTAGTCGCCTCTTACGACACCCACGGGATGATATGGGATGGTGAAATTCTTTACGTCCGTCACCATACGGAACTTTTATTACAAAAAAAATACTACCGACTTTAAAAAAAAAAAAACTACAACGTAAAGTCGGTTGTATTTTTTTTTTAAAGTCGGTAGTATTTTTTTTGTAATAAAATATTTTTTTGCAACTGATTAGAAGGTTCTTAATTCAGATTCTCGGTAGACAATTTGAAATTAGAATTTGCTACTCGTAAACAGCGTCGAGGTTTTTATAAAGAAGAGAATTAGGTAAGTCTAAAGCTAAATTGGTTGGCTAAAATGGCTCTTTATGTAGTTTTAAAATAAATTGTAAATTGTGTCAAAGGTACCGGTAGCCTAGGAAATCCAGTTCAGAATGCACTTAATTGCCTTTAAAACTGTCTGCTATCGAACAAACCACGATGTCCAAAATAATTGCATCCCACACTCGCAGGTGCCCATAAATTTTGTCTTTCCGTTCGTTTTCATTGTCCCGAGTTTTTGCGTTAAAGTGGAAAACTCACGTTGATAAAGCATTCAATTGTTATGCAAATGGCTTTAATTGCTTGTTAATAATTAGCTATTGTTATCTGATTTGGAGAAATAATTGTGCCTTTTTTAGCTGTCGGTTTTGTTACTTTCAAAAGAAGCCTGGGCTTTTGGAAGAAAGACTAGGGAGTGTGTGTGCTTTTTAACTTACTAAAACCACACTGCTGATCACCATCGGCACATGGAATGAGCCCCGTGACTTTTTAAAAGACAATCCCGAAACTCCCTCTGTCCGTCGCCTGTTAGGACACATCCCGCGGCATGGATATAACTTTTTTGTTTTGTAACAAGTGTTTGGCAAATCTTATAGATTTTGAAACGTTACTGCGCTAAAAGTGTCTTTTTCGTAAAATATAAAATTTAGTTGGGTAGTCTACTAGCAAGATTCAACGGTAGATACAATTTTTCCAAACATATCCTACTTCTTTATTCTCAGGCAATTTCGCGCACACGTTGCCCATAAAATCACAACAGCTGAATAGAGGTGAATTGGCCCGAAATCCATAAATATGGCCAATTGTTACCAGTCATGTGCCTCTTCCCTTGTGTTACAAAATAGCTGACTCTTTCCGCCACAAACATAAGTGTAACCAGATAACGAAAGTCGTTTTTAGTGGTACATAACGGAAGTTCTATAGTAAGGTACCTATAATGCCCACAGTGATGCCAGAATAGATAACACGAATAACATGTAACTTGAACATAACCCGTGGAATGAGAGTGTACCAGGGCATACCGTTCACATCTGCGTACCCGTTTAGAGCATACTGGCGTGATGGTATGTTATGAAATGGTGTAAATAATAAACAGACATGCGGTTGCAGCAATCCCGAGAGATTTGCCGTCACTTATTAAAGAGTCCTGTTGTATATCTCTGAAGTTCTTCATCGAACAAACAACAAATTTCGGAATAAACTTTTATCGAACAACTGTACGTCACGGCCAACAGCAGAGGACGAAATAGCTAGAAGAGATTTTTAACATCGTCATCAGAGACTGAATTTAAATTAAATAGTACACAATTCGGTAACGGCAATTCGGAAAGTTCAGTCAAAGTAGAAGTTTTAGCAATAAGGTCGAGAGTGACAAGTAGAAGAGAAAAGCGCCTATTCAGAGCCGACAAGTCGACATTTTTACAGTTATTAGTGGGAGATTTGCCGATACCGGCAGACTTTAGAAATCGCTAAACATCAGAGGACTTGCGATTGACAGAGATTCATGGAAATAGCGTTTCTTAGCATCCCGACACAGACGATTGCAGTGGTTATGTAGTGCCACGGGGTCTCATTGCTAAGGAAGGAAATTTGGTTCAAATAAATCTCACTAGATGGAGCGACATGTGCACACAATTAAATAGAATTGTGTGTAAAATTAACATTTTCTGGAATTGAACATAAAAATTGTATGTTCTTGTTTAATCAACTCTCCTAAGTACAAAATTATAAAATATTGGGCTCTTAATTCACATTTCAAAGATTATTTGAACGGTTAATTTAAAACTGATGCCAATAGATGGCGCATTTTTTAATATCTGAGGCATTTCTCTCGTTTGTTAAAATTTGCATTGTAACACATTTTGGTGCAAAAAACTGTAAAAACGTGCAAAAAAATACTATAAAACGAACCTTCACTGTATTTAAAGAAAAAAATGTTGACGAACCTAGTAAACCCTTTTACTTGCAAGTCGCTGCTAACACCATCTATTGCCGTGAAACGGGATCGAACGCGATTGAGGTACTTACAAAAATAACAAGATTAATCAGATGAAAAACGCTGGTTACGTCGGCACGGTTTCTTTGTATGGGATGAGGCATCTGTATGCTAGTATTATATTATCTGTGGTAGTGCTTTGAAATGAGTAACATTTTGATCCGTCGGTCTGCACCTATATCTGCTCTTCGCCTTGTCCTTACGAGCAATTGCGTCTTTAATTTGAGTATTCATCCACGGAGCAGGATTATACTTCACTTTAACTCGCCGACGCGGCGCATGCTTGTCGTATAAACTCAGCAGTATGGCATTGAAGCAGTTTACCTTATCATTGACAAAGGCGCTATCAACAACGATATACCAGTCGATATCACCTGCATCACGCTTCAACGCCACCAGATAAATCCCATTATAATTACGCATATAACAGAAATTAAGTTTTCGTTTAGGAGGCCGGATACGATAAGACAGATAGATGAGGTCATGGTAAGAAAAGGTTGCTGTAAGTTGCCCAAACTCAGCATCATTGTGAGGGGAAGAAACAATCATAAGGTCAAGAAGAGAAGGCGTGCAGTTTGGAAAGTTATGAGTCGCAGACAGAGGTAGAATTTCAAGATTAAAAGAAGATAAGAGGGAACGCAGTTTTATTGAACGACAATAATTTTTAATTAGACACGTATTAAAATCAACCATCAAAACAACGTGCTTGTACAATGGCCAAAAAATATTTAGTGACGATTCCAAAGACTCAAAATAATTTATGTGAAGGTTAGGTGAGTAGAATACCGCAAGTAATATTTTGGCTTGATTTAAAGTAATCTCAAGGAACAAGAATTCAGTCGATACAGAGAACTGACATGGGGACGCACTAACAATTTCGTGCGGTATATCAGCACGTATATAAAAGGCAACACCACCACCACTCTTGCCAGTCCTGGCATTTCTGACCAGAACTAAGCCAGTATATGCATAGTGCGTAGAAAGGAGAGAAGGCTTAAGAAAAGTTTCAGTCACTAAGAGTGCATCAAGATGAGCACTGCTAAAGGATGCCAGAAGATCGGAGTGATGACCAGGAACACTCTGAGCATTAATATGTGCTATGTAGAATTTTTTAAGATAGTTGGCAAATATAGTGGAGATGTTGTCATGCAAAGTATGAAGCGGAGACTCACTTCCAGCACTAACAAAACTACAGGTCGAACAAGAACACGGTTAAAATTTCCTTTATGGGCCGCTGAGTTTTGGCACGGAGAGGGTGGGGGGGAGGGGGGGGAGGTTTGGCTTTCCATCGTTTTAAGGGGCGTGGAGGGAGGGAGTGGAAGGGTGGTAGGGGGGCTACCCCCCTGCACCATCCCCGCCCCACGGAACCCCATGTATATGGGTACTTATCCATAGATAAATACAATGGGGTGGTATGGGATCTACCTCCTAGTGGTCCACCCCGGGCAATGGCACCACGGGCTTGCCTGTGGTACGGCTGAACGATCCCACGTAAGCGGTGGTAGGCTCCGCAAGGGGCCGCCTGGCTCGCGACCACCATCCCACCGGAGTCCGGCGCCAAGCAGCTTGCTGTATTCCGTCGGTGTGTGGGAGTTTAGGCACTTATTGTAATTTTATATATTATGTTTGTATTGAGCAGTGGTGGCCCAGTGGTATCGGCTGCGACTTACAAGTTGTAGGTCGTGGGTTCGAGCCCAGGCAGGCGCTTTACTTTGTGTAAATTATTTCATCACCACTGCTCTCAAAACGGTGAAGGAAAACATCGTGAGGAAACCGGCATGTCCTAGGACCAAAAATTCGAAGACATGTGACATCCACCAACCCGCACTGGGCCCGCGTGGTGGATTACGGCCCATTCCCTCTCACAGAGAGGAGGCCTGTGTCCCAGCAGTGGGAACATTAATAGGCTGATGATGTGATGTGATGTGATGATGTTTGTATTAGTTTCGTTTTATTACCTTTCCTTGTACTTAAACACACTCTGTCTACGTTTCTTATCTAATTCTCCAGTCGTAGGTCTGCTGGATAAAAAACTCTAGAAATAAACAGCACCTTTGTGCTATTCTATCTTTATATGTACTTTCTCTTTTAAGTGATTTCTGTGTACATAAATATATAAACATCCGAATTGAGAACCTCCTCCTTTTTGGGATGTTTGTTATAAAAATAGATTGAAGCGTACCTACTTTTGGATTCAGAATTAAGGAATGGGTGGATATAAAAACAAATTGTGGGGATCCATACTAATTTTATAAATGAAAGTTACTCGTTTTGTTTGTTTCCTTTTCATAACTAAACGGCTGAAGCAATTTAGATGAAATTTGGTATGGAGATAGTTTGAGACCTTAGGAAGGACGTAGAATATAGTTTTATTCCGGTGGTAAGCAAACCGAGCCACGGGCAGAGGCTAGTAATAAATAAAACAGAAAAGTGTAATTATGATTAATACTCTAAATTAAGATGAATTGATTAACTGCGTGTTAAATACACCTAAGTGCGTGATCATAAATAACCGGGTTAGACCGATACAACTTCTAAGTTCGCCCCATCCTAAGCCCATCTTTAAAGACATTTTAATGTCACCTACATTTTCCAAGGCATAAAGCATTTTCTAAGGGCGTGCAGTTAGGAGGATTTTCTTTTGAAAGGCTACTTCATTGTTCAGAGGCGCTCAACTTGTTACGTCGCAAACAGTATACTGGGTTTGAATAGAATTTATTCTTTTCTGTTCTGTTGCTTACTTGTATTTTATTTAAAGACTTCCTTTTGTTGCTATTCAGCCTTGTCTTCGTGTGAGTATAATAGTCATCAATTTTATTCTTGTAATGCCGGTTTTTTTCTACTTACCTCACAATCGAGATGTAAAGCAGAATAGTTAGCTCGGGTGTAAGTACCAATTGCACCCTCGAACTATAGGCGCCCTCGCTGCGCTCGTGCGCCTATATCTCGGGCTGCAATTGATGCCTTACAGCCCTTGGCTACTAATCTACTATATAAATGCGTGAATAATGTAATGGCCTAATGTACGGGCGCAGATGCTTGACCTAAAATAATTTTGAGCTTACGTCCTTTATCCCCTTGAGGGCCCGAAACGTGGATCCACGCGAGACACAGTGGCTTTTTAATTATTTCAGTAATCACAGCATCTGTTGAGGGTTAAGCACAATGTTTTTATTTGATTTTAGCTTTTATTTAATGCTGTGCAAAGAAACTAAATGATCTTTCTTTCTTTTACTTAATGTTGTGCAAAGAATCTAAATGATCTTTCTTTCTTTTACTTAATGCTGTGCAAAGAAATTAAATGATCTTTCTTTCTTTTACTTAATGCTGTGCAAAGAAACTAAATGATCTTTCTTTCTTTTACTTAATGCTGTGCAAAAAAACTAAATGATCTTTCTTTCTTTTACTTAATGCTGTGCATTGAAACTAAATGATCTTTCTTTCTTTTAATAAATGCTGTGCAAAAAAACTAAATGATCATTCTTTCTTTTACTTAATGCTGTGCAAAGACACTAAATGATCTTTCTTTCTTTTACTTAATTTTGTGCAAAGAAACTAAATGATCTTTCTTTCTTCAAAACCATCAAAATTAAAAAAAAAAAAAAAACATTAACCTAAACAATATGTTTTATTTCTAACCTATTAAAATAAAACCGACCAAGTGTGAGGCGAACTCGCGCACGAACGGTTCCGTACTATTATCACAAAAAAACGGCAAAAAATACGTTTGGTGTATGGGAGCCCCATTTAAATATTTATTTTACACTGTGTTTAGTATTTTTTGTTATAGCGGCAACAGAAATACATCATTTGTGAAAATTTCAACTGTCTAGTTATCACGGTTCATAAGATGCCTGGTGACAGACGGACAGACAGACAGACAGACGGAATGCGGAGTCTTAGTAATAGGGTCCCGTTTTTACCCCTTGGGTACGGAACCCCAATAATTAAAATAGTAAGTTAATATTAGTTTTAAATACCTTTTTATATTTCTTCCAACGAAGCTATAATTTTAGATATAGCAATTCAAATAGGAACCATCCACGATAAAACAAGCGTTCCTGATCCTGCCATCTGCCACCTGTGGCTGTCAGGCTGTCCGGCGCAGTCACCGTCATCCGTCCGGCGCGGCGCTGCCACCGGCAACCCTCCGGCCCACTCATCCGGCATAATTATCGTATCGTATACTTACTGCTTTATAAATATTTGGAAGGATCATTCTTTATGACTGTTTCGTGGTGATTTTATGTACCGAAGTATTGCAAATTTTATTATTTGTAAACACTGAACTAAATCGAACCATGACAGAGGCACAAAATAACCATAAGTTTGAAAATCCATTAACTGCTTAATACCACAAAATATTGCCACAACCACAGCCTACCCGCTACTACAGCACCCCTACCCACTCTCTTGTCTCAATCTTAATAGCAGGTGTCTGACACAGTGTCGGAGTGTTGCACTGTCTCCCTAGACAATATGTGATTAATGTCCCATCGCCGGCATGTTAGCGACGCACGTCACGTTAGTGATGCATCTCGCCGTGTTCCCGACGTCATCACGATGGTGCACCGCACTGTGGCTGAGCGATTGGACGATTGGCTTGTAATGAGATGGGAATTGGAGTCGGGTATAGACTGTAGACAATTGTCTACGGTCTACGGTAGGATCCCGTGATTGCGTTGTTAGTGCTGTGATTGGATAGAGGATTAGAGGTGCAGTGTATCAGTAATGCTACGGTACTACGGCCCGCATTGGAACATTGCTGCACCGATATTCTGTATAACTATTTGAATAGTTTTTGCATTGTAGGTATTCTTGTATGAGTAAATTTCTTTGTTTGTTAGTTACTGCTATAAATGTGTTTACCTATGCTATATACACATTTTGACGACACTCCACATTATGTTTTCACACGACCTGTATCATTTTTCAGCAGTACGTGACGCGACGGGATATCTTTTCAAGGAAGACAAAATCTCCAATCCATAAAACATGAGATCACGCGTTAAAAACCCACGTTTCACATTTTCAATACGTCCCCAGTCACAGCACATCATAATCAGTTCACGTCAAAACTCCTCTTTTTCAACAATAAAATTGATATTATTCGGAAATACGCCGCCGAATGCAAAACAAGATGAATGGTTGTCGTGCCGCGAGCGTGACGAAGCGTGCCCGCGGCGTGACGGAGCGTGACGAGGCGTGCTGGCTGGCGTGACGCGGGGATTACGCTCGCGTCGCTGACGTGCAAAAATGGTGATCGGAACTCATGTGGACGCGTGTATTGTTTATGATGGGTTTACTGCGAGCACAGCATGTACCAGACTTTTCTCGTATGTTGTTTTGGCATAAAGAAAACAAATGAATGCTAGAGAACAGCTATTTTTGTACTGCTATGTGGACGCTAGCATTTGTTTTCCGTGACTAGGTATTTCCTTAAAGTTGCATGGTATCATTTTTTAGGTAATTTGTACAGGGTGGCGCAAAAGTAATCACTCTAGCGGGAAATGTTATAATTTTTACAAATGGCAGAAAATTTAATTTTTTATTTAACATTTTTGAAGTAAACATAAATAAAATACACGTCAACAAGACATGAATCGCTATACTCATAAAGAACGCGGTATAATTGCTTCCGACCACGAGGGAGCTAATTTTTCATCGAAAATCATCATGAGCGACGATATTATGTGAATAACCCAAATTATTACTTCAGGAGCATCGAAAATCTGCGTATAACCCACGAAGAGCCATTACACCCGCTCGAAGTTAATGCATGGTGGGCTGTTTACCCTTGATTCATCATCATCATCATCATCATCATCATATCAGCCGAAAGACGTCCACTGCTGGACAAAGGCCTCCCCCAAGCGCCACATTGACCGGTCCCGAGCGTGTTGCAACCAGCGGATCACCGGAACCTTCACCAGGTCATCGATCCAGCTGGTGGGAGGCCTTCCAACGCAACATCTTCCGGTTCGCGGTCACCACTCCAGAACCTTTCTGCCCCATCGGCGGCCATCCATTCTGCGAGCAATGTGCCCTGCCCACTGCCACTTAAGTTTGGCAATTCTTCGGGCTATGTCGGTAACCCTGGTTCTCTTGTGGATCTCTACATTTCTGATTCGATTACGCAAGGAAACTCCGAGCATAGCCCTCTCCATTACCCTTTGTGTGACCGTAAGCTTTCTGATAAGGCCCATTGTAAGCGACCACGATACCCTTGATTACTGTTGGCAATTTGCACTGGTCGGCAAGATCGCCTGCTTCATCCGTTCCAGACTTCTTTTTGTGGGGTTTTTTGAAGTCACGGGTTTAAGTCAAAAGCCCAACTCTTGATGCACTTATAAGAATATCTATGGCCGGATGTTCTGGCAAGAATGATGAAAACGCCAAAAAATGAGCCCCAATGTTAATCAATTCTGATGGCACCGATGGCGCCCACTTTGCCGACATCATTTTCTCGACTAAATTGAAAAAAATTAAGGCATCAAATGAGCCTAATCCAAAAGAGAACCAAAGATTTTCATTCATACAAAAATATGAAAGCCAAAAACATCATCATCATTAGCCTATTAATGTTCCCAACATTAATAGGCTAATGACGATGATGATGTACCTATACAATTTGGCGTAAATGTTATCACCCGATGTTTTTGGCTTTAACATTTTTGTTGTTGGGACACAGGTCTCCTCTCTGTGAGAGGGAATGGGACGTAATCCACCACACGGGCCCAGTGCGGGTTGGTGGATGTCACATGTCTTCGAATTTTTGGTTCTAGGACATGCCGGTTTCCTCACGATGTTTTCCTTCACCGTTTTGAGAGCAGTGGTGATTAAATAATTTACAAAATAAAGCGCCTGCCTGGGCTCAAACCCACGACCTACAACTTGTAAGTCACGGCCGATACCACTAGGCCACCACTGCTCTTATCCATATGTACTTACTAAAGTATTAATATACATTTAGAAAATAATTATCTAAATAAGCCTAGCTTTGCAAGAAAAAAATATTTCATAAATGCAAATAAGTTTGATCTCGTCGGTCCAGGACCAGAATCCATTAAAACAGAAATAAGCCGAGAGCTCCCAGACTCGTTAACTTTACTCTGAAAAATTAAATATCTAGCTGCTTTTTATTTAGAAGCTAAATAATAAACTTATTAATGATTAGGATTAAACATGTTTAAGAAGTATTTTTTTATTTCTTTAAATTGTTTTTGGGATATCATTTCTAACTAAATAAATTAGATTTCTCAAAATACTGATCTATGAAAAAAGCCAAATACTTTCGCGGCATTTGTTGAAAACTTCCCTAACTAGATTATTAGCCTTATAATAAATTACTAAGAAAGTTTTCCGATTTCACTTTATGAAAAATTTGGAGGCATTCAACTGATGATGATCTCCCTTTCCCTGAACACCATTCATAATTTAATTTAGTATCGGTTTTATGAAAATTAATTTACGGGTAAGCAAACTTCTATAAAAAATCAACTGAATTAACCGTAATTTTGTTTTTAGGAACCTATTTTTGTACCAAGATACATCCTATTTTACAGTCTGCAATTCTGCATAGAATCATAGATTCTCAATCTTACAAACACTGAGTACTATTCGTCCCAACCTCAGTTTATGATGCTCAATACTCGACCAAGCTGACTGATATCACCATAAAACTGCGAAATGTTTCAAGAAAACACTACTCCACGCATTCCGCTGCTCCATACATTTAAATTGCAAAATTTTGTCTGATTTAAGAATAGGAAAACTATAGAATTGCTAGCTCTGAGATTGATTCATTTTGATACGATCAGAATAGGATATAAGTTAGGAATATAAATGTATATTCTGTTCTGTCTAGAATATATTCGCAAACAAAAGATTCGTTTCTGAGATATGCTTTCAGATAAAGAACATAATTTAACGGAATGACGACAAATAATAATAAATTTATATAAAAAACGATAGATAATATTGATTTCATGTCTTGTCTTCCAACTCGACTCCACCTCGGATCATCAAATTGACAGTTTAACTTGTTATTTATGACATTTATCGAGGGTATTTTTTCCGTTGCAGGACAACGCCGGACAACTCCGCTTAACGTCCATCGTCCGTTGAGCGGAGGTCCTTCAAATTGACATGGAATATGAACCTTACTCCATGTCCAATCAGAGTTCTAAACAAAATCAAGAAACGGAAAACTCTTCGAGGCGTGTATGGACCATTAAGGTTATAATGGTATGAACTCACTTTGGAGAAATCACTCTCTCGCAATGTTGGAAATATGCGTATTTTCATATATTTGTGTCATAGATAGTTACATTTGTGTGTGAAGCAATAAGATCAAAATGATTTTCTTATGAATCACAAAAATATTGGTTTAATTTCCTTTTCAAGTACTAGGTACAATAGCATGCTCTATTATTGTCACAACTTTATTTTATTTTATATCAGTATAGCCCTTGTGACGCTATTTAATGCTATATAAGGTTTTTATATCACAATATACAAGCCTTATATAGCTCGGGATGGGCAGTACTTTGTAGACGGCCTTATAAACTTTATAGTCGCAAGTCATACCTCACAGACTGAATTATATAGGTAGGTTTTACTTTGTTGGCATAGATCTATACGGTACTTCAAATAGTTGTATATCTACTATGTAAGTTAGTTTATTCAGTGACTGAGCAACAACGATGTTTCATTGTGATTCAGGGTGGGTTAGAAGTCGTAAAATAGCTGATGTGACGTGACATCTTCATGAGTAGTATATGTCTATTGATTTGTCGGAGAGCAAATTAAAGAAGAGAAATAATTATGTTTAGGGCTGTTGCAGACAAAGATAAGAACGAGATAAGGCTAGCTCGCAAAGTTGAGGTATATTTCAGTTTTATCACTTGTATGGAGACCACAAACGATGTAAAGTAATTCAATCAATACTCACCCTGGTTTTTATAAATTTTCCCAAAGCTCCATATCGGATTGCATCACGTGAACAATAGTCCCAACACCGCAGTCACGTCTAGAAAACATTCTCGTTCACAAAGCTACGGCGGTTGCTATCAGGCCACAGTTCTCATGTGTGCGGACTTTCTCTCTGATTCTATTACAGATCAGCTCTTCCAATGCTCTTGTATTTTCTTCAATAGGTTTTATTTTCCGGCGTCCTTGATTGAATACTCAAATACTGTTGTATCACATCACACACATCATCAGCCTATTAATGTTCCCACTGCTGGGACACAGGCCTCCTCTCTGTGAGAGGGAATAGGCCGTTAGTAATCCACCACGCGGGCCCAGTGCGGGTTGGTGGATGTCACATGTCTTCGAATTTTTGGTTCTAGGACATGCCGGTTGTATGATTTCTTTCAATCTAAACTTTGAAATTAATATTATGATGAGTTAAAATTATATTATAAAATTTTAACTCTTCATAATATTATTTCACTAACCGAAAAATGTAGCATTCCTGTGGGAATAGCCATGGCAGTGAAATATCGAGCTTGATGTTTCTCATTCAAGCAGGTTTAATGTACTTTTTACCCGTTTAGAAGTATAGCTGCCTTCTCAGAAAATATAGAAATCCATAAAATGCTTTGGTCATTCAATTGCTGTGTAAGTTTATGATCGTATCGGTGCCTGGTCGCGTATTAATGCTATCTTCGGATACAACAGACATATTGTACTTTCCCGACTAACAGAAACCACTCGTGGCAGTAAAGTCGCAGACAACACAAAGTTTTATTTACAAACAGAGCAATATATCCATCAGAAGCTTGTCTCATATAGTATACGTACATTATCACTTAAAACAAGATAGATGAAGAAGGTTTACTCCATACAAGGTGGTCTAGACAAAGTGAGTAGAATTTTACTAACTACTATCAAAAAGTCCAAATCATAGCGACATAACCTAGAAAAAGCTCGACACTGTTTAGCGATTGACTATCACATTTTATATTCCACAGAGAATTTGAATAAAAAAATCTGCTAATCAGTTGCTAAACAGCTCAGAGATTTTAATAAATAAGGCCCTTGTGCTACTGAAATGTTACGTGGGCAATACTCAAAATATTGACTATTCGACCATTTTTTTAACTGACATAATGTCAGTTTGTCTCGGGTCTAAGGGCATATTAAAATAGTAAAATATTTATGATGTTTTCTTCTTTTCGAGTCGATGGAGAAATCTTTTAATGTTTTGGGATCATTAGGTAGCCACGCCATTTGCCATGTCAGTAGCGTTCTTATATATTATGCATTAATGTTACAGTTTTAGATATTTCAAGTATTAATTACTAATAAAGAACACGACCTAAATACGACCTGAATAATATTTAATTTTTTTACGAATAATCATAAAAAATTGTATTCATTATTCAGATATAGATTGTTCATCACATTTTAAGTAGCATTCATAAGGTCCTCTAAAGTGCTGGTATTTGGGCACTTGAGACTGTTCGAAACCACATATTAACTTTATTTTTAGTCTCCTGCCACTTCTATACAGGATGTTCTATACGGTTCACTAGTTTCCCAGTCAAGCATTCGTGCGTAGCGTACCCGTCGCGAGCAGTCGCAAGGATACGTGCGTAAGCATAGCAGTGGCCTGTTGTGGGGCTGTAGCGGCATCTAGGCCTCCACATACGAACTAATGACCCAACGTCACATAGAATCCTGTATCGCGCAAGCAGTATTTGGCGCGATTTGAACACAACAGTCCGACAATCGACGGGACCGGACCAGACACGACACTCATCTGGTCGGAGGATCCTCACTTTTCAAAGCAGGCTGCGGGACTTTACACCCTGTTCCACATACTTCAATATGGCGATATGACGGCACGGCACCTATATATGATCGAGCCTTCTGTTCCTACTTGCATCACGTCTCATATATTATGTTGGTAGTACATTATTAGTTGAGTCCCGGGCCGACAGAAGTGCACGCTGTCTGTCTGTGCAGCTCCATTCGCTGGTTTATGAGCTCATGCGAGCCTGTCATCCACTCGTTTTACGACCTCATAATACACTCCGTTTTAGAACTTTGTTTTTTAAGTTTATCGAAATGAGACAGTATCAGCTGTTTATCAGAGTCATAATGTTCGGTAGTAAAATAAATTGAAAAAGATAGTTGAAGGAACTTTGTTGGAAAAGTAAGAATTTGACTTGTGATTTAGGGTTAACATCATAAGATTATGTTTATCTGTCTCATTTTTCTTTTCGTGTGAGGATGTGGCCACCTCTGCTGTCAGAGTTAATTAAGCCGCCTCTGGGAATCCCACAGGACTTGGCTATTTCAGAATTACATTAACTACATAAACTTAGGTCTCTTCACGATGTTTTCCTTCACCGTTGTCTGTGCCGTCCAAGATAAACTAAGAAAGTACATATGAATTTGAAATAGTCACATTGGTACTTGCCCGGATTTGAACCCACGACCTCAAGCACCAGAGGCGAGGTCTTAGTCACTGGGCCACCACGACATAATGATGCCTGTCTAATACTAGGTATATAGTATATTGGAATCTATCCAATATACTATATACCAAGTATTGTTCATTTTTCTCCTGTACTTAAATTGCGACTCTGCCAGGACGGCAAAAGAGAATCTAGATGCTATTTTGTCACCTCTGAGAGACAAACGAAATAGTAGGCACCAGCATTTCCTCCTAAAATTCCATAAAACTGTATCATCGCATCCGTTCATAATCTGTATCTATTTTTGTTTGCCATGACGTATCAAACTAAAACACACCATAGCTCACTCGCAAAAAATAAATTTCGCATGCGAATTCGTTCGCGTGTATTAACTTATAACATACGAACATCACTCGCTAATCCATGTAAAATACTGGTATTAGGTGTATCCGGTACGACTGGAAGTCAACCCCGATATAGTTCGTCGGTATTTAACATAATTATATTATGGGACTCGAAAATATCAACAATGAAACAATTTTGAAATCGGATAAATTCTTGCAGAGATATGAGGAGGGATCAAAAAGTAGTGAGAATGAGATAGAATATAATGACTATTGATAACTTAATAATTAATTTTTCTACATAGTTTCCGAATCTCTCTACACACCGAGTCCAACGCTTTGCCAAGGCTTCAATTCCTTTCACAAAAAAAGTTTTGTCTTGGTCCTGCAAAAAGCTCTCCATGGCAACCATCACCTCGTTATCGTCTTCGTACCTGTTTCCCCTTAAGTATTTTTTCAATTTAGGGAACAGATAAAAATTGCTAGCCGCCAGATCTGGTGAATAAGGGGGGTGGTCAACCAATTCGAAGCCAGCTTGCTGAATGGCAGCCATCGCAACTGCCGACCTGTGCGCGGGTGCGTTGTCGTGATGAAACAGCACGCCCTTTCGAAGTTTCCCTTGGAATACCTCAACTTGGGAATTAAAGCTGCATAATATTGGCCTGTAATAGTGGTTCCACGCTCCAGGTAATCAGTCAACAATATCCCTTCTGAGTCCCAAAACATTGAGGCCATAACCTTGCCAGCCGATGCCACGACACGAAACTTCTTCGAGGTCGATGATGTTGGCCGTTTCCATTGCGAAGATTGCTGTTTTGTCTCCGGATCAAAATGATGGACCCATGTTTCGTCCATGTTACGAAACGAGACAAAAAGTTTTCAGAATCTTCTTGAAACTTGTCCAACAATATCTTCGAAATGTCAAGTCGATTTTGTTTCTGACTGTCGGTTAACATTCTCGGCACCCATCTTGCGGAGACTTTTCTCATATTCAAAGATTGTTTCAATATGGATTGAATACTTCCTGAAATGCCTGTTTCTTGAGTTTAGTATCGGATGGTAAGTCTTCGATCGCTCAATACAATTTTCCCGACTTTCGCAACATTTTCTTGGGTAACTGACGTCGATGGACGGCCGCAACGATGTTCGTCTTCCGTGCTCGTTCTCCCTACTCGAAATTGAGAAGCCCACGGAGCAGACTGCTCCGCCGTATTCCACTGTCACAAGGCTCCTAATGTTGCCTCCAAATCACAATGAATCTCTTGCGTCGTTAACTTTTTTAAACAAAGGTATTTAATAACGGCTCGCACTTCGTTTTTCTCCATTTTCGAGAACACGTTTCGACCCGAAGCAAATCACTACATTCAGAAAAAAACAAAAGAGAATCGAAGATTTTTTCTTTATTAATATTACAAATATGTATCTGAGCTATGCCTACCAGTATTTTTTTTTCTTTACCAAGTAGTATGTCGTTCTCACTATTTTTTGATCCCTCCTAGTATTTATCTTCGTAAGGCGTTGTCCTAATACAACGCGAATATGCGGTAATCACAAATTCGCTCGAATTTTAGCCGTACGAATACACAATCAAACATACTAATGTCGAATAGGTGTCCTAATTGGAATTCGCCCGATGCAGTCGCGCGACTAAAATGTTTGATAATCTATTCGCGTGAACTCAGCTCGTACGAATGCGCGATCAGACATATTGATGTCGATAGGTGTTCTAATTGATTTGGCGCGACAATCGCGTCGCGTTGTCTGGAGAGTCTTTTGTAATTCGTAATCATGGAGTAATCTTTTGTAATTCGCAATTTTCCCTCTTTACAATCATTAAGTGAAAAAACACCAGAACCTTGTAACTATGAGTCAATAGATCGCAATGAGGGAACACTCTCTCAACGACGAACTTTTGGATACCGTCCTGGTCAATCTTTCTCCTATCAAGAGAAGAGCGATTGAACGATCAATTTCGACGAAAATGAAAACTAAATCCTCCAACTGGCTATCTGTCATACCGACCAAGAAAGACCATTTCGATCTGTCCCTATTGAGTTCAGAGACGCACTTGCATTACGTTACTATATTACTGGTCTCTATGCCAAAATCAAGTGATGGCTGTGGCTGCGATGATTTTAATGTTGATCATGCTCTATGTTGTAAAAAGGGTGGTCTTATAACACGTCGACATAATGAAATTAGAGATTTGTTCTGTGACTTATGTCAACATGCATGGGGAAACGTAGTCAAAGAAACCATCATCTCCGAAGGAGACTGTGGACTAAGTGGAGATCTTTCTTGCCGTGGCGTTTGGGATGCTCAAAGGGAGGTGTTATTTGATATCTGTGTCGTAGACACTGACGCTCCTTCTTATATTTCACGCCCCGTCACCTCTGTACTAAAATCTGCCGAAGATGAAAAAATAAGAAAATATTCAAACGCTTGTGAATTGCTACATGCAACATTCACCCCTCTTGTTACATCCGTTGATGGAGTCTTCGCTTCACAAATGTCTACCTTCGTAAAACATCTTGGAGCTGCAATCACTGACCGATGGAAGAGGTCCTTAAGTGTAGTGATGGGTTGGCTAAGATCAAGAATCATCATCTCAATAATTCGTGCCACTAGCATGTGCATTCGCGGCACAAGACATAAATTTAAACCAATAGCCAAGGTATTCGGCTTCGACGATGGAGCAGCCCTTACCTAGACAATAATGTGGATTTGGCCGACGAACCAAGAAAATGTCGATTGCAATATTTCACGATGTATAAATGAGTTTATTTAAGATAATTAATCAATAATTTGAAACTACTGTAGTTACATATCATTTTGTATTGTAATTTCTTGGTATTTAAAAATAAAGATCTTTAACTTAATTTAAAAAAAATATGGATTGACAAATTGGTTTCATGTAAAAGAGACGTAGGTGAACTAAGGCACATTTTGTTATAAATAGTTTAAACATGCGACAACTGTATACCAACTAAATTTGTAGTATTGGCTGGTTTCCGAATTAAGAACTTCTAAATAAAAAAATGTTAAACCAATTTTTTAATTAATTTACCTTCAAATTATTCATTAAAATCATTCAGAAATTGGGGGCATTTGCAATTAAAAGCACTAGCAGGTTTTATTATGTAGTTTCTGCCAACCCCTATGGGAAATAGGCGTAAGTATATGTATTTTCGTGTTTATTTGTTGTTACACCATTAGGTATTCAACTTTCAAGATATTATTGATTATACTTAGACAGCTTGCAATAAATACTGCTTGGTGATTGTAAACTGCGGGGGTCTATTTGTCACAGTTTTCTACTGCTATTGATGTAACGGCTAAGGCTGCGAAGGGTAGGCTGCACAGACCGCTAACTGATGGGTAGCTGTAACGGGTAGAGCTGCGCAGGGTAGGCTGCGAAAGGTAGGCTGCACAGACCGCTAACTGATAGGTAGCTGTAACAGGTAGAGCTGCACAGGGTCGGCTGCGCAGGCCGCTACTGGTACGTAATGGTAGAGCTGCACAGGGTAGGCTACGAAGTGTAGGCTGCACAGACCGCTAACTGATAGGTAGCTGTAACAGGTAGAGCTGCACAGGGTCGGCTGCGCAGGCCGCTACTGGTAGGTAATGGTAGAGTTGCACAGGGTAGGCTACGAAGTTTAGGCTGCACAGACCGCTAACTGATAGGTAGCTGTAACGGATAGAGCTGCGCAGGGTAGGCTGCGAAAGGTAGGCTGCACAGACCGCTAACTGATAGGTAGCTGTAACAGGTAGAGCTGCACAGGGTCGGCTGCGCAGGCTGCTACTGGTAGGTAATGGTAGAGCTGCACAGGGTAGGCTACAAAGTATAGGCTGCACAGACCGTTAACTGATAGGTAGCTGTAACGGGTAGAGCTGCACAGGGTCGGCTGCGCAGGCCGCTACTGGTAGGTAATGGTAGAGTTGCACAGGGTAGGCTACGAAGTTCAGGCTGCACAGACCGCTAACTGATAGGTAGCTGTAACGGATAGAGCTGCGCAGGGTAGGCTGCGAAAGGTAGGCTGCACAGACCGCTAACTGATAGGTAGCTGTAACGGGTAGAGCTGCGCAGGGTAGGCAGCGAAAGGTAGGCTGCACAGACCGCTAACTGATAGGTAGCTGTAACAGGTAGAGCTGCACAGGGTCGGCTGCGTAGACCGCTAACTGATAGGTAGGTAGTTAGATAGATGATAAGTGAAACAGGTGGACAAGTTAATACATATATTAAAGTAGGTAAGATACAAAGCTAGGTCGTGGGTAAATAAAGTCACTGTTCTGTTCCGAGCACTATCACACACAGTATATATACCGAAGGAAGGAAGGGTACCGTCCTTGGGTAGCACGTGGCAGACGTGGAGGCCTGTTCAGCACAGGCTCAGCAGTAGGCTGGACGGTCCTTGTATCTCCAACAGGTAGAAATTAGAGACTGCCTGTCAGCACCGGCTCGCATGGTGGTAGGCCACAGGTAGGCAGGCCATGACCTGGGCAGCGTGCGTAGGTAGCGTGCAGATAGCTAGCAACGTGCAGCATTGGGCAAAGGGTCTTGCCCTCAGCCCGTACGAAGAGCCCTGGAAGCACCATAGGGTGCGCATGTTAGATGCGGTGCATTAGAAGCAAGCAGCTTGCGATGTACCAGCATCTTCCCCGTTTTAAGCCAAGGAATGGTGTGGGAAGCATTGTAGGTGAAAGCTCAGCATATCGTAGCAGTTTACAGGTGAAGAGGTTGCAACATAGCGTGCACATTGACAGATGCAAAATTAGGTAAAATATGAACACGCGAGCATAAACACAAAGAAAACGTGATCATAGCAGATGGCACACTGATCACTTACAATAACACAGTGAGGCACTACTCCACCTCCATGCAGTAGCAATACATGCATATTACAATCTCCTGTGCGCTGGATAACTCCCAGCCGCGGGTCCGACATTGACACGCGAAATCAGTTACTACATAGGTGATGAAATCAATATAGGTTATCCATAACGTGACCATTTATTTTTTGACTCAAAACGGGATATTGGCCACAATTCGGATGTAGGATCTTCAAAAAAGTTTTTAGTAACATTTTTTAACACTCAAAAAGTAGTTTTTTAATGGCTGCTACATTTTTAAATCCCTTTCCAAGGCAGGCAAAAGAGCAAGCTATCTGGTTTTGCTATAGCCGAGCATTTATGTTGATATTCCGATTCAGTTTCGGCGCAAAGTTCCTTTAGAGCTTCAACTCGAATCGTGTAAATAAAAAATATATCTTCACAATAATGCTTTCGTAATCTAAGGGTAGCCTGACTGCAACAGATTTTATTGCATTGTGAATAACTTGGGCTCCATATCCAATACCTATTCATGGCTTTTTCAGAGATGATTGTAATTTCGTGAACACATGCGGCGGCCGTCCGGCCGGCTCGACTGCTTAAATTTACGCGCTGTTTCAGAAAACGGGACAATTTTGCGTCCCTGAGTTCATTTTGGGGACACCGGGACTCGTAATTATAAAAAAAGACACTCCCGTTCAAAACGAGACGTCTGGTCACGTTATTTATCCAGCACAGAGGATCTGGTATAATTACCTAACTAATGTGGAACTCGCCCTAGGCCGGGGCACACATAGTCCTGAGGGTCAGGGGATAACTTTCATCAGCTAAGCAAGCGGGATCGAAATGACAGAGCGTTAGCGTTCTCGGAAAACCAGTGTTGTTCCGAATTTTTTGTGATGTGGTTAGGAACTTACTAATTGTGATATTTTAGCATCACTCGACTATTTACAGTTGTGATCCTCACAACGCTACATTGATATCAATTACAATTTGCCCTTATTCTCATAAAGTGTGTATACGAGTCCAATCAGTGTATTTTTATGATTCTGCTGATTTCCTTCTGACGGGTTCAGTGAACCTCTTTATTGGTTATAAATATTGATAGGTACCTGCCTACCTATTGATACTTGGATTTTTATGAGGACATATTCGTCCTTATTGGTTCCTAAACTTCGCTCCTAAAGCTATTCTTGATTGATCATTTCAAATATCGAAACGGAATTAAAGCTATCAAAACTCTAAATTTTTTATGGTTAAACATTATTTCCACCTAGTTGGAGGCCTTCCAATGTAGCATCTTCCGGTTCGCTGACGGTACGCAATTACAGGTGATATTTAACAAGGTTTTATATATCACCTGTAAAGGTGGACCGAATACGCTACGTTAGAACAGCGGAATCCACTGGATGCGCAACGCACGGGATCGATCAGTGAGGCGACGCTTGTGGGAGGCCTATATTCAGCAGTGGACGTCTTTCAGCTGAAGCGTTGATATAATATACGAGAAAAGAATCTTTAAACTGGATAAGAGATGATGAGAATGTATAAAGGCCTTAGGATATGATAGTACAGATGGACCCCCTTTGCCGAACTTAGACTCGCATTTAGTCCGTTGTGCGTGCAGGCCTTCTCCCGAAACTACTGCGGGTTGGTGGATGTCAAATGTCTTCGAATTTTTGGTTCTAAGTCATACCGGTTTTCTGGTGATAAAATAATTTACACAATAATTTGCACTGAGAAATCTCAGGAAAACTGTTGGACATAATGCCGCTCTATTGGCTTATCATGGATATGTCTCATCTATGCTGAGATATGGTTTAATCATATGGGGTAATTGCACTGACATCAAAAAGGCATTCATTGTGCAAAAAAGTGCTTACGAGCAGTGTTTGATGTTTAAAAAAACATAAATTATTAACATTAACTTGCTTATATATAATGGAAATGGGGGTATTTGTAAAAAAACACCCTCACCTATTAAATACAGCCGATAACGAAAATGTTTATAAGGTGGGTAAAATGTCAAGGGATCCAACAGAATTGGCAATGCCAAGATGCAGAACAGCGTACGGCCAGAAAAACACTGGTCAAATGGCAATAAAGATATTTAATAATATACCGAAGGTTATTAGAGAACTGCGAACCAGCTTTTTTCAAAAGTATCTTAGAGCATGGCTTATCGAAGGTTGTTTTTATACTATTGAGGAATTTATGAACTCTAGGACAAATGGGAAAATTGCATGACATGTAGTACTGCAGAATCTAGTAAGTAAGCCTTCCTGGCCAAGTATGAGTTAACCGGACCGAACCGCAGGTGAGGTCCGGTTATATACGAGGCCAGGATGGCTTTCTTACTGGTTTAGGCTTGTATAATGCTTTTCTCAAAAATGAAAGAAAGTTTAACAACAAATTCGTTTAATTAATTTTGAAGGTTACATTCATATTAGGGCAATTACTGATAGATATTGTGATCGATTTACCGGGGGCATTTATATTTGTCTGTTGTACATCTTGATTAACGGACTCAAAAATATATCAATCTCATAAAATGTCATACCAAAAAGAGAGATAGATACATATTTGGAGCTGTCCTCCTATAATAATCATGTTACACTGACCTCTAATATACGCGTACTTGTATGATAGAGGTCAGTGTCATGTTATAATGGCTAAACTCTAGTATGTCTGGCTGGCACTATGTTTTTTTTTCTAAGCAGATCTGAAGAGGATGACCTACTGTCTAGAGATGGGTGTTTGCGGATTTTTGCACAAACGAATAGGTAACCGATATACAGATTTCATATCGATATCGAAAACGGTTTTCAGATATCGACATCATTTAGTACAGTTTGCATAAGTAAAAATATTATTAAGATGAGCAAACTAACATCGAACGCGAAATATACTTAGAACGAAAGGTAGCGCATAATTATAGTTCCTATCGTTTGTGAAGTTTGCGTTTTGTTCGTAGTTCGTACGTTTCCGCATTGTAACGGTTTTAAGTTTTGACTTAATCGTTTTCGCACGCTAGTAAGGTTTTTATTAGATACCGTTTTTGTAATATCGTTTATTTTGATGTAGATATCGATATGATATGATATCTAATCCGATATAAGTTACGTTTTGATATATCGGACCAATCCCTACTACTGTCCAGTAAGTAAATTACATACTTACTTACTGGACAGTAGGAGATTCCAAATTTAAAATCTCGCTTCTTACTGGACAGTTGTGAATAAGTCTCCGGTAGAGTTCACTTTCTGGATACTTTTTAGAGATGTAATGACAACATTACATACCATTTTTGAGAAAATTAAATTTGACATGTTTATTTTGATCGATTAATTTATTTAGATCTCATGTTAAAGTTGACATTCTATACAATTAGTTTTTTTTTTTTGACATTTGCAATTTGATTTTTATTGTATTGTAGATAATTTTTGATTGAGCATTTCTTTATTTTTTGACATTGGATTTTTTTTCATTTAATAAATTAGAATTTATTAATTTGTTTGGTTCATGTTAAATTTGACTTTTATGCAATTTGTAATTTAATTATTTTTCTTTGACATTTGTAATTTGATTTTTATTGTATTGTGGATGAATAGAAAGATAAATTAGAATCATAATAATCACAAAATTTGCATGCCGAATTTAGTAGGCAGAATATGTAGAACTATTGTGTGTGTATTATTAGATATGTACCATACCATATTTCAGGAAAATAAATGAATCTATCTATATATCTATCAAAGTAAAGCGCCTGTCTGGGTTCGAACCAACAACCTACAACTTGTAAGTCGCGGCCATTATCAGTGGGCCACCACTGCTTTGTGTATATATTGATAGGAAGACTCAATTACTACATAATGCAAGTCAAAGGCATGTTTATACCCGTCCCATACCCCTGCCGTTCACTCCCATACAAAGCATTGTTGTATTACTATTCACTATTGAGTACTGACACACAATCACTTCGCTCAAGCTTAGTCTGACTACTCGTGTATTAACCCGTCTTGATATGAATGAGTCTCAATAGCCCGACGTCCCCTCAATATGCAGCAGACGTGCCAGTCGTTTTTGTATATCCACGGTACACAGTGCCATTGTTTCATAACAACTGCAGTTGACCGCACGGTTACAGTATTGTTACACTACGATACATTGTGAGACTGACCGAACTAAAGACGACAGTAATACGCAAAGAAATGCATTTCCCGAAGGGTAATGCAGAAGTTCAGATATAGTACGCTCTCGTTTTGCCAGTTACATCTGTTCGTACGTAATAGAGAACGAGCCTGTTGCCTATTGTTACATTAGCATAATCAGCATAATATAATGTTCCCACCACTGGAATCTCCTCTCTATGAAAAGGAGTGGAGTTGGTGGCTTACGCTCGACCACTTAAGTGATGATGTGGTCGACGGAATAGCACGCTTGCCTAGAAGTAACCAATTCACCCTTGACTTAAAGACCCCCGAGCTAAATGCAATCGATAAAAAATCGACAATCTGGCAACTCGGCGATGATGTTCAAGGCTCTGGAGCTTTAACTCAACCAGTGCCTAATGAGGCACTACGATAAGAGGCTCATCGGCACGCTTGATACGACTTAAGCAATTGTTCTGGCGTGAAGTACCGTCCAGCCTTCGCAAGGAGCTTTGGCAGCAAGTTGTGCCTATATGTCTCAAATTATGGGCCAAAATTGAGTGTTGATGTCAAACTTACGCCAAGAAGCTAGATTGATGGTAGCTGTGACATAATCTTGTAATTTTCAATTCTAGGACATGCCGAAAAAAACTTTAACGGAATTCCAAAGTAGGTATGGGCTTTGCGTGTGTCACAGCATAGGGCTTGAGTGTGTAATCAAATGTAAGGCCCGTTGTTTACACATTTAAAACAAGAATCGAATACAGTATGTCGTACCTCAATATATCCCTAGCTCTACCATTCATCTAGTATAATCGTAGGCCTATAGATTAAATGTGAACATACTTCATATTGCCGCAAGCTAGCAGGAATAGCCTATAAATTGTGTTAGTGAGAGCTAGCGGTGACAAATTACTTTAAACAAGAGTTATGTAGTGAAATTCTTTTCTTCTAGGTCGCAGGTGGATGGTCTTGGCGCGTTCCCAGGTAAACTGAAGACAGTTTTCAGTTATCTTTAAGACTGGCTAAAGCGTAGTGTAAACTTGAAACTATTTTATTGGCAGCATACCTACTGTGGCATGGATTTGTAACATTTTTTATGGCTGTGATTGCTAGAGTTTTTCTAAGATTACTTAAATTCATATTCACGCCAATTCAATAGGTGGTAAGCAGTTAGAAACTACAGATCGCCACAATCCTTAAATAGGTACCCCTGTCAAGATCTTTTATCCATAGAATGTAATTGAAGTCTGACAGTTTTTATAATATATTTGAAAATGTTTTCTATAGAAAATATATAAGACTTCGCCTTTCGTATTCTAATCATATTATATAAGAAGTCTTAGGCGTTAGCATGGTTAACTTTTTCGCATAATTCTTACAATCATATTGCAGTAAATCTTATCAAATGTCGCAATTTAAAGCTTCAGAGATTCGAAAGGGGGAAACTTTTGTAATACCGTTAAAATGTCAGAGTCAGATAGTTAAAGGTCATTGCCAATATACTCTCCATATTGACACCTATCATTATGAGAGCGTATTGATGTAGGAACACAAAGTGATAAAGGTTACCCATTAATGCAAATGTCAATTTATAGATGATTTATTATATTTAGATGTGTCTAAAAGATAGGATATTACAGGTGTTTAGTACCAAACCTCTAACTCTATTTGTCGTCGTACCTAAGCAAAGTGAACAGACAATTTAAGACTTACTCAAGAAGTCTTTGTAGGCTTCTTCGTTATTATTCTAATTATTAAGTAACAAACAAATTTAAAATTTATTCAGTTGATTCTAAAGGCTTTGTTTTCTCTCTAATGTATTTCCACTTAATTCCTACTAACTTAAAGTGTATAAAAGATTTAGTTCCTTTTGCCATTCGAAATGGAGTTCTGTATAAGTATATTAACTAGAGTCAACTTTACCATGGCTTTGCAGTCAATAGACGCGGGTCGTCCAAAGTTGAGCAGTTAAAACTTCGTCATGTACAATTTTTATGATTGCACTTAACACCGAGTGAGGTGACGGGCCATACATTTTAAAAACCCTTAGATTGTACATAACTACACTACGGTTATAATTAATTCGACGAGAATATTAACGAAATAAAAAAAAAATATAAACTTAATATTATGAAATTATAGTGAAATTGTTTGTTTTTATATATGGAAGTACTGATTATGACTACGAAAATTCTTGCACTGGTATGAAGCTAGTTGAATGTACCGTATTTTTTCCCGTTTATCCGGGAAAACATAGACGTTTATTGTGGGTGTTGCTAAGGTGGAGCAAAGCCGCGGGCAAAAGCTAGTTGTTTATAACTTAGAAATTAAATATAAGTTTTCAAAAATGACAGAAAAATGATTGTAAACGCTGGATTCGAAGGAGATAGAATTTATTAATATTTTTGATACTAAGGAGAAGTCAATAGGCAATGTACTGTAATCAGTTTTAATTCATTTTAGCACCAACTTTGACCTAGATTCTGAAAGTTTATTCAAGAATGTGTTGTCGAATTTCGTGGCTATTGATCGCTTTGATTATATATCTCTCGGTAAATCTCATGAGAATTTACTGAATTAACTATTGTTGCTGCCCAAGTAATGATAACAGTTGACATAACTTAATCATATGCAGGTTAATAGTGTAAAGAGTATGATTGCTAAACTATCTAGTTTAGCATCATTTTTTTTTTGTGAGGGTACCTAAGTGCACACAACTTTTTTAGAGCTCTCAGTTTATATAAGATAAATAATAGTTTAAATACATTTATTATTGTGCAAATGCACTAAAAGTCTTAATTATCCTCGGCTGCACTCACTGCACATTAAACACTCCTCTCGTTTTCACCTGACCTGCACCATAACAGAATCACAAGATGGACCTGTATGCAAAGCTGTCAAACTGTATGGAGGATCTTGCTGCCACTTTCACTGCTCGCATGGATACCTATGAAAAGGACCTGAAGAATGTCAACAGCAATGAGGCCACCCACAAGACTATAGCCAGCCTATCTCGGGACTTCATGGAGTTCAAGTGCCTTATTTGGAAGACAATGAGCGCACTGAAGACACAGATGGAGTTGCTGACTGTAGGACTGGATCGGCATGAGATGGTGTCTCGCAGGCAGGTTTTACTTCTTCATGGCCTTCCTGAGCAGAAAGATGAGGATCACACTGCCCGAGCAATATCTACACTGAGTGACAGGATGAAGTTGGGAAACATCTCTGCTGCAGACATCACATCCTGCCATCGTTTGGGAGCAGACTCAGGCAAGCCACGTCCTCTTCTAATTCGGTTTGCTAATTATAACCTGCGTAGTGATGTTTGGCGTGCCAAGACTTTGTTGAAGGGGTCCGGTTTGGTTTTCTCGGAGTTTCTGACAAAGCCTAGACATGACGTGTTCCTAAATGCTCGAAAACACTTCAGTGTGAAGCAGTGTTGGACCTCCGAGGGCAAGATTGTCATCCTACTCCCGGACAAGTCGCGTCGAAAAATCGAGACGGGGGCTGAACTTCTCCAGCTCATTGCGCGGTTCCCGGCGACTTCATCAACTGTAGCATCATCGGATAAGGCATCATCACGTAGGCAAGCAAAATAATCGCTCCCACAGCCTATTGGCCATAATCTATTTTGGTTATCTCTATCTTTGTGGCGATCACTGAACTGACTGAACAATTTGTTAAATCTAATTTGTTGTGACTTCTGTGTTAAGTGTTAATTTGTAAGTTTCGTGACATTGTGACTTTGACAGTGACTGTCACCACTGATGTATTGAAGTTGTGGTATTCGTTCGGAAACTTATCTCAATAATTTAATTTTAAGTTTACTGATTTGGATAATAGTCTTTTGATATTTGTTTAGCCAGTGCATCGAGGATTTTCGAAATGGCAGTTGCGTTAACTGTTATTTTATTAACTTTTAATAATTTTGTTATTATTATTGTATATATATTTTTATTTTAATATTTAGATAGGTATTTGTGTCATGTTAGGTCATATTAATAATAGTTTTGTTTCCTGTTGTTCTTCTGGTCCATCTGATGAGAGCTGTGCTAGCGCGTTCAGTGATGATTCTGTTCACCTACGCGACCAACTGTTTTCTGCTTTTTCTTGCTTCAGTAAATTTTTCAACGTAGTACATATACATGCTCAAAGCGTTCCTGCTCATCACTCCGATTTATTATCGTCATTCGACTCCGATCTTATTCATGCTGTTCTCATCTCGGAGACTTTTCTCAAACCTGCACTTCCTTCAACGCAGTATTCACTGCCCGGCTACAAGCTTGTGCGTAATGACAGAACGGGCAAGGGATGCGGAGGAGTCGCCATCTATCTCCGTGGAGATATTACATACAATGTTGTTGATCAGTCCCCGAGTAATTATTCAAAATTTGCTGAACATCTCTTTATTGAAGTTACATTTAATCATACAAAATTACTAGTAGGTGTTTGCCCTTCGTGCCATATAGATTTTTTCTCTTCGTTTGAAACAAAACTAGAATATTTTTCCTCATTATATGACCACACGATAATACTCGGGGATTTCAACACCTGCCTGATAAAGGATGAGTGCGCAGCCGTAAACTCCGGTCTCTGGTTGCTTCTGTCAACATTCATATTCTTCAGCTTGACGCCACTCATCATGCTCCTCACTGCAACCCCTCACTTCTAGACCTTATTCTGGTTTCCGACCCAAGCAAAGTAGCCACTCACGGGCAACTTTCTGCCTCCTTCTCGTACCATGATCTTATATTTCTTTCGTATAAAATTCGCCCTCCTAAACGTAAATCTAAATTTCTCTTCCTTCGCAGTTTCAAGAACATTAACCTGGATCGCTTGGGAGAAGACGCGGGCAATATTGACTGGTCTCCTGTTTATGATAGCAATGACTTGGACAGTAAGGTAGCCGAGCTAACCAAGATTGTGTTGAAACTCTTTGATGAGCATGCTCCGCTTAAAAGGGTCAGAGTGAAGCATCTTCCAGCTCCCTGGTTGTCTGACAGCATTAAAGGTGCAATGTCGAAAAGGGACAAGGCTAAAAGGCGGTACAGAAGGGATCCTACTGATGAGAACTGGTCTCTCTACAAGAGGCTGCGTAATAGGTGCGGTCGTATGTGTAGGGATGCTAAAAGGCGCCACATCCACAACTCTGTTCAAAACTTCAACACAGCACAAGTATGGCAATTTCTCAAATCTCTTGGTATCGGCAAAGCTGCTGATGACAGCACGCCTGATATTGACCTTAACGCAATTAAAATACATTTTGCGAAGCCCCCTGTCACTCTTGACGTCAACGTTAAAGCACTCTAAACAATCTCTCTAAACTTCCTCTGCCAATGTGTACTTCTTTCTCATTCCACCCGGTTACAGAGGGGGATATAAAGCGGGCCATCACATCTATATCCACGAAGGCTGTGGGTGATGATGGTCTACAACTCCAGATGCTTCTTCCCATCCTAAATGAACTCACTCCTGTTATCCTCCACATTATCAACTACTCCCTCTTTTCTGGCTGCATTCCTTCAGCTTGGAAGAAAGCACATGTTCTGCCTCTTCCCAAGGTCCCTAAACCTTCATCAGTATCCCAGTTCCGTCCTATTTCTATCCTTCCAATCCTATCTAAAGTCCTTGAGAGTGTTGTCAATAATCAGCTGTCTCATTACCTCTCCTCTAATAGCCTGCTAAGTCCTTATCAATCTGGATTCCGTTCTGGCCACAGCACTGTATCGGCCTTAGTCAAAATAACTGACGATATCCGACTGGCCATGGAAAACAGACTCCTTACAGTATTGATTCTACTGGACTTTAGCAGTGCTTTTAATTCAGTTGATTTTGACATCCTGTTAGGTATCCTATCCTCTCTTAATGTATCTCCTGCTGTGATCGTGTGGTTTAACTCTTATCTTCGGGGTCGCTCGCAGCCGGTCCGCTCAGAGGAGGCTTTCTCTGACTGGTGCGATTTAGATGCGGGTGTTCCTCAGGGTGGCGTCCTTTCTCCTCTTCTTTTCTCCGTTTTTATAAACGCTATCACTAAGGTCTTATCATCACGCTATCATCTATATGCCGACGACTTGCAGCTTTACCGCCACTTCAAACTTGAGGAGCTCACTGGGTCTATCGATGCTATCAATAATGATCTTGAAAATATCTATCAGTGGGCTAAAAGTTTTGGACTCTTAGTGAACCCAACAAAATCACAAGCTCTCATTATTGGTGGCAGACATTTCACCAATTTATTGAGCAACCAGTCTCTCCCACCCGTTTTCTACGATGCCGTCGCTATAGCCTACTCCAAAAAAGTCAAATGCTTAGGTGTTTTCTTGGACTGCAACCTATCTTGGAATGCTCACATTGCTGAAGTTAGCAGGAGGGTGTTTTGCTCGTTTCGGTCTCTAAAACGTCTCCAGAAGTGCCTGCCTTTCTCAACTAAAGTTACTCTTGCTCAGTTTCTTCTTCTTCCGCTTCTTGACTATGCTGATGTCTGCTTTCTTGATGCGACTGAGGAACTTCTTGATAAGCTCGAGCGTTTGCAGAATTTGTGCATCCGCTTCATTTTTGGCCTCCGAAAGTACGACCATGTGTCGGAATTTCGGAAGCGGTTGAAGTGGCTGCCTATTCGGCAGCGCCAAGATTCCCACACTCTTTCTCTACTATTTTCTGTTCTTCACAATCCTACCTCTCCTTCGTATCTTAAAGAACGCTTTGAGTATCTTGTTCCGAGAGGAAAACCTTGCCGCTCCTCATCATCTCTTCTCCTTCGTTTTCCTCCCCACTCATCAAGTCGTTACGGTGGATCATTTACTGTTCGTGCTGTCCGCCTCTGGAATAATCTTCCTCATTCCATACGGGATAGCCCTTTACTGGGTATATTCAGGAGAAGAATTAAGGAACATTTCCTGTCAACATGACGCATAAATATGTATGTATTTTAGATATTTGTATGTATTATGTTTATGCATTGTGTGCTTTACACGTATTTGTGTAGTGTTTTTAGTTAGTAAGAATTCAAATGTTTTTTAGTATTTGTTGTGCGCTTTTGTTAACTTTCCTTATTTTGTAACTCTCTCTTTAGCACTGAGGTTTGCTGTCAGAGAACCCAATTATGGGTTAAGCTCGCCTTTGTACATAAGTTTTCCTTTTGTATTTGTAATGTTTATTTTGTGTACAATAAAGAATATGAATATGAATAGTTTAGCAATGTCGAGAGGATCAATGAAAGGTAACGACCACTAACCTAAGGTATTTAAAAAAAAATAACCTGCCAAGTGCGTGTCGGACTTCGTACATTTACCAAAGAAAAAATAAGATTTATCAATATATTGGTATTTTTTTGTAAAATATACGTAATAATTAACATTATCACTAAGTTCATAGGTCAATGGGAAGATTAAAATTCTTCGGTACAAAATTGTGTGACAAATGACGGACAGACAGGCAGATAGACGGACAGACGGACGGACTCGTGAGTGACAGCAATACAGCTCCTTTTGGACCATACACGGATCTAATTGGTGATGTTTTCCAGAAAGGCAAGGTGCGCAGTACTCATGCAGGTGTGGGAGTAGGACTACCTAGCCAGATTTATTAACGTAGATGAAACGATCGTAGCAGGTGGCGTTCGGTAGTTTCTGCCTATCCCCATGGGAAAAAGGCGTGGGTTTATGTATGAATATCAAGCGCAGTGGTGACTAAGTGGTATCGGCCGCGACTTACAAGTTGTGGGTCATGGGTTCGAACCCAGGCCGGCGCTTTACTTTGTGTATATTATCACCACTGCTCTCAAAACGGTAAAGGAAAACATCGTGAGGAAACCGGCATGACCTAGAACTTAAAATTCGAAGACATGTGACATCCACCAGATGACCTAGAACTAAAAATTCGAAGACATGTGACATCCACGTAGTGTATCTAACTTTTTTAAAGCTTTTGCTTATTTTTAATGAAGATTTAATTTGATGAAGGGGTGAAGGGATGAAGGGGTTCGAACCCAGGCCGGCGCTTTACTTTGTGTATATTATCACCACTGCTCTCAAAACGGTAAAGGAAAACATCGTGAGGAAACCGGCATGACCTAGAACTTAAAATTCGAAGAAATGTGACATCCACCGGATAACCTAGAACTAAAAATTCGAAGACATGTGACATCCACGTAGTGTATCTAACTTTTTTAAAGCTTTTGCTTATTTTTAATGAAGATTTAATTTGGTGAGGGGATTTAAATATTCTGACTGGTCAGAGATCAATTTTGTTGATTGTATGTGGCTACTAAAGTTACTATCAACAATATTGAAACATGACCCATTCTTATTAAATACAAAAGTAGTATCCTTAACATCCATAAGTAACAAAGCTTAAGTAATATCATAAAGCAGGGCGTTCCATCACATTTCTAACCACTTAAAACTAACTCTTAAAAGCAAACGATGATTATATTCATACATTCACAAACTTACCGCCACCACACCACCTTATGATATCAGCAATTCAATTTCAAATAATCCTTCCAGGAGACAATTTCTGAAATTAATAGCAGGAGCAATTGCCATAAATCTAAGCTTAGAATCTATGTGCATTTCACAGCACTCTACTCTAAGAGAAGTTTGCAAGGAAAATGGTTAACTCGACTTTAAATTCAACCTGCAATATAAGCAAAACCAGTTAGAACTAAAAGCTAGTAACATACAGAGTATAGTGACTGTAATGTACACAATAGCGTGGGAAAATTACTTTTGAAGCGTGTGGTTGACAACGTGTCCCACGTTTTGTTATTATTTAGTTGGGTACTGAAATTGCATTCTCAAACAAACAAATAATTTATTTGTAGCTTATTAACACTTTCAGCTGCAATATACTAAATTAATTAGCAATAAGCATTGTTTAAACATGGTTTATGAAATTAGTTTGTTAGCAGTTTCTGTTGATGACAATTTAACTAATTCAACAAAGATAGAAGCTACGAATATCTTCATTAAAATTAAGAAAATTGAAGAAAACCGGTAGCAACAATACTTGTTACATAAAATTACACTAGTCGATCATTCTTCTATACAAACTTAGTCTGGCAATTACTCCACTGTTTGACGATGTACGTTCAAAATAAAAAATGATATCAATTTGTCTCATCCATATTTCAACACTAATTTTAACGCATCTTTGGGCGGAAATAAATACCATAAGAAGAAGGAATATTGCAAAACGGCCTCCATACAGAGGTAGCTTAGTAATTCAACAATCCAAATAATTTAATTTTGAAAATATACATTTAGTCGTTTTTTCATGATATCTAGACTCCCAAAGGTCTGTTTATAAAATTTCGCGCGCTCGTTTTCGTCCTAAATCATCATCCATTTCGATACAAATTTGCAAAAGTGCTAATTCGTACGCGAACTAGCTTCTTACTGCTTAACACAGCATCTATGTTTTTCGCACGTGTTGTCGGATGAGATAGCATGACCTCGCGCACAAAATAGTTCGTGCCGTCGACTAGGGGAACCTTAAGGTTCTATGTATCTAAAAATGTCTTGAGCCTGCAAAGAATGATCTTATATTGGTTGATACTAGATAAGAAGCAGACAAAGTTCACGAAAATGTATCGTCCCGTGCACCCAAGGCTTTAAGTTTATAACTTAAAACTATATTCTAACACAGCAGCGAATTTTCACAGAAACTATAAATCACTATGGCGCACTTTTTATTTTCTATGGAGAACAATTTTTGCTGAAAATTTTAGTGAAAGCTTTATTTATGAGTATGTGCAGGTTTCAGAGCTCGTTAGTCGTGTTGGTGTTGGAACAGCGCGACGCGGTATAAAACTTACTGCGACCGATAACACTAACTTTGTGATAGTGTACACTTTACCCTTTTTGGGTTCCGTACCCAAAGGGTAAAAACGGGACCTTATTAATAAGACCCCACGATCCGGCTGTCTGTCTGTCTGTCCGTCTGTCACCAGGCTGCATTTCATGAACCGTGATAGCTAGACAGTTGACATAATGTATTTCTGTTGCCGCTATAACAACAAATACTAAAAACAGAATAAAATAAATATATTTTTTGCGATAGTGGTACGGAACCATTCGTGCGCGAGTCCGACTCGCACTTGGTCAGTTTTTATTTTAGAGTTCGTTGTCATAAATTTTGATACAGGTAACAAGAAGGAACGTTTTATTTAATTTAAAAAAAAAACAAAATTCAAAAGTCATTTATTCAAACTAGGCTGAGAATCAGCACTTTCCGAACGTCAAAATTACATAAGACAGTCCCCCAAAAACGCCCACCCTTCACCACTTCCTAGTGCTTTTGCTGGGAAGAAGAAGTGGCGCAACAAACTCCCCAGCAGCACAGCTGTCTGTTCAGTTAGGGAAAAAACAAAAACTTGATTCTATACAATAGTATGCAAATAATTTACATTACTCAACACAAAAAATTAAATTAAAATATATTTGCCATAATGACAGCTAGCACACGCCATTAAACCAACAAAAACATCGAAATCTAAACTCAAGCGAAAATAAAAACTAAAAATAAAAACGTAAACGGAACTTAGTACCCGAATTATAAAGCCTCCAGGCATAAAGGGCGTGCCCGCCTACATATAACTAATACAGCTGTAACTCGAAGTCACATAATTATGATTAACTGGGACCATCGAAGTAAAAAATAAATCAACAGTTAGGCAAGAATAATATATGATCCACTGTCGAGGTCGCTAGCTAACCACATATTGCAATACAACTCATTAAAAAAAAAACATTGTAGTGAGTCGATTATGTCAATAATATGACAATTAAATTAAAATAAATTGACATAAACTGTCAAAATAAAAAATAAAACAATTATATAACTCATATAACCTGTCAGTAGGTAAGCTAATTCTGGAGAAAGAACACAAACATTGTCTTGAGTTAATCACAGCGACCAACTATTTTTATCGTTTAAGTAGTCGTTAATAGAATAGTATGCCTTTGAACAAAGGTTTGATTTTACTTTAACTTTAAACGCATTAAAAGGAAATCTAGAAGAGCAGAGGGTAGCTTGTTATAAAAGGTTATACCAAGCCCAACAAATGAGTTATGAACCTTATGAAGCCGGTGAAAAGGAGCTCGTAATTTGTCCTTATTTCTGGTGTTAATATTGTGAATATCACTGTTTTTAGTGTAAAAGTGTTTATTTTGCCTAATATATAAGATATTGGCGAAGATGAATTGTGATGCCACTGTGAGAATACCAATATCTTTAAAAAAATCTCTTAGAGAAACTCTGGCACCTAGCTGGTAAATTATATGTCAATAAATAATAGGTCAACTCTTTTTTTAACTAAAGTTAATTGTGCAGCAGTGGCGCTTTGACCTTGACTGAGTTTTAACCCAGTCTCGTTTGTCGTCAGCCTTGGGTTATTTCATTAATCACCACTGCTGTCAAAACAGTGACGAAAAACCAGTGGCAGGAAAATGATGTCCTAGAACCAAAAATTTGAAGACATGTGACACCACCTCTTTATTCAGATATTAAACCTATGTCCTTTATTACAGGCTGACTATGTAAATACCTACATTAATTAACGTGACGCAAAAGGACTATACTACGTTTACATGAAATATCAAAATTAAGATTCATCTCATGTAGTGTTTAAACATTCTAAAGGTAACCTCTACGTCTACACTGAACCTTGTTTAATTACAAGCCGTTAATTAATTTAATTCAAAACTTAACACCTTTTCACATCAAGAAGTCATGTGAATTAAGGCCGTACCCTGACCAAAAAATTAGCATGAGATATGAGCATTCCTATTGGCCTAGCGGCTCTGTTGGCGCATGAATTACGGTAGTGAATACGCCCAGATTTTAGAATAAAATCTTTATAAAATCGAATATTGGTATTTTGAAAAAAATAAAACTTACAAAATGTTCGCTATCAAATGGTCTATCCATTAGTGTTAGTATAAAAAATAATTAATGAACACTTTACGAGGAGATGCATGCTATCAATAATTATTTCATATTTTATGGTTTTGTTGGAAGGACATTAGTGACACTTAAACCTCTTTAAAAAAAAAGTGTACTACCATTTTAGAATCAACATTATGTAGATATTTAATGTATTTTTAATAATTGATATTTCTTTTTAAATAAAGAGTAATAACTGCACAAAATTCGACTAGCGCGGCGTTTTGCTCGGGGAGGCGCCTTAAATACTATTATTCGTTTAAAATTGTAAGTCGTTGCAAGGTAAATGGTAATAAATAAAGGAATATTATTACTATCTGCCAGGATTTATGATTCCCGCTAAATTAAAACAGAAACTTTTTACAGGCTCGAAAGAACCGCCGTGATCCACGATATAATGTTTTCTACTTAGCAAAAGGTTTGGTAACAAATACGCTGTTTTCCGATCTTGAAGTAATCTCGTAAACATTTCTAGCAACGGTTTTTATTTTCATTCATAGACAGGTTCTCGGTGTAGATTTGTTTTTTATTTTTTTTTATTTTTATATCCTATAGGCTCGCGCTTGACCACTATCTCATTATTGATATATTATATTCATTTTATATTCATTTGATTACTAGCTGTATTAAATTTATCCACGCGAACGCTATTACTGTACACGTAACTCATATCCCCCTATGGTTAATATCATCAGCAGCCTATTAATGTTCCCACTGCTGGGACACAGGCCTCCTCTCTGTGAGAGGGAATGGGCCTTTATCCACCACGCGGGCCCAGTGCGGGTTGGTGGATGTCACATGTCTTCGAATTATTGGTTCTAGGACATGCCGGTTTCCTCACGATGTTTTCCTTCACCGTTTTGAGAGCAGTGGTGATGAAATAATTTACACAAAGTAAAGCGCCTGCCTGGGCTCGAACCCACGACCTAAAACTTGTAAGTCACGGCCGATACCACTGGGCCACCACTGCTAATACACTCGCTCAACCCAATTGTAGTCCAGTCTCAAATGCTCGGAGCATAAATTGGCGGTCTGTTTAATTCAGAGCATGCACCGCACACATGTACAATGTCTACTGCTTTTTGTTACAATATTTTATATTGTTCATAAATGTGTATCTACTGGACATATAGCATAATTTAAACGAGACGTACAGTTACTAAGTGCAATGCACTTATTAACAATGTAAAATGTAAAATTCTTTATGTATGTTTGTTACATCATGTTTTATATGTTTGTTAATAAATATACCTTAACGGCTAAAAGAATTAGGATAAGAACACAGGTAGAGCATGGCGTAAGTTGCATAGTATACTTTTTACCCGAATACAGCGAAGCCTAAAGGAGAAATATTATTAATGTACTTCATTCATGTAGTAAAATTTTCGACAGTTACATAAATACTACAAACATTTCATGGCAGACCGTCATCAAAATGATGATTTATGTTCGAAACGAAGTTTTTATCATCTATCGAAGAAACACTTACAAACGTTAAATTAGTTTAAACATTCTCCATGTTAATAAAATAAACTACTTGTAACTTGAAAGTTAACGATGTCTGTGCCAAGAAAACTATAAAGTTAAATGAAATTATTGTTGCACTTACCGCGTGCACATAAACTAAAGATATAAATATTAAACTTTAGAATATCTTGAAGACCACCCATTTGGCAACGTTTATTGTTTTGTTTAAAATTAAATTAACTAATTTTGTGAATAAGTTTTTATTTTATTTCGGAACTAAAATGAGACTTAACTTAATATCAAAGAACTTTAGTGTATTATTTAAAACATATTTGCAAATAACTATAGCATACTCAAAACTCAGAACTGAATATATATGAAAATAAATTCGAATCGAATAGATTTTCAAAACGTATATCTCCCACCAAGGCTGAATTTGCCTTAGGTCTCAGTTTAATACAAAACTTATTTTTTTTACAAAAACAGGAGATAACCTTCATAAACAAAAACTACACAAAAAATACGCTTTCATTTAAAAAAAAAACTATTCACAATAATATTTTGTCCAATCCTAACCGTTATCTTTATGGCCTCAATGTAGAAATAATAAATAAAATAATAGTAGGGTCCGATAACAAAATAAGACCTTTTCTAAAAAAGGTTAAAATAAAAGAAAATGCCTTTTACTAAATCCCTATCAACACTGATCAGCTGTCTACGGCGTAGCCCGGGCCTACGGCGTAGCAGTGGTCTACGGTGTAGTGCTATGGTCGAGTACTTGTATTGCTATTTGAGGAATTAATCTGAGTAGAAGGTTTGTTGTAAGTAAGATCCGAGTTATATAACTTTGTACAGGTCTTTGTGTATATACCTGTTAAATGTATGGTATAACATATGGTTCAGTAATCACTGAAGTTGAGTTTATTTAGGCTGCAGTTACTACATCATAGTTTTAGTATTAATTAAAACACAACATTGTTATTCAAGAGTTTATAAAGATTAGAATTTACTCAACTATTTCTAATGTTAAAACCCAGTTTTTTTTTTTTTTTTTTTTGTTGTGGGTTTGCTCTTGACTCTAAAAGAGATAAATCTAAAATCTACGTTAGCACTTCAAAGATTTAAGTCTGCCAAACTGACCGAATTAGTAACGAAGCAGTCACTTGTATAAAATATGGCAGTAAGGATATATATAGGCTATATTGCTGCAATATTTTAAGGCATGCCGTTTCATGTAACTTTTCTCACTGCATTAAATTCATTTCCGTACGAAATGAAAATCGTATTCCAAAAACTTTTTCACAATAAAATAAACCAACTTCAAAACACTAAAAGTGCAAAATAACTTTCGTGTCAGAAGTCGGTGATTTTTGTACCTTATGTTTTTTCGTTTTGCGATACCGGCTTCTGAAACTAAAGTTATTTTGCAATTTTTAACCGACTTTCCAAAAAGAAGGAGGTTCTATGTTCGACTTTGTTTGTTTTTTTTTGTTTTTTGTATGTTCACCGATATCTCCGTCAATTGTGGACCGATTTAATTTTTTTTTATTTGAAAGTACCGAAATAAGTTATGTTCAAGTTTCATGGTATTTGGGTAATCTATTCCGGCATTGTAAGTACCTTACTAAAAGAAAAATAAAAAAACTTTTTTACAAAAAAATACCACGCTTTCCAACTAAAAATACTACAAAGTGAAAAATAAATTTCTTTTTCGAAGTCGGTGTCCATAACGAAAAAAAATGGTACGTATCAAAGACACATTTCGGAAGTCGGAATCAGAAACCGAAGACAAAAAAATAGGAACATCGACTTACGCAATTAAAATTATTTTTCACTTTGTAGTGTTTTTATTTGGAAGTCGATTGTATTTTTTGACTTTTCTATAATAGTTGTCGTTCTTCTTCTTCGTTTCGCGGACACGATAGTTATTTATTTATTTTTATGCATTTATTTAGGTAACCAACAGTGATACATAAAAATATTGTACATAAAATGTGTATTACAGGCTAAATTATGGGTTTATCTGTGTAACTGGAATATGTCTACAACATGAGAACGGACGTATAAAAGAATATTAAAATAAAAAATGCAATAGAGGTTGACACGGGGGTAATTTAGTTTTTGTTGGCGCAAAAAGCCAATTCCGCACCAAAATAATCGTTGATAGAATGTCGCCGACATCATCTGAGCAACATGATACCAATATTTAGGATCACTTAATACCCCAGTCCACAAGATACGAACAACAAAGGGCACCGCGATGACCGCGGCCTGCCTTAATTAGACCCTGGCTTACACGATCCCGCATAATCGCTTTATACTGCTCTGTGCTAATAATTATATGTATCAGGGAGTATTCGTCATCCTTTGTTATGTACTTTCTGTGGTAGTCCTTTTTAACCGACTTCAAAAAAAGGAGGAGGTTCTCAATTCGTTTGAATCTTTTTTTTTAATGTATCTTCCCCGATTACTCAAAGACGCCTGTACCGATTTCAAAAATTCTTCTTTTGCTTTGAAGGGTATACTTTCTAGTTGGTTCCATAGTCATCAGGTCAGTAACTGATGATGAGAGCCTAGAGAAATCGAGGGAACTCCTCAAATATTATAGGCATACATATAGCGATGTTGGTATTTTCATCAACAATGCAATCATTTGCACTCAGAAAGTATCATTTGGTGAAGTGGAACTGATGAAGAAGACCAAAGATGACCACTGAAACTCCTATGCTAAGTATGTCACGGGTATTAGATATCTCGTATATTTAACCGACTATGATGAAGCAAATACTTATAAATAAATGGTACTGATGAAAATGGCACCATTGAACTGATCTGGTTATGAAGCTGGAAGGTAGGCACTGGAACTCTGATATAAAACAATGTATCCTAGTCTTGTTTGGGCTCATTGGAATCGTCATGATATGTACTTTGACTATAAATGATTATCATGTTAATGGGGATATCATGTTAATAGGAGATACCTACCAATACTAAAAAGAGAAAAATAAAAAACTTTTTAACAAAAAATCAAACCAACTTCCAAAACAAAAAACTACTAAGCAAAAAATAACTTTCTTTTCCGAAGTCGGTGTATTTTGTACCCATTGTTTTCAGTTTTTCGACACCGACTTCGGACAAGGAAGTTATTTTTTGCTTTGTAGTTTTATTGTTTTGGAAGTCGGTTTGATTTTTTGTTAAAAAGTTTTTATGTTACGCAGTTTGGAGTTGTGTGCAACTGTGCACTTGTGGGTAAAATGAGAATATCTTTGTGTTTGACGCCATTTTATTTTTTAGGTTTCCAGGAGCCTTTTTTGTGACATGATTATCAAGCTAAGTTTTAGAGTACAGGAGAAATTTTAAAACCAGAAAAATTCATCATGATATGCCCAAAACTAGAGCTACAATAAAGTATACTACACAGCATAACAATCCTTCAGCTGGTTGTTTAAGACAGGTTTATAAGAAATGTTGCTAGACTTAATTGAAGTTACTAATATATCATACCCATACGTAGTAGTAGTGTTATACTAGGTGCATTATCCTCACGTATATAAATTAATATATGTACCTATGTAAATATTGTCAAAAACTTTATTTAAAAAAAAATGTGGCCTTTCTTGTCCGTTCTTTTCCATAACAATTTACCGTTGCGAATGAACAATAGAAATAATAATTATTATTTTGTGAATTAAAATTTACGACCTTCAAAAGTGCCGCTTAGAGGCCTATTTGAAATAAACTATAATATTAAGTTTGACTTTAATAAGTTGTAAGTGCCTTTAGCTAAGTTTAATTAACATAACACACAAAATGTGACGATTTCCCTGAATGGAAACTACTGCATACATATATCCGTTGCGGCTACGAACTATTGAGTCGGCGTAGTAATGAGAGGAAACCACTAATAGGAGCCTTACTCGTAGCCTATCAATTTCCAAGCCTGCCTGGTTTTGAATGAATATTATGGCTAAAATAGGCGAAGTAAGGACTATGAAAATATAATCCTAACATACTTTGTTTATCATATACCTTCATTATGAGGTTTAGGCCCATCTCAGCATCCTGTTACAAATTATGTAAGGTTCACATAAAAATTAGAACTAAGTTTTCTTGTGAGTAAACCAGCATGATTATTTATTCAATCAATTTGATAAAAAAAAGAGTATAGGTATATTTTTTTTTTTTTTATATATTTTTTATTTTTGTGGATTTGATGTGACTACACCTAAATGTAATCTTTTAACCCATTTTTACTCAACACTGATTTATGCTCAGCTTGATTATTATAGGAGCCGTAAAAGGCGTTGGATTTCTTTCAAAGTTCAAAGGGTTATAATCCGTCTACTAAAGAAGCGGTTAACCCTCACGCGGTTGGTGTAATTCCATCTCGGAACTTTCCGATCTCGACACCGAATCACATATGAATAAATAAATCTAATCGAAAATGAAAGAAATTGAATCAAATAAAAATGAAGATTAAAAAAGTACAAAAAAGAAAATTAAAAATTGATTAAATAAATAATCATGCTGATTTAGTTAGTAAAATACTGTGTTTCTATTTTTTATGTGAACCTTCTATGATTTGTGACAGGGTGCTGAGATGGGACCAAACCGTGAATTATATTAAACAGTGTATTATATTTACCCGTTAGAAAAGTACCTACTGTGGCACTAGGTAATATTGTTCTTTCAGTGTTCAAGAACTTTCGTAATCAAAACAGAACTTCTAGAGATAACCTTTCATAATCATATAAACAAACAAACACCACTAACGATAACAATGTCAATTCTCTTAAAACTTTTTTACGAAAAAAGCCAATTATTCTGCTCGTCCGAGCCATAATGATCTTCATGAACACAAAACCACGAGTAAATAATAACTAGACTAGACAGTCATGCCCCAGAGAAATAATAAGCATCTTAAACTCCAGCCACTTTCAAGAGAGTACCAAGTATCTAAACCAATTTACATGAGCATGCCTGTATAAAGTATAATTTGTTCCAGTCAGATGGAGTATCCTTAGGCGGTGTCTGGTAGGAGACTATTCATAATAAACAGGTGCTGTGTCGGGATTCAATGCACGAAGTTTGTTAAGGTAGACTTCCGAGCAGAAAATTGAATTTATAGAACGGTACCAAGCACATCCAATAATATGGAATGCATCTCGGAAGAATCATAAAAAAAAAATATCAGCTGATGCATGGCGCACCATTCAACAGAATATGGGAATGATTTACTCAATTGAAGATTTAAAAAAAGCGGCCAAGTGCGTGTCGGATTTCGCACATTTGGAGTTCTGTACCAAACCGCAAAATTGAGTTGCTTGTAATAGGAAAAATTATGGCATTTCAAACAAAAAATCTGATTTATCAATATATTGGTGTTTTTCAGTAAAATATGCGTAATAATAAACATTTTCACCAAATTTCATGTTCGTAGGTGAATGGGAAGTTAAAAACATTAAATAGTTATTTATGCTACAAGTGCGGAAGGTAGGTGATTTCCGATGAGTGGTATTTAATTCACGAGCGAGCGAAGCGAATGAGTGGATAAATCGACACGAATCGGAAATCATCTTACGCACGTGTATCATACAACATTTTACTATGCATTGTGCGAGGAAATAAAAAAATATATCTGAACCAAGCAAGAAATTAATAAAATGGCGGGCTCATTCAAGGGCGCTCTGCGTATCCACAGATTAACTTTTACTGCGCATGTCAACTGTCACGTCGCGCGTCGTAACGCTAAAAGGCACGAGCAAAATATTCATTCTACCAAACATATTTAATGAATATTTAAAATTTATTTATTGATCAAAATCTAAATCCAGAATAATTAAAAACGCCTTAAATGAAGTATTACTTTTGTTTTACCTTTTATATGAATGATAATCTGTACTTAACTAATTTTATAAACTTTTCTCAAATAATAAAAACTCTATGCGGCGGGCTGACGTTGGAGTTAAAAATTAAAAAAAGTACAGGCAAGTAAAAAGCACTAGTAAAAAAAAGTGACACTTTCCGCACAGTTTGGCTGCTTGGAAAATGCTCTTTTCGAGGACATGCATTGAAAAAATATTTTTTTGATCATTTGCATTGCTTTGGGTCAACAAGATGCTTATACTGTAAAAATTTGAAGACTTTAGCTCCAATCGTTTGGCTGTAAAACCCGTGTGACAGACGTTGGATAGACGGAAAGATGGACAGAACTAGTCATTAGCCAACGTTTGTTGGTTACACCAAATTAATCAACGTCCAAAGTTGGTACCAGCGTTGGAAATAACATATGGAGCCGGAGTTAAGCGACGTAGATAACGCGTTGCTGACGCACTCAAGACTAACATCCTTGACCGCAGCGGCCGCGATAGTTGCGGAGTGATTTGACTCGAACGCGTAAGCGACACGTATTACATAAACTACATGCCTGCATTCCACGAGGGATAAGGCCTCGTATAGTACATCCTCATATCGTTTAATGTTTAAGACCCATGTAACAGGCGACGAGCCTATTGCCATCAACCGAGCACCAGTCCATACTTCGGGCTGCTACTGAAAAACAAACGATTGGAATTTTCCCGACCCAGGAATCGAACCCTGGACTTCATACACAGTAGTAGCGCTTGCGACCGCTACATCAACGAGGTAGTCAACGGCGGTAACTACGCGTATTATACGGAGCTTAAGACCATCTAGAATTTCCAGTGTCGCTACATCAGTGTCACGGTGCTAAGAGCAGAGGCTCGGATGTCTACCTTTATCATCCAACTTCTAATAATATCGCAACAATATGCATTTTGTACAGTTGAGGACAAAAGTTTGGCGCACAATAAACATGCCCGTTTGCCGTCGTTACACGTCCCTCGGATTTGATGAGTCGACGGACAGACGTCCAGACAGACAGGTAATTCTCTTTGGCTTTTATTACCTACGTCCCTATATTGGAGTTTTTATGAAAGTTACCTGAATGTTATTAATTTTCATCGTAATTCTGTAGGACAATTCAGCTAGATAGACAACTAGGTGATGAGTTAGATTGGGTAATAAATATTATGATTTTCGTCTTTAACTGTGATGAAGAATAAAAATATCTGAGACTAAGTATTTATTTCTAGACGACTGTCTATGTCTATATTTCATCTTTGATTTAAGCTTATGACAATTCAAATCAATATGTAACGATAGTTGCGAGAAAATGTTTTACACAAAATAGATTTCATTAAAATAAATCCAGAGCATTCACGGGATTCCAATCTGTCATCCACGTGTTATTTATTTAGAATTTCATAGAAATTACAAAACGTGTTCGCAGTATGATTGACAAGGTTATCCCGGGCTGCTTCCATTCCAGTTACCATTGCAGTATGACAAATTAGTTAACTATATTTATTTAAGATTGTAAAATTAATTAAGCTTGTAAACGCACCCCTTACAGGAAGAAATTTCTAGTGTGGGGCAAAGTTGATGATCCCGCAAAGTTTTATCAATACAGAATATAATTAATCTGATCAAAAAACATAATATAAAAACCTCTAAAACTTAATCGCCCAAACGATATTTCCACCACACCTACTCTCATAAAGATAAATTCGTGAGGTTTAATTAAATGTAATTTCATTAGTAATAAAGGTCCGTTTAATTTGTCCGCCAGTGTAAAGTGGGGGCATCGATGTCTGCTACAGATATCAGATCTACGGATGCACTTACAACGCCACGTTTAATTCGAACAAAATTATATTTTTCGTTCAAAACGTCGATTTTCAAACATTTTCATCGAATTTTTCTAAGATCCTTTCGCTGATAAGTCTGATTTAAATACCTTAATGCTCCTTTATGCGCTTTTGAATAAAGATGATTTTAAAAGCTGGTTTTATGCAAAAGTGTGTATAATTTTGGGCCAACGACATTGGAGTCTGGCAAGTTTTTATGACTTTATTATTATATAGCTACATATTCTTTGTCCGTACAGACACGTTACTTTGAATGTTGCAGTTCACAGACCACAATGTTTCTATTCCCTCCATAAACTTTTGCTGCCACTTGCTGCTAATCTAATACACGGACCGGGTATTTAAAACCAAATTCGGTCTGGCGTGCCATATTTGCCACACGCTAGGAGATAATGTCATGGTCGCCGTTATAGAAATCGATCAGGAAGACTATAAATATACCTATTGTAGGTACACACGTGGAACTTCTAGGCTAAGCTATTTTTAAATAAGTACATTTTCCAAAGCATATGCCATGCAAGTCAACTTCCTAGAATTGTCATATTTATTCTTAGTATTGCCAATAATATTCGCACTTGGAAATATTTTAAAGATTTCAGTGCAAAATGAAAACGCATAGTTTTTGCTGAAATCTACGATTAAATTTGTAAAATGTGAAGGTTTGTGAGGATATGTTTGTGACTATGAAAAAAGTAAAAAAAGTACGGAACGAATTTTCACGCTTCACAGACCACAACACACCACACCTCATCACACCACCCCACAACAATCCACACCACACCACATCACACACCCCTCTCCCTTACTTACACACACACAACACTTTTTCATGACAGACACCCCACAAATACACTACACACATACACTTAATACAAACATTAGTATTTAATTAAAAATACTATTTAATTGTGTCTAAGTTATGTTTACCATTTAGTCTATATCTATATATTTTCTATGACTATCCGAATCTGCTAGTACGCTCATAATTTGCTTGTCCACTATTTAAGCGAAGACACTGCCTCCTAAGATACAGGATCTTCCTAGTTTAGGAGTCAGGGCTCAAAATTTTTGCATTGACTGTACTTCGCACACTACTTCGGCTGTTAATTTATCTGTACCTAGTTAAATTTATGTGTACTTTTATATGTGTCAAAATTGTATTTTTGCTAATAAAATATTATTATTATTATTATGTTCTTTTATTTAACAGTTTTCTTATTATTTACATTTTTAAATATTTTTATAAAATAAATTAAAAAACAAAAACATTTAAAAATATAAAAAATAGAGGCCCACCGGTATCGGGAACAGGGTCCAAGCTACCGGCGGTCAGGGCTCCAGAGAGAGGAACCTCCTAACTATACGAGCCGTGTCCAGCAGTACTGCTTTCTGGATCAGGCCCTTGACCCAGCTGCCTAACGAGAGCCTTCTAAGATGTTGGTCGAGGCTCGTGGCTATTAAGCCATTGGCTGACACGACTATCGGTACAATGATCGCTGTGTCTACATCCCACATGTCGACAACCTCGCGAGCTAAGTCAAGATACTTGATTTGTTTATCTTTCTCGGCTTTCACGAGGTTCCCGTCATGCGGGACAGTTATGTCAACAATCATTGCACGCCTCTCGATTCGGTCCACCACCACTATATCAGGCTTGTTAGCGATAATAGTCCTGTCAGTGATGATGGACCGATCCCAGTACAATGTGATATTGCCATTTTCGAGAACTGGGTCGGGCACATACTTGTAGTACGGTACCTCCGATGCCACAAGAGTGTATTTCAGAGCAAGTTGCTGGTGGATGATCCTTACTATTATTATAACGTTTATTTAATTATGTACACATTTTAAATTTACATTTTTAAATATTTCTTTATAAAAACAAATCATAAAAAAAAACATTTAAAAATATAAAAAATAATGGTTGTCCGCCGGTATCGGGAACAGGGTCCAAGCTACCGGTGGTTAGGGCTCCAGAGACAGGAACCTCCTCACAATGCGAGCCGTATCGAGGAGTACTGCCTTCTGTATCAGACCCTTGATCCAACCGCCCAATGACAGCCTCGACAGATGGTCGTCGAGGCTCTTGGCCATCAGGCCGTTGGCCGTAACGACAATCGGCACAATGATCGCCAAGTCCACATTCCACATGTCGACAACCTCGTGTGCTAAGTCAAGATACTTGATTTGTTTCTCTTTCTCAGCTTTCACGAGGTTCTCGTCATGCGGGATGGTGACATCGATTATCATTGTGCGGCGCGCTAATCGGTCTATCACCACTATATCCGGCTTATTGGCAACAATAGTCCTATCAGTGATGATAGACCGATCCCAGTACAACGTGACATGGTCATTTTCGAGAACTGGGTCGGGCACATACTTGTAATACGGTACCTCCGATTCCACTAGATTGTACTTCAAAGCAAGTTGCTGGTGAACAATCCTGGCCACTTGGTTATGCCTGTGTAAGTACTCGCCGTTAGCCAGACGAGAACAACCAGAGATAATATGTCTGATGGATTCACCAGGACGGTGGCATGCCCGACACACGTCAACCGTCCCGTCCTTCATTATATGTCTCCGGTAGTTATTCGTCAGGATAACTTCGTCCATAATTGCACAGACAAAACCTTCAGTTTCCCCGAAAAGGTCGCCGAAACGTAGCCAGGATACGGACGCTGGGAAATCTACATCGGGCCCATGGAGAGCCCGATAGAAGCGCCCGTGTAGCTCCTTGCCTTGCCATACCTCTTTGCGTTCATCAGTCGATAGTATTACAGGCTTGCGCCAGTTCTCTTTAGCCATGGACAACGGGGTGAGTCCCTTGTCCACTGCAACCACATCCCGGTGCATACCCACTTCAGCTTTTAAAAAGTATTCTCTGAGACTGCACACCTCGCGGTTGTGAAGAGTCTTGGCGTTTAAAAAGCCTCGACCCCCACACTTCCGCGGGATGTACAGTCTCATCACCGATGATCGTGGGTGATGCATCCGGTTTGCAGTCAGCAGTGTCCGGACCCTCCTATCGAGGGCGTCGAGCTCGGTCTGAGTCCATTTGAGTATGCCGAAAGAGTACATCAAAACCGGCATGACCCAACTGTTAAAGGCGCGCACCTTATTGCCGCCCGACAAAAGGCTATTTAATACCTTTTTCAGGCGGCCAAAGAAACGCTCCTTCAGCAGTTGCTTCATGTCAGTACTGTTGATGCCCAACGCTTCCGACATACCCAAATACTTGTAAGTTTCGGTCGAGGAGAGGTGTCTAAGGTGTATGGAATCAGAGAGTTGAATTCCCTCGGATTCCATAATCTCCCCTTGCTTTACATGCATGACTGCACATTTTTCCACACCAAATTCCATCCTGATGGAGTTACTGAAGGTTTCAGTTACCTTCAGTAGCTCCGTCAGTTGGCATTTATTGGGGGTAAAGAGTTTCAGATCATCCATGTAAAGGAGGTGAGATATGACCTGACCACCTCTTCTCAACCGATAGCCCAGTCCTGAATCCTCCAGCAGTGTACTTAGAGGATTCAGGGCTAAGCAGAACCAAAGTGGGCTCAAACTGTCGCCCTGAAATATCCCCCGCTTAATCCATACAGGCTCATCATCCCCCTGAATCGGTCGACATCCTGGATATCGAAGGACTGTCTTCCATTGCCCCATACATGACTCAAGGAAGGTGCATAGAGTTGCATCTATTTTGTACAACTCCAGCACCCTCATGAGCCATGTATGTGGTACAGAGTCGTAGGCCTTCTTGTAGTCTATCCAGCATGTGGACAGATCCTTGCGGGATCGATGAACCTGCTGGCTTATGGCCATGTCAATGAGGAGTAGCTCCTTAGTGCCGCGAGACCCATTCCTACATCCATTCTGAGAGGTAGACATCTATTATTATTATTATTATGTGTGAAATATTTTATTTTTATTTAGATGATTTTGAGGATAAAGATTTGTCTAGTCTACGTTGGACTACATTAGTATTTATGAGTATGTGAGCCTATTTCTAAGAGTGTCCGTGGAGTTTCTTGCACTTTATTTTCCATAGAGACATACTGACGCTAGCGAATGTGAACTACTTCATCATCTTGTGCTTGACAATTCAAAAGTACCTTTCAAATGGTTTAGTTGAAATAAATGATTGAATTTGATCTCGAAATCTTGTACAATACTGACTTAATAAATGAAATTAGTTAAATTCCTTACACAGTTAAATGATGTTAGATGATTGTATTAGCTTGGTAAACATTAATTAGAACTAACAATGACGTTGACAATTTAGCAGCAAGTCGAAAACTAGGCACAGCCTAGCCTGTATCTTGGTGACCCAAAAATAAACCTAATTTAAGATTTATGAATCCTAATGACTAAAACTACTACTTTATGTCTTAAATTGTGATCAACAACTTTGTTTCAACACAGAATTTCAGCAGTCTCAAATTCATCAAACGCAATACTTTATCATTTTAAAGTAAAACCTTCGCTCAATATAAAACCAAGTGCGCAAAAACTATACAATATGAAATCTAGTGAACCCGGAACTTAGACGTCTTGGTCAACATAATGTTATATACTGCCGCCAAGGGACTTGCGACCCTACAAACTTTACCATAAAGTCCTAAGTTTCAATTAAGTTGGCTCTCAGAGGTTTTTGACCGCTTGTCACATTGTCGTGTAACTTTATTCGGTAAAACAATAGAGTTGGCAGTGCTCATTAAATTAATTGTTTTGTTTAATTAAATCAATTAGTTTTTCTTGAGGAGCTTGTGTTGTTCTCACTAATGGGATGTTTGGAGACGGTTCTAAGAGATACCATTATGTTCAAGTAATATTGCTGTCTTGAAAATTGTAGTCAATTATCCTATTTGGGATGAGGGTGCTTTTGTATGACCATCCATGAGGACCTAAGTAAAATTAACTTTGAATTTGAAAAAAGAATTTGGATTTCCAAGTTTTGAGTAAAGCCATGTTTAGTAGAGAGATGTTTATAAAGTAATACTTGAAGAGATTATATTTTTTTAGTAATCTATAACATGAAATTCGTAGCCGGTGGCGTTCTGTACCCGATGGGAAAACTCGTGAGTTTATATATAAGTACTTAGCTATGTGATGCCGCATTTTTTGTTAAAACATGAAATATATTTTTTGTTCTTATTAAAAGCTGCACATCACAAACATTTTCTAGCCAGCTCCATATAGTTACGTTACGGTGTGACAGTGGAACTGATCGGCCACCTCAGCACTACTCGTATTGTTGCATTTTTACGCGCTCGCTCTTGCTCAGCAGCTGATTAATTAAATTAGCGGCCAGTGCTAGCATCTCCACATCTATAACAGGTGTCTAGAAGCTGCCGTGTTCCCGGAGAGGTGGAAAGTGACTTACGTTGTTCTGGTTCCTTAGGAGAGTCAGCAGAATCTGTGGATGGGTATAGGCCAGTTACAGTATTGTCGACGCCGGCAAAAGCACCGGAAACTGCTATTTACAAGATTATTTATCAACAGGTTAGCGCACAGCTCACAGACGCTCAGTATAGCTTTCGACCGGGCAGGAGTACCACCAGTAATCTTCTCTGCCACATGGATCATCTGTTGCCGACAGTGGATAGTGGGGGGCAAGCTGATGCTGCTTACTCCGATTTTCGAAAAGCATTCGACTTAGTCGATAATGACATGTTGCTTGCAAAGTTAGCTGGTGTTGGTTTCACCCCACATTATGTTGACGTCGTGGTGGGGCTTCCGCGCTTCAATGATTCCTAGGTTTGTGCCGGTAGATATGCCTATGGTGAGAGGCCAGATTAAGAGAGATACAACCCGTAGAGTAGCTTTGTGGCGAGCTGGTGGCGACCCCATGGACCTGATCTCCAGGGAGAAGCCTTGCACCTCCTCTCTGGCTTGCCTTTATTGGCTGGTCAGAGTGAAAACTGACGGGGACCAGAGCTCCCACCTATCTCTTGCCTTAATTGGATGGCTTGAGCAGAGATTCGCAAGAGCAAACGTGCTCGGAGAATGGAAATTAACACAGTAAGATGCTGATAGGGATCTTGGACCGTACTTCCAGGATTGTCCTGGTAGTCGTGGTATACCTCTCCACTCCTCAATCACCTCCGCATATGTTGCCCCCTTGGCACTACGTCACTAAAGTGCTAGCGACCCTTTATCGGATCCAATAATTGAGTGCGCAAGTCACCCCCTGCCATTTTATAGCCTTGTAGTTCAACAGTGGTCAGGCAGGGGCCAGTATTCCACTTATAGTTTTAGGCAATCGATCCACTAAACCTACCAAACCCATACATTTTTTCGCCATATTTGCCACAGTCTTGCACCAACCGGGGATTGCATACGGGGATAATCGTCGGTTGGTGTCACATTTCCTGACACACGCCTAACAAGGCCCCTGCAAGTTGGCTTTGGCCCCTCGCACGCCTCTCTAAGGACCGGGACCCCAGGGTCGCAAGATTGTCAAAGTCATGTAAATAATAATATAATAAAATCGTATGTTCAGGTAACTTTAACCCCACATAACAAATAAAATCAAAATAACTAAAATACAATTAATAATAAACATAATATCAAACCCTAATGCAATTCTAAAATTACATAAATCAATTTCAATACAAAATATCAATTCATAATAAAATTACAGATGTCGGAGGGCTGTAACAATGTCGGAGTAAAGCGTATCTATAACACGCCTGTGCCCAAAGTCACTACAAAAAAAAAAATTAGCGCAGTAAACACACTCTGCAGAAAAGTCATTCAGTTTTAACTAATTATGACACTCAGCGGAGCGATGCGATGCTACATGACTAAATATACTTTGTATGATATTGTATGAGATAAACTGCACTGCGCGGTAGCGGAACTACGCGACGCGACACTTTATCTCATACAATATATTTTGTCGCGTTGCTCCGCTGACGCGCAGTTACGCCTAGTGCGGTCTAAACTTTAGGCATACACAGAAGCCTGTTCCTTACTTTTTGTACCCCAAACCACATCTTTATTTAAATTATTAACTCTTGACGCAACCTAAGAAATTACTTAAAATCACACATACACAATTATAAGCGGAAAATGATCAGACCATAAAGTGTCACAATTGACACTTACACCAACAACAGTCTGCTTGGCCGAGTGAGAAGCTAAACAGTGAACTAACCAGCTGCTAGCCCCGTGTACAAAGCTTATAAATGTAAAAGGACCCGAGTTCAACCCCTGCATATCTACATCTATACATGGCCATTGTTAGTCATTACAAACATTCATTAGTTCACTGAAAAACATCTTACCCGGCTCCGCGTTCAAGTCACTTAAACTAAATACTGATTCAATTCCATATTCGTCAATAATACCACTTATCTCGCTCAAACAATCAGTAAAATCTTGCCAATTAAATTTGTGAGAATGTAAACACTCATTACGATCACTTGTCTTTAACTCTTTGTAAGATCTCTCGTTAAGAAAGGCGCCGCTGACACGTGTGTTAGAAGCATAAAACAACTTCATATAAAAATATCGATATCTACCAAGACAGCGAGCTTGGAATGTCAAGATATTGTTGGTTATTTACTGTGTATCAGAGTTCTATGTATGTGGTGTGTGACTAGCCCTTAAATCAATTTAGCATATTATTAGGAATAAAGGCCATAATAGGATAGAGAAACAGTTTCAACACAACCATTAGCAATAATCAAGTTATAATATCAAATAACTTACGTGAGTTTTGTTAAGTCGATCTTCGTCTGAATCACAATATCTGGCCTGTACTGGCTTGTAGTCCACAACAAAGGAAGTCAACTTATGAATTACACATATTATATCTCTGCCTAAGCCTTCGGGGATAACAGGCGGAATGTTTGTATGTATATGTACCTTAACAAATGTTACGTTCGTATTAAGTAATTAAGATACCTAATCTGTAAAATAAAATTGTATTTCTTAAATCTTGTCATACAAACATGACAAGATTAGATTAATTTCAACCGTAGTGAACACTCACTGAACAAGGTTTCAAGATCAAGCTAATCTCATTCCTATGTAAGGCATATCTCGTAAATAAACTGGTTATGTTAGTAATTACACAGTGTACGAGCGTAATTATAATCAAAACTGTTCATAATGTTGACAGCCTGGAAATAATTCACAGTAGGGTAAGTCTTAACAGACAGAGAAGAAACGAGTTGTAATCAGCATAATTACTTATTACGTGTCGGCGTTTCGAACATCGCTTAAATTTCTCTAAAGGCTCTCCAGATGAGTATGTAGAGTTAACGTGTACTAGTGGTCAAACTTATTGACATTAATTTAGAAAAATATTGGAACACCTCAATAATACAATAGTAGTTTGAAAAACAATTAAACTTTGCATGATATAGGGATGGAACACAGGACTATTATTCTAAGACAATTGCCAATGTTGCTAATACAATTAAATATTCTAAGAAAAACGTCTACAAATTAAACCATTAGGTAGTCAACTATATTTAGTAACATTATAATATAAAGCTAACATTTGAAGATCTTTGACAGTCGTTACGAGTAGTCAGACGCTTGATATCTGACACCAGTCTTGCCAAGGGGTATCGTAGTGTTATCCAATTACTGGGTTGTGGAGGTCAAATAGGCAGTCGCTCCATGTAAAACACTAGTACTCAGCTTAATCCGGTAAGACTGGAAGCCGACCCCAATATACTTCGGAAAAGGCTCGGCAGATTGATTGATAATATAAAGCTAACAATGTACACCTACTTGCTAAAAATAACATATTATTTTCTTCAGGTTTCTACTACGGAAAAGTTATCTTCAATACTGGCTTAATAATTTTGCGTACTGCAGCAGCTTACGGTGGATTACGTTATAAAATCTTTTTTTTTGTCAAAAAGATCATAATCTCGTAAAATCCTTAGGAAGCTTTTCCATGAGAGATGAACGAGGTAGCAAGGCGCCCGGTGCGAGGATGCGCAAGGACGCGATGATGTGTAAATGTGTATAGTGGTGCGAGTAGGTATGCTTTGAGGACTCTGTTCAGCTGTGCGCAGGGTTACATATACTTACTTGCGTCTGTCGCACAATTTCTCGCCTACAAGGGATGCATATCTCTCCTTTTTTAAACCTCCTGTTATAAGTTTGATGTGTATACCTGTGTTTATATATATTATGTTTATTTGTGTAGGTATCTGCCTATGGCATCATAGCGCCGGATGAACCGATTTTAATTTCGTATTTTATTTTTGATAGGTGTTTTTATCGAGAGTGTTACTAGCTATTTTTGGCGAAAATCGGTTAAGCCTTTCAAAAGTTAGCCGCATTTACTCTTTGAATCTGGGTTTTATCGCAAGATGTCGTGTCATAATTACGAGTTCTAATAGATTGTCGATCGAAGCGTGTCTACTACTAGGTTTCTTAGGTGTATTATATGTAGTTTAAAAAAGCAAATAAATAAAGTAAATAGTTTTATTTACTTTGGTTTAATTGCTGTAGACGTTTTTTTGCATCTTTGATGTTTTTGTGTCGGAACCTTTTCATTTTAAATTTAATTTTTTTACAAGCTTTTATTTAGTTCTACCTGTCCCGATATCCCACTTCCCAACGTCCACTTGATCTGAACTTATGCACAAAAGCTTGTTTAAAAATGCCCGCTAGCCCTTTTTCACCCGAGCTTATATCGAATCGAAAAGAAGAAGACCCGACCTTATGAAACCTGGCTATGATAATGAAGTAATCCCATTGGTAGCTTTTTCCTCATGCGTCGCTTCGCTATCTCGCACATCGTTGGTGAAAATGAACCCTGAAATTAGTCTAGGAGTAATTTAACAGATGACTCTAATATCAAGTTTATAAGATTATTGAAGCGAGTAGTACGTTACTACTGAAGCAATTTTGAAATGCTGTTGTTGAAATTATGGAAAAATATTGAGTACGTACCAGCTGTGGCTCAGCAGGACTGGTAAGCCTTGTGATTCATAAAGACAAAGACAAAGATATTTTATTTCAAGTAGGCCACCAAGCGGCACTTTTGAACGTTACATTTTACAAATAATAATAGTTGATTCTACCGTGCATTCGGAAATTAGCTTGTAATGGAGAAGAATGCACAAGAAACTCCATACTTACTCTTTAAAAAAAAAAACTTTTTACAATATTTAGGTACATAAGTACATACCTTGATGAATGAAATAAGATACATAAGATACTTTCATAGAAAATATATAATACATTTTGGTCTATGAACTATTTTTCAGTGCTCCCTTTTCCAAATAGATATCTATTTAACTGTAAGTTCCTAACTACCTATTACAAATCACGGTTCGTGCGCAAGGAGTTGGGTTAGATTCCCAACACAGCTATTCTTTTTTTTTTTTTTCAATTTTGTACAATTTTAGCTCAGTCTGTTTGGCATCTTTCATTTCACGTTATATAAAACAGTACGAGTATCTCCGTTTGTATGTATTTTCATGTATGAACTGCCAGAGCATATAAATACAAGTATTAAAAGAATCACAAATATTACAATAATTGTGATCGGTCAAGTGTAGAACAAGATCTAAGTCCTGGAACTGTCTAGTTCCAGCCTAGTGCCCGTGTAAGTTTAGCATTACAGACAGTCTTGTCTGTAAAGCTAAGCTTACACGGGCAATTGGTTCAGCCTAGATTGGCCAGCAAAAATCATGATCATCAATCTTGCAGTCGAAAGATGTCCACTGCTGAACATAGGCCTGCCCCAACGTCACCACCTTGATCAATCCTGTCCTCTCATCACATTTCAACGCAGCGTCATCCGGTACGCGGTCGCCACTCCATAATTTTCAGCCCCATCGACCATCCGTTCTGCGAGCAATGCGCCATGCCCACTGCCATTTTAAGTTTGACAATTCTTCGGGGCATGTCGTTAACTTTAGTCCTTCTGGGGATATCTTCATTTCTGATGCGATCACGCAAGGAAACTCCGAGCCTTGCCCTCTCTATAGCACTTTGAGTGATATTAAGCCTTCTGATGAGGCTCATTGTTATCGTCCACGTCTAGTGATGACCTAAAACTGACGTGCGAGCACGGCCTCTGTGATAGGCTTGAGTCACGCATTTTATCACGAGTTTTTGCTCCCAAACTGTGATAAAAATGCGTGACTAAAGCCTGTCACATTAGGCCGTGCTCGCCCGGCTAGAGGAAATTCCTTAAAATTGCATCAATAAATTTTCGCCTATAACGGCGAAAATTTATTGATGCAATTTTAAGGATTAACCCCTAATCGATCAATTTTTTATTGCTTCGGGGAAGGCTGATGGGAGGTCATGAAATAAGCAGTCCTAAGTTATATTCTGTTTGAATCATTTTCTTTATTTATTACACCTTTAAAATATTGCGAACACGTAATAGAATATAAGTTATTAACAAGTATAGTTACAAGCAGATATAAAAATAATAGTTCTAAAAAACTAAAAAACACGCTTTGATAGAAAACCAAACTAAAAAGTAGAAAATAGAAAGAAAAGAAAGAAAGTATATTGAATTGCCACAAAACGACATACAAACATTACATTTCAAGAATAAGAACAGTGGTAACAGGAAAAAGACAAAAAAAAAATATGTCACCCAAGCACCCCACGCTTTTTAGGGTACCGAAGTCAACAAGGAACCCTCAGGCTTAACACGCACTGCGATTTTTATTCGCGTGATTTTTTTTTCCGCAAATTCTGTGACCTATGGAAATGTATAAAGCTGCACGCACTGAGGAAAAAAAAAATCGCACTCAAATAGTACTAAAAAATTCGCGCGAATTTTAATTCGCGCGAATTTTTTAGTGACCGATTTTAATTGTGGACCGATTTTAAAAATCCTTGTTTTTCTTTGAAAGAATATGTTTCGAAATTGGTTCCATTTTAATTTGGTGAAGATCTGATGAAGAACTTCGAATATATACAACAGAACTCTTCAATAAATAACGGCAAATCTCTCGGGACTGCTGCAATCGCATGTCTGTTTATTGTTTATACCATTTCATAACATAACATCACGCCAGTACGCTCTAAAGGGGTAAGCAGATCGCTCATTTGATCGGTTTTGTTCAAGTTTCATGATATTCGGGCAATCTATTCTGGCGTTATAGGAAACTTACTAAACAACTTGCCTATTAGGTAAGTACAACTAAAAAGTGAAAAAAAACTTTTTAACAAAAAATACAACCGACTTCCAATTGAAGTTATTTTTCACTTTGTAGTGTTTTTATTTGGAAGTTGGTTGTATTTTTTGTTAAAAAGTTTTTTTCGATTCAGAGATCCGTTTGCGTAAAATTAAGGTTTAAATTGCAAATTTTTGTTAGAGTCAAGTGTCGCCCCCCCACTGCCAGCGAACTGGTTGCTTTTGGTAATAAAAAAAATTCACGGCAGTAGTATATAAAATCAAAATTAAAAGGAAAACGATCACAGCTACAAGGATAGGATAGGCTTTACAAGTTTACAAGTAATAGTCGACCAACTTATAAAATGAACTTGGATCAGTTTAAAAAATGTACAAATACCATTGCATAATTACTTAAATAACGTTGTCAGTTGTGTAAAGCAAATAGTAAATAAATCCTTATGAGTCATGTAAAATATAGAAAAACAAAATCATAACATATAGAGGAATAAATTATGGTTTCTAATTTAACAATATTTAAGGTGGAATAACGCATTGGAGTGGTCGGAGTCGTTGTCAGTACCGAATGGTACGTTGTCAATACCAGTCGGTACTGACAACGACTCCGACCGGTATGACAACGTACCGTGCGGCGCACGCGCGCGGTTTAGTCTATTTTGTTTGCGTTTGCCGTAAGATTGACATTCGTGACATAGGTCGATATAAACTCACATCAGTGCAGTATAACACATCGCATATTTAATTACATTATCGATATCGATAGATACCCAATTTCTTAATTCAAAAAGGAAATAGGCACCAAAAATTACGCATCGCTGTCAAGAAGGAAAGTTTCCAAAAGATTGTTTAAGTACGTGCTAAAACTTCAACACAAGAAAACGGCTTCCAAAAACAACATTAAAATACTATAATCAATAGGAGGTCTAATTTATCTTCTAGTTGATAAATGAGCATAATTACACTATTTTGCTAAAGACAACTTAATTGAAAATTAAATCTACCAATTTAGTGGAGTGCTTCTTTGTTCTCTCACATAATGTTTGTTAATTAAAAATTATTCTTAACATAAATAATTTTGAAATTGGACATGATAATTAAAATACGTAAGTACAATCACATCACACTAATATTATAAAGGCGAAAGTTTGTGAGTGTGTTTGTTTGTGCGTTTGTTACTTCTTCAAGCTCAAACGGCTGGACGGCTCTGAATGAAATTTGGCACAGAGGTAGAATATAATCTGACATAGCACATAGGATACTTTTTATCCCAGGAATATGTTTCCTTGGGATAATTTTCGACATTCACGCGGGTGAAGTCGCTGGCAGAAGCTAGTAATATTATAATAATCACAATTGGTTTATAGTGAACCAAATATGTTTTCTACATTAATTAAAGCTAGAATTAATCCAATTAACAGTTCTGTGAAAGACACAAATATGATCAAGCATTAATAATTAACTTTCCCAATGGAATTTATGATTACACTCTTTACATATTTGGATACCATAAATGTTGAATCTATTCTTTATAAAATAAAATCACTTCTCGTGTCTGTCTGTGTAGTAAAAGAAAGGAAAAAATACCAAATTATAAAAATCTTAAAAATACATAGTGATACGGTTGATGCTGTTTTCAACATCCTTTAGACAATTTTATTAGTACGTACATTAGTATTTAACTGACATAAGCCAAATAAGACTCAGTCTTCATGAAGTCGTAAACACTACAGGAGCTGCGGAGCAGGGGCAGGTCGCTAGTTTAAACGTGGCCATAATCCTAACTTTCATTACCAAATAGTTACTCTCTATTTTAGTATTTAAATTAAGAAAAAACTACTAGATAAACCCATATTTGTTTTCAAATAATAAACTAAAGTGCTTTTCTATTTGTTTCCCTATATTTGTTTTAAAATTGAGCATTTGAAATTGAAATACACAGCAATGAAACTAGATTTGCAATAACACTTGAAAATAACAGCGCAAGCGGAAACACAATAAAGATTTCGTTTATTTTGCTGGTATAAGAATTTAGACTCCATTGTGAAGGTATAGACGTGTAACGAATTGAATATTTGGTAGGATTGAGCATGAAAACGATTCCTAATCCGGACACACTGGAGAAATCATAGTATACGACGTATCTGTGTCGCTTTTAGCAATTTAACCGACTCAGACGTGATATCTAAAGTGATATTATTATTATTATTATAAACAGATATATATTGTGATATTATGTGTTTATTTCCGATGTAAAGGCATGAACAGACACACGAACGTTTTCTACTGCATTTTTTTATAATTGATAGGCTCGCGTTTGACCTCTACCTCACCTGATGGTAAGCAAGGATTTGGTCAACGGTGAAGTACGGTTGCCTGGAAGTTAACTATTCAGCATCGTCATTTCAGCCAAAAGTCGTCTACTTCGGAATCAGCTGGGTACGAGACGCACGGGATCGGCCGATGTGTAATCTATTCACTGCTGACTTAAAGATTCCCTGGTTTTACGTATGAATTCCACTCAAGCATTTACAAGGCGTAGTGTACATAAACAGCTTAGTTCCCAACCTGCAAGCGCTTGCAAGCAACTGCATCGTATGCTATGCTTAATTAGAACACACGTAGACGATATTAATGAGTTAGACTGGCGTTATAATATGTGTTACTTAATTAGCACAACAGCAATGCACGGAAATTAATTTTGCAAATAGTCAGAATTGCATTGCAGTGTAATCTTCTTCCTTTGTTCCAAGTTGCCTGCAACAACTATGTATGTTGGTGTCTTCGAGCAAAAACAAATGACATAATATGTACTATCAGCACAAACGATTGTCGAAAATTCGAAAATGTGCTACCGAAATATCATTTGGTTTATCGAATGACAAAAGCATTTTTCTGACAATCGTACTTACAGGTATAGGAATTCCTGTTCCAATCTTCAAAATCTGTAATTAAAATAATCTGTATATGTGGCTACGAAACTGTATCTATCAACGGTCAAGCCCTCATTACAGCGCCCGTATCCTCCCGCGTATATTACAGCGATGCCACAATAACATGCACCCGTTTACTGCATCCATACGACTACTTATTGCACTATATGCACACATCTTACCCTGCGCCACTTATTGCACTATATGCACACATTTAACCCTGCAGCACCGCGTGTGACAAAGTTACTCGTACCACGTACGGAATAATATGGCTTGCTCCCCGTTATGGCTGGGATTTACGGAATAGTATGTTTATTAAAGTGTTGCTGAGATATAATTAAGTCAGTATATGTATGTGTACGTTTATGGAGAGATTGCAGAGAGTCAGTTGTAACTATGTGTGTCTGTTAGTATAGGTTAACAATCTTTTACTGAATGCGAAAAAAACAAAATGTCTAAAGTTCTCTTTACCAAATGTACCTCAACGTGACCTAAATCTAAATCTTGACGGCAAAAATCTTGAAATAATAACGGAAACTGTATTCTTGGGGATTACTATCGATTCAAAATTGCAGTGGGGCGCGCACATTAGAACTCTTTCAGGCAGGTTAAGTTCGGCTGCCTATGCAGTAAGGAAGATAAGGCAGTTAACCGATGTAGCCACAGCTAGACTAGTATACTATGCTTATTTCCACAGTATTATGTCTTATGGCATTCTGCTGTGGGGGTCAGCAGCAGACGTTGACTCAATTTTTATCTTACAAAAGAGGGCAATCCGCGCGATCTATAAAATGGGTCCTCGCGAGTGCCTCAGAGAAAAATTTAAAGAGATCGATATACTGACTCTACCTTCACTTTATATTTTGGAATGTATTTTGTATGTACGCAAAAATCGAGGGCTTTTCAAAACTAGAAGTGACTTCCATAATTTAAATACTCGCAGTAAGCACGAAATTGTAATACCCAAATTCAGATTAACGAAAACTAGCAAGTCTTTTCTTATAAACAGTATACGCTTTTATAACAAGTTGCCTAAGTCAGTTATAGAACTGACCGATGGAAAGTTCAAAAACTACATCAAACGTGTCCTTATTAAAAAAGCATATTATAAAATCAAGGACTACGTTGAAGATAAAAAAAAATTGGCTTTGACACCCTCTGCGCATGCGGCTTCCCTGGTAACTCATAAACGGCACAAATATATGGATATCTCTAACTATTCTTAATCTCATTTTTTTTTCTCTTTTAATTAGACTTTTTACAATATTTTTCAATCATCATTATAGCCCTTTGCTAAGAATAGTTACAGCACTGATTACAGTATTTGTGCCACATGTTAAATTTAGTGTTGTATTTTTTTTTTTTTTACCTTTGTATAGATTCTTTTACCTATTGTGAATGTGTGAACATTGTAGGCTTTCTAGATTTCTAGATGATTGTTAACATTTGTTAACTTTTTATTTCGTGCATTATTTTTTTTGTTTGTTTTTTTTTTTCAATTTCTTACGACTTATTGTCGGGCCTACGTTGTCCCCCCATATCCAAGTACTAATGCTGTAACATGGAAATATTGTAAACAAAAAATTTAAAAGAGTAACCATGGAGTTTCTTGCCGGTTCTTCTCCATAGGAAACGACTAACCCGAACCGTGCACCTTTTGTCGACGTTTTATAAGTGCCCATGTAGGCCTATGTAAAATAAAAATATTTGATTTTGTTTTTTTTTTATTTTGGATGGTTAAGGACGGTGCGTGAGAATAGTTTCGGGAAGAACTAGGGAGAGGCCTTAGTCCAACAGTGGGACAAATATGACTAGTACCTGGGAATTGAATGAAGAATTTATCTGGCAGTATTACTAGCAACTAATGAGACAGTTAACTATATACGTAGGGTAAGTATATAATGTTATTTATATCTCTTGTTGGTCCTGGGTCTTCCTTTGATGGCTACGACAAATCACCAGAAGCCTTACTCTGACTTATCAAGCCTCATGGTTCCCATGTGAGAGAGATGGAGCTATACAGGATAAAGAGAACTATCCCTCTTACCCGACTGCCGAAGGAGGGTAATGTGTTTATCTGTCTATGTATGTATGTACATACAAACATTTGTTCCTGTGTGGCTTACTAGAGGTGGAGACCAAACGCGTTGGCCGATTTTGATGATTTTTGCGTCAATCGATTCGTCTTAACCTTGCGAGTGTAATTGGCTAGCTACATTAAAATTTGAAAATAGAAAAATACCGGCTTTTGGGCGCCATATTGAGGGGGCCCAATATTATTTTTTCTTCCAAGTTCAGCGTGCAGGGTATCAAAATGAAGGGTTTTCAGATGTGATTTCAAAAATATAGAACACTTATGTGTTTAAATGTACGTAATCGGAAAAAAAATGTCAACTAAAAACATATAAATAAAAAAAGATAATTCAAAAAATCAAAAGCTCGACTGCTTAAGCTGCGAACTAAAAAGATTTAAACAAGAAGAAAATCATGCTGTGCATTCGAAGGATACCTACATCAGGTTTTGGTCAGCTGGCTCGTGAATATGTATCCTCATACAGACGGAATCGTGAGTGACAGCATTAGGCCTCTGTTTAGACCCTGCGGCACCGATAAAATACACAAACCAAAAGCAACTCGTCATGACGAGACCCTCGCAGACTTGTACCGACCACCTATCAGTCCCATTTGCCATCAAATTGCCTTTATTGGCAAAATAGGAAGCCGTATCACATACGACTCGCTCTTTATGCCTCACAAACACTCACCACTAAAGTTTCAACATCGTGTTGCAAATAATGAATCAGACTAACTGGTTATACGGAACACAGTATCAATAAATCTCGTAGTTGGAAAGCACAGAAGTCAAACGACAAAAGACAAATCGACCGATACTGTGCACTGTGGAGTATATTTACAAATTGAAGCTGAAGCCGTCATGCGTGGGTTGAAGTGAGTGCACGTAATTTTGCGAGGTTGTAAGTAATGGGGTTCCTTTTATGTATTTTTTATCATTTATAGACTTCTTTTATTTTTTTCTTATTATTATTTTTTCTTTATAGATAGGCTCGCGCTTAACCACTATCTCACCTGATGGTTAGCGATGATGTTGTTGACGGTGTAACGCACTTTCCTAGAAGTAACTTATTCACTCTTGACTTAAAGACCCCGAGGTTGTAGCTATCTGGAAACACAGACTCCGGCAGGGTATTCCACTCCTTAGCTGTACGTATAATGAAAGTATTTCCAAAACATTTAGTGCGTATGGGTGGGATGTCCACCATGTACCGATCGCGCATCTCCGTACGTCTTGTAGTCCTATGATGAAGCGGGCTAGGCGGAATTAGATCATGCAATTCCGTCGCACACTCCCCGACATGCAACCGATAAAAAACCGACAAGCTGGTAACTCGGCGACGATGTTCAAGGCTCTGCAGCTTTGATTCAACCACTGCCTCATTACCAATGAGCCTCTTGGCCCGTTTTTCGATCGACTCTAGTGCATCAAGGTGGTACTTGGCAGATCCGTCCCAGAGATGAGAACAGTATTCCATGCAAGATCGAACTTGTACTTGATACAACTTAAGCAACTGTTCTAGCGTAAAGTACCGTCTAACCTTTGCAAGAATCCCCAACTTTTTGGCAGCCAGATGAGCTTTTGCCTTAATGTATGGGCCGAAATTGAGTGTCGATGTAAACGTTACGCCATGACGCTCAAGATGGTCCGTTTTCGGTACGGTTACATCTTGGAAAGATGGAGCCGGGTGAAATTGGCTTTTCTTAGCGGAGAAAAGACATGAGTGTACCCCATTGTTGCGAAGACGCCTGTGTTTTTGCGGCATTGAACTTGAACTTTTAAATTACCAATCTACCCAAATGTGATTTGGACTACCGCATTTAGGATTTTATCTATAAAAAATATAATCATATGAATAGTTGTAATTACTTATTATCTGCATTAAAAATTATATCCATTTTTTGACACGCGAAGTGCATACAATCACGTCATCTAGTTATATTTAAATCTAATCTAATAACCTAGTAGACTCCAGAAGGTATCGGACCAAACACATCTTTATCAGTGCACACATTCCCATAAACTCACCATCATCATCATTTCAGCCGAAAGACGTCCACAGCTGGACATAAGCCTCCCCCAGGTGTCACCACATTGGCCGATTCCGTGCGTCTCGCATCCAGCGGATGCCCATACAATTATCTACTTATTGCTCTTGTTTTCACCCGCGAAGTGTGGAGCAAACACGCTACCGATATACGTGAAATGATTACGAGGATGCGCGCTATACTACACCGCGTACCTACTATAGCTATACTACTACTATAAACCGTGTCTCCGAGCGTGTTCGTGTTCGCGAAAGTCTGTAGTCTGTTCCCGCCATTATGGTGTGACGTCGCAGATGCGTACGATCTCCATCATATGAAAGTATGACTAGATTATAGGGGAATTTGATTGATTGCTTATTGGCGTGACGTCACTGTAAACAGAGCAATAATTATAGTTTAATATAATATGGCAACACTGAAATGCCAACATGTTTGCGTTTTTCCTTCACATATACCTAAGTCATTTTAAAATTTCTACAATCTTCAAATTCAGACAAATTACTGACAGAAGAAACCAGTAAAAATTAATTCCTATTTACCACATATCCACTCAGACAAATCAAGAATAATATCAATTTAAAGAAAATTCAAGAAACCGGTTGACGTCTGTCAGTGTCAACGTCAAATACAATGAAAAAATGTGTAAGGAAAAATCATAAATAATGTTGACAAAAGCTGCAGCAGCATTTACATACATGGAGGTCGTGTACGCATTACGCAGTGTAGCGCGGAAGTGCGTGTTCTTACGTTGCTTTAAAGTAGGGTTGCCATCTCTTAAATCTACCAACCACGACAAGATGCTTATAACACGGACATTTAAACAGAATTTTTTTTCTAAGTTACCTACTCAGTAGAATAAAATATAGTTTTAATTGTTATAATTTTATAAATCAATATTTTATTAATTTTCATATATTTTTAACACTAATGGTAGTTTTAATATATATTTTTTTACACAATTATACAACCGAGTTCCAATAAGTTCCAGTTGTCTTTCAGCCAGTCACGTGACACGTTATTAGTAGAGATCAGCTATTTCCGAGTTTTGGGGACAACTCGGAAATGGCTGATCTCCCTTCGGAGTTATCAGATCGCAGATAGCAACATAACCTATGCGTGTATCTACGAGGCATTTATGTCCTCGGTCCATGGCACTGAGAAGTTAATCAGAAATATTCTAGCTTCCATACTGATTGATTTGGATGTGCCATGCTTCACCGAGGCTATTGATGCCTGGAGATTCGCTTGCCCAAATTCAAATCCACACGACAAAATATCATCCCGGAGCGTTGGGACGAACCGCTCTGCAGAGCAGTTTATGTAAACCTAATTGCCACATCTGCAACTCCTGCAGAGCGTGCGCACCTACTGGCTGTGGGTGAATGGGCGTCGGGTCTCTGGCTTCACGCATTACCGTCGTCAAACAGGCACTTTGTTTGACGACACTACTTTCCGCCTCACTGCTTCCGTACGTCCAGGCGCTCCCTGCTAATCTCCTTATCACTGCCACTGTGGCGAGATTGTCAACAGCCTCGGTCACCACGGTCTATCATGCAGCCGAAGTGCGGGTCACATAGCGTGGCACGCGAACATCAACGAAATCATTCAACGTGCTCATGTAACCGTCGTCGTTCAGGCCTTATTAGAACCCCTTGGCCTGGCACGCGAAGATGGCCGGACGGCATGTCTTTGTTTCCATAGAAGATGGGTAGGCCTTTAGTGTGGAACGCGACTTGTTTCGATGCTCTTGCGTCATCCCATGTCCCTAGCTCGACGTGCTGTGCTGGTGCTGCCGCTACCTACGGCTGCAGAGAACCTCAAGCGGCGGAAATATAATAACTTCATCGGCAGTTATATTTTCGAGCCGTTGGGGTTAAAACTCTTGGTCCATGGGGTCCGCGTCATCATCATCATCATCAGCCTATTAATGTTCCCACTGCTGGGACACAGGCCTCCTCTCTATGAGAGGGGATGGGCCGTAATCCACCACGCGTGCCCCGTGCGGGTTGGTGGATGTCACATGTCTTCGATTTTTTGGTTCTAGGACATGCCGGTTTCCTCACGATGTTTTCCTTCACCGTTTTTGAGAGCAGTGGTGATGAAATAATTTACACAAAGTAAAGCGCCTGCCTGGGTTCGAACCCACGACCACAACTTGTAAGTCGCGGCCGATACCACTAGGCCACCACTGCTCTGCTGCACTGGGGTCCGCGTGCTCACGCTTTATTCAAAGATCTGCGTAAACGCCTTACATTTCGCGTGACCCAAGGGCTGGCTTTTACCTTGGTCAGACGATAAGCATTGCCATACAACAATGGCAATGCTGTCAGTATTTTGGCCACAATACCAGTGGATAGCGGTGTGAAGGAGTTTTTCGATGCCATATATTAGACATGCTTATGTTTAAGGCTTAGTTAGTTTATATTTTTTGATTTAAGTGTTACAATTAAAACCAGTTTTTAGATAGAACGCGTTTTCCCTAGTTTAAACTAGAATGAACGAATGAATGCTTAAAATTGAATATCAGTTAAATGCCCATTATGAGTAGACAATATGATTAAAACATTTAATATTGACATTGGTTTTAATATAAAATAGGTAAATACAATTGCTATTAAAGCAACAAGGTCGATAGAGCCCCGCTGCCGGGCTCCTATTTCTGCCTGCAGGGTTTAAAGTAACCTAACACGAAGGAGATGACGGGAGCTGAGTTAACCTAACCTATCCGTGTCGGGGTGCCCTAAGCTCCCGAGCTCCCTTCGCTCGCTCTTGGACTAATTCATTGACCATAATAATCAAATTGCCCAACTGTTACGTAGCAATATTCATAATGACCAGACAATGTGATAAATATAGAAGTTTAATTATATAGTTTATAGAAACTTATTCATTACATAGCCCAATAACTAAAGCTCGGAGTGACAATTAGTTTTATCTGAAAATCAAATATATCAGTGAAAAATTCTAGTATTGACCAGGTATTTCTACTTTTAACAAAGGCATTTAGTAAAAACAAGTTTTAACTAGGGAAAACGAGTTCTAACGAAAAACGGGTTTTAACTGTAACATATGTATTTTATACAGTGGATATACAGTTCTCTCCGAGGTATATAATCAATGTATGTTCAATGTAATTAATTAATCTTCATAAGACATTAGCTGTGCTAACTCGTCGAACAAGCGGCCTCATTATCATCACCCCAGAGCCAATGCTCGGTATATTATATGTACATAGTCTGTGACTAATAAGTCCGTCGTTGCGGAGAAACGGAAATAATATTGTGGAGGTATTTCATTATTTCATGCAGGTATTTTGAAACATGTGTACAAAAAGGTCAAGGGCGGGCTCCGAAATCATCACGCCTGTATTCCCCGCAGGGTAGGGCAGAAGTGCACCTGTGTACAGCCACATTTCGTCAGTTATGTGTAAGTCCCATGTATTAGGGGGTGAGCCTATTGCCATCAACTGGGTACAATCAAATCCAGACTCCAGGCTGCTACACAGAAATTCCAGATAGAAAAACCCAATAACACTGCTCGACCCGGAAATAGAACTTAGAACCAACGCTCAGCATTATCGCGTGCGAGCAGTAGACCAACGGCTCGTTGGTCTACAATTTTACTTCTTGTACTCTGCTCGCACGAGTACAAGAAGTAAAAATAGAAAATAAATACACTTCAAAGTGCTGAAAACCATATAATCTCATTTATAATAGTACATCATCATAAAGCACCTACCTGGGTTCGAACCCACGGCCCACGAAACGTAAGCCGGGGCCGTTACCACTGGGCCACCACTTCTCCTGGAATATAGTACAGTGGTTATTTCAAATAGTTACACGCATATTATGTAAAACCCGAATTCCATCTACCTTTCTACTTTTATGTGATTTGATAATGTTTTGCGACGTAATAATATACACAGGTGCCGTCTATTATAGGCAGAGCATTTTTACAAGAAGCGGTCAATTGACTCGAGTCGCCTAAGCCCAATATGATTTGTGTCGGTTCATTGGCTTAATAAAAAGGTCCCATTAATTATAGACCCTTCGTTATAAAATGTATTTTTAAAATTTCGTTAATATACCGAGCCACTTTTATCGGTTAATTAATAAATTACATTAAGCCTCTTTTAAAAAGATTATATTTAACAAGGGCCTCCCGATCTTTCCATAATAACGATACATATATTAGATTAACATTTTAATCAAGCTTCTTGAAACCAATGTCGTGGGCGTACTCTCTGAAGCACTGCCTGCAGATGTTCAGACCGTACTTGCGGATGAGACCGTGTCTGTTGGAGCAGGCGTGGCATGAGCGGGAGCCCTGGCCGTATCTGCGAGGATGAGAATACCAAATGTTAGCGTGACCCATTGTGCAAATTATTTAATTGTTGCGCTGCACCGCAGTAAGAAACACGTCCAAAATGGCTGCTACTAATGAAAGTATAGCTATATGTAGATTGTATGTTGATTGTATTACATGATAAATATAGTGATAGACACAAATGCAATACTATGTATTACTGTGCTAACAAACATATTACAAATTAGATGATTATATTCAAGATAAGAATACGTGGAAACATTCTGGTCCTGCTCCATTGGGCAATCTTTAAGTTAGACAAAATCAAACCAGTTAATTTATTTTATGTTCATAATTATAGTAATGCTTTATTTAATTTTTTTCATCTCTTTTTGTTTAAGAAATTGACTCGAACACTGTTCCGTTGTTATTGTATTAGGTAATTTACCCATGTTTGCAATATTTGTAAGTATGTGAGAATCATGTTCCTATTTATCAAATGAATGAATTTACCTGTTAGTGCTTGTAATACTTTATATCTAGACGTAGTATAGTAGTATTAGTCTGGGTACATCGTCCTCACGTATATGAATTAATGCATGTATATAAATGTTGTAAAATACTTTTTATAAAGAGTAAGTGTGGAGTTTCTTGTCCGTTCTTCTCCATAACAAGCTATTTTTCCGAATTGATGGTAGAATCAATTATTATTACATTTAAATTTATATTTTTGACGTTATAAAGTGCTGCTTAATGGCCTGATTGAAATAACGAATATTGACTTTGAACAGAACTGTCAGGTGTGAACAAAAACGTAGGAACTAAGTGGTGGATGGGACACCGACAATGCTGTTTGACTACGCTTAGCAATAAATGTCATAAATATTCGTCAGAGTCATCATAATTTTAGCCTATAGACGGCCCTGAGCTGAACAAAAGCTTACCCCAAGTGTCGCCACATTGACCGAGAGTACGATATATAAATTCAATATCTTCCAAGCAAAGAAGAAAATAAAGAAAACGACTTTTGAAGCGACAAACAAGAAAAGAGGAGGTTTGGAAATTCTCTTTCAGTCAGTAATTAGGCCTTAAACATCGCCAGGCCACACAGACATCAATAACGTTGGTCGCGGCCACGCCCGGCAGTAGACGCCGAATCGCTTGATTACCTCTGATGGCACCATCGTTTTCGTGGCATTGCTTACAGCCGCTTTATGGTGCCGGCTTATTTACTGGCCCATTCCACTTCTACAACGTTTTCGTTTCAGGGATATTTTTGGCTAGAACTTTAGGGAATATTTTAAGTGATTAGAAATGTCATCGGGAGTAAAAAAGTCTCGTCGTGGGAGGCGTAAGTCGACACGCAAGCTACTCACACTGTAGAGCTCGTAAACCTACTGTCTGTGTGTCATTACTAAAATGTATCTTCTCTTTTGTTTTTTTTATCGAAAACTAATAACAGCGGTATTTTCGGGTGTCCGTTCAATCAATGTCAACATCCAAATTTGTATTTATTTTAACGTCCTTCTGAAGTCGCACAATATCAGTTTCTTTTTAGGGTTACGTACCCGATGGGTCCAAACGGAACCCTATTGCTATCACTCACGTCACCGTCTGTCTGACCGTCTGTCAGTCTGTCCGTCTGGCCGTCTGTCCGTCGCGTCGTCTGTCACACGGATTTGACGGCCAAACGGTTGGAGCTCAAGTCTTCAAATTTTCACAATATAAGCTTCTTGTTGACCCAAAGTCATGCAAATGTCAAAAAATATTTTTTATACTTTTAAGGAGACACAGATAGACACAGAAATGTTGACCTTCCTCATCAAGTGTGGTATTGCTTTTTAGACCTCGTTGAGTAGATAAATACAGTAATTTTTCTTTTAAAGAATATTCATCCAAAACCAAATTAATGAGAAGCCACCAAAATCAGCTGTTTTAAAATAAATTGTTCCGAAGAATTTTTAACTTAAAACTTGAAATTTGGCGATAATGTATGTTATTAAGTACATATGACATATGATATGTCACTAATTTGGACAGTAAGAAGAGGGTATTAGGCATATTCCTAGACCTGACTAAGGCATTTGATACGGTTTCTGTGCCCATCCTTATTCGAAAAATGGAGAGAATGGGAATCAGAGGGGTCCAGCTGGATTTGTTTAAGGACTACTTGAGTGAGCGTACTCAGTGCGTTGCAATAAATGAGATCATTAGCGAGGAACGAACTGTCTCATACGGTGTTCCCCAGGGCAGCGTACTTGGCCCTACTCTCTTCCTCATATACATCAACGACCTGGGTTTGCTCGCTCTCCGCAAAGGAAGGATTATAACATTTGCTGACGACACCGCCCTACTCTTCAATGCTGACACGTGGGGTGAGGTCTTTTCACACGCTCAGTTGGGCTTCAATACTGTGACAGAGTGGTTACGAAACAACAAACTAACACTAAACGCTGACAAAACTAATTATATAACATTCACTCTAAAAAACAGTAATAACGCTCCCTCATCAGTAACACCTTATGCAATCATAGCACACACTTGCACAACACCACATGAAAAAAATGCATGTAACTGTCCGCACCTTCGAAGCACTCAATTTGTTAAATACCTGGGAATATTAATAGATAACACCCTTAGATTTCGGGATCCCATTGACACACTAGGTTACGTAAAATGATATACATCTTTAAAACTCTGAGGGAGGTGGCAGATGCGAAGCTAAAAAAATCAGTATACTTTGCTCTCGCTCAATCATTGTTAACCTACTGTATCAATGTTTGGGGTGGAGCTCCGAAGTCTACACTCCTTGTCCTGGTGAGAACGCAAAGAGCCATACTGAAGGTGTCTTCGTTTCTACCTTACCGTTACCCCACAGAGCTCTTGTATAAAGAAGCCAAAGTTATGACAGTGCGTCAACTTTTCATTAAAAGCATAATTTTAAAACAACATTCTATGCTAAAATATCACCCTTCCACTTCACAAGGTAAGAGACGATACAACCCCGTAGATCGCCCAGACATTCGTCTTTCAACCCAATTCTCAAAGCGTTTCTTTTGCCATCTAGGTGGTTTTCTTTACAATAAAATTAATAATATGCTACCGATAGTTAATCTTACTAAGAACAAGTGTAAAAAGAAAATAACTTCATTTCTACAAGAATGTAATTATGACGACACCGAAAAACTACTTGCTACTTTAGTGTAATACTACTAATGTAAAAAAACATATACGCACACACGCACCATCACACACACTCTCCACCACATACTCTCATACAAAACATACACACATACTAACAAAAACTTGTCAATAGCTATTATGTTCGTGTTCACCTACCTAAAAATAATGCATCGAGATAAAGATTAAGTTTAGGGTGGAGTCCTGGTGTCCTGAAATACAGGCTTGCAGCCTAGTTTAGGCACCAGTCTCCCACAATAGTAATAAGCTTGTTAAAACACTCTAAATGATGTATTGTTTAATATTGTGGTGAGAAATAAAGAAATTTTATTATTTATTATTATTATATGACAAAAATATACCAAAATATTGACAAATCGGATCTTTTTTTTGAAATGCCCTCATTTTTCCTTTTGCGGTTTGATACAGAACTTAAATGTACGAAGTCCGACACGCACTTGGCCGGTTTTTTAGAGTAGGTTTAACTTCTTCTATCTAACTTTTCTATTAGATCATTATTTTATGTTGAGTTATCTGGCGTATAATATAACCTCACTTCTATGTGCTCCATCATTAAAGTCAATATAAAAACACACTTAAAATCTCAGCCTTCACATTCAAGGAAATCAATAATTAAAACAATCGAGTAATATTTATTTATTTATTTCAACAACACTCAACAGGTTATCGCAAGTGTATAAGTACAAAATAATAAGGTCGCCAGTATCAGTCACAACACCCCCTGTACTAGTTTGTACTGAACCCTGTACTATTCTATATAACCGATTAGGTATAGAATATAATTTAAAAATAAGTATCTGCGCGCATGAAAGCGAGCGTTTGAACATTAAACTGTAAACCCTTTTTATTCCGCCATAAAGTTACATAACTGGCTTTTTATATTCCGCTAACTATTGCCTTCGGGTTCACATGCGAGCAATCTTCTCAGAATGTTTTCTTGAAAAAAAATTAGAAACATAAATAGACATCATCCGCAAGTTCGGATGAGTAGTCGCATAGTTAATATGTATGTGGTCATATCAGCCAAATAGACAAACAAACATTTGTGTATATAATGCACAAAAAAAAAACAAGAATATTCCGTACGTAGTATTGTGAAAATAATTCACTCTCGTGTGTGTGAGATACGACATTTATGTTTCCAGATGTTTTACAGCTTGAGATAGTAGCAGTTAATGTAGTTTCAATAATAAAATGTTGGAACTTCAAGATTGTCGTGTTTATGGCCGCTTAACATTTTATCTAGTGTTATGTGGTTTTGTGAAAACCACAGTTGAATAAACGTTCTGTAGATAGGTACAACTCTATTTTCTAAATAAGGGAACAAAGCACTTCAGGAAAAATATCCAGGAGCTCTGGATGAAGCGACTTTCTATCAGGGTTTGTTTAGGATTGACCCAACGTGACATCTCGGTAGCGCATGTCGAGCGCAAGTCCATAATTTGCACAGTGTCACTTAATTTGTCGTACTACACAAATGCAGGCTCATAAATAGTTTGTCTCAATGTGCCTGAGATGGGCCTCGTGGGACACTTTACGTAGAAAAGTTCTGTGAACACAGGTGCGTCGGTTTATTGAGAAGGACAGTACATAGGCCGGACCTAGGTAATTAATTACCTAAACTGGGCTCTGGAGAACAGTACTAAATGTACCAAACGTACGTAAGTTAAACAGGTGGGCTAATTATATATAAGTATATAGTTTTTCCAAGACGAAATCAGTTATCTCGGTTATATTATCACTAAGGATGGGCTAAAAAAGCACCGTAAAAAATTAAAGCAATGATAGAAGCACCAGTCCAATCGTTTTTAGGGATAATAAATTATTATAGGAATTTCGTACCAAACGCATCTACAGTTCTCAGTCCGTTGTACGAACTGTTAACAAAGGACTGTAAATAGAATAGAATAATTTAGAATAGAATAATTTATTAAAAGTAAGTAAGTTTACAAGAATGTACATTAGGTGCAGTAGTAAGTAAATGGACCTGGACTGATATCCATGAATCAGCGTTTAGGACTATTAAAGAGCTCATGATTTCAGAACAGGTTCTCGTGCATTATGACCCGAAGGCGACGGTAATATTAACGGTGGACGCTTCTCCAAGGGGGGTTGGGAGCAGTCCTGTCACAAGTAGGTTCAGACGGTATGGAAAAACCAATTTCGTTTGTTTCGCGTACCTTAAACTCAGCGGAAAAGCAATATGCTCAAATTCAAAAGGAAGCAACCGCCATTATTTATGGGGTGAGACGTTATCATCAATATTTGTATGGTAGATCGGAACCGTTTATTTTTCGAACAGATCACAAGCCCTTATTGGTATGTGCGCAGTGCTGACAACAGTGCAGACTATTTCTCACGCGCGAGCTTGCCGCGCGCCGTTCACTAGTGCGCTTGCACTGACTAAACAGTGTCCGTCTTATTAATAAACGTGGACTAAGGTAAGAATAACTTTATTCCAAGCATTAGGTTGGTACTAAAAAAAATCCGTATTAATAAACACGGAATAAGGAGGGATTATACTAATCTGACACTAGTCTCGGACTAAAAGTTAAACCAGGGTGCCAGCTAGTTTAAGGTCGGAATAAGAGTAGTGTAACTATGGCAACCACAACTTTTTTAATTTTTTTGCATCGCCCTATTCGGGCAGGCTAAGGTCTTAGACCATGCCGCCTCGTGTTCAGTGCATAATATCCTTCTTGAATTCTTTAGTATGCATTATAATGCTGATGCAACAGATTCTCATGTTTTTTGGAGTATTTGGCAGCAAATTGTATCAAGTCAGCCTTCCCAGTAAGCCTTCCCAATAAGCTTTGCGGGAGGTAGTCAATACTACAATAAAATTCTCCGCTCCACTATCCCGAGATCGCTTCTGTCAATGCTTTCACAGATTGACCAGTTGCGTAGACAGTTGAGACATAAAACTACACCAATTTAATATCACATTATCCACTAGGAATCAATTTGCAAATAATATTAACAGCCGCTGAACTACACTCGAAAAAATCCCGCCAAAAACTCTCGCAACCACAATTATTACATAGACTCTGATTTTTTATTTCGTAGATCATCTGCCTAGCCTTTTCCCAACTATATTGGGGTCGGCTTACCGGATTCAGCTAAGTGCCAGTGTTTTACATGGAGCGACTGCCTATCTGACCTCCACAACCCAGTAACTGGGTAACACGGTACCCCTTGGCAAGACTTGTGTCAGATCTCAAGCTTCTGACTACCCGTAACGACTGTCAAAGATCTTCAAATAACAGCCGGGACCAACGGCTTAACGTGTTTTCCGTGGCACGGAGGAAACTCGGTATGTTGGAATGGTCACCCATCCACGGACCGACCTCGTTAAGCGTTGCTTAACCTTGATGATCGACCCGTGCGGCTGTTATTATTTAGCCACGAGCTCCTCTCCTTTTTATTTCGTAGATGTGGAACATTAAAAAAAATAATGTCAATTGCAGCTGTTTAGCTTTAGTCAACGAAATTACAAATTAATTAATTAATTAATCATCATTTTATGTAATTTTTAAGTTTAAAGGTAATACGATAATTTGAAAAGGAGGAATCCTTCACCTTTACTTTACTGTCAAATCTCTATGGCAGATGTCATTTTCAGTTTCTTTTTCTACATAATGTCTTCAACTTGCTTATTTTCATTCACTAGTTCATTCTTTTTACTTTTAAATTCAACTGGGTTGCCAGAGCTTACGCGTAAATCCAAGACTAAGAAATGAATAGTTAGTCCGAGGTTATTCCATGTTTATTAATAACATTGCTAGATCTATGTTAATCCTTAGTTACTCCGGGATTAGCTAGTCCAAGAGTAACTTCGGAATAAGCTGGGAATACGCCATTTTTATTAATAAGACTGTGTGAGTGTTACGATTGCGAAGTCGCATACGACCGCGCGACTTATGTTTGTTTTGTTGTGGACGGAAGCATGCCCGTGACATTAGACAAGTTACCTGAGGAGGTAAGTAGTGACATAGTTTTGAGGCAGGTAAAAGATTTTATTTTGAAGGGGACGCCACCGAAGATAACTGATATAAGGTTAAAACCTTACTACTTATGTAGATCACAATTATCGTATGAGAACGATTGTGTCATGCGAGGCCACTGGAGGTGGTTATTCCTTCAAGCTGATACAAAATAATTCTTAAATAACTACATTCTTCTCATCTAGACGTAGTAAAAACCAAGACCGAAGCCCGATCAAGATTTTGGTTCCCGGGAAACGATCAGGTTATAGAAACGATGATAGGTTCATGCGAATTGTGTACGCAGTTGCGGCCCTCACCACCGCGCGCGCCGCCGCCGCCGTCTCCTTGGGAATTCCCAAATCGCCCTTTCGACAGAATACACATGGACTGCCTAGGTCCGATCAAAGGCCGCGTTTATTTGGTTGCGGTAGATGCACATACTAAGTGGGTAGAAGTTTATAACATGAACACGGCTACGACTTCGACAGCGGTGCTATGTGATTTCATGTCAAGGTTCGGAGTTCCCAAAACAGTAGTAAGTGATAATGGCACAGCTTTTTGTTCTTGAGAATTTGAACAATTTTGCGTGACAAACGGGATTTCACATATGACGTCACCGGTTTACCACCCTCCTAGTAATGGCCAGGCCGAAAGTTACGTCAAGTAGTTAAAAAGAGAATAAAATTATGTCTTATGTCGAGCCACAGCGTGAACGAAGCATCAGTACAATTACTGATATGTCTGATGGATTATTGGATTTGAGTTCATTCTACTACTGGATTGTCCCCTGCACAATTGGTGTTTGGGCACAAGTTAAGGTCGCGGTTAGACCTGATGGACCCAAAGTCATCGGCACCCTTGTCGGTATCTAAAAGTGTAAAAAACCAACAATGTACACAAACTAAGAGACAAGGGAAAAATAAAACGAAACAGTTCGAAGTAAACAATGCTGTATTATATAAAAAGTATGTAAACTAATCAAGTTATACATGGTGTAAGGGCATTATATTTAACAAAATAGGTAAAGTTTTATATTTAGTAAGAGACAATAACAGTTCAGAAATTCACAAGAGACACAAAAATCAAATGATGCTATGTAAAGGAACAAGTAACAAAATGGAGGGTAACATAGAAAAACCAAATGAGGACTTACCAGGGTCATCTGGTTCTACTTCACCATGACCGTCGTCGCCGTCGTCGCCGCCGCCGCCTTCCCCGACGACAGCTGCTACAGAAATGCCTATACCCCAGCCGGAACTACACTCACCAAATCTCTTGCTGTGTAGCTCGTCTAGAAGGGGGACTACTTTGTCAACGATAGGGGACAAGGTTGAGAAGGACCAACAATAGGAATCCGAAGGTGAACACCAGGCTGGTGCGAGCGACGTGGCTGAGGAAGGAACGCAGAGACACTCCAAGGATGTTGATCATAAAGCGGGGACAGAACTCGATACCCAGACCGCACAACACGGTGACTCAATTACTCCAAAGAGATCGCTAAGGAATCGCCCCATTACCCAAAGTCAAGCCAGACTTACTTGTTTTAAAAAGTTCTAGTTATCTATAATAGAAGTCTATATAGTAGTCTATATGTTGCACAATGTAGGTACATGTAAATAAATATATTTATGAGTACCTACTTTAGTTATTTAATTATGTTCGGTGTCTATAGACTAAAGGAACGTTATATATGTGTGCAAGGCACGCATCTACCCTCCCCAGCGCCACCTATTGTAACGGCATGTCCAACTGTCATTATGGATAATAAACCAGTGCGTAAATAGCAGCTAAGCGTTTCACTTGTCTACACCCGCATACTTAACAGGAACTCACTGCCGAGGAAAAAAGACTGGCCAAGTGCGAGTCGGACTCGTGCACAAGGTTCAATACAAACTGCTACATTCACCAAAATAATTAAATAACATTAATTAATTTCATAGGCTATGTGGGCACCGAACATTACTCTATTTTGTTTGATTTTAGGGACAAAATTAATTTTTTCGTTGGAAAACTGTAGTCCCCATACATCGACATAAGTCGCGGTCATTTTACCAACTGCAAATAAGTTAATAATTGTTTTGATGTTTGTACAAATGTATGGATTTCAATTTTTTTCTTGGACGTTGCTTATTGCCAAATTTCATGATTCTAGGTCAGCAGGAAGTAGCCTGTAGATTTTGATTCCCTTGCGAATGTAAAATATGAGTCAATAACGCCTGTATCTCTTGATTGCGTTGATCTAGAAGTATTTTTATTTTTCACAGTTCCAAGGGGTTGCAAACTTGATTATACGATATTAATTTCAACTCGATTCCTCCACGCGTTCCCGAGATAAAGGCTCTTGACAGACAGACGGACAGACAGACAGATGGTCAACAAAGTGATCCTATAAGGGTATCGGTGTTTTCCTTTATGAGGTACGGAACCCCAAAAACTACCCCCTACACAGTTTCACATTTTGAGACTCTTCAGATTTTCGCATTTATGATATTAGTATGAATTAATAAATTTAGAGACCTCGACCTAATAGCGTGTTGACGATAAAACTGTTCCGTTCTATAAATATTTACCAACAGCATTAATTACTTGTTCCTAGTAACAATTAACATTAACCGCCTAAGAAGTCGGTGTTTATTTCTACGAAATTCACATAAATGACGGAAAGGTGTTGAGGGGAAGATTTAAATTTCCATAATAAACGGTAAATGTTTGAGTAAGTCTTTATCCGTGATGACGGAATTAAGGCGTACCCTGACCAAAAAACCAAAATATCAGCATGAGATATGAGCATTCCTATTGGCCTAGCGGCACTGGTGGCGCATGTATCACAGTAGTGAATATGCCCAGATTTTAGAATAAAATCTTTATAAAATCGAATATTAGTCTTTTGAAAAAAATAAAACTTACAAAATGTTCGTTATCAAATTGTCAATCAATAATTATTTCTCATTTTTATGGTTTTGTTGGAAGGAGATTAGTGATACATATACCTCTTTAAAAAAAAAGTGTACTACCATTTTAGAGTCAACATTATGTAGAAATTTAATGTATTTTTATTAATTGATATTTCTTTTTAAATAAAAAGTAGATCGCTCCTAAAAACTGCACAAAAACCACTAGCGCGGCGTTTTGCTCGGGGAGGCGCCTTAAGAGGAAATTCGGTCGCAGACATCGAACTGAATATCCTAAGTAAATAATCATAATTCGAGGTTTGGCTCTCGCCTATTTAGTACTCCAATATTGGACCAAATTAAAAGATACTCCATAAACTGAAAAAGAAAAATACATATATAATGTGGCCATATGTTTTCCTTTTCAAAAAGGAAAACATATGGCCACATTATTTAAGTATTTTTCTTTTTCAGGCACATTACAAACATTTACGATATCTTTAGAAGCACTAGAACCCTCAAAACATGCTCAAAATTACACTGTCAACAGGTGGCCTAGAGTACAAATTTGAAAACTATAAAAACAAAGATAAAAGAAATGGGAAGCACAGCATATATCTTTTTATTCAATTAATGGCATATATTTTACATTTGTCCTCTCTGCCCGCATTTCCTCTTAAGGAAAGACTCATGGATAAATAACAGCTGCTGATGTCTGCAACCTGAAAATGTCACAAGCTATCTTGCCCAAGCGGTATTGTGCCACCAAATAACGGTTCCCTATCCATTTGCATAAAAACTTTAGACATAATATATCGTGGCAAATTATACTTTTGTTTATCCTAATTATATTTACGCATCATATTATTCTCGCATAACAGTTTACGCATAATTTTATTTAGCATAATTACGCTAATCATAATAATGTTTAAGCATAACATTCCAAAGCATAAACATGTTTACGCATAATCATATTAAAACATAATTTTTTAAGCATAACTAATACGCATAATAATTAACTCCAAAAATGTTAGACACTAATACACATGTTATACAATATAAATAAATAAATCTTATTCTATGATTATATGGTATTAAAAAATGATGCTGTGCAGTCGGAGGAACGGGCTCACCACCTGATCCTCCGACTGCACAGTATGTTTTTTTCTTGTTTACAGCTTTTCAGTTCGCTTCTTAAGCAGTCGGGTTTTTGATTTTTAAATGAACTTTTTTTATTTACAGCTTTTTAGTTATCATTTTTTCTTTCGTATTAGTTTTAAACATATAAGTGGTAGGTCTTTTTGTAATCAGCTCTTAAACCCCTTTATTTTGATACCCCACTAGATGGGTTTGGAAGAAAAAAAAAATTGGGGCTCGCAAAATATGGCGCCCAAAATCCGCCATGGTTGTTTTTTTTTAACTTCGCCGATCTAAGAACACTTGGGCGGTCAAGACTTATCTAATTTTGTCTATATAAATCGGTCTTTCGGTTTAAAAGATATGAGGTAATAAAGAATATTACATACATACAAACATACAAGATACGCGCGAAAAAAATAACCCTCCCCTTTCAGTCGGGTAAAAATAACTGAAATTTGTTTCCGTTATTCCTATTAATTTTTATGTCTTAATACTATTATCCTAATAGTCATTAGGGCTAGTAACATTATGCAAATTATGCCAAAACAAATTAGTCTTCAAGATAATTATGAAAACAAAAACTGTATGCCAAAAAAAAAATATGGCAATGAATTATTATGGCAAAACAAATTACGCCGAAACAGTTATGCCAAAGTATATTAGGAAAAAGAATATTATGCGAAAAAAAGGGATCCCCAAATAACTAGGTTGTTGGTGGAAGTCAGACAGGTAGTTGCTTCATAAAAAGTTCTGGTATTCAGCTGCATGCGATTTGACTGGAAGCTGACTCCGTTATTATAGTTGGGGAAAGGCTAAGCAGATAAATTACCTACAATACTGGGCGGAGGTTTATTATAATTAAAACACAAACGTCTTTTAATACACTTGCCATACATTTACAAAAGTTAGCCTACAGGCTAAAGCAAGCAAGCCGTAGTGTTAACAGGATAGTCAGTAGTACACTACTGACTATCCTGTTAACACTACGGCTTGCTTATATGCTTCCACTGCACTGTGTTAATTAGATTTGCACTAATTAAGATAATATGCAAGCGTCAGATACTCAGGTATGCGAGATGTTTGTTAAGCTCAGATGTTTCTTTCCACATGTTAGACTGATCCAGTTAGCATGGAGACAGCGCTGCACCGGCCGCATTCTCAGGGTATATCTAAAATATATACATAACAATAAACTAAACAAATAAATAATATACAGTTGCAGTGCGTCTCTCCCACACTCCCTATGCGACAGCCCTACTCTGGAGGTATACAGGAGGAAGATTAAAGACAATTTAATTGCGCAATGACATAATATTAGTATATACTCGTATATAAAAATATGTATTTATGGCAGTACATTTTATTTAACTCGGCTTATATTAATTAAAGTTGTACACTGGATCCTGCCCTCTATAATGTCAACTTTCTCTGTCACCCTAGAGTTTGCTGTAAGTGAACTCAACATTGAGTTAAGCTCGCCTTCGTACATCCTTCCTTCTTCTGAACATCCATCCTTCCTTAGCGACCGCCAATACGGCTTCCGCCAAAATCGGCCCACTGGGGATCTTCTAGCGTATGCCGTTCACATATGGAGTGAGGTCATCGAGAGGCACGGGGAAGCGCTTGCCGTCTGCCTCGACATCTCGAAGGCTTTCGATAGGGTCTGGCACGAAAGCCTTATCGGTAAGCTTTTTTCATTTGGTCTACCCGGTGGTCTATGTGATTGGATTGCAGACTTCCTGAGAAATCGGTCCATCTTAGTGGTTATCGATGGCTACATGATGCACTAGAGTCGATCGAAAAGCGGGCCAAGAAACTCATCGGTAATGAGGCACTGGTCAAGTCAAAGCTCCAGAGCCTTGAACATCGTCGCAGAGTTGCCAGCTTGTCGGTTTTTTATCGGTTACATTTCGGGGAGTGTGCGATGGAATTGCATGATTTAATTCGGCCCAGCCCGTTCCATCATCGGACTCGGTGCATCATCGGTACATGGTGGACATCCCACCCATATGCACAATACGTTTTGGGGACACTTATTATGCGTACAGCTAAGGAGTGGAATTCCCTGCCGGAGTCTGTGTTTCCCGATAGCTACAATCTAGGGGTCTTTAAGTCAAGAGTGAATGGGTTTTTTCTAGGCAAGCGTGCTTCACCGTCGACCACATCATCGCTTACCATCAGGTGATATAGTGGTCAAGCGCAAGCCTATTGATAATAAAGAAAAAATTTACTTTATTATCTCACTGTATGTAATGTTGTTTTTGTTATACAATAAAGAATTTATAAACTAAACTAGTTCAATAGTTGCACATATTTTTTAACACAATTTGTATCAAAATGTAAATTGTAAAGCACGATTGTTTCCAAATTGATGCGTCCATCAGCACTCATTGCATCGAACCCCATTTTAGGGCCCGTTCGGTACACTCACATTGTGTATGTTTCCCGAGGTGAGCAGAACGAGTGCTTCCGCGCGGGCGGCGCCCGATCGCGCGGAAATGAAGATAACGCTGTGACTGTTGTAGCCAGATGAGGAACCACCCTTTTGTAACAAAACGGTGATAGCATGGTTAATTTTAGGGCAGTTTGTGAGACAATAGAGTTTCGTTCATCATGTTGAGATGATCAATGCTCTAAAAGGACATACACGGATCTTATTGGTGATGTTCTTCAGAAAGGCCAGGTGCGCAGTATGGTAACCGTATGAACGTAAATGAAGTATTTAAGGATCGTAGCAGATGACATTCTATAGTTTCTGCCTAACGCCATGAGAAACAGGCGTGCATTTATGTATGATGGGTGTATGCAGAGTCCCTCACTCAGTTATATCTGGTCGACTAGACAAAAATAAAGTGGTATGCGATTTTGCAGCAGTGTGCTACAATGGAACCAAACTCTGCTTCGAGTCTGCTCATCACCTGCCCTGCAAATGACTACGGCCGCTTAGCCTGTATTTAAGTAAACCAGAAGTAGAATTGCGCAAGTGAATTCGGCAGGGCGAAGGCTTTGACCGCTATCAAATCGACCAATCACATGCGAGATGAATGACGCGATGTGGATTTCCGTCTGTATGATTGGTCGATTCATAGCGGTCAAACCCTTTGCGTTGCCGTATCCACATACGCAATAAGGCTGCTGATGCGGCTGCCTTTTATTTCATAACTTTGCTTTTTTTACCAATATCATTCTGTGAATTTCATATTACTTTAGCTTTTTCTTGCAAACACAATAAGTTTTTCCTTCATGAAAATTTGTGAAGGTATACCTACTTATCCGTTTTCTCCGGAATTGACACCTTTTGCCACTTATGGAAGGTTAAGGATTGCCATCTGAAAACACAACCACCAAAAATTGTGTACTCTCAGTTCTCAAAAAAACTCTAGACATTATTTTCGATAAATAAGGAAGGCTTGTACCAAATCCCCGTCGGCTTTACATAATCCTCTGCGAACCCTTGCAAGGACCCTACTCCTCATTCGTAAATGAAGGATTTTTTTTGGTAAGATCGCATTATAAACCTTATAATTGTTTAGTAGTTCAGTTGTCAATTTTTTGTAAATAGTTTTGGATTATTTAAACTTGTTTCTAGCTTAGATTTTATAAGTCATTCTGTAAACAATATTAACTCTAACTTACAAAATTATTTTTAAAAGAATAACAACATTTTGAATAGTTACGATTTGCTTCAACTTACATAGTTAGGGTCTCTCCTGATGATAATATGCAATATCGCGCATATATTTTCAAGTGCAAATCGGTCGAATTGCATCGCCTTGCGTCCATGTTAACGTACTCAGAATTTCGATTATTGGTTTAGCATAAATCGAATCGCGTCGAGTCATTAAGAAGATCGCTTACATTTGCTTTTTATTTTGGTCTAATTTTGAGAAAATTTACAACTCCGTGATAAGACTTGTCGTACTGTATGGATCAGAATGTTGGGCTGTGAAAAAGATGGATGAAAAGAGATTGCATGTAGCAGAGATGAGAATGTTGAGTTGGATGTGCGGAGTGACGAGAATGGATAAAGTGAGAAATGAGTAGATTAGAGGAAGTTTGAAAGTGGCGCCAGTGACAGAAAAGTTAAAATGTCGATTGATGGAGAGTGAAGGAACGGCCAAAAAAAAAGATGGATCGACTGTGTGAGGAGTGATATGAAAGAAAAGGGAGTCAGTGATGGCGTGACGGGGGACAGGACGGTATGGAAGAAGAAAACGTGTTGCGCCGACCACAAGTAATATGGGACAAGGGCAGGAAGATGATGATGATCTTAGTAAAAAAAATCACTTTGGCAATCGAGCAAATTTGACAGGTGGTTTCAACAGGTGTTAAAATCTTATGATATAAATAAGACCTTATTAAAAGGTGATGTCGAAAGAATCCTTACTAATCCTAACTTAATATTTTAAATGCGAAAGTAACTCTGTCTGTCTGTCTGTTACTTTTTCACGCTTAAACCGCTAAAGCGATTTAGATTAAATTTTGCATGAAGGTTGTTTGACACCCTTGATATTAAAGCAAGCGAAGCCGCGGGCAAACTAGTATAGTAATAAAGAATGGTTCAAGTACATTTTACATAAAACTGCTTGTTATACGCAAGTTGTAAAATCTATCCGAGTCAACTAGCTCATCTTATGATATTCATAGACTATAAACTGGTATTATGTTTCCCATCATAAGGTCATTCATAACACCTTTTCTTCTTACAATAGTTAAGAGACACTTGATAGATAACTCACTTAAATCGATAAGAAGTCCTATTTTTAACAGACTTCAAAAAGGAGGAGGTTCCCAATTCAACAGTTTTTTTTCTCAGCACTCTTTACTAGGTAAACCGTAATTTTGATGGTTGGTTTTTATTTGAAAGCTGTTGCTTCTCATGTGGCCCATTTTGATCAAGATCTGATGAAGAACTTTGGCTATATACAGCAGAACTCTTCAATAAATGACGGTGAATCTCTCGGGATTGCTGCAATCGCATAATATGTCTATTTATTGTTTATACCATTTCGTAACATAACATCACGCCAGTACGATCTAAAGGGGTACCCAGATGTGTACAGTTCACCTTGGTACACTCTAATTTCACCGGTTTTTTTCAAGTTTCATGTTATTTGGGTAATCTATAATAAGTAACACAACTAAAAAGTGAACATAAAGTCTTTTTTACAAAAAATTGGTTGTCTGTAAAGTCGCTTTACGGACGATAGTTTACGGTGACAACTTCACATACATAACGATACAATTAACGTCATTGTAACTTTACGATTATAACGTTACAATGAGCGTAACGTTTCATTGAGCGTAACGTTACATTGAGTCATCCTTTTTAGTACGTGCAGCCGGCGTTCGTGGATTTATTAGACGTTGTCACGTCAAAAAAACCACCGACTTCCAAATAAAAACACTACAAAGTGAAAAATAACTTCAATGTCGGTGTAAAAAACTAAGAATCTAAAATATGAACATCGACTGACGAAATTGAAGTTATTTTTCACTTTGTAGCGTTTTCATTTGGAAGTCGGTTGTATTATATTGTAAAAAAGTTTTTTGTAACCAAAACGTGCTTGCAAAAAAAAAAATTACAATAAAATACAACCGACTTTTAGGTTGGTACCTTTTTCAAATTGGGGTAAACAGAAACAACTGAACACCATCGCCACCTGCTAAGGTCCTACTTAATCCTCATTTGCTTTTCCATTAATATATTCCACACAAAAAAGGTAATACTTAGTTTTCTCTTCTATACCCAATCACGAATGACATAAACACTTGCAATATGATTGCGTTATAAAACCTCGCTAGAGTAAAAATTTTCTTTGTATAAAACACAAATGCCCCAACCCGCCCGCTTGCCGCCGAAGACACCCGAGCGTTATGGCGAAGATTACCGAACGGAATGGCCAATAAAATATGACCCGTCAAACTATGGCGGTCTATGGGGTGCTTTATTTTATTGTATCATTTAAGTATTTTCCGTTTCCGTAAGTGTGTCCGTGGCATCAACAGTTGGTCTTATCAGAATATCAGCGCAGCGTTATTTCATTTTTTTTTGGATATCGCTGCACATGCTGAGATAGGAGCCTTTTTGGTCTCGCACGGGGTTTTTATTTTTAATTTTGTTTAATTTTAAGCTGATTTCTCGTGTCTCCTGTGCGGGTCACAAATAAATACTTTTTCTTTCTTTTTCTTTCTTTAAAGCGGTGTTTTAAGAATTTAAAGAAACGAGCGTTTAAAAGATACAAAAACATGTAAATCTTCATTCTAATTCTTACTAATATTATAAATGTGAAAGTCTGTAAGTTAAGATGTTTGGGAGTAGGCGGAACAGGGTGTAAAGTCCTACAAATCTCCATAGAAAAGGGAGGATCATATGACCAGACGGGCGTTGTGTCTGGTCCGGGCAACTGCCCAACGGTTATCATCGGACTGTTGTATGTGTTCAAATCGCGCAAGCAAAGTTTTTAAACTTTGCTTGCGCGATGCAGGATTTGTGTCACGTCATGTCAATAGTTCGTAAGTGGCGGCATTGGTGCCGCTACAGATGAATGGTAAAAATCTCCAAATCTCAACGGCTGAATGGATATCCATATGCAATTATATTTATTTTCTAAAACATCAGATTAACGGACCGCATTAGAATCGCAATGCTGCAGGAGCTCGTGGCTAAATAATAACAGCCGCACAGGTCGATCATCAAGGTTAAGCAACGCTTGATGAGGTCGGTCCATGGATGGGTGACCATTTCAACATACCGAGTTTCCTCCGTGCCTCGGAAAGCGCGTTAAGCCGTTGGTCCCGGCTGTCATTTGAAGATCTTTGACAGTCGTTACGGGTAGTCAGAAGCTTGAGATCTGACACCAGTCTTGCCAAGAGGTACCGTGTTACCCAGTTACTGGGTTGTGTTAACGTCAGATAGACAGTCGCTCCATGTAAAAAACTGGTACTTAGCTGATTCCGGTAAGACTGGAGGCCGACGCCAATATAGTTGGGAAAAAAGGCTAGGCAGATGATGATTAGAATCACAATGCTCCGCACAAAAAGCCGACAAGTTAAAATGGGACTGGGCACGTCTGCCGCATGTCGAATTCATAGGAAAAATCAATCACAATGTGGATCCTGGATATTTGCCGGCGACATCGCGGCAGACCCAGGTGAAGATGGTGCTTATCGACAGGATTGTTCCATAATTGCCCTTAACCATTAGGATATGGAGGCGTTTGTCCTGCAGTGCGACAAAACAGGCTGAAAATAAGATAATAAATCAATAAATGTAAAAGATCTTTCGGGAACGTATAGTTGGTTACTTTAGCTATGTCGGCGTTATGGGAATCGCGAAATGAGTACTCGGTTTACTTCGTGTTGGAGTTAGTTTATTTACAGATAAATTACAAAGAGTAAGAATGCCGACCGACCGCTCCTCTAGACCCTATGAGACTGAATGACTACTTTTACACAATTGTTGAAAACTGGGATACGCTCGGGGCGGCACGTTACAAACTAAAACACAAAGGTTTTTACAGATTCAATGGGTTGCACAATAAATATAAAAAGTTAACATTTACAAAAAGAACCGTCGGCATCACAACAGAAACCTTAGCTAAATTCTTAAAACTAAGACAATGAACTTATTGTTCCAAAGGAGGGTCCCTTGCACATTACAATAAACTATTGTTATCCTGAAGACAACACTCAATAACATCTGTGTGCAGGCCGTGAGAATCCTTAAACTAGCGGTAATTAACAGTTAACTTAATATACTATTTATATGCTAAGTTCCCTAAAGTAATACATATTATATTATAAACAATTAATGAAGACGCTACAGATGAGTGAACAATACAGTTTAAACATGATAATGTAGCTACATGTTTTGCCACTTAGGTAGTTACTAAAAAATATTCGGATTTGCATGATTTTGGACTACAAATTATAGACTTTCACGCGGGTGAAACTACTACCAATTGCTTATAATTATGTCCCCAAGGACTGTAAAGGACTGTTTGTGTGTATTTTTTGACGTTCAAAAGTTCCGCTTTTGTTTGAAATAACCAGAGACATTGTAATACCTAGACGGAACATGTTTAAGACGCAATTTCAATATCGGTATTCACTTTCGCACTAACAGATAACTTCATAAGCAAAAAGAGATAGATATACTTTTGTCTATGCCATCTTTTGTGCCAGTGTGGCCGAGTATGCTATAGATACTTATCTATAGACTATATCAGTACTAGATCTGTGCCACTGTCATATCGATATTATTGAGTTTAGTTTTGGAGCGATCTACAAATTTGGTCAAATGTCTGTAAGAATCGTCCCTGACTGCGGCTAATTTTACGTTTTTTTTGTAAGGAATCTTTATAATTATTTAAAGAGTGAATGTGTACTCGTACAAAGAGTGAACTTATCAGTCATTGTAAGAGTACAATTCCATTCTTTCGTAATTTTTCTGCGCATTATACGAGTTGTATAATAATGTTTCATCATGAGATCAAATTGACAGTTTTTGGTACACTCGTACGACTGTACAGACATGTACTGATCGATATACTGATGAAGACTGAAAAGAAAGTTTACAGACAAGTATGTATATAAAAGTAAAAAAATAATAATAACAATATTGTTTAAATATAATAATTTAATTTAAAACAATAACATGTAAAAAATAACATGATTCATCAACCTGTGTCCATAAATGGATCAAGGGATAGCGATAGCATGATTCATTAAAATGCAGTGAACACAAGCGAGAATATAGTGAAGGTGTCCAGTTAGCTCGTTTCATATTCTTGATCCACTTATTTCTTAAATAAGTACTCTTAGGAAACCTGTGCACAATCGATATTAGATTAATAATCACAAATAGCAAATAAACTTTATGAAATAAATTAAAGTAAGTAAAATAAAAATACAGTATCGATAAATCTTTCTCGTGACTTTTGTCACATCTCTAACATCAGAACGTAAGTACGTAAATGTACTGTCATAGCTCTATCAGCGAACGTATAAAAGTTAATTATTTCACTAAATAGAATGGTTTAAATGATACTATATGTCCTCGACGTATTTAGAACTTAGATACCTTTATTCCGGACAGCCTATGAAATGTATTCCCTGCACAATAATTTCAGTATGCTAGTCGATAACTCACCTGTGGAAAGATATCCTTTGATTATGTTCTGTTAATACACTCATTCTACTCTTACAATCGATAGCCACACACGACATGGTTCATGCAGATAATTAAACAACAAAATTCTTCCTGATATAAACGATACGAAGGCTTGAAAACAGCGAAAAACTTTAATTAGAGCTGCTAACCGATGGGTTACAACAGTGACTAAAAAGTGGTCTCTTTGACGTTTAGGATGGTAGCGTTTGTCTATGTTTGTCTCTTTCTTTTTCATAGAGTTTCTCTATAAGTAAGAACGAAAGAATTGACAGTTTCTTTATCGTCGTAAATACGTTCCGTCTAGGTATTACAATGTCTCTGGAAATAACGAATTTTGACTTTGACTTTATTAACTGAAACCACACGATTTTCCCCAACTGATCTGATCTGTTTCTTTATTTATTTTCTTTTGATCTATCCGATATTGGATTAATCAAATACATTATATTGCGCAAATATAAAAGTATCTGAACTTTCTAGATATCCGGAGGGAACAAATGGCAACTAATGTGATCAATTTCATGGAAAACACGTGTCAGCCAAAATATAGTTAAAAATCTCACATAAAAGGGCGACTGCCAACACTATATAGAAAATCCATTACCATTTCATCGTATCTGACCAAAAATGGGCTTTTCCACGTACGATAACCAATCACATGAGCTTTCACGGGAAAATAATAATTCGTTGTATAATGAAATTATACGCCGTCAAAGCGTCCGTCCGGTCCGGACAGCCGCCCGTAATCGAGTTACGGACCGCTTGCGACCCGGTCTGTAATCCGTTAAGGTTGTGTATAATATAATTGTGTTATTATTGTGTATAATTTTTATGATTTTATGTTATTTGTTTTGTGTTCTTGTGAACTTGTGTCTGGATTTATTTATCTATCTTATTTTTTTATTCAAGAATTAACACTGATATTATTGTTTCGTTTACGCCTTAAAAACTTGTTTTATGTCTTTAAATTTGTGCCACTTAGATGTATTGTTTTTATTTCTTTTCTTTATGGCTAGGCCTAAGCTAGGGAATGATTAATGAGATAACAACTAATACAGAAGCATGGAAGAAGAAGACATGATGCGGCTGTTGAAGTTTAACAAAAACAAATCTATCCTACTTCAAAACTATACTCTTTCTCTGTCTTACCATAAATATTGTATTTAATGACCCAAGCCCCGTATTACCCACTTGACTGAAATCTGTGTAAGGTTGGGTATTAGAGGAGAATCAAACGCTCTGACTGCTAGTTGATAACTGACTCATTTATTAGTAATAATTGGTACTTAAGTACACGAGTAACATACATAGGCATATGCAACTTAGAACATAGCTTATAAACTACATCTGTATCCCGTCAGCCTTACTAGGGACCACACGTCCCACGTAATATTACTGAAAAACACGTTCCGGTATATCAAGTTAAGAGTACTTATACTGTTGTTATTCAGACCCCGAACCGGTCTTTCTTTGGTATCCACCCTTTAACCCTAACAGCGGCGACCTCAATCAGTCGCCGCTGTTAGGGTTTTTAGAATTAAGAGTATGATGATGATTCATGAATAATCACTGTTATAAAGTTTAAAGATAATGTGATTGAGACATGAGTTTTTGTCAAGAACCCAACAGGGCTTCATCATCTTCATCATTTCCGCCAAAAGACATTCACTGTCGCCACTAAGATCCTGTGCGTCTCGTATCCAGTGGATTCCCGCAGACAATCAAGTCATCAGTCCTCCTAGGGGGAGACCTATTATATTATAGGGCTTTACTGTTCCAAGATACATTATGGTACAAGTTTGTAATGTTGGTGATTACCGCTGAGGCGCCATTGAGACCCAAGCCGTTAGGTGAGGGTCTTAAGAGAGCCGAGGACGGTAATCATCAATACACACGTGTATCATACGTCGTTTTTCAACACACTTGTGAAGAAAATAATACAAAAAAATCATTTAAAAAATTAAAACGAGTTTTTTTTTCGCATTGACGGGAAATATTAATCAGTTTTCCTATGCGCGCGCATTTAACAATGGCGATCGGTCATAGACAAAAATCATGAGGTTTCTTTTTTTTGGCTTTTCGTGGATAGTATTTTAGCCACGTACAAAATAGGGAATTACATTTTTTCTTTATTACAGAGAAAACAAAAGTTATAATTGAGTGAAAGTTTTATTTATTAAGCACGTACAAGTTGAAATTATCTATTTAAAAACTGGCCAAGTGCGAGTCGGACTCGCGCACGAAGGGTTCCGCACCATTATCGCAAAAAACGGCAAAAAAATAACGTTTGTTGTATGGGAGCCCTCCTTAAACATTAATATTATTCTGTTTTTAGTATTTGTTGTTGTAGCGGCAATAGAAATACATCATCTGTGAAAATTTCAACTGTCTAGCTATCACGGTTCATGAGATACAGCCTGGTGACAGACGGACAGACAGACAGACGGATCGCGGAGTCTTAGTAATAGGGTCCCGTATTTACCCTTTGGGTACGGAACCCTAAAATTGAAGTTGTATGAAATGAGCAAGCAATAGGTACATTAATTTATTTGTACTAATGAGCACGATCTTTTTGTATCGAATTTTTTTAAAGAACAAAGCAGCTCAACCAATAAAAAAAAACTATAACTCACTTGTGAATTATAGCAATGAAAAAGACACAGTTTGATAACAGCTATCATTATGTGCCTAATTGCGGTGAAATTAGAGACACTTTATGAGCAAGTGTTGTCACGTATATAGGACGTGTACAAAAGAATAAAACTAGGTTTAGAATTAACAAATATGTGGGTATATTAAAAAAATTAAGGTTCTGCCTAGGTCTTGCGCACTTGTCTAGCCTTCCACACTTCCCTGGCGAGCTCCCGTCCTCCAGGCGTAGTCCCCGTAGCTCGGCCACTCCACGCAGGTGATGTAGGCGACAGATCCAGTATACGGTGTCGGTCAGTAAAACCGTGACGTAATTCCCAAGTTTGGGAATCTCAGTCACTTATATTAATTAAAACTTTAATTTAATAGTATGGAGAAGCAATCCAGTTTTAGATAGATATAAAATATTGAAATGTAATTTATTCCGTTTTTTACAATGACGGTATCAAGATTTAAAAATTAGTCAGAGCGACAGCGTCCGTGCCTCAAGAGGTTTGGCTGCGGACTGTGCGTGGTGTCGTCTCGCTCGCGCTCGCGCCGGCGCACCTCCCGGCCGGTGGCGGGCGCGACGAGGAACCTGTTACTCCGTATATATAAAATAATGCGGTTGTCCGCATCACTTGTTTGTTACACTACTACAACCTCGGTACAATTTTAGTTTTATAGTTATGTATGTATAGTTAAGTATCTAATAGTTGTAAATAGTTGATTTGTTATTTTTAGTAGTTTTATTTATATTATTTACTTAGTAAGTTATATTTTCAAATTGTTTATTTTTTAAGTTAAGTTGTTTTTTTTTTATTTAATATTTATAGTTGTAGTAGTAATGTACAGTGTTATGTACACTATGTTACATTACCCCTCTCCCCAGAAAAAGGATTTCAACTTATTGAAATCCGCAAAGAGATATTTTGATAGGAACGAAAGTTTAGCTTACGACGGGTATATCCTAAGCTTGAGATCCTTGATATGCCAGACGCCAAGATCGCGACTATTCATGTCTTCCAAGACGTAAACTAATGGTGATCGTTTGACCTTTACGCGGCATTTTTGAAATTTAGGAGCCAACTTTTTACTAAAATGAGCATCTTTATCGCTCTGGAAGTAGCAACGCTTCCAAACGATATCGCCCACATTAAACTCTGCATGTTTTCGGCGCAAGTTGTAATGCTGTGTATTCTTTACATAAGCTTCCCACAAAGCAACCTGCACTTTGTCGAATATTGGCGATAATTGGCCCAGGTTTGCAGCATAAGCATCACGTGGTAGAAATATTAGGTCTGTTGGATCTGGATATTCGAGGTAATGAGAACCACAAACGACTAACTCTCTTCCGTGTACCAAGAAGGATGGAGTATACCCAGTGCTTTCATTAACTGAATTATTAATTGCGAATTGGATTTGTGGAAGGTTTAAGTCCCAAGATCTATGATCCCCATCTACGAAACTTGAAACAGCAGTTATTATTGTTTTGTTGTATCTTTCTACTGTATTAATTTGTGGAGTGTACTTCGGGGTGAAATGTATGTTGGGAATTTTGTATTTTTTGAAAAGTTTATCTAAATCTCGGCTAATAAACTGACTTCCATTATCAAGAATAATAGTTTGTGGAATTCCGTGAACGAGAAGGACATCGTCCTCAAGATGTTTAACTATCAAATTCGAGGTAGCTCGACGAAGTGGGAAAAGAAGGCAATATTTGGAAAAGCAGCAAGTCACAACGAAAATAAACTGATTTTGTTTCCGGGAAGAAGGCAACGGACCAACCAAGTCAATTGATAGAACTTGGAAGGGACGAGAAACGTCTTTAGGCCTACCCATTTTTCCAGAGACACCATGGGTAGAATGTTTATGAGCTAAACATGTTTCACAATTTGAGATGAATTGAACTACGCTAGAATACATACCGGGCCAATAAAAACGAAGTGTTAAGCGCTTATATGTCTTAAACACGCCGAAATGACCGGAAATAGGTTGAGAGTGGCACTCAATTAAAATATGTTCTTGTTGTTCTTTTGGAATAACCTTCTTCCAAGCAAACTCAACCGTAAGGTCAACCTTAGTCTTCATGTACCTGTATAATACATTATTCTCCACCTTGTAGTTTGGGAAATTTATAGGATTAGCCTGACAACCCTGGTAGATATTCAGGTACCAAGAATCCTGAGTATCAGGTACTGGAGCAGTGGAAACATCAGCGTTTGAAATTGCCTCAACTGGAACACTTCTAGATAGGGCGTCTGGGACAACATTATCTTTACCACGGCGGTGTCTTATTTCAAAATTGAAAGAAGAAAGGCGAACTCCCCACCTTGCTAGCCGACCGGTTGGATTAGTGAGAGACATAAACCACTTAAGAGAAGAATGGTCCGTATAGACTAAAAAGGTTTTGTCGGTCTCAAGGTAACAGCGCCAGTATTCTAGAGCAGTAAGAACTGCAAGTGCCTCCCGTTCTGTTGTGCTGTAGTTTATCTCCGGTTTACTTAAAGAACGGCTCATGTACGCAATTGGATGTTCCACACCATCAATTGTTTGAGCCAACATCGCACCGATACCGTAATTACTAGCGTCAGTGTGCACTTCAAAAGGAAGGTTAAAGTCAGGGCAAGCAAGGACAGGTGCTTGAACTAGTTTAGTCTTTAATTCTAGGAAAGCCTTGTCAGCCTCTGGGGTCCACTGAAATGCAGGGGCGTTCTTTTTATTAGAAGTTAGTTTATTTAAAGGTCCTGCTACAGTACTGAATTGTGGGATAAAACGCCTATACCACGACGCGGTACCCAAAAAACGCTTAACCTCCTTTCTATTGACAGGAGTGGGAAAGTCTAATATGGCTTTGACCTTATCTGGGTCAGTCCTTAAGCCATGAGCATCCACTATGTAGCCAAGATACCGTAGCTGACTTCGGAAAAAGTGACACTTATCTAGATTGACAGTGAGATTAGCCGATTGTAGTTTTTGGTAAACTTTCTGAAGCAGTTCTACGTGTTCCTCTAAAGTTTTGCTTATAATAATTACATCATCTAAGTATGCAAAGACTTTGAGTTCAAATTCTGGCCCGAATAAAAGATCGACAAGTCTCTGTTGCGTAGCAGGTGCATTGGTAAGTCCAAAAGCTGTGACCTTAAACATAAAAGTTCCTCGACCAGGAACATAAAAGGCAGTCTTCTCTCTGTCCTTTTCGTCGATTAATATCTGCCAAAATGCTTTGGACAAATCTATGCTGGAAAGATAACGCGCATCCTTCAGATTATCTAAAATTTCAGACACATATGGCAGCTTATATGCGTCTTTCTTTGTTACTGCGTTCAATTTACGGCTGTCTAAGCAGAAGCGAGGCTTTCCATCCTTCTTGCCCACGACTAGTACTGGAGAAGACCATGGACTCTCACATGGTTCAATAACATCTAGCGCCATCATCTCATCAACCTGTTCAGCAACAATACGTTGCTTTTCTGGTGACATGCGGTAATATCGCTGTCGGATAGGTTCAGCATTACCAGTATCTATACGATGTTTAATGACATTAGTACGACCTAAACCTCTCTCTGTGTACGAAATGTCTTTGAAAAGATCTACCACGCTGTCAGCTAACAGTTTTTGAGAAGGGTTCAATACGTCATAGCCACATAGGTGCTGAGAAGTTGGTGTAGAAATTTCCAAGAGCCCGGGGTCGGCTAAGAATAAGTTTTCTTCCTCTGATAAATACTTAGGGCACAGGTTAAAAATGTTCCAAAAATCGATTCCTAGGATTAAAACGGTTTCGATCGCTGGTATAACATGCGCCTTGATAATAGAAAACCTGTTTTCGAAGGTCAAGGGTAGAAGAATATAACCAAGGGATGTTATCCTCTGACCTCCTGCTGCAGTAACAGTTATCCTCTCATCGTTGCATAAAATCAAACCTAGATTTATCAACAGTTCATGAGAATTCTTACCTAGGATAGTGACGGCGGAACCAGAATCCAACAAACCATATAAAAATAAATCTTTATTGATTGCCACTTTTGCATAAGGCCTTGGGTCGTTACTCGGTTTGACATTGAAAATTGTAGAAATATCTTTCCTAGAAAAGAAGTTTTTAACAAACATGAGCCAATCATTCCAGTCCGAGCTATCTGTATGAGTAACCGCATGCGTCCTACAATTCTCAGTTTTTAGTTTTTTGGTTTGCAGTTTGGACACTCCGGTGTACGAACTTCCTTCATGCCACACTTAAAACAAAAAACTTTGCGCTCAGCCGTGCAGTCTCTCATAGAATGCGTGTTAACGCGGCAACGGTGACAGTAAGGAACTTTGGATATAGCCGATGTTTCGGCCTCAGAAGCCTGAATTTCGGAGACCTTGTGCGACCCCTGCTGGTGAGCACCTTCATACTTACGAGCGTAAAAATTACCTTGGCTACTAGTCGTCGACTTACGCTTTGAAGTCTGGTAGCCAAATTCTGGAGCTAAAGTATTTACTGAAACTGAAGGTGGTTCCTTGAAGAATTCTGTACGAACCTTAATACGTTCGTAGTTTTTACAAATTAATTTTAAATCTTCAAGTGATTTAATATTAGGGCTAGCAGCTATAATATTAGAGTAGGAAGGACGAATATTATGTAATATAATTTCAAGTTTTTCGTCTTCCTTTAAGGGTTGACTTAGCCTAGAAAACATGCCTTGCATTATAGATAAATAAATCGTAATGTTCTCTTCCTCGCCCTGTGTACGCTGACGAATTTCTGAGGCCATGCGATAGTCGTAGTCGGGAACATCAAAATCATCCTTCAACGCAGTCAGTACTTCGTTCCAACTACCGACACTGCCCCTGATGTTACGGTACCAGTGAAGTGCGTCACCAGTGAAAATATCAGTGGCAGAACTTAGTATTTTATTTTCGTTTATATTTTTGGACATACGGAATTCTTCAACCTTTTGTATAAACGATCTGACACAAGATTTGCCGTCATACTTTAATTTATTCAGTTCTCCTACTAGCCCGCGATCACATGAAACGGCGATATTCATCCCGTTAGCCGGGATTAGATTTATTAGGCAATTCCTCCTCCGAAGTAACTGAAGACGCGGCCTGTTCCTGGTCCTTGACCTTTGACTTATCAAGGCTCAAAAGTATTTCATAATACCCTTCGTAACTTTTCTTTAATTTATTTAATTTGGCTAAATCATCTACCGCCTGCGGTGTTTCAATACGTTGAAGCCTATAGTATAAATGGTGTAACATTGATTTAGTCCTGTTAAAAAGAGGTTCATCAAAATAAAGTTTTAAGGCATCAAGATTAGTCTTGACTTTCTCTAGCGTCTCTTGAGAGCCTTTGCTATCCTCTAAAAACTGATAAACCGAATCTACTATGTCATCGGACGAATATAATTGTGTTAATTTAGTGACTTGACGTCTTAATCCAGCAACGCTGTCAGAAGGAAGTTCTCCCCGGATAGCCACTTCATACATCAGCTCAGACTTTTGGAGCAGCAGATATTTAATTGGATTTGCCATATTGAAATATTTAAAATTATATGTAGGTAGTGATAATAAACTGGGCAGGCTATGCACAATTATTTACACACAAAAGCCAAGCAAAATCCGCTCTGTTACAATTTATTGAAAGATCAAAAACACGAAAGAGCTAAACATAAAATAATGAACAGGTGAAGTCAGGTGAAACACACTAAGTTACTCTGATTCAAAGAACTTTAAAATTTTATAACTACAATGAATGATGATAGAAGTTACGGTTATTAAACTATAAAAGTTTATGTAATTACATTTAAATACCAAAGTTACTTAAGGTTTGAAAAATTTAGGAGAAACAGACCAACACTACCAGGAAAACCACCACCGCATAGAACCACTAAAATGACCAAAGCAAGTACGAAAGACCTTAAACCACGTTTTTGGGCGCCATTGTCACGTATATAGGACGTGTACAAAAGAATAAAACTAGGTTTAGAATTAACAAATATGTGGGTATATTAAAAAAATTAAGGTTCTGCCTAGGTCTTGCGCACTTGTCTAGCCTTCCACACTTCCCTGGCGAGCTCCCGTCCTCCAGGCGTAGTCCCCGTAGCTCGGCCACTCCACGCAGGTGATGTAGGCGACAGATCCAGTATACGGTGTCGGTCAGTAAAACCGTGACGTAATTCCCAAGTTTGGGAATCTCAGTCACTTATATTAATTAAAACTTTAATTTAATAGTATGGAGAAGCAATCCAGTTTTAGATAGATATAAAATATTGAAATGTAATTTATTCCGTTTTTTACAATGACGGTATCAAGATTTAAAAATTAGTCAGAGCGACAGCGTCCGTGCCTCAAGAGGTTTGGCTGCGGACTGTGCGTGGTGTCGTCTCGCTCGCGCTCGCGCCGGCGCACCTCCCGGCCGGTGGCGGGCGCGACGAGGAACCTGTTACTCCGTATATATAAAATAATGCGGTTGTCCGCATCACTTGTTTGTTACACTACTACAACCTCGGTACAATTTTAGTTTTATAGTTATGTATGTATAGTTAAGTATCTAATAGTTGTAAATAGTTGATTTGTTATTTTTAGTAGTTTTATTTATATTATTTACTTAGTAAGTTATATTTTCAAATTGTTTATTTTTTAAGTTAAGTTGTTTTTTTTTTATTTAATATTTATAGTTGTAGTAGTAATGTATAGTGTTATGTACACTATGTTACAGTGTGTTGAAAAAACTTTTATTTTCTTAGCTACATTCTTACATTACCTGCATACCACCATACACACTACATAGGTCTATGTTGTAATTTCCGTCCACTCACGTATGCAAGCAATGAAGTGAAAAAACTCCTTGAGATATGATATCACGTACATAATACATGAGTTATATCTGCTAATATAAGGTACCTACATAATGCTATGAGTACGTTTCGCTGTTCTCGCGAACTTTAATTTTAATGCGTCGTAAACCGTCTCCGTGTGCGGTCATCTTTACGAGTGGCTAGCTAGAGCTGTGTCGAGCTCTTTAGAATTTATCGATATTTAAAATTGCTTACCTTGGATATCCTTATCCCTCTCACAGAGAGGAGGTCTATGTCTCAGCAGTGGGAACTTTAAAAGGCTGATGATGATGAAGGATATCTTTAATAATATTGGATTGGATGACTAACAAACATAAGAAATTGTCAATTTTACCTGACACTGGTCGACACAGATTTAAAATCCTTTCTTATCCTACTATTCTGATACAGAAAAGTCGCTAACATGTTGGGATGGTCGTTGTCCGGATACCTTATTTTGAAAATATGTAAAGATTAACTATTATACCAATCTAATTGTAAACATAAGCTATGTTACCTTTGTTGTCCTGTAAATACGCTCAACATAACTTAAATTGTTTAGATATGTAAGTTTCTCAGGTATGTGAATGCCATTGTGATTATTTTGAGAAATAAAGATTCTTAACCGTAATTAAACTCTGGCACACAGGTAGAGCATGACCTACATACACACACATATTACATACACGTAAGTAAGTGGGTACATTACTATTACTATCATCACTACATATTATAAAATAAAGTCCCCCGCCGAGTCTGTAAGCGATAAACTCAAAAACTAATGAACTGACGGATTTCACCAATAGAAAGAGTGAGAAACTAGGAAGGATTTTGTGCATAATTTGTCACGGGTCAAGCCGGAGAAGGTCGCTTGTAAATAATACTCTGTGACGTTGCAAAATCATGTTTTAAAGTGAATGCGCACCTAGCCGCTGCATTAGTCATAGCCTTTCATAAATCTTTATATGAAATCGTTGGCAGCCTCGCGCACCTATCCACGCCGCACGACCCGCATTTCAGCAAAATGCTGTAGGTATACGGATTCCACCAGCGCGTGCGGATGACGTCGCGGCTTGCGGCGAGTGCGATGCGGACAGCGCGGAGATGTCATCCGTATCCGTATGTAAAATATTGTTCAAGATGTACAGAAGTGGATAAGATGCGTGCGGCGCGTTCGGCGCGGATTGCGTGATGCTTTGAGAAAATGTGATTTGTTCTTTTGATCCTGTGACTGTTGGGGGAAGAGAGGGTTCTGCCCGACACTGTTTATATCCTGGCGCGAGGATGGAGATTTAACAGTTGAAGGTGAACCTGTCTGGCTGTTTAGCTAGCCTATTCTAATACGACCGTGTAAAGACGGGACGCTCTGATGCCGTCCCGTGGTCTAGCGCAATCGAAGTCGATCCCGAGTTCTGGGAGATTGGAAACAGACCCGGGTTTTGGCGGTTCGTAGGTTAAACCCGTTGAGTGCTGGCAGTATAGCCATCTTTTCTATCGGACGGCTCCTCCATTTCGAATCCTTGTGTGCGAGGAAGCGTCGCCAGTTCCAGGTAACGATGGTGTTGCCGTTTTCATTTGCAGAGTGTACCCTTAGGCCGCTTGTTTGAGTGAACTGCGGGGGTCTTCTCCGTAGTTTGATGCCAAGGGCCTCACGTTGGGCGCCAACTGTAAGCCCGGTTCCTCGTTTTACAGATCAACCGTGCCGAAAGTAATTTTATAGGGTATATTTCACTATTCCGGTCATAAAAAACAGTTGATAAAACACTTCACGCAGGCAGAAGCTAGTATGTAAATAATAATAGTATATTGTTTTGAACATATTCTTATTATTCGGCTCAATTAACTCTTACACCAGAGGTGGGCACACCTCACACGAAAAGAAGAAGAACATATATTATTCTTAGTCGTTTATGATAAATTTCATAGCACCCAATACTTACAGTCTTCTATAAATATAACAGACAAACAAAACACAATGGTTGCAGCAAATAATTCTGAATTGAAACCATGCATGAACAGCTTGCCTAATGAAAGTATTCCAGCATAGTTTGCATGGTCGTGCAATCTGCAAACTTCTAGATTAATGGTTCTGCACTTGTTTCCTCGCCAATATCTAAAATTCCGAATGTTTGTTAACTATTGGAACTATCTGCTATCAAACTTTTACAATCAACGCTAGCGTGTTTCTTTTCCCTTATTCCTTTTTGTCGAAAATTATTTAAATACTATCTGTCCATGCGCTTTGGCTGTGTCAATCTAATGGAGATTCACGACACTAAGCCGTGGTTTACACTACCTTTTTCTGCACATTTTTTTGTTGAATAATGCTGGGATTAAACATCAATATTTAACGCAACAATATACTGCAAAAACACGTGCTGCACAATTTAGTGTGAAACACGGCTTAGTTGAAAAGACTTCATTACCTTAATCCTTAAACAGCCAAAAGGTCAGTTGATTAATGTTAATAATAGCAGATCCACAGTTCTACACAACGAGTTCACATTTAAATCCTCTGGCTTCCACCGCTTAGGGGCCGTCTCCACGAGTGAAAGAATCGCGGCGATATTATCGATTGCCACGTAAGCCAAGTGTGAAGAGTGGGCAATTGTATCGCGTATCTGCAGGCTTTTTTTTTTTTTTTTTTGGGTGGGAAGTCATCCAATGACTTCTCCCGCCCTGGGTGAAGCGGGAGGGCGTGTCAGACTTTTACTGACTAAAACCCACCCGTGTTCCTTCAGTTGCTTGTGCCAGGGCCACGGTAACTCTGTTTCAAATTTATCCGCGACCCAGACAGGCATCGGCCCTAGCGGACCCCTTCAACATTTGCTGACATCTCTTTGAGGCGCGCGTGGAACACTACACGCCGTCGACTCGGGCCTGGTCCTTATCGGACGACGAGCTACCCATTACTCGCCGTCCGCAAGCCCGCGCCTACGGTGGCCGAGAATCGGCTTGCGACTCCCGACGCCCGGGGCGTCTCCTGCAGTGGCTAGGGGCGTGAGGGCGTCTCCGTCGTGTCTCCCTCACGCGTTCCGCCTCCTCCTTCGCGAGCATTACTGCTTCGCTGAAGGAGGTGACAGCTTCCCATGCCCTCTCGCTCCGTACCATGGCGTGAACCAGGGCCGGACGCGAGAGGTCGCCACCGCTGATCGCCTCTACGAGGACACGGCGGTGCTCCGCCCAAGCGGGGCAGACCTCCACCGTATGTTCCACCGTGTCCTCCGGGCGATCCACACAATGGTGACACCCGGGCGTTTCCTCCCGCCTAATTCGGAACAGGAACCTCCCGAAGCAGCCGTGTCCGGTGAGGACCTGCGTCAGGCGGAAGGTGAGGACGCCGTGGCGCCTCTCGAGCCACTCCTCAAAGAGGGGCCTTATCGCCGCAATTGTGGCGTGCCCAATCTGCAGGCTTAAGTTTATGCTTTTGAAAGGTGTAGAGGCTTTTGAATCATGATTCATGAGGATTAGTTTCGAGTCGTGCGAATTACTTTGCTTTATCTTGAGGACTTTTATTTCACTAGTTTAGCTACATAAAAAAATTGTTTTAACTAACCGTTGTACCAAAAAGACTAAACTCACTTTTTGGGATTCAACTCCTTTTTAGTGTTCCGAAGTCAACAAGGAACCCTTATAGTTTCGCTCTGTCCGTCTGTCCGTCCGCAGCTTAGCTCAGAGAATCTAAGTACTAGAAAGCTATTATTTGGCATGGATCTATATATTAATAATTCCGACTAAGTGGTACAATAAAATCACGAAAAAATTTTTTGTTTGTGATTCCTCCTATAGACGTAATCTGGGGATGTTTTTTTCATGGCTATGTGAAAAAACGAAATTAAAAGGAAAACTATCACAGATAAGTAGGCTTTACAATTTTCGAATAGTCAAAACATAACGGGAAACGGGTTTTGTTAAATCTATAAATATGTAAATATTTTGTCCCTTTCTCAGGGTCTTTTGGCAAAGGCCTCTCCCATGTCTTTTCATTGACCTTGATCCCATGTGACCCACAATCCACTTTTTTTGACCTACACTGACAGTGTCTTGCTCTTATTAATGATGTTTCTATTACACTAATCGATAATAAGATTACTCCATTTGCAGCTTAGCTTCATCATCATCATCTTCTTGCCCTTGATCCATGTTACTTGGATTCGGCACAACTCGTTTTCTTCTTCCATACCGTCTCTCAACCGTCACGATATCACTTAATGCGTTTTCCTTCATATCACTGTTCAAAAAATCCATCCATCTATTCTTTGGCCTTCCTCTCCTTCTCTATCCATCCACATCAGAATCTTTATGCAGCTGAGCTACTTAAAGGCCTAAAATAAAACTATAACATAACATAATTCCCCCATTATATCACAATACTAGTATTTATTATCTGTAAGTCTTCCATGTACTAAAATAAATAAATAAATAATCTCAGTGAATCACTGTAATCACCTCGCACGAAGGTAGTGCAGTTGGCAACACTGCCAAGTTCTAATACATGAATAAATTTGTTCCTCGCACGCCTCGGATCAACTTTTGTTGTTGATTGTGGCGACACTGTTTGTCAATGTTCGAATTTCAAAGACAGATGGATGTTTGGCGTGACTAAGCGTGATTGAAGAGAGAAAATGGGCACCTATATCTAACTGCTTAATTTGTTATTTCCCTATTGGTTTATTGTAACTATCAAGGTTAAAGCCTGGCACAATATTTATTGCTACGCTCCGTGCTTGTTTGTTAAGTAGATAATAACTTCGAATGCAGTGAATCATGTAAGGTACAATGTTAAACCTTCAACTAGGTTTGTTTACCCCTTAATAGTTAAGAAGCAAAATTTTAACCAAATTCTAGAGACTACAGTATTATTTTTTAACTGACTTACCAAAAATGAGTAGGTTCTATCTTCGACTTAATGATTTTTTTTGTTCACCGATATCTCCGTCAATTGCGAACCGATTTTGAAAATTATTTTTTTGTTTGAAAGGGTATGTCCCGAAATTGGTCCCATTTTTTGGTTGTTTTCCACACATTTCGCTTGTAGACACATAGCTACCTATGTGGGTCGGTACACAATGTTCGCTATAAAATATGAACGTCTCTCAGAAATCTCATCAAACTAAAGTGTTCATCTCATGTTGTTTAGTCAGGAAAGCGATTTCTGAAATGACATGTTGTTACTCATGTCTTGTACGGTTTAGAACTAGATCGGTACAAATATTGTGGGATTCAACAACAGATCAAATTATAATGCTTTTGGATTTTCTTATGGTTGCCACAGATAGGTGCGTCATGACAATACGATAACGATAGTACTAAATTTCTACATTAACAACAATTTCTATGAATAAGCGTCGTCGCATTGTGATTTTCGGGTGACTTAAACAATATTGTTTTAAAATTGAAATTTAACTTTTTTTAGGTTAATAATACCTTTGCAATTAAGTTGAAACTTCGCTGAATAAATTTGCATTTCTAAATCAATGTGGACATAATATAATAGTAATCGATACTAGATTTGCGTGTACCAATATAAGGGGTTCCACCGAAACGCAGGAGTAAACAAAGACTGAAGGACAGATCAGAGTCAATGTATCAATGCATCGATTTGTAAGTCGATTCATCGACCTTCTAAGAACATGGGAAGGTTTCTACCCTTGTTTTGTACCCAAGGATCACCAAAACAAATGGTTTCGTAATAATTAAGTAGTTGTTGTTTACACAAATCCACAAATACGTAATAAGTCTTGAATTAAATTACTTCTAACAACAAAACCGTGCATTCAAAATTGCGTGTTTTTTAATAATTTAACCTACTGTCTTACATGTTGTCGCATAATTTAGAAATGTTTAAAAACACTCTGGTCTGCTACGGAGAAACTTCAGAAGGAAAACCCAATATCTAGCTCTTTGTACGTCCCGGGAGTTAAACCCAAAACCTCAATTTCAGCAATAGCACTGGCAAGCACTAGACTAACAATGGCAAGAAAAATTGTAGCACAATATTCATTGTGAGTTTTATCCCCAGTTCGCAAGCAGTTAGTGCAGCAACTGTGCAGTTAATGGAGCAGCACGAATGGCGTGTTCACACCGTGTTAACGTGGGGCAAGCAGGGCTTGTGCCATCTAATGCTGCAAGTTTAGCTTTCCTGTGAATATATCATGCACTCGGCTAGTTTCGGTTAGTAAATAGTTTAAGTTCATTTGCATGCAAAGCGTACCCGTTATTGCCCGAAGAGAGTTTCTAAATCAATTCAAAGTTAAATTACAAGGTATCCAAGTATTTGTCTTTATTTTTGAGATCTTCGATTGACTCTTCCCTATTTTCCTCCCAAAGTATTTGCCATTTTACGTCGCAATGCTACCAGACTCTTGCTTTAGACATGTCTCTTGCTTGTTGTTGCTGTGATGTCACTACGTGACTACATATTGTATTCTCTTTCTCTTTTTTTGTAAATTGATTTAAAGTTTGAGTCGTAAAAGTGTGAAAGAATTAGTAAGGCAGTTTCTGCGTAACCGAGTGCTAGCTGTCCAGGGTGCGCCGAGCGTTTAAAATTGCAATATGATACTTTTAGCCCCTTAAAGGCTTCTTTCATGCATCCCTTTACCATTTTAAAAGATTTTGGAAAATATTAATACCAAATAATAAATCTTCTTACACACCAACTTTAATAAACCCTTATCAATGTTACGAAACTAGCTTGAAGTTCAACAAATCATTTAATCATTCGTAAGTTCTTTTTTGTTCAGCTAATCAAATCTACAAATTTTTCTGCCTTTCAGAGGACATATTTTTCACCGAGCGTCCTGTCTGCCCTCCACAAATCGTCTGCGTAATGGTGTCTTTATAGTCGCTATAAGTCAGGCACACCTCTCGATCTGTTTATTTTTTGGCCATTATTGTAATGGGGAGCAGAACTGAGCTATGGGTATTATTTAGAGCTAAAAAGCGGCCATCTGTCCCAAATGCTGACTGAATTATGTTGCAATACAATAATTCAGTCTTGATCTACTTTTACAAGCGGGGTGTCTTCGATTTCGAAGTCTCACTGATTTTAAAAACTTCGTCATACATAATTAAAAATATAGGTACGCACTACAAGCTGTATGCCTGATTGAAATTTTCGTTGCAAAATAACTATCCACATATAAATCATCCCCTATAAAGTAGGCTTTATGATTTTAATTGAGTGAATCCGTCAGATTGAGTCAGTCAGAGAGAGAAATTGTGAAATATAAAATAGGGTTTGTTTACGATATAGCATGCTCATTGCTCAATCGAGGCTCTGTGTATTGTACCGGAATCATCCAACCAAAGGTCCAAACCATGTGTAGGACTTATTCTTTAATATACTGTGTCGAGCTGTTGAGCTCTTCCATAAACTGAAGCTGGCCTCTTGGGCTCTACTGAGAAACTATCCAGACTTCGGCTGAAACAAGCAATAACGAGCTTTGATATAGTTTCATAAGAACCAGATTTGAATAACGGTGTTAACATAGCCTAAACTGATCACAAAGTTAAGTTTTCTCGTGTATTAGACTTTATATCAAGGACTATAAGGTTTGTTTCAGTGTAGACAGAGGTTAAAAGTGGTTGGTCCAGACGTGAGCTCAGGGCCGCAGGGGCATCTACCTACACATGTTTAGAAAGTTTATAATTGCACTACGATTAGGACATAGATAGGATTTGTAAATTAATCTTGGTTTTAATATCCATTTGTGTGAAGTGCAGTTTAGAAAGTTTCAACCGTTTTTGTTTAGTTATAACTGCTACGAACCTTGTATCTCGTGAATTTAGTTTTGTATTGTTATTTTCTTGTACGAGTATTAAGATAAAATAAATAATTAAGTAAACAAAGGTTTAGCTATAACTTTTTAATTTTACTTAATTAAATTCTATTATCTAAAATTCCAGTCTAACTGGATTCCAGCTGAAGCTGAAATGCTGATTACCAGAACTTTACGTGGATCGACTGCCCATTAAACCTCTACCCCAGTAACTGGGTAACAAGATACCCCTTGATATGACTGGTGTCAGAATATCTGGCTTTCGACTTTTGTATCGACTGTCAAAGATCGGCCGGCGTGCTTTCCGAGGCACGGAGGTGTCTCGGTATGTGAATGGTCACCCATCCACGGATAGATCTCGGCAAGCGTTGCGTTACCTTGAAGATCAACCCGTGCAGCTGCTATTGCTGAGCCATGAATTCTTGTAAATTCAATCATGCAGACCATTAATTACAAACTACGTTCTTAGTTCAGATTGAAGAATCAAGGGATCTAAAAAAACATGTTAGTTTCACTTATCATTAAACTTCCCGAAAACAACAGGAAGTCCAGATTAAGGTCACAAGTGACATAAAAAAAAGCTCCCAAATTCACAACAAACTTACCAACACGATTAGGTTCGTAAATGCGTAGATGGAACCGTGCTCTACTTCACGCCGACACTATATGGATAGGTACAGAAGGTCGGCTCCATACAACGAGGGAGAATATGCACACATATATAATTATACTTGTAGATGTGTGAGTGCGGCGTGCGGGCGATCTCAAACATATTATATTACTATAAACATATACAGATTTACAGATCTTTAGAGAAATTTAATACCAACATAAATTGCTGGTATATTCAATTCACAATCAATTTTTTTATCCTCGCACTAGAACGCCTTGCAGCAATTACACTAATGGAGCTCAAACTCATAATATAAGTTAAGTTCAGATTTCCTCACGATGTTTTCTATCACCGTTGTAAGCGATGACCAAGATAAACTTAGAAAGTACATATGATTTGAAAAAGTCACATTGGTGCTTGCCTGAATTTGAACCCACGATCTCAAGCACGAGAGGCAAGGTCTTTAGCCACTGGGCCACCAAATCTATAAATCTATCTCTATACATATTGTAGCGTGATCGCTACAAGACGCTTTGCTTTAGCCTTTTTTTTAATTTGTCAAAGCAGGCCGGTTATAATTTTTCAAATTTTCATATTTCGTTTGTCAAGAAAACAGAAGACGATTTTTTTCTAAGACTGTCACAAAGAATTTTGATAAAAATGTTTGGCTCTGTTATCCTCTACTAAATTTATTATTGGTATTTTTTAAAGTAACTGTTTTAAAGTTTGTTTTAAATTGCCAGCGACATGTGACCTCTCTAAAGTTCTCGAGCACATTGTTCATGGTCAAATTTCCAGATTCCTTTCGTCTAATACTCTTATCTGTCCTTTCCAATCTGGATTCCGGGCAGGTCACAGTACCGTTACCGCACTTTTGAAGGTCACTGACGACATCCGCTGGGCTATGGAGAATAAATCTCTCACCTTGTTAGTCTTGCTTGACTTCAGTTGTGCGTTTAACTCTGTGGATTTTGACATTCTGCTTGGGGTCCTTCAGTCTATTAACTTCTCTTCCTCTGCACTAGCCTGGTTTGACTCTTATCTTCGGGGTCGCTCTCAGTGTGTTCGTCTTGAAGAGTTTTTCTCTGATTGGTGTGACCTCACTGCTGGTGTTCCTCAGGGTGGCGTTCTCTCTCCTCTTCTTTTCTCTATTTTCATAAACACTGTGACCAAGGTGATCACCTCCAGCTTCCATCTTTACGCAGACGATTTGCAACTTTATCGACATTTTCTGCTTGCGGACGTGGACTTAGCGATTAATGCCATGAATCATGACCTGGAGAGAATTAGTGAATGGGCTAAGTCTTATGGCTTACAGATCAACCCTTCCAAGTCCCAGGCCATGATCATAGGCAGTCGATGTTATCGCACAGCGCTTGACATTTCTTTCCTGACACCATTATCCCTTGACGGCTCGACCATTCCTTACACCGAAACGGCTAAGAATCTCGGTGTCTTAATTGACAGCAATCTTTCTTGGCGAGCACAAGTCAATGAGGTTAGTCGTAAGGTGCATTTTTCCTTTCACTCATTAAAAACCCTTCAAACTTTCCTACCCTTTAAAACTAAAATTTACTTAGCTCAAACTTTGATTCAGCCGATCATAGATTACGCTGATGCCTGCTATCTGGATGCCACCGAGGAGCTCTTAAATAAGCTTGAGCGCTTGCAAAACTTGTGCATCCGTTTTGTTTTTGGTCTGAGGAAATACGATCATGTCTCTCAGTTCCGCAAGGATCTCAAGTGGCTCCCTATCCGTCTTCGCAGGAACACTCGCATATTATGTCTCCTTTTCAACATCCTATTTAACCCTGCATACCCTGGCTACCTGCGCGATCGTTTTTCGTTTACTCGCCCTGCCGATGCTCTTTGCAGATCCCGCCTTAAACTTCATCTCAATTTCCCATCCCATAGAACTCATTTCTATTCCCACTCCTTCTCTGTCCATGCAGTACGATTGTGGAACTCACTTCCACCTAAAATCCGTGACTCTCAAAATGTTTCTCTGTTCAAAAAACAAGTCAAAGAACATTATCTCTCCACCATATTGTAATTTTGTATATTATATGTATATACTTATATTTAGTTAAGGTATATGTATAATTTATATATAATTAGTTAAGTTATTATAGTCTATTTTAAGTTTCCTTATTCCTTTCTACACACTGTGTCTTCGTCTTTCATCCAACTGTCCTGTCGCAGGTCTGCTGGAAGAAATTTCTATTGAAATAAGCAGTACCTTTGTGCTCTTCTATCTGTATTCTTTCTTTTCTCTGTAAAGTGTTTTGTGTGTACATAAATAAATAAAAAAAAAAAAAAAAAAAATGACCATAGCTATGTCAATTCTTGTACGGAAATGGCAGGCAACCATTCCTTGTCGTTAGGCCAAGGGAACGTGATATTCGGGTCCACGGGCGCGCCCGAGCTCGCGGACCGCATGTTTCTGCAATTGAGCTCTGTCAGAGACAACAACTATCGTTTCGCTACCGGGGCATGCCTCATACGAGTAGTTGTCGTTCGACAGACAGTCCTGCCAAGACTATGATGACAAGCTTGTCATAAAAATAACCATGTCGCTGACAAGAGTTTATGCATCATGAATCAAAACTGGTACGTTATGACTATTCTTACTAATTGATATTTTGAATTTCGTTTTCTTCTGGTATTTCAGACCCTTTTGGTTCCATAATTTTGATGGTAAGTTTCCTTGTCTGTAGATATCAGTTGAGCCGACTTTCGGCTCTTTACCCCGGGACAGAACGAATGACCTCAGGAGTACCTGCAGTCTTCGGGGTTCCGAACATCTTTCAACGGGTTCAGTACATATTTTATTTAAAAAAATCGTGAATGTTTGAAGAGGTTCTACGGAAGACGGTTTGGTTCATCCAATAACGAATGTCTGTTATCATATTTTTTGAAATTTTTGTTTATATTTATGTAGCTTACATTTTTAGTTACCGTAGTTAAAAACTTTTATTACCTTACTTGTGTCATGTTACGGTATCGTACTTTAATTGTATGCTTAAGCCATCATTGGACCGGTTGCAACCGTGTTTGAAGATTAGGCACGTGATTTCCGCTTTATTCTTTTATGCCTTGCCATATTTTCACTCATATGTTTATTTTACTAAATACTTAAAATAATTTATACGATATTGTCTATTGCGTCATTCCTTTTTTTAAATAATATGTTTTACTTTTTCACTATTTTCATGTTTTCGGTGTATTTTATTTTAATTCAAATTATACGTTATCGTTGCGTTAAAAAAGATTTATTTATTTTTATTTAATAACGCTACAATATATACAAATAAATAAAATTAAAGTGTCAGTTTGTAATGTCAAAATATCAGCTTTTTACAGACTTCAAAAAAAAGGAAGTAATCAATTCGACACGTATGTATGTAATATTGTTGGAACTGCACAATATTCACATATGCTTCACTATGTGGGCTTCTAATTCTAAACACGTGTGCCAAATTTCATAAGTGTATATTTGTTTGTATGTATATATTTGTCCACGCATTTCTCCGAAACTACTCATCGGATCGTGATCATATATCATATTTTTTGTGATGGATTGAGTACATCTCAAATAGTGCAATTTGCATCAAATCGGTTCAGCAGTTTTCATGATATGGACCATACAACCGAACTCCTTATTGACAAACAGCATGAATGTGTAAATTGAGTTAGTATGGGTATTTTGTCAAACCTTTAGGTACCTTTCTATAAAACTTGATAAGTTTTAGGGTTCCGAAGTAAACAAGGAACCCTTATAGTTTCGTCTGTCCGTCTGTCCGTCCGCAGCTTAGCTCAGAGACTCTAAGTACTAGAAAGCTATTATTTGGCATGGATATACATATTAAAAATTCCGACAAAGTGGTACAATAAAATCAAGAACAAAAAAGTTTTTTGGGGTTCCTCCTATAGATGTTATTTTTTTTTCTCGTCTATCCCATGGTGTGGGGTATCGTTGGATGGGCCATTCAAAAATATTATGGGTTTGTTAAAACCATTTTTCAATTCAGAGATCCGTTTGCGTCAAAATAAGCTTTAAATTACAAATTTTTGTTAGAGTCAGTCGCTCTAGGCTAAGTGAAAAAATTCACGGCAGCAATATATATAAAGAAATTAATTGTACTTGGAACAGTAAAACTTTTGTACAAATGTCATTCAAAAATTACTAAAATAACGTTGTTAGCAGTGTAATACAGATAGTATATATATGCTTACGAACAATGTAAAAATATACAAAAATAAAATCATAACATCCTTAATAATAACGATTTCTAATTTACATTACTGCAGAATCCAGTAAGTAAGCCTTCCTGGCCAAGTATGAGTTAACCGGACCGAACCGCAGGTGAGGTCCGGTTATTTACGAGGCCAGGATGGCTTTCTTACTGGTTGAGGCTTGTATAATGCTTTTCTCAAAAATGATAGAAAGTTTAACAACAAATTCGTTTAATTAATATTGAAACATTCATATGGGGGCAATTACTAATAGATATTGTGATCGATTCATCGGGGGCATTTATATTTGTTTGTTGTACGTCTTGATTAACGGACTCAAAAATGTATCTATCTCATAAAATGTCATACCAAAAAGAGAGATAGATAGATATTTGGACCCTCCCTCCTATATCCATGTTTTAATGGCTAAACTCTAATATGTGTCTGGCTGGTACTATGTTTTTTTTCTTAGCAGATCTGAAAAGGATGACCTACTGTCTAGAGATGGGTGTTTTCGGTTTTTTGCACAAACGGTTACGTAAGCGATATACAGTTTTCATATCGATATCGAAAACGGTTTTCAGATATCGATATCATTTAGTACAGTTTGCATAAGTTAAAATGTTATTTAGATGAGCGAACTAACAACGAACGCGAAATAATACTTAGACAAGAGAGGTAGCGCATAGTTATGGTTCCTATCATTTGTGAAGTTTGCTTTTTGTTCGTAGTTCGTACGTTTCCGCATTGTTACGGTTTTAAGTTTCGACTTATTCGTTCTCGCACGCTAGTAAGGTTTTTATTAGATAAAGTTTTTGTAATATCGGTTATTTAGATATAGATATCGATATGATATGATATCTAACACATATCCGATTAAGTTACGTTTTGATACATCGGACCAATCCCTACTACTGTCCAGTAAGTAAATTACATACTTACTTACTGGACAGTTGGAGATTCCAAATTTAAAATCTCGCTTCTTACTGGACAGTTGTGAATAAGTCTCCGGTAGAGTTCACTTTCTGGATACTTTTTAGAGATGTTATGACAACATTACAAACCATTTTTGAGAAAATCAAGTTTTTTATTTTATTTTTTTATTTGCATAATACAGGTTGGTAAGGTGTTACAAATAATATTTTGAATAGATAAACTGTATTATAACCTAATGGTGTGCAAATTAATACAAGTTTAGATTCACAATATAAGTAGTGTTACAATAAATTTAATTTCAAACATTGCATCATTTAAATTACAAATAACAAAGCTCGAATAACGCATTGGAGTGGGCGGAGTCGTTGGCAGTACCGGTCCGTAGTCCATACGGCGCATGTGCGCGGTGGTGTATATTTTGTGTTAGTGCAGTAGTATTTTCGACGTTTTGTAATCTAAAGTCAAATTAGATTCGATTGCCAAGCAAATTCCGCTACCCGACCATAGGTGAGCCCGTTTTTAAACGTTGTAATCCGCTGAAACCGTTTTAATGTTCATGTAACAACAAAAAACCCTCTTCTTAGTCCGCATTATTATGCAACTTCGGAACCCTATTACTGCGCGTGGCCCGACACGCACTTTGCCGGCTTTTTTTAGTGATGGTGTACTAAAACTAAAAAGAGAGAAATAAAAACCGAATTCCAAAGCAAAATACCTCGCCTTTGTACATGAATTTTGTTATCAACTCGTTTAAATGTAATTTCTTGTTACAGAATAAAGAAGAAGTGCAAAATAACTTTCCTCCTACTTAAAAAAAATAACCCATGATTATTTTAGTTTTACGAGTTTATTTTTTTATTATTATAGATAGGCTCGAGCTTGACCACTATCTCACCTGATGGTAAGCGATGATGTGGTCGACGGTGTAACACGCTTGCCTAGAAGTAACCTATTCACTCTTGACTTAAAGACCCCGAGGTTGTAGCTATCTGGAAACACAGACTCCGGCAGGGAATTCCACTCCTTAGCCGTACGCATAATGAAAGTATTTCCAAAACGTTTAGTGCGTATGGGTGGGATATCCACCATGTACCGATGGCGCATCGCCGTACGTCTTGTAGTCCGATGATGAAACGGGCTATGCGGAATTAGATCATGCAATTCCATCGCACACTCCCCGAAATGCAACCGATAAAAAACCGACAAGCTGGCAACTCGACGACGATGTTCAAGGCTTTGGAGCTTTGACTCGACCAATGCCTCATTGCCGATGAGCCTCTTGGCCCGCTTTTCGATCGACTCTAGTGCATCAAGCTGGTATTTGGCCGATCCGTCCCAGAGATGAAAACAGTATTCCATGCAAGATCGAACTTGCGCTTGATACAACTTAAGCAGCTGCTCTGGCGTGAAGTACCGTCTCACCTTCGCAAGGATCCCCAACTTTTTGGCAGCCAGTTGAGCCTTTGCCTCAATGTATTGCCAAAATTGAGTGTCGATGTCAACGTGACGCCAAGAAGCTCAAGATGGTCCGTTATCGGTACGGTTACACCTCGGAAAGATGGAGCCGGGTGAAATTGGCTCTTTTTCGCAGAGAAGAGACACGCCTGTGTTTTTGCGGCATTGAACTTGACCAGATTGGCATCGCCCCATTCGGAGACTGCCTCCAAGGACAAGCTCAAGCGCTCCACCAGGGCCTCACGGAGAGACCTGACCTGAGCCCCAGTGGCCCGTGCGTTGGACAAGTATCTCTCAGCAACAGTGCTGTCATCTGCATACCCAAAGGTGCCGGGTTTTAGCAGTTCATTTATGTGCAGCAAGAACAATGTCGCGGACAGTACCGACCCCTGAGGGACCCCGACATTAATATCCAATAGGTCCTAAGAGCAGCCATCGATAACTACTCGAATGGACCGACCCCTCAGGAAGTCTGCAATCCAGTCACACAGACCACCGGGCAGACCGAATTAAGGAAGCTTACCAATAAGGCTTTCGTGCCAGACCCTATCAAAAGCCTTCGAGATGTCGAGGGAGACGGCAAGCGCTTCCCCATGTCTCTCGGTGGCCTCACTCCAGATGTGAACGGCATAAACTAGAAGATCCCCAGTGGACCGATTTCGGCGGAAGCCGTATTGGCGGTCGCTAAGGATGTCGTTGGCTTCTAGGTATGCCAGGAGCTTACTATTAAGTACGCGTTCCATACTCTTGCAGAGTATGGACGTTACAGAGATGGGTCTGTAGTTGGCCGGGTCAGCACGACTGCCCTTCTTGGGCACGGGCTGTACGTTGGCTTGCTTCCAAGTATTCGGCACTTTTCCAGTCTGATAAGAAAGGCGAAACAGGCGTGTCAAGATCGGAGACAATTCAGGCGCACAGGTTCTGAGAACAATTGCTGGTATAACGTCGGGTCCGCTAGCCTTATTCACGTCGAGGTTGCGCAGCACCCTACGTACGTACTTTTGATGGATGCGAATGTCCGACATACTCGTCCCGCATCCATCAGGAGAAGAAGGGGACGTACGCCACCAGGATTCAGACGCGAAGATTCCGCAAAAACAGAGGCAACCAAGTTTGCTTTCTCCTCAGCGGAGTGGGCCAGCGACCCGTCGGGTTTCAGCAGTGGTGGTAGTGAGGGACGGCAGAAATTCAATTCAACCGATTTAGCCAGGGACCAGAACGCTTTACTACCTGCTGGGTAGGATGCAAGTTCCCTATCCGGCTAATGTGGTCGAACCGAGCCCTTCGCAACACTTTCTTGCAGGACTTGGCAGCCCTATTGTAGGCTTTCTTCCTCTGACCAACGTCACTCGCCTTGCGCGTTCGAGCGTCGACCCAGGCTTGGTACGCCTCATGTTTACGCGTATCGGCGCGATTACACTCGGCGCCAAACCAAGGTCGGTCTTGGCTAGACATTGTTACGTCAGAGAACGGAATCTAGTACTCCATTCCCTGACGCAACAAATCCGTCACGGCGTCCGCGCACGACGTAGGATCAGACGAAGAAAAGCAAAGCTGCCAAGGATAGCATGCGAAGAAAGTTCGCATGCCATCCCAATCCGCTGACTTGTACCGCCATACCCGCCGGGTGCCTATTGGGCTGGGATCGGGAGGGGAGTAGACGGATACAGACTTCACCAGACAGTGGTCGGAACTACCCAAAGGTGGAGATACCGACACCGAGTAACGGTCTGGATCTATGGTCAGCAGAAGGTCCAAGCAATTAGCCGTATGCGAATCAACATCCGGCACCCTCGTTGCCCCCTGGACCAGCTGAGTGAGATTTAACGCTAGCGCAAGCTTTCGCGTCTCTCGCCCAGCATGGTCAGTGTACTGGTACGGGAAGAGCCACTCCTGGTGGTGGGCATTAAAGTCCCCCAGTATCACGAGTTGGGTGGACGGGTACCGCTGCTGAGCCTCGTCAGCCGCCTGACTAAGGTATTGCGTTAGCCCGGTTGTCTCCAGATCTCCGCTGTGCGACCTGTAGACACAGGCATAGATAATCTTATCCAGACCTGTGCCCACCAGGGCCCAAAGCACTGAGTATCGGGAGTCTTCAAGGTTTCGGAGACGCCGATAACAGATGTCGTCACAGGCGTACATGCATACACCCGCGCGTGGCTTGAACCTGTGCTCCAGGGTAAACCCTGGGTGCGTCGGGAGTCGCAAGCCGATTCCCGGCCACCGTAGGCGCGGGCTTGCGGATGGCGAGTAATGGGTAGCTCGCCGTCCGATAAGGACCAGGCCCGAGTCGACGGCGCGTAGTGTTCTACGCGCGCCTCAAAAAGATGTCAGCAAAAGTTGACGGGGTCCGCTAGGGCCGATGCCTGTCTGGGTCGCGGATAAATTTGAAAGAGAGTTACCGCGGCCCTGGCACAAGCAACTGAAGGAACACGGGTGGGTTTTAGTAAGTAAAAGTCTGACACGCCCTTCACCCAGAGCGGGAGAAGTCATTTGATGATTTCCCACCCAAAAAAAAAAAAAAAAAAAAGGATAAACCCTGGGTAAGAAAGATACGCCACGTCTGACGGACATCCGATCTGCGTCTCCGAAAGGAACAAAAGCGCTGGTTTATCAGTCTCCAGATGATGGTGGACTGCATCAAGGTTAGAGTCTGATGTTACAGAGGTGAACCTTATGTGGCAGTGAGTGCTGCCGCTGTACAGCTTTTTTTTCTTTTGCTCCTTTTTGCCATAGTTGAGAGGATAGGAGAGGAGAAGGAAGTGAGATGAGGTTCCACGCTGGCATCCCACAGACACGCGCCGGCAGGACGCCATCATTGGGGGACTGGTCTGGAGACTGCGGGACGCCCGAGCCCTCCCGGAAATGTCCATCGGGCACTGTCTTCTGGTCGCCAACCAGCACGATGGCGCATTCCGGGATTTTTCGACAGTTGGCGGGGCAGCCTTTCGTGTGTGGCTGGCACACTACTTGGGCCCCCAACTACCTGCGGTCGGCCAGCGGCGCACCGTGCCTCGGTTCCCGCTACCCTCCGCGACCAGTCTCCCGATATATTGCCACAATTTATGCGCGGCAGCGATTAGCGGGCAACTACGGTGTTTGGTACAAAATATTTTTATATGGTGCGAACTTATTTTGTGTAGTACAAACTATGTCTAAGTCACCAAGAACTCCTCCAAATCAATATTCGTCCTGGTCGGAATCAGACATCAAGAAATTATATGCAGACACATGCATTGAGGAAAATATAACTCAGCGAGCCAAACGCAGGTGCCCATCGGATGGGGATAATGGAGAAGGATTGGATGTATTTAAAAATGAAATCAAGGAGATGTTCACTGAAATGATAAAAGCTCAAAACTCACGGTTGGATAAATTGGAGAAACACATAATTGAGATAAAGAATCATTACTCAGAGATTAAGGCAACCAATAATGAACTCGAAAAAACAATGACTATTATCTCAGATCAGTTACAGTCTGTCGAGATTAAAATTACGGGTCTTGAAAAAGAGCGTAGCTCTATGGCGATCAAGCTCTCTATGTTGGAGGGAAAGATAGAGTCGTATGATCATAACCTTGTTAAAACATCCATAGAAATACGTAATGTTCCCAAAAAAGAGCAAGAGACTAAGACAATGTTGTTTGAAAACATAATGCACTTGTCTAAACACTTAAAAGTCAACGTGGAACCAATCTGCATTCGTGATATTACCAGACAACCGTCTAAAAGGGAAGCCCCAACGTCAAGCATATCGGTCGAGTTTTCAAATACACTCATGAAAACAAAGTTTCTTGCTGCTGTCAAAAATTATAATAAATTAAATGCCAGTAATAAAGTAAACTCTGCCCATCTTAACATCAACACAACCCAAAAAACACCTATCTACGTCGCTGAGCAGCTGACCGCACTCTCTAAACGGCTGTTTTACTTAACTAGACAGTACGCAAAGTCTCAACAATACAACTTTTGCTGGACATCGAATGGACGAGTGTTTCTGAAAAAGGATTCTGATAGCCAACCTATAGTGGTTAAAAGTGAGATACAATTGAAACAGCTGCCCACAGCCAACAATGCATGACTACGTAACTATAAGATTATCTACCATTGTTTATCCTTAATCGCACGATTTTTTCTATTTTTATATACCGTATTTATAAATTTGATTTTATTTTCTAAACTACATATAATTATTATTGCATGTTTAACTTGTATTTTGCAACTTGACATCTGTCACTACACACAAAAATATCACAACATCATCTGCACAACTCATACACAATACTACTACTGTACACATTTTGCACTCACACAATCTGCTTATAATATACTGACACATTTATACTTATTATATAGTACATTACACTGTGAAATTCTGGTCACTTTCACTGTCATCTCAGTTTTGCCCTTATCTCAACATTTCAATGGCTAATGACATTCACCAAGTAATTGATAATATAGACCAGCTTTCTGTATCAGTAACTCATACATGTGCACCTGAAGACACTCATTCCATAATATTGCATCCGCATAACTATATAAGTATTTTATCACAAAATATTCGATCTATTTCTCGTAACTTCTTAAGTCTACAAACGCTCTTACACCGCATTACTTTTGATTGCGACTTGGTTGTATTGACCGAATGCTGGCTGCCCTGCACTAGTAACTGCAATATTCCAATTATGCAAAACTACAATATATTTAAAACTTCCAAACACAAAAACCAAAGTGATGGTGTTGTGGTATATCTAAAGTCGAACTTGCTAGCTACCTGTGAAGAACCAGACCTCAATCAATCAGCCTCTGGTCTTATAATAAAGATCGGCACCGATATGGCGATAGTGTGTATATATCGCTCACCATCAACGGACAACATAAATAGTTTTATAGCTGCCCTCAATGTAGTTCTCCCTTCGCTTCATGCATTCAAATCTGTTATTATAACCGGTGATCTAAATTTAGATATAAAACCTAACACATCTGACCTGCGTTCTCACGAATACTTGGACTGTCTTGCATTTCATGGTTTTCTTCCTGCCCATGTTCATCCAACCAGAGGTGGAAATTGTCTGGACCACGTGATCTTAAGAACAAAGTGTCCAACCCATACATTCGTTTATGGTTCCACAGTCACCGATCACTTCTCCACTTTATTGTGCATCCAAAACCAGGGCTTGAGAATAGCAGCTTGCTCTACAGTTACGAGGACAGATTGTGAGGGGCTTGATGAGAGTATAAGGCAATTGGATTTTAAGCCTCTTTACGGTGTGGGAGACGCTAATATTGTTACCGATAAATTCATACAACTTATTAATTCGGCCATTACTGATAATACGACAACCAAAAAAATTTCGTCTAAAAAGAAGATTTTAAAGCCCTGGATTACACCTGGTATATTGCGATGCATAAGGAATAGAGATACACTTCATAAGAAACTAAATAATAGTCCAGAAAATGAAACCATAAAAATTACGTATAAGAGATATAGAAACTTTTGTACTAGGATACTGAAAAAAGCAAAAAGATTATATGATACACAAGAATTGACTAAAGCAAATAATAACCCTAAAACCTTATGGGATACCATCAAACGCCTAACCAATACCACAAACACAAAAAGCACAGCATCACAATTACTTACACTGTCACATTCACCTACGCAATCATGCAATGCCGTTAATACATATTTTGTCAGTGTCGGCGAAAAGCTTGCAAGGGATGTAATAAGGGATAGAGGCACTGAAGTATCTAGTCCGCCCCAAAATACGTGTAATCGCAAATCGTCCTCGTCTTTTGTTTTGGAGCGTACCGATCCCGATGAAATTATTACAGTGATTAAATCATTACGCTCTAATGCTGCTACTGGTTGGGATGGCATCTCGCCTTCTTTTCTAAAAGAATATGCATTTATCCTAGCACCTATCCTAAGCCATATTTTTAATATTTGCTTTGAAACTGGCACCTTCCCTAACTGCCTTAAAAAGGCAATAATTCACCCAGTTTTCAAGGGAGGGGACGGTATGATGCCTAGTAATTACCGTCCTATAGCCGTTCTAAGTGCCTTGTCAAAGGTACTCGAACGCCTTATTAATAAAAGACTGACTAATTACCTTGAACATCATAACTTGATATCTTCGCAGCAATTTGGCTTCCGCAAATGTAAATCCACCACTGACGCAGTACAAGATTTGCTTAGTAATGTGGTACATAATTTAGATAAAAATAAAAAGGTTTTAACCGTATTCTTAGATCTGGCGAAAGCCTTCGACACCGTTCCAGTTTCTATTCTCTTAAAAAAACTTGAAGGGATTGGTGTCAGGGGCTTACAATTAGATCTTTTCCGAAGCTACCTTTCAAATCGTACTCAAATGGTTAGAATAGATACTTATAATGGCGTTGAGCTCCCCATCTATTACGGAGTACCCCAAGGTAGCATATTGGGTCCGACGCTTTTTCTCGTCTTTATAAACGACCTATGCAACCTTGGTATTACAAATGCCAAGATTGTAACTTTTGCAGATGATACTGCTATAACCTTTGTTGCCGATACTTGGTCGGAACTCGAGCAGATGGCACAGTCAGGCTTCAACATAACCTTACATTGGCTTTATTCTCACTCACTTACACTTAACGCCTCCAAAACTAAATTTATTACATACTCAATTTCTCCAGCCACCCAGCCAAGATTTCCTATATACATTAAAGCCCACACCTATAAATGTCTGCAAGGAAATCTTTCTTGCCTCTGCCCAGCCCTAAATACAGTTGATCAACTTAAATACTTGGGTGTATATATAGACAAATATCTTAATTTTAAAACCCAGATTAACCAACTTACCAGTAGAGTCCGCAAATTAATTTACATATTTAAAACGCTCCGAAATATTGCGAATCCTAATATTATACGTGTAGTTTATTTTCCTTGTGTTTATCTATTATTACATATTGCATCACATGCTGGGGTGGTGCTGCGAAAACTATATTTAAACCACTTGAGGTCGCACACAGAGCGGTACTGAAAGTAGCTACCTCCAGACCTATCTTGTTCCCTACTGATCTGTTGTATAGTAGTTGTAATGTTCTTAACGTTCGACAACACTTTATCCTTCAAACAGTTCTTCTACAGCACCGTAAAACCCCTTATAAAAAAATAACAAAGCGTAGAAAAGACTTAGTTTGTATTCTTCCACAAGTGCGCACATCCTTCGCAAATAAATTTTTTGAATACCTAAGTCCGGCTCTGTATAATAAAATTAACAAAGTTTGCTTGATTTATGGATTATCTCACTTTAACTGTAAAAAAAATGTACGTCAATTTCTTCAAAACAAAACCTATGATGAGACCGAAAAGTACCTCAGTACTCACTGAGGTAATTTTCGGTTTCATCATGTCATTCGATGTCACTCGACAGTAACAGTTTGAGGAACAACTTGCAAGATCTAACAATCAAACTAAATATGAACACACACACACACACAAATACATACAATCACATACATTTACAAACACAAACACTCGCACATAATACACACACACACTTTTATAAACATACACACACATGCACTCAAAAATAAACATTGTTGTAATATTATATAACTTCTAAATTACCTACTGTAGTATTGCATTTTATTGTACTAGTTTATTTTCAACATTTTGTAAGGGACAGGGACTGTTATTCCTTAATACAGGTTATTCTGTAACCTAGCTAGGAAAGCAGAACTTCACCCACATAATTGTAATTGTTATGGTATAAACTTGTACTTATTGAACTTTGTATATGCCCATGTACTACAATCTCCGTTTATATTTAAATAAATTATTTGATTTGATTTGATTTGATATATACCTAACAGCGCGCATCAGGCCGGTCTGCCTGCAGTGGAACAGCTATCTCGACCCAACTCCTCTAGTTGGCTGCACCGAGCATCGTACCGGAACACGGCTAGGCCGCTTGGCGGTACGTCTTTGCCCGGTGGGTGGTCGCAAGCCTTCGGCCAGAGCCTACCACCAGTTAGTGTCACCTGATTTGCACCACCCGGGGGGACCACGTGTAGGGAATCGACTGGGGTACACTCTTACGGACGCGGGTGACTCAGCCCCCAGCCCCCAACGAGTTTACAGCATATTGACGTAAATCAGATAAATTTATAAAAAAAGATTTCCCAGACTGAACATGACCAACTTGAAATATATATGTACTGGATTTAACATGTTTCTTGACAATCAGCGCCTTTATCCAAATCCATATAAAATATAGTTCAATTCGTGTCTGGACTCGACCTTCTGTAACTAAGTCCTGTAGGCACCTCTATGTTGTGAGCAAGTCCCACCGCCCATTAATTTCATTCAACTCATTAACATCCCCGCACGTCCACTGCCTTCCTGCTGTTACTCAACTGCTCAAAATAAGGCAGAGACGAGCCCCGGACACTATTGAGGTGCAAGTGCCGTGAAATGTTTATGTCGTTGTTTTTGTACCGACTCTACTTGTCTCAACCAGTTTGGTACTTAGGCAGTCATGTTAAGGGCATAAGTCACAAAAGTTTTAACAATTAGGGTGTTTTATCGTGCTCGAATAACGAATTCATTAAAAGAAATTTCATATAAGAAGACGAATAACATAACTACTCGTATTATAAACTTTTCAAATTCAAGATCCAATTGCACAGAAAAACTTAGTTATTTAATCATTTTATGATATGTATGTCTTACTCGAAGTTTTCAAACTGTTTAAAACTGCTTTAGGAACTTAAACGCTACGGAGTTTGCATTTTACCGTTTTCAATGCTCATTCGTATCTCGAAAACTACTCATTAATATGCGTAACAACAGACAAGTACTCTAATTACTGAATATTGTTTCCAAAGTTTAATCTTCTGTCGACGTTTAATGGAGCATCTTTCAAAAACTCAGTAAATAAAAACAGATAGATGATTTGGTGAGTGCAAAGTATTTTTGATGGAGTATTTTATATTAAAATCAAATGAGAACAACCAACTACAATTATTAATATCGACAACACCATCTGTTATCTTTAATCTGTTGTGTAATCTGTTGTACATAACTGGTGAAATTACTGCCGAATCCTTCGAGAATTACAGGCATACAGTTGGTAAGTGAAAATCTGACTTAGGTCGACAAAATTTGTTTCAAACCTCGACAATATTAAATGTTGTCGGGGTTTCAAACTTGTTATATCCAATTTTAAAGAGATTTTCTACAAATAAAATAAATTAATTTTAAATTGAAACAACCCCACAAAGCTCTTCGTGAAAGGCTTAAGGGTACACTAGTCGACGGCACGAACTATTTTGTGCGCGGGGTTAAAATGCATTATATATCAACCGACAACACGTGCGGATGTGATAGATGCTGTGATGAGCAGTAGGAAGCTAGTTCGCGTACGAATACACACTTTTGCAAATTTGTAGCGAAATGGATAATGATTTAAGACGATGTCGATGTCATGAAAAACGACTAAATCTAACTTTTCAAAATAAAATTATATGCATTGTTGAACTACTAATCTATCCCTGTATGGAGGCCATTTTGCAACTTTCCGTCTTCTTATGGTTTTTTTGTTTTGTTTTTAACAAATAAAAAAATAAATTTGCGCCCAAAAATGCGTTAAAATTAGTGTGGAAATGTGGAACTTTCGACGCTCATAACTTTCAAATATTTTCTTTTTTTACTTTATTTTGAACGTACATCGTCAAACAGTGCAATAATCCCTAGACTACGTTTGTATGGAAAAAAATTCGACCCGAGTAACCTTAAGATCAAAAGCTACACCTCAAAAAAGGCTGACGTCCCTGTACAGCTGAATATATCAACAACACAAGAAATAGAATCTCTTCCATGTATCGCGTGTGTCCCCTGTCTGCTGTCCACTAGAGACTGCCCAGATTATTTCGAATGTGGACAGTCTCCAGTAGAATGTCTTTGGATTAAAAATAAATATGCAGAAAGGAGACGGATACTCTTTCATACAATTTTGGGCCTGGATGTAAAAAGATGCAATTGGTGTCAATATTGATAGCTACTATATTACAAACAATCACTGAAAATTTTGCAGATTTTGGCAATCTGAGAGCCGAGATAAAAGAGATTCATGAAAAGTGAGGCTACGTAACAATCTATACATTACAGCCGATTTTTGAACTGCGATAGTTTTTTAGCCGACTTACCAAAAAGGAGGAGGAGGAGATTTTTTTTTTTCTATTTTAATGTTCACCGGTATCTCCGTCAATTATTCCGTTTTGAAAATTCTTTTTTTGTTTGAAAGAGTATGTGCCGAAATTGGTCCTATTTTAATTTGGTGAAGATCTGATGAAGACCTTCAGACAACAACAAACTACAACAACAACAACAAAAGAACAACAACAACACGCCAACAGAACTCAACAACACAAACACAACACACAACAACAAACACAACAACAAACACAAACAGAACTCTTCAATAAATAACGGCAAATCTCTCGAGATTGCTGGAATCGCATGTCTGTTTATTGTTTATACCATTTCATAACATAACATCACGCCAGTACGCTCGAAAGGTGTACGCAGATCTCTCATTTCACCGGTTATGTTCAAGTTCAAAGGCGTTATAGGTACTTACTAAACAACTTGCCTATTGTACCCACTGGGAGGTCGCGAAGCCTCTTCTGGGAAAAACTACCTCAGTAAAAAAAGAATAAGGTTTAAAAATATAGAACATCTCAAGAAAATTCCAATAAGGCCAAACTCGACTGGGATACATTGTTTTATTTCGGCGTTCCAGTGCCTACCTTCCCGCGTCATCATCTGATCAGTTCAATGGTACCATTTTCATCATTACCATTTATTTATGAGTAGGAATATGCTTCATCATAGTCGGTTATTCGAGATATCTTATACTCGTGACGTGATAAGGGTTTATCATTAAGGAGTGCCAGTGGCCATCTGTGGTAAATGGCTATTAGTACATTACTGCAGAATCCAGTAAGTAAGCCTTCCTGGCCAAGTATGAGTTAACCGGACCGAACCACAGGTGAGGTCCGGTTATATACGAGGCCAGGATGGCTTTTTTGCTGGTAGTATAATGCTTTTCTCAAAACTGAAAGAAAGTTTAACAACAAATTCGTTTAATTAATATTGAAGGTTACATTCATTTACTGATAGATATTGTGATCGATTTACCGGGGGCATTTATATTTGCTTGTTGTACATCTTGATTAACGGACTCAAAAATATATCTATCTCACAAAATGCCATACCAAAAAGAGAGATAGATATATATTTGGAGCCTCCCTCCTATAACCATGTTATAATGGCTAAACTCTAATCTGTGTCTGGCTGGTACTATGTTTTTTTTTCTAAGCAGATCTAAACAGGATGACCTACTGTCTAGAAATGGGCGTTTTCGGTTTTATGCACAATAATAATAATAATAATATAATATAATTGTTGCAATGATTGTTGACATAACTGTCCCGCATGACGGGAACCTCGTGAAAGCCGAGAAAGATAAGCAAATCAAGTATCTTGACTTGGCTCGCGAGGTTGTCGACATGTGGGATGTGGACACAGCGATCATTGTACCGATAGTCGTGTCAGCCAATGGCTTAATAGCCACGAGCCTCGACCAACACCTTAGGAGGCTCTCGTTAGGCGGCTGGGTCAAGGGCGTGATCCAGAAAGCAGTACTGCTGGACACGGCTCGCATTGTTAGGAGGTTCCTCTCTCTGGAGCCCTGACCGCCGGTAGCTTGGACCCTGTTCCCGATACCGGTGGGCCTCTATTTTCTATATTTTTAAATGTTTTTTTTTTATTCTGTATGTTTTACAAAAATATTTAAAAATGTATAAAATAAGAAACGAATTTAAATAAAGGACATAATAATAATAATTTCTTTATTTGTATAGAATGCAGGTATTACAATAATGATGTTAGTTTCAGATATATTCCCACAAACGGTTATGTAACCGATATGCAGTTTTCATATCGATATCGAAAACGGTTTTCAGATATCTATATCATTTAGTACAGTTTGTATAAGTTAAAATGTAATTTAGATGAGCAAACTAACAACGAACGCGAAATAATACTTAGAAAGAGAGGTAGCGCATATGGTTCCTATCGTTTGTGAAGTTTGCGTTTTGTTCGTAGTTCGTACGTTTTTGCATTGTTACGGTTTTAAGTTTCGACTTATTCGTTCTCGCACGCTAGTAAGGTTTTTATTAGATACAGTTTTTGTAATATCGGTTATTTTGACATAGATATCGATATGATATGATATCTAACACATATCCAATATAAGTTACCTTTTGATATATCGGACCAATCCCTACTACTGTCCAGTAAGTAAATTACATACTTACTTACTGGACAATAGGAGATTCCAAATTTAAAATCATGCTTCTTACTGGACAGTTGTGAATAAGTCTCCGGTAGAGTTCACTTTCTGGATACATTTAGAGATGTTATGATAACATTACATACCATTTTTGGTATATAATGTTGTCATAACATCTTCATCCCATGGTTCCTATCGTTTGTGAAGTTTGCGTTTTGTTCGTAGTTCGTACGTTTTCGCATTGTCACGGTTTTAAGTTTTGACTTATTCGTTCTCGAACGCTAGTAAGGTTTTTATTAGATACAGTTTTTGTAATATCGGTTATTTTGATACAGATATCGATATGATATGATACTTAACACATATCCGTTATAAGTTACCTTTTGATCTGTTTTTTCAGTTCCGTGCCTTTTGATATATCTGACCAATCCCTACTACTGTCCAGTAAGTAAATTACATACTTACTTACTGGACAGTAAGAGATTCCAAATTTAAAATCATGCTTCTTACTGGACAGTTGTGAATAAGTCTCCGGTAGAGTTCACTTTCTGGATACATTTAGAGATGTTATGATAACATTACATACCATTTTTGGTATATAATGTTGTCATAACATCTTCATCCCATGGTTCCTATCGTTTGTGTAGTTTGCGTTTTGTTCGTAGTTCGTACGTTTTCGCATTGTTACGGTTTTAAGTTTTGACTTATTCGTTCTCGCACGCTAGTAAGGTTTTTATTAGATACAGTTTTTGTAATATCGGTTATTTTGATACAGATATCGATATGATATGATACTTAACACATATCCGTTATAAGTTACCTTTTGATCTGTTTTTTCAGTTCCGTGCCTTTTGATATATCGGACCAATTCCTACTACTGTCCAGTAAGTAAATTACATACTTACTTACTGGACAGTAGGAGATTCCAAATTTAAAATCTTGCTTCTTACTAGACAGTTGTGAATAAGTCTCCTGTAGAGTTCACTTTCTGGATACTTTTTAGAGATGTTATGACAACATTACATACTATTTTTGAAAAAATAATATTTCAGTCTTCGTATTTATTTTGGTACTATGAAGACCGTATATCCGGCTGCTGGCATCTTTGTATTAGTTAACATTTAGTGAAGGCCTCTACCATAGCTTTTTTAATGTAAGTCATAGGCCAATCCGTTTACAATTTCACTCGGACTCGCAAAAACGTCACGCCAGCGTTCCTTGGCCTATCTTAGTCCTATCTTTCCTATCCAAACAATTACTTAATTTTGTGCTAAACTGTTCTGAGACAAAGGCTCCATTTCTTCGTATGTTTAGGTGTTGAAATACAATCACGCCTTAACTGCTCAATAGATTTGGAAGAAACTTAATAGTTAGAACACAGGTAGGGTTAGGATATAGGCGTAATTCTTTTCACGCGGAAACAACCGCGGGCACAAATCTCTAACACATGTTTATTCAGCTACATAATACCTATCCCCAGTGATAAGTGACAGAGAGCTCGTGAGGTTTTTCCGGCTTTCGATATCAAAATAGCCTTTATACATAACTTTATAATTTCACCTTTCGCAGGTTTGTAGCCAATAGTTACAGTGTGTTACATGTTAGCGCAGAATACCGTGTTTTCACAGAAACTCAAAGTGTTTCATCAGTAAGTTCTACAATAATACTCATTTGCTAAATATGGAGAGATTTGTAAATTAGAATTAGTAGAATGAAACCCATTGGAAAAGGCAGAGAAGATAACAACAATGAAAGGAATAATAACATACGGGCGTAAAATATGAATTTTCACATGAATTATGAGTTTATGTGAATAAAGTGTAAATAAAAAAGATGTAGATCTTTGTATTACCTACAACTTTTCGTTTTAACTTTTTTCCATAGGACTTTTAGTTTTTCCGGAAATCGAGTTAAACCGTTTTTACCCTTAAAAACTCACCCCCTTCCACTTCCCGACCACCTCAGATCGCCCGTACATTTTTTTTTCACTTTTAGGGTTCCTTAGCCAAATGGCAAAAAACGGAACCCTTATGGATTTGTCATGTCTGTCCGTCCGTATGTCACAGCCGCATTTTTCCGAAGCTATAAGAACTATGCTATTGAAACTTGCGTAAGTAGATGTATTCTGTGTGCGTTGGAATTGCATGAACTAATTCCTCCTAGCCCGTACCCTCATCGTAATACAAGACGTACGGCGATGTGTCATCGGTACATGGTGGACATCCCACCCATATGCACCAAACGTTTTGGGAATACTTTTATTATGCGTACAGCAAAGGAGTGGATTTCCCTGCCGGAGTCCGTATTTCCTGTTGGCTACAACCGCTGGTTGGGGTCGGCGCAACACGTTTTCTTCTTCCATACCGTCCTGTCCCCCGTCACGCTATCACTGACTCCCTTTTCTTTCATATCACTCCTCACACAGTCCATCCATATTTTCTTTGGCCGTCCACTCCCTCCCCATCCATCCACATTTATATTCATAACTCTTTTAGTAACATGCGTTTCATAACAAGCGCAAGCCTATCAATATTAAAAAATCCACGTTAAGATTTTCACACAAAAGTAGAAAAAAAAAACATAAATTTTGAGGGTTCGCCATACTTAGAACTGAAACTCAAATTATTTGTTTCGTCATTCCCATACGTGTGGGGTATCTATGGATAGGTCTTCAAAAATGACATTGAGGTTTCTAATATCATTTTTCTAAACTGAATAGTTTGCGCGAGAGACACTTCCAAAGTGGTACAAAGGGCCCCCCCCCTTGTAACTTCTAAAATAAAAAAAATATATGATGTACATTACCATGTAAACTTCCAACGAAAACCTTCGTGCGCGAGTCCGACTCGCACTTGGCCGGTTTTTGTTATATTCTTTTCCATTTCCAATGGGTTTCAACGCACTATTTTTTTTTCACTTTTTACCATTTTCAAAGGCTTCAGCCCTGGTCTAAATGGCTGGTCGTGCTTTACGATAACGTGAGTTTATGAAATAGACTAGATTAGTGGAATGTCAGCGTTATATTTACTATATATAACATAGTATATGTATTTATCTGTGTATCTTTTATAATATAATAATCATAATCATAGTCATTTATTTGCTAATATGGATAATTACATAGAGTTCTTAAAAATATGTATACACAGTCCAACCATATTACACCTTGAGGTATGCAAATCACAAGCTTTATTACACACTTAAACACAAATCATTTTTAATTAACAACACACTTTCAATTTATTTTGTTTTGTTAATTTCACCGCACGGCAAATAACAATGATACATAACATATGAAGCTATCAATAATGTCAATATAAGAATTAAATAAAACATGTCTTATATTAAATGAGAATGTCAAGATACATTTATGAAAAATGTTTAAGTAATAAAAATATATAATAATTAAATTCGTGCATTATTTGGAAATTTCACCACGGCAAATAAAAATGAAACAATAATCATAAAGCAAATAATAATGTCTCTAGATTAATTAAAAATTAAATGTCATGTATTAAATGAGAATGTCAAGATATATTTGTAAATTAAATGTCAAAGTAATAATATTAATAATAAAATGAGTGTACTAGTCACATCAACAATATGTCCTTACATCCTCTTTTAAGTAATCCTGAATACTATAATAACATTTACATAGCAAGGATCTTTTTAATTTATTTTTGAATTCATCGATGGATGGAGTTTCTAGTATGGACTTTGGCAAGTGATTGTATACACGCGGCAAGTGATTGTATATAATATATTTAAAAAAAACTTTTTTACAAAAAAATACTACCGACTTCCAAATAAGAAAACTACAAAGTGAAAAATAACTTTATTTTTGGAAGTCGGTGTCTTTCGTAGGTACCATTTTTTTTTGCGTTATGGGCACCGACTTCCAAAAATAAAGTTATTTTTCACTTTGTAGTTTTCTTATTTGGAAGTCGGTAGTATTTTTTTGTAAAAAAGTTTTTTTATTTTTCACTTTTTAGTTGTACCTACCTAATAGGCAAGTTGTTTAGTTAGTTTCCTATAACGCCAGAATAGATTACCCAAATATCATGTAACTTGAACAAAACCGATCAAATGAGAGATCTGCTTACCCCTTAAGAGCGTACTGGCGTGATGTTATGTTATGAAATGGTCTAAACAATAAACAGACATGCGATTGCAGCAGTCCCGAGAGTTTTGCCGCTATTTATTGAAGAGTTCTGTTGTATATCTTCGAAGTTCTTCATCAGATCTTCACCAAATTAAAATGGGACCAATTTCGGAACAAACTCTTTCAAACAAAAAAATATTTTTTTAAATCGGTCCACAATTGACGGAGATATCGGTGAACATACACCAAAAAAAAAAAAAAAAAACATACAAGAAGTCGAACATAGAACCTCCTCCTTTTTCGTTAGTCGGTTAACAATGTTATTGTCACACCAATCACAACCCCACTTCATGTCCAGACAATTATTGTCCATACCATGTTTTCTGGAAGGCATCGCGGAATCCGATAAGGCCGCCCATTGTATGTGTATAAATTTTAAGTTTCTTTTTATAATTGTATTTTAAGGTGTACAATAAAGCATATAATAAATAAATAAATAATCTTATATCGAATTAATAATAGCTTATTTACTGATAATACTGACAGATACAAAAAAAAGATACAAATCAGTCGTCCTCAATCAAAAACAACATTAATTAGTTTAGCAGGGTTATTCCTTTATTTGTTTTATTTTACTTTTCCTTAAATGTACCTTAAGAACACTTAAGAGGACTTGAACACCATTGACGCTGTGATTAAAGTGGCCACCTACTGGGATTAAAATATTTAAAGGATTTTCATCGACTCGATACGAGAGAAGAAGATATTCGCGACTAGCAATCGTTTGAGATACTCTGGGACCTCTATGTGTGCGTGCGCCTATTTTCGCTCGTTGCACAGAGCCGATCTTCTGTATCTATCCAATTTGTGCAAATACTCGTACTATCATTAATTAGCTAACACAAACTGAACTCAAGCTCTGGACCCTCACTCGTAAAAGTTGCACGACGGGCCGAAACAATTGAATTAGCGCCAAACATCGCCAACTATGTAACTTGTGGCTCGTTAATCATTCCAGGGGACTGTTTTTGCACGCCCACGGTCTAAGAGCGACCCGAGCTAATGCCAACTAAAGTTGTATACTTATGTAGTTATTATGTTATAGGATTTAATACAGCATTTATTTAGCATCAGTTGAGGGTACTTAAAATAGCTTAAAATTACTTCTGCCTAACCCCTAGCGTATACAGGCGTTATGTTACGTGCGTATAAGGAGCAATATTTACTGGCAACGTTTGTATTGTAACATAAAAATAACAAACCTTCTCCACTATTACTATTTTTGACTTGAATATTTTACTCGTACTTACTGCTGCGACTCTTGGATCCAACCGGTCCATACCCGCGAAACCACGGTACGTGGCAGCGGTCGCTAGGGTTTGTTCTTTTTAGATAGTTCTTTGTTCCTGTCTGATAGGTGGACAGTGGTACATAAACGATGCACTTACCTTTGGTCCTCGTGGTGGTCTTCTGGTTAATACCGTGTGTGTGTTAGAGGGAAAATATATATAATAAAGGGAATGAGGAACACCTGACGTGATCTGAGCCGAAGTTCTCGGCAGCCAGACAGACACTTAGACACGTTTCCGACACAATTCCCTCGCTACGCGCGAAATATACACAAACACAAATGTCCGGGCGAAGCACAATACCACCCGCGAATGGCGAATACAATTTCGGATATCAATCGTCTGGTTACAAAACGATTTCAAAATACCAGATCAAGACCGTATCACGTCTAGCCATTTCAGTCACAATTTTCAGACTCCTGTCAACTCCACCAAAGCTGTCAATCTCAATGACACAGTGTTGCAACAAAATAATAAGAGGACCGAAACGTTTTCGTTCGCAGTTGTAAATGACGCTTTGTGCCTTTTGGTCTGATTTGCTCTGTATCCTGCTTGATATGGAAAGCAGTGGAAATTATGTTTTTCCCCTACTCCTCCGTTATTCTTTTCTGATTAATTTCGTTGCGGGATCCAAGACAGTTAAATTCATGATCCGGTACTTCATCGAGCTTTATTGCCTCGGCGCTTTTCTGGTGCTCGCCACTGGCTTTCAGGATTTTCAGTGGTTTGGGAATAGTGCGGTTGCGCAACCACACATAGATGCGTACAGTAATCTCCAATCTTTTTAGCCGGGCTGAACATAGGCTTCCCATGCACTGATCCGTCTATGTGTGCCTGCGTTTTTGCTCATTTCAAAGTCAAAGTCAAAGATTTATTTGCAGATAAATATGGTTACAAAAGTTCTTACAATGGTACATTTGTATGGAGTCGACCTTCTGATCCTACCTTTCCTTCTGTGTCGAATGAGGAAGTATCGAGTTGGTATAACATTCTTCTTCTTCTTAGGGTATCGATGGCAAAAATAAAAATGAAAAATTTAGCTCAACACAGAATTCTGCTATGGTAACGCCATTTGGTGACGCAGTCATAAGGTCTTCGCACGTACAGGTGACAGGGCAGCACGCTGCGTACGTCGATAGTTGGGCCATGGCCTGCGGTGAGATGCCGCATAAGTACTGAAGGCTAGAATTATCTCAAACCATAGCATTATTATGTAACAAACACAGTTCTCTGCAGAATGAAGATGAGCACTATAATTGTGACAATGTCACGAAGTCCTATGAAGTTTCTCGTTTTACATGCCGCATTAACTTTGTACGTAAAAATAATCCTAATTAATTACTATGTTACCCATACACTATAATATCGAGTAACATTCGTAAGCATCAAGTTTATTAGTAAGCATTTTATAGCTGTCAAATCCGACTTCTTAGATTGTCACGAATATAAGGAAGAATTTCTGAAAATTAATGCCCTTAAATGGCAGTTAGTCCCTTTAACCGATGGGAACTCCCGAGCATCGGGCACATAACATGAAATCAATAAATAACAAGTTTCGGCATGGGAGAACTTCTTACGGAACGGCAGATGAAACATGTTATGTTATGTTTCATCAGCGAAAACTTTTTGAGCACGAACACGGGGGGCTTTAGGAGATATTCGCTAATCACTTACAAGTATACATTGAAAAAAAAAAATGGGACTCGCGAACTTTTTCTTATAAGCAACTAAACAGAGTTTTACAAAACTTGTACATTTTATAACGAAATTTAATTATTTGTTGAACAATACACATAATGTATAACCTTACGAGGCTGGCTTGGCGCATCAGCGCAAAAAGCCTCATTAAATAAATGATTAAAAAAAAAAAAAAAAACAATACTCTGGTCTGGTCTGGTCTCTGGAACACCACATAGGAGCATACATCCATACATACATAGACTGTTAAACACATTAACCTCCTTTGGCAGTCGGGAAAAAAAAGGTCACAACCCCAATTTTTTTTTCACTGTTAAGCTGCTATGAAATTGTATCAAAACTCAGCAACTATTAATATCAAAAATGTGATCTATTGAATGTAGTTTGTAAGGTGACGCTGTAATAAACGTTACAAAGTGGGTGCAGCCGGCGCACTGCACTACTCGGAGACAAATATATACCCTCTTACACCCGATGTAAGTAAAATTGTTTTAAACATAGGAAGGAGGAAAATAATGTTTACATAAGATTTTCATAGTACTTCCAGTTTTCGCAAATTATGTTTTAATGTAGTCTATTAGAATAAAACTCAAAATACAACAACATGCTCAATAGTTTGAGGTTGAAAAATTTAAAGAGGACATAATTCTGTAGTGTTTCACTACAGAATTATGTCCTCTTTAGGTTTGCAAGTATATCTGTAGGTAGAAGGTTCTAAAATATTTTCTTCTCGCTTAGGCTGTGTTTACACCAAACTTATAACACCGCCGCCGATGAATGGCACTAAAGGTGTAATAGCACAGTGTCGATTCATAGTGAACGAAACAGTTGAATAATGTACAGAAAGAGTAAAATTTCGTATCGCTCGCTCAGTTTCAGTGGCTGGTAATACTTTTGGTGTGAGGTCGGCTTTACCTTTTCCAATAAATCAAAGAAGGAACATAACTCAAACATAAGCCGTGGATCTTGATGACAATAAAAACGCGTCACAAACTCACAATCATTACGATGAACCGCGATGTTTGGTAAAAAGCTAGCGTAGAATAAGTCCTATTGGCTGATGTATTTGCGAGAGGCTGCGAGTGGCGGCGCAAAAAGCTGTCTGCACCCGTTTTATAAAAACTGCCGGTGGGAGTCGGACGTATCAACGTCCGACTCCCACTTGTGATCACACAACTTTGCACAAGCACTGTTTATCCATATTTTTCAAACATCAGTTTGTCTGTTTGTTAAAATTTCACATCGAAACCGCTCAACCGATGATGTTGATGAGTTTTCGTGCATTAGAGACTAGCTGTGCCCGCGGCTTCGCTCCTGTCAACTGCCTACCCTACCTATCAACTTTTTACCTATCAGGAGAATCTTAATACCAACACTCAGAAAATGACGTCAAATGCACAACTCCATCTATCGAATATGGAGTTCAACTCTCCGAGTATCTGAATTACGTGTATTATGATATTTTACTTAAAATTCAAATATATTTTGATAGAGTGAACCGATTGCGAACAAAAACTAAGTAATACTTCAAGTTACGCACAATTTTTATGTATAAAAGTTATATCTACATTGGTTTCGAACATTTTACGTGATACCTGCACAACTAAACAGACGAACAGACAAAAATTCCAAAAATGCTGGCAATGGTTTCTCTGGATATTTTTTTGGCAATATTTTCGATGTACAAAAATGGTATTCTACAGATTTATTATATGTATTGATTGATGATGATTATGATTGATCGGAACTCGGAGAAGACATAGAATTTTTTTAGATCACTCTATAAAAAGTCTTATTCTATGTCCTTCTCCGTGCCATTGCCCATGTGTCTGTGGGATAATTACATACTTTCACACGGGCGAAGCTACTAGCAGAACATAATTGTTTAAAACAACAAGCTTTTTTCTGCGGTTTTGCTCCCACGGCCCTAGTCAGTAGTGTCAGTACTAGTGTAGCTCTCTATCAACGAAACCTTTTTCGTTGTAGTCGGATCAGGATTTGTAGAGATTACGTCCTACAAACAAATTAACAATATTACATCATAAAATAATACCAGCCTATAACTGTCCCAGTGCAGGGCAAAGGCCTCTTCTCATACAATGAAGGCACGAGCATTGATCACCGCTCTTGCTCAACGCGAGTTGGCGATTTCAGACTTACATTAACTATAAGTCCAAGGTTTCCTCACGATGTTTTCCTTCACCGCTGTCTGTTATGTTCAAGATAAACATAGAAAGTACATATGAATATAAAAAGTCACATTGGTATTTTTACTTGGCTTTTAACCCACGACCAGGCGATGTCTTATCCACTGGGCCACCACAACACTCCTATTAATTTGTATAAGTAAATAGGTACGTTGGACCGTCCAACTGGACCAGGACATCTCTTTTTACAGCACGTGAAACAACAACTAAAAATAAACTTTAATTAAAGATTTGTCTTGTTGTTGTTGTCTAAAGATAATTGAACTTCCTGTGTACTGTGTAAATAACCTATTTATTCCAACACAAGAAGTTCAATTATCTTTGTACCTTCAGGGCACGTGGCAAAAATGTCTACCTTTTACCTACAGTTGTTTATTCCGAGATCAGAGGAAGTTACACTTCGAGTAACGATACGAAGTGCCGCTATTAATAAGGATTGTTTCTATGTTACGACTATTTTGATGTAATTAATAATATTTTTTAAGGTTCCATACACAAAGGGTAAAAACGGGACCCTATTACTAAGACTTCACTGTCCGTCTGTATGTCTGTATCTCATAAATCGTGACAGCTAGACAGTTGAAATTTTCACAGATGATTTATTTCTGTTTCCGCTATATCATCAAATACTAAAAACAGAATTAAAAAAAAAAATGCGATAATGGTACGGAACCTTTCGTGTGTGTTTCTGATTCGCACTTGGTCGGTTTTATTCACTTTTTTGTAACATTTGTTGAGTTAGTTCAATTTCAGACAATATTTTTCAAGCTTAAACCTATTTCAACATTATTAGATTGTCTAACGTCTACTTAGTTCTTTGGTTTCAAACAAAGTAAGGCCTACGTAACTTATTCTTAAACTGTAGGTGAAGGGCGTTAAGAAAACATATATTTATTTATTTATTTTTATTGTTATTTATCCAAAAAAAGATTGTACAAAAAATTACAACTTAAAACTAGCAATCTATTATAAGTTCAATACAATGTAGGAGCATCTGCAACCGAACTAGGTAAAAACCTGTATCTCGGTATACAGCGCCAAACTTCTCAGAAATCTATTTGCATACAAAAATTTATCTAACGAGTACAGCATTATTTCGATTTAAGAAGAAAAATAAAATAAGCTAAAAAACTAAACTAAGTGAGTTGGTGTGTATCTATGAAGAATGGTGAGTAATAGTGTAATGGGAGGTGAGTGTTGGAATGTGTGTGTGCGTGTGATGATGTTTGAAGAGATGTATGTGGAGTAAGGGCGTATGAGAGTTTGAGTTAGAGTAATTCAAATATAAAAAATTGCAAAAGGACCCAATTTACTCTGGTACGGTAAATAATCTCTCCGTGTCATCATAAGTTAAGGTCATTAAGTACTTTTTCACCCTGTCTTTGCAACGAACCCTATTAAGCGAGTAAACATCCAGAATTTAGTTAATTTTATTATAGACATAAGGACCCAAAAATACAAAAAATCTTCTAACAAAAGTAGTTACAGGTTTATGTTCACGAGTACACACTAATTGTTTCCTACGCCTATGTATTTGGTTGGGGTCGTAAGCTAATTCTTGATGTTGCTTCAAAATTATTGTGAGTAGGTAGAGTTGTCTAACCGTAAGCACTTCACAGTATTTATATAGCTCTGTAGTGGGAAATAATCGAGGCTTAAAAGCAGCCTTTCAGAATTGCGCTTTGAGCGATCTCAATAGGTTTAATTACAGTTTTCGGAATTCCTCCCCAGGATGAACACTACACTGATACACGATTACTGACTGGCACAAAGCAAAGTAGATTTGTTTCAACAACCAAGCATCAACCACACATCGCAGCTTCCTTAACACATATATAAGCTTTCTGACTCGAGCGGTGAGTAATTTTATATGGTCTTTGAAGCCAAGACTGGCGTCGAAGAGTATCCCTAAGTATTTTATTGAATTAACTCGTTCTATTGGTTTACAAGTGCAGTGCGTATATAGGGAACATTGGTGAGGGACTATGTTGTAGTTGCTCCCGACCCGTGTTGAATGACGTATACTGAAAGTCATATATTATAATATCATAGAAGTCCATCAAAAATATGTAAAACTATTCCGCGCAGCCCCCACACCCAGTCTCTCATAATCATGAGTGCGAAATTTTTCAACACCCTAACTCCAGACGTCAACAAACTCGGCAAGTCATCTAAATTTCATACGAAAACAGTATCACACCGATTTGATTCTCGTAAAAATCCCAAATTCGGTCACAACAGGGCCCTGCCGATCCCGCAAGCCCCGTAGACCCCGTAAACCCTGGCAAACATTAAAATACGTGCACCAAAGTTAAACTGCCTCCGGTGCTGCATCGAATTAAATCGGGCAGAAAAATAGGCGCGAACTTGGACTTTTCTCTCAGAGTAGGTACCCTAGTGAAAGTGACCTAATTCAATATTCCCAAATTATGAGTAAGAAAGAGACAGCCTATACAGCGGTCACTTTAGCAGAAGTTTAAAGACTGTTTTGCTAATTGCCCACAATTCTTTTTTTTTTAATTAGGTCACTTGCATTCTGAGGGTGTATAAGGATGACGATGCAATTAGAATAACGTAGTTAGCCCCGACGCAAAATAGATTTCTACTTTATTTTTATTTTTATTTAAGGCACATCAACAACACAAACACAAAAATGGACATAATACATTTTCTGGGGTCTTATTCCAGTGTCTATGTCAATGACAGATGTGCACAGCACTTTCAGAAATAAAATTACATGTCAAAAATCTAATTTAACAAAGAAAAAAAAATATAAAATAAGCAAAATTACAATACAAATTATAAAGGGCTGGCTTTTACCTTGGTCAGAGATTAAGCATTGCCATACAACGTGGCAATGCTGCCAGCCTTTTGGGTACATTACTAGTAGACAACGATGTGGAGGAGTTTTTTGACGCCATATTTTAGTTAAGTATATTTTTAGGTTTAGGTAGTGAGTAGTTTTTGGTTTAAATGTATGTAACGGTTTTGTTACAATCTTCCCTTACTTAACTTAACTTCTTCTAATTTAAACTAATAACACAAAATAATCTAATTACAAATAAAATCAACCTTAAATTCACTAATAAATACTTATAAAATAAAACTAATTAATAATATCCTAATTATAATAAAATCCCTACAGTTAATTATCTATCAACGCAAATTAAGTTTCCGAACGCAGCGAGATGACGTTGATGCGAGCCGCGGGGAACTAAAGTTCTTGAACGAGGCATGTCATTGCATTGACCGTGAGCGAGCAGACGAGTTGCACTGTCACTGCTCACATTTTTATCCATGCAAAATAATTCTCGTAAAATCTAGCTAATCCGACAATAATTGGCACTCTTCCTTCTTATAATAATCACGTGAAGTTTACCCCAACGTGTTGGGTGAGTGTTCAAACTTATTATGTGTTATGTTTAGTGGTAATATTGGTGAGTAGCTTTGTACCTTGTACCTAACGGCTAAATACTCAGCTGTCTGTCACTTCCCTCCGCGCGCTCGCTTTGGTTGGCGGTGATCTGTTCGCTCTCTGTTTGAAATTGCGATTTTTGTATTCCGAAATTTATTTCCGGCTTGTGAGTTGCTTAAAAAATTGTTTTGTGTTGTGATAAGTGCTGATATCGTAAGTTTTTAAACGTATACATCCGTTTTTTACTTGTAATCAGTAAATTTAGTCAGCTATCGGTGAGTACATTTACTTTTCTTGACGTGCGGGTATATCGAAATAATTGTATCGTCCGTTATTCTTTCTTTTTTTCACGCTTGTTCGTTTAATTTCCATATTTAATTATGTTGTCTAATAATGATGACCCACCTGATCGTGGTGGAGAAATATTATTCCGCCGAAATAATAAACCAAGGTCGCCGACGACCTCCGCTAATGCAAAACGTTTATTTAGTGAAATGTCTCCTTCATATATTTCACCCGAAGATAGATCAAAGCGAATGCAGACATCAGAGTCAATTGTAAGCTCGCCGATATTAAATGTCACTAACGCATGCAATGACGACTATTGTGATTTGGTTTCTCAGGCGTCTGCGTATCTGACCAAAATTAACGACCTTGTCAATGACCAAGGGTCCCGGATGAATGTTGCTAACAAATCCGCTATTATGGATATGACTCAGCGCGTAACGGCTATTGTCTCATTGCTAGCCATAAAATCATCCGCTAACGAGACTAAGTTGGCCAATACTGAACGCGAATTGGATAAAATGAAACATAATTCCGGTGCCGATATTGCCAAGTCTGATGTCAATAATATGTCATATGCTGATAAATTAAAACTTCGTTTACCTAAAGTCGTACCCGTGGTGGAGTCACGCGCCAAACTTCCGTGTCTTGTGGCCTACCCCACTGATGAGCGATCAACTGATTACGGAACGTCTTCCGCGACTAAACAAGCGCTCATGAAAGCTATAAATCCTAGTGATGGCTTTCAAATTGTAGGTGTCAAAAAAGCTGCGAAATCTGGCGTCGTGTTACGTGTCGCAAACGATTACCAAATCAAAAAATTGCAATCGGTCGATGCCATTAGGTCCGCTGGCTTACGACTTGAGAAACCGAAAGGCCGTAGGCCTCGTATTTTGGTTAAAGACATCCCGTCGTCAATGGAAGACACTGCCTTTTTGCATGCATTGTACTGTCAAAACATTAAAGACGAGTTGCCATTAAATGAAGCCGACTTTATTAAATCAACAAAAATTATACGTAGGCGTTCGCTAGACAACGGTCGGAAATGGATAGGTATTGAACTCGAGTCCGCGGTCCGGAAACATTTAGTCTCGACTAAGGATAAACTGTTTATTGATTGGGCGACTTGCCGTTTCATTGATGATGTCGAGATAGTACGTTGTGCACATTGTCAACAGTTCGGTCATGTTAAGAAACACTGCACTATTAAATCACCTACCTGCGCTAATTGCTCTGAGGCACATGAAACCAAAGACTGCCCGCATAAGGACAATTTAAATTATACACCGTCTTGCGTTGCTTGTAAACGTTCCAAGAAATCATATGACCATCGCTGTGGATCACACGAGTGTGCAACTTATAAACTTAAGCTCGAACAACTTATCCTCAACACCAACTACTAAAATAATGGATAGATTAACCATAGGACAATTAAATCTCCACAACGATAGGGTGGCGACTTCTGAACTAGACAAACTTACTATCGATTATAACTTAGATATAGTGCTTGTTCAAGAACAATATCAAAACGCGTGTTTACGTCACAAAGTAGTACAGTATGATGGCAAAGCACGAGCCGGAATTTACGTGGCCCGTTCTTCTAACTTCACAGTAACGTCTTTGCGTAACCTTATGACACCCCATTGTGCCGTTGCGGAGGTCTCATCGTCTTCTTTTAAAGTTTACGTTGTGAGCTGCTACTTTCAATATTCAGACCCTGTTGGTCCTCATATACATAATCTCCGTCACGTCTTGCAGTCGCTCGCGGGCTGCAAAGTTATCGTTGGCGCTGATGTTAATGCGTCTTCGACTTTATGGTATGGCAAAGTTCGGTCTACGGATTATGAACGACGCTGCGCTGTTGAAGATTTCTTTGCTGAAATGAATCTGACTATTCATAATACCCCTGACGCACCACCAACTTTTTGCAGCCAAATGGGCGAATCTTGTATTGACGTCACACTGTCTAGTGCAGACGTACGCTTGGATAGGTGGCGTGTCCTACCGGACGCGTCTTGTAGTGATCATCGCTTGATCGTGTACGAATTTGTTCCGGTTTTTACTCAGGGTACGACACATGCAATTGGTAACTTTAGGTATAAATGTAAGGGTGCGAATTGGGAATTCTTTAGCTCGCTTCTTGCGTCTCACGCCAAAGATTTCACTCGTGATGGGCTGTCAGCTGAGGAAAGTGCTGAAATTATGTCAGACACCTTTACTTACTGTGCTGACATTGCCATTGGTCGTGGATCTATGACCAATGTACGTAGATGCGATTGGTGGTGTGACTACCTAACTGAACAGCGTAAGGGTTATCGCCGAGCGCGTAAACATCTTAACAAGCTTAAAAAACGTAAGGTCACCGGTGACCCTCTTTCCATTGCGTTGAATGCTTTTAGAGTTGCCAGGTCCCGCTACAGAGCATCGGTGGAAAATCTAAGGGTAATTTATTACGTAAAATAGTAGAAAAATTAGATAAAGAGGGTCCGTGGTCTCCTTTATATCATGAGTTTAAAGCCAATCGATCAGTCGACCTCGCGTTTGTTCAGAACATTAAAGTAAATAATAAACACACCGCCGGTATTGAGGAGACAACTGAAGCTTTGCTGAACACTCTTATACCTGATGACTTACTTTCTAATGACAACGACTACCATCAACAGATCAGAGCGTGGGCAGCTGTACCACCTGAATCACCAGCGTCAGACCTTCCATCCACTAACGAATTTATTAACGTTGTCAAGAGGTTACCACTCAACAAGTCGTCAGGTGAAGATAAAATATCTAATCGGATGATTATAGAAGCGTGTAAAACAGCAGGTGATGCGATTTTAACCGTTTACAACCGTTGTATTGCAGAGGGCGTATTTCCTCGTATTTGGCGACGTGGATTTATACGAATCATCCCGAAAAGTGGCGACAAACCCCCGGACGACCCAAAGTCATACCGGCCCATAACATTACTTCCATCTTTGGGCAAACTCCTGGAGCGCCTTATCGTTCCACGTTTGCTACCGGACGGACCAAAGTTTCATAACAATCAATTCGGTTTCACTATGGGAAAATCTACCGTAGACGCGGCCCTTACTGTTAGGAAAATTGTTAATACATCTGAACATAAGTACGTAATTGGGATTTTTCTAGATATTTCTGGGGCCTTTGATAACGCATGGTGGCCAATGCTATTACTTAAAATGAAAACTCGGGGCTGCTATAGAAATATATACAATTTAGTTTACTCTTACTTTTTAAATGGTTCCGCGAAACTTAAACTCGGTCATCATTCCATGTCGAAGTCTCTCACCATGGGATGTCCTCAGGGTTCGGTTATTGGTCCACCTTTATGGAACTTAGGCTTTGATGATTTCCTCGCGATTCCGCTTCCAAGCGGCTGTTCATTAACCGGTTACGCGGACGACGGTCTTCTGCTCATTCAATCAAGTACTCGAGCTGGACTCGAGAACTTGGCTGACACTTGCCTACGATTAATATCTCAGTGGGGTGATCGAAACCGCCTGACCTTTGCTCCGCACAAAACTTATCAACTCATTTTGAAAGGTAATCTCAAATCGTGTCCTACTATAAAATTTAATAACGTTCCCGTAAAAAGGAAGCAGTCCGTGTGGTATCTTGGTCTAGTGTTAGAGAGGAATTTTGCATTTATAGATCATATTAAAATAGTCGGTGAAAAAGCAAAAAAGAACTTCTATGCCTTAACGAGAATATCTAAATCTACGTGGGGTCTGTCTTTTTTAACCTTAAAAACTATTTATGGGGCTACTTACTTGGGTTGTATGTGCTATGGTGCGCCTGTTTGGGCTGATAGGGCCACAATAGGGGCGGTACGACGTAAATTACTTCAAAGCCAGCGTTTGGCTTTGATATTCTTATGCAAAGCATACAGGACGGTTAGTACTGAAGCCTTACCGGTACTTGCTGGCGTACTTCCGGTCGACCTTGAAGTGCAGCGACGCGCTGCAATGTACTATTCCACACGAGAGACCATGGACGCAAACTTTTTAACTCGGTGTGACCGTGAGAAAATCTCTAGGTTATTTAAACCACATATTGACGTCTGGGAGGAACTTTTATCCGAATGGCAATGTAGGTGGGATAATTCCATCAAGGGCCGACACCTCCACCAATTCTTTCCATCCGTTCGCGTGCGGCTCACCAGAACGTGGCTGGAGGTGGATCACTGTGTTGCCCAATTTCTCACAGGGCATGGTAACTTTAAAAGTAAATTATTTTCCTTCAAGCTCGTTGCCTCACCTTTATGTCAGTGTTCTACGTCTGACTGCGAATATGTACAATCTGCACATCATAATTATCTTATGGGAGTGTATTCTTTGGCAGAATGAGCGCAATTTTATGTTAAATAATGTACAGGCTGCATCTGGAGTTGTTTACTATACGGACCTTGTGGAAACTAGAACAAATTTCCGTGCGTTCAAGCATTTTTGTCATACCTATTATTGGAAACAAATATAGCAGCTCACAATGTAGGACCCCTTAATATTAATGCAAATTTTTATCCGTGGTGCTAGGCAACTGGGCTTATCCCAGTTGTAAACGACCCTTTGTGCCTATTGGCCTTGTTTGTTCTGTCTCCTGCTTGATATGGAGGGAAGTGGAAATTTGTACTTTTTCCTACTCCTCCGTTATTATTTTCTGATTAATTTCGTTGCGGGATCCAAGACAGTTAAATTCATTCTCCGGGACTTCGTCGAGCTTCATTGCCTCGGCGCTTTTCTGGTGGTCGCCACTGTTGATTCTGGCTTTCAGGAGTTGCAGTGGTTTGGGAATAGTGCGGTGGGATTGTCCCAATAAAAAAAAAAAAAGCTGTCTTGTAATTAAACTGTTTTGCTTTTATTGTTTCTCATTGTAGTTGGTTGGGTTGCATATTGATCATCTTTTAAATCATATTCATAAACCCACACAACTACCTACATTTTTCACAAAAAATATCATCATGACTGTTACATTTTATAATATCCTACGGTTATGTTAGATCTTTATAGACATTTACCGCTTTTATAATGGTATGTCGTCATATAACTAGAACATTCTTATTGTTATAAAATTTTACTAAAACGTGAACAAAGTTGATGTGCGTTATTATGGCGGAACCAATATTTCTAATATAAGTGTATCGGTAAAATTATAATTGTAACAACTATTTTCTGCCTTAAAACTACAAGTACTAATTAGTGTTAATTAGTAGCAATTAGTGCTAAACATTTTATTGTCATTTCTTTTCATGTATCATTATCATTTTCATTCCTACATAACCATTGTATTATTATCACTGTTTGACTGCCTCATCATCGATCACTATTTCATGCTTTTAGTTGCTATTGCGCTTTTGCATTGAGGATGGGATGTCGCAGTCAAACAGGGAATGTGGACTTTTCCTAAGACGCGTAGACGTCTGGAAATGAATTCCAGGGTTCAGATCGGCCTCACACTACTACCTAGCGCGTGTGTTGGCCTACCCCAACGCACTGTTAGCTGCCTACTCCGTGTCGCCGCGCTACGTGTCTACCTACACCTACTCTGCACCACAGCTTCCCGGGACCTGGCCCCGAGTTTAAACTGCACTGCACATCGCCGGACGCCTCTAACGCTAAGGCCAGTGGTACACTATCTTGTGGCTTTGCAACGTTCTTCGGACCGCGAGTGACAACCCCGACCCTGAGGTCTAATAAAATTTGTTAACCTTCAGATGGCTTTTTCCTTTACTACCCTCTAGCTACCTGGTAGTTAGGTAAACCAGCAAGAAGCGTTCCATGTATATACTTGTAGTCTTGTTAATTAAGTATTTTATACACGGTATATTGTCAAATAATTGAATAAAAAATAATTATAAATAGAAAATAAGAATCGTGATTTAACAATTAAAAATCAATTAAATTAAAACAATGAGAATAAAAATAATTGTATTAAAATCAACTTATATCATATCACAGATCACAACTATCTTTCCTTTCCTTGCCCAAGATCTTTCGTCTGAGCTAAGTCTACTGATGTTTAAAGTGATCATGATGGTCGGAAATGGATGGGAGTCGATGGAGTGCATGTCACGAACAGATTTCGAGATGTTTTTATTTTCGCTACTTTTTTATCCTTTTCTAGGATGGACCCTAATTTTATTACAATCTAGCCTTATAAATAGACTAATAAGTAATTTAATTATAACCTAAATTATTAAATTATCTTTACTAAGAATGTGTCCCATAGCACTTTTCTTATTGTCTCTATTAAGGCGAATACACTTCGTTCTTGTGCTTGTTTGGTAGCACTTTTGTACGTTACATTATTCAAATTCACTAACACTAAGCACTAACTCGAACGGTTTTGTTTTCTCACTATGTTTGTGTGGTCGAGAAGCTGGATTGCCTCGACGTTCACAAGCTGATGAAGTCTCTTTTCGTGAGCTACTTCAAATTTCTGGATCACTTTTTCGATGAACTCAACCTTTAGGTCCCGATGGTTGCTTGGTTTAATGCGGGCTAGTGTAGCGTTTGCGGGTAATTTATCTAATAGAGATTAAATAATACGCAAAAACTATCTACAAACAATTTAATACTAGGGTCGCAGGTACAAAAAGCCCTTTCTTATTATTTATTTTGTTCTATGGAGGTAGGCGCTAGGTACTATCCTGGCCTGGCAGCAGAAACGGTCACGATGACGTGTAAGGCCAAGGACTACGTACCAGCAGGAAGACGTCCCGCAGATCTGACGATGATACGAGGTTCAGGCAGGTTCCTCCGATGATGGTCCCTGGTAGTTGAACCGGAACTTTGGACCAAGGAATTTTCCAAGCGTCGTATCAGTATCTTTGTCTCCCGGCTTATCCTTGTCTGATTGTGACCGCAACTGCGTAAACGTAGGGCAGAAGATGTACCACGGCGCTTAAGGCGAATGTGTGCTTGTCACAATCAGAACCGGAGCTCTAGAGAGTTTTATTGTAAAAGAAAAAACACTTTTGGCAGGTAAGCGCTAAAAAAATACAAAACAATATGTGCCTAACTAAACACCAACAGAAATTATAATAATGGCCGTAACCAGCATGATTAACCAAAAGAATGATTGTCAACACTTACCCAATACGGGGTTAAAACTGATTTAGATTTATTTATAATCAACACACACGGTAACGATTTTGACTGATTTTCTTTTAAAAAAAAAGGTACATGAAAAATGACACGCTAGGTATGAGGTAATAATACCATGGAGCGAGTATCCGTGTACCCAGTTGAGATGTCCGATCGTCAATACCGTCCAGTGCCTTGATAAAAACCCGAGTTGTGATGACTCTGAATATTTTTTTTTTACATGTCGGTGCGCGTGCAAAACCGCGGAAGAGTAATTTGTAAATACCGCGTATCTGTGTTTCCACGATTTTACAGGAGGAAGAAAAAACTTAATAACTTAGCCATTTATTTATATTTTACTGACTGAACTTTGTGGACATGTCTTAACTACTTACTTTATTGGAAAATGAAGTAATTTTACCTAAAACTTGATCGGATTCCGAGTAAAATCACTTACGCGGTTTTGTTGCAATAAGTTGCAAAAATTTTAATTGTACTTTTAGTAGGTACGCGGATTTGAAATGAAATATGCTTATTATTTATGAATGAATTTATTATTAAAATGAAATAACAAAAAACGCTTCTTAAACGTAAACATAAAAAAACTATTCTTAATAATCTCAGCAATATTTCTTGCTATTAACTAATTATAAATAATAAAAATAATCAGTCCAATAAGTTGTACTTTAGTACCAAGTAGTAGTTGCACTTTGAATATTGGCCACAAATGTGTAGGTACCTACCTAATAAAAGTAAAGGTAATTTTACTATAACAGCAAAGTATTTAGCTGGTATAGTAAAAGTACCTTTTATCAATGATGCTAATAATTATTCATTGAATTCAAATATAATCAGCTTTTCTGCTCCTCAATTAGCACTTCTTTTTCTTTTTAAATCTTAATTAGTAAAATATTCTTATTAAATTAACATTCCAAACAATAATCTGTGTGGTACAAACTTCTAAAAAATAATTATACTTAATCAGGTAATCACAGTCTTTAAAATCTCAGTAAAATTAACATTAAACATTACTATTTTATGTATAAGGTAAATTATCATAAAAACTATGACAGTCTCTAGGTATGACACTCTTCAGCTCCTGTAGGTGGTCATACTTTGTTTTAGTTATTGGTTGTCTAGATTCATAAAGTGACGGCACACTGTCAATCAGACATGTTATTTTCTTTGGTCTTCTAGGCAAAGGATTAAAGTCATCAGCAAAATGGAGCTTATAGTCGATTGTTCCACTTGGATTATACCTCAGAGCCCTTATATCTACGACACAGTGATCACCCGCCCCACGACCAGGTCTTATTGATTCATAAATCAGGTAATTCTTAAGACTGAAGTCATTAAAAAACGTATAATCAGGTGTTATAACTTCGTAAGGACTTGGTACTTTTCTGGCTTCCTTTGTAATAGTTGCATATTGTGACGGTAAAAAAAATTCCCGGTTCTTCAGCTTCCTCTCAATCACGGAGTGAACCGAGTCCACTTCCATTTGTGTGTGTCCTTTCTCTAAATATTTTTGTGTTATGACAATGTTCTTGGCCATAGCCAAACGCAACAACGCATTTGACACTACATTATTCCTATTCTGAGCGGTACAGCCATCTGTAAATATTACAACATCTTTGGGATCGTTTTCAAGTAATTTTGTCAAATAATTTACAAAAAACGATGCGTATGTAGTGGCTTTCAAATCGCATACCGTCTCGTCAAACCAGTAGCATGTGACTTCATTATTGCCTAGATTGTATACTGAAAAATTGTGAACAGCGAGTTTTGTTTTAAAATAAAGTGCACTGGCATTAAGGAACGGACACAGCTTTACAGCCTGAAGGTCTGCTGTTATTGCATGTATGATTCCTTTCTGTGCTGCCTCTTTGTCAGAGTTTTTTTCAGCTCTAGCTAAATCTTTAAGTTCAATGTGTTTGGTATACAGCTCGTCTGATAGATTTCCTACTTTGTGAGCACAGCACTGGTCGCAAGCATCTTTTTTAGGTTGAAAAAGTCCGATATTTTCTTCAAACAAAACACCTTCAAATATCTTTCTAGAAGCTATGGGTTCGTTTCTCAAACTTGAATAGTCTACGTATAGACGATATAACTGTGATTTTGATTGTATTATTGGTTCTAAGTATAGTTTTGATGTTGACTGTCTACAATAATGGGATGGTAGTTTGGGTAGCGCAGTCAAATATTTTCTAGCCAGTTCTTTTTTGGGTTCTTTGACTACTTCATCTCCTGGTTCAGATTCATTACTATTACTCGTCTTCTCTCCAAGCCAATATCGAACTGTCCATTCTTTAATACCCAGTGTTTCCAAAAATGTTTTTAAACAAACTCTTTCTTTTTTATCATTTACTTTTAAATAGTAAATTTTGGTATCACTCCTTCTTGAATTAGAGCTTTTAGTTTTTCTAGTTGTAGGTATCTTATCTACCATTGATGATACGTACATTTTCTTTTCTTGCCAACTCATTTTCCAATAGGTTTTAAAAATTTGTGATCGAACTTCTTCTGTTAATTTTGAACAATACATAGCTTTACCACTAAAACATCGCGTTGACATACATAACGGCCCCATTACTCTTGCTGGTTTTGGATCATTTTGAACAAATTTAGTGCCCTCTTTTTTAAATCCAACATACTCTTCTCCCATCATTCTCTGCCGCTTATTTTTTATTCTTTTCCAATTATTTGGATCCCCTTTGTGCTTTTTTTTATTTCTATTCGATGTTTCTTCTATTTCCCTTTCGGGAAACCACTCCATATTATCTGGCGATAATGGTTTTAAATTTGTAATGTCTGAAAGTGCGACAAAAGAAGGATCAGCGACTGAATCGTCGGATGAAAAATCATTATCGTTCAACACAGTAGAAGTAGCAATATAATCATCTTCATTTTGTAAAACTGGATCAAAAACTGTTGTAAGTGTAGTAAACTCAGATGTTACATTTTCATTCCGGCATTCTTGCTCTTGCTCTATTTCCTCCGACACAGGGATAGTAACTATTTGCAATGCTGGTTGATTTTTATAATTAAGTTTATTTAATATTTCCTTCTTTTTTTCTAGCAATGCGTTTCGCCTTTCACATAGGTCTTTGAGAGTTACCACTTCATCGTCAATACAAGCATTTTCTAAAAAACAGTCAACATTTTCTTGGTCCTCCATCATTATTTGGTTAGGTACTGGATTTTAAGCTTCAACGTATTTACCTAAAATAACAAAATAATTTTAGTTTAATGCAATACCGCGTAAATAACCAACACAATGAAATGATGTAAATATCAATACCGCGTAATTACGTATTATAGGATTAACTCGTCAGAATTATTAAATTATTAAATAAATAGACGTATCTACACCATGCATGCATAAACATATTGGTAAAGACACATTTTAAACAATTAAAACGTACTTACATAGTTGTTTTTAGCGGCAAAGTAATATCTTTCAGAAGCACGCATAGATTGTGTGACACTTGTTCGCCGATTTGGTAAATACGCGGACTTGCAGCCAACTTCAAGCTTAATACTGTTCCGCTGTATTGTTTTAATGCTAAAAATGACGTTTCCTATTGGCTAATTCGAAACGCGTGAGGTCTAATATAAGCGAATCCGCGTTGAGAATCTGTTGGCGCGATATTTCAATTTTGCACCTTTTGTTGTTACGCGGTATTAACAAACTGCTGTTACGCGGCTTCGCACGCGCACCGACATATATATGTGTGACTACCGCCACACGGGAAGTTATCGAGTTGAAACGTAGTGCAATGACTAGTTGATTTTTTTCAATATCTCGTTAATAATGAGTAGGTAGATAGATATTAGGTTTAATTTATCCTATTAGTATTATCGCCTACAATGTGTTTGTTTTCTGTTTGTTACTTTTTTTTTGTGTTTGTTATTATTAGGTTGTAAGATTCTTGCACTGACCTCTATCATACAAGTACGCTGGACTACATATATTAGATGAAATGACAGTTGATTTTTGTGCCGAATCAAAGCGCCCCACTTGAGGTTCTCAGGAACTAAAATTGACACATTTAGAGATAGGTTAATACCGATATTTCTCAAGATTAGGTAATACTAATATATTCGCCTGGAAATATTACATTATTTTAACTAATACGAGTATATGAGTATTAGTAATATTTTTAAATTACACTAATATCAAAATAGTAGACTTGGCAAGGCGTATCACTGATCTACTGTATTGACTTCTCATAATATGTTGCAACTAAATATCTCATATTGGTATTAGTGATGAATGTTATATGAATGCCTAATAATCAGTAATAATATGTTAAAAAGCAATGTGTAATACTAAATTCTGGAATCATCATCATGATCATCCACAGTCCGACTTCGCCCACTGCTGAGCACAGGCCTCTCTCTTCTTGTATCAATCACCTCGTTCCTGTCTGGAATTAATTCTGGAATAATATCATGATAATTATAATTGTATTAACAAATGTTTTTAAGTCAAACAATTTATATCTGCATCTGAAACAGAGTTGAAAACTGATATAAGTCTTCACGTCGCTGGAATGCGATGTCACTCTTATTTGCACCTTAACACTACAGAGACAGGATCTCAGCGATGAGAGCGTGAAATATGTCCGTTGTAAATTATTATCCATCTCATTCGTACGCAAATATTTGTATGAATGATGTTCCAACCGAGTGAATCCAAACTATTGTAAATGTAAGTATTAACTAACTAGTATACTTGAGCGAGCAGATACTTGTTAAAAACATACTAGTTTTAAGGATAAGTTGTTAGCCTATCTCCATATTAAAATCTCACTGATCTGACAGTAATGCGCTATAACTTTAGTAGCACGCTATCCACTAGTTTATAGCTTGCAATCTGATTGAAAGTATTTTTCAGTTAACCTTTACAGCAAGTTTTCTATTACTTAGAAATGAATCTCAATTAAAATAATTGGGATTTTTTTGTTCTCCTAAGTATTAAATTATTCTCACGTATTTTTATACCGAAGGCTATGTCCCATCTCTAATATTAGTTCCATGGAATCTCACGTTAAGTCACGTTGCTATCAGCGCCAAAATGGCGAAAATCAAATGTCTTAATTTTGTCATCGATAATATGAAGTCCAGCGTACTTGTATATTAGAGGTCAGTGGATTCTTGTTATTATTTTGTTGATCTGTGCATGTTTATACCGCAGTTTGCTATGGTGATTTAGTCAGGAACGTTGACCGTTACTATTCAACGTTACACTAGTCGGTATTTGATATGATTACCCATGTAAGATATACCCTTTGCTAATCCCGCTTCATTGTTAATTTCACCTAAACTCAATTGGTATTCACCTATTGTTGCCTTTAACGCACATAAATCCTCATTTTCTTCAATGCCTGATTCATGTATGTCATCACTGGTATATTTTTTACGCAAATTATTTATATGTTTCTTTAAGCTTAGGCAAGTACCAATTTCACCGCCCTGTATCAAGACTTCATATTCTAATTCAGACTTCCTTAAGTGTATGAAATTAATCGGGTGAGTTCCCATTATTACAAAAATAAACTATTAGAAGCGACTGATAATAAAACAACAACTTATTCTATACCACAATGATGTACAAAGAGCAAGCGTGCTAGGTATCGGCTCTGAACAGTGTGACAGATAGTAATATAAAGCCTGGGCGCCACTGTAACGGCTAGGTCCTGCGCTAGGTAAGCTTGCGCAGGCCGCTAACTGATAGGTAGTACGTAGTTGTAAAGAAATCAGCTGGACAAGTTAATACATATAATCAAGCACTTAGACTACAGCTAGTCGTGGGTAATTAATGTAACTTAAAGTCTGAGCAGATAACTAACACACTGTTAATAGATAGGAATGGTACCGTCCCTTGGCAGCACGCGGCAGATGCGGGGGCCTGTCAGCACAGGCTCCGCCGCCGAAACTGCAGTTGCTCGGGTTTGCGCTGGGTAGGCAGCGCCGGCCCCGGCCAGCGTGGCGGTAGGCCGCAGTCAGGCAGGCCAAGACCTGGGCAGCGTGCGTAGGTAGCGTGCAGGAAGCTAGGAGCGTGCAGCAGTAGGCAAGGGGTCCAGCCCTCAGCCCGTACGAAGAGCCCTGAAAGCACCATAGGGTGCGCATGTTAGATGCGGCGCAATTAGCAGCAAGCCGCATGCTGTACCAGCTTCTTAGCCAAGGGACGATGTGGGAAGCTTTGTAGGTGAAAGCTCAGCACATCGCAGCGGTTTACAGGTAAGAAACTTGCAAACATAGCATGCATCTGTCAAATTAGGTTAACTATGAACACGCTAGCATTTATTAACATAAGTAAACGTGATCACATACAATAAAACACGGAGGCACACCCCTTTTCAGTAAAAATACATACTCATTGCAATCTTCTATTTCCTAGGCGACCCTTAGCCACGCGTCCAACATGACAGCGCCAAATCAGCTAACAAATAAGTGATGGAATCGATATTGGTCGTCTAGCACAGAGAATCAGGTACAATCTTTAACCTAATGTGGAACTCACCCTAGATCGGGGCACACAGAGACGTGAGGATCGAAAGATAGTTTTTCAGCTAAGCTACCGGAATCGAAATGACCGAGCAATAACGTTCTGGCAAATTAGAGTTGTTCCGTGTTTTAGAGATGTGGCTATGAACCGTAACAAGTTACTAATTGTGATGTTTAGTATCACTCGACTATTTTCAGTTGAGATCCTTACAACGCTACAGTACCAACATGTGCATTTACAATTGCCCTTAGCACTTTCTTCTGGAATCGTTGAATAATTAATATATTACTCTGTTTGGTGCAGCCCCATAGCTGAATACCTTAAGTCAAAACTGGCATCAGGACTTGTTTGTATAGCAACAATTTATTTTGTACAGAAAGCATGGCGTTTCTTCCAAGCAGCCAATACATACTTTTATATCGGAGGTCGAGTGCTTCTTTTTTCTTCTTGACGTGGGCTTTCCAGCGTAACTTTGTGTCAAGGGTCATACCGAGATATTTGGCTGTATTCTCGTATGGGACTTGTTTATGATTAATATAAACTGCAGATTATTGATGTTTTTTTTTTGGTAAAATCTATGTGAACAGATTTGGATTCATTAAGTTTAAGCCACCATTTTTTGGTCCAGTTATAAACTTGATTAACAGCCATTTGAACCTTTTCTAGTGCTTCTGCGTGGCTGTTTCCCACAGCCATTATGGCTGTCTCATCAGCAAAGGTCCCAATCGTGTTTTGCTCTAATTTAGGATTATCGCAAGTGTATAGTAGGTACTGGACCGGATCTAAAACACTTCCTTGAGGTACGCCAGCTTTTATTTGTTTCAGTTCTGAGTAGGCATCTTCTTGTCTTATTCTAAAGACTCTGTTTAGAACGTAGGCCACGTCTAGAAATACATTAGTACATACTTTCTTGTCTTCAAGGGCGTTTTCTATTACGTTTGTGATCCTATGTACTTGATCAATAGTACAGTGTTTTTCTCGAAAACCAAACTGGTGCTCTGGTATTATATTCTTGCTATCTATTATAGATTTAAGTCGTCTGAGTAACAGCTTTTCAAATAGCTTGGACATTATTGGTAGCAGAGAAATAGGCCTATAGGATGATGTTTCGTGAGCCGGTTTACCTAGCTTAGCTATCATTATTACTTCAGCCACCTTCCATAAGTCTGGTACATATTTAAGCCTTAGTGCGGCATTGATAAGTGTCGTTAACTTAACCAGACGCTTTCTCGGTAGGTTATGAAGTACATCTCCTGTTATTATATCGTACCCTGGTGATTTTCTTGTGCTTATATTGTGTTTTATTTCTCGTGCGACTTCGCTCCTTTTGGTTGTGAATTTATTTATAGGTTTACGGTTTGCTGGGCTGTCATTTGCAAAAGGTTTTGTAAAACTGCGTGCATTATTATGTTGTTATGGATAAAAATAGATCACTTTTCGTACCTAAGAATTGATGACATGGGTACCTACATTACACAATATGGCTTAAAAGCTAGCGGAATATTTTCCTTAAAAAGTAGATGTATTTTATAGAAAATATTCTGCGAACTTTTGTAATTCTCCTCGTATAACATCAAAACGTTGACGTAGGTATACGACACACATTTGCAACCTTCCTTTGTTTTATTAATTGAAGCTAATTGAAATAATGATAGCATTTCTATAATATAGATTAATTATTTGTAAACATTTGATACCCATTAATTTGATTAACAATGTCAGCAAGTATTTTTATTTTATCACCGCTAGTTTGCTTGCCGTGTGATCAAACAGATGTCATACAATGAATACTGATTCCGGCTGTTTTGAATAATTATTGGTTTGCAGCTAGTAATAGACCGCGAATAAATACATCGAGTTATTTTTGTTGTGGTAAAACCATGACTGTGTGATTCAGTATTCTGAAAAATAAGTAATTTCTGTTTATTGAGAAAACAATTTCTTTTTTCTCAACAATTATTGGACTTTTTCATCGAACCAATATCGCAGAATAAACTGAAAGTAAGCGCTCAACAGTTTACCTTTCAGTTTGCCAACAAAAAGACAATTTGGTACATCAAACAATTGGGGACAGGCATTTGGTAGATTAAACGCAGTTTTTGTAGCCCCAAGGGATAAGTTAGGGCTCGGGAAAACGATCGAATCGAATGAACATCGGGTTTCTGTCCATCCTAATGTTGTTTGCTGGAAATCGCTGATAGGGTAACACCACCCATCGTATCACCCTTTTTTCGGGTTTGCAATAAAGAGTAGAGGTATATCTATGGACATGGACTTGCCACATGTAAAACTTTTCTGCTTAGTAGATGACGCTCCCTATTTATTCTCGACATAAGGACTTCTGAAGCATCGTGGATGCTAAAGACACAAACCTCTTTTCACCTAGAACAGGGGGTGACCATAAGCTCTTAGAGCGGTATCATTTTGAGATCGAATAAGGGACAGATGTATATGACTTGTATTGATACCGCTTGTTGTTGATACCGCTCTAATAGCTTATGGTCACCCCCCAGATAATGACTTATTTAAAATACCTAACTGTAGTCAGAAAAACAATGTTTTGTGCAGAAATCGAACCTGCAGTAGTTACTATTAATTCTCTTTTTATCTCCAGATGACAGCAAGGAAGCTAAAGTTGTACAATAAATGAGGTTTTATTGTCAAAAGATATAACCGCTCGCATACAGCACCGAGCAACCAACTTTTTTTTGTCTTTTTCTCGAGAACGAATGCTTCTATGTTTGAGACAAGAAGTGATTGTACTATTGACGATTGAAAACATCTGCGTAGCCTTTTTCCCAACTATATTGGGATCGGCTTCCAGTCTTACCGGATTCAGCTAAGTACCAGTGTTTTACATGGAGCGACTGCCTATCTGACCTCCACAACCCAGTAACTGGCTAACACGGTACCCCTTGGCAAGACTGGTATCAGATCTCAAGCTTCTGACTACCTGTAACGACTGTCAAAGATCTTCAAATGACAGCCGGGACCAACGGCTTTACGTGCTTTCCGAGGCACGGAGGAAACTCGGTATGTTGAAATGGTCACCCATCTACTGACCGACCTCGTCAAGCGTTGCTTAACTTTGATGATCGACCCGTGGGGCTGTTATTATTTAGCCACGAGCTTCTCCCCTTTTTATTGACGATTGAAAACAAGCACGTTTATTTAGTGAAAACGTTACTGTGCCTTTGGTTTTTAGAATCGTGACGACGACTTCAACCAAATCTTACTAATGTTATAAATGTGAAAGTTTGGATGGATGTGTGTGTGGATGTATGTTTGTTACTCAATCACGCTAGAACGGCTGAACGGCTCTGGATGCAATTTGGCACAGCCATAGATTATATTCTGGAAGAGCACACAGGCTACTTTTCATCCCGGTATAACGTACCCGCGTATTCTGACGCGTTGTGAGACAGGGAGACTCTACACTCGAACTTGTAGACGATTATGTCTACCTGGGACAAACGGTCCAGTTGGATAGGTCTAACTTCGAAAAAGAGGTCAACCGTCAAATTCAACTCGAGGGCCGAGTCACCCACGTCCGTAGGAGTGTACCCTTTGATTCCCTACACGTGGTCCCCGGTCCTCGGATCCCCGTGGTGCAAATCAGGTGACATCTGGTGGTAGGCTTCGGCCGAAGGCTTGCGACCATCCACCGGGCAAAGGCGTACCGCCAAGCGGCCTAGCCGTGTTTCGGTACGATGCTCGATGTAGTCACTAGAGGAGTTGGCTCGAGACAGTTGTTTTACGGCTTCCGCTGAAATCGGTCTACTGGGGATCTTCTAGCGTATGTCATTCACATATGGAGTGAGGCCATCGAGAGGCACGGGGAAGCGCTTGCCGTCTCCCTCGACATCTCAAAGGCTTTCGATAGGGTCTGGCACGAACGCCTTATCGGTAAGCTTCCTTCATTCGGTCTGCCCGGTGGTCTGTGTGATTGGATTGCAGACTTCCTGAGAGATCGGTCCATTCGAGTGGTTATCGATGGCTGCTCGTCGAACCACTTGGATATTAATGCTGGGGTCCCTCAGGGGTCGGTACTCTCAGCAACATTATTCTTGTTGCACATTAACGATCTGCTAAAACCGCACCTTTGGGTATGCATACGACAGCACTGTTGCTGACACATACCTGTCCAACGCACGGGCTACTGGGCCGCAGATTCGGTCTCCTTGTGAGGCCATGGTGGAGCGTTTGAACCTGTCCTTGCAGGTGGTCTCCGAATGGGGCGATGCCAATCTCGTCAAGTTTAACGCTGCTTAAACCCAGGCGTGTCCTTTTTCCGCTAAAAAGAGCCAATTTCACCCGGCTCCAACTTGCCGTTATGTAACCGTGCCAATAACGGACCATCTTGAGCTTCTTGGCGTTACGATGACATCGACTCGCCCATTTTCGGCCATACATTGAGGCAAAGGCTCAGCTGGCTGCCAAAAAGTTGGGGATCCTTGCGAAGGTGAGAAGGTACTTCACGCCAGAACAGCTGCTCAACTTGTATCATGCGCAAGTTCGATCGTGCATGGAGAACTGTTCTCATCTCTGAGACGGATCTGCTAAATACCAGCTTGATGCATAGAGTCCATTGAAAAGCGTGCTTAGAAACTCATCGGCAATGAGGCACTGGTCAAGTCAAAGCGCCAGAGCCTTGAACATCGTCGCCGAGTTGCCAGCTTGTCGGTTTTTTATCGGTTACATTTCGGGGAGTGTGCGATGGAATTGCATGATTTAATTCCGCCCAGCCCGTTCCATCATCAGACTACCAGACGTACGGCGATGCGTCATCGGTACATGGTGGACATCCCACCCATACGCTCAAAACGTTTTGGGGTCACTTTTATTATGCGTACAGCTAAGGATTGGAATTCCCTGCCGGAGTCTGTTTCCTGGTACCAACAATCTAGGGGTCTTAAAGTCAAGAGTGAATTGGTTTTTTTCTAGGCAGGCGTGATTCACCGTTGACCTGATCATCGCTTACCATCAGGTGAGATTGTGGTCAAGCGCAAGCTTATAGATAATAAAAAATAAAAAATTCGTCTGGGCGGCCGTTCATCCAATTTACCGCAGTGTGTGTTATGACCAGTGTGTGTTGCCAGTGATCACCTATGGGACCGAGACGGGTACTCTCACAATGGGCCTTATTAGAAAGCTTAAAGTCACCCAAAGGGCAAAGGAGAGGGCTTTGTTCAGAGTTTCCTTGCGTGATCGCATCAGAAATTAGGAAATCCGCAGGAGAACCAAAGTTACCTACATAGCCCGAAGAATTGCGAAACTTAAGTGACAGTGGGCAGGGCACATGGGGCCGAAGGGTTCTGGAATGGTGACCGCGAGCTGGAAGACGATGCGTTGGAAGGCATCCCACGAGGTGGACCGATGACCTGGTTAAGGTTACGGGCATGCTCTGGATGCGAGACGCACGCGATCGGTCAATGTGGCTACGCCTGTGAGAGGCCTATGTACAGCAGTGGACGACTTTTGACTTAAATGATGATGATGATATTGTTTCCTAGGGATAATAAAACACTATACACGCGGGCGAAGTCGCTGGCAGAAGCTAGTACTTCATAATTTTCGTAAAACATAAGCGATTCGTCGATCATCTGTCCAAGCCCTTACACGTTACAAAGATTTTATTTCCAATTTGTTTTCTAACTTTAAATTCATCATCATCATCATTATATCAGCCGAAAGACTTGATGAACCTTAAATTAAATGACTGTAAAGATCGTGAAGTTAGTAGTTTATCGATTGAAAGGTTTTTCTTGGTAATTGTTGATCAAAGGATTATTGGGCCGTCTCGAAAACAGTAAATTTTAAAAAGTCGTGTCGAGAAAAACATACGTACAGTTTTTTAGGGTTCCGAAGTCAACAAGGAACCCTTATAGTTTCACTCTGTCCGTCTGTCCGTCCGCAGCTTGGCTCAGAGAATCTAAGTACTAGAAAGCTATAATTTTGCATGGATATACATGTCGGGTTTAGTCAATAGTACGGACGTCAAAACAAATCACAAGCACGCCCCTAGCGGCAATCAGGAGCAACTACGCATTGGCGCGCTTTTATAAGCTCTTGCGTGGTGCGAAATAGAGCAGTTGATAACTGACAGCCTTAGAGCGAAGACGTCGTAGAATCAGTGTCGATCCGTAATATTGGTAAGCAAGAATGTTACTTGTGTCTATTTTAATATACTCAGTGTATCGAATAACTTGTGTGATTTCATTTTCACGATTGACCCACCTACCTGCCCACTAACGATGTCTTAACCTAAGGGAATACATCCTGACTTCCCGATGGTTTGCATCTATCGGCCAGCCTTGATGCGACATCAGAATTGGGATTCGATCGTGCTAATAGGATCACACGCAAAAACAATGCTAGTGAAAATGGCGGTTACATTCTTGCAAAAAAATTGCGGTGTCAGATGGAAACAGTTGTTGTTCGTTTCTGCGACTACCCTCAGTCTTGAATAATGAAAAACCCGTCCGGAGCGGAGCAGCGAGGAGGTTAGCAACAACCAAGGAGCTGGAATGGTCAAGGAGGAGCGTCTGGACGTGTGGAAAGATCCATACACACGGATCTTTATGCCAATCTGGTGAGTCGTTTTCATTTTGTTATGACTATGGCCAATAGTGTTCATTATTAAAAATTCTGGTTTTGTTTACGGTATGGCCCATGTCAGGTCCATAATCTCATTTTAGTTATCGCTGGTCAAGTTTTAATGTTACTGAAGAGTTGTTATTCTACTATCACTGTTAATAGTCCTTAGCTAGCTATTATTATTCGGATTTTAGAGCGATGTAGTAGCATTGCATGCATAATTTCCAGAATAAGGTATTTGGTAAATACCTTATTCTGGAAATTATGATAATTCCTAATGAAATTATTAGTTTTGAGTTAATGGAATTTGATTATGAGGTTTCTATGCTTTTTCTTTTCAAGTTGAGGTTAAAGTCTTTAGTTAGTTTGGGCCTAATATGTGACGTTAATTGAGACTTAACATGCCACTGACGCTATAGCATTGTATTTTCTAAAGCCCATATACCTACCTGGACACTTGGGACACTGTAATGTATTTCATGTTTTGGACAGGACTCTGCACACACATTTGGTGTCTACCATAACCCATTTTGCTGTGCTGGTTTAGTTTACGCCACCGCTGCACCGGCTAATTGTTATCAAAGCTGTGTATGGTTAAGATGACCGTGTGAACATTTAATCTCATAGTGTTTTTCATGTTTCAGATACCATATTGCGTCGCAGTGGAGCCTCTGCTAAAGGCTAGCGGTTCAAATGCTGAATGCGAAGGTTGACGTGTCAACATCTGAGAGGTTGAGACCGACGGCAGGCTAGCAGTTCGCAGTTGGTAGCCGAACGTTACGAACACGCGCAAGTTTGGAATGGAATACTCGGTGAGTCGCTTCCATGTTATTTCGATCATCATCATATCAGCCGAAAGACGTCCACTGCTGGACATAGGCCTCCCCCAAGCGTCGCCACATTGACCGGTTCCATGCGTCCCGTAACCAGCGGATTCCTGCAACCTTCACCAGGTCATCGGTCCACCTGGTGGGAGGCCTTCCAACGCAACGTCTTCGTCTTCTGTACAGACACTTCAACACCTCAATGTACCGGTAGTCGATCTGGCACCGTTGGAGAGACTGCAGTACAGCCCAAGTCTCAATCGAATCGAAGGCTTTCTCGTAGTCCACAAACGCTAAACAGAGAGGCAGGTTGTACTCTTCGGCCTTCTGTATAACCTGCCACAGCGCATGTATGTGATCTACGGTGCTAGAGCCTTTTCGGAATCCGGCTTGTTCGGGAGGCTGGAAATCGTCAAAGCTGCGCGCGAGACGATTCGTGATGACTCTTGAAAACAACTTGTAGACATGGGTAAGAAGTGAGATGGGCCTATAGTTCTTCAACCGATAATTGTCGTTCTTTTTGAAGAAGAGTACCACCACACCCCTGCACCATGCCTGTGGCGTTTTGCTCTCATACTCGAGGGCAAAACGCCACAGGTAACGTAATCAAAAAGCTTCTGAAGGGCCTTAAGGACCGGTTTCCCACCCGCCTTCAGGAGTTCAGCCGTGATTCCGTCGTCACCCGGTGCCTTGTTGTTTTTTAGCTGTTTCAGAGCCATCCTAATCTCGTACAGGCTGACGTCCGGGATATCTTCGGTATAGTGTCGGGTTAATCTAGCTCTTGGGTCGTTTGCTAGATTCGCAATGAGTTTACTGGTTGACGTGTACAACTGCCCATAGAATCTCTCGATATCCCTCGAGAAGCTCTAGTTTGGCGGATACGATCCTGCCATCATCGGTCTTCAGTTTTGTGAGCTGGCTCTGCCCAATAGACAGATCCCTTGCAAAGACCCTGGAGCCCTTATTCCGCTCAATCGCATCTTTAATACTTTCAGTATTAAAGCGGCGGAGGTCGCTTTTCAAGAACTTTGAGATCCGTCTGTTTAGCTGCCGGTATTTCACCGCATCGTCTGAAGACTGCAGGATCATCTCACGCCTCTCCTTCAATAGCTTGAGAGTTGGATCAGAGAGCTTTTTGTTTCTATCTGTACGGCGGGTCTTGAAAAACTTAGACCCGACCGTATGGACAGCTTCCACGAACCCATCGCTGTAATCGTCCACGGAGCTCCCTAGGCACTAGAAACGATTCTGGAGTTCGAGCTGAAAGGTTTCGGGGTTTTGGATCTGGATCTGTGCTGGACGGAGCGTGGACTTTATCAGTCGAGACCTTCCAAGCTTGATATTAATGTTCAATGTGCCTCTTACCATGCGGTGATCGCTCCCGGTTTTCACCGAATTGATCACAGAGACATCATTGAACACTTGCTTCTTGGTTGACATGATGAAGTCGATCTCGTTTTTAGTTACACCATCGGGGCTTTGCCATGTCCACTTCCTGAGCTCCCGCTTTCTGAAGAAGGAGTTCATCATATAGAGGCCTTCCTTCTCCATAAAACTGGCCAGAAGGTGACCCCGGTGGTTCCGACGTCCAACTCCAAATTGCCCCACTTGCAGCTCATCCTCGTCTCGTTTGCCCAGTTTTGCGTTGAAGTACCCCATGACAACGTTGAAGTGAGTTTTGAAACCATGCATGGCTTTAGAGATATCCTCATATATGGTCTACCTCGTCGTCGGGGTGTGCCGAGGTAGGGGCGTATACCTGTATGACCTTTAGCGAATATCTTGCGGATATTCCAGTGTATATGGAGAAGAATCCAACTATTCATCATAATAAAATCGCAAGTATTATTTTTGCTGTTTTCTATATGTAATATACAAAATATAGAAAAACAGCAAATAAAATACTTTTATCAAAATTTAACCTTCATTGGAAGGACGAACCATTGCAAATTATCTATACTAATATTATATTATACTTCGTGCCTCGTCCTCGAGATTAGTTCCTGTAATTAATTATTATTATATACACATGTAGTAGGCGGCTATAGGCTACTGCGCAAATCACTAGTTTTCAGAGTATTTTTTTTTTTTTTTTTTTTGCCTGGCATCACTGTATCAACTTGTCATTCGCGATTATAGTGCGTCGCTGCGCGTCACGTAATTAAACTTTTAAATAAAAATAACAGTTTTTCAAAGTGAAAAAATGCCAAAAAGGACACATTCAACCGAGGAATTAAGAGAATCAGGCGAAACATGAAAAAATCTGGGAGCAATTTAAAAACGTGCTCGACTTAAAAAAAAGTAAAACAAAATAGTCTCAAGAGTCGACGCCATATTTAGACCCACAAGGTACCTACCTTACTCTGTTAAAATGTATTGTATGTATTACTACATATCTACAACTATTTTATCAATCCTCCGCCCTAAACTTGCATCTCAAACAAATAATGCACTTCGGGCAAGCCATCGGGCCGTCCCACTGTATATTTACGAGATTATCAATCAAAACAAAATTTATTTCTTAAACATAACGAATATATTCGAGCTGATTATCGGACTGTCTCAAATAATGAAACAAATAATGCATTTCGGGCTAGCCATCGGGCTGTCTCACCACGTATTTACGAGATCATCAAACAGAATTTATATCTTTTATCTAACGAATGTATTCGAGCAGATCATTGGACTGTATCAAAACATTCAATAATACACTGGTTTCGTTCAATTCTTTGGAATTGCTACAACCACCAGATTGCAAAAATCAGTTATCAACCGGAAGTAAAACAATGGTTATAATCATTCCAGGCGAAGTCCTAGACGACGACGTCACAAATGAAATGGAAACAAAGTCGAATACGACTAACTTAACAATAGTGATCTTCCACACAATTCAAACCTGAATAACACAGACGCTCTCGAAATTCTCGGGGTTGACCCAACATTGAACACGGAGTATGGTGATGGGGCCGAACTCCACAAGGAAGTGACCAGCTGTCTGGAGTGTCTTGCAACGTGAGGTCTGTCTCCCTAGAGACCACAGGCGGGTACTTCCCCTACAGATCCTTCAGCAGGAAATATACCCGCTGACATTAAATGTGAAAAACGTGAGGCTCTTATGCTATACAGCAAAATAAAAGCAAAATTCTCAAATTATTGATAACCAAGGCCATAGAATCGAAACAAAGACTACTCAGCACCGTCTCCTGCTTAAAAGCAGCATTATCCAAAGTACTGGATACAAAAGAAAATGATACAGAACTACTAACTTAAATAATGGATGCCACTCGCACCTTATGTGAAGTTCAATATTGTGACTCAATGACTAGATGCAAATTTAGCTGCAGCTCAAATTAAAAAGGATCTTAAGGACCAAGTTCAAAACACAAAGATAGATAAATATCTGTTCGGGAAAACACTTGCTGAAACTATTTGAGTTGGTAAAGCGGCTTCTAAATCAGGGCTGCTACAGCACCTAAACCCAAGCAAAAAACCAACACATTCCAAACAAAATACTGGAAAGCTCACCAGCGCCACAAGGACGACAGGAGAACTGGGAGCATGGCTATAGCCTGATTCAGCCGTACAAAACTTTAAGTGGTTGTCTCACCCGACCAAACAACCTTGACACCGCTAAACTCAGTAAGGTACGTTGGTCGCTTATAAAATTCTTATAAACAGTAATAACTTATCACTGATCATAAGACCATGTTATCATGGATTGAGGGTTTCAAAGGTACCCACAACACTTCACCAGTGGAAAAAACATACTATAAGGAGACAATTATCTAATTGATCTCCATTGGTGCAATATTTAAGTGCTAGCCTTGAAAAGGGCAAAATTGTCTCAAGTGTTTCTTACGTAAGACCAAAACTCAATGGCAGTATGCATTTTAAAGTTAAAACCTTAATAAGTTCATTAATGCAAGCCGTTCAAACTTGAAGATTTGTGCATAGAATTAAAGATGACATCAAATGATAGTTCCATGGCCATATGTTACATAACATACCTTAATAATAATTAACATATTAATATTTAACATACCTTAATGCATAATATCTTATAAAATATCACAAAAATTCTAGCAAATATCTAGAATCTCTTTCATGAAAAATTGTATGAGTTCAATCTACTGCTGTTTGGGTAAAACACTGCACCTAACATTTTCACTTAAGTTATGAAAACTCAACAAATACTGAGATCCTGTGGCTCTTGATTGGTAACTGAAAACATTCAAAACACTAAGAAGTTAATCACAAGTTATTAAATAACAAACTTACACCCACTAATATTAGTACAATTAAAGGATATATCATTGACACAAGATTCTTACCTATCATGTAACGTTACCTCCAGATAAGAAAAATCTTATTAATTATGAAATCAGAAAATTAACATGCTTTGTAGGACTAGGTACTGGTCTCAGCATGCCCTTCTATTTAATATGGATGGCTTTATATAGGTATATAACTAAAAACTATAATGTTGTAAAAGCCTAAACCTCCAAGGTGAAGAAAATTATAAAAAAATACATGAATATCCCCAGAAGAATTTCCTGAATGGTGGCCATATGCCATTCAAAATTGAGTAAATAAAATCAAACTTAATTATGCAACCGAAATGGTTTCTGACGCCTCAACCAAAGGGGGGGGGGGGCTGCCTGTGGTGATGAGACTGCTAGGGGCAAGTGGTCAGACAAGAAATGTAAATATCACATGATTTTTATTTGGAATTAGTAACATCATTCAATCATGAAATAATTGTGAAATACCGTCATGTATAGAAAATTCAACAGCAATATAGGCTGCATTATTAATCAAATGGGTGGAACTCAACACTCATCTCTTCAACTTAGCCTGCGGCATTGGTTGAAAACTGTTATGTATTATTTTCATTTTAGTATAACAATCTCTTCAACTTAGCCTGCGGCATTGGTTGAAAACTGTTATGTATTATTTTCATTTTAGTATAACATAATTTCATTTTCGCTTCTTACATTAGGTCGACTGGAAATCAAGAAGCTGATACTGTATTGCAGAAGTCACATTCCGACGTAGAATGGGAACTAAAAGAAAATGCTTATGCATTGAGTTATAATGTACTTACGTAGTAGTATAACTCCAATGTGCTTATGACCAATTATTGAAAGATAAATTTGGAACACCTGAAATTTACCTATTGCCAATTCACATTAACTATAAATATGATAAATACATAACATGGCATAACAACCCAAATGCCTTCACAATTGACACATTCACAGTATACTGGTAACCAATTTTCTCTAACGCTTTTCCACCATTCTCAATCATGTTAAAAGATCTACGAAAATCATAATGGATAAAGCTTAGGGCATCATGTTGATCACCATGCCCAACTGGTTCCCTTTACTTAGGGAACTTCCCATAATTCAGGGATGCTCATACTCAAACCTAATGAAAATGTTATAGTATTTCACAGCAAGGGAAAAGCCATACCTACCTTACCCTGGCTGTCAGAGTCCAGTGGGTAGTGAAGTCTATTGCAATGAAGCATACCACCATCATCAATTGATAAGATAGTATCTCTATCAGAAAACTCTTTCAAACAATATGACACATGTTTAATATAAAAATCTTGAAATCATATACATCAACGGTGATATAATTACTTAACAGAACTTTCTAATTACAGTAAAAAATATAACAAATGATTAACTGTCAAAAATTTATAATACCTACTTTAATAAACATTAGAATGTCCAGGAATGTCCTCTGATGACAGATTAAAAATAATGGTTAAGGGCTTGTTCAGACTGCGAACACCTGCCCAAAAATACAATGTCACCTGGGACACATCCCAAATGCTGGAAGCCTTAGGAATTTGGTACCCAAATGAGATGTTGTCTCTAGAACTGTCAAAATTAAAATCAAAGCATAGTAATACAATCAATGCATACATATAACCATCAAAATTTCAGACCTCATAAAATCTCTAATTTATGAACTAAATAATCAATCAATTCTTCAGACAAAGAACAGGAATAATTCCAGCTGAAACCTTGTAGCCTACATTAACAAAACCTCTAACCACTTTAGGCACTAAGAAACCGTACCACATAGTGTACTTTAAACACTAACAGTCTTAAGCCAGGTGTAACATGATCATTGATCAGATACTAAAAACAGCAGGCTGGAGTTGCAATTCAAGTAGATTTGGTAAATTTTATAACAGTTTCTTAGTGTAAAGCATAAAAATAATTTAGCAAGAAAAATCTTAAGATGTGATTAAACAAGTACATTTGGTAAATTTTATAACAGACCTTTAGTGTAAAGGATCAAAATGATTTAGCAAAATAAATCTCTAGCTGTGATTAAAGATATCTTATTTAACTTAAATGTACTAATTATTACAACAACTAACAACTTTAACTTATAACGAAGGAGCATAAATGTATTGATAATGAAACTAAGAATAGTAATAAAAAAGCTAAAATGGATTTTGATAAGACAGTTATATTTATTATTATCTGAATGGTTAATCAAGAACTTTCTTTTTCAAATGACAACTATGATTGTTACTCTTTAAAATAACTTTAATATTGATAGCAAGCAGGCAATAAATATTCGGTTGAAAAGATAATTAAGAATTTATAAAAACATTTTGGTTAAGAACCTATGTTACTTAATAGCAACTGTGATAGTATTTATAAAACTGAAATACTTAATGATAATAAATAGGCAAAAATATTTTGTTAATAAATATAATTAAGATGAGAATAGTAAGTAAGAAAATTACTGAATAAGAATCTTTGTTATTTAATGATAACTATTATGGTCTATAAACATTATAACAATGATAATAAGAAAGTAAATAATACATTTTTTTAAAACAGATAATTAAGAATATATAAACTGATTAAGAACCTGTGTGTAACCTATGGACAACCATGAATGATGGTTAGTCCACAAAAAAAAAAAAAAAAAAAATATATATATATATATATATATATGATTTTAAAGAACGAAAGCTTTTACTTCAAAAAGTCATCATATTTTATGCGATAATTCCAGAACTTAACTCTCAAAGTCTACATGTGTATATAATAATAATTAATTACAGGAACTAATCTCGAGGACGAGGCACGAAGTATAATTTATGATTAAACGAACTTACCCTAAGTGAAGTTCTATCAAAATTATACGAAGTGCCTCGTCCGAAGAGATTAGTGACACCCTCCCAACCCTAAGGTATAACCCAGAAGCGTTCTGGAAATATCTAAAACATCAGTAACTCTAAACTAAATGACAAGTTGATACAGTGATGCCAGGCAAAAAAAAAAAAAAAAAATACTCTGAAAACTAGTGATTTGCGCAGTAGCCTATAGCCGCCTACTACATGTGTATGTAATAATAATTAATTACAGGAACTAATCTCTTCGGACGAGGCACTTCGTATAATTTTGATAGAACTTCACTTAGGGTAAGTTCGTTTAATCATAAAATATATTTATTTATTTAATATTATAAAGCTGAAGAGTTTGTTTGTTTGTTTGTTTGTTTGAACGCGCTAATCTCAGGAACTACTGGTTAGAATTGAAAAATTCTTTTTGTGTTGGATAGTCCATTTATCGAGGAAGGCTATATAACATCACGCTACAACCAATAGGAGCCGAGCATAAATGAAAAATGTTGCAAAAACTGGCAAAAATATTCCTTTTTGAGAGCTTTTGTTGCGTGCGTTGGGTAAACGGTTTAAGTTAGGTAGGTGTAGGGTAGGTGTAGGGTAGGTGTAGGGTAGGTGTAGGGTAGGTGTAGGGTAGGTGTAGGGTAGGTGTAGGGTAGGTGTAGGGTAGGTGTAGGGTAGGTGTAGGGTAGGTGTAGGGTAGGTGTAGGGTAGGTGTAGGGTAGGTGTAGGGTAGGTGTAGGGTAGGTGTAGGGTAGGTGTAGGGTAGGTGTAGGGTAGGTGTAGGGTAGGTGTAGGGTAGGTGTAAGGTAGGTGTAGGGTAGGTGTAGGGTAGGTGTAGGGTAGGTGTAGGGTAGGTGTAGGGTAGGTGTAGGGTAGGTGTAGGGTAGGTGTAGGGTAGGTGTAGGGTAGGTGTAGGGTAGGTGTAGGGTAGGTGTAGGGTAGGTGTAGGGTAGGTGTAGGGTAGGTGTAGGGTAGGTGTAGGGTAGGTGTAGGGTAGGTGTAGGGTAGGTGTAGGGTAGGTGTAGGGTAGGTGTAGGGTAGGTGTAGGGTAGGTGTAGGGTAGGTGTAGGGTAGGTGTAGGGTAGGTGTAGGGTAGGTGTAGGGTAGGTGTAGGGTAGGTGTAGGGTAGGTGTAGGGTAGGTGTAGGGTAGGTGTAGGGTAGGTGTAGGGTAGGTGTAGGGTAGGTGTAGGGTAGGTGTAGGGTAGGTGTAGGGTAGGTGTAGGGTAGGTGTAGGGTAGGTGTAGGGTAGGTGTAGGGTAGGTGTAGGGTAGGTGTAGGGTAGGTGTAGGGTAGGTGTAGGGTAGGTGTAGGGTAGGTGTAGGGTAGGTGTAGGGTAGGTGTAGGGTAGGTGTAGGGTAGGTGTAGGGTAGGTGTAGGGTAGGTGTAGGGTAGGTGTAGGGTAGGTGTAGGGTAGGTGTAGGGTAGGTGTAGGGTAGGTGTAGGGTAGGTGTAGGGTAGGTGTAGGGTAGGTGTAGGGTAGGTGTAGGGTAGGTGTAGGGTAGGTGTAGGGTAGGTGTAGGGTAGGTGTAGGGTAGGTGTAGGGTAGGTGTAGGGTAGGTGTAGGGTAGGTGTAGGGTAGGTGTAGGGTAGGTGTAGGGTAGGTGTAGGGTAGGTGTAGGGTAGGTGTAGGGTAGGTGTAGGGTAGGTGTAGGGTAGGTGTAGGGTAGGTGTAGGGTAGGTGTAGGGTAGGTGTAGGGTAGGTGTAGGGTAGGTGTAGGGTAGGTGTAGGGTAGGTGTAGGGTAGGTGTAGGGTAGGTGTAGGGTAGGTGTAGGGTAGGTGTAGGGTAGGTGTAGGGTAGGTGTAGGGTAGGTGTAGGGTAGGTGTAGGGTAGGTGTAGGGTAGGTGTAGGGACAAAAACACGCGAGCTGCTTGCAGCTCGCGCACCAAGCAAATACTAGTCTTATTTATAAAATTACATTATTATTATGTAACACATGTTAAATTTACAATGTGACATTTACTGCTACGTAAATTTGATTCAACTGTGAATTTTAACGCTTGCTCGCGCATATTTAATTCGGAATAACGGAGCGAAAAACCACGTCGCTTCACTACTGTAAGCGTCGATGAAGTATTGCCAATGGTAATGGTAAGTATTGGTAATGTCAATGGTTGTCTGTTAATAATCATGAAATTTCTTAATTTTTAGCTGGACGGTCTGAGAAAGTACTACCGGGATAAAAAATATTTATGCCCACAGTTACCCGTTTTCAAACATCTATATCAGTTCAGGGGGGTGACCATAACCTCTTAGAGCGATATCAATTTTAGATCGAAAAAGGGACATATGTATACAAGTCATATACATCTGTCCCTTACTCGATATCAAATTGATACCGCTCTAAGAGCTTATGGTCACCCCCCAGTTCTCGATGTGTGATTGATTAACAAACAAAATATCTTTATTTAGTTACGTATGAAATAATACAAACAAATGCAGTCGATTTATCGCCGGCAGCAAAATCGTTTGATAGAACATTGAGCGCTCATACAGGTACACACAAATGCAGAATATGAAATACTCCGCGGCAATTGTGTACCAAAGGATTGCAAAATAATTTTATTTGTAAACAGTGCAAAAATAAAGCGCGATAAAAGGCATTGCAAATCAGGGTTCACTATAGAAAAAAAGTATCCGTGCTAAAATTTTAAATCGTACAACACACCATTTCATAGTAGAAAATCAAAACGATAGACAGAACACAATGTATACATAATGAGTTTAGCATATTATCGCAGTTGGATGTAGATACAATAAACAAATGATTATTGATTGCACTTTGTTTGCTAACCATTCTGATACCAGAGCTGAAATTTATTTGACTGATAATTGGATCTGGGCTGGCCTGATTTTAGCATTCAGTAAAATTTTCATATTAATTTTTTCAACACATTTGCTCATAAAGTGGTTCTAATTTTACCTCAACACGCTTTAATGGTAAGGATAATGGGACAAACTGTTTAAATTATTGCATTGTCATCGGTCCTTGATAAGTGTGCAAAGTTTCAAATCAATCCAACGTTTTGAAGTGGGTGAAAATCACGTTCAAAGATTCCGTTACATTGATACATAGATACAAACATACCAAGCTAATAAAAGCGTGTTAAAAAAAAATGTTAAAGTCAACATAAAACCGCGACTTGTTTGCATGATTAGAAATGTGCTGAAATTGTGTCATGCATTATGTATGTACCAAGTACCCACCTACATACGTCAGTAACAAGCTGTCTCGGGATTTCTTTTTTTTTACACAATTTACATACATTTCGCTTATTGAAATTCTCGTAACACCGATTCCAATAAAAGTTATAATAATATGTCACAATATCTGCGTCAAACACGCTAGACGGAGACGATTTTTCTACAATATGTAGGTATTTATTAGTTTCTGCCAGCTGTTTCGTCCGCGTAAGTAAGGTAAGGGAACCCTGATATAGTCCGAGGTGGTCCCGAGATAAAGATCATAATATCCTATATCCTAATACAGGACATGGTCTACCCGTATGCTAAATTTCATAGAAATCCGTTTAACCGTTATGTGAAAGGTAACAAATAGAGTTACTTTCGCATTTGTTAATATGTATGTTCACGAATATCAACCAAATTGTTATTCCGTTCGTATTGTGAATCTTCGTTAGCATTCATGCAAAATGTACATAATTGTAATGGCAATGATTTAATAAAAGATATTTTATTGTGTTTTGAAGAAAAAGAATAAAATTGCGTAAACATAATTCTGTCTTGTGACTTGGGAATATAATTGTGTACTGAAATAACAAGGTCTTTTTTTGATACAGAGGACAATATTGCCTTGGGCACCTTGTTCCGCGAGTTATTTGATCATTGCTGCTGTGTTGTCAACAGCTACTTTTGGATCTGATAATAAAATGTGAAACTTCTCGGATATGAGGTAGGCTTTATGTGACAATCATGTTTTAGTTTGTTTTGGATTCGTTTGTTTCTCATCTTCTACTTTTACGTTATGCATTGTTGTATTTACTCCTAAAAAATATCTAGCATAATGTGAAGCCATGTTATAGCCATAATTATTGTTTATTTTAAAGGGTTATAACTTGGCAGGCATGAATTTCTGCTCTAGAAAATAGGCATTCTATCTGAGGCGATAGACAAAATGTTTTTTTTTTATTGACCCCTGACTCATTTTTATTCCATGCTAAATAATTTATCTAGTAGTAGACACGTTTTGATCGACAATCTATTGAACACGTAATTTTACCACAATATCTTGCGTAAACACTCCGATTAAAACAGTAAAACGCCCTTAAGTTTAGAACCGCTGAACCGATTTTCATCAAACATAGCTAAGAACACTCTCGATAAGTAACCTTTCAAAGAAAATCAAAATCGGTTCATCCATAATTAAAAGTTTAGAATCATTTCTTTCCAATCCCCCGGCTGAGGTAAACGTAATTCGTCTGACCTGACCGCATTTTTTTAACCAACTTTCGAAAAAGGAGGAGTTTCTATGTTCGACATCTTGTATGTTTTTTTTTATGTATGTTCACCGATAACTCCGTCAATTGTGGACCGATTATGAAAATTCTTTTTTTTTTAAATAGTTTGTTCCGAAATTGGTCTTATTTTAATTTGGTGAAGATCTGATGAAGAACTTCGAAGATATACAACAGAACTCTTCAATAAATAACGGCAAATCTCTCGGAACTGCTGCAATCGCATGTCTGTTTATTGTTTATATCCAGTAGGCTCGAAAGAGGTACGCAGATCTCTCATTTCATCGATTATTTTCAAGTTTCATGTTATTCGGGTAATCTATTCTGGCGTTATAGGTACTTACTAAACAACTTGCCTATTAGATAGGTACAATAAAATGCTAAAATAAAAAAAACTTTATTGCAAAAAAATACTACCGACTTCCAAATAAAAAAACTACAAAGTGAAAAATAACTTTATTTTTAGAAGTCGGTGTCTATATTGCAAAAAATGGTACCTACGAAAGACACCAAATCGCTAAGTGTGAATTTGGGGTCAAAATGAAATTCCAAGATGGCGCCGACCGAAATTTTAGAAACTTTCATCGTGGGTGTCATTTTCATGGTTTTTGGGGTAGCTTTTTACAAACATGGGAACAAAATGAAAATCCAAGATAGCGCCGATCGAAATTTCTGAAACTTTCGTCATGGGTGTCATTTTCATGGTTTTCGGGGTCGCTAAATGGGAATTGTGGGTCAAACTGAAATTCCAAGATGGAACCAAAATTTCTGTCAGTCGGCGCCTTCTTATAGTTTCATTTAAACCCCATATTAGAATTTCATCATCATCGTATCAGCCGAAAGACGTCCACTGCTGGACATAGGCCTCCTCCAGGCGTCGCCACATTGACCGATCCCGTGCGTCTCGCATACAGCGCCTTCCCGCAACCTTAACCAGGTCATCAGTCCACCTAGTGGGAGGCCTTCCAACGTATCGTCTTCCGGTTCGCGGTCGCCATTCCAGAACTTTTCGGCCCCATCGGCCATCCGTTCTGCGAGCAATGTGCCCTGCCCACTGCCACTTAAGTTTGGCAATTCTTCGGGCTATGTCGGTAACCCTGGTTCTCTTGCGGATCTCCACATTTCTGATTGGATCACGCAAGGAAACGCCGAGCATAGCCCTCTCCATTGCCCTTTGAGTAACTATAAGCTTTCTGATGAGGCCCATTGTAAGCGACCACGTCTCAGAGCCATATGTCATCACTGGCAACACACACTTGTCATAGACTTTTGTTTTGAGACATTGTGGTAAGTTGGACGAGAAGACACCGCGCAACTTCCCGAACGCTGCCCAGCCGAGTCGGATTCGACGGTTGACCTCTTTCTCGAAGTTGGCCCTACCCAACTGGATCGTTTGTCCCAGGTAGACATAGTCGTCCACAACTTCGAGTGTAGAGTCTCCAAACTTGATTGGAGTGGGTGTAAATGGGCATTCAACATCACCTTGGTTTTGTCCATGTTCATTTTCAGACCCACTCTTTCGGAAGCTCTACTGAGGTCATCGAGCATTGTACTGAGGCTCTCCATGGTCTCAGCCATGACCACTATGTCGTCGGCAAACCGAAGTTGAGTGATGTACTAGCTATTAACGTTGATACCTAGGCCGCTCCAGTCCAGAACCTTGAATACAACCACCAGCGCAGCAGTGAACAGTTTCGGAGATATGACGTCTCCCTGTCTCACGCCACGCTGTAGAAGGATTGGTTCCGAGGTCTGATCCTGAAGACGGACTGACATGGTGGCGTTTCTGTACAGACACTTCAACACCTCAATGTACCGGTAGTCGATCTGGCACCGTTGGAAAGACTGCAGTACAGCCCAAGTCTCGATCGAATCGAAGGCTTTCTCGTAGTCCACAAACGCTAAACAGAGAGGCTGTACTCTTCGGTCTTTTGTATAACCTGCCGCAGCGTATGTATGTGATCTACGGTGCTAAAGCCTTTTCGGAATCCGGGTTTTTACGGGAGGCTGGAAATCGTCAAACCTGCGCGCGAGACGATTCGTGATGACTCTTGAAAACAACTTGTAGACATGGCTAAGAAGTGAGATAGTATAGTTCTTCAGCCGGGCATTGTCGCCCTTTTTGAAGAAGAGTACCACCACCCCCCTGCACCATGCCTGCATGCATATTAGAATTTAGCGACCCCAAAAACCATGAAAATGACACCCATGATGAAAGTCTCAAAAATTTCAGTCGGTGCCATCTTGGAATACATGACCCCAAATTCGTATCTAGCGATCCCAAAAACCACGATAATGACACCCATGACGAAAATTTCAGAAATTTCAGTCTGCGCCATCTTGTATTTTCATTTTGACCCCATATTAGCACTAAGCGACCGCAAAAACCACGAAAATGACACCCGTGACGAAAGTTTCAAAAATTTCAGTCGACGCCATTTTGAATTTTTATTTTTACTAATATTCGCAATTATTATTTTTATTTTGACTAATAACCCAAAAAAACTAAATAAAATACACGCATGACGAATATTTCGGTCTTCTTTGAAGGCTGTTAGAAAACTTTCCTAGCCTACTGATTTTTGGTGTCATAATAAATCGGTCGATAGAGGAGCTCGTGGCTAAATAATAACAGCCGCACGGGTCGATCATCAAGGTTAAGCAACGCTTGACGAGGTCGGTCCGTGGATGGGTGACCATTTCAACATACCGAGTTTCCTCCGTGCCTCGGAAACACGTTAAGCCGTTGGTCCCGGCTGTCATTTGAAGATCTTTGACAGTCGTTACGGGTAGTCAGAAGCTTGATTTTTTTTTTTTTTTTTGAAGATTATGGCCTGGTTACTAAGACCTTTAAGCCAAGTCTTTTTGATGGGTAACACTTTATCACAATAAAGTATTTACTGCACTATAATGTTAAATTTTTTGAATGGTACTCTTAACATATTTGTAAAGCGGTATAAAACAGTTCAATTCTTTTAATAATTTTTTAAGCGGCGGCGGGCGGGAAGAACTATCACTTAGGTTTAGCACATCACTAAGATCACTGGCTAACATTAGTCTGTCAATCAAAAATTTCTGACAACTGAAGAATAGATGTTTCATGTCTCCCTCTTTTTCTTCACAATATGTACAAGTACTGGTTCGAATTATGCCAAGTCTTGCAAGGTGTGATGGCACAGTGTTATGGCCAAAACGCAGTCTATTAATAGTGGTTATAAAGTCACGGCTGGCATCTTTAAGTCGATCGTACCAAGGTCTTACAGGTAAGCTCTCTTGAATGCTTCCATACCACCTTCCTTTTGTCTCCTGGTCTTTCTTCCACATCTCTATCCACAGATTCTTAATATTTTCATTTATAGAATACAGATAATCAGTCATAGGCACATATACTGTATTTGTTAGGTCAAGAGCATTAACACCCTCAAACGCAGCTCTATCAGCTATTTCATTGCCAGCAATGCCTTTATGAGATGGCACCCACATAAAAGAAATGTCAATGCCCCTGAGCGAATATCGATGAATTTGTTCTTTTATAATGTACAAAATAAAATTAGATTTAAAATTAATTTTGAGGTTAGTTAAACCTTTAATTAAACTTAAAGAGTCAGTGACAATCAAAAAGTATTTACAATTATTTACATTTTCAATTCGCCTCAGAGCTTGAAAAACTGCATAAGCCTCTGCAGTGAATATCGAACACACATTTTGCAGAACAAAACTCTGAGTAAACTTAATCTGTGAATCATACACAGCACAGCGCACATAACCATCTCCTTTACTGCCATCAGTATAAAATGTATAATATTCATTATTTTCAGAAAGAAAGTTTAGCATGTCAAAATTATTGTCAACTGTATAATGTATTACTTTAATGGGATGTATAATGCTGTGATATGAAAAAGTATAACACGGCCAAGGGTACTGCTTTTTAATCCTAAAACAACTATTCTCAATTTCCAGGAAAATATTGAGCAGCATTGGGGAATGACCGATTAGGAGAGAATTACCAGTAGCCAAAGGTCCAGAAGTACTGATTCTATGAGGTATAATTTTGTTAATAATTTGTGTGTTATTTGAGTACAGCAATTTCAAACAATATCTTTCTGCAATAAGGAGACGTCTCAAAATCAGAGGCATAATTTTAGTTTCAACTTCCATGGCCCTAATGGGAGTCGAGCACATAGCAACAGAAATGATTCTCAGAGCTCTATTCTGCAAAATGTCTAATTTATGGGCATGAGCACTGTTTAGATAAGCTATAGCACTATAGTCAAAATGGCTCCTTACTATTGCTTTATACAAAATAGATAATGTTTTGGGGTCTGCTCCCCAGGAAACTCCAGCAAGGCATCTAATTATATTCAATCCTTTTAAAGCATTTTGTGAAATATGTCTAATATGCTCTTCAAAAGTAATTTTTTGATCAATGATAACTCCCAAAAATTTCTTTGAACAAACTCTACTAATTGCTTCTCCACCATATACAATATCACAGGTTGGATCATCTTTGCCAAAAATCATAAAACTACTTTTAGATGCATTAATTTTAAGATGTAATTTACCATTATAATAGTTAGATAATTGATTTAAAGCACTATTAACTTTATCAATGGCTATTTGTAAATTTGGGTTACTACTATATAAAACTATGTCATCAGCGAATTGTAAGATATTTACATTACTTGTATCTACATATTTACATATTTCACTTGTATACAAATTGTACAATAAAGGTGACAATGTTGCACCTTGCATGGTGCCTTTTGATGCTATTTTTGGCCCATGTAGTATATTATTATGCTTAACATAAACAGTTCGGTTACTTAAAAACTCATAAATCCATTTACATAGATGACCAGGGATATTTATATCAGATAAAATTTTAACCAGGATTCCGGGATCAACATTGTCAAAAGCACCTTGTACATCTAAAAATACACATACAGTGTTTGAAAGTAAATTATTTGCTCTTTTCAGGTCCGAGATCAAAGATACAAAGCTGTCAACGCAACTACGCCCACGACGAAAGCCATACTGCACATGAGGGATTATACCATTCGCCTCTACATACCAATCCAACCGAGCCTTAACCATGTTTTCAAATATTTTGCCGAGACATGATGATAGAGATATTGGTCTATAAGAATTCACATTATCTGGTGATTTATCAGGTTTTAGTACAGGAATAACACACTGTGTTTTCCAAGAGTCTGGTATCAACTTTTTATTCCAAAGTGAATTGAGAATATTTAAAAAAACTTTTTGAACAGATTCATGCAAATTTTTTATCACAACATATGGAAAATCATCTAGGCCGGGGCTTGTATTACGTCTAGACTGTAGGCTTAAAATGAATTCTGTCCATGAGAAAGATTCCAATAAAAATTTTGAATTTTGATTATTGTTATTTTTCCCAAAATAAGTGTATAAATTATTAGATTCTAATAGGTTCGTGTTATCCGAAAGTTTGTCTAAAAATGCAGGAATAAACTCATCTCTGTATGATTTATTGACCCTAACTAATACGTCCTACTTACAGTGAAACGTTGCAGTTTGTTTAGCTCAACATTAATTGTACATTATTATATTATAATATGTTATTTTTAGTAGCAATAAAACCTTTATATCAATCGGTTGTTTACTCATTCATCATAACAGTTCAACATAACATTTTCACTGTTGGGAGTTACGCCCCAACATATGGTCCTTCGAGCAATTTAGTGTTGTGTAATTTACATCTTTTACGGTCGCGAATCGGTTGGACTGGTCTCTCAGAAGCGAGTCGCCCCAGTAACCAATTTAGAAGGCGCATACCGCAGAGGAGAAGGTTGCACAATACGAAGAACCAAGAGTGTGGAGCAACAGTCAACGCTCGAAACAGAAGAGTTCATTTGAAGTCAACAAGAAAAACAACAAAACATCATGTCGGCAGCTGAGTTCTACCAGAAGCAGAACGAACTCAACGACGGCATAAAGAAGATCGGTATAAATATCAAGAAGGATGGTTGGGACAGAAAGAACGCTGACTACTTCAAACGCCGTAAGGCAATGCTGGAAAACTTGTGGTCAGAATTTCAGTTCAATCACGACCGCCGGCCCACGGAACAAAGTGTAAGTCATCCGTACTTTAGTAATGACTGCTATAACATAACTCTGCAGTGCTACAATGAAGTAAAGGAGCTTATTCTGCAACAACACCAACAACTTACGACTCTCACTCGTTCTCCGAGGGAGCAGTCGGTACAACCAAAAACATTGGGAAGTGCAAACCAACAAACAGGGGAAGGTACTTCGGAACAAACAAAACAGGAACAAGAAGCCCAGGAGAGTGAGGCAGAACAAGCTGGCAATCAAGACGAACAAAACAGAGAACCATCTCCTCCTCCTCCTCGGCAAGATCAACAAAACACCGCGAAAAAGGACACGGGATCCAATAGCAAGCTGGACGATATGATGCGCAAACAGACCGCTAACTTCAAAGCCTTCATGAGAGCAGTCGCGAACATACACGTGGAGTTCCTGTCTGAAAAATGGGAGTTTCAAGACGCTCTGCAAACACTGCAAACACGCTGGTCAGCTATTGACAACCTTCACTGGGAGATAGAGTATGAAACCAACGGAGAGAAGAACGCAGTGTATGAAGAACGCTACACCAGGTATGAAAACCAGTTCCAGGAACTAAAAAAGGCTTTGAATACCAAAATGTGGTCCGGCACTCATCGGGAGAAAACAACACCGAAATTAGAGATACCAGTCTTCAATGGTAACTACAACCAGTGGATCCCATTTAAAGACCTTTTTACGGAAGCAATACACAACAACAATTCCCTCTCATCTGCTCAGAAGATGCAGTTTCTGAAGAGTAAGGTGCAAGGAGAAGCGGAACGCTTGATTCAACATCTACAGATAAGTTCGGATAACTACCTGGTGTGTTGGGATATCCTCAATCACCGATATAATAATGAAAAACTTATATTCACATCGCACATCAACATGCTGTTCAATTTACCAAACATGCAACAACAGACAGTGGCCCAAATAAAGAAAATCCATGACGTCAGCATAGAATGCCTACATGCGATAAAGAATTTAGGAGTGAATATCGACACCTGGGATCCGATAATTGTACATATATTATCGCAAAAATTAGACGCTGACACACACTCAGAGTACAACGAATCGCTGAAGAACTGCCGAAAGCTGCCAATACTGAAAGATCTGCTAGATTTCCTAGAAGGGAAGTTTACATCATTGGAAGCATCGCGCCGCAAACAAGAAAACAATCAAAAACCAAATACCTCATCGAGTCAACATCAAAATACTTTGTACTCTAAAAAACAATACAGCAGTAATCAAGCAACTAGCAACAAGAAAATTACGAAATCGTTCCATGCGTCAACATTCCGATGCCCCCTTTGCGATGACGAACATGGCATGTACAATTGTGCAAGGTTTTTAGAAATGCCGAATCACTTAAAACTTAGCACAGTAAATAAAATGAACATTTGTGTAAATTGTCTGTTCAGCCATAACGGAAAGAAATGTACGTCAGCTTACCGATGTCGCAAGTGCTCGGGTCAACATAATACATTGCTACACGATGCATGTATTACGAACAAAACGGAAAAACAAACAAATTCTTCCCATGTATCAAAGGATGATGATACTTCGGAGATACTACTAGCGACAGCTGTAGTAAACATAGAAACAGCCGATGGGACCCTAATCAAGTTGCGAGCCCTCATCGATCAAGGTTCTCAGATATCTTTGATCACCGAACATGCTGCTCAACTTCTAGGAGTTAAGCGCGAGAGATGCAAAGGAGTCATCTTTGGAGTTGGACAGAAGGAAAACCACTGCAAAGGAATGACAACAATTACTTGCAGTTCTGTCTACAACGACTTCAAGTTCCAAACGACTGTCATCATTATGAATAACTTGATTAAGAACCTGCCGAATAAGACCTTTGCAAAACCATCTTGGTCCCACATACAGAACATCCATTTAGCAGATCCGGAGTTCCATAACAGCCGTCAGGTGGATTTACTATTTGGAGCAGACATTTATTCGCAAATCATGCTAGGAGGCATAATAAAGGGCGATGACACCACTCAACCTATCGCACAACAAACCTACCTAGGTTGGCTTCTATGCGGAAATGTCAAAACTTTCCACTGCAATGTGGTCATAAACAATCTTGAAGATATCAAACAGTTCTGGGAAACCGAAGACATCACCGATCAATCCAATTTATCGGTGGAAAATGAAACATGCATTGAATACTACACCAACACTACGCAACGCCTGGAGAATGGGAAATACGAAGTCAGACTGCCGATGAAGAAAGAAATTGAGAGCAGACTGGGTTCGTCCAAACCAATGGCTGTAGCCCAATTCAAAACTTTAGAAAGAAAGTTGGAAAAACAAACACACCTGGCAAAGGCCTATAAAGACTTCATGGCTGAATATATTGATCTAGGTCATATGAAGCAATCAACAGTTAGCAACAAAACACTCGAGTGTTACTTACCTCACCACGGCGTGCAACGCGCTGAATCAACAACAACAAAGTACAGAGTGGTGTTCAATGCGTCAGCAAAAACGTCAACGGGATGCAGTTTGAACGACCTCATGTACAAAGGTCCCAATCTTCAACAGGACCTACAAACATTACTGATGAAATGGAGGCAATACAAATATGCGTTTACAGCGGACATTGAGAAGATGTTTCGTGCTATTTGGGTAGCCCCTGAAGACCAACAACTGCAACAAATTGTATGGCGAGAATCACTGGGACAACCTATCCGCTCATACCAATTAACAACCGTAACATACGGAACCAAGGCAGCGCCGTTCCTAGCTATGATGACGCTCAGGAGATTGGCGGCAGATGAACATGAACAGTTCCCGGAGGCTTCAAAGGTGCTGGAAGAATCATTCTACATGGATGACCTCGTTCACGGGACACATACAATCGAACAAGGAAAGCAATTGATCGCGGATCTGAAACAGTTACTGAAAAATGGAGGGTTTAACCTCAGAAAATGGTCAGCAAACAATCAAGAACTTTTGGAAGATATCTCCGAACAACACAACGATAAGATTGTCTTCAACTTCAAAACAGAAAATACACAAAAAACGTTAGGCCTGTGCTGGAATTCAAGAGAGGACAAATTCACCTTTCAATGCACAATTTCTGACGTAAACAAGAAACAAACAAAACGAAGCCTACTTGCCGAAATATCCAAACTATTTGACCCACTCGGCTGGCTGGCCCCCGTGTCAACAAAATTGAAATTATTATTTCAAAAACTGTGGGATGGCAACTTACATTGGGACGACGAAGTGTCCGATAACATACATGTGGAGTGGTGCAAGATACAAGCCGATATAAGAGCGATAAACGAATGCGAAATACCTAGATGGCTTAAGTGTGGCGGAAAGCAGACAATGGAGCTACATGGGTTTAGCGACGCCTCCCTGGATGCCTATGCCTGCGTCATCTATGCACGAGTCCAGTCATCAACAATACTGGTCGCTGCAAAGTCAAAGATTGTACCACACCGAAAATCAACAACATTGCCTAGACTGGAATTGAATGGAGCGCACCTTCTATCACAACTAATGCGCAAAGTCAAACAGTCATTGAATCAATATGAAGTACACGTCTACGGCTGGACTGATTCCATGGTGGTCCTGGGTTGGTTACAAGGAGACCCATCCCGCTGGAAAGCATACGTAGAAAACAGAGTACGAAGTATTACTGACGTCATACCACGATCATCGTGGAACTACGTTAATACAAAGGAAAATCCCGCTGACGCCGCAAGCAGAGGCCAATACGCTAGTCAGCTGAAAGAAAATCAATTATGGTGGCATGGACCTACATGGCTACCATTGCTTAAAACAAAGAACATAGAAAAACACAATTATAACACGGACCAAGAAGAAAAAACAGTCCGGAAACAAGCCAATGTATCCCAACATTCTCAACACATCATAGAAAATACGAGCATTGTGGAAACATTATTGCAAAATCACAGCTCTATCGAACATATTATTCGCATTGTCGCATGGATACTCAGAGCATTGAACCCGAAAAGGCGACAGCTACCGAGATACCTGACGTTGCACGAATTGAATAACGCAATAAAGGTGCTCATAAAACAAACTGAACAAAAATCATTTGACACAGATCTTTGTCATTTAAAGAAAAATAACAGGGTGCAGGCTAACAGTAAAATAAAAGACCTCACTCCGTTCATTGATCATCAAGACATCCTACGAGTGGGAGGAAGATTGAAAAACGCATCGCTAACCGAAAACATGAAACATCCGATGATCATTCCACACGACAGTCGATTGACACATCTTCTCATCGACCAAGCTCATCGAATGACGTTTCACGGCGGCCCGAGACTCACTCTATCACACCTACGGGAGAAGTACTGGATCGTCGGTGGGAACCGAACAACCAAGATGCAAATCAGAAAATGCGTGACGTGCCGCAAGAACAACCCAACAAAAGAACACCAACTGATGGGTAATCTACCAAGCGCAAGAGCAAATCAAGCGCCGCCCTTTTACCATACTGGGGTAGATTACACTGGATTTGTGGACGTCAAAATGAACAAAGGCCGAGGAGCAAGAACAACAAAGGGCTACATAGCAGTCTTTATATGCATGGTGACCAAAGCTGTGCATATCGAACTGGTGTCAGACCTCACCAGTTCAGCATTTTTGGCAGCCCTCAACAGAATGGCAGCAAGAAGAGGCGCCCCTCGTCACTTATACAGCGACAACGGGACAAACTTTGTCGGAGCAAACCGACAACTCGTAGAACAATACGAGGAAATTGAACAAACATACAAAAGCATCCAACTACAACAGGAAATCGCGGAGATGACAATTGAGTGGCATTTTAATGCCCCCGCTTGGCCATCAGCGGGAGGTTTGTGGGAACGAGCAGTCAGAAGCCTAAAACACCACTTGAAACGAGTAGTAGGAGAACAAAAACTAACATTTGAAGAGTTTTCCACAATCCTAACAAAACTGGAAGCCTGCTTGAACTCCAGACCTCTGTGTCCACTAAGTGAAAACACAGACGATCTAGACTGTCTGACGCCAGCACACTTTTTATCGGGTAGATCGGGGCTGACAGTCATAGAAACAATGGAAGATGCAAGAACAAGATGGGAACTAACAAGAAAGATCTTCGCAGAAATCTGGAAACGATGGAGGAACGAATATTTGTGCCAGCTATCAGCCAGATCAAAGTGGCAGGAACCACGGAAAAATCTGAAGATAGGCGATCTGGTGGTAATCCATGAAGATCATGTACCAGCCGGGAAATGGCTCATGGGGAGAATAACAGAACTTCACCCTGGGAATGATGGATACGTTCGGGTCGTTAGCCTAAAAACAAGAAACGGGCATATGAAGAGGCCTGTCACAAAACTATCCGTCTTGCCTATCAACAGTGACGAAAATGTCGAACAACAAAACACAACAAAAACAAATGAAAATGAGTCATACCTACAGGCTAACAGCGAGTCGCAAAGTTCACGACGATGCAAAACAACAAACAGAAAAATAAACTTCATCGGATTGGTCATGGCACTGCTGTATTTGCTAAATCCCGTCGCGGCCGCTAACACAACAAACATCGTCGAGCTTCAACAAGGCCTTTACTTTGACAAAGTAACCAATATGCAGCTTATACGCGGCGAGTGGAAGATTATCGTGTACAATGACGTCAAGCCCTACTGGCATGGTATAGCAATATCTAGCAAATTCACCAATCATCTAGAAACCATCTGCGAGAAAATAAAACAGAAAACACAATGTAACGTAATTTTAACACAACTACAGCACTCGACCGACGAAATAGGACACTACAACCATATGTTGCTGAATCCGCAAGGCCGAGTGAATACGAGAAACAAACGCGGGCTTATCAACGGTGTCGGTTCCATCGCGCGCTCCCTGTTCGGAGTATTAGATGATGACTTCGCAAAACAATATCAAGAAGACATTGACCTGGTCAAGGCCAACGAGAAACACCTGGCACTGTTGTTAAGAAATCAAACATCCGTGATCGAAGCAGAATATAATTTACTGAAGAGGTCGGAAGATGCAGTTGAAAAACAGTACAAAATGTTTAACCAACATTTGCTAAACCTTGAAAGGTTTACGAACAACCTCCAGAAGGAACTGAATTCCCAAGAACTGTCTATTGAATTTGTGATGTCAGCTATTACGGCAAATAGCTTAATTGAGCATCTCAGAAACGTCCAAGAGACCCTCATAGACACGGTAACAAACATATATAACGGCAAGATGAACCTACACCTCATCGCACCGGAACAGCTTCGGGACGAATTGAACAAAATCTCGGGTCAATTATCCAAGGATTTGGTCCTACCCATCACCAACATTCAAACAGAGTTATTTCACCTGTATCATCTCTTACAAGTAAAGGCGAAAATGACCGAACGATACCTTATAATCGAGGTAAAGGTACCCCTAATCAGCAGAGATAACTTCGAGATCTACCGAACAATACCAGTACCGAAAAACAATGACGTGGATATGGTCACCCTAATACCTATTGCTGAAATGTTAGCAATAAACATTCAAAAGGACTCCTACATACCAATGACGGAATCCGAAATACATCAATGCATGCAACATGACGCGACAACCCAATTGTGTCCACTACAGAAACCTGTATACCGCATGAAGTCGGACGAGAGCCTTTGCATGAAGGACAAGGAATCTCTTCACTGCGAAACAAAACATGAAACCTGCCGAGACAAGTGGTTGGAATTAAACAATGCAAATAATTACCTCTATTTTTGCTGTCAACAATGCAAAATACGTATTATTTGTGGGCATCAAGTTTCAACGCAGCTGCTACACAAGGCCGGAGTCATAACACTCAATGACGATTGCATAATTAGTAGTGAAACTTTTGCTGTATATCCCCAAAGGCAACAAATGAACAAAATTCAAGCCCAAGTCGACGCAGGTCCAGCAGAAATTCCTTCAATCAACAATATCATAAACTTACCTGTACCGGTTCTGAATCATCTTCACGAGAATGAGACGGCAACAGAGCAGAGAGTATTACTGCAAGAGCTTGGCAAACAAGTAGAACAAATGAAAGCCGCAACATCAGAAGACATCATGTCAGATCATGCAACACACCATGATGTCCACCAATACGTTGTCATCTACCTATTGGCTGCCGCCGCAACAGTTGCGGGTGTAATATACGCTTACAACCGCCTACGCAAACATTGGGCAAGTCAAAAGAAACCAGAAGCTCCATCTATTCCCAATCCGATGCCCCGAAGAAGGTCGACAGCGAGCATCGTGGACAACGCCTTATTTGACGTCACAGAAAACATCAACGCAGCGCACTTATCGAGTGCACGTACACTCAATAAAGCAACGTCGCCTATTGCGCGTTGTGAGTTACCGTAATAAATTATGAAATTGTTTGTATTTACATTTTTACGTTTTATAATCTAACTTGATTTTGAACAATTTCGATGTACATTTAAGTTAACTTTGTGAGTGGGCAATATGTACGAGCTACGCTGTACATTGACCCTAACTAATACGTCCTACTTACAGTGAAACGTTGCAGTTTGTTTAGCTCAACATTAATTGTACATTATTACATTATAATATGTTATTTTTAGTAGCAATAAAACCTTTATATCAATCGGTTGTTTACTCATTCATCATAACAGTTCAACATAACATTTTCACTGTTGGGAGTTACGCCCCAACATACAGTTTTAATTCCTTTAAACCTTTTAATGAAGTTCCAAATTTTACTGATAGGAGTAGTCCTATTAAAAGTATGACATACATTATTCCAGCCTATCTTCTTCTGCTCTGAAATTGTCCTTTTCTTTAAGGCATCTAGCCTTTTATAATTAATGTAGTTATCTATATTAGGGTCACTTCTGTACAGTTTTAGGGCATTGTATGATGCAACTACAGCCTTCTCACAAATTTCATTCCACCAAGGTGTTGGCGGTCTACTTTTAAAATTATTATGTTTAGTAAACTTAGGAATTACCATCAACTTCAGGGCAGCAAGACGATTACAGAATTCTAAATACGAAGACATAGGGTCTGCCTCATCTATCAACATGTCTGCAAATAATATTTCTGATAATTCATGATATTTATTCCAATCAGCTTTACCATACAAAAACTTTTCGACAGGAGGATTAACTTGATATTTATCAACAGCCAAAGATATTTCAGTTATAGTAGGATAATGATAACTGCCCATAGCATCATCATGCACAGACCATTCGCAAAATGGTGCAATACACGGACTAGTGAAGCTGACATCAATAGCAGATGGATTACGTGTGGGATTATTAATTGTAGTAAAACTGCCATCATTTAAAATGCACAATTCAGAATCATCTATAACATCATACAAATCCCGACCTCGACCCTTAGTCGACAAACAGCCAAATGCAATATGATGAGCGTTAAAATCTCCACTCATAAAAATTGGCTTAGGAAGATCTCTTAATATATTACGCAGCCTGTCCATTCTGATGTGCCCGCAAATAGGAGGGCAATATACACAAAGTATTGAAAGATTACCTTTTTCAGTGGATAGTGATAAAGCAACTGTTTGAATATCTTCATAAAATCTGGTGTTTAAAATATTATACTGAAAATATGCCTTAATCAATATGGCTACTCCATTATGTTCATTTTTTGAGTTTCTATTATAAATATTATATCCAGGTATTTTAAAGTTACTATTGTCTTTAAACCAAGTCTCATTTAGCAAACATACATCAATATTTTGTTCTCGCAAGAACTTAATTAGTAAGGGCTTTTTACTATTAGCACTTTGAATGTTAAACTGCGCAATACGTAATCGAGATGTTCTAGGAGGACTTAAATCCATTATTTGGATAGATTTTTAAGTAACATATCTTTAATTGTTAGCGTAGTGATGGGTGTAGAGTCACCCTTATTGCCCAATTCCACCAATGTCTGTACCAGGGCCATTAGTACATCATTGTTGGACATTATTTGAGACTTGATGTCTACTGGAGGTAATAAGACATCATTGCTGGAAGCCTGGGAAATAGGCTTGCTATGTACAGATTTATTTACATTACTATTTACACTTTTATAAACAGGTTTAATATTTACAGGTTTATTTACATTTTGAAGTGGGTTTTTCGGCATCGGCAGTGGAGGAAATTCAGTATTTTGAGATAACTTAGTCAAGGCAACACTTGCATAAGTAATTTTAGATTTCTTTTCAGTAATTTTTTTAATCTTTATTGGACATATTTTTGCTATTGCTAGATGAGGACCGCTACAATTGATGCAGCAGATCTCGTTTGGCTTATCACAATCTTTATACAAATGCTCCCCTGAGCAGATCGAACATCGTTGCTTGCCATTACAAATTTTAGCCGAATGGTTAAATTTAAAGCATTTGAAGCATTGCTGCAATGGTGGGATATAATCGAAGACTCTGTACGCAAACAAGTCATAGTGCACATTAAAGGGTAATACATTTGATAAGAAAGTGATGCTAACTGTTTGTAGTGGTACACGCTCTTGACCCACTTTTTTTGTGAATCTTCTGATAGCAATTATTTCATAAATGGAAGATAGTTTTGTGTAGAGTTCCTTATTAGAAATATTACCTGGTACAAATCTGATTATGCCTGTTTTTTCTATTTGTGCTGCAGGAATATATGCTTTTATTTCATATTTCTCCATAAAAGTTGAATTGCTTATAAAATTGTTTGCCGTATTATATTGCTTGAATGTAACTGCAATTTTATTAGCATTTACACGCTGAATTGCCACCACACCCTTTACTTCGTTATTGAAAATGTGATTTAAATAAATGGGACTTTTATTTCCCAATCTGTCCTTTGCATTTTTACTTTCCACAAACACTTTAAATTCCGTATTGGAGGAGTTCTCCGGGTAGAGTCTTTTATAGTTTGGTTTTAAATAAGGTAAATACATGGAGTCAATACGCTCACCGCCGCGCCGCCGCTACTAGAGTCCAAGCCGCTGGAGGTGCCTCCGTCCTCAGGCCGAGGACGTTTGTGCGAGACGGGCGGGTTATCCCCGCCCCCCTCGTTACCATCCATTTCCAACGTAAACTTATACTACCAGTGTAGTTTTACTGTACTTTTGGTAACTTAAATTGAAGAAAACTAGGGAAATAAACTTTTATAAAAAATTTGAAAACCGCTCTTTTTCAAGTTCCCGCCAAGAATCCCGATTTTCTCAGAAGCTTGAGATCTGACACCAGTCTTGCCAAGGGGTACCGTGTTACCCAGTTACTGGGTTGTGGAGGTCAGATAGGCAGTCGCTCCATGTAAAACACTGGCACTTAGCTGAATCCGGTAAGACTGGAAGCCGACCCCAATATAGTTGGGAAAAGGCTAAGCAGATGATGAAGCAGATGATGAATAAATCGGTCGATAGATTAGCGGGAAGTCGGGCGCCAAAATTTTTAACATATGTCCTGCCTCGCCAAGGCATCGTGGGCGAATGAAGAGCCGTACTGCGGCCGCTGTGTTATATATAATTTTATTATTATAACAAATAAACTAATTTATAAATTCTATCCTGAGAATAAAGTTCTATAGGTAGTTAACTTTTTAGGGTTCCGAAGTCAGCAAGGAACCCTTATAGTTTCGCTCCGTCCGTCTGTCCGTCCACAGCTTAACTCAGAGACTCTAAGTACTAGAAAGCTATAATTTGGCATGGATATACATATTAATAATTTCGACAAAGTGGTACAATAAAATAGTGAAAAAACATTTTTTTGGGTTTCCTTCTATAGACGTAAAGTGGGGATGTTTTTTTTTTCTTTTCTCTCCCATTGTGTGGGGTATCGTTGGATAGGTAATTCAAAAATATTATAGGTTTTTAAAACCATTTTTAACATTTTTGAAAATGCACTCAGGCCTCATGTGATGCGCTAAATATCTGAAAAATAACCTTATACATTTTTTTACTTACGAGTATAACTTACATTTTTACTTTCAGACATTTTGTAATAAAACCGTCTGTTTATTTTTTATTGACATAGCATGAATGCCTAGTCGGGTTCAGATTCATCTAGTCTAGCGATTTTATACAATTTTGACCGTAAAACTATGTGACATTGTTTTGGTCGTTGGCACTCGTACTATAATCATTTTGCTCTGCCCTTATGTAAACTCACGGGTTCACGACACCCACTTACAGTTTCACATAGACCACGTATACAGGTGTTCACTTTTCCAACATTGTTTACGCCAACTATTTTAGATTAATTCTGGACCACTACTACGTCAGCCGCACACCGCAGTTAATTACTCTCTATACAAATACCTCAGTAATCTGCTAGACGTGTGACGTCACTGATGAAAGCTAATGCATTGTATCTAATTCTAAACAAAATAACGTTCCTCATTCTCTTGTGTGGTTAGTGACGGTGGGTTTATAATAGTTTGAGAGCTAGTGACGAAAACATTGTTGTTGATTGAAAAGCAAACATCAGTTTACACACTACAGGTTTTACAGGAACCTACAGGTTCTACCTCAACCTTTTATACTCATAAAACTTCCTTTATATGAACACCAAAATGTCGTGGTGGCCCAGTGGCTGAGACCTCGCCTGTCGTGCTTGAGGTCATGGGTTCAAATCCGGGCAAGTACCAATGTGACTTTTTCAAATTCATAATATGTACTTTCTAAGTTTATCTTGGACATCACAGGCAACGGTGAAGGAAAACATCGTGAGGAAACCTGGACTTATATAGTTAATGTAAGTCTGAAATAGCCAAGTCAGAGGCCTGTAGGGTTTCCAGGGGCGGCTTAATTAACTCTGACACCAGAGGTGGCCACACCTCAGACGAAAAGGAAGGATGAACACCACGGCCACAGAGAATAAAGTAAGAATCTTCGGAGAGTGACAATCTCAGTATTTTAGACCAACGACGACGACGACCATATATATCTGTGTCGTATTGTCTTCATACTGTTGTGATAATCTTTCTACTATTTTCTGACACTCCTCATCATAATCATCTTCCTGTCCTACTCCCATGTTACTTTGGGTAGCCGCATATCAACGATGCAACATATTTTTTTCTTCCGTTCTCCCCACTACATTAACTAAGCAGTGTTTATGCCCGGTCTCCTGTACTATAGCGGTTAAACTTTCTCGTTATATAAGCAAGATTTTTTTGAATGCATGTGTGCAGTGTGTGCAGTGAGGCGTGTCTATTTGTGGAGCCTCTACAACATACCTCATTGCGCCGTCAACTCGTATGCACAGCTCACAGGCGGGATAGACGGTCAACACACGGATTAGTTAGTTCATGAAACGTGATAGCTGTTTAGGGATCCATAATAATGTTTGACTAGCTGCCGCCCGCGTGGTATTAGAACTTCTCCCAAATTATAGCCTATGTGTTACTCTAATGTATAAGCTATCTGTAAAGTTTCATCAAAATCCGTTCAGTTGTTTTTCCGTGAAAGAGTGACATAGATCCATTCATCCACCCTCACAAACTTTCACGTTTATAATAGTAGTCGGATTTACTATGTTTGTGGTAATGATGTTTTACTGACGGGGTAAAACCAAATCGAAACCAAATCGTTTGGTTCACAGAACAGAGAAGACAGCGTTTTTTTTGTTCTGTGGTTTGGTTGCAACACTGAGTCAACCGACTGTCATCGATTTTGACAGCTGTTAATTGATTGTTGACAGGTGTAATTAATAGTCTATAATAGAAAGTTTGGATTTGAAAGCGTGCAACGCGAAAAAATAGGGGTCCCGTGGGATTATATGTGATCGTTAAGAATCCACCCCAGCTGCATCGGAATTGCATCCGCGATTCACGATTTGCATTGTGCGGCGTTTTGTGCTTTGGCTTTTGTGTATATTTCGCGCACAGAGAGGTATTTTGTGTCGACCACGTGCCTAGTGGACGCTGAAGTCTACGGTACAGAAGACGGCGCTTATTCCTTATTGTCCTGTATTATATATATTTTCCCCCTATCGCCTCGACCGGATGCTCTCCTCGTCAGCACCACGAAGATACCGGTAAGTTTCTTGTTTATGTACCACTTATTATTAACCAGTTCTTCCCAATAAAAGCAGACCCCTAGCGACCGCTGCCACATACTGTGGTTTCGCGGGTACTGGACCTGATAGGATCCAGGAGTCGCAGCATTGCTCATGGGCCCAGTGTTCACCTCTTGGCCTTGTGATCCGAAGGCCTGTACTAAACACGCACCGTTGAGTTTATGCTATGCTGTGGAAGCACACAACCAAGTATTTAGAATCAGTCTCCGATACCTAAACTAACAAAAGTTTGTTTGGGTAACTTGGTCAAAGTCATATTCGTACGAGTAATTAATATTTAGAAGTAAGTATTCGTTGCTTTAGGCGCGTCACCACATGTTCAGATGATATCAGCATTGCATTTTTAAATTATGTATGTAGTTTCACGTCAGACTCTGTCTCGTATTGGTTTCTCCGAGTCTAGTTGTTGATCAAAATCTCTATAAAAATGCTCTACCATATTTAGCATTTTATTCATGTACCATATAACCCTACCACTTAACAAAGACATACAAAAAAACAAGACACACGTTCACACTCCCACCGCGCTCCAAATCAACAGCTCGTTTGTTTCCCCAACCCTCTCAAACGTCCCCATCGACCTTCAAACATTTTTTTCACGTCAAGAACATTTATGTTGCCATTAGCGATGTTGCTGATCTATGAGAACTATTCAAATGTATGGGAAATAACTCCATTGTGATCGCACCGGCTATAGATCATCTGCTAAGTGGCACATCGCAAGGTTGCCAGACTTTGAAGGTTGTAAGCCTAGTGTTAGATTTTATAAATGATCGATCTTCTTTTTTAGGCGTTAGTATGTATTCACAAGAGGATGAAAAAGCATAGGGGTTTTCTTGCTAAAGATAAATTAGACGTTGAAATTATTCATGAGCTTGTGGTCCGAAGGCTCTTATGGATTTAGGTCTCCCTGTAGACAGAACTATTTTTAGAAGTTAATAGATGTGGTTTAGAAATTGCTTTTGTTGGTATTCATGTGTAGGCTTAGCACGTTAAATAGACTTCTAAGAAACCACACCAAAAAACATAATAGCGCCTTTGAGTAAGATAAATCTACAATTAGAGCGAGCGATGTGGAAAATTAGTAGCGCACTTAATTAACATTTTGTCACAAAATCAGCGACAACCCTAGCGGAACGTTTTGGCCTCGGCTCAAGGCCATAGTCAAAATATCGAATAGTGCGGCCGAAGTACGCTTGACTATAAATAAGACCCAATAATCGGTCCGACAGCTTTATAGGTATCGATAATGTAACGGATTGAGCGATTAATCGAGCGATTCTTTCAGTAATTACTGAGAGAGAGCTTACATATAAGTACGTAAAATAAACATACGATGCGATGTAATTAAGGTACGTATTTGATAATGTTCACCGTCTCGTATGTGTTGTGGTCGCAAGCGCTACTGCAGAGCAGGAGTTCCTGGGTTCGATGCCCGGGACGGCCAAAGTGTTTTCCCATCTGAAATTTCTCAATAGCAACCCGGAGTCTGGATTTGTGTACAGTTAATCAACTTAATGACTTTGACAATCCTTTAAAAGTCCTTTAAAAGGTGTGTAGGACTATTGCAAAATATGGAGAAAAATGTATTGGGCTATGGGTTTGGTAGGTTTAGTGGTTCGATTGCTTAAAACTATAGGAGGAGTACTGGCCCCTGCCTGACCACTGTTGAACTACACGGCTATAAAATGACAGCGGGTGACTTGATTATATTACAATGTGTGTATGCACAATGTGTGTTATATTATTTCCGATGTTCCGATGTTTGTTTTATTAATTTACATCCTGGCTCTAACAGATTATGTTAAGGGTATCGTTGATTCAATTAATCGAAATCCGAAGTTACTGTATACAATGGAGCTTTATCAAAAGGATAGATTTACTTAGCGGTAGTCTGAGGGGTTTGTCCGCAAAGCTCTACCACAACAGTGAAGAGACAGTCTATAACCGTTTTTGAAATGATTATAAGCAATTTTTTTTTTTTTTAAACACGTTATCCACACTAGGAATTTCTTCCTGTATCGTGGGTGCGTTTGCAAACATATAAACTCACATACACAAACACCCAGAGCCGGAACAACTATCTGTTATGTAGGTCATACAAATATATGTTCCATGCGGGAATCGAACCATATCACTGATGAAAATTATTGGATCTTGCGAACTTTTTTATTCATGGTAAATAAACTCGTTTTCTATTGTTTTATTTAAATTTATTTTCTAAAAACTAAATTTTGCAAAATTTAAATTTTGTGATTTATTTTTCTCAGATATTGTATTCAGTAAAATAATGAGGTTACCAGATTGTCCAATTTGTTTGTTGACTAAATACATGTTTCTAGTATCTTCATGTTTCCCTTGTTTACAATGTAATCAAAGGCCAAGCTTGAAACTTTTCAGTGGTTTTCAAAATACCCGATTATGAATTCCTGGAAAATACCTATCTGTTTTGAATTTTGTCTACGTAATAAACCAATAATGAAATTGACAAATTCCCGAAAGTCAATTCACACCCTTATTCCTTATTCTAATACAAAAAAGCCAGACATTTCCCAGTAGTAACCCAGACCTAAGTTCAATGTCCGAACCTTTCCTCTAGTGACAAAATCTCCTATTCAAACACTAGCTAGTGTACCGAGCTCGCCTCGTCCCATTCATTACAAGTAACGATGTTGACGGTCGCGCAGTGATCGCGCGGTAATCGCGTCGAGATCGTGTCGTCACATGTCGCCCTGATTATTGATTGCGCATAAAATCTTATGAGCAAGATAAGTGGTTATGGTGCCTAGCCACATTTGTATGCGTAGTTCGGATATCGAAGGGATAATATTATCTATTTTGGGTAAGTTGTCATGGGATTCTGACCCTTACTCCTCTTATTGCTTAATTGAGCTTGTTGGTAAGAGAGGCGTATTTCTATTGGTTTCTAAGGCAGCTGCCATGCAGCACCTTTTCATCTTAACGTCAGTACCGAGAACCAGATAATTTGCATTTAGAAACCATTTGAACCCTTGACTTCTTTAAAATGTATTTACTTACTTAAAACTGTTTATTAGAAAGAAGGTTGCTTTGTTGCTAAAATCACTTTCCACAAACCAACATTGAATTATTCCATTTGGATTTTACACTCGGCCACTGTAGCTGTAAGCTTGTCACCACGCTGTCGTCCGCACATAGGTAGGTCCTAATGCTATAAAAGCATGTCACACTCTGTTTACCCACGTGTGCTACACATAATTCACTTACCTTTCAAAAGCTCACGCAAAAAGTACTCCCGTTCATTCCATTGGGCTTGTGAAGGGTGCAAAAATAGAAGACAAAAATAACCTTTTAAAATAAAAGCTATATTTCTGCAAATTGTCATGGGTTCACAATTTATCGCCAATTCTCCCGCTGTGACAAATGAACGTCTCCTACCAAACTGTCTGGTAATCAATTAATAACTGTGAACATTGCGTTTTCGTCTCTTCCCACAGTCGTGACGTATGGCTGCTGGATCATCGTTTGTATCTGTCGCGAGCAGCCACCTTCACAGCTGATGTCATTAATTTAGTCAGAGTTGATGTGATGATTTTTGTTCAGGTTTGTATTTGGGCTTACTTTGTGGGAACAGGATATGAACTAACGGACAAAACTAACAGTGGCAAGAAACACAAATACGGAAACGTTACGGTAAAGTAAGTTTACCTCAGTAGGGGCAGGCCCATTGCTTGCGCAAGTTTTATTAAATAAAATTTTACTACCAATATTTCTGAACGCATCTCACATTTAAATACACCATTCGCCGCAGTTTTGAGCTAACTATATTCCCTTCCTTTCCTAATTCCTATACTGCAGAGAGAGAAGGAACTATTCATCGAACGCGACCAATCAACTGCTCTTACGACGGTTGGTTGTTCTGAATTGTGAATCAAGCCGCACCGCATTTTCAACCGCTCTTCGCCGATTACTTATATTTACCGCTAATCCGCTCAATATTTTATGATTCTTGTTGGCCAACACGCGTGTGACATATACAGACCAAGGGAGTAAAAGTGAAAAGTGAATAAGTGAAAAAAAAGGAGGCATCGAACACGAGCGTCATCATCTCTGCTGCCCTTACACCAACGTGCTTCACTCCAGATACCAAGTAAGTCCTTTCACCACCCGTTTCCTTTGGTTGGCTCACCACTGTTTGTCAATAGGAATGTAAACCGCATAAATTATAATTCCCGCTGGTCCTTCGTAAAGCCGCGATTTACTCCACAACACCATTTTTGGTCCAATCGAGTCGGATTCATAGAATCAACGATCTTCTATACTTTCCTCATAATTTCCCGCATCCTAATAGGTCTCATACCTAGGATTAAGGTCCACATACCTAGAATACAAAGTTCATAAAACCGCTATTAAGAACGCGTACGTTAGCGTTCGTACAATCCCGCTAAGTAGGTACATAATTCATTGAGAATTACTGTATCAAACTTGATATTTCTCCTACTGCATTGAAATAGCATAGGTGAATATTCTACCCGCTACTTTTCGTGAGTTAACTCGGTTAATTTACGTACAACTTATTCTCAACCGCATTCTTTGTTATACCCGCTTAGAGTAATTCATTATTCTAAGTCTACCCGCTATAACTAATATTTATCCGCTATATTTTCTGTTAATATTCCAACATGGAAGATCTTAAAATTAAAGTTAAATTACTTCAAGCTAAAAATCAAGCAATCTTTGAACGTTTATCGTCATTATACGAAACGTCTAAGAAAATAAATACGACTAGTATCGAGCTTCGTTCCTCGGAATTATTTATGGCAGATTCTGAAATTCTCTCAGTTATTCGTCAAGAATTTAGTACCAATTTAGATAATATAAATACATATTCTTTACAGTTAAACCCTGATTATAAAATCGATTATAAAAATCTTACATCTTTTGACGATGTATATACTCGTGTGGAGCGAATGCGATCTCTTATCGACGCGAAGTATTCGAGATCATCGACCGACGCAGCGTCCCATGATAACCCATCAAAACAATATAAAGTCAAACTCCCACCGATTCAAATTCCGTTCTTTGATGGTAGGATTGATAACTGGCCTGTTTTCTATGAATCATTTGAGTCAAATATTCATAGTAATTTAAACCTTACAGATTCTCAACGTGTGCAGTATTTGATAGGTAATTTAAAGGGAAGTGCGTTGCAAATTACCGCCGGAATTATTCCGTCAGGTGATAATTATACCGCTATCTGGGACAGTTTGGTGAAAAAGTATCAGGATAAACGAGCGCTAGGCTCACACTACATGTCTAACATATTAAATATTAAACCCGCAACTAATCATTCCGCATCTTTAAATAGTTTCATTGAAAGTTTTCACGCCTCTGTTTCTGCTTTAGAACAATTAAAAATTAACGATTTAAAGGATTTCATTTTGTTGAATTTAGCTTTAAAAAAGTTAGACCCCGCTACCGTAAATTTATTCGAAATGCATATGAGAGATAAGGAAATTCCTACATATACGGAATTCGTTGAATTTATAAAATCGCAAGTTAAAATATTAGATCGAACTATTTCATCGCGAACTGCGTTAGTAAGCAACAACCCTAATAAAAATATTTTTTCTCGTAATCAGTCACGTGATAGTACAGTACATACTTTTGTTGCTTGTGATAATAATCAAAATTGTTTGTATTGCAATAAGGTTGACCATTGTAAACTTTACACTTGCCCATCCTTTCAATCAATCTCAGCCAATTCGCGTTTGGACTTTATTAAAAACAAACGTGGTTGTGTGAACTGTCTTAGTATATCGCACACTGCTTCACAGTGTAAATCCACACATAATTGTAGGACGTGTAATAAACGACATCATTCTCTTTTACATCTGGAAAACAGTTCGCATCCGACTAAATCGGTATCGACTGACGCTGTCACTAGTTCCGCGCATTCGCAACAACAGGTGGCGCTGTGTGCATGCTCGCGTGTAGGTACAGACATGCCGCGTACAACCGTACTGTTATCAACTGCACAAGTCTATGTTGACAACAAATATAACAAATACGTTTCCGTTAGATGTTTAATAGATAACGCTTCGCAAAATAATATAATCACTTCCGCTTGTTGTAAAAAACTACAATTAAACATTATACCACTTTCAAACTCATCTATAAAGGGTGTCGGAACCTCTTCGCGGCCTATCATAGGTTACGTTGAGATAATAGTTACTGCTAAAAATAAAACTAATTCTTTTAAAATTACCGCTCTTGTTGTAGATTGTATCACGGATAACCTACCATCCCACTTTGTTGACACTTCTGCAGTGCAACATTTGTTTGATTTGCCGCTCGCTGATCCACTATGGTATGTACCTGGTGAGGTTGAATTGCTTCTAGGGGCAAAACTGTTCCCGTATTTACTACTTCACGATAAAATTATCTCACCTACCGCTCCATCCGCTATTGAAACCGTGTTTGGTTACATTCTTATGGGTGAGGTACCCGCTAGTTTATCTAATAATAATAATTATAGTCCCGCTAAATTAAATACCGCTTCATACTTGTCTACCGCGCTAAGTGTAGATAATTCTCATTGTTTTCTGTCTTTAGACGAATCTTTACATAAATTTTGGAACATTGAAGAAATACCTTCAAAACCTTTTATGAGCCCTGCGGAACTGGATTGTGAACAGCTGTACGCTTCTACTGTGTCACGTGACTCCAGTGGTAGGTATTGTACTGCGTTACCATTCTGTAAAAATCCAGATTCACTTGGAAATTCTTATGCTGTCGCTTATCGACGTTTAATTAATTTGGAAAAAACTAAGCTTCGCGACCCTGCTTTGCGCGCTAGTTATAATGAAACAATTCAAGAATATATTGATCAAAGTTATTTAACTGAAATTACACCTAGTTTTGTTGATCAGACTGTAGGTTATTATATACCGCATCACCCGGTCATTCGAAATGATAAACAAACAACTAAAGTTCGCATCGTTCTTGACGCGAGTGCTAAGTCTCATAATGGCGTGTCGTTGAATGACTTGTTACACTCAGGGCCGAATTTACAGGCTGACATATTTTTATTACTTTTAAATTTCCGCTTGTTCCCTATTGCAGTTACAGCTGACATAAAACAGATGTATCTTCGAATTGCTGTTATTGATGAGCATCGAAAATACCAAAAAATATTGTTTCGTTTTAATACCGCTGAACCTATTCGCGAATTTCAATTTAATCGAGTTGCATTTGGTCTCAAGCCCAGTCCTTTTTTAGCCATGCGCACTGTGCGCCAGCTAGCAGAAGATGAAAAACATCGCTTCCCGCGCGCATCCATTGTTGCTTCTCATGAGCTATACATGGATGACTTAGCTAATTCAACCCCTTCTCTGAAGGACGCCAAGGTTCTTTCCGCTGAACTTATCGCCTTATTTAAGGCTGGTGGCTTTGACCTTACTAAGTGGGCAAGTAATTCCTCGGAGCTTCTAGAGGCTATTCCACATTCTAACCGCTCTTCTATTAATTTTTCTGATGGGGATAATTTAAAGATTCTTGGACTCAAATGGATTCCTTCTGAAGATTGTTTCACCTTTACAACATCTAATTTGGATAAAGGTTGTACTAAACGCTCCATACTTTCCACTATTGCCCGTCTGTGGGATTGTCTCGGTCTTGTGGCTCCAGTAGTTTTATTCGCGAAATTACTTATAAAAGAATTATGGAAATTAAATACAGATTGGGATGAAACTCCACCCGATTCAATTGTACTTCTCTTTCAAAAATTTAAAGAACAATTACCTTTACTTTCTTCTTTAAAATTGCCTCGTCATGTGGCCGTTTCTATGGGTTGCGTGACAAATATAGTAGGTTTTGCTGATGCCAGCTTGAATGCTTATGGCTGCGTCATATACTTACATGTCACTGATTCAAATGGTTACACACACGTAAATTTGGTGTGTGCTAAATCCAAAGTTGCACCTGTTAAAGTTGTATCTCTAGCTCGTCTAGAGCTTTGTGCCGCTGTTCTTTTGTCTAAGTTAATAAAATTAGTTTATGACACTTACCGTTCTCGTACTGCTATTAATAGTATATTTGCCTTTTCCGATTCTACAATTACTCTTTCATGGATTCATTCCTCACCGCACAAATGGAACATTTTTGTTAGTAACCGCGTCGCTAAATGTCAAGAAAATCTTGATCCCAAGCATTTTTATCATATTAACGGAAAACAAAATCCTAGTGATTGTCTATCTCGAGGTCTCCTACCTGAACAGTTGCTAAACCACGATTTATGGTGGCATGGCCCTGAGTGGCTTCTGCGCCCCACTGCTGAGTGGCCTATCACATCTTTTGTTTCGTCATGCAACGAACAATTGCCTGAATTTAATACTAAAACTCTAACATTGGTATCTACCACATCAGAACTCAATTTAATATGTAGTATTTCTCAAAAATTTGCATCATTAAATAAAATATTGCGCATAATTGTATACATTCTAAGATTTTTACGTATTATTCCTTATGATAAATCACACAAGACGGTTACTGTCCGTGAGTTAGCTGCCGCTGAAAGTTATTTAATTCGTTGTATTCAACAATTTTATTTTAAAGATATTTATGACGAAATTAAAAGTAAGAAACTTCGCTCACAATATAAAAAACTCGATCTCTTCATAGACGAGCATAATATAATTAGAATCGGCGGCAGATTGTCAAATGCTAACCTTCCTTATGAAGCTCAGCACCCCTCTCTTTTACCTAAACATGATAATTTTACACATGTTCTAATAGACTATTACCACCGTATTTATTGTCATGCCGGTGTAAACCTTCTTAGTTCTCTGTTGCGCCAAAAATATTGGATCCTCTCTTCTAGAGGTGTAATAAGACAAAGATTACATGCTTGTAACTTTTGCTTTAAAGTTTCACCATCTCACCCCAGCCCAAAGATGGCTGATTTACCCGCTTGTCGCGTACAGGAGACCAAAGCTTTCGTCCATACGGGTGTGGACTACGCTGGTCCCATTAAAGTAACGTTATGTAGACGCCGAGGTCAAAGAAGTCAGAAGGCTTACATTTGCTTATTCATTTGCTTCGTTACCAAAGCGGTTCATATTGAATTGGTTACTGACGTGTCATCGGACACTTTCATTTCCGCCTTTAAAAGATTTATTTCCCGCAGAGGACCTGTCTCTTATTTATATTCCGATAACGGAACAAATTTCGTTGGAGCCAAGGCTCAATTGCAAGAACTACTTGCTAACCGCTACCGCATAGAGTGGAAAATGATTCCACCCCGCGCCCCCCACTTTGGAGGGTTGTGGGAATCAAATATTAAATCTATTAAGACGCATTTATACCGTGTTATCGGCTCTCAACTTCTTACCTATGAGGAGCTTTCGACTGTTCTCACTGAAATTGAGGCAGTTCTAAATTCCAGACCGCTCTGTGTCCTGGCTGAGGATCCGTACCCAGAACCGCTTACTCCCGCTCATTTTATAATGGCTTCTCCGTTGACTTCGTTGCCCGTCATGAATGTTCCCGAGACGACGAAGTCTCTAACTTGCCGCAAAAGATTGCTTGACCAGATGGTTTGTAGTTTCTGGAGGAGATGGCGTATAGAATATTTACATAATCTTCAAGTTAGACAAAAATGGTTAAATGCCGAAGATAATATTAAGATTGGTACAGTGGTTCTCATACATCAGGATGATGTCCCTCCTTTACGTTGGCCAATGGGTTTAATCATCGAAGTCTTTCCCGGCAAGGATGGGACAACCCGCGTTGCTATGGTGAAGACATGCAGTGGCTCTTTCAAGAGACCCATTGTCAAATTATGTCCTTTACCTTCTCAATAACATCACCGCGTAATTAAAACTTTAATTTAGCTATAGTTAACATACTTAAAATATTTTTCCCTTTTCTTAGTCCGCTTTAATATAATTTCTTTCCTTTTGAGAATATTACTTATCCTCAAAGCCGGGCAGGATGCTTGCGCAAGTTTTATTAAATAAAATTTTACTACCAATATTTCTGAACGCATCTCACATTTAAATACACCATTCGCCGCAGTTTTGAGCTAACTATATTCCCTTCCTTTCCTAATTCCTATACTGCAGAGAGAGAAGGAACTATTCATCGAACGCGACCAATCAACTGCTCTTACGACGGTTGGTTGTTCTGAATTGTGAATCAAGCCGCACCGCATTTTCAACCGCTCTTCGCCGATTACTTATATTTACCGCTAATCCGCTCAATATTTTATGATTCTTGTTGGCCAACACGCGTGTGACATATACAGACCAAGGGAGTAAAAGTGAAAAGTGAATAAGTGAAAAAAAAGGAGGCATCGAACACGAGCGTCATCATCTCTGCTGCCCTTACACCAACGTGCTTCACTCCAGATACCAAGTAAGTCCTTTCACCACCCGTTTCCTTTGGTTGGCTCACCACTGTTTGTCAATAGGAATGTAAACCGCATAAATTATAATTCCCGCTGGTCCTTCGTAAAGCCGCGATTTACTCCACAACACCACCCATGTTGAGTTAAACTTACTTTAATGTGGGCATTTTGAGTTGTATTTAATGAGCTGTTACTAGCCTAGAGTCTTAAGCAAGACTATACAGGTTGAGTCAGGGTGTAACGGAAATGGGAAGTCATATACTAAAAAGTGCTTTTGGCCATAGAAATGATCTACTTTCGCCAAGAATGTCATAGTTAATTTCGAAAACCGATTGGACTTTCCATACAAAGTCATTATCAGCTGATAAAAATTATAGATTTTTAAAGAATGACCATGGCTACCTTGGAGGATGTTTTTCATTCCCATGGGCAGAAGAACGTTATAAAATATTATATGGCTACGTCTTTCTGTTACACCTGTAGAAACATAAACTCTTCCTGGGCCGCCAAACCCGCAACCAAGTTCGCGGACCGACTAATCCTTCCACGAGTGTTAAGAAGCACCTACATTTAAATAACTTATTGTGATGTCGACCAGGAAGTGGTGGATAAACCACCTTCCAGCACTAGATTATTAATAACAGCCTTGAGATAAGGTGGCAGCCAAACCATTCAAACTATAAACTGCACATTATATTTGGCCAGCATTTGAACTTTTATTATTTTAGTATTTTATTCATAAGAGATAAAGAGAAATCTACTAATAAAACCGCAGTTTTTCCGTTTCATTAGTGGCAGAGTGCCAGCTAGCCAAAAATACTGCTTTGCCACAAATCAAAAAGAATTTGAATATGAAAAATTGCCCGTCTCTGGCCAGGCTACATCCCTCATACTAGAGATTGGGACGTTTTTACGTTCGTTCTTTTATAGCGGTTGAATGAGAGAATGAACGATAGTAATTGGCCTCATTTATTCGAAGAACTTTAAGCTGATTCTTCGTTTAAAATAACACGTGTATCAAAGAGGTCTTTTGTTCTTTTGATCTTTGGTAGAGGAGTTCCCGATTTGAAAATATGCAAAATACGGAAGTGTTTGGTACGAAATAGTTACACAAAGTGTAAATTCCAACATCTAGCAAACATTTGTACAACTTTCTTGTTTCGTTCTGAGCAGAGTTGCAGCTTCTCTGTGGAACCGCGAATGTGCAAGAACTCCGGGACACATAACTTGTGCTTGCTTACTGGCGGTCGTAGTTCATTGACTTTTGTTAAACTTGGATACAAACAATTACTACTAGTCATACGAGGTAGGTGTGTAGTAGTTGCTTTTGGTATACCACAAACAGACTTAACAGACTTATTTATTTATATATTATACTAGCTGTTCCCCGCGGCTTCGCTCCCGTGGACCACCCCACAGGACCCGAATTCGGGATAGAAAAATAGCCTATGTCACTCAAGAACAATGTAGCTTTCTAATGGTGAAATATTTTTTTAAATCAGTACATACAAACAAACAAAAAAATCTTTCCTCTTTATAATATTGGTATAGACTAGCTGACCCGGCAAACTTTGTTTTGCCATAAAAACACCAAACATTCATCTACCCTACCTACCCTACCTGCCCTACCTGCCCTACCTGCCCTACCTGCCCTAACTGCCCTACCTGCCCTACCTGCCCTACCTGCCCTACCTGCCCTACCTGCCCTACCTACCCTACCTGCCCTACATCTCTATTCACTATTTTATAGTTGTAGCTGCTTCTTGGTATCGAGCTATTCAGCAGTTCCGTCAGTTTTGAGATATCCGTAATACCATACAAAATTATTGGTGGAGGTTTGCTCCATTTCTTAATATGGGTGTTGGGTTCTTAGTGTCGTCGGTTTTTGGTTAAATAATTAAACAGTTTCTATCGAGGTAATTTCTATTAATTTCTTTTATATTGGATACACACATACACTTATACAGTACCGCGACCGGGCTGAGACTGAAGGGCCGGGCGAGATCGTAGTTCATAATCATGTTTTGTTTACCTTAGCGCCGGCCCAACATGGGCTTGGCTTTCCATAGTTTCAAGAGATTCAGGTAAGTCTACTGGAAGTCCGCTGTGTCTATTGGAGGCATTTATAGAGCTCTTTAGGTTCTGTTCTTGACTCGTCTTTCCGCTGAATGTGGGCTGCTAGAGACTTTTTCTTTTAGGGTTGCGTTGGATGGGTTTCCTTTGCCTTGTAGGAGGACTGCTGAAGTCATCGACATTTTCTGTAGCCATCGCTGGTGAAGGAGGTATGTCTATCTCCTTTGCGTTACTGTCTGCCATAGACTTATTCCCAAGTGAGGAAGATATAGGTCTTTGAGTAAAGAGGCTTGGATGAAACGCTTTCTGCACAAAATTTCTTTTAATCTTGCCAGTAACATTTTCTGCCACAAGGACCTGGTTGTCCACCCCTGTGCAACTCATTGTAGTAATAATTTTATCTTATTTTTTTATAATGGCAACGATTTTCCAAATGTCAAATGTCATTTCGACATCTCTATCGATCCTAAATCTTTTTGGAATTTCTTTAGAGGCAAGCGTGCTAGACGCACTCGAGTCACAAAAGTTAGAAAGGAGTTGAGTGACGAAGAAAGTCCGGAATTTTTGGCTTCCTTCTTTCATTCGGTGTATAACGGGGTGCGCCCGGTGCTGGACCTCGAGAAAGCGGAGCGCGTGAAGGGCGCGAGCGCGGGCGCGGCGCGCTTTCTCGTTGGCCAGATTGACCTGAGCGAGCTGCGCGCCGCCCTCCGCCGCCTCAAGCCCAAGTATTATGCGGGACCAGACGGGATACCTCTTTATATAATAAAAGACTGTAGTGAGATGTTTGAAAGGCCCTTACTGCACATTTTAAATTTGTTAATACCATTCCCCCTCTCAAAAGCTTATTTTATTCACTGAAAACAGTGAATAAAAAGCACTTTTACTCACTGTTTTGGTGTTTGAATTTAGAACACACCAATATATATTCGACGTCCATCTCAATGTTATACAACCTCCTTGCGCATAAAATACTCGATACAAACTCCTTGTGCAAAGAATATTCGACTTTCAAACTTCTTCATCGATTTGATTTTCAGTTTGTTAATATTTAGGATTTCAATAATGATTTTCATGATTTTGATTTTCATCTGGGATGTTTAGTGAATACTTATTTGGATTGTAATATTAATATTAATTGCACAATTGTTACGTTACTGAGGTGGTCACTTGCCCCTGAAACACAGATGCTGTTACTTAGCTCAGCTCCAATTTACAAAAAATGTGAAGTGAAAAAAAATTTGAACGTAATAAACCATTTATTTATTATTATTCCATGTGCTTTTCGCTAATATCTTTCTTTTTCTCGTAGTCATGGTATAAAATATATACTATATTTTATACCATGACAACTCTTGAATAAAACGGATTTATATCGAGGGCCATGAATCACTCGCGTCGCTCAGGATTCCAACACTTGAATCACTCGCTATGCTCGTGATTAAATCATCATGAATCTGTTAGAATCCTTCACTTGTTCGTGATTCATCTATGGCCCTCGCTTTAAATCCGTACTTTATTCACTTGTTGCATAATATACTATTTTAAAGTTAGGTCAATATCCCAACCAATGGAAAATCACTAGAGTGATTCCAGTCGCGAAGGGAGGTTCGGGAACTGATGTTAGTGGCTCCCGACCGGTGGCGATGCTTTCAGCGTTTGCTAAGGTGTTTGAATCGGTGTTGCATAAGATTATTTCAGATCAAGTTGCTTCTCGACTGAACGAGGCGTTTGACACCGTCGACAACGATGTGCTGTTGGCTAAGTTTGCGGCATTTGATTTTACACCGCACCTTCTGAAATTCTTCGCGAGCTACCTAGGTGATCGCCGGCAGTACGTCGAATATGGCGGACACATCTTCAAGCCATATTTCACATTTTCGGGGTGGTGCAGTGGAGTGTAGATAATAAGTTAGGTTTTGATGTTTCCAAATGCGGTATAATGTCCTACACTCGCGCGCGTGAACCACTGTTGCATCAGTATGAGATGGAAGCCGCGGTCATGACATGAGTCACGCATGTGCGGGACCTGCCCGGCGAGCATGGGCGCACCCAAGACATTTGTGACAAGACATGATAAATTATGTCATGTCTTACAATTTGTCTTACACGCTAGCACGGGTCCAACATGTGACATATTTCTAGGCGCGACATGCCTTTCTTGTTGCTGCCCGTCGAGTACGGCCTACTGTGACATGGCTTGAGTCACAAATTTCATCGCAGTATGGGCGAGAAAGCCATTTTGTCTTAAATACTAGCACCAGCTGCGTGAGAAAATTTCCTGACGTTTACTTGGGACTCATCGGGTCTTAATTGCTAATACGGGCGCACCCATTTTGTCACAAATGTCACATTTTGACAGGTGATTTAGAAAAAATTATCACTTTCGTTCGGAGGTGGTGATAAAATTTTACCGTACTTTTGTTGACGAATTTGAGCCAGGTAATTTTTCAGTTGTGTGTTAGACGGTAACTGTATACCTTTTTTTTTGCCAAGGCACTCATTATTGCCTTTGGTTTCAGTTTGAGTTCAAATAGTTTATCTATTTCACTGCAGGTTTCCGCAGAGATACCGCGTGCCGAAAGTGATCCTAACGAATCATGGTCGTGATTCTCTTCTGTTCGATATAATATCACTTCATCTGACGTAGAATCAAACAACAAGTAAACTGCCGCCGAACACTGCAACCCGCGTCGTTTTACTTTATTGCAACGATAATATCTCTTAACACCTTCTTCAGTGTTGTGTACTTTTTGAACTGACCACACTCCTTCATTCTTAATGAGAACTTCGGCATCACGAATATTTGAAATTTTTTGTACTATAACCCAAGATCTTCTTTGTTTGCGTCTTCGTTTCATTTGTAACTGATTATTTTCTTGGTCTGAATCAGTCTCAGAATTATTAAGCAGCGGAGCTTCAACAGTACTTGGCCCCGCCAAAGCTTCGTCAGACATCGTAAACAAAGCGCGTGCGCTGCGAGCATAGACAATACACAACAAGCTTTTAAGCCGCTACAGCGACGACTGAGAGAGGAGCGCGCGGCCTGTGCCTCACGCACCGGTGGCAGTTCTGCAGGATGCAGATGAAGCAATTGTAATTTTAGTCTTCCGTAAAGTAGTTTGGGATCAAATAATGTATTTTGGATGACGTCTTACTATTTTGGAGTAAGATTTTTGGTAGTAATATTAATCTTTGAGTTGGATAGAATTTGGTGACCGTTGATCCATTTTAGGAACCAAAAATAATATTTGTGCAAAGTTTGCGATTTTTCTGATATTATTTCATTTATTTTGGATCATAATATTATATACTTTAGGGCCCTTTTAATAAAGTCAATTGATTTTTTTTGGAGTTGTTTATTTTATTTGGTGCCTAGGCTTAGAGTCTTAAAAATATTTTTGGTGACCGTCTAAATTATACCCAAAAAAAATACTTTCCTTCTAATTACTGCACCAAATGTCAATAAATTTATTTTGTGTGTGTGTTTTAGTTATTTGATATGTTACAGGATTATTAATTATTTCTATATCATTACTTCTTTTACTTTTAATTTATTTTTTTTATTGTTATTCTTATTTTTAATTATTATTTTTATTTTAAATATTATTTTTTTTGTAATTATTTTCTTTTATTCCATATTATACATAGAGAGCAGTGGTGGCCCAGTGGTATCGGCCGCGGCTTACAAGTTGTAGATCGTGGTGTGTAAATTATTCCATCACCACTGCTCTCAAAACGGTGAAGGAAAACATCGTGAGGAAACCGGCATGTCCTAGAACCAATAATTCGAAGACATGTGACATCCACCAACCCGCACTGGGCCCGCGTGGTGGATAACGGCCCATTCCCTCTCAAAGAGAGGAGGCCTGTGTCCCAGTAGTGGGAACATTAATAGGCTGATGATGTGTGATGTGATTCCTCTTACTTTATACATTTTAAAATATTTCTTAAATAAAACCCCCAAAAAAACATTTAAAATTTAAAAAATGGGGGCCCACCGGTATCGGGAACAGGGTCCAAGCTATTATATTTTTTAAGTTATTATTAAAATTTTCAAAATAATTATATCTTTCTAACAAACACTTACTATGTTATCAAACAAACAAAGAAAAATAAAGTGTCGGTCAAATATTAATTTGTTCCCAACAAAATTAAAAAGTTGTTTATCTGTATGAACGTCACACTTTTATACGTATTATTTTATTTGGTCATCTATTCAGATTATTTCGCACTATAAAGTCAGCAACAAGAAAGGCATGTCGCGCCTTTAAACTATGTCACATGGTTATCCCGCGCTAGCATTAAAGACATAATGGATTGATCGCCCAAACTGTGATAAAAAGTGTGACTTAAGCCATGTCACAGTAGGCCGTGCTCGCCGGGCTGGGGGTGCAGATGGTTCCGGAATTAACGTTTCGTGAGCACATCTTAGACATATGCGGCAAGTCCTTCCGAAATATGAGATTTATACTCAGACAGTGTAAGGACTTTCAGAATACGGCAGTGGTTAGAATCATGTACAATGCGCTGGTACGGAGCCGTCTTGAAACGAGTGCTATCGTTTGGAACCCCCATGAGGCTAAATACAGTATCATGGTGGCAATAATCCAAAATAAATTCTCTCATTTTTTGTTTTTGTAGCTGTACGGTGTCTATCCCTTCTTCCCACTCATGTACTCGAGTCTCTTCGTAATAGGGATGGTAGGGTACAGAAGGCTGGCGGTCCGGAGGGACATCGCTCTGTGTAGCTTCGTGTTTCGAGTGCTGCGCGGCTGGGTTCACCACCCCGATCTGTTAGCGGAGCTGGGGCTGTGCGTGCCACCCGGCTGCGGGGGCGCGCGTCGCTCCACGCCAACGCTACTGGAGCCATCCTCCAGGACTAACCTGAACAGGTTTGACCCCTTGTCACGCGCCATAAGATTTTTTAAAATTATATCAAATGAATTAGATATATATTTCACTGTAGCCTGATGAAGTTCACAGGAGTAGCACTGAAATGCATAGAAAATGTTAAAAAGTGATTTTAATTGTTTTTTTAGTTGGATATTAATTGGATTTGAATGGTATTTGAATTTTATTTGAATTGAATTGTATTTGAGTTGTATATAAATTTTTAATTTGTGTTTACATACATACATAAACTCACGCCTTTTTCCCATGGGGGTAGGCAGAAACTACAGAACGCCACCTGCTACGATCCTTACATATTTCTTTTGCTTCACTCACATTCATACATCTAGTCATACACACACGCCGGTTATGAGTACTGCGCACCTTGCCTATTTTTGTTTAATTGTATGTTAAATGGATTTTAATTGTATTTATTACTGCAGGTTGATATTTTTATTTTAATTGATTTTTTAACTGTAATATTTGATTGCATTTTTAATTGTATTTGTGTTAGTCCTAACTATCTTGTGGTAGTAACATTGCATTGGCGTTATAGCTGTTAAGGTGTTATTTACATAATTTCGAATAAATAAATAAAATAAATCTGACGTTTATTAGACAATAATAATAATAATAAATAAAAAAGTAGCAAAAAATAACTAATTAAGTATCTTGACTTGGCTCGCGAGGTTGTCGACGTGGAATGTGGACACAGCGATAATTGTACCGATAGTCGTGTCAGCCAATGGCTTAATAGCCACGAGCCTCGACCAACATCTTAGGAGGCTCTCGTTCCAATTTTAGTTTATGTACTGCCGAAGCAAGTATGGGAGTGGCGCGAGGAGGCGAAATGCCGGGGCGAAACACCGTTGCCGCGACAAATCGCTGCTCGGCGGACAGAGCTCCGGCAGGATCTCATGGCGACATGGAGGGGGCGATTGTCGCAACCCAGCGCTGGGCACGCCACAATTGCGGCGGTAAGGCCCCTCTTTGAGGAGTGGCTTGAGAGGCGTCACGGCGTCCTCACCTTCCGCCTGACGCAGGTCCTCACCGGACACGGCTGTTTCGGGAGGTTCCTGTTCAAGATAGGGCGGGAGGAAACGCCCGGGTGTCACCATTGTGTGGACCGCTCGGAGGACACGGTGGAGCATACGGTGGAGATCTGCCCTGCTTGGGCGGAGCACCGCCGTGTCCTCATGGAGGCGATCGGCGGTGGCGACCTCTCGCGTCCGGCCCTGGTCCAGGCCATGGTACGGAGCGAGAGGGCATGGGAAGCTGTCTCCTCCTTCTGCGAAGCAGTAATGCTCGCAAAGGAGGAGGCGGAACGCGTGAGGGAGACGCAAAGGAGACGCCCTCACGCCCCTAGGCACCGCAGGAGACGCCCCGGGCGTCGGGAGTCGCGAGCCGATTCCCGGCCACCGTAGGCACGGGCTTGCGGACGGAGAGTAATGGGTAGCTCGCCGTCCGATAAGGACCAAGCCCGAGTTTACGGCGCGTAGTGTTCCACGCGCGCCTCAAAGAGATGTCAGCAAAGTGACGGGGTCCGATAGGGCCGATGCCTGTCTGGGTCGCGGATAAATTTGAAATAGAGTTACCGCGGCCCTGGCACAAGCAACTGAAGGAACACGGGTGGGTTTTAGTCAGTAAAAGTCTGACATGCCCTCCCGCTTCACCCAGAGCGGGAGAAGTCATCGGATGATTTCCCACCCAAAAAAAAAAAAAAAAAAAAAAAAAAGGAGGCTCTCGTTAGGCAGCTGGGTCAAGGGCCTGATCCAGAAAGCAGTACCGCTGGACACGGCTCGTATCGTTAGGAGGTTCCTCTCTCTGGAGCCCTGACCGCCGGTAGCTTGGACCCTGTTCCCGATACCGGTGGGCCTCTATTTTTATACTTTTAAATGTTTTTGTTTCATAATTTAATTTAAAAATGTAATTAATAAGTAATCGAATGAATAAAGGGAATAATAATAATAAGCCCCCTAAACAACCACACGTCCTGATTGACCATCTAATCACGTGGGGGGCGGACACACGAATGGAGAAATTACTGGCGTGGCTAACGTGGCTCTGGAAACCATTCAACATGGAGACACGTTCAAGAAGAAAACGTATAGGACCGCTGCCCGGGGGCGATCGCCGGGGCGCACCTGGAGCTGACGCTGGGTGTCACAGCATGCGAACCGTCAGCGGTGAGGAGTTGAACAGGCGCCAACCGATAAAGTTGCTACAGCCGCAATCATTGACGATGGCGACAGACTGACGGACAGGACAAACACCCCTGTAGAACCGTACAGTCCAAGCACAGTCTCATACACACCTAGGGCATCATCGCCATCCATACCATCGTCACCCATGCCATCACCATCGTCATCTCCCATTACAAGTTTAAATACAGTCCCACCCAATCCGACCTTGAATGTTGCGCGGGAGGTTAGCTCCTTTTTACCCGCGTCCACCAAGGCTGGAAAAGCAAGAGTTCGCATGAGATGGAGCAAAGAAGCAAACCTGTTTATCATGCGAACTTACCTATACATCACTAAATTAGAGACCGATATGACCACCTACAGACAGCAATTGCATGAACTTTTTACTCGCCAATACCCAGAAATTACTGTGACAGAACAAAGGATTTCAGACCAAAGAAGAACTATAGTTAGGAACAAACGTCTGTCACAAGAAGTAATAGATCAATTAAGAGAAGAAGTACGCACACATTTACAAGAAGAAACAGAATCAAATGAGAACATTATCAATATCGCATTAACACAAAACACGACAGAAAATATACAACACGAACAAATACAATCGCCCGTTAATTTAGATCCTAGCACACAATCACAAACATACAATAGGTCACAAGCATTTTCACAGATCACGCATACATCTACACAAACCGATAGTATAACCGTAATGTTAGAAAATGACATTAAGGTTCTAACCGATATCGATCAAAATCAGCCCACAGATACGCGTATTCAAGAGCTCCGCGATAAATTTAAAACAGCTCTTACTCAATATTCTGGGATGGATCCGGTAGCTCGGCCAAAGCTGCCCAAGCTTAGGTACACACCAAAACTAAATCAACTTGTGCATTTATTTAATGAAAATATTCTTAACCCATACATTAGCGAAGAAACACAATTAATAGATGAACACACTTTTATATACTGCGTTGAAATAGAGAAACTGTCTAATTAGTCTTATATATAAAGTGGGTACAACAATGTTAGGTGCCTGTACTAGGTAATCCTGTTTCACAGGCGGCAGGGGCAAACAATGTAATTGGAAGGACAAGGAATTTTAACAATATTTTCTTAACATTAGAATAGTGACAGAGATATATTGATTATTGTTAATCTTAATTAGTAAAACAGATTAAAAATTAAATTCTATTAATAATGATAGAAAAAAACATAAACATTATATGATTTCTAACATAGCTTAGATAACATTAAATTGATTGCACTTAATTATTTACACACGGACAACGAACTTTGAGCGTCAGCAGAAATTTGAGCTGGGTTAACCACTATTGCAAAATGTTTTCAATGTAGGTGGATAAAGAAAAAATGTTTAATGCAAATGTCATTCCTAAATTATAATCCCTGTTTTTATTATGAATAAGGTTCACTTTAATAATTTTTCTAAACACAAAATCGTATTTATAAGCACTAGATCACTATAACTTTCAGACAGTATGACTTCGCGTGTTGACAGAATTGACAACTCTCTCAAGTATTATTAGATACATCCATAAATTAAATTAACCATGCCAAAGTTTATAGCTCCAGGCCTCTTTCAATAATTATTTGAGCCTATGGAGAAATCTCCGCAGGCTTTGCCCAAACATGTCTTCCGACACTGTAATAACGTTAATAATAGGCGCGGCTCGTGAGGTAGGGGCGAACTTGAGGAGGTTGTTCCTAGCCGCTGGCACGTCTAACAGAGCGGGGCGGCGCGGTGGTGCGCGCCCACGCACCCGTCCGGTTCGCGCCGCCGCAGCGCTTCCAGCACCTTCGGGTGGTGCAGAAACCCTAGTAGCATACTTGTCACATGTTACTACCGCCACTTAATGCACAGATTATTTAGATTCTGTTTAAAAAGTCTGGGGAAGACCATGTTCAACCACGAATCCGGTAAAACCATTCAGTGACGCGGTCAGACCTTATGACTGCACTATTTATGATAGGTAATCTCAGATGGTTTCTATACAAAAGTTTCCCAGACTAGTAAAACAACAAGTACAAGTACAAACTAATACTAATTGTGCAGGACGTAGCGTGTTCATTGGCCCCGAGAAAAGAAGGGCGTAAACCTTCTGGCCATTGCCGCTGAACGCCCCATCCACATCAACGAAAACAAAGGTTCTTGGATGCCTAGCTGCAGCAGTGACGTAGGGTTGCAAATCGACTCTAACGATTCAACGATGTGTTGGCTGTACTTGAGTTATTTCCAGATTCCGGGTTGCCTACTTCTGGATCAGCACTCCTGGTGTCCAGGTTCCGAGGTTCAGCTCGACAGGATCGAAAGGGGATGTCTTCATAAGGGTTGAAGTTGATGAATTAAATGAAACACTAAGTTATTCAGTACACGGCACGATTCTAGGGCTCTCAACAATTTCTGAGACGTGATTCTATATAAGAATTACTTCTTATTTACTAAGACAAGTACAAGCGACTAGCTTTGGATGACTACAAATTCTATTTTGGGCCCGGGGGTTCTTTATACCCTCGCATCGTGCCATTATTGAGAGCCCCGCAAATTCTCGCCGAAAATAATTTTTATTTATGTAAAAAACCCTTATACATATTTGGTAAATAGGGTTACCGCACCCCTTCCATGGTGCTATCAATAGCTGGATTCCTTCGTACTGTAACACAGTAACGCCCCCTATCTATGTATCTAATCAATATACCTAATTTCCAGGTATTGATAGCTTCCTTAGACTATTTCCATGAAATGAAAGGACAATTCCCTTTATTTCCCAGTTAAAACCTTAATAGCTTTTAACCTAGCCTAAGGATATCTATAGGTTGGGTTGACCTGCTGGTGCCAATAGCAGGCTGTCTGTTGACGTCTAGAAAAAGCTTATTTTCGGGAATCTTCTATGGGATATCATCCCTTATGTAACGAATCTATAAATTCCTAAGTCATTTCACCGACTTTAGGACTTCCTACTTAGGCTAACCAGACAATCACCGCCTATTATGGGGATTCTGGTAGCCAATAGACCACACTTTACATTTCTAGTGTTTATGTAAGTCTATCTAGGTCATATGCACATAAGGTGCCTTGATATGTACAAATTTGATAGCTGGTCACTTTCTTTGCGCCCAGCTATCAGAGAAATTAGATATAAAAACACTAATAAGATTGGGACAACACGATGGTGCGTTTAACGGGCCATCGGGAGGTCCCCAAAAATTCCTTATTTTCGGAATTCCCAGGGGTGTATAGTCCCGGGGAATGCCAAAAACTGACTAAAAATTACATTTCCAGAAACCTATTTTCTGGAATTGTACTTAAACTACTTGAGCGATTTTCGCTCCAAAGTGATGGCTTGGTAGCTAGTCCAGCAAGCCATCCGAAAGTACTTACACCATGAGTACATCTATTCCCTTCATGGAGTTATTCCACCTGAAGGGTCTACAAATTTCAACGTTTTACGTTGTTTACATTTTTCACGACTGCTTATCTCGTTGACTATCCAAGCGATTCTTCCCATCTAGAAACCGCCTGGAAGCCCTTTTAGCAAGCTTTCCAATGGTAGTACTTTTACCAGTACACCTATATGTTTCTAGGTACTTAGGGCACCTAAAACCGTAAGCGATTGCCAAAAACCAGATAAACAGCAGTTTTTCTATTATATACTGACTTGATATCTCAAGTAAATGTGCTTTATATAAAAGACTACGCTAACTATGAGGTGTATATAGGCTTCCTGTCTAGGTCCCCCATATACCCTAAAATGACCTAAAACCATATATTTGGTGTTTGAGATATCAAGTCAATATTCCTATTTACATAGCAGAAACTATGTGGTCTTCACATAGTTTCATCATTATGTACTGATTTCATGTCCAGTACATAGGATAAGCCCTTAAAAACATGATTTTAATTACTATAATATTTTCAAAAACCACCAAAACTATAAATATCGTGTGGTTCCCTCTCACGGGTCATTCGGAACTAATCCGTCGTCGAGCACAGACGTATCGTATGACAGAAATCTATGTTTTTTACTATGATAACTCTTATCAGTATGCTTTCTAATGATTTTACTCTGTTAAGGGTGAACTATTGAACCCTATAACATACTGACAAACACTAAAAACATTATACTACTATCTCAAAAAATGTAGGTAAAATTTTAGTATAAATATAAACGTGCCTCTAAAATTCATTTTAGTATCAGGTGGCGCGCCGTGGTAAGCAGACATGTCTACACATACAAACTTCAATTTCTATGAACCATTTAGTATGGTTGATGACGCTTCGTCGCGAACACTAATTATTGTAACGATGTTTCAGTTCAGCAAACAAAGTTTACGCTCCGTTGATTTACCAAATGGTATGTTACAAATTGTGGACATTAGTAATTCTATATTTTTGTTATAACTATCAACAAAGAAGTAAAACAGTGGATTACATTAATTATTTTTGTTCTTAGGCTTTAAACAGTCAGGCTGCATTTAATGAGTTCTACCTTGGGTTCTTTAAGTCAAGAGTGAATAGGTTTCTTCTAGACAAGCGTGCTTCACCGTAGACCACATCATCGCTTACCATCAGGCGAGATAGTGGTCAAACGCAAGCCTATAGATTATAAAAAAAAATAACCGCCAACTGCACAATTGCAGATTTTATGCAGTTGACAAACTACTTGTAATGTGCTACGTCGTAGCTTCTACCTTACTACGAGATAGAGTGTCCTGTGCTTCGAAACTGCTTGTTTAGTCTTTTCTGGTCTACAGCGTAGCATTTTCTATGCTACAAAGTAGCTTGTTCTGGGTTCTGGGCTATGGCATAACACGTTAGTTAATAAAAATAAAAGAACCTACGCGGACGTAGCTTCATCTATGCTAAAATGTAGTTCTCATTCAGTGCTACGACGTTGCTTGCTCTATGCTACGATCAAATAATAGCTTTAGGCACTGTCAGACCTACCCGTGATTAAACAGAACGGTTTGTTCTGGTTAATGTGTGTTAATGAATGTTCAGTGAATAATAAAAATAGCCGTTGTATTCTATTCCAATAGTTACATACTTCAACGTCCACAGCTTTATTTACAACCAAGAAGTCCGATCAACTTGTAACTAACCTATCAATGGACTTTAGTTTGTAAAACATGAGCCATTCTGAAGATTCATTACTCTTTTCCTCTCTTTTACTCAGCACAATGTGCTATAAAGAAGTTTAAATGAGATTCCATTAGTTTACTAGTTGCTAGTGAACTACAAACGGCTATTGAACCCGTTGTTGAGGGACAAACCGCGGGAGAATGTTGAGAACAATGTTCGAGGCTTAGAAAGTTTTGTGTGGGTGGTGATCAAATTAGCGTATGGACACGGATTAAAGGCATTGTACACGAGTACTACTTGAAATTTCAATTTGCGGCAGCAATGGTGGCCCAGTGGTAACGGCCCCGATTTATAAGCCGTAGGTCGTGAGTTCGAACCCAGGCAGGCGCATGCTTTACTTTTTATTTTATCACCACTGTTCTAAAGAAAAACATCGTGAGGTAACCGGTATGACCTAGGCCAAAATTCAAAGACTTATAGACCTCTACCAACCCGCACTAAGCCCGCATGGTAGATTATACCCCATAGCGTGTTCCTTTCACAGTGATGAGGCCTGTGTCCCACCAGTGAGCATATTATATGCTGTTAATGCTACGTGTGCTAAGCAACTTGTGTCTGTCACATGACTTATTGACAATAGTCTCTTCTCAAGTAAAATCAAGTAATAAACTGCCCAAGTGTGAGTCGGACTCGCGCACGAAGGGTTCCGCACCATTATCGCAAAAAAGCGGCAAATAAATTACTATTATTACTATTAATTAAATTCGGGGCAATATCGTAATAATTTGAAATTTGATAATTTTTGGTTTTTATTACTTAATATTTTAATTGTAACAAATATGTGTTTGTAATTATAATTGTTGATTAGATAAATTTGTGTTTTGAGATGGAAAACCTACATCCCCTAAACCCTTATATACAGGATTTTGTCCTGGTCTCCCCTACATACTGAAGCCACAATTAAGTAGCAAAATGATTGTCTTATTATTAAATAGGTATATGCTTACGTAATAGTTACGAGTAATACACAAAACCAAACAAAATACAAAATTAACCGAATTTATTGAAAGACTGATCCAAACTTCGACAATGTTTAGCGATAACTCAGCACATACCATTTTCAGAATTAGAATAAAATGTTTTAGTTGCAATGCAGATTTTTGTAAATAAGGGCCATAATGTATTATATAAGCACTATTCAAATATAAATTACGTAATTTTTTAATTGAAAATGCTTACTACTTTTTTTGCAGGTTTACGTAACTATTGTATGCCTAATAGGCAGGACTTAATGGAACTGTAATTTACCTAACATCTGTCTGTATAACCTATACCCACAATAAAAAGATTTGATTTGATTTAAGATAATTATTAAAATTATGTGTAATGTATACTATTAACATAGATACTACCCAGTATCCTCTTGAAAATTATGCATTTGCATTTGTATATTTTATTTATTTATTTGTATAATCCAGCCTGCAGACACAACAGACTCATTAATCAAGCTTAGAACTTGTTGAAGCGCGTCACGTCCATCGCGTAATAACTTGATATCTAGCTAGGTTCTCCAGCTTCTGTGCGAGATCAAATAGAATGGCTTCGAGTGACTGCCATACGTTTTACGGCCGTCATAAGTTAACGAGTTAGTGCCAAACTTGGCGATGCACTCCCCTGCCCTCTACGGCGAGACTGTTTTTTATTTAGAAATATATTTCATTAAATAATTCTTGTTTGTTTATATCACAGAACAAAAAAAAACGGTTTATATGATGAACTTTATTATGTCTGTGTTTTTGAATTTAACAAATGAACTAGCTTCTGCCAGTGGCTACGCCCGCGTGAATGTGGTTAATTATCTCCATAATCCCGGGTAAACCACGTCCTGGAATAGGATGTAGTCTACCCTGCGCCAAGTTGCATCCAAATCCGTTCAGCCGCTAAGACGTGAAACCTGCAAATGAGATCATATCCTTATACTGATTTAGGATAACAGAATTCAACAGATCAATCATCCTACAAATTAGTTAAGGCCCCATAACAAAAAAAAACTATTATAACTCTTCAGGTAAAACTATCTGAATAAGACTAAATAGATATTATACAAGTTTCATATCAGACTGTCCGCTCAATTCATGTTAGTCAAAGTCAAATATATTTATTTCAATTAGGCCAGTAAGCGGCACTTTTGAACGTCATACATATATGAATTAAAATTTACAAGTAGTAAAAGTTGATTCTACCGTGCATTCGAAAAAGTAGCTTGTTATGGAGAAGAATGCACAAGAAACTGCATACTTACTCTTTTAAAAAATATTTGGTGATTTACAATATTTACATAAGTACATACATTAATAAATTCATATATGTGAGGACGATGCTCCCAAAAATAGCACTACACACTATACTACGTACAGGTTTAAAGTAATAAAAGCATTAACATATAAATTGATTAAATTGATAATAAATAGGAACATGGTTCTCACATACTTAAAAATACTTCAAACATAGGTAAAATACCTAATTCAACAACAACGGAACAGTGTGTGAGTCAATTTGTTAAAAAAAATTGAAAATTAATACAATAACTATAAATATAAATTAACAAATTTGATTTTTGTCTACACTAAAGATTGCCCTATGGAGCAGGACCAGCATGTTTCCAAGCATTCTTATCTTGCATATAATCATCTAGTTTGTAATATGCTTGTTTACAAAGTGTGCTTATAAGGTTTTAAATTTACTTTCATTTAGTTTTAATATATCACAAGGTATTTTGTTATAAAATTTAACACAGTACCCCATGAAAGATGAGTGTACTTTAGCTAGTCTATAAGATGGTTGATCTAACTTATCTTTATTTCTCGTATTGCAATTGTGTCTATCACTGACTTTACTAAAGAGATGTATATTTTTCCTTACATACATAATATTCTCATAAATGAATTGGCAAGAAACTGTCATAATATTAATATTTTTAAATAGTTTCCTAAGAGATTCTCGGTGACTTAACTTATAAATGGCTCTGACAGCTCTCTTTTGCAATATAAATATGGATTCAATGTCAGCCGCTCGACCCCACAGTAAAATACCGTATGACATAATGCTGTGAAAGTAACTAAAGTAGACCTAACGCGCGGTCTCCACATCCGTTAACTGTCTTATCTTTCTAACAGCATAAGCGGCCGAGCTCAGCCTGTAAGGCAGCTTTTCCTTACCCAACCAGCTAGCTCAATGGGTAGTAAGTAGCTTGTGACAATTGCAGGGATTAACTCACATGAAGCTGACTGAAGTAAAACACACTTAAGTCTGGTCAACTAATTTAATTCTTCAAGCACACGTTCCATCAATACAATAAATTGAGGTTACAAAATATGAACCACTCACTTTCTGAAGGGATATAGATTACCCACAATATTCAATGCTGGAGACATGATTCCTCAAACAGCATCGTTCTCTGTGTAGCTGTCCGTAAGCTTGCTGTATATCAGATGATGTCAATTTATGCTCGGAACCTTTTGCAAGAGGAGACTGCTGTAGCTTGAACAGCTAGTTGACCATTAGCTTTCTTAAGTATATTAAAACTATAGCTAAAGAGGCATTTGGAGCCCTGCCAAGGAGAAGAAAATTGCATGTTAAGATCAAACGCACATGTGTCATGAAAATGGGCATTCAGACAAATTCAAACCAATACTCACAGCGCCTACTGGATCATTGATTAGGATGAGCTTTTCATCTTGACGCTAGCCAGCCTTGCCCCATATAACATAACGTAACTTTTAGGTCCTTGCCTTTGAGGTTATGGATTTTTGACACCGTCCTCCCAACGCAAGTTCACTAGTAGTAAAGGCTAAGTCATTGCAAATACCGATCTTGAACACTTTACTTTTAAGCCATAGGCCTTTTACTAAATTATCATTTTTTATGTAACTAATTTGAAAAGAGTTTAATAATGTATTAATTTGTATGTTGAATTTGTGTGCTTATTGAATTAAATGATTTCACACAAATAGAATATATTTTATTTAAACTTTCAACTATGTCATACGTATGTCAGCGCCATCCAGTACCCAAATGCTCAAACAATCGATCAGCGACACAACTAACCGGACTTGTTTGGCAAAAAGGAGGCAGATGTCGCTAACATACATAGTGTGAACAAAATCTCCGTTACAAGCCGACCCGCAAGAGACGTTATGTGAGAACTCCATTGCAGTTTTTCGTCTAGAGTGATACCCAGGAAAACTGTTTGATTTACAAAATCCAGCTTTCCGCCATTCAATATGATGTCACATTCGCTACTTCTAACATTCGGCAATGTGAATCTAATACATTTGGTTTTTTTTTTATTTAGCACCAAATTGTTTGCCGTGAACCAATTTTGGAACTGATGAATGGAGTTATTTACATCATCTAGATTTTGTGACCGCCGATCTATTTTAGATATCAAAGATCATCAGCAAACAACCCCATCTTCGGTTGATTTTGTAGTACTTGGGGTAAATCGTTAATATAAACTAAAAAGAGGAATGGACCCAATATCGAGCCTTGAGGATCACCCATTGTCATTTCTGACCCTAGTGAGTTTACGCCGTTTACCTGAACTTTAACTTGTCTGGCTTTTAAATATGATCTAAGTAACTCAAGGGCTGTATGTCTAATTCCATAGTGCTCAAGCTTCAACAATAGTGTCTCATGGTCAACGCAATCGAACGCCTTCGAGAGGTCGCAAAAGATTCCAATGGCGTCTTGTGCTTCCTCCCAGGCGTTAAAGATGTTCTTTATTAGGGTGACACCGGCGTCAGTTGTGCAAAGCCCTTTGGTGAAACCAAACTGTTGATCATAAAAGATAGAATGTTTATTAAAATGACGCAACAATTGGTTGAGCATTAACTTCTCGAAGACCTTACTGAGAACCGGCAGAACTGACACTGGCCTATAATTATTGGCTTCTTTGCTTACCCCGGATTTAAACAATGGAACTACTTTACTGTGTTTCATGAGGTCCGGCAAAACTCCTTGATCGACACTAGTGTTAAATATAAAAGCTAAATAGGGTGCAATAGTTTCAATTATTGGTTTACACACTTTACAGATAGTCCCCAAAAATCTTCTGTTGATTTAGTTTTAAGATCTTTAAAAGCTTTTAAAATAGCCTGGGGGTTTGTATGTTGAAACTTGAACTCCGAAAGGCACGAATTTACGTTATTTCTAAGTAAGGCAGCAGAGAGTGTGGGTGAGGAGTTTAAGGCTGCTGTAGAATATTAACAAAACAGTTTTCAAATGCCTGAGTTACCTCTATATCTGAGTATATGGGGCCATGTGCAGTCGCTAAATTAAATTCATTATTATGCTGTTTTTTCCTACCTGTTTCATTATTTATTATTTTCCAGGTGGTTTTTATTTTATCGTATGCTGATTATTTTTATTTTATTGCTAATATACAGCGCTTTAGCTATTTTGCATGCAATCTTAAAGGTTAAATTTGTGATTAATAAAGGTTAAATAATTAACTAAATATTAATCACAAATTTAATCATGGCGTATGTACTTTATAACAGAATGCAAGTTATTGAACACGAGCTATTAACAATATTCTACACTCAGCATTTATAAATTGGTTATTGATTTCAGCTCCCACGAATAATGTCGCCGGGACATTGTGAATAGTTAACAGAACATTTTGAGACATGGCGCAAAGTGGACAAGCCGATTTAGTTAATTTATTCTTAACTTTAATCTATGGACCAAAGAAAAGTGGGATGATTTGGAATCAAAGGCTTTTGATAGGCTTTTTGTGAAGTCGTGGCGAAAAATTTTAAGTTATTTAATGTTTTTATTTTAAAGCGTGGGATGAAAATGCAATTTAACTTCTAAGGACCGCGTTATAGAATTTATTAAGAATCCTTGTGCGTCGGCTTCGCTTTGCTCTTACTACGAGTTCTTGCATCATAATATTGAAGGTTCATTTCTATGTAAAGAGAAAATTCTCGTAGTTCTTTAGCTGTGTTATTTGCTTAGAAGGTAAGTAATAATTAAAAAAGGAACGGAGAGTTTATTTTCAGTAAACATTTGTATTTAAACTAAGTGAAGCAACAAACAAAGTCATACTTAATAATAACGATTAAGTACCTAAATATCCTTTAGTTATTTAATAATTAATGTACTTATAATAATATTGTTCATTGCTTTTTTTATAACTAGCTGCTACCCGCGACTTCATATGCGTTTTAATTGTTTTTGCGCGGCATTGTTTCTTTTTCTAAAACTGTAAGGAGTAACTTACTCCTTATAAAATCATCTATCGCTTGCAATAATAAAACACTACAAAGTAAAAAATAACTTTATTTTCGGCAGTCGGTGTCAAAAAACGTAGAAACTAAAACAGGAACACCGACTTCCGCAGTTGAAGTTATTTTTCCTTTTTTAAAACACTGTTTTTATTTGGGAGTCGGTTATATTTTTTCGTAATTTTTTTTCTTCGTTTTTTGATGTGGACTGTGGTACATAGTGGACTAGTTCTATAGTTAGGTACTTTTAGTGTTTAAATTCTTTTAGAAGACTTTATACCAACATTGACTTAAAAACAGTCGTCTGACCCAAAATAAATGTCTATATAAATAGAGAGGAATGCAAGTCAAAGCTCGAAGGTTACTAACAGAACACTGACTAAGTAATAAGTTCCAAGGTGTTCACACTCTCATACACATGAAAAGCGTTAATCCTTCTTTAGAAAGCAATTCCCCAAATGGATTCTAAAGATTTCCAGATTGAAAAGCTGATAGATAGGAAGGTTTTGTGGCTTTCCTTTAATAAAGCCCAAAGCCTGATTAGGCCTCTTTTTGTTATACCGGGCCAAAATTTGTAAAATAATTTTCTTAAGGAATCGCTACACTCACTTAGTTTTACAATAAAAATAACAAGTTCAGATTTTATTCTGATGATGAGAAAATAAGATAGTCAAAAGTTATCTAAGTTTTGCACATAGCACCTGAATTACAATGCTAAATGGTGGACAATATTTGGATACCTATACAAATGGATCCGATATTATCGACTACACAAACTTTATCAAAACTCAAGTACCCATGCATATGAACAAATTTTACTAGTGCGTTAGGTGCTAAGGCACTTGTCCCACCGCCGACGAGTAAGCGATTAAAGACATGTACAAAATATATAAGATGCCGAGTCAATAAAAGATTCACACATAGTAATAGTTGATCGCTGGCTGAACACACTACCAGCGAGTACTTTCTCACCACAAGTTTGTCGTAGCGACAAGAGCTATCAAAATATGCTCGCTCAGTGAAACTCGCACAGCAAAACTCGCTCAGCGATGCTTGCTTGCACGCTTGACGAAACGGCGGTCATTACTTATGTTTGTATGTTTGTGCGTTTATAAATAATAAAATAATAAACCGACTTCAAAAGTAAAACACTAAAAAGTGCAAAATAACTTTCGTTTCGGGAGCCGGTGTGTTGTTTTTGAATTCGGTTTATTTTTTTATTATGTCATTGTTGATCCTAGGGTGAAGGTTGTTGCTATTTATTATTACTGAGTTCTATAAACATTTATACTAACAGTCAAAAACCGGGCAACCTATTTCCGACAAATTCAAACGTAGTAGTGGTCATATCCCAGCCGTTGCAGTGTCATGCAACAATATTAAACGAACCGATAGAACGCAATGCGCATATAGCGCACGGAGCAAAAAACCTTGCTGGTTGCTTGTCAGTGACAATACTAATAGGAAATGGCGGAGTTTTCTTATTGTATCATCCGGACATTTAATATCCCATACCCACTGCAGATTAATCTATCAATTCCATAATATAAAAGAAATGGTGTTATTGATTGAATTGATTTATAAGCGCTTTTTCGTTAGGGTCGGCGCAACAGGTTTTCTGCGTCAACCGTCACGCTATCACCGACTGCGTTTTCTTTCATAACACTACTCACACAATCCATACATCTTTTCTTCGGCCTTCATCTTCCTTTCCATCCAGCTTCTTCTACTTCTTCAGTTTACTTCGTTTATTTTGGCTCGTTAAACACAAATTACAAAATTATACTTCGTAGCGTCCTATTTGAGGTTCTATATCTCTGCCATTAATTCTCTATCTCCCTCCCACATACACTTTTTCACTCGCTCATCACTGCGTTCATATTTCTAATAATTTCTTAAAATGAAATGCTTTTAGAATTAACCATCCTTCATTTACATTCATAACTTTTTTAGTAACAAGCGTTTCATACCCATAGAAAAAAAAATACTCTAGCGAGTTCACCACTCTACGTCACATAGGTAACCATACCAGAACAAACGAAATAAAAGTGCTAACCATCTTTAAATAATGATCACAGTCAGCTGTCAGAAAAAAAGCTAGCCAGATGAATTTCGTTGTCAGCATTTCCGAACTAAAATTATTACCAAAATGTCATCATCATCATTTCAGCCGAAAGACGTCCACTGCTGGACATGGGCCTCCCCCAGGCGTCGCCACATTCACCGATCCCGTGCGTCTCGCATCCAGCGCCTTCCCGCAACCTTAACCAGGTCATCGGTCCACCTAGTGGGAGACCTTCCAACGTATCGTCTTCCGGTTCGCGGTCGCTATTCCAGAACTTTTCGGCCCCATCGGCCATCCGTTCTGCGAGCAATGTGCCCTGCCCACTGCCACTTAAGTTTGCAATTCTTCGGGCTATGTCGGTAACCCTGGTTCTCTGACGGATCTCCACATTTCTGATTCGATCACGCAAGGAAACTCCGAGCATAGCCCTCTCCATTGCCCTTTGAGTGACTGTAAGCTTCCTGATAAGGCCCATTGTAAGCGACCACGTCTCAGAGCCATATGTCATCACTGGCAACACACACTGGTCATAGACTTTCGTCTTGAGACACTGTGGTAAGTTGGACGAGAAGATATTTACCAAAATGTACCTGTCTATAATTCTATGAAGGACCATGGGATTTGAACGGCATTGTAATAACTTCATATAACAGCGCCATTGTAATTTATAAGAACTGCAATCCAATTTAAAACAGAAGAAAAACAACAAACGACAGTACTGCATTATCACCCATAATTTTCTTGCTTTTTCCTGCAGGAAAATCTAATTATAGAGTTGTTACTAAATGATTAAACGAGACACAGCACGGCCTCGAGGCAAACTAATTGGAATTAAAAATTATTTCCTTCGCGCTATGCTCTAATGACATCGCAGTGCGGTTTGTAGCACCGCGCCTTATGGCAAGTTATGGCACATATTTCATGATACATGGTAAAATTTATGTGTGAGAAATGATACTTTGTGAAAGTGCAGTATTATTATAGCACCTGTGTTTTAATATCTAGCGTGTATTGACATTGTTTAAAAATCGCTTGCAATAATTATATGTATCACTAGCTTTTACCCTTTTCACAGGATACATGAGAACAGATGGGTATGGATCGTCACACTGTGAGTACGCAAATGTGGACATCGGCAGGCCTAAAAAACGCTGGCATGAGGATTTGGATTTGTTCCTGACAGATTGGCCGAAAAAGGCAGGCGATTTAGTCAGCTAGAAAAATACGGGGAGACCTATACCCAGTAGTGGGACAGTATAGCGATTGCCCATCGCTATCGAAATGTCGCGTGATCAATCCCCTTACATTTTGACATTTTCACGACACTGTCTGTGGCCTCATGTCTACCTTTGTACCAAAACCATCTAAATCCGCACAGTCATCGAGGCGTGATTGATTTACGAATATACACAAACACAGGGCTCTCACGTTTACAATATTTAATTGGGATTTTAATGAAATATTCCTCATTAAACCTCAGGCTCATCTGGAAAGTTAAAATTAAAAATATAATAAAGCGATTACTGAGTTTCACAAACAGGCCGTGCACTCGTTAGTTATCGGGATACGGACAGAACATTAAATTTACTGCACGATCATAATGACGTATTTAAAAAAAAAAACTAGCTGATTTTAAATGAATTACCTGATTTTTCATTGTTCATCAATCAGTCATTGTGTTTGTTTATCAATCGAGCTTTCACAAGTGAATGCATTTGGACGAAATATTGTATACAGATAGACTATGACCTGGGTTAACAAATTGAATTCTATTGTATACGGTGCATGGATATTATCGTGGGATGCGCTTAAGTTTGCGAGCAGCAACTAGTTGTTTCTCCATAGAGGTGTGGTATCCGTTGGTTATACGAGACGGCTGACAAGAAACCCGGAGTATAAACTATGAATAGAGCATTTTCGCGAGCATTACAATGTAATGTAACGTTCTTACAAAGAGTACAATACAGACAAATGCTCAGTTTCCTAAAGCGTTTCCATGTAATGTAACGTTCTTGCGAATGTTCGACGCTGAGTTCGACGTTACGCTCACGGCGAGTGAGCAACATTTATTTTTACCTTGCGGACGCTCTTTGTTTATATCCTCCGTCACCCGCGCTCTTGCTTTTGCTCGATAAAATGTTACACCAAAACGCTCGTTGGTTTTTAAAATCAGTTTGTAACAAAACATCGAGCATCACGTTCGAAGTTTGGTTCGAGTAAATTTTAAAACAGTGGTTTGTTATAGGTAAATAAAAGTACAAGTACAATACAAAGTAAAGTTCTAGTCTATACTCATCTTTACATTTCACCATTTTCGCAGTTCACTGCCTACCAAAAGATTTTTCATAACAAATTCCTCTATATCTACGCTCCACAGGCCAATTAAACCGTTTTCTGAACTGAATAATTTCAATTTTTCAAGTTTTAAAACCGAGCGAATAACGCAGAACAACAGAGTAACAAAACTGCTGCGGTATACAAACCGACAGTTTTGCATTCACTTGACAACCTTTACCAATTTGTGTGGCATGTGGAATAAAACTGTGAGCAGATTTTACGACTGTTTCTTTGATGTCAAATGTAGCTGTATTTTATTAGATAGGACTGTATCTATGAGCAATATTGTTCCAACCGAATATTGGTGCAAGGTTTGTAGACAGACGATTTGATTGAAAATTGATTGGTTTGTACCAAACCTAGTCTCAACTACATATATTGGGGCCGGCTTACAGTCTAACCAGATATCATACAGCTGAATCCACAGACCTACATTTGATAAATGATAAATGATTTTATTTCTGTAAGTTGGTTTGTACAAACACTTTTACATGTCGATCATATTTTTAAAACTAGATGAGGTCGGCGTTTCCTATCTGACTACTCTGAGAAGAAAGGCCGAAACAAACTCAGAGGTCACTGTCTCTTTTAAAGTCCAGACAAAACAAAAATCTTGGTTAGATCATGTGAAGACCATGTAGATTGATGTCTGAAATGGTCTTTTGAGGAAAGAACCAGCCAGATTGAGTGGACCTGTCCAGTCAGTGCACGCATTTGTCAATAACCGAGCAGCTCAACACAGAATTTAAGGAGCTCAACGATAAACTACCCAAACTGCCAGACCACGATTAAAAACTAAGATAAATTAAAAATAAAAATAAAAAAATGGTCCACATAGTCTTCACATTCACAATAATTAAAATAAAATAATATAATACTTTAAAAAGTAAATATTCTTGTCATTGCTAGAAAACCAAAAAAAAAATAATAAAACAAAATTCACGGTGGAAAATATAAAAAAACAAAATTAATTTTTAATTGGAGCAGCTCAATCCCAAGCCTTTTTGTCCTCAACGTAATCTTTAATGGTATTAAACGCTTTCTGGCACAACTTACGTTTAATGAATGATTTGAATTTATTAAGACTTAGAACTTGTGCGTGGCTTGGAAGCTTATTATTTTTATCTACACTCACAACGTAATGTTCCAATTATGAATTCAAAAAATATTGCATAAACACGTACTTTATATTCGTGGATAGGTAAAATTAAAAAAAAACCATTATAGTTCAACATTTTCCTTCGATTTTCAAACAACTGCATCATAAAATAACTTTTTTTCTATTATGATATCCATTTCTATTAGAATCCAAGAAGTCAATCACTAAGGAGAAACCATCAATTATTTAAATTTTTTGAAATGCCATTTGTATAGTACCTGTTCGGTCGTTTTAAGTTTTAGTTGCCTCAATACAAAGCTTCAAAGCAGTGGTGTCGTATAATTTAATAAAAATATTAAACACTTCCACAAATCACAAGAAACCTTATGTCGTGAACATATGGTCGCAAATCGAGCCGCATACTTACCACTACCGGCACACCTGTGGATCATTAGTGAACAAAAGGCAGCCGCATTCCAGAGATAAGAAGTCAACTTGTTTACGCAAAATTGTGCAGTGTTTTTATGAACATAGATTTTTATACAAGTTAAGTGTGGTTGGCAATTCATAAGTTTCATAACACAAGTGATTATCAAGTACTTTATTTACAACATAGTAAAACGATACAATGGCTACTTTAACTACTGAACAACAAAGATATTTGAATACGCTAGAAGACGTGGCAAAACTAATACAAAAAACCCAAGTTAACTTAAAAAAATGTCCTAAAGTGAGACTTACAGACGGTTACATAAGAGCTAGAGTGAAGTGCATTGAAGAGTATTGGAGTTCTTTTAAGCAAGCACATGAGATGTTGACACAGTGTACTCCGAGAGACAAACGAGGTGAAATTTCATATTTTCTTAATGAAGACTTTTTCATCATTGAAGACTTGTACCTTTGCTTACAAGCAGACTTGACAGACATGTTGAGCAAGCAACAGCCAACAACAATGGAAACTTCAAGCTCATCAGGATTTCAAGGGCAATGTTCAGTCGTAAAACTGCCTCGGATTCAACTGCCAAACTTTTCTGGAAAATACGAGGAGTGGCCTACATACCAGGACATGTTTACATCACTTGTGCACAACAATACATCAATCAGTGACGTTCAAAAGCTACATTACCTAAAATCTAGTGTTACCGGTGAAGCTGAAATTATATTACGGCACATTCAAGTTACGGACAGTAATTACGATCAAGCATGGCAACTGTTAAAAGGCAGATTCGGCAACAAACGTGTTATTGTGTTCTCTGTTTTGAAAAGACTTTTTTATCAAAAGAAAATCACCGCTCAGACAGCTAACAGCGTGAAGACATTATTAGATACTACGACAGAGTGCATAAATAACCTCAAAAACTTAAAAATTAACACCGATTCTTGGGATCCGTTTATTATATTTTTTTTTTTTTTTTTTTTTTTTTTTTTTTTTTTTTCTCTGAGCGAGCGTACAGAGTAGACGTGTTGCTAATTAATTTAAAAAATATATATATTTGCATTAACGTATTATCAACCGTAAACCAAAGTCATAAGTCATCCTTTACTAAAAGAACTGTGCATAGTGTCGCGGGCTCCACCCACTGGAGTAAACAAGACAGGACGATATTTTTTGCACCTTTCACACCTGCCAGCGCACGCGTTAGATCGCATAACCCACGTGAGTAACTTCTTAACACAGATATACAATGAGCGCACGACGTTCACCGACTGGAAGTGGCAATGAAATAAAACTTGGAGGATCTAATCCAAATATTTCGGACATAAACGCAGATAATACTCCGATAATTACTTTCCGTGGCAAGCGCAAATTAACCGACGATTCTGATTTTATAAGAGCAGAGTTGAAAACATTACAAAAGCAAATGAGTGAGATGATGGCAGTATTAACGTCCACAAAAACAGATCAAGCAGAGAGTATCGATAAACTCTCTCAAGACATCACTACAATAAAAAATGAGGTGAGCATCATAAGTAGCACCATCGAAAATATTACTGTGGAAAATAATGACATCAAATCCAAGCTCTGTGCCCTATCCAGTATAACAGAAAATACAGAGAAAAAAGTAGCACTTCTTGAATCTGACGTTAATTATCTCAAACACAACCCCCCACCAAACCCAGTTCAAGATCTCGTGGCATATGAAGATATTGTTGATGAAGTCAAGAATAGAAGTGTGCGAGCCAAAAACATCATCGTCGCTGGGATCCCCGAATCCACGAGTAACTCTGCTACCGAACGACAAGAGTACGATCGTAATGAAATTTCAAAGGTGATTAAACCTATATACGCAGACTGTCCTCAATCGAATAAAATAATGCGTCTTGGAAAATACAAGCCTGAAAATACTCGTGCAATCAAAGTATGCTTCTTATCAGAAGATATTGCAAAAACAATTTTACGCAATAGAAACAACCCAAATATGAAAAATGTGAAAATTTATCCTGATCAAACCCCACAACAACAAAAATATATGAAACACCTAAAAGATGAGCTACAGAAACGTACCTTAAATGGGGAACCTAACCTGCAAATCAAATACGTGAAAGGCGCTCCCAAAATTATAACATCCACAGAAAACCAAGCTGGCTCAACACCCACACAAACAAAAAACTAATTACGTCCAGAGAGAAAATCACATACAAAATAACTGACTCTTATTGTGACATAAGCTATTCCAAAAAGTCATTAAAATTCTTCTATGCCAATGCTCGCAGTATTGTCAAACCCGGAAAATTCGATGAGCTGAAGTGTATTATCAGTTCCCTGCAATCAGCCACGCATATCGTCATTCTTACAGAAACCTGGATTAAAGATGAAGATGAGGCCAAAATACTACAAATACCTTGCTACACGCACTATTATAACTACAGACACAACAAAAGAGGTGGCGGGGTTTCAATTTTTGTCCATGATAATCTAACTCATAATTTAGTAGAAGAACATTGCGTGGATGATATTCATTACCTTTGGATATTTATTAAGAAGTTCTCTCTAAACATCGGCGTCGTTTACAAGCCTGATAAAACAAACATAAATAACTGCCTTGACATATATTCGCAACAATTACAGAAGATGAAACGAGCTATAGTATTTGGAGATTATAACCTGGATTTACTAACCAAAGATCGTACAACCCGCAGTTACATGGACACCCTGAAAGAAAGTAACTATAAGATTTTAAATAAAATTGACCTAAAAAATTGTACCCGTGAAACATCTGCAACTAGAACAATAATAGATCATGTTTCCTCTAACTTACATGACAACAACTTTAATTTTGCACTGATAGAATCTGCGATGTCTGACCATAAGCAAATTTATTTGGAAATACTAAGATACGATACACCTACTATTAAGAAACAGGAATATCTAGCTATTGACTATGTAAAACTCTACAAAAACATACAAGATTTTGAAAAATACGATGATGAACCCACTTACAAAAGATTCGAAGACAAACTACAACTCTGCTTAAGCAAGAGTAAGATAAAGAAAATCAAAATATTGAATCGACCGCGGCAAGATTGGATTAAGAGAGAAATCATACAGGAAATAAACAACAGAAACAAGATTTGGCTAAAACATAAAGAAAATAAACAAGATTTGATTTTAAAAGCAGAATACGAGAAGGCTAAAACGAAAGTTGCAAATAACATTGAAAATACAAGAAACACATATTACCAAAAACGTTTTCAAGACACCATTACCAAACCTAGAAAAATGTGGACACTCATAAACGATCTCTCTAAAAACAAAATAAAAGACAGAAAAGGACCCGAAAAACTTGTAACTGCAAACGGAATAGTTACAGACCCAAAAGGGATATGTGAACTTTTTAATTCCTACTTTTCCACTATTGGTTCATCTTTGGCAGACCAGATCAAGGATAATTCTGGCGTACATGAAGCTACAGGAAACACAGAAGGAACTCACGTTACCGAATTAAATTGTATTACACCAGCAACCACGGATGAAGTAGGCAAAATAATAAACAATTTGGATCCAAATACTGGTTCTGGCATCGATGGCATTTCCGTAAAATCAATAAAATGTGTAAAGGACATAATTATTAACGAACTCACAAGTTGTATCAATGATTGCTTAACACGAGGTATCTTTCCGGATAGCTTAAAAATTGCCAAAGTAGTACCAATCTACAAATCTGGATGTAAATCTGACCCATGTAACTACCGTCCAATATCTGTGCTTCCGGTGATCTCCAAAATATTTGAGAAAATTCTTTATAACCGTCTAGAAAAATTTCTTCAATCAAAAAGCTTTTTATACAATAAGCAATATGGATTTAGACCACAATCAAATACTCTTTCGGCCACAATTGATTTGATAACAAAAATTAAGAACAAAATTGATCAAAAACAAATCGCGTTAGGTATCTTTATTGATTTAAAAAAAGCCTTCGATACAATTAGTCCAGATATATTACTTAAAAAAATGTCACACACTGGTATCACTGGTAAAGCACTCGAGATATTTAAGTCATATTTGCAAAATCGGAAACAAATTGTAAAAATCGGTGACTATCAAAGTCATTCACATCCTGTAACATTTGGTGTACCCCAGGGCTCCATTTTGGGTCCTCTTATGTTTCTAATTTATATAAATAACATATCCCAAATCGGTTTGAAGGCTGACGTTTCACTTTACGCCGATGACACTAGTCTTTTCTACTTTGGAAACTCAACTGAAGCCATTATGCCGCAAGCTCAAAACGATCTGAATTTATTGAATAAATGGTTCCAATCAAATTTGCTCACTATTAATACAACTAAAACAAACTACGTAATATTTGCAGCAAAAAATAAAACAATAGGCAATAATATAGAACTAAAAATAAACAATGAAACAATTCAAAGAAAAACCAAAGAAAAATATCTCGGCCTTATATTAGATACTCACTTAAATTGGATGCCTCATATTGAGAAAATAAGATCAAAACTATTAGCATTAACAGGAATTCTCCAAAGCCTAAAAAAATGTTTACCCCAAAAAGTCCGTTATATAATTTACAATTCATTAGTTAAATCCCATATCGACTACTTGATAGAAATCTGGGGGACTGCAGCCAAAACAAATTTAGACCCCATACAAAAAGTGCAAAATAAACTCATTAAAATCTTATTTAACTACAAGTTCCGTACATCTACTGACAAAATATACAAAGATACGAAAATAATGAATATTACACAAACTTATAAATACTATACGTGCATACTAATACGTAAAATTTTAAACCAAGACATTCATACATCACTAAAATTTACCAAAAAACATGAAATATACAAAAAGCAACTACGGAACCCAAGTTATCTAATAACACGTCCACCCAGAACTAATTACGGCAAAAAGAATATAGAATTTGAAGGTGTAACTTTATACAATAAATTACCATCAGAAATCAAAGACACTAAAAATATTTCGGCTTTTAAAAAACGATTAAAAAACATATAATAATCAATTAGGTAATTCATTAAAAATATATATATATATGTCGGGTTTAGTCAATAGTACGGACGTCAAAACAAATCACAAGCAAGCCCCTAGCGGCAGTCAATAGCAACTACGCATTGGCGCTTTTATAAGCACTTGCGAGGTGCGGAATATGACAGTTGAGTACTGACAGCCGTAGAGCTAAGACGTCGTAGAATCAGTGTCGATCCGTAATATTAGTTAGCAAGAATGTAACTTGTGTCTATTTCAATAAACCCAGTGTATCGAATAATTTGTGTGATTTCATTTTTACGATTGACCCACCTACCTGCCCACACACGATGTCTTAACCTAAGGGAATATATCCTGACTTCCCGATGGTTTGCATCTATCGGCCAGCCTTGATGCGACATCAGAATTGGGGTTCGGTCGTGCTAATGAGATCACACGTAAAAACAAAGCTAGTGAAAATGTCGGTTACATTCTTGCAAAAAAAATATCGCGCTGTCAGTTGGACTACCCTCGAAAACAAAATAATGAAAAACCAGTCTGGAGCGGAGCAGCAAGGAAGCTAGCAACAACCAAGGAGCTGGACAGGTCAAGGAGGAGCGTGTGGACGAGTGGAAAGATCCATACACACGGATCTTTATGCCAATCTGGTGAGTCGTTTTCATTTTGTTATGACTATGGAAAAGTGTGTTCATTATTCAAAATTCTGATTTTGTGTACGGTATGGCGGTCAGTGGATCGTCGGGGCGGCCCGTGTCGGGTCGTAATTTCATGTTAGTTATCACTGATCAAGTTTTAGTGTTGCTGAAGAGTTATTATTCTACTATCACTGGTAATGGTCCTTAGCTGAATATTATTGTTCAGACTTAGGAGCCATATAGTAGCAATGCCGTACCGAACACATCATTCTGGAAATTATGATAATACCAAATGAAATATTTTGATTAGTTTTGATACTGTGATAGTTTTATGCAGTGAGGGTTAAGTTTGAGGAGAAGCATAGTATTCTTCTTTTCGAGTCAGGAAGCCAAACTATCTGGAACGTAGTAAGTCCTACAAGGCCTCGTTAATTGCGACTTAAAATTCCACTGACGCTATGGCATTCATTGAATTCTCTAAAGCCCATATCTACCTACCTGGACACTTGGGTCCTGTACTGTGTGGTCAGTGCGGTTCATGTTTTGAGCAGGGACTCTGTACTCGCATTAAGTGTCCACAATAGCCCATTTTGCTGTGCCGGTTTAGTTTACTACACCGCTGCACCGGTTAATTTCCATCAAATCTGAGTACGGTTAAGATAACTGTGTGAACATATACTCTCGTAATGTTTTTCATGTTTCAGATACCATATTGCGTCGAAGTGGAACCTCTGCTGCAGGCTAGCGGTTCAAATGCTGAATGCGAAGGTGGACTGTCAACATTTGAGAGGTTGAGACCAACGGCACGCTAGCAGTTCGCAGGTGGTAGCCGAATATTACGACCACAGCTATGAAGTCGGGAGCTCGCAAGTTTGAAATGGAATACTCGGTGAGTCGCTTCCATGTTATTTCGATAGTGAGGTCGAATGTTCTCTAGTGAAGAGATGCTGGTTAGAACTTTAAGAGTGTTCATGTTTGACCACTGAGTTGGTCGTGGTTACATCTAGCACTATCACTAGGTAATTAAGACACACTTGTAAGCAAGTAGTTAATGAGTTTCCTATTGGCGGTAGTTTCATCATTTGGTTCCGTACGAACTTTAGGATTTAATATGCCATAAGAAGATGAGCTCGTGGCTAAATAATAACGGCCGCACGGGTCGATCATCAAGGTTAAGCAACGCTTGACGAGGTCGGTCCGTGGATGGGTGACCATTTCAACATACCGAGTTTCCTCCGTGCCTCGGAAAGCACGTTAGGCCGTTGGTCCCGGCTGTCATTTGAAGATCTTTGACGGTCGTTACGGGTAGTCAGAAGCTTGAGATCTGACAGCAGTCTTGCCAAGGGGTACCGTGTTACCCAGTTACTGGGTTGTGGAGGTCAGATAGGCAGTCGCTCCATGTAAAACACTGGCACTTAGCTGAATCCGGTGAGACTGGAAGCCGACCCCAATATAGTTGGGAAAAGGCTAGGCAGATGATGAAGAAGATGATCTATCCAAAGTGACTTAACAACTAGGCATTTTCAGTGGCAAAGCGAGTTAGTAAAGTCTTTGGGCGAAGGCAATTGTATCGAGTTAGTAACGGTACTGGTCATTTGCGTGTATTCGGAACAGATCTTATGTTGCGTAACGATTTACAACCACCGTCTTTAGATCTGAATTCACTTGCTTACTTTCAAAGTAATATTATGATAGCAGTAGATCTCGCGATCGTTTTCCTTACATGAAAACTGAGTTAGTGTGCGATAGTAAAGGGTTACTGTTGATAATTTGATTTTAACGATATTGATCTGAGTTAATTCGTGAAGCTCCTTCACACGAGTTATTAACACGCAAATATTATGAGGCTTAATTGTAACCCCATTAACAGTCGGTATGCTCCAATATCTTTGAGTAAAAAGAGCGAATCTAGTAAGAACGATCCTCGATCACCAAGTTCCTCGGGAATTGGATGTCATAGTTGATGACATTGGTAGCGAGACCAAATATGATTGACATGTCTACTCATACTCGAAGCTCCGGACCGCACCTCATGAGTAACATGTGGCGATGGGTTTACGAAGAGGTTTGAGTTGAGTATGCATTGCAAGAATTATGGTAAAGAGTAACAGCATTGTTACAATTACTTTGTTTAGTTGTTGAACTTGTTGATCGTCGGACCTTTTTCTAATGAATAGTGTTGCGTGGAAAACTCTTAATACGAAAACTAAATAGGACCTGTATTAAGTCCGCGGTAGGTGATTATGACAGGACGGTGATCGTTATACACCGAAAGATTTTCAATAGGTACGCTTAGAACCTACAAGTATGCACAAGGTAGGTTAGGGCAGATGCCAGCGGGTCATGTACCAGTCGATGTTGATGTCAAAAGGATTTGATAATGATGAGCAAGCTTAAGGTGTCGAGTAATTCAGTCTATCGAACGTATTATGTTTGACCGTACCAGTGGATTCTGGTGGAGGTCGGGGTCTAGAGAGAGACCGAGAGACCGTTGTGAGAGCAATATAATTGCTGGTCGGCTAGAGAGCCATGGCGTTGGAGGTTTTACTCGAGGATTTCTGTAAGCTTGGCAGTTTATGCTGCAGAATAAGTTTTAAACTTTGTTTGGAGCGACTAGTGGTACATGGCCCAGGGTAATGATTTAGATTAAAGAGTAGGGTTCTAAAATTGCTCTATTTTCACGAACCCAATAATCTAGTTCGGTCAGGAGTAGCCGAGCGTTGTGTGGCAGCTGTGAGCCAGGGTGGCAACTGTAAGCCTAGGTGGCAACTGTAAGCCTAGGTGGCAACTGTAAGCCTAGGTGGCAACTGTAAGCCTAAGTGGCAACTGTAAGCCTAAGTGGCAACTGTAAGCCTAAGTGGCAACAGTAAGCCTAAGTGGCAACTGTTGGCCTGTGTGGCGGCTGTTGGCCTGTATGGCACCTGTAAGTCTGTGTGACACTATGGCTGGTGTGAAAATTCATGTTTGTGTTGGGAACCTTACAGAAAGTTCCTATTGAGTCATGAGGTTAAAGGAAAGTAAACTCGCAGTCACGCGTGTGGAGAGATCATGTTAATGTTGATGACGTTCGAATCGTCAAGCCCTCATTACGAAAATTTAAATGATTCTGGTTTTCTAATTTTGATTACTATGCGTAGATCGTGTTAGTAAGACACGCAAATTTCAAGTACCAATTGAGATAGTAGATGAAGTAGATAATGAATTGACGTAACATAGGACAGACTAAATCTGTGTGAACAGGTTCTGAGTTCAGAGAGTTGAATTGACTCGACATCGTGGAGATGTGCGAGTAGAGCAATTGTGATTGCTAAGAGAACTATGATATAGCTAGGAGAGCTATGACATAGCTAGTAGAACCATGACATGGCTAGGAGAGTTATGAGATAGTGGCTAAAGATCGTGAATAAGATACCTGGTGTCTTGTTTCTTGTTTCATTTAATGTGACATTAATGACTGTCAGTGGTACTTGAACTTTGTAATCACGAAGATTGGGTGCTTTTAGGTACCAAATCGATGAGGTTGCTATTTTCTTTAAATTGGAAATAGAATTACTCGTTCCTTTCAATAGTGAACAGAGAGATTTGAATAATCATGTTTGATTGTTTCAAAATGTTTCCTCACTCTAGAGTTTGAGTCAGGATTGGACGAGCGAATACTGTTTGGAATTTTTGTATGTTTCAGAAAAACATCCCTTGAAAGATGGGCGATTGCCAGGATGGAGTGGACTAAGACGACGTGTGGTGCAACACGAGGTGACCATGAGATGGCATGGAGCGAGGACAAGATGATGAAGCCTGCGGGTGATGGATTTGGGGATCTGTCACCTGAGAGAGGCCCGAGAAGGCGACGTGTGTGTTCCACGTTCGCCTCTCAAGAGGAATAACGGCCTAGAGAACACCATGTGGTTTTAGTCAGTAGGAGTCTGACAGACCCCTCAGCTTTCCCCAAGGGCTGAGGACATCCATTGAGGATTTCCACATGATTCGATACACTGTTAAAACCTGACAATGAGGAACAGACGAGGACGCCTGTCTCGCAGGATGGCCGTGTCGGGTTTAGTCAATAGTACGGACGTCAAAACAAATCACAAGCAAGCCCCTAGCGGCAGTCAATAGCAACTACGCATTGGCGCTTTTATAAGCACTTGCGAGGTGCGGAATATGACAGTTGAGTACTGACAGCCGTAGAGCTAAGACGTCGTAGAATCAGTGTCGATCCGTAATATTAGTTAGCAAGAATGTAACTTGTGTCTATTTCAATAAACCCAGTGTATCGAATAATTTGTGTGATTTCATTTTTACGATTGACCCACCTACCTGCCCACACACGATGTCTTAACCTAAGGGAATATATCCTGACTTCCCGATGGTTTGCATCTATCGGCCAGCCTTGATGCGACATATATATATCAAATACATACACACATACTCAACTCATTACATACTGAACTCAAATAAATACTATGTTAAAAAATAGAATCTTTAATCAAAAAACAAAAAAAAAAAAAAAAAACAAGCTAAACCATAATAAATAATAGTAAAATAACGCTGCTATTAAATATAGATATAAAAATGTTTACCTAAATTATAATAAACTACTTCTTGCACAAATACATTACTACGCTGCCATCGATGCCACATCTAGTAAATTATCTTTGGATCCGTGTTCGCTCGTACGGCGAGCGGGTCGCCTGATGACTTGTTTACGCATAAGATTTGCACTTACCCACTTTTTTTAAAAAAAAAAATACTTTCTGTACCTACGCTTGATAATGTTTTTATGTTAAAAATGTTTTCTCAGTAAGTGAATTATTGTTAATTCTTTATGAGGAAAAATAAAGTTCTTAAACCATATATTTCTGGTGATTCAGAAGTTGGACCAAGAATCACATAAAGAGTGGGAAACTTTTGCTTATAAGGAAAAGTCCGAAGAAGTGCCATCATGGGAAGAGTTAAAAGGTTTTTTAGAATCTAAATTTAGAACTCTGGAAATGATACAACCAGTGACAAATAAAGATCGCACAATTAAAGAGCGATCGTACCATGCCGTGAATGTCGTTAAAGATAAAAGCTGTGTACTTTGTAGTGAAAAGCATACCTTATGTCATTGTAAGGAGTTTATTAAAATGGATCTTACTCAACGTAACAACTATGTGAAAGAAAAACAACTTTGTTTCAATTGCCTGCTTCCGGGTCATTCAGTTTACAAATGCAAGGTACCAGTTACTTGCCGTATATGTAGAAAACGTCATCATTCCTTGCTTCACAAGGCGTCGAAGGCTCCCACAGAACCAATACAACCTCTACAACAAGAAGACAATAAGGAGGCTATAACAAGTCTTCATGTTGGTGTTGGAGTAAGGGGAAGAGCATTATTAGCAACTGCACTAGTTCAAGCAAAAGGAAAAGGGGAACATGCGACACTGCTAAGAGTTCTCGTAGATCAAGGTTCGCAAGCTAGTTTCATAAGTGAAAAGGCAACTCAATTATTGAAACTTCAAAGTAAATCAATTGAAGGCACTGTAACAGGTGTGGGATCTATTCAAGCATCAATTAAACACGTGGTTCAGCTAAACATACTATCGAGAAGGAAACCAGAATTCAACATGCACGTCGAAGCTTACGTCATGCCAAAGCAACTGACCACGAGAATACCACACGAAACAATAACTGTTCACAACTGGCAGCACCTGAAGGGTCTTGATCTTGCTGATCCAGAGTATAACAAGCCAGGCCCGATAGACCTGCTACTTGGTGTTAAAGAATATGTACGAATAGTCGAACAAGAATTAATCAAGGCTCCACCAGGGTCTCCATGTGCACAAAAAACAACCCTAGGATGGATATTATTTGGAGAAATAAATACAATACAAAATGAACATTCATTTCTTGTCTTGCATCACCAGATAGATGTCGATAACATGTTAAAAACACTCTGGGAGATAGATACAACCACAAGGCGAAAGAACACAAAGGAAGAACAATTATGTGAAGACATTTATCACAAAACATACACAAGAAATGAACAAGGAAGATTTATAGTGAAACTACCGTTTAAAACAAATTGTATTCAATCTACTGAAGGAAACACAAGAGAAATAGCTAAAACAAGGTTAATACAATTAGAAAGAAGATTTACTAAACAACCTAAGTTAAAATGTGAATATGAAAAGGTTATAGACGATTACAAAAACTTAGGTCATATAGAAGAAGTACCTGAAAAGGAAATATATTCAAGAAAATCAGTATACTTACCCCATCATCCAGTTTTGCGCGAAGACAAAGAAACCACGAAAACCCGCATAGTTTTCGATGCATCCTGTAAGGGAACAAATGGCGTATCATTAAATGATGAACTCTTACCTGGTCCAGTGATCCAAGAAGACCTACGTAGCATAATCTTGCGCTGGAGAATGCACGCTGTCTGTTTCGCTGCAGATATAAAAAAAATGTACAGAATGATAATGTTAAACAAGGAAGATGTTGATTTTCATAGAATCCTGTGGAGAAATGAAAGCAATGAAGAAATAAAAGACTATAGATTACTTACCGTTACATTTGGGACAACTTCAGCACCTTATCTTGCAGTGAAGACCTTGATCCAACTTGCACACGAAGAACGAGATAGCTATCCACTAGCTGCTGACATTACATTGTCTGATTTTTATGTCGATGACATCATGTCGGGTTGTGACACTATAGAAGAAGCCATAGAAGCTAGTAATCAACTTGAGGCTATGTTAAGCAAGGGAGGTTTTGAGTTGGCGAAGTGGTCATCAAACAACATCGAATTAATGAAGTCGATGGATCCAAGCAAAATTTCTTCAAACATTCAACTTGATATAAACCTAGATGGTACTGTGAAGGCGTTGGGTATCACATGGAATCTGGGTACTGATCAATTCCTCTACAAAATCAGTCTCGATTCACCCCCATCTATTATTACCAAAAGAAATGTTTTATCTGATGTGCAAAAGCTCTATGATCCGTTAGGATGGATATCACCAAGCATTGTGCTCTCTAAAATGTTCATTCAAAAACTATGGTTAGTTGGCATACACTGGGATCAACCATTATCAGATGAATTAACCTCAGATTGGTTAAAAATAAGACAAGATTTCGAGAATGTCAACCAAATTTCTCTAAACAGATGGTTACACTCGTATAGCAGCAATATTAAAGCAATTCAACTGCATGGATTTAGCGATGCTTCAACTAGAGCCTATGCAGCCGTTGTATACTGCAGGGTAGAACAACAAGATAGTACAGTACACACAAGTCTAATTGCTTCGAGAACCAAGGTTGCACCACTAAAAACGTTATCTCTTCCTCGTCTTGAGCTTTGTGGAGCACTATTGTTGTCAAGACTTCTAAAACATGTCACATCAGCCATGAAAATTCCATATGAACAAACCTACTGTTGGACAGACTCAACGATCGTACTGGCGTGGCTTCACGGTGAACCTCAAAAATGGAAGACCTTTGTTGCAAATCGCGTGGTAGAAATCAAAGACAATACAAACAACATACAGTGGCATCATGTTGTATCACAAGAAAATCCTGCCGATATAGCATCCAGAGGAATGTTTCTAACAGATCTGAAGAAAGAGAAGATGTGGTGGAAAGGACCAGAATGGCTATCAGAAAATAAGGTTCACATGAAAATACCAGAAAATACAGAGACAGATTTGGAATTAAAGTCAACATGTTTTAAAGTTACAATTACAACAACAACAGAAAATGAAGAAAAACCAATTTGGGAAAGATTTTCTAATCTAACTAGAATGAAGAGAGTACTTGCTTATTGCCGAAGATTACTTAACAACAAACACAAAGAAAGGTATTTGACTACAAATGAAATGAACGCTACTTTACAAAGTTGCATAAAATACTATCAGCAGTCAATTTATGAAAGAGATATCGAATCCATTAAGAAAAATGGTAAAGTGAGAAAATCAAGTTCGTTAATTAGCTTGACACCATTTTTAGACAAAAACAATCTGCTGAGAGTTGGTGGTCGTTTACAACAAGCAAATTTGCCAGTCACAGTAAAACATCCCATAATAATACCGAGTAATCAACATATCACTACATTGTTGATTAACGAAGCACACAAACAAACGTTACACGGTGGTATACAAGTTATGATGACATACATAAGAAGTAATTATTGGATAATTGGCGTAAAATCAGCAGTAAGAAAATGCATAAGAAATTGTAAGGTTTGCATTATTAATAAAGGCAAGGTAAACAACCAGTTAATGGGTGAATTGCCAGCTGTAAGGGTGACCCCACAGAGGGCCTTCCTAAACAGTGGAGTCGACTATGCAGGTCCAGTGTTAATAAGAACATCGAAAGGGCGAGGGCACCATGCTACTAAAGGGTACATCTGTCTATTTGTGTGTATGGCTACCCGTGCCATACACCTGGAAGCCGTAACAGACTTAACGTCTCAAGCATTCCTGGCTGCATTTCGGAGATTTGTTGCACGTCGAGGTCTATGCCATCATCTGTTTAGCGATAACGGCACCAATTTTATTGGTGCGGCAAAAGAACTCAAAGACCTTTTCAAAGCAAGTGAAAACAGCATTTCTAAGGAAATCGCCGAACATTTAGCATGCGAAGGAACTACGTGGCATTTTATCCCGCCGCGAATGCCAAACTGTGGCGGCCTCTGGGAAGCCGGAGTACAATCGGCAAAAAGACATCTAGCTAGGGTTAGCAAAAACACAACACTTACTTATGAAGAAATGGCGACATTGCTAACACAAATAGAAGCTTGTCTAAACTCCCGCCCATTGTGCCAGCTGGACAATACTATTGAGACGATGTCACCACTAACACCTGGTCACTTTTTAATAGGTGAGCCATTACTCAGTGTTCCTGATTATGACTATGAAACATCAAACATCAACCTATTAAGTAGATGGCAGTTAGTACAAAGAATGACACAAGAATTCTGGCAAAGATGGTACTCTGAATATCTGCACACTCTGCAACAACGGACCAAATGGCAATCAGCCATCCAGGCACCTACCGTGGGAGACATTGTAGTCATCAAGGAGGAAGGTCTACCACCCGCGAGATGGCTCCTAGGAAAAATCAAAGAGCTGCATCCTGGAAAAGATGATTTAGTAAGAGTAGTTACTGTGCAGTGTAAGGGACAATGTGAATTAAAAAGGGCTTTATCTAAGTTAATATTCTTGCCTAAAGAAGCTCATTAAATTGTTAGCTGTTTTAAACACAGTTTGTTTACTTATACTTAACTTTAGATATGTGAAGGTACCTACTATTTTGTAAGTATGTAAAATGGTCAGGTAAAATGTTAAAAGATATTGTTCGTCAACAAGATAAAAAACTGACTAGGAACTAAACTACTAATGTATAGCTATATACGTTCCATTTACTTTAGCAAGTAGCTATTCGAGATAACAATATGTGCTTGGCCACCTGCGTGCCATAGCGTATAACTATGTACATAAATACTACTTTGTTTATTTTTAATGCTAGCTACTCAACTTGTTGTGTCATAATAACACTTACCTACCTAGATCGTGTAGTAAACAGAAATGTTAGTACTTACTTATTTATATACTATATGATGCATGTTATTTTTTATTTACATACAGTTCACTTGAAATGTTTATTACCTTAATAAGCTATATTTACTTTAACAAGTTGTAAAATTTAGAACGAATAGATTGTTATGTAGCCCAATTAATTGTTTTTGTAAAAGGACATAGGGTCCTTTTGGTGGGCGGTATGTTCGGTCGTTTTAAGTTTTAGTTGCCTCAATACAAAGCTTCAAAGCAGTGGTGTCGTATCATTTAATAAAAATATTAAACACTTCCACAAATCACAAGAAACCTTATGTCGTGAACATAAGGTGTCGTGATAATAAAAAAAAATGATTCGAATTTTAACTTGTCTGTAACAGTGCCCGCTTTAGGCTTATTACGCACTGCCATTTTTATTTGCGCGAACTTTTGTCTCTTTCCACCTGTTCATAGAGCTCAAAATATTCGCGCGAATTATATTCGCGCTGCGGTGCGGTGGCTTCTGTTGCGAAACACGGATTTCATGCGGTATTATTGCTGCACGATTTTTTTACCGCAATACGAGCAGCTTCATACAATTCCATAGGTCGCAGAATGGGCGGAAAAATTCGTGCGAATAAATATCGCAGTGCGTGCTAAGCCTTAGCGCATGCGATATCACGATATCACGACTTTATGACATGGAAAATGCAAAAAAAAAAGATTAAGTAGGTTCAATCCCAAAATGTATGAGTGTAGATAAAGTAGTGTATGAAACTGCACATAACTAGGTATTAAAACATTCGTGTGAATACTATTAAAAACCTCGCCTACGGCTCGGTTTTTAAACACACACACTCTTGTTTTAATACCCCTTATTATGCAACAGTATCATAAACTACTATTATAGCGCACACATTGACATCTAAACGAGCCACCTATTTTCTTGAGCCTTGTTGTTGGTACTACAAATTTGTGTTTGTTTCTAGTATTTATGTTATGGATATCACTGTATTTTTAAACAGTTTTATATTTTTATGGGCATACAAAAGATTTTTATAAATATACTGAGAAGAAAAATATTTGTTCCGTGTGGGAATCGAACCCGCGACACGCAGCGCAGCAGTCACTCGCTCAACCACTGCGCCAACCGTGCGCCCAACATTACCACTGCCATTAAACTAAGACCTGCACGAAACTATTAAACTACCCACATTTACCTACATTCAGTCGTGCGAAGAAGTTTTAACGCTATATGTGAAAAGAAAATTCTTATTGCTGAAGTTAGAAAAATATTATCAATAGACTATTAATAAAAGTATTTAAATACCGTAGCTTCATTAGTGGAACCTAGAGAAAGTATGTGAAAGCCTTGGAGTAATTCTGTACAGAAAAAAATAAGTGGTAAAAGAACATTTCTTGTAGGTCTTAAAAAATACTAGGCGAGGCGGAGTATACATGGGCAGATTGGTCATGAATACTTACTTTTGCATATTAAGAGTTAACTAAAAATAACAAGTTGACTGTTGTCCCCTAAATCATCTGAGATGCGACATCACCTGTTTGTTGAACTGAGTAGCACTGTAAAGGACAGTATACAAACAATAAGAAATTGTGCATCGGTATACTTTTATGCGCGCACACATGCAAGCAGTGGACTCGTCGTCGCGTCGACGCACGCGTACACTTGTTATTCGCGAACTCAGTCTACCGGGCGCTACCGGAGCGAAAACATTTATTTGTACGCGTACATTGTTTAACCAAGTTAAATATGGATTGGACGAATGATAAACATATTAAATTTATTCAAGTAAATGAAACTTATCCTCTACTATGGGATTCCAGTCACAATGATTATAAAAATAGAAACAAAAAACACGATGCCACTCAAGAGATGGCTCAAAGTTTCAATTGTTACTCGACTGAGGTAATGAGAAAATGGAGATTATTTTGACTCAATACCGAAGAGAAAAGAAGCAAATCGCGGGTATTTTTTTTTTCGGATTCGCTTTTTCCTGCCCGTCCATATTGACAACTGAAGGCAGAAAACTCTGCTCAGTGAACAGTTCGTGCACAAGTCAGCTACACTGTGCGCTTACAAAAGTTACAGACAGCCTTGCCGGTGGAGACAGAGGCTAAACGCGATACCAGACACGTGCAATGCTGGCGTTTTGTATAAAATGTTTGTTAACAAATGTACTACCAATGATATTCTAATAAACAGATACGTTATACACTCACAAAACAACCGAAAAAAGTGTTCCGCACAGCAGCGGCAGCACAGATACCTACACACTTTTGGTATGAGATACCTTCTGTTTTAGGTACTTTGGTATCATAATTGGCACATTTTCTAAATACACACGATGGCATTTTTTAAATTTTGTTTTGGTTTCAACGAAGCCTATCGCTCTTCGCCATGGGTGACATAGACTAAAGACCCCAATTAGGACCTATTCGAGTCTTCACAATGCACGCGCTCATAACATATCTGTATACTAGAATATCATTGTGTACTACACACTATTTTGGTGGAATCGTACCTCAGCCAAGTCAAATAATTAATGAAAAAAAACAAATCATTCCACGTTTGATAAGTTTGCCCGTAGAAAATTTAATTGTTGACATTTCTCTCCATTTCACCTTAGAATTACTATCAATAAATCAATGCTCGTCACTGAACAAAGTCTTGTTATAATTTAATAGAGATGGAACAAGCCCGAAGATGTCACAGACCTCTCGCTAACTTGATTATCTCTTGTTTAACAAATACTCGGCGCGCAAACATTATCAATTAGACCAACAGACGCAGTCTTCACAAATTGCTGAGATGAGAGGTTGCAAACAACTGCTAAAGAAAAAAATTTCTATTTGAAATCACAAGCGCAAAATAAAATAAAATTGTGTTGATCCTGCAAAGAGCGATGTCTCTTTATTTCACTGATTTACTTTAGCTAGATTTTTAATTTACTTGAATTTGTTCAGCTATTTGTGATTTCGTCACTTGTATTGTATTTGTACGTGGAGGGTCCTTCAAAATCCTTATATAAACCTACTAGCTTTTGCCCGCGGTTTCGCACGCGTAGACTACATGCTTCTCCTTACCTTATTTTAACAGTATGTAGAGAAAAGTAAAAAATAATGATGATAAAAATAACGTAATGTGAAAGTGTTTCTTAGGACAGAGTCATACTTACCTACTTTATCATCAATACGCTCTATCCTTGTCCCGTCCCTATCCCTTCACTATTTCTGTGTTTATCCAAGACTAACAATAAGTAATCATAATCATAAGTGAGTAATTAAATTAAAGTATTTCCTTATAAACAACATTTTTAACCATTTTGGATGTCGGCGTCAATATCACCAGACTATTTGAGGAGCAGTGGTGGTCCAGTGGTATCGGCCGTGACTTACAAGTTGTAGGTCGTGGGTTCGAGCCCAGGGCCTGCAGTCTCGACTTAGTTAGCGATCGATAAGTGAGCTAACGATCGTTAACTTTTACCAATAAAATACGCTTGCCGTAACGACGCTAACGTTAAATGCAAGTCTCGACAGCTGAGTTATCGTGCAAAATCGGTCACTATCTTGACTTAGCGTTGTCGGTACAATAACGATGTTCGTATTCATAGTGCGGTGATTTTATTGTAAAATTATGGCAGTTGAAAAAAATCCTTGTATTTTAGGGAAAATTGGTAGACAAGATATTCAAAAAAAACTATTTTTCTCTGAAAATTGTGCAGACGATAGGTAAACCTTATCATATTAACAATTTTTTGCATCAAAACGAGTAAGCAGCTTATGCCGTTTTTAAGTATACGCATAACAAAGAAGAAAATAGTTCGCTTCCTTGCAACACAGACGTTGAACATGGGAAACAAACTGTCAATGTCAAGTTTGTTTTTTGTTTGTACACAAATTATGACATTGAAATAGAATTGGAATTGATAGAAAAACTGGAAAATAACCGTATTTTGATGGTGGAGAACAGTGACAAAGGCGCAGGCCCGAGCCCGAGTGCCAGCAGCGTGAGCGTCAGGTAAATACAACCTACAACAATTTTCGTTTCCTATTTTTGGTACTAAATTGAATTCTTTGGGTTTGTCCAAAGTAGTTTGTGTTTATGTTTACTTAATGAATATCTTAAATGTTTCAGGCGTACTTCGGGGCAGATTGATGCGCTTTTGGCGACTTTAGAAGCCCGTCCATATCTCCACACTGGCAAATTTTGAAAAAGGCTAGAAGGAGGTTGCCAAGGAGCTCAACAAACTCCCAAACGAATCCATCAAGTAGCCCGAGCAGTGCATGACGTTTTATCACAAGTTGCTTTTTAATTGTAAGTACAATCCACGTCAGTTTTATTTATATTCAGTACAATACACTATTCTAATTACAGCTTGAACTAAGGCAGCAAAATTAAATAAATAAATCATACAGTCTGGCAACCGAGGCATCATCAGCAGTGATGATGCCTTTGACTGAGGTGGAGAGATGTATAACATCCTTAATTGGTGTAGAGTACACATTTGGCATTGACTGCCGGGACGTTAAAAAGTTTCAAAAGAGTAACCGTGGAGTTTTTTAAAGGTTCTTCTCCATAGGAAATGACCAACCCGAACTGTGCACCTTTTGTCGACGTTTTATAAGTGCCCATGAAGGCCTATGTGAAATAAAAAAAAATATTTTGATTATGTTATGCTATTTCCTTTTTTATTATTAGAATCACAAGCACGCTATAGGGCATGAAGAGACATTTTTAGTACATCTAACTTTTTTACAGATGCTGGGAGCTGCAACTCAAGCACACGCTGCCAAGATGCAGGCTGAGGCAGCCAAGGTACAAGCCGAGGCATGGGTGCTATTTGCATAGGCTGCAAATAAAATAGCTGATGCTTTTACAACATTTGTAAATAAAAATAATAAATGAATTTATATGTTTTTTATTTAAATCACAGAGGGTCAATAAAATAAAATTATGTAAATCTAGTATTAATGAGTCTTCTTCTTATGCACTCTGCAACAGCTCGCCCAGTGCACAATACAAGTCCTGTATAACATAAACAAGATTTTAAGAGTATTCATACAATGGTGTTACATAAGGCGGACTTGATGCTGTAAGTCATTATCTATAACCTTTGGGTCAAATAAATGGATATTCCAATGAAATAGGTATAAAGATCTGGGGAAAATTATATATTCTGCAAATATAATATGTAATGAATAAATATAATATATTCACCGGTAGCTTGGACCCGATACCGGTGGGCTACTATTTTTATATGTTTTTTTTATTTATAAGCTAATATTTTAAAATGTTATTAGTATGTACATTAATTGAATAAAGGAAATATAATATAATAAAATATTAAATGAATACCTTAAAATAAATCAATTGATTTGGCACCTGTAACTTCTAGGCCATCATCATGAACTCTACCATAATTGTCCACTATTTGCATAGGTGTAGTGACCTCCGGTTCATGTAATTTATATTTTATGTGCATGTTGTGTATCACTGCACATCCATTGACTATTAGGCCAGCAGTGTATGGCTCAAACATCAACTGGCGTTGGTGGGATAGATACCTAACAACAGACTTAAGCCCACCAAAGCAAATTACAACGAGGTTCCTGGCTGAACAATGTGCATTTGTTTATTGATACTCCGGTGTCCCAGGGTGTTGCAGCATTTCTAAACTTCTCTTTAACTGCCCACCGTACTTCTTGGGTTATGGGAAATTTGACATATCTTCTTAAAAGGTTTTCATTGATAGCCTAAGTTACTTAGAATCTTGGCTTATGCTGCAGCCCCACTGCAAGCTAGCACTGGTACTGGTTTTTGGTAGCACCCACTTGCGTAAAATCGGAGTGCCGTCAGTATCTATTAAGAAGAAAATGTTATGTACATCTTGGATATTAGAAAAACATAATAGAAATATTATTTAGGCACGGTAGGTACCCAACGCAAAGACACTCACTTGAGAATCCACAGAAAGTCCGTAACGCCGTCGTCTTTGAATAGATGGGCGAAGTTCATGCAACATCTCCTTGTTTTTTCGGTAGAAATATGGTCATCCTCTAAATCCAAAGGATTTTCACCTTCACGCCGGTTTCGTGCAATTTGCCACCTCATTATTATATCGCTTCTGTGTTCGAACACGACTAAATCCCACGCTAAATATTTATTTATTGTTGCGTAAACTCAAAAAACCAATGTTAACGATCGTTACGAATACTTATCGGGCTGTCAAAAATGCTCGCTAGGAAATACCGATAAATCGTTAACTTATCGTAAATATACGTTAAGTTAACGATGACAAGGCCCAGGGCCTGCAGTCTCGACATAGATAACGATCGATAACTCGTAACGATCGGTCGATAAGTCCTAACGATCGTTAAATAATGATTTTCGGTAGTCTCGACTTTCAAAGCTATCGATTTTTGACGTTTTAACGATTTATCGGTATGATATCGGATTTCCTAGCGAGCATTTTTGACAGCCCGATAAGTATTCGTAACGATCGTTAACATTGGTTTTTTGAGCCATAATACTCCAATTATTATTTATTTATTGTTATAAATAAATAATAATTGGAGTAATATGGCTGTATAGTATTAAGCGTGGGCTTTGGTCGTGCTCCAACACAGACGCGATATAATAATGAGGTGGCAAATTACACAAAACCGGCGTGAAAGTGAAAACCCTTTGGATTTAGAGGATGGCCAAATTCTCTATATTTACCGAATAAACAAGGACATGTTTCATGAACTTCGCCCATCTATTCAAAATAATGAAAAGAGTGCCTAAATAATATTTCTATTAATTTTTTCTAATATCCAAGATGTACATAAAATTTTCTCCTTAATAGATACTGACGGCACTCCGATTTTACGCAAGAGGGTCCTACCAACTACCAGTGCTAGCTTGTAGTGGGGCTGCAGCATAAGCCAAAATACATGCTGTAACTTAAGCTATCAATGAAAACCTTTTAAGAAGATACGTCAAATATCCCATAACCCAAGAAGAACGGTGGGTAGTTAAAGAGAAGTTTAGAAATGCTGCAACACCCTGGGTACACCGGAGTATCAATAAACAAATGTTCATTGTTCAGCCATGAACGTCGTTGTAATATGCTTTGGTGTGCTAAATTCTGTTTTTAGGTATCTATCCCACCAACGCCAGTGGGTAGTGGTGTATGGCTCATACATCATATGAGCCATACATTGCTGGCCTAATAGTCAATGCATGTGCAGTGATACACAACATGCACATAAAATATAAATTACATGAACCGGAGGTCACTACACCTATGCAAATAGTGGACAATTATGGTAGAGTTCATGATGATGGCCTAGAAGTTACAGGTGCCAAATCCATTGATTTATTTTAAGGTATTCATTTAATATTTTATTATATTATATTTCCTTTATTCAATTAATGTACATACTAAAAACATTTTAAAATATTAGCTTATAAAAAAAAACATATAAAATAGTAGCCCACCGGTATCGGGTCCAAGCTACCGGTGAATATATTCTATTTATTAATTACCTATATTTGCAGAATATATTATTTTCCCCAGATCTTTATACCTATTTCATTGGAATCTCCATTTATTTGACACAAAGGTGATAGATAATGACTTATAGCATCAAGTCCGACTTATGTAACACCATTGTATGAATACTCCTAAAATCTTGTTTTTGTTATACAGAACTTGTATCGTGCACTGGGCGAGCTGATGCAGAGTGCATAAGAAGAAGACTCATTAATACTAGATTTACATAATTTTATTTTATTGACCCTCTGTGATTTAAATAAAAAACATAAATTCATTTATTATTTTTATTTACAAATGTTGTAAAAGCATCAGCTATTTTATTTGCAGCCTATGCAAATAGCAATCACGCCTCAGCTTGTACCTTGGCTGCCTCAGCCTGCATCTTGGCAACGTCTGCTTGCACTTGAGTTGCAGCTGCCAGCATCTGTAAAAAAGTTAGATGTACTAAAACTGTCTCTAGCGTGCTTGTGATTCTAATAATAAAAAAGGAAATAGCATAACAATATCAAAATATTTCTTTTTATTTCACATAGGCCTTCATGGGCACTTATAAAACGTCGACAAAAGGTGCACAGTTCGGGTTGGTCATTTCCTATGGAGAAGAACCTTCAAGAAACTCCACGGTTACTCTTTTGAACGTTTTTAACGTCCGGGCAGTCGATACCAAATGTGTACTCTACACCAATTAAGGATGTCATACATCTCTCCACCTCAGTCAAAGGAGCAGTGATGATGCCTCGGTTGCCAGACTGTATGATTTATTTATTTAATTTTGCTGCCTTAGTTCAAGCTTTAATTAGAATAGTGTATTTTACTAAATATAAATAAAACTGACGTGGATTGTACTTACAATTAAAAAGCAACTTGTGATTTAACGTCATGCACTGCTCGGGCTACTTGATGGATTCCTTGGCAACCTCCTTCCAGCCTGTTTCAAAATTTGCCCGTGTGGAGATATGGTCGGACTTCTAAAGTCGCCAAAAACGGATCAATCTGCCCCGAAGTACGCCTGAAACATTTAAGATATTCATTAAGTAAACATAAACATGAACTTCTTTGGAAATACGCAAAGTATTCAATTTAGTACCTAAAATTTAAATCGAAAATTGTTGTAGGTTGTATTTACCTGACGCTCACGCTGCTGGCACTCGGGCTTGGGCCTGCGCCTTTGACACTGTCCTCTACCATCAAAATACGGTTCTTTTCCAGTTTTCTATCAATTCCAATTCTATCTCAATGTCATAATTTGTGTACAAACAAAGTTGACATTGACAGTTTATTTAACATGTTCAACGTCTGTGTTGCAAGGAAGCGAACTATTTTCTTCTTTGTTATGCGTATACTTAAAAACGGTATAAGCTGCTTACACGTTTCAATGCAAAAAATTGTTAACATGATAAGGTTTACCTATCTTCAGCACAATTTTCAAAGAAAAATAGTTTTTTTTTGAATATCTTGCCTACCAATTTTCCCTAAAATACAAGGATTTTTTTTAACTGCCATAATTTTGCAATAAAATCACCGCACTATGAATACGAACATCGTTATCGTACCGACAACGCTAAGTCAAGATAGTGACCGATTTTGCACGATAACTCAGCTGTCGAGACTTGCATTTAACGTTAGCGTCGTTACGGCAAGCGTATTTTATCGGTAAAAGTTAACGATCGTTAGCTCACTTATCGATCGCTAACTAAGTCGAGACTGCAGGCCCAGGGCCTGCAGTCTCGACATAGATAACGATCGTTAACTCGTATCGATCGGTCGATAAGTCCTAACGATCGTTAAATAATGATTTTCGGTAGTCTCGACTTTCAAAGCTATCGATTTTTGACGTTTGTCATCGTTAACTTAACGTATATTTACGATAAGTTAACGATTTATCGGTATGATATCGGATTTCCTAGCGAGCATTTTTGACAGCCCGATAAGTATTCGTAACGATCGTTAACATAGGTTTTTTGAGTTTACGCAACAATAAATAAATAATAATTGGAGTAATATGGCTGTATAGTATTTAGCGTGGGCTTTGGTCGTGCTCCAACACAGACGCGATATAATAATGAGGTGGCAAATTGCACAAAACCGGCGTGAAAGTGAAAACTCTTTGGATTTAGAGGATGGCCAAATTCTCTATATTTACCGAATAAACAAGGACATGTTTCATGAACTTCGCCCATCTATTCAAGTGAGTGTCTTTGCGTTGGGTAACTACCGTGCCTAAATAATATTTCTATTATTTTTTTCTAATATCCAAGATGTACATAAAATTTTCTTTTTAATAGATACTGACGGCACTCCGATTTTACGCAAGAGGGTGCTACCAACTACCAGTGCCATTACCAGTGCTAGCTTGTAGTGGGGATGCAGCATAAGCCAAAATACATGCTGTAACTTAGGCAAATGCAAATAGTGGACAATTATGGTACAGTTCATGATGATGGCCTAGAAGTTACAGGTGCCAAATCAATTGATTTATTTTAAGGTATTCATTTAATATTTTATTATATTATATTTCCTTTATTCAATTAATGTACATACTAAAAACATTTTAAAATATTAGCTTATAAAAAAAAACATATAAAATAGTAGCCCACCGGTATCGGGTCCAAGCTACCGGTGAATATATTCTATTTATTAATTACCTATATTTGCAGAATATATAATTTTCCCCAGATCTTTATACCTGTTTCATTGGAATCTCCATTTATTTGACCCAAAGGTGATAGATAATGACTTACAGCATCAAGTCCGCCTTATGTAACACCATTGTATGAATACTCCCAAAATCTTGTTTTTGTTATACAGAACTTGTATCGTGCACTGGGCGAGCTGTTGCAGAGTTTATAAGAAGAAGACTCATTAATACTAGATTTACATAATTTTATTTTATTGACCCTCTGTGATTTAAATAAAAAACATATAAATTCATTTAATATTTTTATTTACAAATGTTGTAAAAGCATCAGCTATTTTATTTGCAGCCTATGCAAATAGCATTCCCGCCTCGGCTTGTACCTTGGCTGCCTCAGCCTGCATCTTGGCAGCGTCTGCTTGCACTTGAGTTGCAGCTGCCAGCATCTGTAAAAAAGTTAGATGTACTAAAACTGTCTCTAGCGTGCTTGTGATTCTAATAATAAAAAAGGAAATAGCATAACAATATCAAAATATTTCTTTTTATTTCACATAGGCCTTCATGGGCACTTATAAAACGTCGACAAAAGGTGCACAGTTCGGGTTGGTCATTTCCTATGGAGAAGAACCTTCAAGAAACTCCACGGTTACTCTTTTGAAACTTTTTAACGTCCGGGCAGTCAATGCCAAATGTGTACTCTACACCAATTAAGGATGTCATACATCTCTCCACCTCAGTCAAAGGAACAGTGATGATGCCTCGGTTGCCAGACTGTATGATTTATTTATTTAATTATACTGCCTTAGTTCAAGCTGTAATAAGAATAGTGTATTTTACTAAATATAAATAAAACTGACGTGGATTGTACTTACAATTAAAAAGCAACTTGTGATTTAACGTCATGCACTGCTCGGGCTACTTGATGGATTCCTTGGCAACCTCCTTCCAGCCTGTTTCAAAGTTTGCCCGTGTGGGGAGTTGGTCGGGCTTCTAAAGTCGCCAAAAGCGGATCAATCTGCCCCGAAGTACGCCTGAAACATTTAAGATATTCATTAAGTAAACATAAACATGAACTTCTTTGGAAATACGCAAAGTATTCAATTTAGTACCAAAAATTAAAATCGAAAATTGTTGTAGGTTGTATTTACCTGACGCTCACGCTCCTGGCACTCGGGCTTGGGCCTGCGCTTTTGACACTGTCCTCCACCATCAAAATACGGTTCTTTTCCAGTTTTTCTATCAATTCCAATTCTATCTCAATATCATAATTCTGTGTACAAACAAAGTTGACATTGACAGTTTGTTTCCCATTTTCAACGTCTGTGTTGCAAGGAAGCAAACTATTTTCTTCTCTTATGCGTATTCTTGAAAACGGTATATGCTACTTACCCATTTGTATGCAAAAAATTGTTAACATGATAAGGTTTACCTATCTTCAGCACAATTTTCAAAGAAAAATAGTTTTTTTTGAATATCTTGCCTACCAATTTTCCCTAAAATACAAGGATTTTTTTTAACTGCCATAATTTTGCAATAAAATCACCGCACTATGAATACGAACATCGTTATCGTACCGACAACGCTAAGTCAAGATAGTGACCGATTTTGCACGATAACTCAGCTGTCGAGACTTGCATTTAACGTTAGCGTCGTTACGGCAAGCGTATTTTATCGGTAAAAGTTAACGATCGTTAGCTCACTTATCGATCGCTAACTAAGTCGAGACTGCAGGCCCAGGGCCTGCAGTCTCGACATAGATAACGATCGTTAACTCGTATCGATCGGTCGATAAGTCCTAACGATCGTTAAATAATGATTTTCAGTAGTCTCGACTTTCAAAGCTATCGATTTTTGACGTTTGTCATCGTTAACTTAACGTATATTTACGATAAGTTAACGATTTATCGGTATGATATCGGATTTCCTAGCGAGCATTTTTGACAGCCCGATAAGTATTCGTAACGATCGTTAACATAGGTTTTTTGAGTTTACGCAACAATAAATAAATAATAATTGGAGTAATATGGCTGTATAGTATTTAGCGTGGGCTTTGGTCGTGCTCCAACACAGACGCGATATAATAATGAGGTGGCAAATTGCACAAAACCGGCGTGAAAGTGAAAACTCTTTGGATTTAGAGGATGGCCAAATTCTCTATATTTACCGAATAAACAAGGACATGTTTCATGAACTTCGCCCATCTATTCAAGTGAGTGTCTTTGCGTTGGGTAACTACCGTGCCTAAATAATATTTCTATTATTTTTTTCTAATATCCAAGATGTACATAAAATTTTCTTTTTAATAGATACTGACGGCACTCCGATTTTACGCAAGAGGGTGCTACCAACTACCAGTGCCATTACCAGTGCTAGCTTGTAGTGGGGATGCAGCATAAGCCAAAATACATGCTGTAACTTAGGCAAATGCAAATAGTGGACAATTATGGTACAGTTCATGATGATGGCCTAGAAGTTACAGGTGCCAAATCAATTGATTTATTTTAAGGTATTCATTTAATATTTTATTATATTATATTTCCTTTATTCAATTAATGTACATACTAAAAACATTTTAAAATATTAGCTTATAAAAAAAAACATATAAAATAGTAGCCCACCGGTATCGGGTCCAAGCTACCGGTGAATATATTCTATTTATTAATTACCTATATTTGCAGAATATATAATTTTCCCCAGATCTTTATACCTGTTTCATTGGAATCTCCATTTATTTGACCCAAAGGTGATAGATAATGACTTACAGCATCAAGTCCGCCTTATGTAACACCATTGTATGAATACTCCCAAAATCTTGTTTTTGTTATACAGAACTTGTATCGTGCACTGGGCGAGCTGTTGCAGAGTTTATAAGAAGAAGACTCATTAATACTAGATTTACATAATTTTATTTTATTGACCCTCTGTGATTTAAATAAAAAACATATAAATTCATTTAATATTTTTATTTACAAATGTTGTAAAAGCATCAGCTATTTTATTTGCAGCCTATGCAAATAGCATTCCCGCCTCGGCTTGTACCTTGGCTGCCTCAGCCTGCATCTTGGCAGCGTCTGCTTGCACTTGAGTTGCAGCTGCCAGCATCTGTAAAAAAGTTAGATGTACTAAAACTGTCTCTAGCGTGCTTGTGATTCTAATAATAAAAAAGGAAATAGCATAACAATATCAAAATATTTCTTTTTATTTCACATAGGCCTTCATGGGCACTTATAAAACGTCGACAAAAGGTGCACAGTTCGGGTTGGTCATTTCCTATGGAGAAGAACCTTCAAGAAACTCCACGGTTACTCTTTTGAAACTTTTTAACGTCCGGGCAGTCAATGCCAAATGTGTACTCTACACCAATTAAGGATGTCATACATCTCTCCACCTCAGTCAAAGGAACAGTGATGATGCCTCGGTTGCCAGACTGTATGATTTATTTATTTAATTATACTGCCTTAGTTCAAGCTGTAATAAGAATAGTGTATTTTACTAAATATAAATAAAACTGACGTGGATTGTACTTACAATTAAAAAGCAACTTGTGATTTAACGTCATGCACTGCTCGGGCTACTTGATGGATTCCTTGGCAACCTCCTTCCAGCCTGTTTCAAAGTTTGCCCGTGTGGGGAGTTGGTCGGGCTTCTAAAGTCGCCAAAAGCGGATCAATCTGCCCCGAAGTACGCCTGAAACATTTAAGATATTCATTAAGTAAACATAAACATGAACTTCTTTGGAAATACGCAAAGTATTCAATTTAGTACCAAAAATTAAAATCGAAAATTGTTGTAGGTTGTATTTACCTGACGCTCACGCTCCTGGCACTCGGGCTTGGGCCTGCGCTTTTGACACTGTCCTCCACCATCAAAATACGGTTCTTTTCCAGTTTTTCTATCAATTCCAATTCTATCTCAATATCATAATTCTGTGTACAAACAAAGTTGACATTGACAGTTTGTTTCCCATTTTCAACGTCTGTGTTGCAAGGAAGCAAACTATTTTCTTCTCTTATGCGTATTCTTGAAAACGGTATATGCTACTTACCCATTTGTATGCAAAAAATTGTTAACATGATAAGGTTTACCTATCTTCAGCACAATTTTCAAAGAAAAATAGTTTTTTTTGAATATCTTGCCTACCAATTTTCCCTAAAATACAAGGATTTTTTTTAACTGCCATAATTTTGCAATAAAATCACCGCACTATGAATACGAACATCGTTATCGTACCGACAACGCTAAGTCAAGATAGTGACCGATTTTGCACGATAACTCGGCTGTCGAGACTTGCATTTAACGTTAGCGTCGTTACGGCAAGCGTATTTTATCGGTAAGAGTTAACGATCGTTAGCTCACTTATCGATCGCTAACTAAGTCGAGACTGCAGGCCCTGGGTAGGCGCTTGACTTTGTGTAAATTATTTCATCACCACTGCTCTCAAAACGGTGAAGGAAAACATCGTGAAGAAACCGGCATGTCCTAGAACCAAAAATTGGCAGACATGTGACATACACCAACCCGCACTGGGCCCGCGTGGTGGATGAAAGTAAAGTAGTAATGATTAGGTACTACATTCTTCTCAGAATACCTATTTGTATTTTGCTACACTGCTGCCAATAGAGAGGAGGCCTGTGTCCCAGCAGTGGGAACATTAATAGGCTGATGATGATGATGATGATTTGATGAACACGCTACATAGAACTGTCGTAGGCATCGACGCCGACTCTTCCAAGCTGTCTAGCTCGCTGAGGTCGACTTCGAGCTTCTGAAACACATCGGGAGATGTGACACGTGGAGCCACTTCCGGGGTGGTAACGACAATAGACACTTTTGAGAACTTGGCACAGCTCGATAGCATCTTAGGATCGGAAGTGTATGTACATAAACATTATTAAATTACAGTATTATTTATTACTTACGATTTTTTGCATGTTTCTAATAATGTCAATATTTATTTAGGTGCACTGCGTACTCCGTTATAATACGTCCTTGTGGCGTAATCGTTAACGATTAACTGAAGCGGTCACAATTATCATCGCATCTAAGAGGAATGCATCCGCAATGCAATGCATCTAACTGATATTATGGTAGCCAAAGCTCACGTTAGGTGCCGCGGATTATACCTAGGTACACTTACTTATTTCCTATCACTGATTTATTTATTATGTAGTTAGAAATTAATTACCTACCTACAGTACTAATGATTAGGTACTACATTCTATTCAGAATACCTATTTTTATTTTGCTACACTGCTGCCCCTAATGCAACAGCTTAAATGAAATTAAAACGAAATAAACTAAAAATTATTTTAATACAATAGTTACACGTAAATGTTTAACATTGATAAGTTAGCTTAGATAATAGGTCTATCCCTATCCCATCCCTATTTAATTCCTATATTTATGCGTTGAGCCATTTTATTGTTACCAACAGACTTTAAAGACTTGAAAGTATTTTTAATAATTTTTCCTTTGTCAAAGAAGGACTTTTGTTCACAACATTTTATCCCCCATGATCAGCGCCCCAGACGGGATTCCCAAAAAACCTTAATTTGCGTTAGATTTTAATCTTCAGCCCAAACCCAAAATTCGAAGATCCTTACTTCAAAACTGACCGACTTTCATACAAACTTTCTTCTCCTATTTCACCCCTTAGGGATGAAATTTCAAAAAATCCTATCTTAGTGGATGCCTGCAAAATTTAAAGTATCTATGTGCAAAATTTCAAGTCTCTAGGCGATTTCATTATCCACCCTTTTCACCCTCATGGGGTTGGAATCTTAAAAATCGCAGAGACACATGTAAATTATTTTTTAATCTTCAGCCTAAACCCAAAATATGAAGATCCTAACTTTAAAACTGTCGGATTTTCATATAAACTTTCAACCTCTGTTTCACGCCCTTAGAGGTAGAATTTCCAAAAATCCTTTCTTAGTGGTTGCCTGCACAGTATAAAGTATCAACATGCAAAATTTCAAGTCTCTAGACGATTTCATTGTTCCTATAACTTCATCCCCTTTTTCATCCTCATGGGGGTGGAATCTTCAAAATCGATGAGACACGTGTAAATTATTTTTTAATCTTCAGCGTAAACCCAAAATATGAAGATCCTGACTTTGAAACTGATGGATTTTCATACAAACTTACAACCCCTGTTTGAGACCCTTAGCGGTAGAATATCCAAAATCCTTTCTTAGTGGTTGCCTGCACAGTATAAAGTATCAACATGCAAAATTTCAAGTCTCTAGACGATTTCATTGTTCCTATAACTTCATCCCCTTTTTCATCCTCATGGGGGTGGAATCTTCAAAATCGATGAGACACGTGTAAATTTTTTTTTAATCTTCAGCGTAAACCCAAAATATGAAGATCCTGACTTTGAAACTGATGGATTTTCATACAAACTTACAACCCCTGTTTGAGACCCTTAGCGGTGGAATATCCAAAATCCTTTCTTAGTGGTTGCCTGCACAGTATAAAGTATCAACATGCAAAATTTCAAGTCTCTAGACGATTTCATTGTTCCTATAACTTCATACCCTTTTTCATCCTCATGGGGGTGGAATCTTCAAAATCGATGAGACACGTGTAAATTATTTTTTATTTTTTAATCTTCAGCGTAAACCCAAAATGTGAAGATCCTGACTTAAAAACTGACGGATTTTCATACAAACTTTCATCACCTATTTGACGCCCTTAGGGGTGGAATTTCTAAAAATCCTTTCATAGTGCTCACCTACACTACCAAAGGAACCTACGTGCCAAGTTTCATGATTGAAGCTTCAGCCGTTTGGCCTGTGCGTTGATGGTCAGTGAGTCAGTCAGTCAGTCAGTCAGTCAGTCAGTCAGACACTTACTTCTTTTATATGTTTAGATTGCAAATGTGATTGATACCAATCGACAAATATTTCTACCCAAATGATTAATAATAAATTACCAAGAGAAATCTAAAAAGGCAGCAAATCCATTACCCATTCAACAGCACGAGATAGTGTAGATATTACAATGTGTATCATCTTTAGAGAGTCCGGGACTGGGTGGTTAGCAGAGCGGTGGGTGAAAACCTATTTTTTAATTTTAGTTGATTTTATTTTCTATAAAAAAAGTATCGCCATACCTACCGGCGTCGAAACAAGCATCATTGTTGTTAATTTTTTTGAAAGAATAAATCTAAAGCCTAACGCAGGTCATGGTGGGCCGCACTGCAAAGCGACTCAATGCAAAAATCCTCCTACATACATCACTTTTGTACTGTATTTTGTCATGAGCCATTAGAAGTACAATTGAGGATTTATGTACTCAAATACGCTGCGGCCGGCTGCGAATGTTATGTCCGATTAGCGCCGATACCCTTATTGTCACAAATGAGTACTAAATAACCTTCACCTTATGTCGGTTAAAATAGGTTATGAGGTGAGAACAATAAACAAAATCGCTCCGCTCTTGCACTATGGTTCAACGCTAATGTTACAAGCCCTACAGTTAGGGTCTGAAAGGCCGGTCCACATAATGGAAGTCTGATGAAAACAGCCTTGTACTGCGCATGAATATTAATTAATTAATTCATTCTTTAAGAGTGACCTAACAGGCTAAGCGGGCTATTAAATATTACTAAAAGCTTCAACTTGTTGTACTGACATAAAAGTTGAATGGTAAGCTAAAAGGGACTTTTTGTTTTAGCAAAAAATACCATACAAAATATACTTTGATTAACATTATTCAGGGTCCATTAACAAGTGAAATGATGAACTGATAGCTGCCTCTTTGGTTTAGGTCGCAAGCGTTGCTGAGGGTCCCGGGCTTGCGTCAGCAACAGCCCGCAGTCTGGATGTGTCCAGTTAATGGCAATAGGGTCGCCCCATAAAATATGGGACTTACACATAACTCAGAATTTGTGAAAATTATTCTTAGAAATAATTTGTTTCAGTGCCACCTACGTACCTACGTACTTAAGATTTTTTTATTTGTTATAGGCTCGCGTTTGACCACTATCTCGCTGTTAAGTGATGATGTGGTCGAAGGCCCCATATTTAGTTACACTGCATCACACAAAAGAATATACATACTAAAATTCTGAATATATTTTTTTTTATTATTAAACCTTTTTATTTCCTTAACATTAAGTACACAAATTTACATAATTTTTTTTTTAGTAAAGGCCCCTGGCGGGTATAGGCCTCCTCAAAGAATTGCCAGGTTTTTCTTGTCTTCGCTAGTTTTTTCCAGTCTTCTCTAGAATTTCTTTTTATTTCATCTATCCAACGTTCTCTAGGGCGTCCTCTGGCTCTCTTGCCACTTGGGCCTAGCCAATTAGTGACTAGTTCAGTCCACCAACCATCTGACAATCTTCCCACGTGCACTTCCACTTCAGTAATTTCATAATATGCTGGAGAGCATCTACAACTTTGGTTTTTTCCTTATCTTTTCTGACTTTTGCTTGTATATATATTCTTTATTGTGCACAAAAAGGTTTACAATACAAATTTAAAAATTAAACTTGTTCACAAAGGTGAGCTTATCTCTTTATAGAGATCTCTTCCAGCCAACCTGTAAAACTGATGCACGAAATAACAATACGGGGACAAGGTTGTACACACAAATAATTACATGTTATTAATATATATAATACATAAATATATAATGGAAAAAAAAGAAACCTACACCAATAAATATATATATTACATAAACCTACATATAAATACATAAATTAATATCAAGGTTGTTGCGAAAGGAGGTGCTCTTTCAATTTACTTTTAAAAGATGTTACAGAGGGAGAGTCTTGGATTACTTGTGGTAAATTATTCCAAAGTTGTGTAGCTCGAACAGTAAAATAATTGAGGTGAATGGGCTCAACTGGACTTTATAATGAAAGAGTGGACTGTATTAAAATAGGTATATTGCTATAATTTACACTATCAACTCAGGTTGAAAATATACAAAGAAATGTCCGTAATGGCTGGCGTCTGTGAGCTGAGTGGTGCGGCGGGCGCGCAGGCGGCCGTCGCGTCGCGGGTTCAGTACCCCGACACACCGCGCTTGCCCCGCGGACGCCCGCGCATATGTGATGCGCCAACATATTCCCCGGGTTGAAGGGAAGTCTTCAATTGTCGATTGGAAGCGGGCAGATGCAGTTGAAAGCACGACGAATGGTGCCCCGCTTCGTCTTCAGTTCGGCCACTCTCGCGACTCCGTCTACGCCAGGATAGGTCTTCGTGACCCGGCCCAGGGACCAGAGCAGAGGCGGTGTTGTTTTGTCCTTTATCAGGACTAGGGACCCCGGCTTCACTTCACCTCTGGAATGAAACCACTTGGATTTGGCCTGCAGCAGAGAAGTATACTCATTATGAAACCGTCGCCAGAAATGCTGTCTGATGTGCTGAATTCTCTTCCAGCGATCCAGTCGCGTGATGTTGGCTTCAGTCACCTGAGGATGTGGTACTGATAAGAATGGCCGTCCAATTAGGAAGTGAAAGGGAGTAAGTGCCGAAAAATCGTTAGGGTCTGAAGAAAGAGGAGTAAGAGGGCGTGAATTAAGAACCGCCTCTATATGAGTGAGACAGGTAGCCATCTCTTCGAAGGTGAAATGAGTAAGATGCAGTAACCGTTTTAAATGATGCTTACATGATTTTACAGCAGCTTCAGCCAATGAATTGAAATGGGGGCTGTATGCAGGCGTGAAAATAAATTCAATACCTTGCTGCGCCATTTCAGATGCAACATTTGATGATTGCAAGAACCTATACATCTCGTTTGATGCGCCTACAAAGTTAGTCCCGTTATCGGACGTGATGCTTCGAGGCTTGCCACGACGCGCCACGAACCGATTTAGAGCGGCCATGTAGGCCTCAGTGGTGAGGTCGGTGACGAGCTCCAAATGTACGGCTTTCACTGCCGAGCAAACAAAGATGCACATATAGGACTTTGTAAGTTTGCATCCTCGGCCTTTACGATTGGCCACCAATACTGGCCCAGCGTAGTCAACATAACTATTTAAGAAAGGAAACTCAAGATTTGTTCTTGAGCTAGGTAGTTGACCCATTATGGGCTGAAAGTTTTGAGCTTTATGTCGAAAACATTTAAGACATTTATTCACGACAAATCTAGACAAGTTTCTGCCACCTAGAGGCCAATAAGTTTGCCGTATATGTGACAATAACAACTGTGGACCAGCATGTACAAGTTTTAAATGTTGCATTTGAAATATAAGTTTTGTAAGTATATGCTTACTGCATAAAACAATAGGATGTTTCACACTAAAATCGTAGGGGGAGTTATCGAGCCTTCCGCCCACGCGAATAAGCTTATGATTGTCAATGAACGGTGTCAGAGGAAGCAATCTACTTTTGCGTGGTAATTTTTGTCCAGACTTTAACAAATTATACTCTTCTGGAAACATTTCAAGCTGTGAATAATGTATAATTATATTTAATGAGTTTTCTAGTTCTGTTGTTGAGAAATTACCATGCAATTTATTTTTATTTTTTATGTTGTAAACAAATCGTTGTATATATGTAATTATATTTTGTATTTTTATTAAACTTGAATACTTTGTTAATAAATTAGAAATTATTGATGAATGAATAGTTACTTCTGAATGATCACTACTTAATGAAATATGATTGTCACTATCACTACCAATGTAATGAGTCACTACTTCCGGCAGACTATCTTTCCCGTTGTTTGGCATGCTAGGCCACTCATTTTCACTAAGCTGTAAAAATGAGGGTCCCGACCACCACAGAGGTGTGTGCATGATAACGTCGGCTCTGAGACCACGGGAAACAAGATCCGCCGGGTTGTCCTTCGACGGTACGTAGCTCCAGGTATGACCACAAGTACTTTCCTGTATTTCATTGACTCTGTTTCTGACAAAAGGTTTTAATTGATTAGAAGGAGTAGAGAGCCAACCCAGGACTATGGTTGAGTCGCACCAGAATCTACATTTATGAATGGGCATGGTAAGCGATTCCTGAACCTTAGTACACAGCCTTGCACCCAACAAAGCTCCACAAAGTTCAAGCCTCGGTATCGTCGTTGGTTTGATGGGCGCTACACGATTTCTAGAGACTAGAAGTTGTACGCCTATGGATCCACTACCATTACAAGACCGAATGTACACACAAGCGCCGTACGCCCTCTCGGACGCATCGGTAAAGACGTGTACTTCATGCGTAATAGAGTCTTCATGCAAAACCCAACGAGGAATTTTTAAATTATTTAAAGCTGTTATTGTGCCTTCAAATGTAGACCAAAGATTTTTGACTTCATGCGATACTTCGTCATCCCAGTCATACTTATCTTGCCATAGACGCTGCATAATTAGCTTTGCTTCGACTACGCATGGACCTACGAGGCCTAATGGGTCAAAGATCTGACTGATGACAGAAAGAACATGACGTTTGGTGACTTTAGCTGTGGAGGTGATATTTATTGTGTAAGTAAGTGAGTCAGAGTCACAAACCCAGTTAAGACCTAAAGTCTTAGATTGAGAGTTTGGGCTTTGTTCCGAAAAATTTAAAGTTTGATGTAACTCGTTAGTATGTGTAATTTCTTTAAGAATTTGAGGATTGTTTGATCGCCATTTTCTTAAATTAAATTTTGCAGATGATAGAACAGATTGTACCTTTTTTGACATATCTACCGCTTCAGCTATCGTATCCCTTCCACTAAGAAAGTCGTCGACGTAAAAATCACGTCGTATAGCGCATTTGGCACGACTGTCTTCAATGTCATCAGCCAGACTTACAAGACACTTAGTGGCTAAATAGGGCGCAGAAGCGGTACCATAGGTAACCGTATTTAAGGTGTAGGTTCTAAGAGGTTCTGAAGGTTCAAATCTGAAAATTATTTTTTGAAGAGGTCGTTGGACTGGATTTAAATCTATGGCTCTGTACATTTTTTCCACGTCACCTGAGACCACGTACTTATGCTGACGAAAACGTGTTAAAATGGAAAACAGATCGTCTTGAACTACGGGTCCGACCATCTGAATGTCGTTAAGCGACACCCCCGAACTGGTAGGAGCTGATGCGTCGAATACTACGCGTAGCTGTGTAGTGGTGCTAGAACTGCGAATAACTCCATGATGTGGAATGTAATAATTTTTCATGGAGTTTTCTGGTGAAGGAGTACAGTTTGAGTCTAACGTCATATGACCTAGGCGCTCATATTCTCTCATGAACTCATTATATTTTTTATGAAATGATGGATCGCGTTTAAATCTTCGTTCAAGGGAGAGAAAACGATTTCTAGCATTGGTAAATGAATTACCTAATGTACTAGGATCCCCTCTTAAAGGCATTGATACTACGAATCCCCCACCATCATTACGAACGGTGGTTTGAGCAAAAGACTGCTCACACATTCTCTCCTCAAGCGAGAGTGAATGTTTTGAAGAAACATTGTCAAGCTCCCAAAATTGAGTTAAGTCGGGAGTGACATTGGAATGATGGCAAAAATGATTAGCGGAAAAACATGATTGGTGCGAAATACTACCTGAAACTAACCATCCTAACTTGGTCTCGCATAATTTAGGTAGGTTTTTCCCTAAGTCTATTGTTTTGCTACCTAAGACATTCCAGAAAATTTCAGCCCCTACCAGGATATCTACGACCGACGGAACATTAAAGTTCGGGTCTGCTAGTTTAAGACCTGAAGGAATAGGGACGTGATTGATATGTACGAATGAAGACGGTAGAAATTTTGTGATCTCAGGCAAAATGTGACACTTGATATCTACAGTAAAGGCACAGCATAAAGACTCTATTGTGAGGTGACAAGACTGTGTACTGGTGGATATGTGATTATTAATACCCGTTACCTTGGTGCTCGTACCGTGTCGTAACAAACCCAGCTTCTCTGATAAGCTTTGCGTAACAAAGTTCGCCGTACTGCCGTTGTCCAGCAGTAGGCGCGCGGTGTACTTCTTACCCGTCACGCCAGTCACGTTCACCATAGCTGTGGACAGTAAAACATGCGCAGAAGTAGCAAGCTGCATGGAATTGGCTGAAAGCACAACATTTGAAGAAGGAGAAGCAGAAGGCAGTGCAGAAGGCGTGAAAGAAGGCAATGCATTGGAAGCAAGTTTGGGCTCGTTATTTTCTATATGCAAAAGCGTATTGTGCTTTGTTTTGCAATATTTGCAATGTGAAAATCTACATTTTGTAGAATTATGTCCAAAGCGTAAGCAATTAATGCAAACTTTAAGTTGTGTTGCCTTTTGTATACGATTTTCTATGGACAAGTTTCTAAAAGATTCACATTTAAATAATGTATGTGCTTGGGAGCAAAGTGGACATTTACTGTTTTTATTTATATTTTCAATTTTTTTATTTATTGTTTGTTTAGAATCGGTTTTATTTGAATGACTATTATTTAAGGCGATTATAGCATTCGTTTGAGAAGAAATAAGATTTGTCTCCACTGGTTCTAACCAGTCCGCTTTTCTGCTTAAAAATGAACAAAATTGGGTTAAAGTAGGATCATCTTTATAAGTATTGTTTCTATGCTCTTCCCAGTCACGACTTGTTGTTAAGTCTAATTTTTTAATCATAAAATAAATAATAATATCATCCCAATATTGAGTGGGCCTTTTTAATGAAGTTAGTGCCCTAATATTTTTATTAATAACATCAACAAGGTTTCTAATGAAAACACTTGACTCATTTGTAATTGGTTCAACGTCAAATAAAGCTTGTAAATGATTTTTCACTAGAAGTCGATTGTTATTGTAACGTTCGCACAACAGGTCCCACGCTAGAATATAATGGTCAGCTTTAAAGTCAATGTTTTTTATAATTAAAGCTGCATTCCCCTGGAGTGAAGCTCGCAGGTAGTGGAACTTGTTGATGGCACTTATGCTAGAATTTTCGTGAATCAATGACCCAAAAGTATCCCTAAACTCGAGCCAGCATTGGTAGTTCCCATCGAAATGTGGCAAATCTATTTTAGGCAAACGAACAAAAGAATTCCTAAATGAAACATGTGCACCTGAGTCAGCATCTTTGAAGCACGCCTCCGACGCAGCACCGTTGGCCGAGACACCAAGCAGGCTGCGCGTGAGTGCCACCAAGTTGAAAAACTGGCGGTCAAAGTCCTCACGCTCAGTCAAAGCTGACTCGTTGTCTTCGGATATCACTTCGATGTGTGTCTGTAAGGCATCAAATTCGGTGTGTAAGGTTTCAAATCTATTAAAACGCTCCTCTAAATCTAAACGTTGCAACTCAGATATTGCGGAACTACTTTTTATTAAATTTAAATAGTTGCTGTAAATAGTAAGCTTCGATTTAATTGAACTACGTTTTTTTATCAATGTTTTTAAGTTATCTGCCATTGTAAAGTTAAATAACAGCTGGACGCACTGATGCTAATATACTCAATAGATAAGAAAACTGCAAACAGCTATGAGTTAGTGAAAGGGATCGAGAATAAGTTTCAAGGTCAACGACTCGACACGTGTTATAGCGGTGCAAAGTAGCTAATGACCGAGCGTTTTCGATACAAAATATATACGTAAATTAACAAGCAGTGCCGCAGTTAACACTATGAAAGCACTAATGTTGCGACACTGTATGATCACTGAATGATGGGAAGATGAACAACGATTTTCGGCAATAAAATGAAAGCAGAAAAATAACTAATTGGAACGGACTCACTCAAATAAAGTATTATACTCCCAAAGAATGGCGTCAGCTCCCACGTTGATTATGCAGCCTGCCTCGGGAACGACTTCTTTGTTCTTTTCTTCGTGGTCGTACCGCGTGGTGCTCGCGAGCGGTCAAAGTCCACGCAGGTGAACACGACGACCGATGTTGTTGACGGCGTTAATTACAGCAAAAACTGGTATATATTTTTGCGCAATCGAAGGACCAATGAATGGGCTCAACTGGACTTTATAATGAAAGAGTGGACTGTATTAAAATAGGTATATTGCTATAATTTACACTATCAACTCAGGTTGAAAATATACAAAGAAATGTCCGTAATGGCTGGCGTCTGTGAGCTGAGTGGTGCGGCGGGCGCGCAGGCGGCCGTCGCGTCGCGGGTTCAGTACCCCGACACACCGCGCTTGCCCCGCGGACGCCCGCGCATATGTGATGCGCCAACATAGGATAAATTTTGTATTCGCTCTAGGACACTCAAGTTGGTACACCTTGGTGTTACATGCACGCCTAGCCCTAGCCCTTTTTTTCCCATGTCTGTTTGGCTGAAAGATCTGAATTCACCACTTTAACCGTTTCGGAGAATTCATACAATGAAAAATGTCTGTATATTTGTAAATCATCTGCATACAAATGGAAGGGAGAAGAAATTACTCGAGAGATATTATTTATGAAGATGGAAAAAAGCAATGGGGAAAGAACGCCGCCCTGCGGAACACCAGCAGTGAGATTCAACCAGTCCGACGTCAAGTCGTCGATTTTTACACACTGCCGGTGACCAAGAAGATAAGATCGGAACCAATCAATCACAGAAGGAGCAACGTTAAGAGAGCTCAGGGTACCAAGGAGAATATCAAAGTCAACCGAATTAAATGCGTTACTGAAGTCAAGTAGAGTCATAACAGTTAGCTTAGTGTTATCCATCGCATGGCGAATATCCTCTGTGACATTCAGCAACGCACTAACCGTGCTATGAGAAGGACGGAAACCAGATTGGAAAGGACAGAGTAGGTTATTGGAAGTAAGATAGGAGTACAATTGTTTGTGAACCACACTTTCGAGAACTTTCGAAAGTACAGGAAGGATGGAGATTGGACGGTATTGAGAGAGGGAAGTTGGATTGGCAGTTTTGGGAAAAGGAACAATGAATGCCTTTATCCACGATAAAGGAAAGACATTAGCCCACAGTGAAAAGTTTATAATGTGTGTGATAGTAGGCATAATGCTTCCCAAAACAGGAAGGAGCATGTCCAGACTCATATCGTCACTGCCCACGGCCTTCGTGGAGATAGAAAGGATAATCTTCTTAACGTCGTCCTCAGTGACCGGTTGAAATGTAAATTGAGTGCAGTCAGGTGGGTCAAGGCTGGAAAGATAAGAAAGAGATGATGTTTTTGTAATAATATCGAGCGTAACAGGTGGGGTAGAGAAGTGTTTGTTAAGAGCATTTAGATCCATGGTACCATTAGTGGCCTCCATGGCCTTGCCCACGCCTAATGACTTTAAGAATCTCCAGGTCAGAGCCTGAGAGAGATTTTCTAATTTAGAGTGAATATAGCGACGTTTTGCATCCCTACACATTCTGTTGCAAATGTTACGAATTTTTTTATAAGCAGTTTTAGTATCATCCGAAGGATCCTTTTTAAGTTTACGCTTAGCTCTGTCCCTTTTTGCCATCATTTTCTTAATATCAGGAGTCAACCAGGGCGCAGGAGCATGCTTCACTCGTACTGGTCTAACTGGTGCGTGAATATTGAACAAGCTAGTTATAATCAAATTAAAGGCAGAAACTTTGGCATCAATATTATCAGCTGACACTACCGGCGACCAATCGATGCTCTCAGCATCCTCTCTCAAACGGTCCATGTCCATGTTACGAAAATTACGTTGAAAAATTACTTTACTCTTGACTTTGGGAGGACGCACTTTATATGCAAGAAATATTAAATCGTGATGCGAGAAAGGGGCCATCATTTGTCCGTGCGTGATGACAGAATCCGTCTTGGAGACGATCATAACGTCGAGCAATGATGGCCTGGAATTAGGAAGATGATGTGTTGCTGAGAGTGGAAGAATGTGTAAATCTTATTATTAATCTTATTCTTTCTTATCCTTCAGCCTAATATTCAGGATACTCCTTTCCATAGCCCTCTGGGTCTTTTGTATTTTACCCTTGCATATTTGTTGTATATCCAAGTTTGTGATCCGTATGACATGCAGGGTAGCAGACACCCATCCATAACTTTCTTTTTCAGTTTCAAGGGCAGTTTTGATTTCATTATTTCTTTTAAGCTCCAGAACTTACTCCATGTCATGTTTATTCTCCTGTCAATATCACCTTTGTTTCTGGAATTGCTGAATGAAATGCATTTTCCTATGTATATGTAGTTCTCCACAAACTCTGCGAATTGTCAGCTATTATAGGCATTTGGATAGCGTTTTTCATTACTTTCGTCTTTGATGTGTTTAGATGTAACTCAATACTGTTGCTTAACCTGCATAGCTCCGACACCATCTCTTCTAGTTGCTTAGCTGATTTTGAGAAGAGGACTATGTCATCAGCGAATCTAAGGTTATTGAGGTTTTTCCCTTTTATGTTAATACCTTTGTGTTTCCAGTCTGGGTCTTTCATTATGTGTTGTAGAACTGATATAAAGATTGTAGGTGATAGCGAGTCCCCCTGTTTCACGCCTCTACATATTTTGATTATTAGCCCCAGTCTGTCAAGTTTCACACGGCTTACACTTTTGCTCTAGATGTCTTTCAGGATGTTTATGTACGGTTTGGGGATATCTTGATGTGAGTGCTTGCCATATGCTGTCATGGGATATGTAGTCGAAGGCCTTTACATAGTCGATAAATGCTAGGTATAAGGGTTGTTGACGTTCTTGATGTTCATCAATTACTTGTTCCAAAGTATGAATGTGGTCGATTGTGCAGAAACCCTTTCGGAATCCTGCCTGTTCCATGGGTTTATTTAGGCTCTATTTCAGGCTCTATTCTCTTATTTAAACAGGCCGCGAACAGTTTGTACATAGTAGGGAGTAAGCTTATAGGACGGTAATTACTCACATCTGACGCATCCCCCTTCTTGTAAAGGAGCATAATTTTCGACTCCGCCCATTTCTCAGGTACTCTATGGCTCTTGGAGGATTTTATTAAACAAATTTGAAAGAGGACAAGCCAGTAAATACTTTCCTAGTTTGAGAGCTTCATTTGGGATGTTATCATGTCTGGGACTTTTTTCTTCTTTTAACCTATTTGTCTTATTATTTCTGCTTCTTCGAAGGGTTCGACCGACAATGACGCTGTTGTATTATCTACATTGTATTGATGTGTCTGAATTTTATTGTTATCTTTTTTGTAGCTGTAGAGGTCTTTGTAGTAATCTGAAGCAATTCTCACGATGTCTGTCCTTGTTTGCGTATATTTTTGAGTTTGTTTTGATTTTAGCTCTGGAATCCACTCTTTAAAAGTATTAAGTTTTTTAAACGCTCTTTATTGACTTCCAAATTTAAATAAGTTTGATTCTATTATCTTCATTCTGTAGTTTTCGTAGTCAGTTTTTATATTCTTGTTGGTAGTCTATACTTCTATACTAATATTATAAAGAGGAAAGATTTTTCTGTTTGTATGTTTGTTTGTACCGAATAGGCTCCGGAACTACTGGACCGCTTTAAAAATTCGTTCACCAATAGAAAGCTACATTATTCCTGAAAGACATAGGTAATTATTTATCCTGAAAACGGGTCCTGTGGGGTGGCCCACGGGAGCAAATTGGCGGGAAATAGCTAGTTTTGTATAAGTTTGAAAGTTCTTGTCTCTCTTCTCTATTTTTTGGTTGTTTATGTTGTAATTCAATTCGTTTTTATCATATCCTTTGTTTCTGCTGATATTATATTATTTAATTCTTGTTTAGTGCTTGTGTTTTTTAATGCTTTCCGTTATGGCTGACTCTATTTTACTATAGTATGATTCGATGTCGCTCTTTTCGCAACAAGACACTTTATGTAATTCATTTTTTAATTGGTATTTATTTATACTTTCTTCTCCCTGTAATAGGTTTCGGTGGTTTCCGAATTTTGCTCTGCTTAACTTTTGTTTTCCTAAGCTCGTACTAATTTATGGTTGTTCGGGAATGTGTCATTTTTTACTGTTTCTATATTTGTTTTTTTTTTGGGTTATTACTGAGAATATAATCAATTTGGTTTGTAGTTTTTCCATTTGGGCTAGTCCAGGTCCAAGAACTTTTTGCTGTTTTTTGAATAAAGTATTTTTTACGGTCAGTTTATTTTCCAGTGCATATTGTAGTAGATGTTTGCCTCTTTCATTTCTACTGCCATAACAATAAGGTCCCATCACTATGTTTTCACCTTGCTTTCTTTGTGCGATTTTTGCGTTTAAGTTCCCCATAGTATTTATTATTCCATTGGCGTGGTGGTGAGCAGTTTGCAATTGGTCGTAAAAGGATTTTATTTCTTCTTCAGGTGCTTCATTAGTGGGAGCATATACTTGTATTAGTGATAATTTAGATGTTGTAAATTGGAGGTTCAAAAAACACACTCTTTCCGATATTCATATGTAGTTCTGGATTTTAGACTTATATTTATTTTTGATCAAGAATCCAACAACGAAACAAAGGGTCTACACGACCCTTTGTTTTGCCTGTATGGCAAAAAATATGTTCTTTTAGTTCCACGATGTGGCTTCCAATTTTTCTTACTTCTGCTAATCCAATTATATCATATTTTATTTTGTTTAAGGAATGTTGAAGCAATATAATTCTTTGTGATGATAAGAATGATACATATAGAGATATACAATACATGTCTCTCAAAACTCAGCGCAACCTAAAAATAATCTATCGCGTGGCTTTAAAATAGAATATAAAACATTTATTCGACACAACACACAACACAGCAGCAACAAACACAAAGTAGAGAAGAATAGGATAGGTAGGTATATGACTTTATCTGTGTTAGGTTGCAAAACATATGTTACTGTTGAATGTTGGCACAATTTTAGGTAATTTCACGTTTGAAATAAATAAAGCTACTTTTTTTCCAAACATTCATATTATTGCGTGTAGCCACATGGTTCCAAATTGAACGTATAAACACCAATTTTGTCATGTAATTGGTTCAGGGGTACTTTATGGACTAAAGCGATTTCTGTTGACTTTTCTTCAGTTTCGCCCCCGCACGGGGGTGACTTTGTATCTCGATGGGGTGTACTCGTAACTGCGTGAGTGGGAAATTTCCCAAAGATGAAAGTGATTTTTGATTACTTTGCGTTAAAACATAATATTTTGATGCTTTTCTTCCAAAGTTGTCTTTAAATTATTGTTTTTTATTGGTTCAATTTCGACCCAGTTTTCCAATTTAACAACTTTGAAATTAATGTTTTCTTTCAAAATAGCTGACTTTCATATAGGGATAACAGGGATCAATGTTTATATTATGATTTGCCGTAAATTTTGCAGTCAAAATCAAAATCAAATATTTTTATTTTACATAGGCCTACATGGGCACTTATAAAACGTCGACAAAAGGTGCACGGTTCGGGTTAGTCGTTTCCTATGGAGAAGAACCGGCAAGAAACTCCATGGTCGTTAAGTAACTTCAAAAGTTTGGAACTTTTGAGTGGGTACCTCTCTCTCTCAGGCTTTATTTATTTAAATCCTATTTACACGCCCACATGATACCTAAACTATATTCACCTTATATCGAAGATGGAACAGTCCACATCAAATATTTACCGATTACCATTAAGCACCAACCCCCACACCCAGGCAATGTCTCTAGCATCGATAGACGTCATAATCGCATAGACCCACGTGACAGCCCGCGTGACCTTTATCTGGTCCAGGACCTGCATTATGAGCAATAAAAGGGTCTAATGACTCACATCCGACACTGTGTCGTGGTCTTTTGTAGTGGGGCTATTCTGGGATATTCCTGATGGGCTTGAGGCCGTGATTTAGCTTTGGCATTTGAATAGCCTGAGCTTTTTATGTAAATATATTTTGTATATTTTCGGACTTAATTATCTAAATCGGTTGTAGTATGTATTTGTAGATTGTTGCATCGAGCGCAAAGTGAGTTATTAATGCATGAGTGTTATGTTGGTGCCCGAGCGCACGCGAGTGCACTAAATTAACACGAGTGCATTAGTTAATCACTTTAGCGAGGTCTAATATACTACTTTTCTTTCAATTACCAATCTAGGTACCTACCGTGATAAAATATACCTACCCAAAATAAAAACTCAAGTTAATGCAACATATTTATCCCGCGACTTTTGCGGCAAAAGGTTATTAACAATTTAATTTGCAGCTGAATTTATACTTTCTGGAGTTGAATTCATATCGCTATCGCTGTCTATTACAATTTGTTTTAACTTTTCTTGCTAAAATGTTTTTTTTTCATCAAATCGATATTATTTAGCTGATTTTTATTTTCTGCCAGTATCTTTTTGATGTAATGCATTCTATTGCATTCATTTTATACTAAACTTAATGGTAGACATTAAACGTCTATGGTATTTTTTTATATCTAAATAAAAAGAAAAACAGTGCATTCATGAAAAACTGCAACAATAAGATTTCATATAACATTTCTACACGTTAAAAATACGTCCTTTGTGATCAGTTTTGTAGTGATTAATGGTAAAATTACTATGTAGTTGAAAGAAAAAGGTAATTTTACGGGTTGTGAAAAATATTCTGTACAATAAAGTAGCTTCCATTGTGATTCTGCTATTGACTCGAACATATACAACATTCTTTTTGAGCACAAAAACTGTTTTGTTAATTTCTTTCTTTTATTTACGTATTTTCTTATTATCTCATCTCTAGGTAGACACGATATCAGGAGAGTTTAATTTTTTTCTGAAACATACACAGTTATAATAACAAAAAGGTTTCATAACAATGATCTCACTATTTTTTGTCACGACAATTCAGAACATAACAGTAGGCCGTTTGGGATAATACTTTAGATTTATAACAGTTACCCCAAAAACGTAAATGTTCTTATATATAAAACTCGTCGGGTCTGACGGATATTATTTACAAAACATGTACCGCACACTCTTGGACACACGTATTAAATAAACCCTCGTTTCGTACAGTGACAGATTTCATACATATTTTAAGCCTTGAACAGCACTGAGGCTTTGGTGATACACCTTACCAAAGAAATTACATTTTTTCCTCCAATTTTCTTAGAAAAGAGATTTTCTCCTGTGACTTTGACAGATTGCTTACGGTCACGGTAAACTCCATCCTATCATGACTCCCCATAGAAGTCCAATACGGTAAGTAATGTTAACTTTTTATTCAGGAATCTATATATTGTGTTTGCCAGACTCCTCGAATCGGGTCTAATGCGAAAACTTTACACTGGAAGTATGTTCTGCAAACATTGACCCAGAGAACTAGCAAGTTTGCAGAACATAGAAGTTACGGAGATACGGCAAGATGACGAGAGGATCGTGCAATAGAATAATAGAATCCATAAACACTCTATTCAGCAGTAACAAAGATTTTAAGTCTGTGCTAGGGCTGAATGGTTTAAATATTTTTGAAAATTATTTTTAATGACTTCAATATTATGTCTAGTTCTAATTACGAACGAAACAATATTAAGCTGTAAAGCAAAATTCGTAAGGGGTAATTTAAACTACTGAAAACATATTAAGGGGCCATTGTATTCAACATTAGGAACAACTTTTACTACTGGACCTAACCACGAAAACACATTTTATCCAGATATGCAAACATATTAAAATTCTGCCCACGTAATTGAAAACACAGTAACTTTACCATGTAATTAAAAACAAAGTTACTTTTGAACTGAAGTTACTGTTTTTCAATTACGAGAGCAGCATAAACCGCGTTGATTCTAAGCTCCTGGTCGGCACTCCATCATAAGTCGTGGAGGGTATTCGTCAGTGCGTTGTGCGCAGAATACCAACCCCGCCAGATTTATTCGCCGCTCCGGATAAACTTTTATTAAATTCGGACGATCTCCGGCCGCTGCCGAGAGTATTATCCTAATGACTATCGATATTTCCTGCTCCAGAACTCAAATCTGCGGACTTTGCGGATTTTAGTTGGATTGCCCCCAAAATTCGGGACTGGATTATGATGTGGTAATGTTCAAAGAGTAGATTGTATAAAATTAAGTGGCTTTTAAGGAACATTTTGGTTGAAATAGATATATCTATACGACTGCTACCTGCAAGCAACTGGCATGCAAGTTTAATTACAATGCGGGCAACGATTGATCGTATTATACCTTGCTAGCCCGCAATGTTATGCACATTGTATGCGAACTGGTTGCGGGGGGAACATGGCCTGACTAATATAGCATGATGGTGTCATCAACGCTCGGGGTAAAGTGGCCTATTTACTTTTCGACAGAAACCATTTTGTATGGCGTGACAAGTGTAATGTTAATGTCTGCTTGAAACCTTCTCATTTATGGAGCCTTGGTTATTCACATCATGACGATAATGTTAACGAGTGTTAGGTTTTTGGCACGGTTGGCATAGTGGCTAAGCGATCCGCAGCTGAGCTGTATATCACTGGTTCCATGCCCGCATGGAACCAATATTTGTATATATGGCCTACAAATTGTTGCCGGAACAACTGGCTGTTTGTATATGTGAGTTTAAATGCTTGTAAATATACCCACGATCTATGAGAAATTCCTAGTGTAGAGAAAGGTTTAAAAAAAGATAATATTAATGTCTACTGGGATATCCAACATTCGTAAAGTACAAGTTGTAGAATTTTTGCAACTGCCTTGGTTCGTGAAATGAAAAATAATAAAATGTTCAATCTCATACTTCTAACAAAAGCCTGAATAAATTCTACCAAATTAGCTATCACACAGAGCTCTGCAAAAACCAGGCAGGAATTAAATCCTCAACGTTGTCGCATAATATAAATTATGATATTCTCGTCCCACTCATTTACTGAAGCTCTCCTCAAATATTCATTTATACTGTCCAAAGGCACGTAAACCACAAAAATCTAGAAACCTCAGTTAAGTTTAATGTTAGGTATAAACTTTTAAACTGGTTTTTTTTTAAACCTGTAAATAAATAAGTACATAATAGTGATGAGATCCTTTTCGTACCTACCTTTTGTTACAGATACTTATGTATCAGTAAAACCAAATAGTTTCACATACAACTCCGTATTTGTACAACCCAACCTTGGCCATGCGTGACCGAGAGTTTCAGTTACATTATCAACCCGGACTTGTAACTTCAGTTAATTTGCCGAGTTAGTTTCATGTGCTCAGGCTTATTACCCGGCTGCAAGGAAAGGGTTATGTTTTTTTTCCTACTTACAGTTCGCTAGGTCAGTGACCTTGACCTCGCTGGTTCTCGGTAGGGTAAAGTTTAGAAAACGTGTTGTTTGCAATAGGCGGCTGACGATGTCTGTTTATTTTATGTTTAAAGTTTTTGTGGGCTTATTTTATCGCATGATTATGTTTGTGACATGTAGTCGCTTTGTGAAAAACACAAAGTTGTTTTATTTGTAGTTCAATAAAATGTTGTTGGTTTTAAATTTTAACTAATGTATGATTGATATACATTCAGAACTAGCGTCAATTTCACTGATGACAGACATACGGACGGACGGACAGCGTTGCTACGAGACTATAAGCATTCGCAAGCATTTACTCAAAATTGATGCCTTCAAATGAATTTTGAGTTCCATTTACAAAATCATAACCAACAATAAATAGCTTTTAGGCCTTTGATGTTATATTTTTACGATCCGAAATAAGTCGGGATCAGCAGAGATCAGACATACAGCTGTCTGCCAAACAGATCTACATGCTAAACAAATATAGTATAAAAATTGTCGTAAACTAGAATGGGATCGTTCACTTTTTATTAGATAAATCCGTAATTTTTCCAGTCGTTATTATCTGATGTGTGTATAATATTAATAGGCTTTGGTTCTGCTTTTAGATAATTCTAATTTGGTGTTTTAATTTATTTGCTCATTTAGTCGAGAAAATCATACAACCACGCCGTCGCCAGAATTGATAAACATTCGGCGCCGATATACGGCATTTTCCATCACTCTTGCCAGAACTTCCGGCGGATTATCTTTGAGGGCAAGAGTCTGAGGCTTGTTGATATAGACTTGTGACTTAAAAAACCTACTGAAAGAAGCCAAAAAAAATTAAATCAGGCGTGTTTACCGGCCAGAGCAAGTCCGCGGATAATGCAGCCCTCAGAATTTCGGTTGTGTCTCGTGCAGTATGCGCCGTTGCTCTATGCAGTAATAATAATATGTCGCATCAAGGCTGGCCGATAGATGTACACCATCGGGAAGTCGGGAAATATTTCCTTAGGTTAAGACATCGTGTGTGGGCAGGTCGGTGGGTACAATCGTGCAAATGAAATCACATAAGTTATTCGATACACTGGGTTTATTCAAATAGACACAAGCTACATTCTTGCTTACTAATGTTACGGATCGACACTGATTTTACGACGTCTTAGCTCTACGGCTGTCAACACTCAACTGCCTCAACTCTCATATTCCGCACCTCGCAAGTGCTTATAAAAGCGCCAATGCGTAGTTGCTATTGAATGCCGCTAGGGGCTTGCTTGTGATTTGTTTTGACGTCCGTACTATTGACTAAACCCGACACGGCCATCCTGCGAGACAGGCGTCCTCGTCTGTTCCTCATTGTCAGGTTTTAACAGTGTATCGAATCATGTGGAAATCCTCAATGGATGTCCTCAGCCCTTGGGGAAAGCTGAGGGGTCTGTCAGACTCCTACTGACTAAAACCACATGGTGTTCTCTAGGCCGTAATTCCTCTTGAGAGGCGAGCGTGGAACACACACGTCGCCTTCTCGGGCCTCTCTCAGGTGACAGATCCCCAAATCTATCACCCGCAGGCATCATCTTCTTGTGCTTGCTCAATGCCATCTCATGGTCACCTCGTGTAACACCACACGTCGTATCAGTCCACTCCATCCTGGCAATCTCCCATCATACAAGGGATGTTTTTTCTGAAAAATACAAAGTTTTCAAACAGTATTTGCTCGTCCAATCCTGACTCATACACTAGAGTGAGGAAACATTTTGAAACAATCAAACATGATCATTCAAATCTCTCTGTTCACTATTGCAAGGAACGAGTAAATCTATTTCCAATTTAAAGAAAATAGCAATTTAATCATCGAATTGGTACCTAAAAGCACCTAATCTTCGTGATTACAAAATTCAAGTACCACTGATAAGTCATAAATCTCAAATTAAATGAAACAAAAGAAACAACATACCATGTTTCTTATTCACGATTTTTTGCCATCACATAGCTCTCCTAGCTATCTCATAGCTCTCTTAGCCATGTCATAGCTCTACTAGCTATGTCATAGTTCTCTTAGCAATCACAATTGCTCTACTCGCACATCTCCACGATGTCAAGTCAACTCAACTCTCTGAACTCAGAACCTGTTCACAAAGATTTAGTCTGTCTTATGTTACATCAATTCATTATCTACTTCATCTACTATCTCAATTGGTACTTGAAATTTGCGTGCCTTACCAACACGATCTACGCATAATAATCAAAATGAGAATAATCAAAACTATTTCAGTTTTCGTAATGAGGGCTTGACGATTCGAACGTCATCAACATTAACATGGTGACCTCACCTCTCGCATGACTATGTGAGTTTACTTTCTTTTAACCTCATAACTCATTAGAATCTTTCTGTAAGGTTCCTAACACAAACATGAATTTTCACATCAGACTTAGTGTCACACAGACTTCCAGTTGCCATACAGGCCTATAGTTGCCATAAAGGACTACAGTTGTCATACAGGCCTATAGTTTCTATAAAGACCTTCACTTGCCATACAGGCCAACAGTTGCCATACAGGCCAACAGTTGGCACACAGCCCAACAGTTGCCACACAGGCCAACAGTTGCCACACAGGCCAACAGTTGCCACACAGCGCTCGGCTGCTCCTGACCGAACTAGATTATCGGGTTAAATAAATACGTTACGTTAAAATAGGGAAATTTTAGAACCCTACTCTTTAACTAAATCATTACCCTGGGCCATGTACCGCTGTCATTCCAAACAAACTTGAAAACTCTACTGCAGCAACAACTGCCAAGCTTATAGAAACCCTCCAGTAAAACCTCCAACGCCATGGCTCTCTAGCCGACCAGCAATTATATTGCTCTCACAACGGTCTCTCGGTCTCTCTCTAGACCCCGACCTCCACCAGAATCCACTGGTACGGTCAAACGTAATACGTTCGATAGACTGAATTACTCGACACCTTAAGCTTGCTCATTATCATCAAAATCCTTTTGACATTAACATCGACTGGTACATAACCCGCTGGCATCTGCCCCTAACCTACCTTGTGCATACTTGTAGGTTCTAAGCGTACCTATTTCGAAAGCTTTCGGTGTATAACAATCACCGTCCTGCCATAATCACCTACCGCGGACTTAATACAGGGCCTATATAGTTTTTGTATTAGAGATTCCCACACAATACTTCATTAGAAAAAGGTCCAACGATAAAAAAGTTCAACAACTAAACAAAGTTATTGTAAAAATTATGTTACTCTTTACCATAATTCAAAGGCAATGCACACTCAACTCATGAAACTTCTTCGTTGACCCATCGCCACATGTTACTCATGAGGTGCAGTCCAAAGTTCTGAGTATGACAAGTGTACAAGCCATCAGATTTGGTCTCACTACCACTGTCATCAATTATGACGTCTAATTCTCAAGGAACTTGGTGATCGGGGATCCTTCTCACAAGATTCGCGCTTTTTACTCAAAGATCTTGGAACATACCGACTGCTCATATGAGGAACAATTAAGCCTGATAATATTAAAGAGCTTCACGATTTAATTCTGATCAATATCGTTAAAATCAGATTATCCACATTAACCCTTTACTATCGCTCACTAACTCAGTTTTTATGCAAGGAAAACGATCGCGAGATCTACTCTGCTATCATAATATTACTTTAAAAGTAAGTGAATTCAGATCTAAAGACGGTGGTTGTAAATCGTTACGCAACATAAGATCTTTTCTGAATACACGCAAAGGACCAGTACCGTTACTAACTCGATACAAATGCCTTCGCCCAACGACTTTACTAACTCGCTTTGCGACTGAAGATGACTAGTTGTTAAGTCACTTTGGGTAGATCATCTTCTTCATCATCTGCCTAGCCTTTTCCCAACCATATTGGGGTCGGCTTCCAGTCTTACCGGATTCAGCTAAGTGCCAGCGCTTTACATGGAGCGACCGCCTATCTGACCTCCACAACCCAGTAACTGGGTAACACGGCACCCCTTGGCAAGACCGCCGTCAGATCTCAAGCTTCTGACTACCCGTAACGACTGTCAAAGATCTTCAAATGACAGCCGGGACCAACGGCTTAACGTGCTTTCCGAGGCACGGAGGAAACTCGGTATGTTGAAATGGTCACCCATCCACGGACCGACCTCGTCAAGCGTTGCCTAACCTTGATGATCGACCCGTGCGGCTGTTATTATTTAGCCACGAGCTCATCTTCTTATGTGATATTAAATCCTAAAGTTCGTACTGAACCAAATGTTGAAACTACCGCCAATAGGAAACTCATTAACTACTTGCTTACAAGTGTGTTTTAATTACCTAGTGATAGAGCTAGATATAACCACGATCAACTCAGTGGTCAAACATGAACACTCTTAAAGCTCGAACTAGCATCTCTTCACTAGAGAACCTTCGACAACACTATCGAAATAACATGGAAGCGACTCACCGAGTATTCCATTCCAAACTTGCGCGCGCTTGACCTCACAGCGGTTGTCATAACGTTCGGCTACCACCGGCAAACTGCTAGCCTGCCGTTCCTCTTAACCTCTGAGATGTTGACAGTCGACCTTCGCATTCAGCATTTGAACCGCTAGCCTTCAGCAGAGGCTCCACTTCGACGCAATATGGTATCTGAAACGTGAAAAACATTACGAGAGTATATGTTCACAGTTATCTTAACTATACACAGCTTTGATGGAAATTAACCAGTACAGCGGTGTAGTAAACTAAACCGGCACAGCTAAATGGGCTATTGTGGACATGAACCACACATTACGGGGTCCTAAGTGTCCTGGTAGGTAGATATATGGGCTATATAGAATCCAATGAATGCCATAGCATTTTAAGTCGCAATTTCTAGGCCTGGCAGGGTTTACCACCTTTTAGACAGTCTGGCCCTCCGACGACCACAAAAGAAGAATACCATGCTTCTTCTTAGTTAAGTCTCACTACATAAAACTATCACACTACAAAAGTAATCAGAATATTTCATTTGGACTTAAAATCATTTCCAGACTGAAATGTAAGGTAGGTACGTCACTGTCACCATATCGTTCTAAACAATGATAGTCAGCCAAGGCCAGCCAATGGTTATTGTCAGTGATAGTAGAACAATAACTCTTCAATAATACCAAAACTTGACTATTGATTGTAACTAAAGTGAAATTATGACCTGACACGGGCCACCCCAACGATCCACTGACCGCCATACCCTACATAAAATCAGAATTTTGAATAATGAACACTCTTTGCCATAGTCACAACAAAATGAAAACGACTCACCAGATTGGCATTAAGATCAGTGTCTATGGATCTTTCCACACGTCCACACGCTGCTCCTTGACCTGTCCAGCTCCTTGGTTGTTACTAGCCTCCTTATTGCTCCGTTCCGGAATGATTTTTGATTATTCAATACCGAGGGTAGTCGCAACTGACACCACGATGTTTTTTGCAAGAATTTAACCGACATTTTCACTAGCTTTGTTTTTACGTGTGATCTCATTAGCACGATCGAATCCCAATTCTGATGTCGCATCAAGGCTGGCCGATAGATGTACACCATCGGGAAGTCGGGAAATATTTCCTTAGGTTAAGACATCGTGTGTGGGCAGGTCGGTGGGTACAATCGTGCAAATGAAATCACATAAGTTATTCGATACACTGGGTTTATTCAAATAGACACAAGCTACATTCTTGCTTACTAATGTTACGGATCGACACTGATTTTACGACGTCTTAGCTCTACGGCTGTCAACACTCAACTGCCTCAACTCTCATATTCCGCACCTCGCAAGTGCTTATAAAAGCGCCAATGCGTAGTTGCTATTGAATGCCGCTAGGGGCTTGCTTGTGATTTGTTTTGACGTCCGTACTATTGACTAAACCCGACAAATATATATTATGACATTAATAATATATAATAACAAAAAACATGTTTTTCTTTATTTGTATTGAAGAGCAGAAATACCTACTAAGTTTCAAGTAATTTTGATGATAAACAATTTATTTTTCTTACATACTTTAAAGAGGAATAAAGCTAATGTCACATAGTATGAAAGCTTGGGAGAAAGTTATTGAAAGGCGGCTGAGAGAAGAGAGTGAAATATCGCAGAACCAATTCGGTTTTATGCCTGGCCGGGGTACAATGGATGCCATTTTCGCAATCCGCCAGTTGTGCGAAAAATACAGAAGTACACATAAAAACTTGCACATGGTGTTCATTGATCTCGAAAAGGTATACGACCGGGTGCCCCGTGAGGTTTTGTGGTGTGCCATTAAGAAGAAAGTTGTGCCTGGGAAGTATGTACAGTTGGTCCGAGCGATGTACAGCCGATGCAGTGCTCAAGTCCGATCTACAGTGGGCACTACTGGCAGCTTCAGTGTGGCGGTCGGCTTGCACCAAGGGTCGGCTCTCAGTCCATACATCTTCCTGATGATAATGGACGCTCTGACGTCGGACATACAGGAAGAGGCACCCTGATGTATGCTGTTTGCCGATGACATTGTGCTGGTTGCCGAGAGTGGCCTAGAGGTCCAGAGCAAATTGGAGGTGTGGGGGCACAGACTGGAGAGTGTTGGCCTGAAATTGAGCAGAAACATAACTGAATACTTGTTTTGTGACTTCGGCGGTCTCTCTAGTTCCGTGCCCATAGCTCTCGCTGGAACGCCCATACCAATCTGCTCCGACTTCCGGTACCTAGGGTCGCTTGTCCAAGGGGATGGCGAGGTAGACAGAGACGTAACGCACCGGTTCAACTCGGGATGGATGAAATGGCGACAGGTCACTGGCACAACTTGCGACCCACGGATGCCCCTCAAGTTAAAGGGTAAAATTTACAAGTCCGTGATAAGACCTGTCGTACTGTATGGATCAGAATGTTGGGCTGTGAAAAAGATGGATGAAAAGAGATTGCATGTAGCAGAGATGAGAATGTTGAGATGGATGTGCGGAGTGACGAGAATGGATAAAGTGAGAAATGAGTATATTAGAGGAAGTTTGAAAGTGGCGCCAGTGACAGAAAAGTTGAAAGGAAACCGTTTGTCCTGGTATGGTCATCTGATGAGGAGGGATGAAACGCATGTTACTAGAAGAGTTATGAATATAAATGTGGATGGATGGAGAGGGAGGGGACGGCCAAAGAAAAGATGGATGGACTGTGTGAGGAGTGATTTGAAAGAAAAGGGAGTCAGTGATAGCGTGACGGGGGACAGGACGGTATGGAAGAAGAAAACGTGTTGCGCCGACCCCAAGTAACATGGGACAAGGGCAGGAAGATGATGACATACTTTAAAACCCCTTTTTACCGCTTTAAGGGATGAAATTCAAAGAAACCTCTCCTGTACAACGTCTGCTGACTGTATACTAATTGATGATGATGGCGTCGGAGAGAGGCGAAAAGATTGTGATGATGATGGAATTGATGGAAAAAGAGATGGGTTAGATGACGTAGAGAATTGAGTAGTTTTGTCATCCGTTTGAGGCATATTTGCCTGAAGTTGTTTTTTTGTTTTAGATCTAGTAATCATGATATTCCCACGAGTAGCTAGGGACTTAAAAAGTCAGCACACAGAAGAGCCTTGCGTTCACTGCGGCAAGGGTAAATAAAACTGGAGGTCCCCTATTATCCAGAGTTGGCGCACTAGCGACTGAAGCACTACCCTAGCCTGGGCTAGCCAGGCTTGGAGTTACCTCTACCTGCACAGATTTTTTTTTTTTTTTTTATTTTTTTTTTTGTGTGGGAAATCATCCAATGACTTCTCCCGCCCTGGGTGAAGCGGGAGGGCGTGTCAGACTTTTACTGACTAAAACCCACCCGTGTTCCTTCAGTTGCTTGTGCCAGGGCCACGGTAACTCTGTTTCAAATTTATCCGCGACCCAGACAGGCATCGGCCCTAGCGGACCCCTTCAACATTTGCTGACATCTCTTTGAGGCGCGCGTGGAACACTACGCGCCGTCGACTCGGGCCTGGTCCTTATCGGACGGCGAGCTACCCATTACTCGCCGTCCGCAAGCCCGCGCCTACGGTGGCCGAGAATCGGCTTGCGACTCCCGACGCCCGGGGCGTCTCCTGCGGTGGCTAGGGGCGTGAGGGCGTCTCCGTCGTGTCTCCCTCACGCGTTCCGCCTCCTCCTTCGCGAGCATTACTGCTTCGCTGAAGGAGGTGACAGCTTCCCATGCCCTCTCGCTCCGTACCATGGCGTGAACCAGGGCCGGACGCGAGAGGTCGCCACCGCTGATCGCCTCTACGAGGTGTTATATCTCCCCAATGTACCCTATTGCACTTACCCAGCACCTAACCAGCATCGTCAGCTCCTCATCATCATATAAATAATATAATTTATACCTATCCATTATTATTATTGTGATGTGGATGACTGCGGTCATCTGCTGTTGCTCGCCCGGGTAGGTAGTGCGCTCCTTTGGGTGCCTGTCGTGTCCCCTGGTTTGGTGCTGGAGGTTACAGTTGCGCTGCCCGCAGTGACGTGCCGTCGCGGAAAGGAAACCTACCCAAATATAAACAAATAATTAATATAACATATTTTTAACACCACAAATATTGACAAATAATTATTATTTTATCATCTACTTACCCAACGTGTCTTGCTTTCTTGTTTCCGTGACGTACCGGATCGGGGTTGCGCGGTGTAACTCTGTCCAATCATCCAAATGCGGGATACATGGATGGTCTTCGTATGCATAATGAGATTTTAGTTCCACTCCATCAAAGAACTGAATAAGAAGAAATATAATAGTTAGTACTGTGTAAAATGATACACCCACTTGTTTCGATGTAGATACTTTACTTGTCATAAAATGTAAGATCTTTATAATGTAATAAGCACACTCACCTCGTATTATTTCATTCATGTATACTTGTTTGTTTTAATTACATGTTATATTTCACTGTAATCTAGCACCTAATTAGTTTTTTTTATAGAAAGTAGGTACCTTATAAAATACAAAATAAAGAACAAATTATCCGTTTGTTTTGTCTTGCACCGATGCACGCGGCCGCTCGCAGTGACTGTGTGCGCCGCGTGTGGCGGGGGTAATGCACAAACTTAATGCATCTCCCGCGGTACGCCCGTTCGGTTTGTATTTTGTAGGTACTTCTTATTATTATTATTTATGCATAGTTTTTAGATAGTGGTTATTGATCGTAGAATATTATTTCAAACTCATACGACAATAACAGATTTATGTAAATATACAGGACACATTACTTATGTTTGTATGTTCACCTCTCAACCAGGTCCTGTTGAAAATCAGCGTCAGGCAACGCCAGTTGTCTGACATATTGCTGAACAGGGCCTGATTGGCACTGCCGTGAGTCACACAGTATGATTGTTAGTTTTAAGTTTTATTTTTAAGTTTATTTTCATAATTGTGTAGGTAATTTAATTTGTGGTACGTGCCAATAAACGATTTTTCTTTCTAAACGATTTTTCTTATATCCTCACACTTCCCGTATCCAGACCTCAGTCCCACAGTCAGTCGTCACCCATCCTTCAGACCATGCACACGTATCTGTGCCGCGCATCCTCGATTATTGTAAATTACTAGTTAAATAAATCCCTTAATTCCAGCAGTAATAATTTCCTTTTTTAAAAAGTGGTTTTAAATACCCATTCTAACATTGGTGGCAGCGTAAAAGGGATATTAAAAATCCGGGAAAACGTCTCGCGAAATACCAAACCAAGAGGATTGCAGTGTTGTGCAGTGCATATAACCCTAGTGACACTCATCATCATCATCATCCGGGTCAAAAGTAGCCCAAGAATCCAACAAAAGCGTCTCATCACCAGTCCACTGTGCTGTAGTGGTACAGGCAGCAGCACTATCTGTGCATCCTACGGGTCTGCCTACACCCAGCATCGACGGCGATCCAGGCGTGTTCCAGTGTTCCAGTGTTCCAGATTTCCAGTGTTCCAGTGTTCCAGATTTCCAGTTTTCCAGTCCAGTTCCAGCGTCCAGAAAATGCAGTGTTTTTGGACCCTGTGAGTGACAACATAAAGTGCAAATTACCTAACCACATTCCAATCAGTCTGCAACAAAATAACGGTCCCCAGACGGCGACGACTCTAGCCTAAACATCCGCTGTTATCAGATACTGATAAACCGTTGCAGACTGGTTAACAAACTAATTCATTTGGGTTTACTTGTATACTTTAAATATTAATTTATCCTTTAAGTGACTTATTTTAACAAACTAAAATGGCTAAAACCGATTCAAAGAAGGACTTTAGAGAAGTTAAAGACGAAGAAATTCCCCTTAATGTCATTTTAAAGTTTATTAAACCTTTTAGTGGTAGCAGAGAAAAGCTAAATGCATTTATCCAAAATTGCGACAATGCAATTTCTCTAGCGTCCTCCTCACAAGAGCACATTGTCTTCAAATTCATTATAAGTCAACTCGAAGACAAAGCTCAAAGTGCATGCTTAATAAAAGACGACACCAATACTCCTTTAAAGACCCATGGACGCGGTAACCAGCCCGAAACTCGTGGTCTATCATTTAACCCTATGACCCATGGACACGGTAAACAGCCCGAAACTCAAGGTCATCCAATCATTCCTTTAAAGACCCATGGACGCGGTAACCAGCCCGAAACTCGCGGTCTTCCAATGAAAGTCAAGCAGCAGGGTAAACAGCCCCAAACCGTAGACTCTTCATTACCAACCACTCCTTTAAAGACCCATGGACGCGGTAACCAGCCCGAAACTCGTGGTCCATCTCCTAATCCTATGACCCATGGACACGGTAACCAGCCCGAAACTCGCGGTCTTCCGATGAAAGTCAAGCAGCCGGGTAACCAGCCCCAAACCGTAGACTCTTCATTATCTAATATCCAAAAACCTGAAAAGGAAAATATAATTAACCATAAAATATACGAATTTACATCCAATACAAGAAGTAGATACTTACCCTATGTAAAAGTAAAATCTCCTATTTCAGCCAGTCATTTATCTCTCCTTATTGACACTGGTGCATCCATAAGTCTAATAAAAAAATCAGTGATCGATGATATGACAAAAATCAACGATTCAATCAAATATAAAATAAAAGGAATTGATTCTATTGACAACAACACTTTATCTACTTTAGGACAAATCCCTGTATCCATTACGACATATGACGATAGTAATATTCGCAAACACTCAACCCACACATTCAACGTAATAGACAAAATCAGTCTTCCTTACGATGGTGTTATCGGTAACGATATATTCAATGATTGCTCATGTCAAATCGATTATGTTAAAAGTACACTAAACCTAAAAACCCTAAAACTTAAAATGTACTTTAATGAACCAGTCTATACTATTACACCACGTAGTGAAACAGTAATATAATGTACAGTTGCGAATCCAGAAATTAAAGAAGGTTTAATTTTAAACCAACACTTATCCGAAAACCTATTAGTAGCATTGTCCAAGTAAAAAATAATAATCGTGTAAATATATCCGTTGTCAATACTTCCAATGAACCAATAACAATTGATTCTGTCCTTCAATTAAACCTAGAACCCTTCGAAATAAACTCATCGACTCTAATAGCTACAATGTCTGAATTCCATACTCTTGAACGCACAGAGAAAGTCTTAGAACTACTCCGTGTATCCCATCTTAACTCAGAAGAGACTGAAGCATTGTACTCAGTCTGTTCCCAATTCTCCGACGTATTCCATTTACCCGATGATCAACTAACTTCTACTGATGCTATACAACATTCAATCAAAACCACTTCCGATAATCCTATACATGTCAAGACATACAGATTTCCTGAATGTCATAAGTCGGAAGTCGAATCCCAAGTTAACAAAATGTTACAACAAAGCATCATAAAACCCTCTATGTCTCCATGGTCATCACCAATTTGGGTGGTACCCAAGAAGCTCGATGCTTCTGGCCAAAGAAAATGGCGTGTGGTAATCGACTATCGAAAGCTCAATGATATAACCATTGGCGATTCCTATCCTATTCCTAATATATCCGAAATCCTAGACCAATTAGGCAAGTGCAAGTACTTCAGCACCCTAGATTTAGCTTCCGGTTTTCACCAAATTAATATGGATCCTAATGATTCCGCTAAAACCGCATTTTCCGTACCTACAGGACATTACGAATTTACGCGTATGCCCTTTGGACTTAAAAACGCCCCATCTACTTTTCAGAGACTTATGAATACAGCATTATCCGGCCTACAAGGTATCCAATGCTTTGTATATTTAGATGACATTGTAATTTATTCCTATGATATCCCATCTCACATTAATAACCTATCTAATGTATTCTATAGACTCCGTCAATTTCAGTTAAAATTACAACCAGATAAGTGCGAGTTCTTGAGAAAAGAAGTCTCGTATCTGGGTCATGTTATTACAGATAAAGGCGTAAAACCAAATCCTGACAAACTAAAAGCAGTTCATGAATTTCCTATACCTACATCTCCTAAAGACATTAAATCATTCCTTGGTTTTGTTTCTTATTATCGTAGGTTTATCCCAGACTTTTCAAACATTGCTAAACCTTTAACAAACTTATTAAAGAAGAACGTTGAATTCATATGGTCAAATGAACACCAATTAGCCTTTGAAATCTTAAAAAATAAATTAACTTCAGCCCCATTATTAATATATCCAGATTTTTCAAAATCGTTTCTCCTAACTTGTGACGCATCCAATTACGCGATTAGCGCTATCCTGTCTCAAGGTGACATAGGCAAAGACAAGCCTATCGCTTATGCTTCCCGTACTCTAAATAAGAGCGAGTGCAATTATAGCACAACAGAGAAAGAATTTCTTGCAATACTCTTCGGCTGCAAAACATTTCGCCCTTATTTATATGGCAGAAAATTCCTGATCATTACTGATCACCGTCCTCTACGATGGCTTTTCAACCATTCTGATCCTAGCAGTAAACTCCAAAGATGGAGACTTAAGTTAGAAGAATACGAGTATGAGATAATTTACCGCAAAGGAAAATTAAATAACGCTGCAGATGCATTATCTCGTTATCCTCCTACTAAACTCGTAAATCCTATTAATCCTATACCTGAACCCTCTAATCAGGATATGAACTTACCTGATCCCAATGAGTTGTCCAACCCAAATAACTCTCCAATGATCCCTTCTGATGATCTTGTCCAACTTGAAGATCTAATAGATCCTCTTGTTCAACCTGAAAGTTTACCAGAATTAGGTAACCTAGATGACCTAGAAATAACAAATCGAAATGATAACTCACCTTTATCTTCCGCTGATACTTCAGACCTTCCAACACCTCCAAATGTCCCAAGTCCTAGTAGTTTCGGTACCTTAGATGGTAACTACTCAGATTTCCTTAAAATTGCTTCTAAAGATTTTAACCCAAATGTAACTATCATAGAATATAACCAAAGCTTACCTAAAACTGATAAGAAAATAATTATTATCCCTACATCCATAGACATGGACGAATCTGTCCCCTATATACAAGAAGTAATATGTAATTTTCCTAACCAAGACGAATTTGCATTATTAGAAAGGTCACTACATTCCTTCTTGAAGTATGATTTCGATAATAAAACATATTATTTCCTTTTTACTAAAGTTAATCACTTTGATACATGTACTTATGAAGACATCTATAAATGTCTTAAATCCATTCGAAATGAATTAATAATTACACTATTAGGCCAAGAAAATTCCGAAATAGCTATATCTGATTTTAATAACCCCTTCGATAACCATCAGTACCTCAAATTATATAATATGCTCCTGTATCTATTTCACAATTCAGAAATAACAATACATATTTATAAAAATACCATCATATACCCATCGTTAAGCGAAATTCCTAAAATCATGAAAGAAAACCACGATTTACCTATAGCCGGTCATTTAGGCCTTTCCAGAATGTTAAAACGCATACAAGAAAAATATTACTGGAAAAATATGCGATCAGACATCGAAAATTATGTTAAAAAGTGTTCACAATGCCAAACAAATAAAGCACTTAGAAAAGTAAATCGTGCCCCTATGCAGATAACTTCCCTCTCTACGCAACCCTTTGAGCGTGTAGCCTTTGATATAGTAGGACCATTACCCGAAGCTGGTAATGACAAATATAAATATATCCTTACACTTCAAGATGACCTTACTAAGTTTTCAGCTGCTTATCCAATTACCAACACTACGGCAGAAGAAACCTGCGAGTGTTTAGTTCATTTTATCACATTGTTCGGTATACCTAAAACTATACTCACCGATCAAGGTACCAATTTCACAGCTGAACTCTTTAAACAAACCTGTAATCTCCTGAAAATAAAACAACTCTGGTCCACCCCTTATCATCCTCAAACTCAGGGTGCTCTAGAAAGAAGCCACTCCACACTAAAAGAATACTTAAAATCTTATATAAATAATGAACAAAACAATTGGCCTCGTTTCGTTTACACAGCTATGTTGGCCTATAACACGGCAGTCCATTCTACTACCCATTATTCCCCGTATGAACTCCTATTCGGTAATAAACCGTATATACCAGACTCTATATATGAAGAAACGTCAAATGCTACTTACCCCGAATATGTCCGCATACTTCAAAATAGATTAAAACATTCGCGAATGAAAGCAGTAGAACATATACAAAGATCTAAAACAAACTCTAAAAACTATTATGACACACGTACACGTCCAATCCAATATAAAGTTGGCGATTATGCATATTTAAAAAACCATGTGCGTCTCAGAAAGGCTCTTTCCCCAATATGGAAAGGTCCTTACAAAATTGTAAAAATACACGGCAATAACACCGCATCATTATTAATAAACCGGCATCAAGTCAAACATCACTTTGACGAAATGAAACCAGCTACACTAATAACAAATAGTTAATCTACATTAATTCTTATTCCAGAATCGTTTACATTTATCCCATCTTGGCGTCAACTGATCAAGAAACTGAACAAGCATCAAACGACGCAGGTATATATTTCGACCCAATTGGCTCCTTAAAGATAACTGACGACACGTTAGACATTATCATACCGATAGACATTTCCTTCATTCAGCCACACCTTGAAAATATTAAAGACATTTTAGGAACTTCCAAATTTCTTTGTAAACAAAGTAACGCTTTTTATGAAGATGAATGTCATTACATGTTTCAACCGCTATCATCTCGTTATTCTGATATTGTTAGAGATTTTAACTCCATATCTTACCTTATGTCAAAGAAATATAAAAGGTCAGCCTGGTTTGGTGGAATTGGTACAGTTATTAAACATCTATTTGGAAATATGGACGAAGATGATGCTATTAAATACAGCAATGCTATTCAAGCTGTAGAAAATGATCAAACCAAACTGGCATCTCTAATGAAAGAAAATATAATGATTACTACATCAACATTGTCCTCACTTAAAGAAATCATTGATAAAATTGATGCTAATGAAGCAAATTTAAGTTATGCTATCGAAGCATTAAATCAGGATGTTAAAAACTTAACATTAATTTCTGATAAGTTATTATTAAGATTTAGAATATCCGAATTATTAAATATCCTAGAAAGTAGTTTGTTAACATTATCATTTAAGTTAGAAGATATTATTAGTGCTATAATGTTTAGTAAGTCTAATATTTTATACCCATCTATTATTACTCCAGAACAATTGTTTTCTGACCTTGTAAACAACTATAGATTCCTTCCTAACTCTAAACAATTACCAACCCCTTTAGTTTTAGAAAATATCCACATTTTAGAAAACATATCCGATGTGTTCAGTTATTATGCAAATAACAAAATTATTTTTGTATTACAAATACCGATAGTAAATACCGAAGAATTTGACCTGTATCATACTATACCTTATCCTGTTGCTATTAAACCTGTTAACAATTCATTATATAACACTATTGTTCCATCTACCAAATATCTTGGCATAACCAGAGATAAATCAACTTATTGTAAAACAAACAGTCTTAGCCACTGCAAGGTCATTAACACACAATACTATGTATGTGAAATACCTAATGTATATTCCACATCAGCCGCACCTATATGTGAAACTGAGGTTATTTCTAAAGCATTGAGTTCTGTCCCACATCTATGTAATACTAAATTTGTAAATGGTAACTTTGAAGCTTTCCACAAATTACATAATAACCAATGGATTTACCTAATAAGCCAAAATTCTAAACTCACCATAGAATGTCTTAAACAAGATCTATATGAAACTTCTATTTTTGGAACTGGTATACTAACCTTACCAGACAATTGTGTTGCTTAATGTAAAAACAATAAATTGATACCTAAACATAGCATCGAAATTAAAATAAAACCCATAGTATTACATTTTGAACTAATTAACGACACTTGTTGTAATTCTGATGCTTACTTGAAAAATACTTATAAAACTCCCTTTGTAGAACTAAAAAACATAGATAATTTAGAGACACTCTTATCAGACTATAATAAAGTAACAGATCACATTAAAACAGACCTCAATGATATTGTGATGAAACCTCACATAGTACTTTATGGCGATTATTATTCTTACGCCACTATAGTAATAATTTTAATCATTTTATTATTAGTCATGTATAAGATATATAAACATTGTAAATTAGTTAAGGCATCTAAAAATGTTCCCAATCCTGAAGTATCCATAGAAATGACATCTCCAGATCCTGACTCTGACGAAATCCCTGCTCCAAGACTCCGCATGACTTAGTCCCAGGAAACTCAGCTTTCCGTCAACTTACCCTTAACCCGTAAGTTTCCTCCTAATCGGGGGGCTGTTATATCTCCCCAATGTACCCTATTGCACTTACCCAGCACCTAACCAGCATCGTCAGCTCCTCATCATCATATCCTCACACTTCCCGTATCCAGACCTCAGTCCCACAGTCAGTCGTCACCCATCCGTCAGACCATGCACACGTATCTGTGCCGCGCATCCTCGATTATTGTAAATTACTAGTTAAATAAATCCCTTAATTCCAGCAGTAATAATTTCCTTTTTTTAAAAGTGGTTTTAAATACCCATTCTAACAGAGGACACGGCGGTGCTCCGCCCAAGCGGGGCAGACCTCCACCGTATGTTCCACCGTGTCCTCCGGGCTATCCACACAATGGTGACACCCGGGCGTTTCCTCCCGCCTGATCCGGAACAGGAACCTCCCGAAGCAGCCGTGTCCGGTGAGGACCTGCGTCAGGCGGAAGGTGAGGACGCCGTGGCGCCTCTCGAGCCACTCCTCAAAGAGGGGCCTTATCGCCGCAATTGTGGCGTGCCCAGCGCTGGGTTGCGACAGTCGCTCTCTCCATGTCGCCATGAGATCCTGCCGGAGCTCTGTCCGCCGAGCCACGATTTGTCGCGGCAACGGAATTTCGCCCCGGCGTTTCGCCTCCTCGCGCCACTCCCAAATGTGCGCGAGGACTTTTGCTTCCAGATCCCATGGCGGCAATCCGGCAAGGAGACTCGCCGCCTCACCGGAGACCGTGCGGTATCCCCGGACCAGCCGGATGGCCATGACTTTTTGGGACGCGTTCAACCAGCGGGCTGGTCGCCGCCTCAAGGAACGCGCCCACACCGGTGCGCCATAAAGGGCCATGGACCGCACGACCCCCGCGTAGAGTCTCCGGCAGGAGGCGTTTGGACCCCCTAGATTGGGCAGGAGTCGCTTGAGGGCAGCCCCAGCCCGCTCCAGTCTGGGAGCCAAACGTCGGAAATGCTCCACGAAATTCCACCGGCTGTCGAGGACGAGTCCCAGGTACTTCATCGTCGACCCGACGCCGATGTGAACCCTTCCTACCGTTATTTGGGAACCCGGCGGTGGCGCGTTCCGAGGACCATGAAAACACATGGCCTCGGACTTGTGCAGGGCCACCTCGAGTCCCAATTGCCGGATCCTGTCAACGACTGTCGCAACCCCGCGTGTCGCTAATTCGGCCGCCGCCTGGTGCGACCTCCCCTTCGCCAGGACCAGCGTATCGTCAGCGTAGCAGATTACGCTGACGCCCGTAGGGAGGTCGGCGCGCAGCACCCAGTCGTACCCGATGTCCCATAGATGCGGCCCCAAGACCGATCCCTGTGGGACACCGCACGACATCTCTCGCCGGTTCCACTCTCCCTGGTGACCGGGGTAGATGACGGCCCTGTCCGTCAAATAGGCCTCGACCACGCGACAGAGGTAGGGCGGCACCCGGTGATACCCAAGTGCCTCCCTGATGCAACTCCAGGGCAGGGTGTTGAAGGCATTGGCGATGTCTAGAGACACCGCCAAGACGACCCCACCCCGGGCCACTGCATCCCCCGTCGTAAGGGCTCGCACGCGCATGATGGCGTCCACCGTAGAGCGCCCTCTGCGGAAGCCAAACTGGCTCTCCGCCAGATCCGGCCCCACCCGCACTAGCTGCCTGACGAGGCGGTCTGCAATAACTCTTTCAAAGAGCTTGCCCACCTCATCAAGCAGCACTATGGGCCGGTAAGCGGACGGAGAGTCCGCTGGGCGCCCCGGCTTCTTAATGAGGACCAGTTTCCCCGTCTTCCAGCGAAGTGGGAACTGGCCCCTCTCCAAGCATGCGCTAAGGAGCCCCCTTAGTCGAGGCCCGAGAGCCTCCAAGGCCAGGACCCAGGCTTTCCCAGGTAAGCCGTCGGGTCCTGGGGCGGTATTTTTGGCATTAAGCCTACGTACCGCCACTCTCAGCTCTACCTCGGTCACCTCCGGAGCATCGTCGTCGTTGTCGGCGGTGTGGTCCGCATCGGGCACCGCAAGAGGCGGAACCATGGGCGGGGGAGTATGTTCCCCTTGCGAAGGGAACAGAGTGCTCACCACACCCTCCACGAGCTGTGGCCGGAGACTCTGCGTCAGTGGGGGAGCCCATGGGCGGAGTTTATCCCGCACCATTTTGTAGGGGCGCCCCCACGGATCCCTATTCAGAGTCTCCAGCGACTCCTCGCGGGCCAACCCCTTGGCCCGCTTGATCTCCGAACGAAGGGTGGCCCTCGCTACTCTGTACCCCTCGTACAGCTCCGCCTCAATGGCTTCCGTATCCGGAGGACGGTTACGGAGCCTGCGGTGCCTGGTGTACCGGCGTCGCGCAGCAACGCGCGCCTGGCGCAGAGCCGTAAGCTCCGGCGACCACCAGTACACCTGGCGCCGGGCGCGCCCTGGCTGGATCCGGGGCATTGCCACGTCACATATTTCGGACATGGCCTCCCGGAACCACTCCGCCTCGTCGTTGATGTCAGCAGGCCTGTCCGGTGATAACACCCAGGCCTGCACGATCGAGGCCTCCAGGAGGAGCTCCCGGTCCAGCTGTTTCAGCGCCCACCGCGGACCACTCGGGGTCTGTCTGGCTGGCGCGCTCGAGGTCTGGGTGGAGACGTCGAACCGGATATACCGGTGGTCGGAATAGGTCTCCACCTCCTCCATAACGCGCCAATCGACGACACACGGTGACAGAGCGGGGCTGGCGAATGAAATATCCACCACCGATTCGCCCTGCATCCGCACACACGTGGGGACAGAACCCCGGTTGAGGATGACCAGGCCTGTCTCCAGAGCCCAGTCCTCCACCGTCCTGCCCCGTGTGTCCGTATACTGGGAACCCCAAGCCACATTCTTGGCATTGAAGTCCCCGAGGACGAGCACAGGGAGGTAGCGGTACTCAACGACGATGATTTTCAACTCCGCAAGGGAGTTGTGGAACTCGGTGAGAGTTCGGTTCGGGGAGAAGTATACCCCCACCACGGCAATCTCCCCGAACCGTGCTGCCACGCAACCCTGTCCCCTCTTGACATCCTCGAGGGACGGGGTGCCGGCGACCTGCACAGATCTAGGGTTCACTGGAGCACGCAAGCCCCACCACGTCGTCAACAAAGAAAACTCCTGACTGACTGAGTCATCAACGCCCAGCCCAAATCCTTGGACCTAGAATGCTGAATTTTTTCACAGAGGTTCCTTTTATAATGTAGAGAAGGACTAAGGAAGGATTTTTCGAAATTCAACCCCTAAAGGAGTTAAATAGGGGATGATAGTTTGTATGAAACTCTGTCATTTTTTATTTGAAATGAATGAAATTTGGCATTAGGCCTCTAAATTTAAAATAAAAATACTTCTATAAAGAATTTTTGAATTTCATTCCTTAAAGGGGTAAAAAAGGATGTTAAAGTTTGTAAGAAAAATAAATTGTTTATCATCAAAATTACTTGAAACTTAGTATTTCTGCTCTTCAATACAATTACAGAAACACCTGTTTAAGGTTCCTTTGAATTTCATCCTTTAAAGTGGTAAAAAGGGGTGTTAAAGTTTGTAAGAAAAATAAATTGATTATCATCAAAATAACTTGAACTTAGTATTTCTGCTCTTCAATACAATTAAATAAACACGTATACAAATGTTGTCTACGATACTGTACCCACCGCCAAAACTGCAAAAACACGTAGGAAATGGAGTATTGAAATGAAAAAAATCATCCTACGCACTTCTTCATCTCACTAATATGGACTCAGACAAAAATGCATATTTTCCATCGCTTCACACTAAGTTTTTAGAAAAATACCCGGCCATGCATGTAAGCCGACAAAGAATAGGTGATCAGCGTAGAGCCATAATAAAAAAAAAAACTATTACCACAAGTCACTGTAGACCAAATTTATGAAGACGTTTTTTTTTTTAATTATAGATAGGCTCGCGCTTGACCACTATCTCACCTGATGGTAAGCGATGATGTGGACGACGGTGTAACACGCTGGCCTAGAAGTAACCTATTCACTCTTAACTTAAAGACCCCGAGGTTGTAGCTATCTGGAAACACAGACTCCGGCAGGGGATTCCACTCCTTAGCTGTACGTATAATGAAACTATTTTCAAGACGTTTAGTGCGTATGGGTGGGATGTCCACCATGTACCGATGGCGCATCACCATACGTCTTGTAGTCCGATGATGAAACGGCCTAGGCGGAATTAGATCATGCAATTCCATCGCACACTCCCCGAAATGCAACCGACAAAAACCTTATTACCGATGAGCCTCTTGGCCCGTTTTTCGATCGACTCTAGTGCATCAAGCTGGTATTTAGCAGATCCGTCCCAGAGATGAGAACAGTATTCCATGCAAGATCGAACTTGATGCAACTTAAGCAGCTGCTCTGGCGTGTAGTACCGTCTCACCTTCGCAAGGATCCCCAACTTTTTGGCAGCCAGTTGAGCCTTTGCCTCAATGTATGGGCCAAAATTGAGTGTCGATATCAACGTAACGCTAACAAGCTCAAGATGGTCCGTTATCGGTACGGTTACACCTCGGAAAGATGGAGCCGGGTGAAATTGGCTCTTTTTCGCGGAGAAGAGACACGCCTGTGTTTTTGCGGCATTGAACTTGACCAGATTGGCATCGCCCCATTCGGAGACAGCCTCCAAGGACAAGTTCAAGCACTCCACCATGGCCTCATGGAGAGACCGGACCTGAGACCCAGTGGCCCGTGCGTTGGACAAGTATCTCTCAGCAACAGTGCTGTCGTCTGCATACCCAAGTGCCGGGTTTTAGCAGTTCATTTATGTGCAGCAAGAACAATGTCGCTGAGAGTACCGACCCCTGAGGGACCCCGGCATTTTTATCCAATAGGTCCAAAGAGCAGCCATCGATAACTACTCGAATGGACCGACCCCTCAGGAAGTCTGCAATCCAGTCACACAGACCACCGGGCAGACCGAATGAAGGAAGCTTACCAATAAGGTTTTCGTGCCAGAACCTATCAAAAGCCTTCGAGATGTCGAGGGAGACGGCAAGCGCTTCCCCATGCTTATCGATGGCCTCACTCCAGATGTGAATGGCATACGCTAGAAGATCCCCAGTGGACCGATTTTGGCGGAAGCCGTATTGGCGGTCGCTAAGGATGTCGTTGGCTTCTAGGTATGCCAGGAGCTTACTATTAAGTACGCGTTCCATATACTTACAGAGTATGGACGTTACAGAGATGGAAGTTACTGTAGTTGGCCGGGTCAGCTCGACTGCCCTTCTTGGGCACGGGCTGTACGTTGGCTTGCTTCCAAGCATTCGGCACTTTTCCAGTCTCATAAGAAAGGCGTAACAGGTGTGTCAAGATCGGAGACAATTCAGGCGCACAGGTTCTGAGAACAATTGCTGGTATACCGTCGGATCCGCTTGCCTTATTTACGTCGAGGTTGCGCAGCACCCTACGAACGTCCTTTTGATGGATACGAATGTCCGACATATGTCCCGCATCCATCAGAAGAAGGAGGGGGCGTACACCACCAGGATTCAGACGCGAAGATGCCGCAAAAAGAGAAGCAAACAAGTTTGCTTCTCTTTTTGCCGACCCGTCGGGTTTCAGCAGTGGTGGTAGTGAGGGACGGCAGAAATTCGATTCAACCGATTTAGCCAGGAACCAGAACGCTTTACTACCTGCTGGGTAGGAAGCAAGTTTTATCCCTATCCGGCTTATGTGGTCGAACCGAGCCCTTCGCAACACCTTCTTGCAGGACTTGGCAGCCCTGTTGTAGGCTTTCTTCCTCTGACCAACCTCTTCACTTGCCTTGCGCGTTCGAGCGTCGACCCAGGCATGGTACGCCTCATGTTTACGCGCATCGGCGCAATTACACTCGACGCCAAACCAATGTCGGTCTTGGCTAGACATTGTTACGTCAGAGAACGGAATGAAGTACTCCATTCCCTGACGCAACAAATCCGTCACGGCGTCCGCGCACGACGCAGGATCAGACGAAGAAAAGCAAAGCTGCCAAGGATAGCATGCGAAGAAAGATTGCATGCCATTCCAATCCGCTGACGGAGTAGACGGATACAGACTTCACCAGACAGTGGTCGGAACTACCCAAAGGTGGAGATACCGACACCGAGTAACGGTCTGGATCTGTGGTCAGCAGAAGGTCCAAGCAATTAGCCGTAAGCGAATCAACATCCGGCACCCTCATTGCCCCCTGGACCAGCTGAGTGAGATTTAACGCTAGCGCAAGCTTTCACGTCTCTCGCCCAGCATGGTCAGTGTACTGGTACGGGAAGAGCCACTCCTGGTGGTGGGCATTAAAGTCCCCCAGTATCACCAGTTGGGCGGACGGGTACCGCTGCTGAGCCTCGTCAGCCGCCTCACTAAGGTATTGTGTAAGCCCGGTTGTCTCCAGATCTCCGCTGTACGACCTGTAGACACAGGCATACATAATCTTATCCAGACCTGTGTCCACCAGGGCCCAAAGCACTGAGTATCGAGAGTCTTCAAGGTTTCGGAGACGCCAATAACAGATGTCGTCACGGGCGTACATGTACACCCGCGCGTGGCTTGAACCTGTGCTCCAGGGTAAACCCTGGGTAAGAAAGATACGCCACGTCTGACGGACATCCAATCTGCGTCTCCGAAAGGAATAAAAGCGCTGGTTTATCAGTCTCCAGATGGTGGTGGACTGCAACAAGGTTAGAGTGTTATAGAAATGAACCTTATGTGACAGTGAGTGCTGCCGCTGTACAGCTTTTTTTCCTTTGTTCCTTATTGCCATAGTTGAGAGGATAGGAGAGGAGACGGAAGTGAGATGAGGTTCCACGCTGGCATCCCACAGACACGCGCCGGCAGGACGCCATCATTGGGGGACTGGCCTGGAGACTGCGGGGACACCCGAGCCCCCCCGGAAATGTCCATCGGGCACTGTCTTCTGTTCGCCAATCATGATTCCAAACTTTTATTCAACGTGCACATTGAGCAAATAGTAGCCAAAGCTTCGAGGTCACTGGGTTTCGTTATGAGACTCGCGGGGTGTTTCAAGAGGGCCAAAACCCTTAAGATTCTTTATTGCTCTTTTGTGAGAGATCATCTCGAATGTGCATCACAAATTTGGAACCCTTGTTATAGCAAATATATTGATCGTATTGAAAATATACAAAAAAGATTTATTCGCTTTCTATGTTTTCGGCTACGTATACCGTATCATTCTGATAATTACTTGAATCTTTGCAAGAAATTTCATATGCAACCACTTATAAATCGTCGTCGACTAGCAGATTGCACCTTTCATTTGAAAATTATTTCTAACGAGATTGATTGTCCTGATCTCCTGCATAAACTGCGCTTCAACGTCCCCAGGAGATCGGTTAGATTTAATCCGCCTATCTCCATTCTTTCTTCTTATTCTAACTACAGGCAAAATTCATAAATGGTGCGAGCGAGTAGGGACTTTAATATTCTTTGTAAAGAGTTCTCATTTGACCCATTTACCACTAAAACTTATTCGGCACGCACTCGGCTGAATGCCAAGTTTTTTAAAAGTGTTTAGTTCATATTGTTCTTTATTTAATCATATAAGTCGTGCTTGTAAGTGATCCTAAGTTTTCTGCTATTTTTCTGTTTATATCCGTGAGAACCTGTAATTGGCTTTTATGTCTCATATTCAATTGTTATCCATCTGTTATAGCTGTTGGTTTTCCTAATATTAAATAAATAAATAAATAAAATATTAACTTCACGCACAACACGAGAATTCAAATTCACAATCAGAACACTTTCCAGCATCTAGTAGGCTTAAAAGATATATCACATGCACAAATCGCAAACAGCAAAACACAAAATTGTGTAACAACGAAAGAATATTTTACCGAAATCTTACGACCAATAACACCACTAGCATACCACTAGAGACACCTCCGCCTGAAGTATTACGGGAATTTTGGGCAAATATATGGGAAAACCCAGTAAACCATAAAAATCATGCAAACTGGATCAATAACGCAACACCAGAAATCCCTGAAATGGAGTTCGAACTCATACCAATAAGCACTTTTATAGAAGTCTTAACACGCACACCCAACTGGAAATTTCCAGGCACAGACAATATTCACAACTATTGGTATAAGAAATTCACTAGTATCCACCCGTTCATATATAATCAGCTAAATGAATTTATTAAATCGCCACAGTTGCTCCCAACATACATAACACAAGGAGTGACGTATATGATACCTAAAGACACAAATAATACCACAGATCCAGCTAAGTACAGACCAATTACTTGCTTGCAAACCCTTTATAAAATCCTAACAGCCTGTATAAGTGAACTAGTCAACGATCACTTAAGTAAGCATAACATTCTAGCAGAACAACAAAAGGGATGTCGTAAAAACAGCCAAGGATGTAAGGAACAACTAATTATAGATGCAGTTGCTATGAATAGCGCGGTCAAAAGCAAACGATATCCATACGATGTTCATCGTTTACCAAAAGGCATTTGATTCAGTCTCGCATAGCTGGTTGTTACATGCCCTTAACATCTATAAATATTCACCCCACAATTAGATTATTCCTAGATTCTACTATGCAAAGTTGGCAAACTGTACTTAAAATAAATCAAGCATACACACATATACTTTAACCACTGAACCAATTCAAATTTAACGTGGTATTTTTCAAGGCGATGCTCTCAGTCCTTTATGGTTTTGCATGGCACTCAATCCACTATCACACCTACTGGATAAAACTAACAAAGGGTTCCCAATAATAAAAGATAACACGCAATTCACCTTAACACATCTGATGTATATGGATGACATAAAGTTGTACGCAGCAGATAAACAAACACTTTTCCATTTAGAAGATAACAAGAATTTTCTAATGACATCAATATGCAGTTCAGTGTAGATAAATGCAAAATTCTATCAATTACTATAGATCCAATGGATGAACACACTTCAGACAAATACCTAGGTTTCAAACAATCCAGACAGATAGAACAAAAAATTACAAAACAAGAATTGCTTAAAAAGTTTACATATCGCCTAAATCTAATTCTTAAAACTAACCTTAACTCCAGAAACACAATTAAAGCTGTCAACACATTTGCAATACCCATTCTCACGTACTTTTTCGGGATCATACGATGGTCAAAAACAGATATTAAAAACTGCAGCGAACTATCAATACTCTCTTTACTAAGCATAGGAAACACCACCCGAAATCATGCATAGAGCGACTTATCTTACCACCACAAGAAGGAGGGAGGGGTTTGATAGACGTACAAAATCTGCACAACAAGCAGATCCTTTCACTCAGATCTTACTTCCATAACAAATCAGAACAATCGCCTCTACATAAACACGTAACAGAGTCAGATAAAAAACTTGCACCACTCAACTTGCAAAATAGAAACACCCAAATCAATGAAAACATTGTAACCACACAGGAAATAATTGCAGCATGGGCTGGAAAAGCTCTACATGAAAGACATCGAGCGAGCCTGAGCCAGCCACACGTCGATAAAATAAAGCCGAACGAATGGCTCAAACGAGGCGAATTGTTTCCCGAAACTGAAGGCTTCATGCTTGCGATCCAGAATCAAATAATAGTAACACGTAATTACAGAAAATATATAATGAAAGACTCCAATCAGCCGACTGACACATGCCGACATTGCAACAGCGCCTCTGAAACCATACAGTACATAACAGGGGCCTGTAAATCTCTCGCACAGACTGATTACAAACACCGACATGACCAAGTTGCCGCAATCATACACCAACACCTCGCATACAAGTATAATTTCATAGGTGAGATGATTCCGTATTATAAATATAAACCAGAAATTAAAATAATTATAAAAACTCATAATAATTAATAATAATAATAATTAATAATAATAGAATAATACATAATGTTGACGAGAGCAGCTGCCTATCGCGCACGCCATCCACCCCCGGACTCGTCGCTCAGCTCCGCCTCGCCGCCGCCGGACCTCGGATCACCAGTGTCATCAGCGGCTGCAGTTGCGTCGAGCTCGAGCGACGAGTATTTTTCCCCGCCGACGTCGCCAACACCTGTACGTCGGCAGGGGAGAGGCCGGCCACCGAGGAGCTTGGGATCTAGGAGCCAACCGGCCCCGAGCCGGGTCCTCGCTGCCGGTGGTTGTGTGCAGCGCATGAAATGGACTCAAAGTATGAATGAGAACGTCATGCGCGCATATTACGGGTCTACAGAGGGGGGAACTAACCTCACTGCGTACCGTGTTAGGATGCTGTCTCTGTTTCAGGACCTAGAACCAACTGTAAACGTCTCGGCCCAACGATTGTCGGATCAGGTGCGGGTCATCCAGCGCAATCACAGGTTAGATGACGCCGCACTTGATAGGCTGCGCTCAGAAGTACTGAGCAACCAAATCGTCTCAACCCCGACACAGACCGCGGCACCGCCAGCCACTATTGTGATCCCGCCGCGGTCCAATCTTGTTAACGATGAGGCAGATGATAGGGTTGCCACAGTAAGTAGCCAGTGCAACGAAAGATTGAGGAGCGCTCTGGAAGATGCGCTTCGCGAGTATAGGTCAACACCAACTGAACTTAGACCCCGATTACCACGGTTGCCTATGCACAAGAAGAATAGGGCGCTGGTGTGTGCCTTGGACTCGCTGCTTAAGAACATCTTTGAAAGCAGCGAAAACCTTGTTGATACGCACTCAATCTTGTATTGCGGGGCTGTTGCGGCATGTCGTTTGGCCAAAGTTAAGTTTCCAAAGGAGGCTATGCGGCCAAAGCCTGCCGTGCCAGCCTGGCAGTGCAGGATCAAACGGCGTATCGATGGGGCTAGGGTACTCATCGGCAAACTATGCTGTTTCAGGGAGGGCAACACACGACCACGTGTGATGCGCTTCGTGAGGCGTGCATTTTCGGGGACTGGAATCAATCCTCGAGAATACATATCCCGTGTCACGGAGCGCATCGACTTCCTGAAACAGAAAGTTTGTGCATGGGCCAGCCGTATTCGGCGGTATAAGCGGCGGGTTGACCGGTACTCGCAGAATCGCATGTTCCAGAGTGATGAGAGGTGGGTATACAGAACTTGGGAGCGACCTGAACAAAGTGTGACTGACGTGTGCCGCCCGGATGATGTCGCCACGAGTACATTCTGGCGAAACATCTGGTCGGTACCCGTCTGTCACACTGAGGGTGGCTGGATGCGTGATGTCGAGCGCGTGTGTGAAGCTATACCAGAAATGGAAAAAGCAATCATTAGTTCATTTGATGTAGCCAAAGCAGTTCGTCCGCTACCGAACTGGAAGTCTCCGGGACCGGACGGACTGCATAACTTCTGGCTAAAATGGTATAGCAGCTCACACGCGTTTCTGGCATCTCAATTCCAGTCATGTTTAGAGTCTGGGTCGCTTCCGCAGTTTTTAACAACAGGAATTACCCACCTGCTCCATAAGACAGGTAGTCCCGCGGAACCCAAGAATTATAGACCAATAACATGCTTATCAACGGTTTATAAACTTCTTACATCCATCCTGAGAGCAAAAATTTATAAACACATTGAAGATAACTCAATTATGTCTACCTCTCAGAATGGATGTAGGAATGGGTCTCACGGCACTAAGGAGCTACTCCTCATTGACATGGCCATAAGCCAGCAGGTTCATCGATCCCGCAAGGATCTGTCCACATGCTGGATAGACTACAAGAAGGCCTACGACTCTGTACCACATACATGGCTCATGAGGGTGCTGGAGTTGTACAAAATAGATGCAACTCTATGCACCTTCCTTGAGTCATGTATGGGGCAATGGAAGACAGTCCTTCGATATCCAGGATGTCGACCGATTCAGGGGGATGATGAGCCTGTATGGATTAAGCGGGGGATATTTCAGGGCGACAGTTTGAGCCCACTTTGGTTCTGCTTAGCCCTGAATCCTCTAAGTACACTGCTGGAGGATTCAGGACTGGGCTATCGGTTGAGAAGAGATGGTCAGGTCATATCTCACCTCCTTTACATGGATGATCTGAAACTCTTTACCCCCAATAAATTCCAACTGACGGAGCTACTGAAGGTAACTGAAACCTTCAGTAACTCCATCAGGATGGAATTTGGTGTGGAAAAATGTGCAGTCATGCATGTAAAGCAAGGGGAGATTATGGAATCCGAGGGAATTCAACTCTCTGATTCCATACACCTTAGACACCTCTCCTCGACCGAAACTTACAAGTATTTGGGTATGTCGGAAGCGTTGGGCATCAACAGTACTGACATGAAGCAACTGCTGAAGGAGCGTTTCTTTGGCCGCCTGAAAAAGGTATTAAATAGCCTTTTGTCGGGCGGCAATAAGGTGCGCGCCTTTAACAGTTGGGTCATGCCGGTTTTGATGTACTCTTTCGGCATACTCAAATGGACTCAGACCGAGCTCGACGCCCTCGATAGGAGGGTCCGGACACTGCTGACTGCAAACCGGATGCATCACCCACGATCATCGGTGATGAGACTGTACATCCCGCGGAAGTGTGGGGGTCGAGGCTTTTTAAACGCCAAGACTCTTCACAACCGCGAGGTGTGCAGTCTCAGAGAATACTTTTTAAAAGCTGAAGTGGGTATGCACCGGGATGTGGTTGCAGTGGACAAGGGACTCACCCCGTTGTCCATGGCTAAAGAGAACTGGCGCAAGCCTGTAATACTATCGACTGATGAACGCAAAGAGGTATGGCAAGGCAAGGAGCTACACGGGCGCTTCTATCGGGCTCTCCATGGGCCCGATGTAGATTTCCCAGCATCCGTATCCTGGCTACGTTTCGGCGACCTTTTCGGGGAAACTGAAGGTTTTGTCTGTGCAATTATGGACGAAGTTATCCTGACGAATAACTACCGGAGACATATAATGAAGGACGGGACGGTTGACGTGTGTCGGGCATGCCACCGTCCTGGTGAATCCATCAGACATATTATCTCTGGTTGTTCTCGTCTGGATAACGGCGAGTACTTACACAGGCATAACCAAGTGGCCAGGATTGTTCACCAGCAACTTGCTTTGAAGTACAATCTAGTGGAATCGGAGGTACCGTATTACAAGTATGTGCCCGACCCAGTTCTCGAAAATGACCATGTCACGTTGTACTGGGATCGGTCTATCATCACTGATAGGACTATTGTTGCCAATAAGCCGGATATAGTGGTGATAGACCGATTAGCGCGCCGCACAATGATAATCGATGTCACCATCCCGCATGACGAGAACCTCGTGAAAGCTGAGAAAGAGAAACAAATCAAGTATCTTGACTTAGCACACGAGGTTGTCGACATGTGGAATGTGGACTCGGCGATCATTGTGCCGATTGTCGTTACGGCCAACGGCCTGATGGCCAAGAGCCTCGACGACCATCTGTCGAGGCTTTCATTGGGCGGTTGGGTCAAGGGTCTGATACAGAAGGCAGTACTCCTCGATACGGCTCGCATTGTGAGTAGGTTCCTGTCTCTGGAGCCCTAACCACCGGTAGCTTGGACCCTGTTCCCGATACCGGCGGACAACCATTATTTTTTATATTTTTAAATGTTTTTTTTTTATGATTTGTTTTTATAAGGAAATATTTAAAAATGTAAATTTAAAATGTGTACATAATTAAATAAACGATTAATAATAATATTATAAAGAGGAAAGATTTTATTGTTTGTTTGTAGTACCGAATAGGCTCCGAAACTACTGGACCGATTTGAAAAATTATTTCACATTCATTCATTCACATTCATTTCATTCTTTTACATTTTTCCTGAGTGAAATACGCTATTTTTTTATCCCGAAAACGGGTCATGTGGGGTAGTCCACGGGAGCGAAGCCGCGGGCAACAGCTAGTTATCTATATAGATGAATATGTAGGTCGGATAATAGTTACCATTATTTAGGATTCAGACATCATTAAGATCTGTCTATGTAGTTAGGTCAAAGGATTTGGTTCATATAATTTATTGGTTACCGCATTTTTTGGCTTGTCTATAATCTTACGTTCCTATTTTCAGATAGCATGCTTTTACCCATCGCAAAAAGGTTTCGCTTTTACCAAAACTGCGTGAGCAACTCGTTTGCACAAAAACCCAAAAACTTTGAAAGTCGTTTAACAAAAGCGAATCATTCTGACGGCTTCACCCTCTTCACACAGCGAGATAATTTTGGATTTATAAAAGAAAAAATCGAGTTATCTTCCGCGCTGCTAGGAACTAAGCATTCGTGAGTTTAGTATTTGCTCCCAGGTTGCTCCCGTATCCCCCGAGCATAAGCGAAGTCACGCGCACTTCGACTAACTTCGGCTTTTCGAACATTGCCAACGGCGATTCTGAACTTTTACATATTTTATACTATTTTGTACGGATACTAAAGAAGCGACTCTTTAAAATTTTGTTTACGATAATTCGTATGGATGGAACCTTTTACTTATCAATTTGTATTAGAATTTTAATAATAGGCTCTGTCATGCGTACAATAGCTTTATTGGTCACTTTTATAAATTTATGAGGGCTGTAAGGGTGCGTGTGCACGAGCGTGTAGAGAGACATGCCGGTTATACGTGTTTACGGTCGGATCAGTAAAAGCCAGCCAGCACTTAATGACCAGTTCGCTGAAAAAATGTTGGCACATTGTTCATTATTTATGACGGACACGGCGATAAAATAACTCCAGTTTCGAGTAAAAATTATATTTAATAGGTGTAGGTAAGCGCAATTCGATCACATTTTCGCTAATGTAAACTGAAGCATAAAGAGAATCTATTCACTTTATGCGTCAGTTGAAAACACAGCTCCTTTTTTTAAATTCTTTTGAAAACTTACTCCAAGGATCGTCTACAGACATAGCAATTAACCACTGACGCTGCCAGGGTTTAGTTATTTATGCTACAAGTGCGGAAAGTAGGTGATTTGATAAATCGGCACGAGTCGGAAATCATCTTACGCACGTGTATCATACAACATTTTACTATGCATTGTGCGAGGAAATTAAAAAATATATCTGAACCAAGCAAGAAATTACAAAAATGGCGCTTATTCAAGGGCGCTCAGCATATCCACAGATTAACTAATAGCTGTCACGTCGTAACGCAAAAAGGCACGATCAAAATATTTATTCTGCCAAACATATTTAATGAATATTTAAAATTAATTTATTGATCAAAATCTAAATCTAGAGTAATTAAAAACGCCTTAAATGAAGTATTAGCTTTGTTTTACCTTTTATATGAATGATAATCTGTACTTACCTAATTTTTAAAACTTTTCTCAAATAATAAAAACTCTATGCGGCGGGCAGACGTTGGAGTTAAAAATTAAATAAGTACAGGTGGGTTAAAAGCACTAGTAAAAAAGTGAAACTTTCCGCACAGTTTGGCTGCTTGGAAAACGCTCTTTTCGAGGACATGCATTGTAAACTTGTTTAAAGACACGACATATTTTCTAACTGATCGCAAAGTCACAGAACTTGATCAGAAATCGCTAGAGCGGAGTTATTTGTAAGGAAAAATGGGAGGTCGTTGCCCAGCATTGGAAAACTATTTTAAGCTATATAGAAAAGGTGTTAACGTTTGAAATATTACGTTTTTTTTTTTTATATCTGTTATTGGTCCTAAGGGCTGCTTGCTATTTCCGGTGACTTCGTTCCTGTGTTCTCTCACAAGGATGGTGCATTGTTGTAGGATACAATTAGTACTTCTATAACACACAGCAATAGAGCATACAGTAACATTCTTACACTGAAAGGATTTTTAATCGACTCCTTAATTGAACTGTTTTTTTATTGTTTTTACCTCTGAACTTTTTATTAGGTGGTCCGATTTTATTTTTTTTTTTATTTCGACGCTGGTGTCATGTGATCAAATTTAAATTTGGTGAAGATTTGATGAAGAACTTCGGAGATATACAACAGAACTCTTCAATAAACAACGGCAATTCTCTTGAGATTCATGCAATCACATGTCTATCTATTGTTTACTCCATTTCATTACAGAACAGAACTGTACAAATCTGCGCACCTCCTTGGAGCGTACTGACGTGATGTTAACGCCAGTACGCTCCAAAGAGGTGCGCAGATTTGTACAGTTCACCCTGGTACACTCTCCATTCATTGGTTATGTTCAAGTTTTAAGTTAATCGGGTAATCTATTCTGGCAAAACTTTGTGCATTATAGGTACTTTACTATAGAACTTGTACATGTAAAAAGAACTTGTACAAATAAAAAGAGAAAATAAAAACTATTTTAATAGTCGATGTCAGAAAATCAAGATATTGTAAGTGGAACTTGCATTTTTTTTGTATTTTTTTTTTTTATAGCTAATCTGATTAGTACTTTCAGAAATGATATTACTTTCTATAAAACAACAATATCAGGTTTAGTTAATACCAGTAGGTGGTTGAGTAAATTATTGACTACTACTAGTATAAATCCACCGTTAGCTCCCTTTGACTATTATTCCAGTCCAGACTGATTTGATTCGAATGAGATAAGTTTCCAAATCAAAGTCAAACGTCAGAAAATAAACAACATAAAGCTGAAACATCATTCATATGGAGCGTTTGCGATTCATTGCGCTCTTTTAAACGATTTCAGATAAAATTTCTGATGATTCAGATGAAATCGCGCAATGGACTGTGAATTATACTGGCTCGTTTTATTTTTTGCTGATAAGGGTTTTTATTAGCGTTTTTGTTTTGTTTTCTGAACAACAACAAAGTAATGTTGTTACTGAATGAAGTTTATCAAAATCGAAGAACAACATGTTTATTCTCTCTCTATATAATTATTTCTATCTAACTGCCTCGTTGGCCTCACGGACGCAAGTGCGACTACTTAGCATGAGGTCCCGGGTTCGATTCCCAGGTCGGGCAAGTGGGATTTTTCCATTAGGAATTGCCGAACAGAGAGTGCACCTGTGTTTGCGCACACATTTGTGCTATAGAATATCTCCTGCACCGATGGCTATGCCTCCGCTTAGATTGAACGTCGCCGTCGTGCCCGATAGCCGGCCTGGAGGACTATTATTATTATATCTTTCAATCGAATCAACCTGTTATGGGCAAAAGCAGTGTTGAAGCATCGCCACATGATATGTATTGTTTTAGTTTTTATCCGAACAAGCATTTGCTAATACGCCGATTACTTGTGTACATGCGCTGACTAGTCTATCGCGCCCACCACAAGTAACCTACTTTATGTACGAGTATTAGTACATTACTGCAGAATCCAGTAAGTAAGCCTTCCTGGCCAAGTATGAGTTAACCGGACCGAACCGCAGGTGAGGCCCGGTTATATACGTGGCCAGGATGGCTTTCTTACTGGTTGAGGCTTGTATAATGCTTTTCTCAAAAATGAAAGAAAGTTTAACAACAAATTCGTTTAATTAATATTGAAGGTTACATTCATATTAGAGCAATAACTGACAGATATTGTGATCGATTTACCGGGGGCATTTATATTTGTTTGTTGTAAATCTTGATTAACGGACTCAAAAATATATCTATCTCATAAAATGTCATACCAAAAAGAGAGATAGATATATATTTGGTTTTTATAAGTTAAAATGTTATTTAGATGAGTAAACTAACAACGAACGCGAAATAATACTTAGAAAGAGAGGTAGCACATATGGTGCCTATCGTTAGTGAAGTTTGCGTTTTGTTCGTAGTTCGTACGTTTTCGCATTGTTACGGTTTTAAGATTTGACTTATTCGTTCTCACAGGCTAGTAAGGTTTTTATTAGATACAGTTTTTGTAATATCGATTATTTTGATACAGATATCGATATATCGGACCAATCCCTACTACTGTCCAGTAAGTAAATTACATACTTACTTACTGGACAGTAGGAGATTCCAAATTTAAAATCTCGCTTCTGACTGGACAGTTGAGAATAGTCTCCGGTAGAGTTCACTTTCTGGATATTTTTTAGAGATTTTATGACAACATTACAAACCATTTTTAGAAAAATGTATTTCCATGATTTTACTAATAAACTGGCAATCATTGGACACATAACAATGATTTTATTTCCTGAACACATCCTATGTGATTCGTACATCTCAGTGTACGGAGCTACAGCCCGTACAAGCAGCTTGCCGGGGATTTTCAAACTGAAATAAATAAATATGCATTTTATATTTGACCTCATCCACATTCATATTAAGCTTTAATAGAAACTAAAGTTAGTAAATCTTCTAACTTCATTTCACATTCATGACTTATATAAACTATTCACATGCATTCATCCTGGTAAAGCTTTATTTTCTGACGACATGCAGCTGTGGTCCAGTTTGATGAGTATTGCTGCAGGTGAAAATGAAATCAAGTCATGAGAAGTTCTACTTTACAGCTGTCTCTAAGGCACCACTACCACACATATTGACATAGGCAGGTAGGCACATTTACAATCGTATAGACAAAAGTTTCAGCAAATATAGAGATGATTCATTATATAGAGCTATCACATTGACAAATAGACCTTGTTGATCTATGACGTGCAAGCGACAGGGAATATTAAGGTGATAAACAATTTTTTAATTGTACTGAATGTTCGTAAGAACGACCTACACATTACATTGAAGCTACAAGAACACTTCCTACAATTATTGTTTCTTGAGAATTTATGGTTAGAGTACCTAGTAGGTGTTATAAAGACAGTACTTACAATCAGCTGAACCAGCAACGTTTGCCCCAAAAAATATCCAACTCAAACCCATCCAATGATAAACAGCATTCCCCACAATACCGTCAAACATAATCGTTCTCCATTCCTCAAAGTGCTTTGCCAACGTAACAGTATCGGCGCCACACTGAAGAATGCCTCACAACGAAGCATTATCCTCACTTAGCTGACGTGGCGGCGGAGAGATAATGTGTTATCACCGGTCACCGACCCACTTGTGTCCACAATAAAAGATCAGATGAGTTATGGACTGAGGACACACAGGGGTTTTAACTTGCCAACTGTGTTTGTTATTAGTTTTTGTTGATTTTTTCTATCTAACAAGGGATAGTTCAGCTTGATGTTATGTTTGACGGCCGATGAAAAAATTTGCTATAAATACGCGCTCTAAAACCTAAAAGTTAATTCGCAAATACTTAATAAAAACTCCTTTTTAGACCATAAATGTTAGTTAAAGTTAATAAAAAAAAGGCGTGTTAATAAAAAAAAAAATCAATACGCAATTTTCTCAGAACTATCGGCATCATAATAATCTTTTCACAAAACATTTCAAGCATTGAATTCCACAGTTATTACAAGTAAGCAACTAAATTAAGGTTAAACCTAAGCCCATCATCATGTTTTGTTGGTTTACACTGTCGGAAAATATTCCTGAAAATCGCCTCTAATAAATAACAGAAACATGACTATGCGATATATGGATAATACTTCTTTGTACATTTCTTCACGGATCCGTGAATTTGAAATTTCATTTAATCAGATGATTTATAATCATTCTCATACAATTTACTTTTATATCCACTTGGGTCGTACTCATTAAAGAAAGGTTCTCACACTTATCTAGGATTAAAGAAATAAGTGGAGTTTGAGCAGCTCGTCATCCTCGGATTACGTTGTTTCATGAACATATTTTCATGTTTTTAATTAATATTGTACTCAATGGTAATACGAGTAGGCTGATTGTTTTTTGTGTAATACCCCCATGGGTGTCGCAAAGGACTAATGAGAGAACATGGGACATAACAGTAAATGGCATCACAATAATACATAAAAAATACATTATGTAATAGTAATGCCTAGGGGAGTGAATATTATTTAAGTACATTAAAGTTTGCAGGCTCTAAGGATTTTAAATCATTGACAATAGGAATGCGGTTAATCAGACTACAACGTTTCTGCTGCTGTGACACAGTTCCCTCCTGTGTGAGACGAAATGGGTTCTAAGTTATCCACAACGCAAACACAGTTACACAACAAAACACGAAAATACCATGTTATTCTGATTTATCTCTTCTCATCAAAGGCGACATCCTCCTTAATATATCAATATCGAATAATAAATAACTGTTCAAGCACATAACTCATGTTTGTTTGTATACAAGCTCACCTCCCGGCGCTTCGTGTGTTCGGTATAGGCGATGCTATTTCCTACCCTTAGGCGGACATTCACCCCTTGTGCCTGAGATCTTTTATGGAAGGTAACTAATTTGAGATTAATCGTGGCTGTTATGGAATGTGGTAGGCAGAGATATTGGAGATATCTTTGGTAAAATAGATTGATGTAGAGTATGCATGTGTTAGAATTTGAAGTATGTATGTCGTCATTTTCAAGTCACAATGGTTTGCTACATGATACATACCTGTCATATTTATTAAGCACCTACCGACAAATTTCGAAGTACCTACCTAAATTATAATTGTGTTGTCAAATAACTCAAAACTTATATTTAAGCCACATGGATGATATTCCTAAAAAATATTATGTAATTAGTAATGATCATTGTAATGTTTCTTGGATTTTATATTATTATTTTAATATCCTTTGAAACAATTAGTACAGTACTGTCTGTTAGTATCAATATTCTTTCGAAAATTGATTAAGAATGACTAAAGAAGCGATATTAGTTTCCTTAATTGTCTTGTTACGTTTAAAAACTGTTTCATTACATGATAATTGATTATTGTTCACCTATTTGTGAGATTATTTAAAGCTAAATAGAAAATACCACGCCATTACCGACAGCGATAGACTCTTTAATATATAATATTGTGTAATGGATAAGCTGACTTACTTTTTTGTGAACTACAAGCCAGTACAGGCCAGATAATATATTATTATTATCAATACTTGGTTTAAGATCGACTATACAAGGCTAACATAAGTTATTTGATATTATATCTTTGTCGCATCAAGGCTGGCCGATAGATGTAAACCATCGGGAAGTCAGGATGTATTCCCTTAGGTTAAGACATCGTGTGTGGGCAGGTCGGTGGGTATAATCGTGCAAATGAAATCACATAAGTTATTCGATACACTTGGTTTATTCAAATAGACACAAGTTACATTCTTGCTTACTAATATTACGTATCGACACTGATTCTACGACGTCTTAGCTCTACGGCTGTCAGTACTCAACTGCTCTTTTCTGCTGTCCCCACTACGCAAGCGGTTAGAAAAAGCGCGCCAATGCGTAGTTGCTCTTCATTGCCGCTAGGGGCGTGCTTGTGATTTGACTTTACGTCCGTACTATTGACTAAACCCGACAACTTTACTATTGCTTATGGTTGTGTTGAAACTATATCTACATCATATTATTGCCTTTATTCTTAATATGTTAAATTGATTTAAGGGCTAGTCTATGCTCTTTACCTAACTTTGTTATTTTGATTCTATAATACGAGTACTGTAAATACTTTATGTGGGTTTTAAAAGGTATCGATAAATATTATGAAAGAGTTGTTGTCCTCTTATTGTTTTGAATTATTGTTGGACCTTCTGAAGACTGTATAAATATATTTGTATTGTATAAACTCAATTTCATTCATCAAGGTACTTATGTACCTAAATATTGTAAAAAGTTTTTTTTAAAAAGAGTAAGTATGGACTTTCTTGTGCATTCTTCTCCATTACAAGCTACTTGCCGAATGCACGGTAGAATCAACTATTATTATTTGTAAAATATTACGTTCAAAAGTGCCGCTTGGTGGCCTATTTAAAATAAAATATCTTTGTCTTTGTCTTTGTCTTCACGATAGCGTCTAGCGAACGGGTGGTAAGCTCACTTAACCTTCTCAATATGAATTAAATGACAAGCCTTATTTAAATATATACCTAGTCTTGTACGCCCTCTGAGATAACATAGCGCACTATTTATTACCTGTATATACTACTATTATTGTACCTATGTTAAACAAATGAATAAATGACTTATGACTTGTCTTTCTGTGCTTTATTATTTGGGAAGGGTTTTATTTATTCATAAAACCCTTCCCTTACACACCACATACATTGGATCTCTGATACACAGTAAATAACCACCAACCATCTTGACATTCAAAGCTTGCTATCTTGGTAGATAATCATACTATTTTATAGAGTTCCAGTCATGATTCTAACACATGCAATGATACCAAATCAGTTAGTTTTAACACCCTAAGAAGAACTTTGAACTTTTTCGTTTTGTTGCGGTAAAAAACCATTTTAAATAATCTTTTGGTTTGCATCGTAACTTAAGAAAAATAAACATGCGTGGTTGAAAAATAAAATCCTGAAAATGAATGCATAAAATCTTACTATGAAAGTTTTAATTGATTAAATAAAATTAGATGTATTGATACGAAACGTAGTTTTAACAAACACTACTCTTAAGTTGAACTAAAAATATTCGCTCTAAATCCAATTATACCCAAAAATCTTCAACCACGATACTTTTTAAAATGCCTTCAAAGTAAAGTGCTCTATTTATAACACCACTATTGTAAAAACCAATATTTCCGCAGAGTAAATAATATCAGTATTCCAGTATCCTCTTGAAGAATATTTCTTTACGTAAGCCTTAGAAAAACGAAGAGTATAAAAAGAAGTGCTGTTTGATTTATGAAGGATCCTCGGATCATCTATCAAAGTGTTGATGACGATGTGTTGATGTGTCGACCATGCTGTGAATGAATAAATATAACACGCTGTACCTCCATCGATCACTATGGCATGTACTGTGCTCTACGTACCCTTATCATACGCTTGTGATAAGGGTGGTTTAAGTCGAGATAATAGATCAAAGTTGATACTTTTACGCATGTGTTCTGAGACGTTTGGCGTTTTTTTTTTTTTTTTTTTATTATCTATAGGCTTGCGCTTGACCACTATCTCACCTGATGGTAAGCGATGATGTGGTCGACGGTGAAGCACGCTTGCCTAGAAAAAAACCATTCACTCTTGACCTAAAGACCCCTAGATTGTAGCTATCGGGAAACACAGACTCCGGCAGGGAATTCCACTCCTTAGCTGTACGCATAATAAAAGTGTCCCCAAAACGTTTTGTGCGTATGGGTGGAATGTCCACCATGTACCGATGACGCATTGCAGTACGTCTGGTAGTCCGATGATGGAACGGGCTGGGCGGAATCAAGTCATGCAATTCCATCGCACACTCCCCGAAATGTAATCGATAAAAAACCGACAAACTGGCAACTCGGCGACGATGTTCAAGGCTCTGGAGCTTTGATTTGACCAGTGCCTCATTGCCGATGAGTCTCTTGGCCCGCTTTTCAATCGACTCTAGTTCATCTAGCTGGTATTTGGCAGATCCGTCCCAGAGATGAGAACAGTACTCCATGCACGATCGAACTTGCGCTTGATACAAGTTGAGCAGCTGTTCCGGCGTGAAGTACCTTCTCACCTTCGCAAGGATCCCCAACTTTTTGGCAGCCAGCTGAGCCTTAGCCTCAATGTATGACCCAAAATTGAGAGTCGATGTCAACGTAACGCCAAGCTCAAGATGGTCCGTTATTGGCACGGTTACATCACGGAAAGTTGGAGCCGGGTGAATATAGTATGGAGCCGGTATATTGGAGCCGGTGTTATATAGTATGTACCAAATTATTAATATTACATTTATCCCAGTCCACGTTAGGAAGAGTAAAAGGAAATGGGGGAAACTTGTTCCCAGCTGTGGGCAAATGTTCAAACATTTCTCATTGTGTTTGAATATTATTCAAACAATGGGATTAAATTTTTGGGATAAACGTAAGTATTATTGACCATGTGGAGTGTAAGCCTCTTTTTTCTGACAAACATATTTTAGTCCTAGGGATTATTAAACCCCGACAGAAGCAGAGGGGTGTTATAAGTTTGACGTGTGTACCTATATTTGTGTATATGTGTATTTATCTGTGACATCATATCTCCTTAACGGATGAACCGAGTGTTCTTAGCTGTGTTTGATGAAAATCGGTTCAGCCGTTCTAAAGTTATGGGTGTTTTACTGTTTGAATCGGGGTGTTTTCGCAAAATTACGTGTTCAATAGATTGTCGAAGCGTCTCTACTACTAGACAAATTATGCAGCATGAAATAAAAATGTATCGGGGGCTTTTTAAATTTTACTTATTGGACCTCTTTTTTCTGACAATAATAGTCCTAGATATGGACCGATGTGTTTATGTATATCTTCGATATATCAGAACATTCAATTCCGGGGAGTGTGCGATGGAATTGCATGAACTAATTCTTCCAAGCCCTTTCCATCATCGGACTACAAGACGTACGGCGATGCGTCATCGGTACATGGTGGACATCCCACCCATATGCACCAAACGTTTTGGGAATACTTTCATTATGCGTACAGCTAAGGAGTGGAATTCCCTTCCAGAATCTGTATTGCCTGATAGCTACAACCTAGGAGTCTTTAAGTCAAGAGTGAATAGGTTTCTTCTAGGTAAGCGTGCTACATCGTCGACCACATCATCGCTTACCATCAGGTAAGATAGTAGTCAAGCGCGAGCCTATCAATAATAAAAAAAAGAACACCACGCCTATATGCCTTGACGGGTTGGGCAGAGGCGTACCTACATATAGTAGTCTTATGTTATAGGCTGCATCTTCTTATAGTAAATATATTTCATTAATTGGTTCAGAATTCAGCAACGTGTTGTAACATTAATCTGGCTAAATGAAAGTGAACAGAAGAACCGTATAAATATTATGATTGATACCGTCCACTACCTTTACTTTATGTTATCCCAAGGGTAGGGTCCCCTTGGGAAAACAGAACACTTTGTTACGACACAAACAGAAGTTATCATCGCCCGAGCCCGGCCAACAATTTCACACACGATTTCAAGTACCTAATGGAGTTTATTGCGATTGACAATGAGTCAATAAAATATCACCAAGAGAAAAACCTATAATGCGGTATACGCCCAATTCTGCAACTAATTTGTTGATGTTAATTTGCAGGCACCAATCTGTAAGGACGGTTCGTACTGCCCTGGGTTTATTTAACATGTACGACATACCATGCCCTCGTAACTTAGAACATTTTTTTGGAACGAAGTTCCTTATCGCGCGTTGCGAAAGGGGGCTAGACGGAAAAAAATCTCACGAAAAGTTGTAACGACACTTTTTGCTATAATTGTAAGCCGTGCGGCGTGCGTGTTTCGTGCGTGTTCTAAACTATACGCTGTTGTGTTTACGAAGTCGAGAGACACACATATATACATGTATATATATATATACATGTGTATGTATATATATACATATATATATGCATATATAACGCCAGACGCACAAAACCCTCCACCACAGGCCGACTCGAGTCGACACTACTCGAAAACCGACCCCGAGCCGCCACTAATAACGAACCGGCGATCAAATCAGAAAACCTAAAAACCTCCATATCTTGGAAACGGTTGGAGGTAGCTCAATTCTGAGTAAAAATTTGTCCCCCGGCCTCAGTCGCTTCTGGCCGGAGAACAAGATAGGATAAACCCCCCCCCCCCTTAACTGTTCACCTTCCCCCCGCAATTATTTTTACCCTATTCTAAAATATCAATATGAAAAGTCTATAAAATCGTGCAAAAAACCCCTCCTCCACTCCGCCGTCCCCCCCTCACCCGCTCTTATTTACTAGAAATCCTTTTCATTAAATAATTTTAAAACATTTTTTAGGTGAGATCGAAAATATACGAACGACCGAACCAACTATTCAAATTGTAAAATCCACATTTGTTAACCGTCACCTAGCGCCATCTGACGCCATCAGCTGGAATTAAAAAACATTAATTTAAGAAATAAAATTGTATCTCGGAAACGGGAGGAGATAGGCCAAATCTGACAACAGATTAGAATATACTATAAATATGTAATAAATATAGTATATTCTAATATATATATGTGTATATATATGTATACAGATATGTATATATACTAAAGGAAATTCGTTCCATCCGGGTGTCCCTTGACACCTCTCAAGTTTTTATTGTGAAAAGTGCCATCTATCCGCCATACATGGAACTTTTTGTAGCATTGCTACCACTTTATTTCCTTTACATATTTTATAGTTTGCATTAATTGTTAATTTTACATTTTTTTACCCACTTCCCAAAAAGGAGGCGGTACTCAATTCGGATTTTTATTTTTTATGAACGGTCGGGCAAAACTCCGTCTTAAATAAACGGATTTGCAAAATTCTTTTTTTTTCAAAAGAAGTTTATTCCGAAATGGTTCCATTTAAACTTGGTAAAGATCTGATGAAAAACTTCGGAGATATACTACAGAACTCTTCAATAAAATCTATCGGGAATTTGGGTTTGCTGCAATCACAGTCTTTTTATTGTTTAAACCATTTCCCGTCCGCAGATGGGTACCGTTCACCTTGGTACCTGGTGGTGTCATTCCACCGGTTATGTTCAAGTTACATGTTATATGGGTAATCTATTCTGGCATCACTGTGGGCATTGTTAGGACATTACTGCAGAATCCAGTAAGTAAGCCTTCCTGGCCAAATATGAGTTAACCGGACCGAACCGCAGGTGAGGTCCAGTTACATACGAGGCCAGGATGGCTTTCTTACTGGTTGAGGCTTGTATAATGCTTTTCTCAAAAATTAAAGAAGGTTTAACAACAAATTCGTTTGATTAATATTGAAGGTTACATTCATTTTAGGGCAATTACTGATAGATATTGTGATCGATTTACCGGGGCATTTATGTTTGTTTGTTGTACATCTTGATTAACGGACTCAAACATATATCTATCTCATAGAATGTCATACCAAAAAGAGAGATAGATATGTAATTGGAGCCTCCCTCCTATAACCATGTTATAATGGCTAAACTCTAATCTGTGTCTGGCTGGTACTATGTTTTTTTTTCTAAGCAGATCTAAAGAGGATGACCACTGTCTAGAGATGGGCGTTTTCGGATTTTTGCACAAACGGTTATTGATGTAACCGATATACAGTTTTCATAATGATATCAAAAACGGTTTTCAGATATCGATATCATTTAGTACAGTTTGTATAAGTTAAAATGTTATTTAGATGAGCAAACTAACAACGAACGCGAAATAATACTTAGAAAGATCGTTCTCGCACGCTAGTAAGGTTTTTATTAGATACAGTTTTTGTAACATCGGTTATTTTAATATAGATATCGATATGATATGATATCTATCACATGTCCGATATAAGTTACCTTAAGATCGGACCAATCCCTACTACTGTACAGTAAGTAAATTACATACTTACTTACTGGACAGTAGGAGATTCCAAATTAAAAATTTCGCTTCTTACTGCACAGTTTTGAATAAGTCTCCGGTAGAGTTCACTTTCTGGATACTTTTTAGAGATGTTATGACAACATTACATACCATTTTTGAGAAAAGGTACCTTACTATATAACAGACCCTTACTATAGACACCGTGAATAAGTGCCTTGAAAAACAACACACGCAAAACGTTACAATATTTTTGTTCAGCTAATCGCCTTACCACTCAAATCTTTTCTCCTCAAATAAAACACTGCTAGCTCAACTAGATCTTCTAAACATAACCCACGATATTCTGACCTTATATCAAGAGCTCACAAGAGCCTTTTGAAGCAAAGTCTTTGGAATTTTGCGTTCTTTGTGAGAAGAGAATCGCTTAATTGTTCGCCAACAAAGCCTTGGAACATAAACATGGATTTGACCAAATATTATGAACGCCGTTGTACTCTAATATTTTGGTACAAATCGGTACATGATTTTCACGAAAAACCACCTTTCTTTTTACTGTGTTCCTTTCACTTCGTTATAAACCCTGTTTTGATTGAAGCAATTCTTTTGTGATTGTTTTGATAAAGCGCTGAATCTAATGGTTTTTTTAACACAATGGGTGTTGTACAGGTATATATTGTTACAAGATAGGGCAACGCCATCTAGTGACGAGTAGAAGAATTAAGTAGTCACTAGTGGCGCCATCTAGTATCGAATAGCGGAACTAATCTTCTCGTGTCGACTGGAATTTTCCAGAATGTTCGAACCGAACATTCTGGAAGTTTCTAGTCGCTTCGGGAACAGTGAGTTCGAAAGTCGATTGTTCTGGAAGTTTCTCGAATTATCTAGAACAGTATGGAACGTTCTAGAAACATCTTCGGTGCTATATATAGAGCGGTCGGGTTCGTTGTGGGTCAGTTTCGATTCGGAAGCGACACAGAGCGATCAGAAAAGGAAAATAGTGCGAAGTAAAAGAATTGTTTAAGAAGTGTTTTTGTAATAAAGTGTGATTAATTGAAGTCTGCTGTTTAAATAATTTATCCCTGAGCCCCAGCTCGTAACAAATTGGTGTCAGAAGTGCGGGATAAATTATGCCGGTTCTACCAAAGGAAGAAACGGAAGGGGTGCGCACCAGGAGTCAGCGCCAGCAAGATGTAGACCAGAGGCGCTTTGGAGACGCTCCCTCACCGTCATCAGGTGGACATCGAGACTCCACGGCTGCAGCGGAACCCGCTCAATCGTCGGCGTCGCCTGACCTAGCCGCCCTGATGGCATTCATGCAGGAGCAGGCTCGCCGTCAGGAGGAGCAGGCTCGCCGTCAGGAGGAGCAGGCTCGCCGTCAGGAGGAGCAGGCGCGGCGCTTGGAGTAGCAGCTGCAGCGCGACAAGGAGGAGCAGGCTCGCCGTCAGGAGGAGCAGGCTCGCCGTCAAGAGGAGCAGCTCTTGGTTATAAAGGACCTCCGCGGAGCCATCGGGAAGGAGATGAAAGAAGTAAAGGACCAGGTCCAGCAACATGAGACCCGCATTGTCGAGATGGAAAAGACAATACGTGGGTTCAAGTCTGGAGACGGGACCGTGGCAGCTGCGGTAGTGGCACCTTCGCCTCGTGGTTTTAAAGTGCCACCATTCGATGGCTCTTCGTCATGGTCCGCCTACAAGATTCAGTTTGAGGCCGTGATGAAATCGAATGGGTGGACCAACGAACAGGCATTGACTGCTCTAACTTTGGGCCTCCGCGACCAGGCCTTGTCTGTATTAGAAGCGCTTGGACACGACGTCACCTTTGAGAAGCTTCTAGAAGCATTAGAAGCTAGATACGGTGACGCACACCTGGAACATGTGTTTCGGGCCCAGTTGAAAGACCGATCGCAACGGGTTGGTGAAACTCTTCAGCAGTGGGCTCTTGATGTGGAAAAGCTGGTCCGAAAGGCTTACCAGTCATCACCGGTGCTGATCGACGGGAACCTCGTATAGGCGTTCACGGATGGTATCCGCGACCTTGAGGTTAGGGCTGCCGTAAAGCTAGGGCATTTTAAGAACCTTAAGGATGCCCTAGCCCACGCTTTGGAGGTAGAGGCAGTACGGTGGGACGAACGAAGTCACCGAATCAGGGAGGTTGCGACTTCACCCCGATGCTATGGCTGCGGAGAGAGAGGCCACATCCGATTGAGCTGCCCGAAGCGAAGGCAACCCCACGGTAATAAGCAGCCGCCAGTTAAAAGTTCACCAGACGTCCCTGCTGGGCAACAGCAGCAGGGAAACGAATAGACGCCAGGACTAAGGGGCGGGTGCTGGCTGGTGATGGAAGAGCCCCAAGGATCTCGATCTCACAATCCTGTGACGGGAACAGCCTGATCATCGTGGGCGAAATTAACAGAACACCTTGCAAGCTGACATTGGATACTGGAGCTTCTCGGACAGTTGTCAGTTTCCAATTAGCAAGACGGTTTCTTGGGGACTTCTTCGGGAGCCATGAAGGTGTACATCTGAGAACAGCCACCGGTCAGCACATATCCGTCCGAGGTGAGAAGGAGGTTGACATGAAGTTAGGGAACAAAGTTTATCGCCACAATGTTATCGTGGCCGACATAGTGGACGAATGCATTCTGGGTTTGGACTTCATGCGGAAACATCAGTGTGAGATTGACGTTCATCAAGGAGAGTTGAAGTGTGGCTCAGAGGAAGTCTTCATGGAAGGTGCATCATCGGGAAAGGTGTACTGCGTCAAGAAAGTTATTCTTCGTCCAAGGTCAGAAACAATCGTACCAGTTTGTCTACCAGGAAATTCTGGTCGGGCAAACCGATGTGTACTTATAGAAGGATTAGATAACGATGCTTCATGGAAGATTGCACGCACCTTGGTAAGGGGAACTAGAGTTTCATCCGTACGTGCACTCAACACAAGTGATCAGGACCTTGTACTCAAGAAAGGCACAATGTTAGGCACTTGTGAAGGAGTGGTTTGGATGCGTAGATGCCACGAAAACCCTACCAACGCCAAAGTTCAAAGTGCAAGATACGACGTGACTTCGCTTTTGAAGGACTCCCAAAATAACTTATCGGAAGAAGAAAAGAACAAGGCTAAGAAGATGTTGAACAAGTTCGCCGACATTTTCTCGACAAATGATGCCGACATAGGGAAGACTGCGTTAGTTCAACACAGAATAAATACAGGAAATGAGGCACCAATCCGCCAGCGACCAAGACGTGTGCCAGTGGCACGGGAACGTGAAGTTGACGCCATGACCAAGGATATGGTGAAAGATGGCGTGATTGAACCTTCATCCAGTCCATGGTGTTCACCGGTAGTGTTGGTGAAGAAGAAGGACGGCAGCATGCGCTTCTGTGTTGACTATCGCCGACTAAACGACATCACTAAAAAAGACAGTTATCCGTTGCCAAGGATCGACGACACGCTGGATACGCTTACGGGAATGAAGTGGTTTTCTACCTTAGATCTGAAGAGTGGCTACTGGCAGGTCGAGATAGACCCTCGAGATAAAGAAAAGACAGCATTCTCCACAGGAAAAGGATTGTGCCAATTCATCGTCATGCCATTTGGTTTGTGTAATGCTCCTGCCACTTATGAGAGATTGATGGAGCGGGTGCTTACTGGACTGATTGGAGATGCCTGCCTTGTCTACTTGGATGACATTATCATCGTGGGTAGGAACTTTGAAGATCACCTCCGCAATCTGGAGCAAGTGCTGTCGAAGATACGAGGAGCCAATCTAAAACTAAGCCCAAAGAAGTGCGCGTTGTTCAGGCGGCAAGTGAACTTTTTAGGACACGTGGTTTCCGAAAAAGGTATTCAAACGGACCCGGATAAGCTCTTTGCCGTCAAGGATTGGCCAGTTCCAGAGAACAAAACGCAAGTCAGGGCATTTCTCGGTTTGTGCTCCTACTATCGACGGTTTGTGAAGAGCTTTGCTGACATTGCCCGACCTCTTCATAAACTAACTGAAGACAAGATACAGTTCTGCTGGAATGAGAGCTGTGACGTCGCATTTCAGAAGCTGAAAGAACATCTGTGCAATGCTCCCATCCTAGGCTATCCTGACCATGAAAATGAATTCATAGTTGACACAGATGCCAGCAATACTGGAATCGGCGGGGTGTTGTCACAACGAAAAGGAGATCAGGAGGTTGTAATTGCGTACTTCAGCAAAGCCTTATCCAAACCTGAAAGGAACTACTGTGTCACTCGAAGGGAGCTTCTAGCTGTAGTAAAAACATTGCAGCATTTCAATAAATATTTGTTGGGGCGGAAATTTCTCCTGCGAACGGACCACGCTGCACTGAAATGGCTACTGCAATTTAAGAACCCAGAAGGACAGGTAGCAAGATGGATTGAATTATTGCAAGAGTTTGATTTCGTAATTCAACATCGTAGCGGAACGTCACACGGTAATGCTGATGCTCTCTCGCAAAGACCATGTCCAGACCAATGTAAACATTGTGCGAGACAAGAAGCTAAGCAGGTAACACTAGTGCGGGTTTTGAGGACGGATCTTAGCGAAGAGTGGAAGGAAACCTTGCAGAGTGCTCAACAGGAAGACAGAGACATAAAACCGATCCTTGAATGGAAGAAATCAGGTGCTCCTAGGCCTCACTGGAGTGATGTCGCAGCAACCAGTTGCATCACCAAGAGTTATTGGGCACAGTGGGAAAGCTTGGTTATCCAGGATGGAGTTCTGTGCAGGAAATGGGAGACTGCTCGCGGTGACCAGTGTCATCTACAAATGGTCGTACCTAAAGTTAAGGTGCCGGAGGTCTTACAGCTCTATCACAATGAAAGTTCAGGGGGTCACATGGGAGTTAAGAGGACTTTAATCAAGATCCGAGAACGATTTTACTGGATCCATTGTCGAGAGGACGTTGAGGAATGGTGCCGCAAATGCAAAAATTGTGCGGCTGTGAAAGGACCACAAACTCGAAGCAGAGGGGCACTAAAGGTTTACAATGTTGGTGCACCGTGGGAACGAATAGCATTAGATGTTGCGGGACCATTTCCGGAAAGCCAAAGCGGGAACAAGTACTTCTTGGTCGTCATGGACTACTTCACAAAATGGCCGGAAGTGTTTGCAATCCCTAATCAAGAAGCCGTTACGGTGGCTGATAAGTTAGTTCACGAAGTGTTTTGTTGGTTTGGGGTACCCTTGGAAATTCACAGTGATCAAGGCCGGAACTTCGAGTCAGAAGTGTTCAACGAGACGTGTCGTGTGATGGGTGCTCACAAAACCAGAACTACTGCTTATCATCCACAATCAGACGGGATGGTTGAACGATTTAACCAGTCACTAGAGAGATATCTTGCAAAGGTTATGGAAAACAGACAGAAGGATTGGGACAAACACATTCAACCATATCTCATGGCATATCGCAGTGCTGTTCATGAAACCACAACAGTAACACCAGCTTTTGCTAATTTCGGCAGAGAACTACGATTACCTGCAGATCTCATCACTGGCATCCCACCTGAGTCTCCACGCAGTATAACAGATTATGCAAACGAACTACGGAACAGGATGAATGATGTATATGAGCACATCAGAGAGACAGGTCAACAGATGTCTGAGAGGATGAAGACTCGCTACGATCGGAAGGCGAACAATAAGGGCTTCGATGAAGGATCACTGGTATGGTTACATAACCCGGTACGCAGCAAAGGAAAATCGCCTAAATTGCAAGCAAAATGGGATGGACGGTATCGCGTAGTTACCCAGATTAATGACGTCACCTTGCATCAAAGGTCGTTCATGTGGATCGGTTGGCCCGTTATCATGGGTCTAACGATGCTCGGGACGAGCATGTCTAAGAGGGAGGCAATGTTACAAGATAGGGCAACGCCATCTAGTGACGAGTAGAAGAATTAAGTAGTTACTAGTGGCGCCATCTAGTATCGAATAGCGGAACAAATCTTCTCGTGTCGAATGGAATTTTCCAGAATGTTCGAACCGAACATTCTGGAAGTTTCTAGTCGCTTCGGGAACAGTGAGTTTGAAAGTCGATTGTTCTGGAAGTTTCTCGAATTATCTAGAACAGTATGGAACGTTCTAGAAACATCTTCGGTGCTATATATAGAGCGGTCGGGTTCGTTGTGGGTCAGTTTCGATTCGGAAGCGACACAGAGCGATCAGAAAAGGAAAATAGTGCGAAGTAAAAGAATTGTTTAAGAAGTGTTTTTGTAATAAAGTGTGATTAATTGAAGTCTGCTGTTTAAATAATTTATCCCTGAGCCCCAGCTCGTAACAATATGTTAATTTAGAGGACCAACTTATTATTTTGAAAGCTTGTCAGGAATTCTTATTAGTGAATGTTTTAAGGCAAGTGACCCATAAACTGCTGAATTAGCCTTCAACAACAACTAATTATTGAAATAATAATTGTTACTACTCGTTCTCGTTGGTCTAGTGTTCGCAAACAATGCTGCTGAGCAAGAGGATTTTTCAGGAAACTGAATTTGTGCCCGGTTGATGGCAATAGTCTCACCACATATCACATGGGATCTTCACAAAACTGGTGAAATGTGGGGTACTATGGGTCCACTTTCTCATGGGTAAGAGAGCATAATTATTTATCTAGCGACCCAGCCCGGGCTTCTCATATGTAAGAGAGCATAATTGTTTAACTAGCGACCCAGCCCGGGCTTCTCATGGGTAGGAGAGCATAATTATTTAAAAAACGACCCAGCTCGGGCTTCTCATGGGTCAGAGAGCATAATTGCATGAACTAATTCCTCCTAGCCCTTTCTATCATCGGACTACAAGACGTACGGCGATGTGTCATCGGTACATGGTGGACATCCCACCCATACGCACCAAACGTTTTGGGAATACTTTCATTATGCGTACAACTAAGGTATTCCCTGCCGGAGTCTGTGTTTCCTGAGAGCTACAACCTGGGAGTCTTTAAGTCAAGAGTGAATTGGTTTCTTCTAGGTAATCGCGCTACATCGCCGACCACATCATCACTTACCATCAGGTCAGATAGTGGTCAAGCGCGAGCCAATCAATAATAAAAAAAAAATATAAAAAAATAACTAGTGACCCAGCCCGGGCTTCTCGTAGGTAGGAGAGCATAATTATTATTATGCCTTCATGTTTTTTATTAAAGTAATTATCTATCTGCTATAAACAAAACTAAAATGCGACCTTGAAATTTTACTTTCAAATAATTCACTTGTAAAACAAAAGCAACGACATTGCAACCTTCCAATAACACCCAAAAAGAAAACAAATAAATACATAGGTATGCCTCCAGTCATCACCTAAATGCAAAATTGTAAAATTATAAACATTAGCTTTAGACTTCAAAAGTCTGCATATTATAAGGATACACACGCGTTATTGCTCAGTTTATATAGCAATAGTGGGCGAGAGCGAGGGGCGCGACTCGGGGGTGGTCGCATCAAGCGAATTCCGTCATCAGTGATCGGATCGGACACCCGCGCTTGAATTTATTTAGTTTTTATTTTCCGACAACTCCTAAGATATTCATTAAAATTATAATTATGGTGTAAAGGATTATCAAATTGTGCATGAAATGCAGTTAACTAACGTATTTAAGTTGATGAGGATGAAGATTAGTACTATACACGTGACCATTTTATTAGATGTTAGAATGGATATAGTAAGCTATGCTTTAAAGATAGATGGATGCCATCGCGGATTTTTCTGTAGACCTATAAAAGAGGAATATCCCACCATACATTGTCTTGTTATATCTCAAAGAGATAAGGCTGCGTTTTCTATGAAAGGCCTTGACTTTGGCCGACATTTTCAACAAGTAGTAGTAAGTATTGGCAAGTTTTTATAGGTAACAAAACTACTAATCAGGTTTGTTGTGTACGAGTATATTGATAAAACACGCCGCTTAAATCAAATTCACCCTTTTCATTTTCTTTACATTTCAATATCTGGAGAGAAAACAGCACATTTTCCCGCGCAGGTGAGGCATATACTTTCAAAGGTTACAGTATTGATACAAAAGGGTCCCGGTAACTCAACAAAACTACCTATTGGTGAGAAATGTGTGGAAACCACAGACATAAATCTAACTAGATGACGCAATGTATGTAGCTCGCGGGTAAAAAAGGGATAAAAGTGAGATCTATGCTCTTACTTTGAGCTGTTTCATTTAGCGATATCGGCACCTCATCATCATCATCAACCTGCCCTTGTCCCATGTTACTTGGGGTTTGCGCAACACGTTTTCTTCATCCATACCGTCCTATCCCCTGTCACGCTAACACTGACTCCCTTTTGTTTCAAATCACTCCTCACACAGTCCATCCATCCACATTTATATTCACATATCAACCGAAATCTATAAAAATGCCTAATTATGCCTTATTGAGCTATATATACTGCACATAATCAGTTGCCCAAGCGAATGGAAACATTTTCTTTAATCGGTATGTAATTTTGTTTCTTAAATTATGTGTGAAAACAATGTTACATACATACGTATCGAAATTATAACCTTTTTTTTTTGAAGTCGGTTAAAAAGTAGCAAGCTCATACAGTTACAGACATGCGTTATTCAGTTGCACTTATGTCTGTGGTGGAAACAGTCAGCTATTTCGTAACACAAGGGAAGAGGCCAATTGTTACCAGTAATGACTGGTAACAATTGGCCATATTTATGGATTTCGGGACAATTCACCTCTTTTCAGCTGTTGTGATTTTATGGGCAACGTGTGCGCGAAATTGCCTGAGAATAAAGAAGTAGGATATGTTTGGAAATATCGTATCTACCGTTGAATCTTGCTAGTAGACTACCCAATTTAAGTTTATATTATTACGTAGGTACGTAGGTACTTGTAAAATTTGTGTCAGAATGATTCATTTGTGTGCTCAATATATAATTATTTATTTAGAAATAACGCTCAATTTATGTCATAGGAATGATATATTATATTATTTTAAGAAAAAGACATTTTTAGCGCAATAACGTTTCAAATCTATAAGATTTGCCAAGCACTTGTCACAAAACAATAAAGTTATATCCATACCGCGGGATGTGTCCTAACAGGCGACGGACAGAGGGGGATTCGGGATTGTCTTTTAAAAAGTCACGAGGCTCATTCCATGTGCCGATGATGATTAGCGATGTGGTTTTAGTAAGTTAAAAAGCCCACACTCCCTAGTCTTCCTTTCAAAAGCCCAGGCTTCTTTTGAAAGTAACAAAACCGACAGCTAAAAAGGCACAATTATTTCTCCAAATCAGATAACAATAGCTAATTATTAACAAGCAATTAAAGCCATTTGCATATCAATTAAATTCTTTATCAACGTGAGTTATCCACTTTGCCGCAAAAACTCGGGTCAATAAGAAAACGAACGGAAAGACAAAATTTATGGCCACCTGCGAGTGCGGGATGCAATTATTTTGGACCTCGTTGATTGGTCGATATCAGACAGTTTTAAAGGCAATTATGTGTTAAACTTTTTCAAATTGACTTATAAATAATGGCCGTTTATGCAACTGGACTTATTTTTTTACAACGAAAACAGCCTATACAGCCTATTCGATTTTTGACAAATGTTGATGTGAAAATTATTAAATTACAACTGGTAATTAAATATATTAAACAACCATTTAAAAGGCGTTTAGAGAATTCAATGCTAAAACGTACGGAATCATTCATTTTTCCTCGTATAAAATCTACCCCATTTTATTCCATGTATGAAAACTCCTTGCTACCAAACTTTTTTAAATTGACTTATAATTTTTTTTATTTTTTTTATTACCTTAGGCTTGCGCTTGACCACTATCTCACCTGATGGTAAGCGATGATGTGGTCAACGGTGAAGCACGCTTGCCTAGAAAAAACCCATTCACTCTTGACTTAAAGACCCCTAGATTGTAGCTATCGGGAAACACAGACTAAACTAGACTGATTTAAAACTAAACTGCAAAACTAATGATCGAGCTCGTAAACAAAAGTCACGACCGCGTAACAGCAAGATGCCTATGCGAAAGATTTAATTTCCGAATCATAATTATAGCCTCTTAAAGTACGCCATGTTTAACAACTGTATTGAAAAAATATTTTATCTACTCTCATATCGTAATATTCGTATTATAAACTTCAAAACGAGTTTATATTGACATACTTTATAAACACAATTTAAATTTTGGGAATGAACCTACTTAATCTTTTTTTTTTCATTTTCCATGCCATAAAGTCGTGATAAATGCATCATGCTCATATAATAATCTCGACTTTGCTGGTAAGAGATTATGAGTAATTCCTTCGCCGCATATAATAGTAGATTATTGCATCGAGCACAAAGTAATTTATTATTGCACCGAGTGCCTGATTTAGAGCCCGAGCGTTAGCGAGGGCTCTAATCTAACAGGCACGAGGGCTATATAAATTACTTAAGGCGAGGTGCATAATCTGCTTTTCTTTCAACTATTACCTATAGGAATAGTAGATAAAAGAAACTCATATCAAACAGTTAAAATAGATGTTTAATTATTGAAATTAAAAGTTATACTTGAGCAATTATTAAACGTAAGGTTAAGTTTTGTTGGGCAAATTCATATTTGTTTGTTTAACTTGGGACTGAATAATATTATCAGACGAGTTAGATGGGCCTGGCTGATTTGTTACAATGAAGTCGTTATCACGGGAAGTAGATGGGCGCGGCCACGGGCGCGGCGATGTCGAAAATCACTATTTTAAATTTCTTTCATTTTTAAATCAGAGTTAGCAGCAATCATTTTTTAAATTTGGAACAAGTAGGATAGAAACGAATAATACGTACGTAAAAAAAAGTATTGATATCGGCTGGCTGAATAGAGCTAATCCATTGAGATTGGCACCTTTTGGTGGGATAAAAAAAAAAACTGTGCAATAATGAAATTTCATACATTTTTATTGCTCTAGAGCAATAAAGACTCGCTTTGTACTGAGTTTTTAGTGTGATTGTGATGAAATTAAAGCATAGTTGGAAGAAAAATATTTGGCGGCGTAAATTGTTCACTATTTTTTTTTTATATTCATTTTAAGCAAGAATTCAAAAAAGTCATGAAATTCAGTACAGCGAAACCTGCAAAACGTATGAATGGCGCCAAAACCCAGCACATCACCGCATTATCCGCGCATGCGCTAAGCCTTAGCACACGCACTGCGATATTTATTCGCGCGAATTTTTCTGCCCATTCTGCGACCTATGGAATTGTATGAAGCTGCTCGCATCGCGGTAAAAAAATATTGCGGCTATAATACCGCATGAAATCCGTGTTTTGCAACAGAATCCACCGCAGTGCAGCGCGAATTTAATTCGCGCGAATATTTTGTGCTCTAGAACAGGTGGAAAGAGACAAAAGTTCGTGCAAATAAAAATCGCAGTGCGTAATAAGCCTCAAGCGGGCATTGTCACAGATAAGTTAAAATTGGAATCAATTTTTGTTTTATTAGGTACTATAAAAATGGCATTTCAAAAAATTTAAATTATTGATGGAATCTCCTTAGTGAAAGTTATTTTATGATGCAGTTGTTTGAAAATCGAAGGAAAATGTTGCAATATTATTGTTTTTTTTTTATTTTACCCATCCACGAATATAAAGTACGTGTTTATGCAATATTTTTTGAATTCATATTTGGAACATTACGTTGTGAGCGTAGATAAAAATTTAAAAACCGAAAATTAAAAATAGAATCTCATTATCACACTCTAACAAAATAATGCTATAAAACCTTTTTGTTTTCTATTACGATACAGGACAAATCCAAGAAGTTAATCACTAAGGAGTTTCCATCATTTTTTTTTTGTAATGCCATTTTAGTACCTATTATAAAAAGATCTGATTCCAATTGCGCCGCGATGCGGTGGATTCTGTTGCAAAACACGGCTTTCATGCGGTATTATTGCCGCACGATTTTTTTACTGCAATGCGAGCAGCTTCATACAATTCCATAGGTCGCAGAATGGGCGGTTAATGCGGTGATATGCTGGGTTTTGGCGCCATTCATACGTTTTGTTTTGCAGGTCTGTACTGAATTTCATGCGTATTTTAAATTCTTGCTTAAAATGTCTGATATTAGTGAATGTGAAGTAAATTTGACTCCGCCAAATATTTTCAAAAATTGAAGGAAATTATTCATATTCTCTTACTAGCAAAGTCGAGATTATTATATGATGCATTTATCACGACTTTATGGCATGGAAAATGAAAAAATAGGTATTAGTAGGTTCAATCCCAAAACGTATGAGTGTAGATAAAGTAGTGTATGAAACTGCACATAACTAGGTATTAAAACATTCGTGTGAATACTATTAAAAACCTCGCCTACGGCTCGGTTTTTAAACGCACACTCATGTTGTAATACCCCTTATTATGCACCAGTATCATAAAGCGTGATCAATTACTGTGGCCCCGTGTCTCAAAACTTTGAGCATTGTAGACGACATGGGGTACCACTCATACAAATCTACATATAGCTTTGCAGTTTGTTCTGCAAAGTTTTCAAATTTTTGTGTATCAATTTTTAATCCACTTGACAAGGCCTCTAATATGGCACTGCATTTTTTTATTAAATTAATGTCAACTCCTGTAATGCGGGAAGGGATTCGAAAAAAATCTCCTTATTTTAAGATGATTGTCTAAAAACGAACTTCTGGTCTATCTGCTTGTCCGTACAATGTTTTATGACTTCATAGAGTAATTTCCTAGTAATTTCTATCGACGTCATTGGAGATTCTGGAATAAATAAAAATAGGTAAAGCAATGGGATAAACTTTCCTTTATGGGCCGCTGATTTTAGGCGCGAGGAGGGTGGGAGGGGGAGGGGCGAGTGGTTTGGCTACCCCCCTGTACGATCGCCACCACTCGGAGCCCCATGGTTATGGAGATATCCATGGTTAAAGTTTTCAGGAGACTAAAAATTTCCACAAATGTCCATTGTTTTATGGGGCGGGGAGAGAGAGAGGGTAAGGGGGGTAGGGGGGATACCCCACTGTACCATTCCCACCCTACGGAACTCCATGGTTTTGGAGATATTAGATATGTTTTTACTTAAATATAATTAGCGAGGGAAAAAAAATAAATTAGTTCAAGAGCGAGCGAAGCGAGCTTGGGAGCTTAGGGCACCCCGACATGGACAGTTTAGGTTCGAAGAGATGACGGGAGCTGAAGTAAGCCAGCGTCGACTTTGTTGCTTAAATAGTTATCGTAAGAACTTTAACCATGGATATCTCCATATACATGGGATTCCGTGGGGTGGGGATGGTGCAGGGGGGTAGCTATTGGGCTTTAACGATACATTAGTTGTAACGCAATATAACAAAATTCGAGTTTTCGACCTATGATCGACTTTTTATATATATATCGCAAATAGGAGGGGTATCTTGGATAAACACTCGATCTTGTGGGCTTTCGTGGGTATATGCATGCTACAAAGCAGGTACCTTATGCCGATTTGGAGATAGTCCTTGTTCCAATCTTATCAAAGCAGCGAATTCGGCCACCTATTCGTTTCGCTTTCTCTCAACAAAACACACTTTCAAGTTTATAACGCCACACTTTAGGCTACTTCTCAATTATTTCTCTCACAACTCTGTTTTCAACTTTTTGCAAACGCGCTCCCGCGCGTTCCTTTTTCTAACTTTTTCCGACCAAATATGGCGGCCGACCTCACTCAGGTCGTCATTATCCTTGGCTACCCTGCTTTCATTGGTTTAAGAACACCTCGGGCAAAGTTCACAGCTTTTAACATCCAATCAAAATCGAGTATTTTGACATAAGCCAAATAAAGTGTTGTCAATCGAATAAAATCGAACTGAGATTGAATCGTAGGCTAAATGTTGCCAATTAAACAAAACTAAATTAATAAGTTTAAATGCGTCATACTTCTTTGTTCTAGATTGTTATCAGTAATATACCTTCCTCCTACACGGCCATTCTGAGAGACAAACGGCCCCACGTTTGAGCGACGAGAGAAATCGTTACTCAATTTTAATAAAAAAAAAACAGACAGAGAGACAGAACAACAATAAAAAAATAAGTAATAGGTTAAGTTCGGCCGCTCCTGACCAAATAAAAAAAATAACGTGGTCGTGACATCTTCCTTCTACGTGAAACCTTCAATCAACACCCTATATTACCAGCCTATAACAAAAATCAAGTACTTCTTAACTCATAAAAACGGAATTCTCATAGCTTTCACACTGTTCATTTGTTTTCTCCTTATAAATCTAGGTCTCCACACCGTACACCGTACACAACCATCTTCGTACTATCGAAACAGCCACCTCACCGTTTAAACAACCATATTACCACATTCTAAACGGTTACCGAAGCACCAGAGGTACCAGGTTCCCAACAGGCGTCCATTCGGTCTCGAAGCACTAAGTGTGCCAGAAACCATCCAAACGCCCAACACAACATACCATGCCACATACACCAAACAACAGGTCACCGAGGCCCCAGAGGGACCAGGCTCCCCCAGACACACAACAGGTCACCGAAGCCCCAGAGGGACTAGGCTCCCCCCAGACAACAGGTCACCGAAGCCCCAGAGGGACCAGGCTCCCCCAGACAACCGGTCCTCTCGAAGCAACAAGACTGCCAGATACCCATACCACATACACTAAACAACAGGTCACCGAAGCCCCAGAGGGACCAGGCTTCCCCAGACATACAACAGGTCACCGAAGCCCCAGAGGGACCAGGCTCCCCCCCACACATATCCAGCAATGTTTCTTGGTCCCACAGCAATCGCTGTGGCTCCCGATGGTCAACCGTGTGACCATCCTGCAACCATAGTCATCCTGACCAGGCCTCGTAACCCACCTCGGTTACAGCAGTCATCTTTGACCACTCACCACGTAACCCGTCTCGGTTACAGCAGTCATCTTTGACCACTCACCTCGTAACCCTCCTTGGTTACAGCAGTCACCGCAGTGACTACTCATCACCGTACAGTCAGTCCTTTGACCGTACACACCTCACCGTACAGTCAGTCCTTTGACCGTACACACCGACCTCACCATTGCCAGATTGATTTGAATCAGTCTTCAACATAGTACATTCAGTTACGCCAATGGGTACTTTTTCTTTCAGCTTTTCTCTAACTCATCATAAACCAAACAAAGCCTTTAATTCAACACATAGTTGCCACCATTCAGAACTCCAATAACCATAAACAGCACCTTTAAACCATAACAAAATTTGTTATTTCATACTTTATTCTCAGTACAAAATACAACAGCAACCTCACATTCAGGATTTCTTACCCAGCCAAAAGCATTTTCAAGAACTCCATTTTATGTTCATGATTTCATACCAAACCCTCAGTGCGATAGGTATAATCTACCAACTAACTACCATCATCAAACATTACCAATTTTGCAAAATAAAAAGACAATGAAATCATGCACCGCATGTCACCGACTTTACATCTGTGTTAACATTATCTTATCCAACTTGGTCAGATAGCAAATAACACAAAATTCGTTAGGTATATTCACAATGACCAGCACAGAACATTCAACAAGTTAGAACACCACAACCATTACTGACACTTTAAATTCCACATTTATTATTCAAGTTAGGTAGGTACTAGACTTCCTACATGACACCACACAATCACACAATTCACAAGTTCACACCTTTATTTTAAAGAGATGTTACAATTATTAAAACTTTTGAACAATGTTCAAGATTACCGAGGCCAAGCATCGTTGAACAACGCAGAACAAGAAAACCATTCCAAGTTTCCTCCAAAAAATGACTCCTGTACCAAGTAAATAAAATAAAACCCAAGTGTCCACAATCCATAATAACTTAGTAAATACATTCGCAGAATTAACTCACTACACAGAATGCACTTTCAACTTAATTGCCGAATCAACTCTTGACACCGTCAGCTCTCTGACCCATGAAACTAAGAAACTGTTCTATGTAAATTAAAATGTTGCCAATTGAACATTTATCTCATCTTCAGCCACAACTTCAACAGTTATTGGCCCTCGGGCATCTCATAATACCTAAATACGTCTGCTAGACACCATCTAAATGTCTAGTTGCACTTTCATTCGCCGTAGTCAATTTAAATCATTATTTTTTTGTAGGTATCGTTAGAATGACATGTTATTATTTGGTTAGTTCTCTACAATGCGGTATATAACAACTACAGACATTAACTTTACCTTTATTCAACCGTTGGTAGCAACAAAACTAAACGCCAACTCTCTAGGCTATAGTCACGTTAATCCTCGTGATATTTTCGGGTTGTAAGATTGCAAATCGAGTCTAACAACAAACTATTTCACTAAACTTAAACACCGGTTTGAAAATAATTTTGATCACAATATAACTATTAACTGAAAGTTATCGCAAGTCTTTGGAACAAAACAAAAGTTTAATCCTCACATTGACTCACACCTTGTATCGATTTATTAATAATCTAGTCTATAACTAGTAACTTATAAGTTAAAAATCATCTAACAAGTTATTTGTTTTGTTTCGTCAAACTTTTTTCAATGTTGACACTTAATGTCACTCTCTGATAGAGATGGGCAAGGGATGGCGATCTGTTATCGATTAATCGACGAATCGATTTAAAGCACAAAAAAAAATATAAACAATTGTCCAACCGATTTTTAGTACTGAATCGATTCAGCGAATCGATATTTCACCCTACAAAATCGAGATTAGATTTTGCTGTTATGATATGAACCAAAATATTATTTAAGAATAATTTAATGTATTACACAAACTTAAGTGAATTCAACGTAAACAAATATCTTTCCCTTATACCTGATACTTTAATTTAGTTGTGAAAACAACCCTGATCCGCCAAAGTTGTTTAAAGATCGGCTATTATTAAGATTTTTTCTTTTTGCGTTCCGTAACTGTATTCACACTTGCATTAAAAAATACCAACGCGAATAGTTAGAAAGTAAGTTAATTTCAAAGAAAAGCATATTCACAAATTCCCTTGGTGATCAAATCAACAACAACCTCAGTGGTAGTAATATTTACGGGAAATCTGAAGTGACACCTATTGATAACAAAAAAATAATGCATGGCTGAAATTGCTAGTGTTCAAACAAGTAAAAGAAAAACGGATTGCTAATATCTTCACTTCTCGATTTTCAGCAAACTAACAACCTATTTAATAATCTGTATGTACGCTTGTGACAGCACTAGTGGTCACAAAACCGTATATTGTTCTAACATCATGCAACATAACATAATGAAATTTGATTTCTTTGCGTTTTGTACTCACGTTTCGTTGTTTGTTTTGTTGGTGAACAAAACGATTAAAATATTTGTAGCAAAATATTTCAAAGCTCGAACACAACATAGATTTAAATAGATGGCGTGACATGCACCAACTTCTCATTCTGTTTATGTAAAAATAATATGTTCGTTTTTAAATTGATCATTAAAAAATACATGCACCTATTCAATAAGTTCCTCCAAGCAGCATATTACGGCAAAATGGGGTCCCGAAGCTAATTTCGATGATTATTGAAAGAAACACAGTATCAATACCATTACATAGATGGCGCTGTTTGAATTTTCTACTCTTTTCATGTAACTTACCTTACACATTTCCATGAAATAAAATAATGCAATAGTTATAAATTGCAATGAAAACAGCAATTAGTTATAAAACTTAGGTACTTCCAAACCACAATAGATCCCAATGGGTCGAAGTGTCCCGAGTTATTTCTCGGCCCCTCCATAAGATAAGATAGGTACTTCCAAACCCAATACATACTTCGGCTGCCACAAATGTATGCCGATGCACAGATAGTTTAATGCAGATCAAAGTCACATACCTTTAAGCCTGTACTCACGGGAAGGTCAGGCAGCAGCGCTTAGGGCACAAAAGCAAAATTTTGTCACTGACCATGCACTTGTCCAGACTCCTAGCTGCTTTCAGAAAATATCAAATTGATTGATCACCGCAGCGGCATGTATAACACCACAAAATTTCCTTATTCATAGCGCTGTAGGTTGCAGTTTGTGTGTTGCCTCTTGAATTGGAACCCGAGCTCCGCACTTGTTTCACCACACGCAGCTGGTCACAACAGGTCTTGTGGTATCCACAGCCATGTTTAAGGGCTCAGACGTCCCTGTTATCTGTTGCATGTTGTGCGAATGGCTGAAAAATTCATGTCTATGAATAAGTGTTCCACAAGCATAATCATAATGATGTTTTGCTAAATCAAGCTGTAGCTTAGGATGTTTGCTATCTTGCATTGTATTTGCACAAGTCGTCTTAATCTCTTGCGAACTCCGCTGACGGTATGAAACTGACTGAGTTTCATTTAGCATCATAACGAAAATAGAATTTTATTTTAAATTTTAGCCACTTTACACCAAGCTAAACTAACAATATTGCGGCTAAACTTCACAAGACATTAGGTAGGTACTTATTATTATCAGAATACTTAAGTTTATACTTCCCTGAACATCACCACCACAGTTGCGTTTCCTCAGTATCTAGTCAGGATTGGGCATCGATGTCATCATCAACATTATCTGCAGCCCGACTTCGCACATTGTCTAGTATAGGCCACACTATACGATTGAATTCGGGCAACATGAATTCCTGTCGCCAGTAGCCGACGAGTTGCGAAACGTCTCTATAAGTAGGTAGCTCGAGCTACTTCCATGCCATTTTCTTGCGCACCAAAGAGAGCGCGCCAGCCATTACTCGTCTCATTTGGTCCATTCTCCATCATCGCTTTGTATTTGCACTGATCCCGGACTTCTGATATCGCAAATAGGAGGGGTATCTTGGATAAACACTGGATCTTGTGGGCTTTCGTGGGTATATGCATGCTACAAAGCAGGTAACTTATGCCGATTTGGAGATAGTCCTTGTTCCAATCTTATCAAAGCAGCGAATTCGGCCACCTATTCGTTTCGCTTTCTCTCAACAAAACACACTTTCAAGTTTATAACGCCACACTTTAGTGTTAGCGATACCCACATTCTAACTAATAATTTAAAAAAAAAACAAGTTGTTGATTTGTCGGATAGTCTGTGGTACAGCGCTGGCGGCCATTGCCAATGAAAATGTTAGGTTGTAAACATATTTAATTGTAAGAAAAAGTAGTAAGTAGATATTGATTAAAAGCATTTCAGGAATTTGAAGACTGTGTGTCATTTGACCTGACTCCGCAACAGTCAGAAGTGGTAAGAACTAAGAGTGTCGGAGAAGTTCTCAGGTATGTTATTTTATTTGATCTATTTTTTTTTAAACAACTGACGGTTGATGACTTCGGGTAGTTTATTGTTTGAAATGAAATAAGTATTTGACATTCGAATACATTTTTCAATAAATTATTTGTGTGATTTGTTTACTCGTAACAACAAGTACTGCTTATGCAATAAAAATATACATTTTACGGTTTGATTTTCAACACCGACGACGTGATATCCGATAAACTGCGTGACGTGGGTATAGTTGTTCTATCTCACGAAGGTGGATGAATCATAGCAAAATGGCTCTTATTTCGACGTCATAAAAGTCACGTATACCTCACTTAATGGGTAGAAATTAAAAGTAGGTCACAGGTTCGTCCGGTTTGTTTATTTTTGAGTTTTAATGAGACATCATGATATTAACTTGCGTTGAAAGGATATTATTCTACCTAGATTATGAAATTTAGATACGGACTATAGAATATTTTCGTTCTATAATTATGAATTTGAGGAAATTTGGTCGCGGAGTTCGTACATTTTTTTAAATGATTTGTAAACTTTAAACTATTTATTGAATTCTCGTGGATTATTTATGATTGATTTATGTATCACCTACATAAGTACCTCTTCCAAAACAGATTAACCGCTTATATGTGGTTAATATGTATTCTAAGGTAGCAGGTACGAACCTCGACCTTTGGTACCTTTTCATAAGTAATTTATGTTTATGCGTCTTATAAATGATCTGATGTTATTTATAAGTACGACATCCCAAAAGTGTTGCTGTAGATAATTATTTGATTAAATTACCTAGTTGAGCATTTGTTTATTCGAAGAACTCTGTAATTTTATAGTTACGGGGCGAAATGGGTTGTTTTATGTGCATTTCTATAGATACAATGCGGCGAAACAGCTGCCGTAATATGGATTAAGACTCTTTGTTTCTCTTTTCCTTACTAACACCTACGACACGATACTAACTTAAACCACGTATCTACTTCACTATGGGCTAAATATACTTTAAATATTTATTTATTGATTATCATAGTCTCCGCCAATAAACATAGTTCTGAACAATGGCTTCTAGTGGTAGGTCTAATTATACTCCGCCTTTGGAACTGAATATACGTAAAAGATCATCACGCAATCCTGAGCGTATCCAGGAGCCTAGAAGAAATAGACGTTCCACGACAAGATCTCATCAAAGACAACGAAAACGTGATACATACCGCAACCGATCTCGTCGCAGAACGGCATCTGATTCTTCATCCTCATTATCATATCGGCGTCATAGTAGCAGTAGTACGGCTTCAAAAAGCAGCATTTCCGATTATCATACGCGGAATGTTAGGTCTCGTTCCACCCGACGTTATCGGTGCCGGAAACGTAAATCCCGCGCATCGCGTCATCACAGTGATGACACCAGCTCTTCCGGTTCTGAGCACAACAATCTATATAAGCGAAAGCTAGATTCGTCCGACCTGTCAGATAATTCTTCGTTCGCAAAACGAAAACGATCCCGTTCGAGAATTCGCTCTCACTGGAAAAGTCGATCCAGTGCTCACAAAGAAAACCAGTTTCTAAAAAAATTCTCTAGTATAATTACAGGCAATCGTTTTGAAGGATCGCAAAATGTAATCTCAGAATTCGATCCTGACGCACATTCACAGTCAGCCAAAGACTGGATTCGTAAGGTGAACGAAACGGCAAGAATTTATGGTTGGACTGAAAGGCAAATTATCTATTATGCTATACCGAAACTTTCTGGCCATGCCAAAAAGTGGTACCAAGGTAGGAGTACCATTGATTTAAATTGGAAACAATGGCAAAGAAAGATAATAAAAACTTTTCCAGACGATCGTAACTACGCCGATCGTTTGACGGAAATGCTTAGCAGAAGAAGTAGGAGAGAGTAATCGATGGAAGAGTATTTCCATGAGAAGGCTAGGTTGGTGAAAATGTGTGGCATTATAGGAAGAAACGCTGTGGATTGCATAATTAGCGGTATTTTTGATAATGGCGTGAGGTTAAACGCCCAAGGAGCCAGTTTTAAGAGGACATCGGACTTGCTAAAATATTTACGCCGAATATCAAAACGAAATCTTATCTCAAAGAGAGACTCATTACTTCCTAAACAAGACTCGCAAAATATAAAATATTAGGACAATAATCGCAACATTATCGCAATTAGATCTATGCCCACAACTAGCCGGGCAAAATCTAAGTCCTTTCAATGTTATAATTGTGGTGATACTGGGCATACTGCGCGTAACTGTAGTAAACCATTAAGAAGATGTGATAAGTGTTCACGACTAGGACATAATATGACACAAAATTGTGAGTTGATAGGTTCTCGACCAAAAACTGATCGTACACAAGAAAATACGAATCATAATTATACACAAAGCGTTCTACAAATAGCAACAAACGAAAAGTCAAATTGTAAGTATTTTAAAACTATTTCTGTTAATGACATATCGGTCTCAGCTTATATAGACTTCGGGAGTCAATGTACCTTAATCAGGGAATCGGTTGTCAAAAATCTTAACGTAGTCCCAAATAAGATGGCACTGCCCATTATTAGGGGATTTGGTTTTGGAAGTGTCGTACCAATTGCTAGGATATTTGTAACTGTCGTAGTAGATGCGGTCCAAGCAGATATAGAAGCATTTATCGTACCGGATCATTTAATTAAGACAGATGTTTTGATTGGGCAGTCTTTAACAGAGCTGCCCACTGTTACCGTACATAAGACTTGCACTAAACTAGTTCTTTACTGTGATGATTCCGATGTAGAAAGGATGAATATTTACAATACCAATGACATCTCGATCAAAGGGTTACAGGACATACAAGTACATACCCCAGATACGTTCTCAGGACCATTATTTGTCCCAGGCATTGCATGCATGAAACCCGGTAACGAATACATTCTATTGCAAGGTGTCTACCAATTTCATGAAGGAAAGAGTCGATGTTTAGTAATGAATTTGTCTGAAAATCCAATTATTTTCACCAATTCTAAATTATTATCACGGGCAATAAAACTAAAAGATCAAGGTTCATTTAGATCAAAACATGAACGTTTAGATGTGGATTCTATTCATGTAAATACTCGGTTGTCTGATAATTATGATAAATCCAACCCAATAAAGAAACCTATTACTTTGGATATGTTACATATCGGCCCCAAAGTGACTGACACTGAAAGGGATCAGTTATTAGACCTCCTGAACAAGTTTAGGGACTGTTTTGCGTTTAATATGCAGGAGCTTGGACTGACTCATATAACCGAAATGACATTACGTCTTAACGACGATACGCCTGTGATTTATAGACCTTATAGACTACCTTTTAGTGAGCGCGCAAAAGTACGGGAAATGATAGGTGATATGTTAGCTAATAATATTATAAGAGAATCACAGTCGGCTTATGCCAGTCCCATAGTGTTGGTTCGGAAAAAGAATAATGAATACAGGCTTTGCGTAGACTATCGGGCATTGAATAAAAAGACAGTAAAAGATAGCTATCCGATGCCAGTCATTGACGACCAGCTCGATCGTCTAAGCGGAAAATCATACTTCACAAGCTTAGATTTGGCATCTGGCTATCACCAGATCCCAGTGGCTAAGGAGTCACGTCATGCAACAGCTTTCGTGACTCCCGACGGCCACTACGAGTATATGAGAATGCCATTTGGTCTTGTGAATGCTCCTGCAGTCTTTCAGAGTATGATCAATAAAGCACTGGGAGCCCAACGATTCGAGCTGGCTATCCCTTATTTAGATGATTTGCTATCTACGGGTAATTCATTTAACGAGGCATTCGGTAAGTTGGAAGCTATTTTACATCTTTTACGTAATGCCAATCTCACCCTTAATCTACAAAAGTGTTTCTTTTTCCAATCGGAAATCGACTATCTTGGTTATGAGATTTCCGAAGCTGGTCTTAAACCTGGAAGTAAGAAAATAAAAGCGGTTTCTGAATTCCCGAAACCGACCAATGTCCACCAAGTTCGTCAATTTATTGGCTTGGCCAGTTACTTTCGGCGTTTTGTTTTTAATTTCGCTTCCATTGCAAAACCACTTACTCAACTGACCAAAGCCGACGTTCGTTGGCATTGGGATGACGAACAAGATCGTGCATTCGTAGAAATAAAATCGAAATTGGTAGTTAGACCTGTCTTAGCGTTGTACAATCCAGATTATGCCACAGAGGTCCATTGTGATGCCAGTAAATTAGGAATTGGGGGTATCTTATTACAGAGACTTAATGAACAATACCCTTTTAAGCCAGTTGCTTATTTCAGCCGTCAAACTACCCGCGAAGAAGCTTTTTGGCACTCCTATGAACTGGAAACGATGGCAGTGGTCCTTACTTTAAAGAAATTTAGAGTATATTTGATTGGTCTAGAATTTAAGGTTATAACAGACTGCAACGCATTACGCACCACCTTGGTAAAGCGAGATTTAATTCCTAAGATTGCAAGGTGGTGGCTGATGCTGCAGGAATATAACTTTACTATTGAATACCGGCCCGGACATAACATGCAGCATGTCGATGCTTTGAGCCGGAACCCCATCTCACGAGAAAATAGCCTAGAAGAATTGGAAGTGTTTACTATTACGACTGAAGACTGGCTTCACACGGTACAGATGACAGATCCGCGGTTAAAACATATTAAAACTATTTTAGAAACTAGTGCGGAGGATATAAAGGACATATCTAATAATTACGTATTGCGAAATGGTAAAATATATAGGCGCGTAGGATCCAATTTAAAATGGGTGGTACCTAATTCGGCGCGGTGGAGAATTTGTCAGCTTAATCATGACGATGCGGGTCATTTCTCAACTGAAAAAACCATTGAAAAAATAGGTGCCGATTATTGGTTCCCAAAAATGAACCGCTTCGTCAAGAAGTATGTTAACGCTTGCATTAACTGTGCCTATAACAAAGAAATGTCTGGGAAAAAGTCAGGGTACTTAAACCCAATACCCAAGGTAAACGAAATATTTCATACAATACACATGGATCATTTGGGTCCATTTATTAAAAGTAAAAGAGGAAACGCATATATTTTCGGAGTCATTGATGGGTTCAGCAAGTTCATATTTGTTAGACCTGTTAAGAATACTAGATCTAAAACAACAATTAAAGCCCTCGAAGATATTTTCGCAACATTTGGATGCCCAAAAATAATTATATCAGACCAAGGTACGAGTTTTACGTCTGGCGAATTCAAAAGTTTTGTCATGTCGATTGGAGCCAAACATGTCCTAAATGCAGTAGCAACACCTCGAGCAAATGGGCAAATTGAACGCTACAATCGAACAATTTTGAATTCGCTAGCCGCTATGAACCATGGGTTGGATGAGAGAGACTGGGACACAAATGTTGCCAAATTGCAATGGAGTCTTAATAATACAATAAATAAAAGTACTGGCAAATCACCAGCTGAAGTGGTATTTGGGCATAGAACCACGTGCCAGGCGGAAGGAATTATCAAAGGGGCTTTAGATATAGACGCACAGATTTCAAATACTGATAGAGATGAATTGAGGAAATCGGTGGAAGAAAAAATTATAGAAGGACAGAAAAAGATGAAAGAATATTTTGATAAAACGAGGGCTCCAACTAAGACGTTACAAGAAGGTGATCTTGTCATGATCCCTAATAACAATCCAGACCGGGGCAAAAGCAAAAAGTTAGCTGCAAAGTTTAAAGGTCCATTCAAAGTAACAGCAGTGCTGGAGAAAGACCATTACGAAGTGTCTAGCATTAAGGGGTTTCCTCAAAGACATTATAAGAATATTTTCCCGGCTGATCAGTTAAAACCGTGGATTAATCTCAGTTTATCACCGGTAGTAAGCGATAATAGCGATTCGGATTCGCTTGATGAATAGTAGAAAAGCGTTACATATTTTATATTATTTATGCATTTGTATATACATAAGGATACTACAGTAGACAGAAGTAAAGTAATAGTTATAGTGGTAATGGCCGGTAGACCCTTAAACCAATTTCCATGTCATTTACAGCCTAGATTGGTGTCGATAACGGAGAATCGGCACAATCCGGCTATTAATATTGAGAGCCTGATGAGACAGCGCTGATGCGGATGAGCTGTTGGCAGACCGTGGCTCTCGGGTGGCTAAACGGCAGATTATTGATTAATGGCTCTCGGGTGGCCTAATACATGTGATGATCCAAGAAGGTGAGCAGACCGTGGCTTTCGGATGGCTAAACGGGAGCTACCTACAAATTGTGGTTACGTAACTATATGGGCCTCCGGATGGCCTCACATGAAGAAAATGACTTATTGTTTGTAATTTAAGTGTTCATAGTTGTTAATTAGTTGGTGCATCTTAAGTTGTGTTGTACTAAGGGTTTTGATTGATGAAACAACATAGAATTATATACTTAATATCTTCTGAGTAGAAATACATTCTTAATTGCTATTGTAACTATTATAAAACTCTGATTATATCTAGATAAAAGTTATTTTTTTTATGAAATGTATAGTTAGTGTGGATTAAACCTATTTGACTGAAGTGTTAATTACTAGGTTGAATGTATTTTTGTTATTAATATTTTTTTTATATATTTTTTTAATTTGGTATGAGGTCATACCCATATGAGAGAATGGCTGAGTGGAATTTTGGAATGGGGACATTCCTATTGCAGAATGGCCGTCTGTTAGCGATACCCACATTCTAACTAATAATTTAAAAAAAAAACAAGTTGTTGATTTGTCGGATAGTCTGTGGTACAGCGCTGGCGGCCATTGCCAATGAAAATGTTAGGTTGTAAACATATTTAATTGTAAGAAAAAGTAGTAAGTAGATATTGATTAAAAGCATTTCAGGAATTTGAAGACTGTGTGTCATTTGACCTGACTCCGCTAACATTAGGCTACTTCTCAATTATTTCTCTCACAACTCTGTTTTCAACTTTTTGCAAACGCGCTCCCGCGCGTTCCTTTTTCTAACTTTTTCCGACCAAATATGGCGGCCGACCTCGCTCAGGTCGCCATTATCCTTGGCTACCCTGCTTTCATTGGTTTAAGAACACCTCGGGCAAAGTTCACAGCTTTTAACATCCAATCAAAATCGAGTATTTTGACATAAGCCAAATAAAGTGTTGTCAATCGAATAAAATCGAACTGAGATTGAATCGTAGGCTAAATGTTGCCAATTAAACAAAACTAAATTAATAAGTTTAAATGCGTCATACTTCTTTGTTCTAGATTGTTATCAGTAATATACCTTCCTCCTACATAATTAAGAATAAAAGAATTTGTACCATAAATAAAATAAAAACATCCGAATTAAGAGCATCCTCCTTTTTGGGAAGACGGTTAAAAAAATTACGAGATGTAACACACCTGTTTATAAACACACTAATGACAGCAACATTCTATTTCTTTTTTAACTTCTGTAGCAATATACATATTTGTTATGTGCGGGAGTCGACCCGCGACAAGCAGCGCAGCAGCCGATTGCTCAACGCAACCACTATGCCAACCGTGTCGTCAATTGACTGATTGATTGACTGTTGTGTTTTGATTTTATATTCATCTATCGAGTATTTATAAATAAGGCCCATAATATAGGGTATGCCAAAATGCGATGTGCCTAAATTCTATGTATGCTTTTGATTGCCTGCTTTATTCATTTGTTATTGTACAGTAATTATGACATTATATCATAATTAGCAATTAGTTGCTAGAGTGAACCACATAATAATTTACTTAATTAGAAACTGAATAAAACATTTTCGAAATTGTTAATTTATTGCTCTTTATAAAAGGCAGGTAGTATAAATTATTACCTGCCTTTTATAAAGAGACTTTTTCAATTGATATGTATTTTCTAAATAGATCTTGGATATCGCTGACAACAGTAAAAGAAAACATCGCGAGGAAACATGGACTTATAGTTTTAATTTTGAAATCGCAAAGATTTAGGCTCGTGCCTTCTCTGTATGAGAAAAGGCCTATACCCTGCAGTGGTACTGAAACAGACTGGCATTATTATTATATCTTTCTTGGGATTGGCGCATGGATCGGCACCACTCAGCTCAACCATCATACAATACTTATATATTTACACAGAGCAAACAACTCACTCATCGCAAGACACACCAACACCATTTGACTTTCCAACTCTCGTTCCCATTCATTCATTCTTCTTGCTGTCCCCTGATGAGTAAAAAAGAAGAAGAAGAAAAAGTATTTTCCTTATCCATGGCTTAAAGTGGAAGTGTGCCACAGGAATCCACCAGATATCTAGCAAGTTCTAAAAGAGGTATATAGACTTTCTTACTACTCCTATTACACACATTTGTAAACTGGCTATGGCGTCAGGTGTTTTCCCTAGAACCTTTAAAGTAGCGCTCATCAAACCAATACAGAAGTGGGGGGCAGAAAGACTGTGTTGATAACTTTAGGCCTTTACCAACACAGTTCAAGATCTTGGAACGACTTATAAATCGCCGTCTAACAAATTATCTGGAAGGTATCTTTTAAGCTTGCTCATTTTGGTTTTCGACGTACCTAATACGTCAACCAATGTCGCAGTACATGAACAGGTAAACTCCATTATCACTAACTTGGACCAAAGGAACAAATGCATTACTATCCTCCTCGATCTAGCTGAAGCCGTTTCTAGCCCACACCTACTCAAAAAACTGGAAGGGCCTTTGAAAAACTGGAAATCTCAAAAAAACTGGAAGGGACCTGCCACAGATCATAGAAACAACAGGGACCTGCAATAGTTTTAAAGGTACACTTCCTGAAGTGTACTTTCCTTACTGAAAGAAAACAAAAACTTCGAATAGACCAGATGCTGAGCGATGTGGCTCGAGGCGTGTCGATTTCGGTGTGCCCCAGGGCAGCATACTTGTCCCAACTTTGTTTTTGGTCTATATCAACGACCACTGCCGTCTTCAGATTCACTGTGGACATAATATTACTTTCTCAGATGTTACTGCCTTCTTTTTCAGTGAGCAGACATGGGAGGAGATTTTAAACACTGGCTAAAGCGGTTTTCGCAAAGTCTGCAAAAGGTTGCGAGCGAATATTTTTACACTTAATGTTAAGGGTACACTAGTCGAAAATTCTTCCATACAAACGTAGTCTAGGGATTATTCCTCTGTTTGACGATGTACGTTCAAAATAAAAAGTGATATCAATTCGTCTCATCATTATCTAGCCCTGTATGGAAGCGAAAAAGTAAAAAAAGAAAATATTTGAAAGTTATGAGCGTTGAAAGTTCCACATTTCGACACTAATTTTAACGCATTTTTGGGCGCAAATAAATACCATAAGAAGACGGAAAATTGCAAAACGGCCTCCATACAGGGATAGATTAGTAGTTCAACATTGCAAATAATTTTATTTTGAACAGATAGATTTAGTCGTTTATTCATGATATCTACTGCCAAAGGTCTGTTTATAAAATTTCGCGCGATCGGTTTCGTCCTAAATCATTATCCATTTCGCTACAAAATTTAAAAAGTGTGTATTCGTATGCGAACTATCTTCCTACTGCTCATCACAGCATCTATCTCTTTCACACGTGTTGTCGGTTGATATAAAATGCATTTTAACCCCGCGCACAAAATAGTTCGTGCCGTCGACTAGTGTACCCTTAATAAAACCAAATACGTTGCTTTTGCACATAGATTCAATCTACAGTCTCCATCCTATTTTAGCCTACCCTACCATGCATGTATCTCAGGCGCTTCCTCGTGCTCCTGTCCTAATCTTCAGTGAGTCGATGATATCAAATATCTTGGTATCATAATACATCACTGCTTAACATTCAAGCTACATATTAAAGTCCTTGTAACCCGATTGCTTAAACTCATGTATATATTTAAAACCCTGAGACAATTTGCGAAGCGACGAGATACCAAGATGGTCTAAGATGCGTTGTGCCATTCCCTAATCTACTATTGCATTATATTCAGGGGAGGCGCCGCAAAGACTCATCTGATTGAAGTCGAAAAAGCACAGTGTGCAATTCTCAAAGTTGGCTTTTTTTTTGTTTTTTTTTATATGTTCAGGCAGTTATTGTAATTTTGTATATAATGTTTAAATTTGTTTCGTTTTATTACCTTTCCTTGTACTTATACACACTCTTTCTACTTTTCTTATCTAATTCTCCAGTCGTAGCTCTGCTGGAAAAAAAATCTCTAGAACTTAGCAGCACCTTTGTGCTATTCTATCTTTACATGTACTTTCTTTTTTAAGGGTTTTCTGTGTACATAAAAAAAAAACATCAGAATTGAGAACCTCCTTCTTTTTGGGAAGTTGATTAAAAAATAGATTGAAGCGTACCTCCTTTTGGATTCAGATTGAAGGAATGGGTGAATATAAAAAAAGAATGTGGGGATCCATACTAATACGAGTATTATAAATGAAAGTTACTCTTTTTGTTTGTTTATTTGTTTCCATTTCATAAATAAACGGCTGACGCAATTTAGATGAAATTTGGTATACAGATAGTTTGAGACCCTAGGAACGACGTAGAATATAGTTTTTATTCCGGTGGTAAGCAAACCGAGCCACGGAAAGAGGCTAGTAATAAATAAATAAAAAAACTGTAATTAAAACTAAAAGCGGAACTCTAAATTAAGATGAACTATAACTGTGTGTTAAATACACCTAAGTGCGTGATCATAAATAACCGGGTTAGACCGATACAACTTCTAAGTTCGCCCCATCCTAAACCCGTCTTTATAGACATTTTAATGTCACCTACATTTTCCAAAGCATAAAGTATTTTCTAAGGGCGTGCAGTTAGAAGGATTTTCTTTTGAAAGGCTACTTCTTTGTGCAGAGGCGCTCAACTTGTTACGTCGCAAACAGTATACTGGGGTTGAAGAGAATTTATTCTTTTCTGTTCTGTTGCTTACTGTATTTTATTTAAAGACTTCCTTTTGTTGTTTTATAATTTAAGTGTCGCTTATACAGATTTAAACTTGAGCTTCTTGTCTCAGATTAAAGTAAAGATTTCTTATAAATGCGTGAATAATCTAATTTACGGGCGCAGATGCTTGACCTAAAATAATTTTGGACTTACGTCCTTTATCCCCTTGAGGGCCCGAAACGTGGATCCACGCGAGACACAGTGGCTTTTTAATTATTTCAGTAATCACGGCATTCAACGGGTTAAGACAATATTACAATATTTTTATTTGATTTTAGCTTTTACTTAATGCTGTGCAAAGAAACTAAATGATCTTTCTTTCTTTTAACAAAAACCTAAATAATGTATGTTTTATTTCCAACCTACTACAATAAAACTGGCCAAGTGCGAGTCGGCCTCGCGCACGAAGGGTTCCGTACTATAATCGCAAAAAACAACAAAAAGATTACGTTTGTTGAGCCCCACTTAAATATTTATTTTATACTGTTTTTAGTTTAATTTTAATTATAGCGGCAACAGAAATACATCATCTGTGAAAATTTTAACTGTCTATTTGTCACGGTTCATGAGATACAGCCTGGTGACAGGCGGACAGACAGACAGACTGACAGACGGATCGCGGAGTCTTAGTAATAGGGTCCCGTTTTTACCCTTTGGGTACGGAACCCTAAAAATTAAAATGGTAAGTTAATATTAGTTTTAAATACCTTTTTCTATTTCTTCCAACGAAGCTACAATTTTATATATAGCAATTCAAATAGGAACCATCCACGATAAAATAAGCGTTCCTGATCCTGCCACCTGCCACCTGTGGCTGTCAGGCTGTCCGGCGCAGTCGCCGTCGTCCGTCCGGCGCGCTGCTGCCACCGGCAACCCTCCGGCCCACTCATCTCATCTCAACTATCGTATCGTATACTTACTGCTTTATATGGTCACACAGAAAGCTTGTTCTACTTAGTTGGTTAGGTTGGGAACATATGTGAAGTTTGATTTCTACTACTTTTCTAGTTTGAAACTGTAAGTAATTTTTAATAGGTAGAGCTTGGACATAACAAGATTTAGGATTTATGTGTTGCATTACTAATGTGCCAGGAAACAGAAATAGAGTCTAGAATCTAGGTTATCAGACCTCCACAACTCAGTTACTGGGTAACGCTGGCAAAACTGGTTATGTATGTAATGATATTTTGTGTATTTTTAAAATAAGCAGGAATATTATGATGAAATTAAATGGTATGTGATTTATTCTCCTTTATTTTTCTAGGTATTTCAATATCCGCCAAAAAACTAATTAAAATAATAACAAATGCTTGTGTAATTGTAAAACATTCTTTTTCTGTTTACTAATGTTACGTATGTTACTTATGGCTAAATCACATTTGGAAGGACCATTTTTATGGCTGTTTAGTGGTGATTTTTATGTACCGAAGTGTTACAAATTGTATTAGTTGTAAAGAACACTGAACTAAATCGAACCATGACAGAGGTACAAAATAACTATAAGTTTGAAAATCCAGCACTGCTTAATACCACAAAATATTTCCACAACCACAGCCTACCCGCTACTACAGCACCCCTACCCACTCTCTTGTCTCAATCGTAATAGCAGGTGTCTGACACAGTGTCGGAGTGTTGCACTGTCTCCCTAGACAATATGTGATTAATGTCTCATCGCCGGCATGTTAGCGACGCACGTCACGTTAGTGATGCATATCGCCGTGTTCCCGACGTCATCACGATGGTGCACCGCACTGTGGCTGAGCGATTGGACGATTGGCTTGTAATGAGACGGGAAGCTATGGGAATTGGAGTCGGGTATAGACTGTAGACAATTGGATCCCGTGATTGCGTTGTTAGTGCAGTGATTGGATAGAGGATTAGAGGTGCAGTATTTCAGTAATGCTACGGTTCTACGGCCCGCGTGGGAACCTTGCTGCACCGATATTCTGTATAACTATTTGAATAGTTTTTGCGTTATAGGTATTATTGTGTGTGTATATTTCTTTGTTTGTTACTTACTGCAATACATATGTTTACCTATGCTATATACACAATTCGACGACACTCCACATTATGTTTTCACACGACCTGTATAATTTTTCAGCAGTACGTGACGCGACGGGATGTCTTTTCAAGGAAGACAAAATCTCCAATCCATAAAACATGAGATCACACGTTAAAAACGCATGTTTCACGTTTTCAATACGTCCCCAGTCACAGCACATCACAATCAGTTCACGTCAACACTCCTCTTTTTCAATAATAAAATTGATATTATTCGGAAATACGCCGCCGAATGCAAAACAAGATGAATGGTTGTCGTGCCGCGAGCGTGACGGAGCGCGACGAGGCGTGCTGGCTGGCGTGACGCGGGGATTATAACCGCGTCGCTGACGTGCAAAAATGGTGATCGGAACTCATGTGGACGCGTGTATTGTTTATGATGGGTTTACTGCGAGCACAGCATGTACCAGACTTTTCTTGTATTTTGTTTTTGCATAAAGAAAACAAATTAATGCTAGAGAACAGCTATTTTTGTACTGCTATGCTATGCGCTAGCATTTGTTTTTCGTGACTAGGTATTTCCTTATGCATAGAATTATTTTTCAGGTAAATTGTATAGGTTACCGCAAAAGTATTCACCCTATCGGAAGATGTTATAATTTTTACAAATGGCCGAAAATTTCAATTCTGATTAAACATTTTTGAAGTAAACACATAAAATACACGTCAACAAGACATGAATCGCTGTACTCTTAGATAACGTGGAATAATTGCTTCCGACAACGAGGGAGCAAGAAAATCATCATGAGCGACGACATTACTTATTCCTCCTTCTTGTCTGTTTATGTTTGTGTGCATAAATGGTTAAATAAATAAATATTATGTGAATAACCCATATTATCTCTTCAGGAGCACCGAAAATCTGCGTATAATCAACGAAGAGCCATTAATCCCGCTCAAAGTTACTGCATTATTGCAAAACAACACCAGATGAAAACTTTTGCGCCAAATTGTAAATGTACTTACTAAAGTATTAGTATAAATTTAGAAAATATTGATCTAAATAAGCCTAGCTATGCAAGAAAAAAAAAATGAGGTATAAAAATATAGCTAAGTTTGATCTCGTCGGTCCAGGCCCAGAATCCATTTAAAACAGAAATAAGCCGAGAGCTCCCAGACTCGTTAACTTTACTCTGAAAAATTAAATATCTAGCTTATAGCCTGGTGCTTTTTATTTAGAACCTAATTATTAAACGTATTAACGATAAGGATCAAACATGTTTAAGTTTTTTTTTTTCTTTCTTTAAATTGTTTTTGAGATGACATTTCCCGTAGGTAACTAAGTAAATTAGATTACAAAAATACTGGTCTATAAAAAAAGCCAAATACTTTCGCGGCAATTGTTAGAAACTTCCCTAATTAGATTATTTTCCTTATAATAAATTACTAAGAATTTTTTACGATTTCACTTTATGAAAAATTTGGAGGCATTCAACTGATGTTAATCTCCCTTTCCCTGAACACCATTCTTAATTTAATTTAGTATCGGTTTTATGAAAATGAATTTACGGGTAAGCAAACTTCTATAAAAAATAAACTGAATTAACCGTGATTTTGTTTTTAGAGACCTATTTTTGTACCAAGATACATCCTATTTTACAGTCTGCAATTCTGCATAGAATCATAGATTCTCAATTTTCAAAACACTGAGTACTATTCGTCCCAACCTCAGTTTATGAAGCTCAATACTCGACCAAGCTGACTGATCTTACCATAAAACTGCGAAATGTTTCAACAAAACACTTCTCCACGCATTCCGCTGCTCCATACATTTAAATTGCAAAATTTTGTCTGATTTAAGAATAGGAAAACTATAGAATCTCTAGCTTTGAGATTGATTCATTTTGATACGATCAGAATAGGACATCAGTTAGGAATATAAATGTATATTCTGTTCTGTCTAGAATATATTCGCAAACAAAAGATTCGTTTCTGAGATATGCTTACAGATAAAGAACAACGGAATGACGGCAAATAATAATAAATTTACATAAAAGAGATAGATAATATTGGTGACTACATTGTTAGGTTCTTACGCTTAGATTTCAAGTCTTGTCTTCCAACTCGACTCCACCTCGGATCATCAAATTGACAGTTTAACTTGTTATTTATGACATTTATTTCGTTTCAGGACAACGCCGTACAACTCCGCTCAAAGTCCATCGTCCGTTGAGCGGAGGTCCTTCAAATTGACATGGAATCTGAACCTTACTCCGTGTCCAATCAGAGTTCTAAACAAAATCAAGAAACGGAAAACTCTTCGAGGCGTGTATGGACCATTAAGGTTATAATGGTGTGAACTCACTTTGGAGAAATCACTCTTCTGCAATGTTGATAATAATATGCGTATTTTCATATATTTGTGTCATAGATAGTGTGTGAAGCAATAAGATCAAAATGATTTTCTTAGGAATCACAAAAATCTTGGTTTAATTTCCTTTTCAAGTACTAGGTACAATAGCATGCACTATTATTGTCACAATTTTTTATTATTTTATATCAGTATAGCCCTTGTGACGCTATATAAGTTTATATAAACTATATAAGGTTTGTATATCACAATATACAAGCCTTATATAGATCGGGATGGGCAGTACTTTGTAGACGGCCTTATAAACTTTATAGTCGCAAGTCATACCTCACAGACTGAATTATATAGGTAGGTTTTACTTTGTTGGCATAGAACTATACGGTACTTCAAATAGTTGTATATCTACTATGTAATTTAGTTTATTCAGTGACTGAGCAACAACGATGTTTCTTTGTGATCCAGGGTGGGTTAGAAGTCGTAAAATAGCTGATGTGACGTGACATCTTAATGAGTAGTATATGTCTATTGATTCGTCGGAGAGCAAATTAAAGAAGAGAAATAATTATGTTTAGGGCTGTTGCAGACAAAGAGCTATATAAGGCTGGCTCGCAAAGTTGAGGTATATTTCAGTTTTATCACTTGTATGGAGACCACAAACGATGTAAAGTAATTCAATCAATACTCACCCTGGTTTTTATAAATTTTTCCAAAGGTCCATATTGGATTGCATCACGTGAACAATAGTCCCAACACCGCAGTCACGTGTAGAAAACATTCTCGTTCACAAAGCTACGGCGGTTGCTATCAGGCCACAGTTCTCATGTGTGCGGACTTTCTCTCTGATTCTATTACAGATCAGCTCTTTCAATGCTCTTGTATTTTCTTCAATACGTTTTATTTTCCGGAGTCTTAGATTGAATACTCAAATGCTGTTGTATGATTTCATCAAACTAAACTTTGAAATTAATATTATGAAGAGTTATAAATATTAGAAAAATTCTTTCACTAACCGAAAAATGCAGCATTCCTGTGGGAAAAGCCATGGCGGTGAAATATCTAGGGCTTGATGTTTCTCATTCAAGCCGGTTTAATGTACTTTTTACCCGTTTAGACTTAGATCAATATGAATAAGTAAAGCTGCCTTCTCAGTCAATATACAAATCCATAAAATGCTTTGGCCATTCAGTTGCTGTGTAAGTTTATGATCATATCAGTGCCTGGTCGGGTAACGATGCTATTTTCAGATACAACAGATTGTACTTTCCCGACTAACAGAAACCACTCGTGGCAGTAAAGTCGCAGACAACACAAAGTTTTATTTACAAACAGAGCAATATATCCATCAGAAGCTTGTCTCATATAGTAGACGTACATTATCACTTAAAACAAGATAGACGAAGAAGGTTTACTCCATACAAGGTGGTCTAGACAAAGTGAGTAGAATTTTATTAACTCCTATCAAAAAGTCCAAATCATAGCGACATAACCTAGAAAAAGCGCGACACTGTTAAGCGATTGAATGTCACATTTTATATTCTACAGAGAATTTGAATAAAAAAATCTGCTAATCAGTTGTTAAACAGCTCAGAGATTTTAAAAAATAAGGCCCTTGTACTACTGAAATGTTACGTGGGCAATACTCAACATATTGACATTTCGTCCATTCTTTTAACTGGCATAATGTCAGTTTGTCTAGGGTCTAAGGGCATATTAAAATATTTATGATTTTTTCTTCTTTTCGAGTTGATGATGAAATCTTTTAATGTTTTGGGACCACTAGGCAGCCACGCCATTTGCCTTTTATTTCATGTATTACAGTTACAGTTTTACATCTTTCAAGTATTATATTAATTACTAATAAAGAACACGACCTAAATACGACCTGAATAAGATTTTTTTTTTATGATTATTCATTAAAAATGTAAATATTATTCAGGTATAGATTGTTCATCAAATTTCAAGTAGCATTCATAAGGTCGTCTAAAGTGCAGGTGTTTGGGCACTTGAGACTGTTCGAAACTACATATTAACTTTATTTTTAGCCTCCTGCCACTGCTAGACAGGATGTTCTACACGGCTCACTTGTTTGCCAGTCACGCATTCGTGCGTAGCGTACCCATCGCGAGCAGGCACAAGGATACGTGCGTAAGCATAGCCATAGACCTATATATAAAAGATTGAGATAGACTGGCAACTGAAGTTTTCATTTTATTTAGCGATCAGCGCCCTCTGAACGCCAAAGATTGAACTAAATGTATAGGTACTCGTAGGTACTATGAATATCTACTGTTTTATTTTTAACTATTTCGTTTTTTTTAGCTTAAGTATCTTGGGTAATGGGGTAAAGAGAATGAGAAAAATAATGCAAAAATATATTAATTAATGTATTTATTACATTATTACACATTTATTTCAACAACAGTTTGCTTTTCTTGTATCCCAAGAGCCTGCGACGATCTGGTCTTCGTTATCTGACGTTCGTTGGTCCAAACTCCCTATGGAGGGCCTATCTAAATGTATGTCACAAACACTTTCATATAGTACAGTTTATGCTGGAATTTAGATATTTCTGGAATGTACGGAGGAACGAAGTCCAACTCAACGTAATTAACACAAAAACACCAAAAATTACAAGAAAAATCCGCGCGCGTACGAAAACACACCGTTGAAAAATTTCTTGTGACGTTTCGTGGACAGTGTTGCTAACGTTTGGTATCAGTAATCTACTCTTGAAATTCTATCAACGTAAAAGTATCTCAAATAATACAAAATTTTAATAAACGTTTTGAGAATAATTTATAATATGTTATGAAATCGTATTTTTTTGTGTAGCTGGACTAATTAAAGAAAAATAGCAAAATTAACAATTAATCAACAAGCACACACGCAACCAAAAGTTCCATGTGTGCCGCATAGATGGCTCATTTCACAATAAAAAAATGTTCTAAGTTACCAGGGCATGAGCATAGCAGTGGCCTGTTGTGGTGATGTAGCGGCATCTAGGCCTCCACATACGAACTAATTACCTGACGTCACACAAAATCCTGTATCACGCAAGCAGTATTCGGCGCGATTTGAACACTTACAATAGTCCGACAACCGACGGGACCGGACCAGACACAACTGTCATCTGATCGGAGGATCCTCACTTTTCAAAGCAGGCTGCGGGACTTTACACCCGGCACGGCACCTATATATGATCGAGCCTTCTGTTCCTTCTTGCATCACGTCTCATATATTATGTTGGTAGTACATTATTAGTTGAGTCCCGGGCCGACAGAAGTGCACGCTGTCTGTCTGTGCAGCTCCATTCGCTGGTTTATGAGCTCATGCGAGTCTGTCATCCACTCGTTTTACGACCTCATAATACACTCCGTTTTAGAACTTTGTTTTTTAAGTTTATCGAAATGAGACAGTATCAGCTGTTTATCAGAGTCATAATGTTCGGTAGTAAAATAAATTGAAAAAGATAGTTGAAGGAACTTTGTTGGAAAAGTAAGAATTTGACTTTTGATTTAGAGTTGACATCATAAGGGTATCTTTGTCTGTCTATTTTTTTTTTCGTGTGTGGAAGTGGCCACCTCTGATGTCAGAGTTAATTAAGCCGCCCGGGAACCCCACAGGCCTCTAACTTGGTTATTTCAAAATTACATTAATTACATAAATTTAGGTCTCCTCACGATGTTTTCCTTCACCGTTGCCTGTGCCGTCCAAGATAAACTAAGAAAGTACATATGAATTTGAAATAGTGGCATTGGTACTTGCCCGGATTTGAACCTACGACCTCAAGCACCAGAGGCGGATGCAATAGCGGCCTTCCGTATTGTACAACAGGTGCGGCCCGAAGGCGTCCTCACGCAAGTTTTGATGGGGCACGGTGGGTTCTCTGAATACTTGAATCGCTTCAAGTGTAAGGAGAGCCCATCCTGCGTCCCCGATACAGGCGTGGCAGAGACTGTCCAGCACATACTTGTAGAGTGCCCGTTATTCATCAGGGAACGCTACTAACTTGAATGTGAGCTGGACAGGAAAATAACAAGGGAGAGCCTGCATGGGCTCATGGACAAGAAACATAGGGAAAAGTTCTTGGAATACTGCATTAGAGTAGCCACTGCGGTTATACATCGAAATAAAACCTGAAGCGCACCGTGCTTCATTAATATTTCTGTATGATATTTAAATGCAAGCACGGAATGCAGCAAGGACATGTATAGCCGGCAGTATTTTAAGTTAGTACCAATTAATTGTGTAAATTCTGCTGTGATAACTTGTTCTGTGATAGACTGCACTTTTGTGTTTTCCATATCCCAATACAATTTTTTTTTTCATTCAATTGGCATATACCTGTAAGATTGTATTCCCTGTGATAAACTGCACTTTTGCACAATTTGCGACAAGTATTTCCTGTGATAAACTGCACTATTTGCACAATTCTGGATACCGCATTTTGTATTTTCTGAACTTCTTGTATATTTTTCTTTTTAACTGTGATAATTAGCATTTTTTAAATTTTTATTTCTGGATACAGATAACAGAATCTATGTATATTTTTGAATTTTTAACATGACTGCAATTAATAAATAAAAATGCCCGTAGTTACTTAAATAAACCCACAAAGTAAACAAGAAGATGAATGTATTATGAACCCTAGTATGAAGAATAAAAGTGCGAGAGGAATGAAAGAGGAATGGCACGAATGAAGTTTGCATAGAATAGGCGCCAATATCGTTGGTAGGGATTAGAGTTATTAAAAAAAAAGGCACCTGAAGCGAGGTCTTAGTCACTGGGCCACCACGACATAATTATGTCTGTCTAATACTAGGTATATAGTATATTGGATATTCAGGATCCCCGAGATCATGAATATCTAATATACTATATGTATACCTAGTATTGTTTCATTTCTCCTGTACTTAAATTGCAGCACTGCCAGGATGTAAGTCGTACGGCATGAAAATATCACGTACCGTCGAAAAAACAGACGGCGAAAGGGAATCTAGATGTTATTTAGTCACCTCTGAGAGGCAAACGAAATCGCTACACTAACAACGTACATACTAATAGTCATGTTTACTAAGTAGGCACCAGCATTTCCTCCTACGATTCCATAAAACGATATCTTCGCGTCCGTTCATAAAATGTATCTACTTTTGTTTTCCATGATGTATCAAACTAAAACCCTTACACCATAGCTCACGCGCAAAAAAATAATTTTTGCATGCGTTCGCGTGTTTAACTTATAACATACGAACATCACTCGCTAATCCGTGTAAAGTACTGGTATTAGGTGTATCCGGTACGACTGGAAGTCAACCCCGATATAGTTCGTCGGTATTTAACTTAATTATATTATGGGACTCGAAAATATCATCAATGAAACAATTTTGAAATCGGATCAATTCTTGCAGAGATGTTCTTCGTAAGGCGCGATTATCGCGCGAATAAGCGATGCGACCGTCGCACGATAACAAGATCTGGGTGCTCTAATAGAACGCGAATACGCGACCATCGCGGGAATTAACAGGACAACGAAAATCCTCAGTCTTTACTTTCGGGGAATGTGAGGATGACCTATTTTGCGGGTCACAATAGCAATGAAAAAAAAGACGTGGGAAGGAAGCAAAGTGTTTTGTCGAAAATAAGACTTATTACGTGACAAATTTCGCAATTAATATTTTGACTTCCGAGGAGGTGAGTCTGCATTTTAAGATTACTTATATGCTATGACTACATATGCAACATTATCAGAGGCGATAAAAACTCCATGGTTACGAATTATAATAGACTCCCCAGTTGACGCGACACGATTATCGCGCGAAATCAATTAGGACACCTATCGACATTAATATGTCTGATCGCGCGTTCGTACGAACTGAGTTCGCGCGAATAGATTATAAAACATTTTAGTCGCGCGACTGCATCGGGCGAATGCCAATTAGGACACCTATTCGACATTAGTATGTTTGATTGTGGATTCGTACGACTAAAATTATAACAAGCACCACTACACGATACAAACTAACTTTGAAAGAATTACAAGACAATCAGCCAAAATTTTACAATAAACAATAATACACTTCTATTTCAACCTTCAAATAGTCAGACAAGTATTAAATGATGTCAAATCGATATTCAAATACACAGCTATTATGTCAAATAAAAATGTCAAACGCAAATATAAAACAGATAAATTCATATTCCATTAGAGATGTCAATCGTAAAATATAATGTCGTCTTAAGGACAGAAATGAAAGCTTTACAGACAATCAGCAAGAATTATCCATTAAACAATAGGTACTGCTAATTCACTCTTTAACAATGTCAAAAAAAAAGTATGAAAATATGTCAAATAATTTTTTATGTAGTATCCAGACATGTCAAACAAAAATACAACAATAAGTTCAACAAATTCCATTATAAATCCAAAAGTGAAAAAACGAAAAAAAAAATGTCAATAATATAGAGTTGGTAACAATGTAGTTGTAAATGCCCTATTACACCTTTACACACGTCAACTCCGAAAGCATTACAAACAATCAGCAAAGATATTCATTAAACGATAATTATTATAATGCTTTTTAAATCTTCAACACAGTCAAAAAATATATATACATATATGTCAAATGTTTTTTTATAAAATATCCAGTTATGTCATTTAAAGATGTCATATGCAAATATAAAAACAATTAAATTCCAATTTGATTATAAATGTCAATAGTAAAAATATAATGTCAATAATATAGATTTGGTAACAGTCTAGGTGTAAGTGTCACAGAGAAACTCATCAAGCGTGTAATAGCATTTATCTATCAGAAATGACTTCAGTTGTAGCTTAAACTGCGTTAAATTATAAATGGACTTTAACTGTATGGGCAGCTTATTAAATAGCTTAACTGATTGGTATGCTGCAGCATGGCTAACTACTTCCAAATGTGGTTGTATCTGATACTGTAAGTCCCTACGCCTTGTAGCTTCCCGCTTAGTTCTTTCCTCAAGTGTTTCGAGATTATATAACTTTTTCAGAAGATCCGTGAGTAGTACTAAAATATACAAGCAAGGGACCGTTAGCATATGAAGCTTCTTAAAATACTCCTTACACGATACCCACTGTGGAATTCTCACCATAGTTCGTATGGCCCTTTTTTGTATAACAAAAGCAGTATTTAAATTGTAGGCGTAACTGCCTCCCCATAGAGCGATACTGTATCTGAGTTTTGACTCTACAAGCGAATAATACACTACTTTTAATTGTTCAATATCAATTAAATCTCGAAGGCTTCTTAAGGCATAGCAAGCTGAGCTAATTGAGCTTTCTATAGCTGTCAGTTCCTTTTTCCAGTTTAAACTTTCGTCAATATAAATACCTAAAAATTTCACGCTGTCTACCAATTTTATTTCATCATTATTCACTTTTATGTCCATTGTTACTTTATTTCTCGAAGTTGTTCTAAATAAAATAGCATTCGTTTTGCTAGCATTCAACTTGAGATTGTTGATGCCAAACCAAGAATGAAAAAGAGTCAAAGCCTTATTTACCTTATTACTGAGGGTATCTAGATCTTTAGCGGCTATAATAGCATTCGTATCATCAGCAAATAAAACAAGTTCAGTATTATTTATTTTTAACATAAAGTTAATCAGATCATTAACAAACAAAATGAACAAGATTGGCCCTAGTATAGAACCTTGTGGAACTCCTTGTTTTATTAGTTTAAGTCCCGATTTGTAATTTTTTTCACAGTTTTCTTCTTCTACTTTAATTTCTACGTATTGCTTCCTATTTTCCAGGTAAGATTTAAATAAGTTTAACACCGCTCCTCGTACTCCATAATGCTCCATTTTTGTTAAGAGTAGCTTGTGATTTACTGTGTCAAAAGCAGAACTAAGGTCAAGGAATAGCCCAACAACTTTTAATTTATCATTAATTCCGCTAACTACCTTTTCCATTAAACTATTAATTGCGTCACTTGTCCCCACATTTTTCTGATAACCGAATTGATTGTGATTAAGAATTTTGTTTCTATTTAGATGTCTAAGAAGTCTCATTTTAAGGATTTTCTCAAAGATTTTTGAAATTATTGGTAACAACGAAATCGGTCTATAATTGTTGGGATCTAGTTTGCAACCCTTTTTATAAATTGGTAAGACTCTAGCTATCTTGAGTTGTTCAGGAAATATGCTCATATTTATACACTTATTGATTAGATGTGCGAGAGGTCCGGCCAGTATGTCGATATGATCTTTAATTGTCTGTATTGGTATTTCGTCATGTCCAGAAGATTTCTTAGTAGCCATTGAATTGACTAGTTTCTTTATTTCATATGCCGTGACTAGTTCGCATGTCATTTCTTTGTCTACTCTGTTGACGCTAACTCGCAAATTTTTTAGAGCTTGTTCAAAAGAATTTATATCATCTACTGTTTCAGGTTTATCAAACGTGTTCGAGAAAATGTCGACTATCTCTTGAGGATTTGATATTATTTTATGATCAACTTTAAGGAGTATATCTCTTGTACTTTCGCCTTTTGGTTTTGTATTCCTATGTCTATTCACAACCTGCCATATAGCTTTTGAAGATGTATTTGCTTTAATTAGTTCTTTCCTAATCGCAATACGTCTTGCGATTAGGAAAGGTCGTGGAGTTCTTGAGCACACTCACCGAAGTACAGTCTGTAGAAGACCGACAATCAGGCAACTTTGCGGCGATGAGCCAAGCTGTGTAGCTTGGCATCCGCCAGCTCAACGTCGCCAATTAGCCTCTTGGCTCTGCGTTCCACCGACTCAAGCGCGGCAAGCTGATACTTAGCTGAGCCATCCCAAAGATGGCTGCAATACTCCATGCAGGATCGGACTTGCGCTTTGTATAGGGTTAAAAGCTGTCCAGGCGTAAAGTATCTCTTTCCTCTATTTAGGATGCCCAGTTTTTTGGCCGCAATTTGGGCTTTGTACTCAATGGAGGCGCCAAAGTTGAGACTGGATGTCAACTCCATGCCTAGGAACTCGAGCCGATCAGTCACAGGAACAGACGCACCCCGAAAAGTAGGAGTTTGATCGAAAATACTCCTTTTTGCGGTAAAAAGACACGCCTGTGTTTTGGTGGCGTTAAAGGAGACCAGATTGCCATCACCCCACTGGGAGACAAGGCTTAAGGTCAAATCTGTCCGCTCCACCATAGTCTCTCAAGGAAAGAACTTCATCCACGCTGGTTTTCGCGCTGGACAAGTATCTCTCTGAAACCGTAATGCAATCTGCGTACCCAACAATACCAGGCTGAAGTAGGTCATTGATGTGCAGCAGGAAAAGAGTTGCAGAGAGAACAGACCCCTGAGGAACTCCGGCATCAATAGCCACGAAGTCAGAGGGGCAGCCGTCAATGACTACTCGGATCGACCGTTCACTGAGGAAGTCTGAAATCCAGCTACAAAAACCAGCGGGGATGCCATAAGCAGGAAGGTTACTGAGTAGACTCGCGTGCCAGACCCTGTCAAAGGCCTTCGAGATATCAAGCGAAACAGCAATTGCTTCGCCGTGTCTCTCGATGGCTTCGCCCCAGCAGTGCGTGACTTACACAAGAAGATCGCCAGTTGACCGTCCCCGGCGAAAACCATATTGACGGTCACTGAGGAGATTATTGTCTTCAAGGTAGGTCAGCAACTTTCTGTTCAGTACCCTTTCCATAACTTTGGACAAAATGGAGATAATGGCGATCGGACGGTAATTGGCAGGGTCCGCACGGTTGCCTTTTTTGGGCACTGGTTGCACATTTGCAAGCTTCCAGGATTTCGGCACCGTCCTTTTTACAAGGGAGAGGCGGAACAAGCGAGTCAACACAGGAGACAGTTCTGGCGCACACTGCCTCAGCACTCTCGCTGGAATGCCGTCAGGTCCGCTGGCCTTGTTCACGTCTAGGCTGCACAATACTCTCCGGACCTCTTTAGCGAGCACAGCGATTTCCGGCATCGAAGAGTTACAATGAGGCACAGTAGGTGGTTGCTTGGAGCCAGCGTCCAGACGTGAATTGCTAACAAAAAGAGATGCAAATAAATTTGCTTTGTCACTCGCAGAGTGAGCCAGCGACCCATCAGGTTTCAGCATCAGAGGTAAAGTGGGCCGACAGAAATTTGTTTCAACCGCTTTAGACAGGGACCAAAACTGTTTACTACCTGGAGGGTGCGATGCCAGCTTGGCCCCAATACGTCCAATATGGTCAAAACGTGCCCGACGCAGAACCCGCTTGCAGAACTTGGCGGCAGAATTAAAGGCTCTTTTCCTCGCGCGAACCCTACGCGCTCTAACTGAAAAAGTGTTATGTGCCGAAAAAGTTATCTTCCTTTTTTTCGATAAAAGGGGCTGCGAAAAACTGCGGCATACTCGATTTTATAATTATTCGCACTTCTGCTCTTAGCTATACTTAAGGGCCTTACTCGCCAAAACCGTTACTGATTGACAATCGTCCGTCGAAACACGTCCACGACCAATTATGTAGACGGTGGTGTTTATGGTTCAACGGTTTTAAATCTTTCTGTTGGTTTTATTCGGCATAGACGCAGTGATGCGTACGGGAGATTCAAACGATTGTTAGAAATGAGAATATTTTTTAATTGAATGCCGAATGTTATTTTTTATTACAAAAATAAAAATATAAGTAACCAACCAAAAACTGTTTTTATTCTATTTAAAAAACTGCTATCGTTTAACAATACCAAGAATTAATACGGAGAGGCATAGCCCAAAAACATTTTCATTTTACTAATAGAGTAAAATCAAATAGATACTTGAATAATGGCAGAAAAATTAATCAATTTCCAAAACTCAACTTTTTTAACTGTACTGAGAGTATTTTAGGTACGTGAGGTGTGAAGTTGGTGGAGTAACACAATAAAAGTCAAAATGTGGGTACTCACTATTTCTATTGTTCAACACACAAAACACGTAAGGAAATACTAGTCAGAAGGAGAATCACAGAGAGTTTCGAGTCACAATAACAGAAATGTTCACGGCACAATACACACAAACAGAAACACAGATATAGTTCAAGTCCAGATCGCGTAAACAATATTTTGCGGGAGCGCAGTAGCGGTAGCGGGAGTTGCAGACCGACTAGCGGTGCGTCGCTGCGGGTGGCAGAAGAACTTAGTAGGCTCGCGGTGCAGTACCACCGGAGCCGTTGGTGGTAACGTTCAACCAGACATCAGCCGACATAATATCGTATGCGATATACGATGCCGTGAATGTCTGTCGACGGTGTGTTACTGTTATCATAATTATATATAAATAAATATAACGATATTGTATGTGTGTCTTGTATGTTTGTGTATTATATAAATAAATAAACTATGTGGGTGGATAGTGTACCCTACATCACTCCCCTCCAGAGACCGTCAAGGGCGATAAAAATTTGGGAACTTGACTTGACGACCAGAACGAGTGGTATACTCCTTGCTGCTGCTAGATGGAGTGACTTCTTTTGAGTCAGCTTTGTCAGCCAATATGTAGGCTGGCTTAAGGCGGTCAATTGTGACTGTGACCTCTTTGCCCTTGAAAAGAATTTTAAAAACTTTGTCACCTCTTTGCAGAACTTTGTGAGGACCTGTGTAGGCTGGCTGTAGCGAGCCACGTAATGCGTCATCACGAAGGAACACGTGATCAGTGGTCTGCAGATCCTTGTAAACGAATATGCTCGTTTTGTTGTGACGGGAAGCTGGGGTTGGTTGCAGGTTTTGGGCAAACTTGCGGATGCGAGCGACGAATTCCGTGATGTCGGTCGTTCCTTCATCACGGGGAGAGAAAAATTCTCCCGGGAGTCTTAGCGGTTCGCCGTAAACCAATTCGGCGGAAGACGCTTGAACATCCTTTTTGAATGCGCTCCTTATTCCAAGCAATACCCACGGCAAGGACTCTGTCCACCTGTCGTTAGCATGGCACATGATAGACGCCTTGAGTTGCCTGTGAAATCGCTCCACCATGCCATTACACGCCGGATGGTATGCTGTTGTCCGCTTGTGCTGAAAACCAGCCAACTTGGACAATTGCTCGAACAGGGCTGACTCGAATTGACGGCCCCTGTCCGTAACAATGTCTGCGGGACAGCCAAACCGGGCAATCCATCCGGACAGCAGTGCTTTAGCTACTGTCTCGGCAGTAATGTCGACGATAGGTACCACTTCGGGCCACCTGGTAAATCGGTCGACTGCCGTCAGACAATACCTGAAGCCTTGCGAGATTGGGAGCGGGCCCACAAGGTCGATGTGGACAGTGGTGAACCTTGCACGTGGGAGATGGAACGACCCTAATGGCGCTGTGACGTGGCGGCTCACCTTGGCCCGCTGGCATTGAAGACAAGCTCGTGCCCATTCCCTGCAGTCCTTCCTAACGCCTGGCCAAACAAAGCGCTCTGCGATTAATTTGGCAGTCGCTGATACACCAGGATGACTGAGGGAATGTAAGCTGTCGAAGACTTGTTTTCGCAGCATTTTGGGTATAAATGGTCTGGGAGGCGCTGTACTGACGTCACAGTACACAGGTGTACGCTCCCCGTTGACCTGTACCTTCTCCAGTACTAATGATGATCCTTCCTGAAGAAGTATGGCTAGTTCGGGATCCGAAGCTTGCGATTCCGCGAGGTTGACGAGGCTGACCGGTACCTGAAGCTCCTCCACGCGAGATAAAGGGTCGGCTACGACATTGTCTTTGCCAGAAATGTGCCTTATGTCGGTGGTGAACTGTGCAATGAAGTCAAGGTACCGGTATTGCCTAGGTGAGCAGGACTTCTTCCTCTCGTGGAATGCGAAGCTGATTGGCTTGTGGTCCGTGTAAACGACGAAGTGTCGTGCCTCCAGCATATGGCGGAAGTATTTGATGGCCTCGTAAATGGCCAGCAGTTCCCTGTCATAGGGAGAATACTTTGTTTGCGGGGGGCTGAGCTTCCTGGAGAAGAAAGCTAACGGCTGCCAACCATCATTGCTAAGCTGCTGTAACACCGCGCCGATTGCATTATCCGACGCATCGGTAACCAATGCAAGTTTGGCGTTGCAGTCGGGGTGAGCCAATAGAGCAGCGTTAGCTAGGCTTGCCTTGCAGTCCTCAAATGCTTGCAAAGTACTCTCCGCCAGACATATGGGATGCGAGCCCTTTACGTTGCCAATCAAGAGGTTGTGAAGCGGCGCCTGGATCTGAGCTGCATGTGGGATGAATCGCCTGTAAAAATTGATCATGCCCAAGAATCGTCGCAGCTGACGGACATCTTTGGGCTGAGGGAACGACTTGATGGCTTCGACCTTGGAGTCAAGTGGTTTGGTGCCCTTCTCGGAAATGTGGTAACCTAGGAAGGTTACCTCCGAGACACCGAAAACACACTTGGACGTGTTGACCAGCATGCCGAAGTCCTTCAACCTGCCGAAGATGGTGCGGAGGTGCTCTTCATGCTCTGGTTCTGTTCTAGAAAAAATTAAGAAATCATCCAAATAACAGTAGCAGAAGTCCAAACCTCTGGTCATCTCGTCGACGAATCGTTGAAATGTTTGGCCTGCGTTACGCAAACCAAACGTCATGTACGGAAATTCGTACAAGCCGAACGGTGTAGTAATCGCCGTCTTGGGAATGTCGTCTTGGCTGACAGGTATCTGATTGTAGGCTTTCACGAGGTCGATTGTACTGAAAACCTTGCAGCCTGAGATACTGTGTGCGAAATCATGTATGTGCCTAATCGGATACCTGTCAGGAACGGTTCGGGCGTTGAGCATGCGGTAGTCGCCGCAAGGTCGCCAACCGTTGTCCTTTTTAGGGGCGAGATGTAGGGGTGATGACCAGGGACTCTCAGAGGGTCTTGCAGTTCCATTTGACAGCATCAACTGGAACTCCTGCTGAGCAATTTTCAATTTGTCTGGCGCGAGTCGCCGGAATGATGATGATACTGGAGGCCCTGCGGTCGTGCGTATGTGGTGTACTGTGTTGTGCGGTGTAGTGCGTAGTGTACCGGCGGGTCGGGTGATGTCTGGGAAACTTTCCAGGAGCTTGTGATACCTTGAGTCGCCAGATAAAACCTTTACTGAAAATAAAGATGAATCTGCACGACTCGAAGCTATTGAGAACAAATTTGTTTTACTGTCGACTAGTCGTTGATTACGACAGTCAACGACTAGCGAGTAATGACACAGAAAATCCACGCCGATTATGGGTTTTGTAACCTCGGCCACAACAAAACGCCACTTAAAGTCTCTACGGAGTCCTAAATTTAAATTGAGTTCCACAAAACCATACGTAGTGATAGGTGTCCCATTTGCGGCCACCAGCTGGTAGTTCGTGGGCGCACGACGCTCGTTGAGTAGACGACGGGGGTAGACGCAGAGGTCGCTGCCTGTGTCGACCAGGAACTGCGCCTTCGTTCTTCGGTCTGCGACAAATAGGCGGCCAGATGTGGGGCGGCAGTCGTCTGTCGCCATCAGTAGCGACTGCCCGCGGCGTTTCCCTGCTTGTAGTCGCAGGGCTTAATGCAGCGTCTTGCCTTCTCTCCGTGCATGGAGTGGTACCAGCACACAGGTTGGCTCCGGTAGCTGGAGTCAGAGCGAGTCGACGATCGCTGGTGTGACCTCCGTCTCGCGTCCCGGCCGCGGCTGTGGGAGCGGTTTCGCGAACGGCTGTCACGCAGCTCCAGCATCATGTCCTTCATGGACCGTTTCAGCTCTGCAATTTCGGCTGCCATCTCACATAGAGAGGGCCCTGCTTCCGACGTTGAAGCGACGTGGCCGGATGGCGTGGTGATGTCCTGGACGCGGTCGGCCAGCTCGGCCAAGGCCTCCAGGGTGCTGTGCGGCTGCGTTGCCAGGAGGGGCTGGATGCTGCTAGGGAGTCGGCTGCTCCAGATAGTGCGCACGAAGTCCTCGGGCACAGTGGGTCCTGCCAAACCCTGCAGATGGCGCAGGAACTGAGACGGCTTCCGGTCACCCAGCTCCTCACGCATGAGCAACTGGTTCACCCTCTTCTCCTGGGAGGCGGATAGGCGCTTGACAAGCTCGGTCTTCAGCTTGTCATACCGGTTAGTGGCGGGAGGAGACATGATTATGTCCTTCACTTCCTTAACATACTGTGGGTCAAGTTGTCCGATGACGTCATTGTATTTGGTGACGTCGTTTGTCACCCCTGCATTCTCGAACAGCGCTTCAATTTGGGCGAACCAAATTTCTGGTTCCTCAGGCCAGAATGGTGGCAACTTCAATGCCACGCGGTGTACACCTTGTGCCTCTATAGTGGACACGCGCTTCGCCTTGCGTGGTCTATGCGTCACGCGTGATCGCTGCGACGCGGACGACGCGGTGTGCGCGGACTCACTGTCGCTCATTTTCACGTATTTTCCGTGTTCAATTCGGGGTCACCAGTTTAGGTACGTGAGGTGTGAAGTTGGTGGAGTAACACAATAAAAGTCAAAATGTGGGTACTCACTATTTCTATTGTTCAACACACAAAACACGTAAGGAAATACTAGTCAGAAGGAGAATCACAGAGAGTTTCGAGTCACAATAACAGAAATGTTCACGGCACAATACACACAAACAGAAACACAGATATAGTTCAAGTCCAGATCGCGTAAACAATATTTTGCGGGAGCGCAGTAGCGGTAGCGGGAGTTGCAGACCGACTAGCGGTGCGTCGCTGCGGGTGGCAGAAGAACTTAGTAGGCTCGCGGTGCAGTACCACCGGAGCCGTTGGTGGTAACGTTCAACCAGACATCAGCCGACATAATATCGTATGCGATATACGATGCCGTGAATGTCTGTCGACGGTGTGTTACTGTTATCATAATTATATATAAATAAATATAACGATATTGTATGTGTGTCTTGTATGTTTGTGTATTATATAAATAAATAAACTATGTGGGTGGATAGTGTACCCTACAGTATGAAAACTGTCTCGTTACGTCTACTAAGGGGTCATAAATAATTAGGGATGTTCCGACTAGTCAGTAAAACTGGCCACTTTCGTAGTCGGCGCTCTTTGCCGAATAGTCGCCGACTACGAAAGTTGGCTTTACCGACTAGTCGGAACATCCGGCTTCGTACTTTGCATGAATTTCTCAATAAAATATCTATACGAGGGAAAATAACATACACGAGACTTTCTTTTTGACCATGATAAAATATCAATTTCACTTTAATTAACAATATATTTTCTTTATTTTTTAAACAAAAACACCGCTCTTACATGTGTTGTGTCACCACTTGCGGAACCCTAAATTCTTAGGACAATATCTAAAACCGCATTGCGCTCTGCACCGTGAGATTTATCTTCTTAGCAATTCGATGGCGTGGGACGTCATTAAATCATGAATTTTAATTTTTCAAGAATATGGTTTGTTACATAATACATACCTGTCAGATTTATTAAGCACCTACCGACAAATGTTTAAGTAACGACCTAAATTATTATTGTCCTGTCTTTGGAGGCAGTCTCCGAATGGGGCGATGCCAATCTAGTCAATTTCAATGCAGCTAAGACCCAGGCGTGTCTTTTTTCCGCAAAAAAGAGCCTATTCCACCCGGCTCCATCTTTCCGTAGTGTAACCGTGCCGATAACGGACCATCTCGACCTTCTTGGTGTTACTTTAACATCGACCCTCAATTTTGGTCCATTCATTGAGGCAAAGGCTAAGTTGGCTGCAAAAAAGTTGGGGATCCTTGCAAAGGTGAGACGGTACTTCACGCCTGAACAGCTGCTCAATTTGTATAAAGCGCAAGTTCGGTCATGCATGGAGTACTGCTCTCACCTCTGGGACAGATCTGCCAAATATCAACTTGATGCACTTGAGTCGATTGACAAACGGGCCAAGAGGCTTATCGGCCACGATGCACTGGTCGCCTCAAAGCTCCAGAGCCTTGAACATCGTCGCCAAGTGGCCAGTCTGTCGGTTTTTTATCGGTTACATTTCGGGGAGTGTGCGATGGAACTGCACAATTTGATTTCGCCTAGCCCTTTCCATCACCGGACAACAAGACGCACGGCAATGCGCCACCGGTACATGGTGGACATCCCACCCATACGTACAAAGCGTTTTGCGAATACTTTCATTGTACGCACAGCTAAGGAGTGGAATTCCCTGCCGGAGTATTTGTTTCCTGATACCTACAACCTTGGGGTCTTCAAGTCAAGAGTGAATAGGTTACTTCTAGGCAAGCGTGCTTCACCGTCAACCACATCATCGCTTACCATCAGGCGAGATAGTGGTCAAACGCGAGCCTATCAATAAATAAAAATAAATAAAAAAAACTACCTAAAAATGTAAAAGAGTACCCACCTAAGTAAATATTGTTGTGTGTACAGGAAATAACTCTAAACTTATGTTTGAGCTACATTGATGATATTTCTCAAAATTATTAGGTAATTTGTAATGATCATTGTAGTGTATCCTGGCTTTTATATTGCTTTTTTAGTATTGTTACAATAATGTCTGTTACTTGAAACAATTAGTACAATAATGTCTGTTACTGTCAATATTGTTTCGAATATTGATTAAGAATAACTAAACAGGCGATATTAAATTCCTTAATTGTCTTGTTACGTTTTAAAACAGTTTAACTACACAAGAATAACTATAGACTCGATAGACCCGTTACTATTTAAATATTGTGTAGTTGATAAATTTACTTACCTTTTTGTGAACTACAAGCCAGGACAGGCCAGATGTTGTGATTTAGATGACTTCCTGAATCTTACTTCCTTGGTTTTTTTACAGACAGACTGATGTATAATCAATAAATACACACTGTTACATTTACAGTAAATATCAGTTCCAAGTAAGTTTCAAAACAACAGGAAAAGCCTCGTAAAATGTTTGACTATTTTTCTTATATTTGCACTTTGCATCGATCAAACACTTTCACTGAATTGATCGATGAGATTTGGCGCACGGGCCTCTGTCATTCGGTATTCTTCAAGTAAAAGCGTTTTGCTGAAGCGCAAGATTACTAACAACACTTTTCTAAATTATTTTTTGCGTAGCTTACAAAAAACACGACCGTGCGCTACCAAGTCAGTGGGGGGGGGGATAAATCAATATAGGATTTCCAGCGCAGAGGATCTGGTATAGTTACGTTACTAATGTGGGTGTCACCCTAGGTCGGGGCACACATAGTCCTGAGGGTCAGGGGATAGCTTTCATCAGCTAAGCAAGCGGGATCGAAATTACAGAGCGTTAGCGTTCTCGGAAAACCAGGAACTCACTTATTGTGATATTTTAGCATCACTCGACTATTAACAGTTGTGATCCTCACAACGCTACATTGATATCAATTACAATTTGCCATTATTCTCATAAAGTGTGTATACGAGTCCAATCAGTAAATTTTTATGATTCTGCTGATTTCCTTCTGATGGGTTCTCAGTGAACCTCTTTATTGGTTATAATATTGATAGGTATCTGCCTACCTATTGATACTTGGATTTTTATGAGGATCTGTATTCGTCCTTATTGGCTCCTAAACTTCGGTCCTAAAGCTATTCTTGATTGATATTTTCAAATATCGAAACGGAATTAAAGCTATTAAAACTCTTATTTTTTTATGAATTAACATTATTTCCACCTAGTTGGAGGCCTTCCAATGTAGCGTCTTCCGGTTCGCAGAAGGTTCACAATTACTGGTGATATTTAACAAGGTTTTATATATCACCTGTGAAGGTGGACCGAATACGCTACGTTAGAACAGCGGAATCCACTGGATGCGCAACGCACGGGATTGATCAATGTAACGACGCTTGTGGGAGGCCTATATTCAGCAGTGGACGGCTTTCGGCTGAAATGATGATATGACAAAGAGTTTTTAAACTGGACAAGAGATGATGAGAACCCCTTTGCCGCACTTAAACTTGCATTTAGTCCGTTGTGCGTGCAGGCCTCCTCCCAAACCCACTGTGGGTTGGTGAATGTCAAATGTCTTTGAATTTTTGTTTGCCTCATGATGTTTTTCTTCACCATTTTGACAGCAATGGCGATGAAATAAATTACGCAAAGTAAAGCGCCTGCCTTGGTTCGAACCCACGACCTACAACTTGTAAGTCGCGGCCGTTATCAGTGGGCCGCCACTGTTCTGTGTATATATTGATAGGAAGACACAATTACTACGTAATGCAAGTCAAAGCACGCGTACCCGTCACATACCCCTGGCGCTAACTCCTATACAAAGCATTGTTGTCTTACTATTATTCAGTATTGATTACTGACACACAATCACTTCGCTCAAGCTTAGAGTACTCGTGTATTAACCCGTCTTGAGATGAATGAGTCTCAATAGCCCGACATCCCCTCAATATGCCGCAGACGCGCTGGACGTCTTTGTATATCCACGGAAGACAGTGCCATTGTTTCATAACAACTGCAGTTGACCACACGGTTACAGTATTGTTACACTACGATACATTGTGTGAGTGATCGAACTAAAGACGAACGTAATACGCAAAGAAATGCATTTCCCGAAGGGTAATAAAAATAATAAATAAATACATCTTTATTCAGAAATTAGAAAAGGTAAAAACAAAGTTTCAATCTTAGATAACTAATGTATAGATATAACTAATATTAGATATCTAGGTATAATAATGTAAGATGCCTGTACTAGGTAATCCTGTATCACAGACTGTAGGAGCAGACAAATATATGCTTATCCTAGGACAGCAGAATTTAAACAATATTTAACATAAGAAGTCTAAAAATAGTCGCAAGATAGTATAATTTTTAAAAATTAATTTTACAATGCATGTCCTCGAAAAGAGCGTTTTCCAAGCAGCCAAACTGTGGGGAAAGTGTCACTTTTTTTTACTAGTTCATTTTACTTTCCTGTACTTTTTTAATATTTAACTCCAACGTCAGCCCGCCGCATAGAGTTTTTGTATTTGAGAAAAGTTTTAAATTCGATCTAACAAAAATGGATACTTCCAATATGTATAGAGACGGGAAGGTTAGTATTTGCATTGACCTAAACACAGGCACATAGCTTTCAGTAGTTTTTAAACTTGCCATTGACCTTATGCAGCGCTTTTGAGCCCTGAAAATCTGCTCCCTCTCGCTACAGTTGTCCCAGAAAATTACTCCAAACCTCAATATTGATGCAACCAAACCATGGTAAGCTGTTAGAAGTGTACTATGGCTTACTTTATGCGATAAGTTTTACAGAACATAGGCTAATTTACTAATTTTTTTACACACGTCCTCAGAATGAGGTTTCCAAGTCAGATTGCTGTCAATTAAGATTCCCAAGAATCTTATATTATTTGTTCAGTCAACTTTTTGCCCATTATAGCCGACAGTTAAATTAGCGGGACTAATCCATTGGTAAAAATGCATTACCTTCGTTTTTTGTAAATTTATGATCAAATTATTCTTGTTAAGCCAATGAATAATACTCTTTTATGTGTTATTAATCTCACTTGCATATTTTTTTAAGTCCGAACATTTTACTATCGCAGTACTATCGTCCGCAAACAACACCATAGGATGATGTATTTGACGGGGTAAATCATTAATGTACAAGAGAAACAACGGTGGTCCCAGAACGCTACCTTGCGGTACGCCATGTTTGACCTCTCTACAATCCGAAGTATATTTAAGTTCACGTTTAGTTTTTACGCATATTCTCGTTATTTCCGTGTATTGCTATCGGCCTAGAAGATATGATTTTATTAGATCTAGGACATTTCCTCTTATACCATAGGCGTAAAGTTTTTTTTAAAAGGACATCATGGTTTACGTAGTCGAATGCCTTAGTCATATCAGTCATAATTGCACATACAGGAATTTTACTGTCAACATTTGGCATAATATTAGTTAAGAGATTATATATTGCCATATTAATATTTTTATTTTTTCTAAACTCCATTTGTTCCTCGCTTAATATATTATATTTACTCAAAAATCTATCCATTGCTTGATAAATAATCTTTTCAAATACTTTAGAGAATATTGGGATCAATGCTACTGGTCTATAATTGGACACATCTTCTCTATTTTTTTTTAAGTAAAGGTTTTATTACTACGGTTTTTAGGCTATTAGGGAACACACCAGATTCAATACTACAGTTCAGAATATGACTTAGAGGCCCAGCAACAACATCACTAACAAATTTAACAACACTGGTAGTAATCTCATCGTACCCATAACTTTTTGTATTTTTAAGCGATTTAATATCTCTTATTATCTCATATGGGATTGTCGGTGACATAAACATTGAATTCGAGCCATTTACTAGGTCAGTAATTCCGTCAGACGTGTCATAAGATATACTTTGTACTTGGTCAATAAAGAAGTCATTAAACGATGTTGCTATTTTCCTGGGATCCTTTATTGTCACATTTTGATTGTCATTTTTTAAAATAGGTTCTTAAATATGTTTATCATTGTTTATAATTTGCCAGGCTGCCTTGGATTTATTGTGGGCCTTATTAATAATGTCATTATTCTGTGCCCTTTGAGTAAGTTTTATGATCTTTTTTAATCTTCGCGAGTATGTCTTAAATGTTTTTTGATTTTTGCTTGACGGATTCAATCTATATTTCCATAGCAGGTTTCTTTGTTTCCTACTACAGAGTTTAATGCCTTTCGAAATCCATTTAATTTTTGTTTCCGATCGAATTCTAATTCATTTAATTGGAAAACACTGACTGTAAAATAGTTTTAAAATTTCAAAAAAAATATCATAAAGCTCACTAAGGTTACTCTCGCTGTAAACGTCTGAAAAGGACAAACTCTTTAATTTATTTTTAAATTTAAGCAAATTTCCTTTTGACAAGTCTCGTATCTGAGTGTGCCAATACTTTAATTTGCAAGTTCTACTGACTTGAATTTTGAGTATTTGAGCTGAGTGATCAGATATTGCAAAATCCATTACTTCAGCAATACATTTAAGATTTGAGTTCAGAGCAAAATTATCCAAGCAAGTACGGCTCCTTGGCCGCGTAGGTTTGTTTATTTTTAAGATAAGGTTGTAATTTAGGAGCAGAGATTCAAAATCCAAAGTGCATCTGTTACGTTTTAAAATATCTATGTTGAAGTCTCCACATAATACTACCTTTACATTTGATTTATTGCACAATTTTTTTAATACAGTGTCCAAGTGTTTTTTTAATAGAGTGTCGAAAGCCTTCTTATAATCGATGAACAGCGCCTAGATCTGGTATCCCTGATCCAGACTACTGTTCATGTGATGTTGCGTATTTAGTGCGTATGGGTCGGATGTCCACCATGTACCGATGGCGCATCGCTGCATGTCTTGTAGTCCGATGATGAAACGGGCTAGGCGGCATTAGATCATGCAATTCCATTGCACACTCCCCGAAATGCAACCGATAAAAAACCGAAAATCTGGCAACTCGGCGAGGATATTCAAGTCTCTGGAGCTTTAACTCGACCAGTGCCTAATGATGCACTACGATAAGATACTCCTAGCCCGTTTTTCGATCGACTCTAGTGCATCAAGATGATATTTGGCAGATCCGTCTCACAGATAAGAACAGAATTCCATGCAAGATCGAACTTGCGCTTGATACGACTTAAGCAGCTGTTCTGGCGTGAAGTACCGCCCCACCTTCGCAAGGATCCCCAACTTTTTGGCAGCCAGTTGAGCCTTTGCCTCAATGTATGGGCCAAAATTGAGTGTTGATCAATGTTACGCTAAGAAGCCAGATTGATGGTAGATTTGACATATCTTGTAATTTTTTGCTTCTAGGACATGCCGAAAAACTTAAAAGGAATTCCAAGTAGTAATTATGATTCGACAGGATAAAATGCGAGTAAGCATGAATTGAAGAATTTAAATGAGTAATCAAATGTTAAGCCTAATAATAATAAAATTCTACACATTTAAAACAAGAATCGAATACAGAATGTCGTACCTCAATATATCCCTAGCTCTACCATTCAGCTAGTATAATCGAGCCTTTAGATTAACTGTGAACATACTTCATATTGCCGCAAGCTAGCAGGAATAGCCTATAAATTGTGTTAGTGAGAGCTATCGGTGACAAATTACTTTAAACAAGAGTTATGTAGTGAAATGCTTTTCTTCTAGGTCGCAGGTGGATGGTCTTGGCGCGTTCCCAGGTAAACTGAAGACAAAATCAAAATCAAAATCAAATATTTTTATTTTACATAGGCCTACATGGGCACTTATAAAACGTCGACAAAAGGTGCACGGTTCGGGTTAGTCGTTTCCTATGGAGAAGAACCGGCAAGAAACTCCATGGTTACTCTTTTAAATTTTTTTGTTTACAATATTTCCATGTTACAGCATTAGTACTTGGATATGGGGGGACAACGTAGGCCCGACAATAAGTCGTGCGAAATTGAAACAAAAAAACAAACAAAAAAAATAATGCACGAAATAAAAAGTTAACAAATGTTAACAATCATCTAGAAATCTAGAAAGCCTACAATGTTCACACATTCACAATAGGTAAAAGAATCTATACAAAGGTAAAAAAAAAAAAACACAACACTAAATTTAACATGTGGCACAAATACTGTAATCAGTGCTGTAACTATTCTTAGCAAAGGGCTATAATGATGATTGAAAAATATTGTAAAAAGTCTAATTAAAAGAGAGAAAAAAATGAGATTGAGAATAGTTAGAGATATCCATATATTTGTGCCGTTTATGAGTTACCAGGGAAGCCGCATGCGCAGAGGGTGTCAAAGCCAAATTTTTTATCTTCAACGTAGTCCTTGATTTTATAATATGCTTTTTTAATAAGGACACGTTTGATGTAGTTTTCAGTTATCTTTAAGACTGGCTAAAGCGTAGTGTAAACTTGAAACTATTTATTGGCAGCATACCTACTGTGGCATTCCACAGTAGGTATGTTACAAATCCATTGATTTGTAACATTTTTATCTTTTTATGGCTGTGTTTGCTAGTGATTTTCTAAGATTACATAAATTCATACTCACGCCAATTCAATAGGTGGTGAGCAGGTAGAAACTACAGATCGCCACGCACAGGTACATAGGTACTCCTGTCAATATATTTTATCCATTGGAATAAAATTGAAGTCTGACAGTTTAAATAATAATTTTGAAAATTTAATCTATAGAAAATATATAAGACTTCGCCTTTAGTATTCTAATCATATTATATTAGAAGTCTTAGGCTAACTTTTTCGCATAAATCTAACAATCTTAAATGCAGCAAATCCTATTAAATGTCGCAATTTAAAGCTTTAGTGATTCGAAAGGGGAATCTTTTGTAATACCGTTAAAATGTCAGAGTCAGATAGTTAAAGGTCATTGCCAATATACTCTCCATATTGACACCTATCATAATGAGAGCGTATTGATGTAGGATCACAAAGTGTTTTTTATTTTTTTATCTCGTATAGGCTTGACCACCATCTCACCTGATGGTATGCGGTGATGTGGTCGACGATGGAGCACGCTTGCCTAGAAGTAACATATTCACTCTTGACTTAAAGACCCCTAGAATGTAGCTATCGGGAAACAGACTCCGGCAGGTTACCCATTAATGCAAATGTCAAGTTATAGATGATTTATTCTATTAAGATGTGTCTAAAAGATAGGATATTACAGGTGTTTAGTGTAACTTGTTTTGTGTGAACTTTACGCCCTAAACCTCTAAATCTATTTGTCGTCGTACAGCAGCAAAGTGAACAGACAATTTAAGACTTACTCAAGAAGTCTTTGTAGGGTTCTCCGTTATTATTCTAATTATTAAGGAACAAACAAATTTAAAATGTATTCAGTTGATTCTAAAGGCTTTGTTCTCTCTTACGTATTTCCACTTAATTCATTCTTACTTTAAGTGTATCAAAGATTCAGTAAGTTCTTTTTGCCATTCGAAATGGACTTCTATATAAGTATATTAACTAAAGTCAACTTAACCAGCGTTTTTGCAGTCAATAGACGCGAGGGCGACCAAAGTTGAGCAGTAAAAACTTCGTCTTGTACAATTTTTATGATTGCACTTAACACCGAGCGAGGCGACGGGCCATGCATTTTAATAACCCTTTGCTTGTACATAACTACACTACGTTTATAATTAATTCGACGAGTTTTTTGACGAAATTATAAAATAAAATAAAATCTTTAAATTATGAAGAAGGTGAAATTGTTTGTTTTTATATTTGGAAGTACCTACTGATTATGACTACGAAAATTCTTCCACTGGTATGAAGCTACACTATAGTTGAATGTACCGTAAATTTTTACCCGTTATAAAGTAACTTCTATATATTTATTTAGGTATGTATTATCATCATCATTATCATTACATATAATAAATCTGTAGAAAAAAAAAATTGTACATCGAAAAAAATTCCAAAAAAATAGCCAGGGTGTTAAAGGATAACCAACAGAACCCATTTCCAGCATTTTTGGAATTTTTGTCTGTTTGTCTATTTATTTGTGCACGCATCACGTGAAATGTACAAAACTAATGTAGATAACTTCTATACATGAGAATTGTGCGTAACTTGAAGAATTACTTAGTTTTTCTTTCATCGCAATCGGTTCACTCTATCAAAAGTTAGATTAATTTAAAGTGTTCAAAGTAAAATTATCACAAGACACGCAATTCAGTTACTCGGACAGTTGAACTCGATATTCGATAGATGGCGTTGTGCATTTGAAGTCATTTTCTGAATGGCGGTGGTAAGATTCTACGCGAAAGAATGACCCTAGAAAAAAAATTGGTATATAGGTATGTAGGGAAGGCAGGAAGGTAAGTAGGGTAGGGTTGGCAGACAGATGGCGGGAGCGAAGCCGCGGGCACAGCTAGTTTAAAATATATTACTTTGTGTATTACAATAATAAATTACTTTGTGCTCGATGCAATAATCTACTATTATTAGTATTTCTTTGTTTTACTTTTTTGCTTGGCACAGTTTAAACGAATGCACCTGCCATGTTATCTCTTCACCACCCTGGTTTGACTGGTAGAGAATGCCAAAGGCATTAAGACCGCCATTGTACCTTTGTGCATGAAGTTTTAAATAAATAAATAAACTTATAACTTTTCATCCGGGAAAACATATACGGTTATTGTGGGTGTTGCGAATGGGGCGAAGCCACGGGAAAAAGCTTGTTATTTATAACTTCGAAATTAAATTGTGATTTTTAAGAAGGCTTGGTTTTCAGAAACCCCGCTCTCATTCTTTGAAACACTGGACTCCAAAGTCAGAGATAATTGTTTCTGTTTCTGATTTGGTGGCGCTGTTGTTGTTTCCTTTACTAAATAGAGGTTAATGTGAAAATTTAACTTTCAATGCGATTTATGATATGATAAATAAATAAATTTATAACTATGGCATTAGGGTGATCTTACTACTTATAAAAAAGCGAATGTTTGTGAGAATGGATGGATGGATGCTTGTTACTTTTTCACGCAAAAACTGCTGAACGGATTTTGATGAAACTTTACAGTTATATAGCTTATACATTAAAAATAAAGAAAAAGTGTTTAATTACCACAAAACGACATACAATATTATTAGTGGTACAATTAATTTAGTAAAGACGAGAAATAGATAAAACAATAATCAAACAAAAAAGAAATAGGGTGAAAAAGAAGCCAGGCAGATGCAGGTCGTGATTGTGGCAAGAAAACAAACACAATAACACATCGGCTATCACACTATACACTAATATTATAAAGGCAAAAGTTTTTGAGTGTGTGTGTGTGTTCGTATGTTTGTTAATTCTTCACGCTCACACGACTTGGCGGATCTGGATGAAATTTGACACCGAGCTAGATTACAATCTTGAATAGCACTTTTTAGTCCGGTATAATTGTTTCTCGGGATAATAAATCAATTACTTTACTAACTAGTAACTCGTAAGTGTACTTACTAGTAAGTGTTGCCCAACTAATGCTAACAGAAAGAAAGAAAAAAATAATATTTGTGACCCGCACAGGAGACACGAGATAAGAAAAACAAACAATAACAAAAAATAAAAATAAATAACCCCGATAATAATAACAGTTGACATAACTTGATCATGCCGGTTATTAGTCTAAAGAGTATACTTAGATGGTTTAGCCATATTGAGAGGATTAATCAAAGGCGACTAACAAAAGGTATTTATAAAACAAATAACCGGCCAAGTGCGTGTCCGACTTGGCACATTTAGGGTTCCGTCCCACGGAAAAATATGGTTTATCAATATATTGGTATTTGTTAGTAAAATATACGTAGTAATAAACATTATCACCACACGCACGCATGGTTGGCGCAGTGGTTGAGTGATTGACTGCTGCGCTGCGTGTAGCGGGTTCGATTCCCGCACGGTTCAAATATTTGTATGACCTACAGATAGTTGTTCCGGCTCTGGGTGTTTGTGTATGTGAGTTTGTATGTTTGTAAACGCACCCACGATACAGGAAGAAATTCCTAGTGTGGGTCAACGTTTTAAAAAAAAAAAAAAAAAACATATCACCAAATTTCAAGATCATAATATCAATGGGACATTAAAAAAATCGTCGGAACAAAATTGTGTGACAAACGACGAACACACAGACAGGCAGACAGCTGGACAGACAGACGGACACGTGAGTGATAGCACCGTTTGGACGCTTCGGGTACGAAACCCTAAAAAAGACGTGGGTGGAAACGCCGGAACACGTCCTAGAAGGACGTACACGGATCTAAAGTGGCCAAAAAATAAAAGGCCCGTTTTGACAGCTATAAAAATAGTAAATAATAATGAAACTTGGTGCTTGCGAATGACACTCGCTGTCATAGTGTATCGGTAATATAGTATTTAATTAGGATTATGAATTTGATTTTTCAATTTCTTACGTAGAAAGTTATCGCGGCATGTCAAATGAGAAACGTCAACGGACTTCTTAGATTGAGACGACTATAATTGGTTATATTCTCTAGAAAGGCCAGGTGCGCAGTACTCATGGTGGTGTGTGTGTAGGAATACCTAGCTAGATGTATGAACGCAGATGGAGCAAAAGAAGTATGTAAGGATCGTTCTGTAGTTTCTGCCTACCCCATGGGAAAAAGGCGTGAGTTTATGTATGTGTATCAGGGTCCAGAAGGAACATATATTTCTATTTCTTGTAGTGTTCACAAATCCAAACTTTGTCTGTAAAAAAACCGCAATATAAAAATTCTGGATTCGTTTCTACAGATAGAACAAATTGCTTTAATTCCGAATGAGATGTTCTCGGCGATTGACTTTTTTAATTAGAGATTTTCAGAAGTATGATTCATTTCCGTTTTTTTATTGTAGATAGTTGGACGTCTCTAACTTTTTAAAAGCTTTTGCTTCTTTTTAATGGAGATCTGATTTATTTGATTTTGTGAGAGGATAAAAATTATCGAACTGGTCAGATATCAATTTTGTTTATTGTATGTGGCTACAATCACCCATATTGAAACATCATAATTAAATACCAAAGCAGTATCCTTAATATCCATTAGTTACAAAGCTAAAGTAATATCATAAAAAACTTTTTTGCAAAAAAATACTACCGACTTCCAAATAAAAAACTACAAAGTGAAAAATTACTTTATTTTTGGAAGTCGGTGTCTTTTGTAGGTACCAATTTTTTGCGTTATGGACACCGACTTCCAAAAATAAAGTTATTTTTCACTTTGTAGTTTTTTATTTGGAAGTCGGTAGTATTTTTTTGCAAAAAAGTTTTTTTATTTTTCACTTTTTAGTTGTACCTACCTAATAGGCAAGTTGTTTAGTAACCTGTAACGCCAGAATAGATTACCCAAATACCATGAAACTTGAACATAACCGGCGAAATGAGAGATCTGCGTACCCCTTATGAGCGTACTGGCGTCGATGTTATGTTATAAAATGGTATAAACAATAAACAGACATGCGATTGCAGCAATCCCGAAAGATTTTCCGACATTTATTGAAGAGTTCTGTTGTGTATCTCCGAAGTTCTTCATCAGATCTTCACCAAATTAAAATGCGACCAATTTCAAAACATCTTCTTTCAAACAAAAAAAGAATTTTCAAAATCGGTCTACAATTGACGGAGATATCGGTGAACATATACAAAAAAAAAACATACTTGATGTCGAACATAGAACCTCCTCCTTTTTGGTAAGTCGGTTAAAAACAGGGCGTTCCATCATAATTCTAAACTGCTTAAAACTATCTCTTAAAAGCAAACGATGATAATATTCATACATTCACAAACTTACCGCCACCACACCACCTTATGATATCAGCAATTCAATTTCAAATAATCCTTCCAGGAGACAATTTCTGAAATTAATAGCAGGAGCAATTGCCATAAATCTAAGCTTAGAATCTATGTGCATGACACAGCACTCAACTCTAAGAGAATTTTGCAAGTAAAAATGGCTAACTTGGCTTTAAATTCAACCTGCAATATTAGTAAAACCGGTTAAAACTAAAAGCTAGTAACATACCGAGTACAGTTACTGTAATGTACACAATAGCGTGGGAAAATTACTTTTGAAGCGTGTGGTTGGCAACGTGTCCCACGTTTTGTTATTATTTAGTTGGGTACCGAAATTGCATTCTAAAACAAATTAATAATTTATTAGTAGCTTATTAAGACTTTCAGTTGATAAATACTATATTAATTAGCAATAAGCATTGTTTAAACACGGTTTATGAAAAAAAACACACTTTGTTAGCAGTTTCTGTTGATGATAATTTAATTAATTTCAACAAAGATAGAAGATACGAGTATCTTCATTAAAATTTAGAAAACTGAAGGCAATGATACTTGTTACTTGAGGTTCTTTGTATCGGAAAATGTCTTGAGCCTGCAAATAAGAAAATATCTTATACTGCTTGATACTAGATAAAAAGCAGACAAAGTTCACGAAAATGTATCAACCCGTGCACCCAAGGCTTTAAGTTTAAAACTATATTCTAACACAGGAGTGAATTTTAACAGAAACTATAAATCATTATGGCGCACTTTTTTATTTTCTATGGAGAACAATTTTTGCTGAAAATTTTAGTGAAAGCTTTATTTATTAGTATGTGCAGCTTTCAGAGCTCGTTAGTCGTGTTGGTGTTGGAACAGCGCGACGCGGTATAAAACTTACTGCAACCGATAACAATAAGTTTATGGTAGTGTACACTTTACCCTTCTTTTTTAGAGTTCGTTGTCATAGATTTGATACAGGTAACAAGAAGGAACGCTTTATTTAATAGTTCAACTCTTATAATTTTCTTTTTAACTTACGTAAATTGTGCAGCAGTGGCGTCGTTTGCCGTCACCCAGATAGGCGCTTTACCTTGTGTTATTAAATTAATTACTACTTCTATCAAAGCGGTGAAGCAAAACCAGCGTGGAGAAAATGATGTCCTGGAACCAAAAATTCGAAGACAAGTGACATCCAGCAGTCTAATCAGATAGAAGATCCATTTACGTTTTTAAACTGTCATGGTCACTAACAACTAACATTAACATTCGAAACGAAATATTTACCATGTTTACTGTTTGTAACATGGTAAATATCCCGTTTGAATCTTAATGTTAGTAGAAGATCCATGTCCTACATTATAGGCTGACTATGCTATTAGGCAATTAGTCTCGCTCATCTCATTTCGATAAAAATACTTACATTTATAAGCATTTCTCAACGGGATTATACTGCATGAAATATCAAGATTAAGAGTCATCTCATGTAGTGTTTTAATATTCTAAAGGTAACCACTACGTCTACACTGAACCTTGTTTAATTGCAAGCCGTTAATGAATTTAATTTAAACTTAACACCTTTTCACATCAAGCAATCATGTGAATTAATTACTTATTCGTTTAAAATTGTAAGGCGTTGCAAGGTAAATGGTGATAAATAAAAGAATATTATTATGATCTGCCAGGGTCTATGTTTCCCGATAAATTCAAAAAAGAAACTCTTTACAGGCTCGTATGAACTGCCGCATTCCACGATGTAATGTTTTCTAGTTTGCAACATTGAGGTAATAATGTACTACGCACGAACTATGTACGTAGTACATATTATATCAATGGTTTGCAAACAGTTTTGCGATCGCATTAAGGTGATAGTGTTAAGAAATACGCCTTTTTCCGATCTTGAAGTAATCTGGTAAATATTTTAGCAAAGGAATATGGTTTTTATTTTCATTCATAGACAGGTTCTCGGTAAATATTTTCGTTTGATTACTAGCTGTATTAAATAAGAACATATTTATGTAGAACCCTTAACAATAGTATTAGCAGAACCTACTTAAATTAAGTTAGTAAAGACGACAAATAAATCAAACAATAATAACAAATACTACCTACATTTTGTTTATAACAGAAAGGAAATAGGGTGAAAAAGATACCAGGCAGATGCATGTCATGATTGTGGCAAGAAGGCTTCCACTCAGCATAATGATGGCGCTGATTTTCAGTGGTGGTGGTGGTTATCAGGTTAGATAGTGGTCAAACGCAAGCCTAGCAATAATAAAAAAATAAAAACAATCACCTACATTATGTAGTTATTTGCAATTGACTTAAAACTAACTTAAAAACTGTAGTGGATTTTAGTAAATTAAACAAAACATTTGTGTGATTGTCTTACTAGAAGTATAATTACTAGTGCCAAAATTGCAACCCCATGCACCGTTGACTATATGGAGTGTAACGGAAAAGGGTAGTCAAATTAATAACTTTCATCAAGGAAGTCATAGTAAATTCGCAAAAAAAACATTTTAATTTATAAACATTTGTATGGGAGATAAGTAACCTACCCATTTCTAGCTACATCCTGTATTAAACCTCTGTGCGACCACAGCCCCACTAACTAACCAACCTAATTGATTAAACTCAAAGAAAACACTAAACCACTTCAAAAGCTACCCAGCAGTACCCGGCTAAAGAAACAAAAACCCACTCTTAGTGACAGATTGACACTAGGGAGTGTCACCCTGACTAATAGTGTCGACTGACCTACGACTCACGTAACTAAAATTTAGTAAAATGTTATCCAGAATCTGAAGTTGGTCCGTAAAATTACTTGTTTTTATTAAATAACTTAAATTGTTATAAAAGGTGTCAACAAATTCCTTGGACCACACACTAGGATTCCCTGTGTTGCGCGGTCCAGTCTCTTCCCAGGTAGGTAAGGAAAACATGTTCACTAGGTAGAATAACTAATTATACAGATATAAAACATAGTTGTAATTTAGATAATAAGAGGTTATTATTTAATATATGAATAGAATTTAAGTTGCCTTTGTGTGAGTGTATGCGTGTGTGTATGTGTAGAGTGTGGAGAATGTAGGTGGGTGATTGCATGCTTAAGTGTTGCTATTATGTCACAAATTTATGACTGTACGTGCAAAAGGTTTTCCGTTTGGTTGTAGTTTAGAGGATGCAGCCATTTAAATATATTATTCTTAAAACGTCTGTAAGTTAAGACAACTATAGTTCTATTGTGAGAGTAGAATTTTGAATAAAGGACGGGCCCAAGAAATGCAAAAGATCTGCGTGAAAAAGAAGACTGAACCCTAGGTCGATCCCATTTTAACTTTCTATATGAATGGCGGGCTAGTTTTTTGGCATCTCTGTGAAAGCGTATTAGTGTTGAAACGATAAACAATTGCCTCACTCGGAGGACGCTACATTCCGAATACAAAACATCAGTTGAGTACCGCCAGGGTTTTTTGTACGCTATCTTTAAAATAGTTCGTTGAGCTCTCTCCAACCGCAATGTATCCACGCAAACGTTAGTAGGTATGTACCTACCATCATATTTGCTATGCACGTTATACCTATCACCTATGCATAAAACACTCGTTCGTCCCAATTGTAGTCCAGTCTTATTTGCTCGGAGCATTAATTGGCGGTCTGTATAATTGCAATCACGCACCGCTGTCTACTGCTTTTTGTTTCAATGTTTTATATTGTTCATAAATGTGTATCTACTGGACATATAGCAAAATATAAAGGAGACGTACAGTTACTAAGTGCAATGCACTCAATATTAACAATGTAAAAGTCTTTATGTATGTTTGTTACATCAGCTATACTATATATATTTGTCGGGTTTAGTCAATAGTACGGACTTTAAAACAAATCGCAAGCACGCCATCTGGCGGCAAAGCAAGAACTACTACGCATTGGCGCGCTTTATCTAACCGCTTGCATAGTGGGGACAACAGAATATGGCAGTTGAGTACTGACAGCCGTAGAGCTAAGACGTCGTAGAATCAGTGTCGATCCGTAATATTAGTAAGCAAGAATGTAACTTGAATCTTATTTGAAAATACACAGTGTATCGAATAACTTATGTGATTTCATTTGCACGATTGACCCACCTACCTGCCCACACACGATGTGCCTTAACCTAAGGGAATACATCCTGACTTCCCGATGGTTTGCATCTATCGGCCATCCTTGATGCGACATCAAAATTGGGATTCGGTCGTGCTAATGAGATCACACGTAAAAACAATGCTAGTGAAAGTGGCGGTTACATTCTTGCAAAAAAGAGTATCGCGGTGTCGGTTGCGACTACCCTCGAAAACAAAATAATGAAAAAACCAGTCCGTAACGGAGCAGCAAGAAGGTTAGCAACAACCATGGAGCTGGACAGGTCAAGGCAGAGCTTGTGGACGTGTGGAAAGATCCACACACACACATCTGTATGCCAATCTGGTGAGTCGTTTTCATTTTGTTATGATTATGGCCAAGAGTGTTCATTATTCAAAATTCTGGTTTTGTGTACAGTATGGCGGTCAGTGGATCGTTGGGGTGGCCCGAGTCAAGTTCATAATTTTACTTAAGTTACAATCGATGGTCAAGTTTTGGTGTGGTTGAAGAGTTATTATTCTACTATCACTGGCAATAGCCCTTGACTAGCCTTGGCTATCATGACTATTATTGTTTGGAAGTTAGAACGATATGGTGACAGTGACATACCTACCTTACATTTTAGTCTGGAAATTATGATAATTCCAAATGAAATATTCTGATTACTTTTGTAGTGTGATAGTTTTATGTAGTGAGAATTAACTAAGAAGCATGGTATTCTTCTTTTGTGGTCGTCGGAGGGCCAGACTGTCTAAAAGGTGGTAAACCCTACCAGGCCTAGAAATTGCGACTTAAAATGCTATGGCATTCATTGGATTCTATAAAGCCCATATATCTACCTACCTGGGCACATGGGACACTGTAATGTGTGGTTCATGTCCTCAATAACCCATTTTGCTGTGCCGGTTTAGTTTACTACACCGCTGCACCGGTTAATTTCCAATTTTCAAATCTGAGTATGGTTAAGATAACTGTGTGAACATATACTCTCGTAATGTTTTTCACGTTTCAGATACCATATTGCGTCGTAGTGGAGCCTCTGCTGCAGGCTAGCGGTTCAGTTGCTGTAGATGGCTGACGTGTCAACATCTCAGAGGTTAAGAGGAACGGCAGGCTAGCAGTTCGCCGGTGGTAGCCGAACGTTATGACTACAGCTGTGAGGTCAAGCGCGCGTAAGTTTGGAATGGAATACTCGGTGAGTCGCTTCTATTTTATTTCGATAGTGAGGTCGAATGTTCTCTAGTGAAGAGATGCTTTTTCAAAATTTAAGTGTTCATGTTTGACCACAGAGTTGGTCGTGGTTATATCTAGCACTATCACTAGCTAATTAAGACACACTAAAAAGCAAGTAGTTAATGAGTTTTCTATTGGCGGAATAGTTTCAACATTTGATTCAGTACGTACTTTAGGATTAAATATCCCATAAGAAGATGAGCTCGTGGCTAAATAATAACAGCCGCACGGGTCGATCATCAAGGTTAAGCAACGCTTGACGAGGTCGGTCCGTGGATGGGTGACCATTTCAACATACCGAGTTTCCTCCGTGCCTCGGAAACCACGTTAAGCCGTTGGTCCCGGCTGTCATTTGAAGATCTTTGACAGTCGTTACGGGTGGTCAGAAGCTTGAGATCTGACAGCAGTCTTGCCAAGGGGTACCGTGTTACCCAGTTACTGGGTTGTGGAGGTCAGATAGGCAGTCGCTCCATGTAAAACACTGGCACTTAGCTGAATCCGGTAAGACTGGAAGCCGACCCCAATATAGTTGGGAAAAGGCTAGGCAGATGATGAAAAAGATGATCTATCCAAAGTGACTTAACAATTAGTCATCTTCAGTGGCAAAGCGAGTTAGTAAAGTCCTTGGGCGAAGGCAATTGTATCGAGTTAGTAACGATACTGGTCATTTGCGTGTATTCGGAACAGATCTTATGTTGCGTAACGATTTACAACCACCGTCTTTAGATCTGAATTCACTTGCTTACTTTCAAAGTAATATTATGATAGCAGTAGATCTCGCGGTCGTTTTCCTTGCATGAAAACTGAGTTAGTGTGCGATAGTAAAGGGTTACTGTTGATAATTTGATTTTAACGATATTGATCTGAGTTAATTCGTGAAGCTCCTTCACACGAGTTATTAACACGCAAATATTATGAGGCTTAATTGTAACCCTCATATTAACAGTCGGTATGCTCCAATATCTTTGAGTAAAAAGAGCGAATCTAGTAAGAAGGATCCTCGATCACCAAGTTCCTTGAGAATTAGACGTCATAGTTGATGACAGTGGTAATGAAACATGGCTTGTACACTCATACTCGAAACTTTAGACCGCACCTCATGAGTAACATGTGGCGATGGGTCTACCAGGAATCGTTGGTGCGATTTCTGTCTGTGTTGGTGCACAGAGCAATTCATGTGTTGTAGCACATATTCGCTAGATTTCTGAGAATCGTTGGTGCGATTCCTGTCTGTGTTGGTGCACAGAGCGCTTATGTGTTGTAGCACATTTGCGCTAGATTTTTGAGAATCGTTTATACGATTTCTGTCTGTGTTGGTGCACAGAGCGCTTCATGTGTTGTAGCACATATTGCGCTAGATTTTTGAGAATCGTTGGTGCGATTCTTGTCTGTGTTGGTGCACAGAGCCCCTCATGTGTTGTAGCATATGTGGCGGCAGATATGTAAAGAATCGTTGGTAGATACGATTCTGGTTTGTGTTGGTGCACAAATCACAGTGAAAGTTTCATGAGTTGAGTACACATTGCCTATGAATTGTAACAAACCGTAACAGCATTGTTACAAGTACTTTGTTTAGTTGTTGAACTTGTTGATCGTCGGACCTTTATATAATGGAGTGTTTTGTGGGAAACTCTGATACGAAAACTAAATAGGACCTGTATTAGGTCCGCGGTAGGTGATTATGGCAGGACGGTGATTGTTACACACCGAAAGCTTTCGAAATAGGTACGCTTAGAACCTACAAGTATGCACAAGGTAGGTTAGGGGCAGATGCCACCGGGTCATGTACCAGTCGATGTTGATGTCAAAAGGATTTTGATAATAATGAGCAAGCCAAGCGAGTAATTGAGTCTATTGGCCGTATTATGTTTGACCGTACCACTGGATTCTGGCGGAGCTCGGGGTTTAGAGAGAGACCGAGAGACCGTTGTGAGAGCAATATAGTTGCTGGTCGGCTAGAGAGCCATGGCGTTCGAGGTTTTACTCGAGGGTTTCTATAAGCTTAGCAGTTGTTGCTGCAGTAGAGTTTTAAAGTTTGTTTGGAATGACAGTGGTACATGGCCCAGGGTAATATTTGAGTTAAAGAGTAGAGTTCTCAAATTTCCCTATTTTCACGGACCCAATGATCTAGTTTGGTCAGGAGTAGCCGAGCGTTGTGGCAACTTTGTGCCTGTGTGGCAAGTGTGTGCCTGTGTAGCAACTGTTGGCCTTTGTGGCAACGGTAGGCCTATATGGCAGCTGTCATGTCTGTGTGACACTGCCTGGTGTGAAAAGTTATGTTTGTGTTAGGAACCTTACAGAAACTTCCTATTCAGTCATGATGTTAAAAGAAGGTTAACTCGCAGTCACGCGTGTGGTGAGGTCACCATGTTAATGTTGATGACGTTCGATTCGTCAAGCCCACATTACGTAAATTGAAATAATTTTGGTTTTCTAATTTTGATTACTATGCGTAGATCGTGTTGGTAAGACACACAGAGCTCAAGTACCAATTGAGATAGTAGGTGAAGTAGATAATAATTTGACTTAAGACTAAATGTCTGTGTGAACAGATTCTGAGTTCAGAAAGTTGAGTTAACTCGACATCGTGGAGATGTGCGAGTAGAGCAATTGTGATTGCTAAGAGAGCTATGACATAGCTAGTGGAGCTATGACATGGCTAGGAGAGTTATGAGATGGCTAGTAGAGCTATGTGATGGCTAAAGATCGTGAATAAGAAACCTGGTGTATTGTTTCTTTAGTTTCATTTAATGTCACATTAATGACTATCAGTGGTACTTGAACTTTGTAATCACGAAGATTGGGTGCTTTTAGGTACCAAATCGATGATTAAATTGCTATTTTCTTTAAATTGGCAATAGAGAGATTTAAATGATCATGTTTGATTGTTTAAAAATGTTTCCTCACTCTAGAGTATGAGTCAGGATTGGACGAGCGAATACTGTTTGGAAATTTTGTATGTTTCAGAAAAACATCCCTTGTATGATGGGAGATTGCCAGGATGGAGTGAGACTAAGGCGACGTGTGGTGCAACACGAGGTGACCATGAGATGGTATGGAGCAAGGACAAGAAGATGATGCCTGCGGGTGATGGATTTGGGGATCTGTCACCTGAGAGAGGCCCGAGAAGGCGACGTGTGTGTTCCACGTACGCCTCTCAAGAGGAATTACGGCCTAGAGAACACCATGTGGTTTTAGTCAGTAGGAGTCTGACAGACCCCTCAGCTTTCCCCAAGGGCTGAGGACATCCATTGAGGATTTCCACATGATTCGATACACTGTTAAAACCTGACAATGAGGAACAGACGAGGACGCCTGTCTCGCAGGATGGCCGTGTCGGGTTTAGTCAATAGTACGGACTTTAAAACAAATTGCAAGCACGCCATCTGGCGGCAAAGCAAGAACTACTACGCATTGGCGCGCTTTATCTAACCGCTTGCATAGTGGGGACAACAGAATATGGCAGTTGAGTACTGACAGCCGTAGAGCTAAGACTTCGTAGAATCAGTGTCGATCCGTAATATTAGTAAGCAAGAATGTAACTTGAATCTTATTTGAAAATACACAGTGTATCGAATAACTTATGTGATTTCATTTGCACGATTGACCCACCTACCTGCCCACACACGATGTGCCTTAACCTAAGGGAATACATCCTGACTTCCCGATGGTTTGCATCTATCGGCCAGCCTTGATGCGACATATTTAATATTATAAAGAGAAAAGATTTTTTTGTTTGCTTGTTTGTACCGAATAGGCTCCGAAACAACTGGACCGGTTTAAAAAATTCTTTCACCAATAGAAAGCTACTTTATTCCTGAGTGATATAGGCTATTTTTTAATCCCGATAACGGATCCTGTGGGGTGGTCCATGGGAGCGAAGTTGCGGGCAACAGCTAGTGTTTTAAATGTTTTTTAATAATTACACCTTAACGGCTAAACGGTTTAGGATAACAGCATATGTAGACATAGCGTAAGTTACAAAGTATACTTTTTACCCGAATACAGCGAAGCCAAAAGGAGGAATATTATTAATGTACTTCATTCATGTAGTAAAATTTTCGACATTTAAATAAATACTACAAACATTTCATGGCAGACAGTTATCCAAATGTTGATTTTTATTCGAAACGAAGTTTTTATCATCCATCAAAGAAACACTTACAAACGTTAAATTAGTTTAAACATTCTCCAAGTTAATAAAATAAACTACTTGTAACGTTAACGATGTCTGTGCCAAGAAAACTATAAAGTTAAATGAAATTATTGTTGCACTTACCGCTTGCACATAAACTAAAGATATAAATATTAAACTTAAGGATATCTTAACGAACACCCATTTGGCAACGTTTATTGCTTTGTTTAAATGTTTAAATTAAATTAAATAATTTTGTGAACAAGCTTTTTATTTTATTTTGGAACTAAAATGAGACTTAATTTAATATCGAAGAACTTTAGTGTATTATTTAATAAATATTAGCAAATAACTATAGCTTAGTCGTAGTGAGCAGTGGTGGCCCAGTGGTATCGGCTGCGACGTACAAGTGGCAGTTCGTGGGCTCGAATCCAACCAGGCGCTTTACTTTGTGTAAATTATTTTTATCACCACTGCTCTCAAAACAGTAAAGGAAATCATCGTGAGGAAACCGGCATGTCCTAGAACCAAAAATTCGAAGACATGTGACATCCACCAACCCGCACTGGGCCCACGTAGTGGATTACGGCCCATTCCCTTTCACAGAGAGGAGGCCTGTGTCCCAGCAGTGGGAACATTAATAGGCTGAAGATGAGATGATGATGATAGCATAGTCAAAACTCAGAAATGTAGTATGAAAATAAATTCGAATATCTTATCCAAACGCATACCTCCCACCAAGGCAGAATTTGTCTTAGGTCTCAGTTTAATACAAAACTTATTGTTCACAAAAACAGGAGATAACCTTCATCATATTATGAGATAAACAAAATCTTCACAAAAACTACCCTTTTATTAAAAAAAAACAAATAGGTAACTATTTACAGTAATATTTGTCCAATCCTAGTTATCTTTATGACCTTAATGTAGAAAAAGTAAATAAAATAATCGTAGGGTCCGATAACAAAACAAGACCTTTTCTAAAAAAGGTTAAAACAAAAGAAACTGCCTTTCACTAAATCCCTTTCAACACTGATAACCGCGTAGCTGTCTACGGCGTAGCATGGGCCTACGGCGTAGCAGCGGTTCACGGCGTAGCGCTATTGCTCGAGTACCTGTATTGCTATTTGATGAATTAACCTGAGTAGAAGGTTTGTTGTAAGTAAGATCTGAGTTATATTACTAAATGTAAGGTAGAGGTCGAGAATATTAAGTAGCGGAAAGTGCTTTTATTTATCTTCTTACAGCAAAAGTTTGACTAACTTTTGGGTATTTATCAAATTAAGTCTAAAACCGAATAAGTGTATTGCCATTAATCTATTTAAAAAATAAATAATGGCTCGCTAAAATCTTTGCCCAATAATAAAACATACCTTTTTGTCGTTAGATTTTGGTTTTGTTATTGAATCGCTCCTCCCATCACTCTATCCATACCCTCCCTACACTATGAGCACTATTCTTTAGAATAATTAAGAGTAAATAACCTTGTAATGATTAGGTTTCACTTGCTTAGTTAGTGTTAATTTGTGCTGCACTCATAAACAAGCTGTTTCAAGGTAAACAAGCTGCTTGAGTTCAAGCTAAGTGCGTTTAGTATAACATGGTACATGGTTCGGTAATAATTAAAGTTGAGTTTATTTAGGCTGCAGTTATTACATCACATTTTAGTTTTAATTAAAAACGCTACATTGTTATTCAAGAGTTTATTAAAATTACAATTCACTCAAATATTTTAATGTTAAAACCCACCTAAGCACCTTAATCTGGGTATCTGGCTCTCTAAAGAGGTACGTAGAAGTGTACAGTTCACCCTGATACATTCTCATTTCACCGGTTATGTTCAAGTTTTATGTTATTCAGGTTATCTATTCTGGCATAACTTTTGGCATTATGGGTACCTACTTTACTTATAGAACTTGCTCATTATGTAACATAACTAAAAAGAGAAACTTACAACTTAAAAAAAGTAACAGACTTCAAATTTTTTATAAAAAACTACAAAGTGAAAAATAACTTAAATTTCAGAAGTCGGTGTCAAAAAACGAAGAAACTAAAACAGGAACACCGACTTCCGAAATTGAAGTTATTTTTCACTTTGTAGTATTTTTATTTGGAAGTCGGTTGTATTTTTCACTTTTCTATAATAGTTATCGTTCTTCTTCTACGTGTCGTGGGCAAGATAGTTATTTGTTTATTTTAATTCATTTATTTAGGTAACCAACAGTGATACATAAAAATATTTTACAAAAAATGTGTATTACAGGCTAAATTATAGGTTTACCTGTGTAACTGGGATATATGTATACAACATGAGAACGAACGTATAAAAGATACAATTAAAAGATGCAATACAGGTTGATATGGGGACAATGTAGATTTTTCTGGCGCAAAAAGCCTCTTCCGCACCATAATTACCGTTGATAGAATGTCGCCGACATCATCTGAGCAACATGATACCAATATTTAGGATCACTTAATACCACAGTCCACAAGATACGAACAACAAAGGGCACCGCGATGACCGCGACCTGCCTTAATTACACCCTGGCTTACACGATCCCGCATAATCGCTTTATACTGCTCTGTGCTAATAATTATATGTATCAGGGAGTATTCGTCGTCCTTTGTTATGAACCTTCTGTGGTAGTCCTTTTTATGTTACGCAGTTTGGGGTTGTGTGCACTTGTAGGTAAAATTGAAAAATCTTTGTATTTGACGCCAATTTTTTTTTAATGTTTCCCGAAGCCTTTTTTGTGATGCATTGACATGGCTATCAAGCTTAGTTTCAGAGTTATGGAGAAATGTTTAAACCAGAAAAAATCATCAGAGCTAAAATAAAGAATAATACACAGCATAACAAACTTTTAGCTGATTGTTTACCACAGGTTCACAATAATTTTTGCTAATTACTACGTCTTAATTGAAGTTACTAATATATACGTATCATACCCATACGTAGTAGTAGTGTTATATTAGGTGCATCATCCTCACGTATACAAATACATATGTTTGTATGTACTTTATTTTAAACAGTAATTGTGGACTTTCTTGTCCGTTCGTCGCCATAATAATCTGCGAATGGTCGTTAGAATCAAATAAAATTATATTGTGAATTAAATTTTCGACGTTCAAAAGTGCCGCTTAGTAGCCTAATTAAAATAAACAATGTTTAGTTTGACCTAAATAAGTTGTAAGTGCCTTTAGCTAAGTACTAATTATCATAACTCACAAAATGTGACTATTTCTCTGAATGGAATCGTCCTACTGCTACTGCGTATATCCGTTGCGGCTACGAGCTATTGAGTCGGCGTAGTAATGAGAGGAAACCACTAATAGGAACCTACCAGTTTGCAAGCCTGCCTGGTTTTGAATGAATATAATGGCTATGAAAATGTAATTCTTACATACTTTATTTATCATGGTCTATGAAACATCTCGGCATCCTGTTACAAATCATGTAAGATTTACATAAAATATAGAAACACAGTACTCTTGTGACTTGACCAGCATGATTGTTTTTTAATCAATTGGATATAAAATAAAAAAAATGTTTTTTTTTTTTATTTTGATCTTTTTTTCAATTTATATGAGATACGGTGTCGAGATGGGACTACACCTAAATGTTATCCTAAAACCCATTTTTACTCAACACTGATTTATGCCAAACTTGATTAGGTACCGTAAAACTCGCCGGCTTTTGTTAAAAGTTCAAAGGGATGAATCTGGCTACTAAAAAAGCGGATAACCGGACACCGCATAATATAGAAAAAATACAAAGAAATCGAGTCAAATAAAAATAAAAAAAATAAAAAAATTAAAGTATAAATTCATTAAATCAAATTGATTGAATAAATAATCAAGCTGATTTAGTTACTACAATACTGTGTTTCTATTTTTATTTGAACCTTACTAATCACAATAACTAGAGTGTACTTCCTTGGCCTAACTCGTAAGAACCGTGTATATATATACCCGTTAGAAAAGTACCTTCTGTGGCACGTAAGTGATATTGTAGCATTGTTTCAGTATTCAAGAACTTTCGTAATCAGAACAGGACTTCTAGAGATAACCTTTCATAATCATATAAACAAACAAACACCACTAACGATAACAATGTCAATTCTCTTAAAACTTTTGTACCAAAAAATCCAATTATTCTGGTCGTCCGAGCCTTAATTATCTTCACAAACACAAGACCACGAGTAAATAATAACTAGACTAGACGGTAATGCCCCAGAGAAATAATAAGCTTCTTAAACTCCAGCCACTTTCAAGAGAATACCAAGTATCTAAACCAATTTACATGAGCATGCTTGTATAAAGTATCATTTGTTCCAGTCAGATGGAGTAGCCTTAGGCGGTGTCTGGGAGGAGACTATACATAATAAACAGGTGCTGTGTCGGGATTCAATGCACGAAGTTTGTTAAGGTAGACTTCCGGGCAGAGACACTGACGCCGCGACACTCGTGGAAAGGTAAGGCCGGCTCCACACGTTGGCCCCAACGACACTCGTCCAACGTGTGGATCTATAAAATTGCATTGGCCCGGCGAGCGTTGGTAGTTGGCCGGCGCGTGTCGGTTTTATCAAAGGAATCTGTGCCAACGATCCGTCTACATATTGGTGATTTTGTCAGTCCTGTTGCAACACGCATAGAGTGAGTCCGGCGAGCGAGAATGTCATCCTCTAACACAAAATCGTCACGTGTATGGACAATGAATTGAATTTATAGAACGGTACCAAGCATATCCTATATCAATAGTATGGAATCGAAAGAATCATAAAAAAATAAATTTATCATCTGATGCATGGCGCACCATTCAACAGAATATGGGAATGATTTACTCAATTGAAGATTTAAAAAAAGCGGACAAGTGCGTGTCGGATTTCGAACATTTGGGGTTCTGTACCAAACCGCAAAATTAAGTTGGTTGTAATAGGAAAAAACAAAAAATCTCAAACAAAACATCTGATTTATCAATATATTGGTATTTTTTTTTGTAAAATATGCGTAATAATAAACATTATCACCAAATTTCATGTTCATAGGTCAATGGGAATATAAAAAATTCTTCCGAATAAAATTTTGAATAAAAAGCTGACTTTGGTGGTTTCTCATTCCTTTGTGGTCCGATATTTTTTATAACAAAAAATAAAATATTAATCTACTCAACTAAAAAACGATACCCCACACAATGCAGCAGGATATTTTATTTTCACGCTTCTTATCTGTATTGGAGCATCCCTTAAAAATGAAAAAAAAAAATGGTTTTGATCATTTGTATGGCTTTGGTTCAACAAGATGCTTATACTGTGAAGATTTGAAGACTGTAGCTCTAACTGTTTGTCTGTAAAACCCGTGTGACAGACGCCAACGTGTGTAGGCTTCACCAAATTAGCCAACGTCTAATGATGGCCATACACCATCCTTCCTATCGTCCAATCGGCATGACACTACCGATTGGATCAGTTAGAATTGACTGTGTGTGGGGGTGGATTGGCATGACAGTTATACTTGACGGCACAATCGAATTTCGCTTCTTTTGGCTTGATCATGCCGATTGGATCTTGCCGATTGGACGATGTATGGCGGTCGGCGTGCGTCAGTTCAGTCAGGTCAAGATTTTTCTCGGTGATAGACGAGTAACTAAATTTAGAAGTTTCATGTAATTTTCTTCATTCATTCGTAAATAATTACAATAATCTTTTGGAGTAATCCTCAATTCTTTTAATAAATTTGTATGCGTAAACTGTTTTCTATCATTAACCACTGTTTGCACCACTCTTCTCTATATATTTATTTTTTTGTTCTCGAATTTCCAGTGTCGCTACATCAGTGTCACGGTGCTACTCTGCTCGGAAGTCTACCTTTATCATCCAGCTTCTATTAATATCGCAGCAATATGCATTTTGTACAGTTGAGGACAAAAGTTTGGCGCACAATAAAACATGCCCGTTTGCCGTCGTTCCACGTCCCTCGGATTTGATGAGTCGACGGACAGACGTCCAGACAGACGTCCAGACTCTTTGGCTTTTATTACCTACGTCCCTATATTGGAGTTTTTATGAAACGTTACCTAATGTTATTAATTTTCATTGTAATTCTGTAGGACAATTCTGCTCGATAGACAACAAGGAGATTAGTTAGATTGGGTAATAAATATTATGTTTTTCGTCTATAACTGTGATGAACAATAAAAATATCTGGGACTTAGTACTTATTTCTAGACGACTGTCTAAATTTCATGTTTGATTTAGGCTTTTGACAATTCAAATCAATATGTAACGATAGTTGCGAGAAAATGTTTTACACAAAATAGCTTTCATTAAAATAAAGCCTTGCATTCACGGGAAATGCCAATCTGTCATCCACGTGTTATTTATTTTGAATTTCCTAGAAATTACAAAACGTGTTCGCAGTATGATTGACAAGGTTATCCCGGGCTGCTTCCATGAAAATAGCCATTGCAGTATGACAAATTAATTAACTTTATTTATTTAAGATTGTAAAATTAATTAAGTTTGTAAAACGCACCCGTTACAGGAAGAAATTTCTAGTGTGGGACAAAGTTGATGATCCCGCAAAGTTTTATCAAAACCGAATATAATTAATCTCATCACAAAACATAATATAGAAGGGTATTTAAAACCTCTAAAACTTAATCGCCCAAACGAAATTTCCACCACACCTACTCTCATAAAGATAAATTTGTGAGGTTTAATTAAATGTAATTTCATTAGCAATAAAGGTCCGTTTAATTTGTCCGCCAGTGTAAAGTGGGGGCATCGATGTCTGCTACAGATATCAGATCTACGGACGCACTTACAACACCACGTGTAATTCGAACAAAATTAGATTTTTCGTTCAAAACGTCTATTTTCAAACATTTTCATAGAATTTTTCGAAGATCCTTTCGCTGATAAGTCTGATTTAAATATCTTAATGCTCCTTTATGCGCTTTTGAATAAAGATGATTTTAAAAGCTGGTTTTATGCAAAAGTGTGTATAATTTAGGGCCAACGACATTGGAGTCTGGCAAGTTTTTATGACTTTATTATTATATAGCTACATATTCTTTGTGTCCGTACAGACACGTTACTTTGAATGTTGCAGTTCACAAACCACAATGTTTCTATTCCCTCCATAATCTTTTGCTGCCACTTGCTACCAATCTAATTTACGGACCGGGTATTTAAAACCAAATTCGGTCTGGCGTGTGGTAGGTGGCGTGTGAGTCTGGTGTGTTGTCATGGTCGCCGTTATAGAAATCGATCAGGAAGACTATAAATACACCTATTATAGGTACACACGTGGAACGACTAGGCTCAGCTTTTTTTAAATAAGTACATTTTCCAAAGGCATATTCTATGCAGGTCACCTTCCTAGAATTGTCATATTTATTCTAAGTATAGCCAATAGTATTCGTACTTGGAAATATTGTGAAGTGTCACTGTGCAAAATGGAAATTTATATATTTTTGCTGAATTCTACGTACACATTTGTAAAATGTGAAGGTCTGTTACTATGAAAATACTACTGAGCGGATTTTTATGAAACTTTACAGTAATATAACTTATGCATCAGAATAATACATAGGCTATGATTTTTTAAGATATTGGGAGAAGTACTAATTCCACGCGGGTGGAGCCGCGGGTAGCAGCACTACTTTTCACATTGCGACGAGACAATGTATGTGTCAATATAAATTCACACATAATCTGATATTAGCTCGACCCGGCCCCGTCCTTATTGTTCCGACTTCATGTCAAACGTAATATTTACATGACTTGTATGTAAACACACAGATACACTACAGTTCATTTAGCCGACCCATCTCCATAGTAATGGCATGTTTGTATAACAAGATCTAGGGCAGATGTAGTAGCCTGACTCGGACAGCCATTGTGTGGCTAAATAAGCCCACTTTTATCAGTCCTCATATATTTTGTTTGTCTTGTTAATAAGACTAGAATATATTTGTGTGAGAAATATTTTATTTTTACTTAGATGATTTTGAGGATAATGATTTGTCTAGTCTATGTCATTTACATTAGTATTTATGAGAATGTGAGCCTATTTCTAAGAGTGTCTGTGGAGTTTCTTGCACTTGATTTTCCATAGAGACCTACTGACGCTAGCGAATGTGAACTATTCATCATCTTGTGCTTTACAATTCAAGGGTACCTTTTAATTAGTTTAGTTGGAGGAAATGATTGAATTTGATTTCGAAATCTTGTACAATAGTGACTTAATAAATACAATTAGTTAAATTCCTTACACGGTTAAATGATGTTAGATGATTGTTTTAGCTTGGTAAACATTAATTAGAACTAACAATGACGTTGACAATTTAGCAGCAAGTCCCAAACTAGGCACAGCCTGTATCTTGGTGACCCAAAAATATACCTAATTTAAGATTTATGAGTCCTAATGACTAAAACTACTACTATATGTCTTAAATTGTCATGATTTCATAAAACAACTTTGTTTCAACACAGAATTTCAGCAGTCTCAAATTCAGCAAACGCAATACTTTTTCATTTTAAAGTGAAGCCTTCGCTTAATAAAACACAAAGTGCGCAAAAACTATCCAATATGAAATCTAGTGAACCCGGAACTTAGACGTCTTGGTCAACATAATGTTATATACTGCCACCAAGGGACTTGCGACCCTACAAAATTTAACATAAAGTTCTAAGTTACAATTAAGTTCGCTCTCAGAGGTTTTTGACCGTTTGTCACATTGTCGTGTAACTTTATTCGGTAAAACAGTAGAGTTGGCAGTGCTCATTAAATTAATTGTTTTGTTTAATTAAATCAATTAGTTTTTCTTGAAGAGCTTGTGTTGTTCTCACTAATGGGATGTTTGGAGACGGTTCTAAGAGATACCATTATATTCAAGTAATATGGCCGTCTTCTAAATTGTAGTCAATTATCCTATTTGGGATGAGGGTGCTTATATGACCATCCACGAGGACCTAAGGAAAATTAACTTTGAATTTAAGAAAAAGAATTTGGATTACCAAGTTTAGAGTAAAGCCTGTAACTACATTTATGTTTAGTAGAGAGATGTTTTTAAAGTAATACTTACTTGGAGAGTATATTTTTTTAGTAAACTATAACATGATATTAGTAGCCGGTGGCGTTCTGTACTCGATGATTAATTAAATTAGCGGTCAGTGCAAGCTAAACCGCTTCTTCACATCTATAACAGGTGTCTATAAGCTGCCGTGTTCCCGGAGAGATGGAAAGTGATCCACGTTGTTCGGGTTCCCTAGGAGGGTCAGCAGAATCTGTGGATGTCTCTAACTATTCTCAATCTCATTTTTTTTCTCTTTTAATTAGACTTTACAATGTTTTTCAATCATCATTATAGCCCTTTGCTAAGAATAGTTACAGCACTGATAACAGTATTTGTGCCACATGTTAAATTTAGTGTTGTAATTTTTTTTTTTTTTTACCTTTGTATAGATTCTTTTACCGATTGTGAATGTGTGAACATTGTAGGCTTTCTAGATGATTGTTAACATTTGTCAACTTTTTATTTTGTTTTTTTTTTTAATTTCGTACGACTTATTGTCGGGCCTACGTTGTCACCCATATCCAAGTACTAATGCTGTAACATGGAAATATTGTAAACACAAAATTTTTAAAAGAGTAACCATGGAGTTTCTTGCCGGTTCTTCTCCATAGGTAACGACTAACTCGAACCGTGCACCTTTTGTCGACGTTTTATAAGTGCCCATGTAGGCCTATGTAAAATAAAAATTAAATTTAGCTGGTGTTGGTTTCACCCCACATTATGTTGACGTCGTGGTGGGGCTTACGCGCTTCAATGATCCCTATGTTTGTGCCGTAGATATGCCTGTGGTGAAAGGACAAATTAAAAGAGATACAATCAGCAGGGCAGCTTAGACCTGATCTCCAGGGAGAAGCCATGTTCCTCATCTCTGGCTTGCCATTATTGGCCGATAGGAGTGAAAACTAACGGGGACCAGAGCTCCCACCTCTCTCTTGCTTTAATTGGCTGGCTTGAGTGGAGATTTGCAAGAGCAAACCGGCTCGGAGGAAGGAAATCAACCCAGTAAGATGCTGACAGCGATCTTGGAGCGTACTTCCGGGATTGTCCTGATAGCCGTGGTATACCTCTCCACTCCTCAAGCACCTCCGGATATGTTGCCCCCTTGGCGGTACGTCACTGAAGTGCTAGCGACCCTTTATGTGGGCCCAATAATTGATTGTGCAAGTCAGCACCTGCCATTTTATAGCCGTGTAGTTCAACAGTGGTCAGGCAGGGGCCAGTAGTCCTCTTATGGTTTAAGGCAATCGATCCACTAAACCTACCAAACCCATAGCCCAAAACATTTTTCTTCATAGTCATAGTCCTGCACCAACCGGAGATAGCATACAGGGATTATCGTTGGTTGGTATCATATTTCCTGATGGTTGGTATCACATGCCTAACAAGGTCTCTGCAAGTTGGCATTGGCCCCTCGCACGCCCCTCAAAGGACCGGGACCCCAGGGTCCCGAGATTGTCAAAATCATGTCAATAATAATATAATAAATCGTATATTCAGGTAACTTTAACCCCACATAACAAATAAAATCAAAATAACTAAAATACAATTAATTATTGTCAACATAAACATGTCGTGCAAGTGTGTAAAAAAAGCCTTTATAAATCTTGGGTTTGTCATGCGAGAAACCCGTGACTTTACTAACATGGCAGCAGTGAAATCACTTTATACTTTCAATGCGTTGGTGCGAAGCAACTTGGAAACTAGTGCTATCATCTGGAATCCTTATGAGACTAAATATTCTCAGATGGTGGCAAAGATGCAGTACAAGTTTACACGTTACCTATATATGAGGCAATTTGGCGTCTACCCGTTTTACCCGCTTATGAACCCAACTCTCTTTTTATAATAGGGATGATTGGGTACTATAAGTTGGAAGTAAGGCGCAATTTTGCTCTGGGCAAATATGTCTTTATGGTTTTTCGTGGGATACTAAACATTCCACAAATCTTGGAATCGTTGGGATTAGTCGTTCCAAACAGTAGGCTACGGTTGGGGCCGAGGCAGTCTCTTCGAAACTCCTGTAGCCCGTACAAACATATTAAAGTTTGCTCCCATGTGTCTGTCAATTACGTATATTAATAGCATCTCTCAACGGTTGGACATTTTTTCCTGCTCTTTGGCGGTATTCCAGAGCGTGACAGTGAGTGTATTGTCCTCTATGTAACTTGTCGTCACTGTATGTAACAGTCGCATTGTATGACTACTTTTATTACCTTGGGTTTTACCTCTAAAAATAAATGTATTATGTGTAAATGAATAAATAAATTAATTTAACATAATAGCAAGAATAAAGGCCATAATATGGTACAGAAACAGTTTCAACACAACCATTAGCAATAATCAAGTTATAATATCAAATAACTTACGTGAGTTTTGTTAAGTCGATCTTTCACAAAATATAACAACTCAGGCAAACGTCTGAATCACAATATCTGGCCTGTACTGGCTTCTAGTCCACGACAAAGTAAGTCAACTTATGAATTACACATATTATATCTCTGCCGTGCCTAGAGAGCAGTGGTGGCCCAGTGGTATCGGCCGCGACTTACAAGTTGTAGGTCAAACCCAGGCAGGCACTTTACTTTGTGTAAATTATTACATCACCACTGCTTTCAAAAACGGTGAAGGAAAACATCGTGAGGAAACCGGCATGTCCTAGAACCATAAATTCGAAGACATGTGACATCCACCAACCCGCACGGGGCCCGCGTGGTGGATTACGGCCCATCCCCTCTTATAGAGAGGAGGCCTGTGTCCCAGCAGTGGGAACATTGATAGGCTGATGATGTGATGTATCTCTGCCTAAGCCTTCGGGGATAACAGGCGGATTGTTTTGTATGTTTATGTACCTTAACAAATATTACGTTCGTATTAAGTAATTAAGATGCCTAATCTGTAAAATAAAGCTGTATTTCTCTAATCTTGTCATACAAACATGACAAGATTAGATTAATTTCAACCATAGTGAACACTGTCACTGAACGAGTTTTCAAGATCAAGCTAATCTCATTCCTATGTAAGGCATAATCTCGTAAATTAACTGGCTATGTTAGTAATTACACAGTGTACGAGCGTAATTATAATCAAAACTGTTCATAATGTTGGCAGCCTGGAAATAATTCACTGTGGGGTAATAACGACCTCTTAACAGACAAAGAAGAAACGAGTTGTAATCAGCATAATTACTTATTACGTGGTGGCGTTTCAGAACATTTTGATATATCTTAAGTACGTAACATCACGCTTAAATTTCTCTAAGGGCTCTCCAGAGGAGTAATAGAGTTATGCCGACTGGTGGTCAAACATATTGACATTAACTTAGAAAATTATTGGAACACCTCTATAATTCAATAGTAGATTGAAAAACCATAAAATTTTGCATGGTGTAGGGATGGAACACAGGACTATTATTCTGAGACTATGGATCTGAAGAAATGATATTGTTACAATGTACACCTTGCTTAAAATAACATATTATTTTCTTTAGATTTCTACTTCGAGTATTGCGTTAAAGCTTACAAAAGAAAAAGTTATCTTCAATACCGGCTTAATAATTTTGCGTAATACAGCAGCTTACAGTGGATTACGAAGTCTTACAAAATCTTTTTTGTTGCCAAAAATAACATAATCTCGTAAAAGCCTTTGGAAGCTTTTCCATCAGAGATGTACGAGGTAGCGAGGATGCGTAAAGCAATGATGCATATAGGCGAGGATAGACGAAAATCGGTTCAGCGGTTCAAAAGTTAGACGCGATTTACTCTTTGAATCTGTGTTTTTTTGCAAGATATCGTGTCATCATCATAATCATTTCAGCCGAAACACGTCCACTGCTGGACATAGGCCTCTACCAGGCGTTGCCATATTGACCGATCCCGTGTGTCTCGCATCCAGCGCCTTCCCGTAACCTTAACCAGGTCATCGGTCCACCTAGAGGGAGGCCTTCCAACGTATCGTCTTCCGGTTCGCGGTCGCCATTCCAGAACTTGTCAGCCCCATCTGCCATCCGTTCTGCGAGCCCACTGCCACTTAAGTTTGGCAATTCTGCGGGCTATGTCGGTAACCATTAACCCTGGTTCTCATGCGGATCTCCACATTTCTGATTCGATCACGCAAGGAAACTCCGAGCATAGCCCATTGCCCTTTGAGTGACTGTTAGCTTTCTGATAAGGCCCATTGTATATCGACCACGTCTCAGAGCCATATGTCATCACTGGCAACACACACTGGTCATAGACTTTCGTCTTGAGACACTGTGGTAAGTTGGACGAGAAGATACCACGCAACTTCCCGAACGCTGCCCAGCCGAGTAAGATTCGACGGTTGAGCTCTTTCTCGAAGTGGCCCTACCCAACTGGATCGTTTGTCCCAGGACGACATAGTCGCCCACAACTTCGAGTGTAGAGTCTCCGACCTTGATAGAAGTGGGTGTAACATGGGCATTCACCATGACCTTGGTTTTGTCCATGTTCATTTTAAGACCCACTTTTTCGGAAGCTCTACTGAGGTCATCGAGCATTTTATTGAGGCTCTCCATTGTCTCAGCAATGACCACTATATCGTCGGCAAACCGAAGGTGAGTGATGTACTCGCCATTAACGTTGATACCAAGCCTCTCCAATCCAGAACCTTGAAGACATCCGCCAGTGTAGTGCTTCGATGTACCGGTAGTCAATTTGGTACCGTTGGAGAGACTGCAGTACAGCCCAAGTCTCGATCCAAAACAGAGAGGTAGGTTGTATTCTTCGAGTACGGCAATTATTTTTTGCTTTTACGAGGTTTTTTTTTTACAAGCTTTTATTTAATTTCACCTGTCCCGAAGCTAGCGTTCGCTTGATCTGAACTTATGCACAAATGCTTGTTTAAAAAAAAAAAAAAAATTGTATGCAAAATGCCAGCTCGCCCTTTTTCACCCGAGCTTATGAAGCCTGACTAGGAAAATGAAGTAATCCTATTGGCAGTTTTTTTCCTCATGCACATTTATTTATCTCGCACATCGTTGGTTAAAAAGAACCCGTACAGTAGTCTAAGAGTAATTTAACCGATGACTCTAATATCAAGTCTATATGATTTTTGAAGCGAGTAGTACGTTACTATTGAAGCAATTTTGAAATACTGATGTTGAAATTATGGAAAAATATTGAGTACGTACCAGCTGTGGCTCGGCAGGACTGGTAAGCCTTGTGATTCATAAGATACTTTCATAGAAAAATATATACATTTTGGTTTGGTTTTTTGGTTGGTAATTATAGTTGTAATATTTTTCATTGTTCCCTTTTCCAAATAGTTTTATTCACCTATAACCGGAGGTCATCATCATCTTCCTGCCCTTGTCCCATGTTACTTGGGGTCGGCGCAACACGTTTTCTTCTTCCATACCATCCTGTCCCCCGTCACGCTATCACTGACTCCCTTTTCTTTCATATCACTCCTCACACAGTCCATACATCTTTTCTTTGGCCATCCCCTCCCTCTCCATCCATCCACATTTATATTCATAACTCTTTTAGTAACATACGTTTCATCCCTCGTCATCAGATGACCATACCAGGACAAACGGTTTCCTTTCAACTTTTCTGTCACTGGCGCCACTTTCAAACTGCCTCTAATATAATAATTTCTCACTTTATCCATTCTCGTCACTCCGCACATCCATCTCAACATTCTCATCTCTGCTACATGCAATCTCTTTTCATTCATCTTTTTCACAGCCCAACATTCTGATCCATACAGTACCACAGGTCTTATCACGGACTTGTAAATTTTACCCTTTGACTTGAGGAGCATCCATGGGTCGCAAGTTGTGCCAGTGACCTGTCGCCATTTCATCCATCCCGAGTTGAACCGGTGCGTTACGTCTCGGTCTACCTCGCCATCCCCTTGGACAAGCGACCCTAGGTACCGGAAGTCGGAGCAGATTGGTATGGGCGTTCCAGCGAGCTATGGGCACGGAACTGGAGAGACCGCCAAAGTCACAAAACAAGTATTCAGTTTTGTTTCTGCTCAATTTCAGGCCAACACTCTCCAGTCTGTGCCCCCACACCTCCAATTTGCTCTGGACCTCTAGGTCCACCTATAACTGGAGGTAATTCCCTAAAATTGCATCAATAAATTTTCGCCGTTATAACCCCTAATCGCTCCATGTTTTATTGCTTCGGGGAAGCTTGTGTCCAGCTGCGGAAGTCTTTCGGCCAACTAGTTTATCAAATTCTCCTTTCTCTGATAATAATGAGGTTGTTTTGCAGAAAACCGTTTCTCTATCCACGTCCTTTACTAGACCAGTGTTGCCCAAAACTGTCCGTTTCGAACTAGACGTGTAAGCGCACCTAAGCAGTCATTTCACGGCCCGCTGCCCGCTGCCCGCTCCCGGGAACCGCCAATTACGTGCTACACGAGTACTAGTGATTGAGTTTAGTAGTATATTGGTGGCTTTTATTCGTGTACTGCGTAGCATAATGCTTGTAGTAGATATTTTGGGTGATTGTGAATAATAGAGGATGGTTTTGCAATGTACAATTTCATATAGGAAGAATGGATTTTGTGAGCAGCTTACATATTGCTTGAGCATATTAGGCTGATCATAAAATAAGCAGTCCTAAGTAACATTCATTTTGATCTTTATTTATTACACCTTGAAAATATTGCGAACACGTAGTAGAATACAAGTTAATAACAAGTGTAGTTACAAGCAGATATAAAAATAATAGTTCTAAAAAACTAAAACACATGCTTTGATAGAAAACCAAACAAAAAGACGAACATAATGTCACCCAAGCACCCCACGCTTTTTAGGGTTCCGAAGTCAACAAGGAACCCTTATAGTTTCGCTATTTCCGTCCGCAGCTTAGCTCAGAGACTGTTAGTACTAGAAAGCTATAATTTGGCACGGATATACATGTAATAGTTCCGACAAAGTGGTAAAATAAAATCATGAAAAATATTTTTTTTCTGGTACCTCCTGTAGACGTAAAGTGGAGATGTTTTTTTTTTCTCGTTCATCCCATGGTGTGGATATCGTTGGATAGGCCATTCAAAAATATTACGGGTCTGTTAATACCATTTTTCGATTCAGAGATCCATTTGCGTAAAATTAAGCTTTAAATTGCAATTTTTTGTTAGAATAGAATAGAATAGAATAATGATTTATTTGCACGGAAAGTAGGTACAAGATTCAGATGTTATAATATTAGGTGATCCTTATACTTTCTGCCTTAACTAAGGCATGCAAAACAGTTTTATAAACATAATCGAAGTTAATTAAAACAATTCAGGCATAACACAAGCATAGTACAAGCACAATGTCAAAATAAATTAAATTAAATTTATAAATATACAATTATTAGCAAGAAGTCTAGTCGATAGCCATATCATTTCAAGTCAGTCATCATCATAGTTAGAGTCAATTTCCCCCCCCCCCCCACCTGCCAGCGAAATGGTTGTTTTAGGTAATGTGGAAAAATTTACGGCAGTAGTATATATAACGAAATTAAATGGAAATCACAGCTAAGTAGGCTTGACAAATTTACGAGTAATAGTCGACTAACTTATAAAATGAACTTGGATCAGTATAACCATTGTACAAATGCCATTGAATAATTACTTAAATATCGTTGTTAGTTGTGTAAAACAGATAGTAAATATATCCTTATGAGTCATGTAAAAATATCGAAAAATAAAATCATAATATCCATACTAATAATGATTTCTAAATTAACAATTTTTAAGCGGGAATAACGCATTGGAGTGGGCGGAGTCGTTGGCAGTACCAGTCCGTACGGCGCATGCGCACGGGGGAGTTTATTTTAGTGCAGAAGTATTTTCAACGTTTTGTAATCTAAAGTCAAACTAGATTCGATTGCCAAGTAAATTCGGCTACCCGACCATAGATGGCCATAGATGGTATTCTCAGTGGTCGCAATTATAAACTTAATTGCGTTTGCCGTAAGGTTGACATTCGTGTCATAGGTCGATATATACTAATCAAATCAGTGCAGTATAACACATTTCATTTTTAACGGTATATAGATACCCGATTTCTTAATTCGAAAAAATAAGACCTAGAATTTTTACTATTTATTTGACGGCTTATACATATTTTATAAATAAAATCAATTTTAAATTACGTACTAATTTAAGAATGCTCGTTGATGCGGGCGGGCTTCGTTATAATATTATCTTATAGAAATATCAATTAATTATTATTATTTGTTTTAGACCCGACTACATAAGTAATTGAGTAGCGAAGAACTTTTGAGAACAAAATAGTGAATACTACCAAAATTTTTAAAATTGAAAGAAACAAGGAGCTTGTATGCGAGGATCCAGGAACGAACCATACCATTCCTCGTGGCTCTAACGCGCGCTCGTATCGGCTCCTTTCGCTATTGATGTCCTTCACATAGATTATTTTCTTGCAGCTTATTTACGTTGGTTGTTTGTTCCTATCATTAAATAATTTGATTTTACTTTTTGGTAGTTGAGTAGGTTATTTGAAAATACTCATGGTTAAATATTTGTTTTCGGTTTGTAAATATTTGGAGATTTTAACGAAGACTATCTCCGTAACGGCAATACTGCAGTACCTATTCAAATTATTAAGTGACGCTGGTTATAAATCTTTATCTTTACACGCTTGCCTCTACCCGCGGTGGTACTCAAACATATAATATTTTATCTAACTTCACTTGTGAAGTTGGATTTTATAACTCCTTCAGCCTTGTTGTGAACCGCTGAAACCGACTTAATGTTCATGTAACAACAAAAAACTACTTCTAGGTCCGCATTAAGACGACGACTAACGCCAACGACCTTGAGGGACTTATTTTATTCTGATTTTATGGTAGATTCTTTTGTTTTGACATTTGTATTACTATTTTTGACATTTGACGAATTTGAAATAGGTATGAATTAAATATATTTATTTTATTTGACATTTGATTTATATTTTAGCACTTATGTTCATTTTATATTAAACTGACATATATACTTGAAGAGATTTTATTAGACATCTGATTATTATTTTGACATTACTAATATAATTCATCTCTATCTTATAACTTTCATTTATTGTGATCATTGTTATGGTTGATTATTATTATATGAATGTCTATAATGTTGGTTATTGTGAATTCAAATAATGTTTCGCTAATAATAACCTAAATCATTTTTCATTCCTGTTTCAAGCCATTTTAAATGTTTTATGTTTGGACCGGTTATTGCTTTGAAATGTTGATAATTAATAAAAATACTGGTGTTTCTGTAAATTAATAAAGAATAAATATTTGCATGCCGCAAGGCAAAATGTATAGGAACTCTTTACTAAAAGAACATCTAATCTGTACACCTACATTTAGCAAATAAACGATTTAATTTAATTTCAGGGAACAAAACGCGCAATGCTCGTTTCATACCCGTGCGACCCAAAATTTAGTAGTTTTTTGTACTTTCCTTATTATGCTATGACTTTAAAAAAAAAGCCTCAGATCAAAATGTAAATATTTAAATTGTCTTTGAGATGGGAATGATTTCATTAAAATACGCACAGCGGTTTTGGTGTGATTGTCGTGTTTTTGTCCGTTTTAGACATAGCTTTACAAATTAATTACACTATGTTATACGAATAAAACTCAAAATTTGCTCAGATCAAATTATTAAGAAAATAGTCTTCTCTTCTTATTCGTTTTCTTCATTTCTGAAGGTCGTGCCCGTCTTGAAAAGCTTTGACGGAGTCAACGACGAGCTGCTTCCAAGCCACCCTGTCTTCGGCTCTTCTCATAGCAGTGGTCACCGTGAGTCCCGTAATGGCCCTGATCTGGTCAGACCAGCGAGTAGGTGAACGTCCGCGTGGTCTTTTTCCGTCCACCTTTCCCACTACAACCAGTTTTTCCAGGTTGTCTGGCTGTCTCCGGGCGATGTGACAACAGTAACTTAGGACTCGTTGGTAGCAGATCGTGGAGAGTCTAGTTTTGATGTTCAACTGGTCGAGAATGGACTTATTCGTGCGCTTGGCTGTCCATGGTATGCGCAACATCCTTCTCCAGCACCACATTTCAAACGCCTCTATCTTTTTCCGATCCACCGAGCGAATTGCCCAAGACTCAGCACCGTAAAGAAATATCGAGAATACCAGAGTTCTCACGAGTCTCTTCTTATTGTTATTGGAGACATTTCTGTTCTGCCATATCCTCGACAACTTGCTCATAGCAGCTTTGGCCATCTGCGTGCGCCTCCGGATCTCCCCCTCGCAGCCTCCCTGATCAGTGATCATGGAGCCCAGGCACACAAATTCACTCACGAACTCCAGATCCAAAAGTTCGCCCGTGCGTGCGATTAGTCCAGCTCGGTCGATGATCATCTAATATAACATACTTTTTTCAAAAAATGACGACTAGCCATTTAGACGTGATTCTCATTTTACAATCAGCTACTCAAGGGAATCGGCGCCTTAATATACAACTACGGAACCCTATTACTGCGCGTGGCCCGACACGTACTTGGCTGGTTTTTATTTACAATAAAATGCAGTTTTTGTTAATCATACTGTTCTGAATTTAAATTAATTGAGCATTATTTTCTACTTTTTAGTTTGGTTTTATATCAAAGCGTGTTTTTTTTTGTTTTTTTATACGACAATTTTTAATGCAACTACCAACCTGTGATGGGAGTGCGTAATTAGCGTGCCTAAAGCCTTCCCTGGATCTGATAGTCGTTTCTCAGGCTCCCTCTCCGGAACATTTATTTAATACGCAGAAGGCACTACCGTGCCTTCGGATGTAACGAAAAATTAAGCCATGCACATGTCTTGGCACTCGACTTGGTACTCGGCACAAGGAAGTATCGGATATAAAAAATAATGCTAATCCTGAATATCCTGGTAAGGATAATGGGCCAAAAAACTTAAATTATTGCATTGTCATCGGTCTTTAATAAGTGTGAAAACTTTCAAATTAATCCGACGTTTTGAAGGGGGTGAAAATCACGTTCAAAGATTCCTTTACATTGATACATACATACCAAGCTAATAAAATAATAATAATTTCAAAAAGGGGAATTCCATTAGGCAATTGGGCACCGACAATTACGCATCGCTGTCAAGGAGGAAAGTTTCCAAAAGGTTATTTAAGTACGTACTACCTTCAACAAAAAAAAAACGCCTTCCAAAAACAACATTAAAATACTATAATAATAATTCAGTAGTAGGTATTTCTTTCTTCTAGTTGATAAATGAGCATAGTTACATTGTTTTGTTAAAAACTTAATTGAAAATTAAAACTACCAATTTAGTGGAGTGCTTCTTTGTATTCTCATGTAATGTTTGTAAATTACAAATTAATTGTTCTGTAATTGGACATGATAATTTAAATACGTGAATACAATCACATCACACTAATATTATAAAGGCGAAAGTTTGTGAGTGTGTGTGTTTGTGTGTTTGTATGATTGTTACTTCTTCATGCTCAAACGGCTGGACGGATCTGAATGTAATTTGGCACAGAGATTGATTATAATCTGAAATAGCACATAGGATACTTTTTATCCCAGGAATACATATTCCTTGGGATAATTTTCGACATTCACGCGGGTGAAGCCGCTGGCAGAAGCAAGTAATATTATAATAATCACAATTGGTTTATAGTGAACCAAATATGTTTTATACATTAATTTAAGCTAGAACTAATCCAATTAACAGTTCTGTGAAAGACACAAATATGATCAAGCATTAATATTTTACTTTCCCAATGGAATTTATGATTACATTCTTTACATATTCGGATACCATAAATGTTGAATCAATTCTTTATAATATAAAATCACTTCTCGTGTCTGTCTGTGTAGTGAAAGAAAGGAAAAATTACCATATTAAATAAAAATCTAAAAAAAATCATAATGCGTGCCTCGTGGCTGTCCCAAAAAGATTTTCTTTGCTCTTTTAATCATCGAATTTTGAACATCCTTTAGAGAATTTTATTAGTAAGTATATTAATATTAAACTGACATAAGCCAAAGAAGACTCAGTGTTCATGAAGTCGTAAACCTTACAGGAGCTGCGGAGCAGGGGCAGGTCGCTAGTTTAAACGTGGCCGCTATCCTAACTTTCATTTCCAAATAGTTACTCTCTATTTTAGTATATAAGGCAAATCTACTAGATAAACCCATATTTGTTTTCAAATAATAAACTAAAGTGCTTTTCTATTTGTTTCCCTATATTTGTTTTAAAATAGAGCATTTGAAATTGAAATACACAGCAATGAAACTAGATTTGCAATAACACTTGAAAACAACAGCGCAAGCGGAAACACAATAAAGATTTCGTTTATTTTGCTGGTTCAGGAATTTAGACTCCATTGTGAAGGTAATAGAGGTGTAACGAATTGAAAATTTGGTAGGATTGAGCATGAAAACGATTCCTAATCCGGACACAGCGGAGAAATCATAGTATACGACGTATCTGTGTCGCTTTTAGCAATTTAACCGACTCAGACGTGATATCTAAAGTGATATTATGTGTTTATTTCCGATGTAAAGGCATGAACAGGCACACGAACGTTTTCTACGGCATTTTTTAATAATTGATAGGCTCGTGATTGCCCGCTACCTCACCTGATGGTAAGCAAAGATTTGGTCGACGGTAAAGTACGCTTGCCTGGAAGTTACCTATTCGTCATCGTCATTTCAGTCAAAAGTCGTTTACTTCGGAATCAGCTGGGTACGAGACGCACGGGATCGGCCGATGTGTAATCTATTCACTGCTCACGACAAGATCCCCAGGTTTTAGGTATGAATTACACTCAAGCATTTATGAGGTTATGTAAACTACTTACATAAGCTTGGCTATTTGTGTTTTGCAAGCAACTGCTTCGTATAGTATGCTTAATTAGGCTGGCACAGCACGCCTGAGAGCAGGCAATTAGAGCACACGTAGACGATATTAATGAGTTAGACTGCCGTTATAATATGCGTGACTTAATTAGCACAACAGCAATGCTTGTGCACGGAAATTAATTCAGCAAATAAACAGAATTGTATTGCAGTGTAATCTTCTTCCTTTGTTTCAAGTTGCCAGCAACAACTATGTATGCTGGTGTCTGAAAGCAAAAACAAATGACATACTAACAGCACAAACGATTGTCGAAAATTCGAAATATCATAATAATATGGTGATGATGATGAAGTAATTTTGAAAATGATGAATTTACAAAGAAAACAGGATTTCAATGTTGCAGATAAGAGTAACCATGGAGTAAAAGAGTAACCATGGAGTTTCTTGCCGGTTCTTCTCCATAGGAAACGACTAACCCGAACCGTGCACCTTTTGTCGACGTTTTATAAGTGCCCATGTAGGCCTACGTAAAATAAATAAAATTGATTTTTGATTTTGCAGTATTGACTAAAATTTTCTTATTCTTAGCAAGCATTAAAATCTTGTCCTGAGACTGGTTCTAAGAGTTTCAGTCACAATCACTTTGAAAGTTATGAGTTACCACACAAAACTACACTTCACCATTAAAATAAAAGCAGCTTGTTAGTCTGTAGCTTCCGTGGGAAATGGAATGTTTTTGTTCTTTTTTGCAATCAGCGAATTGGTATCGACATGCGATACAACTGTGCATCTCTTGCCATGGAAATTTCGATGTTGAAGCATTCGGTACGACACATATCTACCTACACGAACTGACGAGGAAAAAGGGGAAAGAGGACCAAGTGGATGCCGCGTCGGGCCTCGGTTGCGTACAAATTGCCATTGTTGAATAGGATGATTGGGATTCAACGTACTTGGGAATTTTTAATTGCGATTTGGTTTTAATTAAGGAATGGAGATAGTTTATTTTTTACTCATCCTATCAACTTTTTTGTAAACACTTTTTTAACACAGATTTAAGACAAAAGATCAAGGCCAGGTTTCTGAATTAAGAATATAGAGTTAATAAAGTATATAGAGATAAGAATGTTTCAAAGTTTGACTAATTGATATATATAATAGATTTGTACGGATATGCGCGGGGTGTAATAATACGATTGTCTGGTAATGAGCTTCTTGACTGTGTATATTTTTTTACACCATCTGAAAGTAGAGATTTCAACGAACAAAACGCAGATTTTTTGACGGAAGAATTTCCGATTGAAAATTGGGGTAGTTTATTCGATATTAAGTAAAAAAAAGGTGCAAAGTAAATATTTTAATTAAAAAAATACAGTTTTTTTGGGACAAAAAATATTGTTAAAGATAAAAATAAAAAACCAAAAGCTTATTTATTTGAATTTTTCACATACATTTTGAGGTTATGTGAAAAAAGTGTTAATACAAAAGTTGTAGATCTTTTTATTACCTACAACTTTGCCATTTAACTTTTTCCATAGGACTTGTAGTTTTGCCGGAAATCGAGATAAACCGTTTTCACCCTAAAAAACTCACCCCCTTCCACTTCCCGACCTCAGATCGCCCGTAAATTATTTTTCCTTTATTTTTTGTTATATTCTCTTCCTTATCTAATGGGTTTCATCCTACTATATATTTTTTCTCTTTTCAAAAATTGTCGACCCCGGTCGTTTATAGAATGAACGCATAACTTAGAATAAATATAATAGTACATTATGGTACAAGTGTGCAATGTTGGTGATTACCACTGAGGCGCCATTGAGACCCGAGCCGTAGGTGAGGGTCTTAAGAGAGCCGAGGACGGTAATCATCAATACACACGTGTATCATACGACGTTTTTCAACACACTTGTGAAGAAAATAATACAAAAAAATCATTTTCAACAGTAAAAACGAGTTGCGAAAATTTTTCACAATGGCGGGCAAAATTAATCAGTTTTCCTATGCACGCGCATCTAACAATGGCGATCGGCCATAGACTAAAAGAATGAGGTTTCTTTTTTTTTGGCTTTTCGTGGATTGTGTTTTAGCCACGTACAAAATAGGGAAATTAATTTTTTCTTAATTACAGAGCAAATAAAATTTATATTTGAGTGAAAGTTTTATTTATTAAGCACGTACAAGTTGAAATTAATACGAAGTTGCATGAAATGAGCAAGCAAGCACGATCTTTTTTGTATCGAAACTTTTTTAAGAAACTCAACCAAACAAAAAAAATCTCTATAACTCACTTGTGAATAATAGCAATAAAAAGTCACAGTTTGATAACAGGTATCATTATGTACCTAATTGCGGTGAAATTAGACCCACTTTATGAGCTAGTGTGTTGAAAAAACTATTATCAAGAAATCTAATATCTTCTTGAAATATTATATTACTTGATTGTATGCGATATTTGCATTAAAACGTTATGGTATGAACCGTTTGAAGTTGAGAAAAATACGGATATGAATAAATTCTTGTATTTTATTATTTTAAAATTTCATAGAATTTATTGTTCGAAGAATATTTTTATTCATTGTTATGTTGTTCTTTCTGATGCTAAATGACAAACGGTACAAAAGAAGAACACCCTGCCTAGCTTTAAGATTTAAGCATACCTATATTAATAGACTTTTTAATTAGACTTTTTACAATATTTTTCAATCATCATTATAGCCCTTTGCTAAGAATAGTTACAGCACTGATTACAGTATTTGTGCCACATGTTAAATTTAGTGTTGTATTTTTTTTTTTTTTACCTTTGTATAGATTCTTTTACCTATTGTGAATGTGTGAACATTGTAGGCTTTCTAGATGATTGTTAACATTTGTTAACTTTTTATTTCGTGCATTATTTTTTTTGTTTGTTTTTTTGTTTCAATTTCGTACGACTTATTGTCGGGCCTACGTTGTCCCCCCATATCCAAGTACTAATGCTGTAACATGGAAATATTGTAAACAAAAAAATTTAAAAGAGTAACCATGGAGTTTCTTGCCGGTTTTTCTCCATAGGAAACGACTAACCCGAACCGTGCACCTTTTGTCGACGTTTTATAAGTGCCCATGTAGGCTTATGTAAAATAAAAATATTTGATTTTGATTATAGCTAAATGAGTCTCGATGTTATTGTGTACAGTCAGCTACACGTCCATGCTGTAAACAATATTACTTTGAAGGTCATTATTTCTAGAAGTGTTATGAACTTATGATTGTGATGTGCCATTGACCGTCCTACATAAGAGGTGTCGGCAGATCCTCTGGTCAGCGGAAGATGAAGATCTTTACATCCAGTTCCTTATACCTCATAACAATCACTCTGCCCGTCCTTTTTACGGCTTCTAGTCTAACCAGATACAGCGGAGTGTCAGTATTTTACATGGAGCGACTGCCTAACTGACTGCCGCAAACCAGTAACTGGGTAACACGATACCGTTTGGCAAGTCTAGTGTAAAATTTTCGGGCTTGTAATAACTACCCGAAACGACTGTCAAAGATGAACAAATTTTAATGACAACCGGGCTCAAACGACTTAACGTGCTTGCTTAGACATGGTAGTTTTTATGATATTCTATGGACACTGTCCCAATTTCGGGCAACGGCCTCCCCCTAATCCTTCAAGACATTATTTTCCTGAGCCACCTCGTACTAAACCTTGCAGTAGGCTGTAGGTCGTCTCACCTTCTTAACACACATTATACATTATTATTATTTATTTTTGTATACACAATGTATGATATTACCCTCAACACCTATTCCAAGCGTCGGTAACCGCAGATTACACAACATTGTGCCGACATGTTAACCCCATTCACAGATACCTATGTACCTTAATATCTGTGTTAACACATAACTTCAACATAAACCTGCGGCTGCGATGTATCTGTGATAATACATTCACGCCCTGATGCATCGACAATTAGGTAACAGTCACGTCATTGCGATGTGACTTCTTGTCTGAAACCGTTAACGTGGCAACATACGTGTAAGATGTTTGGAGCGGGCGCTTCACGAGGATGATCAGTTAATTTACTGTCAAGTCTTTTCTGTCTAGTTGCTGTGATCATTCAAATTCCGACGTTACATACATTAGGAGAAAACCTCTATGACAGACGAACAAACATGAAATGATTCTAGGTTCCATTTTACTTTTAACTTCCACAAAAAATCCCTTGCCTTTCAACCCTGTCCCCCAATTTCTTGATATCTTGCTATCAGTTAATTGGAAAAACGAAGGGGTTTTGAAATAAACTTTTCACTTGCAAACTTTGCTTTGTGATTGTTGACAAAAAATAAAAGGCCCGTTTTCACAGCTAGAAAAATATTTATTAATAATTAAACTTGATGCTTGCGAATGATACTCGTTGTTATAGTGCATGGATAACATATAATTTGATAGGATTATGAATTAGATTTTTCAATTTCTTAAGTAAAAAGTTATCGCGGCATGTAAAATGAGAAACGTCAACGGAATTCTTAGATTGTAACGACTTTACAAAGTATTACACATGTGTCAGTGTGACAAATAAGTAGTTATTTAAATTTTGATAGCTTGGCAGGCTGCATCGGTAGCAGCTAATTAATTGCTCCGTGTTTGTGACTACCAAACTGTATCTATCAACGGACAAGCCCTCATTACAGCGCCCGTATCCTCCCGCGTATATTACTGCGATGCCACAATAACATGCACCCGTTTACTGCATCCATACGACTACTTATTTCACTATATATGCTCACATCTTACCCTGCGCCACTTATTGCACTATATGCACACATTTAACTCTGTAGCACCGCGTGTGGCAAAGTAACCACGTACGGGTTAATATGGGTTGCGCCCAGTTATGGCTGGGATTTACGAAATAGTATGTTTATTAAACCGTTGCTGAGATATAATTAAGGCAGTATATGTATGTGTACGTTTACGGAGAGATTGCAGAGAGTCAGTCTTGTAACAATGTGTCTGTTAGTACAGGTTCACTTTTCATTAAATCAGAACGTAGTTTTAAAAACATCTCGTAAAGAAGATGAAGGCACCGTCCACGCTGGCCAAGAAAGAGGTGCCGAGATGACTTGAGATGACATGAGGCATCCCTCATGTCATCTCAAGTCATCTCAGCACCTCCGCGCCGTCCTTAACCATCGTTAAGGACGGCGCGTGAGAAAAGTTTCAGGAAGAACTAGGGAGAGGCCTCAGTCCAACAGTGGGACGAAAATGGCTAGTACCTGGGCATTGAATGAAGAATTTATCTGGCAGTATTACTAGCAACTAATGAGATAGTTATTTATTTACGCAGGGTAAGTATATAACGTTAATTATATCTCTTTTTAGTGTGTTACATTAAAAAGGCACTGTTGCTCATAGGTCTTAGTGTGATGGCTACGACAAATCACCAGAGGCCTTACTCTGACATATCAAGACTCATGGTTTCCCTGTGAGAGAGATGGAGCTATACAGTACAAAGAACTATCCCTTTTACCCGACTGCCGAAGGAGGTTGTGTTTATCAGTCTATGTATATTTGTTCCTATGTGGCGTTCTAGAGACCAAACGTTTTGGCCGATTTTGATGATTCTTGCGTCAATCGATTCGTCTTAACCTTGCCAGTGTCGTTACGTTTACGTTAAAATTGGAAAACAGAAAAATGCCAGCTCATGGGCGCCGTTATTGTGGGGGCCCAATATTATTTATTCTTTCAAGTCCATCGTGTGGGGTATCAAAATGAAGGGTTTTAAGATATGATTTCAAAAATATGAAATACTTTTGTGTTTAAATGTAACTAATCCGAAAATAAGATTTAAAAAGATAAAAAAAACCAGACTGTTTAAGAAGCGAACTAGAAGACGTAAACAAGAAAAAAAACATGTTGTGCAGTAGGAGGATACTTACATCTGGTTTTGGTCAGGCAGCTCGCGAACATGTATCCTCCTACAGAAGGACACGTGAGTGACAGCAGTTTGGACCCTTCGGGCACGGAACCCTAAAAAAATACACAAACCAAAAGCAATTCGTCATGACGAGACCCTCGCCGACTTGTATCGACCACCTATCAGTCCCATTTGCCATCAAATTGCCTTTATTGGCAACGCCGAAAATAGGACACCGTACCACATACGACTCGCTCTTTATGCCTCACAAACATTCACCACTTAATTTTCAACACCGTGTTGCAAATAATGAATCAGACTCACCGGTTATGTGCAACACGGTATCAATAAATCTCGTAGTTGGAAAGCTCTGTGCTTCGTCAAACGCCAAAAGACAAAGCGACCGATACTGTGCACTGTGCAGTATATTTACAAATTGAAGTTGAAGCCGTTTTGTAATATAGGGTTTATTTGGTTTTCTATTCTATTGTATTTCTATTTCTTTTAAATTACCAATCTGCCCAAATGTGATTTAGAGTAACGAATTTAGGGACTTATCTATAAAAAAATAATTTAATCATATGAATAGTTTTAAGTATCTACTTATTAGCAGATTCTTAATTCAAATAATATAATCGGCTTATCAGTAGATAGTTTTCCTAAAACCCTTGAATAATATTCTTTAAGGTCTACACATACACGAATCTTATTGGCGACGTTCTTCACGTAGTTTTCACAACCAAGGACCAAATGATGAACGTAAACAAAGCAAAAGGAGGACCATAACAGTCGACGTTCTGTAGTTTCTGCCTTCCCCTATAGGAAAAAGACGTGACTTGTAGTAAATGAGCTGAGCCGTACGTGCACGCACGCTATGCTTTTGAGTAAATATAATAATCCGTCTACTCCGTCCTTTGACATAACTTAACCAACCTAATAGACTCCAGAAGATATCGGGACAACCACATCTTAATCAGTGCACACATTCCCATACAATCACCATCATCATCATTTCAACCGAAAGACGTCCACTGCTGGACATAGGCCTCCCCCAGGCGTCGCTACCGATACCGTGCGTCTCGCATCCAGCGGATGCCAATACAATTATCTACTTATTGCTTTTGTTTTAACCCGCGAAGTGTGGAGCAAACACGCTACCGATAAACGTAAAATTATTGCGAGGATGCGCGCTATACTACACCGCGTACTATAACTATACTACTACTATAAACCGCGTCTCCGAGCGTGTTCGTGCTCGCGTAAGTCTGTAGTCTGTACCCGCCATTATGTTGCGGAGTCGCAGATGCGTGCGATCTCCATCATATGAAAGTATGACTAGATTATAGAAGAGTTTGATTGATCGCTTATTGGCGTGACGTCACTGTGAACAGAACAGATTGGGGGAATTTCATGTGTCATGCCCTTTTGCGTAAAATTATTTGCTTGGAATGGGAAGTAGGAATTTGCTTCTTCATCACTATTTTCTTGTATGTACATTTAGGTTTTCTGCCATTAAATATTCTGGGGACCTGCCTGTTCAGCAAATTGGATTTTTTGAACTGGTATCATAAACAGAAGCTGCTATAAATGCAAATATCGCGTGATGAACACAGCAGCTGCGAGGGATTGCAGCTCTTTTTTATTTATTTTTTATTATTTATAGGCTAATTTTAAAATACAAGCGAAACCCACTGTTGGCGCACGGTTGGCGCAGTGGTTGAGCGATTGACTGCTGCGCTGCGTGTCGCGGGTTCGATTCCCGCACGGAACAAATATTTGTATGACCTACAGATAGTTGATCAGGCTCTGGGTGTTGTATGTGTGAGTTTATATGTTTGTAAACGCACCCACGATACAGGAAGAAATTCCTAGTGTGGGGCAACGTTTTTATAAAAAGAAAGAAAAAAGAAAGACTGTTAGAATGTCCTAACACAGTCACTGAGTCACTTGATTATTAACTTATATGGAGCTCGTGGTTAAGGCGATTCACTCACTGCACCGCATTACGCAGCGTAGCTCGGGAGTGCGTGTTCTAACATTGCTTGAAAGTATTTCTCTTTGCATTGAAAACACGCGTAGTGCAACACACAGAAAACGCATTCACGCGCAGTTTCGTGACTTCGTCACGAAGTCACGAAACTGCGTAATGCCTAAATTACAACAGTAGTACAGTTCGATTTTCGAGGTCCAGCAATGCTTGCCGAGGATGGGTGACCATGTATTACATTACATAGTGCGACTCCTCCGTGCCTCGGCAATCACGCTAAGCCCTTGGTCCCGACTGCCATTTATAGATCTTTAACAATCGTTACGGTAGTCAGAAGCCAAAAACCTGTCACCAGTTTTCCCAAAGGGTGTCTGACCTGTCAGTTAGGTACTGGGTGTGGAGGTCAAATAGGCAGTTGCCTTACAGCCAGTCGTGTGACAAGTTATTAGTATGTATCCCTAACTCCCCACTACTCGGAAACGGCTAATCTCTATTCGGTCTTATCAGATTACAGATAACCACATAACCTTTGTTATATAAAGAGGATATAAATGTCTCTACGACTATTAATCAGGAATATTCTTGCTTCCATACTGATTGAATTTGATGTGCCATCCTTAACCGAGGCTGGAGACTCGCTTGCCTGAATTCAAAACCACCCAACTAAATATCATCCCAGAGACGTTGGGACGAGCCGCCATGCAGATCAGTTCAAGAAAACCTAATTGCCTGCCACATCCGTCCTGCCGAGTGTGTGCGCCTACTGACTGTAGGTGAGTTGGAGTCAGACCTCTGGCTTCACGCACTACCGTCGTCGAACATAGGCACCTTGTTTGACGACACTATACGTTCCGCCTCGCTGCTTCCCTATGTGTAGGCACTCCCTGCTTCTCTCCTCACCGCTACCACTGTGGCGAAGTTGTCAACAGCATTGGTCACCACGGGCTGTCGTGGCACGCGAACATGGATGAAATCATCCAACGTACTCTTGTTAGAATACCGTCGGCGTTCCAGCCGTATTACCTGGCCTGGCACGCGTGAGTTCCTAGCTCGACATGCTGTGCTGTTGCTGCCGCTACAGCTGCAGAGAACCTCAAGCGCCAGAAATATATCATTGGAAGTTATATTTTCGAGCCGTTTGGGGTTGAAACTCTTGGTCCGTGGGGTCCGAGTGCTCACTCATTACTCAAAGATCTGCGTAAACACCTAATTGACACTTCGCGTGACCCAAGGGCTGGCTTTTACCTTGGTCAGAGGATAAGCATTGCCATACAACGTGGCGATGCTGCCAGTATTTTGTACACAATACTAGTGGACAGCGATGTGTAGGAGTTTTTCGACGCCATATGTAGACATGTTTATTTTTAGGCTTTGTTAGTTTATATTTTTTATTTAAGTGTATTTATATGTATTATGAAGTATTTTAAACAATGTACTTAGCTAATTATCTCCATGAATAAATATAGCATTTTCTCTACGAGGTATTTATCAATGTATGTTCACTGTAATTAATTAATCTTCATAAGACATTATCTGTGCTAACTCGTCGAACAAGCGGCCTCATTATCATCGCCCCAGAGCAAATGCTTGTTATATTATATGTACCTAGTCAGTGACTAATGTCCGTCATTGCGAAGAAATGGGAATAATATTGTGCAGGTATTTCATTATTACACTAGCATTTCGCCCGCAGCTTCGCCTGCGTGGACTACTGCTTTTTCGTTTTTTGCAGTTCTGGCGGGATATTGCAAATTATTATCCAAACATAACTTTCCACCCGCATCTTTGTTCGCGTAAACTACGTAAGGGATGAAATTAAAAATATGCTTAAGTACGGTTTTTTTTATTGTATTGAAGAACAGAAATTGTTGGCGCATCACATATGCGCGGGCGTCCGCGGGGCAGGCGCGGTGTGTGGGGGTACTGAACCCGCGACGCGACGGCCGCCTGCGCGCCCGCTGCACCACTCAGCTCACAGACGCCAGCCATTACGGACATTCCTTTGTTTATTTCCACCTGAGTTGATTGTGTAAATTATAGCAATATACCTATTTTAATACAGTCCACTCTTTCATTATAAAGTCCAGTTGAGCCCATTCAGAAATACTAAGTTTTAAGTAATTTTTATTTATTTTTTTCAAATTTTTGATGTTACGGTTGTCTTTTCTATTATTGTATTAAATTTGTGTACCAATACCATTTGTTTTTTCATGTCCTGCCCTACTGAATTAATAAATCTAATTTTTATTTTGATACTACTCATGAGTACAATATCGATACTTTCTATTCTATACGGTGTCCCTAGTCAAGGGTGGGCTCAGAAAACATCACCTGTATCCCCGGAAGGGTTCGGCAGAAGTATACCTCTGTACACCCACATTCCGTCAGTTATGTTTTAATGCCCATGCAATAGGGGGTGAGCCTATTGCCATCAACCGGCCACAAGTCCAGACTCCAGGCTGCTACTCAGAAATTCCAGATAGTTAAACCCAATAACACTTTGCTCGACACGGGAATCGAACTTAGGACCTAATGCTCAGCAATAGCGCTTGCGAACACTTGATTAACGGCTCATAAGGAGTAAACATAGAAAATAACTATACATAATTCGAAGTGCCGAAAACCATAATATAATCTTAGTTCCAATGGAATACTCGTATTGTACATCATCATCAGCCTTTTAATGTTCCCTCTGCTGGGACACAGGCCTCCTCTCTGTGAGAGAGGGAATGGAACTTAATCATCCACGCGGGCCCAGTGCGGGTATCAACCTGTCAAATCCATCAGGATGTCACATATCTTTAAATTTTTGGTTCTAGGACATGCCAGTTTCCTCACGATGTTATTCTTCGACGTTATAAAGCAGTAATGAGTAAATAATTTACACAAAGTAAAGCGCCTACCTGGGTTCGAACCCACGGCCCACGAAACGTAAGTTGGGGCCGTTACCACTAGGCCACCACTGCTCCTGGAATATTGTACAGTGGCTACTATTTCAAGTAGTTGCACGCATTTGTAAAACCCGAATTAATTACAGGCATATGTAAAACCTGAATTAGATATCTACCTTTATACTTTAATGTGATTTGATAATGTTTTGCGACGTAATATACACAGGTGCCGTCTATTATAGGCAGAGCATTTTTATAAGGAGCGGTCAATTGACTCGAGTCACCTAAGCCCATCATGATTTGTGTCGGCTCATTGGCTTAATAAGAAGGTCCAATTAATTATAGACTCTTCGTTTTAAAATGTATTTTTAAAATTCCGTTAATATACCGAGCCACTTTTATCGGTTAATTAATAAATTACATTAAGCCTCTTTTAAAAAGGTTATATTTAACAAGGGCCTCCCGATCTCAGCCCAAGTTTTTAATATCTGTACCCATAATAACGATAGGTATGTAGATTGTGTGTATATTTACATGATGAACATAGTGATAGACACAAATGTAATACTATCACTAATACACACAAATGTATCACTTTGTTAACAAACATATTATTACAAATTTATTTATTTATTTATTAAAATCTCCCTTATAACTATCATTACAGGTAGTATACCTAATGCGATAGCGCGGTCTTACAATTAAATTATATAAAACTATGAAAAACTTAAAAACTAGTAGTCCTAACATCTAATAATAATATAAACTAAGTTTCCTAAATATGAATACAATATATAAAATACAAAAACAATAAACATAACATATAAACTACTCTAATCTTCCTTATAACATAAAATAAACAACAGTATTCTTGCGAATTCACTCAAATAGCATGCAAATACATCGATCTTGACGTGAAGATCGTTTATAACCCGAATTGCGCGGGTCAATGGTGTTTTGGCGAGAAGGTTGGTCCTGGCAAACGGTACGGCCAGGAGCGGCGGGCGTCGCCGCCTCCACACATAGCGGTCCGGTACACACAAACTCAGGTGCTGCAGCACTCCTGGGTTATGCTCAATGCCACGAAGTAACCTAACCAGATACGAAACCAGCGTGAATTCCCGTCGCACCCTCAGTTGGTTGTACCCGACCATACCGAGCACAAACAGAGTGGGGTACATCAAGGGGTAAAATTAGATGATTATATTCACGATAAGAATATGTGGAAACATTCTGGTCCTGCTCCATTGGACAATCTTTAGTGTAGACAAAATCAAACTGGTTAGTTTATTTTATATCCTTAATTATAGTAATGCTTGAGGAGCTCGTGGCTAAATAATAACAGCCGCACGGGTCGATCATCAAGGTTAAGCAACGCTTGACGAGGTCGGTCAGTGGATGGGTGACCATTTCAACATACCGAGTTTCCTCCGTGCCTCGGAAAGCACGTTAAGCCGTTGGTCCCGGCTGTCATTTGAAGATCTTTGACAGTCGTTACAGAGAGTCAGAAGCTTGAGATCTGACACGAGTCTTGCCAAGGGGTACCGTGTTACCCAGTTACTGGGTTGTGGAGGTCAGATAGGCAGTCGCTCCATGTAAAACACTGGTACTTAGCTGAATCCGGTAAGACTGGAAGCCGACCCCAATATAGTTGGGAAAAAGGCTAGGCAGATGATGAATTATAGTAATGCTTCATTTCATTTTTTCATCTATTTTTGTTTAAAAAATTGACTCGCACACTGTTCCGTTGTTATTGAATTAGTTAATTTACCCATGTTTGCAATATTTGTAAGTATGTGAGAATCATGTTTATATTTATCAAATGAATGAATTTACCTGTTAGTGCTTGTAATACTTTATATCTATACGTAGTATAGTAGTGTTAGTCTGGGTACATGGTCCTCACGTATATGAAAAACTAGCACTTCACCCGCGACTTCGTTCGCGTGATCCGTGTTTTATCGTGCAGTTGACTTTTTAGTTTCACCCCCTTAAACGTTGAATTTCCAAAAATCCCTTAGTGCTCCCTTACATTATAAAAAGAAGCCCTGTACAGTAGAATTCATCAAAAATCTTTAACACCCCCTAAATGTTCTTTTAGGAGTAGTTTTGAAAAACTAATAATGAAAACCTTTACTATTTACTAAGGTTAGTATTTATGCCAATTTTCAAATATATAAGCTCAACAAATTTCCACCTTTTCACCTACTAAAGGTCTATCCACACATATCAGGGCCGTGCCCAGGACGTGGACAGACCGTGCCCCGTCAGGGGTTCAAAAAAATATCGTTGTGTTCATTTTATATGAACTCGTTCACAAATGTCCTGCACGGGCCAGTGACGGAGCTTCAATGCTTGGGCCCGGCCCTGTCACATCCCGGGCACGGCCCCGATATGTGTGGATAGACCTTTAGTGGTAGAATTTCCAAAAACCAATAAATACATGAATTCTTTTTATCAACCATAAGCGTAAATCTAATTTCACGTGTCACACTTTAAAGCGTAGAAGTTTCACACAAACTTTCAACCGACTTTTTACTCCCTTAGGGGTAGAACCTCTGAAATAAAAAAATAAACTCATTGTTGTTTTATTAATCAAGAGCATAAACCAACAGTTTCAAACCGAAGATATTTCACATAAAGTTTCAACCCCTATTTTATCCCCTTAGGGGTAGAATTTCCATAAACCAATAAATACATGAATTCTTTTAATCAACCAAGAGCGTAAATCAAAAATTTCATGTGTCCTATTATATATACAAACTATAAAAATTTCATACAACCTTTCATCCCTTTTTTTACCCATTTAGAGGTAGAATTTCTAAAAACCAATAAATGTTTATATTATAAAGGAATTGAAGCAGTCTTGAATATGAAGTAATTTATTTTGATAAGGATTGATACCAAGATACAAATAAAGAGCCTTTTCTAGCGGCGGCATTTCAATTTAATTTTTAAAATAAAAGAACACTTATTGTGGCATAACTATAATAGTTAGACATATGCTGTCGCGACACTTTTTGTAAATAATGATGTGTTCTGCAAAGTCGTAGTACATTATTTTATTCTATCATTAATAGTTTTCGAAGCGCACGCGATGTAAAGAATATTTTAGGTACTTTTTAACACCTTGGGTTACATTATTGGAGTTTTAGTAAGGATCCCTAATTTTTTTTAAAATATAATGTAGCCTATGTCACCCGGAAAAAAGTGTAGCACCCCAACAGTGAAAGAATTTCTCAAATCGGTTCAGTAGTTTCGGAGCCTATTCAATGCAAACAAACAAACAATCAAATCTTTCCTCTTTATAACATTAGTATAGATGTATGTATGTAAATGTTGTAAAACACTTTTTTTAAAAGAGTTAGTGTGTAGTTTCTTGTCTGTTCTTCTCCATAACAAGCTACTTTTTCGAATTGATGGTAGAATCAATATTATTATTACATATAAATTTTTGACGTTTTAAAGTGCCACTTAATAGCCTGATTGAAATAAAGACTTTGACTTTGAACAGAACTGTCAGGTGTGAACAAAAGCGTAGGAACTAAGTGGTGGATCCGACAAAGCAGATTTTTTGTTGGCGTCCAACTGGGACACAGACAATGCTGTTCGACTACGCTCAGCAATAAATGTAATAAATATTTTTCAGAGTCATCATCATTTTAACCTAAAGACGGCCCACAGCTGAACAAAAGCTTTCCCCAAGTGTCGCCACATTAGCCGAGAGTACGATATATAAATTCAATCTCTTCCAAGCAAAAAAGAAAATAAAGAAAACGAATTTTTAAGCGACGAACAAGAAAAGAGGTGGTGTGAAAATTCTCGTTCAGTCAGTAATTAGGCCTTGAACATCGCCACGCCACACAGACATCAATAACGTTGGTCGCGGCCACGCCCAGCAGTGGACGCCGAATCGCTTGATTACTTCTGATGGCACCATCGTGGCATCGTTTACAGCCGCTTTATGGTGCCGGCTTATTTACTGGCCCATTCCACTTCTACAACGTTTTCGTTTCAGGGATATTTTTTGGCTAGAACTTTAGGGAATATTTTAAGTGATTAGAAATGTCATCGGTAGTGAAAAAGTCTCGTCGTGGGAGACGTAAGCCGACGCGCAAGCTGTAACTCACACTGTAGAGCTCGTAAACCTACTGTCTGTGCTTCATTACTAAAATGTATCTTCTCTTTTGTTTTTTTATCAAAAACTAATTTCAGCGGTATTTTCGGGTGTCCCGTTCAATCAATGTCAACATCCAATTTTGTTGTATTTTAATGTCCTTCGGAAGTCGTACAATATAATTTCCTTTTTAAGGATCAAGTACCCGAAGGCTCCAAACGGAACCCTATTGCTGTAACTCACGTGTCCGTCTGTCTGACCGTCTGTCAGTCTGTCAGTCTGTCCGTCTGGCCGTCTGTCCGTCGTCTGTCACACGGATTTTACGGCCAAACGGTTGGAGCTCAAGTTTTCAAATTTTCACAATATTAGCTTCTTGTTGACCCAAAGCCATGCAAATGTCAAAAAATGATTTTTATATTTTTAAGGAGGGCTCCCATGCAGATAAAGGGACCAATAAAAAAATGTTGACCTTCCTCATTAAGTGTGGTCATAGATTTAGATTTATTTTGCTAATATCTATGAGTGTGGTATTGTTGTTTAGACCTCGTTGAGTAGGTAAATACAGTAATTTTTGTTTTAAAAAATACTTATCCGAAATCAAATTAATGAGATGCCACCAAAGTCTGCTATTTTATAAAAATATTGTTCCGAAGAATTTAACTTCCCATTGACCGAAATAAATATAGAAATAAAATACAAATAGAACTTGAAATTTGGTAATAATGTTTGTTATTAAGTACATTTTACTAACAAATAATTTGATAAACCAGACCTTTTCTTTGAAATTCCCTCATTTTTCCCTTTGTGGTTTGGTACAAAACCCTAAATGTACGAAGTCCGACACGCACTTGGCCGGCTATTTAGAGTAGGTCTACGAGTAACTTCTTCTATCTAACTTTTCTATTAGATCATTATTTTATGTTGAGTTATCTGGCGTATAATATAACCTCACTTCTATGTGCTCCATCATTAAAGTACATATAAAAACACCTTAAATATCCTATAGCCTTCACAATCAAGTAAATCAATAAAACAATCGAGTAATAAAACCGAGTATAGAATATAATTTAAAAATAAGTATCTGCGCGCATGAAAGCGAGCGTTGGAACATTAAACTGTAAACCCTTTTTATTCCGCCATAAAGTTTATCACCATAAAAATATGGTGTTTTTACCAGCGAGCAATATACTTTCTATTGCTCTATAATAACTGCTTTGGGCATTGATAACTGGGTTTTATATTCTGCTAACTATTGCCTTCGGGTTCACATGCGAGCAATCTTCTCAGATTGTTTTTTTAATAAATTTAGGAGAATGTGTTGGAAGAACTTCCCTCTAATTTCATGAGATTAGTTCGGTAATACAATTACGCTATTAGGTCCACGCGTAAATATCTAAAGAGGCCTAAGGGCTACCCAATTACTTATTACAATTACCCAATTAAAGACATTTTTTTCTCTAGAATAGCAACGCACCTGTGATGTCTCCACAGTGATGTCCATATGCAGCACTGACCACTAAAAATCATGTCAGATTTCGGCTAGTTTGCCATTTTTTTTTTGTAAACCTGTGTTGTCCCACTGCTGGGCAAAGATCTCTTGTAACCTTCCGAAACCAATCCGTCGCAAACGACTCTAGGTCGTCACACTGACGCTACGTAGGCCTAGATTAGTTTGGTCGCGGATAAGTTTGAAAGAGAGTTACCGCGGCCCTGCCCCTGGCACAAGCAACTGAAGGAACACGGGTGGGTTTTAATCAGTAAAAGTCTGAGACGCCTTCCCACTTCACCCAGAGCGGGAGAAGTCATTGGATGGTTTAAAAGGCCTAGATTAGTTTGCCATCCAATCACATAAAATAACGTTAAGGTCATGTAAAGTCTATGTTGACTTAGGTGATTACTCATCCGCAAAATATTTCATCCGCGGATGAAACGTTACCCTTTTAAAATTGTAAGGTGACGAATCACCCGCAAGTTCGGATGAGTCGTCGCATAGTTAATATAGATGTGGTCATATCAGCCAAATAGACAAACAGACGTTTGTGTATAGAATCCACAATGAAAACATGAATATTCTATGACGTAGTATTGTGAAAATAATTCACTCTCGTGTGTGTGAGATACGACATTTATGTTTCCAGATTTTTTACAGCTTGAGATAGTAGCACTTAATGTAGTTTCAATAATAAAATGTTAGAACTTCAAGATTGTCGTGTTTATGGCCGCTTAACATTTTATCTAGCCTCGTTCTGTAGATAGGTACAACTCTATTTTCTAAATAAGAGAACAAAACAGTTCAGAAAACATATGCAGGTGCTCTCGATGAAGCGACTTTCTATCAGCGTTTGTTTAGGATTGATCCAACGTGACATCTCGGTAGCGCATGTCGAGCGAATTAAGTAAGCGACAACGGAAGAGTTTAAAAATAAACTTTATTTGATCCCAGTTACAGCAAGACGGTAATTAATTCATCTAACAAGATATTGATCTTATATACTAACTTAATTGCTAACGTAGTACATCCACAGCGTGATCAGATTGACGCATGTTCTAGATAATTATAAATGCTGATCGCGCAGTGGGGAAATTGAGAAATAATCATCTAGTAAATACTTATTGTCTGACAAAGCTAATATTGGTAGGTTGGGGTTCCTTAACTCCTCCCTCCCTAAGAGAGAAATTATCCGAAGGTGTCGCAGACGGTTTCGGAGAATTTCGACAAAAGTTTATGAACTGAAATTTATACATTATAAAGATAACTATTGCTATTACAATAACCACATACTCTAAGATGGTCCATATACTAATTTCTATTGTCACTGTTTGTGTCGTATCGTCTATTTCACCAAATTTTGCACTTTGTAACACTTCTTTCACATCACTGAAGTCCACATTTCTTAGATCCACTTTCTTTGATCTTCTCTGGATGTCCTGTTGTAGGTCTGGCATCTGGATCAATGGCAGCTGGAGACTGGAAACTGTAGTGTTTGTGGTGGCGGCAATGATAACTTCGCCTATTTGTGTCTCGCATTGTTGGCCAGGTGTCACGATGTAGGTCCCAAGGATAGTGTACTTCAGGATTTCTGTATTGCAATTCTCGGTGATGATGAGATTTTCCTCTGAGTAAACCAACCATTGGTTGTCGGTTATTTTCTGTATCTTAGTTTTTTCTATTTCAATATGGTTCTGTATGCAGTTTTTGTAGTTGTTCTTCATCAGCATTATTTGTTCAATGCAGGTCTCGGTTGGAAACTGGGCTAAATTAGTTTCAGCGCAAAGGAATTTTCCATTTTCAATCTCAGTACATGGGCTTACCACGGGCATGTATTTCAATCTATTCACCATCAGGTAAGGATATTTGGGTATTATTGTAAAGGTATTTGGAGAATGGAATATAGGGATGGGTATAACCTTGTAATAATTATGTGTTTCGTTATTTATTAGGGGAACTTCTAAAACAAAAACTAACTTGTTGTTATTTATATATGATTTAAGTATGATATTACGTTCTAATTTTATTAAATTATGTTTGTTTACTGGGTATATTGTTCTAGCATGTTTAGCAATGACTTCTAACGTATTATATAATTCTGTACTATTTATAATGGATTGGTGCAATGTATTCAGTTTGCTAAAGGCTATTGCCGTTTCAATCTCTTGTATGTTTTCGTAACAGGTTCGAAAGTTATTTAAAATTTGATACATAGTATTTAATATTTGGAAAAGTTTGTTAAACCTGAACTCATGTTCAACTAATTTTTCCATTTCATTGGTATGTAAACCCAAGTTTTTAATATTTGAGTTTATTATTTCAGAGTCATTTACTAATTTATCAAAAGCTTTTTGCATTGATGATACTTTACGTTCGACCACATGCTCTTTGTTCTGTATCATTTGGATTTCTCTATCATATTTAATTGCATTGTCTTCATCCAAATTTCCTGTGATAGCTTTTACAAGTGAGCCTAATGGATTAAACAAAGCTCTTTTGTTTCTATAATGGAAAGGTAAGATTTGAAAAAATCTATCCTTAGTTAGTTTAATAAGATATTCTATTTGGCTTTCTATTCCTATAGTTTCGTTACTAAGACTATTTTCCTTAATTTTAATTTTCAAGTTAATAAAATCCCGAATATTATTATCTATTTGTAAGTGTAATGATTCTAAATCTACAATTTTGTATATTGTCCAATAACTATTCCTCTTCACTGCTACTCCCCGCTTTATCGCTGCTATCCCCGGATTCTGACCGAGGTTTTGGAGGTCCAGCGTGAGTGTTGGCACCACTAGTACCAGAAGTACCAGGCACGATCTGTGGAGGACGTTTTACATTTTTTAAGGCTACTCTAGTTTTCCTTTTCTTTACTTCTACTGGGACTATATTTCTTTCAACTTCACCTATTACTTTCGCTTTTTCATATCGAGGTTTTTCTTTGGCTTTTCTAATCCTAGTGTCTTTCATGTAAATATTATCGTCTGGTTCGAGTATCGGTGTCGTTTCGCCACCTTTTTTATTAATTATTTTAATTTTATCGGATTCTAATTTTTCTGTTATGAATTCATAGAGTATTTTAAGGCGTTTTCTATGATCTAACAATAATTTCTGAGTTAAGTTCTTCTCTCTATCCACGTTAAATACATTTTCGGAATAAGTGTGACCAAATACTAGTTCAAAAGGCGTAAAATCTGTTGCTGAATGTATGGTGTTGTTATAAGCCATGATGGCATAAGTCATAACTGATGCTGCATCTAAATCGCTTTTATCGTATTTTGCTATACGATAAATCTCAATAATGGTAGAATGAAACCTTTCTACTATTGCCATTGAACTGGGATTATTTGGCGTCCCAATATGAAGTTCAATTTTGTAAAAGCTTAACATTTCTTTAATCAAAGTATTGTTGAATTCTGTACCGGAATCGCAACTAATTTTTCTAGGCAGACCATACCTGCTGAAATATTTAATCAATGCTCTAACTATCTCTGGTGTACTCCTATTCGGTACCTCTATGGCTTGTGCTATCTTACTAAATGCATCCACTATAGTTAAATAATATTTCCCTTCGATATATAATAAATCCATAAAAGCTTCCTGAAAAGGGGCATCCTGGGTTTGTGTTAACTGAATGTGGGGTTTAATCGGCTTTCTATCATATTTCATGCGTTTACATGTTTCGCAAGCATTTATGATTGCCGTGACTGTCTCTTTCATGTTTGCCCACCAATAATGTCTTTTAAGTTTGGTTAAAGTTTCTTTAATACCTCTATGACATGTTTTCCCGTCGTGGTATTTTAAAATAACTTCTTTTTGATCTTCTTCAGATCCTGTCAAATTTATAACTCTTTCTGTACACTCGGTTAACTTAACTGAATCCTTTTTAAATAACTTAATTACCATGTTTGAAAAAGTTTTTCTAAAAGATGGGTGTTCGAAGTATATAAAGTACTTATGTTTTGGATCAATATACTCTTTCAAAAAGTCTTTAACTAATATATCGTTATTTGTCGGTAAGTGAACTTCGAGAATTTTTTGTTTATTATTTGAAATATCTTTTACGTCTAATTTATTTTTAAACCATGAATGAATTAAAATCTGTTTTGGTTTAGTATCGACAGCTTCGTTTAAACTAGGAATGCCTTCGTGTTCTCTATTTGAAACTGAGTTGGCAGTGACCCCATCATCAGAATCCGAAAGTTCTATCGTTTCTATTGGAGTTTCGGGGTCTTGTAATTCGCTTTCTATAATTTTTTGTATACGTTCCTGCCTATCTCCTATATTTACGAATATTGAATCTAAATCGTCGTCAATTGCATTAATCTTAATCCTAGATAAAGCATCTGCATTCGTGTTTTGAGGGCCTTTCTTATATTTTATTTCGAAATCGTACTCTTCTAACCTTAACCGCCATCGCGTGAGTTTACTATTGGGCTCTTTCAATGAATACAGCCAAGCTAATGGTCTATGGTCTGTAAATATGGTAAACTTATTACCATACAAATACGGTCGAAAGTGCTTAACTGCCCATATTATGGCTAAAAGTTCCTTCTCGATAGTGCTATATTTTACTTCTGTGTCACTCAGAGTCCTGCTAGCATATGCTACTGGCTTGTCTGAGCCTATTGATCCTTGTGACAATACAGCCCCAATTGCAAAATTCGATGCGTCGGTAGTTAAAATAAAACTTTTACTAAAATCGGGATACTGTAATAAAGGTGCGTTTGTTAAAAGTTTTTTACATGTTTCAAAACATTCCCTATACTCATCATTAATAATTATTTTACGACCTTTCTTTAAACAAGCTGTTAAAGGTCTAGTTATTTTTGCAAAATCTTTGATGAATTTCCTATAATAACCAATAAGTCCTAAAAAGCTTTTTATTTGTGTAACTGTTTCTGGAATGGGATATCTTAAGATTGCATCAATTTTATCATTATTTGGCTTCAATCCTTCACTTGTAATAGTGTGCCCTAAGTAAAGAACTTCCTTTCTAAGAAAATGTGATTTGTCGAGTTGTATTTTTAAATTTGTCGCCCGAAACCGATCAAAAACTGCTCTAAGTTTTTCTACATGCTGAGTCAGCGATTTAGAAAAAATTATGACGTCATCAAGGTATACCAGGCAATGTAAGCCCTGGAGACCTCTTAGAACGTTATCCATAGCCCTCTGGAATGTTGCAGGTGCTGTTTTTAACCCGAACGGCATCCTGTTAAATTCATAATGTCCTGAAGGTGTACTGAAAGCTGTTTTCGCCCTATCTTCTTCCTGGACCTCGATTTGATGGTACCCACTAGCTAAATCTAAGGTAGTAAAATAGGTACTATTGCCTAGCATATCAAATAAATCATTTATGTTGGGCAAGGGGTATTTGTCATCGGTAGTAATTTCATTGAGACGTCTATAATCAACTACCATCCTCCATTTTTGCTGTCCTGATGAATCTAATTTTTTTGGCACTAAATGTACGGGAGCACTCCAGGGGGAGTGTGATTCCTGGATGATATTGTCCCTTAACATTTTATCTACCTTGGTGAATTTCCCAAACGACTTTTTTTTTTGTCTTCATTGAAATTAGTATTTGAAAAAAGGAATATTGTTCTGTACTATTTTTTTTTGTATTCATTAGGTATTTATTGGGTTGTGGCATAAAATATTATTTGTCTAAGTCTATTTACAAAGGTAGAAATAAATACATAAACGTCTATTTTTGTCACATCGGTGCTGTCCCTCTACTTTTTTTACAAGCAAAAACGCTTATATCGTTATAAAAATAAGTAACTTAAGAATATAACTTATTCTATTTCATAGAATATTAGTTTTATTATTAATATGTAGCATATTTTATTACGTAATTCATAATATTTATTACTGAGAGGCATAAATGTACTTGTCTCGCAAAATTTTGTCATATCGCTGCACAAAAGTAATTTAAACCTAACTTTGCATCGATGAGTCCGACAGTGTCCCCACCCCAATTTTATTTCCCTCGTTAGTGTGTGCTAGTGCGCAATCAGGACGGACGTGTGTCAAATCGCTGCATATTCCCGCCAATTACGTAAGTACGACATTTCAGTTACTTCCAAGCAATTATTTTATATTATCGGTGGTTGCATTTTTCTAGTGTAATGTGAAGTTTTATTACGATTGTTTGGTTCTAACAGACATAGTAAGTAAATTAGCATCATTATAGGTACTTGAATTTAGCCTAAATATTATACATTTTTCATAATTTTCAAAAAAGTCGATAATTTCTCACGTCGCTGTTCTCATATCGCTGTAATCGGTGGTCTTTTTTACCACCGATGTGATAATTTACACCGATGTGATAAGAAAAATCAATCGGTGTCTTAAATATCATATCGGTGTTTTGATTCATGATCGACGCATAGTTTTGTCACATCGGTGGATTGTTTTATCACATCGGTAGATCATATTATCACCTCGGTGTAATTTTATCATATTGGTAGACATAGTGTCATTTCATTAAAGTAAACAAAAAAACAATGGAGCATACCTACAACCATACATTATATACATACATATACACATATTATATTTTTTAACTTTAATCTTAGTCACTCCTTCAAAAATGTATAAGCCTACTATTTCTTTTTTGATGTTCAAAGGTGGATAGATTATCATATCGCTGTATATGTATATCACATCGGTGAATAAATTTATCATATCGGTGTACAGAAAAGATAATCGGTGCCGGATTGTCACATCGGTGGAAACCAGAATTCAAACTGAATTTTCTCCATAGTCTTAAAAGATACGTTGATGGTTACCAATAAGGGAGTATTTAGTATCCTAAATATTACATTAAACATGAAAAAAATAAAAAATAAATATAAATGAAAAAGTTCACCGATATGATAAGAAAAATGGCATTTGTTGAAATTCACCCACCTGATTCCTAATTTCTTTCGATTGAATGGGAGGTAACCTATGTGCTTTAATATTTATAGGATCTTCATTCCTTGTTCTAATTCTATGTTTTACTTGATTTGTAAACGTTAATGGAATATTCTCACAATAAAATATGTCCTTATAATCATTACATAGCCCTTCGATGGTTTTACGTTCCTCAGAATTCATGTGGTCTAACTGTAATTTTTTTAAATTATCTGTTAGCATCCTATCTATTTCTATGTTATTTTCTGTAAAATTAATGTGAACAGATGGGTTCTGCCTGTAAGGTTCGACCGTAAAAGGTCCTGTTACCACTAAGGTTCTGGTTTCATCCGTATAATTCTGAATAACGGTTGATGCGTAACCTTTAATACACGTAACTAATGCGGCGGGCATTCGAATCCCTTCCGTAAATTGCTTAAAATCTAACACAGCTTCCCCGTTCAGTAAGTTGACTGGGAGTCTTACTCTAAGTTCACTACGAGATGGTAGATTATATACCTCTCTCATAGGCGGTGAATATATGATAGGAATATCAGTATTTTTTAAATGTAATATCTGATTTTCCATATTAATCTTTGCCTGTAATTGCTTCAGCAAATTGCTACCTATTAACCCATCATACCTATCGTCGACACTATAGACATAAAACTTATGGAACTCTTGACTTCCAAAGGTAACCGGTAATGGAATAATAGCCGTTTCACTATGAACACTCGATGCGTGAGTGCTAACAACTTCGAAGGGTTCATACTGTAGATAATTTTTAAAATATTTATTCGCTATATACGGGCTTATAAACGATCTAACACTCCCCGTATCTATCATAAAAACTGCCTTTAATTCTGGTATAACTATATGTGGTAAATTTAAGCGTTTATTACAATTTATTTTTATTCGTTCTCTAGGGTAGAGGCCGTTATGCAAAAATTTCCCGCCCCGGGTTCTTCAGGAGAAAATTCTTGGCACTCATTGTACGAATAACTTGAACTCTGTTCATTATTATTAGAATTATTTATGTAATTAACACGTCGCGACCTTGCAGTACGCATGGTGACATCAGTATTCGCACCCGACGTAGATGCTTGCGCTGCAAAAGACGGCGTGCTCGGTGCATGTGCCGCGAACTGTTGGTTCGGTTGTGCAATCGGAACAAATGACCTACTTGACTGCGGTGACGCATTATTGTTGTTTGTACGATTAAAATTGTCTTGATTTCTTTGAATATTATTATGTTGTTTATAATGTCTGGGCTGATGCGGATTGTTCGGTGTAGATGTGCTGTTTGTAGCACTATTCGGTACATGTGTACTTGATATGCTATGTGAATCTTTCTTTTGATTATTAGATTCAATTGCATTTTGGTTATTAGGCAAATTGGGTCTGTTATTTCTGCTAAAATTACGTCTGTCGTTTGTTTTCGACTCATAGACTGCCTGGAAGTTTTGTTCTTCTAAAACTATTTTTAATGCATCCTCTAACGTTGTGACGTCGCGCAAACGAACTAATCTAACTAAAAATGGCGGTAAATTAAACAAGAAAGCATTCATCGCTCTGTTACTATAAATGATTTGCTTTGCCTTACGTAGAGATTCATCAATGATAGTTTCTGATATTTTAGCAAATAAAACACTTCTCATCCGCTGTATTCTATGGCAAAAATCTAAATAACTTTCACCCTTATTTATTCTACACGATTCTAATTCCATTGCTAAACAATCCTCTGTGCGTGGATCACCGAAGTGTTGGTTTAACAACTTCTTCAGCTCGTCCCACGTACCTATAGCTTCTCTTTCGCCTACCAAACTGGCTGCTTCGCCTGATAACCTACTAGTTACTACATGAAATAAATATTCATTTTGGGCTGCGGTTCCTAAGAACGTAGACAAAATGTATTCACATTTTTTTATAAATAAAGGCAACATTCTAGTGTCGCCGCTGAATATTGGTATGATGTTAACCAATTCCTGTGGGACACGGGTTACGTTTTCCATTGTGAAATGTTATGAAAGGAGCAAACGCGGAGAGAAAAAAAATCACACTAATGTGCTACTAAACTATCACTATTCTAAAATATTAGTACGTTTAAAATCTATGCAAATATTATTACGGCGTTGTCCAATCCCTAATAATACACAAACACATAGACTATTACAAGGTTGGGATATAGATGGAAGAGCTGAGAGGAAGGTGAAAAAGATTTACTCACAATTCCGCAGCTAGCTCCATGCTCCCTGAATTACTGCTTGGCTCCTGGTCCTCTCCTGGCTTGATGTGGCTTCTTAATGTATTTGTTTGTTCGGTGATCTCTGCTGAACCGTTGAAACGGACGTCGGCTGCTTCCCGTAGATGTGGATACGTGACAGACTGACTACAGAGATCCTACCGGCTGCGCCAATTAAGTAAGCGACAACGGAAGAGTTTAAAAATAAACTTTATTTGATCCCAGTTACAGCAAGACGGTAATTAATTCATCTAACAAGATATTGATCTTATATACTAACTTAATTGCTAACGTAGTACATCCACAGCGTGATCAGATTGACGCATGTTCTAGATAATTATAAATGCTGATCGCGCAGTGGGGAAATTGAGAAATAATCATCTAGTAAATACTTATTGTCTGACAAAGCTAATATTGGTAGGTTGGGGTTCCTTAACTAGCGCAAGTCCAACAATTCGCACAATGTCACCTAATTTGTCGTACTACACAAATACAAGCTCATAAATAGTTTGTCTCAATGTGCCTCAGATGGGCCTCGTGGGACACTTTACGTAGAAAAGTTCTGTGAACACAGGTGCGTCGGTTTATTGAGAAGGACAGTACATTGGCCGGACCTAGGTAATTAATTACCTAAACTGGGCTCTGGAGAACAGTACTAAATGTACCAAACGTACCTGAGGTAAAAATAAAGGCTAATTATTTATTTTAATTGTTTAAGAAATAACTACTCTATTTCAAGTCGTACTAACGAAGACAAGAAATGTATCACGTAATCATGACACATGCCACGGACATGAAGTCTCAACGGCTATCTTTCAGAGGATTATAGTACGAAGTAGATTACACATAATCAAGAATAGGTAAAGTGGCCCCGTAACTAGTGTCCTGATATTCAATTAAAAGGCTTATTCACTTATCTATTAGGTACTGAACCAACAGTACAATATATACTAAAGCTTCTTAGAGGCACCAGCGACGCGTGAAACTAGGCTGTCAGTGTCGATACGATACCAAGGAGAGCGCTGACACGATACTGACGGGTACTGATTGAGTCAGTCACTGGTATCAGTATAACCTCTGGCTTCTATCTATTGTAACTGAAGGTGGAATACAAATTTGTATTTAATTTTCTCTCTAAAAAATATGCTATTTTCTTTGTCCGTTACCAAAATCTGCAGCCTTTTTACAAATGAATGACTAACTTGTTCTTAAATTATACCACAGGAATGTAGGTACTACTTACTGGTATAAAAAGTATCCTATGTTCTAATGTCTAGGTCAGAATCAACCGGTGTTAGGTTTCATCAAAATCCGTTTTGCCGTTGAGGCGTGATTGTTCAACAAACATCCAAATTCACAATACACACTTTCACAGTTTGTAATATTGATAGGAAGTAGGATCTACATTAATTCCTTGTGTAACTCAAGAGTTTCATCTGAAAATATCTATAACCCGGCAACCCGGCACATAACAAAAACATAATTTACCGATACATCCCCTTTAATAGCGCGATGAACGATTAACATCAAAGAGATAAACAGTAGTTATCAACAACCGACATCAACATCCCTTTAACTTCAGCTATCACTTTGATTTGTTATATAGGTGTGGATGATAGCGAGTAGCGGATCGGGTAGCGGAGCGGTTGGCGTGCCGTTCGTTGATAAAAGTTACCTCGACACCTGGAGGCTGGTGGCAAAGTTGTATGACAATGCTTATCCTCTGGCTACGGTAAAAGCCAGCCCTTGGGCCAGGGAAAGTGTCGACTAACCTTTTTGATAATTATCTGAGAATTTCAACACTAAACAGCTGGGCAATATAACTGGCGTCAGGTTATATTTCCGCCCCTTGAGTTACTCCCCAGTCGTAGCAGCAGAACCATAGTATTTTACTTAATTTTATAGTTGAGTTAGTTAGAGTAAGGATATTGTAATGCTTTTTTATAGATTAAATAGTTACCTAGCTTCTGCCCGCGTAATTATTTTTTTATCATAGGTACCAAGAGAGCACGCTGCCGAGAAAAAAAAGACTGGCCAAGTGCGAGTCGGACTCGCGCACTGAGGGTTCTGTACAAACATCTAAATACACCAAAATAATTAAATAACATTACTGAAGTTCATAAGCTATGAGGGCACCGCACATTGTTCTAACGATAAGATAAACAGAATTGAGGAACAAAATTGACTTTGCCTTTGGAAAACTGTAGTCGCCATACATTGACATAAGTCGCGGTCACCTAACCAACTACATTTTTTTTATATGTAGGTACAAATTGACAGTTTTGGCATTTTTTCCTTTACTTGTGCTATAAGACATTGCATCTTGCTAAATTTCATGATTCTAGGTCAACGGGAAGTACCCTGTAGGTTTTGATTCCCTTGCGAGGGTAAAATATGCGGCAATAACGGCTGTATCTCTTGATTGTGTTGATCTAGAAGTTTGTTTTTTATCACAGCTTCAAGTGGTTGCAAACTTGAAGATACGATAGGTATTAATTTTATCTCGATACCTCCATACGTTCCCGGGAAAGACAGTCAGACAGACAACAAATGATCCTGATCCTTTAAGGTTCCGTGTTTACTTTTTGAGGTACGGAACCCTAAAAACTACCCCTTGCCACCCCACCCAAAGATGATTTCATTTCATGATGGGATAAAAACTATCCTACGTCCTTCCCAGGGTCTCATACGAGTACTATCACTATACCAAGTTTCATCAAAATCGGTTCAACCGTTTATTCGTGAAAAGCATTTTCAGACTCTTCGGACTTTCGCATTTATGATATAAGTATCAATGGATAAATTAAGTGCCACTATCGTGCATCGCTTTGCTACCCTTAATCATCGAGACCTCGACCCAATAGCGTGTTGACGATAAAACCGTTCCGTTCTATAAATATTTACCAACAGCCTTAATTACTTGTTCCTAGTAACAATTAACATTAACCGCCTAAGAAGTCGGTGTTTATTTCTACGAAATTTCACATAAATGACGGAAAGGTGTTGATGGGAAGATTGTAATTTCCTTATTAAGGGGTAAATGCTTGAGTAAAAGTCTTATTCGTGATGAGGGAATTAAGAGGAAATGCTACAGACCTACAACTGATTATTTAAAGTAAAAAAACATAATTTGAGGTTTGGCCCCGTCTATTTACTCCTCCAATATTCTAATATCCAATTTAAAAGATATTCCATAAACTGAAAAAGAAAAATATATACTGTGCCTATATGATTTCCCGAACCCTCAAAAGATGCTCAAAATTGCTCTGTCAACAGAGGCCTAGTGTACAAATTTGAAAACTATAAATGCAAAAAGAAAAACGTGGCAGCACAACATATATCTTTTTATTTAATTAGTCTCTTCATCTTTTAAATTTGTCAAATACAGGAGGAAATAGCCGAGAACCAAACCTCGAATTATGACTTTTTACTAAGGAAATTCAGTCGTAGCTCTCTGACCGCATTTCCTCTTAAGGAAATACTCGTGCATAAATAATAACAGCTGCAGGGTTCTATCTCAAAATCAACGAGATCTGAGGTCCGTGAATGGGTGAACCGAAGCCAACTCGTGTTCCGGAATCCCACGGGCCGTTATTCCCCGCCGTCATTTTGAGATCATTGGCAGTCGTACCGGCTAATCAGAAACCTGAAAACGTCACAACCAGTCTCGCCCAAGCGGTATAGTAACACCCAGTAACTAGGTTGTTGGTGGCGATCAGATAGGTAGTTGCTTCATAAAAAACTACTGATATTCAGCTGCATGAGATTTGACTGGAAGCTGGCTCCAGCATTAAAGTTGGGGAAAGGCTAAGCAGATAAATGACCTACAATACTGTCCGGGGGTTTATTTTAATTAAAACACAGACGTCTTTTAATAAACACTTGCCATACATTTACAAAATTTATTACTCAATAGTCCCCCGCCCAGGTGCCAGTCGGTACGTGCCTGTACTACTGACTATCCTGTTAACACTATGGCTTGCTTATATGCTTCCACTGCACTGTGTTAATTAGATCTGCACTAATTAAGATAATGTGCAAGCGTCAGGTACTCAGGTATGCGAGATGTTTGTTAAGCTCAGATGTTTGTTTCTACTTGTTAAACTGATCCGGTTAGCAGGGAGACAACGCTGCACCGGCCGCATTTTCAGTTATTGTAAATACAAATCTCAGGCAGTAGCTTGAAGGCCCCATAGAAATGCGCGATGTGACATTGCGACAACGATGCAACAGTCAATTCTTGTTGAAATTGTTCTACGGGTAGACTTGAGCCATAACAGACATGCAGATGCATGATTTTATGTTCATGGGCATATTTTAAGGGGTGACAGTACTCAAATATCAACCTCTATCACAATGGAATGATAATTATTATTATATTAAAAATATATAGTAAAATCTAAATTCCCACCACAATAAACTAAACAAACAAATAATTAACAGTTGCAGTGCATCTCTGGTACTCTCTCCCACACTCCTAACGCGACAGCCCTTCTCTGGCAGTCTTCAAAAGGAAGATTAAAGATCATTTCCATGCGCAATGACATAATATTAGTATGTATATAAACATATTTATTTATGTTAGTATACTTTATTTGATACGTCAGTTATTTTTAAATTGTACACTGAATCCTGCCCTCTATAATGTCATCTTTCTTTGTCACCCTAAGGTTTGCTGTAAGAGAACTCAACATTGATTTAAGCTCGCCTTTGCATATTCACTTTATTATCACACTGTATGTAATGTTGTTTTTGGTGTACAGTAAAGAATTAATAAACTAAACTCGTTTGATTGTTACAACGCACAATTTATATCAATATTTTATTTTGTAAAGCACGATTGTTTCCAAATTGATGCGTCCATCAGCACTCATCGCATCGAACCCCATTAGGGCTCGTCGGTACATTCATTGTGTGTGTTTCCCGAGGTGAGCAGAACGAGTGATTCCGCGCGAGCGGCGCCCGATCGCGCGGAAGCGAAGATAACGCTGTGACTGTGACACATACTGTGGTACCACAGCCAGGTGAGGTGAGGTGGTGAGGAACCAGCTTTTATAACAAAACGATGATAGCATGGTTAATTTTAAGACAGTTTGTGTGACAATAGAGTTCCGTTCATCATGTTGAGAGGATCAACGCCCTCGAAGGACATACACGGATCTTATTGGTGATTGTAGTGTATGTAGATGTCAATAGATCGCGCTACAAGCCCACAGTATTGTAATGTTGTCTCGTACGCATACGTCGCTCGGTTATAAATACCGGTCCAAGTAGTGGGGCGATCAGTCGTTATCGGTCTGTTGGCCTGTGCGGTGGTGCGTTGGCGAGTTGACTATTAATATTGATAAATGTGCATATTTTACATTGGCGACGAGGATAAAACCGTAGAGTAAAATAAAGTTGTTTTTCTCTAAAAGGAACATGAAGACTTTGGTTACAATGCAATATATTCCATTCTATTCTATAATAATAAAAAAATAAAACAAGAAAAAAAATGTGTGTGACGGTGACAGTTAAAATCAGTGGCGGTTCGTTTTGAAGCGCATCAAATGTATACGATAAGTAGTGCACTTGCTGAGTAGTGCTGTGGAATTCAACATCGTAAACACACACTGTGCACACTGTTGGCACACAACACCGTCTGCGTCGTATTGTTTTGGTCCCACCAAAACTGAATGCAGTAGAAGTAAGCCCTTCTGCTTCGCGTCTACATGGCAGGAACAATGTGGGACTAATTTAAGGAGTCGTCTAGTTTTCTAAGACTACCCTCAGAATCTCGAATACTGAAAAATAAGTCCAGAGTGGAGCAACAAGAAAGCTAGCAACAAACAAGGAGCTGGACAGGTCAATGAGGAGCGTGTGTATGTGTGGATCCATACACACGGCTCTTTATGCCAATCTGGTGAGTCGTTTTCATTCATTTTCAAAAATCGATCGATCAATGGATCGATCGATCGATTTTTGTCTTCAGATCTTAATTCACTTGCTTACTTTTAAAGTAACATGATGATAGTATTAGATCCCGCGATCGCTATCTTTTGAAATCTGTAAATATTATAGAATGAATAATGACGCTCACGATCGCATACAAAGGATGCCTCTAAGTTGTGCTCCTAACGAGTTAAACGTAGAAAACAGTGAGGAGGCTTCCTCCACCGAGCAGGAGAGCACATACCGTAGCTCACACTGTACGCACTTTTCTGTAATCGTATCTGCAATTCACTTGTGAGTTGTTCAGGGGGCGATGGGCAGCTAGTGGTGTAGCGGGGACACGGGTCTCATAGGAGATTCGTTGTATTGGTTTTGTAATAACCTAGAAGTCGTAGACTCTATGTGAAGTGATGTGTGATGATCACTTGAGGTTGTGACGATATGGGTGGCATGAGTGTCACTAGCTGCTGCGACAGTCGTGCCATGAGCGTTGTATATGATCTAAGCTGATACGGTTTCTGATCAATTACTACAAAGGCTTAGAGGAACTTTTCGCTATCGGTGATCGTTAGACACAGAAGGCTTTAAATAGGCACGCTTAGAACTTGGAAGTATACACACGATAGGTTTAGGAAGATGATAGTGGATCACGTACTCACGTGCCAGTCGATGTTGATTTCGATAATGATATTTGATTTGTGTGAGGGCAATACGATTGCTGGACGGTTTGAGAGCCGTGGCGTTAGAGGCTTTACTCGAGGGTTTCTGTTGACTTGGCAGTTGAGTTTCGAAGTTTCTTTGGAACGACTGTGACTGTGTTCAATCAAATTCTAAAAGAGTTGAATTGAATTGGTTAAGAATAGTCTAGTTGGCCTTTGTGGCAACTGTGAGCCTAGGTGGCAACCGCTGGCATAACATAAAATCACGCATGTGGTGTATTATTGGGAAGTTCCTGATGGAGAAACCGAGTGACACTGCCGACCTGGGAGTCGAATCCGTGACCTCATGATTAGTTCTAAAATAATAAATCAAAGAGCACACAAATGCAGTAGAACGTACCTACTGGTCATTAAATTGACAGGCAGTAGAATATAGCTACTGGTCATTAAAGTGACAGGCAGTAGAAAATAGCTACTGGTCATTAAATTGACAGGCAGTAGTATATAGCTACTGGTCATTAAATTGACAGGCAGTAGAATATAGCTACTAGTCATTAAATTGACAGACAGTAGAATAAAGGTACTGGGCATTCAATTGACAGGCAGTAGAATATAGCTACTGGTCATTAAATTGACAGTCATCAGAGAATGACAGTAATAGCAGTAGATTATGCCTACTGGTCATTCAATTGACAGTCATCAGAGAATGACAGTTTTAGCAGTAGATTATGCCTACTGGTCATTAAATTGACAGTCATCAGAGAATGACAGTAATAGCAGTAGATTATGCCTACTGGTCATTAAATTGACAGTCATCAGAGAATGACAGTAATAGCAGTAGATTATGCCTACTAGTCATTCAATTGACAGTCATCAGAGAATGACAACAATAGCAGTAGATTATGCCTACTGGTCATTAAATTGACAGTCATCAGAGAATGACAATAATAGCAGTAGATTATGCCTTCTGGTCATTAAATTGACAGTTATCAAAGAAAAAAAAGAGAGAAGTCAGCAGTAGTGGTACTTTATATGTACATACTGGTCACACCCGGAAGACCCAAGAGATGAGATCTGGTGTGTAGAATACTTCACCGTTGCTGATTGGAACAGAGGCAGTGGCACGCGTCCGCAAATTCACTTACCGCGGGAGCGTCGTGTCATAGACTGGAGGTAGTGAAGAGGACATCGCATCAGGGATTGCTAAAGCACGATCAGCTACCTTCGCACAGCTGAGATCTGTTTGGCAATCGCGGAAACTGACCTGAAGGATCAAACTTAAAACCTTCTCAACTCAAATCCGTGCTGCTTTACGGTGAACGGTCACAAAAGACATCTCACGCCAGATCCAAGTCGTCGTCAACCGCTGTCTTCGTCGCATACTCGGCATTTACTGGCCCGAGACCATCACCAACGTAGAGCTTTTGGGGCAATGCCACGAGAGCCCGATTGACCACCAGATCAAGCGTCGTAAATGGAGTTGGATCGGCCACAAGCTGCGAAGGGATTCTGATCATATACCTAAGAAAGCGCTGGATTGGAATCCCCAAGGCAAAAGAAAGCGTGGCCGTCCCCGTCAAACCTGGATGAGAGGATGCCGCGCAGCTTCCCGGACGCTGCCTGGCCGAGTGAGATTCGACAGTTGACCTCTTTCTCGAGGCTGGGCATGCCTAGCTGGACTATTCGTCCCAGGTAGGCATGGTCGTCCACGGCTGCGGGTGTGGAGTCTCCGATCTTGACGGGAAGAATAGGTGCGACATGGGCGTTTAACCTCACTTTGGTTTTATCCAAATTAATTTTTGGACCCACTCTTTCGGCAGCTCTACTGAGGTCATCAAGCGTTGTTCTGGGGTCCTCCATGGTCTCAGCCATGACAGCTATATCATCGGTGAACCGAAGGCGAGTGAAGTGCTCGCCGTTGATTTCGGTGCCTGGCCCTCTCTGGTCCGGAACCTTGAAGGCGTCCTCCAGTGTAGCGGTGGAAGGTTTCGGAGGTGGCGTCTCCCTGTACCACACCTCGCTGCGGAGGGATGGGTTCCGGAGCCAGGTCGCAAGGTCGGACTAGCGTAATGGCATTTTTGTGCAGGCGCTTCGGCACTTCGATGTACCGGTGGTCGATTTGGCGCCGTTGGAGAGGCTGCAGTGCAGCCCAAGTCTCGATCAAGTCGAGGACTTTTACGTGTTTCATAGACGCTGAGTGGAAAGGCAGGTTGTTGTCTTCGGCTCTCTGTATAGCCTGCCGCAGCGTACGTGTGTGGTCTACGGTGCTGGAGTCTGTTCGGAGGCTCGAAGTCGTCGGGCCTGCGCGCGAGACGATTCGTGTATTAATTCATTAGTGCCAGGTAACTAATTAATAACATGAGTTCTCAACTAACGTTAGAGCAATTTGATGGAGAGCGGGAACCTTCATCAGAAGGCCTGAAATGGGTATCAGAAAATGGAATAGAAGAAGAAGAGGAAGGGTCAAAGGAAGCACTAAATTAAACCAGTAAATGATTTTTAAATATTATTGTGCTCTCATTTTGTTATGCCAGAGATGCCAGTTCATTAATAATAAAAATAAGAATATGCTAAATGTCTTATTAATAATTCTGGTTACATACAACTGGTTAAAACAAGGAAGGGAATGTAGTGTATGTAGATGTCAATAGATCGCGCTACAAGCCGATAACAGTATTGTAATGTTGTCTCGTACGCATACGTCGCTCGGTTATAAATACCGGTCCGAGTAGTGGGGCGATCAGTCGGATAGCCACTAGTCGAGCACCTGCAACACGTTTACTGCAAAATCACCGCACGGACCAAATCAGCCTACCCTCTTTGCTTCCGATAGTGTAAATTTTTACAAATTTGCACTTTCGGGGGCACTTAGGGCGGACTTCGTTGCCACCTAACGGGCTTTGCTTGCGCAATACCGTTATAGTGGTCGCGGAGACTAGTTTTAGCAACGTATGCTTCATGCTAGTCCCCACAGCATAACCAACAAGAAGCAAGAAGAAGATGTCGCCGCCAGGCGACCGCGGCCCCCCTGGCCGTGGCGCCCCCAACCCAAGAGATCACCATCAACTGGACCGGACCTCATCGCTCCCCAACCTGGGGACCATGACGCCAGGAGCCCAGCCGGTGGACCCAAGACGCAGCCAGCAGGGAGACGCTACAAGGAGGCAAGGCAGGTCAACCATTGTCGACTCCCCAGCATCCCCACCACCAACATCACCAACAAGGTACAGTGCCCCATCAATGTGCCGCCCTGCACCAGCTAAAACACCGATACCTACCGACCGCAAGTCGACGGTACGTACACCGGAGAGTCAATTTTCAACGGTTTCACCGACTACCCGCAGTAGCCAAACCTCATCAGGGAACCGTTCAAATTCAAACTTGAACTCTTCACGTACAAGCTCGAATGCCTCACGTTCCGTCAACCAACCAACGAGACAAACCACAGCGTCAACAAGTGCATCGCATGCACCCGTTGCACATACGTCCTCGCGTAATATCTCGACCCAAGGACATATAGCGCCGAGCACCACGCCGCGCACAACCCAAGGGGTGAAAACCACCCCACATACCGCCGCGTCACAAAACACTGCGACGCGAGCAAATAAACCAACAACAACGGCTAAAGCAGGCCCGAGTACAAAAACTTTCGCAAACGACCCGCGTACATACCGGGAACCACTCCGCCAGATGGCGCCAGCAGTAGCTTCGGTAGCCAATACCGGCTCGCCAGCGCCCCCCCGTACCTCAGCTTACGATTCCCCCGCACACCGATCCAACCAATCATCGCTAAGTGGGTCAAACACGTCGCTCACATCCATAGGGCGTAGGGCAGAATTAGAGGACCTAATGACGCCGACCTCACCCACACCTTCGATGGATGTGGATTTCGATCTCCAAACGGGGGTCTTAGGAGGCGCAGAAGCCCGGATGAAACGTCTGAGGAAGAAGCCAAGCGCTACTGCGTTGAAAAACAACGCGCACAAGCGAGAAAATCGCCCACCTTCGCCGACGCAGTCCGTCGATCGCCGTCACCTAGTACAAATACGGCAGTTAGGCACACACATACCGACACCAACAGGGCAAGGACGTCACCAAACCCTGCCCAAACCATGGGCGCACCCCTTGACACGGCCACCACCACAAATAACCCGGCTCCACTCATAGTGGAAAAGTTGCCCAACTGGGCAACACACTTTAGGGCCCTAGCCACCAAACTAGGTCGTCCACCCAATGCCAGACCCTTCGGACAGGGAGTTCGCTTCTGTCCGGAAAGTGAAGAAGAGTACAGGGTAGTACAAAAGTACTTTTCAATACAGTTGTTAAACATGGCGTACTTTCAGAGGCTATAATTATGATTCGAAAGTTAAATCTTACGCATAGGCATCTTTCTGTTACGCGGTCGTGACTTTTGTTTACGAGCTCGATCATTATGTTTGCAGTTTAGTTTTAAATTTATAAGTCAATTTAAAAAAGTTTAGTAGCAAGGAGTTTTCAAACATAGAATAAAATGGGGTAGATTTTCTACGAGGAAAAATTAATGATTCCGTACGTTTTAGCATTGAATTCTCAAAAGTCTTTTAAATGGTTGTTTAATATATTTAATTACCAGTTTTAATTTAATTATTTTCACATCAACATTTGTCAAAAATCGAATAGGCTGTGTAGGCTGTTTTCGTTGAAAAAAAAAATATGTCCAGTTGCAAAAACGCGCCATAAGTCAATTTAAAAAAGTTTAGTAGCAAGGAGTTTTCATACATAGAATAAAATGGGATACGATTTTAAACGAGGAAAAATTAATGATTGCGTACGTTTTAGCATGTATTCTCAATTTTTTTTAAAATATTTGTTTAATATATTTAATTACCAGTTTTAAGTTAATTATTTTCACATCAACGTTTGTCAAAAATCGAATAGGCTGTATAGGCTGTTTTCTTTGTAAAAAAATATGTCCAGTTGCACAAACGCGCCATATTGAAAATTTTATTTTTTGTGAATAAACAAATCTAATTCTTTGATTTGTTTTTACTGTTTCTCACAACTGTATTGAAAAACGTCGTGTGATACACGGGTGTGTAGGTTATTGCAAACTCGTGTCATTAAAAACCCTCGCCTTCGGCTCGGGCTTGTTAATGACAGCTCGTTTGCAATAACCTACTTTCCACCCTCGTATCACAATGTACTATAGTAGCCCTAGAAAAAGAAACTAGTATAAGTTGGTTCGCCTACTCTCTGCAGGCGGACAAGAAGATGAAGGTGGCCATCAAGGGGCTCCCTGCGGACACGGACCCTCAGGAGATAGAGGAGGAGCTCCGTACTCTGGGTTACGAACCAGAGTACGTGAGGCATATAAATGCACACCAAGGACGTCCCGGCTGCATTTTCCACGCCGTGCTCGCAAGAACTGAAAACGTCCGCGCTATATTTGATACAACAGAATTCATGTTTATGTGGGGCGTAAAAATCGAGGCATGGCGTGGAAAGCGTGGGCCCGCCCAATGCCACCGCTGCCAAAAATTCAGGCACAGCTCACATCAGTGCCACCGACCGCTCGCCTGCGTACGGTGCGGGGAAGGGCACGTAGCTCGAGAATGCCCGCGCCCGCGCGAAGAGCCAGCCACATGTGCAAACTGCGGGGGCGCACACCCAGCTAATAATGTTAAGTGCCCAACATTTCAAAAAGAAATCCTGCACAGGCGGGCGGGCACAGTTGCCATCACGACCACCGTAACACATCGACCACAGAAGGTGGCACAATATCCACAGCCAGAAGGTAGGCAGTCGCATGAAGTGACGCGAGGTGCGTCGCTGATGGCGGCTGCAAACGGGCCCACACAGCGCGGTGAAACCACCTCCTCCTCAGGGCGGAGGAAGAAAAAGAGGGGGCGCAATGGCAAGAGGCCAACCCCCCCAGCGACCCAGGACCAGGAGCTGGAACAAATCCAAGAGGCAGCCCCTGCATATCACCAAGCGCAGGCAGTGAAAATAAACAGAAAACCCGAAACACACGATACCCTCTTGTATCAGTCGGGTAAAAACACCAAGATGGCCGCCAGTGCCGGCCTAGAACAACAAAGGCGCCACCTGTCGCATAAAATTACGACTAAAATCAGCGTCGACCAATCAGCCGGCACTGAACAAAACTACGCAGCCAATCAAGAGGCGGCACAAAACCGGACAGAAAATAAACAAAAACAAAATAGAAATTTCACTGCCTGCGCGATCCAACTACTGATGGACCTAATCAAGGCCATCAGGCAGGGGCACGACGTGGAGCAAGTTATCCTTGACGGCTTAGCCGCGTTACTAACACTTTACCATGAACAATAAGCCGTTAAGGATATTACATTGGAACGCCCGCGGCCTCAAAAATAAGGTCGCGCTCCTCCGCCACCTCCTACAGGAGCAGGATATTGACGTGGCGCTTATAAGCGAGACACACCTGGGACCTGGAGATGGGTGCAAGTTCCCGGGCTATCTCGCTTATCGTAAGGACGAGGCAAACGCAATAAATGCCCGTTACCGTGGCCTGGCTGTACTTGTAAAGAGAAGAGTCGTTCACCAGGAGCTTCCACTACCACAAATGCAGACAGCATACGCGCTGGGTGTTCAGCTGCATGTAGCCGGCGAGGACCTAGAAGTCTACGCGTTTTACAAGCCGCCAAGTAGCGTGCTAGACATGACAGAACTAAGGGCACTTTTAAACAAAACTAACAACCCTACCATCCTCGCCGGTGACTTTAATTCAAAACACTCAGCGTGGAACGCCTACTACACAAACCGAGAGCGTAAACGACTCTTCGCGGACTCTGAAGCCTTCGGGTACACAGTGTCGGGCCCAGAAGTGCCCACACATTACCCAGACAGAGCAGCACACATGCCAGACGTGCTAGACATTGTTGTACACCGAGGGCTCACATGTCAGGTCACCCAACAAGTACTAGACGACGAGTTACAGTCCGACCACCATCCTGTACTCGTCGTCCTATCTAGTATGCCTACCCGGATAAGACCTCAAGCGCCACGTCACCAAATAGACTGGAAATTATTTGCAGAAAGGGTTGAAGCCACAACTCCGACTCGGCCTATCACTTCCGCCGCGGACGTCGACACGCTAGCCGATGACGTCACTGCTTGCATAAAACAAGCGACAGAAGACGCAACAATGCCACAATCACGCTGCTGTCCAACATCTCCAAGGTATTCGAGTCGCTCCTGCTGCGACATCTCACATCACACGTAACACCACGAGAAGAGCAATTCGGGTTCCGCGCTGAACACAGCACGACGCTCCAGCTGTCGAGGGTACTGCACCTGCTGTCATCTACGATGAACAAGAAGGAATACGCGGTAGCAGTACTCCTCGACATGGAAAAGGCTTTCGACCGTGTCTGGCACGACGGGCTAGTGTATAAACTAGCCAAAACTAGTACGCCCCGTCGCGTGGTGAAAGTAATTCAATCCTTTCTGTCCAACAGGAGTTTCAGAGTGGCGGTGGAGGGAGCGCTTTCCGCCCCCCGCCCAATACTGGCGGGAGTGCCGCAGGGAAGCTGCCTATCCCCTGCGTCTTACTCATGTTTCACAGACGACATCCCCACGACACCAGAGGCGACGCTGGCACTTTACGCAGACGACGCTGCCTACATCACAACTTCCATCAACCCAAAGCATGCAGCGCGGAAGATGCAGCGTGCACTCGACCAACTGCCCGAATGGCTAGCCAAATGGCGGCTGTCGGTGAACGTGAGTAAGACGCAGGCCTTAGTTACAGGACACGTCCCCCTCCCGCTACCGCTGAAACTGCAAGGAGTCGACGTCGACTGGTCCCCCCAGGCCAAGTACCTGGGCGTCACCATCGACCGTCGACTCTCGATGGGGCCGCATGTCACTGAGGTGGTAAACAAGAGCAGGGTAGCTCGTAATCTCCTCAATCCGGTACTCTCATCCCGCCTCCCCGCCCGGACCAAGCTGGGAATTTACAAAACCTATGTGCGTCCAATAATCACCTATGCAGCCCCAGCTTGGTTCGCCCTCACCAGCGAGGCCAATAAGAAGAGACTCCGCGCGCAGCAGCACCTATCACTACGCAAAGTAGTAAATGCGCCTCGCTGTGTGAGAAATGATATCATCCAACGCGACACAGGGATTGAGAGCCTGGATGAGTTCGTGGGGCGCTTAGCGAAAGCAATGTTCGCGCGGGCCGACGCTTCTGCCTGGCCCCACGTGAAACACTTGGCCCCATGGCACGCGCGCCCGCCCGACCGAAAGCGCCTCCCCAGAGACTTGCTACCCGACACTGCGACCCCATCTACATCCCGGATTTGACGCTGAAATAAGTAGTACCAGTCTACACGCTACTTATTTCAAACAGTAACACTGCCCACCTAACACAACACCCACGGCGTGAAGTTTGTTCTAAGTTAATATAGACACACTTCACGTCGAAATCAGCCAATCACTACTATACACTCGCCAGTACACTTGCACCGAATAGCGTCGCGATCACCTCGCACGCTATTGGTACATGAGCGGTGTAACTCACAACATTGCCGCTCCTACATACATATGCGGCGCCACTAGGCGTCTACATTATTAAACTACAGGCTCGTCTAAGCCGGCCCTCCTGCCGCTGGTTACCTTCGCTAGGCCTCCCAGAGTACGCTCTGGGTCTCACCCGGCGGAGGAGGACCGCCAGGGAGTCGTGAAGTAGCGGCGCACCGTTCATAACGGGCGCCGCGGCGCGCCTGTAGTCACACACACAACAATAACATAGCTAGCGTGGGTCGTTGACCGACTTAGGTTACCGACCGCGTTAGCAACATGCTAGGTCCAGAGGACACCCAAATCACGGGCTTCGTCGTGACGAGCCCCGGCACTGCACCCGCGGTCAAGGGACCATGTCTCGCAACCGCTCGCCTCGCCCCCTGACGGGGGCGACGCGACTTCCACTGAGTCGGGCGATCAGTCGTTATCGGTCTGTTGGCCTGTGCGGTGGTGCGTTGGCGAGTTGACTATTAATATTGATAAATGTGCATATTTTACAGTGATGTTCTTCAGAAAGGCCAGGTGCGCAGTACTGATAACCGTATGACTAGATGTATGAACGTAAATGAAGTATTTAAGGATCATAGCAGATGGCATTCTGTACTTTCTGCCTAACATCATGAGAAACAAGCGTGCATTTATGTATGACTAGCTGTTGCTTACGGCTTCGCTCTCGTGGACCACCCCACAGGACCCGTTTTCGGGATTAACAAATAGCCTACGTCACTCAGGAATAATGTAGCTTTCTATTGGTGAAAGATTTTTTAAATCGGTCCAGCAGTTTCAGAGCCTATTCGGTACAAACAAACAAACAAAAAAATCTTTCCTCCTTATAATATTATATAGTATAGATTATAGTATAGATGGGTGCATCTGGTCAACTAGACAAAAATAAAGCGGTATGCGATTTTGCAGCAGTGTGCTACAATGGAACCAAACTGACCTGCTTCATCACCTGCCCTGCAAATGACTACAGCCGCTTAGCCTGTATGTAAGTAAATCTGATGCGGCTGCATTTTATTTCATAACACTCCTTTGGCAGCTTTGCTTTTTTACCAATATCATTTTGTGAATTTCAGATTACTTTTCTCTTTTTCTTGCAAACGCAATAAGATTTTCCTTCGTTAAAAATTGTTCAGGTATACCTACTTATCCGTTTTCTCCGGAATGACACCACACCTTGACATCTTTCGCCACTTATGGTAGGTTAACGATTGCCATCTGAAAACACAACCACCAAAAAATTGTGTACTCTCAGTTTTCAAAACACTCTAGACATTATTTTCGATAAATAAGGAAGGCTTGTACCAAATCCCCGTCGGCTTTACATAATCCTCTGCGAACCCTCGCAAGGACCCTACTCCTCATTCGTAAATTAAGGAGTTTTTCCTGATAAGATCGCATTATAAACCTTATAATTGTTAATCTCATGTTTTTGTGAATAGTTTTGGATTATTTAAACTTGTTTCTAGCTTAGATCTGGAATGCATGATTTTGTAAATCGTTCTGATTTACAAAATCAAGCATTCCAGCTCTAAGCTAGTGTAGTGGGTAAACAGTATTTACTCTTACTTACAAGTATTTAAAAAAAAACTTTTTACAAAAAAATACCACCGACTTCCAAATAAGAAAACTAACTTTATTTTTGAAAAAAAAGAAAAATAACTTTATTTTTGGAAGTCGGTGTCTTTCGTAGGTACCATTTTTTTGCATTATGGACACCGACTTCCAAAAAAAAAGTTATTTTTCACTTTGTAGTTTTCTTATTTGGAAGTCGGTGGTATTTTTTTGTAAAAAGTTTTTTTTATTTTACACTTTTTAGTTGTAGGTACCTACCTAATAGGCCAGTTGCTTAGTAAGTTTCCTATAAGGCCAGAATAGATTACCCGAATATCATGAAACTTGAACAAAACCGATCAAATGAGAGATCGGCGTACCCCTTAAGAGCGTACTGGCGTGATGTTATATTATGAAATGGTATAAACAATAAACAGACATGCGATTGCAGCAGTCCCGAGAGATTTTCCGTTATTTATTGAAGAGTTCTGTTGTATATCTTCGAAGTTCTTCATCAGATCTCCACCAAATTAAAATGGGACCAATTTCGGAACATACTCTTTCAAACAAAAAAAATTCAAAATCGGTCCACAATTGACGGAGATATCGGTGAACATACATAAAAAAAACATACAAGAAGTCGAACATAGAACCTCCTCCTTTTTCGAAAGTCGGTTAAAAGAAGAACAATGTTTTGAATAGTTACGATTTGCCTCAACTACATAACATTGTTAGGGCCTCTCCTGATGTCGCGAGGCAATTAAAATTGCAAAGATAATATGCGATATCGCGCACGTATTTTCAAGTGCAAATCGGTCGAATTGCATAGCATTGCGTTCATGTGAATGTCCTTAGAATTTCGCTTATTGATGTAACATAAATCGAATCGCGTCGAGTCATCAAAAAGATCACTTATATTTGCAAGAAGCAAATATAAGTGATCTTTTTGTAAGTGATCTTAGTCTAATTTTGGGAAAAATTACAAATCCGTGATTAGACCTGTCGTACCTACTGTATGGATCAGAATGTTGGGCTGTGAAAGGTGGATGAAAAGAGATGAGAATGTTGAGATGGATGTGCAGAGTAACGAGAATGGATAAAATGAGAAATGAGTATATTAGAGGAAATTTAAAAGTGGCGCCAGCAATAGAAAAGTTGAAGGGAAACCGTTTGTCCTGATATAGTCATGTGATGAGGAGGGATGAAACGCATGTTACTATAAAAGTTATGAATATAAATGTGGGTGGATGGAGAGGGAGGGGACGACCAAAGAAAAGATGGATGGACTCTGTGAGGAGTGATATGGAAGAAAAGGGAGTCAGTGATGGCGTGACGGTGGACAGGACGGTATGGAATAAGAAAACGTGTTGCGCCGACCCCAAGTAACATGGGACAAGGGCAGGAAGATGATGATGATCTTAGTCTAATTTTTCACTTTGGCAGACTATCAAAATTTGCTCGATTCAAGGCCTATAAGCCGTCACAACAGGTGTTTAAACCTTATGATATAAATAAGACGTTATTAGAAAGGTGATATACAAAGAATCCTTATTAATCCTTACTAATATAATAAATGCGAAAGTAACTCTATCTGTCTGTCTATCTGTTACTTTTTCACCCGGTTTAACCGCTGAACCGATTCAGATGAAATTTGGTATGAAGATAATTTGAGACCCTGGGAAGGATCTCAAATTAGACTATTTTTTTCTATTTTAACGCGATCGAAGCCGTGGGCAACAGCTAGTATGGTAATAAAGAAGGCTTCAAGTACATTTTACATAAAACTGCTTGTTATACGCAAGTTGTTAAATCTATCCGAGTCAACTAGCTCATCATATGATATTCATAGACTATAAACTGGTATTATGTTACCCATCTCTGGTATTATACACCGATTTTCAGGAGAGGTACGTAAAGGTACACAGAAGGTACCAAATAACTGTAATAAATTTAGGTAAATCTGAAAAGTACACCCGCGATTCTGATGTACACATATTTTTGTAACCACGTTTTACTACTTACACTTAAATCTGACTATTTGAAAATAAAAGTAAGTAACTAAGTACCGGAAAAAAAATGCATTTATATCGGGGTTAAGTTGTGTACTCCGCGCAACAAATCAAGTAGCATAAAGGACCATAGGTTTTTAGTAGAAAAAGTCCATAAAACCCTCCATTCTCTCCAGACAAGAAAATACACAAACTAAAATAAGGTGGTACCTTTTTCACATGGGGGTAAACAGAAAAAACTGAACATCATCACCTCCTACTAAGTTCCTAATTAATTAATCCTCATTTGCCTCTCCATTAAGATATTCCTCACAAAAAAGATAATACCTAGTTTTCTCTTTTATTCCCAATCACGATAGACATAAACACGTGCAATATGATTGCGTTATAAAACATAAGTGCTCTTTCTTACCGCCGAAATCACCCGAGCGTTATGGCGAACATTACCGAACGGCCAATAAAATATGACCCGTAAGACTATGGCGGTCTATGGGCTGTGATGGCCGTTAATAAAGGTGCTTTATCACGGTGTTTTAAGAATTTAAAGAAACGAGCGATTAAAAGATACAAAAAATATGTAAATCTTCATTCTACTTCTTACTAATTATAATAAATGTGAAAGTCTGTATGTTTAGATGGATGTTAATCTCAACGGCAGAATGGATATAGATAGATAATGCAATTATATTTATTTTCTAAAACATCTGATTAACGGACCGCATTAGAAACACAGTGCTGCGCACAAAAGACAGCCAAGTTAAAATGGGACTGGGCTGGCTACTTCTGCCGCATGTCGAACGGTTCATGGGCTAAACCAACGACAATGTGGGTCCTGGAAAATGTCCGGCGACATCGCGGCAGACCCAGATCAAGAGAGCGGGACGAGCTTGACGCCTATTGATAAGATTGTTCCATAATTTTCCTTATCCAGGAGGAATGGAAGGAAGAAATGGGGGCCTTTGCCCTGCAGTAGGATACAACAGGCTAAAAATAATAATAATAAAGGTAATAAATAAATAATTGTAAAACATGATTGAACAATACAGTTTAAACATGAGAATTTTTGCCACTTAGGTAGGCACTCAAAAATATTCGGTTTTGCATGATTTTGGGCCACGGGCAGACTACAAATTTTCGATTTTCAGTCGGGTGAAACTACTGCCAAATGCTTATACTCGTAATTATGTCCCCAAAGAGTGTAAGTATGTATTTTTGACGTTCAAAAGTGCCGCTTAGTGGCGTAATTGAAATAAAGAATTTTGACTTTGACTTTATCAACTGAAACCACAAGATGTTCCTTTAACCGATCTATCCGGTAATGGATTAACTAAATACAGTACAACTATTTTCTTAATGTCCCTCGGCAATCATCGCATTTCCGATCGAAACAATAGTATATTATGCAACTAGTGAATAAAGGACGGTTTTAAAGCGAGGGCCATAGATGAATCACGAACAAGTGAAGGATTCTAACAACTGAATCACGACCGTAGGGAGTGATTCATGATGATTCAAGTGTTAGAATCCTGAGCGACGCGAGTGATTCATGGCCCTCGATATAAATCCGATTTATTCAGGAGTTGCATACTATATTTTATACCATGAATACGAGAAAAAGAAATATTTAAGCGGTAAGCACAAGGAATAATAATAAATAAATGGTTTATTACCTTGAAAATTTACAAAAAATGTGAAACCTCAGGGTTTAAATTTTGAAGCTGAGTTAGGTAGGTACTGGCACCTGTGTTTTAGGGGCCAGTGACCATCACCTCTGTTACGTTACATAATTTTAATTAATGAAATACCAATGCATTCAATATTAGAATTACAATCCAAATAAGTATTCAGTAAACATCCTAGACTAAAATCAAAATTAAAATCCTAAATATAAACAAACTCAAGATTAAATCGATGAAGGAGTTTGAAAATCGAATATTCTTTTCACAAGATGTTTCTTGGAGTTTGTATCGAGTATTTTATGCGCAAGGAGGTTGTATAGCATTGAGATGGAGGAATGTATATTAGTGTGTTCTAAATTCAAATACCAAAACCGTGAGTAAAAGTGCTTTTTATTCACTGTTTTCAGTGAATATATTATTAGATTTCCCGTGTATAATAATTTGAATTTAGAACTATGTCCTTTATTGTTTTGATTGATAACTATTTGTCTTTAGCAGCTTTAAAATAAATTACATGAATTTATAAGAGTTTTAACAACTCTAAATACTTCCAACTTGATTGAGAGCGTCCGGTCTGTATAAAGGCCCGTTTATATCTACAGACACTGAGCTTGCCAGACACGTGCCGTGGCAGACAAAATAATATTCTTTTATACAGTATTTATTAACGTATTTATATCTATCGTTACACGGCCGTGCAGACACCAACAGACTCACTGTATAAAAGAATTTGATTTTGTCTGCCACGGCACGTGTCTGGCACGTTCAGTGTCTATAGATATAAACGGACCTGAAAGTGTAAAGGACAACTGATAGAAAGCCGACGACTGACGAAACGCGAAGTTTGCCGAACGTTAAGAAAATAGTTGTTCTGTACATTGTATTGCGCAGAAAAAAAAGTATATGAACTTTCTAGATATCCGGAAGGAACAAATGACAACTAATGTGATCAATTTCATGAAAAAACATGTGTCAGCCAAAATATAGTTAAAAACCTCACATGAAAGGGCGACGACATGAAACTACTGCCCACACTTTATAGAAAATCCATTACCATTTCACCGTATCCGACCAAAAATCGGTAGCTTTGCCACGTGCATTATTAACCAATCATATGCGCTTTCACGGAAAAAATATAATTCGTTGTATAATGAAATTATACGCCGTCAAAGCGTCCGTCCGGTCCGGACAGCCGCCGGTAATCGTGTTACGGACCGCATGCGACCCGGTCTGTAATCGATTTAGAAAGACTAAAAATTGTGTTTTGGTTGTGTATAATTTTATAATTTTATTTTATTTGTTTTGTGTTCTTGTGAACTTGTGTCTCGATTTATTTATCTATCTTATTTTTTATTCCAGAATAAACACTGATATTATTGTTTCGTTTGCGTCTTAAAAACTTGTTTTGTGTCTTTAAATTTGTGCCACACATCTAGTATTGTTTTTGTTTATTTTCTTTATGACTAGGCCTAAGCTAGGGAATCATTTGAAGTTTAACAAAAACAAATCTATCCTACTTCAACACTATACTCTTTCTCTGTCTAACCATAAATATTGTATTTAATGACCCGAGCCCCGTGTCACCCACATGACTGAAATCTGTATCCCGTCAGCCTTACTAGGGACCACACGTCCACGTAATGTTACTTAAAACACTTTCCGGTATATCAAGTAAAGAGTAATTAAACTGTTATTATTCAGACCCCTAACCGGTCTTGCTTTGGTATCCACCCTTTAACCCTAACAGCAACGACCTCAAATAGGTAAATTAGAATTAAGAGTGATGATTATTTATGAATGAATCATCATGAATAATCTAATCAATGTTATAAAGTTTAAAGATAATGTGATTGAGACATGATTTTTAGTCAAGAACCCAACAGGGCTTCATCATTTTCATCATTTCCGCCAAAAGACATTCACTGTCGCCACTAAGATCCTGTGCGTCTCGCATCCAGTGGATACCCGCAACCAATCAAGTCATCAGTCCTCCTAGGGGGAGACCTATTATATTATAGGGCTTTACTGTCCCAAGATAAAAACTTGTATTTTCCTAGAAACATTCTTACATTACCTACATACCACCATACACACTACATAGGCCTATGTTTGAATTCTCCTCAACTCACGTATGCAGACGAGCAATGAAGTAATAAAACTCCTTGAGATATGATATCACGTACATAATACATGAGTTATATCTACTAATATAAGGTACCTACATAATGCTATGAGTACGTTTCGCTGTTCTCGCGAACTTTAATTTTAATGCGTCGTAAACCGTCTCCGTGTGCGGTCATCTTTACGAGTGGCTAGCTAGAGCTGTGTCAATCAGCTCTTTAGAATTTATCGATATTTAAAATAGCTTACCTTGGATATCCTTATCCCTCTCACAGAGAAGAGTACTGTGTCTGGGTAGTGGAAACATTAAAAGGCTGATGATGATAATGATGATCGATATCTTTAATAACATTGGATTGGATGACTGACAAACATAAGCAATAGGGAACTATCTGCAAAGCTGAGCTCAGATGGCGCCACAGGAATCAGAGTTAACAAGCTAGAGAAGGGCGTTTTCGGTTTTTTGCGCAAACGGTTATGTAACCGATATACACTTTTCATATCGATATCGAAAACAGTTTTCAGATATCGATATCAGTAGTACAGCTTGCAAAAGTTAAAATGTTATTTAGATGAGCAAACTAACATCGAACGCGAAATAATACTTAGAAAGAGAGGTAGCGCATATGGTTTCTAGTTCCTATCGTTTGAGAAGTTTGCGTTTTGTTCGTAGTTCGTACGTTTTCGCATTGTTACGGTTTTATGTTTTAACTTATTCGTTCTCGCACACTAGTAAGGTTTTTATTAGATACAGCTTTTGTAATATCGGTTATTTTAATATAGATATCGATATGATATGATATCTAACACATATCCGATAGAAGTTACGTTTTGATTTATGGGACCCATCCCTAAAAAAAAACCAAACTGTCAAATTCGAGCGATGAAATTTCGCAGTATATGGATACAAAATATAAAACTAATAGTGAAAGTAAAATGAAGCTAACTACTTCCCCAATATTATCATTTGGTTTTTGAACACAAGTTATCTTAAAAACAGTATAAAATAGTTTGGTAACCACAAACAGTAGTAGACGCCATGTTGTTATGTTTTTGTTTACTCCGAGCCGTCAAGCGCCATCTGGCGGCAGCAATTGGCAGTAATGTTCCCTATTATCAATTTTACCTAACAGTGGGTCGACACAGTTTTGAAATCCGATCCTATTGTTCTGATACAGGAAAGTCGGTAACATGTTTGGATGTTCGTTAATTAATCACGACTTAACAGATCTATCTAGAGAAAACACTGGCTCACAGGTAGAGCATGATCTAGATTAGTAAATAAAATAAACTTTTTATTCCGATCGTAAAAAACACTTTTGATAAAACACATTTCGCAGGCAGAAGCTAGTATGTAAATAATAATAATAATACATTGTTTTGAACATATTCTTAGCGTCATTTACGTGATAAATTTCATATAGCGCCGTATACTACATATTTCTATTAATATAACAAACAAACAAAACACAATGGTTGCATCAAATAGTTTGGAGTTGAAACCATGCATGACCAGCTTGCCTAATGAAAGTATTCCAGCATAGTTTGCATGCTCGTGCAATCTGCAAACTTCTGGATTAATGGTTCTGCACTTGTTTCCTCGCCAATATCCAAAATTCCAAATGTTTATTAACTATTGAAACTATCTGCTATCAAACTTTTTTAATCAATGCTAGCGTTTTTCTTTTCCCTTATTCCTTTTTGTGCGAAATCTATTTAAATACTATCTGTCCATGCGCTTTGGCTGTGTCAATCTAATGGAGATTCACGACACTAAGCCGTGGTTTACACTATATTTTACTGCACATTTTTTTGCTGAATAATGCTGGAATTAAACGCCAACATTTAACGCAACAATATACTGCAAAAAACATGCTGCACAATTTAGTGTAAAACACGGCTTCGTTACCTTGATGTTTAAACAGCCAAAGGTAATTAATTATCAATGCCAATTGATTATGTTAATACTAGTAGATCCACAGCTCTACACAACGGGTCCACATTTAAATTCTCTCGTTTCTACCGCTTATAATCCATTGCTCTTAACGATAATACTTCCTATATCGATAAATCAAATCATCGATAAATAACAACCCTATTGTTTTGTGCTAGCCAAATGGAATATGAATTTATGGCATTTCTCATTCACCTTGACACTAGTTTTATGGGGATAGTGCGCTTTAAGAGTTTTTATTTCAAGCCCAGTGTTAGGTGAAGAGTGGGCAATTGTATCGCGTATCTGTAGGCTTAACTTTATGCTTTTGAAAGGTGTACGGGCTTTTGAATCATGATTCACGAGGATTACTTTCGACTCGTGCGAATTACTTTGCTTTATGTTGTTGACTTTTATTTCACTAGTTAAGCAACATAAAAAAAATTGGCTTAACCAACCGGTGTACCAAAAAGACAAAACTCACTTTTTGGGCTTCGACTCCTTTTTTGAATAGTTATAACAAAACTGGAAACGGCATTTGTTAAATCATATCTTTCACGTTCTGCCTTTGTGTACCATGTATGTAAATATTTTGTCCCTTCTAGGCTTCACAGTGTGCCTTTTGGCAAAGGCCTCTCCCATGTCTTTTCATTGACCTCGATCCCATTCCCATGTGACCCACTATAAACTTTTTTCGACCTACTTTTAACAGCGAGGTCTTGCTCTTATTATTCTGGTGTCTCTATTATACTAATTGATAATAAGTTTACTCCATTTGCAGCTTAGCTTCACCATCATCATCTTCTTGCCCTTGTCCTATGTTACTTAGGTTCAGCACAACACGGTTTCTTCCTCTCCCTCTCCATCCATCCACAGCAGAATCTTTATGCAGCTGAGCTACATATAGGCCTTAAATAAAACTATTACATTACGTATTGCCGCAGTATATCACAATGCCCCAGTATAATCTCAGTGAATAAATGTTATCACCTCGCACGAAGGCACTGCATTTGGCAACACTGCCAAGTTCTAATACAATGAATAAATTTGTTCCTCGCACGCCTCAGATCAACATAATCATCTTCTACGAGTATACTTCTATACTTATTACTTATACTTATACTTATATACTTATTACTTATTTACTTATAATATATAATATATATAATATATAATATAATATATAATAATATTATAAAGAGGTAAAATTTGTAAGTTTGTAAGTTTGTATGTAGGGGGTAATCTCTGGAACTAATGATCCGATTCTAAAAATTTTTTCACTGGTAGAAAGCTACATTATTCCTGAGTGCTATAGGCTATTTTTTTAACCCGAAAACGGGTCCTGTGGGGTGGTCCACGGGAGCGAAGCCGCGGGGAACAGCTAGTAATATTATAAAGAGGTAAAGTTTGTGACGTTGTAAGGGGTAATCTCTGGATCTACTGAACCGATTTTGAAAATTCTTTCACCAGTGGAAAGCTACATTATTCCTGAGTGTCATAGGCTACAATATATTTAAAAAAAATGGAAATCCTTATGAAAATTGCAATAAAGTAACCCTAGGTAGCAAATTGTTGCCTATAAAACTCATTCTTTGGCGTGCGCTGAGAAAACTATTGATAAAATGCCCTACCTACCTACCTAATAGATAAAATGTATTAGGTAGGTAGGTAGGGTCGGGTAGGTAGGGTAGATAGAGTAGGCAAGGTAGGCAGGGTAGGTAGGGTAGGCATGGTTAGCAGGATAGGCAGGGGAATAGGCTCCGAAACTACTAGACCGATTTAAAAAAATCTTTCACCAATAGATAGCTACATTATTCCTGAGTGAGATAAGCTATTTTTTAATCCCGAAAACGGATCTTGTGGGTTGGTCCACGGGAGCGAAGCCGCGGGGAACAGCTAGTAATATTATAAAGAGGTAAAGTTTGTGACGTTGTAAGGGGTAATCTCTGGATCTACTGAACCGATTTTGAAAATTCTTTCACCAGTGGAAAGCTACATTATTCCTGAGTGTCATAGGCTACAATATATTTAAAAAAAATGGAAATCCTTATGAAAATTGCAATAAAGTAACCCTAGGTAGCAAATTGTTGCCTATAAAACTCATTCTTTGGCGTGCGCTGAGAAAACTATTGATAAAATGCCCTACCTACCTACCTAATAGATAAAATGTATTAGGTAGGTAGGTAGGGTCGGGTAGGTAGGGTAGATAGAGTAGGCAAGGTAGGCAGGGTAGGTAGGGTAGGCATGGTTAGCAGGATAGGCAGGGGAATAGGCTCCGAAACTACTAGACCGATTTAAAAAAATCTTTCACCAATAGATAGCTACATTATTCCTGAGTGAGATAAGCTATTTTTTAATCCCGAAAACGGATCTTGTGGGTTGGTCCACGGGAGCGAAGCCGCGGGCAACAGCTATAGTTTATATTATTGTGGCGACACTGTTTGTCAATGTTCGAATTTCGAAGGCAGTTGGACGTTTGGCGTGACTAGGCGTGATTGAAGAATAGAAAATGGGCACATAATATATCCAACTGCTTTATTTATTATTTCCCTATTGGTTTATTGTAACTATGTCCAAGGTTAAAGCCTGGTACAATATTTATTGCTACGCTCCGTGCTTGTTTGTTAAGTAGATACATAACTACGAATGCAGTGACTCATGTAAGGTACCTAGATAATGAATGTTAAACCTTCAACTAGGTTTGTTTAGCCCTCAATAGTTAAGAAGCAAACTTCAAACCAAATTCTAGAGACGCTACAGTATTCTTTTATATACGTGTGCAATTCTTTGAACCTGAAAAAAATGTAGCAGACGTAAATAAGTACCTACGCTACTGCCAACCTTTCCTAAATTGAATGTAAACGAGTTCAGTCTAGCACACACGTTTCACCTCTCCGCATCTGTTCACTAAAGCAAATGTAAAAAACAACTTCAAAGTCTATTATATTCTATTCCTTTACCTTTGCCTTCAAATGCAGAGCAAAAACGAATCTTTTTAAAAATGCAAGCCGCGCTTGAAACAGAATAAGATGTCTCTTACCGTCAAGATCAATTGTCGGGTGTAGGTACGGGGTGTGCCGCGCTGCCATCCTATAGCAAGAGTGCCGTTATCTGACAAAATCATATTTTGAGTTATATGCTCTATAACAACTATGAGTCATTTACGTGAGTTTCTGGTGTCAATGTCATGGACCAAGGGATAAATATGTGCACTATATATATGTCCGGCCGTCTCATGTATCTAGTGAGATGATCATGAATCTAGTCAAGTCAAATCGGGCAATGTAATGAATACTGATTTAAACTTCTATATTTATCACATTGTCTGGTCATTGGAATACTGCTAGGTATCGGTTGGGTAATTCGATAATTATGGTCAACTAGCTACTGCCAGCGGCTTCGCAAGCGTGAAAAGTGTTTTATCATGCCAAGGGAACATTATACCGGGATAAAAAGAATAGCCTGTGTGCTATTCCAGACTTTAATCTTGTCTTAAGTTTAGTCTATCTCTGTGCCAAATTTTATCCAGATCCGTTAAGCCGTTCTGGCGTGATTGAGTAACAAACTTACATCCACACAGAAGTCCTTCCAAACATTCACATTTATTATATTAGTAAGATTAGAATTAGAATTACAATTAATTTAAATAAATTGAACAATAGTTGTAAAAGAGATTAATTATATAAGGCAAAATTCAATGAATTCAAGGAGATAAAATATGATTTAAAGGCAATCATGCCAAAAATTTAGGTAAATTTGTCATTCATAAAATCTTCAGTCGTGTAATTTGCTTAGAAAGTTAAATAATTTACATTTAAATGTTCTAAGGCTGAGCGTTTTGAAGCCAGCAGATAATTTGTGATAAACAGTAATGGACATCCAGTGTACATTACCAGCTTCTGCCAGCGGCTCCGCCCGCGTGATAAGTGATTACAATCCCAAGGGAGCATTTTGCCGGGATAAAATGTGCTATGTGCTATTCCAGACTATAATCTATATCTGTGTCAAATTTCATCCAAATTCGTTCAGCCGTTCTGGCATGATTGAGTAACAAACATACATCCATCCAAACTTTAACATTTACAATATTAGTATGAAGTATGATGAATTAGTCCAAGAGCGAGCGAACCGAGCTCAGGAGCTTTGGCCACCCCGACACGGATAGGTTAAGTTCGCAGGAGATGACTGGAGCTGAATTGAGCGAGCAAGGCGAGCGAACTCAGCTCCAGTCATCTCCTTCGTGTTATTTTACTTTAGACTCTGCAGACAGAAATAGGAGACCCGAGCAGCGGGGCTCCTTCGTCTTTGCTGCTTAAATAGTATTCGTACACCTATTCTATATTAAAATCAATGTCAACATTAAAATAATTTAATAAAACACATCTTTTTATTACCCTGCCCAATACGTGATGGGCATTATTCAGAAAGCCCGATCAATTTAATTATTTCAATAATTTATTTCATGTAGCCTACTCATACTGGGTACTGGGCATTTTTCATTTTCATTTTTCAAATTGCCCGTGCATTATGAATAATGTCTTATTAATCACTTGGTCCGTAAAATCAATAAATAGATCTAATTGCGTACTTACGGATAAGTTTATTTTTTTGTTTAAATCAATTACTCAATCTTATCAAAAATACATTCATAAGCATATATCAATTTGGGGCGTTTTTATATTTTATCCGGAATCTATTGATAGTAGAAAAATACTGCATAGAGAGAGATCTGTAGAGAATTTCTTGCTGATTACGGAGCTGCCAAATGTCAGATAGTGACACTCTAGCTATCGGACGGCAGCGCGAACCGCTCCGCTCCGTTCCGTCCCGTCAGGCTAACCGGCATACGGCAATATGCTTGCCACGCTCGGCTGCAGAGTGCACATTTGGCAATATCGTGTACACGTACAGAAACAGATACTCGTACGTTGCGCATAGATTAGGCGGTGAAACAGAATCATCTTTTTATGAGCTGAAATAAAAGAACAAAAGAGAGAAAGTGCGAGTACTTGTTCTTTCATTCATTTAACACAGTTAGTGACACAATAAAAGATATTAATAAAATTATGACAATGACCAAGTATAGTTTTAAGATGTATCACAGAAGACTTATTGGTTAAATGAGGTATTTGAACATCTTTAGATACTTACTTAAATTACATTAGGTACAGCTCAGATGACACTGAACAATCTAATAATAATACCTTTAAACGAGCAATTCTTGTATATAATATATAATCTGAATCTCGGAAACGGCTCCAACGATTTTCATGAAATATAGTATGCAGAGGGTTTCGGGGGCGTTAAATCGATCTAGCTAGGTTTCATTTTAAGAAAACGTCGTTATCTCTATTTTCACACGAGCAGAGCTCGGTCACCCAGGTACTAATGTTTATACGTTCAGGAATAGCGCAACTTGTAGATACGAGTACTAAATACCATTGAAATTATATTAGGAAACAGATGACTTTTTCACAACTAACACAAAATAAAGGAACTAAGAAAATAAATTTTGCCAAAGTGTCGGCTCTGCATCTCTCGGCCTCTCGCTAGTCTCGAGGTGAGCAAATGCTAGAAGCGATTTATTGTACCTCCGCATGTTGTACGTACCTGATATTGGATGCCATCGCCGCCGGAATGTGAAATGCTTCGCAACTGCAGACGAGACCCACATTCCTCGATTATTATCATTATTCAAACAGCAGCCAGTGCCTGCCGCATCTAGGACGAGTTCCAGATTGTCTGATTTGATTCCGAGTTGGTATTTCCTAGGAGACTCCAAGTTTGGTAGTTATGTCTAACATAAATTTGCAAGTGAGATTGTTTTAGTTTCAGTCTGATTGATCGAACCAGAGTTTTATTCGTTAACACCTGCCAAATGCAAAGCCAAGCAAATCTTAGTGGTGAAAAAAGGTAAGTAAAATGTGTAGGAACCTACTCGAGCGAAGTACTAAAACCATGGTACGCACGTTAAGCACATAATAGTAGATTCTTAATTCTGAAACACCTATGTAAAACTATTCATATGATTCGACTTTTTTTTATAAATAATGCTGATATTTGGTAAAAATTAAAACACAGGTAATTTTGTGATACCACTTTACAATAGTAAATTCTTCTGAATAACAAATTACGACTATAATCTGCAAAAAATGCATAAAGTACAGAAATCTATCCTTAACATCTGCAGTTTCTTGAAACATTATTCAGTTTTTGCTCGTATCTCGAGTTTTTAGAATAAATTTGTTTTCCACACATGTCGCTTGTAGATACATAGCGACCTATGTGGGTCGGTATACAAATTGTCCGCTATAAAATATGAACGTCTCTCAGAAATCTCATCAAACTAAAGTGTTCATTTCATGTTGTTTAGTCAGGAAAGCGATTTCTGAAACGACATGTTGTTACTCATGTCTTGTACGGTTTAGAACTAGATCGGTACAAATATTGTGGGATTCAACATCAAATCAAATTATATTGCTAATTAATAAATTGCTACATTAATAACAATTTCTATGGCAAAAGCGTCGTCGCATTGTCATTTTCGGGTGATATAAACAATATTGTTTTAAAATTTAAATTTAACTTTTTTTAGGTTAATTTGCAATTAAGCTGAAACTTCGCTAAATAAATTTGCGTTTCTTAATCAATGTGGACATAAAATAATAGTATCGATTCTTGTAACGATATAAGTAAACAAAGACTGTAGGACAGATAAGAGTCAATGTATAATGCATCGATTTGTTTGATTTATAAGTCGTTTCATCGACCCTCTAAGAACATATTTCTAGCCTAGTTTAGTACCCAAAAATCACCAAAACAAAAGAACTCTTAATAATTAAGTAGTTATTGTTTGCAAAAATCCACAAATACGTAATAAGTCTTGATTTAAATTACTTCTAACAACAAAACTGTGCATTTAAAATTGCTTGTTCACAGTTTTGCCTGCTGTCTTACATGTTGTCGCATAATTTAGGAATGTTTAAAGACACTGCGGGCTGCTACGGAGAAACTTCAGATGGAAAACCCAATACCTCTTTGTGCGGCCCAAGCCTAGGACCTCAATTTCAGCAATAACACTGGCAAGCACTAGACTAACACTGGCAAGAAAAATTGTTGCACAATATTCATTGCGAGTTTTATCCCCAGTTCGCAAGCAGTTAGTGCAACTGTGCAGTTAATCGAGCAGCACGAATGGCGTGTTCACACCGTGTTAACGTGGGGTATGTTGGCTTGTGGCCAAGCAGGGCTTGTGCCATCTAATGCTGCAAGCTTCGCTTTCCTGTGAATATATCATGCACTCTGGCAAGTTTCGGTTAATAAATAGTTTAAGTTCATTTGCATGTAAAACGTACCCGTTATTGTCTGAAGAGAGTTTCTAAAGCAATTCAAAGTTAAACTATAAGGTATCCAAGTATTTGCCTATATTTTTGAGATACTCGATTGACTCTTCCCTATTTTCCTCACAAAGTATTCTCCATTCTACGTCGCAATGCTACCAGACTCTTGCTGTTGACATGTCTCTTGCTTGCTGTTGCTTTGATGTGTTATCACTACGTTATACTATATTCTCTTTTTTGTGCAGATTGGCTTCAAGTTTGTGTCGTGAAAGAGTGAAAGAATTAGTCAGGCAGACTCTGTGTTACCGAGTGCTAGCTGTCCAGGGTGCGCCAGGCGTTTAGAATCACAATATGTTTTTTTTAACCTCTCTCAGTGAGAGCAGTGGTGGCCCAGTGTACCACTGGGCCACCACTGCTATCGGCCGCGACTTACAAGTTGTTGGTCATGGGTTCGAGCCCAAGTAGGCGATTTACTTTGTGTAAATGATTTCATAACCACTGCTCTAAAATTCGAAGACCTGTGACATCCACCAACCCGCACTGGGCCCGCGTGGTGGATTACGGTCCATTCCCTCTCACAAAAGAGGAGACCTGTGTCCCAGCAGTGGGAACATTAATAGGCTGATGATGATGATGATGAACCCCTTTCGGGAAAGCTCCTTTCATGCATCCCTATACCATATTAAAAGATTTATGAAAATACTAATAAAAATCTTCTTACACACCAACTTTAATAAACTCTTATCAAAGTTATGAAACTAGCTTGAAGTTCAACAAATCATTTAATCATCCGTAAGTTCTTTTTTATTTAGCTAATCAAACCTACAAAGTTTTTTGCCTTTCAGAGAACATATTTTTTACCGAGCGTCCTGTCTGTCCTCCACAAATCGTCTGCGTAATGGTGTCTTTATAGTCGCTATAAGTCAGGCACACCTCTCGATCTGTTTATTTTTTGGCCATTATTGTAATGGGGAACAGAACTGAGCTATGGGTATCATTTAGAGCTTAAAAGTGGCCATCTGTCCCAAATGCTGACTGAATTACCTACCACTTCGTCATACTTAATTTAAAAAAAATAGACACACTACAAGATGTCAGCCCGTTTGAAATTTTCATTGCAAACATAACTATCTACATACTGTATAAATCATCCCCTATAAAGTAGGCTTTATGATTTGAATTGAGTGAGTCCGTCACATTGAGTCAGTCAGAGAGAGAAATTGTGAAGTATAAAATAGCTTTTGTTTACGATATAGCATGCTCATTGCTCAAGGCTCTGTGTATTGTACCGGCATCATCCAACCAAAGTTCCAAACCATGTGTAGGACTTATTCTTTAATATACTGTGTCGAGCTGTTGAGCACACTTCCATAAACTGAAGTCTGGCCTCTTGGGCTCAACTGAGAAACTATCCAGACTTCAGCTGAAACAAGCAATAACGAGCTTTGACATAGTTTCATAAGAATCAGATTTGAATAACGGTGTTAACATAGCCTAAACTGATCACAAAGTTAAGTTTTCTCGTGTATTAGACTTTATATCAAGGACTATAAGGTTAGTTTCTGTGTAGCCAGAGGTAAAAAGTGGTTGGTCCAGACGTGAGCTCAGGGTCGCAGGGGCATCTACCTACACATGTTTAGAAAGTTTATAATTGCACTGCGATTAGGACATAGATAGGATTTGTAAATTAATCTTGGTTTTAATATCCATTTGTTTCACACAAATGGATATTAAAACCAAGTGCAGTTTAGAAAGTTTCAACCGTTTTTGTTTAGTTATAACTGCTGTAACGTTGTAAACGTAATTTTAACAACTAAGCATTTAAAAAAAACGTCAAATCATTGCACTATCGTTCCATTCCGTTCACATTCCGATACGTCATTCATTCGCCGTTCTCGAAACTCCCTCGCACCGTTGATTGAATGCGCGGCAGTGCGGCGCGGAGCCCTCAGTCACGGTCAGCACTCAGTTTGAGACACACGTTCACCGCGATAGTCGTGCGTGACGTCACACGTGCCGTCTCAAACTAAAGTACGAAAATTTACAAAAACCTTTTATCATTTATCATACTCGTACAATAAACTTTTACATATTGTGTTTCTCCCCGTATTGGGGTTTCAAGTTGGGGTTGAGAACCCCTGCCGCCGCATCGTCTGGAGGTCAGCACCAGGGTCAACAGCTGATCGATCTGCACGGCGGGTCCCCATCTGCCCAGCGTCAACTCCTCGGCTCCAGCGGCTTCTACTACGCTGCTAAGCCAGGACAGTACTTGGCTCGCCTACCTCCACATTATCATAAAACTTTTATGACGGGCCTTTGATCCACGACCAATAAATTATTGTAAGCGAATAGTGTTTAATTTACTTTTTCAATTCCATAACACATACACGCTACATTGGCGCCCATTTCGTGGTTTTTATGGTCATAATTATTTTTTATGCTTTGTGGAGGTAGTAGTGTTTTTGGTGTTTTGTGTGTTTTGTGCTTTGCTTTTTTTTTATTTATGTAAAACGTTTTTATTTTTTTGGTTGCATAGCAACTAAGGTGTACGACACGTTCCTTTTTTTTTTTCATTAATAAGTACTCATACAAGTGTACAGTCAACAACAAAATTGTTATATTTTTTTTCTTTTTTTAAAAAAAAAAAAGACGTTATTTATTTTTTATTTCTCGAGTTCCTTTTGACGGCGCGTACACATTAGTTGCAAATTTTACATTTTTTTTTTATTTTGGTCATTTCGTCTTTTTAATCTGGTGTTACAATTAAAGTACTTTTGTGGAAACACAACCAAGACGTTACTTAACTTTAATTGAAAATTGTAACAGACGGAGTATTCACTATAATCACTTCACGAAATTGTTCAACATTTACCCACATACAAAAAAAAAATTTTTTTCTTCTTTTAATTTCTTTTCAATACGCTTTATTGTTATAATGGCATACCCAGTAAAGTACATGTCGCTCCAAAAGTCTGAGCTTGAGTATGAGGTTGCTATTCGGGGTGAATCACCAGCTGCCACAGTGCAGGAGTTGCGCAAACAAATAGCTAAGTGTGGGCCGTTATTTCCTTCAGAAGACATCCTCACTAGCCCCTTCGAACCAAAGGACGACTTAAATGGTGTGCTAGATGTTCTTGAAAAGGTTAACGTCACTTTAGAATGTACGTCAATAGATAAGAACACATTGCTTCGTACTCAAAACTTACTTAATCATTTATACCACCGGCTTAACCGCATTACATGTGACGATAAGTTAAGGGGAGACTATGAGCAATGTGTTAGCCTTTTCAAGAAAGCGACATTAAGGCTTACGTCACTTGAGGAATTGGCCTCAGACCCCCTAGCAACTACTGTTACTGATTGCTCATCGACTGCCCTTTCGGCACCGGTTCATGTCACCGTCACTTGTGATGGTAACTTTAATAAGTTCTCGAAATTGAAATATGATGGCAAGTCCTGCGTCCGCGCATTCATACAGCGTTGTGAGGAAGTTTGCGTGACTAAAAATATCCCTCACGATAAACTCGTGACAAACGCTACCGACATATTTACCGATGACGCACTACACTGGTACAGGAGTATTAGGGATACAGTTTCGGGTTGGAACGATCTTGCAGTGTCCTTGAGACGTGATTTCGATCAGTCTGATTTCGATTACAGATTGCTTGCGGAAATTAGGTCTCGCACTCAGGGAGAAACGGAAAACATTATTATATACCTTTCCATTATGTCTGGACTTTTTTCTCGCCTGACGAAAAAACTATCAGAGGAAGATAAATTGGAAATTTTACTCCACAACATTCGTCCGATCTACGCTAACACCCTTTCATCAGTATCAGAAGTCAAATCCATTGACGAATTGCGAACTTTGTGCCGAAATTATGAAGCTATTCAATCACGTTTTTCTCAATTTAGGGAACCACCTAAACCGTGCTCGAATACCCTAGCACCAGAATTTGCATATTCAGGACAGTCTAATAGTAAAACTTACTCTAAATATAATAATAACAATAACTCTTATAATAAAAACTACGCCAAATCAAATAATTACCAATATAAATCTAATTCTATTAACAACTCGGAACCTACTTTGGTTCATACAATAGATAGCTCCAATTCTAACACGAAGCAGCGTTACTGTCCCCGTTGTCGTAATGATACACATAATCTGAGGCAGTGTACCGCTAATAAGGATGAGGTGGTTTGTTTTAAATGTGGCCACGAGGGTGTAAAAACACCGGACTGTCCAAAATGCGGTAAAACCAAACAAACCAACCCAAAAAATTAGTTAAAGAGAATTGTGGAAATAACAAGTTTGATAGCGAAGACTGGAAAAACTGGTTACAAACTATTAAACTATTTTTCAAATCGTATAACATCTACACAATTCTCGATGATAAAGGCGATCTCGATGACAGACCTTACGTTTCTGTCAAGATTAACGACCTCACTGTTTTAGGACTTCTAGATTCGGGCTCGGCTGTCACTATTTTAGGCAACGGTGCTCATTCAGTGCTAGGTGCTTATGGCTTGACACTTGTAGAATCTGATCGTATAACCGTAACAGCAGCAGGAGGTCAGAATATAAGGAGTTTAGGTTATATTAACATTCCCATTTACTTCGAAAAACAATTTCATATTTTAAAAGCATATGTTATTCCGGATATTAAACGTAATCTCGTCTTGGGAATAGATTTTTGGCGAAAATTTAAACTGTGCCCAAGATTTATTGGCAGCATTACCATGGCCAAGTCAAATAGTTGTTCTTTGGTTGCTTCTCAACCAACCTTCATACAAGGTTATGAGAATCTTGATCATTCTCAACGACAACTGGCTGACAACGTTAGAAAACAGTTCGAGAATATATCATACCAGAGCAAGGGTTTGGGCGTAACAGATCTTATCACGCATCATATTGACACAGGTGACTCGGAACCAATTCGCCAGCGGTACTATCGTTTATCACCAGAAAAGCAGCGTATCCTGGTGGAACAGGTTGACGAAATGCTGTCACTTGATGTGGTCGAGCCTTGCGAGAGTGCGTGGTCATCTCCAGTTCTGATCGTGAACAAAAAGAACGGCCAACCTCGTTTTTGCCTGGACAGTCGAAAACTGAATTCTGTCACAAAACGAGATGCGTATAATCTTCCTTACATCTCAGAGATTTTAGACAATTTGCGAGATGCGCGTTATTTATCAAGCATAGATCTATCTAAAGCATTTTGGCAGATACCGATTGCTACTGAGGATCGGGATAAGACTGCGTTCTACGTTCCCGGGAGAGGCACATTTCGTTTCAAACGGACTGCTTTTGGCCTTACGAATGCTCCAGCTACTCAGCAGCGATTGGTTGATTTACTATTTTCAAATTTCGATCTCAAGGTGTTTGCTTACTTAGATGACATTATCATCATATCTGAAGACTTTAATAGTCACGTGACACTACTTTTACGTGTACTCGACAAGTTGAAACAAGCCAACCTAACAATCAATCTTGAAAAGTCCAAATTCTTTCGTTCTCAGCTTAAATATCTGGGTTATGTCGTTGACGGCTCTGGTTTACGTACAGATCCGGCCAAGGTTGAGGTCATACTTAATTATCCGACACCTAAATGTGGCAAGGACCTTAAACGATTTCTGGGAACTGCGACGTGGTACAGACGTTTCGTTCCCAACTTCAGCACTATCGCTGGTCCCTTAAATAAGTTAACCTCGTCCAAGAAAGGCACCCCTTCTTTTAAGTGGACCCCTGAAGCTGACGCTGCGTTTCGAAGCTTGAAGGAATGTTTAGTTTCTGCACCGGTTCTCTCCTGTCCAGACTATACCAAGCCATTCGAAGTGCATACTGATGCTAGCAGTTACGGTACAGGTGCAATGCTTACTCAGTCGATAGATGGAAAGGAACACCCAATTGCTTACATGAGTAAGTCACTAACCGCTGCTGAGAAGAATTACAGCATAACCGAACGTGAAACTTTAGCTGTTCTTATCGCTCTCGAACATTGGCGTTGCTACATAGAAAACGGTCAACAGTTTACTGTCTACACGGATCACAGTGCTCTTAAATGGTTCCTGTCCTTAAGTAACCCTACTGGTCGACTAGCTCGATGGGGCGTACGTCTTTCAGCCTTTAATTTTGTAATTAAACACCGTCGAGGCGTTGATAACGTCATTCCTGACGCGCTGTCTAGAATCGTTCCGGTTGGTGCCATCAGTATTTCAAATTCTTACTCAGTTACCAAAGACTGCTGGTACAAGAATATTTATAACGGTTGCTTAAATGATCCTTCTAAGTTTTCAAATTTTCAAATTAAAAATAAATCATTGTATAGATTGACCAAAAATAAACACGAACTAACTACAGAATTCTCATGGAAAGAGGTCGTACCTAGTGAACACAGAGAGACCAAAGTAACTGAAAATCATTCCGAGCCTACGGCAGGACATATGGGTATTTTCAAAACTTACCGACGGCTTGCTTTACGTTACTACTGGCCAGGCATGTACCAAGACGTCGTAAAATTTATTAGTTCTTGCGAAAAATGTTTAGCCTACAAGTCCCAAAATCATCAAATTTTAGGAGAAATGGGTCGACCTAAACAGTGTTCGCGACCATTTCAAATGATCTCAATTGATCTCATGGGACCTCTTCCTACTTCAAAAAAACAAAATAATTACATATTAGTCGTAACTTGCTGTTTTCCTAAATTTTGTTTAATTTTTCCAATAAAAAGGGCTACTGCTGATATTATTACAAAACTTTTAGAAGATTCAGTATTCTTAACTCATGGTATACCTCAAACAGTGTTAATGGATAACGGTACTCAGTTCACTGGCAAGGTGATGGAGGCATTATTTAAGAAATATAATATACCAAATATTTATTATACACCTAAGTATACCCCTCAGGTTAACTTAGTAGAGCGATATAACAGAACCATCATCACTTGCATTTCCACTTATGTGGATAATGATCATAGGTCATGGGATTTATTTATTCCTAAGGTGCAGTTTGCCATTAATAACTCTGTGAACGAGGCTACAGGATTTTCACCTTCATTTTTAGTTTTTGGTCGTGAGCTTGTCACATGTGGGTCACATTACATTGATAATGACCTCGGTGACGAAATAGTATTCTTACCACGAGACGCTTACGCAGAAAACTTAGGTGGAATGTCTTCTATCTTCGACAGTGTGCAGGCGAAGTTATGGCAAGCCCATGTTAAGAATACTTCGCATTATAACTTGAGACGCAAGTTTGCTGAATTTAATATTGGAGACATGGTCATGAAACGCGCTTACTTTTTAAGTGACAAAGAGAGCAGATTCTCAAAGAAACTGGCTCCAAAATTTATTAAAGCTAAGATTATCGAAAAAAAGTCCCCTCTTGTCTATGTGTTACAAGACATGTCTGGAAAAAATATAGGTTCTTGGCACATAAAAGATTTAAAATTAGTAGGGCAAAATAAATAGCACTAAATTTACTACTTATCCATATTTTCTACAGTCAAAGACGCTGTTTTTTTAATTTATTTTTACGTATTTAAGACTTACAACCCTTGTCGCTTACCTTCCATCTTCTATAGGAACGTCTATTGGTAAGGTATCAAGTTTAAGAAAACATGATACCTATATATTATGAAATTGTGCGTCAGTTATTTTGTATCATTTAAATACAATACTGCTGCTAGTTTATGTTTGCGAGAAGTATGCCAGTTGATTTTTAAAAGGAAAGCCGATAGTTTAACTCTAGTTCTAAGTGCGGATTTTATTTTCTTTTTAAAGTACAAAAAAATCCTTGATTGCGCGCGGGGGTATTGTAACGTTGTAAACGTAATTTTAACAACTAAGCATTTAAAAAAAACGTCAAATCATTGCACTATCGTTCCATTCCGTTCACATTCCGATACGTCATTCATTCGCCGTTCTCGAAACTCCCTCGCACCGTTGATTGAATGCGCGGCAGTGCGGCGCGGAGCCCTCAGTCACGGTCAGCACTCAGTTTGAGACACACGTTCACCGCGATAGTCGTGCGTGACGTCACACGTGCCGTCTCAAACTAAAGTACGAAAATTTACAAAAACCTTTTATCATTTATCATACTCGTACAATAAACTTTTACATATTGTGTTTCTCCCCGTATTGGGGTTTCAAGTTGGGGTTGAGAACCCCTGCCGCCGCATCGTCTGGAGGTCAGCACCAGGGTCAACAGCTGATCGATCTGCACGGCGGGTCCCCATCTGCCCAGCGTCAACTCCTCGGCTCCAGCGGCTTCTACTACGCTGCTAAGCCAGGACAGTACTTGGCTCGCCTACCTCCACATTATCATAAAACTTTTATGACGGGCCTTTGATCCACGACCAATAAATTATTGTAAGCGAATAGTGTTTAATTTACTTTTTCAATTCCATAACACATACACGCTACACTGCTACGAACCTTGTATCTCGTGAATTTGGTTTTGTTTTGTTATTTTCTTGTACGAGTATTAAGATAAAATAAATAATTAATTTAACAAAGGTTTAGCCATAACTTTTTAATTTTACTTAATTAAATTCTTTTTCCTAAAATTCCAGTCTAACTGGATTCCAACAACTGAAGCTGAAACGCTGAGTACCAGAACTTTACGTGGATCGACTGCCCATTAAACCTCTACCCCAGTAACTGGGTAACAAGATACCCCTTGATATGACTGGTGTCAGAATATCTGGCTTCCGATTTTTGTATCGACTGTCAAAGATCGGCCGGCGTGTTTTCCGAGACACGGAGGTGTCTCGGTATGTGAATGGTCACCCATCCACGGATAGATCTCGGCAAGCGTTGCGTAACCTTGAAGATCGACCCGTGCGGCTGCTATTACTGAGCCATGAACTCCTATAAATTCAATCATGCAGACCATTACTTACAAATTATGTACGTAGATCAGATTGAAGAATCAAGGGATCTAAAAAACATGTTAGTTTCTATCACTTATCATTAAAATGCCCGAAAACAACAGGAAGTTCAGATTAAGGTCACAAGCGACATAAAAAAAGCTCCCAAATTCACAACAAACTTACCAACACGATTAGGTTCGTAAATGCGTAGATGGAACCGTGCTCTACTTCACGACGACACTATATGGATAGGTACAGAAGGTCGGCTCCATACAACGAGGGAGAAGATGCACACTTATATAATTATACTTGTAGATGTATAAGTGCGGCGTGCGGGCGATCTTAAACAAATTCAGCATATAAAGCCACGAAAAAAATCGTTAAAGAAATTGAATACCTACATAAGTTGCTGGTATATTCAATTCACAATCTATTTATTTATCCTCGCACTAGAACGCCTTGCAGCAATTACACTAATGGAGCTCAAACTCATAATAAACTAACTATAAAAATATTATTATTATTTAATAAATATATTTTCTTTCTTTCTTTCTTTCTATAAGTTCAGATTTCCTCACGCTGTTTTCCATCACCGTTGTAAGCAATGTCCATGATAAACTTAGAAAGTACATATGAATTGAAAATGTCACATTGGTGCTTGCTCGGATTTGAACCCACGATCTCAAGCACGAGAGGCAAGGTCTGTAGCCACTGGGCCACCACATCTATAATTCTATATCTATACATATATACAAATAAGTAAAATTAAAGTTTCAGTTTGTAATGTCAAAACATCAGCTTTTTACCGACTCCAAAAAGGAAGTAATCAATTCGACATGCAGTTCCAACTGCAGTTGGAACTGCACAATTCACATATGCTTCAATATGTGGGATTCTAAACACGTGTGCCAAATTTCACAAGTGTATATTTGTTTGTATGCAAGTATGTTTGTCCACGCATTTCGCCGAAACTACTCATCGGATCGTGATATTTTTTTTGTGTTGTATTGAGTACATCTCAATTTAGGGAATAGTGCAAGTTGCATTGCAACAGTTTTTAAGATATGGAGCATACAACCGAACACCTTAGCGACAAACAGCATGAATGTGTTTACTTAATTGCTCAAAATTAGTTATTATGGGTATTTTGTCAAACCTTTAGGTACCTTACTATAGAACTTGCTCATTTTCAGTGATGGTGTACTAAAAATAAAAAGAGAGAAATAAAAACCGACTTCAAAAGCAAAACATAAAAAAGTGCAAAATAACATTCTCCCACTTAAAAATAATAACCCATGTTTTTTTTTAGTTTTACGAGTTTGGTGCGGACGCCAGCCAACACCTATTACAGCATATTGACGTAAATCAGATAAATTTATAAAAACCATATTTTCCCAGACTGAACATGACGAACTTATACGAAATAATATATTTGCAGGTACTGGATTTAACATGTTTCTCGACAAGCAGCGCCTCTATCCAAATCCATATAGGATATAGTTCTATTCATGTCTGTTAGCATTACGGAGGTGAGCTAAAGTCGGTGCCCGATAAGTGCGCTTGCAAACTAACTAACTACATTTAACTCGCTACACGTAGACGTGTTTCTATGTGTGCGTGCGCTCTCACTCGTTGTATGGACTCGACCTTCTGTAACTAAGTCCTGTAGGCACCTCTACGTTGTGAGGACGTCCCACCGCCCATTAATTTCATTCAACTCATTAACTTCCCCGCACGTCTACTGCCTTCCTGCTGTTACTCAAATGCTCAAAATAAGGCGGAGACGAACCCCGGACACTATTGAGGTGCAAGTGCCGTGAAATGTTTATGTCGTTGTTTTTGTACCGACTCTACTTGTCTCAACCAGTTTGGTACTTAGGCAGTCATGTTAAGGGCATAAGTCACACAAGTTTTAACAATTAGGGTGGTTTATCGTGCTCGAATAATTTAGTAAAAGAAGTTTCATATATAAAGAAGACGAATAACACAACTATTATAAACTTTTGAAATTTAAGATCTAATTGCACAGAAAAACTTAGTTATTTAATCATTTTATGATATGTATGTCTTACTCGAAGTTTTCATACTGTTTGAAACTGCTTTAGAAACTTAAATGCTGCAGAGTTTGCATTTTGATATTTTCAACGCTCATTCGTATCACGAAAACTACTCGTTAATATGCGTAACAATAGACAAGTACTCTAATTACTGAATTTTGTTTCCATAGTTTAATCTTCTGTCCACGTTTAAATGGAGCATCTTTCGAAAACTCAGTTGAATAGAAAATGAAAACAGATTTTTCAGGAGATGATTTGATGAGTGCAAAGTATTTTTGATGGAGTATTTTATATTAAAATCAAATGAAAACAACCAACTACAATTAATATCGACAACACCATCTGTTGTGTATTCTGTTGTACATAACTGGTGAAATTACTGCCGAGTCCTTCAAGAGTTACAGGAATACAGTTGGTAAGTGAAAAACTGACTAAGGTCAACAAAATTTGTTTGTTGTCTTGTTATATTCAATTTTAAAGAGATTTTCTACAAATAAAATAAATTTATTTAAAAGTGAAACAACCCCACAAAGCTCTTCGTGAAAGGCTTAAGATCAAAAGCTACACCTCAACAAAGGCTGACGTCCCTGTAAAGCTGAATATATCAACAACACAGGAAATAGAATCTCTTCCATGTATTCCTTGAGTCCCCTGTCTGCTGTCCACTGGAGATTGTCCCCATTTCGAATGTGGACAGTCTCCAGTGGAATGTCTTTGGATTAAAAATAAATATGGGGACATTTCTGTTGAGGTACGGGACAGCGCGCTTTAAATGGCTATAAATATATTAAGATTTTCAGTCATCGTATTTATTTTGGTACGATGAAGACCGTATATCCGGCTTCCGGCATATTTGTTTTAGTTAATATTTAGTGAAGGCCTCTCCCATAGTTTTTCAATGTAACTCATAGGCCAATCCATTTACAATTTCACTCGGACTAGCAATAACGTCACGCCAGCGTTCCTTGGCCTATCTTATCTTATTCTTAGTCCTACCTTTCCTATCCAAACACTGGTTTCATTTTGTGCTAACCTGTTCTGAGGCAAAGGCTTCCCTCCATTTCTTCGTTTGTTAAGGTGTTGTAATACAATCACGCCTTAACTGCTCAATAGATTTGGAAGAAACTTAACAGTTAGCACACAAAGTCAAAGTCAAATGTATTTATTCAATTAGGCCATTAAGCGGCACTTTTGATCGTTAACAATTAAAATTCACAAGTCATAAAAATTTATTCTACCGTGCATTTGGAAAAGTAGCTTGTTATGGAGAAGAATGCACAAGAAACTCCATACTTACTCTTTTAAAAAAAAAAAATGTTTTACAATATTAAAGTACATACATTAATAAATTAATGTACGTGAGGACGATGCATCTAGCACTACTATACTATATATAGGTATAAAGTATTACAAGCACTAACAGGTAAACCCTTCACTTGATAAATAGGAACATGGTTCTCACATACTTACAAATATCGCATACGGTTCTCTATTGTGTCACCTAACTTTTTTATCCATAATTTAAAATGCTATAACTTTTTTTGTCCTAATCATCATTTGTCCGAATGATAACTTACTCTAACTTAATATCACATAATATCCCATGCCATAAAATTGAAATCCCTAAATATAATATGTCCTAAATCCATTTGTCATAAATATTACAATCAATAATATACTAAAGACATAAAACCGTTTTCAATAAAAGTTATAAGTCCTAAATTCAAAAAGCACGTAGCATGCAAGCAAGCACGCAGCATGCAAGCAAGCATTCAGCATGCAAGCAAGCACGCAGCATGCAATCAAGCATGCAACATACAACAGGCATTGTTTCTGTCACGGCTCCGGCGCTGCGGGGCGCCGGCGGTGCCACGCCCTCCGCGCCTACGCGATTTTAAATTACACTCTAGGGGTAGGGCAGACAAGACTACATGGAGTCGGATTTACAGCGATTCGTTTCTGTCACTAAAACCTAATTTTTAGCAAATGTTTTAGGACTAAAAAAAATATTATAAATGAACATTCGGAGTAATACACATTATTTAACACAATACTTAGGACATATGACTTTAGGTCATGTAAAATTAGGAGATTCAATTATTATAGTACTTGATATTATGACAGAATACTTTTAGAACTAAAGATAATTATGTTAAACAAAATTTCGGGATTTTGGTTACTGAAGTTTATAGCAAACGTGTTACGGATAATGATGTTCGGACAAACAATTTTAGGAGAAGAAAGAGAGTACCATTGCCTACATAGGTAAATTACCTAATCCAACAACAACGGAACAGTTTGCGAGTCAAAATTTTTTAACCAAAAAATTAAAAGTAAAGCGTTACTACAATTATGAATATAATATGTGCAAATTAACCAGTTTGATTTTGTCTACACTAAGGATTTCATTGCCCTATAGAGCAGGACCAGCATGTTTCCAAGCATTCTTATCTTGAATATAATCATCTAGTTTTTAATATGCTTGTTTACAAAGTGTGCTTTTAATTAAAGTTTTAAATTTACTCTCATTTAGTTTTAATATATCACAAGGTATTTTGTTATAGAATTCAACACAGTACCCCATGAAAGATGAGTGTACTTTAGCTAGTCTTTAAGATGGTTGATCTAACTTATCTTCATTTCTCGTATTACAATTGTGTCTATCACTGACTTTACTAAAGAGATGTATATTTTTCCTTACATACATAATATTTTCATAAATGAATTGGCAAGAAACTGTCATAATATTAATCTTTTTAAATAGCTCCCTAAGAGATTCTCGCTGACTTAACTTATATATGGCTCTGACAGCTCTCTCACAGGTAGGGTTAGGACATAGGCGTAATTCTTTTCACGCGGAAAAAACCGCGGGCACAAATCTCTAACACATTTTTCTTCAGCTACATAATACCTATATCCAGTGACAAGTGAGAGAGAGCTCGTGAGGTTTTTCCGGCTTTCGATCTCGAACCTCCCTGCCAGCTCCTCCGTGAGGTCGGCGCGGTGCGCGAATGCAGGAAATAGGATTTGCGGCCGCACTAACGAAGACACTTTGCTTACGCCGCAAACAAGGGCGCACTGGGTTGGGTACACGCAACGTTTTCAGAAGTGCTGTCTTCTGTTTTTTGTGATATATAAAGAATATTTTTATTTTTATGGGCAAGGCACATTGCTCGAAGAACGGATGGCCGATGGGGTCGAAAAGTTCTGGAATGGCGACCGCGAACCGGAAGACGATACATTGGAAGGCCTCCCACTAGGTGGACCGATGACCTGGTCAAGGTTGCGGGAAGGCGCTGGATGCGAGACGCACGGGATCGGTCAATGTGGCGACGCCTGGGGGAGGCCTATGTCCAGCAGTGGACGTCTTTCGGCTGAAATGATGATGATGATAAAGAATATTTTTAAAGGAAAGTCTTTATCATCCTCACCAATTCAGCCGAAAGACATCCACTGCTGAACATAATACTCAAACAGAGACTAAACAAGGTAATCAAAATGAAAAATTGTCATCGCATAATTGTCACATTGTCACGTCACGTCTGTCTGCGGAAGCCTTTATACATAACTTTATAATTTCACCTTTCGCAGGCTTGTAGCCAAGAGTTACAATGTGTTACATTTTAGCGCAGAATACCGTGTTTTCACAGAAACTCAACGTGTTTCATAAGTAACTTCTACAATAATACTCCTTTGCTAAATATGGAGAGACAAGTCTCTCTACCATAGTAATGTATTTTTTTACACCATAAGAAAGTAGAGATTTCAGCGAACCAAAAGCCAACCGACTCTAAAAAAAAGCAGCTATTTTGACGTGAGATTTTTCTATTGAAAATTACAGTGTTTTTTTTGGTATTAAGTTAAAATAAGGTAAAAAATAAATATTTTAAGTAAAAAAAATAGTGTGTTTGGAACATAAAAAGGTAAGCTTTCACAAAATTTAGTGAAAAAAAATTGTAAAGGATAAAAATAAAAAAACCAAAAACTTCGTTATTTGAATTTTTCACATACATTTTGAGGTTTATGTGAAAAAAGTGTAAATACAAAAGTTGTAGATCTTTTTATTACCTATAACTTTGCGATTCAACTTTTTTCCATAGGACTTGTAGTTTTGCTGGCAGTACAGATAAAACGTTTTTACCCTTAAAAACTCACCCTCTTCCACTTACATTACCGTACATTATTACTCCTTTCATTTTTGTTACATTCTTTTCCTTCTCCAATGGGTTTTATCGTACTATTTTCGTTTCACTTTTTTCCCATTTTCAAAGGCTGCCCTGGTCTAAATGGCTGGTCGTGCTTGACGATATCGTGAATTTATGAAATAGACTAGATTAGTGGAATGTCAGCGTTAAATTAACCCAGTGCATGCACAAGACTGCAGGCGTGCGAGGCAGGAAGCGCTAATGTTTGTTATAAAGGTTATAAAAGACGCAGCGGTTGCAATTAATTGAATGTCTTGTGTGGCCTGTAGGTGACGTATACTGGGGTAGGCACCTACGGGGGTATCACACCCTGCGTAGCTAGGGTACTTTCACACCACCTACAATCTATGGCCATGGGAAACGCCTAAAATAGGAAAGATAATGCCTTTTCTTTCAAAAGTGCCAGGTGTATGATAACGTTTTAAAAAACTGACTAGTGACGGGTGACAGGCGACAAGCCGACAACTTTTCAAGTTTATTCGCTTATTAAACAAAAACGTAGCGAAAATTGTGTCAAAATTGTAGTTTATTTTATGTATGTCACATTTATGAGTTATGATCGTGGATGAAGAAATAAAAGCATGTAGGAGAATATTGTAGCCCTTTTGCATGGTCTTAGGAAGAAACTACATAACTCATGTAGGTTCTTCCTAAAACCATGCAAAAAGGCTTCGGATTATGTACTTCTTGTGCGGAAAGTGCGAATGTTATGGACCGAAAGATGTCATTTTATTTTTGGGAAACGTGAAACATGTTTATTTGATTTATTTGCTATTAGCAGGGCAGCGACTGTTTCTAAGTAATTCTGCTCTTGCCAAAAAGATACACGAGGCTAAAAAGTCGAAGCAACAATTATTCTCATTTATTGGAAAAGAAACACTTGGATATAAATACATGTTTCTTTGTTCTTGTCCAATCTTGCTCAAACAGCGCATGTTGGCAATCATTGCCTGTGTACGAAAAACTCGTAAAGGAACATTACCTGTCGCTATCTTCGTCTTAGCGTGTTGATTTCAAACAGAAACTGTAATTGTGATTATCAATAGATTCATCATTTATTATTATTGCCATTATATTTATTATGTATGTATATATTACATATTATATGTATTTATCTGTATATCTTTTATATAGTATTTTAACAATGTTATTGTCACACCAATGACATCCCCACTTCATGTACAGACAATTACATTGTCATGTCATTATCGCGGAAAGCGATAAGGCCGCCCATTGTATGTGTATAAATTTTAAGTTTCTTTTTACAATTGTATTTTAAGGTGTACAATAAAGCATATTAGTACATTACTGCAGTGGCCAGCAAAATTTGGCATTGATGGACGAACGTGTGAATACTTACTTACATACGTAAGTACATCAATGCCTAGTTGTAGCCAAGGCTGGTATAGTGCTTTTCTCAAATAATGCGCGGCAGTTAAAACTAAATAGCACCTAAAACTAATTTTGTCAAATACAATTACTTTTCGAAATCAAAGACGAACAACAATAAATATGCCCGTTTAAAAGTGTTTTTTTTTTTTATAAACAGCTTTCTATTTGCAAGCCAGCTCGAAATTTAAATAAAACCTGTGATAAGTTACCTCCTTGGTTGTCATGTTTCGGAGTAAAAGATCGTTCCATTTTGAAATTATGAACTATGTAATTTATTTGGCCGCTCAACACGACAGATATGAATTTTCATACAACTTTTGCCGGCCGCTGCTCGCATGTAGAGTCTGGCAAACGAAAGTAGAGATTGAAAAAGCGCGGCAAATTTAAAAAATATCAGCGTAGCAACCCCAAAAACTAGTATGCACCTGGAATAACCTAATTTGATACTTTAGAATTATTTATATTACTTCGTCTGAATAAAAATACTATAATACCTACCTAAATACATTTAGGTAGGTAATACTTTAGATATATCAATCTGAATAAAAAAAACAACAGTATTCTATAATAATTTTGGTTTATTCACTATCAATCAAAATATAAATCTAAGACATCCATGTGAAAAGATTCATAAGAGTCACAGGAATCATTGTTTTCTACATTAATAATGAAACTTTTTACATTATTAAATAGAGAAAATGTTTTTACAAAAAGATAAATAATGATTACGAAATAAAACAAAGTATCAACTTAGTCATATGAATAATTGGGGTTGACATTAGTATAGCATTGCCATATAAAAAGTTTGCAAATAATTCGAGTGTCTACTTTCGTTTGCCAGATTCTATATGACCAGTACAGCAATTGCCATTTATCTCGAAGAAGGTTGTCAAAATAATGCTCAAATTTCCAAGCATGTTTGAGAAAAATAAATAAATAATCTTATATCGAAGCAATAATAGCCTATTTACTGATAATACTGACAGATACAAAAACAAGATACAACTCAATCGTCCTCAATCAAAAACAACATTAATTTATTTAGCAGGGTTATTCCTTTATTTGTTTTGTTTTACATTTCCTTAAATGTACCTTAAGAACAACAGTGTCAAATTCCATTCAATACTAATATAACTGGCGAATTGAGGGTGTAAATTGTAACGTAGAGCATCTCTGCAACCCTTCGGGAGAATACAGGTTATTTTCAATAACCAACCCAGAGTCGTATTTTTAAATTGTGTTTGAATATGTGAATATTTTTATCTGCGAATAATCCTCACTTATAGGTAGGTACGGTTGACGTGCGACCTGTGAGTCACTGCAACGTGTGAGTCCGTGTGACGTCTCCTCGCGATACGTTTTATGTCGTAACAAGCAAACATCACATTATGAATGTAACATAAGGGTATGAAGCATATATTCGAGTTTTTTCTTATTTAAACCAAAAGCAAATTCGAAATACGCCAATGTCTTTATCTATATGCAATCCATGCGTTCTGATTGATGAAATGACACATCTTTAGTTTCTAATTATTATCGTAAATAAAATTAACTTCTAATCAAACCAAATCTTAGAGGTTTAATTCTTCTCCATTACTAATTTTATTTCGCCTATATTCAAATTATTTAACACACAAAAAAGGATCATTGCAAAAACCCTTTCTTGTTTTATGCTCATTAGAGCCACCCGGCACCCACTCCGCACCGCCTCGCCTCCTGCGGCTAGTATTCTTTATATGGACTTGTATGAGCATGCGCTCACTACATCAAATGCGTAGCGTCACCGGATCGCCTCGGTCGTAAGCCCTCCACGCGCGGACGGCGGGTGGATCACTTGGTGACAACTCGCTGCTCGCATGCTTGCCTTGCGTTGACTGCGCATTGCGCATTGCAGGTCCACTGGTTGACCACGCGACGTTTATTGTTGATAACGCGGCGTGCACCCGTGGACCACCTGTCGACAACGAGTGGACGCCGTGCGACGAGGCGGTGCAGGGTAGGTGCCGGGTGGCTCTAATAAGCTGTGACCTTAATTCATAACATCTTTATTCTGACTGGTTAGAACATGGCTCGAATTTAGCTGTTGACTAATTAGAGCATGTATTAATGCCTAACGTTCAAGATCAGCTAGTTAGGGTTTCCAATTTTGGTTTATAATCTTGATAATTATAGATAGCTCGTATGTTTTTTCTTCTCTTTGTAATCCCAAGACTGTCAAAGATTCGATTTTATAGATTATCCAACTACTTAAAAACCAATGTAATTGTAGAGCGAAGGTAATAAAAACAATAAAGCGATAAGCTTCACCTAAGGTGAAGCTCAGGTGAACACGAGTTATGAGTAAGGGCGTGTGTCCAAGCGGTGTAGCGCGACGACTAATGAGGACGTGTCGTTAGTGCGCCGTTACCAGTGTGTGGCTGCCCTTATCACGCCTGCCGCCAGCGTGACAGCTACGGGGTGATCTCTTTGTGATCGTGACTTGAACGGATATTACTTACATACTGTATATTTCTATATAGTGAAGCTCTTTTCAAGCGTGGAGTCGATGCAAGCGGATTGCAATTGAGAGGACGTGTCGTTAACGGCAACATGTAGGTTAAAGGTAAAGTAATATAGGTAGTTAAAGTAATATCAGAAATATTACTGTAGAATAAAAATGTTACCTAGCCTAGCTAGCATAAAAATCTAAATCAAATAGTTTATTTCCAATATACCTTAGAGGTACTTTTGAATGTCAAACAAAAAAAAAATTAAGATGACTAGTTGTAAATTCGCAAGCGTCTGTAGGTCTCAATGGAGAAGAATTTGCAAGAAACTTCACGGACACACTTGTCCATCAGTTTTAATTACAAGTTTTTGGTTACATCATTGTTGTTGAAAAAATATATATATGTGAGAACGATGTAAAAAGACGTGCACGTAAAAGCGTCTAGGGTAACAAACAATTAAAAGAAAAAATACAATAACCGGCCGAGGCGGCTAAGTTATGACTAATCCCAACTGATGGCGGCCGTTCACGAACATGACGCATGGATCGGCTCCATTCAGCTCAACCATCATGAAGGGAACCAAATGATCCAACACCATGTGCCACCATCAGAGAGAAATTAGAGAGAGTATGACACACTCAACTGCCAGGGCACACAGACACATAGGCACAGTGAATGGTAGATTTTTAAAATTCAAAATTCAAATGTCATTTATTTAAACTAGGCTGAGAATCAGCACTTTCCGAACGTCAAAATTACATAAGACAGTCCCCCAAAAACGCCCGCCCTCCACTACCACTTCCTAGTGCTTTTGCTGGGAAGAAGAAGTGGCGCAACAAACTCCCCAGCAGCACAGCTGTCTGTTCAGTTAGAAAAAAAACAAAAACTTGATTCTATACAATAGTATGCAAATAATTTACATTACTCAACACAAAAAATTAAAATTAAATATATTTGCCATAATGACAGCTAGCATACGCCAATATACCAACAAAAACATCGATTTCTAAAATTAAGCGAAAATAAAAACTAAAAATAAAAACGTAAACGGAACTTAGTACCCGAATTATAAAGCCTCCAGGCATAAAGGGCGTGCCCGCCTACATATAGCTTATACAGCTGTAACTCGAAGTCACATAATTATGATAAACTAGGACCATCGAAGTAAAAAATAAATCAACAGTTAGGCAAGAATAATATATGATCCACTGTCGAGGTCGCTAGCTAACCACATATTGCAATACAACTCATTAAAAAAAAAACATTGTAGTGATTTGATTATGTCAATAATATGACAATTAAATTAAAATAAATTGACTTATACTGTCAAAATAAAAAAAAACAATTACATAATTCATATAACCTGTCAGTATGTAAGCTAATTCTGGAGAAAGAACACAAACATTGCCTTGAGTTAATCACAGCGACCAACTATTTTTATCGTTTAAGTAGTCGTTAATAGAATAGTATGCCTTAGAACAAAGGTTTGATTTTACTTTAACTTTAAACGCATTAAAAGGCAAATCTAGAAGAGCAGAGGGTAGCTTGTTATAAAAGGTTATACCAAGCCCAACAAATGAGTTATGAACCTTATGAAGCCGGTGAAAAGGAGCTCGTAATTTGTCCTTATTTCTGGTGTTAATATTGTGAATATCACTGTTTTTTGTGTAAAAGTGTATATTTTGCCTAATGTATAAGATTTTGGCGAAAATGAATTGTGATGCCACTGTGAGAATACCAATATCTTTAAAAAGATTTCTTAGAGAAACTCTGGCACCTAGCTGGTAAATTGCTCGAACTGCTCGTTTTTGAAGAACAAATTACTTTTTGAATGTCAGCGGCTTTGCCCCACAGCAGAATGCCATAGGACATAACGCTATGGAAATAACTAAAATAGACTAATCGAGCAGTATCAACGTCAGTGTATTGTCTTACTTTCCTGACAGCGTAGGCGGCCGAGCTAAGCCTTCCCGCTAGACTTGAAATATGTGGGCCCCACTGAAGTTTGGCATCTACTGTTATGCCCAGAAAAACTGCAGAGCCCACAGTTTCAAGCACCTCTTTATCTAACACGATGTTGGGTCCTAGATTTCTAACATTCGGTAAAGCGAATTTTATACAATTCGTTTTCTTGGAATTGAGAACTAAGTTATTTGTTGTAAACCAATCCGTAACCATTGAGAGTGCACTGTTTACATCGTCAAAATCATGTCTATTCCTGTCAACTTTAAAAATAAGAGAGGTGTCATCTGCAAATAGTACAACTTCACAGATACCCTTTAAAAAGAACGGTAAGTCATTGATATACACTAAGAACAAGAATGGACCCAGTTTTGAGCCTTGAGGTACACCTAACTGAACTAGTAACCCGGAAGATTTCTCACCATTAACATCTACACATTTACTGCCACATTTACAGTCGGAACATAGCACTCACACATGTGCTGTGCAGTTATATAATACTAGCTGTCGCCCGCGGCTTCGCTCCCGTGGACCACCCCACAGGACCCGTTTTCGGGATTAAAAAATAGCCTATGTTACTCAGGAATAGTGTATCTTTCTAATGGTGAAGGAATTTTTTAAATCGGTCCAGTAGTTTCGGAGCCTATTCGGTACAAACAAACAATTAAAAAAATCTTTCCACTTTATAATATTAGTATAGATTATATAATACTAAAAGAAATTGAGTTTATACAGTACAAATGTATTCATACAGTCTTCAGCAGGTCCAACAATACTTCAAACTCTTCTGCCCATCACTATTTTTTCTTGCGCCCTAGTGCCTGTCGAGCAGGACCAGCATTGAGCCAAGTATTTTATCAGCGATGTAATCCCCCTACTTATAATATGCTTGCCTTCATAATGTGCGTTTTATATAAGTTCTAAATTTCATCTCATTCATTCTAGAATGTGGGGAGGCACTTTATTGTAACATTTTATACGGTACCCCATAAAAGATGATGCTCCTTTAGCCAACCTGAAACCTGGTTGAATTAATTGGTCTATATTTCTAAAATTAATTAACAAAACCTTCGTTCCTCTAGGTTAAACGATAGTATTTTCTCATACAATTTTCCTTACTAACAAAATTTTCATTTTCGTTTTTGTCATTAGCAAAGAAAACAGACCAGTTATTATTTTATTACACCCAATTAAAACATTGCTAAAAATATAAAAACACAGAAAATTCGCAACAATTAGCTTAAAGTGTTTTAATGGTGCACGATATTAATAATTAGCGACTTTCTTCTTTTATGATTTTAATAAGCATTTAACGCAGAAGTGTGTTCTAGCCAAGAAAGTTTAATACGAGGACTAATGAGAGTTAAATTGACATAGTGATTTGATCAATGAAAATAAATAAAATATCATAAGACAAAGAGAAGTGAAGTTAAAAGTTAACTGGTAGAGATTAGAAATACCGCTATTTTTAATCTCTTGTGGTAGTTAGAATTTAGAAGTAGCTACAGTTATTATCTTAAACTTAAGCACTTAATAAAATAATATCGGTAACATGTTGTAACAAAATAAGGTATACAGTGGCCCATTTATGTACCAGAAGAATAAATAAAATATAATTTCACCAAATCAAATGATGCTGTGTGCTACTTCAAAGGCTTAATTTTCATAGATCGCATAATTTATTATAATGTGTATTATTGTGTTAATATAATTAATTAGTGGTTAACATTAATTTGCTTTGTTATGTATTTTGTTTTATTAATGGGCAGCAGAACAGTTGCGGTTCACATTACGGTCGACCGTATTTTAATGTAGTAATAATTTTCGACCACGCTGTTATAAATTCTGTTGAATGTGGTGTTACAGCACCTACCTGAAAAATATACAAAGCTATAGACGTGTATTTTCGCAATCTACAGATAAGATATGTTACATTCTGCACTGTGGCGAACACGCCATTCTGCACTGTGGCGAACACGCCATTCTGCACTGTGGCGAACACGCCATTCTGCACTGTGGCGAACACGCCATTGCAACGTGACATTGCGACTACTCCTTTTCAAATAAATTGTTCTACTGGTATAGGATAGGGTGTCTATAGCTAAATCATGTTGCTTTGTCACTGCACTTTTCTGGGAGTTTAGACGAGAATTAATGGAACTAGCTGAATAGGCACTTACATAATATCCATACAGATACGGGCAATGCCAAAAAGAATAGTTAGATCTAACACTAACGTAGTGCAAAATCACGTACCCAACCAATGTGAGTGCGGTGCCCCTGTTCAGAATATAACACACTTGCTAGAGTACCGCAAGTGCCCATACTCCTGCACTTAAGAGGCCTTGAACACCATTGACGCTGCGATAAACGTGGCCACCTACTGGGCCCAAAAATATTTAAAGAGTTTTCCATCGACTCGAAACGAAGAAGAGATTCGCGACTGGCATTCGTGTCAGATACTCTGAGATCTATATGTGTGCGTGCGCCTTTTTTTTTCGTTGAACGGAGCCGACCTTATGTATCTATCCAATTGGCGATAATACTCGTACTATCATTAATTACCTAACACAAACTGAACTCAAGCTCTGGACCTCCACTCGTATAAGTTGCACGACGGGCCGAAACAATTGAATTAGCGCCAAACATCGCCAACTATGTAACTTGTGGCTCGTTAATCATTCCAGGGGACTGTTTGCACGTCCACGGTCTGAGAGTGACCCGAGCTAATGCCAACTAAAGTTGTATACTTATGTAGTTATTATGTTATAGGATTTAATACAGATTTATTTAGTACCAATTGATCGTATAGTACTTAAAATAGCTTAAAATTACTTCTGCCTAACCCCTCAGCGTATACAGGCGTTATGTTACGTGCATATAAGTAGCAATATTTACTGGCAACGTTAGTGTTGTAACATAAAAATAATTACTTTTCTCCACTTTTTGTCTTGAAAATGTACTAGCTACTTACTGCGCTACTGACTTCGCTAAATAATTTTTCCAAATTTTACCTGTCTATAGCATCAAACAGTAAAACTCGTTAATAATAATTAAGAAATTATTATTAAAGATATAACAAACAAAAATTACCTACTCAGTATTTGCAGCACGGCTCACCAATATATTTCATAATCAAAGCCATATTATTTAAACCCTAAAATTACCTGAATTTAGTCTAAAGTTCTAGACCCCTACTTAACGATTCCACCCGCATGTCGGTGACAAATTCTCGATCCTTACTCAATGATCCCGTGGGCTTGAACATAGACCCTCAGGGTTTCGAGGCCAAGATCACAAAATAGATAAGAACAGAAAGTTGGTTCCATATACCAAGCCAAAACTTGCGCAACCACTATAACAACTTTAAAAGTTAATAATTTTCCTTCAAGCTTGTTACCTCACCTTTATGTCAGTGTTCTACATCTGACTGCGAATATGTACAATCTGCACATCATATCTTATGGGAGTGTATTCTTTGGCAGAATGATAACAACATTATGTTGGATAGTGTACAGGCTGCATCCAGAGTTGTTAACTATACGGACCTTGTGGAAACTTGAACAAAATGAATGCCGTGCGTTCAACCTTTTTTGCCATACTTAATAATTAAATCAAATATAACAGTTCACTATGTTAGGACCCATTAATATGAATGATGATTTTTATCCGTGTTTGCCTCTCGATAAAACTAAATAGCAGATATGACTGGTTAACTATAGGATTTAATCTAGACATAACTAGATCTTGTTTGGACTATATCGTCTTTGGACTAGATCGCAATAAGGCCAGATAGCGTAACGACTATATTTTCGTTTGTTTTTTGAAGTACAGGTATCGAGATAAAGCATTAAGTTCTTTTCCTCAGTACCTATATTAAAATACTTAAAATGAAAGCATTTCATTGTAACATAATTATTTATTTAAACTTACGCTAAAAATCGCTAACGTTTTTTAAAAAAGATGGGAGCGAAATCCGTCGTCTCAAGTTTATTTAATTCTCTTTGATACTTGCGATTGAATTTTGTTTTTTTTTTTTATCTTGAACATGTGCCTCTTTTTTAAATAAAATAAAAATTTTAACAACTTTGGTTTGTACTGCATGCGCACATTAAGGCAACGATGCCATGCCTCTAATCTATTATTGGTTCTGTGCTTTTGTTATGCACAGGAAATAAGCAAAGGATTCTTTAGCCATTACCTGCAAAAGTAGCTTGCGAATGCATTCATTTCAGTTGATTGCGTTGACCATTCCACAATAGCCGACCATCCGTCTTGTATATAAGATGAAGACAAGAGCGGAAAATTAGCAGTAATTCTAGTGATGTATCGTCCTTCTTGACATTTCGTCAAACCGATATCGTTCGCCTTTTCCACACAGATTTATTTTAATGGTGAAAACATCCTGTAACTTTAGCATTCGGATACACAGTCCTAAATACATACATTGATTCATAATCACATTTAAAATGTTTAATATGTACTTTAAGCACATCACGAAAATAAGATGTTTCGTGTTTATTTGGTAAGAGTGCATACAAGACGGGAAATATATTTGTCGTCTCTTCCGTGCTATCAACGTCTACGTGAATGGAGAATAATTGAAGTAAGGCCTGGGTGCACTTTTAAAGGTTCCGTCACCAAAAAAACCTTTTCTGGATCTGCATAAATTTTCATATGCCTTTTGGAAAATTGCGATGAGAATACAAACTTTTTGTCGTCTTCTGGTAATTCAAACGCGGCAATCAAAAGCTTTCTTGATCATATTTGGTACTGTCACTTCACTGGATTTAGAAAACTCTGTTTTTTTGCACTTGAAGCAACGTTTTACGATGTCTGTACAGGACATGCTTCTCTGAATTATAAGGTCTGCCATTATAGGTTGAAGAAGAGGGCAGTTGTTGGAGGACTTCTTCGTAAACCATTTTTAACCGACTTACTAAAAAGGAGGAGGTTCTATGTTCGACATTATGTATGTTTTTTTTTGTATTTTCACCGATATCTCCGTCAATTGTGGACCGATTTTGATTTTATTTTAAGTTTATGTTCCGAAATTGGTCCCATTTTAATTTGGTGAAGATCTAATTAAGAACATCGGCGATATACAACAGAACTCTTCAATAAATAACGGCAAACCTCTTGGGATTGCTGCAATCGCATGTCTGTATATTGTTTATACCATTTCATAACTTAACATCACGCCAGTACGCTCTAAAGGGGTTCGCAGATGTGTACAGTTCACCTTGGTACACTCTAATTTCACCGGTTATGTTGCATTTCATGATATTCGAGTAATCCATTCTGGCATTATAGATACTTTACTTAACTACTTGCCTATTAGGTAGGTAAGTACAACTAAAAAGTGAAAAAAATAGCTTTTTCGCAAAAATATACTACAGACTGCCAAATAAGAAAAACTTTTTTACAAAAAAATACTACCGACTCCCAAATAACAAAACTACAAAGTGAAAAATAACTTTATTTTTGGAAGTCAGTGTCTTTTGTAGGTACCAATATTTTGCGTTATGTTTTTCTTATTTGGAAGTCGGTAGTATTTTTTTGCAAAAAAATGTTTTTATTACTGAAGACATATCTTCGCATACATTCTGTTTTGCCGTATCCAGTAAAAGGCCTTCATGCATTATGTCATGGTCTGCTCACACTTGTGCAGACTCTTTCTGATTATAATGGTATTTTCATGATTTAGTGTGAGAGAAGCACTACACTCTTGTCTCTTCTAGAAGCGCCAGAACGATGTTCCGTTTGAATTGTTGGACACAATTGTATCGGTAGCCATCATGAAGAAGTGCAGGAAGCTATTCTTTTTATTTTTAATAAAATGAAATTAATAATTACTCTGCATTTTAAAAAACAATAAAATATGCAATATAAAAATTCAAAGTGACAATGACAACTATTGTTTCAATTTATTTTTAACTAGCTTCTGCCATCGGCTTCGCCCGCGTGAATGTTGAAAATGATCCCGAGGGAACATATTCCCGGGACAAAAAGTATCCTATGTGCTATTCCAAACTGTAATCTATATCTGCGCCAAATTTCATCCAGATCCGTCCAGCCGTTTGAGCGTGAAGATGTAACAAATATACAAACACACTCACAGATTTCGCATTTATAATATTAGTGTGATAGTTGGAACTTCATAGTGTATTCACACTTCAGTAAAGCTAAGTAGGTACTCCATGAAATTCCTATACTAATGCCACAGATACGACTGTATGTCATATCATCAATCAATCAATATAATCATCAATACATATAATAAATCTGTAGAAAAGTAATTTTTGTACATTTAAAATATTTCCAAAAAAATAGCCAGGGTGTTAAAGGATAACCAACAGAACCAATTTCCGGAAATTTTGGAATTTTTGTCTGTTTGTCTGTTTATTTGTGCACGCATCACGTGAAATGTACGAAACCAATGTATATAACTTTTATACATAAAAATTGTGCGTAACTTGAAGAATTACTTAGTTTTTGTTTCATCGCAATCGGTTCACTCTCTCAAAAGTTAGATGAATTTAAATTGTTCAAGAAGTAAAATTATCACAACACACGCAATTCAGCACGTTAGGTAGGTACAATAAAATTGACAAGTTATAAAAGTTGATTCTACATAGTATGAGATATACTACTGTGAAGCAATTTCTAGCCCAGTTCAACCAATAAATGCCGTCACGAGTGCGCTTGCACTCGCTGTGCGTGAAGCGTGTCTATGAGTGCCTGTGTCGACTCCATACAATAAGCAAAAAGCTCATTGTATGGAGTCGACCTTCTGAACCTAACTTTCTTTCTGTGTCAAATGAAGAAGTATCGAGTACATTCTTCTTCATTTTAGCGTGTCGAGGGCAAAAAAAAAATATTTACGACACATAATTCCGCTACGGTAACGCCATTTGGTCACGCAGTCATAAGCTTTTCGCACGTGCAGGTGACAGAGCAGCACGCTGCGTACGTCGAGAGTTGGGCCATGGTCTGTGGTGAGCCATCTAAAACCATAGCATTATTATTAAGAGATATTAGTACATTACTGCAGCGGCCAGCAAAAGATGCATTGATGGACGAACGTGTAAATATGCACATACGTAAGTCCATCAATGCCTAGTTGTGGCCAAGGCTTGTGTAGTATTTTTCTCAAATAATTATTGGGACTCGCGAACTTTTTTTTTTAGCTACAAAACAGAGTTTTACAAAATGTGTACAATTTTTACCAAAAAAAAAATTGTAATAAAAAAACTAGTGAGAATGATATTTCACACAACCCCATTTTCTTTTTCAGTGTAAAGCGGCTATGAAATTGTATCAAAACGCAGCAACTATTAATATCAAAAATGAGATTGATTGAATGCAGTTTGTAAGACGCTGTAATAAACGTTACAAAGTGGGTGCAGCCGGCGCACTGCACTACTCGGAGACAAATGTATACCCACCCTCGTACATCCGACATAAGAAGGAGGAAAATAATGTTTACATAATATTTTCATTGTATCCAGATTTCTTAAGTTATGTTTTAATTCCCATTTAATAGGGGGCGAGCCCATTAACAGCCGCACTGATCGATCATCAAGGTTAAGCAACGCTTGACGTGGTCGGTCCGCGGATGGGTGACCATTACAACATACCGAGTTTAATCCGTGCCTCGGAAAGCACGTTAAGCCGTTAGTCCCGGCTGTCATTTGTAGATCTTTGACAGTCGTTACGTTACGGGTAGTCAGAAGCTTGATATCTGACACCAGTCTGACCAGGGGTACCGTATTACCCAGTTACTGTGTTGTGGAGGTCAGATAGGCAGTCGCTCCATGTAAAATATTGGTACTCAGCTGAATCCGGTACGACTGGAAGCCGACCCCAATATAGTTGGGAAAAGGCAAGATAGGGGGCGACCCCATTGCCCAAATCCAGACTCCAAGTAACTACTGAGAAATTGCAGATGGAAAACCCAATAACATAGCAAAGCCACGACCCAGTAATCGAACCCAGTCCTTCAAACTCAACAGTAGCGCTTACGACCATGAGATCAACGAGGCAAGTAAAAACACTACACACAGACGAACACAATAAAATTGTTAATACTGATACGAACTGGGGTTCAGGAATAAATTATTGAAACAGCAGACTTAAATTAATTATTCTTTATTACTCAAACACTTCTTAAACAAATATATTACTTCGCACTATTTTCTCTTGGATCGCTCTGTGTCGCTTCCCAAACCAAAACTCACTCACGACGAACCCGACCGCAAAATATAAAAAAAAAAAAAGTTATTAATTAGTTATTAGCTCGGAAGATGTTTCTAGGACGTTCCATACTGTTCTAGATAATTCGAGAATCTTCCAGAACAATCGACTTTCGAACTCATTGTTCCCGAAGCGACGAGAATCTTCCAGAATGTTCGGCTCGATAATCAAGGCAGAAGAAAGAATATGTCCTCATCAAACCAACTTTTTGTACTAAACACACTTGAAATAAAAACATCACCGCTCTTATCTCAACTTATTCTTTTTTTTCCTATACATCTCTACTATATATAGTCGTAACAATCTAAGAAATCCGATTTGACAGCTATAAAAAATGCTTAGTAATAATTAAACCTGATGCTTACCAATGATACTCGTTGTTATAGTGTATGGGTAACATAGTAATTAATTATGATTATGAATTTGATTTTACAATTTCTTACGTACAAAGTTATCGGCAGGCTTATTACGTATCTTTTGCAAGATCAAAATGATAGCGATTTTTGCGCAATAATTGCTCTTACATACAGAAGTTTTAGAGTTGTTGGCTGTTTTTTTTTTTATAATTTGACAAACAGCGAGCGATTAGCAAACGATTGTGTAGGACCTACCATACAGACACTGCAGGTAATTCTGACTTTTATGACATTTTTTGACTCTTGCAAAAGATACGTAATAAGCCTGCGGGGCATGTAAAATGAGTTCCTCATTTTACATGCCCCGCAGGCTCATCAGGTCATCGGACTTCTTAGATTGTCACGATTATAGTCTTTACATCTCATCACAATAGTTACATACTTACTATTAAATTTTCAAACTATCCGTACACCAAAGGTAGACCTACAAAAAACTGCTCAAGACGGTACAAATCAAATTTAGTTTTTCACCTCGTCACGTTTCGACAGTCGTGCTACGAAATCGTAGCAAGCGTAGCACATGCATCTCCGTAGCACGACCAGCTACGTCGTAGACTTTCTTTGTAGAATTAGCTTAACTATGTATGTGCCGAATGTTCTATCTCTCCTTCTTATTACAAAACAAGGTTTATCGTTAGTCTGCATAACGTTCATTTAAAAAAAAACCGCAAGCTGTCAGCATTGTGTAAAGAACATTAATGTAGTCTATTATAATAAAGCTCAAAATGCAACAACAGGCTCAATAATTTAAGGTTGAAAAAGCTAAAGAAAAAGTTTATCGTTAGTCTGCATAACGTTCATTTAAAAAAAAACCGTAAGCTGTCAGCATTGTATGAAGTACATTAATGTAGTCTATTATAATAAAGCTAAAAATGTAACAACAGGCTCAATAGTTTATAGTTTGAGGTTGAAAAAGCTAGAGAAAAATAATTCTGTAGTGAAACGGTTTGCAGATGTATCTGTAGGTTCTAAAATCATTTCTTCTCGCTTAGTCTGTGTTCACACCAAACATATAACGTCGCCGCCGATTGTTCTAATGGTTTAATAGCACAGTGTCTGTTCTTTGTGAACGAAAAAGTTTAATAATGTACAGAAAGAGTAAATTGCGTATCGCTCGCTCAGTTTCAGTGGCTGGTAATACTTTTGGTGTGAAGTCGGCTTTAGCTTTTCCAATAAATCAAAGTAGGAACATAACTCAAATATAACCCGGGCCTAATTTTGATGACAGTAAGAACTAGCGTCACAGATACACAATCATTACGATGTGCCGCGATGTTCTTTAAAAAGCTCGCGTCGAAGAACTCTCCTCTTAAATAAAGATGGGTATTGGCTGATGTATTTGCGAGAGGCTGCGAGTAGCGACACAAAAAGCTGTCTGCACCCGCTTAATAAAAACTGCCGGTGGGAGTCGGACGTTGAACACAGCTTTGCACAAACACTGTTTATCCATATTATCCAAAAATCTGTCTGTCTGTTTATTAAGATTTTACATCGAAACCGCTTAACTGATGTTGATGAGTTTATGTATATTAGCCTACCCTACCTACCTACCTACCCTGCTAATCTAGGGTCATCCTTCTGAGGAGCTCGTGGCTAAATAATAACAGCCGCACGGGTCGATCATCAAGGTTAAGCAACGCTTGACGAGGTCGGTCCGTGGATGGGTGACCATTCCAACATACCGAGTTTCCTCCGTGCCTCGGAAAGCACGTTAAGCCGTTGGTCCCGGCTGTTAATTGAAGATCTTTGACAGTCGTTACGTGTAGTCAGAAGCTTGAGATCTGACACCAGTCTTGCCAAGGGGTACCGTTACCCAGTAACTGGGTTGTGGAGGTCAGATAGGCAGTCGCTCCATGTAATACACTGGTACTCAGCTGAATCCGGTAAGACTGGAAGCCGACCCCAATATAGTTGGGAAAAGGCTAGGCAGATGATGATGGTCATTCTCTTAATACCGCCATTCAAAAAATTACGTCAAATGCACAACGCCATCTATCGAATATGTAGTTCAACTGTCCGAGTATCTGAATTGCGTGTGTTATGATATTTTACATCAAATTCATATATCTTTTGATAGAGAGAACCGATTGAGATGAAACAAAAACGAAGTAATACTTCAAGTTACGCACATTTTTTTATGTATTAAAGTTATCTATATTGGTTTCGTACATTTTACGTGATGCCCGCACAACCAAACAGACAAACTTTCCAAAAATGCTGACAAAGGGTTTTGTTGGATATCCTTTAACATCTTTGTTATTTTTTAGCCAATATTTTCGATGTACAAAAACGACTATTCTACAGATTTATTATATGTATTGATTGATGATGATGATGGTTGATTGGAACTCGGAGAAGGACATAGAATAAGAATCTTTATAGAGGGAGTATGTTCCTTTGGGATAATTACAGACTTTCACACGGGCGAAGCCGCTAGCAGAACATAGTTATTCAAAAGTGAACAAGCTTATTTCTTCGGTTTTGCTCTTTAGGATAAAATTAAAAATACAGCCCTAGTCAGTACTAGTGTAGTTCTCTGTCAACAAAACAATTTTCGTTGTAGTCGGATCAGGACTTGCAGAGATTAAGTCCTACAAACAAATTAACAAATTACATCATAAAAATTACCACTCTGTAACTGCCCCATTGCAGGACAAAGGCCTTTTCTCAAACAGAGAAGGCACGAGCATTGATCACCACGCTTGCTCCATGCGGGATGGCGATTTCAGACTTACATTAAGGCGCCGATTACCTTGAGTAGCTGATTTAAAAAGGAGAATCACTTCTAAACAGCTAGTCGTATTATATGTTACATTAGAACATTTTCATAATAATTTGATCTAAGAAAATTTTGAGTTTTATTCGTATAACATAGTGTAATTGATTTGTAAAGTCATGTCTAAAACGGACAAAAACACGTCAATCGCAACAAAACTGCTGGGCGTATTGTAATGAAATTGACACCATCTCACACAACACACACAATTTCATTATCTACATTTTGATCTGAAGCTTTTTTTTAAGTTATAGAATAATAAGAAAAGTACAAAAAACTACTAAATTTTGGGATGCGCGGGTGTGAAACGAGTGCGCGTTTTTTTGTTCCCTCAAGGTCGTTGGCGTTAGTCGTCGTCTTAATTATAATTCCAGGTTTCCTCACGATGTTTTTCTTCACCGTTGTCTTTGATGTCCAAGACAAACATAGTACATATGAATATGAAAAAGTCACATTGGTACTTTTTACCTAGCTTCTAACCCACGACCTGAAGCACGTTCGGCGATGTCTTATCCACTGGGCCACCACGACACTCCTATTTTACATAATATTAATTTGTATAATTAAATAGGTACGTAGGACCGTCCAACTGGACCAGGACATCTCTTTTTACAGCACGTGCAACAACAACTAAAAATAAACTTTAATTAAAGATTTGTCTTGTTGTTGTTGTCTAAAGATAATTGAACTTCCTGTGTTGAAATAACCTATTTATTTCAACACAGGAAGTTCAATTATCTTTGTACCTTCAGGGCACGTGGCAAAAATGTCTACCTTTTACTTACAGTTGTTTATTCCGAGATCAGAGGAAGTTACAAAAGCCGTTATTAATAAGGATTGTTTCTATGTTACGACTATTTTGATGTAATTAATAATATTTTTAGGGTTCCGTAACCAAAGGGTAAAAACGGGACCCTATTACTAAGACTGCACTGTCCGTCTGTCTGTCTGTATCACATAAACCATGACAGATAGACAGTAGAAATTTTCACATATGATATATTTATGTTGCCGCTATAACAACAAATCCCCAACACATCCCCTTAAAAAGGTAAGAGTCAAACACCTTCCAGCGCCATGGCTATCCCCAGTAATAAAAAACTTGAGAGGTGTCAAGGGACACCCGGATGGAACGAAGTTCCTTTAGTATATATACATATGTGTATACACATATGTAGGAGGAAGGTATATTAATAATAATCTAGAACAAAGAAGTATGACGTATTTAAACTTATTAATTCAGTTTTGTTTAATTGGCAACATTTAGCCTACGATTCAATCTCAGTTCGATTTTATTCGATTGACAACACTTTATTTGGCTTATGTCAAAATACTCGATTTTGATTGGATGTTAAAAGCTGTGAACTTTGCCCGAGGTGTTCTTAAACCAATGAAAGCGGGTAGCCAAGGATAATGGCGACCTGAGTGAAGTCGCCCGCCATATTTGGTCGGAAAAAGTTAGAAAAAGGAACGCGCGGTACGCGTTTGCAAGAAGTTGAAAACAGAGTTGTGAGGGAAATAATTGAGAAGTAGCCTAAAGTGTGGCGTTATAAACTTGAAAGTGTGTTTTGTTGAGAGAAAGCGAAACGAATAGGTGGCCGAATTCGCTGCTTTGATAAGATTGGAACAAGGACTATCTCCAAATCGGCATAAGTTACCTGCTTTGTAGCATGCATATACCCACGAAAGCCCACAAGATCGAGTGTTTATCCAAGATAGCCCTCCTATTTGCGACATCAGAAGTCCGGGATCAGTGCAAATACAAAGCGATAATGGACAATGGACCAAATGAGACGAGTAATGGCTGGCGCGCTCTCTTTGGTGCGCAAGAAAATGGCATGGAAGTAGCTCGAGCTACCTACTTATAGAGACGTTTCGCAACTCGTCGGCTACTGGCGACAGGAATTCATGTTGCCCGAATTCAACCGTATAGTGGGGCCTATACTATACAATGTGCGAATTCGGGCTGCAGATAATGTTGATGATGACATCGATGCCCAATCCTGACTAGATACTGAGGAAACGCAACTGTGGTGGTGATGTTCAGGGAAGTATAAACTTAAGTATTCTGATAATAATAAGTACCTACCTAATGTCTTGTGAAGTTTAGCCGCAATATTGTTAGTTTTTCTTGGTGTAAAGTGGCTAAAATTTGAAATAAAATTCTATTTTCGTTATGATGCTAAATGAAACTCAGTCAGTTTCATACCGTCAGCGGAGTTCGCAAGAGATTAAGACGACTTGTGCAAATACAATGCAAGATAGCAAACATCCTAAGCTACAGCTTGATTTAGCAAAACATCATTATGATTATGCTTGTGGAACACTTATTCATAGACATTAATTTTTCAGCCGTTCGCAGAACATGCAACAGATAACAGGGACGTCTGAGCCCTTAAACATGGCTGTGGATACCACCTGTTATGACCAGCTGCGTGTGGTGAAACAAGTGCGGAGCTCGGGTTCCAATTCAAGAGGCAACACACAAACTGCAACCTACAGCGCTATGAATAAGGAAATTTTGCGGTGTTATACATGCCGCTGCGGTGATCAATCAATTTGATATTTTCTGAAAGCAGCTAGGAGTCTGGACAAGTGCATGGTCAGTGACAAAATTATGCTTTTGTGCCTGGTGTACTAAGCGCTGCTGCCTGACCTTCCCGTGAGTACAGGCTTAAAGGTATGTGACTTTGATCTGCATTCAACTATCTGTGCATCGGCATACATTTGTGGCACCCGAAGTATGTATTGGGTTTGGAAGTACCTTTTATAATTAATTGTTGTTTTCATTGCAATTTATAATTATTGTATTATTTTATTTCATAGAAATGTGTAAGGTAAGTTACATGAAAAGAGTAGAAAATTCAAACAGCGCCATCTATTTAATGGTATTGATACTGTGTTTCTTTCAATAATCATCGAAATTAGCTTCGGGACCCCATTTTGCCATAATATGCTGCTTGGAGGAACTTATTGAATAGGTGCATGAATTTTTTTATGATCAATTTAAAAACGAACATATTATTTTTACATAAACAGAATGAGAAGTTGGTGCATGTCACGCCATCTATTTAAATCTATGTTGTGTTCGAGCTTTGAAATATTTTGCTACAAGTATTTTAATCGTTATGTTCACCAACAAAACAAACAACGAAACGATTTTCGCAATATTATCTTTATAATGTATCCGGAGCATTGAAACGTGAGTACAAAACGCAAAGAAAACAAATTTCATTATGTTATGTTGCATGATGTTAGAACAATATACGGTTTTGTGACCACTAGTGCTGTCACAAGCGTACATACAGATTATTAAATAGGTTGTTAGTTTGCTGAAAATCGAGAAGTGAAGATATTAGCAATCCGTTTTTTTTTACATGTTTGAACACTAGCAATTTCAGCCATGCATTATTTTTTTATCAATAGGTGTCACTTCAGATTTCCCGTAAATACTACTACCACTGAGTTTGTTGTTGATTTGATCACCAAGGGAATTTGTGAATATGCTTTTCTTTGAAATTAACGTACTTTCTAACTATTCGCGTTGGTATTTTTTAATGCAAGTGTGAATACAGTTACGGAACGCAATAAGGAAAATCGAAATAATAGTGGATCTTTTAACATCTTTGGCGGATCAGGGTTGTTTTCACAACTAAATTAAAGTATCAGGTATAAGGGAAAGATATTTATTTTGTTTACATTGAATTCACTTAAGTTTGTGTAATACATTAAATTATTCTTAAATAATATTTTGGTTCATATCATAACAGAAGAATCTAATCTCGATTTTCTAGGGTGAAATGTCGATTCTCTGGATCGATTCAGTACTAAATGTCGATTGGAAAATTGTTTTTTTTTTTTTTTGTCCTTTAAATCGATTCGTCGATTAATCGATAACAGATCGCCATCCCTTGCCCATCCCTATCAGAGAGTGACATGTAAATGTCAACATTGAAAAAAGTTTGACGAAACAAAACAAATAACTTGTGATATGATTTTTAACTTATAAGTTACTAGTTATAGACTAGATTATTAATAAATCGATACAAGGTGTGAGTCAATGTGAGGATTAAACTTTTGCTTTGTTCCTAAGACTTGCGATAACTTTCAGTTAAGAGTTATATTGTGATCAAGATTATTTTCAAACCGGTGTTTAAGTTTAGTGAAATAGTTTGTTGTTAGACTCGATTTGCAATCTTACAACCCGAAAATATCACGAGGATTAACGTGACTATACCTTAGAGAGTTGGCGTTTAGTTTTGTTGCTACCAACGGTTGAATAAAGGTAAAGTTAATGTATGTAGTTGTTATATATCGCATTGTAGAGAACTAAGCAAATGATAACATGTCATTCTGACGATACCTACAAATAATAATGATTTAAATTGACTACGGCGAATGAAAAGTGCAACTAGACATTTAGATGATGTCTAGAAGACGTATTCAGGTATTATGAGATGCTTGGGGGCCAATAACTGTTGAAGTCGTGGCTGAAGATGAGATAGATGTTCAATTGGCAACATTTTAATTTACATAGAACATTTTCTCTGTTTCGTGGGTCAGAGAGATGACGGAGTCAAGAGTTTTGTCGGCAATTAAGTTGAAAGTGCATTCTGTGTAGCGAATGTATGTACTAAGTTATTGTGGATTGTGGACACTTGGGTTTTATTTTATTTACTTGGTACAGGAGTAATTTTTTTGGAGGAAACTAGGAATGGTTTTCTTGTTCTGTGTTGTTCAACGATACTTGGACTCGGTAATCTTGAACATTGTTCAAAAGATTTAATATTGTAACATTTCTTTAAAATAAAGGTGTGAATTTGTGTGATTGTGTGGTGTCATGTAGGAAGTCTAGTACCTACCTAACTTGAATAGTAAATGTGGAATTTAAAGTATACTGTCAGTAATGGTTGTGGTGTACTAACTTGTTGAATGTTCTGTGCTGGTCATTGTGAACATACCTAACGAATTTTGTATTATTTGCTATCTGACCAAGATGGATAAGATAATGTTAACACAGATGTAAAGTCGGTGACATGCGGTGCATGATTTCATTTTCTTTTTATTTTGCAAAATTGGTAATGTTTGATGTTGGTAGTTATTATACCTATCGCACTGAGGGTTTGGTATGAAATCATGAACAGATAATAGAGTTCTTGAATATGCTTTTGGCTGGGTAAGAAATCCTGAATGTGAGGTTGCCGTTGTATTTAGTACTGAGAATAAAGGTTGAAATAACAAATAATGTTATGGTTTATAGGTGCTGTTTATGGTTATTAGAGTTCTGAAGGTTGGCAACTATGTGTTGAATTAAAGGCTTTGTTTGGTTCATGATGAGTTAGAGGAAAGGTGAAAGATCAAGTACCCATTGACGTAACTGAATGTACTATGTTGAAGACTGATTCAAATCAATCTAGCAATGGTGAGGTCGGTGTGTACGGTCAAAGGACTGACTGTACGGTGAGGTGTGTACGGTCAAAGGACTGACTGTACGGTGATGAGTAGTCACTGCGGTGACTGCTGTAACCAAGGAGGGTTACGAGGTGTGAGTGGTCAAAGATGACTGCTGTAACCGAGGAGGGTTACGAGGTGAGTGGTCAAAGATGACTGCTGTAACCGAGATGGGTTACGTGGTGAGTGTTCAAAGATGACTGCTGTAACCGAGGTGGGTTACGAGGCCTGGTCAGGATGACTATGGTTGCAGGATGGTCACAGGGTTGACCATCGGGAGCCACAGCGATTGCTGTGGGACCAAGAAACATTGCTGGATATGTGTGGGGGGGAGCCTGGTCCCTCTGGGGCTTCGGTGACCTGTTGTTTAGTGTATGTGGTATGGGTATCTGGCAGTCTTGTTGCTTTGAGAGGACCGATTGTCTGGGGGAGCCTAGTCCCTCTGGGGCTTCGGTGACCTGTTGTCTGGGGGGAGCCTAGTCCCTCTGGGGCTTCGGTGACCTGTTGTGTGTCTGAGGGAGCCTGGTCCCTCTGGGGCCTCGGTGAACTGTTGTTTGGTGTATGTGGCATGGTATGTTGTGTTGGGCGTTTGGGTGGTTTCTGGCACACTTAGTGCTTCGAGACCGAATGGACGCCTGTTGGGAACCTGGTACCTCTGGTGCTTCGGTAACCGTTTAGAATGTGGTAATATGGTTGTCTAAACGGTGAGGTGGCTGTTTCGATAGTACGAAGATGGTTGTGTACGGTGTACGGTGTGGAGACCTAGATTTACATGGAGAAAACAAATGAACAGTGTGAAAGCTATGAGAATTCCGTTTTCATGAGTAAAGAAGTACTTGATTTTTGTTATAGGCTGGTAATATAGGGTGTTGATTGAAGGTTTCACGTAGAAGGAAGATGTCACGACCACGTTATTTTTTTATTTGGTCAGGAGCGGCCGAACTTAACCTATTACTTATTTTTTTATTGTTGTTCTGTCTCTCTGTCTGTTTTTTTTATTAAAATTGAGTAACGATTTCTCTCGTCGCTCAAACGTGGGGCCGTTTGTCTGTCAGGTTGGCCGTGTAGGAGGAAGGTATATTAATAATAATCTAGAACAAAGAAGTATGACGCATTTAAACTTATTAATTCAGTTTTGTTTAATTGGCAACATTTAGCCTACGATTCAATCTCAGTTCGATTTTATTCGATTGACAACACTTTATTTGGCTTATGTCAAAATACTCGATTTTGATTGGATGTTAAAAGCTGTGAACTTTGCCCGAGGTGTTCTTAAACCAATGAAAGCAGGGTAGCCAAGGATAATGGCGACCTGAGCGAAGTCGCCCGCCATATTTGGTCGGAAAAAGTTAGAAAAAGGAACGCGCGGTACGCGTTTGCAAAAAGTTGAAAACAGAGTTGTGAGGGAAATAATTGAGAAGTAGCCTAAAGTGTGGCGTTATAAACTTGAAAGTGTGTTTTGTTGAGAGAAAGCGAAACGAATAGGTGGCCGAATTAGCTGCTTTGATAAGATTGGAACAAGGACTATCTCCAAATCGGCATAAGTTACCTGCTTTGTAGCATGCATATACCCACGAAAGCCCACAAGATCGAGTGTTTATCCAAGATAGCCCTCCTATTTGCGACACATATATATATTAGAATATACTATATTTATTACAATTTATAACATATTTATAGTATATTCTAATCTGTTGTCAGATTTGGCCTATCTCCTCCCGTTGCCGAGATACAATTTTATTTCTTAAATTAATGTTTTTAATTCCATCTGATGGCGACAGATGGCGCTAGGTGACGGTTAACAAATGTGGATTTTACAATTTGAATAGTTGGTTCGGTCGTTCGTATATTTTCGATCTCACCTAAGAAATGTTTTAAAATTATTTTATGAAAAGGATTTCGAGTAAATGAGAGCGGGTGAGGAGTGAAGGGGGGTGGGTGGAGGGGTGAGGGGGGGAAGGGTTTGTTGCACGATTTTATAGACTTTTCATATTGATATTTTAGAATGGGGTAAAAATAAATTGCGGGGGGGAAGGTGAACAGTTAAGGGGGGGGGGGGGGGGGGGTTATCCTATCTTGTTCTCCGGCCTGAAGCGACGAGGGCAGGGGAGCAAATTTTTACTCAGAATTGAGCTAGCTCCAACCGTTTCCGAGATATGGAGGTTTTTAGGTTTTCTGATTAGATCGCCGGTTCGTTATTAGTGGCGGCTCAGGGTCGGTTTTCGAGTAGTGTCGACTCGAGTCGGCCTGTGGTGGAGGGTTTTGTACGTCTGGCGTTAAGAAACTAAATGTATACATACATATACACATATATATATATACATACATACACACACATATATACATGTACACATATATATATGTATGACACAACAGCGTATAGGCAAGAACACGCACGAAACACGCGCACGCCGCACGGCTTACAACTATAGCAAAAAGTGTCGTGACAACCAACTTTTCGTAAGAATTTTTTCCGTCTAGCCCCCTTTCACAACGCGCGATAAGGAACTTCGTTCCAAAAACTCAGATAGCTAAGCGTGACAAGGCTAAGCGTTTGTACAGGAAGCGGCCCACGGAGGAAAACTGGGATATTTACAAGAAGATGCGAAATCGCTGCAGTCCTTTGTGTAGGAATGCAAAAAGGCGCCACATTCACAACTCAATTGATAACTTCAACCCAGCACAAGTCTGGCAATTTTTAAAGACTCTTTGTATAGGAATGCAAAAAGGCGCCACATTCACAACTCAATTGATAACTTCAACCCAGCACAAGTCTGGCAATTTTTAAAGACTCTTGGTATTGGCAAAGCCATTAGCAAGAGTTCTCCTTATAAGATGGACCTCAATGCACTTAATGCACACTTTTCTAAGTCACCAATCACCCTCGACAACCACGTTAAAACCTCCACTCTCAAAGAACTCTCTAGTCTTCGCCTCCAAACGTGACATTTTGCCGTTTTTATTTGTACTTAACCCTTCGTACGCGAGTCTGACTCGCACTTGGTCACCACAAAATGGCGCTCAAAATCAGCGATTTTGAGCGCCATTTTGTGGAAATAGAATGGGAAAAAATATTATGATAAAATATATCTGGTTTTGGTCAGCCAGCTCGAAACGAGAAAAAAATCATGCTGTGCAGTCGGAGGATACATATTCGTATCCTCCGACTGCACAGCATGATTTTTTTCTCGTTTACGTCTCTTTAATTCGCTTTTTAAGCAGTCGGGTTTTTGTTTTTTCTAATTCTCTCTTTTTTTGTAACATGTGTTGAGTAAGTTCAATTTCAGACAATATTTTTCAAGCTTAAATTCAATACTTCATCTTTATTAGATTGTCGAATGTCTACTTAGTTCTTTGGTTTCAAACAAAGTAAGGCCTACGTAACTTATTCTTAAACTGTAGGTGAAGGGCGTTAAGAAAACATAATATCATAGAAGTCCACCATAAATGTGTATAACAATTTCACGCAGCCCCCACACCCAGTCTCTCATAAACATGAGTGCGAAACTTTTCAACACCCTAACTTTTGAAGTCAACAAACTCGGCAAGTCATCTAAATTTCATACGAAAACAGTATCACACCAATTTAATTCTCGTAAAAATTCCAAATTCGGTCACAACAGGGCCCTGCCGATCCCGCAAGCCCCGTAGACCCCGTAAACCCCGTCAAACATTAAAATACGTTCACGAAAGTTAAATTGCCTCCGGTGTCGCATCGGATTTAATCGGGAGGATAAAATAGGCGCGAACTTGGACTTTTCTCTCACAATATGGGGCACCCAAGTGAAAGTGACCTAATTCAAAATGCCTGTAATTTCTGATTTGGCTATAGATGGACCTTAAACAGGCTACTTCTAAAACCCTGTGGCGAAAAGAATCCCAAATTATGAGTAAGAAAGGGCAATCTATTCAGCAGTCACTTTAGTACAAAAAAGTGCAGTCAACACAATACTTTATTGAAGACTTTTTTGCTAATATCCCACATTTTTTTTTTTTTGAGCTAGGTCACTTTCACTCTGAGGGTGTGATAGGATGAGGATGAAATTAGACTATGACGTAGTTAGCCCCGACGCCTTATTGATTTCTACTGATTTTTGAAGTGATCATGATGGGCGGAAATGGATGGGAGGCGATGGAGTGCGTGTCACGAACAGTTTTCGAGACAGGATATTTTTATTTTCGCTCCTTTTGGTTGTGTTATTTATAGATTTACGGTTTGATGGGCTGTCATTTGCAAAAGGTTTTGTCAAACTGCGTGCAATATGTGTGCGTTATGAATGAAAATATATCACTTTTCGTAAATAAGAATTTATGACATGGGTGCCTTCATAATATGGTTCAAAAGCTAGCGGAATATTTTCCATAAAAAATAGACGTATTTTATGGAAAATATGCCGCGAACTTTTGAAATTCTCCTCGTAAAATATCAAAACGTTGACGTAGGTATACCGACACACATTTGGAGCCTTCTTTTATTGTATTATTTGAAGCTAATGGAAATAATAATGGAATTTCTACAATTTAGATTAATTATTTGTAAACATTTGATACCTATTAATTCGATTAACAATGTCAACAAAAATGTTTGTTTTATCACCGCTAGTTCGCTTGCAGTGTGATCAAACAGATGTCGTACAATTAATTCTGATTCCACCTGTTTTGAATAATGATTGGATTGCACCTAATAATAGACCGCGGATAAATACATAGAGTTATTTGTGTTGTGGTAAAACCATGACTGTGTGATTCAGTATTCTGAAAAATAAGTAAATTCAGTTTATTAAGAAAAAATATTCTATTATCTCAACAATTATTGTACTTGTTCATCGAACCTATATCGCAGAATAAACTAAAAGTAAGCGGCTCAACAGTTTACCTTTGAGTTTGCCAACAAAAAGACAATTTGGCACATCAAACAATTGGGGACAGGCATTTGGTAGATTAAACGCAGTTTTTGTAGCCCCAAGGGATAAGTAAGGGCTCGGGCAGACGATCGAATCGAATGAACATCGAGTTTCTGTCCAACGTAATGTTGGTTGTTTCACGATACAGGAAGAAATTCCTAGTGTGTAACATCGCTTCGACCCACTGGAGCCAGCAGCACTATCCCGACTCACTGGGATATCATCACCCCGACTCACTGGGGCACAACCGCATACAGTTCCGACACACTGGGACATCATCACCGCTTCGACCCACTGGAGATAGCAACACTGTCCCGACTCACTAGGACATCATCACCGCTCCGACCCACTGGAGCCAGCAGCACTATCCCGACTCACTGGGATATCATCACCCCGACTCACTGGGGCACAACCGCATACAGTTCCGACTCACCGCGAACTTTGCGACTTCCGGTTCCGACTCGCGGGAACCAACCTTCCACTGGCCAGGCACGCATCACAAGATGTCCGGACGACTCAACCTGCTTCGACCTCCGGTCACCGGAGGGGAGTGATGTAGCGGCACCAAAGCCGCCACTTACGAACTAATAACATGACGTCACACAAATCCTGCATCACGCAAGCAAAGTTTTCGGCGCGATTTGAACGCATACAACAGTCCGATGATAACCGTTGGGCAGTTGCCCGGACCAGACACAACACCCGTCTGGTCGGAGGATCTTCCCTTTTCTATGGAGGTTTGTGGGACTTTATTCCCTGTTCCGCATACCTCCAAAAACAGTGTGTGTTGCCAGTGATCACCTATGTGACCGAGACGTGGTCGCTCACAATGGGCCTTATCAGAAAGCTTAAAGTCAGAGAATATTCTTGATGTGAGACGCACGGGATCGGTCAATGTGGCGACGCCTGGGGGAGGCCTATGTTTAGCAGTGGACGTCTTTCGGCTGAAATGATGATGATGTTGATATTGTTCCCTAGGGATAATAAAACACTTTTACGCGGGCGAAGTTGAAGTCGCTGGCAGAAGCTAGTAGGTACTTCATAATTTTCGTAAAAGATAAATGATTCGTTGATCATCTGTCCAAGCCCTTACACGTTACAAAGATTTTATCTCCAATTTGTTGTCTAACTTTAAATTAAATGATCTGTGAAGGTCGTGAAGTAAATCGATTGAAAGGTTTTTCTTGGTAATCGTTGATCAAGGGATTATTGGGCCGCCTCCATTAATTAGCTTTTTATTATGATGTTGCCACAATCGATTAGTGGTCTGCTCTCTACAAATCGATTAAGGCGATCCATTTCAGGCAGAACATAGAAAGAAAACAGACTGATAGATACATTAAACGGAAAAGTCCTCAATAAAGCTCCATCCATGTCTCGTTATATTATGGAGCCACGGTCAAAGTGAGAACAAAATACTACGTAGCAATGTACTGAGTAGATACGCATGGCGTAGGTATCCATTGTATCATTGGCAATTCTTATTACAAAATAGATTAATTAGTCGTAATATTGCTTTCCTTTTATGATATAATCCTGTAGATAATAATCATTTTACCTTCATTTTAGTTTCGTTGTTTCCATCGAGATAAATATAATTCCCTCATAATAACAAAGATTAATATTGGATACAATATAACAACATCAAAAGGACAACACAAAACGGCCCGAGGCCGCGAAGTGGATCGTGAGTGCAAATCTCTGGCTCCTTTCCGCTTCCGGTCGGTCAACCGTCCGAACGTAAAGCCTTGCTATTTATACGGAGCATCACAATAGACACGGATCGTTACTAGGTAGGTAAGTAAAAAATTTGAAAGTGCAAAAGAGTGTTTATTGTTTTCCACGTCAAAAGATTGACGTCTATTTGAAAATTGAGAATGTTAATTAAAATTCGGCATCATAGGGCCCGCAACTCCTTTAAGTGTGTTTCGCTATTCCTCATAGACCGTATCGAATATGTCCATCCAGGCATCCACCCTCACTTGAAAAATTCAACCGGTATCGATATAGGCCGGAAACCCGGCAAGTAACCCCAGTCGACTATATATCCCGAAAAATGCGCTACTCCTCTGGAATGTAGGGTACCTAGACCACGGGAGCGAAATTAAAGTCTCAGTAGATACTAAATTCCTTGTAGTTGTAAGTAATTAACAAACTAGGAACTATCCCTCTGAGGTTTATCTGTTGCCGGCAATCCTCAGAACATTCCGACCGGTAGTGGCCGGGTGGTCCTCGTAAAATTCACTAGTCTGTCACTAACTGCTAGCCTGCTGACTAATGTGGCCGCGTCTGGGATAGATTGATGATTTGTAACTGACAGCTGGCATTCAGAACGAGACACGACGCAATACGACGATGTTTTAAGATGACGACTAACGCCGACGACCTTGAGGGAACAAAACGCGCACTCGTTTCACACCCGCGCGACCCAAAATTTTGTACTTTTTTGTACTTTCCTTATTTTCTTTTACTTAAAAAAAAAGCTTTAATCAAAATGTAGATAATTAAATTGTCTTTGACACGGTCTTTGAGATGGTGTCGATTTCATTAAAATACGCCGAGCGGTTTTGGTGCGATTGTCGTGTTTTTGTCAGTTTTAGACATAAATTTACTAGTTAATTACACCATGTTATACGAATAAAACTCATAATTTTATTAGATCAAATTGTTAAGAAAATGGTCTAATGTAAAATATGTTTTTTTCCAAAAAAATACGACAAGGGGTTTAAACGTGATTCTCAGTTTAAAATCAGCTACACAGGGGTATCTGCGCCTTAAGAGGCGAGTTATTGTCAAGCGCTGCGAAGCGCGGAGCCTCGAAATGTCGCGCGTTGCGAGGTGCATCGTGAAGCTGCGAGGCGCAGCACCGCAACTTACGTTCAACTTTAAAGAGATCGATATACTGACTTTACCTTCACTTTATATTTTGGAATGTATTTTGTATGTCCGCAAAAATCGAGGGCTTTTCAAAACTAGAAGTGACTTCCATAATTTAAATACACGCAGTAAGCACGAAATTGTAATACCCAAAATTCAGATTAACGAAAACTAGCAAGTCTTTTCTTATAAACAGTATACGCTTTTATAACAAGTTGCCAAACTCAGTTATAGAATTGACCGATGGAAAGTTCAAAAACTACATCAAACGTGTCCTTATTAAAAAAGCATATTATAAAATCAAGGACTACGTTGAGGATAAAAATTTTGGCTTTAGATCCTTCTGCGCATGCGGCTTCCCTGGTAACTCATAAACGGCACAAATATATGGATATCTCTAACTATTCTCAATCTCATTTTTTTCTCTCTTTTAATTAGACTTTTTACAATTTTTTTCAATCATCTTTATAGCCCTTTGCTAAGAATAGTTACAGCACTGATAACAGTATTTGTGCCACACGTTAAATTTAGTGTTGTTTTTTTTAATTGGTTTTTGGTTGTTTTTTTTTACCTTTGTATAGATTCTTTTACCGATGGTGAATGTGTGAACATTGTAGGCTTTCTAGATTTCTAGATGATTGTTAACATTTGTTAAGTTTTTATTTCGTTTTACATTATTTTTTTGTTTGTTTTTTTTAATTTCGTACGACTTATTGTCGGGCCTACGTTGTCCCCCCATATCCAAGTACTAATGCTGTAGCATGGAAATATTGTAAACACAAATTTTTTAAAAGAGTATCCATGGAGTTTCTTGCCGGTTCTTCTCCATAGGAAACGACTAACCCGAACCGTGCACCTTTTGTCGACGTTTTATAAGTGCCCATGTAGGCCTACGTAAAATAAAATAAAATAAAAATTGATTTTGATTGACTAAAATCCGGTTAGGCTGCCGGACGTAACTTCAGTTGCTATCCAACGTTTGTACGGGGCGCGGACGCTTGTCTCGCCCCAACGGCAATTCGGTTGAAATAATGCGCGTGAGTCAGCAAACGTCAGACGACTCATTTTGCGTCGCCGTGTGGTAAAAACAGGACTTTCGTATGAAACCGAATGCAGTGTAAATTCTGCGACTCATTTTACGTGACACACAGCTCAAAAATTTACGCTCATTTGTCCTCAACCTTAGGTTTTGTCTTTTGATCGGAATTTATAACGCTGCGGTATGCGGTGCCGGACATGATCGGCGCAATCCTATGAAAAAGGTCAATCAAGATACCTATTTTTTTCCGTCCCAGTATGCGTCAGTGGTGAGGAGGATTATGAGTCTGGATCCAGACTTTCCGGCACCGTATACCGTATGCCACACCGTTGAGCGTTCCGATCAAAAGATCAATGCTCTCGGACTATCACACGGTGCGTCGTGCTGGTCGTGCAGCACCTTGAGGCGCCTCGAATCGAAACGCAGCGTTCAAACCTACTGGCCCATTCAAGCATCGATAGTTCGCCTCGAGTCGATGTGAGCTGACCCTTACTACAAAATAGCGCGCCGCCACTTACGTAATTTGTGACCTTACGTTGCTTTTTCAAAATCAGATTTCAGGATTTGTTCGGGATTTGATTTAAGAAGTGACACGAACGTACAGATCAATACAGACCGTCGCGCGTCGTACGAAACAGTGTTGTTGCGAACATCAGTATCCGTGGATCATCAGCATCGTTTTCAATATCAGCATCAGCATCAGTATTGATAGAGGCTGATTATTAATGCTGATTTTGAAGTCCTGACATGGCTGCAGAGGGAGCAGGGCTTATGGCGCGTGTTTTTTTTTTTATCTGGTATAGGCTCGCGCTTGACCATTATCTCACCTGATGGTAAGCGATGATGTGGTCGATGATGGAGCACGCTTGCTTAGAAGTAACCAATTCACTCTTGACTTAAAGACTCCTAGATTGTAGCTATCGGGAAACACAGACTCTGGCAGGGAATTCCACTCCTTAGCTGTACGCATAATAAAAGTATTCTCAAAACGTTTAGTGCGTATGGGTGGGATGTCCACCATGTACCGGTGGCGCATCGCCGTACGTCTGGTAGTCCGATGATGAAACGGGCTGAGCGGAATTAGATCATGCAATTCCATCGCACACTCCCCGAAATGTAATCGATTAAAAACCGACAAGCTGGCAACTCGGCGACGATGTTCAAGGCTCTGGAGCTTTGACTTAACCAGAGCCTCATCGCCGATGAGCCTTTGGGCCCGCTTTTCGATCGACTCTAGTGCATCAAGCTGGTATTTGGCAGATCCGTCCTAGAGATGAGAACAGTACTCCATGCATGATCGAACTTGCGTGCGCTTGATACAAGCTGAGCAGCTGTTCTGGCGTGAAGTACCTTCTCACCTCTGCAGGGATCCCTAGATGGGACCCGCCAAATAGGACCAGCAAAATGTCGCGCAACTAGTGCCCGACGCTGGTTTTCGACTGGACCTGTGACTGTGACGTGACGGACGTAAAGCAGTTTTATAGTGACATAATGTGTATGTAAAACAAGTACTTACTTATATAAAAAATAAAAAAGATGTGTTTATTACAATATAAAATAAAAGATACACCACATATGATGGATGGAATAAATAAGGTGAGTGTGACAAGAAATGAGGTGAGTGAGGGTAGGTAGGCTAATGCGTCATATTATTGAGGCATTCAGTGCGGCCATATCCAGTTTACGTTGCGCTTCCACCAGATACTGCCGTAAACGTTTTCTAAATGTGTATATTGTATTGGTTGTTCTGGTCGGTGGTGGAATGTTATTCCAAACTTTGGATGCCGCATAACGAAAGCTGCCTCTGAACGCTGCTGTATTGTGCGATTGCGTCGAGAGTTGCTGCGAGCATTGCCTTCTCCCACATTTTCGTCCACTCGCTATCCAACCAAGTTTATTAAATAAATAGTCCGGTTTTTTATATTTAACCACACCAAACAAAAGGCATGCCAAGTGTAGTTTGCGCCTGGACTTCATTTTTAAAATAAAATGTTGATTAAGAAAGGGTGTTACATAATTTCTGCGAGGAATGTTGTAACAGAACCGAGCGCACGCGTTTTGTACCCTTTGTATGAGCCTATCTGTACGAGCTAAGAGGCGCGGGCCATACACAGTGTCGGCCTAGTTCAACCTAGATAGAACTAGTATTTCAACAAGTTGTTCCCGTAATGATTCAGCTAAATAAGGCCTCATTCTGTATAAAACTTTTAAGCGGTAAAAACAATTTCTTACTGAGTATGCTACGTGTTTCTCAAAACGTAGGTCTTTGTTCATGATGAGACTTAGATTTCGCGCCTCATACACTCGTTCAATTTGTTCGCCCATTAGTTTTACGTCAAATGTCGTAGGTAGTCGAGAAAGCTGCTGTCTGGTGCCGAACACCACATACTTCGTTTTTGTGGGGTTTAGCAACAGACAGTTCAATAATAATGGTATATTAATTGCGTCGAATGCCCTCGAAAAATATAGCAAAAATACTGCCGTACTTTAACTAGAAGGCCGTTAAGCCCAAAAAGTCATTTCCGAGTAAATGACAAAAAACGCGGGAATCGTTGTATCTTAAAAACTATGACACTTAGGTTAATGATTGTAACACATCAATTGATATTTAATTATATTTATCCTAAATAATCATTTGTGTCCAAAGCACTTATTAATTACTTTTAAAATTATTTTTTCTTATTTTGTTAAGCATGTAATCCACTTTTTCAACACACTTGCTCATAAAGTGGCTCTAATTTCACCGCAATTAGGCACATAATGATGCCTGTTATCAAACTGTGACTTTTCCATTACTATTATTCACAAAGTGAGTTATACAGTTTTTTTTTAATTCATTGGTTGAGTTGCTTTGTTCTTAAAAAAGTTTCGAAACAAAAAAGGTCGTGCTCAATAGTACAAATAAATTAATGTACCTATTGCTTGCTCATTTCATGCAACTTCGTATTAATTTCAACTTGTACGTGCTTAATAAATAAAACTTTCACTCAAATATAAATTTTATTTGCTCTGTAATTAAGAAAAAATTTAAATTTCCTATTTTGTACGTGGTTAAAACTCTATCCACGATAAGCCAAAATAAAAAGAAATTTCATTCTTTTAGTCTATGGCCGATCGCCATTGTAAGATGCGCGCGTATAGGAAAATTAATTAATTTTGCCCGCCATTTTGAAAAAATTTCACAACTCGTTTTTACTGTTAAAAATATTTTTTTGTATTATTTTCTTCACAAGTGTGTTGAAAAACGTCGTATGATACACGTGTGTATTGATGATTACCGTCCTCGGCTCTCTTAAGACCCTCACCTACGGCTCGGGTCTCAATGACGCCTCAGCGGTAATCACCAACATTGCACACTTGTACCATAATGTACTATTATCATCTTATTACTGTACTAAAAGGCCGTTAACCATACCTTAGCGGCTTTCTAGTGAAGTCATTTATTTAAAATTAAAAGCCTTAATAATGTCTGTTAAATTTTTTCATAAATACTTACCTAAAAAGTTGTTAAGTGACATAACTGCTTTATAGCCATGACATTCGCTTCGATTTCAATTTCAATAACTTTCCTAATGAGCGGTTACGGAGCTTTAGATGCTTTTAAGTTAAGCTTATGCATTTGAGGGTTAACGGCTTTCTAGTTAAAGGACGGCAGACTAGCAATGTACACATTCCCTTATCTCGGGCAGATAGGATATTGTCAGTAACGTCCAACAGAGCAGTAGACGGACTGCGTTGTTTTCTGAACCCAGATTGTAAATCAGGTATAATATTATTTTGTTCAAGAAAAGCGTCAGTTGGCGGCTGACAATTTTCTCTAACACTTTGGATAGACATGGTAATATGCTAATAGGTCGTAAATCTTTCAACGTAGATGGATTTTAATTTTTTGGCTATAAGGCTTTCGTGCCAGACCCTATCAAAAGCCTTCGAGATGTTGTTCTTTTCGGTTGCGAGTTTTGACCATTCTTGGGGTCGATCGCGCCCATTGCGATTGTAATATTACATTATGATATACCTAAGTGCGGTAAGTTGAAAATTACAGCCGAGGCGATATTGCTAGCCCGAGCCGTAGGCGAGGGATACAAGAAAGCAGAGGCTGTAATTATCAAAGCGCACGTATTTCATACGACGTTTTATAACATATTTGCGAGGAAATAAATGAAACTCGGACTTTCTTAAACGAATAAATCTTTAATCACTTGTTGCAGCAGTTATAAAATTTTAACAATTTGTAAAATTGATTATTACGTGGCCAGTTGGCATTTTTAATGTTGTCAAGTTATTATTATGAGTTACAATTTCACCAGTCTCTCTCTCACTCTCTTGGGTGAAAGTAGGAGAAACGAGACCACAGAGTTCTGCAGTCGGTGGTGGCGACAGAGGCGGCTGCGGTCGTCGCGCTCACGCTCGCTTTGCTCGCATTTTTAATTGTCTCTCGTTTTCTGTCAAAAATATCTTTGCTCGCGCTATACTGCGCTCGCTCCTTTCTGTCAGCTAGGTTCTTGATACCCTGGGAGACAGGTTTTTTGTATCAGGCAAAAAAAAATAATATACTTCGATACTTGCATATTCACAAGCAATTGCTAAAACGAAGTATGACGATTAGCAACAGCCTTAAAAGGTTATCTGGTAATTCGATAATCGGAAAACTATTTTTTTTTGTCAACTAATACTTACCGGACGACTAATTTAGTTTTAATTTTATTTTATCCATTAGAGTGCAATTCATTCTTAATTTGAAAAAAAATTTAATAAATGTACGAATAAATATAATTTATTCATCCAGTACCCGTATAAATAGTCACTTCGAATATTAATACAACTTGAAAAGAGATAAAAACAGCGTACAAAACACCTATATTGTAAAGAAATACGAAAGCGAATGAAGTTAATAACAATAATTTAGTTTCAACTGACCTTTGTTGCCAAATATCGGCAATCCGGAGCTTCTTTTATGAACTTCTTGACATTGTCAGCCGAAAATACTTTCTACTTTTTACTCACATGGCCACTTGAGCGTCTTTTTAGAAATGTCAGCAAGTTGGAGTATGACTTGATATCACTGACCTCTAATATACAAGTACGCTGGACTTCATATTATCGATGACAAAATTAAGACATTTGATTTTCGCCATTTTGGCGCTGATAGCAACGTGACTTAACGTGAGATTCCATGGAACTAATATTAGAGATGGGACATAGCCTTCGGTATAAAAATACGTGAGAATAATTTAATACGTAAGAGAAAAAGAAAATCCCAATTATTTTAATCGAGATTCATTTCTAAGTAATAGAAAACTTGCTGTAAAGGTTAACTGAAAAATACTTTCAATCAGATTGCAAGCTATAAACTAGTAGATAGCGTGCTACTAAAGTTATAGCGCATTACTGTCAGATCAGTGAGATTTAAATATGGGGTTAGGCTAACAACTTGTCCTTAAAACTAGTATATTTGAGCAAGTATCTGCTCGCTCAAGTATACTAGTTAGTTGATACTTACATTTACAATAGTTTGGATTCACTCGGTTGGAACATCATTCATACAAATATTTGCGTACGAATGAGATGGATAATAATTTACAACGGACGTATTTCTCGCTCTCATCGCTGAGATCCTGTCTCTGTAGTGTTAAGGTGCAAATAAGAGTGACATCGCATTCCAGCGACGTGAAGACTTATATTAGTTTTCAACTCTGTTTCAGATGCAGATATAAATTGTTTGACTTAAAAACATTTGTTAATACAATTATAATTTATTATCATGATATTATTCCAGAATTAATTCCAGACAGGAACGAGGTGATTGATACAAGAAGAGAGAGGCCTGTGCTCAGCAGTGGGCGAAGTCGGACTGTGGATGATCATGATGATGATTCCAGAATTTAGTATTACACATTGCTTTTTAACATATTATTACTGATTATTAGGAATTCATATAACATTCATCACTAATACCAATATGAGATATTTAGTTGCAACATATTATGAGAAGTCAATACAGTAGATGAGTGATACGCCGAAAAGTCTACTCCTGAGTGCAAAGTCTACTATTTTGATATTAGTGTAATTTAAAAATATTACTAAAATACTCATATACTCGTATTAGTTAAAATAATATAATATTTCCAGGCGAATATATTAGTATTACCTAATTTTGAGAAATATCGGGATTAACCTATCTCTAAATGTGTCAATTATAGTTCCTGAGAACCTCGAGTGGGGTGCTTTGATTCGGCACAAAAATCAACTGTCATTTCATCTAATATATTTAGTCCAGCGTACTTGTATGATAGAGGTCAGTGCTTGATATCAATAAGTACCATGTTTTGTTTTCACAGTGATTTTTAGCATTCAATAGTAGCACATAGTACCACAGTGAGCTTGACTTATATTTTTGAGAACGTTCCAAGAAATAAGCTAAAACACACTTTCTGAAAATGAATTTGCATCATTGCTTGTTTTCCTAATGATGAAATTTTGATATGCTTGTAAGTATCTATCGATCGATTTTTCGGGCAAGAGGTTTAGAATAGCCTTTTTCACTGCCTCTGAGACTTCTGGCGGTTACGAATTAATAAATTTATCATTACTTGACGACATTTTCAAATTAAAACAATACAGCGAAAAGAAAAACCGCTCGGCATAATTTTTACTTGTTCACAAATTAGCGATGCGCGCGCATCAGCGCTTTTTTTTAAGGCAAAGGCACAAAAACAGCCAGTATTACTAATAAAGTAAATTAATATTTTTGTGTTTTGTTGCTGATAAATGGTTGTAATTTATGGTCAAAATTAATTAAATTAAAGAATTAAATGTTTATATATTATATTTTATCTCCCAAAGTTAATTTTATTCATAAAATATTGACCACTTTTCTGACATAAAAACTCTTTGCTAAGTATTAAAAAAGTACCGTTCGTTTTAGACGGAGCATCTTGATAAACCGTGAGTTTTACCTTATTATAAAGAAACTCTTGCGTTTTACATTACAATAACGCACAAGTACGTAATGAGATACAATACCATATTGAAATTGGTGAAATAAGAGACCCTTTACAAGCAAATGTGTTATAAACAAACTTGTCTAATGATTATTATTCCAATTCGCACGGCAAAGGCTTTTTTGACTCATGCCAGATTACCTGTTTACAGATATTTTCGTAGTAATAAGGTTGTATTCATAGGCAAAATAACAGAGTACGGTCTGTTGTCAGATGCTAGCCGCCACTTTGAAAGAACTTGCGCGGTAATGTTTTGTAAAAACCATCAGAAGAGTCCGTTTATGATGTGGGCCTCTGTGGTCGGCCTTGTGTATTTAATGTTCGAATACTATTCGGTCCAATTTAAGTTTGCCCCTAAGCTATCGATGACAGTGGGCGTGGCTGAAAACTTCTGATGTCGATTGTCAACTGTAAATAGTCACGGCCTTAAGTTATAATAGCTCAGTTGCCAAAGAAGAAAAAAAAATTGTTATAATAGAGTTTTGGCGGGAACGTGATGGCGTCTATGTTGCTTCTCTGTTTTATTTTCCTATAATTGTGGTGGTTTTTATTCTAATAATATTAGTGAACGTGCACGAGTGTGGCCAAGTAAAACACAGCGGTAGAACAAGAGTTTGTACATGGTGTCGACAAAACTCCGTAGAAGCTTCCAATAAAGTTACCGCCATTTTATTGGGGCCTAACTTGGACGACTAAAATCTAAAGAAACTAGAACTTCTATTCTAAACTTGACACTGGCTAAATGCACAAACCGTGCGAAGCCAAAATATAAAAATAAAAAAGTTATAATACGACATAAAACTGATGTCAAATTTGATAGATAATGGCGCCCCCGTTGAAAATCGCACACTGATAACTTTACATAAGTTACAGTTTGCGATTTCTTGATCCATTAAAAGGATTATTCTACTACCAAAACTTCACTTTAAAATTGCTAGAATAGCGAACATCCTGATGATAAGTTTGAAATGTTCTTAACCAGTGGAAACGAAAAACAACAAGCTTTTTCCCTGTTTTCAACCGACTTCAAAAAGGAGGAGGTTCCTAATTCGTCTGTATCTATGTGTTTGTATGTTTGATGCGATTAGGTACTCAGCCTTTTTTTTGGTTTTGATGTTTCTTTTTTAGACAGACGGACGAACGGACGGACCGACAGACAGAATTAAAATCATCATCAGCATCCGCTGATATTAATGAGAAAATATCAGCATCAGCATCGGTGCATGTGAAAAAGATGTGCATCAGCAACAATTCTGGAACGAACGTCCATTGATGTGGCCACAAAAACTCAATAGTTTGGTATGTAGGCACCAAACAAACCCCAAACAAAACACATTGTGTTTTACGACCTGCCTACGACAGTCTTTGTCCTAGGTTAACGAGGTTCCAAGCACTAGTGGCTATTTCCCTCGCTTTTACGACGGATTTGGTCGAGCGAGCCCAGTGTCTACTGGCAGTAAGTTAGTTGCTACATAGGTGCCTAACTATATATTTTGTTTTTTTAGAAGAAAATGCTGGATGAAAATAGAAAAAATTGTTAATTTAGATTTTACCTTACTTTTCATCAAAAAACCATAAAAATTACACCCATGTTGAAAAGTTGACAAACTTCTTGGATATTGATTCATTCATATTCTTTATCGTACACAAAATAAACAATTCAAATACAAAAGTTAAACTTATGTACAAAGGCGAGCTTAACCCATAATTGGGTTCTCTGACAGCAAACTTCAGTGCTAAAGAGAGATTTACAAAATTAGGACAGTTAAAAAAAGCGCACAACTAATACTAAAAAACATTTTAATTCTTACTAACTAAATACACTACACAAATACGTGTACAGCACATAATGCATAAACATAATACATACATATATCTAAAATACATATGTCGGGTTTAGTCAATAGTACGGACTTTAAAACAAATGGCAAGCACGCCATCTGGCGGCAAAGCAAGAACTACTACGCATTGGCGCGCTTTATCTAACCGCTTGCGTAGTGGGACAGCAGAATAGAGCAGTTGAGTACTGACAGCCGTATAGCTAAGAGGTCGTAGAATCAGTGTCTATCCGTAATATTAGTAAGCAATAATGTAACTTGTGTCTATTTGAATAAACCCAGTGTATCGAATAACTTATGTGATTTCATTTGCACGATTATGCCCACCGACCTGCCCACACACGATGTCTTAACCTAAGGGAATACATCCTGGCTTCCCGATGGTTTACATCTATCGGCCAGCCTTGATGCGACACATACATATTTATGCGTCATGTTGACAGGAAATGTTCCTTAATTCTTCTCCTGAATATCCCTAGTGAAGGGCTATCCCGTATGGAATGAGGAAGATTATTCCAGAGGCAGATAGCGCGAACAGTAAATGATCCACCGTAATGACTGAGGAGAAGAGATGATGAGGAGCGGCCAGGCTTTCCTCTCGGAACAAGATACTCAAAGCGTTCTTTAAGATACAAAGGAGAGGTAGGATTGTGAAGAACAAAAAAGAGTAGAGAAAGAGTGTGGGTATCTCGGCGCTGCCGAATAGGCAGCCACTTCAACCGCTTCCGAAATGCCGACATATGGTCGTACTTTCGGAGGCCAAAAATGAAGCGGATCCACAAATTCTGCAAACTCTCGAGCTTATCAAGAAGTTCCTCAGTCGCATCAAGAAAGCAGACATCAGCATAGTCAAGAAGAGGAAGAAGAAGAGACTGAGCAAGAGTAACTTTAGTTAAGAAAGGCTGGAACTTCTGGGGACGTTTTAGAGACCGAAACGAGCAAAACACCCTCCTGCTAACTTCAGCAATGTGAACACTCCAAGATAGGTTGCAGTCTAAGAAAACACCTAAGCTTTTGATTTTTTGGAGTAGGCTATAGCGACGGCATCATAGAAAACTGGTGGGAGAGACTGGTTGCTCAATAAATTGGTGAAATGTCAGCCACCAATAATTAGAGTTTGTGATTTTGTTGGGTTCACTAAAAGTCCAAAACTTTTAGCCCACTGATAGATATTTTCAAGATCATTATTGATGGCATCGATAGAACCTGAGCTCCTCAAGTTTGAAGTGGAGATAAAGCTGCAAGTCGTCGGCATATAGATGATAGTGTGAAGATAAGACCTTAGTGTATAGCGTTTATAAAATCGGAGTTAAGAAGAGGAGTTCATATTGATTTTGAGACGGCGCCGACGAAATTTGTAAATTTTCTGTCATGGGTGTCATCTTGGGTGTTGGTTTTGAGTTTCCGAAAACCATGAAAATGACACCCATGACAGAAAATTCGTCAGCGCCATCTTGGATCTCGATTTTGAGCTCATATTCGTTACAAGCAATCCAGGAAACCGTAAAAACTCAAGTCTTTCGCGTAAAAGTTCATGCGTGCAAGTGAATTTATGCAAATGGTTTTTGCGAGAATGTCATTTGCGCAAGTGTCGTGTTACCGGTGCAGTGCCCGTGTGTGAACGATGGCCTTTACCACAGAACAAAAAAAAACGCCTGTCTTCTCTGTTCTGTGGCCTTTACGATCGCATTTCTATTCGTTTTGTCAGTTAAGCAATATCCATTGCGTTTTTCGTCGTTGAACAGACGAATTTGCCCAAAATTAATCAATGTATAAGAAATTTCCTTCAAAAAAATTGGAACTTATTTTGATCGATTCGATCTAATGGGGTGCAGGTACGAGTGTGGCGGCAAACACGTAAGTAATTATTAAATTGGAAAAACAATCATTTCATTTGCTCAAAATATATTTATCCACTACACACTATATTAAGAGTATTTATCTATACAAATATTATAAAGAGGTGAAGTTTGTGAGTTTGTGGGTTTGTGAATTTGTGACGTTGTAAGGGGTAATCTCTGTATCGACTGAACCGATATTGAAAATTGTTTCACCAGTATAAAGCTACATTATTCCTGAATGTCATAGGCTACAATATATTTTCAAAAAAATTAGAGATCCTTATGCAAATTTCAATAATTTAACCCAAGGTTGCAAAATGTTGCCTATAAAATTCATTCTTTGGCGTGCGCTGAGAAAACTATTGATGACTATTGGGGGCTTCGCTCCCGTCAACTGGCTACCTACCTACCCTAAAGAGTAGGTGCAGGGTAGGCAGGTTAGGCAGGATAGGCAGGTTAGGCAGGATAGGCAGGTTAGGCAGGATAGGCAGGGTTGGCAGGGTAGGGTAGGTAGGTAGGTAGCCAGTTGACGGGAGCGAAGCCGCGGGGGTCAGCTAGTCCCAAATAAATAGGTAAAAACAAAGAGGTGATGAGTTTAACAGAAACAGGACTTCAAACTATGCTTAACTGGTTAAACGCAAATAAACTAACTATAAATCTTAATAAAACTAAATATTTGACTTTCTCAAATATTCCATAATTTTGTACTTAGGAGAGTTGATTAAACAAGAACATACAATTTTTATGTTGTAATTCCAGAAAATATTAATTTTACACACATTTAATAATAGACAGGTGCATATTGCGCCATCTAGTGAGATTTATTTGAACCAACTTTTCTTTGTTAGCAATGAGGCCCCGTGACCATACTAAGAACAAGAAATATCAAAACACATGTCTGTCGTGATTTAGCCAGTACAAATAGTACTATTAATTGTAACTATACTCATCTGGAGCAGGTTCCACGAATAAAATACTTAGGTGCTAACGTTGACGACAATCTTAACTGGCATACTCATACTGAGCTTCTATCCAATCGTTTAAGAAAACTGATGCCTATCTTTAAAAGAGTGCGCCATATAGAAGATAAGCACACATTGAAGGTTATTTACTACTCATTAAGTAAATCCATACTCGAATATTGCATATCCGTCTGGGGAGGGACACCTAAATCACATCTTATAACTGTTGAACGATCACAAAGAGCAGTACTTAAAGTCCTCACTAGCAAACCTAGACATTACCCTACAACTACACTATATAAAGAGATAGGAGTTCTTACTGTATGGCAACTGTTTATCTTACGCAACCTTAAGTACAAGTATTCCATGTATTAATACAAGTATTCTAAAATGTACGTCTGTTAATAACTGCAAACGAAGACAGGATTCCAAATAACATCGCATAACACAGTATTTACCAAACGTCATCCGTACATTGCAGCTCCTTGTTTTTATAATAAAATCAGTAAAAAAGTGACCCAGTACAATTAACAATTTTTAAGTTATCAAAAACAGTAAAAGCCTTTCTCACATCATTAGACTACACAGAAACCGAACGACTATTTTACGTACTTAATTGAGATATCTTAAATGAAAACACGCCCTACCATAATCACGAATCATACATACTACATTCATCATTCATGCGCATACACACCCACAACCTCACAATTCTACACACTCCCTCGCACACACACACATGGTACATATTTAATCAACCATGTTAAATTAGTAACTCTAAATTGTTTCCTCCAATATATATTTTTTTATTTGTTAAAGGCTCGCGTTTGACCAATATCTCGCCTGATGTTAAGTGATGATGTGGTCGAAGGTGAAGCACGCTTGCCTAGAAGCAACCTATTCACTCTTGACTTGAAGACCACTAGGTTGTTGGAAACAAAGACGCCGTAGGGAATTCCACTCCTTAGCTGTACGTATAATGAAAGTATTTTTATATTTTAGTTTTCTTTTTCTTTATTATCTACTTTTTAATTACATAAATACGGACTGAAAACCTATGATCGTAAATTAGGCCAATTCCGATCCATATTGTCACTTAAAGCACAGGGAATCCTATTTTAAGTGACAGAGTATTGTTGTTGTATTTCTGTTATCTTTTTGAACCATTATAGGTATTTATTTGTATACAACACAATGTCAAGCAAAAATGATTAGCAGTTCGTAAAACCAAAGCAAGATTCGAAGAAAATAACGTAGAATGGCTATCCGGATCAATTTCGTTACCAGTTACAGGTATGTTTCTGAACAATTAATTTTTTGTTAATTAGGGTTGCCGGTTTCCCAGAATTTGTTGACACTCAGGTAGCTAGGTCAATTATATACGGTGTTTGATATGATGCTTGTAACTAACTATTTTATTGTTAAATTGAAACTTGTTTACATACGGATTTTTGTTTATTGTTACAGGAATCAGCCCTGGTAGCCCTTAGAAATCGTTTGTGGATTCTAGCGAAAGGACTTCGGACCCACTATTAACAAGCATGAGAACAAATATATATTATAAGAAAATTATAAAGAAGTTATATGGAGATGTATTAAATTTGCTTAGTGAGAGTGACATGACCAATGAAAATGTGTCCAGTAGAGACGTTTTTTTTACTAACTGTAATAAGTCTTGTAATAAGTCTATTAATACCTATTTTGACGTATATACCTACACTAATAATCGTCGTTCGAGTCATAATAGTACATTACTGCAGAATCCAGTAAGTAAGCCTTCCTGGCCAAGTATAAGTTAACCGGACCGAACCGCAGGTGAGGTCCGGTTATATACGAATCCAGCCCGGCGAGCATGGGCGCACCCAAGACATTTGTGACAAGACATGATAAATTATGTCATGTCTTACATGCTAGCACGGGTCAAACATGTGACATATTTTAAAGACGCGACATGCCTTTTTTGTTGCTGTCCGGCGAGTACCTACGGCCTACTGTGACATGGCTTGAGTCACACATTTCATCGTAGTTTGGGCGATAAATCCATTTTGTCTTAAATAGTAGCACCGGCGGCGTAAGAAAATTGCCTGACGTTTATTTGGGACTCATCGGGTCATAATGCTAGAATAATACGGGCGCACCTATTTTGTCACAAATGTCACATTTTGACAGATGATTTAGAAAAATGTATCACTTTCGTTTGGAGGTTATAAAATTATATTGAAGAAAAAATATATATATTTTCCTTCTGATTACTGCACCAAATGGCAATAAATTTATTTTATGTGTGTGTGGTGATCAATATTTATTAATTGAAATGTTACAGGATTATTAATTAATTCTATATCATTACTTTTTTTTTTATTATTGTTATTTTTTTTTTGATTATTATTTTTTGTAATTATTTTCTTTTATTCCACATTCTTCTTACTTTCTACATTTTTAAATATTTCTTAAATAAAACCCCCAAAAAACATTTAAAATAAATCGGGCCTGGTCCTTATCGGGCGGCGAGCTACCCATTACTCGCCGTCCGCAAGCCCGCGCCTACGGTGGCCGTGCATCGGCATGCGACGCCCGACGCCCGGGGCGTCTCCGGCGGTGGCTTGGGGCGTGAGGGCGCCTCCGTTGCCTCTCTCTCACGCGTTCTGCCTCCTCCTTCGCGAGCATTACTGCTTCGCAGAAGGAAGTGACAGCTTCCCATGCCCTCTCGCTCCGTACCATGGCCTGAACCAGGGCAGGATGCGAGAGGTCGCCACCGCCGATCGCCTCCACGAAGACACGGCATTGCTCCGCCCAAGCGGGGCAGACCTCCACCGTATGTTCTACCGTGTCCTCCGGGCGATCCGCACAATGGTGACACCCGGGCGTTTCCACCCGCCTTATCCTGAACAGGAACCTCCCGAAACAGCCGTGTCCGGTGAGGACCTGCGTCAGGCGGAAGGTGAGGATGCCGTGACGTCTCTCAAGCCACTCCTCAAAAGAGGGCCTTATCGCCACTATTGTGGCGTGCCCAAAGTTTTAGGGCCTAATTACCACATTGTGCGACTTCCAAATAAAAACACTACAAAGTGAAAAATAACTCCAGATTCGAAAAAAAGTTTTATAATTTTCACATTTTTTGAGTGGTACTTAAAGGACATAGTAAAGAAAGTAGATAGGTACCTATAATGCCCACAGCATGCCAGAATAACATGTAACTTGAACATAACCAGTGGAATGAGAGTATAGGTACCAGGGTGAACTGTATACATCTGCTTCTGCGTACCCGTTTAGAGTATACTGGCGTAATGGTATGATAAGAAATGGTGTAAACAATAAACAGGCATGCGATTGCAGCAATCCCGAGAGATTTGCCGTCATTTACTGAAGAGTTATGTTGTATTTCTCCGAAGTTCTTCATCAGATCTTTACCAAATTTAAATTGGACCATTTCGGAATAATAAATACCTACTCGTGTATTTATCTGTTGAGTATTTATCTTCCGCCTATCACCGCATCATATAAAATGTTCGTGAAGTTTTGAATCCGTGCCTCGCACGGGGCACTGCTCTCGCCCACTACGCGAGCTTAAATCGGACTTTTTTTTTTTTAAGATAGCTTAGGACTCTCTACTGCTTCTGGGAAAACCGCCAAAAAACGACGAGAGCAAAATTTAATTTAAAAAGAAAATCCGCATCCATATTTATATTTGGAAAAGCCAACGAGGTACGGTAATGTAATTTTTTACAACGCCATCTATTAGAGACTTATAGAATTACTACAATAAGTATTTCAGGACACATGTAAAAGTTTTCCATAAAGGTTAATAGATGTCTCTTTCCTCCAACAAAGTAATTTATTGATCGGAAATTTAAGAAATTATGTGATAAACGATGATGATAATCGACTTTTTTGTGATGCACATTGTTTTACAAAATAATACGTTTCTGCTGCTTGAAATCAGTTTACTAGGAGGAGCTCAATTAGAAGAGTTAGAACATTTAATAACAGATGGCGCATCCGGCGACTATGATACAAAAATCTAAGCAATATGATTGATTTAATCATAATAATGCTTTTTCAGACAATTTTTTTATTTAATGCTAAATAATTAAAACAAATAAATTATCTTTGTTTAAATATTTTACTACTAAATTCACATTTTCATGCTGTCCCTCTCCATTTATTGTCTGTGGTTGACAGAAAAAAGAAGTAAAAATGTCACTATGGAATGGATTTATATTTGTGTCGGATAGAAATACGTCGAGAGCTACGCCGGCGGACAATTTATTTCAATTATCATGAATAAGCTCAGTGGAGACGCTGTGTATTATCGTTTGTTGTAGACAAATATATCAACTGTATTATTCGTCAAGCAAACGGTTCATAGCGAGTGTCGTGTAACGAATAATGGTTTGGGAAGAAACTATAGTGACGTCTCGCGATTCAGCCTTGGATATTATGGTTACGAGAAAAAGTGTATTTTGAAAATATACCAAGTGTTTTCTTGTAAAAAACGCCTGTGAGGTATTCATCGACTGTGTGGTGGTTTTGTTCGACGTTTTGGTGTTGTATATCGGTGTTATGTCGGGTGGCAGGAGCATCGACAAGGAGCGAAAGTCTCCTCGGGAAAGCGGGGAGGATTCGGAGGACGAGAGCGAGATCCTCGAGGAGAGCCCCTGCGGCCGGTGGCTAAAGCGCCGAGAGGAGGTAAGCAGACGATATCACTTATTAGCGCGTTTACGTGGATATATTTAGGGCAGTCGAGACAAAGACCGTCGTCAGCTGATCCACAAGGTTAGCTCATGTTAGACAAATAAGACGTAGTTCAAAGTGTTTTTATTAAAGTCGACAAGGTTTGTTGTGATGTATCAACATTGAGCAACATGCTGACTACTGCTAGATCATGAGTGACTCCTACAGCATCAAAAACTTTCTACTGATGACACAATCATGATTATTAGTGAATCAGTCATTAAATTGTGCTATTTATTAGGTTCTTGTTGTAATGGATATACTGGTAAATACCTAATTTCATTGTGCTGTTGTGCAGATAGGATGAATATGAATTATCTGCTTATCTGATTATACTTTGTTTTATCTTTTAATTAAATTGTTGCATTTTAACTTGAAAGCCAACTGTGTTTACAGTAATACAAGGATTTATTACGATTAAACATTCTCTCAAACAATTGCTATGTTATCTTGATTAAAAGATAACTTTATTCACATAGTAAACATGCACATATAGTTGCTGTGTGACTCATTTATTTAATTAACCAAGTAATATTACATTTAAAATAAACTTTTCATTAAATATTTAAGAATTAAGAACATATTATTAAAGCAAAAATGTACTCTTGACAAGATTTGAAGTGGCCCGGACAAAAAATTCTTGGAAATTCTTGGGGGCAAGCCTAACAGTGGACAGTATCTTACTTAATATTATAAATGTGAAAGTTTGGATGTATGTTTGTTACTCAATCATGCCAGAATGGCTGAATGGATCTGGATGAAATTTGGCACAGAGATAGATTATGGTTTCTGATAGTAGTACTTTTCATTCCGGTGAAATGTTCCCTTGGGATGATAAAATACTTTTCACACAGGCAAAGCCACTGGTAGAAGCCAGTAGGCTAATAAAAAATACCTACATCTTTATGTATTCTCTTAAAGGTAAACAATAACTAACCGCTTAACTTATGTTAAGCAAAAATAAGTATGAACAAGTGTGTCCAAATGCAAGCACATTGAATCCTCATAATGACACTAATTGTAAAGAAATACACAGATGTTTTATTGAAGAAAGACTAATTAATTGCCTGCATATGTGCAACTGTCCTTATAAGGTTTCACAGAGAGTTACGGTGGCTCGATAATTAATATTAATGTTTATATTTAAGGGTGAGTAAGCATTGTGTATGCTGAGTGATAGTGCTCATAGGCACCAACTTTACCTGAACTAGGTTCTAAGTGTTCCAACTGCCTTCGTAATCTGTGTGTGATGCCAAAGGTGTCACTTCTGTATTCCTATTAGATTTTTGTCTAGTTCAACATTTTTAGTAATTATTATTTGAACCGGACAAAACTCAAACAGGAATAGAGAATGACAATTCTGATATTCAACAAAAAGTGCTCTGACATTTTTGAGATATTTTTGCAGATTATATTTAATTTGATTGGTTTCTAAAAATCTCTGGCTTTTCTGATTTCCCATTGGATATCAAATTAATCTTTAAAAATACTATCTTGTGCTATCGTCAAAGATGATAATAAATCAGTCAATGAAAGTCCATTTATATGATCGTATCCTAAAATTATTATTACTTTCTGATGGTGTTTATATCATTTGTTGTCAACATTATGAATATGAGATGGAAATCATAAAACCATCTTAAAACATACTGTCTTCGGAAGATGATAATAATTCGATCAATGAAAGTAAGAAGAAAGCTTTTTCATATAATTACATAGTAGGGTACTTGCCTCTCACTGGTGCCTAGTACTATCTGCCAGTGAAAGTTTAATGTCTTGAAATCTGACGCCGTTAAATGTTGAGCTGTGATGTGCTGTAGAATAGACAGATTGTCTCAGAACTTTACAGGTTTTTTATTATATTCAAATTGGCATTGGTAGGTAGTTTACATTTATTAAATAATGACCTCTTTTTTTTGCTCACTCCTGTTAGGTTTTATTTTACTTATAAAGTGCGCAAACAAGAAGGAGACAAGCAAATTATAATCCATTCGGACAAATGTCTTCAAGATCTTGGAAACACAAACATTTGACTATTTTTATTGTATTTTTCAGTCATGTATAGATTTAAAATAATTATCCTTCTCTATTCTATACATATAATAGATCACCAATTTTCACCTCACATTCTTTCAAACATACTCCACAAAACAGCACGAAACCCAAAACACAATATACTCCTTCCCTATGACACACTCGCAACAACTTATCTAATCTCCATAGAGCGATGCTCCATTCGTCTAGACTCCAACCATTTCCCAACTTTTCACATGCATATATCTATTCCACTGTTTGGTAGTGCTGCAAACTCCAAATGGCTACCATAAATAATATAAATAACGAGCTTGATCAAATAAATTTAAATTCTTTTGTCTGTAGTCCAGATGAATGTTTAAAATATTTTAATATTTCTAATGTCAATATTACTCTGTTACATATAAATATACGTAGTGTGAACAAAAACTTTGACCAGCTCCAAGTACTACTAAGTTCAACCAAAATTGACTTTGACATTGTCGTTTTAACCGAATGTTGGCTTAGTAAAGCTAGTTATCTACCAGCATTGGATGGATTTGTCTCGCACTCGACAGGTATCAATGCAAATCAAAACGATGGCGTCATGATTTACACAAGACTGGGCCTACATAGTTACGTATGGGAACCAGAATTCAAAGGTGGAAATTGTCTCGTATGTCAAATAGACAAAAACCTTGCTGTGGTTGCTGTCTACCGTTCTCCATCATTCAATTCAAAGGACAATTTCGACAATTTCACATCTAGCCTGAATAATGTCTATCACGGCCTATCTTCGTGCCCTAATATCGCCATTGTAGGTGACTTAAATATTGATATTAGACCAGGAAACAGGGATGTCCGTAGTTTCGACTACTTAACTCTAAATGCTTCTCACGGGCTCATGCCAACCCATCTTTTTCCCACTAGGTTAGAACATTGTTTGGATCACATACTGCTAAAGTCTAACCATCCATCAACTACACTTGTTTTGGATTCGTTTATAACAGATCATAAAGCCGTTCTACTTAATATTGCGAAAGCCAACCCCCAACGGAAAACCTGTTACTACAACACTCGCATAAATCACGAAGCTGTTATGTTGGAGTTAGAAAAGGCCGATTTTGCAATTATATACCAAATATGTGACGTTAATGCATGCATGAATGAATTCATAAATATAGTAAAATCAGCCATAACAAAAAATTCGCAGTTAATAAAAATTCCCAGAAAAAAAAGGATTATTAAACCATGGATAACACCTGGTTTGCTAAAATGTATAAAAAATCGAGACAAAATGCACACGAATTCAAAAAAGACACCAGACAACCTGATTCTTAAAACCACTTACGTTCGGTACCGTAATTTTTGCAATGATTTACTTAAAAAGTTAAAAATTTCGTATGAGCAGAGCGAACTAGAAATAGCTAGTAAGAACCCGAAAAAATTGTGGAAAACAATAAAACAAATAACTAACACATGTAAAATACCTGACAGCCCTTCTGAACTGTTGGAAATACGAGATAATCCTAAATCCTCCGTTAACGAAGTATGTCACTTTTTTAGTACAGTGGGCAAAAACCTGGCGGCAGACATTATAACACAGAATCTAGGCCCGCCATTCCCAGTTAGTAATAAGGCCCCCATTGGGAACACCCCTCAACAATCCACATTAAATTCTCCAGCCATTTTGGACGTCGACGAAACTGAGGTAGAATCAATTATCCTTCAATTACGGAATGACTGTGCAGTGGGTTGGGATGGAATACCGTCTTCTGTGTTAAAGAGCTGCCGCCATGTATTGGTTCAACCACTAACTTACCTCTGTAACCGTTGCTTACAGACTGGAGTGTTTCCCGATGCCCTGAAAAAGGCAATCGTTCACCCTATTTACAAGGGGGGGAGTAGAAATTGTGTCAATAATTTCAGGCCAATATCTGTTCTGCCAGCGCTATCGAAAATTCTTGAGAAGATTCTCAATAAGTGTTTGTGCAGCTTTCTAAACAAAAACCAGATCATTGCTGACAACCAGTATGGATTCCGACCAGGGCTGTCAACAGAAGATGCTGTACTGGATTTCACGCAGAAGGTTGCTAAATGTCTGGATCAAAAGATAAAATGCCTGGGTATTTTCCTAGACCTTTCCAAGGCATTTGACACAGTTTCTATTCCCTTACTTACCTCTAAGCTGGCGTCTATCGGTGTACGTGGCATATTACTAGACATTATTAAAGATTACCTCAAAAATCGTACTCAATGTGTCAAAATTGACGCTTACCTTAGCGACGAGGAATCAGTATCATATGGTGTTCCTCAAGGAAGTATCCTGGGTCCAACATTATTCCTTATTTATGTCAACGATCTGTGCAGAATGAGTCTCCCAGATTGTAATATATATGCATATGCAGATGACACGGCAATTCTCGTGCAGGGATTTACGTGGGATATAGTCAAAACAAAAGCAGAAATGGCTCTGGCTAAAGTAAGGGAATGGCTTAACTCAAATCTACTTACACTTAACCTACAAAAGACCACCTACATTCCTTTTGCAATACGTCGTAACACCTCACCGTCAAATACCTTTAATTTAACTGCTCATACATGCTCAAACCCCTTAGGTCCCTGCACATGCCCCACACTCACTAGAACTGACAGTGTAAAGTACCTGGGAGTTCAGATAGACGACGGTTTAAGATGGGACAAACAAATTGATGCCCTCACTACCAGAACAATTCGCTTGATACACATTTTCAAGTCTCTCAGACAGTCGGCAAATGCTGACACTCTGAAAATCGTGTACTACGCTCTGTGTCAATCGGTCATTGGCTATTGTATTGCTGTTTGGGGCGGTTCAGCAAAGACTATCCTTCTTAGAGTTGAGAGGGCACAGAGAGCGATACTTAAAGTCATGACGAAAAAGCCCTATAGATACCCAGCTACTGAACTCTACTCTGATTGCAAAGTCCTTTCGGTTCGTCAACTCTTTGTGCTAAAATCGATTCTCAGAAAACACGCCAGTCTTCCTAAGTCCGACCCAAACAAGCGAACATGTGTTATCCCGGGAACTCAGCACAAAACTTCTTTCGCTAAACGCCAGTTTTATACCCTAAGTGGGCACATATACGAAAAAGTTCACAAACACCTAAACATTCTAGATTTAAATTCACACACATTAAAACAAACAGTAACAGAGTGGCTACTACAGAAAGACTATACATACACGGAGTCTTTACTCACTTACATCGCCTAAATGGAAAAAACGTACACTGACAAACATGTACACCACACACACTCACCCCTATATTCACACCTCAAACCCACAACAAACACATACCACATCACACCAATACACATCCCCTCCATATTTTACTTTTACTCGTACACGCACAATTATTACTGCTATCAAGTTCAAACGGTAGATCGACACTGTCCACTGTTGTATAAAAAAATTTAAAAAAATGGTAAATTTATAAGTTAGACACTGTCTCTTAAAATACAGGATAGCCTAGTTTAAGAGGCAGGGTTACTATAATTATGTACAGAAATTTTTGCAACACAATGTAATGCCTAGAAAAAGTCTACCCATTATAAACCTACTTGTGTACATTTCTGTAACTATTTTGGTGAATAAACTTATTATTATTTCATTTATTTGTTATATTTACATATTTTTACATTTTTAAATATCATTCTATAAAAAATAAAATAAAAAAACATTTAAAAATACAAAAATAGTAGCCCACCGGTATCGGGAACAGGGTCCAAGCTACCGGTGGTCAGGGCTCCTGAGAGAGGAACCTCCTAACAATACGAGCCGTGTCCAGGAGTACCGCTTTCTGGATCAAGCCCTTGATCCAGCTGCCCAACGAGAGCCTCCTCAGATGTTCGTCGAGGCTCTTGGCTATTATACCATTGGCCGTCACGACTATCGGCACAATGACTGCTGTATTCACCTCCCACATGTCGACAACCTCGCGAGCCAGATCAAGATACTTACTTTTCTTATCTCTCTCCGCCTTCACGAGGTTCTCGTCATGGGGGACCGCAATATCAACAATCATTGCGCGACGCTCTAGTCGGTCTATCACCACTATGTCAGGCTTATTAGCAACAACAGTCCTGTCAGTGATGATAGACCGATCCCAATACAACGTGACATTGCCATTTTCGAGAACTGGGTCGGGCACATACTTATAGTAAGGCACTTCTGATTCCACAAGATTGTATTTAAGAGCAAGTTGCTGGTGGATAATCCTGGCTACAAGGTTGTGTCTATGCAAATAGTCTCCGTTAGCCAGACTAGAACAACCGGAAATAATGTGTCTGATTGATTCCCCCGGCCGGTGACATGCCCGACAAATGTCAACCGTGCCGTCCTTCACAATATATTTCCGGTAGTTGTTCGTCATCATAACTTCGTCCATAATCGCAAAGACAAAACCTTCGGTTTCCCCAAAAAGGTCACCAAATCGCAACCAGGCCACGGACGCCAAAAAATCTACATCGGGCCCATGTAGGACCCGGTAGAAGCGTCCGTGAAGCTCCTTGCTCTGCCATACCTCCATGCGGTCATTAGTATCTAATACTATAGGTTTGCGCCAGTTCTCGTTAGCCAAGGAGAGCGGGGTAAGGCCCTTGTCCACTGCTACCACATCTCGATGCATACCCACGTCAGCGGCCTGGAAGTATTCCCTAAGACTGCATACCTCGCGGTTGTGCAGGGTCTTAGCATTTAAAAAGCCACGACCCCCGCTCTTCCGAGGGATATACAGTCTCATAACCGATGACCGTGGGTGATGCATACGATTTGCGGTAAGCAATGTGCGGACTCTCCTATCCAGGGCGTCAAGTTCTGTCTGAGTCCATTTGAGTATGCCGAAAGAGTACATCAAGACCGGCATGACCCAGCCGTTGAAGGCGCGCACCTTGTTCCCGCCTGATAAAAGACTATTTAGTACTTTTCTCAGGCGGCCAAAGAAGCGTTCCTTCAACGACTGTTTCACGTCAGTAACATTGATGCCTAGTGCTTCCGACATACCCAAATACTTGTAAGTCTCAGTTGAGGAAAGGGATCTAAGGTGTATGGAGTCCGAGAGTTGTATTCCCACAGATTCCATAATCTCCCCTCGCTTTACATGCATGACTGCACATTTGTCCACACCAAATTCCATCCTGATGGCGTCACTGAAGGTTTCCGTTACCTTCAGTAGCTTCATCAGTTGCAAGTTGTTGGGGGCAAAGAGCTTCAGGTCATCCATGTAAAGGAGGTGTGATATGACCTGACCACCTCCTCTCAACCGATAGCCCAGGCCTGAACCCTCCAGCAGTGTACTGAGAGGGTTCAGGGCTAAACAAAACCACAGAGGACTCAGACTGTCGCCCTGAAATATTCCGCGCTCGATCCTTATAGGTTCGCTGTTTTCCTGAATCTGTCGACATCCTGGATAGTGAAGGACCGTCCTCCACTGCCCCATACATGACGTCAAGAAGGCGCGCAGAGTTGTATCAATTTTATACAACTCCAGCACCCTCATGAGCCATGTATGTGGCACTGAGTCATAGGCCTTCTTGTAATCTATCCAACATGTCGCCAGATCCTTGCGGGAACGGCGAACCTGTTGGCTAATGGCAATGTCTATGAGGAGCAGCTCCTTAGTACCGCGAGACCCGTTCCTACATCCATTCTGAGAAGCAGACATAATGGCGTTATTGTCAATATGTTGATTAATTTTCGCTCTCAGAATGGATGTAAGAACTTTATAGACCGTCGGTAAACACGTTATCGGTCTATAATTTTTAGGTTCCGCAGTACTACCCGATTTATAGAGCAGGTGGGTTATTCCTGTCGTTAGAAACTGGGGCAGCGAGCCTGACTCTAAGACAGACTGGAACTGAGTTGCCAAACGAGCGTGCGACCTTTGGAACCATTTAATCCAAAAGTTTTGCAGTCCGTCTGGCCCTGGAGATTTCCAGTTGGGCAACGGACGGACTGCACGAGCCACATCTTGGGGGCTGATGGTAATTGCCCCCATTTGTGGTATCGGATCGCACGCCTGCTCGACCTCTCGAGTCCAGTCACCTTCGGTATGACTGACAGGCACCGACCAGATATCGCGCCAAAACGAACACATGGCGTCATTATCCGGTAGGCGCATATCAGTCACACCTTGGTCGGGTCGCTCCCAAGCCCTATAAACCCACCTTTCGTTGCTCCGGAATGTGCGATTCTGAGTGTATCGCTCCACTCGCCGCTTGTACCGACGAATACGGCTTGCCCATGCATAGATCTTCTGCTTCAGGAAGTCGATACGCTCTGTGACGCGGGACAGATAATCTTGAGAACTGATATCAGTCCCCGAGAATGCCCGCCTCACAAAGCGCATCACTCTAGGGCGAGTGTTGCCCTCCCTGAAGCAGATAAGCTTGCCGATGAGTGCTCTAGCCTCACCGATACGACGCTCAATCCTGCACTGCCAAGCTGGTATAGCTGGTCGTGTAGCTCTATCAGTTTTGGGTAATTTGACGTTAGCTACACGACATGCCGCTGCAGCCGCACAGTACAAGATTGAGTGGGTATCGGCAAGGTCTTTGCTGCTATCAAAAAAAATTGATAGCTGCGAATCTAGAGCACACACCAGCGCCCTATTTTTCTTATGCATGGGCAGACGAGGTAATCGAGGTCTAAGCTCAGGCGGTGTGGAACGATACTCTCGGAATGCACACTCCAAAGCGCTCCTCAATCGTTCATTGCATTGGGTACTCACGGATATAGCCCCGTCGTCGTCATCCTCTCCAACATGGTCAGGTCGCGGTGAAACACTGGGTTGCATTTGCACCGCGGCCGGTGGCAAGGCAGGCGAGACACGGCTACTCCGTGATTCCTTACGCAGTCTATCAATTACGGTGTCATCCAGCATACGGTTACGTTGGATGACCCGCACTTGATCCGATAGACGTTGGGCCGACACGTTGACAGCTGGCTCAAGCACCTGAAACAGAGAGAGCATCCGACCACGGTACGCAGTCAGGTTACTTCCCCCCTCTGTAGCCCCAAAGTATGCGCGCATGACGTTTTCATTAATCGATTGCGTCCATCGCATGCGCTGCACACTTCCACCGGGAGCGGGGACCCTGTCAGAGGCCGATGGGCCTCGAGGTCCCAGGCAATCCGGTGGCCGGCGTCCTCCTCGTCGACGCGTAGGTGGTGGTGTCGTCGGCGGAGAGAAGTATTCGTCGCTCGAGCTCGACGCAACTGCAGCGTCCGGGATCGCTTGACTCACGGTTGTAGGGGGTCCCGACGGCTGCGAGGCGGAGCTGAGCGACGAACCCGAAGATGTTGGGCGTGTATTTTTGGCACGGGCCTGGCTTCGTGTCAACATTTTCTTCTTAGTTTTGTCTTCTTTGTCATTGTTTGTTTGTCATTTTAACTATTTTTTTTGTTTTCTTCTTGTTATTGGTTTATTATAATATATAGACATTATTTAAATTTAGTTAAATGCTGATTTATGGATCATATTGCTCGGTTTTATAAATTTATTATATAAAATTCGAAGAGCTAAGAAAAAATTTATGTCACTCTTGACAAGTCAGTCTTTATTATTATTATTATTATTATTATTATTAGATGAAATATAAAATACCTCCAACTTAAATATAAAAATAATATCAATCAATGTAATATGTATCAATGTTTTGATTTAATGCCTCATATCTTAAGTCAGGTCTAGTTTATTCAGCTCTTAGTAAAATGACTGTTTGAGATAAGATATAGAATGACCTCAAATAGTATATTATTTAATGGCTCTTATGCAATCATAAATAGGTAATATGATCAGGTAGAGCCACCACATCATCATATTACCTATTTATGATTGCATAAGAGCTTTTAGCGTCACGCTTTTGAATTAAAAATATCAAAATCAGAACATATTTTATGCTTTAATTACCTTTTGCTCACTGTAAATACTTATTGCAAACCAAATATCAATATTGTCTATTTTTTTTTTACCAACCTTGATAAATGGGGTGTACCTCAATTCTATAATATATAAAATTAAATTGAACAAAGTAGCTTGATCAAATAATTATTTAAATACATTACATTTCATCTGACCCTTAGGATGTGTATTAGTATACAAATCCTAAGGGTCAGATGAAATTAAAAGTAGGTACTTTCTTAATAAATTACTTGATGTATTTAAATAATTATTTGATCAAGCTACTTTGTTCAATTTAATTTTTTGGATACCAGCTTTTCATTTCAAGCTGTCAGTTATTTTGAATTGAAAAGTATTCCTCTTTATAAATAGAAACACAACAAACAAGCAAACCTCTCACCTCCTCTCCCATAGTTAGTTATGCTGTGCATTTGAAAGTATCAGCTATTCTCAGTAGTATTGTCATAATAGTATGGGTTATTAATGGATACACAGAATATGTGCTAGCTCTTCTAGATATATTATCTCGTTTGTAGACTAGCTGGGGCAGTTATATGTAAGGTAACAATTTGCCACATTTACTGTTTTCTCCAATAAATATGAAATATAAATCTTTCTTCATAGCAGTAAGGGTGGTTTTGCTAGTTTAAGAAGTACTACTGGCATGCTGTTGATTTTACAAGGAAACGGAATCACTTCATTTGTTCGGTTTGTTCAGTTTGTTCGGTTTTTATATTGGCCCTTCCCTGGAATCTGAAAACATAGATTTGAATGTTTTATCTGAAGAAGAAAAGTGTTTCAGCAACCTAAATGAAAAAAAAATTATATGACTGATGTTTTGTTAACAAACAATTACTATTTTAATGCCAATTAATAGGTAGAAGGCAAAGAGAATAGAAATCTGTTGAAGTACCTAATATATAAATGTAATTTAAATAATCACTAAGTGCTCTCCTATTCATTAGGCATGTTTCGCAATAACTGTTAATTGAGCAGCATAATCTGAAACTAATTAATCATTGTGTTGCCTTTAAATTTTGCTTCATTAGCATATTTAAAAACATCTGGTTGGTAACTGAATCATGATTTCAGTCGAAGACGTCCACTACTGGACATAGACCTTCACCAAGCGTTGTCATACCAAATAAATATTATAATAATTATTATTTTATTTTATTGTAAATGTAATAATTATTTATTTAAGGAAAGTAATAAAATTGTATGTGTATATATAACTGAAGGCAACACACCAGGGAGAGTGGAAAACTATGGGGGAGCCCAGCAGTGGGTTGGTGGTGGTGGCAGGTTAAAATCACATCACACATATATAATATATTGTTGGTATGTTTGTTACTTCTTCACGCTGAAACGGTTGGACGGATCTGGATGAAATTTGGCACAGAGATAGATTATAGTCAAGATTAGCACATAGGATACTTTTTATCCCGGGAATATGTTCATTCGAGATAATCTTCGACAAATCGACATTCACGCGAAGCCGCTGGCAGAAGCTAGTTATTAATATTTAAATAAGATAACTAATTAATATAATATAATAATAATATATATAATATAATTTAACTATAGAGTATATATTTGGTGGAAAAGCATTATAAGTTATCTTAATACAAGATACAGACTTACCTGTTTATTTTTCACTGTTATTATCCTGTTTTGAATTCTGCACATGATTTGATCTGCTGATAAGATTGTTTAAGATAATATCAAAATGTCAAACTGATCACATAACAATACCTGTTAGAAATAAGGATACAATAGCATTTATTTTTATATGTTGGAATCTTGTCTTGAACTCAAATCTGCAATAATTAGTAAGTACAAGAACAGGCAAAGGGAATGCCAATTGTTTTTTTATTATTTATTATTATTGATAGGCTCGCGCTTGACCACTATCTCGTCTGATGGTAATCAATGATGTGGTCGACAGTGAAGCACATTTCTCTAGAAGAAAGCTATTCAAATTTGACTTAGTCTCCCAGTTTGTAGCTACTATGCTGATTTGCATAGTACAGCTTATTTTTACTTAATGTCATGGTTTTTGCTTGGGTATACAAAATTCACTTGAATTAATTAGATGACAACTGGTTGAATTACATAATTAAATAATTTTTCACGCCTTAACTATTCTTCAGTGTCAAGGACTTCAAATAAAGGATTTACGGAAGTTAGTTTTTCTTAGTTATCTTATTACCTTCATTCAACTATAATATTTGTAAAAGAGTAAGTGTAGAGTTTCTTGTCCGTTCTTCTCCATAACAAGCTACTTTTCCGAATGGACGGTAGAATCAATTATTATTACATTTAAATTTGAATTTTTGACGGTCAAAGGTGCCGCTTAATGGGCTCATTGAAATAAAAACATTGACTTTGACAATTTTGTGAATGTGCGAACGCCTGTGGGCTTTTACTCATAGATGGTTCAACTCCACTTGTCCGTCCATACTAATATTATTAATGCGAAAATAACTCTGTTACCTTTTCTCGACTAAACCGTTTAGATGGGTATGCAGATAGTTTGATAAAACACTTTATACGCGGGTGATGCCGAGGGCCGAAGCTAGATATCTATATTTGTTTTACCTGTTACCTAGGTACTTAGCGATAGGTCTACACTTTCCTCGCATACCTTATTTTTCCCGTTCTCATTTTACGAAATTAGCTTACCCAAGTGCAGTTTAGTCAAGTAATGTTAAGGAAAATATCTGTAGTCTAATGATTTCCACTGTCAGCCTATTAGCTTGTAGTGAATAACCACATTGACCTATTAATTCCCTCATGATAATCAGCTCACAAATGCGTGTTAATTCTGACGATCAATTTGCGCAGTGGCCGAGGACAATGTGTCTCGTCAATTGCGCGTTAAACCAAATACTTTTATGGTTTATCTATCCTGTACTGACAATTAATAATCAGCCTACAATGTGTTGTCCTGCTGTTCGAGCAGGCCGTAATCCACCACCTTCGGCTGGTGGAAGTCACATAGTCTCATTCATCAAATGTCTATTTATTTTCGTCCTTGGACATGCCGTTTCTTCAAGATGCTATCCATATCAAATTATATATAATAAAAATCCTCGTTTCTCATATAGTAATTCGTATTGATTTTCAATTTTAAAAGCCTTTTTACAAATTGTGCTAAGTTACACTTGAGTCCTTCCGCTTCTCTTATTACGTCACCTACTTCTTTCAGGGCTTAGGTCATTGTTTCTTCTTGTTTTCTTGCAAGAAAACCTTCCATAATTCAGATAATAAGACTGTGTATTGTTCCTTTGTAGTCCAATCTTTTTATTGCTAACATTACCAACCTCCTCCCATTTTATTGTAACTCCAATCGAATTTGAAACCCAAAGTGGATCTCTCAGTCATCACTCATCGAACAAAAGCCGTCTGCTTTCTACGCTCCATCAAGCCGTGTCATCTAGAGCTCACTTCTCAGTGCTCATTGCTCGTGCTCATCGGATGTCTGGCACATAGGCTCTAATTACCGACAATGCTTAGGTCCGCCACTTTCGCCGTGGCCGCTCAACGCCGGTCAACGACCTGCGCTTTGCGATTCGGCGCTTACGCAAGTAGTCACTGTCGCTTTCTAGGCTTAGGGTGATGGGATCGGACTGATGGAATGTGGGTTAGGTGCTTGTAAAGTTACGCAGTATAGGCTAAATAGGTGAGGAGTGAATTTGTCCTCTCTTTCCTGCAACCCATATAAAAGACAACAGTATGCAAACGGTCGCCGCCGGATCTGTAATGAATGACGTGTATGTGATTCATTCAAAACGCCTGCAATATCCACACAATACTTGAAGTACCACGTCACCTCTATTGCGCGTTACTCTACCTGGTCTCAGACCTTCCGCGTCTTACTCATGCCTGTTACGTTGACTCCCTCCAGTCAATCCGAATGAAATACAGTAGATATACAGGCAAATTAGATATCAGAATATCGATTGAAGCCAAAACACTCCTTACGATTCGAGATTTGTCCACCTTTGACATGAGCACCAAAAAGAGTTTGGTATTAAAATGATCTATGTATATCAACCAAATAATTTTGCATGTTCAAAGTAAGTTAAGTCATTTCATTTTTCAAGGTCTCAAGATTGCATGATGTTTATGGTTGGTACCTATTTAGCAAAAATAACCGCATCCTTGAGGCATAGACTAACAATTTTTTCCCATCCAGAGCATCTAAAATAACTCGTAAAATCCTGCCTTACAAGCAATTCATCCTCAACACATAGCCAGACGAATCCAATTGATTTCGTCAACATTACCGCATGGACCGTAAAACTATAAACCATAATGGCTTGTCTGGTGTTTTATTATTTAAGTATTACAAGTTTACAACTTCTACATCAGTTCTACATATCATTTAGTTATCCAATAACGAATTAACGATAGAGTATTTCATCAGAACATCGGTGAATTTAGCCCGGCTTCCCTAAATAGCCTACTTTCCAAAACTGTTATTTGTTGTACCAAAAATGGGCAAACTAAACCAAAATAAGGATGTTTAGCAGCACAAAGGTCATGTTTTCCGTAAATCTATAAATAAATCCATGTGGGTGTATGGTATTGACACCTAATAGTTTGGATGTCATCAAATTTCGGTGCGGCTCATTCAGTTTTCCTGGTGTGATGCCATTGTCCCATAACGGGAGGGTCTTAAACCGATTGACAAACTGAAGACGACATCCCGTTCTAAGAATAATGTAGTACTTACATAGTTACCTTGTTTTTTTATTTTCACTTCGCGTTTTTCAATGAATGTTTGTTATTTTAAGTTACGAGAAAAAGGCTCTGGGAAATAATGGCTCTGGTTACGTGAGTAGTTTTCTCGGTATCATAATATTTTGGCTTGTAATGTTCGCACAATGGATGCAATGATATTTTCTGTTTAACCAATCACATTTTGGAAACGTTTGCAACGGTAAATGGACATCGATTATCGAGTATTACAACAAGCGACGGGAGCACTCAACTGATTTTGCAATGTGCCAAACTTTAAAAAGCTGAAGTATTGCAATGTTTTCTCAATCGTAAAAGAACAAAGCAAGACTTGAGAAATACACTGGAGCGACTCGAGCTAGGCTAAATAATAGATGAAGCCGAAGTGGGTGGCTTTTGTGGGCAAATGTGCGTTAAAAATACACCGTGCATTCTTTGTTCCACCGTCCACCACAGAGGTACGACGGGAATTTTAATTTGTGGATATCAGCCGCCCCATTGTACTCCCATCAACATTCTGACGCATAAATGCGAAAATGGTCGAGTACAATAAATTCTGTACCTCGGATATCACCCCCGAGGCATTCCTGCTGTACGCTATAATCTATTGTACGTCGCATCTGCGAGAAATGGAACTTTCAATTCAGAAAAGCGCTGTATGAAATATTTGTAGATTCTGTAACATTTCCACTGTGCCGAACATTATGGAAATAGACGCATATAAAAGTAACGAATGTTGTGCGCGCAAGAATCTCAGACACATTGCCTAAAGGTTACCTCAGCACATAAACCTGGAACTTCACGACAGCATTACTTCAGTACGCATTGCAGGCAGTGATGTAACAACTGGCACTCGGATAAAATTGCCGTTCCTTTTCGCGGTTTCAGAAGTTCGAGGTAAGAGTAGGTACTAAAGCGAGATCCCAATAAATCTTCATTGAGATGTAAGTAGTGTGTACTTGGGTCTATTTTCGTGTCGACCTCGCCGGTGTAAAGGTCGCCTCTTGTCCAGCTTTCGTCAATTGTCATATTCGCGACGGCGACCTAGACTTGTTCAATGTCGTATTCGTTTATATTAGGCCCCGTAGATAATGAGGGTCATTTAATATCGTCTCCGGCTATTGACGAAATATTGATTACTTGAAAAGCTGTTATTTCTTGGAGAAAACCCCAACAAAAAGATGTCTTACGGCCCTTTATAAACTGAGATTTCTATCTGCCTCAGAAGAAAGTGCCAACATTATGCAGAACGCGACATCGCTTGCCGTAGTTCGTTAATTTCTGTATTTAATTAACGCGCTGGTACTGATTGTCACTTGTGCAAGTCATTAAAATTCTCTTAATGATCCATTAAAAATAACATGTCATCATAAAACTACACTGCGAGTATAATTAAACCGCCACTGAGACAGAAGCGCGTCACCGTGAAGTTATTGCGAATGTCTATACTCTACAGCATCAACTACGTAGTTTACTTGACGTCTGTCTCTACAACCTCCTCTCAAACCTCGCAAAGGCCAACGAAATCAAACTCGATAAATATATTATTAGCAGTTACATAATAATAATCACCTTTCTCAGTCTTGATATCGTGTTCTTTTCTTAAGTCTGGATCACCTTCATTTCTTATCTCCTTTCTACCTCGCTCACCTTTAAGATTGTCAGCGGAACCAACTGACTCATTCATCATAGTAATAATCTTCTAATTTTTTACTACTATAGTTTTTATACACACTTCAGCCACCCGGTTTGCGAACGTTGACAATTGTATCCCAACGGCAATAAGAACCATATTTTATTGGCTACAGTTCTCGTTAGGTTTGTTATAGGTAACATACTTTCATCAGTGCCTCGGTAGGTCATCGACACAGATATTAAACTCTATGGTACCTTTTTTCATTACTTTTTTGTTCGAAAGTGAAAATTATTTCACATGTAGGAAGTGAGTTCGCAGATTTGCATACCAAGTTTTTGCGACTAAGTGAAAGTGCTTATATTATCGGGAAAATTTCGCATTTTCGCTTACCGAGACGTGGCAGTCTGAATTTTTATGAGAAGATAATTTGAATGAGGTGTTGCCAAAGTTTTGTTCCGGAGAGTTGGGCACAATGAATCAAAGAAACCCGCGGGATTCGTGAAACAGCTGAACATAGATACAGTTCGCAAAACAAGCGTTAGTATCGTATCTGCTATAAGTGGATCTTCATTCAGAACTTCCCCAAAACCGTTTGTTTATTGAAATTCAAATTTCAGTAAGTGTTAAAGATACCGTTAAAATATTACTTTCATTTCGTATGTGTCACTTTTTTTCTAATGAATTATTCTGTCACGCCTACCTACGCGCGTTTTTTTGCGGCATCGTTATGAATGGACCGGGAATTGTGTTCCCGGTGGGGGTCAGCGTCATTCAACACGTACATTAGTCATAACACCCAGAAGTTGTTCTAATCCCAATGTGAGACGGTTTGTGTTACAATCCGGTTTTGAATGAACTTTTTATATCAATCAGTGTGTTAATTTTTTGCCGTTCATTTGGATTTCAGTAGGTATTACATACATAAACTCACACCTCTTGCCCATGGGGTAGGCAGAAAGTACAGAACGCCACCTACGATCCTTACATTCTCCTTTTGCTTCATTAAACAATTGTTGTTGTTGTTTTGTTGTTGTTGTTGTGTAATTGATAACATGACTTCTGTTTTCCTGACTTGTACTTAATAATTTTATTTGTTTTATTTTTTATTAGACTGTATTGACGAATTTGTAATCCCTTTTTATTAAAATTGACATTGTGTATTGCATTGCCTATTTCAAATTACTTACAGAATTTGATCTTGACATGGTAAATTTGTATTTGATTTAATTGAATGTTTTAATGATTTATATTAATTGGAACTTTATTATAGCTTAAACTGTTTGCATGCCTTACTTAAGGTAGTTAGTATAAGGATCATTACATTAAAACTTAACAGCTGTAACTTGTACCTACTTTCTGTGCAAATAAAGAACTATTCTATTCTATTCTATTCTGTTTCTTCTTCTTCTCTGTATATTATGTATTGTGCATAAATAGTAAAATAAATAAACGTGCACACATCTAGTCATACACGCACGCCGGTTATGAGTACTGCGCACTTAGAGCGGTATCAATTTGAGATCGAATAAGGGACAGATGTATATGACTTGTATACATCTGTCACTTACTCGATATCAAATTAATACCGCTCTAAGAGGTTATGGTCACCCCCCTGGCCTTTCTGTATTATTTTACAAAATAAATATTTAGAACCTGATAAGAACAATGTTTCAGGTTACGAAGTCTTAAAATTTTTGTTACCATAAAGTTGACGTAGACTATGTATTTGTCTACAAAAATAATGACTGACACGAAACGCCCGCCAACGTACGCGGTAATGAAGCCATTTTACACGGTAACAAGGTTGCCACGGGAAATTGTACCATCGATGTTCGCAAGTGCGGTAACCCGGTGTCGCCTAACCTCGTAATTGGAGACACTGACGCCACCATTAGCCGGACAAACAACGACCCGATGCCCCGACAGCCTTATGGGATTTGTAAACGACAGTGTCACGGACATCATAACGACTATTGTTGACAATGCCTGGATATTTTGGAAAACGTCCGTCTTTTTGTTGGATGATTCGATTTATATCACACTGATAGGCAATTTAAATGTTCACATGACATGGATGCAACTCGGACGATTTGCGCTTGAACTCAGAATATCCGACCGATATCGCTTTTCGTGGCGCATCAGGCAGGTCTCTTAACGGTTCGGGGAATGTGCTGAAACACTTGTTTATCTCTGGTGTTATTAGTAATTGGTAGTTGTTTTCGAATGTCTTGAATGCATCATCGATTGGTCATAACGCAGATGCGTCACTCTTGCAGGTTTCTTACCGTAAATACTTTAGTTATTTGGTCCAGTCTAAACTAATTCATTATTGACCAATTTTGAATCGACATAGCGCTTTACCACACTTATAAACTTTTGGCATTTCCACTTTAGTTCAGTTAATAAAGAGTCTATTCTGGAATGTGCAACAACTCTTCGCTAAATGCACTTCATATTGGCTTACCAATGGTATAATAGTGACTAGTATGTTTCTACTGTTTAAACTTCAAATTGACACACTTTTGTAGCATTGGTTCTGTCATGAGTTCATGACACGCCACTCGATCAGTGGTTTTAAAATAAGTCGCCAGTTTTCTGTAAACTTATTATTTGGTCTGGTCTTCATTATATGTAGTTTAACTACAGACTGACTTTAAAGGTCGCTATTCTTTTTATTCTTACTGTACTCAAGCAAAAATGTGCGATATCGGCGAAAAGAGTTAAATTTTTCACCCCTTTTATTCCAATTTTTATTCCCAACCTTTTTAATAAAATTCCTCGAACGAATATTAATCTGATACTCGTGTAAAAATTTCCTCTGGCAAGTTTTTATATTAATAAAGCCGTATATACCAATTTTATACCGCACTTCCATATTAATCACCCTTAATGAACCACCAGCTGGATCCAGCTGGATCCCACATCACTATGTAACCAGTTGCCGACAACTAGTGGCAGTTGCTCATTAACAACGGTGGTTGCAAACCAGTTGTTCGTGCGGTATTTGTGTTTAATATGAGATGTAATCCGACCAGATCTAATTGCTATATTAAATGATAATGAAACGGGATCACGAGCCCGTTTTGAAAGTGGTTCGTAGAACGCCTTTTTATTGTGATCTGTTCGTGGTAAAGTGGGTGCGTCAATTGTGTGCATTATCCTTGTGTAGGATTTGTGGAGTTCCACAGGGTCTGCGTTTGGGCCCTAATTTTTTGAGTCAGCGTAGGGACGATATAATTTGTAAAAGTAACGCAAAAAGACAAAAGAAAGCGTCACTGTGGTTATGGTTAGTGAATGATGTAACGTTAATAACTCGTCAAGCTTCTCGATCGTTTTAAGAGCAAACATTCAGTTTAGGTCTAAGTACATGTAAATAAATTATGTTTATGTAAAAGATAAGAGAGATAATAGGGAGAACCGATTTCTGTTTATCTAATCAGTTTTAACTGTTCAAAACAACGCATATCTTGATAAATGATAATTAATTGATGAGCGATTTTGCTCTTCTGACGTCACAGTCAGCTCAATTTGCGAATGTTTCAAGGACTCTAACGTAACGTCTAATTACTGATAAATAAATTTAATACAATAGGAAAAGCTCTCTGTTTTTTATCGGAATGTATAAAAGACAATAGGCTCGCCCCCTATTATATGGAACCTTAACATAACTAGCGAAATGTGTGAACCTCCTATAAATGCACCTGTGCTTAACACTTCGGGGAATACAGTCGTGATGTTATATTATATGTATATTTTCTTCTTATAAATATTTTGATTTTCTCATTGATTTTCACTTCAGGCTTTGTTACAGTAGCGTCCATAGCAGCCAATATCTTATCTTTCCTAACTATCCATCATAGATTGTGCATTATGCTAATCTTGTCCAAGGTAAAAGAGAAAATTGATTTGTTATTACGTAGCTGATATGTTCTCGTTTACCGAGACAACATGTGGACGTGCCTTCCCGACCCTACACCTACACAATGATTTTCTGATCACCGACATAAATGTATACATCAGTGAAATTCTGAAAAAAGGACCAAAAAATACCTACTTCTTCATCAAGATTCACTTGATTAATTTTCGATTGGACCCAGGGCTTTCTGTTGGACCCAGGGCTTTCTGTGCGAATATTTAACTCTTTTAGGGGTAGAAATTTCCAAAAATCCTTAAAATTTCATGCTTATAAACCCAAACTCCTCAGGCTGTGCTTGTCTATAAGTGAATGCATTTAAGAATGCATTATATTATTTCGGTTTTTAACCGACTTAAAAAAGGAGGTTGTACTTATTATTACTGCAGGGCCTATTTTTTATGCCGACTAAAAAATAGGAATGAATAAAACAAACAAATTCCAAAAGTACCTCACTGTATTACCGCTTATTGCGAAATTTGTCTCACGCTGGATCGCGTTAACGTAAAAGTCAATTTGTTTTGAAACCGGATAAGCGCCGTCTGGTTAGTAAGAAGAAACCACCTTTTTGCATAGAAATTAGCATAAGAGATCGTTTACGTTAACGCGTGTGAGCATGATTAAAAACTCGGCATAAGCCTACAGAACTTCGCAAATTCACTGACAACAATCCTCATATGGCATTAGTCAGACAAAAGTTGTTGACATTTGCGCTGGCATCTCTACGCAGTCAAACAATAGTTGTATTGTTTCGGCAATATTGCGACATTGCCGAACACTGCCGTCATATTGCAGATGGTATCTTGATGAATACACGCGCTGAAACAAAAGTTACAAAAGAACGCGCGGATTCTTTTTTTGTTTCATGAATGGCATAACTGATGACGTGGGTTAGAAATAGCCAGTTTTACGCTTTCGTCTGGTAATCCGAAAGCCTCGGATTGGCTAAATGAACCAGGAGTTTTCCGTTATTCTGTACGGCCAATCCAGACCATAGAAGCTTCACTCCTACGGTTCTAACGTACGGAATAGTTAGAAATAATGGCACTTGTAGTCTACTGTTAGTGTTTTTATATTTCTTTTTCAATTCAATTCATTTATTGCATCAAATATGGTAGGTACATAAAGTTCTTATATAAAATATTTAGCAACACACATTTGGCCAATATAATTATAGCATGCAATAGTACAAGTTTTTACACTTAAGATATTAATTAGGTAACTACATTATGTCAATTTATTCACTCCTACGGTTCTAACGTACGGAATAGTTAGAAATAATGGCACTTCTAGTCTACTGTTAGTGTTTTTTTATTTCTTTTTCAATTCGATTCATTTATTGCATCAAATATGGTAGGTACATATAGTTCTTATATAAAATATTTAGCAACACACATTTGGCCAATATATAGCATGCAATAGTACAAGTTTTTACACTTAAGATATTAATTAGGTAACTACATTATGTCAATTTATTCACTCCTACGGTTCTAACGTACGGAATAGTTAGAAATAATGGCACTTCTAGTCTACTGTTAGTGTTTTTATTTCTTTTTCAATTCAATTCAATTCATTTATTGCATCAAATATGGTAGGTACATAAAGTTCTTATATAAAATATTTAGCAACACACATTTGGCTAATATATAGCATGCAATAGTACAAGTTTTTACACTTAAGATATTAATTAGGTAACTACATTATGTCAATTTATTCACTCCTACGGTTCTAACGTACGGAATAGTTAGAAATAATGGCACTTCTAGTCTACTGTTAGTGTTTTTTTATTTCTTTTTCAATTCAATTCATTTATTGCATCAAATATGGTAGGTACATAAAGTTCTTATATAAAATATTTAGCAACACACATTTGGCCAATATATAGCATGCAATAGTACAAGTTTTTACATTTAAGATATCAATTAGGTAACTACATTAATCAATCATCAATTTATGTGTCTACTTAAAAATTAAATATATCTGTGCTTTAGTGTATAAAATTTACAGGGACACTTTTGAAAGAACTCATCACGCAACGCAACACAAAACTTATTGAAGGGTAGTTGAGTAAATGACCCAGGCAAAGCATTGTAAATTAGTTTATTTCAGTTGCTGGAACCTCTATATTTTGGGCCCAGTTGTTGGCCAGCCACTTGCAGCCTCAGTGGTGTTCATAAGGTCATCTAAAGTGCAGATGTATGGCTGTATGTGCACTTTGGGTACTTGAGCATGTGTGTTATATTCTGCAAAGCGGGTACTGAACTCACATTGGTTATCAACAAGTGTATACAACCCAGTTTTATGACTCTTAGTATAGCTATCGCATCATCATCATCATCATTTTCTTTTCCTTATGCCAATTAATTTGGGGTCTGTGCAACATGTCTTCATTAAACTTGCTTGCTTTCTTTTATTCCTTGTTTTGCCATCTATCACTTCATATTATGCAATACCCATTTACTCGCTAATGGCTTTCAGTCTCTCACGTATCTAACGCTGCTAAACTGCGCGTAACAACTTTGAAATTGTTCGAATATAAAATTATATATACTTATACTGAAACTTCGCTGGTGATCCCTAATCTCTAATCTGAATTGGATTATAACTTTTTATCATCCTTCATGCTGATTTTTTGCTACGCTAAATTTTCTTCTTATCTCATTTCATGCGCATAGGCACTTTCATTTACGGAACTTTTCAGAGTTAGTCTGTTGTAACTACGTCAGCTCAACAGCTTGAGTTTATCCATTGTAACTGAATTAATGGTTTTAGGAATCAAATGCATTGAATGTTCAGTCAGTTCATTTTAAAGGACAGTAACAAAAGAGGAGATTCATTCACCTGTAAGACATACATACATTGATTGAGCCGTTCGGTACACAAAAACTGAAAGGTGTGATTGCAGGAAAATATTCAGGCAAATTTCTACAATGACTAGCATTCGCAACAAAATAATTGTTAGAACGCCAGATGCCGCCAAAGAATGTTCACAATCACAAAAACTGCAACACCGAATCGTGCCAAACTCGACAATTTCCACGGCTTTGCCCACTTCGTTATCATCTGCGGGAGTGCGGGCGAGGTGGGCGCGGTAAGCCAGACACTCGGTAGACGAGAGAAAGGCGTGACTCAAAGGTACGGTGCATTGACTCGTTACGTGATCGATGTAGGAACTGAGGACCGTCTGGTTACATCCGCTGGAATGCTCCGAAAAAAAACAGCACAATTCTAATTTAGAAGCGAGAAATGTAACATCTTTTTTTAATTCTGATGGTAAATGATGTTGTGGTCGACGGTGAAGCACGCTTGCCTAGAAGTAACCTATCCAGACTTGACTTAAAGACCCCTAGGTTGTAGCTATTAGGAAACATACTGCGGCAGGGAATTGTGGATCGTAAAGTTATTTTTAGAAGCAAAGATGAGTCAAGTCAGGGCAATTGAATAAGAGGGAGTACCTTTGAATGTTACCTGCTAAACTGTTGCGGTGATGCCTATAACCGCAAACATACCAAACGCGTTGTGTAATAGGAAATTCTTTGAATGCTTGTTTTGTTTTGCATCAGTGGTTTGTTACAGGAAAGTCGCGTCCTGATATGAGATCTGCCGCATTCAGAACTCAGACAGATGTATTGTTACCATTTTTTCTGCTCTCCTATTATTACTTAACCTTGAAGAAAATCCTGACAACAACGAATCCATCCATCAATGGCGCCTAACGAAAGCTGACAGACAGATTCCAAGATGACAGTACTATTTAAAATTGTGACGTCATCCTAAGTGACATTGAGTGTTCAAGAAAACTCATTAGCACATTTGCCAATAAAATCAATGGCAGTAATGAACAAAGACTGTTGCAATGTAGATTAACGCCAATTCTTGTTATTTGTTCAGATTACTGACTCGAGTGGTGCAAGTGAAACTGACACGTCTTACCTAAATACCGAAGTGATGTCGCGATAGGAATGACAGAGATTCCGAACTATTGGTGGCTATGAATCATCTCTGACACGGCTTATTGATTTATTTATCAACACCCACCTTCGTGCCTACATTGTTAGCGTGTGAGAAAGCCTCAAAATCAAACGTCTCGAAAGTAAGTTCACGAGATTAAGTAGCCTTATTAAAATAAATGGAATGGGCAATTGTGCTGCCATCCGCACTGTGTTTATGCTAGTCAAGTGGGACCTTGGGAATTGATCCCTGCCCCTAATTTTAGGTAAAGCTTTCAGAAACTAAAATAGAACAACCTGTATTTGCTCCACGGCAATTTTCGAGCTTGTTAATTCAGTACGGTTTCATGTTGGAAATATTAAACTAGGTACATATTTACATTTTGACTAGGTTTATAACAACTACACAAACTCAGGAATTCCTAAACTCATAAAAACTGTGACTAAGCACTAACCTTCCTTTCAAAATAATCTATGATGTCGGTCCAAATAAAGAGCTCAAAATAGCCCCTGAAGGTACGCTATTGAATTAACAAGACACTAAGTTTTTGCAAGTAATACTGTAATAGTCTGGTCTAACGACTTGTATGTACACTGCGGCATTGAATGTGACCAATGGGCCGTGACAATATCGCCGTTTGCCGGATCTCGGGCACTTGTCCCACCACGCGAGAAGCGAGAGCGAGCCATAAATAACGGAGAACTGAGAAACGACTGTTTTGCGAGGACAGCTATAAAGTATAGCAACATGGCTGGCTGAGAGATGAACGAGCAGTGAACCGGAGAATTAATGCGCTTTCACACCTCGCAACATGTTACCTAATATTTTTTGCTCGCTTTCATAGCTTGGGTCTGCAACAAGAACCTTTAAAGGTGAACCTTCAACCTTTGTTGAAAATTAATAAATGAATTTGAATTTGAAATTTGTTCTGACACAAACCATTGCGCATTTCATAACCGCTATTTATCGATTTCTCGCTGTCAGTGTGGCCAAAGCCTATAGCATTCCTGACAAGCTTAACTAGAATAAATATCACGAATACTTATCTATTCAGCTTCTATTCTATGCTGATCGGGAATTTGCAATATCAATTGCAAATTGTAAGAATTAGCCAAGGGAAATGGAATGAGTTTAGCTTACAATGCGCCGTATTAAAATTTAAATTCAATGCGTATTGCTCGTAGTTCTGCATTGTACTTATGCAGTTGCTTTGTATATAAGTGCATAATAAAAGGAAACATTAAGATAAAAATAAACATGAAAGAATACTTTTGAGTTGGTAATATTCGCTTTAGCGTGTTGAACTACGGTACTGGGAGCTATTCGTGCCGTTTTGTTTAATATTATCGTTTACTCTTCCATAAAAAGAGCATTGGAGAATAATTGTTTTTTAACACTAAAAATCTTGTCAGAACTTGTCTACGCTAATCTTGTTATTTTTTATTTTATTTCTCATTTAGGTACGTTCTGTCAATTTCCTTCCAAACGAATATGTCATCTAGTTTGAATAGCAACGACCCTTGACTCTCAAGTCTCAACGAAATGGAAATGTTGGACACTTTGTCTCTTGTAATGCCCTTAGGTGGTTCGTTTTCGTGTTTTTGATGAAAGAGCTGCAATAACATAAAGAGAGAGATCAAAAGCGTTTCTTATGTTTTAACTTGTCAGTTCTTGGTATCGTGGTTGGATCCTTATTGAATTCCGAAAGAAATAGTATCGAAATAAACCATCTCAGTGTACAAAGGTTGACTCGCTTACTTCATACATTCAATTTCCATATGAGAGAGTGATTTATTTAACTTTCTGAAACCTGCTTTTACCGAGTAAACCTCGGGCTCTTTATCTTTACACATATCGGAACTGTGATCAAAAGCGTTTCCGCTTTTGACAGATGAGCGTTTTCCTGTCTCATGTATTTCCATGACACGTCGTCGAAAGAAAGTTGAAGCCTGGTTTGCGGGCTTTCATTGAAGGTTTTTCTTGGCTGTTATTTGCCTGTGAAATTTCGTAGAGGCATCAAATTATTGATTGACTTAAGTTATTTGTTCACAATATTATTTGATGTGATTATTATGTCCATATTATGCACATAAACCTACCTAGCCTTTTCCCCCGATATTGGGGTCGGCTTCCAGTTTCGCTGAATTCAGCTGGATACCAGTGTTTTACATAGAGCGAAAGCCTATCTGAGCTCCACAACCCAGTAACTGGGCAACACAATACCCCTTGGCAAGACTGGTGCCAGATTTCAGGCTTCTGACTACCCGTAAGCACTGTCAAATAGCTATAAATGATAGCAGGCACCACCTGCTTAACGCGCTTTTCGTCAGGAATGATCACCCATCCACGGACGAACTTTGGCAAGCGTTGCTTAGTCTTAAGATTGCCTCGAACTTCTCCATATGCACATAGAAACTTGTTTTAATCCTGTGAATCATTTACCTTTGCCATGCAGTGATGCAGAATGAAGATCCCTAAGAATGCAATCTATAATTGGCTAAACCACTTAGATCCTAAAGCCAGTTTCTCCATAGTACATTATGCACGTTTTGTAGTACATTCCAAAACAAACAGGACAGCGAGAGGTTGCGTTACAGATCAAGTTGAAGGCGCCGATAAATCGCCGGCCGAGGCAGCTGACCGCGCAAATTGTAGCGTAGGCGATGCATCGTCCTGTGGTGTGTGGGTGATAGGAGGTGACGGGCATGCTTATAGGGGACTTAGTATTCAATCCGAAGACAAAGGATCGGTTTCTGAATTGAGTATTTGGAGAATTTTACAGTTTTTCAGGCTAACGTGGACTTTGACATATTATAACAAAAAATCAATCTTACAGTTACAATTTAACTTAATACTACTAGAACCTTTAAACTACATAATTATTATATTTTTTCTTATTCGACACTGGTTCCTTGATTGCTTTTCAGCATAGGCCTCCCCAAGTGCTCTCCACAAGCATCGATCTCTTGCTTACCGAGTCCAATTCGTTCTTGCCACCTTTTAGATGTCATCTTCCCATATATGATACTATCTGCCTTTTTTTCTTGTTTTATATTTAGGTAACCATTCTGACACTTATTTGGTTTATTTCTCTGTATTACATCTTATTGAATTCAGTTGTTTGATGTGGTCTTTTATATGTATAATTTTGGTATGTTTCCTTTGACATATTATATAATAATTAACTTCAAATGTTTAATTGAGAAATCGGGGGTTAAAAGATTTAGAAGTTTTGTCCAGTTCGATATTTGAATAGGGAGTTGAAATTAGACAGTCGGAACGCTTTCTGCACGAACAGTTAGACACTAACACATATCAATAACGTTTTGTCTTTTATCAGTATCATAATTTCACCATAAGTTCTAGGCACCATCATTAACAATCTTGTTAATTGAAGTATGCTTTCAGAAAATGAGTCCCATAAAAAATCCACTTCATTAGTTTTAACGCTGCGCGTCGATACCTCATCCCACAAGAGAAATTCTTGTTCTGGACATCTGGTATCGCTTGCTTGAACATACACCGCTTACAAAATGTACAAGTAACTTATATTCAACACGACTAATTAATATCTCAATTAAAAAGTATCGCTTGGGACGCACAGCGACATTTAGAACTTTAATAAGTCTGTTCTCAACACACACTGGTTACGAACCGTATCGGGGTAGGCTGAGATATAATTACTTACGACCTTAAAGTATTTCAGAGCGGTGTAATTAATGTTAAATGGTATTTATATTGTAATTTGGTTGAAAATAGCACTTTTACACGACAACCATTTTTGTAATTTTAAATTAGATTAGGGCAGTGTTTCCTACTCTGACACCCTGAAACTTAATTCAAAGTTGAATAATAAGTTGTCAATTTAACCTTGTGTTAACAACTAACTCTGAGTTAATTTTACACGCAAGTAAGGAGGTCAAATATGGTAATTTATAATGTATCTTTATTGGATTAGCACTAAACATTTAACGTTTTCCCACTAGATAACTGTGTCTACCTTTCTTCCGTCGTTTAACTGCTTCGTAAAGACAAGTATGGCCAGTGCACTTTCTACTTGTTTAATATCTACTAGCTGTTCCCCGCGGCTTCGCTCCTGTGGACCACCCCACAGGAACTGTTTTCGGGATAAAAAATAGCCTGTCACTCAGGAATAATGTAGCTTTCTATTGGTGAAAGAATTTTTTAAATCGGTCCAGTAGTTTCGGAGCCTATTCGGTACAAACAAACAAACAAAAAAATCTTTCCTCTTTATAATATTAGTCTGTTTCCCAATCAGCATTAAACCTTAATTTTATAGCTGTTGTAATTACTTTCTATAAGTTGTCTTGATTAAGTATAGTTGCAATATTATATAGGATCTATATCGCCTCGCCTTTTCTCTATTGTATTTCCTTCTCCTATTCTATTCTTGGACATATTTATTGAATAGATAGTACAAGTTACAAGATATAGTTGGTCAAAGTTCCCATTCGTATTATCGGGAGCGGACAGCGGACGCGCCCACGACTATCCGTGCATTGTGCACGCTATCGACTTGTATTGTGGAATCCGGTACATTTTCTTTATTGTAATTTATCGATGTTGCTCCTCGATATATAGATTTATGATTCGCTATTTCTATGTTGATTAGGGATAAGTTATGGCCTTATTGTATTAGAAAGTTTTCGATCATCAAAAGCGTTACTGGCTCCTTTTGTAGCTATTTCTATTTCCTAAATAATGTTCTCCCCCATATATTACTCGACGCTAAACGAAAGGCGTGACTTGCGAAACTGCGCCTTATCTTCAACGCCCAGACTATTCCCTCGAAGCTAATATCTTATTCAACACAATCAAGTCTGAAATAACTTCTCGACGTTTTAATGCTTCGTAAAAATTCTTTCGTCGAAGTGCAGTCAGGAGGTTACTCAGCTTTGTATTTCACAACTCTCGGTCCTGAGACAGCGTGGTTACTCTGAACATTATTAGATTTAATTCCCAAGTCAATTCGTTCGTCAGGATTGTGTTTGGGCTTGTCCCACGAGACATTTCCTGGAAAATCTAAAGGTACAACTTCGATGTTGAATTGTGGTTGATAAATAAATAAGCATGGTTGTTTGATCCTCAAAATGGCAAACTACCGACTCATTAAACTTCATGAAATACACTCATGACTCCAACTCATATTAGCACCTCAACAAACTCCCTTGAATCACCACCCTGACTCACTTATTACAATTTCGCGTCAGGCTTCCCTCAGAGCGTCTTAACGAGCGAAATATGCAGTGTATCCTAATTAAGTATACGCCGGGGTGATTTGTTGTCGCCGTTTATTTAAACGAAGTTATTTATGGCCCGCCTCGCCACTCCCTTCCACGCGACATTTTTAAGAATCATGAGACGAACCGCACACTTGTGGATCAGACTTGTGTGTTTTGTTAATGTATCGAATAAAGTCATCCATGTTTCTGTAGTCGTCGTAACTTACTAGTTGGATACATATATAACATCACCCCTTTTTTCCCGAAGAGTTAGGCAGTGGTACACCTATAGTACCTACACCCACTTTTCCAGTTATGTATAAGTAACATGTAATTGGGGACGAGCCTATCCTTAGTTCTCAAAGGAGTTATAGATATTACAGGACCCATAAGTCCCAAACAGTAACTTCAGGGTTTGGAACTTCAAAATACACGACAATTCACATTCACAGCTGTTGTTCGTGATCTCGAAAATTCAAGCCCTGTTTGTTATCTAATTCAAACAGTCTGGAAACTTCTTGCGGTTCCGACAGGCAAGTTCAGAATGTCAAGGTCGTGAAAATTACAATTACGGCAACATCTGTACGCGTAGCTGTAGTAATGGTAGTAGACATGCAAATATCGTGAACGATGGGTTCCGGACGAGGCGGGGCTCGAGCTAAACTAATTTGTACCGCGTCTTCCAGTTATTTTCACAAAGTGAATAACGTTGGTTCTGCCAGACACAACTTGCGCACAGTAATCTATAAAGAGGTATGTGACGTTGTAAGGGGTAATCTCTGGATCTACTGAACCGATTTTGAAAATTCTTTCACCAGTGTAAAGCTACATTATTCCTGAGTGTCATAGGCTAGCTATAATATATTTTCAATAAAATTAGAGATCCTTTTGTAAATTGCAATAATGTAAGCCAAGGTAGCAAAATGTTGCCTATAAAATTCATTAATTGGCGTGCGCTGAGAAAACTATTGATGATATATAAAAAATATTAGGTAGGTAGGTAGGATAGGCAGGGTAGGCAGGGTGCCTACCCTGTAGGTTAGGCAGGGTACCTAATCAGTTGACGGGAGCGAAGCCCCGCGGGTCAGCTGCTATTGTCAGTATAATTCCAGAAAAGATTATTTCTTTAAATTCCGCAATGTTGTAGCTAATTTTGCTATAGTATGAGCATAATCAATCTTTTAACGGTCCCACTGATAACTATGCTCTAGAAATTAGTTTCAGAAAGTGAACCATTGCTATCTATGTATCACAGTTTTAACCGAACCGAACCAAAGATAACATAAGGTACTTTTCCGACCTTCCAATCCAAATTAAACCCTATCATGCCAGACACAATTAGTCAAAAATAGAACCAGCAATAAACTCATAAAAATGACTATTAAAACGGGCCAATATTTTCTTTGATTAACAATATCCTGGCGTGCAGATCTATCGTGAAAATGCGCTATAATTTGCATCAGCTCAAAGAGAGCATGAACTGATTTATAAACGGTCTAAAAGCCTGCTCATCAATTTGACCTCGTCGCTCACAATTAATGATGTTCTGTCCATCGCTCCTAATTGGACACGCGACTTAGAAAAAAGTGCACGTTAATCAGAGGTGAAATTAAACGAGTCTTTGTATCTGACTTTATAATGAACTGCCACTTTTGTCTGACATAATAGATCTTTGTATTAATTAATTTTTGCCCACTAAATATGGTATCCAATTTCAAGACTTTTCCCATCTTTGAAAGCTACAAAACTTATGTCTTCCTTGATAATTACATTAACTATTCTAACTTCTGGGCCTTTAAGTGACAATACTAAGTAATGGACAGCAGTGCCCATCTGCGTAGCAACATCCTAAGCGATCCCTAATTACTGGGCAATCATCACATTAAGTTAAGGTAGACTTCCGAGCAAAGTGGCGCCAGCGTTACTGACGCGACAACAGAGGCACTATGTTCGAATGGTGGTCCATACATTTCCAGTGACGCTGTATCCACTGTTTTAATTATTATTGATAGGCTCGTGTTTGACCACTATCTCGCCTGATGGTAAGCGATGATGTGGTCGACGGTGAAGCACGCTTGCCTAGAAGCAATTTATTTACATGTGATTGGAAGACCCCTAGGTTGTAGCCATCAGGCAACATAGACTCCGACAGAGAATTTCACTCCTTAGCTGTGCGCGTACAATGAAAATATTCCCAAAACGTTTAGTGTGTATGGGTACCGATGGCACATCGACGTACTTTGCTCGGAAGTCTACATTAAAGAGGTACTTCGAGGCAGTCGATTAACAAGTGATGTTGACATTTACTAGCATGATGCACTTAAGACGAGCTATTTCCTTAATTGCTAACAGTGTCTGTGTGTGGCCTAAGCGTTCGCTAACCTTTCTGTGTTGACCTTTATATTTAGGGCGCTGAACTATTTGTATAGCGCGACGACACTGTGATACCTTTCTTTACCAGCTGTTGGTATTTACTTAAGAGGCTTTATTGAGGAAACATTAAAAGTGCAATTTAAGAATGTTTGCGGGCTAGATACTAATAAGGTAACTTCACCAAAAACTCAGAAGGCGGTTTCTAAAGACGAAATGGGATCACATCATGCCACTAAAAGATACTGCGTATAAGTCACACTTACACAACAAGATACAGTCAGTGTTCATGTAAATAAATCTATCTGCTAGAATCTTAACCTACCATTTCTGGCTCCAGACCATCCATAAACGCCGCCATATCCCTGTGCTGCGCCATTAGCTCCCAATGAAGCGTTTACATGGTAATGTTACGGAATTTTCTCATTGTACCTATTAATTGTTGTCTAAGTATAGACGCCATTAAGCAGTCATCGCCTTCGCTGTGTCGGGAATGCTAAGTCGTTTAGAAATAGAAGAGATAGGTGCAGAAGGTTCGCACCTTACACCTGTGCTTACGTGCTTAGGTACAGCAGTGCTATTGTGTAACAATCTCACTGTGACGACTTAGGTGTAGTAAGCTGTCCATCCTTAGCATCAATTAGAATTTCAACTAACTTCACGCTCGTACTAAGCATGAAGTTATGATCTTATGCTCTCCACTGACGCCGCAATCGGTGTGGCCACCTATACGGAGCCTGAAATATATAAAGTGTTTTCCATCTACTCGAGAAGAAGAAGAAGAAAAAGTATTTACGATAAGTCTTTAACAGAATCGACCGGATGGATCGTATAACCATCTATAGTCTCCGCAACATAACAAAAAATAAAAGTAGTATCCGACTTGTACTAAAAAGTATCGTAAACTTGAAAACATGATTTTTTGTTTATTGAGATATTTTGATTATTGTGGTCTCAAATGAAAGGTATAGGCGTAAAAACATTTTATCCTTTTAAATCAAGCAATTTTATGAGATATTAACTCATTACTGAATGCTAAGTGAAAAGGTCACGGACGCCCTTTACGTACGGTACGTGGTTTTAAGCGGCTTAGCGTCACCGCCTTAACATTTTTTTCGTGTCGTTTTGAAATATTGCAATACATCGGTAGACAGGTATTAACGACTCATGTAAAATTTTCAAAATCAAATCTGACGCATTTGTAACTACTCTGACTGACAAGACTATCTGATAATCTTGTCTAATAACGTTTTTCTCACTGAATAAGACGATCGTCGCATTATGACAGCTAAATCCGGTACTACTGAATATGTAACTGTCGAATACTACAGAATCACTACAGAAATGTCCATATCTTTCAATTCTCCACAGATTCAACATCGGCTAGGCTGTCCCAAAGGACCAAGAAGGGCAAGCTCGGTTAAACTCCCTAACGTGTTGTCTTAGCCTTCTCTCCACTTCCTCATTGTAGTGCAAACGCTAGGTGCCGTCACCTCGTGAATCATCGAGCACCTAGATATTAGCCCCGAGTCTTGTCATGAATAACAATTGGACAACTGATATGGATTTTTCGGTCTAGTTATTTCGCCTGCCTTTGACGTGGTAGGTCAGGCGAACGACTAATCTTGTTTGCTTGTTATAGTACAAATTGTTGTATGCTTTATTGAAAGGTTTTATTGCTCGTGGGTTCCTAGAATATTCAATATCGGTGAGATGAGAAATAACAAGGTTGGAACGATACGGCAGATACATTGTTACGATATTGAATTGAAATCGTATTGCAGATTACAGCGACCATCTCTGGCTAAGGATATTTTATGGTTTGTCTTTACAAGAAATATGTTTGAAATGGTTTCTTCTTTGTAATGCATAGGCAAATAGGTTAAGGGCCTTCATGCTACTAAGCTATGCATAAATTTATTACATTTTGTCCTAGTTATGTTGCATTTTTGATATATTTGATCTATTAGTTTATATTCTCAAAATTACAATGATTAATATGAACGTGAAGCTATTAAAGGTAGATTATAAGCCGAGTGTATGAATGTACAAATAATAGTCTATCAATGTTTTATCTGTTCGCCAGTGAGATGTTTAACGAGCAAATGTGTGCAGGACGTAGCGTGTTCATTGGCCCCGAGAAAAGAAGGGCGTAAACCTTCTGGCCATTGCCGCTGAACGCCCCATCCACATCAACGAAAACAAAGGTTCTTGGATGCCTAGCTGCTGCAGTGACGTAGGGTTGCAAATCGACTCTAACGATTCAACGATGTGTTGGGTGTACTCGAGTTATTTCCAGATTCCGGGTTGCCTACTTCTGGATCCGCACTCCTGGTGTCCAGGTTCCGAGGTTCAGCTCGACAGGATCAAAAAGGGATGTCTTCATAAGGGTTGAAGTTGATGAATTAAATGAAACACTAAGTTATTCAGTACACGGCACGATTCTAGGGCTCTCAACAATTTCTGAGACGTGATTCTATATAAGAATTACTTCTTATTTACTAAGACAAGTACAAGCGACTAGCTTTGGATGACTACAAATTCTATTTTGGGCCCGGGGGTTCTTTATACCCTCGCATCGTGCCATTATTGAGAGCCCCGCAAATTCTCGCCGAAAATAATTTTTATTTATGTAAAAAACCCTTATACATATTTGGTAAATAGGGTTACCGCACCCCTTCCATGGTGCTATCAATAGCTGGATTCCTTCGTACTGTAACACAGTAACGCCCCCTATCTATGTATCTAATCAATATACCTAATTTCCAGGTATTGATAGCTTCCCTAGACTATTTCCATGAAATAAAAGGACAATTCCCTTTATTTCCCAGTTAAAACCTTAATAGTTTTCAACCTAGCCTAAGGATATCTATAGGTTGGGTTGACCTGCTGGTGCCAATAGCAGGCTGTCTGTTGACGTCTAGAAAAAGCTTATTTTCGGGAATCTTCTATGGGATATCATCCCTTATGTAATGAATCTATAAATTCCTAAGTCATTTCACCGACTTTAGGACTTCCTACTTAGGCTAACCAGGCAATCACCGCCTATTATGGGGATTCTGGTAGCCAATAGACCACACTTTACATTTCTAGTGTTTATGTAAGTCTATCTAGGTCATATGCACATAAGGTGCCTTGATATGTACAAATTTGATAGCTGGTCACTTTCTTTGCGCCCAGCTATCAGAGAAATTAGATATAAAAACACTAATAAGATTGGGACAACACGATGGTGCGTTTAACGGGCCATCGGGAGGTCCCCAAAAATTCCTTATTTTCGGAATTCCCAGGGGTGTATAGTCCCGGGGAGTGCCAAAAACTGACTAAAAATTACATTTCCAGAAACCTATTTTCTGGAATTGTACTTAAACTACTTGAGCGATTTTCGCTCCAAAGTGATGGCTTGGTAGCTAGTCCAGCAAGCCATCCGAAAGTACTTACACCATGAGTACATCTATTCCCTTCATGGAGTTATTCCACCTGAAGGGTCTACAAATTTCAACGTTTTACGTTGTTTACATTTTTCACGACTGCTTATCTCGTTGACTATCCAAGCGATTCTTCCCATCTAGAAACCGCCTGGAAGCCCTTTTAGCAAGCTTTCCAATGGTAGTACTTTTACCAGTACACCTATATGTTTCTAGGTACTTAGGGCACCTACAACCGTAAGCGATTGCCCAAAACCAGATAAACAGCAGTTTTTCTATTATATACTGACTTGATATCTCAAGTAAATGGGCTTTATATAAAAGACTACGCTAACTATGAGGTGTATATAGGCTTCCTGTCCCGGTCTAGGTCCCCCATATACCCTAAAATGACCTAAAACCATATATTTGGTGTTTGAGATATCAAGTCAATATTCCTATTTACATAGCAGAAACTATGTGGTCTTCACATAGTTTCATCATTATGTACTGATTTCATGTCCAGTACATAGGATAAGCCCTTAAAAACATGATTTTAATTACTATAATATTTTCAAAAACCACCAAAACTATAAATAACGTGTGGTTCCCTCTCACGGTTCATTCGGAACTAATCCGTCGCCGAGCACAGACGTATCGTATGACAGAAATTTATGTTTTTTACTATGATAACTCTTATCAGTATGCTTTCTAATGATTTTACTCTGTTAAGGGTGAACTATTGAACCCTATAACATACTGACAAACACTAAAAACATTATACTACTATCTCAAAAAATGTAGGTAAAATTTTAGTATAAATATAAACGTGCCTCTAAAATTCATCTTAGTATCAGGTGGCGCGCCGTGGTAAGCAGACATGTCTACACATACAAACTTCAATTTCTATGAACCATTTAGTATGGTTGATGACGCTTCGTCGCGAACAAAATGATATTAGATTTTAATTATACACAAGTAATTTACAACCAACATACATAATGATATACGCTGAGCTACTGGTCATGTAAATTCTAAGGTCGTATAAGCTAAGGTGCATAATATATAACCTATTCACCTTATTAGGTAATCAGATAACTTACGATCTAAGGTTAGTTCCGCGTGCAATAATACCTATGCAATTAAGCCATTGAATCAACTACTTGTAACCACCAAACTAAAGAGAAACTAAAGGACCATGTTGAATGAAAACTAAAGAGAAACTTAAGGACCATGTCGAATGAAAACTACAAGTAATTTGCCAACCTCAGATTCCAGAAAAAGTTCAAAAAAAGTGTGACAGCTTTCAAAATACTGACTGACCCGTCAAAAATGTACCCACTCTTATCAGTTATCAGCGTTCAATTAATCAGCCTAGCATTTTTACAACTTTGTGAGATCGGCTTTCAGTCTAGCCGGGTGTAGCTGAAAAGGTATCAGTATGTACCCTATTAGCGTTACAGATAAAAAACTTTTTACAAAAAATACAACCTACATCCAAATCAAAACAGTAAAGTGAATAATAACTTCAATTTCGGAAGTCGTGTCGTGTTTTCGTTTCTTCGTATTTTGACACCGACTTCCGAAATTGAAGTTATTTTTCACTTTGTAGTGTTTTTATTTGGAAGTCAGTTACATTTTTTTGTAAGAAGTTTTTTTATATTTCACTTTTTAGTTGTGGTACATAATGGACAAAGTGATGCCAGAATAGATTAACCCAGTAACATGAAATTTTAACAAAACCGGTGGTATTAGAGTATACCAGGGTGAACTTAATACCTGCGTACCTTTATTACCTTTAATACCTTTAATCAATCAATCAATCGCGATAACAGTGCGATGACAGTGTGATGTTCTGTTATAAAATGGTGTAAACAATAAACAGACATGCGATTGCAAATATCCCGAGTGTTTTGCTGCCATTTATTGAAGAGTTATGTTGTATATCTCCGAAGTTCTTCATCAGATCTTGATGATATTTAAATGGGACCACATGACAAGTACCAGCTTTCAAAGAATCATCAAAACCGGTTCATCTAATAAAAAGTTCTGAGGTAAAACGTAATAAAAAAAAATACATTCGAATTGATAACCTCCTCCTTTTTTTGAAGTCAGTTAAAAAAATAAAGTTTCGGACAATGATTTGAACAAAAAACTGCCAAGAACTTCGAATTTCTCCAGTTCAGTTTGTGGACCCATTTACGATGGCCCAAACTTCTCATCCAACCCAGAGCTGCAGGACTGACTAGAAAAATCACTAAAAAACTTGAATGAATTTTGTAAGGTACTACTAATCGCACAAACAGTCAAGTGGATCTTCTATACCTCTCAATTAAGTGTTACCATTTAAACCAGCAAGGTGTGTGGGTCTGATTCACCGTCGTCCTTCGTGCCCATGATTCACACCATTAACTGTATTGTTTACGACTCGACGACACGTGTACACGGAGGTTTTTTTTTTATAATCAACCGTATTTGTTTGGAGAATATTTATTTCCACGCTCCTTTTCCATGACGGTGCGGATGGAATTATTAAAGATACCGACGCAGAAGGTTTTTAAACAGTCGTAAAAGGATTGAAGTGGAGAGATTTACTGAGGTTACTGATTACACACGTTATTACACTGGTTACATAATAGTCATTTAAGTACCTCCTACAAGTGATCATCTTAAGTTATAGGCCAATGAAAACTTGAGGCAAATCGTATACATATTTAAAATGATTTAGCGTACACATACTGTAGGACCAAAAATAATTCACTCATCGTCATGACATATCCCATTCTGAAGGTCTGTCTCTGACAGAGACATACCGAGCATTCATAACTCATTTGTTTAACTCAGGTGTTCGCAGGTCTCATCTTTGGGTAGGAGTGGTTCTATGTCTCCAAGCCTAATATGTGAATTTACACAATATATTGCCAAGTAATGCCAACGAGCGATTATCACATAAGTATAAGTTTGTGCTCCGTGCTCCATTGGTGTAATCGATGCAAGGCGTATCAGTTCGAGGATAAACAATCTACGACACAATTTAACCTTTAAACTCTACCAACGGTCAACGCACAGACTGCTTCGTTGGCAAATATCACATCACAAGTCTTACGTTCAACTATAACATACAGGAACCAGACATTAGAAAAGTAAACGAATTCGAGTCATAGTATTTAACCATTCACTAGCGATCTGTATACCCGTCGGTTTATTGCGCTCCTGACCTCGGCGGTACCAACGCACTCGGTATTAAAGTTCACGGCTATATACATACGAAGCGCGTCATTTTGAACATCCCATAAATTGATCGTACTTGGGGAAATTTATAGAAAGAAAATATCTTTATTCCTGCCGGAGTCTGTTTCCTGATAGCTACAACCTAGGTGTCTTTAAGTCAAAAGTGAATAGGTTACTTCTAGGTAAGCTTGTTCTACCGTCAAACACATCGTTAATAATAAAAAAACCTTGGTAGGACCTAACTTGCTAGAAATCACAGGTCAGTAGTCACTATTAGGAATACCAAGGCTCACAAGGAAGAAGCCACTGCCAAGGTCGACTCAAAGACATGACAAATTGCTCTATTTTATAGCCTGTGAGTGTCGCAACGACCTGCTTCCTTTAGTTGAGTCTTAGGCAAATATCCAGGATGCAGTAGCCAGATGCTGACGCACGAAATCATATGACTCTGATTGGCTAAGTATCCTGTTTGGAATGACTGGTTGGTTGTTACAATTTGCCAGTTCTGCTAACAATCATTCTTTGTTATGTAGGATAATATACTAATTGAATCTACCACCGCATCCTATAATCAATCTGCCTATGGATGCAGCTGAGTACCAGTATTTCAAGAGACGGCAGAATCTCGATAAGTCTGTATGTTAAAATGGACACCCATCCACAGACCGACCTCGGCAAGCGTTGCTTACCCTTGAAGATCGAACCCTGCGGATGTTATTATCTATCCACAAACTCTTTAATCCTTACGCTACTATAGATCTCTACTTATGTTAGGCTCGCCATCTGATATCATAAAACCCATACCCGCCCGGAATAGATTCAGCCATTGATACAAAGCCAAACGGATCACATGGTCGCATTATCCCTCATATTTTTTTTAAATTTCCAATACAAACAGACCATGGCGTGAACGGAAACATCCTAAGCAAACACACGGATTGAAACACAAATTGAAATGTGATTCAGTTCCATACAATGGCGAATACTAATCGCAGGATATACGTAAGTGATGATGAACTTTTATGGGATATGTATGGTGTCTAGTGGTTTTCCCATACAAACAATACGGCAATATTATGACGTCTGTCTCTGTAATCTTTATTGAGGAACCTTAGTCAGAGTAACTATAAGTTCTCGTATAAAAAAATAAATATTTGTTAGGTACTGAAAATAATTTTACAATGCATGTCCTCGAAAAGAGCGTTTTCCAAGCAGCCAAACTGTGCGGAAAGTGTCACTTTTTTTTACTAGTGCTTTTTACTTTCCTGTACTTTTTTAATTTTTAACTCCAACGTCAGCCCGCCGCATAGAGTTTTTATTATTTGAGAAAAGTTTTAAAAATTAGTTAAGTACATATTATCATTCATATAAAAGGTAAAACAAAACTAATACTTCATTTAAGGCGTTTTTATTACTCTAGATTTAGATTTTGATCAATAAATTAATTTTAAATAAGTATTCATTAAATATGTTTGGCAGAATGAATATTTTGCTCGTGCCTTTTTGCGATACGACGTGACAGCTTTTATTAGTTAATCTGTGGATATGCTGAGCGCCTTTGAATGAGCGCCATTTTATTAATGTCTTGTTTGGTTCAGATATATTTTTTTATTTCCTCGCACAATGCATAGTAAAATGTTGTATGATACACGTGCGTAAGATGATTTCCGACTCGTCTCGATTTATCCACTCACTCGCTTCGCTCGCTCGTGAATAAAAATAGCACTCATCGGAAATCACATACTTCCCGCACTTGTAGCATAAATAACTATTACAATGCATGTCCTCGAAAAGAGCGTTTTCCAAGCAGCCAAACTGTGCGGAAAGTGTCACTTTTTTTACTAGTGCTTTTTACTTTCCTGTACTTTTTTAATTTTTAACTCCAACGTCAGCCCGCCACATAGTTTTTATTTTTTGAGAAAAGTTTTAAAAATTAGTTTAGTACAGATAATACTACAGGTAATACTTCATTTAAGGCGTTTTTAATTACTCTAGATTTAGATTTTGATCAATAAATTAATTTTAAATATTTATTAAATATGTCTGGCAGGATGAATATTTTGCTTGTGTCTTTTTGCGTTACGACGTGACAGCTATTTGCACATGCGCAGTAGATATGCCCGAGGAACTATGAACTATTAGTTAATATGTGAATATGCTGAACGCCCTTGAATAAGCGCCATTTTATTAATTTCTTGCTTGGTTCAGATATATTTTTTTATTTCCTCGCACAATGCATAGTAAAATATTGTATGATACACGTACGTAAGATGATTTCCGACTCGTGTCGTTTTATCCACTCACTCGCTACGCTCGCTCGTGAATAAAAATACCACTCATCGGAAATCACCTACCTTCCGCACTTGTATCATAAATAACTATATTAGATCAGTATTTTTTATTCAGCTTATTTACCTATACTTTCTTAGTAACCTATTCTAAAATTATCCGTATGTATTTACAGTTCCAATCAATGTCTATCGTAGTGAGTTTGTCGAACTAAGTACATCGCATATTTGAATACTAGTAATTTTGTGCCTACAATACATATCATATTCTGTATAAAAAACTACAAGTCCCACTAGTTTTTTCTCATATCATATTGTATAACAACATTACTTTTTGGGCGTGCGTAAAAACTCGGCGCCGGCGCATGAAAAGCTTACCAATGAAATTGGACTGTGACAGAAGGTTCACAGTTTCTTACCATGCAAACGACGAAACCAATCTTGAGCTCTTTCAAAAAATAATTTGAATTAAAAATATCATCGTCTATAAGAGCTAAGGTTCCATTATGATCCATTTCACCATAATTGTAGCTACTTCTCTAGGGCCCGCTAGCACCACCCTTGGTTATATAACTAACTCCCAGTTAGTAGCTAAAAAGGAACCATTATGTATGACGTGTGCATTTTAATTTAACCTGGTCTTAGCAACTAACTCTCAGTTATGTTTTTGGCTGAAGAGGGCCTTATATTGCAAGTTGTCAGCTATGGGCCTTCTGTTAATCTCATTCTAATGCTCCCAGTCATTGACATGAATCATTAATCACGATCATTGATCGGCCAACTCCGTTGATCATCTGTCGTAAGTCGATGTCTTCTCAATATAACTGCGTGCGTAGTGAAAATTGTTTTGAGATTACACCATTCATCATGGGAGAGAATGTTTACGATAGTTTGTTAATCGATATATCGAAAGTAGTTAAATGCTTTATATGTCCTACCTATAAGCTTTGAAGAGCTCGTGGCTATATAATATCAGTCGCACGGTTCTTCAAGGTTAAGCAACGCTTGTTGAGATCTGTGGATGGGTGACCGTCCATACACCGAGATTACTCCTTATCTCGACAAGCAGAATTATTATTCGAAGATCTTTGACAGTCGTTACGGTAGTCAGAAGACATAGTCTGTCACCAGTTTTGCCAAGTAGTATTGTGTTTCCCAGTTATTGGTTTGTGGAGGTCAGATAGGCAGTCTAGTCAGCTGGATCCGATTAGAATGGAAGCCGACCACCAAGATACTTGGGCAAACCCTACCTAGGTAGATTTACGAAGTACAACCTTTAAAAGTATTGCGCAGTTGATCAATTTAGATTTGGTATCATATAGCGGCGCCGGAAAAATTGCCATGTCATCTAAGGTCTTTAAAGTCTCTAGACATGTAATAATATTTGTCACTATACTTGGAAGTATTGAAGGAAGTATTTTTAAGTCTGTTAATGATCCTGTTGATCTTGAAACAGAACTTATTCTGGTAAACACCTATGCAACTAATGACAGTTGTGTCTAGAAAAGTATAGTTTTAAAACTAGGAACTTATATGGTTAAAGTGCCTGTTAATAACAATGATTCCTTTTCTTTAGCGATAAGGCCGCCCATTGTGTCACCCAGTGCAATGTTTTCTTCGTCTATACTTTCTGTAACTTATATGGTGTACATAATAAAGAGTATTCTATTCTATTCTATTCTATTCTTTTCCAGGTAAGCAAAACAAATCCAGTCACCCAAAAGCCGCTGCACATAAGTATGTAACACTTTTAAGTACAGAAGACAAAATAGAAACCGTACAGGTCGATAATCTTCAAGGCAGTAAGGCCAGCCACAATGATTTCATACACTCATTACGGTAATCAGGACACTGAGTCATCGCACTTGGGCGCATCAACCTACTTGTAAATCTAATTTTGATTATATTCATGGCCAAATGGTTCGGCGTGAAGTAGATTGGAGGCATTAGGATAGAACTGCAATTTTTTTAAACAAAGCAAATGCGGAGAGTGTAAGTGCTCTAAATTTTTTTATGTTTCGCCAAATTATTTGGTAGACTTACTACAGTTTCTGGGTATCGTATTATCCAGTTGTGGAGCTCAGATAAGCAGTCGCTCCATGTATGGTACTCAGCTAAATCTGGTGGCGTCCACACTTGACAGACTTTCATCAATTTCTATAGAATTTTGTCTGTGCAACACAGCAGTACAGACAAATGTCAGTGTCAATGTATTTCAAGTCTGTGTAGTGTGGACGCACCATCCGACTGAAAGCCAGGCCTTACATTGTTGAGAAAAAGCAGATTGATATGGTTTCGCCAAAGTCTACAAGATGCGGAAAAACAATAACATATAAATATAACATAAGAATTAAGGTCCATGTTTCTATTACCATGCCATTATAATGAACGCCCGATATAATCATTTGGTAGCTAAGGGCACTAGTGACACGCACGCACAACGTAGCGTGCTCACTATTTAACCTGCTCATGTAATATCGTTTAGTAGCCTGAAGCATTTTACCTGTGGTTTCTGTCCCACAGGAGCCAACTTTGGAAACCTTATTAATCCCTAAAGTAATTGAACAAAAAAGAGGGATATTTCCCCAAGGATATTAATATTTAGTTTTAAGACTGCTTCTTGTAGTTCACAAAATGTTTGTGCTCTATTATCCATACTAATATTATAAATTCGAAAGTAGCCCTGTCTGTCTGAACGGGATTTCAATGAAATTTGGCAAGGAGATAGATGGCATTCTGGGGAAGGACTTGAAAAGGAAAAATTGTTATTGTAGGTAGGGTAGGTAGGTCGGTAGGGAAGATAGGTAGCTAGTTGACAGGAGCGAAACCGCGGCGGACAACCAGTGTGATATAAATCTGTCTGCGTTGTTGGTATAGTGGTCGTACGCGCTACTGCGGAACATGAAGTCCGATTCCCTGGTCGAGCAAAGTGTTATTGGGTTTTTTCATCTGGGATTTCTCAGTAATAGTCTGTCAGTCTGGATTTGTGTCTGGTTGATTGCAGTAGTCTCCTCCCATATTACATGGTAATTAAATATAACTGGCGAAATGAAGGGGACCTATAGGTACACCTCTGTGAAAACAGCCGTGATGTATGTCGTGTGATATAAATCTGATCTGCCAAGTTTCACAACACACATTACAATAGCTCTGACGACATCGGCTAAAGTAAGCAAACAAACTTTCGCAATTACAATATTAGTTTAAGCTCATATTTCACGCTAGTCCAATGTTGTCTTAGGCATTACGTAAATATGCAAGTCATTTCCACAGAAATGACAAGTCTGAACGCGTTTGCAAGGCTTTTATACACTAGAGTTTCAATAAGTTTGTTGAGTCAAGCTTGCCTGAGTGAACTGAATTATCTTCGTAATGAACATCTTTTATTTCGTTTGCAATATAACCTTTCAGAAAATGCATAGATCAGTAATGCCCGTCTAACTCCTTCACCAATATTCCATGTTTTATCAGCCACTACTCTCGCTTTGACGTTCCATTTTAAAAACTTATTGATTTACGAGCACAGGAGTGATTTACGCCCTCAATCAAACCTCCACAAATCAATCGTTTGAACGAATTGCTGAATATGTTCGGAATAATACGTTTCCATTGGAATTTGATTTAGTAACACTTCTTTTTAATATCTTACTAAAATGCCAATACAATATATACCATTGAATTTTGATTCGATACACATGCTGTGATTCTGCATTTGACTCAAGTTCATTGTCAGAATCTTTATTTTTATATCTTCAATATCCAACGTAACGTATAATGGCTGTCTTACTATTTAATGGTGATCCACTGTTATTATGTTATTTGTTGTACCTATTGTTTTGTGCCTAGTTTTGTGTTGACTAACAAAGTTGTAAGATTCAGTAACCATTTTTGAGACTTGAATACTCGATTGAAGATAATTTTATTCTATTTCTATAAATATCAAACAGGATCTAACTTCCTCCATGCTTCCGTCTAATCGTTGCACGAGTAGACAACTAACATCCATCAATAAATTCTCCATTTATTTGTATTGCATGCTGTCTCTTGAATTATTCATCATGGCAACTCCGGCTTCGCACCTCGCTGTGTTAACGATCGCCGATACGTTGGCAACTCTTTATTCTTTGACAAATTGGGGTGCCGGTCCTTTTTTATTCGTTAGAGAGGAAGATGGGAGAACCATTAATTAAATTGTGAATATCTCAACACGTCTTTGCATTTGGGCATACCTATGTGGAGTTTCTTCCATAACACGTGAAATGGCATACAAATTCCAGATTATCTACTTCTGTTTTATGTAATAAGTCACTTTTATTCCAGCAGTCTTTTTTGGCAAATCAAACATGCTTTTGCATGACACCCTTAATTACATTCTTTGGGACCGATGCATTTTAAATCTACGGACCGATGTTTTTTATTGGAAACATGTTAAAACTTTGATGGAGGTGCGACAGGCGCGTCGTTTTATCAAGTTTATTACAAAAAAATCACACGATACTGAAATTTGCTGCTAGTTAAAAGTTTTGTTCATATAAGGCTGCAAATGCACGCTGTTAAATTCTCTCTATTAACTTCACTTACGGCACTTGCCTTGACTTAAGTTTTCTTCATAGGCTTCTATTGAAAGTTTTATTTTTGTTTCAAGTTATAAATATAATCAATTTTATGTTTTGATTCCTTTTCCTTCCCACCCTTAACTGCATCCATAGTCTTCTCTCCTTTCTTCCCTTCCAAAATTGATGATATATCGTAAACAATGCGTAGAATCAAGGGCTCGACAGCATCAATATGTTCCCTGCATCCCGTCAGTGATAGTGACAAATGACGTCACACGGGGCGCATTGTCATGGTATACGTGACACAGGACACGATGCTACGCATTTTCGACCCTCTGCTTTCAAATTCAATGGATGTTGTTCGGCAGATCATTTGGTAGTTTAGTAGCTGTTAAGTCCGTTTATTCCGTCTACTGTTACCGTCTAAATATTGTTATGCGGAAGTCCAAGGTTTTATGTTGACACAAATCAAAAGCTCGCGTGAAACGTATCGTGTAAACCAGTGTAAACGGCTGTTTTATATGTTTACATACATACTTACGTTTTCCTGTTACTCTGCTCGTGTGGAAGTTATGGCTCGGGCGCCTTTTCTTGTGGAAGTTTTTCTTTTTATGACACATAATGTCATTGCAGCGTGTAGGTATAAAATGTGTTATAGCTGATATATTGCAAGCCGCCATTAACTCCTTATAGTCAAAGAAAACACAGACATACTTTTACTGTTTGTATAAAGTAATGCATGAGGTTCCCCTGCATCTAATGCCAGTTGATAGTGACAAATGATGCCAACACCGGGACGTATACACGTGACTCGAAACACGGTGGCACACACTTTTTCTAAAGGTCTGTTAAATATGTAGATCTCGTTTACACGATAACTTTCGTTGCTCTATGAATTTCTAATGAAATATGTTAGAATATCAGTTAATTTTACCTTCCAAGTATAACCATTTTATACCGCTTTTAATATTACAAAACATTTCAATGTGTTCACATATGCATAAGGACTCAAGCAAAGCATGACTGCACGCGGTTTTATAAAACGCACGTTGATAAGCTCCTTATAATATTGTAAGCTACTTATGAGTCTGACGATCGTCAAAGGCAACAAGAAATAATAACAAACAACCCAATGGATGTTCTTTAGAAATTACCAGAACACTGCAGTATTTACTCCTATACACTACAGTTAAGTGTTCTATAGAACAGAATTAGATATTTCTCATGAAACTTTTAATTATACAATTTATAATCAACGTAAGGATATTTCCCTGTATAACGAACTTGATATCGCAACAAGGAGAGCTCTTATACAAATATATATGCTTAGTAAAGAAAGGTATGATGAATCTCTCTGAGAGCAGCCAATATCAAGCGAATCCGTCCAACTCGCCGTCTGCCTTCATAAAGCTTCCGAGTTCCTTTGGGATTATTCGATAGTTTCGCAAGCTGTATTAAGTTTTAATAGCATTGAGTATGAGTTGTTTTGCTTGAATATCACTGTGCTCAGTTCCTGGATCTGCTTTCATTAGTGCACGGTCCGTAGCTTCTTCTATATTATTATCCTTATTACTCTGGTAATAAACTGCATCTCGTTGGTCTAGTGGTCGCAAGTGGTACTGCTGGGCATGAGGGTTCGATTTTCGGGTCTTGAAAAGTGTTATTGGGTTATTCCATCTCGAAATTCTCAATAGCAGCCCAGAGTCTGGTTTTGTGCCCGGTTGATGGCGATAGGCTTGTATATGGAACTTAATCATAACTGGAAAAATATGGGTTTGCTATAAATGCTCCTCTGACTAACACTCGGGGCATTCAGACGTGATGTTATGTTAACTGCATTTCCCCCCCTATAAACCAAGTCATAAAAATGATAGCCTCCAGTGAATCAATAATATCATTATCTTGGCTCTCTGAGACTGCACGGCGACAATCTTTTATAATAAAACTGTAGAAACTTTCATAATACCCGTTAATTACTTCCACGCCTATATACACTTTCGAGATGATCATAGCGTGTCTGCTCATCCCGCACAAGTTGTAATAAGTGAGCAGCACTGCTTATTAGTTGGTTCGCAACTTGTCATTATGCACTATGTTGCGTTAATATATAGTTGTTAGAAACTGAAGACAGGCTGGCTAAATATGAATAGCCACACAGAAAGCTGATGCTTTGACTAAGGTTGGCGTTGCGGTCGTACACAACCTTCTAAAGCGTTTGTAACTTCAAGTAGTAGATTAGAAGTTGATCCATTGCCAAAATAAAGCTACTCTTAATATGTTCTTTGATCATTACTTAGACTTGTATCATTTTGTACTTCAATCTTTCAGCACTTCTCTACATACATAAAATTATGCCTTTTTTTCCCATGAGAATAGGCAGAAACTATAGAACGCCACCTGTTGTGATCCCTAAATACTCCTTTTGCTTCATTTACATTAATACATCTAGGCATTACACGCACGCTGGTTATGAGTACTGCGCACCTGGTCTTTCTGAAACACATTTCAAGAAACATCCTCAATCAACTTATACTTATTCCATTAAACCAAACCTTCACATATCACATTCTTCATTTTAACCCCTAAATTCTACCCATAGAATACGTCTAAAAAAAAAAAAATTTCGCCGGCCTAATTTTAATCCGTCCTACGGCTGGGGATTTAGTAGGTTGCAAGCCTTAAGCCGATTGTGGTGGCATTGTATAATGAGGAGCGATCGTATTACCGCTCCGCCGGACTCCGCAGTATCAAGTAGTATATGAAGATTGAAACGATATGCATGCAGTCTTGATCGCAGCATGTAGTTTAGCTTTTGTTGTCAGAAACTCCGATTGAAAATACAATGGGAAAACTGAAGTCTATTGTCGGTCGGACAGGCTTTGAGTACTTGTTGTTCTCGTTCAGGAATGGCTGAGCTATATGCTTTCAATTTAATGATTTCTTTAGCAATAGACCACTCTTCATCACATGTATGAACGTATAAACGAACCAAAAGAACCATGTAAGGACCGTAGCAGGTGGTGTTCTGTAGTGTCTGCCTTATTCCCGTGGCAAAAAGGCGTGAGTTTATTATATGTATATAGAGTTAACATTGTAGACCAATCTTATCACTGCTCTAGAGTTAGCACTGTTTTGGCTGTTGTAAACAAGTACCTATAAAACAAAATATTCAGAAAAGCATCATCTACAACGCATTGTTTTCTTTGTAAAGTTTTACTTTGCTGCATGAAAAACAACTTTACAATGTTTTATTTTCTATTATTTCTGTTCGCTAATACATCATCGATTAAAGTGCATTCTTAAAGATTGTACGTTCTAATATCTGCTCTAATTTCGGACACGTTCTATCATCGATGCTTTTGCATTTATTGCGAATTATGTTTACGTTTATCTTTATTGACGTGAACGTGTGTTATGTGTTTTCTTACTAGTTTAACTTCTTGTCTAAGATTATTTACTTTCATCAGATTTTGCTTCTTGATTTTTAGCCTTAGAGTACGTTCAGATGAAAGTAAATAATTTTAGACAAGAAGTAGTAGTAGAAAAATTTAGCGCGCGCTCAACTGAACGGCAATATAGAAAACCAATCATCTCAAAGCGCGCGTTGACGCGCACTGACAACAGTCGAGCGCTAGCGCAGCGTTCAACGCGCGTAAGCATGTGTACGGCCTGAATAAAATGTATGTAGTTGTAAACGCGCGTTGTCAAAACTCGCGTTGAACGCTTGTCATCTGCACGTTATCATCTCTTATTCAATCAGACCGGCAATCCAGACCTGGAGTCATTATCAATTAAAGTAACTGCACTGGCAACAGTTGAGGTTGCATTGGCAACCTCTACTCTCCTACATGAATTCAATCATGTGCGTTACAGATTGCTTCATTCAACCTATCAACTGATTCGATTACAGCACACGAAACAAAACGCACTAGATTCTTATCAGAGCGCGTTGTAGCAATCAACAAGGATTGAGAACATGGTTAAATACCATGTTCAAAGACAATACACTTACTTTATGGGCTATTGTTGTTCTGGCAGCCATTGAAACGATAACAGGAACGTTTACTGATTACAGTTAAAAGTTATATGATTATGTAACACGGTTTTTACACTCAGCACTAGAAACTTCGTTGGAGGACTATCTTGAAGTCTAATCAAGCTTTTGAAGTTTTGATTGTATGGAAGTCTGGTATAAAGACCAATGTCGATGGTTTACCCTCGTTGACTGAATGCTAATCATCAGATTAATTTAAATGCGGCCAATTTACGAAACTAATAAAAAAGGCAAAGAACGTAATCTTACGATCTTATTAACATAAATTCAATATTAGTTGATCACACATCAAATTAAATTAGCTGTCAAATAAAAACACCCATCATAAAACTTGCCAAGAAGAAAACTGATTCACGCAAACGGTGCAATAATCCGCAAAACGTTTGTTTATTTATAACTGCATTTAATTTTCGCGGTTTGTTGCTGTGCAGATAATGACGTCACCGAATATTTGCGCACGCCCAAGGCGCTGACAACTCACGAGAATTGTAACATGTGTAAAGAATCGCGAACCTACGTACATACGTAGGCTACGTCAGCATTCGCACGAATGTGATTTTAGTTGCTGATTTTGTAAATTGTTGGACTTTAACCTTGTTTGCAGGTGAATCAGTTTTGTATGCACAAAGCCTACATCATCAGCCTACGGCATCACATTTTATGCCTATCAACAGCAATTCATGTTAACTATACCTTTTATTTTTCCGTCAACATTTTATTTTTAGTGTAACACATATACATCACACTACATAATTATTGTTCAAATAAGTCCCCTGCCGCGTCTGTTCGCGATAAACTCAAAAGCTACTTAACGGATTTTCATGTGGTTTTCACCAACAGACAGAGTGATTCATGAGGGAGGTTTAGGTGTATAATTTGTTAAGATTTTGTGTATTATCGAACCCACGCAGGCGAAGCCGCTTGCAAAAGCTAGTATGTAATAATGTGTAAACCTACATGAATTTGCATACTAATCAGTACTGAACACAGATCCATTTTGAAAGAAGAAGAAAGAAAGAAGCTTTACGCTCTTTTTATATCATCATTTTCTTGTCCTTATTGCAATGTATTTATGGTCAGTACACAGTTATAGTGGCATCTTCTTCCATACTCCTCGTTAAGTGTCTCAGTAGTCATCCGTTTTTTAGGGTTCCGTACCCAAAGGGTAAAAACGGGAGCGGGAGCGGTTACTAAGACGCCGCTGTCCGTCTGTCACCAGGCTGTATCTCAAGAACCGTGATAGCTAGACAGTTGAAATTTTCACAGATGATGTATTTTTGTTGCCGCTATAACATCAAATACTAAAAAAACAGAACAAAATAAATATTTAAGTGGGGCTCCCATACAACAAACGTGATTTTTTGTTGTTTTTTTGCGATAATAATACGGAACCCTTCGTGCGCGAGTTCGACTCGCATTTGGCCAGTTTTTTCAGCCATATTAACACTTTTCTTTTGGAAGGTAATTGAAGGTACAGTTTCCGTAACGAGCATGTCAAATTCACAATAGTTCTCAACTAATAATATACTCGTCTTAACTTTATCGCCCGCAAGACACATAACCTATTTCACTGGAAGATTTACTGCTTGCATGAAATGGCACACTTCTGTTGTGGCACTTTCCGTCACTTTGAAACAATATGAGCTGCCTATGTAGGTAGGTTACGGGAAATGCAGCGGGAAACGTTTTGTATAGCTATATGAACCTTCAATATAGATGGAGCAGGATTTTACCGTCAGCGCGGCGAATCTGTGGGGATACGGTATCTAACCATTTTTGTTATATCTTGAATTTTATAGACTCCTTTGCGGTCGTCTCGTTTGAAACTGTTGGTTCAAAGCTTTATCTGTTCTCGTTGGTTCTCGACCTCTCATTATTGATCTAGTCAAATGAAACTTAAACATAAACCTGTTAAATCCCTTTCATTATGCGCTATTCCTCTCGCTGGGACGAATTACTATCATTTATAACATCCGATAAAAGGCGACCAGATGTTAAATCTTTTGCAAGTAGATATTAATGATCGTTGGTACATGTCTGCCCAACTGCAACAAACATCAGTTTCCTATTATCATCGAATCCATCTTCCAAGTCGTTCACCTTTGCATCGTTACGTCACACGCTTATGTAAGCATGTTCGTTGATAACTTCATAGCTGATTAATGATTATATAGTTTATATAATGTTATGATAACGTGCAGCTCCATTCGTTTTGCTCCGGGTATCGCGTATCGCGATATGTGCATTCGACACCCTTTTCATTTTGTTCCGTACGTCATTTAAAACATGTTTCGTGTACAAGCGTGGACAGTGTCGGTTACACAGTTTTTTATTTCGCTGTATTGGTTTATGGTATCAAATTTTAATACGGTTTGACCCGATCGAGTTCGGCTTCTATTTTCATATAAGAGCTAGTGTAGCTCAGAATATTTCCAATAAACTGCTATATAGCGCCTTGGGAAATTATACTGTTCTATTGAACGGATTCTTTTAAAAATAAAAGCAAAAACCAGCAAACATTGCCTAGCGTATTATTTCCCTGAATGATTTTCCTCTGAGGCTCCATTATAAAGTTATCGGTTAAAACCTATCAAATGCTCCACTTTTTTACACTACTCCAATTGTACGACGTCTCTCAATTTGCAGTGCAGTTATCGATTCAGTGTAATGGTTTCTGCACTTACCGAGAAACGAACTGTAAAAGAAACTGACATTCGAAGCGTTCTAATGAATCTCGTGAGTTCACGCGTGGGTTTGATTCGTCGTAGTACCTCGTTGACCTTCGTGAAATGTGCGAAAATTGAGGAGTCACCTTCCAGCGAAATGAGACGGGTATCCCAATTGGGTACATACATTTGCCGTATTCCCTGGAACACAAGTAGCGATCGCAATTACTTTTCATACTAATTCATTCACCAATAGATTCCGGATTGAATACCGCGTAGGATTCCTGGTAATATTGATGCGAAGCGAATATTTGCATCCAATAAACGCCCCACAATTCGACGAAACGATGTAACACAAACCACTAATTGAACCTTCATAATTTGCATTCCGAAATATGATTATCTGAGTAGGTACCCACCATCAGCATTATTATTATGAATAAGCTAGAGCATTCTAAATTCAAAATTATAATAGTATTCATTCTAGTGAATACCATATTATAAGTTTGGATGCTCTAAATTCAAAATGGAGTTATGTTATTCACTAAAATGAATACTATTATAATTTTGAATTTAGAATGCATAGTATTATAATGAACACTTCGGTAGTTTACATTTTCGCACATGATTGTACTATTAACGTCATTCCTGTGATTAATTTCATTGAACGTGTATTACAATAACGGTTTCCAGGTTTGTTTGTTTGATCTGTTCTCGGAAAATGGACTTCGAATAGTCTGCTGAACGGACTATATTGATTTATAGTTACAGATATTGCTTTTATGAAGTTTTCGTGCAGCAGTACGTTATGCGCTTTGTACTAAATCCGTTTTATTGGTTTTCTGATATAGTCATCAGTTCTTTCGATGTCAGCACAGCGCTGACGTAAGAAAATAACGTAATGTTATTTTGCTGACATAGGGTTATAAATTGCATTGAATCACGATTTATTCAATACATAACATAACATCACGTCTGTACTCCCGAAGGGTTAGACTAAGGTTCATCTAGAGGATTTTTTTTTTATACTCTCATTTTGCCAGTTATTTTTTAAGTCCCATATAGTAAACGTCAAGCCTGCTACTGTGAAATTGAAAAACCCCATAACTTCACCCGTCCTAGGAATCCAACCCAGAACCTCTTACTCGGCAGTACCGCTTGCGACCCTACCAACGAGGCAGAAATACAATACGTTGGTGACGTGTAATTTCAATAAACCTTGCAGAACTCACACATCACCCAATCCATACTCCACTTTGCTCCCACTAACAAATATGTTCGCAATCTTAAACACATCGCACAAGCACTAATAGTCGTACCGTAAATTACGTTCGCCTCGGCCATTGCGCATTTACATTGAACAAGTCGGATAAACACGTTCGGACATAACTCGCCCTGTATAAGGTATTGAATGCGACAAACGTATGGTCGCCATGTTGTCTGGCTGTTGTGGATACCCGCTGGAATGTCAGTGTAGGCTGGCATCTTTTTAGCAAAATGTGGAGTGCTTAATTTCATTTATGCTATTTTAAGAGAAGATCTCATCCTAGTAGCGAATGAAAATAGTTTTGAAGACAAAGGATTTAAATAAAGTGAACAAGCCAGATGGATACCCTGATGATAAAGGCAGCAACTGTTATAGACTTTATGACAAATACAAAAAGATGGTGATTATCAAAGTTTTGGTAGAAACCTTACTAAATGCAACTATGGAAGGTACCAACTCATCATCGTCCTTTTGAATGGAAATCACCTGAATCTCTTGCAATAAGATCTGTTAGTTACATAGCGTGTGTAACAAAGCATATCACCCGATGGTTCATATCTAGAACTTATATAAATGCTAATAAGCGCTTTGTGGTTTTGATGACGTCATCATGTGCAATATGGCGAATGTGAATGTCGTTGTAAAGGTGCTACCCTCCGTGTTAGGGTGGCAAATGTTAAGTAAAAACATTCGTTGGTTTAATCCAATTAATTTCGATTAGACCAATGAGCAACCTACAGAGCATAAGGTCTTGGGTTCCATTCCCGGGTCAGGCAAGAGTGTTAATGGGTTTTCTATCTAGGATTTTTCAGTAGCGAAGAGTTACCGCGGCGCTGGCATACACGGGTGGCTTTTAGTCAGTAAAAGTCTGAGAGACTCAGAGCAGGATGATTTCCCAAGCCCTGAGCATAAGTACATTTAACTCAATAGGCCTGAAGCTGCATTTGTGCTTCATTGACGGTAATAGGCGCGCCTCCTAATACATGGGACCTTAACATACCTGGCGAAATGTGGGTGCTCCTCTGCCTACCCTATGTTGTGTAAAATTCGTTGAAAAACAATCATCATCATCAACACATACAAAAAATCTGTAGAAAAGTCGTTCGTTTACATCGAATATATTTCCAAAAAAAATAGCCAGGGTGTTACAGGAGAACCAACAGAACCCATTGCCAGCATGTTTGGAATTTTTGCCTGTTTGTCTGTTTATTTGTGCACGCATCACGTAAAATGTACGAAACCAATGTAGATAACTTTTATACTTAAAAATTGTGCGTAACTTGAAGTATTACTTAGTTTTTCAGCAATCGGTTCTCTTTATTAAAAGTTAGATGAATTTAAAGTGTTCAAGAAGTAAAAATATCACAACACACGCAATTCAGATATTCGGACAGTTGAACTCGATATTCGATAGATGGCGTTGTGTATTTGAAGTCATTTTCTGAATAGCGGTGTTAAGATTCTCCGCGAAAGAATGATGACCCTAGAAAAAATATTGGTAGGTAGGTAATTAGGGCAGGCAGGATTGTGAATAGGGTAGGGCAGGCAGTCAGAGAACGGGAGCGAAGCCAAGGGCACAGCTAGTAATAAATAATCGTTGACGCAGAAAATGTTAGCAAATTAAAAATCTGGCTACAAAAAATGAAAATCTGGCTTGGAGCCGAAATCACGACAATCGGAAGATGCAAAGTGCATTAAAAACTTTCATTTGACTATTCAGCAACCGGCAAACTGCCAACAGGAAGAATTAAGCTCAGGAAACGTGAAAACCTTACGAAGATGTCAGAATGCACCGCTTAATCTTTACCTTTTATTACAACTTCTCTGAAATGAATTTAGTAATTCGCAGGATTTACTGTTTCCGTGAACTTACGAAGTTAGGCTTTATTTTGTTTCAAACTTACTTCAGCCCGCGACTTGGCCCGCGTGATAAGTGTTTTATTATCCAAAGCGAACATTATACCTTGCTGATCCTATGTCCTAATTTTTTATTACTTATTGTATTTTGGAGTAGTTTGTTTTACTCTAGACACTTTTACGTGCACGTCTTTTTAGATCGTTCTCACACAATAGTTTATGTAATTATCCAACAAGATTGATGTAACGGCAAATACTTGTAATTACAATTATTGATGGATAAGAGTGTCCGTGGAATTCAAATTCAATCTTTATTTGCTCAAACATGAGTACAGTACCTACACACAACAAATTGCCAATATTTAAGAGATGTTAAAAAAAAAAAAATACAGAGCGTGATGTTTTCCCATAGAGACCTACTGAATCTGAATACTGATGCTTGCGAATGTGTACTAGATTATTTTTTTTATTTGACAATTCAAAATTACCTTTAACTGGTTTAAATGAAATAAGTTATTTTGATTTGATTTAATTCTGATTCTGATATATGCCAAGTTTCATCCAAATCCATTCAGTCGTTAAACTCCGTAAAGATAACAGACATTACAGAGTAAGAGTTACTTTCGTAGTTATAATATTAGTATGGATTCCAATGCTGTTTCGTTTCTACAAAATTATTGATATAATAAATACTTTACTGAAGCACAGAGTAAAAATGATGGATTGCTTCGTAACTTTTCTACAATCTTCAGTTTGTTTTTCTTACAGCTAAGTAGCCCGGACTCTTGAAACTGGATTGAGATTAATCTCGTAAACTTTGCGGGCTGGTCGGTACTGATTTCAAGTATCAAATGGATGTTGAAAGACTTCACAATATCTTTTTTATTTTATTTATTATTTATAAGCTGGCGTTTGAGCACTATCTCACCTGATGGAAAGCGAGGATTTGGTCGACAGTGAAGCACGCTTGCCTAGAAATAACTTATTCACTCTTGACTTAAAGTCTTATATTTAAGTCAAGTACGCCTTATTTATCTATGTTCTTAATTACTTACCAAGACGACCTCTTTGACTTACAACGACGGTAGATAAATGGAATATTAATATTATGTTGTCGTAGGCCAAGATTAGCTGGTATGCATGATAATTATGCGTAATTTATCTCTTTATTTTATTCAAGAATAACTTGCAAGCGGACATATGTAATATATGGAAATCCGTATATCAATTAGGTGAAAAGTTTTGACGTCATGTGAATTTTGGCACTCAGAAACCTGGCAATCCGGCGCCAGTCTTGTCATGGGGTATCGAGTTACCCAGCTACTGGGTTGTGGAGGATGGTTTCGCAGACAAGCTTGGCAGTCCCTCCATGTAAAAAACTTGTAGTCATGTGCATCTGTTTAGAATGGACATGGTTGGGAAAAATAATAGATAGGTCAAACTATGAAGGTTGAACTACCAATCATACTCCATCTGCTAAATGGCCATGTAAACACGTTTCAGAATGTGGGGCAATAACTCGACTATAGTCACGTGGCGTGCATTGTGCTGCAGCATTGGTAACCCGACTCCTGCTCGCAAGTGCGTCTATTGTTGCCTGCGGTCGCCGGATCGAATGGCCGATACCCCGATGCTCCGGCGATACGGAATGAGCGCCGTGCCGCCATGTATCGGCCGAAAGAGATACTATCGCGTTATCTGATTTATAGGGAACTGCGTGGGGTGCGTTTTGCGTGCCGCGACCGGTGTCTTTTATTTTGAGGATAATGCTTGTGAATTCTTTTTGAAGAAAAATTGCAAGCTTTATTGGTGTAAAAATGAGAAAATACAAGTGATGTTGTCGAGTTGATATTGTATGACCAATTGGATCTCGATAACTTCTGCAAAACTGTTTTTTAAACTAACATCAGGAAATTATTTCCTTATATACCGGTTATTTCTGCTTACCCTTCTTGCGGCGTCGTGTTTTCAATAACCTAATTATCTTTACTTACATGCCCTCTATTTTTTTAATTATAATTATTGTGATGGTAAGCGATGATGTGTTCGACGATGAGACACGCTTGCCTAGAAGTAACCTATTCATTCTTGACTGTCAATATCCCCATATTATCGTGAGAATAAGTTATAGAATCAGAGCATTCGCTTATTATAGCACAGATTCCTAGCTATTGCACGATATATTCGCGATAAAGCGTAATATACAAGTCTAAATGGTTCTCACGGCACAACACAATGCCACTGCCAGTTTGTGGAGTGGCGCAGGTTTTATTGTGATTTTATACGGAGTACATTACTTACTCTTTTGATCTCTAATGCGATGGGTGAACTCAGACATCACATCACATCATCAGCCTATTAATGTTCCCACTGCTGGGACACAGGCCTCCTCTCTATGAGGGGGAATGGGCCGTAATCCACCACGCGGGCCCAGTGCGGATTGGTGGATGTCACATGTCTTCGAATTTTTGGTTCTAGGACATGCCGGTTTCCTCACCAAGTTTTCCTTCACCGTTTTGAGAGCAGTGGTGATGAAATAATGTACACAAAGTAAAGCGCCTGCCTGGGCTCGAACCCACGCCCTATAACTTGTAAGTCGCAGCCGATACCACTGGGCCACCACTACTCATACCACTGGGCCGTGCTCAGACATAATATCAGGTATCTGTATTTTCAGAAGGGTTGGGCAGAGCTTCATCTATAGGACACCCTCATTTCGCTTATGTTTTAAGTCCAATGTAATATGGGACGAGCCTACTCCTATCAACCTGCCACAAGTCCAGACTCCGGGCTAATCCAAATGGAAAAACCCAATAACACTTTGGGACCCGGGAATCAAACCCAGCATAATTGTCAGCAGTACGGTCGCTTGCGGCCACAAGACCAATGACACAGTTAAACCGATGAATCAAAGACCACTATTAACAAGTAAATTTTAAAAATCGCCGACATTTTTTTATTTCATGCTATACATAATTTATCTAGCACTAACCTAGGAAACACGCTTCGATCGACAATCTATTGAACACGTAATTATGAAACGATATCTTGCGATAACCGCCTCATTCGAACAGTAAAATGCCCATAACATTTAGACGTCTGAACCGCTTTCATCAAACATAGCTAAGAACACTCTCGCGATAAAGTCACCTTTCAAACAAAAAAAAAGAGATCAAAATCTGTTCATCAGTTTAGGAGCTATGATGCCACAGACAGATACACAAACACGTATGTCGTACGTCAAACTTACACCCCTCCTTTTCCGTCGGGGGTTAAAAATAGACGTATCCCAAGGATAGGAAGTTTAAGGCTCTCGATATTTGTATGTTTGATGCTCCAAGTCTTATCTGGTAATTGAAATAGTTTAAATTAAGCACTTGAATCAACAAGTCATTGTTAAGAATGGTTGGTTCATTAATCCCTTTTGCCACCTTCCTAAGACTCAACCCTTTCAGATTATCAGGCGTTATTTAGGTTTTTCTTCCATTCCAGACAACATGTTTTCTTTCTTTGGTTACTTTGGTCGAAGCATCTTACAATCTGTGGCAGTTTATAGTCTAAGAGCCCACCGCTTTAATCTATAGGTTATCAATTTATCTGTTTACACCTAGTAACTCATATATTGCGGCTAACTGAAAACAGGCAACATTTGTTTTCCTATTTTCTACATCACTTTCTTTCAAATGACGTTAGATTCACTTGAAAACATATAGGTATATCTGGGGTTTATCATATTATATCAACAAACATAAATTATTTAATTAAAGATAATTGCTGCTAGATATTGCCAGTAATTTATTCTACTATCAAGTACCATTCATGAAAATTCGGTTTTATCAAAAAAACACATACGTGCAGATTTCAGCGTTGGGATCTTGTAGATGAGCAAACTAACAACGAACTCGAAATAATACTTAGAAAGATAGGTAGCGCATATGGTTCCTAACGTTTGTGAAGTTTGCGTTTTGTTCGTAGTTCGTACGTTTTCGCATTGTTACGGTTTTAAGTTTTGAATTATTCGTTCTCACACGCTAGTAAGGTTTTTATTAGATACAGCTTTTGTAATATCGGTTATTTTGATATCGATATGATCTGTTACGTTTAGATATATCGGACACATCCCTAAAAAAACCAAACTGTCAAAGTCCAGCGACAAAATTTCGCAGTTTATGTATACAAAATATAAAACAAATAGTGAAAGAAAAATGAAGCTAACTAACTTCCCCAATATTTTTATATACTATATAACTTCCCCAATATTTGGTTTTTGAACACAAGTTATCTTAAAAACAGTAAAAAGAGTTCGGTAACCACAAACAGTAGTTGACGCCATGTTATGTTTTTGTTTACTCCGAGCCGTCAAGCGCCATCTGGCGGGAGCAATTGGCAGTAATGTTCCCTATTGGGGTAACACTAGCCAATAAACTGATCGCCAAGTCTTCTTTTTCTTTTCATTTTGAGGTACATTTTTAGGGTTCCGTACCCAAAGGGTAAAAACGGGACCCTATTACTGAAACGCCGCGATCCGTCTATCTGTCTATCCGTCTGTCACCAGGCTGTATCTCATGAACCGTGATAGCTAGACAGTTGAAATTTTCACAGATGATGTATTTCTGTTGCCGCTATAACAACAAATACTAAAAACATCATCATCTAGCCTTTTTTCCAACTATATTGGAGTCGGCTTCCAGTCTTACCGGATTCAGCTAAGTACCAGTGTTTTACATGGAGCGATTGCCTATCTGACCTCCACAACCCAGTAACTGGGTAACACGGTACCCCTTGGCAAGACTGGTGTCAGATCTCAAGCTTCTGACTACCCGTAACGACTGTCAAAGATCTTCAAATGACAGCCGGGACCAACGGCTTAATGTGCTTTCCGAGGCACGGAGGAAACTCGGTATGTTGAACTGGTCACCCATCCACGGACCGACCTCGTCAAGCGTTGCTTAACCTTGATGATCGACCCGTGCGGCTGTTATTATTCAGCCACGAGCTCCTCTCAAATCCTAAAAACAGAATAAAATAAATATTTAAATAGGGCTCCCATACAACAAACGTGATTTTTTGGCCGTTTTTTGCGATAATGGTACGGAACCCCTCGTGCGCGAGTCCGACTCGCACTTGGCCGGTTTTTAATAATACTGTCTGGGCCCAGTTCATTGCACGAGCTGCAATGAACTTGACCACCCGTCAAGTTCATTGCAGCTTTGGATGAATTTATCAGGACATCTAGGGTCAGGTAAACGGATATTTGTGGTACTCCAGCAAATGAGACATAGTCTGAACAGGAGCACCGCATTCGCATTGCCAAGTTAGACTTTACAAACAGTTCCACTGTAGTTACAAAGTTAAAAAGATTCCCACACAACAAAGCAATCGATATTTACAAATAACGTTACGTCTTTATACTTGAGTCGCGTGCTGGAACGCTTCACGCCTCCATACTCGCGTCTAATTAACTTATCAATTAGCATATTGAATTGATAATTGCGCTTATCTATTTGTGTTATCTAGTGCGGTCGCTAGGCTAGGGCTGAGGTGAGGTGCTTTAGGTTTTAGCGGTGCTAGTCTTAACATGTCAATTCTTGACTTGACAAGTTATGACTAGCTTAATGCAAAATTAATTCTATCTATTATTTAGGTAAACCCCGGTCGGCACTCCCTTCAATCTCTAACACAGAATAGACCGACAGGTCTTCTGTTCATCTATGTCATCATCTGCTCTCTTTTCCATTTGTGTTTGTTTCAATCTAAGTTACAATTAGTTTTTAGGGTTCCGTACCTCGAACGTAAAAAACGGAACCCTTATAGGATCTTTGTTGTCCGTCCGTCCGTCCGTCTGTCTGTCTGTCTGACAAGAGTTCAAGACCCTTTTTCTCAGGCACGCGTGGAGGTATCAAGCTGAAATTTATATCAAATACTCAGGTCTACTGTCCCTTAAAGCTGTGAAAAAATCAAACTTTTAAGCCAACGCAATCAAAAGATACAGCCGTTTATGCCGCAAATTTTCGACTCTCGCAAGGAAATCAAAACCTACAGGGTACTCCCGTGTACTCAGAACCGTAAATTTTTAGTTAAATTTTTATATAAAATTATTTTTAATAGTTTTAAACACCTTTTCTCATGAACCCGTAGAGGTATTAAATCGAAATTCATATCAAATACTCAGGTCTATAATAATACCTTTATTTAAAATGAGGTTTGTACGGAACCCTCGGTGCGTGAGCCCGACTCGCACTTGGCCGGTTTTTTATTTCATACTTTTTAAACTACTTATCTAGCACTAGGCACTCTTCGATCAACAATCTGTCGAACACGTAATTATGATACGATATCTTGCGAAAATGCCCCGATTCAAACAGTAAAACATCCATAACTTTTGAACAGATTTGATTTAAACATGGCAAAGAACACGCCCGATAATGTCACCTTTCAAACAAAAAGAAACAAAATTAAAATTGGTTCATCCGTTTAGGAGCTATGATGCCAAAGGCAGATATACAAATACACATGTACTCAAACACAGACGTCAAACTTAAAACACCCCTCTTTTTCCGTCGGGGGTTAAAAAGATATCAAGAACTATGTTGTTTATCAATGAAATGAGTAGGTGGGAAAGGGAACATACAAATTTCTAATAGGCTTAGCACTAATTGCCAATTATGCCGCATCAACCGGATTACCTACTGTTTGCTTTTCGACAATTCAAAAAGTATGTTTTACCTTTATTTCTCTTTATGGTCTCATCATCCTCTTGTCCTTATTCTAATGTTGTGGTCAGTGCCGTATTCTGCGATACATCTCTCATTTGCCATTCTCTCAGTAGGGTCCTTTTTTCTAGGCGCATCATCTCTCACACAATGTTTCCATCTGTCAAATTTTCCTCAAGGTATATTTTTCTTCTTTCTTTCTCGCTACTAATACAGCCACACCACATCAAGTTTCCTCGCCGGTGATTGTATAAACGGTTTAAACAAATAATTGAATACCTGCAATAAAAATGATAAGCACTTCAATTACTTAATTGAATGGATTCGTAACAAAGCTACCGTTTGATTAACGGTTACATTATGTTTGAGTAATTAATTGTTGAGTCATTAATTAGGTTGTACGTCTATACTAGTGAAATTCTTTGGGGAGTTCTGTCGCCAAAGCTAAGTAACTTAGAGCTTTAGAGAACTTATTTTTCTATATTCATAATTGGATTCGATACTACTATTTCCCATTACTTCATATTATGAAATACGTATATCTTTTTGCTATGTATTTTATATGACAGTGATCTTTGACATATTATATGCTATGTTTTGATTTCCATGAAGCTACTTATATGAAGGCTATAAATTCTGCTACGATATCAAATATGTATTATATCATAAAAAACAACTGTAAACGCATCTCTATTAATTCTCGGTTTTATACATTACGACCAGCTCAAAGCAAAAGGATCCGTTTATCGATACCGATAGCGTTGAATCGATAATATTTATCGAATAATCGAATACAGATGTTCTCTTTGTCCCGCTGATAGTGTCATCTGATCCGTCTGTCTGTCTGCCTGATATAATTGTACCGAGAGCGATACCGACTTGTATCTGACATTTCTCTGAATTGTATAATGGGATGTTCCAGGGATTTGAATGCCTTTTAGCCGTGTTGTACATTGATTTATTCTTTATTTGTAGTACTGAGAAGAAAGTGCTAATTGACATTGATATATTTGGCAGTTCATTAAAATAATAAATCTCTTAATACTTGAAACATCTCAAGTGACGTTCTAGAATTCTAGATGAGTTTACCCAAACATTGAGTGATATTGAATTAATTCATTTGCAGCGAATTTTAATGAGTGTTGTGTAACCGATAGCAAACGACCTGCGCACTCCAGCGTTGATTGCGAACTTAACTTTATTTATTCGTAGGTGGATTCATGCATATTCAGATAGCGTTCAGGGATTGGCGTTTACTCAAAGAGAAACAGGAAGCTCTCCACACAATGTCTGAAGTCTAGAAAACATGATAAAGCAATCAATTGCGAATTCAAAACGTAATTTTTCCATTTTGGAACTTATTTATAAAATCTCTGAAACATTTACGACGAACTGCTCAGCCAATTCTAAATTCAAATTCTCAATAGTTTTTTTTTTATTGAATATTCTAAGCAATTTCGATAGTGATTGTCTTTTGTTTTAGCATCTTCTTTCCCTTTCTTGAAGGTACTGGGTCCTCTGTCGTCATAATCTTTTCCGTGGTTCCCCGAATTCTCAGTGACGTCACAGCATACACGGATACGTATCAATTTGGAAGCGCGGTCGTAAAACAGTGTCGTATATTCGTACCACATTTTCATATAGATCGGTTGCACGTTTTCCTCTTAGTACGTACGGTGCTGCAGTATTTTCCAATTTTTCTTTCTGTATGTGCTGATTTGCTATGGCTACGTTACGACAAAAAGTACTACCTTCCAAGTAGTTCAAATACCTGTTATTAACCCCTAAAATAATTAATGAAACTGAAATAATAACAGTATGTAGAAACAATCTAGATTTTCTTGTAGATTTCAGCGCCTATGACCGCCCTTGGCTTTCCAAGTTCAATGTACATTGTACACGGTCCCGCAATCTGCGAACTAACTATTACATAGTATTCTTGGCAATGTAAATAAACAAGAAGGATCGTACATACAGTAAAAAAACAGTCGCCGGCATAATTATCATATTCTGTGGCAATGTTGTCATCGTACTGGCCAGCAGAAAATTCTTCTGGTAGTTTTTAAATGGTTTTCATATATCGAACAAGTTTGAAATGTTTTAGAAATAGAATATTTTTTGTTAGACGGTTAATGGGACGGTCTAGCAAAACAATCAATGGATTGTAGCTGAAATAAGATATTGTACGAAGTATCAATACGTAAAATAGGTCATCTACTAGAAGTCGGATGAATTAAAGATCACTCTTGCAAGCTACAAACTAGTCTCGTTCCATTTCCTTCCAAGATATTGTTGACATTTTCTACATCGTTCAGACTGGCTATCTAGCCAAGGTTACCAAATGCATTTAAAATTTTAACTTCGCATCATCCTGACCTACTTCAGTTATCTTTCACGTGAACAAGTAGGATACCTTTACAAACATGACGTTCGCTATCAAAAACATGTTTATTTACAAAGTGTAGTTAAATTCGGTCCAGCACGTGATTATGTTTACTGCGTCTTTCCTTGAAACTCCCACCATTATCAAAACAAGAAAATTAATGTTTATGAGGCATTAAGGGTACACTAGTCAACGGCACGAACTATTTTGTGCGCGAAGTTAAAATGCATTTAATATCAACCGACAACACGTGCGGAAGAGATAGATGCTGTGATGAGCAGTAGGAAGCTAGTTCGCGTGCGCATACACACTTTTGCAAATTTGTAGCGAAATGGATAATGATTTAGGACGAAACCGAGCGCCCGAAATTTTATAAACAGACCTTTGGCAGTCTAGATATCATGAAAAAACGACTAAATCTATCTGTTCAAAATAAAATGATTTGCATTGTTGAACTACTAATCTATCCCTGTATGGAGGCCGCTTTGCAATTTTCCGTCTTCTTATGGTATTTATTTGCGCCCAAAAATGCGTTAAAATTACGACGCTCATAACTTTCAAGTATTTTCTTTTTTTACTTTTTTGCTTCCATACAGGGCTAGATAATGATGAGACATATTGATATCACTTTTTATTTTAAACGTACCTCGTCAAACAGTGGAATAATCCCTAGACTACGTTTGTATGGAAGAATTTTCGACTAGTGTAACCTTAAACTAAAGATATAACTTGTGAGAGGAATCCGTTTTATTTGACACAAGAAATAGTTAGGCTATCCTTGAGGTAAAAGCTGTTCCTTCCTGCTTTGATACTACAAACAAGTCTTTGTTTTTAGTTTGGCCTACGATGCCCAGTACTAGTAAAATAGGCAGTGGCATGTGTCTTTTTCTTTACATCAGTATAAATAGTCGGAAAACAAAATTAGTTTGAAACAAAGATTACGCAAAAATTAAAGCTTTGACTTAACACTTTCACAGCCGATCACGGTCCCAGGTTGATTGTATTGTGACGCTGATCACGTTCTCAGTACGTACTGTTTGTACGTAGTGTTTGTTTTAAAACGACGTCCGTAGTCCGTGTTTGGCGTGCATTGATATAATAGTGTAGTGCTTTAGCTACGCACACATGTAAGAATAACCGTGGTGGGGCGCTTGGTGTGAGCGGAACAAGCTATCGAGTGTCGCGCTGCGCCAGTGTTCCCGCGCCGCTATTGCGAGTGCACGTACACGACTTTTTTTTTTTCCCATAAAACCTCTTTTTTATTCTACATTTTTAAATAAAAAAAAACTAATTTACGTCTGTTTTTTATTTTTATCCTAGAAATAAACAAGTCAATAGTATAAATAAAAAAATAATTATAGATTTATCATTGATAGTTCTCATTTTATAAATGTTGCAATATCGGCGAAAATCGCCGGCGAACCATGGAATCCGCGTTTTAAAATCTTCGGCTGTCAAAGTGTTAATCCCTGAAACTAAGTATCAGCATATGATCAAAAAATATACTTCGTGGTATTAACTCAGGAAAACCAGGAATAAAAAAAAGCTTTCAGGCAAAGTGCGATTTAGATATGAATTCGCTCTTATTTATAGAATCTATTCAGCACACGCAACCCATTGAGTGCATGTTCAGATTGCATGATGTCCCTAAGGTCTAATTTTCACTGTTTTGCATTCAGGCTTCACCTACATTTTACGTTAAAACACGACACCTCGTCAAACCAAAATGATTCGGACGATGTCGGCTTTATTCGTATCTGTACGCACTATTAGCTCGAGGGTCGGGATTTTGAGAATGTTGGCACGTATTTTCCCGTAATGTTCGATTTCGTGGGCAAACCTATCCAAATTGCGGTGCTGGTCATTCAGATAATCTCACAATTACACCGAAAATTGGCTGAGCAAATATCGAATTGCCAGTTGGTACAATCCTAAACATTGTTGCCATCGCGGGTAGAATAGAACCCTGATAAGGGTGGCACAGGAGCGTGGGGATTAGCAATAGCAAAAAAGAGAGGTCTATGCCTGCAGTGGGCGAAGTGAGGCTGCGGGCGATAATGATAATCCTAGCCTGAGAGTCAAGGACCTCTATGCCTCACTTACAAATATAAAAGCTAACGCCACTCGCATGTCACGTCAATAGATCTAAAATAAACGTAGGTAGTAAATTAAAATAGAATCACTCACGCGAACTAATTACGTAACGTATTTATGTTAGAACACAAACAACAACAATCGTGCTATAAATACTGGTCATATGCAACATGCAACATATGCAAGGCAGGAATACTAACAACGTTGGACACGTAGGTGTCGCGGCGCCAATATGCAATTTGTTGTGGAATTGTACAGTTTAGAAGACAAGAATAGAATGAAGAAGAACGGCTCATCTCTCTGTGTAGGCGTATGAACTGTCAAGGATGATATCAAGTGGTAACATCCTGTCCAAGACATAATATCATACAAGGAAGAAATTGGTGACATCATGCTTGAAAAGCCATCGAAAAGATCTTGAAACAGGATATTTAAGGAACTCTTTTGACAATAAAGGAGAAGTGACCATCCTGATCGCTTGCTTGAGCGATTCCGTTTATATCACTCCGATAGAAGATATTACTAAGAGAAATTGCAACTATGTCCACATGGATGCAACGCGTTGCAATTCGACCGATTTACACTTGAAATTTTCTTAGACAATACGTGCGCGATATCGCCTGTCGCTGCAATATACATTTCGTCGCGCCATCAGTAAAGTTCCTAAGACCCACATAAGTTGACAATTTCGGCAGACAAGATATACCAGACTGGTAAACTAAATGAAAAACGCAGACATTTTGAAGATGCGTGTATCAGAATTGATTATTTAAAAATACACAACACACGATAGTTGACGCAGAAATATTATGATTTGAAAGAAGCATACGACATTTTCTTACACAATACCAAACATTAGTCATTTTAAAGTGTTCAAAGTGTTTTAAGTAGTTCAAAGTGTGTCGTTTAGTTTTTATATTCGAAGCTGTCGCGGCTAATATACTTTAATCTATTGTATTTAGAATTTTGGCAAGTATTACGCAGTTTTTATGTATGAATGAAAAAAAGTTAAGTATTCAGTTCACACGTAAATCATTATTGTCATTTGGAAAATGGGTTAGTATTATACTGAACTAAGGTAATCTTTCAGCATTATTTCAAACGCTTACTCAGTAACTGTCTGGTTCTACTGGTTTAACAAAAGTAGTTTCTCAAAGAGACAGACAGATAAATGACGCTATTTGTTTTCAGTATCTCTTGTCAATACGCTTTATATTTCTTGGTTTCCCTTTCGAATACTTAGGGCAAGTGATTTATGTTCTCTATGCTTAAGGGTACACTAGTCGATGGCACGAACTATTTTGTGCGCGGGGTTAAAATGCATTTTATATCAACCGACAACACGTCCGGAAGAGATAGATGCTGTGATGAACAGTAGGAAGCTAGTTCGCGTACGAATACACACTTTTGCAAATTTGTAGCGAAATGGATAATGATTTAGGACGAAACCGAGCGCGCGAAATTTTATAAACAGACGATTGGCAGTCTAGATATCATGAAAAAAAGACTAAATCTATCTGTTCAAAATAAAATTATTTGCATTGTTGAACTACTAATCTATCCCTGTATGGAGGCCGTTTTGCAATTTTCCGTCTTCTTATGGTATTTATTCGCGCCCAAAAATGCGTTAAAATTAGTGTCGAAATGTGGAACTTTCGACGCTCATAACTTTCAAATATTTTCTTTTTTTACTTTTTGCTTCCATACAGGGCTAGATAATGATGAGACAAATTGATATCACTTTTTATTTTGAACGTACATCGTCAAACAGTGGGATAATAGATACCTAGACTACGTTTGTATGCAAGAATTTTCGACTAGTGTAACCTTAACTGAAAATATCTGAGTTGACACCGACTGGTCTAATTTGAAAATTTGTTCAAAGCAGTAAATACTTGTGATTCGAAAGGAGAACAACTCCCTATCTCATTAAAAGAAAATATAACTAACTACCCACTTTAATACACCAGTGACAAAACATGACCAAAGAAGAAAGCTATGCACTAGTCATACATTCATAACATTACTGCACAAATTGAGCTCGCACATGTAATTCCGAAATATTATCTAAATTCCAGCGGCTTAGTCTCCAGAACGAAGATACTCACGTCTCGATATGAATCACGACTCATACTCATAGTTAACTCGTTTTACTTTCTTTCGACGTGACTAGGGATGTTCTATTCCGGGAAACGCGTCACCGGGACGGGGATGTTTGTGTACACCGCAAATTGAATCATAAGTGAGTCAATACGGTGGATATCTTGTTACTTTATGGTATTTGTTTGTACCATCGATTTCCGTGTATTTTTTGGAAAGCTCTTAGGAAATGAAAATGTATAGGAATGTATAGAATCCATTACATTTTGACATTTAGACCATCGCCGTCGCAGATAGAATGACAGAGCTTCTTGTCACTATGGCGTTTAGAACTTGAGAATATCTTATTAGAACCTATTTCTAGAACTATCTTCAACAACACTTCCAACTACATCCAAAGCATTCCTAAACAAAGTCCTGAACCAACACAATACCTTTCTCCGTCTGCTCTTAATGCAATTCCTATCCTTGAATAGAGCAGTTGAGTTGCAAACGGAACAAAAAGGCGAGGTATTGACAAACGTCGTGCGGCTCCCGGAGCGATCGACCGACCGCAGACAGAGCTGCCTAGCATGCCTGCATACAGCTATCGACATTGCTAACAGATGCTCTAGCACACGATAGAATTTATCATCAATAGAGCACAAAATAACTACGTGTTTGTTCAACATAATGCCGTTGTTAAGGAAGACTCAAATAAAGCTTAGATGATGGTCGAAGGCTCAGTAACGGTTGTTCGAGGACTTTGGAAGGCCTTCAGATTAATTTGTACAAGAATTATTCGAATAAACTTGAATAACTTGTGTTTCCAACAAATAAGAGTCTTGCTAATCGTTTGGGTAGTCCCCGGCAGTTGCAAATTAAATGTATTTTGATCAAAATTCAGCCACGACTACGGTAGCTGCCTCGTACGTAAAGACCTTTCATGGCTCAGGTGGTGTTGCACAAAGACCACGACAAGAGGTAAGACATTTTTTGTGGTGCTATTAACATGTCAAAAAATATGTTTTCTTTTTCTGTTTCTAAATTCAAATTCTTCGATCGGCCATGACCAAGCGTTCCTGACTAATGAAAACATAGTAACCAGTACCGACTACTTACAGAAATGACTTTTTGATTAGTTATCATATCGTATGACGTCACAGGCCATCTGGCGAGGCGACACGACACCTTGACCCGGGCGAAATGGAACGACCTGGAAAATATGTATAGAGTTTTATACCCTAGTTTTATGTGGAATGTAGGTACTTGTTGTAGAGGCATCGACATCAAGCTTTAATGGAAAGAGTAGGACATCTGTTGGAAACTTTCTACTCCGTTCTATGACGAAAAAGAATTGACAGATGACCTGCCAATTTATGAATTACAGTAGATTTGCAGCTTCAAAACATCTAAAGGATAAAGGCGATCAGTACTGTAATGAAACTCGGGCAGTGCTGAGAAAATTATTCCACTAATCGATAGGTACATTATTGCTGAGGCTAGGTTATGCTTTTTATCCTGAAAAAATAACGGGTCCTGTGAGGAGGGCAAAGAGAGAGAAGCCGCGGGAAAAAACAAGTACGTAACATGTAGATAGAAACTGATGTCTGTCTTAATACAGTCCATTAGCAGATCCTTTGACAACGAGATGTGCTGGACCACTCCGCCCTTGTATCCGGCAGCGCTAATTACATTCACTAATTCAATGAAAAACCCGATGAAGCCGTGCATTTTCTATTATGACATTCATGGAAAACCCAACGCTGCGAAACCAATACTCCTGATAAGGGCTATTATCTCACGTGTGGAAAACATGGTTTAACACGTACAAAGCATGTTTATTGGCTATATAATACATTATTTGTTGACATTTGTCAGTACCTTTGTCTTGTCAATGGCGATACTGCGCACAATTTTACAAATATTATGGTTACTCGTCTGTAAATAAACAACGCGAATGCTTCATCTTCATTCTCCAAGCGATCAATAAGAGATTTGTTCCACCTCGTAAATATTATTTTTTGCGAACTTTTCCAACAGATGTGAAGACGTTCAAGGATTTTCGTAACTTGAGTTTTTATACCTGCAACGAAAATTCACTTGTTAATCTGTTTGTCATGCCCTGTTTCTTACTTCATTATAATTGATGACGAGTTTGTTTAATAAAGTGTCGTGATGTTGCGTAATAAGATACGTTATTGCGTGGTCATCATTAGCATAGACCAACTCCTGCACGTAACTTCCTTATAGTTTTGAAGATTCTCGCATGACGTGCCAGTTTTCTACCTTATGCTAACGTTAATTGATAACGTACCCACATGATATCTCATAAATGCCACCCTCGGCTTTGATCTGCTTCCTGTTCCATTCACAAGTGGTGTAATATAACCGTAGGTCCGCAGGGCACGTGATATATGCCTCTAAGACTATTTTCATTCGCACGTTTATATATGAAATTGCAGCTCCGTAATGACTGACACCACAAGCCTAAATGACTTCCTCGACGTTTGTAACATCAAAGGACATAACGCTGCAGGCGTTTTCGCTAATTTACCGATGTACAAACTTCATATTGCCGCTCTAAAAACTGTAACCTACTTCATGCTTTACGCTAAAGTTGAAGATCGGACGGTAGATGTCGATTGCGCAGTTTTGAAGGTGAGAGCGTGTGGCGGTGTTGCATGTGCAGCCGATGTATCGACGCCATCCGGCGCTTGGAGCGCTGCCAGCGCATTGTCGCGAATAGTGCGCCAGGGCCGCGCCGGCCGGCGGGTCGACGACACCTCACACATCCCCGAGATAGATACACCTCACGCTACCTCCAAAATGTTCGAATCAAACCACTTTTCACCCCCGACGTGACAAATGTACCCAATAGCAACTGTAAATGAGAACGATCAGTTCGTGTCAGCTTCAACTTGTGATTAAAATAGAACCCCTGAAGTTACCTCTGAGAGTAAAAGAAAGAGAAAATAACTTTAAGGTCTAACGTACAACTCGTGCAGGGGTGACGATAAAATATGTAACAAGGTTCCCGCGTGAACGTTTTCAGCATAAAACAATATTGAATGACGTTCTCAAGTGTTCTCCCGATAAGAGTGCGTAACGGAAAAGTTGTCAAAGGAAAATTGCGATTCGAGACAAGATTTAGCGCCCATACGTCACCAGCTTATAATAAGATTCGCCTCACCTCGGACACCATTAATCATGGCATGTGACGCGTGCGAGGCTGGAACGTCACGGTACGCGTTATCGTGTATTAATAAATTGGATAATTGTAATCATCGTATCTCACGGTGGGCGTATCATGCAGCGGGCTCTAGAGTTGCCCGTGGCGGGCCGCGAGTGACGCCGCGTGACGCAGGCGTACGGCGTGCGGCGCGTATTCACGCACCGATCGGAATAGATCCGCACTTGACATTGAATCGTGCCTCTTTCTGGGGTTGATCAATCGCCGACGTCATTTAGAGGTCAATGTCGTGACCTTCGCCAGTTTTATTTTAAACGCGTAAGAAATTTCGCTCGGTATGTCGCGTGTCGAATAATTCTCTATCCGCGATCGATACGGCTGTTTTCTCCCTCAAATATTTGGATCGTTTATAAGATGTATGTATCAGTGGATGTTATCGTGCGGATTTTAATGATACCGTTTGGATACGCATCATTGCGGACGCGATTAGTAGTGCAATCTTCTTTATGCTGCTGCGCTTGCCAAATCATCTGCAATTCTATAATAAACTAAATGTTTGCAGTGTCTTGATGTGAAACGATTTGTAAGATGTTAACACATTAGCGAGTGTCTATATTGTCTCACACTAATTAAATATCCATGTTTGTGTTTTTGAGATAAGTGTGAAAACGTGTTGTCATTTATGTCAATATTTTTATTCAATTCTGATAGTCCAGTTCCTGCTAGAGTGTGAAAATCTTGCAAAAAACGTTTGCATACTTGGCTTTAGAAGTACAAAAAATATTAGCAGTTTGGACATAGTATAACTTAGAAGTGACATTTACCCATACGTTTAATTTCAATAGAAAATAACAAAGAAGAACAAATATACGGATGAACCAATATTGGTCACGAAGTCAATAAGTTTCCGTATTGATTCGACAGTGTTTTGCGAATTGAAATCGAAAGTACACTGGCTTGTGTACCCATTGAGTTGGTACACATTGTCGCATAAAGTCATCCATGTTTGTTTTTCAAATGCCGAGGCCGGTTGAGTGATTGACCATTGCAAAAATGTCTAGTATTTGATAGTACTCAATGTACCGTCATATCGACAAATAATTACTGAACCGAGAGACTTATAAGCTACAACCATCTCTTGAATCACATAATGCTTAAACGTTGATTTTGTTGTATCCCTTTCACATACGACTATCATGCAATTTTAATAAGTAAATTTTTCGAGTATTTTGTGCTCAGCTTTAGAAGCCTTTCCTCCTTGCAGCGTTACACGATAGAGCTTCTTATATAATAAAACCAGGATCATAGTAAGTAAATAGCTCTTTGCCTGTGTCATTTCCTCCCATCTGCGCAAAAAACATTGCAGCAAAATTCTAAATAAAAATTGCAGCGACGTAGCACGGTGTAATCTAATTCCGTGCACGGCAACGGCAACGCGACGATGTCGCGGCAAGTTAATTACTGTCTCCACACGAACGCAAACTGCACGAGACTCAATCAGTGTCGCTTTCAATGTTTATGTTCTGGCGAGCCATCACGACACGACTAAAAGACCCCTGGGAGAAATGCTCGAAGCAATAAATGACGCATTTGTAACAAACAGCCTTGATCAGAGAGTGATGTAGAATAAGGACCACCTAACACGAATAGATAGAAAAACTGATAGCATGATAATATAATACCGTACCTATGTAGAATTATAGCCAGCTCGTAGATAAAAGGAAAGAACTAAGACAAGGAAAAGACAAGGTCAAATGTATACAGGACCTGACGTATTTCCTCAGAACCGTACGTCACAACTATTAATTACCATCTCCAATGACGCACTTGGAGAAGAAAGCGATCAAGATGTAGGTTACAGAAGACACAGACGTATCACTGTCATTTTTACAAATTACATGTAACATCGGTCCAATTGCCCCCCGTTCTCTGCCAGCAAGTAATTCGTCAAATGAACGAAGCAGGAAACTCTGTCTGATTAGATTTTCCCTCGATCGTTTCGCCAACGATTCTTAGGCATTTGGTGAGAGTCGGAGACAGGCGACGAATTCAAAGTAATCTTGTAAGATGTGTCGTGAGGATTAGCGCGTTCGTGGGAATTAAGTTAATATAATGGTGTGGGAGATAAGGTGGTGTTAATTTCACCATAATTAATTTGCAAAACAAAATTAATTTTAGGAACAAAAGTACGAGGCACACTTTGGGGAGGCCTATGTTTTACAGTGGATGTCTTTCGGGCTGAAATGATGATGACTGAATATGAAAATTGTCGATTTAAATTCTACGGACACGGGCAGCGCGCGGCGCGGCGCGGGCACTCCAAATTGCAGACTTTGCCAAATCGTTCCTGAAAAGTGTCCGTTTTAGGTCGTGTGCTAGCACTATAAAGTTCGCTAGCTATTCTGTTTGCCTGTCCTACATACGTTGAGCTATAAAATTCTATTCACAGACTTTATTTGTTGCAGTTATCTTTATGCGCCCCGCAGTTTAACAATTTATCTAGAACACAAAAATGACATCAGACATTTTTAGAATTAGTGACTCAATGTCGATGTCGTGATTACACTCGCAGTTGTCAACTAATTGGAACAAACACGTAACTTCACTATTAACTACTGTTCTACATTACTATCGGTAACTTATCTGCTATAGAATCTAGGTTTTGATAAACGATTAGAAATGATTCATCATTGTTTATGTGGATTCCGTAGATGTAATAAAACATAATTTCCACTCATTATGGCACCTTATTAACAAGTCAAACCGCTTTGTCACGCAGTGCCTACAGCTCGTTATCAAGATGCCAATTAAAAGAGGCCCTAAGAATAAGAAATCGCGAATGTTCTTCTTATTATTTTATCACTAGTTAATTTTGATTGAATTTCTTCAATCTGACCCTGTCGAAACTTTAGTGGATGAGTTGATCTTTCAAGTTTGAAACGCTTACAGTTAAGAGCTGGAGGGCTTGTAAACTTACTTAAAATCTTAACGAGTTCATCTAATTTAGACGTTACAAAATTGTACACTTGTCAATCATCTATGATAATTATGTTTTGAACTTCAATAATATATAGAAATTCTAAATATTCATCCGATTTTTGTCGAAACTCAACGAAAACTGGAAGTTTGCAACTAGACCACCTAGCATTACTATACAAAAAACCTCCACATCATTATTTTCCACTCATACTTTAAACACAAGCAAACCTCCAAATACCAGTAATCTCTCAATTTAAACCAGGCCTTTTGTGTCTCCATCCAGAATAATCCAGATTTGATACGATAATACCGAAATTATGGACTGCGAAACCCTTTCATATAAAGCTTTTCATTATATTGTATGCGGTCGCTTGTACAGGCAGGGTACGCAGAGCAATCATTTTGTGCCGTTGGGCAATCCTATTACAATATTTTCGAGTTCCGCACTCTGCGAACATGAACGCTAAAGAATTTAATTAGGCGAAAGCTCTGGGCTATAGCGTCTAGTTTATGCTTTATGGGTTTAAAGGCACACCCTGTCTGTGCAGGTGGCTATTTATCTTAGGTGCCTTCTTTTATGGTAATTGCTTTTGGCTAAGTAGTTGTTTATTAGTCTTGTTTTTGATTAGAATGCCTATGCTTGTAGCTCTCAGAGCTCTTGGCACTTATCCTGTACTGTGACTTACTCTCTTTCTTTATAGTGACTCTGGCATCTCTCTTACTATGATTTTTTATATTCTTCTGTACTGTGACTTACCTTCTCTTTTTCGTATATAATGACTCTGGCATCTGTCTTCCTATGATTTTCATCTTCTTCTGTACTGTGACTTACCATCTCTTTTTCGTTTATAATGACTCTGGCATCTCTCTTACTATGATTTTTTATATTCTTCTGTACTGTGACTTACCTTCTCTTTTTCGTATATAATGACTCTGGCATCTGTCTTCCTATGATTTTCATCTTCTTCTGTACTGTGACTTACCATCTCTCTTTCGTTTATAGTGACTCTGGCATCTTTCTTCCTATGATTTATAGCTCCGTTCGACTCAAATATAATGTTATTGTTACGAGCTGGGGCTCAGGGATAAATTATTTAAACAGCAGACTTCAATTAATCACTCTTTATTACAAAAACACTTCTTAAACAATTCAATTACTTCGCACTATTTTCCTTTTCTGATCGCTCTGTGTCGCTTCCGAATCGAAACTGACTCACGACGAACCCGACCGCTCTTTATATAGCACCGAAGATGTTTCTAGAACGTTCCATACTGTTCTAGATAATTCGAGAAACTTCCAGAACAATCGACTTTCGAACTCACTGTTCCCGAAGCGACTAGAAACTTCCAGAATGTTCGGTTCGAACATTCTGGAAAATTCCATTCGACACGAGAAGTTAGTTCCGCTATTCGATACTAGATGGCGCCACTAGTAACTACTTAATTCTTCTACTCGTCACTAGATGGCGTTGCCCTATCTTGTAACATTGCCTCCCTCTTAGACATGCTCGTCCCGAGCATCGTTAGACCCATGATAACGGGCCAACCGATCCACATGAACGACCTTTGATGCACCTCGGGGTCCCTTCTGAATTCGGTAGGTGACGTCATTAATCTGGGTAACTACGCGATACGGTCCATCCCATTTTGCTTGCAATTTAGGCGATTTTCCTTTGCTACGTACCGGGTTATGTAACCATACCAGTGATCCTTCATCGAAGCCCTTATTGTTCGCCTTCCGATCGTAGCGAGTCTTCATCCTCTCAGACATCTGTTGACCTGTCTCTCTGATGTGCTCATATACCTTTAATGCACCTCTACTACGAGTGTGTGGTCCTTTCACAGGCGCACCCGCACAACTTCTGCATTTGCGGCACCATTCCTTAACGTCCTCTCGACAATGGATCCAGTAAAAGCGTTCTCGGATCTTGATTAGAGTCCTCTTAACTCCCATGTGACTTCCTGAACTTCCATTGTGATAGAGCTGTAAGACCTCCGGCACCTTAACCTTAGGTACGACCATTTGTAGATGACACTGGTCACCGCCAGTACTCGCCCATTTCCGGCACAGAACTCCATCTTGGATAATCAAGCTTTCCCACTGTGCCCAATAACTTTTGGTGACAGAACTCATTGCTGCAACATGACCCCACCGAGGCCTCGGAGCTCCTGATTTCTTCCATTCGAGGATCGGTTTTATGTCTCTATCATCTTGCTGAGCACTCTGCAAGATTACCTTCCCATCTTCGCTAAGATCCGTCCTCAACATCCTCACAAATGTTACCTGCTCAGCCTCTTGCCTGGCACAGGGCTTACATTGATTGGAACACGATCTACGCGAGAGAGCATCTGCATTTCCGTGTGGTGTTTTGTTCCCTTCACATGATTGTGACTCACACACAATTTGTGAAATCGAGTTCCTTGGGGCTCTTCCATCACCAGCCACCAACCGCCAATTAGTCCTGGCGTCTACTGGTTTTCCTGCTGCTGGTAACTGAATGCCACAATGGGGGCTCCTTCGCTTCGGGCAGCTCAACCGGATGTGGCGTCTCTCTCCACAGCTATAGCACCGGGGTGAAGATACATCCTCCCTTATGCGGTGAGCTCGATCGTCCCGTCGTACAGCTTCCACCTCCAAAGCGTGGGCTAGGGCATCCTTAAGGTTCTTGAAATGCCCTAGCCTTACGGCAGCTCTAACCTCCAAGTCACGGATCCCATCCGTGAACGCCTGTACGAGGTTCCCGTCGATCAGCACCGGTGATGACTGGTAGGCCTTTCGGACCAGCTTTTCCACATCAAGAGCCCACTGCTGAAGAGTTTCACCACTCCGTTGCGATCGGTCTTTCAGCTGGGCCCGAAACACATGTTCCAGGTGTGCGTCGCCGTATCTAGCTTCCAATGCTCCCAGAAGCTTCTCGAAAGTAAAGTTCTGTCCAAGTGCCTCTAACACAGTCAAGGCCTGGTCGCGAAGACCCAAGGTTAGAGCAGTCAAGGCCTGTTCTTTGGTCCACCTATTCGATTTCATGACGGCCTCGAACTGTATCTTGTAGGCAGACCATGACGAAGACCCGTCGAATGGTGGCACTTTAAAACCACCCGGCGAGGGTGCAACTACTGCAGCTGCCACGGCTTCTTCCCCAGATGTGAGACCACGAATAATCTTCTCCAACTCGGCGATGCGGATCTCCTGCTGCTGGACCTGGTCCTTCACCTCTTTCATCTCCTTCCCGATGGCTCCGCGGAGGTCCTTTATCACCAAGAACTGCTCCTCTTGACGGCGAGCCTGCTCCTCCTTGTCGCGCTGCAGCTGCTCCTCCAAGCGCCGCGCCTGCTCCTCCTGACGGCGAGCCTGCTCCTCCTGACGGCGAGCCTGCTCCTCCTGACGGCGAGCCTGCTCCTCCTTGTCGCGCTGCAGCTGCTCTTCTATGCGGCGAGCCTGCTCCTCTTGACGGCGAGCCTGCTCCTCCTTGTCACGTTGCAGCTGCTCTTCCAAGCGGCGGGCCTGCTCCTGCATAAAAGCCATAAGGGCGGCGAGGTCAGGGGTCACCGGCGATTGAGCGGGAGCTGCTGCAGTCGCGGAGTCTCGTTGTCCACTTGATGATGGTGAGGGAGCGTCTCCAAAGCGCGTCTGGTCTACGTCTTGCTGGCGCTGACTTCTGGTGCGCATCCCCTCCGTTTCTTCCTTTGGTAGAACCGGCATAATTTATCCCGCACTTCTGACACCAATTTGTTACGAGCTGGGGCTCAGGGATAAATTATTTAAACAGCAGACTTCAATTAATCACTCTTTATTACAAAAACACTTCTTAAACAATTCAATTACTTCGCACTATTTTCCTTTTCTGATCGCTCTGTGTCGCTTCCGAATCGAAACTGACTCACGACGAACCCGACCGCTCTTTATATAGCACCGAAGATGTTTCTAGAACGTTCCATACTGTTCTAGATAATTCGAGAAACTTCCAGAACAATCGACTTTCGAACTCACTGTTCCCGAAGCGACTAGAAACTTCCAGAATGTTCGGTTCGAACATTCTGGAAAATTCCATTCGACACGAGAAGTTAGTTCCGCTATTCGATACTAGATGGCGCCACTAGTAACTACTTAATTCTTCTACTCGTCACTAGATGGCGTTGCCCTATCTTGTAACATTATTTACCACGATACATGTAAAATATAAACATTATGTTCATCTTGCAGTATACCATGACATGGTTTACTGCTTGTTTCGCGTCTCCTCGTAAAATTCGCGACGCTCGCTCCGTGCAAATATTGATCGTGGCATGCGCGTGCAACGTTTCTGTGCTAACTTCGTATAGATTTATGGTCGCTATCTACTAATAGGGATGTGAACGCAAATCTGAGCGCAGATGTCGCTGGCTGCGCAATGGCTGCTGTCAAATCATTATTGCTTTGTTTACATCATGTTTTTTTGTTATTTTTTGTGTTTAAACCGGTCTACCATCGTTTTTGATATGTATTGTCCCTGGAAGCACAAGGCATTGAAAGACGACCAACAGAAATGAGGAGCATTGATAACTGGAAAGAAAACAGATCTTATTGAGAAGCAGACTTTTATATAAAATAATATTTTTCATCGGTGATCTTTTCTAGATTTGGCTATTTTGTTAGATGTAATGAGTTATTTCTTACTTGACTCATGATATGAAAATTAGAGAACATTACTTTAATGTGTTGGTGTTATTTACGTTTTAGGTTAAAAGTTTTATTTTATTTTCGGCAATCAAAGCCCTCAAGCTTCTGAAGGCGAAGCAAATGACATTCCTGCTGTAGAACTTTATCAATGCGTTAAAAGCTCCACTATATCGCCGAAGATTACCAAGCAACATAATCGGAGTTACTTTGACAGGTACATAACATAACCTATAAAAATATGTATAGCCTTTTCCCATTTTTTTTACCGTTGTATCTTTGGCCAACAAATGAACACTGGGGTTGGTAAATCCTGGTACAGCACACAGAGACATATTTCGAGAAAATTAAAATTTACTGAAGATAGGTTACAAAATGTATGGATTTGACAGCTTTCAATAGCCATAGCGACGCTGCGCCACCTAACGTAATAAAATGGCAGATTACATCCTAATTAACAGATTGCAGTTGAACAATTTCTGATTAAATCTTAGCTGTACTTCAATTGTTTTTTTGTCCTTTCATAGTTGAATTTTTCCGTAATGATGGTAACGATTGCAAAGACATAAACATTTTTCTTCGTTGGTAAACTCTCGGCAGAGTGGTCGTTGATCAGGTCGGTCCATCACATAGGCAACCTGCCGTGCTCTGTTGTTCCTTCCACTGTACCCTGGCCTAGCCTAAAAGCCGCTCAATAGAGTCGCTGCTCCGTCAACGCAAGACATAGCTTTAGGTATTATTTATGTTTATTTTGAAATCTTGTATCAATAAATTCCACAAAATCCTTTACCCCTGGTATCCGAACACAAATAAATCATGTCCACCCAGTCAGTCGAAGTACATTCCTTCGCACAACGGCTACACAAAGACACGTTCCGTTATCGTTTCGCGTAATACGTGTGTAATAAACGTTATCAGCGCCTGCGCAGAGTTCGTTCACTTGTCATTACTTGACGAGTTGCAGAAGGCCCATTTAGAAGGAGGCACGTACGGTTCGGCTTTGTGGCTGTTAAGATTGGAAGGTTGCACTAGCTAGCTCTTTGGAATTCTACTACTTAAAAGCCAATAATGCTAAAGGCATTGGCTTTTAAGTAAGTACTATACTCGTAATATATGCAAGTAAATTTTATAGGGTTAGAAGCAGAATCGATTTAAGCTATCTTAGTTTCATCATCATTATTGACAGTCTTGTTTTACCCTCAGCTGGGAAAAAGCTTCATTTCTTTTGTGGTTTGCTTCACTAGCGTAATTTATTTATTTAATAAAGGTTCACCAACAGTTGTTACAGATATATACATTTTTTTTTTGTGATGGGTTTGCTCTTGACCCTAGTCTAGGTCAGAGGTGACAGAGAGACAGAGTCGACGGCGACGATGGAATAAGCTTACCCAGAAGAAGCCTGTTCACTCTAACTTTGAAGAGATTCGGGTTGAATGCGTTCGGAAACACAGCCATGTAAGTAAATCTAACTGCGCAACCAATTACAGACAAACACCAAATGCAAATTGCTCTTTGTAATTATAATTATAAATTTAATTATAAAGACTTAATGTACTTAAATTCTAGATAGTTATATTATACTATCTGACCCAGCAAACTTTGTTTTGCCATAAAAACACGAAACATTCATCTACCCTATCTAACCCTACATATCCTACCCTACCTACCTTTCCCTACCTACCCTACCCTATTGAGCAGTTTATATGGGAATCTGGATAAGACTAGCCTTATCAAGTTACGCTATCTTTAAACGTTATCCATTCATCTAGCAGTTGGTCTGCCAATTCTGCTTTTATTCTTAATAAGGGTCTGTTCTGTAAATTATTGTTTGTACAAGCAGACATGTGCGTTATAAAACGGCAATACAGTGGTTGTCCGGTATACCGTTTTGCCGTCTTAACGCACATGTTTGGTTGTACAAAAAAAATGTGCTAATCAGATTAAACAGGTAGCCAGACCCTAACCATAGGACAATTACAATGCAGTCGTACATAGCGCTCATTGCAATAATAAGGTTGTTAAAACCTTAGCATTGTATGGAGCTAAACTTCTACGTCTATTTACTTTGTACAAAAATTAACATAAATAATGTATGTAAAGTAATTGTATGTACACGTTATAGTACGTACTATCGTCGCCTCTTGCCCTACTCGTAATGAGCATGGTAGTAGAATCCTAACGACTAACATAATTAAACTGCGCCTTATGCAATCTTATGTAAGAAATAATGCCGTTAATGTTGTTTTCGACGCTAACAAAAAATAGTGTTTTCATCGTACATATTTTGGACCGGACTTCCAGAGCTAATTTCCTAAATATTATCACTGATTTATGTGAACTGACGTCCTCATCGATTTCGTTTCGATTATTTTTCCGGATGTTTACAATTTAAAGAACTATTGCCGGACAAAACATCGTTTTCCTTCAGAATAGTACAAAGATGATGTTTTTAAAAACACATAGCTCGTTCGAACGTAGACGGGAACTGACGATTCAATAATAACTGTGAATTTTCCTCAAGGACCTATTCTCATATCGCGTTTGAGACTCACAGTTACTCTGAGGTCATAGATAAAGCCAAGTTTGCAGTAAATGCGAGCCATTACATTAGGTTATTACCATAAACTTCGCCAATGAAGCGTGCTTGAATATCAGAAAGCATTACAGTTAATAAATAGGCACTATAAAGTTATTGAAAGCCTGTTTCCTCAACTATTTATAAGAGGTCCCGCTAACGCTATTGCAAGCGTAGAGTTCGATACTAACATAAGGTAACTTACAAAAATCGAATAACAGAAGGATACAGGTACATTTATCAGTTTGTTTGCTTAGTGTACCAAAATCAAGGCAATGATATCCAAACAAGAGGATCTAAAGTTTTCGATAAATTGCTGTTGGTTTCTCTTAAATTATTCCTATAGCTTTGAAACCTGTAAGATTATAACAAAGGCGATATTTCTACTCTAAGTCCGAAGATGACCCTTGACGGGAGCACACGGATCGATGCGTCTCCATTTAACAAGTACCATTCTTTAATACGTTCGTGTGCAAGTCTCATTACTCAACTCGATTATTAAAAGACTGTACATCTCTTAGTCTTCATATTTATAGCCTCTGGCTCACACCCGACCCCGGGGTTAATCTATAATAACTCATTGATAACTATTCAATTACATATTTGTTTATTCTAGCCAAATGATATTGGTAGCGGTGGTCTCTTATCTTAGTGCCAGGTCATTATTGTAGGTAATATGGCTATATTAAGACATATCTTCTGTTTATTTTCGTTTTCTTGGATAAATTGAAGATGATATTAAAATTCAATTATGTTTATCTCTGTTTCTGGCGTTTGTACTTGGCTTATAACGTTCTGGTTGTCTATTGTTGTGGTCGTTCTGTGTATTGTTATGGTTAAGCAACGCATGCCGAGGTTTGACAGTGGATATGTGGCCATCTAGTCGATGATCTTAACCGAGATTCCTCTGTGCCTCGGTAAGCACGTTAAGCCTGTGGTCCCGGCTGCCATTTGCAGTACATCTTTGATCGTCGTCACGGATAGTTTGAAGCCACTAAATCTGACACCAGTATTGTCAAAGGGTTTTCGTATAACGCAGTAACTGGGATGTGTGGGTCAGATTGACAGTCATTCCATGTAATATACTGGTAGGTATGGTAGGCTGCATCCGGTTAGACAAAAAAGCTTGACGAATTAGTTGATTGTTATAGTTCTGCTTCAGGGCAATATTTTTCTACTAGACGATTGTATTGCTTAGACGAATCATTGATCTATGTCTTGCCTACTTTTTACTAGCCTGTCCTTAGGGATCTATAAATCAACGCAAAAAGTGGTTTTTATTCGCTGCTTCATAAATCTGATGGGTTCCAGTCGAATCTACTACGTTCCAAGACTCATTTTCTTGGTTCTTAATATTAATAAAAATATCATGGACAAAAAGGTTCCAGTTTTCAGCGTCCTCAAAAGAAATCCTTTATTCAGGAAAAATATGAACATAACCGCAAAAATCCCTTTGTGTCGTTTACACTATATGCCATATCCCAGTATCTTGCGGAAGTGGTTTCAGCCAGTTAACGAAGGGCTCGGTTATTATCTGCTCGTAAACGAAAGGTCTGTTTCGTGTTTTTGAGCACCGCAAGGGGTGCATATGGTAACTTAACCACCAACATACTTATTTTGTATTAAATATGTCCCCTTGGTTGGACACTATCTTTTTGTGTAAAATTCTCAATTGTTCGGTAAACATCGAATTTAGCAGGCTTCTCTGTAGGTGTAATCCTCACTTAGGCACCTACAGAAATGTGTAAACCACTAATGTTCAAAACCCACAAATGTTTCATTGAAGCCGGTTATGTTCCCTTGCCACACACACTCTCCAATAGCAATAACCATTTCATTTTACAACTACTATGAAACCTAAAGCGTCCGTCTAACTACCAGTCTGATGTAATAGCAGGAGCAATACCGCGAACCCTTTTCACTGTGGAATATAAAATAATAATAATAAACACCAGCCTAAACTGCCACAGTGCAGGGCAAAGGCTACTTCTCGTATAGAGAAGGCACGAACATTAATCACCACGCTTGCTCAAGACGGGTCGGTGATTTCATACTTATCTATACTTCTATAATATATAATATTATAAAGAGGAAAGATTTTTTTTTTTGTTTATACCGAATAGGCTCCGAAACTACTGGACCGATTTGAAAAATTTTTTAATCCCGAAAATGAGTCCTGTGGGGTGGTCCGCGGGAGCGAAGCCGCGGGCAACAGCTAGTATTAACTATAAAGGATGAGTTTTTCAAGTGGGTGTGGATGGCCAAATCTGAAACTATGAGGAATAGCGATAAACACTCAAAAGATAACGACCACAACCTGTATAAGTCCAGGTTTCCTCATGATGTTTTCCTTCACGGTTGTTAGCGATGTCCAAGATAAACTTAGAAAATACATATTATTTGAAAAGTCACATGAGTACTTGCCCGGATGCGAACCCACGACCTCAAGCACGCGAGGCGAGGTCTTAGCCACTGGACCACCACGACATACAATAATATCAATTTAAAATATCGTCGTAACAATAAACTTGGAAGGCTACGGCCACACCTCGCGATTACCGGCCGACAGTAAAACATACGTATCCGTATAAAATCTGCGACTTAAATCATTGCAGCGGACTCGATCGCCCACTCACGCCTAGGGTTACCATTTCGAAAATTGATAAGTCCTGACTAAAAGCCGGACTTTCAAAAAACTTCTGTATATTTTAGTTTTTTCTTAATTATTATTGATAGGCTCGCGCTTAACTTCTATGTGTTTGTTATGTTTAAACTTAACATACAGATTGAAGACAGACTCAATTCTTGTTTTATTTTGAAATAAGAAGATACATTGGGTAATGTAGGTAAATAAACGCTACTTTCAGCTAAGCTTTAAAAAAAACAAATACATACTGCCATCCAAGCGAAAAATCCGTAAAATTTTGAAGGCTGGACAAAGTCCCGATAGGACCCCAAGTGTCCGGACAAATCCGGACGGATGGTAATCTTACTCGCGCCAGTATAACGAGCGGTTGCGAGCACTTTCTTCGCTCGATTTATGGCGCTGTCCGTACGACTAAATTGTCGGCCGGTGTATTGCCCGCCTAACTAACGAGTACTAGATTATCTTCGTTAATAAATGCGAAAGTTTATGTTTTGCTAAGATGCAGTGCATGTGATAGGCTTGTATGGACAATGAAATTGGACTGACTTGATTCTTGGTATTTTGTTACTTTAATTCGAGTAGAAAATTACGGCTTAGTAGGCGTTTCGACCGCTGAGTTTCGTCCGATCCGGTTGTGGTGGGACTGAGGTGTGTTTGGGACTATACTTTTTTTAAGCATATTTTGTACAGTCAGAATGAAAAACCTTAGGTAGGGTTATATTTAAGTAAAAGTCAGGCAATTTCTGGAAAAAGATAAAACTTAGTATACCATTAAAACAAGCAACAGTAATCATGATAAATCACAATAATCAGTCTTATATATCAATTAAAAAGCGTACAAAATGGCACCTGAGGAATTCCACATACGGCTTACGGCACCTATCGATATTTTTCGCAGGTGCCATAAGTGGAATAATTTATTATTTAAAATTTTATTTCACATTTGTCATTTACGGATCAAGGTACTAGTGTTGGGACTTTTTTTTTTTTGGACGTATAAATCCAAAATTCGATTAAAATCAGTAGAGAGTTTAACAGAGTACCAGGAGGTCAGAATCTAAAATCGCCCGGTACCTCTTTTTATATCTCATGATGCCTGCCTCGGTAATGCTTCCGTGATTATAATCTCCTGGTACTTAAGTTAATCTTTACCGGTAATGTTTCCAGTCCCGCAAATTATATTTTTATCATGTTATTAAACTCTACTGATTTTATGCTTCTGACGTTACTTTGTATATAAAAAAAGATTCGTCCGAAACACCACTCAAAAATATTAATAATAATGTAATTCCTGTTTCGACCGGATCGGACGAAACTCAGCGGCCGAAACGCTTACTAAGCCAAAATTACAGTATTAAAAAAGCCATTTATTCAGTAATTTATATTTATGATCAATTAAATGAATTTTACTGGGGAAATCATTATTTAGGTACTTGCGGAAAAAACATGGGTAATTCCACTAGGCACTTGACCAAAACAATGGGCAATTTAATCATGAATTCTAGAAACCTGCTGATTGATAACGAATTAGTCATTGATCTCTCATGAACTGCACTATCATTGTCTGCGATAACACAAGGAAATCTTGACTAGAATCTGATAAGTGATAACATTATCGAAGCCAATGCAAACAGATTAATGAAATCGATGCAATCAAAACCACTTTTATAATCTTGAGATTACAAAATGTGTATTGCGGCATGTCTAAAAGCCTGGGTCCTGTCAAGACTTTTCTTCAAAAAAAAAGAATCTCTTAAACTTGTTTTGTACAGTTTATGTCTTACATAGAGACTTAGAAACACCTAATAAGGTTTTCCGAAAATTCAGTGCACCATGTGTCACCACTGAGTCGACAGGTATGTTTTCCGACATTAGTTAAATTGACGTCAATAACATGTTGATGCCATAAGTTACGTTTTCTGAGTGGAAGACCTCTTGCCAAAGAGGCGCCAACAGGTGGCGTCAATTTTACAAAAAATCTCGCATTACCTGAAAACAAATCTTATTACAAAGTACTTGTGCATAAAACACTTAGTAAGTATAATGACCAGAATGTCATTAAATAAGTTCTCAGCCAGTCAGCCAGGTGAAATCTGATAGGGCATGTTGTTTGAGAAATCTGAAACAGTTTACATTGACCAATTGCGACTAGGTATCTGGAAATACCTACTTACTGTACCCATAGTTACTGAGGCGTGGCAGTCTTTTACCGACTATTCTGTCGCCGATTGGTAGGCCCGAGAATTAATTTCACTTCTAATACAAGTAAAATTAAAAAACGACCGACACGATATCTTGCGCAAATACCCTGACTAAAACAGTAAAATGGTCATATCTTTTGGACGGCTGAACCGATTTGCATCAAACGTAGGTAAGAACACTCCCGATAATGTAAACCTTTCAAACAAAAAACTAAATCAAATCGGTTCATCCGTTTAGGAGCTATGATGCCACAGACAGATACACAAACACACAGATACACAGCAACACACGTCAAACTTATAACAACTCTAATTTCCGTCGGGGGAAAAATACGGACACTTCATAAAGTGGTAGGTATAAACACTACCTACCCTTTTCAAATTATTTATGTGGACAGGCAAATAAATAAAACCATTTTTAAAGCGTGCATATATATTGCCTTCAACCGGACACAAGTCATAATAGGGTTATTATAAGCTCTCACGCTTGACTGTCAATGAAGTCGCTAGAAACAACAAAACAGAATTAGCAACATTGCGTAAAACACTCGAAAATAAAACTGTACAATTTAGTGTTTCATTCATAAAATGTGTCCGGCACCTGCCATCATTGTTCATGTTATGTTTTGTACGTTTTTACGTGTCTCGTAGATTTACGAGTACTGTTGAAGCTATTTTAATGCAGTTTTAAGAGGCGACAGGTGGGTCATATAAAGTGCTCATCTGCTAGTGTTTTGGTCTCTATCTCATCGCCTGACTAAATATCTGCCACTAAGGATGGGGTAACATACATTACGCATGGGGACTAATGCATATGGCATAACAGGTAATCCTTGTCATCTTCCGCATTATCCCAATTTATTTGGCGTAGGCGCAGCATGCATGTCCTCTCCAGGTGATTCGATTAATAACCACAATTAGACATGACATTACGTGACTTTAAACTATAAGGTATAATCAAAAGATTTGTATGACAACTTGACAAAAATAAATGCATAAAAATATCCCTAATGGCCATACCATCAGACAAAGTAGCATTGAATCTTTACCACAAAAAACCCAAAACATTAGATTTCCATCTAAATGACAGCCGTTATTATTCAAGAGATGTGTTAGATCCTGCCAGTGCGCAGTACCGAGACGTCATCGAACTGCGCAGTCGCACTAGGACAGTGGGCGTGTCCTTAAGTTAATACTTGACCACAATATCATTAAATTGTGCACAGAAAATCTACGCTGTACAATGTGCGATAATAGCTCACACATAATCCAAAGCCCAGTAGTAATTTTTATGCGATACAATGCACCCATGTGTTAAGTCCTTCTAAAGAAACCTTCTCCCACTCTGCTCGACTCAGTTGTTATGACAACGGACAACAAGGACGTTAATATCAACAAAAAAATAAAAAATAACTGTCAATTTGATTGAGGTGGGCTAAGTCGAGGAAACTACTTACAATACGGGTGATAGAGTAGCAAACACGCAAGCAGGTTTGGATTATTCTTCCATTGCCTATATACCAAGGATAAGTCCTGCAGATGCAGTGCCTACCTTTTCTGAAGTGGACTAAAAGCAATCAGATTTGCATTTAGTCCTTATGAGATTCGCACAGCAGGAGGCAACATATGAATATTTAAACACGGTACTAAGCTAGTCTAGAAAAGCAGTCTTGTAGTGAAAGTCCTAATCTTCTCAGATCTTAATTGATTGCATCCGCTAATTAGCATCTTAAGATAAACAGTTCGTATGTGAATGGAGCTTCTGTATTTCGTTACTCAATGGATCTGTGAATTTAAAGCCTTTACAGTACTTGGTATGTCTAATATGTTTGTTTTGTTATGTTAATAGTCTGGTCAACAATTTGTTTGCTGTTATTTTAATTAAGTTTATCTGTTTACCATAACTGGTTTCAAGAATCTTGACTCATAGTCATAGCGGGTCATCATGCGAATTTCATATCTCTGTTTTGGGACCACAAAACCACCACTATCTTCGATCGCCAAGGGCCAATAATTACCTACTAGTAGCTATATTGGATATTTTGCCGTACATATTATTAGAATCAAATATCTCACAATGTTAGGACCCATAAATATTAATGATAATTTTTACAGTGGTGCTAGGCAACTGGGCTTATCCCAGTTGTAAACGACCACTTGTGCCAATTGCCTTGTTTGTTCTGTCTCCTGCTTGATTAGGAGGAAAGTGAAAATTTGTATTTTTTCTACTCCTCATTTATTATTTTCTGATTAATTTCGTTACGAGATCCATTTCAGTTGAATTCATTCTCCGGGACTTCGCGAGCTTCATTGCCTCGGCGCTTTTCTGGTGGTCGCCACTGTTGATTCGGGCTTTCAGTAGTTGCAGCGGTTTGGGAATAGTGCGGTGGGATTGTGCCTACTAGTAGCTAACATTGATGAAATGTGTGGATAATCTATCTATCTTCTATATATATAAAAGAGAAAGTATTTATGTATTATCCTTATAGACTCCGTAACGGCTGGACCGATTTTAATAAAATTTTCAGACAATCTATTGATTGATCGGAGCATTTTTTTTTAACTTTGAACGCGGGCAGAAGCTGGTACTTAATATTCGCTGATCATAATGACTTGTGTTTTAAGCAGCTTAATTTTTGGGACATTTGTAACGCTCTATTCATTGTTATCTTACTTTGATAGATGCGTTTTACGTATTGGACGCAAACTGTATCTTGTCTTAAATCTTATCTTTTCCAAATTATGCAGGATGGTTCAGCCATTATTTTCTTAGAATTAGAATCTTACCCGGTTGTCAGCAATAGGCTCGCCCACTATTTCATGGGACTTAAGCATAACTGACGAAATGTGGATGTAGCTCTGCTTAACCCTTCAAGGAATACAAGCGTGATGTTTTGTTAAAATTATACAATCTTGTCATAACTTTACTCATTAAGAGAAAATATGGGCAACGAGCGCCGACTGAATTGCCTTAGTAAAAAGTCATAATTCGAGGTTTGGCTCTCGTCTCTTTCCTCCTCCAATATTGGACAAATTTAAAAGATATTCCATAAACTGGCAAAGTAAGATATATACTATGTCCCTATGTTTTCCTTTTTTCATTTATATTTGTCAAATTTGCACAATAAGCCTCTGTTGACAGAGCAACTTTGAGCATTTTTGAGGGCTCTAGTGCTTCTAAAGATAATGTCTCATCAAATAGGAAAACATAGGGGCATAGTATATATCTTAAATTTTCAGTTTACGGAATATCTTTTAAATTGGTCCAATATTGGAGGAGAAAAAGACGAGAGCCAAACCTCGAATTATGACTTTTTACTAAGGAAATTCAGTCGGCGCTATCTGTCCCCGTTTCCTCTTAAGGGTACATTAGTCGACGGCACGAACTATTTTGTGCGCGGGGTTAAAATGCATTTTATATCAACCGACAACACGTGCGGAAGAGATAGATGCTGTGATGAGCAGGGTACATTAGTCGACGGCACGAACTATTTTGTGCGCGGGGTTAAAATGCATTTTATATCAACCGACAACACGTGCGGAAGAGATAGATGCTGTGATGAGCAGGGTACATTAGTCGACGGCACGAACTATTTTGTGCGCGGGGTTAAAATGCATTTTATATCAACCGACAACACGTGCGGAAGAGATAGATGCTGTGATGAGCAGGGTACATTAGTCGACGGCACGAACTATTTTGTGCGCGGGGTTAAAATGCATTTTATATCAACCGACAACACGTGCGGAAGAGATAGATGCTGTGATGAGCAGGGTACATTAGTCGACGGCACGAACTATTTTGTGCGCGGGGTTAAAATGCATTTTATATCAACCGACAACACGTGCGGAAGAGATAGATGCTGTGATGAGCAGGGTACATTAGTCGACGGCACGAACTATTTTGTGCGCGGGGTTAAAATGCATTTTATATCAACCGACAACACGTGCGGAAGAGATAGATGCTGTGATGAGCAGGGTACATTAGTCGACGGCACGAACTATTTTGTGCGCGGGGTTAAAATGCATTTTATATCAACCGACAACACGTGCGGAAGAGATAGATGCTGTGATGAGCAGTAGGAAGCTAGTTCGCGTACAAATACACACTTTTGCAAATTTGTAGCGAAATGGATAATGATTTAGGACGAAACCGAGCGCGCGAAATTTTATAAACAGACCTTTGGCAGTCTAGATATCAAGAAAAACTACTAAATCTATATGTTCAAAATAAAATTATGTGCATTGTTGAACTAATAATCTATCCCTGTATGGAGGCTGTTTTGCAATTTTCCGTCTTCTTATGGTATTTATTTGCGCCCAAAAATGCGTTAAAATTAGTGTCGAAATGTGGAACTTTCGACGCTCATAACTTTCAAATATTTTCTTTTTTTACTTTTTCGCTTCCATACAAGGCTAGATAATGATGAGACAAATTGATATCACTTTTTATTTTGCACGTACATCGTCAAACAGTGGAATAATTCCTAGACTACGTTTGTATGGAAAATATTTCGACTAGTGTAACCTTAATAACGGCTTTAGAAACTAAATTAAATAAACATCGCAAAGTAACTGCACGCGCAAATAGCACACTTGTCATAATTAATAAACATTGGCCATTCATTACGCCGAGATAACGGCTATAAACAATTGCAGCGAGGGTCACTAACCGATAACAAGGTAATTTCACATTTGTCGTTTGTCGCGACGATTCCGACAGCGAGTGACTGTGCGATTAATCGCAATCATTAGTACTGAGAGGTTTAATTCGAGAGTATTTTAATTAATCGGAAGCGATTGATTAGTCAACATTAGATAATTGATTTGAAACATGTGTGGCGGTATTTCTGTCTGACAAGATTCAGTGATATTTTTTAATTTCTTTCAAAAGAGTGTATATGTTCCACATACGTCATTTTCCTGATAAAATTCCAAATTCTTTACACAACGGAAGTTTTTTTTGTAAGCCTTATTTGTGTCCCACTGATGGGCAACGGCCAAATGCCAATATCTCCTTCCAAACCCCTCTGTCTTGTGCGATGTCTGACCAAAGTTGACTAGCAAACGTGAACAAATCGTCACACTAAAGTTACTAAAACTAGATCGTGTAGACTGGAAAATATCAGTTCGTGTCTACACATAACATCTGATGCTTGTTATTTACGTCATCATTGCCCCAATCTGCTGTCAAGGGGCTCAATTGAATGATTGGTCCTTTATCTGTGACCGGAGGAAGTTCGAATACGTGTGCTCGACAATTTGCCTCTACTGCTTTCAGTAACTGTTGTTAGCGAATTATCTTGTACTGTCGTGAGTTATTTATAAACTTACAGTGGTATTTATAGACGGAAAAAGAAACATGACATACAATGTAAAGTTACAATGTATAACTGCGCAAGCACACACCTAGGTAAGAAAAACGTGACAGTGTAGATGATGACGCATATAAAACACAATATTACGTGACACTAGCACAATTAATTAAAAATGTCACTCAAAAAGACAACTATCTTTGATCAGCAAAAAATATTTAAAAAAAGAACATGGTAACATCATGTCTTAACAGACTGTTGTGTTGCTGGGGAGTTTGTTGCGCCACTTCCTCTCAGCTAAAACTCTAGGCGGACTGTCTTTTGTAAAAGTTGACGTTCAAAAAGAGCTGATTCTCAGCTTAATTTGAATAAATGATTTTTATAATAGAACTAGCTGTTGCCCGCGGCTTCGCTCCCGTGGACCACCCCACAGGATCGATTTTCGGGATTAAAATATAGCCTATGTCACTCAGGAATAATGTGGCTTTCTATTGGTGAAAGATTTTTTCAAATCTGTTCAGTAGTTTCGGAACCTATTCGGTACAAACAAACAAGAAAATCATTCCTCTGTATAATATTAGTATAGATAGAATCATCATTATTTCAGCCGAAAGACGTCTACTTCTGAACAAGCAGAATAGAATAGAAAACAGTTATGCAACACAACACAACAGCATTTTTGATTCAGTCTAATTCCCTTTTCTCTTTCTTCCAGGTGGAACAGCGCGATGTCCCGGGCATCGACTGCGCGAACCTGGCCATGGACACCGAGGAAGGCGTCGAGGTGGTCTGGAACGAGGTGCAGTTCTCCGAGCGCAAGAACTTCAAGGCGCAGGAGGACAAGATCCAGATGGTGTTCGACAACCTCACCAGGCTAGAACACCCCAACATCGTCAAATTCCACCGCTACTGGACGGATACACACAACGATAAGCCTAGGGTGAGATGGACTGTCATTTATCCTGTCTACTATTGCTTCTTCTTCGCTTCGCTCTTGACAGAGTGGACGTGGTCAGAATGTATCTTTTTAATACCAACGTTGTCCACACTAGCAATTTCGCCTGCATCGTGGGTGTGTTTGTCAAATCGCTGGAGTTTTTGTAACTCGCCTTACGATCTCTATTCATCATTTTGTCAATTTAGCGTTATTGCTTATTGCTAACTTGTCCGATTTCTAAAGGATCATCATCATCCGTATTCATCAGAAAGACGTTCACTGCTGATCCTGAATGAACATTTTAATTTTCTGATGAAAGTTGTCCATATCTTACCATGATTTGTGATATGACATGATGATATGACATCATCTCTTGGCAGATAAATTCTTGATATATTATGATAGGACCAGTAATACCTACATGATGTAAATTGAGATAAAACTAACATGTTTCTATTTCTGTGTAATCTAGTCAAAATCATGTCGTAATCAAATAATATAATACAGCTATTTTAAAATACATTTTAGATACGAGCTACTATTTCTGATGTCTGCAAAAAACTAGAGGGATCTAATTTCAATGATTAGGTTTTATTCGAGGCACTACCCAACCGTATCTCATATTCCATGACATATAGGTCCTTATTCCAGTTTACTATGACCTTTTACAGGAATTGCTTCAGTACCGAAATACATGCGTACTAAGTTTCAATGCCTGGTCGTTTCAGGTCATATTCATAACGGAGTACATGTCTTGCGGCTCTCTGAAGCAGTTCCTCAAGCGAACCAAGCGGAATGTGAAACGACTGCCGCTGCAGGCGTGGAAGAGATGGTGCACACAGATCTTATCGGCGCTCAGGTAAGATGCCAATAATTCCAGCAAACCTTCTTGATATTGCAACTCTTGAATTTAGCAGGCTTCTGTTAATAGCAATCTTTGACCAATCACAAATTGTTAAGGTAGCTAGGAACATTCATTGCCCTCCTTGACGATTTGTGAGCTATGATGGGCCACTTGTCTTGAAATTCATCACGGTTGACTACAAACTTATCTTTCTGACAAACATGTCGTAAGGCCGGTCATATGTTCGAAATTGTACCCCAATCTAGTCGGCCTCGACTTTTTGTTCACGTCAATACATCTCTGACCATTCCCCGTCCAGCTATCTCCACGGCTGCGTGCCCCCGATAGTCCACGGGAACCTCACGTGCGATACCATCTTCATCCAACACAACGGCCTCGTGAAGATTGGCTCCGTGGCCCCCGACGCCATCCATCATCATGTCAAGACCTGCCGCGAGAACATGAGGAATATGCACTTTATTGCTCCGGAATACGGATGTAAGTACCCTGAACAAACACATGGCTCTTTAAAAAGGACCACACAGCTTCGACTGCTTGTGTTTTACGGACTCTTGCCTGTTCCTTGTTTAGGAAGTTTGTTAAGTGTTTTGGAACAAGCATGCCTCGAGGCTCATTACTTACTATGCAGAGACTTGCCTTATAGTAATCCAGCTCTCGCACACATATGCATAGGCTCCTGTTCATGTAATTCTGCGTGGAAATCGTGACTTTGTGAGTGAGTACATTGCTTTCCCAATGAATACCGTGTGAACAAGCCGTGCCTATGACTGCGTGCGTTGCGTCTAAATGTCAATTTTCTGTATAGCATGTACTGCGCCCCTGTCCAAGAATCACAGCAACCGAAACTATGTTGTCCATATTTTTGCATTCATTACATCTTTATTTCCCCCCGTATCAGCATCACAAATGGTGACGCCAGCGATGGATATCTACTCATTCGGAATGTGCGCTTTGGAGACTGCGGCACTTGAGATTCAGGGCAATGGCGACTCGGGCAGCCACGTCACGGAGGAGCACATCGTACGAACTGTCGAATCGTTGGAGGAGACGCGACAGAAGGACTTTATATACAGGTACTTGTCTTACAGGTGGGCGTGGCGGTAAGTCACTTTTGTTGTATGGGTGCACGAAGGAAGGGGTGGACTGCTCATGGGTATGTCCGCAGAGACTTGTAATATAAGGAGCGTTCTGCATTGTAGCTTGCAGCGGAGCTTTGGTTTGAACGAGGTGTGAGTACTCTTTGGTTTCAAAACAACGCATCACTGCCTGCCAGTTCCATTTGAAGTCTCTGTTCATACCCATGAGCACTCCTCTCCTAAGTAACCCCTGGTACGGGTCACTGCCTGTGTGTCGTCTCCTCCTGCTCGAGACTGACCCCTCGTGTGTCCGCAGGTGTATAAACAAGGACCCCGCGAAGAGGCCGACCGCACGGGAGCTTCTCTTCCACCCGCTACTCTTCGAAGTACACTCCCTCAAACTCTTGGCTGCGCACACGCTTGTCAATACCACCGGTAAGTATTCCAGACTGGAAGTTTTCAGACATGTCAATTTAGAAACGAGCCATTGGCTGAGTTGAAAACCAATAAGGTTAACATAAAGGTTTGTTCTTGTTATATATAAATAAATAGTTTTTTTTCTCAAATTTTATAACCAAAGATGCTGAAAAATTTAGATTTCTGTGTTTAATCTCGACTACTGCGCCAGCTCCTCTTCTTAGGCCGTATTTTCACCTTCATGCACGGCGGGGCACGATCGAGTGGTTGATCATCACATTACTTATACCTTGGTAGCCCATACGTAACGTAATTTATTTATTTTATCCATCGAACAACATGATGAATTCTTTGTTAGTAAAAACACATTAGAACTATAGTTAGTAACAATAAAAGTAAACAAAAAAATGCAAAATTAATGATTAATGAACATTTTTAATTACAACCAAATAATATAAATTTCGAATAAAATATTATATATTATTATATTCGGGGTGCGACTGTTCCTGTGACTGATCGGCTCGAGTTTCTAGGCATGGAGTTGACATCCAGTCTCAACTTCGGCGCCTCGATTGAACAAAGCCCAAATTGCGGCCAAAAAACTGGGCATCCTAAATAGAGTTAAGCGATACTTCACGCCTGGACAGCTTTTAATCCTATACAAAGCGCAAGTACGATCCTGCATGGAGTATTGCAGCCACCTTTGGGATGGCTCAGCTAAGTAGCAGCTTGCCACGCTTGACTCGGTGGAACGCAGAGTCAAGAGGCTCATTGGCGACGTTGAACTGGTGGATGCCAAGCTTCACAGCTTGGCTCATCGCCGCAAGGTTGCCTGCTTGTCGGTCTTCTACAGACTGTACTTCGGTGATTGTGCTCAAGAACTCCACGACCTCATCCCACCCTTCCACCATCGGACGTCTAGACGCACTGCAAGTTACCATCCTTACCTTGCACCAAACGCTTTCAAACATCCTTCATAATGCGCACAGCGAATGAATGGAACTCACTACCTGCGTCTGTGTTTCCGAACGCATTCAACCCGAATCTCTCTCTCAAAGTTAGAGTGAACAGGCTTCTTCTGGGTAAGCTTATTCCATCGTCGACTCTTTCTCTGTCACCTCTGACCTAGACTAGGGTCAAGAGCAAAGCCATACCAAATAAAAAAAATATTTAAAAATGATGTAAATAAAGTCAAAAATTAATTTTACACATTTGGTTAATATACACATAAACTTAGACAATATTGTTAGAACTTATAGCAGGTGGAAACGTGACCATAGTCCTTGTCATAATCAACTCCATACATGTTATATATGTTAATAAATGAAAATTTTCTACTCCATACAAATACTAATGTCACCAACTAAATCCTTATTGCCGGTGTTTCCAGCGAACATATCGGAGACAATAACAGACGAGGTGGCTGGCGGCAGCAGCGGCGAGGCGCTGGCGTGGTGCGTGCGCGGCGACGAGCGCACGGAGCTGGCTGCTAAGGACCTGCAGCCGCACGCTGAGAAGCTGGAGAAGTTCGTCGAGGACGTCAAGTGAGGCCATAGACTTTTATAATAAGATGCGCCGGTGTGGAGAACGCACCATGTGACTTGTGATTAAAAACTTGCAGCCTTAGGCGTCCTCCTAACTAATAGACGGCGATCATCGTGCGAATCTGCGATCGTTTTATCGCAACATTGTGGGTATAGTGTGAGTTTTTACTGACGCTCATTCGCGTTAAGGTAAACTCAATTTGTATTGAAACTGGATAAGCGCCGTCTGGTGATAGTAAGAAGAAACCTCTTTTTGTATATAAATTAATTAAGAGATCGTTTATGTTATTACGATCGAGTGTGTTAAAAAATTCGGAATAAATAAGCACACTGGAAAGCGTCCTCTATCGGTGTGACGACACGATCGGGTTAGCCGCTTTCAATTAGGACTACGCCTTACGATAAGTTCAAAGGCATCAGTTCTAGTTGCAAGGATATTAGTGTTTCTGTTGAAAATAGTATTTGATTTTTAATGTAACACCTGTGTGCCATGTGTTGCCAAAAACAGGCTCTGATTATGTTTATTACTAATTTATGTTTGGATTATTTATTATGTATGTTCATGATTTTTTAAGATTGGTATTGGTTTCTGAATCTAACATTCGTGTATTGGTAAGGCTAACGACTTCTGTATGTTTAAATTTTGTCATCTTTCCTGACTTATTTATTTCTATGACTATCAAGCTCGACGAATTCCTGTAGCGGAAACTGTAGACTGTGTGTGTTAATGTAACTGTCTAGGATCCCGTAATTTATTTATTTTAAGGCACATCAACAACAAACACAAACATGGACATTATACATTTTCTGGGGTCTTATTCTAGTGTCTATGTCAATGACAGATGTGCACAGCCCTTTTAATAAATAAAATTACATGTCAAAAATCTAATTTAACAAACAAAAAAAAATGTTATAGTATATAATAAACGTGTTGGCCGCCTCCCAGGTACGGCATCTACCCGCTGACGGCGTACGGCTGGACGCGCGGGCTGGGCCGCGCCGCGTCCCCGCTGGAGCGCGCGGCCGAGTCGCTCCCCGCGTCGCCCGAGCCGCGCGACCTGGAGACGCGGCGCGTCGTCAACATGATGTGCTCGCTCAAGCCGCAGCCGCACCCGCACCCGCACCCTGACGCGCCGCCCGCCGACCTGCTGGTGAGTAGTGTACTGAGTGTACTGAGTGTACTGAGTGTACTGACACTGGAAACAACCTTTTCAATACAGTTGTTAAACATGGCGTACTTTCAGAGGCTATAATTATGATTCGAAAGTTAAATCTTACGCATAGGCATCTTTCTGTTACGCGGTCGTGACTTTTGTTTACGAGCTCGATCATTATGTTTTGCAGTTTAGTTTTAAATTTATAAGTCAATTTAAAATAGTTTAGTAGCAAGGAGTTTTCAAACATAGAATAAAATGAGATAGATTTTCTACGAGGAAAAGTGAATGATTCCGTACGTTTTAGCATTGAATTCTCAAAAGTCTTTTAAATGGTTGTTTAATATATTTAATTACCAGTTTTAATTTAATTATTTTCACATCAACATTTGTCAAAAATCGAATAGGCTGTATAGGCTGTTTTCGTTGAAAAAAAAATGTCCAGTTGCAAAAACGCGCACATAAGTCAATTTAAAAAAGTTTAGTAGCAAGGAGTTTTCAGACATAGAATAAAATGGGATACGTTTTTATACGAGGAAAAATTAATGATTCCGTACGTTTTAGCATTGAATTATCATTTTTTTTTAAATAGTTGTTTAATATATTTAATAACCAGTTTTAAGTTAATTATTTTCACATCAACGTTTATCAAAAATCGAATAGGCTGTATAGGCTGTTTTCTTTGTAAAAAAATATGTCCAGTTGCAAAAACGCGCCATATTGAACATTTTATTTTTTGTGAATAAACAAATCTAATTCTTTGATTTGTTTTTACTGTTTCTCACAACTGTATTGAAAAACGTCGTGTGATACACGGGTGTGTAGGTTATTGCAAACTCGTGTCATTAAAAACCCTCGCCTTCGGCTCGGGCTTGTTAATGCCAGCTCGTTTGCAATAACCTACTTTCCACCCTTGTATCACAATGTACTATTACATCGTCAATGCTTCGCTAACATGCCCTGTCGTACCTAAGCGTCATTTGTACAACAAACTGCTATTGGAGCTAGAGACCGCTTTCCAAACCCAAATGAACGTGACAATCGCATATTCGCGCGATGGTCTCTTTCAATAAGACGAAGCCTCAATAATGTGGCGAGTACAACACTCACCTTCGATTTGCCGACGATATAGTGGTCATGGCTGAGACCATGGAAGACCTCAGTGCAATGCTCGATGACCTCAGCAGAGCTTCTGAAAGAATGAGTCTTAAAATGAACATGGACAATGCAGTTTTTTATAACACAATGTTTAAGATCACACTTTGGAAAAGATAAACTATATGCAGTATCATGTTTAAGATCACACTTCGGAAAAGATATAGTATCATCATCTCTGCTATTTTCAAATTACCAGCTCTAATCAAGCAGCGTATTAGAAATACAAATATTTTAGCAAAATTTGTTTTTCATAAATAGGTAACATAAAATAAAAACGTGTTTAACGCTTTTACAATTTTCAACTAGAATCACACTGACTCTTTAAAATAGCAAAATTAAAATGTCTCTCACTTAACATACTTTTCGATACCAAATTGTCAACATTCGTCAGCCAACATTTCATCTCTTAAAAAATAATATGTTCTCGATCATATTCACTTTATTATACTTCCTAATCTTGTCTAATTTTAATCTGAATGCGACATGATTCCCAGCTCAGCTGATTGGATTTCCCACTGGCAAAAACGGCAAAATTCCATTCCATCCCAACGGAAGAATTTGCTAAAATTCTTCTTTAGTTTTCACATTTGTCCAAAAATGCATGTTTCTAGACTCGGTTCTTTTTCTGTTTTTTATTCCTGAGATGAGGCAGCTCTGCCAATGATATTTTTATTACGTACTTAGAATAATCTTTTGAAGGTGAGATCATACTTAGGGCTCTGGCTACGGCCCTTTAACCCCGAGGCAGTAATTTGTTTGCGCCGTTTCCTCCAGATGACGATCCTGCTGCGCATGGACGACAAGATGAACCGCCAGCTCACGTGCGCTGTGTCGTGCCGGGACTCCGCCTCTGCGCTGGCGCACGAGTTAGTGCAGCTCGGCTTTATACATGAGGTATGCCTAACATCTATGATGTATACAACAAGATGAACCGCCAGCTCACGTGCGCTGTGTCGTGCCGGGACTCCGCCTCTGCGCTGGCGCACGAGTTAGTGCAGCTCGGCTTTATACATGAGGTATGCCTAACATCTATGATGTATACAACAAGATGAACCGCCAGCTCACGTGCGCTGTGTCGTGCCGGGACTCCGCCTCTGCGCTGGCGCACGAGTTAGTGCAGCTCGGCTTTATACATGAGGTATGCCTAACATCTATGATGTATACAACAAGATGAACCGCCAGCTCACGTGCGCTGTGTCGTGCCGGGACTCCGCCTCTGCGCTGGCGCACGAGTTAGTGCAGCTCGGCTTTATACATGAGGTATGCCTAACATCTATGATGTATACAACAAGATGAACCGCCAGCTCACGTGCGCTGTGTCGTGCCGGGACTCCGCCTCTGCGCTGGCGCACGAGTTAGTGCAGCTCGGCTTTATACATGAGGTATGCCTAACATCTATGATGTATACAACAAGATGAACCGCCAGCTCACGTGCGCTGTGTCGTGCCGGGACTCCGCCTCTGCGCTGGCGCACGAGTTAGTGCAGCTCGGCTTTATACATGAGGTATGCCTAACATCTATGATGTATACAACAAGATGAACCGCCAGCTCACGTGCGCTGTGTCGTGCCGGGACTCCGCCTCTGCGCTGGCGCACGAGTTAGTGCAGCTCGGCTTTATACATGAGGTATGCCTAACATCTATGATGTATACAACAAGATGAACCGCCAGCTCACGTGCGCTGTGTCGTGCCGGGACTCCGCCTCTGCGCTGGCGCACGAGTTAGTGCAGCTCGGCTTTATACATGAGGTATGCCTAACATCTATGATGTATACAACAAGATGAACCGCCAGCTCACGTGCGCTGTGTCGTGCCGGGACTCCGCCTCTGCGCTGGCGCACGAGTTAGTGCAGCTCGGCTTTATACATGAGGTATGCCTAACATCTATGATGTATACAACAAGATGAACCGCCAGCTCACGTGCGCTGTGTCGTGCCGGGACTCCGCCTCTGCGCTGGCGCACGAGTTAGTGCAGCTCGGCTTTATACATGAGGTATGCCTAACATCTATGATGTATACAACAAGATGAACCGCCAGCTCACGTGCGCTGTGTCGTGCCGGGACTCCGCCTCTGCGCTGGCGCACGAGTTAGTGCAGCTCGGCTTTATACATGAGGTATGCCTAACATCTATGATGTATACAACAAGATGAACCGCCAGCTCACGTGCGCTGTGTCGTGCCGGGACTCCGCCTCTGCGCTGGCGCACGAGTTAGTGCAGCTCGGCTTTATACATGAGGTATGCCTAACATCTATGATGTATACAACAAGATGAACCGCCAGCTCACGTGCGCTGTGTCGTGCCGGGACTCCGCCTCTGCGCTGGCGCACGAGTTAGTGCAGCTCGGCTTTATACATGAGGTATGCCTAACATCTATGATGTATACAACAAGATGAACCGCCAGCTCACGTGCGCTGTGTCGTGCCGGGACTCCGCCTCTGCGCTGGCGCACGAGTTAGTGCAGCTCGGCTTTATACATGAGGTATGCCTAACATCTATGATGTATACAACAAGATGAACCGCCAGCTCACGTGCGCTGTGTCGTGCCGGGACTCCGCCTCTGCGCTGGCGCACGAGTTAGTGCAGCTCGGCTTTATACATGAGGTATGCCTAACATCTATGATGTATACAACAAGATGAACCGCCAGCTCACGTGCGCTGTGTCGTGCCGGGACTCCGCCTCTGCGCTGGCGCACGAGTTAGTGCAGCTCGGCTTTATACATGAGGTATGCCTAACATCTATGATGTATACAACAAGATGAACCGCCAGCTCACGTGCGCTGTGTCGTGCCGGGACTCCGCCTCTGCGCTGGCGCACGAGTTAGTGCAGCTCGGCTTTATACATGAGGTATGCCTAACATCTATGATGTATACAACAAGATGAACCGCCAGCTCACGTGCGCTGTGTCGTGCCGGGACTCCGCCTCTGCGCTGGCGCACGAGTTAGTGCAGCTCGGCTTTATACATGAGGTATGCCTAACATCTATGATGTATACAACAAGATGAACCGCCAGCTCACGTGCGCTGTGTCGTGCCGGGACTCCGCCTCTGCGCTGGCGCACGAGTTAGTGCAGCTCGGCTTTATACATGAGGTATGCCTAACATCTATGATGTATACAACAAGATGAACCGCCAGCTCACGTGCGCTGTGTCGTGCCGGGACTCCGCCTCTGCGCTGGCGCACGAGTTAGTGCAGCTCGGCTTTATACATGAGGTATGCCTAACATCTATGATGTATAAAAGAACTTTTGTTGGAGATCGTTGTTAAATGGCTTTATGTAGGGCTTGCCTAGTTCGCGGTCGCTCCGTTGCAGCAAATATTGTGCTGGTCGCCGGGCAGCAACCCCCAACCCCGCGCACATCCCGTTTTTAAATTTTACCTGCAATTTGCTTAAGTTCTCCTTATGTTTATTCCAGGCGGACCGCGACAAGATCTGCCGCCTGATGGAAGAGTCTCTCCGCAGCAGCTTCGGCGCTCCGCCCCCGGCCGCAGCCCCGCGGGCGCCGGCGCACGTGGCCAGCTAGTGACGTCACGAGCTGCGCACCAGCACCGCCGCGCACAGCCTGCACACCTTCTACAAGGACGCCGCGACCTACGGACACACGAAGTACTCCAGCCCCAGTACTGTACGGACCCACTCCCTGACTCCTCCACTCTAGGTGACCTGTACCTTAGACGCCGCAGCTCCCGCGTGTCCAACAAGTGGGTCCCAGCGCAGTTCCCTGCGGCCCCGTGCGGCGGTGCGGCTGCCGCTTGCCGTCAGCTTCACCCTTGGCTCGTCACGTTACGTCATACAACTCCTGCGCTTACCGAGTCCCTACGAAGCGGCCCCACAGATATCGTCCTACGTATATCCTATACTTCCGGAGCACTTAGCTTATATTGATATTTAAACAAGGTTTTTAGTCAACTAGTTGCGGCATACTCTCGGATCTGACGCCAGCGTTCGACTCGTTGCGTCACGACGGAACACCGCAGTAGTCTATAGATTAGAATTAATCGCATATTTATACGTAGTAATGATGGGTCTTATGATGAGATTTTGTATTGCCGTATCATGTATTTTTGCAGTATGGTACCGATTGAATGTATTCCGCGATTTCTCTCTTACTTGAGGCTTGTTTAAGCGGGGATCGCAAAGTTCCGAATGTTATTTATTTTTATTTTAATATTAGAACTTAAGGAGTGTGCGAGACATCACTATTTAGTTTTTATATAAAATTAAACCGATATGATAACTGAATCCTCGCATAAACAAGTGTCCATCGTTAAATCTTCCATGTTGGTCACAACTTTACTGTCGGCAGTTCCAGGCAATCGAAATTGTTAAGCGGAGGTATTGTGTAGTCTTAATGTGGCGCAGTTGTACGATACTGTGTGTGAGTCTGCATAGTACTGTGATCAATCATCTGTGTGCATGGAATACAGATCTTCATTTCAAACTTCAGACCATTTACACAATTTTGGTTGTCAATAAATTAGATGTTCTTTATCAAAGTACTATGCGGATGACGTACGAGTTAAGGTACCTTCTAATATTGCATTTCACCTCCAAAAAAACTTACTAGTCGAGTGTGAATCTAAATCCGATCAGCCGAATCGTTCGTTTTAAATTAATCGATACGCTTTCTTAAATGAAATTGTAAAAATTGTAAAGTTAAAAGATTCGGAACGGTTCATAATTTAGTTCGAACATCGAGTACGCTTTAGTGATGTAGAATTTTGTATGAATGTGTATATGTTATAAATGATATTTAAAAGAAAAAATATTTAAATTAAACGTTTACTTTTAATTATATGTATAGTGAGGCTTCCTCTTAGAGCTTTATGGATGTGGTTATAAATAATAAGTATACGGAAAATTGAACATACTCACTATGAAGATAAGGTTGAAATTTGTACTGTACTCGCGTCGATTATTACTTTTTACTACCGACAGGTGATACTGGACTTCGTTTGTTGACTGCAGTCACGTAATCTGTTAAGGTTTTGTATGAGACGCTTATATTAGGGTTCTGTTTTGTAAGGACGTCTGTGGCTGTCAACTTTATTACTTTTCCGGCCATTTCATCCTAAAATTCCCTTAAGTATAGAAATGAAAACCTAAATTATTTGCGAATAAGGTACCATTTTCAATGAAAGAGCGACAGGCGTCCTAGCACATATTGTATGCATGTTTGAAGTCAATTGTCCAAACTTGTGATGTTTTAATGTAAATTAATAACTTTATACTGGGCTTTGTATTGATGTTAACCACAAAAAATTAACCTGCAAAAAATCCTTGTATCTCTTAACCTTTTAAAGACCAAGGCAAACTTGCACGAAAAACTTAACTCATAGTTATTTGCTAATACGAGGTTAAATTGACAGTTTATCATACAATATTGACAATTTAACCTCGCGTTAGCAACAAACTCTGGGCCCACTTGCACGAAAGACTTAACTCAGAGTTAGCTGCTGACACAATGTTAAATTGACAGTTTGTCATACAATGTTGTCAATTAACCCCCGGTTTCTCAACACTCAATTATCTGTTAACGTAATCGACGAATAATCGCCGGTCGTTCGTGCTTGACAATTTTTCACATTAATTCGGCAATAATTTTGCGGTGAGAAACTCGGCCTTAATCTCGTGTTAGCAACTAACCCAGAGTTAAGTTTTTCGAGCGAGTAGGCCTGTGTTAAGTGTTTCATGCTGGAATTCAAGTCTTCTAGTACCCACACACCAGTACAAGACCCATTATGAAAAACAAATATTTTGCATTTACACACATATATTTTGGTTTTATATACAAAACGGTGAAGTTTCGGTTATAATACGTAAAGCTATAGTGGTGCTAGTATGTATGTACAGCATTGTATAAAATTTGCTATTATAATATTGTATTTTGAACAACATACATAAGTATAGAAAGGTAACTTTGACAATGGTAAACAAAAAATACATGAAAAATTGATACAAGGTTGTATCAACTGAACTACGATAAAACTATTGCTGACCTCTTCTAATAGGTAAAACCAGATGGAGATAGTAGTAGTTGTTAGTAATATTTGACAGCTGTCAAATTGGTTAAGATAAAGTTCCATATTGTTTAAGATGACGTTCTCTGACGTGTAATCTAAAATTTATGTAAATTTGAGTTCAATTTTATTTGATAACTCTGAATATCTTTTGTATCTTTCTTGTTTTATTTATGAGAATGGCACAGTTAGTTTTATCCTAGTCGTGTGGGAGTTTTTTCCTTTGCGCATTGTAAAAAGTGTTTTTTCTATACGGATGTATGTTGTGTTATTGTGTATATTGTCGTACATAGAGCATCGCATCGGCACCGGTTCCTAGTTCGTTAGTTATGTGCAAAATGTTTTGGTGCTGACACATTCTTTTATTTTATTACTTGAAAAAATCGCTTTTGTCCTTACAGGTGTAACTTATAAATGGAGATCATGAACCTGTCTAAATAACGTCTTTAATATCATAATAAAAATTATTGTTTGTTATCAAAAAGTTTGTGTAAAAAATCTCGTCCACGATTATTTTTCTTTATAAGCCACTTTGAAAGCATATTCTTGCACGGCAGTGCAAAGCCAAGTTCAAAACTCTTCACTTAGAAGTTACAACTAAAGGGACAGCGAGCTTCACATTCGTTCGACGCTAGTGGTGCCAAAAATAAAGGTGCCAACAATCTTACTTTCAAACAGACAGTTCACTAAACCTTAGTTATACAGGAGTTCACAAGTAACGGCTTGCCATTGACAATACAAACTCATCCATTTACTGGGAAATAGAACGGTACATAGCAGGGGATTTAGTAGATACATTGTTCGCGTCGCTAGGTTTTAGTTCATCGACTTTTGAGTCTGTCTTCAGTATTCTTGTTTCAGTAAATGCCAACTGTAATAGTTACGTAACGGTTTTTGAGACAACCCTTGAAACATAGACCCCTCTATTAATTTTGTAGCCTCCTTGTATCTATGATAGACTTCAGTGTCGCAATATTGTTGCAACAACTTGATTATGTGTGTCTTACATCATGTTGCATTCGATATTGCTAGCAACATGGATTCCAGCAATAAAATAACCTGTTGCTGCAACATACTAGCAAACATTATTATTTAGACTAAACTCGATTCTGCGTTTCTTAAACGTTTTCAGCTAGTAACATGATACCAGCAACACAAAACCTGTTGCAGTAACAAACTATTGGGCATTTTTGTGTAACATAGATACAAGGCTTTTGAGTTGTTAGTTTCCTAACATTGCTCCACGATTTGCACCGTGTTTCCTGTGTGTGTACTCTGCTACTATATAGGATGTAGTTCGATGCGAAACTTGTCCCCTTCAAGTCGCATGTGTACCCCTGTACCCAGTACCCTGTACCCTCAGTACTGCAAATTATCAAGTGGTCGGTTATGGAGCGTTCTCATCGCGTGGTTGTGTAGGACGAATGTGTGTTATATACTTTTTGTGAGCCTTAAAAATATCGCATTTCTGAAATATTTGTTCAAGCAGGTTGAAATTTAGAACTGGTAACGTCTTATTTTATTTGTATGGCTCTCTATACGAGACCTTTGTCTCTAGGATGGTGACGAATTTGTGATACCTTTAGTATTGCAGGTGTTCATAGGAGGCGGTGACAGTTAACCCTCGTATCCACTTGGCAACATTTGATGCGGAACACGTGACCCCCAACATGGTAAGCAACGTTGCCGGCTGGCGCGCAACAAAGTTAATCGTTGCCGTTCGTCATGATGAGCAACATATTGTGCAACATGTCGCGCGTCAAATGTTGCCTAGTCGATACGAGGCTTTATGATCAGGCCCAGCATCAAGCAACAGGCTTTACCCTTAATCCTTAAAAAAAAACTTATTCAATGAAATAGCAAGAAAATCTATTAACATTGGAATATCCCAATCTGAAAACGTTAAAAATCTACTGCATGAAGAAGCAATAAAATTTGTCTACCCTGAAATATCCCAAGAAGTATATGGCATACATTAGTCCTTGTGTCGGCGTCGAAGGATAGGAGTTAAGGCGGAAACATACTAACGTGTCGTGGCGTGACACGCCTTACACATCTGATTGGCTACAAGACTCGTTGCGATATGACGTAGACTTGAATAGTTTCGTATGATTGGTGTATCCTGCTCCACGACACGTAAGTGTGTCAGCTGCATTAGTAGCGCAGTAGTCTAGAGTAGTGTAAACGAAAGACTGGCTAATGTAAAGATTAGGTTTGTACGGCAAGGCGGCGCGCGGACACTGGCGACCTCTAGCGACCTCTAGCTAGCTTTGTGGGCGGAACTGGCACTACGGGCGGTAGGCTGCGACGCAGAATAGATATGTACAGAAGACGCTCTATACTTGTTACATTCTATTGACGAAAACGTAAAATTGGTTAAATGTCAAAAATGTATGGCAATGTCAAGCGGTATCGAAATGTCACGTGAATAATCCCGTACATTTTGGCATTTCGACTATCGCCTTCGCTGAAAGAACGTCACTTGTCTAGGGCGGTAAAGTTTCATGCGACGAATGGAAATGCACGCACACATACGCGTCGGTCGGCGCTCGCCAGTGCGCCTGCACTCACTGTACGTGAAGCGTGTCTATGTGTGCGTGCATTTTCACTTACTGTATGCAGAGTGTAACAGAAAGGTGTGATCATATTTTAAACACTGCTTCCACCCGACTAAATTAACAAGTTTCTCCAAGAAAGACAGTCAATTCTCAAAAAAAAAATTGTACTCCCATACAAAGTTTAGTCAGCTGACGACAACGTTGTAGAGAAAATCCAAATTTTTTTTGGAGATTGCCTACGTCTTCCTTGGGGAAAGTTATTCATTTCCATGGGCAAAAGCAGTTTTTAAAATATGATCGCACTCTTCCATTACACCCTGTAGAGTTAACCTTCTGTACGTTTCTACTCTGTGTTATTTATCTCACATTGTAAATTATCACACTACGCTAATTGTTACAACTCGGCCTTTTATAAAACACGCGTATTTTGTCTTAAGATTCTTATTTATTAAGGGTGCGGGAATTATCGTATTCGTTACCAAAAAATTATGTACGCTTACTTATATATATTAGGGAATATAATTAAATTATAAAATATTAGGAAAATATTGAAATTTGGAACGAGTCGGTCTGCCGGTACCGCGCGCCCGCCAGGGAGGCAGGTATATAGCTAGTAAAGTGGCGTGTTCTTGTAAATATTCGCTTTTAGTCTAAAACTATACTTATAAATGAATATTATTGTAATTGTAACTGATTTAACGTACCTACTTATAGCATACAAACGCTGCTACATTACTGTTTGCTTCTATTTATGTATCTCGCATTTTTTTAAATATTACTTTGGATTTTATCGTTTTTAAATACAATCGGGCTGTTTTGGCTGTGTAGTTTTGTGTCTTTGCCGACGTTCATTAAAATTGACAGTCTTCAAAACTGAAACTTATATGCTCTTACACTCGGCAAATTGTGGTTGAACAAAATTACAGTGGTAAATATAAATGTTTCACTTTGAAGCACAGCCACAAATTACATCGCCAGCCAGCCATACTAAACATTCATCAGCAGAAGGCTTTTAGCTCAAGAGCCATCACAACGTTACCTACATGCTTTTGCAATAATCTTAGACTACTCTCACCTTATCTAAGTTCCTAGACGTACCATTTTACTTCGACGGCGCCGCTACGAATATTCCACTTTTTATTTTACGAACTAACCACTAAACGAAAATACCAATGCATACTTTTCTGAAAAACTTTAAATCTTAAACTGGTGCTAATTCCATATTAAACTTAGGCTCTTGGATTCACTCAGAAAATTGTCGGAGGCTCGATCACATTTACTTTAGCGAAATAAATCTAAAGACGTAGTAGATAAGGCCCACTTTCACTTGTATCTTAAAACGCCTAGTGATGTAACGAAAGTTATAGATGTTACAAGTTGTCTGCATTGGTGTTCATAGTAACCGATAGCTGGCGCGCAGGAGTCGAATGGTACCAATTACTTATATTTAATTTAATATACTTAACGTTGTTTATAATATTTTAGTTTCACTCAGTTTATTTTTTCTTTTGTTTTTATTTGTATTTACAAAAAGTGGACACATTAATGGAGAATGTTTTAGTTTCCTTAACAATTTATTGTTGTATATAATTAATTACCCAATCAGTGTTCTGGTTTTTCTTTTGTTTATCCAAAGAGGAAAATGTGTTCATCTATGAAAAATATTTTAATTTGCGTTTTTATGAGATTGTAACATAATTATTTATTGGATCCAGAATTGCATTTCCCACTCGATGATATGATTTCGTCTACAGTTAACATGTGCAAGTATGATTTAGCTATAGAACATATTATTGTAACGATACCTATTATGATTATGCTCAAAGTGACTTGTAAAGAATCCATAACAAAATATGATCGAACGATCGAGTGATGTTTGCATACTATTCTACAATAAAGAACGTCAATAAAGTGTATTTTAAAAAAGTAATCGCTGTTTGTTTCAATGTGTTTTTCTAGCCAGATAAAATATTATGAGTTATGATTTGTATCATAACTCATAGTAAAACAAACTATAAATATTGAACGTAAGGCATGCTCCAATATTAGAAAATGATAATATTAAACGTAATGAAAAAAAATAAAAACATTGATGATCTTTCAATCCATACTTTTATTATTATTAATATTATAAATGTGAAAGAAACTCTTATCTGTCTGTATGTAACCTTTTCACGCTTAAACCACTGCAGCGATTTTGATTAAATTTGGTATGGAGATAGTTTGAGATCCTCGGGCGATAATTATTTTATTGTTTAAATATTTGATATGTCAAACCATTCTGCCGTCTGCTTTCTTACTGTACGCACGATATTTTTTTACAAGCTTTTGTATGTATGTATGTAACAGCGTTGCCAGATTTTATTTTTGACAAGTAGTCGGGACTTTCAAACTTTTTGAGTGAAAAAGTGAGTAATTCTGCTTTCATTAAATTTAAGGAGCATTTATTTCTCGCATCCGACCTTTTTTAAATTGCGAGAATGAGCCTGTCCCGCGCGGGACATCTCGCCAGACACATAAAAATCGGCACGTCTCACGTAGATTTGACCCGAAGTCAAATCTTGCAACTGAATTTTAGATGTCCGTCAGGATTGAGGAGCCACTTTTCGTATCTTAATGAAATTAATATACTTATTTAGTAGTAGGTTTAGAAATTTTGTAGGTTCGATCCTCGATTTTGTAGTATAATACTTCATAAGTTACATGAACATAAAGGTGGCTCCTCAGTCTAAATGTTTGGATTGAGGAGCCACGTCAGAACTAGGAACATCATGGATTAATATTTACCATCATTTGGTATGATTTTGTAGCATTTGCGAGTATTTAGTAGACAAAATCTGAGCTCGGTTGCATTCAAATCAAAAAAGTTACCATACATTATATGTGGCTCCTCAGACCATACATACGACTCGTCATTTTTCAAAGAAGCAATAGTTTAATTTATGCGAGATTTCTTCGACATTTAGTAGTTAGTGTGTTCGAATTTGTAGCATATGGACAAAGTAATTTAACTGAGTGAATTTAGTAAATAAACGCATTTTATTTGGCTCCTCAATCCTGACGTTACTGTACCTACCTGAGATCACAACGTTACTGTACTTTCCTGAGATCACAACGGAATCAAAAACCAGAGACACTAAAATTTAGTATGAATGTCTACTAAATACTTAAGTAGAGATCAACATTGTATATATTCGGTATCTGAAAAACAAATTACTTTTCGATATTCCTTTAGAATTCGCTATTAAGGGTGACCATGTTATATGAATGAAACCAGGATGACTAGTTTTTGAAATTTAATATTAAAAAAATTGACAATATCGAAATATAGGTATGTACAGAGATTCTCCATATGTTTTAGATATTTAGTAGTCAAGATCGACATAAATCAAAGAATGAATTTGTTATTATTGGTTGTTTTAACGAATTTTACAGGGAGCATATTTTGCAGTGTGACTTATATAGTTAGTGAACGCCTGAAATATCCAAGTCAGAGGCCTGTTGGGTTCCCAGAGGTGGCTCAAATTAACTCTGATACCAGATGTGGCTATACATCCTCACACGAAAAAAAGTGAGACTCATAGTCGTCGTAAGTTGTTACGACGACTATGAGTCTCACTTTTTTTGTACCATCCAGTGTCTCTCGTGTCTCATCCTTCCAGTAGCAAATAATACCCCCAAAAGTCAACAATTATGACGTGATTAATATTAGTTCACTAGTTGAACTGTAAGTTATGTATAATAAATATAATTTTTACGTTAAAATGTATTTATAACAATGTGGGAGATGTGTAGAAAAATTAAATTATGTTTTAAATGTTAAAATAATAAAATATATTTCGTCCTAATCTTTCTGACCGTCCATGACATCCATCCAAGTGAAAAACCAAAAACAAATAAATATCTGAAACTTGTTTAGGTTGTGGTTCCTACAAGTATATGTGTGCAAATAAGTGAGCTTTATCCCTAATGAATGTCAGGTTTCTAAATAAATGCTATAGAGGGTAGGTATTTAAACGATATTAATTTGCAGTTACCCCCGTATACTGAGATGAAATAAATAAAATATATTTGTTTATTTTGAAAGAGACGAAAGGATTTTTTTAGTATACTTTATTCATGGACACCCTTCAAAACTAAATGTTAGGAAATTAAAGAATAGTTAATAACTTCATAGATTTTAATTTTTTTTTATGGCAGATTACACGTACAATTAGTATGAATTTATACAAAATAAGATGCTTTTTTGTTCCAAATTTCGTCACAAATATAAGTAGATTACAGGCAAATCTATTTACCGAAGCATCTCAATTGAGGAGCCAGTTAAAATGTGCCATATCTCCCAATTCATTCATTTTTATTTACTGATTTTTGTCCTACAAATCTTTTATACTTACTACTAAATGACGAAGAAATTGCGCATTAATTGATCTACTGCTTCTTTGAAAACTGACGAATCGTATGTATGGTCTGAGGAGCCACATATAATGTATGGTAACTTTTTTGAATTGAATGCAACCGAGCTCAGATTTTGTCTACTAAATACTCGCAAATGCTACAAAATCATACCAAATGATGGTAAATATTAATCCATTATGTTCCTAGTTCTGACGTGGCTCCTCAATCCAAACGTTTAGATTGAGGAGCCACCTTTATGTTCATGTAACTTTTGAAGTATTATACTACAAAATCGAGGATCGAACCTACAAAACTTCTAAACCTACTACTAAATAAGTATATTAATTTCATTAAGATACGAAAAGTGGCTCCTCAATCCTTACGGACATAATTTTAGAGCAGTTATCCTCCACCGATTAAGATGAAATTTTACATACTCGTTTACTTTGGATGACAATGCATGGTTAGCTAAGTGACGTCATTCTGAATCCAATTAGGCGGACGGCCCAACATAGCGGACCAGTTTTTTTTTGTGCATTGCCATGATATGGGTATAAAATGAAAGGGTTTGCTAAGAAGAATACGAAAAAGCTTGTTATTTTTTTTTTAATAAACCATTTTACGTGTGATAGGACTTTAATTAGCCCCATTGTATAGTCAAAATATACAGGGCTGCACAAAACTACGACATACCCGATTTTATATTCAATCGCACTTCTACAGCATTAGAAAGATTTTAATTCAAACTTTCCTTCCGTGCTACGCAACGTTTTACCACTTTAAATTAAGTACCTAACTCGCCAGTGGCGCCAACTGGTGGGCACAAAAAGAAGCCCTCCATTACGGACCAATTCCTATATCAGTCCAGTTCATCCCGCCATCTTTTACTGGTTTTGCCGCGTGATTTTTATTTGTTGTGAGGAGCCACTGAGCGGTGGTTTTCCCCTACTTTTTCTCTGACAATGGATGTGGGCAATCCAGAGGCTTTAGACAAAGGGTAATTATATCAGCGACGGTGATGGTAGAAATGTCAAAATGTAACGGTATTGGTCTCTTAACTTTTCGGTAGCGCTGGGCATTCTTATACATTTTTGACGTTTTTCCAATCACTATTTCGATGGTTTCGTAGATTGTCCCTTATCTAGAGCCTCAGGTATCTACTGCCAGACCCTGACTGAGAGTGAGGGCTGTAGATATTATGTACCTACACTTTAAACTTAGATATACCTGCAGCCGTATTGCGTAAGTGAATACGGCAACGCAGAGTTTGACCGCTATCCAATCGACTAATCACACAGACGGAAATCCACATCGCGTCATTCATCTCGCATGTGATTGGTCGATATTCACTTACGCAATACGGCTGCTGGTGCTCACCAAACTTCTGGGCCACCCTGAAGTTGGCTTGCCCGATGCGCAGGGCATGAAACGATGCTGGTTTTTTTTGTATGAGATTTACTACTGCGCAGCCATTGTTGCCAACTTCAGGGCGCGGGCGGCTAAGAAGTTTGGCGAGACCTATACCTACTTACCACTTTACTTCTTGTCTAAGATCGAATAGGTAGTGAAGTATAATTATTTCAGATGCTGTCTGTGTGTTTGAGACCTGCAGCCTAATTGCGTAAGTGAATTCTGCAAAGCAAACAAGTCGATTCCTTCCCAAAAAAGGCTTTATGTATTGCATATTAATACGTAGACAAAGAGTCATTCTAACTGTAGCTGTGGTGATAGTCGACATGCCGAAATGTAAAAGGAAAGAATGTCAATCGCTTTCGTTGTCTAAAGCCCCTCTACGTCTACGGCACTTCAACTCGTAGCTTGTTTGCGCCACCACATGCAGACGTTTTTTCGATTTGTTTTGACTAGGTTTGCGCTCAGAGTAAGGGTGGGTGGAGTGGGCTTTTCACTGAATGACTAAGTGTGGCAACTTTGCAAGGAGCAATAAAAAACAAAGATTCTACATAAAAAATGTATTTTATCATCACACAAACTCACAATGATTGCGTCATATTTTTCGACAAGTTTTATACAAACTACGCGAAACATTCGAGTTTACCAAGAGCGAAAATATGACAAAAACCTTTAATAAAACTGATGTAATGTAGATATTATATAAATAGAATATCTTTACGACATAGAATGACACATGAGATGATGCATATCGATCAATAATTATTTTTAACATTATGTTAGTAAACTTGCTTTCATCGCCAGCACTACGGCAAAGCTACAGTTATCTACGAATGTAAATATTTACACAACAGCTTACTATGTAATACAGGCTTTCAATATTAAACTATTTCGGTTTTACTATAATTTCATGCATAAAAACTTGGAAAGCTAAACAATTTTGTCAATATTTTCATGAAATAATTTTGACACCAATTTGCGTTGTTAAAGACCAAGAATTGAATTTTACAAAATATTAGAACCCTGAAAAATTTACATCTTTACAATTTTGTAAAAACACATTTATTTCAGGAAGAGCACAATTTGTTTACTTTTCGTTTTAGGTACCTATACCTATTCAACGGGTAAATGTTTTATAAAAAATATACTTATCATAAAATTAGGTCGGTAACTAAGTAGGTATATATACATAATCACTAGGTTGAAACAAAAGTCAAGTACAAAAACCATTTCAATACAACTTTAAATTTGATTTGTTACGAAACCTGCAGTCTAATTGCTTATAGGAATTCGGCAAGGCGGATGATTTGATCCCCCATGATGATTGGTCGATTGATGGGGTTAAATCCTTCGCCTTGCCGAATTCACTTACGCAATTAGGCTGCTGCTTGTCGACAGATATTTAATTCAGGTTCTACCTGTGTACTAGCTAGATTACTAGTGTATTTCATATTATCTACATTTTTGTAAATAATCAATGTCCCAATTATGTGACAATTTTACGCAACAATTGGGTTTTTACAACAAATAGGTACTTCATTCGCGATATCATTATTGTTTATATAATTTCTATTCGCTCTGTCGATCATTCGACAATCGTTAAGTACGATAGGCACTAATAAATTGTAATTTATTGACACGAACAGTCCGCACAGCTCCCAACCGCCTAACTAACGCAGTAACTAACATCACGCGACACGCTCCTCATAACCTGAAGCGGTAGGGCGGCGTGGCCGGCCGCGGTTCGATTTGCTCCTTCTCTTCTTCGTCGGGCACGTAGTAATGCAGCTCGTACGCTGGAGACAGCTCCACTGTCTTGTCACAGTGAGGGTCGCATGACCGTCTCAAGAAGTTGGACGGCCTCGTGTTGCCCACCTCATACAGCCGCTTCATGAACGCCGACGAGGACGCCACTCGCCCGTGCTCTGGCGGTCTGTGTACGACACTGCTGTTGTACAAAATCGGGAAGTCCACCTTGAACCTCTCGCTGTTCTGGTTGAAGTTATCTACGAACCGATTCATAATATCTTTGCGGTACTTGACGTCGTACTCGTATTCCTCCTCACCCTGGTTGCTGTCTCGGGGGGTCATTTTTGCCATGTCGTTGACGGTGACGCCGCGGACCGGTGTCTCCGTATACGTATAATCCTCGTTCCGTTCGTCTTCGCTATCTTTCGCTGCCTCGTTGATAAAGTCCCGGTAATGTTTGATTACATACGAGGCCCTGTTGAAAGTTCCGTCGCTTGGTGGGGGCTCGGACATGATTGGCTGGTTCGTTAAGTACAGGTTCTTGTCCAAATTGTCAGGTTGGTACATAGGACTGTAGGTAGGCTTCATTGTAACTTTATTATATGGTTCATACTTTTCTGTTGGTATAGGAGAAACTGTGCCAAAAGAAACGGCTAGCACGTCTTTAGGAGGCTCTTTATTAACTTCATACAAGTTCACTTTTCTGTTAAAATTTGTATCGTAATCGTTCATATTTACTTTCTGAACAACTTTCAGTGTAGGTGGAAAATACTGGAGAGTAGCCTTCCTCTCAGGCTGATACTCTGTCATCGGTTGTGTACGAAGCAGCTCTGGAGGTTGTGTTGCGATGTCCTCTGTTGTTTTCATTGGTTTAGTAAATTTCTTTAAATCAATTTTGTGCTGATTCACATAATCAGCGTCATACTCGTCGGTAGAGTCGTAGTATTCCGCCAAGTTATAGAATTTCTTTGGTTTATAGGGGTTTGTTGTTAAAGGTGTCCTTTCGGTCTTGAAAAGATCGAAATGATCTTTTGGTATTGCGTTTCTGAGATCGAACTCTGTCGTTGATGTTTGAGACGGTGGGGATGGACTGAACTTGAATGTAGTCTCCATGGTTGGCGTAAAGGGCGTCATTGGCGTGGTTTTGTCTTCTGAAGAAGGGTTCGTGTTCTCACTAGATTCCTCATAGTCACTGTACACAGTATCTCCAAACTTGTTAATCCTTTTCTTTGATTTTCTTACTTCAGCTATCTTTTCCAGCCTAACTCTTAATTCCGGGAGATCATCTTTGCTGTCCTTATCGGTCATGTTTCCTAACTCTGTCTCAGTTTTGTTTTTTAGAACTTGCGTGAAAGATTTTGAAGCATTCTTCGGTTTGAATACGATTCCTAAAGAACTGATGCTTTCGTTTCGCCAGCTGTTGTCATCTGGGTCACGTACGAACTGTTTTAGTGGTTGAACGTCAATTTTCTTAAGGGCTTTGTAGTTTGGGCTAACGGCATATAAAATGGCATTTTTCTTTTTTTCCTGACCAATGGGTTTCACGCTAAGCACGTCAACGGTAACAATCTCAGGAATAGCATCAATGATTCTCTCTTGTTTTAGAAACTTTGCATTCTCTTCATTGTTGAGCGCTTCTTCTTTTAGTAACTCTTCTTTAATCGCATCTTCAGCCTGCAAATATTTGTAAAAATGAATGAATGGTTAATGGTTTTAAAAGTACAGTTCTGACTGCTTCCATAAGGACCCCAATATAAAATTGTCATAGAAAACATATAAGAGATATTTGTATGGAAAATGCTATGCTTCCCAATTAAGGCTAAGACTAATATATTATTATGTAGACTCTATATAAAAGTATCCGTGTGGTGTCGGACGTTAAAAATTTCACCATCCCATGTCTTGCCGTGGGTGTCGTAAGATGCGACTAAGGGAAAAACCAGAGAATGGACAGCCGCATTATCTGTGCATTTGTAACAACCATACTTTGATCGATCGCCAAACCGCCAGCCTGCCTACCCTCGACTACGGTAGCGGTCGAGGTTACGGCATGGCTAAGAATCTCCGGACGAGATCCGTCTACCCCAACAAACACCGACGACTGGACCTGGCAACGTACAACATGCGCACACTCTGGACCGACGTGAAGATCACCGAACTTGAAGAGGAATTGAGCAGAACTCGATGATCCTCAAATCCGGTAACTTGCTCTATTTCCTAGAGGGTGAGCCTCAGTATAATGCTCGATGACCTCAGTAGAGCTTCTGAAAGAGTGGGTCTTAGAATGAACATGGACAAAACCAAGATTATGGTAAATGACTATGTAATACCCACTCCTATCAAGATCGGAGACTTTACACTCGAAGTTGTGGATGACTATGTCTATTTGGGACAAACGATTTTATTATCCAGTTGGGTAGGGCCAACTTCTAGAAAGAGGTCAACCGTCGAATCCGACTCGGCTGGGCAGCGTTCGGGAAGTTGCGCGGTATTTTCTCGTCCAACTTACCACAGTGTCTCCAGACGAAAGTCTATGGCCATTATGTATTACCAGTGATGACATATGGCTCTGAGACGTGGTCGCTTACAATTGCCCTCATCAGAAAGCTTACAGTCACTCAAAGAAAACAAAGGGCAATGGAGAGGGCTATGCTCGGCGTTTCCTTGCGTGATCGAATCAGAAATGTAGAGATCCGTAAGAGAACCAGGGTTACCGAAGAATTGCCAAACTTAAGGGCACATTGCTCGCAGAACCGATGGCCGATGGGGCAGAAAGGTTCTGGAGTGGCGACCGACCGCGAACCGGCAGACGTTGCGTTGGAAGGCCTCCCACCAGGTGGACCGATGACCTGGTGAAGGTTGCGGGGATCCGCTAGTTGTGAGACGCACGAGACTGGTCAATGTGCGAAGCTTAGGGGAGGCCTATGTCCAGCAGTGGACGTCTTTCGGTTGATATGATGATGATGTCCGGCAGTCTCAGGATGGTTTCGTTTTGGTATTCACAAGTCCCTTGTGAATAACGTGGTGAAGATCGAGAGTGTGTCGACCAGGATGGCGTACCTTATACCCAAAATATCATCGAGATATTCGCTGAAGATCGGTACAGGCTACGTGGAGACCATGTATGAGGATATTTCTAGAGCCATGCATGGTTTCAAAACTCACTTCACCGTTGGCATGGGGGACTTCAACGTGAAACTGGCCATACCAGATGATGGTGAGTTGCAAGTGGGGCAATTTGCAAGCACTGGGGTCACCTACTGGCCAGTTTTATGGAAAAGGAGGGCTGTTTTATGGGTGGGAGTGGACCTGGCAGAGCCCCGATAGTAAAACGAAAAATGAGATCGACTTTATCATGTCAACCAAAAAGCAAATGTTCAAAGATGTCTCTCTGTGATCAATTCGGAGGAAACCGGGAGCGATCACCGCAACGTAAGAGGCACATTGAACATTAATATTAAACTTGAAAGGTCTCGACTGATAAAGTCTACGCTCCGTCCAGCACAGATCCAGATTCAAAACCCCGACACCTTTCAGCTCGAACTACAAAATCATTTCAGTGCCTAGGGATCTCCGTGGACGAATACAGCGATGGATTTCTGGAAGCTGTCCATACGGTCGGGTCTATGTTTTCAAAGGCCCGCCGTACAGATAGGAAAGGTTAAGACAAATCGATTGACGTAAGAAACATCAAAATTGGCCAACGCGTTTGGTCTCTACAACGCCACATAGGAACAAACATACATAGACTGATAAACACATTACCCTCCTTCGGTAGTCGGATAAAAATAGGAGAAGAGCTCAAGATTTGTCGAATTTGATTCCATCGCTTTCGATATAAAAACTGGTAACATTGCCACGATACTATACAAATCTTTGACCGAAATATTGGCCAGGTCACGTGACGCTTCGAATAACTGCTTAGCGATATCCTAAAAAAATTGAAAGTCGGAAAATGTGTCAAGGTAACGTATTCCCGGGATAGAAAACAACTATTATCATGAAAATGGGATCTTTCCACTTAGACTTATGGTTATAATTTAAGAATACCGCAGTCGCGATTATCGACATTTAGGGTCTTATGCCTCGCCTTCCGTTTATACCCTAATTATTGGTAAAGTAAGTCACAAAGTAGTCATTATTTTAAAAGATTAATCAACTTAACTTACCAGTTGACTTTGCGACTCATAGACGCTACTATTTTTATTTCTAGCCACCTCAACTTCACCGGTTTCGTACATGGTACTATACATATCTTTATTATTTATGCTCACTGTAAGCGACAAATTTGTGGTAGTGGCTTCTTCAGGCTTAGGAGTTGTCGTCTCTCGGTTGTCTTTGTACCCTGCTCTTCTAGATACAATCTCAAGTTTCATTGGTTCGGTCTCAACCTCAGTATCTATCATTGCCGTATATGTGTTTGTTTCAGCAATTGGAGCAAAACTACTTTCGATCCGAAATGAAGTTTCAAGTTGTCGTGTGGTTGACTCTTGTGCATCAATAAGATCACTTGTAAATTTTTCTGTTGAAGGTATGGGTGTGTTAGTAAAAACTTTTTCTAGACTTATAAGAGTTTGGGCAGTTTCTGCTCGTGCCATCTCTTTTTCTGTTATTGTGGTGTCTTCGGTGCTTGTGCGTTTTCTATCAATGGTTGTATATTTTTTCCAAGGGGGTAACTTGGATGTATCTAGGTCGATGTTAAAAACTTCAGCCGTAAAGTTTTCTGTAGTCACATTTGTCGCGCCTGATTCTTCTGTATTTGACTCAGATGAAGTAGTCGTAGGTGCATCAAGCGAGCTGTCAGTCTTTGCTTTCGCACTTTCTTCTTTGGTATTTGTTTGATCTGCTTTCTGATCAGATAAAAAGTTTTGAGTTGTAAATTTATTTTCAGAATCATCAATAGTTGTTATTAAACTGTGTACTAAATCGTTCGTCGTCATTAGTGATTGAATATCGTTGCTAAAATCGTTATTTGTTGCAGTATTTGTGTCTGGTGTTGCTATAGTAGTAATATCTACAGTATTATTGCTATGTTTTGCTGCTATTGTTTCATTTTTCTCAATCATATCTGTAATGGTTGAATTTTCAATTACAGATTTAGTAAGAAGTGAATTTTGGGCTAAAGATAAAGTTGAAACGGTTTGACTTCTATAAGATTCTGGGCTTCTAGGTTGAGTTTTGCTCTGTACTGGAGTATTGAAAGCGTAACTAGCTGTTTTACTTTTTTGACTTGTACTCGTTTCTGTAGTATTGTAAGCAAAACCAGCTGTTTGAGTTGTTTGATTTGTGTTGTGTGCTGTTGTATTGAAAGCATAACTAGCTGTTTCGGTCGAATTTATGATCGTTAAATCGGATGGAACTTCGATTTTATTACTTTCTGATGTATTATTTTGTATATCAGTCTCGTTGACAATCACCGGTTTTTCAGTAGCCTTTTCATCGCTATAATTTTGTTTATTATTGATGTATTTGATTGCTATTACTGTAGGATTCGATTCTTCTCTCATATTGTTGTAGATTGTCCCATTATTATTTAAGGTCTTCAAATCGTATCTCACTTCCAGCAGTTTGCTTTCTCCAGTTTCCAGATCAGGTTTTGTAAGATCCCGAGCTAAAGTGAAACCACTGGCTGGTGATTTGGATATTGCTATCGCGATTGCCAAGGAAATCACGAATGACCTGAAAAGGAGAAAATAAGTGGTCAATGTACGTTACTAAAAATGTTATTAACGGTTTAGAGATCATATTGAAATATATTTTTTTAGATTACGAATATTAAAGTTGAAGCGAAAATTCTAATTTGTACGTGGCGCGAGTCGCTCTCGACTGCTTACCCAGACAACATGTCGCGGCGTTGGTCTTGCGGTGATAAGCGTGATCGTATCTGAAGTGATGGCCGCGGCGATTTGCGAGAGAGCGCGGCGGTGCACCCGGACAATGACTGTTATCAAACACAGCGTACGTACAAGCGCTACCACTGTTAGTATAAGTATAAATTGTATCGTAATTAATGTTTAGATAATACCTACACTTATGAATCAATTGTTTTTCGAACATGTTATGATAGCGTCACCTATACTTCACTACAGACGACACGTAGTATCTAAGTACCTAAATTAGGTACTCTGTAATCATTGGCGCCGGCAGGACTATTTTCGGATGGTTGTATCTTCAACACCCTGGCTCGAATAAGTTGGGTTTTCTTTTGTCCACTTGTACAGAGATTGAACTATTTAACTATGTCGAAATAAGATCTTGAGAGAATTAAAATCAGAAATCATTGGTCATGCTAGGATATCTAATGTTATATGAGGTTTTTTATCATTAAATGTTTTTTGTATGTTTTATTGAAAGCCAGCGCATATGTCTGTAATGTTCAACAAACCTCTGATTGGAAAATGCGATCTTACGTTGTCACGCATCAGAAATTCAATAAAACGTTGCTTCCAATGTCGGAATGTAATGTAATGACTATTTTATTTGACGGACTTACGTAGGTCTATCGAGGGGCAGACAATAGTGCATGTACTGATGCGCTGCAGTACTGTGTCCAACAGGTTACCAATTAAATAACAAGTCATGTAATAACTTGAATACGCTAACTGTAAAACGAACGCGTGCGCAATTCTCAAACGTCTTTCACGAAATCGTTTTATCAACCAAAAACATGGATTTAAATAAGTAATTGATGGGGCTGTCGTTATTATTTGTTTACTTGGATTTACATTGAATAATGAACGCGTACGAAATCAAGCTAAGTATAGGATGCTATAATGATAGCTACTAACGTGCGCACGCGCAATCACTCAATTGGTTTCTAATACAAGAAAAACACTAGAAAATTATGAGTGCGGGAGCGTTTATCATTCAATTTGTTGTTTTTTGTCAGTTTCTGTTTATCTAGCCAATTTATAGTTACAAATATCCGCACTTGCATATAAAAGGCGCTCCTTGCATCGATTTTAACCGTAATTTATTGTTTTTATTTGGTAATTTTTGACTAAACTATTAAACTACTAAAAATCTGGTCAGCGATCCCTAATGTTACGGATTGCATCCATGTTGAAAATGCCCTATGGTCTACCAGTGCCAATATAATGACTAAATTGAAAAGTTTGTTACCTACGGCAGCAAACTCAAAAACATGTTTCTTTTTATTTCAAGAAACAGTGGGTCAATTCAACTTAAGAAATCAATTTTTGTAATTTCAATCAATCGCAGTGACAGCATGATGTATAACATGAGTATGTAATTTGTATGTAGTTTTTTATTACATCCTTTTCCTGTCCGGTGCACTGTTGCCCTGAAATCGCAATTTGAGAATTGACAGGCACGAATGTCGTGCTTACACCGAGTACCTAATAACATTGGTTCTATGTAAATATTGTTATTACGCCCCTAAACATCGGTCATGCGTGAATTTCCTCGGATTACCATATTGTTCTAATTTCTTAGCATTTTGATGCAACTACGATTAATGCATTGTTATTTGTTTTCATTGGTCCTCAGTTGTATGATTGAGGATGTTTTCAGACCTAATCTTAACGTTGGAAGATGGGCTATTTTATCATTTCTAGAAGTTAAGTTGGTTAATCCGATAGATTTTTAGGGTTCCGTACCCAAAGGCTCCGTGATCTGTCTGTCTGTCTGTCACCAGGCTGTATCTCATGAACCGTAATAGCTAGACAGTTGAAATTTTCACTGATGATTTATTTATTTATTTAAAACTTCATGCAGCATACAGATACATAGGCGGACTTAATGCCTGAGGCATTCTCTACCAGTCAACCAAGGATAGTGGAGAGATAACATGGCAGGTGCATAAAAATTTAAAAATTACTGAAGTAAAATTGAATAACAATATATATTGTAGTTAAAATAAACATACATATAAATTTACTATAATAAATACTTTTATATATATACATATATAAATTAATAGAAAGGTGATTGAGACGACTCTGCTAATGGTGTAGAAAATAATGTCGCAGCTTCCGCTTAAATGCATATTGACTGGTGGCCGTCCTGATATCGAGAGGAAGCGCATTCCAGAGAAGAATCGACTAAATATGAAAAGAAGAATGAATAAAATCAGAAGTATGAGAAGGACAAAGCAAGAGAAGATTGTTAGACGAACGCAGATTCCTAGCGTGTGAAGTACACAGATATTGAAAGTGAGAGATGAGTTAAGAAGGAGGGGTGGGAAAGTTAAGACGACGACTAACGCCAACGACCTTGAGGGAACAAAACGCGCATTCGTTTCACACCCGCGCGACCCAAAATCTAGTAGTTTTTTGTACTTTCCTTATTATTCAAAGACTTAAAAAAAAAGCCTCAGATCAAAAGGTAGATAATTAAATTATCTTTGAGATGGTGTTGATTTCATTAAAATACGCCCACAGGTTTTTGGTGTGATTGTCGAATTTTTGTCCGTTTTAGACATAACTTTACAAATTAATTACACTATGTTATACAAACAAAACTCAAAATTTGCTTAGATCAAATTATTAAGAAAATAGTCTAATATAACATATATTTTTTTCCAAAACATTACGACTAGCCGTTTAGACGTGATTCTCATTTAAAAATCAGCTACTCAAGGGAATCGGCGCCTTAAGTAGAGAGAATAGCGTGGTCAAAGCGCCTAAATTTCGCCTCTGCCGAATGGGCACCCATTTGAGATGATGTATTTCTGTTGCCGCTATAACAACAAATACTAAAAACAGAATAAAAATAAAGATTTAAGTGGGGCTCCAATACAACAAACGTTATTGAGAAACCAGAGTTGGCGGAAGAAAATAGCAACACGAAAGAAGAAGAAGACAACAAACGTGTTTTTTTGCCGTTTTTGCGATAATGGTCTGAACCCTCAAAATATAATATATGCTACATTATAACATTTTCTTAATAATTTGATCTAAGAAAATTTTGAGTTTTATTCGTATAACATAGTCTAATTAATTTCTATTTTTTTTTAATATTGTAACGTTATATCTAACACAAACAAAAAAACGACAATAGCACCAAAACAGTTTGTTCTAATGAAATTGTCGCCTCAAAGACAATTTAATTATCTACATTTTGATCTAAGGCTTTTTTTAAAGTCATAGAATAATAAGGAAAGTACAAAAATCTACTGAATTTTGGGTCGCGCGAGTGAGTGTGCGTTTTGTTCCCTCAATGTCGTTGGTGACTGTCGTCGTCTAGAAGGTGGATCCGCTGACACTGGAATCATCTAGCTAGAAGACAAGAGAAGTCGTATTTTGAACTGATGGATACACCAAGAGACTTTAAGAGACAAGTAACTGTACGACAAGATCAACTTTTGAGAAGAGATTTCTCTTAAACCAATCATTATTTCAGTCGTACAAAAAAAGAAAAGCTGCATTGCTACGAGAGGCTGACGAAAGCAAAGATCCAATTTAAAACATGCTGACAACTACTGAATAACTTTTTGATGTCAGTACACTGGGTCTTCCCATCACGGGACACAATGTTGCCTTGGGGAATACCTTCGGTATGATATGATGTATAATTCTAATTTAGATGAAATTTTATTAGTGCAAGCAGACTGCAAATAAACATGTAGATACAGACTCTGACAAAACAACATGCCACTTGAGTTGAAAAAAGGATGTTATGAATAAAGGAGTTAAACTTAAGGCCGTACCCTGACCAAAAAATCAGCATGAGATATGAGCATTCCTATTGGCCTAGCGGCACTGGTGGCGCATGAATTACGGTTGTGAATACGCCCAGATTTTAGAATAAAATCTTTATAATATCGAATATTGGTCTTTTGAAAAAAAAAAACTTACAAAATGTTCGTTATCAAATTGTCTATCCATTAGTGTAAGTATAAAAAATAATTAATGAACACTTTACGAGGACATGCATGCTATCAATAATTATTTCACATTTTTATGGTTTTGTTGGAAGGAGATTAGTGACACATATACCTCTTTAAAAAAAAAAGCTGTACTAAAATTTTAGAATCAACATTATGTAGAAATTTAATGTATTTTTATTAATTGATATTTATTTTTAAATAAAGAGTAGATAGCTCTTAAAAACTGCACAAAATTCGACTAGCGCGGCGTTTTGCTCGGGGACGCGCCTTAATAGGAATCAAATTATTTCTTTAACAACTTGTTCATTGGACCAGATTTCCTTAAAATCATCATCATAATATACAAGTCTCATCAGCGCAATATCATAAATCTGTAGAAAAGTCGTTTTTTAACATCGAAAATATTGCCAAAAAAATAGCCAGGGTGTTAAAGAATAACCCACAGAACCCATTCCCATTTCCAGCATTTTTGGCATTTTTGTCTGTTTGTCGGTTTGTCAGTTTATTTATGCACGCATCACGTAAAATGTACAAAACCAATGTAGATTACTTTTATACATAAAACATTAAGCGTAACTTCAAGTTACGCTTAATGTTTTACTTAGTTTTTCTTTCATCGCAGTCGGTTCACTTTATCAAAAGTTAGATGAATTTAAAGTGTTCAAGAAGTAAAATTATCACCACACGCAACTCACACTCGGCCAGATGAACTCGATATTCGACAGATGGCGTTGTGCATTTAAAATCATTTTTTGAATTTTGATTGAGTAGAAGTGTTAAGATTCTCCGCGAAAGAATGATGGCCCTAGAAAAAAAAATAGTAGGTAGGTAAGCATGGTAGGCAGGATAGTAAGTAGGATAGGGCAGGCAGTCAGTTGACGAGTGCGAAGCTGCGGGCACAGCTAGTTATGAATTAATATTTGGCGGTTGCGAATATTTGTAACAACCTGACATTGTAATATAATGCGCCCTGCTCAAGATGAAACTCGGTTCAACTCTTTGCTCAATGATTGAGTAGAAGTTTACAAAACAAGGTAAAAAGACACGTCCATTCAAGGCCGCGGCAATTGGCTTGTTTTATTACCATTGCACTGACATCAACGAATTTATAAAAGAAGCCTTAATTACGAGGATGCTAGGACTACATACTAGACAAGAGTACAAGACGCAGCAAAAACACGACTCGCCTGCACCCTTGAACAGCACTTTCGACAATTCCGGACATCAGTGATATCCCTCAAAGTGGGTCAATGAATACATCACCTGGTAGCTACAGGCACCGGTGGATTCCTTGTAGTTGCGTGCGCTCGTACACTCGTGCAGGCTCCATGACCTAACAGTTACAAGTCATTGTGAAACGTGAAACGTTTCCGATCGCTTTACATAATTGTAAGAATTCCTACTCACCCCCTTTATGACTAACTGCATTCAGAATAATTGGAGCTGAATGCGATAATGAGAAGTTCCGTGAATTAAAACTAATGTTTTAATAACTTGTTGCTACAAATGAATGTTTTCCTGATATGTTTAATGTAACACCTCGCTGGACCGGGACGATTAGTGTAATTGAGCACAAAAAGCATACACCTGTACCCGTATAGGTACGCCTTATCCGGAGACGGTATCAGTGTTGCAGTTGATTCTACGGAATATGAGCAAGGTCCAATTATCCAATTAGCCGTTTGCCATGGTGGCAATGGCCTGGCAAGCGACAACACGCTAGTAATTAGCTAAGCACTGCATTACTATGTGTTGTCTTACAACAGCGGCGATGCTCCTAGTGCAAGTGACGGAATATGTTGCTCATTCCAAAAGCATTAACGAATCACTAACTCGCGTTAGATAAACATCTGATGTCTCATCTAGCTAAGAGTAGATAATAAATAATAGCAGTAACATTACTACGCTGCCACTCCGACTTACCACTAAGTAGTCTTCAAGGGTTTGCGTATTTCTAACACTGCCAAATTTATAACAATGTCAATGGAAAACATCAATACACACAGAATCGTGCGAAACGAGCCGATACAATGCAGTCGGTTTAAAAATATCAATCAAACAATCAATTATAACATAATACCGAAAACAAAACAATTACTTGTCAGAATAATAACATGGTAAGAAGAACAATAGCTGCCATACCCGATGAGAAAGATATCACGACGTCTGTCGCAGACTGAATTTGGCAAGGAATAAACAAAATATGTCACAAAGCGTCTGCCATAGCCATAGGAATGCTTTCTTTTGTTTTGATAGTTCTATGATTAATCATCTGGACTTCTGTAGCATGCCTGATCAGATCACAAGGTCATCATTTTTCATTGCATCGCTTCTTCTCTTGTCATGAAAATAATTTACAGTCAAAATGTGTGATTTTTATTTCAATAAACTTTATATTACCAATTGACAATGTATATTAAAGAATACATAAAAACAAATAATAAACAACGATGAAAATAACAGAGCTAGATACATCATTTATTGATGAAACTGATCACTATTATTGTATCACAAAGCAAATGGTACTAAGACAATAAGTAAATACCTAGGTAAAACACGAGATGGTGACACGAACTTCTGCTTTTTTCTCGAGGACCGTATTAGATAGAGATAGGTATTTGGAGGACGAAAAGCAGGTCTTGCAGTGGTAGGACATCCTAAATTTTAAGGCCAAAGGCTTATCATTATCCAATCTGTATCCAATCTCTTAAGTCACTATCAAGATTTCATGTGAGTCCGCGAATTTTGCGAAAATAAGTGCAGCCTCCTCGGTATGTGGTACGGTCATTAGGTCGTGGTGTAGAGTTGCCAGGTGTCCCGATTTGCAGAGGTCTAGTGACATGTCCCGATTCGTCTTTGATCGGGACGCCAAATGTACCGATTTTCACTAACTTCTGTAGGCTCTGTATTCTGTACTTTGATCGTTTATTTTTGTCACGAAAAACGATTAAGTATCATCTGTAAGCTGTTACTATATAAAACTATATTTTTGCTTTCGCTTTAACATTTTTATAATTTCCCACCATAACCTGACAAACCTTTTTAAGTTTTAAGCTGCAAAAATTTTCGAGCAAAACGATAATAATAATTACAGAGAAAATTTATTAGACTCTTTCGAAAAGAATATCTACACCAATGAAAGCGTCCAATATTTTTTGGCAATACCTAATTATTTAATTAAAGGGAATTCGTCATACTCTTTCATGGAGTCGTACCCTTTGCCCTGCCGAATTCACTTACGTAATTAGGTTGCTGGTCTTTCCGAGGTGGAGTGGTAAAATTGACAAGCACTTACTCTTACGTCCTACGTTCTCTTACTTCGGAGTCTTGTAATTTATGCGAGAGATACAAAAAAAAAACAGATCATTAAAAAAATACAGTTTTTTTTATCATTGTAGCTATGTATCTGTTTGAAAATCAATGATTATCTATAAGTTCAGTCCCGAAAGTGATACACTGGACTTGGCAACACTAATGGCCAATGTGCAAATGTAGATAGGATGAAAACCTCCGTAATTATAAAGTTACGGAGGTTTCATGTGACCATCTTTACATTAGAACAAGATTTTCAGCCGTTTCCTTGATATGGTTGAAGTACGAGATAACATTTTAAGCATATCACTGTTGATTAGGTATGTTACTAAAAAACACTGTGTGACATGGGAATCGAACCTACGGTCTTGAGAATAACAAAGTTTTATCATGAAGCAAAACATTATTTCTAACTACTAGGTCCACTAGAAAAATACGCAACTGTTACGTTCTGCAAATGTTTTCATTACAGTTACTTATTGACAGTTTTCTCATCATTAGGGAAGTTTCCATGGTTGTTAAGACATGAATTCATATAAACAAAACAGATAAGTTAAATTCCTGAGATGTGGATGCTGACTACTCCAGATCAACTAGCTGAAAATTTGCCTTCTAGATTGAACGGATTGGAAGTTGTCACCACAAAGGCCAGGCCTCATTTCACAACACAGCACCCACAGTTGTACTTACCCCCCGGCGTACAAGAAGGCACCTACCTCCATCCTTACGCTATCGCAACACTACACAAACGCAATCCGCGACCAATGGCGCGTGCACCAGCCTGTCTCCTACCTGAGTGTGTGGCACTGGCCCATGCTGGCTCCAGTCCGGGGCGCGCCCGCGCTTCGCGGTGACCGCTCCATTACTGACGAGCCAGTCGAGCCATCACCTCAGCAGCGACAAACACGCTCGCCGCTTCCTCCCATTGAGCAATGTTCGCTGTATCGCTGAAGTAAGGACGACTGTTCCCGCGTAATTCGATGCTTCCTCAAGTTCCGGAGAGCGGCCTTCACGAATCAGTTTCACATGATTATACACGTCATAATTTGAATAGGTAATATTAATTAGGTTTCGACGTGTTTGCTATGCAAACTAGCGATATTTATGTTAATCACTAATTATGGCTAAATAGAATGTATCACTGTTCATCCTCAGTCGTTCATTATAGGAATCAATATTGGTAAATGATAGACCTATAGTATAGGTAGGTACTGTCACTTAAACTGTAACCTTAGCACCTGGACCTGACGTAAAATGTGGGGTTAGAGAAGCACACGTTCCTCAATGCAGTATCCGTACCGACTGAGGTTTTTCAGAAGTATGAATGACACATTTCTGAGACAACGTGAGCTCATCTATGAAATAATGCTATTGTGTTGAACAATTTCGCTTAAAAACGAATACAATCAGTATTGTTTTCGATGGTCCAACAATAATGAAGTAATGTCACTGGTTAACTCTGACTCTAGTATTCAGACTCTGCAGCTGGTAAGAGTAAGATGGAATGGAGAGCAACCAGTTGCGGTCGTAGCTTGAGATTTGGGGAGAGGATCGATTTGATTAACTCTAGTACATTTTCATGGCTCAATAGTAAAACAAGTCATTCACGGATGTGGCGCAGGGTAATGAGGATATGCAGGGATTTCACGGAATCCCTAGGGAAACCACAAAATCACGGTAGATGTCGAATATACATGTTTATTAAGTCTTCTTACTAAAAATGGATATGACAAAATGCTAATATAATGTCAGTGGTAGTCGTTTCACTAAACTGAATCTAGTAAAATGTCAAAAAAAGCGGACACTATCTCTTGATATACCAGGTAATCCGACGGCACCCCCCGGTGGTAGGTTCCCGCATTGTCTAGGTGGGGGGGCTCAGTAGCTGTGGCAAGGTCACCCACGGTAAAGCGAAGAGGAACCCGAGGAGGCACTGCTCGTCAGGGCTTTTGCCGACGCTACGTAGCGGCCAACAAGTAGGTTACGGTGCCGATTGGGTGACATCGCAACTGAGGCGGGCCGCGATATCTTATGGGAGGCATTGCGGCTGAGGGTTGGAGGCCGCGGCGGGAGAATAGTGCCGGTATTGCGGTGCGCCCACAGACATACATCTAACTAGATGACGCGATTGTATGTACTTCGCGTGCCAAAAACGGAGTAAAGTTATGATCAATGATCGTAATCTGAGCTTTTCATTTAGTATTATCGGCGCCGGAAATCCACCTAAAACTAGAAAAATGCCTTTTTATGCCATATTGAGCTGTAAAGAATGCGTAGAAAAAGTTGGCCGAGGCATTGGAAATGTTTTCTTTCATTGGTACCTAAGTAAATTGTTTTTTTTTTTCGGACAATCCCACCGCACTATTCCCAAACCACTGCAACTCCTGAAAGCCAGAATCAACAGTGGCGACCACCAGAAAAGCGCCGAGCCAATGAAACTCGACGAAGTCCTGGAGAATGAATTTAACTGTCTTGGATCCCGCAACGAAATTAATCAGAAAATAATAACGGAGGAGTAGGAAAAAAAGTAAATTGTTTGTGAAAAAGTAGCACGCTTGGTTTGCATAAATATAGAGGGACATATCTAGTTAGATTTATATCTGTGGGTGCGTCGCTCTCCCTACCTTCCGCCATTAGACGTTGGGGGAGGAGGATAGTCGGTATAGCGTTGGCCGCTTACCCAATCCCCTGTGGCCGAAAAGTGGTAGATGGCGGGGCCACTGACCTAACCCATCACAAGGGGACCAAGGCTGCCATTCACGGGGGTGCCCAAGTGCTGGTTTGGGTCCTGGTCACGGCGTGCAATGTTTTCTTGTTCGCCGGTGATGGGGGGTACTCCCCAGAGTAGGGTCCGGTGACGGACAGCCGCGGCGGATTCACTGAAGAGTGAGATTTTTCTCCAAGGCAAAAAAAAATTATTCATGTCAAAATTGTAATCAACCTGTATAACCTGTCGCTAGCTTGGATGATGACGGCGGGTCACCAGCTGCCTAGCCTTTTCCCAACTTTGTTGGGGTAGACTTTTTCCGACCGGATGTGGCTGAGTAGATAGGAGTAGATAAACGCATTTTACATGGCGACTGGCTATCTGACCTCCACAACTCAGTATCTGGGTAACACGATACCTCTTGGCAAGACCTACTAATTACCGTTACGACTATCAAAGACTGGGAGTGACCCTGATATCGTAGTGGCTGGTCGACTACGACTACGACGTGTACAAAGGTCATAGACTCGATCCGATCTAATTACAACTGATTTGCTACATGCTGCTATCTTCTTCTCCTGCTTCGTGTCGCCGGCACGACAGTCACGTGCTTATTCGTTTGGCCCAAAACTTCCACGGCGTGAACTTCGGTGGCAGCGTAAATATCACCCTGGTTGCATGTTTTGGGGAACAGAGGCCAGGTGTAGCATAGTATTGCGTCTCGGTACCACACGCACACCCTGCTGCTGTTCCGTTGAGGTAGCCCCATTTTCCTAGGTTCGAGTTACACCTTCGTACTTGGGTTTTGAGGCGGTTGTAGGACTTCCAGATAAACCATGGAATATTAAACCCTGAGGGCAGACGCTAGCTTGGTGTTGAATGAGTGGGTGGGGGAAAAAATTACCTGCTACAGTTTGCATCGGGCGTCAGCCGGGTCTCCTGAAACTTCCGTTTTCAGGAAGCTGTGTCTGCTTTGCAGCCGATGCGTCGGTAGTTGTGCACCGAATAGTGGGTGTCTAGTGTCACGCTCCTGTAACCCTGTTTATATTTTTCGATTATATTTATTAATGACAGCGGTTATGGCTCCGACTTACGAGTCGTAGGTCGTGGGTTCGAACCCAGGCAGGTGCTTTATTTTGTGTAATGTATTTCATCACCACTGCTTTCAAAACGGTGCAGGAATACAAATTTGAAAACATGAGACATCTGACCCCCCCGCCCGCGATCACTGGGCCCGCATGGTAGAATACGGCCCATTCTCTCTCACAAAGAGGAGGCCTGTGTTCCAGGCCCAGCAGACATTTACATTATAGGCAGATTATGCTGCAGTGGGCATGCATACATAAAAAGTACAAGTTCAGCAAGCATTAGTACCAAAGAAAACTATGATACAAGCTGCAATCAAGTGAAATATAACGTAATCATTACATGAGCGCACTCGATTTACTCGTGGGCGCTTGTGGCCAGTTCTTCGACCAAGAATGTGTTACGTCGCTATAGTAATCGCTAGCCATTGAAAATCTATCTAATACTCTTAGTGTCATTGCTTTTCCTTCCTGCTTTGAATATAACATTATGGTGGGCAAGAGTAAAAGTAAAAGAACATAATATTTTTCAACACACTTGCTCATAAAGTGGCTCTAATTTCACTGCAATTAGGCGCATAATGATACCTATTATCAAACTGTGACTTTTTCATTGCTATTATTCACAAATGAGTTATAGAGTTTTTTTTATTTCATTGGTTGAATTGAAACTTACACTCAAATATAAATTTTATTTGCTCTGTAATAAAGAAAAATTGAAATTCCCTATTTTGTACGTGGCTAAAACACTATCCACGAAAAGCCAAAAAAAAAAGAAGAAACTTCGTTCTTTTAGTTGACTTAATGACCGATCGCCAATGTGAAATGCGCGCGCATAGGAAAACTGATTAATTTTGCCCGCCATTGAGAAAAAAAAATCACAACTCGTTTTTACTGTTGAAAATGTTTTTTTTGTATTATTTTCTTCACAAGTGTGTTGAAAAATGTCGTATGATACACGTGTGTATTGATGATTACCGTCCTCGGCTCTCTTAAGACCCTCACCTAACGGCTCGGGTCTCAATGGCGCCTCAGCGGTAATCACCAACATTGCACACTTGTACCATAATGTACTATAACATTTGCACCCCTGAAACAAATGCAATAGAAGAAGACAAGCTTGCTCATTGTCTGAATTTGTGATAATTAATATATAAGTTCTTACTAAAAGTGATTGATTGGATACTTACTAAATACATACTAATTTAAAAAAAGTTATTTTTCTTATTCTATTTAGGGATCCCAAGTTTGCAGGCGAAATTAGTACCTAAGTATATGAGGAGTTTAAGTAAGATTTGGGGAAGGAGATGTCTTGCTGAAAATTCTTATAGGTACATAGGTATATTAGTTTCGGCTATAGGCTGAAAAACTATAACCAAAAAAAAACACTATTAGTAACTAAAAAGTTTTGTTACATTTAACCGAAAAGTTACAGTTACAGATAACAATTCCGTACTGTTGCAAATAATATGAGGGGCAGCCATAAATTATTCAACAAGTTCATTTACACATAACAAAATAGGGTTACAATAATAATATAGTGATGTAACTAGTAACTGAACAAAACCAAACCCATGACCAAGTTTTAACCAAACGGTTTTGTATGCGCTAACAATGAAATGTGGCAATTTTTACATATCACTTTTGTTCTTAATACACATAACATTAAGTTATTTATTCTAAAACACTTTGGTACAACGTGAATTATAAATTTGTTAGGAAGTAATCATTTTTGTCGAGCCACTAATAACAGAACTACTAATAACAAAACTGAATTTGTCTACTAAGAACTATAGTTATGTAGTCACTATTTTTATGTAATAGGTTACTCAATTGTTTGTTGTTTGTTACTCAAAACTTTTTTCAGTGTAGAAGCATGAAGGCAGGAAGGTTCCTCAAGTGTCGTAAGTGAGCACTAAGAAAGGATTTTTGGAAATTCGCCCCCAAAGGGGGTAAAAAGGGGGTAAAAAGGGGGTTGAAAGTTTGTATAAATAATTTACAGTTTGAAGATTGGGCTCATGAAAGTTTACATTAACGCTCCTGGTTAGTAAAAAACATGAAACTTGACATAAATACCAACCTAAATAAACAATAAAGGTTTTCATTATTAGTTTTTTGAAACTTTTTTCCGATTTTCGAACAATTTTTTTAGCTCCTCTAGAAACCAACGTCAAAAATGAAACCCTGTCCAGTTATATTCTTAGCTTGAGTTAGTTTCGAAAAAAATATAATGACAACCATTATTATTCATTTAGGTTAGTATTTGTGGCAAGTTTCAAGATTATTGACCCAAGAAATCAGATTTAATCATACCAACTTCTACACCCCCTAATTCAACTTTGGGGGTTGTTTCAAAAGACTAATAATGACAACCTTTATTGTTTATTGACGTTGGTGTTCATAAGATGATTTAGGGGGTGTTAAAGTGTTTTTGAAAAATCATATTTCTTGGGTTAATAAATTTGAAAATTTACATATATACCCATACTATTTGAACAATGCCCATCCAGCAACCCATACTAGGTGAAAAGGTACAAAATTTATTTGTATTAAAATTTTAATTCCTTGTGGATAAAGTTAATAATCAAAATTTAGAAAAAACACTTTTTAAACTCCCCAGATCCCTATTTGGGGAGTTTAAAGTTTTTTTTTAGGAATCTCACTGCGCAATCTGACTTACATAAACGAAAAATAAAAAAGAGAAGAAAAGAGTGAATAGCATATTTAGGTTGTTCATAACTCGACCCTCAACGGGCCAAAAAGGGGTTGATAAGTTTTTAAGGGAGGATTTTACTTTGTGGCGGTAACCTAAAATGTATTATTCTTTAAGTCAAATAACGAATCGTCCCAATACAATAAACCCTGTAAATCTACGATATCCAATTTTCTATTGTTTTAATAATAGCTTACTTTTAGTCGCCTTCACTAACTGCTTATAAGAAAATCATTTATAGGATAAACGAATCACGCGAACGAATTCGCGGGCGGAGTGCTATTTTATTTATACATATATACTTCATTGTACACCAAATAAAACAATACAAAAAAAACATCAAAATTAAAACAAACACAACAGGCGGCCTTATCGCGCTCTGCGATCTCTTCCAGGCAACCTTGAATGGAAAGAGATAGCCTACTATTATGGATTCGATAGCTTACCCTTATGGATTCGTCATGTCAGTCTGTCTGTCTGTCCATCTGTATCTCACAGCCACTTTTTTCCGAAACTATAAGAACTATGCTGTTTAAACTTGGTAAGTAGATGTTTTTGATTCTGTGAACCGTATTAAGATTTTCACACCAAATTAGAACAAAAACAAAAAATTTTGGGGGTTCTTGAAAATGAGTTTTTTTTTTTTCAAGCTTCTAGTGCAGTTGTCTTGTCAGTATCGTAAGTGGTCGCCCTACACGGTACACAGAGTAGGTACCTATCCTGAAAAGTCTTAATCTTAATTTTAAGTTACCTAAGCTTGCATCAAAGAGTAAAGTACTAGAGACTTGCATGTTTACATTATCTACATTTCAATTGCATATAATAATTATAAGTGGAAGTGCGGAGTCTCCTAGTACAAGCGATTCCTTGCTTGAAAGGTGATCTCCAATATGCCCTTTGTAATTGACATAAACTTTTTTTTTTATTCTGCTTGTACTACTCTCTATGCTTACTAAAGGGCGCGAGGAGTGGATGGCAAGGAAATCAGAGAATACTTAACAAAAAAGTAATTTATTGAAGGACCAACACGGTCATTGGCACATCGTAGACAGAGAATAGTATAATCCTACTAGAATGTCATTGACTCAACCAGAGAGTACACATATAAGGGGACTCAACTCCCGCCTACCCCCGCGGCGCCCTGTATTCGCCTCGTGTGCCAATAGCGAAAGTCGAACGTCTCAGTGACGTGAAGGGTGACAGCGCCACCGGAGATGGGTTTCCACCTGGGTTAAAACCCACACGTGGGTTAAAACCCAATACTAACCCATTTCAAACCCAATATTAAACCATTTTAGCGGGTGATAATAAACTATTTCTATTTTTTTGGTTTAAAATATGCAGCCATTACAACCGGATCGAGTGATGGCTGGGACTTGCGGGAGGAGGTGCGCACAGGCAGTGCTCCCCGCCCCCTTCGCCTTCGCTCACTCTTGTTTATGCCGCTGCCTGGTTAGAGAGCACGTGCTGTGTAAATTTGTGATTTTTACCAACGATGGCCTGATATTGTTTTACTGCGATCTGATCCTACTTTAACCTGATTGACCTTGGCGTGAATATCATCATTTCAGCCGAAAGACGTCCACTGCTGAACACATGCCTACCCCAAGTGCCGCCACATTGAGCGGTTCCATGCATTTCGCACCCAGCAGATCCCCACAACCTGCACCAGGTTATTGGTCCACCTAGTGGGAGGCCTTCTAACGCAACGTCTTCGATTCGCGGTAGCCATTGCACTCCAGAACTTTTCAGCCCCATCGGCCATCCATTCTTGCCCACTGCCACTTAAGTTTGGCAATTCCTCGGGTTATGTCGGTAACCTACCCGCTCTTGCGGATGTGTTACTTTCTGATTCCCAGCCGAGTTTGATTCGACGGTTGACCGCTTTTTCGATATTTTTTTTTTCTGTGTTTGAAAATCCTCATTGGATGTCCTCCTCCCTGGCGGGGCCGGAGGGGTCTGTCAGACTCTTACCGATTCAAACCCACCCCGGTATTCCATCTTATTCCTACCCCGGTTCGCAAGAACCTACGCTCCTTCCGACCCCGGGGGAGTGAGGTGCTTGACGCCCCCCGCGACGTCTAAGTGGGGCACACGTGGAACACTACGCGCCTTCACCTCGGGTCCGAATCCGTCGCTGCTGGACCCGTTTAAAGGGCTGGAAGTGGGCGTTGTCGACCCCCCGACACCCGGCGCTTCTGTTAAGGGCCGGGTGAATGGATAAAATCGCCCTCTCCCTTTCCGCAAAGTTAGACCTAACTAACTGGATCATTTGTCCCAGATAGACATAATTGTCTACAACTTCGAGAGTAGAATCTCCGATTTTGATAGGAGTGGGTGTTACATGGGCATTCAACATGACCTTGATTTTGTCCATGTTAATTTTAAGACCCACTCTTTTGGAAGCTCTACTGAGGTCATCGAGAGTTGTACTGAGGTCCTCCATGGTCTCAGCTACTACAGCGTACTCGCCATTGATTTTGATGCCTAGCCCACTCCAGTCCAGAACCTTGAAAACATCTGCCAGTGCAGCGGTGAACAATATCGAAGATATGACGTCTCCCTGTCTCACACCTCGCTGCAGAAGGACAGGTTCCGAGGTCCGATCCTAAAGTTGGACTGACATGGTGGCGTTTTTGTACAAACACATCAACACCTCGATGTATCGGTAGTTGATTTGACACCTTGGAGAGACTGCAATACAGTCCAAGTCTTGATCGAATCGAAGGCTTTCTCGTAGACCACAAATACGAAGCAGAGAGTCAGGTTATACTCTTCGCTCTTCTGTATAACCTGCCGCAGCGTATGGTATGTGGTGTACGGTGCTAAAGCCTTTTCGGGATCCGGCTAATAAGCCAAATACGGGCGGCTGGAAATCAACAAAACTGCGTGTGCGACGATTCGTAATGACTCTTGAAAACGACTTGTAGAAGTTGTAGACAGGGCTAAGAAGTGAGATGGGTCTATAATTCTTCAACCGGGCATTGTCACCCTTCTTGAAAAAGAGTACTACCACCCTGTAACATGCCTGTGAATTTTTGTCGAGTATGACGGAATCAAACAGGATCAAACTCAGAAATCAAACTGAATATCTTATCAAATCGAAAAATTCTGAGGATTGCAAGCCTGATTCACCGCCAACAAATCTGGGGAACGTCTATCTCGCGCTTCTTGCCCTCAGCCATCTACGTCCGGCCGGCGTAAGGAGTTTTTAGTTTCCGATCGTATTTCTGTAGACAGTGATGATGAATAATGTAGTTTTACAAGTAAATGGTACACACATGGTCAACACGGTCTAGGGATATTTTTAAAAAAGCGAATTACTATCAATGTGTTAATTATTTATATGACATGTATATACTTAAAAGATACGTTATTTAATATTCTACCATTTTTTAATAATGGTTAAGGTAATTCGATTAAAATTTCAGGATTTTATGGAAAAAAAATGCAGCATAGACGGAAACCGTATATGAATTAACTTTTAATTTATGAGTAAAAACTGAAAAAAATAGAAAAATCATTTAATTTGTGTTTATAAACTTGAAGTTAGTAGTCTGAGAAAGCACCCATGATGTTCATAACACATCGGCAACGATTCAGCATGCTCAGAACAAGGTTGTCAATGTCTTGCTGCGGAATATTGTCCCATGTCCTTCTGAGGTGCGCAAAAAGTTGATCTTCTGTAGCCAGATTTTCAGGAACTTCCTTCAGAGCTCTTCTTTGCAGCATATCCCACGCATGCTCAATGGGATTTAGATCTGGCGATTGAGCAGGCCAGTCTAAGGCCCTAACATTGTGTGTATATAACCAAGCTGCTACCGTTCTCGCCGTGTGTGCCCGGGCATTGTCGTGCATGAGCAGGAAATCTTGCCCCATTTGTGTTCTGTGGGGCAAGATTACGGGCCCCGGCACCTGTTGGACGTATCGTTCTGCCGTCATATTGCCTCGCATCCAAACGAGATCCGTCCGTCCTCCAAGATGAATTCCTGCCCAAACCATAATTGTTCCTCCTTGGTATGGGTGAACTTCCTGAGGGTTCTGAAGACGGCTCCATCGTCCAGGAACTCGCCAAACACGCGTCCTTCGTGAATCTGGATGGAAGCCGAACCTGGATTCATCCGTGAACAGCACATTGGACCATTGCTCACGGCCCCAGTCCACGTGGTTCCGAACCTATTCTAATCGTCGTCCACGATTGCCTCTCCGTAAAGGTGGGACCCGGAGTGGTCTACGAGAGCGTAGATTGCTTTCATGTAGTCGCCTTCTTACAGTTTGGTCACTCACAAGCACTGTTGGTGTTCCACTCGCAGCCTTTGGACCAATTGAGTCGCCGTTGCATTTGGTTGAGCTCGCGCAGTAATTTGCAAAAATCGGTCTTGTCTGGGGGTAGTGATGTGACTTGGCCCCCGGTGCCTCTCCGCTACTTCACCTGTGGCACGATAGCGTGTCCACAATCTTGAAATAACATTATGGTGGGTCCCTATGGCCTCAGCAACATTACGCTGAACAGACCCAGCTTCCAGCATTCCCACAGCTCGTAACATCTCCGCCCTCGTCAAATGTTGGCGTTGCATGGCTACAATACCTCAATTTTAACTTTATCTTTCGTTTAAAAATTTAAAAAAACTGTAACTGAACGTAATTCGTATTGTTTTCTAAATTTCGCACAAATGACAATTCCCTCTCCTACCTACACATCAAGACATTTTTATGCCACCGAAACAATTGGGAATTAGTCTGAGATAAATTAAAAACAAATCGGTGTATAAAAGATTCCAATGCGGCCAGTACTTTTCGAGTTATTTAATTGAGTATGAAATATCCCTAGACCGTGTTGATGTGTTTATGTGATTTTGGCTTCAGACTTTCATTTTTCAGCCTAGCAACGAATACAACTTCTTATTTATTTTACTTACTTTATTTTATTTACTTTACTTCATCAAAATGAATACCCAAATAACTCAGTTTTAACCCAATCGGGTAGAATGGGTTCTAACCCATTACCCATAACTAGACAGACAATGAAATACGAAAGTACCACTATCTAACTAAGTTACCACCATGGTACCACCAGTAAGTTAAAATAAATAAATGTTAATAATGTACTCTGTGGTGACTTGGTGAGGGGTGACCACCAACCATTAAAATGTACAATAACTGTAATGTACTCTGTGATAATAATTGAGCCACCCACCACAGCTGATTTTAGTTTATTTACATGCTCAGGTAAAAGAATATGTCATTTGACCATAGTTACCGTCCGTTCGTTTTGAGACAACTACAATACAAAAAAAAAAGTCAATTCACAGCAATCCCAGCGCCTGCGTTACTTGTTTGAAAGTTAACGTGTTGTTTGTTGGTAACACGTGTTTTATTCTAATTATTTCAAATGAATAGAAACATGACTGACTCCAAGCCGCCTATCAAAAACAAAGACTTGGATAATATGGACAATATCACAATACCTCATTCACCGTTTTTCAACATAATTGGCCATGGAACAGGTAAGCAAATATATATCATATCTTTCGTTGCTTCTCCGCTTGGTTGAAAGTGCCATAGGTATGCTAAAACCATGATGTATCTTAATTTTTAGGTGTACATGTCGAGTTCAAGACGCCTTTTTCACTATTACCTTCTTCACCATTATTACGACTTGGCCATGGAACAGGTAAAAATATCACGTTTTGTTGGTCGCTTCTCCACGTGGTTATTACGCTAAAACCATGGTGTTTCATGTATGTACCTATCTTAATTTTTAGGTGTACGTGTTGAGTCCCAGACGCCTTTCAAAAACAAAGGCCCGTTTAGTAACAACAAAATCACACTACCTTCTTCACCATTTTTAAACAGACTTGGCTATGGAACAGGTAAAGTAATGTCACCTTTTGTTCTCTGCAGTTAAAAGTTTTGCTAAAACCCTATTGTATTAAAATTTTCAGGTGTAAGTGTAATGCAGCTGGTCAGATCCCGTCATGCAGGAGTAAATTGTCCTCAGTGTCCGGGATATATTCGTGTGAAATCTCTGAAAGAATCTCAAATGGCCCTCGAAGGGCTGAGCCAACAGTATGAACAAATGAGCAAACGTGTGGAAGAGAATAGTTTATTTGAGCGCACAAAGGCAGAATCAGATCTTTTGAAGCGCATGTCACACCCCAACATCGTTGGTTTCTGCGGGTTCAGTAGAGGAAGGGTGCTGTACTCAGGGGTGGCCTGTGACCTGAAACTTGGTGATATGATTGCAAAAAGAATTGTAGATAACGGTAAACCATTCTTGCCAAAGCAAATATTGAAAGTAAGTCATTATACTCATCAAAGTTTATTTTTAAGTACAGTAAGTCAAAATAAGTTTATTTGTTCATTACAAAATGACCTGAGACCTAATTAACAACTAAGGCATAATTAATTTATCTGTAACTATTTTAACAATGAGTATGTATGGATGGACGGTTGTCCTGTCATTAGGTGTAATCTGTATCTTAGGGACCACATATTAAGTACTATCATAGATTTATACTCTTTGTAACAATTACACTTGCAACCCTGAGAATTTCACAGTAATATATTAGGTACCTAAATATAATTGCCACATGTCATGTTTTTCTTAGTTCATCATCCACAGCCCGACTTCGCCACTGCTGGGCCTCTCTTCTTGTTTACTTTCCTGTGCAAATCTCATTTTCAGTTTCTATTCATTGGATGCAGCCATGTGGCATAACTTAAAATTGTTTTAACTGCCTTGGAGCTATCTCCTCAGTCAACAGCTGAAACTTCATCTAGTCTTCACATCATCAGCCTATTAATGTTCCCACTGCTGGGACACAGGCCTCCTCTCACAGAGAGGAGGCCTGTGTCCCCCAGTACCAGTCCCAGTCAGATCTAGTCTTGACTCAACAGGAAATATATCTATCGCTTTTTCTGTTCCTGAATACCGTATCCAAATCCTTTAATTATCTTAAAAGAAGTTAGCAGAGAAACAGAAATGATGTGGACAGACAAGGATGGCGACTTTTGTAATATTAAGAGATATATTTCGAGCTAAAATTTAAAATAAATAATTTACTTAATCCATGTTACAGGTAGCAGCAGATATAGCCAATGCCCTAGACTACCTACACACAAAGATGCAGGTACTGCATGGAGACATAAAGTGCTACAACATCTTCGTTAATGGAGACTTCGTGATCTGCAAACTGTGTGACTTTGGGGTCTCCCTGCCTCTTGATGAGAATGGGGTGTTTGACAAGACCAAGGCAAGAAAAGCTAACTATGTTGGTAAGTAATTTTTATAATTAAGTATTGTTGGACAACAAAGTCTGAAAAAACCACCCTGCCTTGATTGTGCCTTTGCTGCATGAGAAGATGCCTTAGTGCGGCAGCGGAACAGATGGTGGTGTGTGTTTATGGGATGTGTTCGTTGTGTATAGAATATAATTCATCCAAGATGACAATAGGTTACAGTATCAGTGGTGGCACAGTACAAGCTGACAATGTATTTTCTCTATTTTATAGGTAAATAACTAGCACAAATAAACTCTTTCTTCTTTCATACTAAATAGGTATTGGTTGTTTTAAAAATCATAGGAGGGTTTTTAAGCTACACAACATTATCTATACTATAGGGTTTATGTTATTGTTTTAAAATAGAAGTACCACCCGGAATTTCATATAATCATTGTTCAGTTATACAATAACTTCATTTTTATATCAACACATCATAGTGTTTTGTCTATAATTTTTCTTTTTTATGTAAATAAAGGATAAATTGTTTTAATTTAAGTAATCATAATAGTTATATTCAAATTTAAAATATTTAATTTCACTTACAATATCCTACAGCCCAGTGAAATAAAATATTTAAAATACCTATAAAATGTCTGAAGTTCACAGGTTCACAGTTCCAATTGATCACACATTATTATAATGTTTATAATCAATGGAATGTATTGACCCATGTTATTTAGAATCCTCATAAATTAGATCTCAATGTTATTTTCTCACAAAACTTCTCCTTAAATGTTAAAGTAAAAAGAGACTACAATTTATACAAAATAAAACCAAAAGATTTGGCTTCTCATCAAATCCCTTTTCAAATTCCAGGTGCAGACCCATGGAGAGCTCCGGAAGTGATGCACAGGCGTGAGATAACCTCCAAGACAGACATATGGGCACTGGGCCTCGCACTGTGGGAGATGATGGCGCTGATGCCTCCTCACAACAAGTTCCGTGAGGACCGGCCCGAGGAAGATGAAGACAAGCTTGATACCTCGCTTTATGATCTCGGTGATAGTCTTGATAATCTTATTGATTTATTCTGTGATATATATGGTGAGTTCAGGACAGTAGCTTGCAGTTTTTGAAGCTTATGTGTGATTATGCTGTAAAATTTGATATCAGCTTAGCTTATTAGCTATTTTTATCATTAATATTTTTGTGCAATGTTTTTTTACATAAAATTTTGTATTTTATATAATAAAAAATAAAGCTGATGTTAAATAATGAAGCTTACCCTACTACAGCTCTCGCCAAACTTCTTAACACTAAATCACATAGTCAAAAAGTAGTAAATATCTTACAAAAACATAACCGCGCCGCCGTGGCTTGCGTAACAGAAATTCAACTTCAGGGCGCCTAAGAAGTTTGGCGAGTACTCTAATTGGAGAAATGTACACTCGAATTAGATTCGTGGTGGCCCAGAGGTATCGGAAACTACATACAAGTTGTAGGTCATGGGTTCGAACTCAAGCAGGCGCTTTATTTTGTGTAATTTATTTCAACATCACTGATCTCAAAACAATGAAGGCAAACATAGTTAGGAAACTGGCATGTCCTAGAACCAAACATTCGAAGACATGTGACATCCACCAACCCGCGTGGTGGATTACGGAGAGGCGGCCTGTGTCCCAGCAGTGGGAACATTAAAAGGCTGATTATGATCCACACAGTAACAAATGCTCCCTGTACCCAGGCACACGGCCCCTGCTCCCCCTGGCCCTCCCCGGCAAGCAGTACTGGCACCCGCTGAGCCTGTTCTACTACTGCACGGAGAGCTGTCCAGCCGAGCGGCCCAGTGCGCGGCACGTGCGAGTGGCCGCCAAAGAAATGCTTCACCACTGCGAGACCACAGAGATCAGCCGTTATTTCGACAAACTCACTTTATAAGGAGTTAATTAATAAAGTAGAAAAACGGACGCTTGAGAAGCGAACTTAAAAAGATTTAAGCTAGAAGTAAGAAAAAATCATGCTGAGCAGTTGGAGGATACATATTCGCGAACAAACCATAAATGTATCTTCTATCTTTCTTCTGTAATTCCTTAAAAACTAAGTGTTTTAAATAGCTCAAAAACCTTGACGATATTGCAATGAGCATCGAGGTTTTGACCACTAAGAATGTAAGGGTTGGTTGTAGAAGGGCCTTCATTCGGCCATCATTGGGAAGGTCAAATTACTAAGTTCCTATTTTACTAGGGTATTTAAGTACCTGATTATGTTGAATTTATAATATTTGTATGACTTTATAATGAACTAAATAATAATAATATTTTATTTATTAAGATTTTGACCACTAAGAATTTAAGGCAAGTGTCTTTCATTGGGAAGTCACATTTCTATTTTACTAGGGTATTCATGTGTATCGGACTGATTAATAATATTTTTTTATAATGGACTGAATAATATACATTTTTTACAATGGACTGAATAATATTAATTTTTACAATGGACTGAATAATATCAATTTTTACAATGGACTGAATAATAATTATTTTTAAGACATGTTGTATTTGACAGTCTTTCTAGCAAGATAATTTCGTGGATGCGATACTGTCTAATTTATTTTATGATAAGATGTTAGTGACATAATAGTTTTAATATTAACGCATTTTGTCTGGTAACAAAAGAAAACACCATTTGTAAGTAAAACGTTATATTAAAAAAAAAACAACTGTACTGTTCGTATAACATAACAACAATGTTGAAACTGATCTCTAACCCGACATGTATTATGCTATGTATTAATACAATGGTTATTAACTAAGATAAATGATTGTTTATTTGGTAAAATATCCCTAAAACCTTTAAATTTAAATAATTGACCATTATATGGAACTATATTGTGTTGCTACAGGAACTTGCTATCAGCAAAAATAATGTAAAATCTTTAATATTGTCCAAACTAAACAGATTCAGAATTACGAAGTGCTGTTCAAAATTAAGTAGGTATTTTTCTCCTTATAACAAGATTAAAATCACCTTTATACATTCATAATAAAATACTGTTCTACCATGCTCAAATACCTCTACAGGGGGATTAAACTGCCTGATGAAAGTATTATTTTCAGATTGAAAAAAAATCACATTGTGTCAAATAATTATATTCAGCAGGCAATTCTAACCCACTATGAAGATGGAGCTTTAATCAAAACACTTCATGAGATTCCATACCGAGATATCGCTCAAATTCGATACAATTTAAAATACAATTGAGCGATGACTACAAGTCGTGTCGTATGATACAAATAACTAAATAAATACTTCGCTTATTCTACGCTACAACAATACAACAGTTATCTTATGAACTAGTGTATGTGATTGTATGAAAAATACATTCTTTTCGACTAAGCTACAGTGATTATGATGAATCGCGGTCATGTAGTTTAAATTCAGGATTTTAGTAATGCAGCTATCTAAAATAGGGATTTAGGTTCGTAGATATGACCGCGACAAAGTTGACTAGTGTAAAATTAAAACATGTTTACATATTCGCTTATTGACTAAATCAGCACCAACGATAAACCCAATTTTTATTTTAAACTTTATTTTAATGTAAACGGTAGCAACATGATTATTTTCAGGGTTATGTAAGAATTTGGCGATGTGAGGCTTCATGTCTGGCTTTTGTTCAAAGAGATAAGGTGATATTTTTACAGCTTCGCCCGCGTGAAAACTGTCTTCTTATCCCAAGACAACATTGTACCGGGATGAAAACTATGCATAAATAATATAGCTATTCCAGATAGTATCTATCTCTGAGCCTTTCATCCAGATTCATTCTGGCGTGTTAAATTTTGCATTTATAATATTGGTATAACAGTGGCTACTCAAAAATCCCACATAATCTGACTATGTTGTACCTGAAGCAAAGTTCCCTACAGCTGCCATGGCTCCACCAACTCCTGGTAATGTATAAACAGACCACGAGCCCAGGTGGACTTAGTTAGATAGGGCTCAATGTCTCACCTGAGTGTCTGCAACATGCGACAACAGCTGCAGTCTGAAAGAACTTACGAAGCTAATGCTAACATTGTCTACGTGGCTGAATTTTGGTCAAAAGAAATTTAACTTGTGTTACCCAGGTACTGGGTTGTGGAGGTCAGATAGGCAGTCGCTCCATGTAACACACTGGTACTTAGCTGAATCCGGTAAGACTGGAAGCCGACCCCAATATAGTTGGGAAAAGGCTAGGCAGATGATGAATCGTCTACGAAAAAAAAGTATTTTTTTAAATATCATTTAAATTGATTTCTATAGGCTGTTGCTACCGTTTATTTTGTAATATATTCCGTATTGAGTGAGGTATTGCGTAAGGCGAGTGGGTAAAGCTATACAAGTATGGCGGCGAGTACATCTTACTAAATATCGGTTACGGTTAGTAACTATAGTTAGGAATACGAGATTGTATACAGATCGATTACCACGTGAGATTTATAACAAATGCAGCGTCGCTGTTAGTTGAGTGTGGCCATTTATAATAACTTTTTATCATTTATATGTATATGCATCAACATTTTTATACAAAAATTAAATAGGTACATATGTGAAATTTTTTATTGCAAAAAATTTGCTAAACAGAAAAAAATACTTCTGTTAAATTAACTGTTGCAGTTTTTATTTTTTGGCCACGCGATATAATTAGCAAATACTGGAATTAAATCTTGTCAACATACTCGACTGCGAAAAATCACGCATTCAACCTAATTGTGGGCCACGATACAGCTGCAAATTGATTTTCAGACCATACACCCGACTAACAACAGACGTACTACTCGGTCAAAATAAGTGTGCACCTGGCACTGCGACGTCACTGTAGAGCTGTACAGCTACAGTGACACTATCAGGTGCGCAGCTCCAGCTCCAGCCGCCGCAGGTACTGCACCACGTCATGTTTCCTGGCAGCTGTAGCAGCCTGCAGCGCGGTGAGGCCGCCACAGTTGCGCAGGCCCAGCTGTGAGCGACGCGCCAGGAGCCGCGCGCACGCCAGCTGACCGAACATGGCCGCGCCGTGCAGGGCTGACTGCCCGTTCTGGAATTCATGGTACAGATTTATATTATGACCCGAAGACAGAGTGGCTTCAAAGCAGCTCGTCAGTAACGCCGACAAATCTTTCCAAGACAGGCACGACCTACAGCAATGAAGGCAACAAATAACAAGAGAAGATATTACATTGATGCTGAAATATAACCAGAAATTACAAAAATATTTTTTTCAATACAGTTGGTAAACATGGCGTACTTTCAGAGGCTATAATTATGATTCGAAAGTTAAATCTTACGCATAGTCATCTTTCTGTTACGCGGTCGTGACTTTTGTTTACGAGCTCGATCATTTTGTTTGCAGTTTAGTTTTAAATTTATAAGTCAATTTAAAAAAGTTTAGTAGCAAGGAGTTTTCAAACATAGAATAAAATGGGATAGATTTTCTACGAGGAAAAATGAATGATTCCGTACGTTTTAGCATTGAATTCTCAAAAGTCTTTTAAATGGTTGTTTAATATATTTAATTACCACTTTTAATTTAATTATTTTCACATCAACATTTGTCAAAAATCGAATAGGCTGTATAGGCTGTTTTCGTTGAAAAAAAAAATGTCCAGTTGCAAAAACGCGCCATAAGTCAATTTAAAAAAGTTTAGTAGCAAGGAGTTTTCATACATAGAATAAAATGGGATACGATTTTATACGAGGAAAAATTAATGAGTCCGTACGTTTTAGCATTGAATTCTCATTTTTTTTTAATAGTTGTTTAATATATTTAATTACCAGTTTAAAGTTAATTATTTTCACATCAATGTTTGTCAAAAATCAAATAGGCTGTATAGGCTGTTTTCTTTGTAAAAAATATGTCCAGTTGCAAAAACGCGCCATATTGAAAATTTTATTTATTGTGAATAAACAAATCTAATTCTTTGATTTGTTTTTACTGGTTCTCACAACTGTATTGAAAAACGTCGTGTGATACACGGGTGTGTAGGTTATTGCAAAAATTACTTTCCACCCTTGTATCACAATGTACTATAGGAAAACACTGATTACTACCAGCGCCATCTAGTAGCGAGTAGATTACAAACACCAAAATTGGCAGCAACGCCATCTAGCGGCGAATAGAATACACAGTGCTAAACATACAAAAAGTTTTACAAAATCACAGGCTAGATGTCGCTACTAATTTAATCGGACAATAAAAATAAATGATATCCTTACGGGCAGCAAACCAAGGTTTGGTTTGTATTTGAGCAATTCTACCACCACAGCAGCGTGGCCCTTGTGTGCCGCTTTAAACAGCGGTGTAGCACCATCCTGAAACACATTACTAACTTATCAGTTTTTGCTCTGTAGATAATTTTTACGATTTACCAGCCTGACCCCGAGTTTCTCAGCCCAAAATTATCGCAGAATTAATGTGATATATTGTCAAGCACACGTTATCTGCTGTGATTGGCTGTTGAAAATTCATTCAACCAATCACAGCAGATAACGCGTGCTTGACAATTTGTCACATTAATTCTGCGATAATTTTGAGCTGAGAAACTCGGGGTGAGTCTTTCTTTTTTGCTAATTATTAAGTGGTACTTTTCCTAAAAACAAAGTTATTAAAGCTTTCTTCGATGCATTAACATAGCCTATTCTGGTTGACAAGGTATAGTTTGCCAACCAAGCAATTCCTGTACTGTTTGGTTGGCTTCGAAAACATCTCTTTAACATATTGCTACAAATTTTAACAAATTGCTAAGTAACTAGCAAATTTTCCATCCCAGTTTGACAAACCTTTACGGGTGGCTTTTATTTTTATGAGACCAACTTTGAGGAACTTTTTTTGTCGTATTGATGATTCCAAAATAAAAATGTTTTGACCAGAATTAAGCCACGTCGACAGTTTTATCATTGGTCTCGTTAAGGCCTTTCAGCTTCTAGCTGTTTTGTACAGAGACCACGACAAGAGTTGAGACATTGCTCCGCAATCGCATTGTGGCTCATTAGAGTACCCTCATCTGACTTACTTTACTTGTCCCTGCGATGGTCTACTTGGTTTTGAACTCGGTTTAGAGATTGCCAGGAGGGTCATTGCAGTTGGTGGTCTTTTCTTCAGGCTCGAAATAGTACTGCTCGGTCAACATAACTGAGCACCCGAAGCACACCCTGCGAGCAACTCCCGCGCGGTGGCGGCGCCGCCGGAGCCGCGGGCGCCGGGAGACTCGAATGTTTCGGGTGCTCACTTATGTTGACCGTGCTGTAGGAGAGCTGTCTGAAGATCCGTAGCTCCGCGATCGCATTGTTGTTCATTGGAGTACCATCTAATTACATTGTGGCCTTTTGGAGCATTAGTATAAGTATGTTTAGCTGTCCACACCTGTCTGACGTGGTCTACCCTGGCGCCGGCCGCCAGTAGCAGCCTGGCCACGTGCTCGTGTCCGCACTGCGCCGCGATCCACAGCGGAGTGGCGCGATCAGCTCGCGCACCGTCCACCTTGGCTCCCGCCGTCACTAACGCTCGGCACACTTCCTCGTGCCCGTTCTGTGCTGCGATGAACAGGGGAGTCGCTTTGTCCTGGAATGGTAGGGTACCATATTTTAGGTGTGTAGACAATTTAGTGGATGTTGGGGCACAAACAGCTAGACTGAACTGGGAGTGGGCTGGTCAAGTCGCACGAATGCACCCGAAAAACGAACGAAGATATTCTCGTACTGGACGCATGAAGGAGAACGTCGCCGTCGAGGTCGACCGCGGCGAAGATGGTGCGACGATCTGATGAAGTTCGCGTGTCTAATAAACACAATATCACAAGGCCAACTAAACAGTTTTCAATTCACGTTGCAAATTGGGTATTCCGAACCCAACCTAGGGAATTAGAAGATTCCTATCCAAAGACATACAAAAATTATACATATCTACATAAAGAAAGCAAAGTGACTTTCACATTTCATAATTTGAAGAAAAAGTAAATGTAGTCAGCCAAGGTATTAAAGTTGTGACTTTCGCCACAAACAAACTCTTCTTAGGTTAATCCATTAAAAGGCTTATTATTCGGCCACAGCAACGCCGTCATAAGATCATCACGAGAACAGGCAAAATGCGGCGCAAGATGAAAGGTAGGGCATGGTGCTTACCTTCATAGAAGAGTTGACGTCGGCTCCCCTGCGGATGAGCTCGTCGACGACCGGCAGGTGGCCGCACTGGCACGCCACGAACAGTGGTGTGCCGCCGTCCTGAAACCACCACATAGATAATGTACTACTCGGTCAAAATAAGTGTGCACCTAGCGCTGTCACGTCACTCGGAAGTTCGACTGTCACTATTGGCGCACGAGGCGAGCCCGAGGCGCCGCGCGGGTACCAGGGAGTGGGGTTGCGTTCCAGCGAGGTGTAGCGTATTTTGTTTGACTGTGTTGTACTATTCTAGCAAACTGTCCTACCAAGCAGTCGCTCTACGTTTCAGTTAGACCGGGCCCAGATTCGGGGTTGGCGGCAAAACTCTTTAATATTTTCTTAATAATAAACGGTGGCCAATACCTTTAGAAGCGCCGAAGGAAGAGTGTCTTGGAAGCATCTCGTCAGTGAATTCGTCAAAGCTTGCCAAGACGGGCACGACCTCCAGCAATGAAGACAACGAATAAGAAGAGAAGTTGTTATAAAAGGGGGAGGGTGATATTCAGATATTGTTTCGTAGTTACCATGCTCGGCGCGTCGATGGCAGCCCCCGAGTCGAGCAGTAGTCGCGCGATGTCCAGGAAACCGCCTTGCGCTGCGAAGAACAGCGCGCTCGTTCCTGTCTGAAAGGTTCCCCAAATGTCGGAGAGATAAGAACGAGTGTTATAAGACGTAACATATCATCACGTCTGTATTGCCCGAAAGGTTAGGCAGAGGTACACCTATGTACCACATAAGACCTATGTAATGCGAAAGAACGATCTTTATAATGTAGAAGTCAAATAAAAAAACTACGTCTGTCATTTATCGGATTTTCGTAGTCTGGTAGTCAGATCTTATTTAAACTGAGAACAATCAAACCCATGCTGATGACTGAACTAGGAACTTATAATGCCTTACAGGCTCAAGGGAGACCCCTTTACAGTCTCCACAGGGATGTGCTGTAACAGGCGTTGTACAGAGAGGGTGCCGGGATGGTATTTTAAGAGGTTACAAACGGAGCCCTGCAATGCGTTTATGGTGATCACCGCGGCAGATTAGGTGAGGTAAAAGGCCTACACACCCTGGTTTTTTCCCCAAAAGTTCAGGCACATTTTGAAGGTTTCCACCCGATGACACAGAGAAGGTACTTTAACGCCTGTAAAAGGTCTTTAAGAATGTTAGATCATTTATAGAACAGTGCATTGGTATTTGGCATCAGTAAATTAAAGTAACTCAAGTTAAATACCGTTCTGCTGCAGGCCGGGTCGGCGCCCTGTGCTAACAGCTCGCGCACGCAAGCCGTGTGACCCATCGCAGCTGACAGGATGAGCGGCGTCGTGCCATCCTGAGGACAAGGAACAAGATGTTGTAGCTAAGACAATTTTTGTGGTCAGTGGTGGCCCAGTGGCCCCGGACTACGTGTCGTAGGTTCGAACCCATGCAGTGTGGCTTTTACTTTGCGTAAATTATTTCATCGCCACTGCTAAAAACGGTGAATGAAAACATCGTGAGGAACCAAGAAGACGAGACATCCATCAACCCGCACTGAGCCCGGGTGATGGATTAGGGTCCATTCCCTCTCACAGAGAGGAGGGTTGTGTCCCAGTAGTGGGAACGTTAAAAGGCTGATTATGTTATGTCATGCTATCGTTTCAGACCATGAATATGATGGTGGGACGAATAGGATTGGTTTTGGTTCCGTCCAAACTGGCAAAAAGCTACGGATTTTGGCCAAGAGCTTAGATTGTATCACACTACAGCGTAGGCTATTATAAGTATATTTCCAGACGTGGCGCCTTAAAAGATAAGTAACGTTTTCTTGAATATGGGAGTCCCGAGTCTCCTCCTGCCAATAATTCTGGCTGTGAATAAATCTGCTGGCAAAGCATTAGGTTATCTACCTATTCGGTGATCAGATAAAATCCCATTGTCCATCAGGAAAAATCTTGGTATGCAAGTGTCAATCCTTTTACGCGGAAAATATGGGACAGTACATTTTCATCTGTAATACCGTTATTTCAGGGGAGATAAATGTATCTCACTCGCATATTTTAGATAAGATTAGCTGAAATTATGCTGTACTTGTGTGCTGTTGTAAATCAGAACTTAACATTCCTTTTACAGACATATTTTCGCTGCTGCAACATTGATTTATCGTTAACATGCTGTAATAGGATTAAGATAAGATAGAAAAGCTTGTATCGAGATAAAATAACATTCATAACATAAGACACGCCTATATACCCATACCCGGTAGTAAAGATAGGCAGTGCATCTATAGATATATTTAAGTCTCATGTAATTGCGGTGAGCCTATTGCCATCAACCGGTCACAAATGTTAGGCATAGCACGCACTGCGATTTTTATTCGCGTGATTTGTTTTCCGCACATTCTGTGACCTATGGAAATGTATGAAGCTGCACGCACTGCTGCAAAAAAATAGTACAAAAAAATTCGCGCGTATAAAAATCGCAGTGCGTGCTATGCCTTACATGGGTGTTACTGCATGGGTTTTTTTTCCATCTAAAAACCCAGTAACACTTTGCCCGACCCGGGCATTCAATCAGGCTCAAATAAAATAATTGTAAGTACATTCTATCGTTGGTGCTAAGCCGTAAATAGTTACCATTCCGCCACTTTCCCAACAATAAAGTTTGCGTTTCTAACAGAGATGTGCGAGGATGCGTAATGAGGGATGTGTTTGTTAGGAACCAATAGAATCACTTCATTTACCTAGCCTCTCAGCGCAGCACTAGTGGAATCGGCTCGGCCGCGCGAGGTTTTTGTACATACAAAACAAGGGACGTGTGCGAGGAATTAGGGACGGACGAGAGTAGTGTTGCTGTTCTAGCGAATTTGTCGCTAGTTCTAGCTGATTTCATGAGTGGTTAGCGACAAAAATAATTCTAATAATTCTAGCGACTTTTGAGCCATAGGGCAAACCAAGGCTAAAAGCAGCTGGTGTGGATATTGGAGAGGCTTCAACTTACAGTGCCAGTGATATTTTATCTGAATATCCGGTGGACAATTCATCAAAAAAAAATCTAGATCCCAGAGGATCCCGTGACCTTGGTGTGCCCTATGGTTCAAAAGTCGCTAGAAGTCGTTGAATATTTTTTTGTCGCTAACTCATATTTTTTGTGGCTAACTACTCATGAAATCCGCTAGAACTAGCGACAAAGTCGCTAGAACGACAACACTGGCGAGCACTACGGTAGTGGTGTGCGCGCTCGTCGCCCACCACACCTCATCTGAAAATTAACCCACTACACATCCTCGCACGGGCGGCACATCTACACACCGTTTCACAGCGCTGCCACGCATCCTTGCACCGCTCAGCGACCTTTCACATCTCTAGTGGAAACACTCACACCGTTCCACAGCCTCGCTTCGCATCCTCGCAACAACCAGCTACCTCGCACATCTCGAGTGGAAACGCAGCCTAAAGCCTATGCAAATAAACACCTTAGCTGCCTTAGCCCATGTTTTTCACATTTTTCGCCGTAAAAGAAAACTCATTAGGAACTTTCATTTGCCGCTTTTTGTCTCCATTCGTGAATGTAGGCCGCCTGTGTTTTACGCCACTTTGATGGAAGGGTCACAGTTTACGTTAGCGTCAACTTTTTACAAGTCTACTGGAGAAACGTAAATTGTAAAAATAATTTGGATTCGCACTTGAAAGGAGGAAGTTTTAAAAGGCGTAGATTTTTATTACGTTATTTTTGGTGACTTGTCCAGTTTATTTTTGTTTGAGACGAAATCTTAGGGAGTTTTGTTTTGTCAGCCATAGTCGTAATATTGCAGTGACAACTTTTAGGTAGTAGATACTGAGTATTCAAGACGTTCGTATCGTATGTGTATTCATTGGACTTTTATCAAATACTCACGTGTTTTACGTAAGTTATTTTAGAAACGTAAGAAGTACAATTCAATCTTATTATGAATTTCTAAAATATGAAATGCGTGAATTGCCAAATAATGAAGATGAATCCGCGGCCCGCTTTCTCATCGAATTGAATCGGACACATAATACATAATGCAGAAAATCCGAGATGTGCACGCATGAAAAACATTAACCTCTTTTTGCTATCAATCGGGTAAATGACGCAAAAAGTAAGGCCGGCGCCGATTTAGGTTCGACAAAAACTCGAAGTTTGATCGTTTGTACAAAAACAATGCAAAAACATGGATTAGGTAATTTAGGTAGCAGAACTCTATTCATTCCAATAAATTTGGGGGTATTTGCAATGTTTTGCTGAAGGATGTTTGAAAAGCAGCAGCAGATCAACCCTAAAGCAATGTTGTTAATCATTTATTCTACTTAATTAAGCTTTGTGCTGTGCTATTATGCCAATGGTTATAGATTCATCATCATCGTCATTATCAGCCTATTAATGTTCCCACTGCTGGGACACAGGCCTCCTCTCTATGAGAGGAAATGGGCCGTAATCCACCAGGCGCGCGCGGTTTTTGTGGATGTCACATGTCTCCGAATTTTTGGTTGTAGGACGCAGGCCGGTTTTGTCACGACGCCTTCACCGTTTTAAAAGTAGTAAAAAAATAGAGCAGGGAGCAGCAAAAAAAAATGATTCATAAACATTATAAATTGTTGTATTCACGATAGGAGACCGTACCAATTATGGTACCAATAACCAGTAGCTCTAAAGGCTTACAATCAAGTCGTTCAATTTCACCATTCTCGTCCTAGTACACGATGATTTGTAGTCAAAGCTTGACATAGATACTCAACATGGAATGACAGATGTAGGATAAATATCTAATCATAACCTACACACGCTCTTGCGGTACACTTCAAAACATATTAGCCCTACTAATACACACACTGGACTAAAATGGAGACTTCCGCCGCCTTAAGAGCTAATTCGTATACTAATATGGGCGATGATGACAGCTTACTATCAATTATATCCTGTAATAAGAATGTATTTGGCTACTTTGTTGGTTAATACTTTCGATTTAAAATATGTTGGTCTTTCGTTTAAAATATGTTTTTTTACCTTTGTATAGATTCTTTTACCGATTGTGAATGTGTGAACATTGTAAGCTTTCTAGATTTCTAGATGATTGTTAACATTTGTTAACTTTTTATTTCGTGCATTATTTTTTTTGTTTGTTTTTTTGTTTCAATTTCGTACGACTTATTGTCGGGCCTACGTTGTCCTCCCATATCCAAGTACTAATGCTGTAACATGGAAATATTGTAAACAAAAAAAATTAAAAGAGTAACCATGGAGTTTCTTGCCGGTTCTTCTCCATAGGAAACGACTAACCCGAACCGTGCACCTTTTGTCGACGTTTTATAAGTGCCCATGTAGGCCTATGTAAAATAAAAATATTTGATTTTGATTTTGGTCTACTCGTATCACGAAAGTTACTAGGAAATTGGAACAGAAAGATTTCCGTCGTCTGAAAATGAAAATTTTATTCAGTTCAATAGCTGGAAGAATAAAGGTTTCCACATATAGGGGCGACGAGACAATGCGACAACGCGTTTACAAGCAAACTGTAAAGAACAAATGTGTAAAGAAATTATTTCTATAAAAACGATAATAGCGTCGCACCTGTTAGCGGTAGACTTTTCTTCGTCGTTTCATTTTACAGTTGTAGCAATAAATCCAAGAAAGTTAGTTAATAATCGCTGTCATCGTGTTGCCAATTATATCCTTATTATCTTGACAAATGTCTGGGAATATCTAGCAAGAAATACTGTGGCATCACAAATCACAATGTGTTACAACTTAATTGCTGCTGCTTCATTATATTGTCAACAGACTGTATGTCTGTATGTCATCATTTAATTACAGCTCAGTGTTCTATGTAATGACATCTTCAATTGACCGTGAAATGTACTGCTATTTGGCTGCAACAACTTGTCGTATGTATTGTCTGATTGACGTAACACGAACTGAGACTAAAAAGTCGGTTAATTGACAGCGTATTGGACAACCTAATTATCTTCAGATACATATTTATAATATACCTGCCTCGAAATATCCCCTTCTTTTACTTGGTCTGATTTTTCAATAGATTCTTTGAACATTTGTATATGGCGATTTGACATATTTATTTATGCCAATAGTCAAACCGCCATATTTATTCCCCAGATAAAAATTATTCGAACATTGAATAATCATTTTTATGGTGCAGCACCAGAATAGTTGGGAGAGGTCTATGATGTTAAACCCAGTTGTAGCTCTGTTTTCAGTGAGTAACAAGTGCCTACTTAAAGTGGTAATTATAAAGCGTTGTTTACTTTAAACGCACGTTAACGGCAAGTAACGGCAGTTAAATAACGAGCTGTCAACTGTGCTCTGTTTAACGGATAGTGCCGCTTCACGCTTACTTTGTTTGCATTAAAATAAACATTAAAAAGTGCTCAGAGATGAGTTTTTTTTTTTTTTTATTCGAGATGGGTTTGCTCTTGACTCTAGTCTAGGTCAGAGGTGACAGAGACAAAGTCGACGATGGAGTGAGCTTACCCAGAAGAAGCCTGTTCACTCTAACTTTGAAGATAATCGGGATGTGTATGTAAAAGTAGAAGGCTTAAGCTTTAAAAATAAAAGCCCTATGCCGTACAGTACGCAATCCTACTATCCTTCTTACTAATATTATATTTGATGGATGTTTTTTTACCCAGTCACGCCAAAACGGCTGAACGGATCTGAATGAAATTCGGCTCAGGTATAGATTAAAGTCTGGAATTGCACATAGGCTAATGAACTTTTTGGGATAGAAAAACTACTTTTACGCGGGTAAAGTAAATTGCATATTTATTAGATAAGTACTGAGCATGCAAACCAGTATAAAAAAACGGATAAAACTTAGAGTTAGCAAATTCAAAATTTTCAAAAAAGAATCGTATCAACGGGTAGCGATAATCTGAGCTTCTACACTGAAGTAGGCTTCAGTGTTTAACCATCGTTAGATCTCTAGTAAATATCATGGTTAGATAGTAATCTACGACACGGATTACTATCAAACCAATCACATCCTAATCAAAAACATCTCCTCCACCACGCTACATTTTCTGCCGTGTTTTAGCAAATAAATATATCTTTATCTTTAAAAAGTATAAAAAGCTTCCCGACAGTAAATCACGTCCGTTCAGCATCATTACATAGGGACGTACATGTGCTTAGCTTACTGTAACGCAGTGTGCAGTTGTGCACGCGACTTTAGGCTGACAACAAACATGCCTATGTAACGCTTGATTGAAAATGTTTTTTATTCAAGAACTTGCTCTTTTCGTAAGCAATTGATTGAAATCATTATTTTCAGTCTTACAGTCTTACTGAATAAAGCAAGAATATAAAACAATGGATGGAAAAAATATGTTTAAAATATTATGCCCAGCCCGTTTTATCATCGGACTACAAGACCTACGTCGATACGCCATTGGTACATGGTGAATAGGTTACTTCTAGGCAAGCGAGCTCCACCGTCCACCACATCATCGCTTACCATCAGGTGAGATAGTGGTCAAGCGCGAGCCTACCTACAATACAAAATAAAAAATATGTTATGGATACAGATCTTTTTTTACGAATTATAAAAAAAAAAAAAATATGTTGAGAGGAGCATGTGTATTTCAGGCCTTAGTTATACGCCCTCTCTTGCAAATTGCAGTTTATAATTACTTCGCGATTAACATAACAATTTGAGAATCTAACATAGTACATGCCATGCATAATGTAGATTTATGCATAGTTATGTTAATAAAACAGAGAAAAAGTAAGCACGAATAAATTGATTAATTAATCGTTCCGCTTAGTTTGTAAAGAAAAGATAAAAGCTGAAATAAAGTCATAATCAAGAGTAAACACAATTTGATTTTTAATTAACATTTAAAATTCATTTATCTTCAACTTATAGTATAATGGCGTGAAACTGTTTGTTTGTTTAAGAAGAAATGCGGTCGCAGACATCCGACTGAATTCTCGCCTATTTCCTCCTCCAATATTGGATCAATTTAAAAGATATTCCATAAACTGCAAAACAAAGATGTTTCCCTTTGTTTTCCTTTTTGATGATACATTATCCATAGAAGCACTAAAAAAAATGCTCAAAATTGCGCTGTCAACAGAGGCCTAGTGTACAAATCTGACAACAATATATATAAAAAGAAACACATAGAAGCACAAAATAAATCTTTTTTATTAAATTTACGGAATATCTTTTAAATGTGTCCAATACTGGAGGCGGAAATAGGCGAGAGCCAAACCTCGAATTATGAATTTTTACTAAGGCAATTAAGTCGGAAAAAAGGAAAGGGAGTGTTGCGTGACGGGGGCCAGGACGGTATGGAAGAAGAAAACGTGTTGCGCCGACCACAAGTAATATGGGACAAGGGCACGAAGATGATGATGACTAAAGTCGGAGCTCTCTGCCGGCATTTCCCTCTTAAGGTAATCTTTGAAAGTCCGTTAAGAAAAAATATTTCACTGATACAAAGCTTCCTATCGTTGCGAGTTATAGGCTATCCTGGTTAAATGATTGCGATGATGTGATGATGTGTCACAGGAACCGTCCATTTTAGAAAAAGCTAGCTCGCTGAAAAATACCATGAACTGGAAAAAGAAACCCATAAGAATCTGACAAAGGAAAATATAGGTAGGGGAGAGGGGGGCATAGTGGGGTATTTAAGACTCAACTGCAGCTATAAGACAAAAGATTATGATTAAACCGCAAATTTTAACTCAATATCATGGTTTAACTCATTGCGAATGACTATGAATATATTATTTTCGATTACGATAATAAATCTACGATATGTGAATACATAAATGTAAAATGGCATTTGCCCCGCTATGCCCCATATATGGGGGTAAACCGGGGTACCCTATGGGGCATTGTGGGGTATAATAATGCGAAAATAAAAATACAGATTCCAAACTTAATAGTCTTTATTATCTAACTCCAAAAGAACTACAAAACTTTGGCACAAATTAGAACCTCCTAATCATCATAAATTCTCATTTAAAAACAAGCTAATCAACAAAATAAACAAAAAAATACAAACAAATCAACGTTACTAAATAATTGTACTGCTTCTGTAAAATTAATATTATTAAACAATTCAGTCCTCGACGCACATTGCACATAAATGAGTAGCTTCGTCATCTTCATCATCTTCCCCTGCACAAGAGTTGTGTGCCCATCGAGAACATTTTATACAACGAATCCATCCCTCTGTTGATTCTGACCACAAGTAGCCACAGTATATGCATTCAGCATCGTTATCATCTTCTAAGGAACGTTTGCTACCTTTCTTTTTGATCAGCTTTCTCTTTTTTTGTTTATCTGATTGAAATTCTTCCAAATCTTTAGCTACCCTCTTTTTTTTTTGTTCTTTTAATTCTGCGGCCTTTTTTAAGGCCATAAGCTCATTTTTGTATGGTGACTCTGTAATTATTGCTGTTTTCCCTCTCCGCTTAGTAACTCTTTTGTTTGTTCTGTTCTCCTTGGGCAGTGGCATTATTTGTTCTGGAGTTGTTGCAAATGTTGAGGGTCTATCAGTCATACTAGAACAACCAGGTTGTGGAGAAAGTTGCCTTGTTGGGGTTGGTTGTCTGGGTGGAGTCTTTTCACCAGGCTCAACATCAGAACAAGTAATACCACTGGGCATTATTTGTTCTGGCGTTGTTGCAAAAGTTGAGGGTCTATAAGCTGCCCCAGAAATACCAGGTTGTGGATGAAGTTGCCTTGTTGGGGTTGGTTGTCTGGGTAGAGTCTTTTCACCAGGCTCAACTTCTAGACGTTCTTGTGTAAGTGGCGTGTTATCACCCTGCAAAATAGCTTCATCGATTAAGGACACCTGCTCAGGCTCAGGATTGTCTGTAGTTTCCGCGGGTGCAAAGTCTGCATCAGTAAATACATCCTTATTCATAGGCCAAATTCCTGTGGCTCTATATGCATTAATAGCAGTCGTCATAGTTGCTGCAGATACAAAAGCTTTACCGAATAGTGCAGCGGTCTGATATTGTGTCACCACGCGTCCTGGATGGCACCGAAGCCAGTTTTTTACTTCATTAGCGTAATATGTGCTTATAGGCTTCATGAACCCCACATCAAGTGGCTGGAGTCGGTGCGTGCAATGGGGTGGAAAGCACAGTAAAATAACACCATTTTCGCGAGCTAAATCAATGACCTCGAGAGATTTGACATGTGTTACATGACCATCTAGCAATAACAGTACACGATTATCCTTAGTGGAATGCGACCACTCAATGAATCTCTTTAGCCAGAGGACAAATAAATGACCCTGGATCCAGCCAGATTCGTGACATTCTCCCCAAGATCCAGCTGGAGCTCCATCAAGCAATTCCGGTTTCATACGCTTTCGGGGGAAGATGAACATCGGTGGCATATAATTGCCAACTGCGCTGAAGCAAAGAATTGTGGTCATTAATTTTCCTCTTTCTGCAGAGGTCAATGTTCCTACCTGCCTTTTACCACAGGAAGCCAGGATTTTAGAGTGACTTTTAGGGACAGTTGACACACCTGTCTCGTCAACATTATAGATCCGTTGTGGAGTAAGCTTATGTTCGTCGTAAATCTTTTCTAAAAGTTGATAGAAATTTCCAACGGATACTCTATTGAAACCCATGGCCCTGGCTGCTGATGTTGGTTCAGGTTTTCTATAGCTGATATCTGGATGTCTTTTCAGCAATCCTTTCAACCAATCTATACCAGCCAGACCACTCTTCGAATCAAATCTATGAGGGATTCTATTTTTTTCTGCCACATCAAAAGCAAGTTGTCGCATGTCACGCGAAGTCAGTCCATGAAATCGTGCTTCCATCAATTTTATGTATTCTATTAGTTCTTTCTCTTGATCTCGAGAAAACACGGTTTTAAAATGGCCCAACTTCTTTTGAAACATAGTATCGTCCGGATTAGCCCGATATTTAGAAACATACCGTTCTAATGTAGTCTGTGGAACGTTGTGTAAATGTGCCGCTTTTTTGTAGCCCATTTCTCCCGCCACAACACTAAGTACAGCTTTTTTCATTCCTTCCATTGGCCATGAATGCTGATCTGTAGTCCTTTTATATGTGCGGACCATATTACTGAAAATAAAAGAAAAAAAAATATAGAAACACATATAGTAGTTATTTGTTTCCTTTAAAAAGTTACCTGCTTTAGTTGCCTAAAAAAGAGGCAAAGTGGGGTACTTTTCAAACAATACCCTACTATGCCCCTTTTAATGTGCCCCACTATGCCTCAGTGTTACTTTTTAAACAAAACATAAACTGACAACATCTTACCTTTTTCACAAACAATCTTGTATTTTTGGTTATGAAATCCGGAAGGTACTGCTACACAATGAAATATCAACCACCACAATAACACTTAGGTTCGAGAAACAATTGCTGTTTAATTTCACGTGTTTTTTTTAACGAAAACACTGCTTTTAAAGTTTTTGTTTGCGGAGCATAAACGGCTGTCAAAATGGCGTGAATCGTAAATGAAGGTCACGTGCCGACTGACGACCAATCAAAACGAGGCATTTGAAACTTTGTACGGCGTTTCGTTCGAGCTGTCAGAGGCATTCCCCGCTATGCCCCACTACCCCACTATACCCCCCTCTCCCCTAAGCCAGTCTTTCTCCACTGCGGCGCGGCGCGGCGGCGTTGTATTCAAAGAGGTAATGATTCACTTTAACCGACTTCAAAAAGGAGGCGGTTCTTATTCGACCGTATTTTTTTTAATGTGTGTTACCTCAAAATTTTATACTAGGTGAACCGATTTTGAAGATTCTTTTTTTACATGAAAGCTGGTGCTTCTCGTGTGGACCCATTTCAATTTGATCAAGATCTGATGAAGAATTTCGGAGCTATACATCATAACTCTTCAATAAACAACGGCAAATCTGTCGGGATTGCATGTCTGTTTATTGTTTACGCCATTTCATAACATAACATCACGCCGCCGCCGGTACGCTCTAAAGGGGTACTAGATATGTACATTTATATTAGTTTTATGTTATTTGGGTAATCTATTCTGACATAACTATGGGCATTAGAGGTAACTTACTATTGAACTTGCTCATCACGTACCACAACTAAAAAGTGAAAAATAAAAAACTTTTTTATAAAAAAAATAACAACCGACATCCAAATAAAAACACTACAAAGCGAAAAATTATTTCAAATACTAAAACAGGAACACTTTTTGCAAAAAAGTTTTTCGAAATGGTAGCTTTCGTCCTTCAGATAATACATACAACATCTCAAGATCCATCAGACAAATGTGATAAACACAAGATCCACAGTTTTACATAAATACGGTCCATAATGCCTACTCTCCCACACTCGTACTCTACAAAAAATAATACTTGTGTCATAAATTGGTCACAATTCGCACGTTGTTACGAATAGCCGCGTGTTCTCACAGACATTACATTTTCGCGTTTACGTAACGTGGAGGAGCTGTTTATAATATAATGTGGAGTTATCGCTTTGTTGTGGATTCTCCAAGTAAGGGCTAAGTTACAAGCGGAGCGGTGATGTTGTGCATTTATCTGTGATCCCCCGAGATCTTCCTACATTGACTCAGCTTGGCTGGTCTATTTTGCAAGTTATTTACTTTCCATAACCTAGACTAGATATAGTCATTATTATCAGCGATAACAATTTCCTAAAGTACAATAATATGTATGGGATGATCACAAGGCATTTTGATAGCGCATGTAAGTAAATCCTATACATTTTCTTTTTTTTTGATTATCATTGCTGCGCTGATGCCTATATATATATCTTGGACTCTATTCTAGAGTCCAAGATTGTGGTTTTCTGCAAACAATTTCGCGACGGAACTTAAGCTACAGACACATTACTGTGTCATATCGTGGCGCAGGAAACGCCTATTATACGAATCTGTTCTAGCCTACGTCATAATTATCACACCGAGTTTTGTTGCCAATCAAATCGTTTGTAACGCGGCACGACACGACAGTAATGTAAGGCCGGCTTTATTTTTAAAAGAAATCCAGGGCATACCTTTAAAAGGCCATAGAGAAGAACCAGCACGTCGCCTTGCTACAGTTTATGAGTTATTCCAATTGCCATTCACGACTATTACGTGATTTAATGAGAGAGTGACGTAAAGGGACCACTGTTTATAATAAAACATGACAGGTAGCTACTTAGTTATGAATTCACGATGTTACTGTGGTCCAAGTTATGGTCGGAGGCAGGGCAATGAAAATTTCTCAGGATCATTTACTAAATTTGGTAGGTTTTTTTTTGTAGCATGAGCAAATCACAAGCCGTTTAAACCAGGTTTTACGTCATCACACGCGGCAGAAACATCTATCACCATTTATAGAACATGCAGCAGGTGATTTACAAGATGCTAGAGTTCTTGATTTTAGCTGATTAAGGGTACACTAGTCGACGGCACGAACTATTTTGTGCGCGGGGCTAAAATGCATTTTATATCAACCGACAACACGAGCGGAAGAGATAGATGCTGTGATGACCAGTAGGAAGCTAGTTTGCGTACGAATACACACTTTTTCAAATTTGTAGCGAAATGGATAATGATTTAGGACGAAACCGAGCGCGCGAAATTTTATAAACAGACCTTTGGCAGTCTAGATATCATAAAAAACGACTAAATCTATCTGTTCAAAATAAAATTATTTGCATTGTTGAACTACTAATATATCCCTGTATGTAGGCCGTTTTGAAATTTTCCGTCTTCTTATGGTCTTTATTCGCGCCCAAAAAAGCTTTAAAATTAGTCGAAAAGTGGAACTTTCGACGCTCATAACTTTCAATTATTTTCTTATTTTACTTTTTTGCTTCCATACAGGGCTATATAATGATGAGACAAATTGATATCACTTTTTATTTTGAACGTACATCGTCAAACAGTGGAATAATCCCTAGACTACGTTTGTATGGAAGAATTTTGCGACTAGTGTAACCTTAAGTACGTGCCCGGAAAGAAATGGCGGGCCTACAACCTCATTAGAAAAGAGGGAAGGGATGCCTTTGCCCTTCAGTGGGACAAAATAGGTAAATTAGTTATAATAATAATCGGGATTATTATTAAAGAAAATTCTCCAAAGCTATGGAGATCGCTTCCGCTTATAACTTGAACACAGAGTAATGTGAATTTCATATCTTACAAAGAATGGAGAATGGTCGAAAGTGGGGTACTAATTTTACGTCACTATAAAACCATTAGAGTACCAATTGCATAAGAAACCATAATGGTTTGTGCTTTGATTAATGAAATTCTTTGCCACAATGAAAATAAATTGATTAATTAATTACAGTGTAATTGTTGACAGCAAAGTACTTACTGTTGTACTGCTTCTTTAATTATTTCTCATAGATTAGTTTCGTGAAATATTCTCACTGATTTAGAATCTGTGTGAGCCTTTAAGATTAGGAACTCAACAAGCTTCCTTTACTTGCCCAGCTATTCTTAATGCTTTTTGATAAGGCTGCTACTTCTATATTATGAATTATGATAAGTGGTAGCTGAGGTGCCACGGCTCTGTTACTTACACTTAAACAGTTTAAACTTCACAACTAGTTATACTTCGTTTATTTAATGTCCATGCATTCAATAAAACTGGTCACTATGGAATATAGACTAATATCCCTATTCATTCAGTAAACAAAACACTAAACAAGTAAACATTTCCAAAACCCCCGGTTTTTTTTTATTTAGTACTTTTTAAACTACATAATTTATCTAGAAGTAGACACGCTTCGATCAACAATCTATCGAACACGTAATTATGACACGATATCTTGCGAAAATACTCCGTTTCAAACAGAAAACAGGCCATAACTTTGAACCGATTTTCACCAAACATAGCTAACACTCGACAAAGTCACCTTACAAACAAAAAAATCTAAATCAAAATCTGTTCATCCGTTTAGGAGCTATGATGCCACAGAAAGACACACAGATCACAGCAACACACGTCAAACTTATAAACCCCTCTTTTTCCGTCGGGGGTTAAAAAACAATAATCAATCTTACAAAACAAATTGCTTAGATCTTCGAGGATCTCTACAAAATCTAGGCCATCGATCTATAAAGCTGCCTTTTTTCAGCTACTGGGGTTACGTAAAACACCCCATCAGTCTTTCCTCCGTGGAGGACGTTTGCGATGCGACCCGTCATCAACGCGTTTTATAGGCAAAGCGTGGCATTCTGAACTCCGAAGAGTCATCAATTTCGCTAGTGACACCGCTAATCTTGGTGAGTGATCTCGAAATGAGGTTCATCGCCACGTTTTCATCTTTTTAGTGAGGCGTAAAGGCAAAAATGGAACAGTTAAAATTCTTTGGTATTTTTTTCCTAGCTGACGAAATACATTTATTGCATTTTCTTGAAATGCAGTTTTTATTTAATTTTCAGACCTATTTATTTTTTACTTTGCCCCGCACTAGGAATTTCGCCTGTATCGTGTTTGCATTTATAAACATTATAAACCACATACACAAACAACCAGACCGGAACATTACTATCTGTAGGCCATACACATATTTCTTCCGTGCGGGAAACGAACCCGAGACACGCAGCGCAGCAGACGCTCATCCAATGCGCCAACCGTGGCGTCATTTGACATAATTATTATGTTCTGAATTGAAGTCCTGTTCTCAATCAGAAAGGAACCCAAGTCAGGCAGGAACATATACTTATGAGTCATCATATCTGAAGCGAAAAGCCTTGCACAATAGTACAAACCTAATCTTTGGCCTTCACATAGTTCACATCCTGAACTGATTTGTCATTCGTCTGATATATTGAAATCGATATATCCTATATTGATATCAATGTCTCAGATTTATGTCTTCAAACGTCGGCAGAGGTGACGACGTGATCATTTGGCACATTGATATTGAATAATATTATGAGTGTGTTTATTTGATCTAAGGGCTCGTTCCCACGGAACATCTGTATTTCCAGGACCGTTAACGGATCCGTCGCTACTGGTGCTAGTGGCACGCCCCGGGTGGCTTCGTCGATAAAACGGAACAGTATTTTAATACTGTTGTGTGCGTGATCTCGCTCATACAACTACCTACGTCATTGTGTCGAATAAAAATGTACGATAAAGCGGACCTGACAGCTGTATATTTTGTCGGATCCGTAATTTTTACTGGATCTGGAATACTGTCATGTGTGTGAAGTCGCTCATACAACTACATACGTCAGCGGCGAATAAAAATATATACGATAAAGCGGACCTGTTTAACGGACCCCTGTGTGAACGAGCACTAATATCAACGCTTTTGTGACTGGGAAGCTGTGGACAACTTATAAAATATATGTAGATGACAGTAGTCATTTTCTTCTTTCTATCGCAGATCCAAGCCTAACACCAAATTTCAGAACAGCGTATTTGTAGTTAGGAATGTGTAAAACAACATTTGACAGGCTTTTCAGACTAGTTTTATTCAGAAACCGGTGGTTATACCCTTATCAGACAGTAATATTAACAATGCATGTAAAACTTGTAGTATCCATGGGCAGTTTATACTACCTGTCATATCAGGTAGTCCCTCAGGGATATGCAAATACAATATGTGATTCCAGAGGGGGAATTCCAAGGCGACGTCGACACGATACTTTGACAAAGACATTTGCTAGCACAGTTTGCCCCCATATTTCGATAAAAAGCAAGGTTTATTGTCAACTCACCCTATCCCTGGAGTCGATGTGAACCTTCCCGGTGTCGAGCAGCTGACGTAGCCTGTCGCAGTCTCCTCGCAGCGCCGCCAAGTGGAACTGCACGTCTGTGCGAGATTCTTTCTGTAAAGAAGAAATTTATTACTATTAGAAACTTTCAATAGTTCAAACAGTTTGCTGTTGAGCATTCGGTTTGGCTGTCAGTAGGCCCTCTGCCGGACCGATGACCTAGTTAAGGCTGCGAGATGCACAGGACCGGTCGCTGTGCCGACACTTGAGGTGGCCTATGTCTAGTCACAGAATAAATATACAAACAGTATGGAAACTACCTAGAAACGCTCGAAACGTCACACTCACACAAACATGCTCATCGACGAGACCCCTAAGCGGCTCGCACTACTGACAGCACTGCAGAAGTGCCTTAAGACGACGACTAACGCCAACGACCTTGAGGGAACAAAACGCGCTATTATTTCACACCCGCGCGGCCCAAAATTTTGTAGTTTTTTGTACTTTCCTTATTATATTATATATTATATTATATAGTACTGTCTTTAAAAAAAAACCTCAGATCAAAATGTAGATAATTATATTGTCTTTGAGATGACGTCAATTTCATTAAAATATGCCCAGCGGCTTTGGTGTGATTGTCATGTTTTTGTCCGTTTTAGACATAGCTTTGCAAATTATTTACACTATGTTATACGAATAAAACTCAAAATTTGCTTAGATCAAATTACTAAGAAAATGGTTTAATGTAACAAATTTTAATGTAACATATATTTTTTTCAAAATATTACGACAAGCCGTTTAGATGTGATTCTCATTTTAAAATCAGCTACTCAAGGGTATCTGCGCCTTAATGGTCTCGTCGGTGCGTATGTTTGTGTGAGTGTGCGGATTCGAGCGTTTGTAGGTAGTTTCCATACGGTTTGTATATTTTTACTGTGGTCTAGTCAGGCGTTTTTTTTGTTCTGTGGGTCTAGTAGTGGATGTCTTTAGGCTTCGTGCCGATGGTACATCTAGGTTGAGTCTTATAGGCCTAAACCTATATACAGCCTGATGCGCCCCATGCATTTAAGAAATTGTGATTGAAATCAGTAGCTATAAATGGTGAAGAAACAGCACACAAAAATCCTCTAGAATATTCATCCTTCCAACAACCTTGCAAAAACTAAAACCGCCTCTAAAACTAATCAGAGGGCAAATAATTTCCATAACAAAACATCCTCCGAGTCCGTTATCAGTCGCCAAAAATAACTGTCAAACATTGCTATCACTCTCTGGTGGTACTTACTACATACTGCAGAACAGATTGCAGACAACTGCAATTCGCACATAGCGTGATAAAAGTTCGCGTGTCTGTCACGTCACGCTATTATTGTTTTACAGTGTAACTGTTATTTTAGAACTAATTGTAAATTAGTTGTATGATTTACGAGAATGTACGGAAACGGATGTGGCAATCTACTTTATTTTTTTTAAATTGTTGATGGTACAGGCGGGCAATGTTCTTTAGCTATGTATGTTTTGTGTTTTGCAAGACTTGGCTGGGTTTTGAAAATAAAAATATAGGAACCTATTAATAAAAATCTCTGATTAGAATATTCGAAATTCATATTTGAATTCAAATAGTCGCTACACAGCACGGTCGAGATTTTTATAAATAATACAATAAGTAATGAACCAAATTAGTGTTTTCAACGTGTGCAAACGAGCATGTCCTCCTTGCATAGTTTAAAAATAAAATAAAAACATCCGCATTTTATTATAATTAGGCATTCATATCTGACTAATTTAAAACTTGATATCTCTACTGACCTTGTACGAGAGAAAAATGCAAATAATTAAAAATATTTTAATTAAAATCTTTATCAAAAACTTGAGTACTCATTTGCTCAATAAACAATCGATCTTCACGTATTTGCCTTCTTTTTTTTTCGATAAGGCAAATGTCTTAATTATAACTGCATTCATTAAGACTGGGCATAAAAATACAGTTCTTTGTTAGAACTAGTTTAGCTTCATTAAAATGCTAACGAATAAAATCAGAATAAAGTGATTTAAAACTACAATTTATGAATCAATCAGTCTCAATTTTTCGATCAACCATCATTATGATAATCGAATGTCTGAGTAAAAAAGCGGCCAAGTGCGAATCGGACTCACGCACGAAGGGTTCCGTACCATTATCGCAAAAAACGCCCAAAAAAACACGTTTGCTGTATGGGAGCCCGACTTAAATATTTGTTTTATTCTGTTTTTAGTATTTGTTGTTATAGCGGCAATAAATACATCATCTGTGAAAATTTCAACTGTCTAGCTGTCACGGTTCATGAGATACAGCCTGGTGACAGACGGACAGACAGACAGACGGATCGCGGAGTCTCAGTAATAGGCTCCCGTTTTTACCCTTTGGGTACGGAACCCTAAAAAGAGAACGCGATTGTCTGCATTGTATGACCATTTCGACAGTTCAGCATTTTTTATCAAATCCTACGCAAGCACAACGTTGGCGATTTGTTTTCCACAATGTCAAAGTCAAGGTTTATAATACTTGCTTCATTGTTACATAACATCACGCCTAAGTTCTCCGAAGTGTTAGGTAGAGGTCTACATACAGTACACCTATCTCTAGCTGTTTCATGCCTATTGCCATCAATTAGGTACAAAGCCAGACTGCTGAAAAAATTCAGATGGAAAAACCCACTAACAAACTGAACCTAGGACCTCAGCCCATATGCTCAGCAGTAGTGTACTAAATCGGCGAACCACCCTATATCTATCAATACCATTATAAAACCAGTTGCCACCCAAGGGAATAAAAACAAGATCAACACTGAACGGCGAATCTTCTAAAGCAAACATTTGTATAAGGATATAATGTGGGTGACATTACATATGTATGAATGTCAAGTAACGGTGGAATCTCACAAATAAGGACGTTTACTCAGTCTGCCACAATAATAATGTCTGCCGAATGCCGATAGCTCTCGACTTTCAACGAGATTTGTAGATTTGTTTTTTTTTTGTTACAGATTTATGGTTTCGCAGTTAGGAGGAAAAGAGGGCTCTGGAACGAATATGAATATTATTTAAATTTTTCTTGTTCTAGGTTTGATCATATTGATCAACAATCGAATACACATATTTTCCTTCTTTTTTTGATACGTGAATCACCTCGGTTTAGGCTGCTACCTAATTCATATTTCGACTTGGTCTTTGACTAACATCCAGGTGTCCAAAAGAAAGGTTTTCCAACGAGCAACGGAGCGCAGTATACTAGGTGATAAACAATAGGATCGAGATCGAAACACTTTACTGCGTCCAAAAACCAAGATTATGGAAGATGTGGCTCAAAAGGCTGCCCAACTAAAATATAACTGTGAGCCAAAGTAATAAGTTAAGACGATTCATATTAATCATTTAGGAAGACATTTCATGTCCCAAAACAGGCAACCAGAGGTAAAGGTAGAAGACCTTTACCTCTTGAATCATAAAACTCTCATAGTTCACTGCCCCACGTCAGTCAGACTTTCCTTATCACCCATCTTCATCTCACAGCCGAAAAACCCGTCCGCACCACACGCAAACAAATCCGCAGTCAATTTGCGTCGGTGGCACCGCGATAGGTCACACGATCGAGCGAGGACGCGAGGCAGTTCCCTCAGTTGAATATTAGATGACTAAACGCTCTGTGAGTCTCTGATTACCCTGCACCGGTGATAGGGGTTGTCAATCATCATCGACTTCTTCACCATCTTAAGGCTACATCTTGTCTATCAGAAGGTTAGACTAAAGGAGCGTTCTGAATAGCTTCGAATCTTAATTATTAATAATTATCACGGACCACTTACTGCCCATTCATTTAAGACCCAGTCCTTTTAGTTATTCAGTATCTATCTAATAATTTTTAATTGCCCTAAAAAGGCTACCCGTCTTCCAACTTCAACCTCTTGAATAATAAAACACTCATTGTTTACTACCTCATTCCAGACAGACCTGTTCCCATCATCCATCTTCATCCCCTAACCATCCACAATTCAACACCACAGCCAACAAACAAATTCGCAGTCAATTTGCGTCGGCACGGCGATAGGTCACACGACCGAGCGAGGAGGCGAGGCTGTTCCCTCCGTTGAATATTAGATGACTGAACGCTCTGTGAGTCTCTGATTACCGTGCATCGCGGAACGCGGATAGGGTATCGGTGGATTATTTATACTGGTAAGGGGTGATGGCAGGGGTTGAATAGGAATAGCAGGTTTACAATGTGGACTAGTAAAGCATTGATGTGTAAAAATGGTAAAAAAGGCAGTCCTGCAATTAGGATTTAATGTGATATGGATTTATAGCTGATGTGCCGCATAGATACTAAATTAATCGTATAATAAACCATTCTGGACATAGACAAATACAGGCGTATAGAGCGCTATGAAGGAAAATGTGACTGCATTACTTATAATAAAGGCTGGCATTAAGACCTCTCTGCATTAAGGAGTAGGTTGCGGTAGTAGCAGGTGGTGTTCTGTAGTTTCTGCCTACTCCCATGAGAAAAAAAGCGTGCATTTATGTACGTACTAGCTTTAAGACGTCTGTGTATTGCCCATTGGGCTTTGTTTAAAATCACATGCTTCACTAAGCAAATAATGTTCTCATCGATACATTCCGAGTCCACCATTCTGCTTAATCGAAACATTTCCAATCAGTCGTGAGAGCAAATTCGTGTTTTATCGATAACATCAAAGCATCGGCCAAGCTCTATCCGATCAATCGCGAGTATTTTCGGCGATTGTTTGCTTATGTAATCGTTGAGTGCATTACCGAGAGTTTACATTAGGTGATACGGATTGATGAGGTGCCGAATGAAGTAAGAGTAAAATGTAGTAAAAAAGAAAGAAAAATCGTTAGGAAAATAAATAATTGGAATAAAGTTCACCTTCCAAGTAGTAAAGATAAACTAAGCGAAATGGAAAAACAACTCGTATGTTGCTTGGTAGTGTAATGTACTTCAGAAAGATTTTCAAAGCATCTTTTCTCGATCAACAAGAATTTATTGAAAACCGATGTTATCCAGGACCCATAACGCCAAAAGAACGTGAAGAACATTTCGAATGCGACAGAATTCAGAATAAGCGTCTTATTTTCGTCCATGTCGTAAGTGTAAGAAGGAATTGGGTTACGGTAACGCACGTAGTCGAACTTATAAAAAATTTTGCACTATGAATTGCTATATCTTCCGCCATATCTTGAACTGGTTGACCTAATGAGCCGTTGCTTTCAAACATAGGAGTGCATGATGGATTGCTGAGCATCGAAAGCAAGGCGGTGGCGGTGGGTCACGCACACTCGCTTACCGCTCAGTATCTTGACTTACTGACTTACTCAAAGTCCCATGTCTCCTGGATGGGACAGAGGGCATCCACAGTAGTCCTCCGTCGTCGCGATCGGCAGTAGTTGCGATCGGTCTTGAGCTTCCAGCTACACATCTTACTTTGATATATTCCACGGATGAAGGGCAAAGTTCAAAAGCTTTGTGATTTTGCTCTCCAGTAATTATAGTTTGCAGTCCTATGATTTGGATGCTAAGTATTCACGGCGTTGGTAGACATGTTCTTGGATGTTAGGCTAAAGATAGCATTGTGCTCTGAAATTATAGGTTGCGGCCTCATATAATTTAGATTCAGTTTACCTTTTGCTGTAGTCGATTTTGTAATGAGCTGACTCACAGGCTTGACGAAAGCTTTTGTAGCTCAACGCCCTGTAGTAGGTACTATTTTGTATGAAATTTTTTTCACTTGTGCAAACTTATTTTGAGTGTATAACAATACAGTATTTTGCGAACAAAGGATTGAATCATAGACCTCTTTAAAATACTTACCGTGATGTGTGCACAGTATTTGGAATACTTACGAATATTTTTACGGTATTCGTCACATTGAATACTAACAATGTTCTGTATCTAGGATAATTTAAACGTTCGTGTAGCGTGGTTAATTTAAAGAATGAAATTATTTTTCCATTTCTGAGCTAAAAACTCGTTTTCCGGTTTAAAACGTTTTTATAGTTTATCTACCGCAGTAATCATAATTATGCGTAAATGCGTAGCATTTCTAACACGGCAATGAGAGTTTTCACATTGCAACCACATATAACCCGCATCGATCTTGCGGTATCTGATGATTTACTACACCAATTTAAAAGTTGAAAACTTTTAATATAAATATGTGGTATGAGAATTAGGAAATACGGATGGCCTATCGAGGGAAAATATTTGCGGTTGAACAGTAGTATTCATATGAATCTCTTATGTTATGGTGGATCATTGACAGCCCGATGAATGCATAATCGAAAAAACAGTTAATTAAAAGCGAACTAAAAAGATGTAAACAAGAAGAAAATCATGCTGTGCAGTCGGAGGATACATCTTGTTTTGGTCAGCCAACTCACCTCCGACTGCACAGCATGATTTTCTTCTTGTTTACATCTTTTTAGTTATCTTTGTAAGCAGTCGGGTTTTTTGATTTTATAATTAACTTTTTTTATTTATAACTTTTTAGTTATTTTTTTTTAGAATTTGGTACATTTAAATATATAAGTTTTATATATTTTTGAAATCACCTCTTAAAACCCTTCATTTTATATGGAACGGTAATAGGGTTTGGAAGATAAAAAAAATTGGGCCCTCACAATATGGCGCCCAAAAGCCGCCATTTTAATATTTTCCAATTTAAGTTTAGCCAGTGACACTCGCAGGGTTAAGTCGAATCAATTGACGTAAGATCCATCAAAATCGGCCAACGCGTTCGGTCTCTAGAACGCCACATAGGAACATACATACATACATACAGACTGATAAACACATTACCCTCCTTCGGCAGTCGGGTAATTAAGCGTCATTTTTATAAATGCGTAAAAGTTCTACATAAAGACAGTTCCTCAAAACGCCCACCTGTCATCACTTCGGCAAGTAGAAGTGGCGCAACAAACGTCCTAGAAACACATCTGTCAGTCCAGTACAGTGCAATACAGTAACTTATTGATGCATCCAGCCATACTCACACAGAATAGTGCACAGGAATACTCGTAGTGTCTGGAAATGCTGAGAGGATTTTTGGCTAAACAAAAAAAGATTTCCATAAAAGCTAGATAAGGTTCGTACGCAATACGCGTGTTTCTAACTGCCAATCATGTAGTTACGAAGTTCATTCTGCCTCTCAGGGATGTCAACATCCCGGATTTATTTAGATGACAGTTTTGTGAGAGCGTACAAAAAATGTCTCTTGCCGAGGATTTTCGTCGCTCTTACTAACTTAATATGATTTATGTGGCCTTTGGTCGTGTATATGAAAAATCTTTGTTGTTCGAGGATTTCTTTTCATTGTTTCCTTGATATATGGAAATGTCTTGGCACTTTCTTGTTTCAAATAATTTTTATTTCGATCGGATTTCTTGTCAGACTTAGGGCGGTTACGCACTACATCCGATCCGTGTTCGTGAAATTTCGGTTCCAAAGTAGCCGTAGTACTTCTTGTAAGGAGGTTTACGCACTACATCCGAACTCTATGGTTTATAATCTTAACGGAACTCAAATCACGGACACGGATGTGCAGTGCGTAACCGCCCTGCCCTTATGGTACTTTTTTAGGGTTCCGTACCCAGAGGGTGAAACGGGACCCTATTACTAAGACTCCACGGTCCGTCTGTCTGCCTGTCACCAGGCTGTATCTCATGAACCGTGATAGCTAGACAGTTGAAATGTTCACAGATGATGTATTTCTGTTGCCGCTATAACAACAAATACTAAAAACAGAATAATATAAGTATTTAAGTGGGTTTTCATACGACAAACGTGATTTCTTTGCCGTTTTTTGCGATAGTGGTATGGAACCCTTCGTGCGCGAGTCTGACTCGCACTTGGCCGGTTTATTAGAGTCTTTTCACTTAATTTGGGTGTTGTAATGTTGGGTGGTTTCCTAAAAAGCCATGTCACCTATGAAAGCGATTGGAAAAGTTTCATCAAAGTATGGGAACGCCAATGCCAAAATTTAAGGGATTGGTCACGTGATCAATCCCTTACGTAAAATAAATAAATAGCTTTAACATGTTGCCATTTCTAACATCGCCAGGAGTCTAGAGAGGATATCGGAGGATAGATCATCGCCAGGGGATCAAAATCATACCGTTGGCAGCCCTGGCTGTGATAGTAAATCAAACGGTCAGTTTCCCCAGCGACCACACATAGCCTTCTTACTGTTACTACAATCATTTGCACTATCCCGGGAAATTGCTTTAGCGGTACTCGAGCCGTTAGACAACCTTCAACTAGTGATTAGAGACGATTGCACTTGATGTATGTGATGCAAATTCGTTGGCGCTTTCCATGTTTATAACTGCAAGTGTCTAGCAAAGCAAGTGATTGATGTGAAATTGATTATGGTTGATGGATTATCTAGATGCACTCATATCGTGACTAATTTGAACGGGGGGAGGGTATTTTCTCTTTATTATTTGTATTTTCGTCGCATGGCAGTTTTGCAGATGACTCAGTAAAATTCTCAATTAAAGCTATTCATTAGTTTCACTCTGTAATTACGCAAAAGGCCGTCTACTCACTCGACCACTTCTTACTTAGCAATCTAAATAATGATTTTTAATAAAACTAAAATTAAAACATCAGATTGCTGGATGCCAATAAATGACCAAATTCCATAACAAAAAGAAAAACAAAACATCGTTCCATTTTCAAACGAGCCGATCTCTTATTCGTCTAAATTAAAATTGAACCAAGTTAGCCCCGTCACTACTTGCCATACGCATTACCTAGCTAATGTCGTAACACTAGGTAGGTAACTACTGTTGTCAGCACACGCGTTACTGTCTCAACCATCGCCATGATTGATGGGACGTGTCGCTTTCTATTTGTGAAGATGGAAGCGAGGAGTGAAGACTGCCCACTAATGCGTTTTGTGAGGAAGTTGTTACAGAAGTGCAGGGGCCAGGTTAAATGTGGAAAGTGGACACGAAAATAAGTATTTTTCAAAACAGTATTTTGTTGATTGTTGTGAATAATGGAGGAAACCACTAACTGATCTATGTTGTTTAAACGAAACTAAGTATATACCTAGTTTGAGAAAAAATCTAAGTTTTAATTTCATGTAAATACAGCTGACTATGGAGTCAATGGCCTTTGATGGCCTTGAAATTACGAGTTAAGGTTTTTTATATTATTTATCGTTATACTGCGAAGAGCAGTGGTGGCCCAGTGGTATCAGCCGCGAATTACAAGTTGTAGGTCGTAGGTTCGAGCCCAGGTAGGCGCTTTACTTTGTGTAAATTATTTCATCACCACTGCTCTCAAAACGGTGAAGGAAAACATCGTGAGGAAACCGGCATGTCCAATAACCAAAAATTCTAAGACATGTGACATCCACCAACCCGCACTGGGCCCGCGTCCCTCTCACAGAGAGGAAGCCTGTGTCCCAGTAGTGGGAACATTAACAGGCTGATGATGTGATACTGCGATACCAATCCCGACTGCACCGTTTGTCGACGTTTTATAAGTACCCATGTAGGCATATGTAAAATAAAAAAAAAATGATTTTGATTTTGATTGCGGAGGCTCGTGAACTAATTTTAATAGCCCTGTATTGTAATGTAAGCAGACTTCATAAAGTTTTCTGCAATAATGTGATAATGCAATATTGGCATATGATTTCAAGCGTAATTTCTCTACTTAATTCTCTGTTAAACGCTTCAACATAAAAAAGTAATTACGGAACACGAACATTACAGTAATAAACATTGTTATACAACTGGAAAACATCAAAATACGAAAAAACACGCGAATAGAAAATAATTTCTGCCAAACAGCTGCGAAATTAATTGGGGCTCAATTATAACAACACCTCGAGTTATTTACAAAAACAAACAAAAACTCTATTTAAGGATTACATTTAGTGTGAATCGGGGCAGAATAACATTTATTGTTTGTTTATGTTTGTTAAAGATAGGTAATAATCTTTGGGAGTATCTAATGGTCATAATGATCCAATTACGAAATTCTTTCACTAATACAAATCTACACTATTGCCGAGTATAATAAATCTTTTTTCCCGGAAAAATGGACGGTTCCTGTAGGATGAGCGACGGGGGCAAAGCGGCGGCAAATAGCTAGTTGACAATAGAAGGCTAGTTCGAGGTTGCGCAAGAAAAGAGTGTCTCTGGGAAGCTTTTGCCCAGTAGAAATAAACCGCTGAACCGACTTGGAAATAGGATAGTTTTTATCCAGGTAGTGTGTTCCCTTGGGCTGATAAACACTTTATACACGGGCGAAACCGCGGGCAGCAGCTAGTAAAAAATTAAAGAATAAAAACAAAAACTGTCTGCAGATTTACATTCAGAATCACGGAAATTTAAAAGCAGTAGGTATAAAGTGAATAAGTTCAACAATACAATGAGATGTTTATTAGAGCGCGACTAACAACGTCATTCACAGTTTATTGTGAACTACTCAAGGTATCGCGGATTCGAGGAATATGTTAAGAACTCGTGCGAGACGGATAAGTTGCGCGACTGTTGCGACACTAAGGAATATTGGGATTTATTTGTAGATCTTTGACAGTCGTTACCGATAGATATTCAGAAGCCAGTTTGACATCTGGCTTGATATCGTGTTACCCAGTTACTGGGTTGTGGAAGTCAGACAGGCAGTCGCTGCATATAAAGTACTGGTATTCAGATGGATCCGGTTAGACTGGAAGCCGACCCCAAACATGGTTGTGAAAAGGCTCGGCAGATTGATTTATTCAATTCGTAAACAAGGAAAACCATTAATATTTCAGCTGCAGTAGGTAGGTATTTGTTATTATGCATCACACTTGTTCTTGCGAGTTGTAGACACAATGAAGGAAAATAGACGTCGTAATATTAATTATAGATGCCTACCACCACCACTCTCCGGTACCAAAAAACAAAATTGGTAAATAATTTAGTCGAGTCAAGAAACAAAAGGACCCTTCGAAAAGTTGCGCAACATCTTAACAACTGACAAAGCAACTACACCGCCGCGATATAAAAAAATACAGAACTGCCACTTTGTACAGTTTTTATAAAAGCTTGCACAAATAAATAAAAGAATGCAAACAAAACAGAAATATATCTCATGCTTCACATATTCTTTGTTGTAGTAAGACATTATAATCCTCCTTCTATTATCCAATTATTTAGCAATGGCGCAGACATGCTGTCTGCCTCTTTTACACATCTTTATTTGTCGTAACGCAAAAGACAGGCATAGATGGCGCAAACTGGTGAAGGAAAAGTTGTTTCCATGACGGGGGAATCACGACCCTCAGTAATGTGGAACGCGGCGCAGGCGGAGGTGAGGAAGTCATCTTATACACAATCCAATGGCCTTTCATTTGTCTAGAGGAGGATGAGTAGAGGAAGCCCCTATGAATTATAGCAGCATCGACGCCGCCACTTACGAACTAATGACATGACGTCACACAAATCCTGCATCGCGCAAGCAAAGTTTTGGGCGCGATTAGAACACATACAACAGTCCGACAATAACTGTTGGGCAGTTGCCCGGACCAGACACAACACCCGTCTGGTCGGAGGATCTTCCCTTTTCTATGAAGGTTTGTAGGACTTTACACCCTGATCCACCTACCCCCAAAGAATATTCACATTCATACTCAAAACTTTCCACACGACAATCGTCGAAAGTCGTTGACAGATTATCTTGGTATATCAGCGGTAATGTTCGTCGAGAGCTTATTGTCATACTTTTTGTTAGCCTTCTGTACCAGTCCAGTTTCTGGTCCTACCGCCCGAATATTTTTTGTGTTCAATGTTCAGACGTAAACAACTCTCTATTTCGTTGGCGTTCGTGTCAAAATTGTACGCAGTCATTGTTCTTTTGTGTACAGTAACTACCTATAGGTATTTATAGAATACTTGCATTTGTTACCATTTTAGCGTTACGTCAGGCTAATGAAAATGGACGTTGATTGAGTGTATATTTAGGAATTCAGAGGCAATGGGAAAGGCGAGAGTCAGGCTATATATTTGAAAAGGGTAATGTTTTCTGATTTTTAACTAGAAAACAGAGAATACAGAGAAAGAGCAGCATAGGTCTCACCAAACTTCTGGGCCGCCCTGAAGTTGGCTTTCCGATGCGCAAGGCACGGATCAGTGCTGTTTTTAAATGAGATTAACCACTGCGCAGCCATTGTAGCCAACTTCAGGGCGGCCAAAAAGTTTGGCGAAAACTATAATGTAGCTTCATTCAGCTTTCTACCAGCATAATAAAACACAATTATCTTAACAGTTGAATCTTTGCCAAGAGGCTGGATCTAGAACAGGAAAGGTTTTTGTAGTGGTGCACTATAACCATTATTTTGTTCTAGATCCTACCTAACCGAACCCACATAAAAGAACCCTGATATTTACTGGGAGCCTACTGTGTTGACCACAGAAATACTGCTTAACTTTTCTGTGTCCATGATGAGAATATTCACACGGCTCGGAATTATTTAAGGCGCCGATTCCCTTGAGTAACTGATTTTAAAATGAGAATCACGTCTAAATGGCTAGTCATATTTTTTCGAAAAAAATATATGTTATATTAGACTTTTTTCTTAATAATTTGATCTGAGCAAATTTTGAGTTTTATTAGTATAACATAGTGTAATTAATTTGTAAATTTATGTCTAAAACGGATAAAAACACGACAATCACACCAAAACCGCTGGGCGTATTTTAATGAAACCGACACCATCTCAAAGACAATTTAATTATCTACATTTTGATCTGAGGTTTTTTTTTTAAAGTCTTAGAAGAGTAAGGAAAGTACAAAAAACTACTAAATTTTGGGTCGCACGGGTGTGAAACGAGTGCGCGTTTTGTTCCCTCAAGGTCGTTGGCGTTAGTCGTCGTGTTAAGACAATCTACTGCATTTTTACAAGGTGTAAGGCCCATATACAACAAAGGCAGTGAATTTCGTCGACGGAAACGCAACATTTTCCCACAGCTAGAAATCAAGAAATCACAGAGCGATTAGTAACAGTTACATACTGCACGCTAGCAATCTAATGGTATTAGCAGATGAGTACTTTCTAGTTGCCACATTCATGTGCACTGAGCGTCCCGTATTGTTCTCAGTAAATAAGTCTGTTTTTAGTGACGGTTTTATGAAATCGGAATTGGAGAAAGATTAACGATTGTATTATAAGTTGCTCGTGTATGTTTTTATGTTCATCATAAATACAAATAACAACCAAGCTAATGGTAGCTTCTGCATGCTCCGGTAGACCGGTATATAGGTACATACTGTTAGTAGCCACGTAGTTGTTAGTTTATTGTTACTAGAAATATAGTATTTTTATAATAAGGGCGGTTACGCACTACATCCGATCCGTGGCCGGGAAATTTCGGTTTCGAAGTGGTCTTAGTATTTCTTGTAGGGATGTGTATGCACTACATCCGAACTCTATCCGTCATAATTCAGAACATTTTGAACTCGGAACTCCCTAACACATTTAGTTTTAATTGGTACTGAATTAATTCTGAAATAATTGTTGCAACAATAATACGACGGACTTCTCATTCACTCTAGCCTCGAATATTACTGATATAAGCACTATAGGCTTTTATTCTGAGGACCTAATAATGTTCCTTAGGCAATGTAACGATGTAGGTATATCTAACTTGCTTTCAAACCAATCTCAAGTCTTGCTGCAATTTCACATTCTGTCTTGTTTCACAAGAGCTCTTATCAGCCTAAAGCAAACTGTACCAAATCTTATCTGAACACACGCCGCAGTTACATTAACCATGTGCCAGAAGGTAAACGCAGGACAAGTTTAATCTTACGAAAGAAATAGGACGCGTTTAGAGAAAAAACATATGAAAAAAGTTTACACAACGAAGTTCGGAGAAAAGAAACCATATGCAAAAAAAAATTGCCAGTTGTACCCGTTTTTTGACAGCAGCCAGATGGTTACCAAACACTTGATTGTTCTATCTCGAAACTGGACCGCGGACAGCGCAATATAGAACAGAGCAAAAGCTTCTAAAATAAGTCTGTCCTCAAGTTCCAACAATAGCAGACCTAAATCGTTCAATGTGCCAGACATTTCAAAAATAGAAGCCGAAAAAGCTAAAGCAGACCCACACTCGAATCGCGACAAAACGCCTTCAATTTTAAAAATTTAAGACACAAAAACAATAGAAGATCCAAATCATTTATCATTTCTGATATTTCAAAAAGGAAATTAGAAAAACGGGTAGTACTTCTTCTTTGTGTTGATGAGGCTTTATAATTTAAATATTCTGTCGCATAGAAGTACTGAGTCTCACACATTCTGTCCTGGCGAACATAGGATATATGGCGTTCCTAGAGTTCCTACCCACGACCTGCAAGGAGCAATCGGTGTCATATTATGTACTTTCTCCGCTTTGACATCAGCTCGCGTGCAAATATGTTTATCTTTCATTGCAATCGTTAGAAAGTCGCTGTTTAATGCATATAATGCAACACCAGCCTCTGTTTTGTCCCTCAGTTAATTGTTGCTGGTGATAAATAGTTTTCACTGTTGTTTAGGAATGACAGAATATGTAGCATCACAGTAACAGAAAAGCAAGAGTCTACAACTGGTCCTCGAAAAGAAGATGGAGTCAAAGTTAAAACTTTTACGACTATTAATGAACTAGGTAGACCTGCTGAAATCTTTTGGGATTTTGGAAATACTGAAATACATCGTCATAAAACAATGGCAGCAGATAGACCGCCTTAAATTTTGTCATTTCATTTAATAAGACCACTCTCCGAATTGTTTTATGTCCACATTCGTTACAACTGTTACATTGCTTATTGCCTCATTTGGTACAATGCAATAACAAGAAGGGACACTCCCTGTAGTTACTCTTTATAGAGGGGTGTGTCGACAATCTTAATACCTACGATACCAACGGCTCGAACAGCACAGAGGGGTGTAGCGTACGTTTTCTGTTCTTTCCGTCGAGATTTTGATTACCGGGATATAGAGGGTCCACAGAGGGTCACATTTTCTTTGAAGCTCCGATTTCAAAAGCATGGATAAGGGTAGATAAATTTTTAACGAATTTCTCAAGAGATATCTCTATTATTTACAAATTTTAATGATACAGGCATCTAAGACTTGAGGTATAAAAAGCTTTCAAGTGAATTTAATGTCTGTGATGGTAGAGGTTCCCTTTAAATAAGGTATGATGCTTTGATTTCAGAAGCTTAGATAGTGTAAAGAAGTTTTTAATTTTTCTAAATCATGCAGTAATGATACAGTTATCTGAGAAAAGAGTTTCAAAGAAGCAGCTAGATGTTTTCTCCGATTATATTACTGCAATAGACAAACAACTACACTAAACAAACCCGGTCTTACAACATCAAACTACCTACAATACCCTCTATAATGATAATGACAGTTACGGGGTCAGGTCGCTGATGAGTCGGGGGAAATTCGCCTAGTCACCGAAGAGATGAAGCTGTTAAAGAGATTTTTAATCAGGAATCTGCTCAAGAGATTACCCTATTATGCACAAATAACACAGAGAATCAAACAGCTATCACGAAGCTTTGAAAACCGAAAGCTATATGCCTAGTCCGATTAGATCACTGCAATAGACGAGTAGTAACTCACAGTCCTAACAAACCTGGTTCTTGCAACATCAAACTACCCACAATAAACAGCTCTATAATGACAGTTGTGAGGTCAGGTTGCTGATGAGTCAGGAGAAAGTCGCCTAGTCACCGAAGAGATGAAGTTGCGATCGTAATGCGAAGCTCACTAGTTCGGCGGGCATATTAAATGGATATTGATAAGAAGGGATGCAGCGGGTCTGCGGTGGGCTTTGATAGATTGCGTGTGATTATGGTAAGTAAAGGCTTAGTTGTGATTGATTTGACTTATGTTACGTGAATGTTGTGAGGGTTGATTTTGGTTGTCGTTTTTCTATGTAAACAAGCTTTGCATAAGGTTTTAAAACTGACGTTTCAAGATTCTTTGTAGTTGGAAGCCTGTGTCATTCGATTTCAGCGATGGGGATGGTCCAAATACCAAAATGTGAGGGGTTGATTACGTGATATTCGATAGTGCTTGGCATTGCATTTCCAATCGTCATACTGAAACTTTCGATGATGTAATGTGAATACTCCAGAGCCTCAGATCTAATAGCTCAGTAAAGCTTCCTTCTTTGTAATTCAGAGTACAAAAGGTTTCTAACGAAATATATATAATAACGGTTTCTAAATGTAACAACTCTCAGTACTAAAGCTTCACAAATTGCTCCCTTTGACACACAAATGACCGTTGCCTCACTGCCGCTGACACAACAATAAACTCACTTACCCATACAGCATCCAAACCTTTCAACCGAGAACATATGAAAGTAAAATTATTCAGTAACAGTACCGTATTGTTTAAGGCTTCATCTCTGTACAATGTGGGGTCAACGACCGCATGGCGAGCCCAATTTTTTGTTCAACAATGCATCGAATGTCAGAATGCAGTTGCATAATACAAGTGCATTTATTGCTGCAATGTTCATGGAAAACGATGGGAATGGGCTTTGTAAGCCCTTTACAATGTAAATTGTTATGAAGTTGATGGTTGTTACATACAAGAGGGAAAGGACAGGGTGCGCCGATAGTGTTTTATGTTATTTAATTTTGGAAACCAGTGATCCAAAAAGGTATATGAACATGCCGACTAACCAGCTGACATTTTTATACGATGATATTGCTCGTTAGATTAATCAAATGCAACAACTCGTCCCTAAGGCTAAGGGATCCCCTTTCTAGTTAGCGTAGCTAGTAGCATAGTGGAAACTCCTGAATTACTATATCTCCTGAATAACTATACCTACTAACAATATTCTACGATAGTATAATTTTCTGTAAGTACTCCAAAATGCCAAATCAGACTACCTACGTAAAGAATTTTGACCTGAAATCTATACTAATAATATTATAAAGAGGAAAGATTTTGTTGTTTGTTTGTTTGTACCGAATAGGCTCCGAAACTACTGAACCGATTTGAAAAATTCTTTCACCAATAGAAAGCTACATTATGCCTGAGTCACATAGGCTATTTTTTTATCCCGAAAATGGATCCTGTGGGGTGGTCCACGGGAGCGAAGCCGCGGGCAACAGCTAGTAAAAAATAAAGCAGTCTTAATATCAGATTATAAGTTCAGTAGCTAAATAACAATGATTTAGAGCGTGTTAATGTCAAAAGTAAAACATTGTTAAGAAACGTTTTGGATGATGCAATGTTAATTAGCTGAGATGAAGAGAACGGGCGCCTCGTTAATTATTGAATTAGAGGAACTTGCTGCTCTGCAATTAAACATCATTTGAACACAACAAAAGGATAGGATATTTTCTGTAAATCGTGTGAATTGTTTGCGACGCTTTGTAGTAAGACTAAGATTGTAATCAGGCTGTTATTGAATGAATTCCAAAAACTGCTGATGTTGTTGCCGACAGACAATCAGAACACAGTTCCGTTTCCAAGGCGATAAAAAACAGGTATTTCCTAAAGCATTCCCACAAATTCTTCGAAACAAGCTTTTGGTTTTGCTCCTATCAGCCTGAATCTTCGCGCGCTCCATTCAACGCCATTTCAAATTTTGAATGCCGCTCCTCCACTCAAAGCTAAGACCCGTCATTTCGAAATGGCCCAAGCACGAGACAACAACTTTTTCTGCCTCAAAAAAGAGTTGACAACGCAATGCGACAGCGGAACGTATCCAAAGGAAAAAACGCGGCAGTAACTTGTAATAACGGAACGAATGGACGGCCTTGAGATGAATGCATAATGCAGATCTAGACACAGTACACTTCTAATAGGAGCGAGGCCTTGACTTTTTGAACTTGGTTTTTATTTCAATATCAAATCGGGATTCAGGATTTTTGGCAGTTCTGGAATGTTTTTAGCAGATGCCGAGAAGCATTAGCACCTGCCTGAATAGTAGAGAAATATAGAACACCAATTTGCAGTCAATGTGAGCTCCGATTTGTTAGAATGTGTTCGTAATAAGGACATGTAGTGGCCCCATTGAGTGTTGTTCTAATTTAAATTCGCACAAGGTCTGGGTCCAATTGAAACGCATTACAAAAACAAGTTCCCAGAACCACAGCAGCATCCCGGATGCGGGCAGCCACTCTAAGCTTTCCTTTTACAATCCATCAACAAAAAAACCTCAATGAGTAAGCCATCATTTCGTCACACCATCGAGATTGCTAGATCATCAATGACGTAAGACCGTCGTATCGTACAAACTCCCGCGCAAGTCCGCGCGTACCACAGTTCCCCGGTTGCGTAACGGTAACTAATTGGCAGATTGTGTTTCTGCAATTGCCGTTCGATTATTTATTATGTCGCTTCCGTTTGTTATTATTTCAAGGTCTTTAGTTTTTTAATTTGTGAATGTCGCAGCTGATAAGGACAACCGGTAAATGTAGTTAGAAATTGAAAGGCACTTATTCAAGTTAATGAAGTATTGCAAATGTTATTGAAATTATTCATAGTATGTTAAAACATTGAACAGTATGCAAACACTAAGTATTATTCTTTAGAAGTAAATTACTTGCAGTTGTCATTTCGTGCACAGGAAATTCAGACCCATTATGCAGGAAAGTGACTGAAAGCAAGACGTAAAGACAAAGCGTTAATTGGATTAACAGCCGAGATTGTTAAAAAAGCAATCAACATAAAAAGTGGTTCATTAAGAGGCATGAACAATCGAGATTGATTCAGACTTACTGACTGCGTCGTCTCATGGATTCAAATTGAGATTCCATTTGAACGCATACACAATTAAAATGTAAGATTTGAAAATGACTTTTTGAAGGGCTGATAGAGACGGAAATCGATGTCAGTAAAATTGGAAATATGCTTCGCTATCAGCACGACCGTTGTCGGAATTCTTGCAAAGGCATCCTAAATGCCGGACGGTAAAATAGCTCTTCGGTCCGTCCGTAAATTCCATGAAATTCTCAATATTTTTCAGAAATAATATGCTTCGGATTCTACTCGTATTTTATCGTGTTCTGGAATTGTAAATGCAAAATATTCGACTCCTGGGAGTCCTTGACAATGACATTCAAGTTACATTAGTTTGTTGGCAGTGTTGCCAACATGGCCGCATATTTTTCATGGCAAGGTCGTGGTAAAAGTAAAATAATTCTGGCAGCCATCACGTTAATAGGGCTTATCAAATTGTATATCAGGATTATGGATTAGTAGGAAAAAATATGTTCAGTTTCATTAATTTTAGTCCAAATAATATAAGATCTTTATCGTTAATGTTGCATAATTTTGTTTTATTTGGCCAGTATTCCAATTACTTTGAATTAAGAACTCTATTTCCTTATTGAAACTTTTTCTTTCTTAAGTTATAAACGAATAAAAAAGTTTGTTCCAAATTCAAAACACAATCGGAGCAACGAGACTATTACATCCACAACCTACATGGAAAAATATGTTAATATCCTTGGACCCTCCTCAATAAAATTAGGAAAATATTTTCTCCTCTTCAGTTGGGCCGAATTGAGTTACCACCGCCCACTCTTCATCATAATAGCCACAAGGAAGCTCACAAAACAGGATATTTGGAAATAGTACAAAAAGCTTATAAGGAAATTGCCTAAACGTTTCCCGTTGTAAAGTTAAAATGTCTGACCGACAGACGGTACTATTAAAGATGTTGGAACTAGAGTGTTTTAGTGATTTATTGGTAGGAAGAAGAGTGTATGGCATGTTATGAAACTTGGGCGAATGGTGTTTTATGAGTAGATCTACATTTATCAATCACTTCATGAAGTATACCATAACTTTGAGAAAGATTTCGTAACTGCGGCAGGAAGGAACAAGAATAATTTTATACTCAAAGATTAATTTTAGTTATTACCAGCCTAAATTTTGATTCTGGTGCGCATTAGATTTAGGTAAATCATTATAACTTGTTCAAATTAACAATTTATTTCGCCGCTGTTATTGACAGTGCGTTGTACGTCATAAATTATAACCAGATCGTTAATTAGAATCGAGCAAAACTTTGATGTTTGAACAGTTTGCCTTGAATTCTGATTTATTGCACGATAAATGTAATGATAAAGAACCAGTTTTATGTTGAAATATTGCGAGACTTCTTTGAGTAGACATTAAACATTTTTCTTCGATACAACTCGCGAAAATAAAACTGTATTTTTATATATCTCCCATCGTTTAAGAAAATCTGTAATGTTTAAAAATGTTTGAATAACGTTTTATATCTCAATAGTTATTTATCATTATTTTGGTCACCGTAAACTTTGGATTGTCTTTACATAAGCATAATCAGTCAGCATATAATGTTCCCAATGCTGGGACGCACACAGGCCTCCTCGCTGTGAGAGAGAATACGCCATAATCTATCACGCGGGCCTAGAATGTCACATTTTTTGTTGTAGGACAACCGGTTTCTTCACGATATTTTCAGTAAACGTTTTGAGAGATCGGATCGGTTTGGGTTTTCCCGTTGACAAAAACTTGACACAATTTGTACAACTAAACAAAAAGCTGTACAACAAATTCTGGAAACATGTACCAATAACACCACGCAAAAAAAGACAACAGAAAACAAACAACACAATAAAATAACTCTCCAATCCAATTTGCTGACAAATTACTTTGGCAAGGTCGCCTGTCAAAACCCTGTTAATTTGATTTCAGATAAAAACGGCTAAAAGTAAAAAAAACAATACGTGAGCACGCGTCACAAACAAATATAGTGATCCTTATTTTGAATCGCCATAAGAAGTTTTCTGAAGTGCAGTAAGATTTCAAAGATACGGAACATTATAAAAAAGGCTTTTGAATATAACAGCTTTTGCAAGATGTAATACAATTTCCTCTTCCCTCATAATTAAGAGCCACTTTTATCATGGGGCCAACATAGAAATGGCGGAAACACAGCTGCCCAATGCATTTATTAACTTCTCCTTGTTTATAATATAACGGTCTCCAATAGCCATTTAGGTACTACACTGGGTATAAGTCTTAAAACTAGTCTATCCTTTTATCCCCGCAGCAGCTACAAAACCTGAAAACTAACTTATTTAGTTAATTCCTTGTCATCTATAATTTACTTGTAAGACTCGGAATGCCAACCTCACCAAACGGAGGTAGAAAGATAAACTTGCTAACAACTTTTTCTCATAGATTCTCCAGCCAAGTAAACAACTGGAAAGTACGTAACGATAGCTGATATTTCACGCATAATACCCTTGAAACCGTAAAAGGGTAGGAGCAGACGGGTCGATACTAGAATGCGGCAGACGGGCTTTCATTCTGGTTTACTACTCAGGTGCATACTGTGTATACTGTACCTATAAAGCTGCCATGTGCAGTTGGTGTTTGTTTATAGCTGTTGGCAAGGACCGAGACGTAAACACAGACAGACATTGCAAAAACTGAATCTAGTTACAGCATATTTGATTCGTATTACAATATGCCTTTACGGTCTAAACGTACTACACGGTTCTTATTTATAAAACTATTGGCACTGTTTGGCGAATTCTTAGCACATTCTAAATTCAAATTCTCTTTTGAAAATTTGAATTTAGAATCAGAGATGGCCACAAAAAAATGTTTTTAAAGACCGTATTCCATCCCATATAGAGACCATAGCATGGGAAAACATTTTTGAATAAAAAACATTTTGCCAGTAAAAACCTTCAAATTAAGTAATTTAATTTTGTACACACACGAATTAATCGCATTAAATAAGGAAGACTAAACAAAAACACGTTTAGTGATGTAAGTCGATCTAGCAAGCAAGGTTCGCGGTCGTCGAAGGAAAACCACTGTTTGACAAAGGCAGGGTCAAGTGTAATGTGACTGCTACATACCGCGGCGCGACAGCCATTTTGTTAGGGAAACCCGTAATGTTACGTATTGAAAAGTTTACGTTGCGTAGTAGCTGTTGGTTGGTAGTAAAAGTATAATTGTGGTAGGTATGCTAAAGATTTGATAATAAATATGCGTAAATATAGTTAAGGTAGGGCCTAAACTTACAAAAGCTTTTTTGTCTACGAATCAACTGTCAACTGTTGTGTTATTCATGTTACCAAAGCCCTAATAGTCGACATATCATGAATAGCTAAAGTAATTCTAACCTATCACAGACATTTTAAAAGCAAGCACAGTCGAAGATTTTATCAATTTTTTTAGACTCGCGTTTGACGGTTGACCACTATCTCACGATGGTAGGCGAATGATACGGTTGGCGCTTGCCTAGAAGGATTTACTAAGGAAGAGATTTTTACTGAAGGGATATTTCAAGAGGGCTCAGACAAAACGTGACAAAGCATTAGAAAATAACCCTGTCCTTGGGTCAAGTGCAACCCGACCGCTACTTACCATAGTGAGACATGGTAGGGGAAACCCAAGGGGTAGTTGGCCTTTGCACTTTTGTTCCTTTTGTCGACTAGAAGTGCTTTAAAATGCATTTACGTGCTTTTATAGGGCTGGTTGAAATGCATAGCTGATTTTGAAGTAGAATGTCGGAAAGCAAGACAAGTTGTTATATAGGTGTTGCAATATTCTCAATATACTTTTTTTATTTGTTTAAGAATTACCAACGAGTGTACACAACAGTTTCTTGCAGAACCGATGGTCGATAGGGCCGAAAGCTCTGAAATGGCGACCGCGAACCGGAAGACGATGCGTTCGAAGGCTTCCTACTAGGTGCATCAATGACCTGGTGAAGGTTGCGAGAATCTGCTAGATGCGAGACGCACGGGATCGGTCAATGTGGTCTATGCCTGAAATGATGACGATGATGATGTACACAATAGTTGGGGGAGGCCTATGTCCAGCAGTGGATGTCTTTCGGATGAACGAGTCTAAATTAACAAAAAGAACTTGGATGAAAGGATAGGAACGCTATAACAGTTAGCAAGCCATTAAGAGATTGATCGTAATGATCATGTTTTGACAGTTGACGACATAATGTCGACCAGATCAAGAAATTATCTGGTTACACGTTTCACAAATCTCTGAATGCCACTCTTCAAGATTTAAATGCCTTTGTAGTAATTGTTCCAAGTCTCATAAAAAGGTTTTATGCTGAAACCATTAAGCAACAAAACAAACATTAACTTCTTATGAGTTTTGTCCTCCAAACCACCTCCGATTTAAACAACTTTAATGAGACTTAATTACTTAGTAGCCACCAGTTTTTGTTCTCCATTTAATCTTGGAAAACTTACTGACATTACTGCAGGAAAATCCCACATAAAGACACCCATGTGATGTTTATATAAACAGGTAAATAGTCACCTAGATAATGTTTAGAGGCAAAGGTGTATCCTTAACCTCAGTAACCGAGGTTGACGTGTAGGTTAAAAATAACCTATTATGTTATGTTACCGCGAGTACATAATATGTTATCGTTTGTTTTGTTGCAGTCTGTGATTGTGGTTAGGTAATTCTGTATGTAAATAATTATGTCGCTGTTAATTGATCGGCTTGTTTTGGTATGGCGTTATCAGTGTTAGGTGTATCTAGATTGGTGTGTAAATCGGTGTGTTGACTGTCAGATTTATCACAATAAAACGGGCAGTTATTTCTGATATTCAGAAACGCGTGTTTCAAAAATGACCTAATTGATTTCGTAGACGAATATAATACTAAGATTTAAGAAGCGGACAAAACCAATTACTAATCAGATTTTAGTAATATTATTAGTCAAGACTTAGTTTTTGTAAGAGCTCGTACTCGTAACCTATCTTTAAATCTACTTATCTGCCTACTTGGTGAATAAAATTGTTACACGCACATACGTTCCGTCGTAGTAATTCTCTTCTCTGCCATGTGCTGTGCAATTGCAAAAGACAGATAAAAACGTAAGTAGCTATGCAATTATCAACACGCATCACCATCAAGGTGTAATAAGCAGATTCTCGAGCGAGATATAATTTCAATCATCGCGGTGTTACCTTGACCTCTGAAAATTGGAATGACCCAAATATCAAGCTTAGATTTGTACCAAGAAAGGAATAAAGAAAATGAAAATGTTGGATGTGAATGTAGACTGCTAGAACAGGGGAAGACCAAAGAATCGAAATATAATACAATACAATAAGAAGTATGGACTGTGGAAAGTTAATACGAGTACGTCAAGAAAGAGGATACTTACTACCAAAATAATGATTTATTCATTGGGACAAGGCCAAGATAATGATGATCAGATTTGTAATTAATGAGTATTAACTAAACAAAGAATCCTGAAACGAGCATAGCGCGTTTAGGTGAAGCCGATAACATAGTCTAAAGATAAAAGAAACCCCTGTATCCAGAGAGAAGAACGGAATCGTGCAGAACAGCAGAATAGGAAATCTGTAGCGACCAGTAGTCTATTCCGGACAGAATTGATGACGATAAAGTGAGTACAAAACTCAACTGACAACATATTCAAGATGCAGTGCGAAGTATGAAACAAGCAAGAAGATCTAAGTATAACAAATTAACAATATTGTCAGTCAAGAAGGGGAAACCGAGAGGAATCGTGTTGTATAAGTATTTATGAGTTTGTCTTGTCTATATTCACACAAGTTAGCATAAGAATATATCACTGTATCAAATACAGTAAATGTAGGAAAAAGCTAATTTGCAATAAGTGATATTGATTGATAGTGATGGAATTGGACGATACGCGCTGTATTGTGCAGTCACCGGTCTTGTATGTAAAGTGATGTAAATCAGCGATGCTTGCATAATTCTCATCACATTTTCATAATCTTTGTTGGGTGTACTGCTAAGAATATACCGGGACCTTTCTCTTCTAATTCATAAATTTATTGATGTCCTCATCATAAGCAACCGCAAGTAAATGTGCACAGGATATTATTATGATTATACATCGCGGCTTCCTTAAGGTCTAGAAAGTCAAAGCATTTTATGGGGCTTAGAAGGGTAAAGAGCAAATGCCAGTAGACATTCACATGACATAAAGCTACTATTCCGACAACCCGTCACACGATGTATTGTTTTTCAGCTCCTATCCAAAGGGTACCTAAGTCGTTAACCTTTGCGTCGTATTGCGTGTAGTATCCAATACTAAATATTTTTTCGACTGAGCCTGCCAATATTAAATGCCTGAGGCTGAAAGACGAAGTTTTGGGACAAACATTAAAGATATTCCAGCCACTAATATTCGGAACGATAACTGTTCTGAACTTGGTATGAAAGGAATACTCATCTTTCGTAACAGTCGGGCCTCGGGCATAATTATATTTGCAAAAAGATCGCTTTTATTCTTGGTCCATTCTATACAGTTCTATAGTTTTTCTGCCTATTTCCGCATTGTTTCGCTGAAAAATAAATGCAAGAAAACGCAATAAATGCACAGTCGTTCTCGACTATTAAATACCTTTTGTTTGGCCTCTGCCCCCAATAAAACGGGATGTCCCACTGTCGGGCTACATTGATGAAATACCTACATTCAAAGATTTATAAACAGTATCGAGCCATGTGAGACAATCATGGACAAACTCCAATTGGTCGAACAACATCACCAAAGATTTCCGATTACGATTTCCGTAAATCAAGAACAAATGAGATTATGGACATAGAAAAGTAAAGAAACGCGAAAACTGAAAGTCAAGTAGCTTACCAAAGGAAAAGAACAGTAATATTGAAGATAGGAACTTAAAGGATAAACACGGAAGCGGTGTATCACGAAAAGAAAGACGAGCATACGATAAAGACTAAAATATGCCACTGGAGTGCAGCAGTATGGTGACACGAATAGTACAACCATACTCATATGGGACATCATTTAATCAGGTCAATAACAAAACTACAACAACATACAGCATGACTTCATGTAGTCACTACTAAAAATAACTAACACACATTTGTCAATTGAATTACAGATTATGACCAGCTTGAGTAGAACGATTTGTTAAACAAATCGGTTCAGTTGGACACGTTTCGAGTATTTGCATACAAATAGATTAATGACGTCACGTTTGGTAATTGAACTGCTTTCAAGTGGATTTGGGATGTTCTTTCAGCAGTTCTTGGTATGTTCTTTCTTGTGATTATTTGGCACAAATTAGCTGCAGCAAAATAATCCAAAAATGTTTCTGTTTAACTGGAAAATATCTCTGATTCATACTGCGGTAGGTTGTTCTGGAGATTATGAAAAAGTGTGCATTGCAGACCACGTAATCAGTACATCTATTGTAGATAAAATGGAAATAATGGGAGTAGAGTACAAATTGATTTTGATTACTATTATTAGAGTATGAAATTGTCGGTACTAATAGTTGAGATAGTAGCAAGACGAATAGCATCTGTGATCATCTTCTGTCCAGCTCTTTTCCAAATATTGCGATCAGCCTCCAGTCCGGATGAATGAGCAGAAAGACTGAGAATTCTAAATATTCCCAAGCTTACTGATGTCAGCTTTAAATGCCATATATGGGAAACTAGATATTACTGTTCCAAGAGCCAGCATCTTTCTACGTAAAAGAATTTGCATTGCCTGGGAAGCGGTACGATAAAGTTACTTATTCAAGTTAAGTGCCGGTTTGCTAACACGCGTAGTAGTTGCGTTTACCTGCGTTTAGACGGGCGTTGTGCAATTTTATACCACGTTTGGTTCGGGTCCAAAGATTTGCATTATTAGTGTATTGGGTATTTGATATCACTTGATTTCATTGGGACTTGGTAGGAAAATCAGAACTTTGGGTGTAAGCTTTTCAATAAAATCTGGATTAAAGGAACTAGTTTTTAGGGTTCCGTACCCAAAGGGTAAAAACGGGACCCTTTTACTAAGACTCCGCGATCCGTCTGTCACCGGGCTGTATCTCATGAACCGTGATAGCTATAGCCAGTTGAAATTTTCACAGATGATGTATTTCTGTTGACGCTATAACAACAAATACTAAAAACAATAAAATAAATATTTAAGTGGTGCTCCCATACAACAAACGTGATTTTTTGCCGTTTTTTGCGATAATGGTACGGAACCCGTCGTGCGCGAGTCCGACTCGCACTTGACCAGTTTTTTTTATCCGACTGCCGAAGGAGGGTAATGTGTTTATCAGTCTATGTATGTATGATGTTTGTTCCTATGTGGCGTTTTAGAGAACAAACGCGTGGGCCGATTTTGATTCGTCTTAACCCTTCGAGTGTCACTGGCTACATTAAAATGGGAAAATAGGTAAATGGCGGGGCGTATTGTGGGGTCCAATTTTGTTTTCTTCCAAACCTATCGTGTGGGATATAAAAATAATGGGTTTTGACAGGTGATTTCAAAAACATATAACACTTATATGTTTAAATGTTCCTAATTCGAAAAAACAAATAACTAAAAAGTTATAAATAAAAAATCAAAAAACCCGACTACTTGAAAAGCTAACTAAAAAGACGTAAACAAGGAGAAAATCATGCTGTGCAGTCGGAGGATACATCTGGTTTTGGTCAGCCAGCACGCGAATATGTATCCTCCGACTGCACAGCATGATTTTCTCCTTGTTTACGTCTTTTTACTTCGCTTTTCAAGCAGTCGGGTATTTTGTTTTTTTTTATTAACTTTTTTTTTTAATAGATTGGCTCGCGTTTGACCGCTATCTCACCTGATGGTAAGCGATGATGTGGTCGACGGTGAAACCCGCTTGCCTAGAAGTAACCTATTCACACTTGACTTGGAAGACCCCGAGATAGCTTTCAGGAAACATCTGATAGACGCCAGCAAACTTCACAAAAGCACAATCCGTTGTTGTTTCCAGATTGTTACTTTTAACTTTCTGGAAGATAGTAGGGGGAACCATATTGAAGAATATGCACATTAACGATATATCCGATCATTAACTGGTTTAACGTTACCTAACAAAGCCTTACTATCTCGACGGCTAGCGACAAACTAATAATTGTGCACTGCAGTAATTAAACAGGCTGCGCTAAACTGCAGGTCAATTAGAATGGCTTCCTTCTTGTAAACCATGGCTAAAGATTGCCTCATTAACGTGTTCGTTATTAGCACTCATTCGGACTGGTAGCGACCGGCTTTTAGTTCCTGAGGTATGTGTTTTGAAAATCGCCATCTCAAGGAAGTAGTTTGCAAAATAGACAGTTACACAGAAATGTGTTATCTACACACGACTAAGACCAACCCGCCGTCGTAAGATAGAACAGCTGTATCTGACTCAAAAATCTAAATAATTTATTTCAATTAAATCTTTTAAAAGGTACTTTTAATTGTCAAGCAAAAGATGAAGCTAGTTGCGTATTCGCAAGCGTCTGTAGCCCAGTAGGTGAAGAACGTGCAAGAAACTCCCCGGACACTCTTATCAATTAGGCTGACCATCATCATTATGATATTGCGCTTTATCATCGTCACCATTTCAGCCTAAATACGTCCACGGCCTAGACATAGGCTTGTCCATGTTTCGCCTCATCGACCGGTCCTGTCCTGTATCTCGTCCGTATCCCAATTTATTTGGGGTCGAGTCGACACGACAAGTCTTCATCGATACTTTTTTAGGTGACAACTAACCTCGGTAGTAGCCTCCTTTCAAAGACTTGAAATCGTAAGCTTAGCTACTAGGGAACTCGCTGACAAGCCAGCTTTAAACTTCCTTGGATTTTCTCACCATACAATAATCCATCCTAATATTATAAATTCAACTCTGCCTGTCTGTCTGTTACTTTTTCACGCCTAAACCACTGAACGGCATTCAATGAAATTTGGCAAGGAGGTAGATGGCATCCTGAGGAAACACATAGGCTACTTTTTGGCAGAAAAAAAAATGCTGGTAGGTAGGTAGGGTAGGGTAGGTAGGTAGTTTTTTAGGATACCTAGGTAGCCAGTTGACGGGAACGAAGCCGCTGGTGACAGCTAGTATTTTTATATAGTTATAAAATGCGTTCGGCTGTGCCCAAATACCCACCGTCTTTACGATTAACAATACATCTCTTGACCCCTGGGAACCCCAGGCGTAACGTTGTTATACGATAACAAAGTTCACCTCCAGCGGTTCGCATGTCAGGCGAGTAATTAAGGAAAGTGCTGGCTAATTCTAGTTCATTAACAAGCCGCCTGTCAATTACGTGAGTTTGTTGCATCCGGTAGAAGGCGGTTGAACTGCTCTTCCGGCACTAGCAAATACTGCGAACTAAGGTCAATTATTTTGCAATAAAATCTACGCTCCTGTATAGTTTCATATTTGGCAAAAGACTAGGCCGATTAATTGATCTACGGTCCTGTATAAGCCTTATCCAGCCGGTCGATTCCGTTAAAAAAAATAACCGTGAAAACTGATGCTAGGGATTGACGGCTAACTTCAAGCTCACTTCGCCTAAGCTATCTCGGTGAGATTGTTACAGAATAGCTCTGCAGGATCTACCGTTGAAGACAACAATATCATTCACCCATCTCGTCGCTGAACGAATGAAGACAGACGTTAAGCCCAGCATCAGTTAAAATTGGGCTATGAATTATGTCGGTATTGTATTGTATTGTAGACAAGAGATCACCTTGTAAGTTGTAATTTTGCAGTCTAGGTTAGCCCATGTCTAGCAATCGTCTTTAGCAACGTCGTAATACTGGAAGCCACACAAGAGTTCAGGCTATAAATAAAGCAATTGCCTATAAACACCTCGGCTGTTTTACGTGTAAAACATGTAGTTCTGTGAAATTCTAGCTTTAACACATTTCAGATCGAAGATGTTTTCATAGGTTTGAAACAAGCAGAAACTAATCAAGTCACTAATCGTGCGAGGACGATAAAGACATTATAATTTTAATAGCTTTTTATAGATGCTAGTTTTGGTTGATTTATAGAAATGAAAAGATTTTCTTTCATTAGTTGCACTTAATTTGTACCTTGCCATGCTTTATTTGTACCCTAAGGTCAATTGGTAGAAAATACCTAAGGCATTTCGGCCGCCTTTGTAATTGTACTTGTAAATAGCTAAATAAAGTATTGGTAGGCTACATTAAAAGCACATTCCTAGTCGATGGGTCAAAACACATAACTTATTTACGCTCCATAAAAGCCATAGGAACCGTCGCCGGTTTACGGTCTTATAAACAAGACCACATAACTCAATGCATGTGGTTCTAATCTCCGTTAGGTACAGTAGATGCTGTTCGCTTCGATGCACTTGTTAGAATCGAACTGCTAAATACAAATGCACGAACCGACTCAAACTGGGGCATACCAAACCTTGTTTTAAAGCAATTAGAATAAGACCCACAATATTGCCATCATAGGTAGAACCTGGATGAGGCTAGAACAGCAACGTGGAGATTGGCTCAAGGAATGAAAAGCCTATGCTCCGTAACGTGGTGGGCGAAGCCGGGCTGTGTGTGATGATGATGAAATAAGACCACGATGAGCTAGGTTGGATTTTGCAGTCGCAATAACGAAGGTGCAAGCGTATGAGCAAGCTGAAGTTATGGCTAACGTGCCCTTAGCTCCAAACGTTTTCCCTTTGGATTGCGTACTCAGAACTATAGATGAAAAAGACTTTGAACAGGCGTCGTAACCACAATAAATTTCAAGCTCAAAAAATCAATAAATTTCAATAAAATCTTATCACCATGAAAACATAAACAATACCAGTGGGTCACAGATTTAAAACCATAAAATGCCACAGTTTAATTTGCAAAACGAATAGCTTAGATTACGTATTTATTGCAGCCATTATATTGGGATCGTAACATTTGTAATTGCCTATAGCTTTAATGGCCTATAACTTATGCAAATGGCCGCCTGTGACGTCATAGTTTAATACTATTGATTTGTTATCGTTTCGTGATAATGAATCTAGGAATCTTGTTTATAGGAAGACATTTTGTATGCAGGTAATGGGTGTGTCCGTAGTGGTAGCAGAACAGAGAGAATTATAAGGGCTTTCATGAAAGCTGTCGCAATGATTTTGTGGAGGACCTAATAAGGAATTTGATAGGTTCTTAGTATCTTGTAGGCCAGAATGAAGGTTTGTTGGCAGATTCTTAGCAGGCGTCTTGAAGGAAATGGTTTTAAGCTGGTTTTTTATTTGATGTTAGCCTACACTGTCCCACAGCTTTCTGGGATTATTTTCCTCACCCATCTCGATCTAGCTGCTTTACGTCAGAAAATTCATATTACTTTCTTTCATTCCGTTTGTCATAGTTATTGGACATTCTATCGATAATTTTATGCGAAAATAAAAATACGACCTACAAATACTATTATTTTACGATAAAAATATTTTAACCACAGCAAAAACCCTTCGAAATATCGTTCTAAAGTCATAAGTCATAGTTACCTTTATTTATAACGTCTAGACCTAAGTCCAGACAGGCTGGGATGCAGAGCAGCGGATGAATACTTGAAACGGATTATATTTAGTTCCAGACGCTAAATGTCGCAGTTATGGGGGGTAATTCAAAAGGTGGTGGAAATAGAATCGTCGGCTGATCTGTTATTGAAGATTTTGCAGTTAATGAGCGGTTTATTTAAACTTAAACATAATAAGCGCAGTTAAAAGGTATGTTTAGGCCCAGTTTACCTCAATCAATGGTCAAATATGTTGGAGAGTTAAATTGTAATACTAACAACTGAAGAAAAATTGTGTTTTATCGAAATTGGCAACCGTTAAGTTGGTTAGCATAATTTAACCATTGGTTGAGTTAACTACGAATCAGAAAACTGGGCCTTAGAGTTTGGAAACCCAATGCAGCTTTCAGACGAATGGTTTAGTGGAAGCTTCTTAACAAACATCACTACATATATTATAAAATAAAGTCCCCCGCCGCGTTTGTACGCTAAACGTAAATAAACTCAAAAACTATTGAACGGATTTTCATGCGGTTTTCACCAATAGAAAGAGTGAGAAACGAGGATGGTTTTTGTCACCGGCGAAGCCGGGGCGGGTCGCTAGTTGAAAATAATTGGCACTTTAACTTTTGAAAAGGGTTTTTTTTCTGTTTTCATTTTGTTCCACCTTTGCAAAGGCAAAGTGAAATTCTGATCATCTGATCATACTTGACAGCGCGATATACACAGACATTTTGGAGACTTCATTGCTATTCAGAATTAGAGCACAGCTCGACGTCTGTTAGCCATCAGACTTAACATAACGAGGGGGAAAAAACTGACCATGACCCTCCACTAACTACCTAGATACATTTCGCACGGCAATAGCTTGTAATTCCCTAAGGAGCACATCGCAAGGTGTAATCGTGTACTCCGTGTACTTTTATAGATACATTGGCAATGTGAATGTGTACATGCAATGTCTGGCCGGTTTCATTAAAGGTCGCAGTGTAAAGTGATATGTGGCCTGCGTGGCAGACTAGCAGCTGTGACCCACTTTCTTCGTCTTTTACAACTGCCGGGAAACAGATGAGTTCTTTTATTTTTTTATTTGCAACACCAGTCTTGGACTCGATTTTGTTCCACTAGAGAGTTGGCGAAACAATCAAAGTTTTTAAAAGATAAATTAAAGGTATTTACAGTAGAGATATACCAAGCGAGGCAGTTTTGAGGGCCGTTTTCGAAGTAGAGATAGAAGTCAGCAACTTACAAAGTAAGTAAGATAGTTTAGGAGCGAAATTGAGAGACGGGGAGAACAACTCAACGGCAAATCGGTTGCAGCAAAGTGTAAATTGGTGCTCACAATCATCTATCATGTGGATTAGTCTTTCTATTTTAAATTGGAATAGGTAATTGCTCAATTTCGCAATATGAGCTATATTATAGCTTCATAGACCATTGTAAGTTCAGCTTTGATTGGTTTGTAGCCACTACTTTGTTACAAGAATAAGGCTAGAATTTACGCCAGCTAAAAGTAGCCATTATGTCATTTATTCCACTGTGCTCCGTGGTATTACACCACAGTGTTAATGGTACTTAATGATGCTTCTCGAATGTAGAATGGACATGTTATGGACGGTAAAATTATAACAATACGTAATAGAATATTTTCTGTGTTTTATGTATGAGGAAGTAAAAGGGTAACTTGGAACGTGAAAGACGAAGTTTTAGTCAGTTTTGTAAATCGTTTAGTTGCTGAGGAAAAAAGATACGGTAACAAAATGTTTTGCTTATAAAGAGATCCTTGAAAATGATAACTCGGTCAAGGAGAGGATAGGACCAACTGATCCGGAGATGGTTATAATGTAGTTATTCTAAAAGACGATTGTTTCTACTCAATTGTTTGACAATCGTGAATCGTGATTAACGTGATATTTGCATAGGTGATTATGAATATTACGATAGAGACACGAGTTTGCTACGTCAACTCAGTCACAGAGAAACAAAACTTCTTGTATATCTCACTGTTTTTTGTAGCTACTCCGTTCTATCAGCCTACATCATCACATTTCTTAGCAAAGGTCTTCCCTTATGACTTCAAGCAGTAGTTTGGTCCAGAACAAAAGCGCATTTTTGCAGAAATAAACAAACTTATCCAAATCTCGACCCAAAATGCAGATTTTTTTACGGTTTAAGTGTGAAAACCTCATCTCGGATTTTACAATTTACGTCATCGAAATTATATAGCGAATCTCGACCACCCTTGGGTTAGTGACATCGTGACTGGTACAACTGGTTTCCGAGCCTTGCCGCCGGCGCGCTAAAAATGGACTATCTTCTGCAACAGACCGGTTTCAATGCAGCCAGTATTTAATTAATAAGATGAACTTTTGTCAAGCGTATTTTATTTAAGCAATTAGGTATATAGAGGTTTTATCAGAAACTAGCGGACGCCTCGGGGTTTCACCCGCGTAGTTCCCGTTCCTGTAGGAATACAGAGATTAAAAGTAGTATGTCACCCAGGGATAGTGTAGTTTCCCAACGGTGAAAGAATTTTTGAAATAGGTCCAGTAGTTTTTAAGTTTATTTGTTACATACATACATAAAAATACAAATATTTCCTCTTTATAATATTAGTATAGATGGAGACGGATTTCGCACTTCATTGAGTAGTAGATATTTATATTACTTTTCGAATGTCGAGTTTAGAATTAGAATGGCTTCGTGGCATTGGTTGCGTTTTTGAAGATTTTAGACGGTAGGCATACCCAGAATCCATCAATCTATGTGCTGTTGGTGATCATCGGGATGTGTTTCGTAAAGTAAAATTCCTACACCCCCTGATCTTTTCTTCAAAAGTCCAGGCGCCTTTTGTGGATTCCGACTGATAACAAACAAAAATCTACTAGCGCGTGGTTTTCCGAGGCGAGAACAGGAAGGGGAAGACCCTTGCGTATAATATTCGAGAAAGCTTCATACTTGTTTTCTTTCTTTCCCATTACCTTCTTCAACTAGATAAATTTTTATTTCTTTCAACAAAATATGCGCACGAAATAAGAGCAAAGCCTCAAAAGTGCCTAGAAACCGATAGACAGATCGAAGCCGATAGTTACTGCGAAATTAAATGCAAAAGTGCATCTGCTGACAAAAACTTCGTTTCAAACATTTTTCCATCTCACTTCTGTTCCAACCAGATTTTGAGTTCAACTGGCGGCTTCCTAGTAAAATGAGTTTATTGTTTGAAGGAGTTTTTATTATTTAAGGGTTTAATAGAAGGAAGATTGTAATGACGCTAATTCAAAATAATTAGCAAGACTACTGCTTGTGTTGATACAAGAGGGATTTATGATGCAGATGGTTCCTTACATTTTATTTCTAATAGGGAATGTTATAAAAGAAATATTTAAGTGACTGAAATGGTTAGGAATGAACAAATTAATTAAATAATCAATTTGTTGTGGTGTTAACATGGTTGGAGGTAATGTAAAGAAAAAAAAACATACTCCATGATCATTTTATGAACACAAAGAAGAATATTACAAACAAAATCAGATATTCCTCTAATCGGAGCTGTGAAAATTTGTATGTTTGAAACTTATTTACCTATTTTTCTTTTACCAGCATTGTAACAATTCTTAATATAATAAAAACATAAGTCAAACATTTAGTAGTAGCACAGTCCTTGATAACAGATACCTAATCATTACTGTGTCATGTCCTTGACCCACAGCGATGGAATAAAAGCAAGTCATATCAGATACTTTTATGTTTTTGGTTTGTGGTGGCAAAAAGAAATACCTATTTGAATTCAATGTTCCTTTTTAAAACTATCAATGTTTGTTTGAGTGAGTTTTTTTGTCTTTGGTATTATTAGTTGTTCTTTTTAAAAAAAAGTCTATACAATTCAAAGGAATTGAAATTAAAAGAAACATTTGAAATTCAAAGTTTTTGAAATTCAAATGATAGGATTGGGTTTTCCCTTTTTTATAGGTATGATGCAGATCTTGACCTTCAAAGTGCATCGCATTGTTGTGTTTTGGGCTGAGTTTGCAGACGGTGAATTCTTCAGGAATCTGACTCAGCATTACTAATACAAAGGAATGGTACATAATTGAAAGTAAATATTGCTCTAATTTTAATCAGAAAATACTTTTCTCAGAAAGTGTAAAATAATACCAAACAGTTTTTTATCTTACCCTCGGACTATGATGCAATATGTCATGTGCAATTTATTTTCATGTCTACATTTTTTTCCTCATCTTTATCATCTGGTTTGACTGGTCAACATTTTGGGTCAGAGATATTATAAAGATTTTTCCTACTACATTATGACTTATAATTCATAGGAAATAAAAAATAAAATACGGTAAATAACCGCTGTAGAACAAAAATAACTTCCGATGAAGCGACCCTCGATAACAGGTCGAAAGGGTACGCAACCCACGCAAAAATTAAATATAGCATTAACCGAACAGGACTCGGCAATATTACAAGTAATCAATAGATTCAGCACTTACCTTAAGCGACATTATGGATGTAAATCGATTTCCAGCAACGCACGTGTACTCAAACAGTCATAATTCGGAAAATTACAATTTTAAAAACACTGCACTATTTATTACGAGAATAATTTGAACACATTCTGCTGACTAAAACATACTCTAGCACACATTACGTAACGGATTCTAATTCTGTGTGTTTTATTTACAATTGTTTGTCTTAATATTGTCGTGTTTCACAGCTGTAAACGTTTGGATATTATTTTTGTCGATAGCGAAGAGACGTACACACGTCAACAACACACCGTCGTATTTTTGACTCTGTGAATTTTTCCCTCGCTCTCCGAGTTGCGCGCGATTTGACAGCAGGCGCGTTTCAGCGACAGCAACGGCTTACCTCGGTTGTCAAACAAAAATCCGTTTTATTTGTTGCTATTCTCATAATTTTGAGAGATTATTTTAAATAAATAAACCAAAACAAAATGAGTAGCATAAAGACAAAAATATAACTTGGCAGATACGCCAGTTATTCTTTGATTATTATATTCTGTTGAAGCTTTACTGACTGTCTTTATTGATCGGGCGCCAAGTTGGGAGTCAGTAGGATGATTTGCAAAGATACACGAAATTTGTAAAATTACAAAACAATTGCATTTATTTATGAAATATGTATGTAAGTATTTAAGTATGGAAAGTGTCTTTATTTCTTATCACTTATTATCAAATGCATTTTCACAGCTTCAACAGCACTCTTGGAGTCATATTTGTGGGCATGTGCCGAAGTCAGATGAGCACGGAGCTCCATAGCCGTGTTAGTATTGTATGGACACAATCGGCAATGGTAGATAAATAACCCAGGATGACGACCACTTCGAAGAACGTGTTTGCGAAGATTCTCCTAAAATAAATAATGAAAGAAAAAAATATGTTTAATCATGAATTTTGCGAGTTTTTTAGAAATGGCCACACTAATTTGGGCGTTACTAGCGCCCTCTGTAGGAGGTGAATCTATATATAAACAAATCTGATTTAAATATTAAAATGTTTTTTTTTAATCATAATTAAAAATCACACTTAAAATTAATGGCATTATGTTATTCTCAATTTTTATTAAGATATGTGTCCTTAGCAATTTCTTACCAGGCTTCCGCAGGTGAACGAGCAATGAGGACAGGCATAGGGTTTAATTCCTTGATGGCACAACATGTGCCTCTTCATATGGCTCGCTTGATCGCTTTTGAACTGACACAGATGGCACTCGTGATGTTTTATTTGTTCCCCGTGGGTTCTGCGATGTCTGAAACAAAATTTTCATAATGCAGCGCCATCTATTATGGAATAGCGGAACCAAATCAAATAAAACTTAACACACTATATTTTTCTTTTATTATGAAGACTCCTCATTGACACCTTATAATAGTATTGTTTGTGGAATCAAATAAGCGTAAATATTCATGTTTACTATGCACTTATGCCATCCCTTCGTAAGTTCAAATAAAATATGTAAATATGTATGTTGTGTATATGTAGTGCCATCTATTTGAATCTCTAGCAAACTACATCGCTGAATCTAGGCCAGAACTATTCACTCAAAGACATATTAGACTACACATGGTTTACCAAAATATTTATAGATGGCGCTGATCACTGATTCTGATTCAAGTAAATGTTTATAAAAAAATATGACAAATCATGGTTTTATGGATATTTTTAGATATAGTTATTGAGCACCAAAAGATACCTTGCAAGTTGGCTAGAATTAGTAGCCACGAATGTGCACTGTTCATGTGGACATTTTCGTGCTGTGGTAGCATTGGCGCAGCTACTGGCGTGGCGCGATAGTGCAGTCCTGAAAATGAAAACAACATTATGTGAAACAGTAATTAATAGTTATAATTAATTAACCATTAGTTTTAAAGTTATAATACAATTGTGTGGGCTACAATCTTAGATAATAGGGCAGCCAACCAACTTCTTAGGTACTGACAGGTAGTTACACTAGATATGTACCAAGATGGATACATTTTATGGGTCGAAAGTTTTCAATTTAAACCCGATTTCCAATATCTATTATTTTAAACCAATATCGTTTCATTGTAGAAGTTTCAAGACTGTTCAGTACCATACCTATTGCACTCTTCAGACTGCCAGAATGCCGTCTGCTAGCAGCTAGCGAGGACAAGAATGTGATGGGATACATTTGACCGTATTTATTGCTACGCTCGTTATCTAGAACTGCACAGGCGTACATCTTGGGGTGTAGCGAAAATTTAACTTCTTGATGATTTAAAGCACGCGACAAAACACATGAAGATATATGCTGCTATAACTTCTAAGCAAGCGTGCTTCACCGTCGACCATATCATCGTTTACAGATGAGATGGTGGTCAAACTAGGACATGCATTTCGAAATTACGGACCATATTAGCATGTATATTAATTTTGAAATATTACAATATACCCTTAAAATTTAAAATTTCGAAACATGAATCAATAAAATATCATGTTATATTTTTTAAATAATATTTTAAATTATGTAATTTATTATTGAACCCAAATAGAGGATCATCAGAAAACGAGTCAAACTAAAGTATGCATTTCGAAATTTCGTAGTTTCGAAATTTCGGACCAAATTAGCATGTTTATTAATTTTGAAATATTTCAATATACCCTTTAAATTGAAAATTTCGAAACATGAATTAATAAAATATCATGTTATTTTTTTAAAATAATATTTTAAATTATGTCATTTATTATTGAACCCAAATAGAGGATCATCAGAAAACGAGTCAAACTAAAGCATGCATTTCGAAATTTCATAGTTTCGAAATTTCGGACCATATTAGCATGTTTATTAATTTTGAAATATTTCAATATACCCTTTAAATTAAAAAAATCGAAACATGAATTAATAAAAAATATCGTGTTATTCTTTTATATAATATTCTAAATTATGTAATTTATTATTGAACCCAAATAGAGGATCATCAGAAAACGAGTCTGAATACGAATCTGTGGCCAATAAGAATGTTATGATGAGCGATAATACATCTGCTAACATTAAAATAAAAGAAAAGCTAACCATGGAGTTAAATAAGAAACTCAGCCGTTAAAAAAACAGCATTCTCTAGGTATGGTGGCGAGGTCGTTTGCTAGAAGTTATAGTTTTTTTTTGTATCAGGTGGAAACCTTCAAAACGTGACCGGACTTTTGTAGAAAAAAACCAGGGAGAGTTGGATTTTTATCGAACTAAAACCAGCTCGGTGATCACCATCAGCACACAGAAGGCGGCCCCCGTTACCTCTTAAAAGACCACCTTGCCATGCAACGCCTGGTAAGTCACACCCTGTGGAGACTGTAAGGGAGTTTCCCCTGAGCCTCGCTGTGCACGGTCTTGCCTGAGGTTACTCGGTGGACGGAAAGAGTCGCCATTCTGAGCGCCCGAAACCCTGGAGTCCCGCACGCCATAAATGATACAGCCGGGGTTTTGGCGTGTTAGGAGTCGAGGCAGTTGGCTCCATGATGCCTTCTTTTCTGAGTGAGATCGGCCCTCTCACGATACCACTCGGTGGCCTCCTTCTGGCACATCACGGTTTCATAGAAGTAGGCCATTTCTCTCCAGTTTTCTGTCTCCGCCAGCATCTATCTATAAACCCAGCATGCGGATCGACGCTGAACGACCGACTCTTGCCACTCCGAGTTCGAAAAGCTGGATGGTACCGTCGAAGGTGTCCGTCGCAGTGGAGCATTTGTAGTAATAGTGGAGGCGATTTAGTTAAGTTTTTGAATGTGCGATTTACATTTTTTTTTTTTAAATGACATGCTCAATTGGATTGAGGTCAGGACTTTGAGCTGGCCAATCTAAACGACGGATCCCAACTTCTTGCATGTACGCTTCCACGTCGCCAGAACGGTGCGGGCGACCATTGTCGTCCATAAAATTGGAATCTTCACCAAGTGCAGTCAATGCTGGTTGTGCATATGGAATTGGACTGCCATTATGTACCGGTGTGCATTTAATGTTCCATTTTCTATGAAAACTAACTCCGTACGCTCCGTCGAATTAATTGCTGCCCAAAACATAACGGAGCCTCCGCCATAAGGAGTGATTTCTTCGAAACACACATCCGCATAGCGTTCCCGTGGTCTTTGCAGCACACGCCGCCGCCGGTGTCGGTCCTCTCCCCACAAAGATATTCTAGCTTCATCAGAAAACAACACTTTATTGCAGTCCCCCAGAGTCCATGAAGCACGGTTCGAGCAAACTGAAGTCGACGGTGCTCACGGAGTAATTTAGGGCCCCGAGCTGGGCGGTAACTCCTGATATTGGCAGCCAAAAGCTTCCTCCTGACCGTTCACAAGCTAAATTCTACTCCTCTTACTTCTTCAAGGCTCTTCTTCAGGTCCACACTTGACGCCTTACGACTCCGCAACGCCTGACTCACCAAAAACGGTCATCTCTTGGTTTTGTGCATCGTTTTCTTCCCGAACCGAGTCTTATTTTGACCGAACCGGTCTCTTGATACCGTTGCCAAGTTTCTGGACGACTCACATTTAGCCGCTGAGACATGTAAGTTTGCGAACAACCTTCTTCAAGTATGGCTATAACTTTACCAGCCCTTATCGCTTTATCACTCACTAGCTGTTGCCCGCGGCTTCGCTCCCGTGGACCACCCCACAGGACCCAATTTCGGGATTAAAATAGCCTATATCACTCAGGAATAATGTAGCTTTCTATTGGTGAAAGAATTTTTCAAATCGGTCCAGTAGTTTCGGAGCAATAGGCTCCGAAACTACTGGACCGATTTGAAAAATACGGTAAAATACGGTACAAACAAACAAAAAATCTTTCATCTTTATAATATTAGTATAGATATCAATAAGTGTTATTTAATGTAAAAAGTAAGATTAAATTGTTTAATTTGCAGAAAATATCCAAAAAGTTTTAAAATAGTATCTAGTAAACAGTAAAAGAATCGTTTCAGCAATTCGCGCCATTAGTAAAGCAATTTTACAATAATCTATAAATAATCAATATTTATCTTTTATTAAATTAAACATTTAAATTTGGAACGTAAAAAATCATGCCAATCCTGGCATGATTCTTTGCTTCAAATAACATGCCAATACATCGTCAAATTAATAAAACCTCTTTCTTGTTCTTCTTCATTGAAGTAGAGAAAAAATCTAAAGTGCCCGTTTTTTTTGCAAAAGAGTTTATTTAAAGAAGTAATTTAACTTAAATCGTAAAATATTGTCTCTGCCGCAACGGCACATTTCAGTTGCGTGCTATTTCACTCTGTCGCCCGCTAATGAATCACTTGCAGGCCGCTAAGTATAGAAGTAATGGATTGCGTTTAAGGACGCACGCACTGATAGACTGGCAACACTAACTACCTACTTGTCAACATTTCATACAGTGGCTACCGCTACCTACCTACCAATTAATAATAGTTTAGGATATAGAATAGGACTTTACAGATCTATAATAATAATCATAGTGACGATATATAGGCGGTAGTGCTGAGACAATATCGCTATGCTATGACAGTACATTTTTTATTACGAGGCCTTTATTTTCTATCAGAATTGAAGATAGCAGGAGGACAAGGTAAGCGGCATAGCTCGAAGAATTGCCAAACTGAAGTGGCAGTGGGTCGGCACATTGCTTGCAGAATGGATGCCGAAAAATTCTGATGGTGGCGACCTTGTACCGAAAGACGTAGCGTTCGAAGGCCTCCCACTCGGTGGGCCAGGTGCAAGACGTATAGGAACGGTCAATGTGGTGACATTTGGGTTGAAAAAAGCCTTTGTTCAGCAGTGGACGTCTTTTGCCTGAAATGATGATGACACATCAGAACCTTTTTCTGCTCTTGCAAACAAGAGGTCACATCATTATTCCGCTTAAGCAATTGTCACCAAGACAAGACCTCAGAGGCTGACTGTGGCTTGAAATATATTTTTTCTATTTTCGCACTTAGAATTTTTACAAAGTCAAAATACCCACATACAGACGGACATGGGAAAACCAAATCATGAAGTTAATTGCCTAACTACCAACTGGCAACGGTAACTAGTAGCACTTTATTTAAAATTAAGCCACGAAAAGCCATTCCCTTTAAAAACTCTTTCAAACTAATAAGCATTACAGTAATAATTTCGCGCGCATAATCTGGCAACACTGGCCCACCGCGGCGACAGTTAACTCGCTGCTCGCATTACAGTTGCAGTCTTGCAGTGCATTAATGCAAGGCGTCGCCATAACGCGTAAGATATTACACAAGTTAGATCATCAGCGCTGTTAGACGCCCCCAATGGCTCTGCGATGTCCTACAATTGTCTAGATCCGTTGAAAGTTCCCTTAATGACGCACCGACTTGATTCATGCGGTCTGCGGTGAAGTTTCAACGTCTTACTACTGTGATTTTAGCATTAATGTAGGAAGAGGATTTCAAATTTCAATATACGCTGCGGTTTGAATCCATCGAGTATATTTGAACTTAATTATGTTATAAAATACGAAGCGATTAGATATTCAGATGTCTGGTTAGTCTAGTCTGACTCCAGTTTACAAAATTGGTAGTTCTAGACACGACACCATTGTTCGTGTTTCAGATACGGCGGCACAAAGGATTATCTTTGTTATAGCTATTATGAAAGTATTTGCGCTAAACATTAAACGCTGAGGACAAACAGCCGTTAATTTTAACGAACCACATTCAGTTTAAAATCGGCGTCGTCAATCCTTCGTGACTGATCCCAACTATTTATAGAGTGACGTTAGACATATAAATTGTATCGCTCGCAGCGTGAGTGTCAAAGCAAATAAACCACACGCGATCTAGCGCCATCAAACTGAACGACAGATCAAAATGCAAATCCCCGATACGTTACAGGGACACGTGCTAACAATAAAATTCAAACGTCCACTATCTCTCTCCGACACTAATATTTTGATCCAGCACTCTCTCAAAATATCGTGCATCCGGGCAGAAATTTATGAGCACAGAGTATAAAAATGTCATCGTTGGCAACACCGCGGGCGGGAATGTGGTGCGCGCGAGCATAATCAAAGCGCTCTTGTCAAATTATGAATGTATCCCGATATTTGTGAAGGAGTTGTGTGACGTGTGACATGTAACGCATCCGCCGCGGTGCGCGCGCGCATGTTTTTGCCGCAAATTGATGTCGACGCGACTCGCGGTGATGCGACGTTTATTTCGGTTGTATGCGTTTTATTTGCGCTTCCGTCTTAATAAATTTTGGTCGGTTATTGATTCAAATTGATTTTCTATTCTTCGCGTATTGGTCGTTTACCGGCAATCTGTATCCCATATAAAGACGTTAGAAACGCCATAGAAATAATTGAAACCCATGAATATAGCTCGGTCAAGATAACTGAGCACCCGAAATGTCAATGACACTCTGACATTCGACTCTAGCTATTGGCTCACGAGGCTCTGGCGGGGCGCCGCCATCGCGCGGGTACAATAACTCTAAAATGAACATGCAAGCAAGCATCGTCACGTATGATTTCTAAAGCAACTGAAATATTGATACTTACTTGCTAGAAAACCTGTTCTTGCACTTCCCGCACTCCCACTCCTCAATCCTCTCCACAATAGCTGGCAACTTCGGCATCTTGGCTATCTCAGTACTATGCTCAGTCCTGGAATGATTCGCCAGGCTTGTCTGTCTAGTAAAGTTGGCCCCACAGGTCGAACAGATGAACGGCCTCTCAAACGTATGCTGCCTCAAATGCTGGCGTAAAGACGCCTTCTTGAAACTCTTGGGGCACAGAGGGCAAGGATACTTCTGGATAACTTTTTCTTTATCACCAACTTTCAGGAGTTCTTTTTTAGGTGTTGTGTGTAAGACCTCGTGGAAGAAACACTCAGCTTGGGAGTCAGTCGCGAAGAGGCACTGGCTACAGTTCCAGAAGATGGAAGAACTGATTTGAGCAGTTTGATTGAGCTGGCAAGCATTGTCTCTGACGTGACGAGTCACTTCTTGGGAGAGGATGAAAGACATCCCGCATTTGGGGCACCTGGAAGCATACAAAATAATCATGTAATTTTAGTTGAAACCCTAAAGTTCTGTCTTCAACAAGGGTACTTACTTTTTTCGTATATTAGGATGCATCCTACGAATATGATCTTTCAAAACCAAAACGTTTCTCAAGATCACATTATCAGTACAGTAGGGACACTTCTTGCTCATGTCCTTGGTCGGTACACCTTGTTCCCTCAAGTTTTCCTTCCTCTTGATCCTGTGTTCTGAAGTCTGTCGGTGACGCTTAGCTTCCTCCGAGGAATTGAAGTTCATTGCACAAACTAGGCATAAGTATGCTCTCTGTTTGTGCTTGGATTTTAAATGAGCAGCAAGAGTTAACGAAGATTTAAACTTGGATTTGCAATGCTGGCATTTGTGGAGCTCCTGATAGTTGTCCGTGGCAGTTACCGCCAACGGATGTCCAGTATTCTGACAGTGTCGTTTCATCTCGATATTGTATCGAAACTCTTTGCTGCAAGCATCACATTTCAGCACAGTTTTCTTCCTTATTATGATCGGCATGGATCTATTGATGACAGCGACCACTTCGCTGTGGTCTGAACAGGATAAGTGTTCTAGCATTTCTTGGGAAGTTTCGCAATCGAATTTGCAGAAAGAACACCAAAGTCGACCTTCAATTAAAGTCAGTTTTTGTTCATGTTCTTCAGAAAACCAATGCTGCATGAATGTTGAAAGCCAGTTTGTGTAGAACTTGCATGGACTGCACTGGAAAGGCGATTGATGCACAATCGCATCCATGTTGTCTAAGATAAGATCTTGGTATAGAGTTGTGTTGGTATCTGTGGCTTTTCTGAAGTGATAGTGGGATATTAAATGTTTCCCCATCAAATGTTGTCTTACTCGTGACTTGCAGCCGGAACAGTGAACAAAATTAGGCTTCCTCTTCCTCTTTTTCTTCTCAATTTTGACGTTCAATTTTTCCTCAACCTTTTCCTGCTTTTTTCTTTCAATTTGAGAGTAAATTTCATCGTTCACAAATCTAGATGGACGTGCCATCCTTTTGTCTGCCACACTCTTCATTGGCTCTAAATGTCCTGAGAATTCCAACTCATGCTCTGGAAGAACTTTCTTTAAATGCAGGCTGGATCTAAGATGCTTATCATAAATCGCTCTAGAGTTAAGTCTCCGATTGCAGGGACCGCACCAATATTGTACTGATCCCTTTCTCTGTATTGTCGTTTGCATTATTTGTGTCTTGTCATTGGCACCTGGTACCCACTTGCCTTTAGTGTGACCTGGAGGCGGTGCATCATAATCTTCATCACGTTCATTATTGTCAGGCATTATTGGTTTCCACTTCCCGCCAGTGTGTTCTTGCTCTTCCCTCATGTCCCAGTCTTCGTGTTCAGGAGAAGCTGGTCGCCATTTTCCTCCGGTATAGTTTGGAGGAGGCTTCCATTTAGCACTACTAGGATGGTCCTCTTCATCCTCATCATCTGATTCCTCAGATTCGTTACTTTCTTCGTCCCCTTTATAATCATAAGTGTTGATGTTGTATGACGAAGTAGGAATTTCTTTCTTGACTGCGCCGCTGATACTTGCGACTGCGTTAATAAGCTTTGTTTGATTGTCTTCATTACTTCCGATTCTCAAACTGTGTCCTCCAATCCAGTGAGATTCTCCTCTGAGATTGTTTTCTAAAAGGCTCATTCGTGGGATATCTCTTGAAGTGGACGGAACAACTAAGGAGCTCTTTCTATCTAAATTAGGTTTGGATATAGGAATGGGTGGTGTAAGTCTTGATAGGGACGTTTTCTTGACACTGCTCTGTAGCTCCAAAGACTGGAAGAACACATCTGCCCCGAGGCTGTAAGATGGTTCAAGATTATCTATAGCTGGTAGTTCGGGCTTCGGATCTTCTGGTTTTAGTTTCCCACATCTTTGCTTCCTATGTTTTACGTAGTTGTCCAAGCCAACGATGGTGGAGTTACATTTAATGCAGAGGTGACTATCGTCGTCATCATCTTCACGTGGTGACAGCATCTGAAATAGAAAAAAAATATATATTTTGCTGGGGACATGGAATGCTTGGAAGATGTTCAAGATCCGTCGACGTGAGAATGGTAGGACAGGACCCTACAATAAAACGTCCGGAAGAAGAACCAATTAGAGACATAACTGTTAAAAATGCTACGATAGAACAAAAATACATAAAACAGCAGCAAATGGCATACCATCAAAAACCTTCATTACAAAACTTTAATACAAACGAGTATTCAAACTACTAAACTAGTAATTGGAAGATTCGCAACCTAGTTTAAAGTGTTATGGCGACGTCGGGGTTAATCGCGTGGTGCACAGACATTAGTAGTGACGTCAGCCGTCACCGGCAACCAATAAATATACCTCCGATGCGAATTAACCGTAAATAGTTGTTCAGATCTATAATGTATGCAACGAAGGCAATAAGTAGCTAAGTTTACGCCGCATAGCTGCACCAATTGAGTTATGGAAGTATTTCTATTGTTTTTGCTTGAACTCATAAATTAAAGGATTGTGCATGATCGAAGTTGGTACTGAAATGGTGCAAAAATTGTGTGTCAATTGTTTTTTGCTTGCGTTCTAGGGTGGAATGAGCTCTGCTTGTGGGTGTCGTTAAGTTTAGTGTTGTGGTGTCGGTCGTTAAGGCCACTGACCATGAATTTATCTGCCGTATTATCGTACAACGTATTTACAAAATATTGAACATTTAATTCTTCAACCCCATTTGTTTCACCCGCCTTATTTTCTGTTATCTTGTCTAAAACTTTTGAGATATAGCTGTGCTTAATGAACAAGACGTGGAAAATCCGAGCGAGAGAAAGACAGCGGATTGATGCACTTGAAATGTGGTGCTGGAGACAGATGCACCGAATCCTTTCTTCTGGGTCTCATCTCATCAAGACCCGATTGTCTACAGTCTACAGTTTCCTTATAGCGTATTTTGACCAATTTTGGCCACATAATGCGACGGGGAGGGCAGCCTTGAAAAGCTGATCATTGTTGGCAATACCGAAGGAAAGAGAGCACGAGGCGGTCGCCAACACGATGGTCTGACCAAGTAAAAAAAGCTACGTCCTTTTATGCTAAGCAAATTCCAGCAAGTGGTGATGTCAACTATGGACCTGGTCGATGAAGGCAGATTGTCCGCCAGTGACTACGATCGACTAATGAGGGACCGACTGAAGAATAAGAAAAACGTTACTGCGTGGCCAGTCGCGTTCGTCAGTTGAAAAAAATCCATCCAAGAATTCTTGATTCATGAGCAATAGTTTGTTAAGAATTTATTCGAAGGCCTCTGTAAACCATACAAGGTCTAACAAGCTTGAACATACAGTAACGAAAAGTATTTTTCAATGCGGCGTCGACGCGGCGTCAGAGCCTAGGGACAGTCGAGGTGTGAATCAAGCTATCATTAATAATTCCGCCGCACCTGTCCTATCACACACAACGCTGATTTACCACTGGCACTCAAAATTACTCGATTTTATGACGATACTAAAAAAATTCTGAAGATTTACTTTTTTTTAGAGCTCTAATAACGCCCAGAGCTGATATTGCCAAAAAGTCTCCACTACGTCTAGCCGCATTGGTTCTTTGTTAATCACCTTCCTAAAGATTGAGAACTTGGTTACTCTTTACTGGTCTGGTTTATGTAAAATTCTAACGGTAGAAAATCTGCTTCATATACTCCATATGTCGATTTATGCAAGAACATCACACACTGTACAGGAGGTTAAACATAATTATAGGTTACAAACTATTCGCAAGTTATAAGCTGTCAAAATCAAACGCCCGCCAATATATCTGTCAAACGCGAATTTCCTTTTAGAGCACACTGTCCCAAACTGTCAAAGCCAATCAGACCTTACAGGAATATAGTCGAGTTGCATTCGACAACTGGTGGTTCGTGCTATGAGTGACACGCGTCAATCGGCCCCGCGCCGCCTGACACCATTGTGGCTGACAAACAGCTGACACGTGACGGCTGACAAATGGCTTCGCTGTCAGCCATGTCGTTAACGTCACAGCAGTCATTACACCGCTGTTCGGGGAACTTTTTAATTATTGGAGTCGCTGCTGAACGGATTTGTTTATTGATTTGTTGGCTTTTAAAATAGACTGGCTCGAGTGTGATTTGATGGGATGTGGAAATTGGGAGCAGTTTACAGCAGCTTGTTCGACGAGGAATGTGTAATAGAGGAAGCTGGTCAAATATAGGGTGAAGGGAATAAGAAAGGCAAGAAAAGCCGACCCTAGCACCATATGGTATTCTATTCAGGATGATATGAATAAGAGATGATACCATAGTGTTAGGGCTGAATCCTAAGCCGTGGTCAACTTCTTTTATAGAACCTCCCAAATTGACCCCATACTACACTCACTCTAACAAGTTGATAAATACGTCCTTCCAAAAGCCTAACTATCTACTTAGTACAATAGATTGACTCAAACTTGTCCACGATATGATCTACAAACGTTTCACCAAACCATCCTGAAAGCATAAACTCATCTGACATACGAGTACTAACACTGGCCGAAACCAAAACGAAGCAGTGACGCGTAAGTTACAAAATATCACTATACTGCGACAGGAGAGCGTATAGCCTAAGATCCGACTGCAGAAATCTGCGCAATTCAGGGTTCTTGATTAAACTGAATTTTCATGAAGGATACTTGAAAGTAGAATAGATTGCTGCAGGATTGCCTGGAAATTAAATACTTAAATTGATATTTGATAGTTAACCCCAAATATATAAGTTTTTCAAGTGAATCCATTTGAAAGAAAGTGGTGTAGAAAATAGGAAAAATAAGGTTCTCAGTTAGTAGGTTCACAGCCTTTGCGTTGCCAGTTTACCTACTGAAGCTGGTAACACATAATGGCGGCTAACTGAGAACTAGAAGATGTTCCATAAATACCTACGATTGGCCACGAAACAGGAGAGGGTCCTAGTGCAGGGCAAGTTAAAATCATGTTTGCGGCCAGATGCGGCCAGGCAACCGTGCAGAAATCAATTGTATACTATCAAGAATCATTCATAAAAATAAAGTTTGATCAAAAACATTTACCTGCAGAGTTTTGCAGTGGGATCTCGTACTAAACCAGCGCTAGTAACTGGTGACAGATAACTGGCTCGCCGAGTGCGGACGACACAATCATGCCAGAGTGTGTGGACGGTCCTTCAGTTGACTACGACAATTTGGGTGCTATGACTAACAAGTGAGGGACTTTTCGTTTTAATTTTTCGTCAAGTGTGTCAGTTTTCGGGGATGATCTGCCAGGCGAGCACGACCTCTGTTGTAGGCTCGGGTCACATTTTATCACGGTTTTTGCTCCCAAACTGTGATAAAAATGTGTGACTCAAGCCTGTCACAGTAGGCCGTGTTCACCTGGCTGGAGATTCTGGTATCAAAGCTTAAATTTTATTAGGAGGAAACCATAACTTCTTAGAGCAAAGTTATTTTTAGTGTGCGTAAGGGATACCACCAAACGCACCAAACGTTTTGGGAGTACTTTCATTATGCGTACAGCTAAGGAGTGGAAATCCCTGCCAGCGAGAGCAGCGAGAGTCTGTATTTCCTGATAGAGTCTGGCAAACGAAAGTAGAGACTGAAAAAGCGGGTCAAATTTAAAAAAAGCGAACTAAAAAGACATAAACAAGAAGAAAATCATGCTGTGCAGTCGGAGGATACATCTGGTTTTGGCCAGCCAGCTCGCGCATATGTATCCTCCGACTGCACAGCATGATTTTCTTCTTGTTTATGTCTTTTTAGTTCGCTTTTTTTAAATTTGACCCGCTTTTTCAGTCTCTACTTTCGTTTGCCAGACTCTAGCTACAACCTGGGAGTATTTAAGTCAAGAGTGAATAGGTTTCTTCTAGGCAAGCGTGCTACATCGGCGACCACATCATCACTTACCATCAGGTGAGATAGTGGTCAAGCGCGAGCCTAACAATAATAATAAAAAAGGGACAAACGTATACAAGTAATATAGTATACATCTACCCTTTTTCACAGTCGCACCCGGCACCATGATACTTTAGTCAAGTCATGGTAGCGGGCCTCATCTGAAACAAAATCTTCAAACATATTGAGATAAAGTTATTAGTTAATTTATTGTTATTTATTTCAAAAAAATTAAATAACACAAAATCCGAAATACTGTTTTCAGTTGCTGTTTGCTGTTTTCAGTTTGTTTTCAGTTGTCTTGGTAGCCAATAAGGTACCTATGTGTAACCTAGTAGTAGTAGTATTGATTTCAAATCCCTCTATAGATGTCACTCGTATGCTATGTTGTTTTGTGCATTTTCTGATGTCATCCTCGCTGTATATACAAAGGTCATTGTCGTTTTACGAATACATTTCTCAATGCATGAAGTCAGGATGGATATCATGAAGTCAGTGCAAGTGAAAAATGCATTAAGTTCCGTTACAAAACCCTGAAAAAATCGTAAAAAAGATGTCATTTCAAAAAGTAATTCAATAACTTCTAGACCCAAGAATCAATTGGCACTGCCAATCACAAATAGGAGCATAAATAAAACTGTCAGTGTTCCATATTCAAACATTCCCTCGTATTTTTCGCGGCTCGCGCCACCCATCACTCTAGGCACACATCTGTCAAGTGTCAAAACGTCCGCGTGATGTGTGGGTGAGGTGTGTGCACAGAGGTCGAGCTGTTAGTGTGTGTGGCGGTGCACTGGTGTGCGGACGTCCGTCAGTCACGCGTCCGCGGAGGCGTGGACCTAGCCCGGGTGGGCTCCGCTTGGGACTGGGAGGAAAGCTATTTCCAGAGGGGGGTTATTGGAAATGATTGCTAAACAACTCAATTCAGGACTAGACCAGACTGATCATGACTGGAAAATATTTCACTGGTTTTCTCGGGTCCCAGAAGCCCCTTGTCTCTTGATCTTGGCCGGTTTCCGAATTGAGGAGATGGAGTTAAGAACGTGTCAAACCCTATTTTTATGACATATTGACTACATTCTCAATTACTCACAAGAGAGCGTAAGCTTAAAGAGGATTCGGCATTTCGAGGTCAGGGTTCAATATTATAGGATGAGTTTGATATTGCTTCCTGCTGTGCTTACATTACACTCCGAGGGAGACACTGGGTCAGTTACAGTTACGGCTTATGAAAGAGGTATCTGTAAGCGACTTCCCGATGTATTATAATATCACACCGACTGTAGTATTATAATCTGTGACACCGATAAGCAATTTTTATTAAGAGAAATTGCAAGTAACTACGTCCACATACGACCGCAATACGACGCAATGGGGATTACTACCGCGTTTCAATTTTCTGCTACGTGCGCTGGCGAGTAGAGTGAAATGAGGTGTGTGTAGTCTTCAAAATGTCAATTTTAATTTTTGTTTTGCTTTTATTGCGAGTTTATTTGCACTTTTTTTATTGTTGTAAATATCTTCCAAATATGGCATATTAGTATAGGTAAGGGATTTACCAACCACAACGTTAACATAGTTTTATGATTTGGAAACTGTTATCCTCTTTTTTTCGACTGCGGCTTTTTTTTAATTTTTATAGGCTCGCGCTTGACTACTATCTCACCTGATGGTAAGCAATGATGTTGTCGACGATGGAGCACGCTTCCCTAGAAGTAACCTATTCACTCTTGACTTAAAGACCCCTAGATTGTAGCTATCGGGAAACACAGACTCCGGGACGGAATTCCACTCCTTAGCTGTACGCATAATAAAAGTATTCTCAAAACGTTTAGAGCGTATGGGTGGGATGTCCATCACGTACCGATGGCGCATCGCCGTACGTCTGGTAGTCCGATGATGAAACGGGCTGGGCGGAATTAGATTATGCAATTCCATCGCACACTCCCCGAAATGTAATCGATAAAATATCGACGAGCTGGCAACTCGACGACGATGTTTAAGGCTCTGGAGCTTTGACTTAACCAATGCCTCATTGCCGATGAGCTTCTTGGCACGCTTTTCGATCGACTCTAGTGCATCAAGCTGGTATTTGGTAGATCCGTCCCAGAGATGAGAACAGTACTCCATACATGATCGAACTTGCGCTTAATACAAGCTGAGCAGCTGTTCTGGCGTGAAGTACCTTCTCACCTTTACAAGAATCCCCAGCTTTTTGGCAGCCAGCTGAGCATTTGCCTCAATGTATGGGCCAAAATTGAGAGTCGATGTCAACGTAACGCCAAGAAGTTCAAGATCAGTCAGTTATTGGCGCGGTCACATCTCGGAAAGTTGGAGCTTGGTGAAATTGGCTCTTTTTAGCGGAAAAAAGACACGCCTGGGTTTTAGCACCCTGACCAGATTTGCATCGCCCCATTAGGAGACTGCCTGCAAGGAAAAGTTCGAGCGCTCCACCATGGCCTCCCAGAGAGACTGGGTGTTAGGCCCAGTAGCACGAGCGTTGCACAAGTATCTCTCAGCAACAGTGCTGTCGTCTGCATACCCAAAGGTGCTTGTGGCTTACTCGATTTTATTTTGAATCGCACTTCTACGGCATTAGTAATGATTTTAATTTATACTTTGCTTCCGTGCGCGTAATAACAACGTTTAACATCTATATTTAAGGACCTTACTCAACAGTGGCGCCAACTGGTGAGCAATGAAACTGCCCCACTCGACCGATTTGAACTTGAAATTTTCTTAGAAATACTTGTTCAATTTAGCCTATCGACGCAATTTAAATTGCGTCGCGCCATTAAGAAAATCCTTATCTTGGGCTCATGTCCAAAGGTCTTGGAGATTTTAAGGTAAAATTTCTACATCTAGTTAAATTAGACCGAAACCATACCCAGTTTTCGTCAGGGAAATGCCACTAAACAGATGCACAAGAATGCGATGAAAGAGGAACTTTAGCATAATCCGTGCCAGCTCTCCAGCAACCTAATTCCCTCAATCACAAATCAGCATACAAATGAAGAAATTAAAGGCGGTCGCAAGCGGAACGCACCCGCGACGTCGTCAAAGGCTGTCGCCCGAATAACGACGTCGCCATCGATCGAGGTGCGCCCCGCTCCCCCCCCTCACCCGCTCCCCTTCGTGCCCGCTGCACCCCGCAGCCACCTTACACGTGCAATACAAACGATACGGTTTTTCAACACCTTTTGAATTTGGAACTAATTGTGACGCCATGTCAGTCATGTCATGCCACTGGTTAGCAAGAAGGTCTCATTGTTTCGAATTTCGTTTGAATTTCGAGCTAATTGTGATGTCATGTCGCTGCTTGCGATTGCACGCGATTTTTATTGTTTTCTATTTGATTTGAATTTGGAGCTTATTATGACGTTACGGCGACTTGAATGGTGCATAGTCTTTAATGAGTCTTCTTGGATTTGAGCTATGTTTGGAACGAGTAGAATAATAATGGTCACGTCATGGTCTGGTTAATAAACAGAAATCTACGGATTTGATCTGTGCTACTATATATCGGCAAATCGACGTATCTCTAAAACTTTACTTGCTTACTAAACTTGTTGGTAATTATTTATATTTTTATGGTCTACGTCACACACTATTGATGAATTTATTATAACACGATCCTCGATACAGAGTAAGTACTATGATAGAGCTCTACATTTCTTACTTAACTAAAGTTGATTTGATCTTAGATGACTTTGTCATGAAGCCATAGTGTGTCCAACATAAAAGTAAGACACTGCGGCATTTTATAATTTCCATTTTAGTACATTTAAAATTATTATTTTCAATTTAATTTTAATTTATTTATTTCAATTTCATTTATTTTCAATAATTTATTTCAATATAATTTTAATTTTTATTCAATAATTTGTAAGTATTACCTACTTGTACCCTCATGACTAACATAGTTTTAAGATAGGTACTGTCATACTGACAAAATAGTCTGAATTAAACGAATTTTATTTTATTTATTTATTTGTTAAAAACAAAGGATCGAACACTGTTCTGTTTTTAACCGACTTCAAAAAAGGAGGTGGTCCTCAATTCGTCGGTAGTTTTTTTTATATTTGTTCCCCTATTACTCAAAGACACCTGGAGCGATTTGGAAAATTCTTCTTTTTTTTTGAAAGGTTATACTTCCCATGTGGTCACAGTGCCATCAGGTTTGGTTAGGTCATCCTGGAGAAATCGAGGGAACTCCTCAAATATTATTGGCATACATACCTACAGCGATTTAAGTATTGTCATCAACAATGCAAACATGAAGCAAAAAAAAATGCACTCAGTAAGTATCATTTGGTGAAGTGGAACATATGAAGAAGACCACAGATGGCCACTGGAACTCCTTAATAATGCTAAGTATGTAGGTATAAGATATCTCGGATAGTTAACCGGCTATGTTGAAGTACCTATTGATGCAATTGATAGAACTAATCTGACGATGAAGCCGGCAGGAAGGCACTGGAACGCCGAATGAAAAAAAAGGTATCCTAGTTGTGTTTGGGCTTATTGGAATCGTCATGACATGTGCTTTGGCTATAAATGAATTTCATGGTAATTGAAGGTACCAACCAAAACTAAAAAGAGATGGACTTATATAAAAACTTTTTAACAAAAAAATCAAACCGACCAAAAGCACCGACTTCGAAAAAGAAAGTAATTTTTCGCTTTACAGTGTTTTGTTTTGGAGTCGGTTTGTTTTTTTTTTGCTAAAAGTACTTTTACAAAACATACATACTTAAGTAAATATAAAACATAAAATCAAGCCTAAATCCCCCGAAGGGGTAGGCAGAGGTGCATAAGTCGTAAAAACATAATTTACCCATAAGTCACTAAAGGATATTTGGATGTAATAAACGACTTAGTTGTATGGCGTATATTCGCAGACTGTTCTGATGCATCACAAAATTAAGGAAACAAAAGTTCCCAATATTTACAGACATCACAGTCACTTTATATTTAACTAGCTGTCCCACGCGGCTTCGCTCCCGTCAACTGGCTACGTACCTACCCTATCCTACCTACCCTACTCTACACCTACCCTACACATACCCTATACATACCCTACACCTACGCTACACCTACCCTACACCTACCCTACACCTACCCTACACCTAACGCCCTCAAAAAGTAATATTCTTGCCCGTTTTTGCAACGTTTTTCATTTATGCTCCGCTCCTATTGGTCGTAGCGTGATGTTATATAGCCTATAGCAATCAGGAATAATGTAGCTTTCTACCAGTGAAAAAATTTTTAGAATTGGATCATTAGTTCCAGAGATTACCCCCTACATACAAACTTACAAACTTACAAATTTTACCTCTTTATAATATTATATTAATTAATTAATTAATTAAAAAACCTCTTTATAATATTATTAATATTATATTATAGTATAGAAGCACTCAGGAATAATGTAGCTTTCTACCAGTGAAAATTTTTTTTGAATTGGATCATTAGTTCCAGAGATTACCCCCTACATACAAACTTACAAATTTTACCTCTTTATAATATTCTATTAGTATAGATTATTACTACGGATCGAACTTGCTACCCAGACCACTGAAGCCGAGGCTCTATCCAATCGACTGTAGCGCGCTGCCGAGTTTATCAATCGTCGTTTACTGGTGACAAGTTGATTTTGCTTCAGTTCATGAATTTGGTGATGTTCTTGGACTATTGGCTGCTTATTGGCGGTTTTCAGAGTGCGATAGTGAGTTTTAGTTCACTTAGTGTACGATTTGTGTTGGATGTGTTAAATTTAAGGAATAATTATTAGGTAGTAATTTACGTATTTCTGTTCGTCAAATAATTATGTTTTTTTTTGTGATTTTTTGTGAGTTACGTTTGTCTCATTTTTTTGTTAGCCGATACTGTCCCGCAAGTAGATAAAGACCTTATTTTTTTATCCTGCTTTATTAGAAGACAAGTCAGAATTATGTCCCATTTTTTTTAAACTCTCTTCAGAGTCCAGCCAGTTCAAAGCCTTTGTCATGCTCATTTTGACCACATCATCAGATGGTCCAGAAACCTTAACGCATATTACTTTATCAGAACTTAAACCACCAATCCAATTAATGAAGCAACAATGCGATTTAATTAGCTCACATAGATTATATTCCAATATTTGTACAAAGATACACCGCCAAACAAATTTAAATCCTGCATTACGATCACAAAAACTACCTAGCTTGGGAGGGAATCAATTATATTTCCCATTAGAGGGGGGCGGGCCCTTTGATTTATGTGGGTAGTCAGAAAAAACTACGTACGCTTGCAAGTGCACCTTGTATTGAAGCTCGCTGATAATTGCTTATTATAATTTCTGTTTCCGCGGTGGCTAGACGTGTGAGTGCGGATTAATGTGGCTAAGCATGTGGTTGTGGCAAGATTGTTGTAGCTATGGGAGTGAAATGAATGGGGTACTTATTTAAAGTAAAACAGGTGCCAAGCTGAGAGTAATGTTGCTATAAGTGCACTAGTTAAATATACTGATCAAGCGAGCGATCGGATATTTGCCAAAATTCAAGCCCTACATAAAAAATCTATGAAGCGTTTCAGTAAGTGTCTCTGAGACAGAGCCCTTTAAATATTCGATGCATTGACGTAGCATTGGCTATTGAGATGGAAGTCCTGAAAACGGTAGATTATACTGAATAGGAACAAAATGTTTGCAAGAAAGGAGAGGTGTTATGTCTAGAGGCTGATTAGATGACGTAATATAATAATGCTGTTCATATGCGCAGATTTTTCTGACACAGCATTCACAAATAAGCAAATACTTAGGTATTTTACATGACTCCCCAAAAAACGGAGTGTATTGTGTTCAGGGCTCATGTATGTATGTATTTTTGTTCTTTACGAAACTAAATTTAGTGTGTAGTACCTACACACATATCCAAGTGTGCCGGTCTTAGGATAGCGCAGTGATTTAGGACAGCAGTGCAGTGGTTCCCAAGGTCGACGCGGTAACTAGGTCAAGGTGGGCTGCTGTTGGTACATAGGTACATCTAATAATATGTTACACCGTTGACTATTAATGTAAAGGTATGTCTTTAAAGAATGATTTGAAAGAGGGTGGTTAATATTGTTTAGGTATGTATGGCTAAACCTGTAAATTAAGAATTAATAAGGTAAGTTCGTATGAATAAAGGAAAAGTTTTTTCAGTTGCTTGTTTTTCTCAATGTTGGAGAGAGCTCAGACCATATAAAGAAAGTCGAGTGCGTGTCAGACTTCGCACTTTTAGGGTTCCGTGCCGAAGAAAAAATCAGATTTATCAATATATTGGTATTTCTTAGTAAAATATACGTAATAATAAACATTATCACCAAATTTCAAGTTCATAGGTCAATGGGAAGTTAAGAAATTCTTCGGAACAAAATTGTGTGACAGACGACGGACAGATGACAGACACGTGAGTGACAGCAATAGGGCTTCTTTTGGACCCTTCGGGTACGGAACCCTAAAAATATGGTCTGAGGTAGATAGACGTGATATATTCTGCCCTTTATTTGGGTTTACTTAAACTCAAAACGGTGAAGGAAAACATCGTGAGGAAACCAGCATGTACTAGAACCAAAAATTCGAAGACTTGTGACATCAACCAACCCGCACTGGGCCCGCGTGGTGGCTTACGACCCATTCCCTCTCACAGAGAGGAGACCTGTGTCCCAGCAGTGGGAACATTAATAGGCTGATGTTGATGATGACTTAAACTGTACAGGATACACCGATATGGTATAGAACTGTAAATAAGAAATATAAGCAAGCTTGGCAAAAGTATTGGCTATTACTACGAGGACTCCTCACGCAAATTTATGGCCATAGAACTTGATGGAACGTCATCGATATAGTTTTAACCAATCACAGAAAGAGATAGGGTGACCTATCTTTTGCCAGGAAATTCGCGGACAAAACAAAACAACAATAATTTAGTACTTAAATTTTATTTTAAATTAAAGGTATACTTTGTTTGAATTTAATGATCAGTGTTTGAAATACAAATGCATTAATAATAATATAGAAAAAAAAATTGCTTATCTGATTCTAGTTGTTATTCCATAAAAATAAAATACTAAATTCATAGTGTGAACAGTAAATCCGTGTCCTACGTTAAGGCGGTCGCAACTAGGTCAAAGCACTTGTTGCTGGCTCCTTGACTAATGTCCCTATATGTAGATGGATGGCGCCATGCCTCTGTGGTGGGACTTGGGAGATTTCTGCTGCATTTCTATATTGTGGTAAGATTTTTTGGAAAACAATACGGGTTGATTTGAAAGGGTAGTTGATACCTATTACAACATTTGAACGTTACAAGGGATGAATTTAAAATTGGTTTTGTCCCAAATTATATATATCAATGAATTTAAATGATTTAGTATGCTTAAGCCATGGTGAGAGCTGTTTGAAGAAGTTAAGAACAGTCCTAGAACTTGGTAGTGGAGTGTGTTTAGTTGAAGATTTTTAATAAGACTCAACCACTCAGTATTAACTTAAATTTTTTTGTCATTGAGTCCTGTCCTAAGGTTTCCAATTTGCAATGTTCTTAAATCAAATGTCCACATCATCGCTTACCATCAGGTGATATAGTGGTTAAAAAAAATGGTCAGTTGACATCCCACCCATACGCACCAAACGTTTTGGGAATACTTTTATTATGCGTACAGCAAAGGAGTGGAATTCCCTGCCGGAGTCTGTATTTCCTGTTGGCTACAACCTGGGAGTCTTTAAGTCAAGAGTGAATAGGTTTCTTCTAGGCAAGCGTACGTCGTCGACCACATCGTCGCTTACCATCAGGTGAGATAGTGGTCAAACGCAAGCCTATCAAAAATAAAAAAATAAAAAGAAATGTTACTTTCCCTTTCCTGTGAAATGGCCATAGTCTCTCATCACTTTTTTAGATACTTTAACTATACCTAACTAGGTCTAAATGAATTAACAATTTTAACACAAAATCCATATCAACCTATCACGAAAGTATAAAATCAAACGGGGTCCAAGGTGTACTTAATCAATTAAAATACAAGCAAATTTCCAAACTAATCAATCTTATCTGTAAGTTCGTTGTCCGGCCACACGTCGGCGTCCGGCCGGACAATGTATGCCTCCCGAGGGATTGATAGATTCATTAGTACCAATCTAACGATGACACTCATGTTTTTAACTGGACTGAGGTGAGGATCCGGAAGATGGATTGGGATTTTCGGTGCCAGCAGTTTGGGAGTCTTGTCGATGATAATGAGTTAATAAGTTAAAGTGAAGTCTTAATATGTGAGGATACTGTCGGCTCTTTGCTGGGGACTTCAATTGATTACAGTTTTCAGGCTTCAACGATTTTACCTCAGCTTACCTTGAAAAAAACTATAAGAAGATAACTCTCCTCCTCTCATTTGGTCATGTAACTGGATTATTATCGTTTGAAGCTAGAGAGTTTTTGATTGCTTTTTTATTATTATTGATAGGATCGCGTTATACCACTATCTCACTTGATGGTAGGCGATGATGTAGGCGATGGTGAAGCACGCTTTCCAAGAAGTAACTTAATTAAGCGTATTCTCCAGAACATTTTGATACCTGCTTATGCTAAAAGAATTTGTCTCCTCGAGTAATTTTGCCGACACAAAGCAGGGTTTTTAAAGGTAATAAGAGAAACATGCTATCGGATTTCAATATTGCAATAATGCGATATTAAGATAAAGTGGATAATCGTCTTTTATTAGTTTGTTGGCAACAGATTTTTTGTGGATTCAGAGCGGATTGACCGATAAATTGATTTCGTTAAATGTATCCTGTCACACCAATTGAATTATGTTTTTAATACTTGTCTTAAAGTTTTTTGTATACCAATGCAACACCGACGCATAAGATTATAAGGATTAATTTCCATTAAGTCGGGCGGCAGCTCAATATCTCTGCAACAAAGCTATCATCAAACAGACTTGCAATCTTTTTCCTATAAATTATGACCTAGAATTAGTCTTGAGCTAGCCGTTGTGCGCAGAACTGGCAAATCGATGTAATATTTCAACGCCGGCGCAACTCCTATATACCACATACACAATAGGTTCAGAGGTGCCTATCCGTCATTGGTTTACCATACAGCAGTCATTAGTCTACGTCACAGTCGTACTTCGAAAACGGAACGTCCGCGCATGGAGTCATTACGCGGGCCAATCAGCGCTCGGCGCGCGCGCACCCCGCCGCGTTCTTTATAACACTCGTGCACAGGAATATATCACGCGTCAAGACTCAAAAGGGTTTTTTACAAACGTATCTCGTATTCGTCATCGTTATAGTCCCGTCGGAGGCTGGCTTGCGTGGCGTCCAATAAATAATAACATGTGAAAAGGAATTATTTATTAAAGCTTCGTGTCAGTAGGATAGCTCCTTTTTTAAACTCCACTTCGATTCTTGACACGGATTTGTGGAAATGTATGCGTCCGTTTATTCTTGACTTGACCTACAGTTAGGTTTTGTTTATTTTAGACGTTATTCTGTTGTGTTAAGCGTGTATTTCGCGAGGCAGGAGCTGTTTTGTTTTTCTGTTTGCGCTTGTAAGGATTCATAATAATATTATTCATGTAGGAGTAATAAAGAGATGTCAATATATAGATACGTGGTGTGTATAGGTTGGTAGTGAATAAATGATTGCTTTTAGTATGAGATTATCAAGGGATTGTTGGTTGCGAAACACAAAGATTGAATTACAGTCGCACACTACATCAATATCTGCGTAGATGTATGAATTAAAATGCCAAATAAACGAATGAGTTATGTTGCCCATTCACTTTGAAGGGAATTGATACTCGATACCGTGGACACGCGATACGCCAGCGCTATTGACGAAGCAGTAATTATAAGCCTCTTAGCTCCTAGCTTTTTGTAAAATGTTCTACGGTAATTAATTTGTCTTAGACTGTAATATCCTAGTGAGAGATTTAAATAGTCGTACCTATTTTCCTAGAAACAATAAGGTAAATGTAATCATTTATCTTATTAGGTGGTTTATAAAATAGATAGCCGGTATCCCATCAAAATTCTATAAACGCCACTAGAACAACAGCTCCATAATTGAGCCATCAACGCGAGTCACCGGCACAACACGATCACCCACCGTTTAAAATAACAACAAAAACAAACATCCAACTTTTAAACACGTAATCAAACAATGTCTATTGTTATTGAGTCCGTAGCCGTGAGCGATGGCAATTGAAAGTGCACCGCTATCGGCCGTCCGCTTCGAATAAATGGAATAAATCATGCCACCACAATAAACTCGACGATTTCAATTAAACATAAATCTCTCGTGACGGTCGGCTAATGGACTTGATACGTCTATGAGTTTCTTATGTTTGGAGTTTACAGCCTTTACGAAGTAATAAACTTACGCCATGTTTGAATTTTTATTTGAAAAAAGGCTTGTCTTATTTTTTTAGGAATGGTGGTCACCCTACTGTTGGGATTAGAAGTCTTGAAGTTGTTGAAGAAGATTTTATTAAAGAAGTTATACGGGACAGTAAAGATAATCCATATTCTTGTCATAAGTTGTTAGAAATCAAAGAGTTTTATCGCAAAGATAAGTGAAATATGTTGTAGATGGCGCTAGTAAACAAATCGTCAAAATTTAAAAAAAGTATCGAATATGCAATAAAAATCTGTTTAAAATCATAAAAAGTTGAAAATAAATCAAGAAAATGAATATTGAAAAAAGTAAATAATGCAAAAAGTATTTTTAGCAGAGCGTGGTTTCGATCCACGGACCTCTGGGTTATGGGCCCAGCACGCTTCCACTGCGCCACTCTGCTTCGTGTTAGACTGGTCGAAATAGCTGTTACCTTGGTAAAGCTAAGATTATCGACTTGATTTTTTCAATGTTGTTTTTATTTGGTAATGTTTTTTAAACATTCTTACCTACCTAATCAGCGTCAGATTGACTCGTACTTTACAACTAGGAAAAAAATCTTATAACTTTTTTTAATAGTATATTCTGCTTACCCTGTTTGCTAGCTAAAACAATAATTATTTAAAAAACTAGAAATGGGTATAATTTACCCAATATTTTAATTAGGTATTTTTTATTGGGTTTATTTAGGTTTTTTTATTACTTATATAAACTTCTCTGCTTACTCCGTCAATGAACGCTTTAAAGCTAAGATAATCAAACTAATCCCCGATTAACTCTCCAGAGAAAGCCTAGACTTATAATTGTAACCAATTAGCTAAAAGAAAATTCATTTTATAAATGAAAATTGTATTCTTCCATATTCCTAACACAGTTAGATGGTTCAATAAAACTGGCTGATATTGTTCGAGACGGCAGTTGACGTCCTTATTAACGGGTAAATTGAAAATTGACTGAACAACATGATTGGCAAGGGAATATTAGCTCGATGCAATTTTGCCGGCGAGCTCTTGTTTGCGTTTTTAAAAAGAAAATACTCGTGTGACGTTAATCCATCATTTTGGCGCGAACGCCATTTCTAGCGCGGGAAAATGCAAGCTACTTTATAGTCAATTAAGTCGCGTGAAAGACGTGTTATTATTTCTTATACATTTTAATAAGGATTACTTTTTGTGTTTTTGTTTGGCTGTGGAATAAATGTTTGGTTTTCATGTATGGTAGTAAATTAGTTTGTAGTTTTGAAAATAGATGGCGTTGGTAGTTTGAAATGATCGAATTGATGGCTGACGGTTTGTGATTTTTTTCTTACAGATACGACAGTCACTTAAACTCGAACAGTACTAATACTGTTAATAGCGAATTGTGTTCAAAAATTTGGTTTATTTGAAAACTTCTAGAAAAAGCACATTCAAAGGGCTTGGGAAAAGAAATAATTAATTATAGATTTATTTTCACTACAGTAGGTAGACGTAGTTATTTTGGTGTGTAATTTGTGTGGTATTTTTAAAGAAATTTTTGCCTTACCTGTAACTATTTATCAATACATTTTAATTTTCGAATGTAAACTCTTGTATCCACTTAATCAAGGAGGTGTTAGCAAAAGCTCGTGTTACAAATTAATAAGTTATAAATAACTTTTATTGACTCGTTAATCACAGCCTAGTTTTATCACCTCAATGAAATAAAGTGCTATTTCAATGTGGTTCCTATTAATAATAGGTAAATCTATGACCAAACTAGTTTCCAACATCATTATAAAGTTGTAAAACTAAAATATAAATAAACTACAATTTTTTCCGCAACCATAAAAATATTATTGACAAATAAAATTAATCGACTAAAATAAATTTTTCGATTTAACTCGTTTTTAATCATCGATGAGCGATAAAGCGCGCCGGTAGCGCCCCTAGCGTCGGCGGGCCGCAGCTGCGAGCGGAACGTTCCCCTATTATACGTTTATTATTGTCGCGTGTTATTTCCAATATTTTTCGCCATCTCATTACTCGAGCCGCACTGACGGCGCTAATCCGTCGGGAGAAGACGCGCCTTAATGGAGGTGATCATGTGTCCTAACGCGTAACGTATTGAAATATGACGTATTGGATGTACCTTCGGGGATTCAGCGTTAATAAACGAAAAAAAAAAACACTTCGATTATGGAACGCTCTCCCCGGACGGGCACGCATCGCAATAATTCTCTCCCGTATGACAGCCCAATGATAAATCAAGGCGACTGTGAGAAGAAATGCCAATAAATATCGCGCCGAAATCCAATAATTACGAGGCAATGAGCCGGCCGGCCACAAATCAACGGACGGACGGACGGACGAACGCATACTAACGTCTTATCCTAACATCAGATTAAAAACATCAATACTTGTCAATAGAGGTCGCCTCCCACGTAATTATAGCCAACAATATCCCGGGGAGGCCGAGACCGAAAAGGATTAACATATATCAAGGTGGAATAATTGAAGGAATCGATTAAATGAAGAGTATTAATTGCTGATGCGCCCGCGCAGGCCGAGATCCCATCGCGCGCCGCGCTTTGATATGTTCTGTTGTAATGTAATATTAACTGACCGTCCGTCCGTCGTTTATGGAATACGATAAATAAATAACATTATACTTATAGATAACATAACCTTGAAACTTGCTAGGAGGGGGGGCATCTGCAAAACAACATCGCGATTAACACAGTTAATTCCCCAATTTAAAAACCGAACAAACAAATGTATGTAAATTGCGCAACTCTATGTAAAAGCCGACGATAACCTTGCAAAGTAAAGCAGAAGAGTAGTCCCCTCAATCCCAACCTTAAGCGTGGGCGAGTAAGAGCGGCGGACGAGCAAACTCATCGTTGGCAAATTGAAGTGAACTCGAAACAAGCACGTTCAGAAACTGCTTACACGAATTAGCGCATCAAAACGGGCGCAGGGGGCGAAATTAGAAAACTCTTCCCCTTGCCCCGCGCCACCCCCGCGGCCCCGCGGCCGTTCCGCACGTCATAAACTGACAATTTACGATAACGCCGGGATTAGCCTGTTTGTCTGTTATGCATTCGAGTATGGAACGGAGCGGGTGGAGTTACAATGTCGACGTGTGAAACGGAACGGCTCACGGGCTCTCCCGTCCCGCGTCCGTCGTTCACAAGCGGGTAGATGAAATTGTTTTACATTTACATGCACACGACACGCGCCTTCATAATACCGAGCTTGTACAAAAGGTCTCGTCTCCACTCAAATGCTTCCTTGCTCATTCGTTTCGAACGTTTCATCAAATACATTTGGCGTCGTCATTGGCAGAATAGAACTAAATGTAGGTCAATGGCTCTATAAAACACTTCCTGTTCTTATATTTTCGACTTTTATTTGACATAAGCCGCTTCTGCTGGAAACATTTTTATCAATATCAAAGGGACAGCGACGCTCTCGACGACGGCGACGAGAATGAAAAAAAAACCATGCTGTTATAAAATTCTTGCCACGTAACAAAAATAACCCATTGCCATTTTAAAAATAAGAATTGTTTCAACTGTCTTTGTATACGACTGTTGGAACTAATTAGTAATTACGCGGGATATTTATAATCGTCTATTGTATTAATTGCTGTTAAATTTTAATCGATATAAATCGATTCATTTGGTTCCCCAATAGTAATCGACTCGTTTAAAAGTTCGTTTAAGTGAAATATTGAGTTTGGACACGACACGAGCGCGATGCGGTGTAAATAATTATATACTTACCAATGACGACTGTGTCGATCGCGGCAGTGTTCATACGAATCTTCATTAATTTGCAAGGGAAAAATCGTGTGCTGCGTCTCTACATGAGGAGTGTTAGATTAAATGTCACGCGACAAACAAGCAGACAATATTTACGGCATCATTTGCATGGATATTTTTTTATCTAATACCCAAAGGTCATTAGGGGATGGTCATTTTTAATTAAAGTAGTCGTTTCCGTTTGAGGAGGCACCGGTGGGCCCGTGTTTATCGGCAAATTAATTTATTGGTGCTAAGTCGTTAGCTTTGTCCTTACCTACTCGTAAAAGCACAGTTATGCATGTATATAGTCCATTAAAACTTACGGCGACCATGCTTAGTATTCTTTGGGGACATGAAAAATAAGTGCGGCGTTAGCTAATGTTGCCAGCGTTGCAATGTTTGTGCGTTTGCATATAGTTTTATTATGTTCTTCTGACGCATTCTTACGTATGCTCGGAGGGGTGGTTCTATGGAATGTGTAATTTTCTACTTGTTTACTCGGTAATTAATGATTTATCGGGTTTTGTCACTAATAACGTAGTTTACAAGTCCATGTATGGGTTGTGGTTTCATGGTTTTTATCGTGTGCCATAAATGCAACTTCAATGAAAAGGTTTATTTCCGTTTGAATAGGGATGGTGTTTGAATATGCAAATAACATAACGCGTAAAATTGAGTAATTAATTTCAAATGTCTGCACAAAGAAATTATGTTACATAATATTTTTTTATTCGTTTCCACATCATAATTAATTTACTGAGATGATATAATTTGTTAGTTGTTAGTGCCCTCTTTTGTAAAGAAACTTTCCCTCAAATGGGAAATAAACTTCTTTGCAGGATACTGTCAAAGTTCATTTTGTATTTTGTTCCGGATAAGATAAGTACGCTGAGTCGCTGACGATTAAGCGTCTAATAGTAAGTGGAGGCCCGAGTTAGTTCCCGCGCTCGCCGGTCGCGTGGACTCCCTACCGCTAATTTCTTAAAGGGCGAGCCGCGGCCGCACACCGTGAATAATTGTCGCGCTAAAAGAAAACCCAGCAAATCTTCACGATTAGCATAAAAACCATCTAAACAGCCCAGAGGAAGCCAGCGTCTTCCTTCCGCAATATTTGTGAAAAAATTACACATTTCCTGTCGACATTTTGTCTCTAGACCGCGGTCGCTGAGCGCTTGCGACGACGGTAAAAAAGTAACTAATGTTAATTGCACCACCCGGCAAAATAAAATGGTAATTAATGAAGCGAAATTGTAAAAAGAAATTGTTATTGCCTAGATGGTTACCTCTTTAAAAGCAACACAGGAGGAACGCTTACTATTCGAAGCTCGAATAGTAATTCCACTCCCTCTAGTCTCATCCAGACATCTGTTCCGATTCCCAATAAAAGTAGACGGCAGCCGAAACATAGAATTTTATCACTGCTGTGTCCATCATAAAGCATCCCTCGCGGGTAGAGGTGGGGGGATGAGAACAGAGGGGCGCATAAAAGTTTACAGGCATTCGGCTAATAAATCGTGTCAAATAAATAAGTGTTGAGTCGGTTGGCGGCATATTGATTCGTCATGTGCCGCCTTAGAGCGGCGCGGGGGACGGGGGCCGGGTGGCCATAAAGGTGCGTAATGGCCGCCGTCGGAAGACAGCGCAGTGGCGCGCATCGATTAGCGCTCGCCGCCGCGTCAGCCGCCGACGCAACGCGCCTCACTAACACTCCGCTGCCCAAACGAAGCCCCATCACTATGACAACATTATTTAGAAAAAATAAAAAACAATCCAAAATACACACTCGACTATTTAACCCGGTTATAGAGACTAACAGACTAATTTATAGCTCAACTCTAGCGAGTAAGGGCTCATTAGTTTTTTTATTGCCGAACTAGATGGCGTTAGTAGTCACATCGGGTTCGAATAAGGCGGTTATTTTATGATTACAAGTAATATAGTTGGTACAATTTCCGCATAAATATTACACGGATTACGAAAGATCTTTGCTTGGAGTCAAAGTCTGTGTAATCTGGCAGTGGGTAAAATACTTTTATTAAGAACTTGGGCCTTAAACTATTGCAAACATGGTTTATGATAAATGTACTGCATATATTATTGGAAAATATATACTTTTAACGCTTGTTCGATGTTTTATTACAATAATTTAGTATTCAATGAGTTGGTGTGGTTGGCGGCCACTATATTACAATGATTACAATGAATTACAACATCATTACTGCGGTAATGTTGTTCCTGGAGCTATTATGTGGACGATATCCTGTGATTAGTGGCCGTGTTTTATATACAGGGTGGTTCACTTCGTTATTAATATTAAACATTGTTATTTCGCTTTCATCCAAGATGTCCGCCGCCGTGACGTCATCACATGACCTAAAGGACGAATGCTTGTACTTTGTTCATCGATGTATTGGCCACTTAGTTCAATGGATTGTCCAATGAATAAAAATAAACGCCGAAACATAAAGTAAATTAAAGAAAAGATTTATTCATTACAGTCGGAAGCAATTCGTAAAAGTATTAAATACATTTCGACTTACAAATACATTCGGACATTTTAATTTTCACTCAAAAATAAGTCTCGTCTTCAAGAAACTGATACACATCTGTATGAAGAAATCGTTAATTAATCGTTTAAACTCAATTAATCGCATCAACCGTCCTGTACGAGTGTACGAGCCGGGAATCGAACCGGGCCCCTTATTGCCGTTGCATTCGGACGTTGATTAAAATCTCTCACTACATTCACACAAAGCCTTACTTTGATATATGTATAAATCTTATGAAACGTCTGCCCGTCCCGAGTATATACACGCGCCAAGGGAATACAACCTTTATTCTTTAAGCTGTTGAGTATTAATTAGTGTGTAAAAATAAAAATGGCTGCCTACCACCTGTCAAGTGATATATTGACTTTAAATAACATATCTTATTTATGTTGAATCGGAAACAAAATCGTATAAAAAAGGGTTTTATTATAAATAATCGTGTCGGTCCGGAGTGGGTGTATAACTAAATTTGTACGCAACCTTGTATTACAAGTTATTGTTTGCGTGTGTGTTTGTCCGCCAGTCCGCCTAGCGTACGGCTGCAGATAAATTGTCGGAGATAGTGTTTCCTTCTCTGTTTAACAAGCTGATTGTTTCATGTAATTTAACAATAGCTGTTTGACTAAATTAAGAAGGTAAGTCAAGTAAATGGAGGTACATTTGTGAAGTGGTGTCGGAAATAAATCATTAGACGTGTTGTAATTAAGTTACGACATAAACGGCATTACGAGTCTATTTTCTTTAAGGTCAGCGGAACTTCTAGCTGTATTTTTATACCTTTGAAGTTTCCTGGTTCCTGTTTTACTCGGTTATAGACACTTGCATGACTTATGTTCTTACACACCAACTTATCAAAAAATATGTTTCATGGTTGCTACTGGTATGTGCTAGTCTGTGATTGTGACCTTCTATGTTCAATGTTAAGGGGTTTGGTTTCCACAGTTAGTCCTTCAGGTAGACCATTGTGCATGGGCCATGGCGGCTGTTTAGTGGTTATTCCAACCAGCCCACCTCCCTCCAGAAGTAAATTAATTCAAATTCAAATTTTATTTAATAAAGAACATTATTACAAAGATTTTTACATTGGGCCCAAACTAGGCAAGCCTGTATCTTGGGAACCAATTTTGTAGGTAAACATTTAAAAGATTTTTGACACATGTTCGGTTTCAGAAAAAAGTAAATTAATATCAAACAAAATAAAGCAATCAAATTATAGGAAAACAAAAGTAGTAAACAATTAAAAAGTTCCCTGATGTAATAACATTTTATACTTCATACATTTCAACGCTATTTTGTTACTATGAGCTATGAGTTTGAGTATGAATGTGAGTATAACATATGTGAATGCGAATGTGAGTGTAAATGTGAGTTTCAGCTTCGTCATATGATAGGCTCAGCAGCCAGGAAGTTACTCCAATTTTTGCCTGTTTCAGAGTGAATTTTTTTATGTTGCACTTGTTAATAACTTCATTGTATACATGAGAATGCAGAAAAAGTGGAATTAATGCTCTAGGTTTTCTCAGAACATCTGTGTATATCTGGGTGACCCGAGGGTTTGTGTTCTAATTTGGGTGACACCTGTGCATTCAAAGAGCACGTGCGCGACGGTTTCCAGAGCCTCCATGCACGCCCTGCACAAAGGACTGTCCGTTATGCCTATTGCGTGGAAATGTTTGTTAAGTGAGCAGTGTCCCCGTCATCAGGCGCAGGCCATTCCTGTGCAGGCGTAGGTAATAAACGCCTGGTTAGCCTACTATCCAAGGATGGCAAAGCTTGACTGTGATCTTGTTAAAAATATGATGCAACAAAGTATGACTAGTTATCCATTATATCTACATTCCAAAATAAGTAAGCTGAAAATATGAATCTAATAAATGTTATTATTGAATATTATAAATTAATAAATAATAACACAACTTCAATAATACAAATCAATATTGAGACAAATTGACGGTGAAACGGTCATAGTTATTAAAATTCTTAATTCAACATATTTTATATAAACATAACTAATGGGTTTTTTGAGAAACACCAAAGCAAGTATTCCATTTCGGATGTAGAAAAGTGCATTGAAAAATCCGTCCAACAAAAAATGTGACAGTAAAAAAAATACACACAGCCTAAAATCCACTTGTCTGCCGATAATATGAATTTAAATCACACAAACACAATCCCGCCAATACATTACCACAACCTTTTTCGACGTACGAACCGCGAAACCATTAAAAAGGTACATAATTCAATTCAGATCGAGTTTTCAGCTCCCCGAGTCTATGACACACTCGCTAAATCTCACGGAAGGCGGTCTCGACGACCATAAATTTTTATTTCGTAAATAAAAATAATAAAAATAAATAAAAGCCGTTCCGTGTGCGACCGGAAACATTTGTCCCGGCGCGTCACCGTAATCCGGGACACTGGATTTATTATTAATTAGCTTAATATGTATCTAAATAAATGTACGTTTGTTTTTGAACAACCTGTATACGGTGGGGAATGTGTCGGCCATTTTGATTTAGTGGATTTTTGACATTTTTATAGAATGTTGTATTGTTTTTGATTTAGCGATGTTAATGTACAAGATTAAGGTATAATTCTGATGATATGGTTTGAAGGCGAGTTAGTGAGAGTAAACCTAATAAAATAAACTCAAAAAAATATTATGTTTTCTATTGCAGCTCGAAATTGGGTAAGTAATAAAACAGACAATACCAGGTAGATAGTACTGAGATATAAGCGACTCAAACTGTGTTTCAAAAAATATGTCTGGTGTTATGTTAGCCCGTAAACGATGTTTCTTAAAAGTTTCGAGCATAGTCCTTGGCCAAGCTAGGTCTTCTATCTAAACATCTAATTTAGAGTTGGAAGAAACAACAAAAAAGAAGAATAAATTACTTCGAGATTCGTAGAAACGAATCAATAAATCTAGAAGATTTATCATTGAACTTGACCTGTGGCGAATCTTTGTCTTTTAAAATTCATAATTTGAATAAAACATCGTCAACTTTTAAAAGGCTGCTTCTCCGTTGGGAAAACCCTTCTTAAAAAGAAAACATTTTTGACGAATTCTTTTTTTTAATACAATGTCACTTTTAAATTTTATTTTTGATTGCTTTTGATTCAATAAACTACCAGGCAAAGGTCAAATATTTTGACGTTAGTAAGTTAAAATTATGAACATTACTTATAATTTAAAAATCGGAAAACCTTTCTTAATACAAATTAACTTAAAACTGGCCGCTTTATCAAATTCTAATTTAAAATCCAAAACCGTTATTTCAATTCTAATTTAAAATTATAATTACTAAAGCAGTTTCTATGAACGTTTGAATGAATGCAACGTTTTTTTTGTGCTTGAACAGTTAGCTATTATGCAACAACTCGTAAATCTGTCACAAACAGACAGACAGACGTAATCTGTCCATTATGACGAGTGATGCATTACTATCATTGTTTGTCACGATCGTAAATTTTAAGTTTTTGCTTTCATTAAAAAAAAGTCGTGGCTTTTTTCGTGTAAGAAAGCCCTATCGGTTCGTCATAAATCTTGTTAGGGATTTTTGCTTTTAAAAGGATGCGAACTCGAAGTGATAGTTTTGAGGTGACGGGATTATGTAAATTGTACAATGTGCCTTAAGTATAAAAGAATAAACGATAAATTGACGACTATGTGCGAAAATAAATATAAGTACGTTAAGCAATAATAAATAAAAGAAAATGGATGAGCACTTTTTAATTTACAATAAAACTAAAATGATCCATTACAATAATTTATAAATGGTTTAGAATATTTTGTAACAAAAAAAAAGTTAATAATAAACATGTAGGTAGATTTCTCAACGTCACCGGACAGTCACCACCAACAATACTCAGGTGTCATAAATAAAAAGATATATCAAAATTTAAAAAAGGCACAAATATTCAATCGGTGTGGGATTTAAAAGAATTTCAAATATGGAACGATTTAATTTTCGTGAGAAGGGGATGGCTTGCGGGTCGCGAAGGGCGCGGGGGTGGTGCAGGGGGGGGGAGTGCGTACGAGTAACAGCCACGCACGCTATAAATCTGTCAAGAGACGGCCCCCAACAACGCCTTGGACGGTCCGCAAGGCACCGACAGTTTTTTGTTTAAGTAGTATAATAATTTCTATTTTTGGATATTCGGTATCAAGATGTTTAGGTCTACCTGTGGGACTGCTGACATGTGACCTTTGAATGACAAAAAAATATGAAGAATTTAGGTTAATCCTTGATGTCTTAACATAAAATAGATATTATATTATTCAATATCTACTTCATGTTAAGACATCCTGCATCCAGGATCAAGTTTAATGTGATCCGAAATGTCAGCAGTAATAATATAGTCAGCTGTCTATGTTCCAGACAAACCTGCAAAATTTGAATAATTTCAGCAGTGAACAGAAACTATGTAAGATCCAGTCATTTATTACAAAGGAATATTAACACGTCCAAAAAAAGAGCGCCGTACATTTTTATAACTATGTTTCCTCTGACGACGACGGTACAAAGACGCAGTGGATTAGCGCTGTACGCACTACGCTGTCTCGTCGTCTCAAGTCATGGCTGACAACGAACAAGTGAAATGTACTTCTTTTTCAGCAAAATGCACCAAAACCATAAATTCATGACAACATTGTTCTAGTAAATAATGTTCTTATAACTATTATTCAAGGAAAATATGATAACAGCAATAAATAGCAACATTAAACTTACTCTCTAGATAAAAATATAATTTATGACAAAAAATTAAATACAATAGTTATGGCGCCGACTGTATTTCATTAAAAACAAAAACTTATCTAATATTTTATACCCAGTAAATAGAGGGATTAAAAATACTTGCCTGCCAATCCAGAACCCCATATTTACAACCCGAAGGGGGTGAACGGGGGTGATCATAAAATAAACAACGCTTATCTAAAATTTTCGACAATACTGAACTAACCTTCAATTATCGCAAATGACATACGTCCAGCTAGTGTGGCAGTTAGCAAGCTCCGCCTCCCGCACCCAACGCCATCTATTGAGCAATAGAGTGAATGCAAATGACACTTTGAGGTTATGTTAAATATTTTTCAATACAATTTATTGAAATGCCCGTTACAAGGAATTTTAAGTTCTAGTCATGAGGCAGCCTATTTTTCTAAGTATCATTCAAGTTTTGGTGTCCTAAACCACGGTTGAGAAGTTGTTCAAAAACACTTAAAAAGTACAGACGCTAGATGAACAATAACACAATCTTGTTTGAAGCCACAACTTGTTATTACTCAAAGAATGTACTCAATAAAGAACACAGACACATTAAACACTAAAATATTATTACAAAATCACTTACCAGTCCTTATTTTTGCAGAAACACAAAATAAAACAACAGTACGTGAGTGTATTGTCTGTTTGTGACTCAGCTCACTTCGCGATCTACAGAGTGAGAGGTGCGCTCCGAAGTTAGCCGAATGTATTCCGAGGCCCGTCCCTTTGGCCCGCCCCCGGTGTTTGACGGACATGGACAACGCTTGCTTCGGCAGCAGACGCGCGGCCCGCGCTCTATGATAAGTACGCGCGGCGCGAAATCCGAACATCGCCGATGCGATAATATGTAATCGAAACGGAATGAACGAAACTTGAATTAGGCTGTATGTAGGTATACCTTTTTCATATTTCTCGACAATTAAGAATGTCTGTCAAAAACAAGATGGCTGGTGTTGTTGTTGTTATTTGAAGAAAAATTAAATATAATACTTTTGGAAACTATTAAAAAATTGTGTAAAGGTGGAAAGAAGTGTGAAGGATAATAAAGATAGAAGATGATATTTTGAGGGTATTTCTTTATGTGATGAATGATTCGTGTCGTGATACTTTGTTAAATAAATTTTGTTGAAAATAAAAGTCGGTTGACGGGCCGGTAACCGGTTGCGGGCGATTTAAATCGAGCAGGTAAGTCGGACAATGGCCATCCAGCCACGATTCGCTTAATTAAACATGAATAAATAAAAATATGCTTGCAGATTTTTGCCTACAAGAATGATCATGATTTTTTTCTTTTGCTCGAAGGACCCCCAGGGCCAATCAAAGGTACTGCCTATGCCTACCTGCTTACATTTTATTGCCTACCTGTAGTTTTGAGTAGCTAATTAGTTTGGTTTTCAACGTAAATATTTTTTTCTAATTTTAGTTAATGTCTGATTTTTTGTAGGTTATTTCAAGATTTCTCTATATTCTACAAAACTGAAAGCATTCATTCTATAAATAGTATTTCTCAAAACAAACTACCATAAAAAAACTAATGTTTTCGGCACAACATAACTGTTAGTTCCTTTTCGTACTAACAGATGGCGCTGCCAGTATCAAAACGTAGCTTCAATAACTTCGTAAGAGACACGGTTCGCTTAAAATGCTACCACTAAAGAATCTTCGATAGTATTTTATTAAAATTGAATAACAAGTTATTATTTCATTTACTAATGTTTAATTATTTTTATTTTCTTGATGAACCAGCTCTTGACATCGATTTCGCCTGACGGATGAGGTCTACGTTGGAACGAGTGTACCCAGAAGTTGCATTGTAGGTACTACATTCTTGCTTCAGACGGCCGTTTCTTAATTTTCATGAAAATTGAGAAGATCTGACTTGACTTGAAAGAGATGGATATAATGTGTAAACTGATTTGATTTTATGGATGCAAATTACAGGGAATTAAGGCAAAACATAGCGAAGCCGATGTCCAGCTGTGGCCTGAAAAACTTTGAAAAACTTTTTGCAATACATCTGTAAGACATCCCGAAGAAATGACTCATCAGTGCAAAGTTCCCAAACAACAAACAAAAGCACACAACAAACATATGGAACGAAACAGTCATGAAAGTAAAACACCTGCAGATTTAGCGCCCATTCTTATCTAAGAGCTGGCCCTTAAACTTGTCCGGAGAATAGCTACGAGAACTCGTCGGAACACATCGCGTATCCGAGATACATGTCTTGATACAAGACGTGTCCAGCACGATACTAACTTTTGATTCTGACCATCAATAAATCTGTATCAAGATCTTGTGAGAAACTTTCTTAGATCTCTAGATAATATAGGACGTTCTACATATTTAAGCTTGAAAACTACTGTGGTTTTAAATAACTGTGGTTCCCGAAAATTTGAGGACTTCAGAGATATCTAGATGATATAGCTCAGGTTTGAACCATTCTTCAAAAGCATGAGGATGCAGAGAATGTCTGTTGCAAGAGCTAGCTTGAAATTTTTAGCGCCCCGCCTCGGGTCTAGATAGATTTTCTGTTACCATTCATGCTACCAGTTTGGTCGAGGCCTAGGAGGGGGCAATTGCCTTCGTTGCACCCCTCCTGTAACCGCGCCTGGTTCGATTCTTAGCTTCGTATTTTGTTCACTCTTGCTATTAGAGGTAAAATAGATTTTGATAACCAGTAAGTGGAATTACTGGGGTTGGTAGAAAGGCTTGCAGCCCAGTTCAATACCCCTGCTTCTCTCTTCCTCAGCATCTTCACAAAACATAATATCTATAGAAATATGGTCAACCTCTACATCAGTTTCGGCTAATTGCCTGCAGAACCTTCATGCTGAAATCCTAAAATTACTTAGCTGAATGTATTGGCCAAATCTCCATGATGCTAATTCACTCAAGTTTGGCACTGATTCTACAGAACGATGTCATTGCCATCTACATCATAACAAGGGCCCAAGCGCCATTACTGTGGCCCCTTTAGGTCCCAAAGTTATCGATGACGCAAAGCAGTAAGGATTTTAGTATCAAAATTACTTAAGAATTAATTTGATCATTCAAAGTTTCCGACCCTTTTGATCTTGGAAGCAAAGTTCACGAGGCTTCTCCTTTATCTTACACATTCAAGACACCACGTCGCCTCTCAGCCCCGCCTTATTTATTAATAAAAACATTTACTACCCAAATTAGATTATCCGCGTCAAGAAAAAAATTCTAGCAGCCATCTCGCAAACACCTCTCATCTTATAGGGGAGATTGAAGTGGAGAAGCGGGGTTATAGCCTCTTGCAATCTAACTTTGGCTCGTTGTCGCGCCGTTAGTGTTGCCAGCCGGGAGAAAATTCTACCATCCCGGTATAAATAGTAGGTGTAGCGACGGAGGTCATCAGCGGGAAAGTTTTAATGAATTGGCATGAGCTGTGTTTTTGTTTGGTTCATTTCGGCTTCGGCACGTTAGTTGTGAGCTCGTTGCAATTTTTATGAGTGAGCCAACCTTATGAGATTCGAAAAAGTCGTAGCGTACCAGTGTTTATTAGAATAGTTTGTCGTAAACATATAATATTCAGAGTTTTATTTCAGTAATTCTTTAGACTGACTTCTAAATTTTGAGAGTATAGGTATTTGCACATTGAACAAAAAACGTAGTAGTTTTAGATACCTACAAACATTAAAATACCTGGGAATTGTACATTTACAGTTAGATACAAAATTACCTCAAACCAATCCGTTATTGATCCCATGCAAAAAGGCGAAGCCCTCTACAGTTTCCGTTACCAACCACAAAATCATTATTAAAATTAACCCCATCATAACTCACATATCAAATAGTTGTTAATTGACGGGCCTCAGACGAGGCTCGTTCAAGGCCCTCTATTCTAGTTGGTACCAGCCTGAGTCTACCAAGGTCGCGACATATTACAATAATTTATCCAAAAGCCTACTCCGTCTGGCAACCCCGTTGAAGGGAAGTCGTAAATTTCCTATGTTATCGCCACCAAATGAACTTACAGTTATAAGTATAACATACATTCAGTACAGCCGTCTGTCATATTTTGCACGATAGTTTTTTCTACATGGCAACATTTATTTTAATAGTTTGTTTCTAGTAGCGTTATCTTGCCGGCCCGTTGGTAATTAGAAATATTCAAGTTTTTATTTCTTTTATTTGATATTTATAAAGTATGTAATAGAGATTATAAGTTGATATTTTTATTGTTTTTAGATAACCGAATGTTTTCACGAATGTGGTCATTCGTAAAATTAAAACATCTGGTAACTATGGATAGTGGGCAATTAAGGTTATGACAAGCGCCATCAGAAATAAAATGTTTTCGCTCATTGGCTCAGCCAGGTGTCAGGAACTATTGCTTTTTTCAAAACCCAATGCACATGACGCTAATGTAGCAAATTTTCTTAATATTACCATCCAAGCAGTCACATATGGACTCCCCTCATCTATTACATTCTGTAAAATGACTTTCACAATTCTCTGTTTACTGATAAATGAGCATCTATCCATAAACTTTTAGTCCTCAATGCAGTTCGATGAGAGTGTACCAGTCGGGGTGGCTGCAAATCACGTATTAAGAAGTCAAGGTCCAGTTTCAATCAACCAATTTTCGATACAAACGTACATTTTCTTTACAACGTCTTCTGTAAATCCATATATCCAGTATGATAGTGAGTGGCTGTTTGACTATATGTGTGGCTATGCATGACTATATAGACGATACACATAAATAATTTAAAGCAGTACAATTAAGCTCGCTCACATTCGTGGGTTACAAGTAAAAAGGTAATTACTGTAAAAATGGCAATAAAAACATAGCCTATTTTGTAAATTAAGCCTATACCACCTCATTAATAATCATTAGCTCGGTTTAAGTGCTAATTTACACACACTAGTAGAATATACAGAATTTATTTATAAATACGATCGCTCTCCCTTTCAGGTTTTTGACCATTTTTGCAAAGCTGCTGTGTAATTAACATTATAACTTTTGCCCTTAAATACCCACCGCTGAGTATAAGGATTATAATTGGAGAAGGATGGACGTGAGTTCGAACCCCTCCCGATACACCATCAAAATGACCAAGCATAATCAGTCACTGTTGGGACACAGTTCAGGCCTCCTCTCTGTGTGAGGCCATAATCCACCTCACGGTTGATGGATGTCACATGTCTATGCATTTTTGGCAAAGATATGTCAGTTTTTTTCCATTAAAAAGGAGTAAATGATAAAATTACATAAGTTAGGTACCTACAGACGGTAAGTCGGTCCGTTACTACTGGGCCTCAATAACAAACTCCTTAACAACAATAATTTTCTGCTGCTAGTCAAATCGACACACTTATGGCCGATTCCTGAATTAATTAATTGAGAAATCGGGGGTTAGTCAGGCATCTTAACCAAAAACAACAGAAAATTTACCGACGAAATTCCCATAACGAGGCAAACACATCATGACAAAAACCAATGAAAATCTTGAAACAAAGAAAGTCAAATAGTCCAAAAAAACTACGTAAATATTCCAATGCATCCACTATCAGTTCCAAAATATTCGACCTTCCTCTTATCTCTGCCCATCATATGAACATCACTCAACCAGATATTGTCGACTGTCAATCAACGAATCAATCAATGTGAGGATATATCTGATGTCTAGATATTGTGGAAGAATCTAGCACACGTGATATGTCGGGTTGATGAGATAGTATGGTATTTTAGCTGTCAGTTCTTGTAGGAAAATAACAAGTAATTTTGGTGTAGTTTCAATGGCATGCGAGCGTGTGCGAGCTTCATTTTGACCCTTGCTGATTCAAAAAAATATCTTGTAGATGATAAAATCACCTTTCTTCAGCTTGCTTGATAAAAAATCCCAGTTAACTTGTTGGGCTTTGGGCTCATTGTTTTTGTATCTAGAATGTGCCAGACTCAAACCAAACCATCGTCCTACTTGGGTCGTCCCATTCATCCTCTCTTATTATAACTGATTAATTATCATACTATCATCATCCTTCAGTTTTCTTAACAAAAATTTCCCATTAGCTAGTTGGATTGGGCTGCCAGGCTTATTAAATGAAACATGTAGCGGTCCCAACGTTGCCACTTAGGAACTAATAACATGACGTCACACAAATTCTGCATCGCGCAAGTTTTCGACGCGATTCGAACACATACAACAGTCCGACAATAAACGTTGGGCAGTTGCCGGACCAGACACAACACCCGTCTGGTCGGAGGATCCTCCCTTTTCTATGGAGATTTGTGGGACTTTACATTCTGTTCCAACTGCCTCCAAAAACCTAGGCCCCTTGGTTCGTCCCATTGTCTCTTATTGTATTCGCAGAGTTTATTTAACAGACTCTTCTTCAGTCGTTCTTTTTTATTTGTAGTGTGCATTTTTCCTGTTTGATTCCAATTGCGAAATACCCAAAGACCAAAGTCAATTAGAAGTGTATGCCATATTTCTATTCTGTTGTTGTGTGTAAAGTTCAGCAATAACTTTATGTTATGATGGCTACTACCATGAAATATGCTTAAAGCTATGTCCTATAAACCCATGGTCAAGGCTGATGCCTCCCTTATGCGCCAAGTGTAGCCGGAATAGGTGCTCTCATAAGCACCTTAAGACCTTTGGGTTTAGTGGCAACTATTGTGCATAATTGTATACTATATAAATGTACCATATATAGGATCACCCAAAAAAAAATTTGGTCTCTCGTATCGTGTGGTATCCGAACCACCCCTTGTGTGTTCCGCGGCTTTTCATATATTCTCGAGTAATTAATGTTTTTCTGAATTTTAGATTTTTCGACATGACCATTTAAAAAAATATAACTACAATAAAAGAAGAATACTTAGTCGAGTTTTTTTTTTGCCATTGATTCTTCATGAGTAGTTCTTTTATGTATAAAATAATCAGCTTCGTAACTGTGTTAAAAGTTATGAAAATGTTGGTCTAAAGTGAGAAATAAACCTTCATTAGAAATCGATACATTTGATGCAGGTCTGATCTCAACATGTGTATTGTATTTTGTTTTATTTTTTCTAATTACCCAAAACCATCGTACCCATTAATTTCATCCTGAGGCTCTAGACAAGTGTCATTTGAAGTCAGCGATAGCGATGGTCGAAATGCCAAAATATAAGGTCTCGATCACATTTCGATAGCGATTGACATTCCCATACATTTTTGACGTTTTTCCAACCGCTATCGCCACGCTTCGATGATAGATGACCTGCTCCTAAGCTGCCCAGTAATCGCTGGTTACAGGGCCAAATACCTTGGTGACCCAGGTATCGTACAGGGGATAGTTGGCAACACCAAAGCGCTGCTGGCATTCCTCGAGGAGCTGGGGTAGATCGAGTGAGGAAGACGAATCCCACCCGTACGCAAAATATGCGCTTAGATGTGGAGTTGCGGACACCAGTCCATCCTAACTTAGCTTAGATTGTCTTTTGTCTAAGGCCTCGTGTGGTCGCTTTTAGAACAAGATCTTTTCGAATCCGCACATTTGTACCAATTTGTAAATTTTTATTCTGTTTGTATCTTGCTTGTGTCCGAACAATTCTGTCAGCCTTTGGTTCCTGACCGTCTCGTCAATTCCTGCAAACAAATACCAAAAAATACATTTCCATCCAAACATCTACTCAAACGTTAGTAGCACATTAAGCTAAAACTTAGCAGTAAACGTGTGCGTTAGTTCTAATTAGCTGCTGTAGTAAGTGGCCTTTAACCGGCCTTACACGCGTTGCGCCCTATTACCGGCCCATTATACGCCCTTTGAGAGCCTTTCTGCTGCTTTTACGTACCGCCATGTACGAGCTATTTATCGGGAACATTGAACTTGCTGACAGATTTAAGAAATTAAAGCAATCCAAGTTAAACTAACAAGAAATGTAAACTATGTGAATGGTCACGCAACCCGCCCTGTATCCACAGTTACGCCATGTAAAGCGATGTTAAGCATGTAATATCAGTCAATAAGTTGAATGCCAAGTATTCAATGTTCGAGCGTGTATTTACGTTCCATTGAACATGACCTTTGACCATTCGACGCCGGATGATAAATTCACATCTTACACGTTTGTGGAAATTATTAAACTTGATTTCGACTTAACTCACGGTAATTACCTCCCCCAAGATATCCTAAACCATCGGGTTATCATCGGTAATATAATATGAATAAGTAAATAGTAATTTCGACGAGATCTGTTGCAATTATTGCATACCGCTGAGCCCTTAGCCGTTATTACAATGTTGGTTGAAATATCGCGTGTTCACTACGTACAGACGTATATACGTTATTTATCGATATTCTATAACCGACACCGAATACTTAATGCTCAATAAGGCAGGCAGACGATTAATTTTCCTTCAACATTAGCAAAGTATGCAAATTATGATATTTCATAAGATAACACATTCCTTATCGGGTACAGCTGTAAGTGAAAATAAAAATAAAATTCTTCAATTTCAGCATTATCAGGGACTATTAAGGGACACTTTATTTTAATGGCCACCGCACTGTGGCAGATTTAATCGATCCCTCCGCGGACCAATACAGTCGCCGCGTCCGTTCCCGATGACAGATAGCGACGAAATGCGTTTAAAATTTTAAAATTGGTACGTGGGCATTCGTGCGCACGCGCATCGTTCGCTGAAATTCCGTAATGAGCAGGTGAGCAGCGTATCGCGACTCGGCGTGTCTACTTAGTGTCGAGAGGTAATGTTGAGCAAAATAATTAGCGAGTAATATTTGTTAGTTCACTCAACAGGGAGCCGTTTGTATAAAATTGTTTATGTAAATTACAACTCGGTGCTATTATCGCGTTCAATTTTGTTGCTCCTTTAGTTCATAATCCTTTAAGAATTATTTGTGTGTCAGGCTGGATTGTGCTCGACGACTTTATTCGGTTCTGTATTCACTTATAATGTACGTAAGTTTATAATTTTGCATTGTTGTTCGTTTTGTGAAAGAGTTTTATCGGTGAGCATCAACGATACATTGACGTATAAAAACAGTGGTATCTAAACAGATGGACGACAAGCACCTGCTAACAGCAGATGCTTCAGGTAAAATAGTCAACGGTGTCAGATTTCGCTACGAAGACTAATAAAGCATACATTCTAGTATCTTTTTGTGCTATTTTCTTGTTAATTAGAGGATAAAACGTAAAAATAGCAGTTGTATGGGCGAGTCAGCCGATCGTCTCAGTATTAGCGCATGTGGACACAAAACAAAAACAGACAGACTAAAAAAGATGCAAAAAATGTCTGCCGCCGCGCTATCTGCAGCTCGCGATCCTGTCTCAAATAATGGCACAGGGAAACTCAAGAGCCGGTGAGGTGTAGATTTCTTGGAACGGAGTGCCTTATCGCACGTTATGGTTCTGATTTTTTTGCGGGCTGAGGGGCTAGACTGGAAAAAATGTAACGATGAAAAAAAATACACCAAAAACGACACATTTTTGCAGTTATTTTTAAGGCACTGCCAGATCTATACTAAAACTTTTTGAATTGATTCAGCTTGCCGTAAAAATTAAGAATATGCAAAAATATTTATAATTTTAACATTCAAAAACCATTTTCATTAATATAAATAATAATTTTTGCTTGTAAAATTGTGCGAGGCACAGGTGCTGCATGCAGAATAGTTGAACAAGTGAATATCCACACAAAAGGGAGACGCCGAGGAGCGGGCCGTAGGCGCACGATGAAAACCGAAGACGTATGAGCTCGCACTGACTACTGACTAGACACAATGTGTCTAGAGAGAGAGACATACGGAGCATACGCTAGCAGCCGCTATTGTATATTTACACTGAGCATCAGCTGTGTTGTTGTTATTTAAGTTTCCTTATATTTTACGAAACTGAAAGACTGTAAATTTAATTAATCGAATTCCATTCCAACCGTCCATAAGACACCTGTCTCTTATTGGTTTATTTTATTATGTTATATCAAGACAATATTTTATTCACGATAAATTATTGGTCTACATTTTTATAAATTATAGTATTTTTTTCATGATATTTTTTTATGATGATTTTCTCTCTACTGTACAGTTGTCTGTACAGTAGAGAGAAAAGAGTATATTAGAGGAAGTTTGAAAGTGGCGCCAGTGACAGAATAGTTTAAAGGAAACCGTTTGTCCTGGTATGGTCATCTGATGAGGAGGGATGAAACGCATGTTACTAAAAGAGTTATGAATATAAAAATATGGATGAATGGAGAAGGATGGGACGGCCAAAGAAAAGATGGACGGACTGTGTGAGGAGTGATATGAAAGTATGGAAGGAGAAAACGTTTTGCGCCGACCCCAAGTAACATGGCACAAGGGCAGGAAGATGATGATGATGAGACAACTGTATCAACATTGCAGCAGAAGGAAAACTAGTCGACATTAAACATCAGTTAAATTATGCTCCCATATTAAATGAGATAATTAATGTACCTACCCATGTAATGAGTTCTATAAAATTAATACCTATTTACACTATTCTGAGTAACCTTATAATAAAGATGTAAATAGCTTTAATTGGTAATTTGCCGTTTCTAAGTAGACGACATTCCTACGACACATCTCGATACCACATCAGTTATGTGTTTGATTTTATTACCAGTCTACAAGTTGTGCTGACTGAATAGGCAAAACCTAATCAACACATTTATGCTGATAATTTCATGAGTCTTTAGATGTTAAATTTTGCCTGCTCTTGATCCATGATACTTGGGGTCAGCGCAATAATGTTTTCATCTAGCTTTCATCCCTAAAAAATAATTTGTAAAAGTTCTTAGTAATTTTATTTTTTGTTCAAATGATTGGTCATCATTATTCAACAAACACTATCAGGAGAATACGTTGTAACAAAAGAAAACATCACTTGCCTGTAAAAAAACATAGCCAGTCTCAAAAAAAATGCAACACAAAAATATTTAGTCGCAAGTCCACTCCATCGTAATTGCGCGGTCAGTCGGGCCAGTAGAGCACGCGGGGCAGCGCGTAAATCAGCATCAACACAGTGTCGCCCCCTCGTTTTGCTCGCATTCACTTAAGGCTCGCAGCCTCACCCCCCTGCCTCAACTCGGCACCCCCGCGGACACCCTGCGAACACCATGATGCGGTATCAATGGCGTTTCTGATGACATTGTTTAGTAAGTACCTGCCTTTATGGTGAGGTGGCGTTCGAAGGGGATTCTTTATAGAGGAGTACAGGCATAGCTGGTGACTTGGTGACTCGTGAAAAATGTATGAGTATTTCAACAGTGGCTAACACCAAATTAAACTCAAAAAATTCTATAACTTTTGAACAGACAATGTTCTACAGTGTTGGAAGCCTAGCCGAAAGCCTGATCAAGTTTCTAATCTAATCAGTATCTAAATCTTGTGTAAACTGTGATTGGTTGATCAAAACAATAGCAACCAATCTTAGTGAATTGACATTAGACAACAGATTTAATTAAACAGATATAGGCTTGTAAAACTAGGGGACTGTGTTTCTATTTGACTTATAATACTAGAATATTAGCATCTACTCCAGGACGAAGGCCTCTTCTCATACAGAGAAGACACGAGCATTGATCACCACGCTATGTAAGGTGGCAGGCTTATTACGTAAGACCTACAGTGTCCTACATAATCGTTTGCTTATCGCTCGCTGTTTGTCAAATGCAGTTACTTCTAAAAAAACCTACGTAAACTCTAAAACTTCCTGTATTTGACAATTATTGCGCAAAAATCCCTATCGTTTTGCTCTTGCAAGATACGTAAGACTAAGAAGCCTGCGGGTTGACAATTTCAGACTTGGGAATCTTTATTATTAGTCCAGGTTTCCTCGCGATGTTTTTATTCACTCGTGTCGGCTATGTCCAAGATAAGCTAAAAAGTAGCTAGGAATTAAAAAAGTCACATTGCTTTGGTACTTGCCTGTATTTCAATACACGACCTCCAGCTTGACAGACGAGGCCTAAATACACTGGTCCATCACAACTTACAACTTTTTTTTTTTTTTTTTTTTATCTTATATAGGCTCGCGCTTGACCACCATCTCACCTGATGGTAAGCGATGATGTGGCCGATGATGGAGCACGCTTGCCTAGAAGTAACCTATTTACTCTTGACTTAAAGACCCCTAGGTTGTAGCTATCGGGAAACACAGACTCCGGCAGGGAATTCCACTCCTTAGCTGTACGCATAATAAAAGTATTTTCAAAACGTTTAGTGCGTATGGGTGGGATGTCCACCATGTATCGATGGCGCATCGCCGTACGTCTGGTAGTCCGATGATGAAACGGGCTGGGCGGAATTAGATTATGCAATTCCATCGCACATTCCCCGAAATGTAATCGATAAAAAACCGACAAGCCGGCAACTCGGCGACGATGTTCAAGGCTCTGGAGCTTTGACTTAACCAATGCCTCATCGCCGATGAGCCTCTTGGCCCGCTTTTCGATCGACTCTAGTGCATCAAGTTGGTATTTGGCAGAGCCGTCCCAGAGATGAGAACAGCAGCCTAATTGCGTAAGTATATTATCCAAAGCAAAAGAATCGATTCCTTCCCAAAAACGACTTTTCGTATCAATATGCACTACGTAAAGTCGGTTTTGGGAAAGAATCGATTCTTTTGCTTTGGATAATATACTTACGCAATTAGGCTGCAGTACTCCATGCACGATCGAACTTGCGCTTGATACAAGCTGAGCAGCTGTTCTGGCGTGAAGTACCTTCTCACCTTTGCAAGGATCCCCAGCTTCTTGGCAGCCAGCTGAGCCTTTGCCTCAATGAATGGGCCAAAATTGAGAGTCGATGTCAACGTAACGCCAAGCAGCTCAAGATGGTCAGTTATTGGCACGGTCACACTTCGGAAAGTTGGAGCCGGGTGAAATTGACTCTTTTTTGCGGAAAAAAGACACGCCTGGGTTTTAGCAGCATTAAACCTGACCAGATTGGCATCGCCCCATTCGGAGACTGCCTGCAAGGACAGGTTTAAGCGCTCCACCATGGCCTCCCGGAGAGACTGGACCTGAGGCCCGGTAGTACGAGCGTTGGACAAGTATCTCTCAGCAACAGTGCTGTCGTCTGCATACCCAAAGGTACCGGGTTTTAGCAGATCGTTAATGTGCAGCAAGAATAAAGTTGCTGAGAGTACTGACCCCTGAGGGACACCGGCATTAATATCCAAGTGGTCCGACGAGCAGCCATCGATAACCACTCGAATGGACCGATCTCTCAGGAAGTCTGCAATCCAATCACACAGACCACCGGGCAAACCGAATGAAGGAAGCTTACCAATAAGGCTTTCGTGCCAGACCCTATCAAAAGCCTTCGAGATGTCGAGGGAGACGGCAAGCGCTTCCCCATGCCTCTCGATGGCCTCACTCCAGATGTGAATGGCATACGCTAGAAGATCCCCAGTAGACCGATTTCGGCGGAAGCCGTATTGGCGGTCACTCAGGATATCGTTAGTTTCTAGGTATGCCAGGAGCTTAATATTGAGTACGCGTTCCATACTCTTACAGAGTATGGAGGTTACAGATATGGGTCTGTAGTTGGCCGGGTCAGCTCGGCTGCCCTTCTTGGGCACAGGCTGCACGTTAGCCTGCTTCCAAGCATTCGGCACTTTTCCAGCCTTATACGAAAGGCGGAATAGGCGTGTCAAGATCGGAGACAGTTCAGGCGCACAGGTTCTAAGAACAATTGCTGGTATTCCGTCAGGGCCGCTAGCCTTGTTCACGTCGAGGTTGCGCAGCACCCTACGGACGTCCTTTTGATGGATACGAATGTCCGACATACTCGTCACGCATCCATCAGGAGAAGGAGGGGGCCGCGCGTCACCAGGATTCAGACGTGAAGATTCCGCAAAAAGAGAGGCAAATAAATTTGCCTTATCCTTAGCGGAGTGGGCCAGCGACCCGTCGGGTTTTAGCAGTGGTGGTAGTGAGGGACGGCAGAAGTTCGACTCGACCGACTTAGCCAGAGACCAAAACGCTTTACTACCTGCTGGGTAAGAAGCAAGTTTGGTCCCTATTCGGCCAATGTGGTCGAACCGAGCCCTTCGCAACACTAACTTGCAGGACTTGGCAGCCCTGTTGAAGGCCCTCTTCTTCAGACCCACGTCACTCGCCTTACGCGATCGAGCGTCGACCCAAGCCAGGTACGCCCCATGTTTAAGCGCGTCGGCGCGCTTACATTCGGCGCCAAACCATGGCCGGTCTTCGCTAGACATTGATACGTCAGAGAACGGAATGTAGTACTCCATTCCCTGACGCAACACATCCGTCACGGCGTCCGCGCACGACGATGGATCAGTCGAAGAAAAGCAAGTAGGCTGCCAAGGATAGCATGCGAAGAAAGATCGCATACCATCCCAATCTGCTGACTTGTACCGCCAAACCCGCCGGGTGCCTCTTGGGCTGGGATCGGGCGGGGAATAGACGGATACAGACTTCACCAGACAGTGGTCGGAACTACCTAAGGGTGAACCTATCGACACTACATATTAAACTTATTGAAATAATGAAAAACCTTTATCTATATTAGTCCAACGTCCATTCTATTTTTCTGAAGTCGTTTTTTACACTGTGGTATGAGATACCCCTGCAAATCAGGCAGTAGCAAACAGTATTGTATGTAAATGTCAGGCATACTGCTATTGTGCAAGTACACAGAGAGGCTCCGTCGTCAATAACATACGAACCCATTTGCAGACGAACAGTTACATTAATTACTGCTTGAGATCGTAATGGTAATCAATGAAGATGGGCCAGTGATCTTTGGGTAGGTGTATCTAATTGCAAGTAGGATCTAGTATGTTTTTTTTTTAAATTAAATTATTCACAAATGCTACATTGGTGGCCCAATGGTAACGGCCGTACTTAAAATTTGTAGGTCGTGGCTTCGAACGCAGCCGGGCGAGCCCAGCCTCTGTAATATGCCTGTGTGAGTAACGCATTTTATTACGGTTTTCGTCCCAAACTGGGGGGTGATCACAAGCTCTTAGAGCGGCATCAATTTGATATCGAATAAGGGACAGATGTATTTGACTTGTATACATCTGTCACTTTCTCGATCTCAAATTGATACCGCTCTAAGAGTTTATGGTCACCCCGCTGATAAAAATGCCTGACTCAAGTCTGTCATAGAAGACCGTGCTCGCCCGGCAGGCAGTCGCTTTATTTTGTGTAAATTATTTCATTACTACTGTTCTTAAAACGATGAAGAAAAACATCGTCAGGAAATCGGTATGTCCTAGAAACAAACATTCGAAGACATGTGACATCCACCAACCCGCACTGGGCCCGCGTGGTGATTACAGCCCATTCCCTCTTACAGAGAGGAGGCATGTGTCCCAACAGTGGAAACATTAAAAGGCTGATGATGAGTTCAAAATGAAATAATGAAATGTATTTGGTGAAAATAACCAATAATACTTTCTTTCTTTCTAAATGATTTGTTATGGTTCAATTGTATTCACTATCTGCATTGTAACTGCTCAATCCACAGGATGTTTTGTAACGTAGGTAAGTCATAATAATATATTGGGACATAAAACCCCATTTAGACAGACAGACAATAATAAATAATCCAGTCTTACTACTGGTAATTATTTTTGACCCCAAATCGAGGCAAGAAAATGCAATCTAATCATTTCAAAGCACCTTTTACGACGTATTAATAAAACAAACACTGAAAAGAGCACATAAAGTTAATTAGTAGTTATGCCGCCACAGCCTGTTAGCCTGCAAGTCGATCCAAAATAACTTAGGAAAACGCAACGAAAAAAGACATTTAAAGTCGAACTAATTTCTTAATTACTGTAAACCAACGTTTAGCGACTACTTACAAACAATTAACTTCTCAAAGTTGACACACACCTACGTATACTATTAATAGCTTTGCTTGCAGCTAACTGCGACATTCAGTACAAACGACACGAACATTTTATTCCGCAAAATTAAACCAAACAAAATACTATCAGTATTTTAGAAGTCGGTGTTGGACGTTATCGGCAGGCGTCTGTTCGGGGAGCCGTCAGTTTGACAGGGAGACGTCACAACGTATGTTGCAGAAGGGGCACTCTGCAATCCACATTACCATGAGTATTTTATTTTTTCTGAGCGGAACCGAAGTACCTGGAAATGAACCGTGCCGTGTTATTTGGTCTTTTGTCTAGTCTACTGCTGAACAGTCTCAAGAACGAACGCTGTAATCAATAATTGGGAAGATAGCGCAATGCCAGCGTCTTTGCAGAAAATGTCTGATCTGCTACTAATTATTTTGTCATGCTTCATGGCTTTATTTTGCTCATGCCTATTCTGTTAGAGATAGCTTGACCTCACGTTCGACCACAAACTCACCTAATAGTAAATGATGATGTCGTCGACGATGAAGCACGCATTTTTTAGCTAACCATACTATTCTAGACTTGCCAATAATTTGGTCCTTTCAATCCTTTCATTGCGAATAGTGGTCCTTCTGTACACAATTTACTAGTTAACCCGTCAAAATCGTCTGATGGGCGCCAGTCAAGCGCCGTTCGTTCTAAATTTATATAAAGCGATCGACAGTGACGCGATATGGCAACGTGACGATTGCGTGACGGCTGCGTGACGGCTGCGTGACGGCTGCGGGATGGCTGCGGGATGGCTGCGTGACGGGATCGGTTGTGACGCTGACGACTGTATGGAGCGGGAATGTGAGGGGATTTGTCAGCAGTTACGTGATGATTTGTTTGGAAACGATCGAGCGTGGCAACTTCAGTTTGCGTATAGTATGACACGATATCACATTAGGTTCCATCAAATTTTAGGCTTAGGAAATGTTTGATGTGTGATGTTTTCCTCGTCATCAGCCTTTTAATGTTCCCACTGGTGGGACAAAGGCCACCTCTCTGTGAGATGAATTGGGCCTTAAACAACCACGTAGACCCAGTGCGGGTTGCTGGATGACAAACGTCTTCGAATTTTTGGTTCTAGGATATGCTGGTTTCCTCACAATGTTTTCCTTTACAGTTTTTAGAGTTTCAATGTTTTCCTGTAATGTTGTATTCAGATGTGATTGACAGATTCTCTAACTAAAATAGCACAATAACTCAGACCAACAAAAAAAGATAGACGGCGCATCGCGAACATCATAAGTGAAGCCACAAAACTATGCTCCTCCATGTAAATATACACGCTCACGCACACACCCACACTAAAACTATGCTCATCGCTCTTAGTACGTCACGAGTCGTCGTCTAGTTAACATATATGTATTTAAAAAAATAGAATTATGCCGTCCTGTGTAGTGAAAACTTGTAAAAACAATAGCAAAGCACATAAAAAGTCTCAAGGAATCACTTTTCATATGCAAGTACTTGAAATAACATCGTTTATTTATTAAATATACCTACTATGAATTTTAGGTTACTCGGAACAAAAAACCTCAACCAACGAAAGCAGTGACATAAAGTGCGAAAGTTGCCACAATATGATTGAAAATTTCCCCATTCCTATTAAACATATTTAAATATGATTTCTTAATTTGGGTTATTTTGAATTTAATAAATTTTATTGAAAATATAATTAGGTACCTACCTCTATTATTTCAAAACAATTTACATAATGACTCATACCCATGACGATGTTATGATTTACGCTTCAGCAACCTTATAAACTATAATCGAATTTCTATGAGCATGGTTATAGGCAGAAGCTGTATTTCACTTCTTCCGATCCCAAGACATTGTGACAGACAGGGCTAACTTACACCTAAACATAAACCCCATAGTAGAACTAAATAATATAATAGTATAGAACTTCTTCTTTATTTTTTTTGTAGCGAATATTGCTGTCTTCCTCTTATTGTTTTGTCACATGTTTATCATATCTAACGTGCATATCTCAACTTTTTAAGTGGTAATTACTTATTTAATGCATTGGTTTCCTAGTTTCAGGTAAAATATCTATTAACTTCGAATAATTCTTCGCCCAATTCGGGCGAGTCGTCCACTAACCCTCGTTCACTTATAGTTTGCTTTTTCTATTATTTAAAACTTATCTATTTATTTTTGTATTTTTTGTATTCAATTGCAAATTAATGGATAATACTAAGCGGGAGAGTGAAGTCTCCTAACACCAGCAAGTCATCCATAGAAGGTGATCTCCAAATCATAAGTATGTAACGCCACTTTCTAATTGTTTTTTTTTATTAATTTGGCGATGTAACAAAAAATTGATTTTTTTTCGGAATAGAAGTTCTTCTAAACAATTAAGGTACGATACCATACTCAACAATATCTTACTTGAGCAATATTATCCTACCCACACGATAATATTGTTACCCATTTTATAGGGAAAAAAAATAACAAAAGGCAACCCTTCCAAACACACATAGATAAAAATGTGGCTTCACTTTTGATGTTCGCGGCGCGCCGTCTTTCTTTTTTTGTTGGTCTGAGCGCAATAAATTAAATTAAATTGCATAGTTTTGCAAATTATTGCACATTTTGTATAGAGCAGTGGTGGCCCAGTGGTGGCACCAACATAAGTGACGCAGGTCGTGGGTTCAAAGCCTAGAATTCGTAGACATGTGACATCCACCATCCCGCACTGGACCTGTGTGGTGGATTATGGTCCATTCCTTCTCACAGAGAAGAGGCCTGTGTCCCAGTAGTGGCAACATGATGATGATAATTGCACTTCGTAAAGTAAGTAGGGAATACTACATAGCCCTACATAGGTACTGGCTTGCGTTATATCTTGGAGGGCTTTGTAAGGAAACATGATTTGTCTCAAAACAATCTTTGTCTGTGTGGTTTTTGTAAGTGTTAAGATCAAATCGTATATTCCCTCTTAGTATGAAAAGAGGCTTCTGTCCTTCAGCGGAATATCCTATGTCACCTATCTGAAGCAGAGGGCGTCCACAGAAGTATTCCAGCGCATCTTGTGTTATAGTCCCAACTAAAAGATCTAATGATAGGAAATATTTTACACCTTGCTGGATAATCTAAATATATTTCCCAATTTAAAAAAAAGACTTGTTTTTAAACGAACCTTTAACTTACCGTGCATTATCATCCAAACCAAACGTGTATGCAAAATTTCATCTTAATCGATTGACAAAAATCGCTTTATAATTCAGTTGCAAGATTTGACCAGAACATTATATACATAGCAAGTTAATAATGAAGCTAGTAAAAATTATTAATAATGCTGGTAAAAGTTAATAAAAAGCTTTTAAAAGTTAATAATACAGCTTGTAAAAAACAAAGACTTCAAAAATGTCAAAGGCTTTAAGGGAGCATAAAACTCAAAACACTAATTGTCTTCATTACTCTCAGCTTTCTGTTGGCTACGATCAAGATGTTGATTTCTGTACAGTAACCATTAACGGTAGCAATTAGTTCTTTTTACAAACGTTTATCAAAATAAACACTCGTATCATAAAGCCACTATCTTCCATCTTTATAGTTTAAGACAATTATTTTTCATTTTAATTAATTGAAACATAATTTTGTTGTATGTATGGCGTACTTATAGTCCTTATTTGACAATCCATACTAATATTATAAATGCAAAATTAACTCTGTTTGTTTGCACGACTAAATGGCAGTGATGAAATTTGGTTTGGAGGTAGTTTGAGATCCTGGGAAATATACTCGTATAGGCGTTTTTATCCCAGTGTTCTCTTGGGATAATAAAACACATTACACGCGGGCAAAACCGTGGGCAGAAGCTAGGCTTTTGATAATTAAATAACCTGAAGAATGAGTTCTATCAAGACATCTGAAATGACATTAATATTATAGCAGCTACTAATTGTCGAAGTGCAAAAGGTCATATCGTCAGTTAGCGCAATTTGCATAGCGAACTAGGTACGAACCGACCACACTGTTTTATTATTTTATTGCAGTGTTGGCTACTTTGTTAAGGACTTTATTTTTATTATTAATTTAAAAATTAAATATTATATTCTTTTTGAAATTGGAAAATTATGACTATAAGATATAAAAGTTTGATCCTATAGATATGAAGTTTGAAAGCTGCACCTGAATTGCGTTGCATATACTCACGGAGGCAGTACTTTAATTTTGACTTGGCTCTATAAATTGGCTTCAGTTTTTTTTTACTCAGAGACTAGGTTACGTCTAGCCAAACTTGCTCCATCATCAACCACATCATCACTAACCATCGGGTGAACTTGTTTATTGATAGTGGTCAAGCGCTGGCTTATCAATAATAACAAAAACAATATTCGTATTAAATCTTCTTCTTTTTGTATCGATTGACTATTCAACTTTTTTACTTGGACAGCTTTGTTATTTGCCACGTTCAGATCCTAGTCACACTTGACTTAAAGTCCTCAAGGCGACTATCAGGAAACAAGGACTCCGGCAGGGTATTCCACTCCTTAGCTGTGCGCACAATAAAAGTATTCGCAAAACGTTTTGTACGTATATGAGTGGGATGTCCACCATATACCGGTAGCGCATTGCCGTACGTCTTGTTGTCCGATGAAGAAAAGAGCTAGGCGGAATCAAATTGTGCATTTCCATCGCACACTCCTCGAAATGTAACCGATAAAACTGACAGGCTGGCAACTCGGCGTCGATGTTCAAGGCTCTGGAGCTTCGAGGCGACCAGTGCATCGGTGCCGATAAGCCTCTTGGGTATGAAGTCTTGTTGGGTATGAAGGGCAAGAAAGAAGCTAGCTAGGCGCTCCAGCGAAGGGGCACCATACTGGCACTGTGTTTATGGTCTATGATTCCTTGGTCTCACATCACATCACATCATCGGCCTATTAATGTACCCACTGCTGGGACACAGGCCCCCTCTCCGTGAGAGGGAATGGGCCGTTATCCACCACGCAGGCCCAGTGCGGGTGGATTTCACATGTCTTCGAATTATTGGTTCTAGGACATGTCGGTTTCCTCAAAATGTTTTCCTTCACCGTTTTGAGAGCAGTGGTGATGAAATGATTTCGCTGCCTGGGCTCAAACCCACGACCTACAACTTGTAAGTCGCAGCCGATACCACTGGGCCACCACTGCTCTCATTCCTTGGTCTATCGAATACAATTATGTATTTTATTAGTTAGATAGTTTATTAATATCCGCCTTAATTATTGTTCATATATATTTTTTGTACCCCTACCACTGTTGTGTTCTTTTTTAACCCAAAGGTTGACTGGTAGAGAATGCCTTGCTGCATTAAGTCCGCCTATGTATCACCATTGTACATAAAGTTTAAATAAATAAATAAATAAATTATGACACAATATCTTGCGAAAATACCCCATTCAAACGTTGAATGATTGAACCAATTTTCATTAAACATAGTTTTTAGGAGGGCGTGTCACACTTTTACTGACTAAAACACACCTGTGTTCCAACTGCCTGTGCCAGGGCCGCGGTAAGTCTCTTTCAAATTTATCCGCGACCGTTCATTAAATATAGCTAAAGAATACTAGAGACACATATAAAAAAAAAAACTATATCATCCATTTAGGAGCTATGATGCCACAGATAGATTCAGAAATACACAAACACACGGGTACACACGTCAAACTGATAACACCCCCGCTTTCCGTCATCACCATCGCTTACAAAATTACACTTTGGTGTTGAACTATAGTCAAAAGTCAAAGTCAAAGTCAAAGTCAAAGCACTTTATTTCAAGTAGGCCAGTTACAGGCACTTTTGAATTGTCAAAAGACAAAATAAAATATTACAAAATTATGGTGCTACAGTCCCAGTCACAAGACATAATAACTGTGAAAGTACCGTAGATGCCCATTCCAAGACGTAGATCTCTATGGAGAAGAACGGGCAAGAAACTCCATGGACACTCTTTTTCAATTAGGTAATTATTACAAATCATTTGTTACATCATTCATGTTGAGATTACACATTATGTGAGAACGATGTAGAAAGTTAAAAGTGTCCATAGTAAATATAAAAAGACAATTCAGAAATAAAATTAGAATCAATTAAAATAAACCATGGCAGCTAAGAGATGACCAGTCCCAACCGACAGCGCCCGTTCACGAACATGACACATGTATCAGCACCATTCAGCTCAACCATTTTGAAGGGAGCTAAATGATCCGATATAAATAAAAACAATACAATACTTGCTCTACATGACAATAACTGACATAAAGTATTCAACTTACACGCTTTACGTTCGCTATTCATTAAAATAAATCGTCACCATAACCGCGATCCCAAGTGCTCAACATGGAAAAGTGAAAATAAAAATGAAAATTCAAGCAATAAACGTAATCCAGTAGTGGAGGTTTACTTTGGTCCTTTTGATCGGTAGTTCGTAATGTTCATATTTCATTGAAGGGAAACGTACATAAATACATAAACCCTGCCTTTTTCTCATGGGGTAGGCAGAAATTACAGAACGCCACTTGCTACGATCCTTACATAGTCCTTTTGTTGAATTGAAAGTCATTGTTTTAAGCTGTACTTATACAGGTTAGGATGGATCGACCCCCTTTGCCGCACTTAGAATTCCATTTGGTCCGTTGTGCGTGCAAGCCTCCTCCCTGTGAGAGCGAATGGACCGTAATCCACCACGAGTTCCCAGTGCGGGTTGGATCTTATGCCTTCGATTTTTTTGTTTTAAGACATGCCGCTTTCCTCACGATGTTTTCCTTCACTGTTTTGAGAGCAGTGGTGATTTATTTATTTATTAGTTTATCCTCGCACTGTAAAGCCTTGCAGTAATTACACCAATAGAGTATAAACTTATGATAAACTCACTGTAAGTCCAGGTTTGCTCACGATCGTTTCCTTCACCGTTATCAGCGATGTCCAAGATAAACTTACAAAGTAGCGGCCGCGGCCACCACTGGACCACGACTGCTCTACAGGATTGAGCGCACGGTTGGCGCAGTGGTTGAGCGATTGACGACACGCAGTCGTGGGTTCGATTCCCGCACGGAACAAATATTTGTATGACCTACAAATCGTTGTTCCGGCTCTGGGTGTTTGTGTATGTGAGTTTATATGTCTGTAAACGCACCTACGATACAGGAGAAATTCCTAGTGTGGGGCAACGTTTTTTTAAAAAAAGGAAAAAAGAAAGAATTCGACAGTATGTTTTTGTATGTTTAATACGCTATTACGCCGCCAGTTATGAACCGATTTTGATGATTATTTTTTTATTTGAAAGCTGGTCTGAGTAGTTTTAACAAAACACTACAATGCGAAAAATAACTTTCTTTTCGGCAGTCGGTGTCAAAAAAGAAAAACATATTAGTACCAAAGACACCGACTTTTGAAAAGAAAGTAATTTTTTGCTTTGTAGTATTTTTTTTTGGAAGTCGGTTTAATTTTTTTGTTAATCACTGAAAGAAAATAATTTATAGTTGAAATTAATTCATTTTTTTCAGATGTAGGTACGTATTGATTCAGTTTTAGAGGTACTTAAATATAAACAACACTGTTCCTTGCGTCTATGTAATTATATCGAGGTTGAAACTAAGCTTGAGTTCTTTAAATCGATAGAACTCGATCATAATAAAATATTGATTGAAAACTATATAGAATTTTTATGCCTTAGTAAGTTTTTATTATTTCTACCTTATTATAAGCAACCAATTTCTTTACTTTCAATTTCCATCGAAATTAAAATATTTTTATTTTAACCGCAAAAGGTGTAAACAGAACTGTACCTATTACCATGCAGTTAGTTACTAGGAATACTGAACCAGCCCATTGAAATAGGATAATGATGACAGGTGCAAGCAACACTGTTTAGCAGAAACTTTAAATAAAAATTATACTACGAAAGAATAGTCTAACTATTCTCTTTATCACCGCCTTCTGACACTTTACCTACTATAGTTGTTTCGCTTTAGCATGGCAATATCGGTCATTGCCCTTTCCCTAGTGTATTTTCGTAAGAGAACAATATACTGATTTGGATGACTGTTACTGCAACATTCCATTGCAAATGCCTGTCGCCATTAGTTCCAGCTTTGTCGATCGAGGACTGATGTGAACCGCTCTGGTTGTTCTTTTGAGAGCTGGACATCTGCCCGCGAGCTTATGGGATCGACCGTGATGTGGCTGTATCAAGGCTCGTCATAGTGACTATTGTGATCCAAATCTCATTTGGCGTACGGCATAAGTGGATTTGTTGACGAAAATTCAACAAAGTAAACTTTATATCGTTTATCACAAGAAAATAAGTTGAGTATAACGATAGAAGTAGATTCAGGATGGCTTTTTGTCTTTATGTTCGATTATGAAATTAATAATGAAAAAAAATTGGTGAGGGTCAATGACCACTATTGCCATGCTAAAACGCAACAGCTATAATCGCATACCCAGTAATTAAACATTGGACAAGTTCGAGTCGGACTCGTGCACGAAGGGTTCCGTACGTACCATTATCGCAAAAAACGGCATAAAAATCACGTTTGTTGTATGGGAGCCACTTTTTCATTTTTTTTATTCTTTTTTTAGTATTGTTTATAGCGGAAACAGCAATACATCATCTGTGAAAGTTCAACTGTCTAACTATCGTGGTTCATGAGATACAGCCTGGTGACAGACAGACAGAACGACAGCGGAGTGTTAGTAATTGGATCCCGTTTTTACCCTTTGGTTACGGATCTCTAAGAAGTAATGTTACAACTTAATCGTTATTTGGTATCAGTATCTATCTATTAATTGGAAATATATAGAAAGTTTATATGTGTATTGAAAGCCATTTATTTTGCAATTAAATCGATGAGGTAAATGTGGGTATTATTTTTAAAGACCCAGTGTTGATATTTCTGCGAAGTAATTAGCATACGTATTGAAGTGTTAGAGTCTAGCTTTAGTTTGCAGCTTAGTCAACTGATTTGGAAATTAAAATGTGTGAATATTTTTAGTCTCTCATGGTTCATTGGTTCGAGCGTGGGTTTCAAATTCAATTCCCTGGCTCGCGAAAATGTAATGGAGCTTTTGTGTAAGTGTGTACTTAGTAGAGTAGCAGCCTTAAGTCTGCCATTGTGCCCGATCAGTGGCAACAAGCTCGTCCAATATTACATTGGAGATACCTAATTATGCAAAATGTGGATGAAGTATAGCATAATATCATCACGCCTAGTTTTTCCGAAGAGTTGGGCAGAAGTATTTCACCTGTGTTACGTTTTAATTACCAAAGAAAAAAATAATCCTTTATTAATGTTCGACTTTAAGTAATTTGACCAAATATTACATAAAAAAAATTATAATATAATAGTAAGTATGAGAAAACTATAAATTAACTTAAACTAAAACATATTTTCGGAATTCGGCTTATCTGCCCTTGTAACAGCTTGTCTTTCGACAAAGGCCTGCTCTAAGGATTTCCACTTGCTTCTATCTGTTGCTGTACGTAACCATTCTGGTCCAGCTACTTGCTTCAAATCGTCTTCCCATCGCTTTGGCTGTCTTCCTCTACTTCTTCTGCTTTCTCTAGGATACCATTCCGTTATAATTCTGGTCCATTTCTCTTTCTTTTCTCTCAACATATGTCCTAAAATACAACAAAACAAAAAAACGAAAATACTTTCAATAGAAAAAAAAACCATGTAGGCACAAATCCAGAATCCGGGCTGATACTGACAATTTCCAGAGTAATAACCCAATATTATGATGATGTACTGCCTTTAAAGCTCTGCTTTACCCATAGGGGCATACTAGTGTACCGACAAATCACTACTATCAGTCTCATATATCAGTAGAATCTTACATAATTCTCCAACCAGAACTCCACAAACCAGAAAAGGCAGTTCCCATACAAATAAATTAAATACCTTGTTCCATTGCTCTACATAAGCCTGGCTATTCATAAATACTATGTAAATAGGATTACTCGTATCTCTGCCGATTATCAGCTGTCGGTACAAGATAAGGCTCGTGTCACGATTTCACGGAACATGACAACAATCCATTTTGTTGCTGAAGATACAACATAACTGATGATTGTGTTTAGCAGTTGAATTGAACTGTGAGGTAGAGGCACTTTCCACGTTCCTGTTTCATCAAGGGTGCTTGACCAAAGTGACGATATACAATATCAGGGTGAATGAGTGGGCTCTCGTGAGATTTCGATAGAGCATGACAATTGCATTTTACAATTGCATTTTTGGCATTTTGAACTTGTTTGCATTCGGCATCGCTTATTGAATGTCACTTTGTCAAGAGCTAAACCTGTATTTTCACTTTCTCAAGAGCCTGTATATACTTAGTCAAATAGTCCTCAAATATTGGAAAAATAAGTCATCATTGTCCTTAAGGTTTTTAAATCTCCATGACTAAAAATAATTCATTGTACTAGTAGTTACGCCTCAGGTTTTTTGTCACCGGCGTTTATTTCAAACTACATCTTTCAAAATTATATATAATAATTGTTTAAAGCCATACTTTTCAACTTTCTCCAATTATGCGAGAATTATAGATCCTAACAATTGAACAATGCAAGGGAGATGACGGTACTCTTAAGTAAGCACTCTTGCTTTCGAGGCCCTACTTTTAATTGTATTGATATAATTTACAACACTTTCTACTGTATGTTTTGTCAGTCATAACATAGCTAGAGGGCCGCTAATTATTATTATTGCTGTAAGTAATTGTAACCAGCAACTGGTCCAACCTGCAACTGCAACCAAGCAATGGAAGGCGCGCCACCTAATCTAAATTCATTTCCGGATGAAACCAGATTTATAAATCATAATCTTTGAATCGTAAACCAATCATTATCGATTTCCGTGTTTCCTCACTAGTTATTAATTTTCAATTATGCACCATGCTTAGAAAACATCGCCCGTTTGTGTGTCCGTGTGTTCGTTTCTCATGGCTCACTACACATCGTCTGTCAGTCAAACGTCAGCGTGCTGCTCGTAAATTATGACGGTTTTTCTGCGCGCGCGCACGCAAATCAGCCCGCATAGATCTGTAACAATATGATCGATATGGTGAAGTTAGGAAGTTGTGTGCCTAGCTGGTTTGTGTCGCAGAGATGCATTATTCAATGATATTTCAACAAGGATTATACAATCATTGAAAGTTTTGTTTCGTATCTTAGGAGCAATTGAGAGTGGTAACTGTAGCACAAATAATGAAGAGTTTGATCAATCTGATGACATGGTGATCCTAGCAAAAAAAACCTGTGTGATAACTTCTTCCAAACGTGAGCTATGAAACATGGATCTTTAAGCTAACCACTGCTACGAAGACAAGGATACAAAGAGGTATCTTAAAGAGGAACCAGTTGGCAGAAGGTACCTAAACCATCAGTAATTTGTGGCCAATCTCTTCCACAATTTATCTCATATTCTTTGCCATCCACCATCACGCTTCTCACGTACGCAAGGGTAGGCAAAGCTGTTGCATTAGCATATTAATTATCGAATCCTACGATAGTCATGGGCCCCTGGTACTCGATACCGGTTTGTTGTAACTGTTTGCTAGAATTAACTCTAGAATTGAGACTGTACTGTTGTTATTATTTATTACTGTGTTATGATTGGATGTCGATTTGGCTGTGGTTGGCTGCAAATTTATATTAGTAAGTTATTGGTTGGGTAGATAGGATTGATCAATAGGGGAAGTTGGATTCAATTTGCCTGTTGGTTTGATTGAAATCATTTCTAGTTCGTCATCTTGATCTTCACTATCTTCACTATCTTGAAATCAATTTTTTTACCGACAAGAAGATGGAGGAGGTTCTCAATTCGACATGTATAGGCGTTTTTTTTGTTCTGTGTGTATAATATTATAAGATCTTAAACAACTTAAGAACAACAAGGCACCGGGTGATGACGGAATTACGGCCGAACTCCTGAAGGCGGGTGGAAAACCAATACTTAAGGGCCTTCAGGAGCTCCGTGAAAAGCAAAAAAATAGCTTCAAAATGCTAGACCAAAAGTTTTTTTATTTTTTGCTTTTCACCCACCAAATATCATTCGGTAGCCCTCACAACAGGCTACCCTGTGGTAGTACTTTGGTGGACGTAGCTTCAACCCTCGAAGTAGAATCCACCCTGGAGTGATCGGTGTTACAAGAAAACTGTGGGTCCTCGCGGTTTTTCAAGAAGGTTGTCTCCCCAACCACCAGAGCTAGGCTCCATACGGAAATGTGGTTGGGAAGGCAGGAAACCGGGCTATTGAATGGTGGTACCCTGATGGGTGTACTACCAGCCCTTCTGGTTTTTTAGGTTCCGTGAAGCGGCCTAAATAGGAAAGGAAGCGTGGTGCAGCTTTAATGAGCTTGTGTCATCAAGTGAGTCACAGATCGGCGGTGTATGATGACTGGATCCAGGCGCCTGCCTGCAGGCTGCCGAAGGTAATGCTTCTGACAGCATATCAAAAACCCTTCAGGCACCAAGTGTGTCTGAAGGCGGTGAGCCCGCTGACAGGCGCATAGAAACGCCTATAGTGGTTCTTATAAACACATTATCTCAAGCAAACAGTATTGCGCCTGTCTGCAGGCTGCCGAAGGTAATGCTTCTGACAGCATATCAACAACCCTTAGGCACCAAGTGTGTCTGAAGGCGGTGAGCCCGCTGAAAGGCGTATAGAAACGCCTATAGTGGTTCTTATAAACACATTATCTCAAGCAAACAGTATTGCGCCTGTCTGCAGGCTGCCGAAGGTAATGCTTCTGACAGCATATCAACAACCCTTAGGCACCAAGTGTGTCTGAAGGCAGTGAGCCCGCTGACAGGCGTATAGAAACGCCTATAGTGGTTCATATAAACACATTATCTCAAGGAAGCAGTATTGCGCCTGTCTGCAGGCTGCCGAAGGTAATGCTTCTGACAGCATATCAACAACCCTTCAGGCACCAAGTGTGTCTGAAGGCGGTGAGCCCGCTGACAGGCGCATAGAAACGCCTATAGTGCTTCATATAAACACATTATCTCAAGCAAGCAGTATTTACTAGAACTACATAAGTACTATCTAGTTACAGGGCTTAGGCAGAAGTCTAGGTTGCCTAGAAGCGCTAGACTGCGAATAACAAGTTTTCTAACTGTTTACTTGAGGGAAATGTGTGTATATTCACCGTTTGTTTCAGGGTGAAACTCTATTATCCCTGGCTATGTACTGTTATTATGTATTGTTTTCAGTCATAGCCTTCGGGTATCTAAGTTAGAACAACTAGATTGTGTTTCCTAACAAACTAATGTGTGTAAGGTAAATAATACGATTGGTATATGAGTAGAGCGTACATACCACTACTTGCTACCCCGCTTTTTTGAGGGGGTCTAAACTAAAATTAAATGATTTTATTTACCTATGCTATTACATGTCTTACTTAAGTATTTCATATATAAAGCTAGTACATACGCTATAACGTTTATATATAAGCTACGTGACGCCTCGTCGCGAACAGTTATTTTGAGTGTACATAAGGGAAAGATCTATAGACAAGTCATATACATCATCCCCCAGGTCATCTTAGGGTGCAAACCGTCATTTAGCGTCTTCAGCAAATGAAACTAGCACTGGTCTCAAAACCACTATGCTTCCTGATAATTTAAACTATTTTTCTTACAGCTTGCTTTAAGTTCTCTCACTGCATTTGCTCCGAGCCCATTAAACAACAAACCCGTCCTCTCCTACCTGAACCAAGTTACAGCCACTGTGACAACAACAACTAATAGAAAGACACAATTTTCCCTTTTGCGTGCAACTGAAATCACTTTCGCGCAAAAAAAAGGTCCTTGAACACTATACCGGCGAATCCGATCGCAGATAAAACAAGGCTACAACAAAACGATGGTAAGCAGGCAAGGAGGCAGGCCGTAATCTGCGCTCGGCGTCTAATAAATTAGATTGTGTCCATAAACATGCGGCGTCGGGCTAACCTCGTCATCTGATACCGCGGACATTGTTTGGTGGGTGTCCACTGTTACAGGACACGGTTTTTCGTGGTAGTGTTACGATGTGATGAGTTGGTTGCCTAAAATTGGAACTGACACGATTTTTGTCGTAAAGAAGTAGGTATTATTCATTTGCTCTTTGGTTATTACAAAAAAAATAAGTTGTATACTGGACGACCCTACTTAACTTCAATTTGAACTAACATTGCAGTACCAGACGACATAATATGCCTATTAAACAGTCTTACCTCGATATTTAGTGAATATTTTAAACCAACCAGCTTTTCTCTCGGCTTCGCTCCTGTGGCCACATCATCGTCCTTATTTCAACTGCAAGGAGTCCACTGCTGGACATAGTCCTCGCTTAAATGTCGCCATATCGACCGGTTCTGTTTCCTGTGCATTACAACAAGAATCGTACATTTGCTGGGAGAAAACTTAGACACACTCCGCTTGAGCATTGGTGGCTCAGTGGTATCGGCCGTGACTTACAAGTTGTAGGTCGTGGGTTCTAGCCCAGGCAGGCGCTTTACTTTGTGTAAATTATTTCATCACCACTGCTCTCAAAACGGTGAAGGAAAACATCGTGAGGAAACCGGCATTTTCTAGAACCAAAAATTCGAAGACATGTGACATCCACCAACCCGCACTGGGCCCGCGTGGTGGATTCGCCCATTCCCTCTCACAGAGAGGAGGCCTGTTCCCAGCAGTGGGAACATTAATAGGCTGATGATGTGATGTGTGTGTGTGACACTCCGTAATTGCCAGAATTATAGTAATCGACTCGCGACTTCCGTGGATTACAAATACCTTTACAAACATAAACAAACAAAAAAATTTACCCCTTTAAAATATTTGTTCAGAAAATACATATCACACATTGTTATACCGAAATGTCGGTACCGATCCCAATCCCGTACGCCAGTGGACACGCACAGCTCCATCGGCAGGCGGCTGCTAGTAACGAGTGGCGTCTGTAGGTGCCGATATCTAAAGCAGCTCGTTGTAATGAAGTGCGATCATGGAGCCAACAGCCTCCCAGCCTCTCAGACTGATTGCTCTGCTTCTGGGAACAGTGGCCGTATGAGCGCAGGAATTGTATTTGAGCAGGGAAAATCGCCATTTATGAAGGGAAGTGATAATAAGGTACAGTGACACCCACCTTAACTAAATATCAATACATAATAGTCTGTAATATTTTTGTAAATATAATACTTAGTTACTGGGTTCTGAAGGTCGGATATGCAGTCGCTCAATGATACTGGTACCCAGTATCCGGTCCCCGTCGGTCGTCGGTGGGCAAGCAATAAGCAGATTGATTAAACACAAGACATGAACAAAAACGCCTGTATTACGCAAAAAGTTTGGCTGAGGTATATATATATTATTGTATATATTTCACTCATTATTTTTAAGTCCCATGTCCAAGCCCATTTCATTTCACTCGAGGCTGCTGCTGAGAAATGCCCAGCTGGAAAAGCCCAATAACACTTTGCTCAGCCTGGAAACCGAACCCAGGACCTCATGCACAGTTGCAGTGCTTGCGATCGTAATATCAACTAGGCAGACTATGTTTGTTGATTATGAAACCCTAGGATATTAAAATACTATTGGTATTCGGTAATAAATGCTTTTGTTTTTATTTTCCTCAGAAAACTTCATCTTCCATGACCGTTAAAGAACATCATTCATTTCCTGAAATAAATATCTGATAACAACCAACATCTATTCTCAATTCAAAAACCTTATCCTCACAAATTTCTTCAAAAGTAATTTTCTATGGCTCTTACATTACATCTTCACTGCGAAAATTCGCCGGATAGCAATGGACACCCACCCACTTTAGAGGTATCCACAGTCGGCTGATAGTGTTCAGGCGATAGCGGTATATGAAGGCGCTCAATATTAACGCAGACTCCGTCGTCCGATCAGCGCTACCCCTGTTTATGGCTTGACTAGCTGACCCCCGCAGCTTCGCTCCCGTCAACTGGCTACCTACCTACCTTACCTACCATACCTAACCTACCCACCTATCCTACCTACCCTACCCTACCTACACCTACATACATTTTGTAAAACTATTTATTTAAATAAGAATTAATACTACAATACGAATGTAACTAACTTTTGTTTCTGCCGGCGATCTAATTAATATTTTAAACATAAAAACTGCTATTGTGACTGAACTATGATAGTGAGATATATTCTCTCGCAGACTTTTCTGAAGGTAATAATGAGTACTTTAATCATGTAGTACATAATTTTTATGTATCATCAATAGTTTTCTCAGCGCACGCCAAAGAATGATTTTATAGGCAAAATTTTGCTACTTCGGGTTATATCATTGCAAATTTCATGACTCAATTTTTTATGAAAATTAATTATAGCATATGACACTAAGAATAATGTAGCTTTCTACTGGTGAAAGAATTTTTTAAATCTGTTCTGTGGATCTAAAGATTACCCCCTACAACCTCACAAACTCACAAACTTTTACCTCTTTATAATATTAGTATAGATATAGATGAGATATTCAGCGACTTGGATCTATAGAGAGGGTGGTAATGCACACTAATCTTAGAGGTATCCATAGTTGGCTGATAGTGTGCAGTCGATAGCGGTGTGTGAAGGTGCTCAATACTAACGCAGACTCTTGCTGTCTGATCGGCACTGCCCCGGTTTATGGCTTGATGAGATGCTCAGCGTCATGATCTATAGATAGTAGGGTAATGCACACCAACCTCAGAGGTATCCATAGTTGGCTGTTAGTGTTCAGTCGATAGCGGTGTGTGAAGTAGTAGTAGTAGTGTTAACGCAGACTCCTGCCGACTGATCGGCTCTGCCATTGTTTATGGCTTGATGAGATGCTCTGCGACTTTGATCTATAGAGATAATGTGGTAATGGCTACAGTGTTAGATGCTTTGCAACCATATTAGATCATAGGTTAGAGGAAATTTTTGAGACAGAATTAGTTGGGAGTATTCTAGAGATAGTTCTATGGTTAGTGTGCAGATGTATTGATGTCGAAAGAGTGATTATATAATCCTATTCTTCTTCTTCTCCGCATCACTGGCTCAACAGTCGTTCAGATTTGTTTGGTCCAAAACTTTGTCTTAAAACTATAACCAAATCGTCACTTATCTTCATTTATTTTAGCGTCGACACAACATGGATTCTTATACTATATCATAAACGAGTGAACTTCACTCCCCAATTGAGCATATTTCTTTTGCGCTACCGAAATGTTACTCGGGTTTACTGGCTGGCATACCACTTGGTGACAGTCGTTATCAATGATAAATTTTCACTTTGTTTTGCCTTCAGTTCAAATTAAAGTTCGCATGACGTGCTGTAAATCTATCCTGCCGTGATATAATGGAGCTCCACCTTTCCTACCGACAGTCGGCAGCTAGTAGCGGCCTCGGTTCGTGTAGCGATGAGATGCCAAACTGTCGACGTTGATCTATAGCGGATCAGCAGCAGCGGTCGGCGGTCACTGAACCAGGTAGCAGCTTCGATGCCCGGCCCATAATTAATAATTATGATCCGCGACTCCGCGAGTTATGGCAATGAAAATCATGATGGTAGCAGATTGAATTTATAGACTTAATACGATAATAGGCCATAAGTTATGACGTGCTTATGAAGAGTGATAGGTGTTTTGCTCGTAAGCTCGTGAGAGCTCGGCTTTCTAGTCGATTAATTAATACTCCATGTTTAAGAATTATTGATAACATTGTAAACCAGAGATAACAAAGAAAAAGAAAATTAAAAAATATGTACTCGCGTTTTTAGAACTTGGGAGACCTCATCATTCAGCCTTGGCTTTTTCTAAGTACATAATATGTTAGGGCCGACTTCCTGTCTATTTTAATCAGAAAGATGCAGCTTAATATACTTGTAGTAACAGCAGTATTTTTAACTGACGAAAAAATAGAAGAAGGTTCTCAATTCGAATGTATATTTTTATGTATGACCACGCATAACTTTTTATAGAATGGTCCGATTTCAAAAATTCTTTATTTTCGGAAGGAGTACACCTCAAAATTGGTCCTTTATAAATTAAAAAATATGATCCACCCTCTAAAGGTAGAAATAAAAAGGATTCATTGATAATTTTCACACTGAATTTTCAATTGTGAACCGATTCAGTTGAGATTAAGTAAACTGAAAAGCGAAAAAAAAACGTTTTTTAACAAAAATATTTACCGAATAAATAAGGAACTGAAAATTAAATAATTAATATTCCAATATTAACTATTCCGCGGTTTAGGTAATTAATTAACATGTAAACAAACATGTAAATTGATTACGAACTAGTTTTTTGTTTATTTTTTTTCATATGGAGCGACTGAACTTGTAATCTAATAATACATACCTCTAAATTAGAAACCACCCACTGAAACTAGTATTCTAATTAAGGGCATAGAACATTTACAAATTAAATTCAGACATCACTATCTCACACTTTATGATCACATTTTACAAGACTTATTTATTTATTTTGGACCTTCCAACCACATGCACTGAAACACGGTTGACATACGAAATAATCTAAAAACTATCAATAAAATATATCCTCTATATGATAAAATACAACGAATGATACAAATAGAACAAGCCATTAATTAAGATAGGCAACTTATTTAGTACTTCCGTTTTTGTTCTGGCAACTTTCAATCATTCCATAGATCTTTGACCGCGCACTTAATCGATTATAATTTTTTTACATGGCAATACTTTCTTGTTTGACTATCATAAAATGTAATGACTTAATTTTAAGACCTGCTTTCCTTTTACGGATGCTACAAGTTTTTAATTAAGGAATACTACTTATTTGTTTGATGTAATAGACAGCAGTGCTGTCGTCTTTATTACGACCAAAATGATGTAGCATAGTTAGCATAGTTATTTCAATAACTTACTAGGTATAACAGCTTTAAGAAACATGACAAAAGATAATAGTGAATTTCTCCTCGTTCAAATCCACTCTTTATAAAATTTGCTACTTTTCCCACATTGTAGGTACCTACGCATTTCTTTAACTAAAACAAGACATTTTCAAATTCAGCTCTGGAATTAAATCAACAACAGGATTTTCATGCTAGCAAAGCAAAGGGCGAGCCTTTAAGGCGTTATATACGCCTCAATGTTAACGAAGTACTGGCCGTGCGCCCGCTCGATGCCAAAATATCAATATTGAACCTCCTTTTGAACAATTTTGTTTGTAAAATATTATTTGATTTACATATGCTATGTTAGTTATGAAGAAATTCCAGGCATAAATTTTTCTGTGTAAAAATATTTTTAAACATCCAAGTTACCATCTACTAATCTTAAGACCATAATGTACCATATTCTGACAAATAAATGATTGATTGATTGTCGTTTTGGAGGAGTATCCAAAAGTAGCGAAAAAATAGCGTGTTGTTAATTATTTTTTGAAGCAAACTATTTGTTATATGAAAAAACCATGTGTTAAAAATAATATACATGAAACAATAATAAATATATATTTTTTTCAAACCTTTTAACCTAGCCGTTACTAGGATAGGAGTATGCTTTAGAAAGTTACCGTTTTACGGCACTAAAGCGGATGTAGGCCCTTAAGTAGACTGACATAGGTATCTGAGTATGAGAATGACTTCAAACTGGTGATGGGTTCTATTCCCAGTTCGCGCAGTGTGTTTGGCATCAGTTTCTTCACAGTATTAAGTCAGATTTTGTGGACGTTTGATGGCAGCAGGCTCAGCCCCTATTCAATGGGACATAAATGCTACCTATGCCTACCCTTTTAGAGAACACAAGCGTGATATTCCATTCCTATTCTCACCACAGGATAGATCGACATCAGAAACAAGTTGAAAAGCAATCAGAACTGTATTACAATGTCTCGTATTACCGCGGGATCCAATTACGTGCGTTATAATTGCGCCCGCGCAGCCCGCTTGTAATAGATGGTGTCTCCCTGATCGATTTAGTGCGCGGGTTTGTGCGCTGAACAAATTGTTTGATTGATTCTCGTGTGTATTGAATTTACATGGTGGGTTGCTGTTTTTTTATAGTGACAAACTACTGGTCGGATTGAATGCCACTTAATTTAGCACAAATTCTTTAGACTTCGCCTTAACTCTTGGTTCTGAATCTTACGTAGTGTTGGCTGTATAAATACGAATTTTATTTATTTATTTTATTTATAGCCTCTTTCAGACGTTTACATAATTTGTTTTATATATTCATTTGTTCCTATGTATAGTTTTATTTTATTCTGTGTGCCCTTTGGCAAAGACCTCCTCCAACCCCTTCCAATCTTCTCTCTCCCGCGCCAGTCTAGTCCAGGTTTTTCCAGCTATTTTAGCCATATCATCTTTCCATCTTCTGAAAGGTTTCCCCTTTTTTCTCTTTCCCTCTCTTGGGTACCACAATGTTACTACTTTGTTCCATTTCTCTTCTCCTCTGATTACGTGGCCAGCCTATTTCCACTTAAGCGTTCTTAATTTCAACACAACATCTTGGGTTTTTGTAGCTTTCCTAATTTTGCTGTGGTTTATTTTATCTATTTTTCTTTTCCCCATCATGCTTCTTTCCATGCTTCGCTGGCAAGTTTGTAGTTTGTTTTGCTGAGATTTTGTAAGTGCCCAAGTTTGGCATCCATATATTAGTATAGGGAGTATGCAAGTGTTGAAAAGCTTTCCTTTAACCGAGGTGTGTATTGTTTTGTCTTTCATTATTTCTCTGTGTGCCCAGTAATTCTTCCATGCATGTCCTATGCGTGTTTCAATCTATTTGCTTGACATATTGTTTATTTTGATTATCTGACCCAAATATGTATACTCATCCACATAATCAATAGGAATATTGTTAACTATGATTGTTTCTTTCTCTCTGTTAGTCATTGCCTTAGTTTTTGAAGTGTTCATGCTTAAGCCCACTGCTTTGCTGTGCGTGTCTAGATCTGTCAGCATACTTTGAAGCTCATGAGCGGACTTTGCGAACAGAATAATGTCATCAGCAAATCTTAAGTTAGTTAGATACTCGCCGTTGATTCTTAGACCCCACCCCTCCCAATTGAATTGTCTGAAGACTTCCTCCAGTACTGCAGTAAACAATTTAGGTGAGAGTGGGTCTCCTTGCCGTACACCCTTTTCTAGATTGATAATCCCTCCTTGTCTTTCTAGCTTGACTCTAGCTGTACCACCAGTGTATATGTTTTTTATTATCCTAATATATTTTTATAAATACGAATACTGGACTGTATTTGGATTTAGTTGTAATAAGGATATATACTGCAAAACAGTAGTGAAAATAATATGGCTATGTTGCCATAGGTTAAAATTAGATTTAATGTAGCCATACAAATCATAGATAAAAATGGTACGTTCAAATCATTTGAACATTGGCTATTGCTAGGAACATTTTATTGGGTCATGTGACAGGTTTCATGATATATCCATTTTGTGAGGAGAGGAGTGATATGAAAGAAAATGGCGTCTGTGATGACAGTTTACAGAACCGATCCCAAGTAAAATGGGTGAAGGGCTGGAAGATGATGATGATGTGGGAGGTCTCATATTGGATAAAATTTGATTCATATTGGTATTTAATGTATCGGCCATATTATATAATCGCCGGTGTTCATTGTATTATGATAAAAAGCCAATCCTACTAACTTGCAAAAAGCTCTACAATTAAGTTCAACGACTAGAGTCCGAAACCACGACCTATCTCCTCACTGCTCGAAGTCTCAGCCGCTTCATAAATATCCAAACATAAGAATGCAAAAACCCATCGATACCAGCTATCAACATCCACATTCAATTGCCTTCATCCAGGATTATTTCCGATAAATACGATCAAAGGGCCGCTAATATCTGTGACCTTTAGAACACACCTGTAGACCACACAGTCGCATGCGCAACTCGGAGCACCATTAGTTTCAAACGACTGTAGATATAACGTTGTTTTATTAAATAATAATTCGTCAAGATTGTGTTGGATCAGAAACAGTGAAAGGTTCGGTACTCTGGATTATATTATCGACACTAAAAATAAGATTAACTAACAATAGATTTTAATAAAAAAATGATTTAGAAACATCATTGCACTGATTTTTTAGCACATACTTTCACTGAATTTTTCCACCAATTCGAACCAAGCGCTTCCAAGCTTCCTTTATAATGCGCACAGCGAATGAATGGAACTCACTACCTGCGTCTGTGTTTCCGAACGCATTCAACCCGAATCTCTTCAAAGTTAGAGTGAACAGGCTTCTTCTGGGTAAGCTCACTCCATCGTCGACTTTGTCTCTGTCACCTATGACCTAGACTAGAGTCAAGAGCAAACCCATTATAAATAAAAATAAAAAAATACGCTAAATAATAATAACTATTAGATTATTTAACAGAATATAGAACGCATTTGATCGACTAGTACTTCCAATAGTCTTCGAGCTCGATGGCTTTGTAACATCACTAACATCCGAACAGATGGAATTTTTTGCCATTTTCTAGGGAACCCTAAAAGTGAACATTTGTTAATGTTTTAGTTAATTAAGATAAGGAGTATCGGCAACATTAAATATCTATCAATACTTAGCTGCTTGTTATATTTTTGTGATATGCTACTGTATAAATTTTTATGAGGTTGATGTGCTAGACAAAAGTTATTACATGCATTGTCAAAATAATACGAATTCATTCTTTCGTCACCTTCGGTTTGCCGACGATATAGTGGTTATGGCTGAGACCATGGAGGACCTCAGTACAATACTCGACGATCTCAGTAGAGCTTCCGAAAAAGTGGGTTTTAGGATGAACATGGACAAAACCAAGGTGATGTTGAATGCCCATGTTAAACCCACTCCTATCAAGGTCGGAGACTCAACACTCGAAGTTGTGGGCGACTATGTCTACCTGGGACAAACGATCCAGTTGGGTAGGGCCAACTTCGAGAAAGAGGTCAACCGTCGAATCCGACTCGGCTGGGCAGCGTTCGGGAAGTTGCGCGGTATCTTCTCGTCCAACTTACCGCAGTGTCTCAAGACGAAAGTCTATGACCAGTGTGTGTTGCCAGTGATGGCATATGGCTCTGAGACGTGGTCGCTTACAATGGGCCTCATCAGAAAGCTTACAGTCACTCATAGGGCAATGGAGAGCGCTATGCTCGGCGTTTCCTTGCGTGATCGAATCAGAAATGTAGAGATCCGCAAGAGAACCAGAGTTACCGATAGCCCGAAGAATTGCTAAACTTAGGTGGCAGTGGGCAGGGCTCGTAGATCGGATGGCCGATGGGGCAGAAAAGTTCTGGAGTGGCGACCGCGAACCAGAAGACGTTGCGTTGGAAGGCCTCCCACTAGGTGGACCGATGACCTGGTGAAGTTTGCGGGGATGCGCTGACCGGTCAATGTGGCGACGCTTGGGAGAGGCCTAAGTCCAGCAGTGGATGATGATATGATTCTTTCGTCCTGCTGCACTGCTTACCCAGAGCATTGTGGTATATCTTTATAGATCTTCGTTTAGTTATTGCTTGCGTGCTATATCGATTAGAATTCATTACTGTATGTTAGTTGACATAATTTACACACTTAATTTATCTGAAAACAAAGTAATTAAATTTAATTTATTAACACAAAAGTTATTACAAAAACAATTTACACAATTGAATAAAATAAAAAAGTGAAAAATAAAAAAACTTTTTTACAAAAAAATACTACCGACTTCCAAATAAGAAAACTACAAAGTGAAAAATAACTTTATTTTTGGAAGTCGGTGTCTTTCGTAGATACCATTTTTTGCGTTATGGACACCGACTTCCAAAAATAAAGTTATTTTTCACTTTGTAGTTTTCTTATTTGGAAGTCGGTAGTATTTTTTTGTATGTAACCTAATAGGCGAGTTGTTTAGTAAGTTTCTTATAACGCCAGAATAGGTTACCCGAATATCATGAAACTTGAACAAAACCGATCAAATGAGATATCTGCTTACGCCTTAAGAGCGTATTGGCGTGATGTTATGTTATGAAATGGTATAAACAACAAACAGACATGCAATTGCAGCAGTCCCTAAAGTTTTGCCGTTATTTATTGAAGAGTTCTGTTGTATATCTTCGAAGTTCTTCATCAGATCTTCACCAAATTAAAATGGGACCAATTTAGAAACATACTCTTTCAAACAAAAAAAGAATTTTCAAAATCGGTCCACAATTGACGGAGATATCGGTGAACATACACAAAAAAAAACATACAAGAAGTCGAACATAGAACCTCCTCCTTTTTCGAAAGTCGGTTAAAAACAAGTACACAAAAGAAATGGCCATGGGGCCTGAACTAGGCACAGCCTCTGTGTCTTTGCGGCCCAAGATTAAGAGTAAGCATATTGAAAGTTCTGTGTGACAGTACATTGACATCAATTAATTAAATAGCATTGGAAATTAAATAATCAAAATCATAAACAATAATCAAAACAAATAATTACAAAAAAAAAATACAATTAATAATATAAGATAAAAATAAAAAATATACATTAAAATTACGATTAAAATCACATTGGTACACAAATCAGATCACAATGATAATAAAAATTAAAATTGAACTTCATTTTCAGCAGTTAAAATTATATGGAATTAGAAATTAACTTAATCAATTTTTTTTAAACAAAGAAACTACTTAATTTAAAAAGAAAGAAAAAAAGACATTAAAATTAAATCAGACATCGGTCAAAAATTATTAGAAAATAAATATCAAAATTTTAAAACAATAATCAACGTCACCCAGATTAGCACTACATACCTATGTGTGATTACATTTATGAGCATTTATGCATAAGAATAACAAACTGAAGACCTATGATTTATTTTCGAAGAAACACCACTAAGGCATATTTATTTACACTCACTCAGTAGGTTGAGGAAAACAATAACTTGAAAAAGGTAAAGAAAATGATGGATAAGTCATACCTAGCGATGAACCACCTTATCATGGCTTATAAAATAATTTCATTAAACTTTTTGTTCTCATTAACTGCATCTTAGCAAGGATATCCACCGTACAACCACCACAATTACTGTCACTCAACAGCATACCTATCCTGATAAGGATATAGCGTGAAGTTGCCCGTCCGAAGGGTTCAATCATCGGCTTGATTTATGATTGACTGGAGCGCGAATAAAAAGCGAATGATTGTATGCGCGGGCGCATGATCGATGGCGCACAATTGAAGCGCACTTCTTATGCGAACGTGTTGCTGTATTTTATTATGGATTTATGTTGCAGTTAGGGTTGCTAACAGTTTTTAGAAGAAATAGAGAATAGAGTAATTTTGAAGGTACAGTAAATATCGCTGTTTTTTAAATAATTTTGCGACACAATTCTAATGAAGCCATGGTTTTTTCTCACTCTGCTATTAGAACCAAAAAGACAAAATCTCCTTCAGTTACCTATTTAAATGTCAGCATTTTATTTCATTTAATTTAAAGCGAGAATAAATTTATGGGTATTTTAGCGTACTCTTTTGCTTTTGTAGATTATAAAGTACACTTACGTAAAAAAAGTTAATTCAAAAAATCTAAAAATCCGACTGCTTAAGAAGCGAACTAAAAAAGACATAAACAAGAATAAAATCATGCTGCGCAGTCGGAGGATACAATATTCGCGAGCTGGCTTACCAAAACCAGATGTACATTTAAACATATAAGTGTTATATATTTTTGAAATCAATTCTTAAAATCCTTTATTTTGATACCCCTTACGATAGGGCTAAAATTAGGGCTCCACAATATGGCACCAAAAGCCGCCATTTTTCCATTCTCCAATTTTTATGTAGCCAGTGACACTCGCAAGGTTAAGACGAATCGATTGACGTAAGAATCATCAAAATCGGCTGACGCGTTTGGTCACTAGAACGCCACATAGGTACAAACTTACATACATACATAGACTGATAAGCACATTAACCTCCTTCGGCAGTCGGGTAAATAGAGTACAATATTCTATATTACAGTACGGTTGGCAACCCTAATAGTAGAGCTCAAAATGCATGACACTCTTACAACAGCTGGTAATTATGAAAATAAGACCTAACTCCTGTGACAAGACTTCACTGAATTTAGTTTACATTTTATGTAATGGCCTTTTAAATGTGTTTTATTCAATTTATGTGTAAGTGACGGAATAATACACAATTTAAGTGAAGACTAAAGTAGTTTTGTTTTAAACGTATTTTTGACGTTGACATAAGAAGGTGTTAACGGCTTCGATGAACTAGTGGGACCACGGCCGCAGGTACTTGTTTTCGATTCCATAATAGATTGTGAACATAAATTCGAATTTCAAATGCAATATAGAAAAAGACGTTATTATATTTATTTGCATTTAAAATACACAGTGGGTGGTTCAATATAGAAATAGACCTCAAGCTGCCCGAATTGTCGGAACAGGGGGGTGACCATAAGCTCTTAGAGCGGTATCAATTTGATATTGAGTAAGTGACAGATGTATACAAGTCAGATACATCTGTCCCTTATTCGATCTCAAATTGATACCGCTCTAAGAGCTTATGGTCACCCCCCTGATAACCCAAGAGAACAATTTGTCGCACAAAAATGGAGAAACCCGACCCCAAATAATAGAACCAGTAGGAAGAACAAGGCCTTTCAAGACCTATTCTAATAACTACGGTTGCAGGTACTGGCTCCTAAGTCATGCTAATAAATATGAACTTTGACTTCATAGCCCAAGCAAGTTCTCTTCTAAAAGAGACGTAATTCTGACTTTGACTATACGGAGGCATTCGACCAACTCAATCACATATCCACCAAGCTAAGACAACATATCTTCAACGAATAAACATATATTACAAAAATAACTCAAATCCATCATTTGCAGTAACAACGGCACACCGTGAGATAGTCTCGCCGCCCGGATGCGCCTGACTTTGACGTATAACGCCACTCAAGCGCAACTGTGGGACCGTACGATCATTTTGCTGTCAATCATAGCCCGCCTGCTTCTCACTGACGCCATGACATAAAAACCGCAAGTAAATCATACGTGTCTTGCATTTCCCGTTTGTACGGTGGCTTGGTTAAATGTAATTGAATTAATAATTACTAGATTAGTCCGTGCTTATGTCCAGGTGAAAAGGTTTTAATTGATTGAGATTAAAATTACACAGTTATGACGAGTTTCCTCCGTGCCTCGGAAAGCATGTTATGCTGTTGCACCTGGCTGTCATTTGAAGATCTTTGACGGTGTTACGGATAGACCGAAGCCAGTAAATATGACACCAGTCTTGTCAAGGGGTTTCGTGTGACTACCAAGTTTAAGCAGACCGATTGAGATTTAAAGAGAGAGAAAATTACATACTGTGATATCATGAAACCGATTTTCATGTTCATGTTGTTCAAAAAAGCCATTTATTTCTTATCCTAACTAGACAATATTTTTTACATTTTACCTCTTAATACTATCACTTAAATATTAGATATATAACACCAAATTACTACTTTCTGTTTTCTATTTATTCTCTAATCACTTACATAACTAATCTAATTATTAGTTATAGGAACCCCTTCTCGGGTATAGGCCTCCTCCAGCTTGTTCCATCTATCTCTATCGGCGGCATCTTTTATTATCCAATGTTTTCCAGCAGTACTTATGATGTCATATGTACAACGTTTTTTAGGCCTCACTTGTCGTCTCTTGCCGCTGGGTTCGACCACTGAGTTGCCTCTATGGATGGACCTCTTGTCATTGTAACGGGCTAGGTGTACGGCCTATTTCCACTGAGCTTAAGCGCATACTGCAGAGCATCTGTAAGTCTTGTCTTCTTTCGTATATATTCGCTTCTTACTTTCTGTATGTTTCTCAGTTTTAATATACTTCTTTCCATAGCTTTCTGACATACAACAAGTGTGTTTCGCGCGTATCTTGTATGTTTATTTGTATATATGTTTGTATTTTTTTTTCTTATCTATAGGCTTGCGCTTGACCACTATCTCACCCGATGGTAAGCGATGATGTGGTCGACGGTGAAGCACGCTTGCCAAGAAAAAACCCATTCACTCTTGACTTCATCATTCTTGATCATTCTTGTATATATGTAATATTCTTTATTACCTCGTATCTTTCAAACCACTAAACGGATTTTTATAATTAAGACATCGCTAGACAGGTCTTAGCCGCCCAAGTGTTCTTAAATAAGTACCGTTGAAAAAAAAGAAATATGGCGGATTTTGGGTGCCATATTGTAGGGGTTGCAATAATTTTTTTCTTCGAACTCCATCGAGTGGGGTATCCAAATGAAGGGTTTTTAAGAGGTGATTATGAAAATATATAACACTTATATGTTTAAAGTCATTCGAAAAAAAAAGTATAACTATATAAAAAAAGTTAATAAAATCAAAAAACCCGACTGCTTCAAAAGCAAACTAAAAACGTGTAAACAAGAAAAAAATCTTGCTGTGCAGTCGGAGGATACATATTTGCGAGCTGGCTGACCAAAACCAGATTTATCCTCCGAATGCACAGCATGATTTTCTTCTTGTTTACATCTTTTTAGTTCGCTTTTGAAGCAGTCGGGTTTTTTGAATTTATTAACTTTTTTTATTGAAGTATACGTCATATGTTAAACAAAACTGGTTTTTAATTTTAGCCGACAACATAAGAAGATTCAGCAGAGAAGTTTTGCATTCAAAATATTAGTACACGGTAAGGTTATGGATGCCAAAGAATCAATAAAAAATGCCTGCAAGGCAGCTAAGGTCTTGTACATTAGCAATAAGGTTAAATTAGCAGAAAATAAAATCAAGACGGTTTGGAAAATTATAAACAATGAAACGAATAGGAATAATAGAAATAGTAGTGATTACACGCTTGAGACCCACGGACTTATTAGAGATAACAAAAAAGTTGCGCAAGAATTTGTTAATTTCTTTACCAACATCCCAATTAAAACTACTGAAACTTTAAATTCTTCGCCCTCGCTTGCTTTTGGATTATTAAACGCGAACGTTTCATCTTGCCCAATTGTATTTAATTTTTCACATATAAACCCCATGACAGTAATAAAAGCTTTTAAGCAAATCAAGATCAAACCGACTGAAGATCTGTGGGGAATGTCCATCAAAGCTTGTACCTCCATTATTCAGACTATAGCGCCGTACTTAGCGTTGATTTTCAATTTGTGTGTGGATCAAGGAGTTTTTCCGGATCTAATGAAATATAGTAAGGTTATACCACTTTTAAATCCGGGGACAGTAAAGACACAAATAATTATAGACCAGTATCCGTGTTGCCGGTTTTCAGCAAGGTATTTGAGAGGATAATGCTAAATCAAATGCTCATTCATTTTAATACGAATAACATCTTGCATGATAGACAGTATGGTTTCACCAGAGGACGTTGTACAACTGACGCTGGTGTCGCTCTATTAAAACACATCTTTGATGCGTGGGAAGATTCGCAGGATGCCATAGGTATCTTCTGCGACCTGTCGAAGGCGTTTGATTGCGTTAATCATGAAACATTACTTCTGAAACTTGAGCATTACGGGCTAGGTCAATCAGCGTTAAGTTTAGTTAAATCTTATTTGAATGATAGACAGCAATTAGTTCAAATAAACGGTGTGAATTCGTCCGGGTTAAACGTTAAAATGGGGGTACCCCAGGGCTCAATTTTAGGTCCTTTCTTATTTTTAGTATACATAAACGATTTACCCCATTTATTGGAAAACAAACTTAACATGGTGTTATTTGCTGATGACACATCTTTAATTTTTAAAATAAATAGACGTACTTGTCAGGTTGACGACGTAAATAACGCGCTACGGCAGGTTCAGGATTGGTTCACTGCCAATAATTTAGTTTAAAATGGTAAAAAAACCAAGTGCGTAAAATTTTCCTTGCCGAATGTCAAAAGTACTGATTGTGACATTATATTAAACAAGGAGAAGCTAGAATTCGTCGATAAAACGGTTTTCCTGGGGATCACGCTGGACTCAAGGTTGCAATGGGGTCCTCATTTGGTATCCCTTGCGGGGCGGCTGAGTTCGGCGGCTTATGCTGTTGGAAAGATTCGTCGGTTGACGGATGTGGATACCGCCAGACTAGTCTATTTTAGTTATTTTCATAGTATAATGTGTTACGGTATCTTACTATGGGGAAGGGCTGCAGACATTGAGTCAATTTTTATTCTGCAAAAACGAGCCATCAGAGCGATATACAATCTTCGCCGGCGCGATTCTCTAAGGGAACTGTTTAAGGACATTAACATCATGACGGTTCCTTGTCAATATATTTATGAAAACATCATGTACGTAAGAAAGAATTTACATCTTTTTAGTAAAAACGGCGACAGACATAATTATGTTACTAGAAATAGGGACCAATTAGTTCAACCAGGTTTCAGACTGGCTAAAGTAGCCTCATCTTTCATGGGGTACTGTACAAAATGTTACAATAAAATTCCTCCCCACATTCTTGAACTGAATGAGACGAAGTTTAAAACTTGTATAAAACGCACACTATGCAGGCTGGCATATTATAAGTTGGGGGATTACATCAATGATAAAAATACTTGGCTAAATGCTAGTCCTGCTCCACAGCCACTAGGGCGCAAAAACAAGTGATATGCAGAACATTATTGTTTTGAATTATTGTTGGACCTACTGAAGACTGTATAAATATATTTGTATTGTATAAACTCAATTTCATTCATCAAGGTATGTACTTATGTACCTAAATATTGTAAAAAGTTTTTTTTTAAAAGAGTAAGTATGGAGTTTCTTTCTTGTGCATTCTTCTCCATTACAAGCTACTTTCCGAATGCACGGTAGAATCAACTATTATTATTTGTAAAATGTAACGTTCAAAAGTGCCGCTTGGTGGCCTACTCGAAATAAAATATCTTTGTCTTTGAACTTTTTTTAGTAATTTTCTATTTAGACTATTCATTCTCTGGTCTATTAACAGATATTCATACTCACCTAAATACACAAACAGTCGGTTACTGTAGCAACCAGTGAGTGTGGTGGATACGTAGCCTGCAATAAGTAAGATACCGCGGCGTCTGCTATTGTTTTCCGATACAACCCGATGGCGATATTTTGGACGGGTCGCGTTCGTGTTGTATGTCGAGCATGTAGGTCGCTGCTTGATGCCACTGGAACGTGGTTCAAGTTTATTTATGACGTATTATGAGAATACTGCTTCTGCGGTGGAATATAAAACATGCAAAAGAAAGAAATACTAAACATGCCTTGATATATGCAGTAAAATAAAAAAAATGCAGAGTAGACTGCAATCGATATACAATTGGGTAGCTATAGCACTCAAAAGTGATGAAAAATTACAAATACTGATATATGCTATTAGATATAATGTGTTTATTTCAACGTGCAATATCTATTAAAAACTTTTCATAGAATTTACTCAATATTAACATACATATATACAATTGAAAAATCAAAAAAAAATACAAATCTATGTGTAAAGGGGAGCGGGAAAAGGGCTCATTTTGCATCAAAATTCGTCCACATCGATGTCAATGGGAATTATATGCTATTTAGTTGAAATTCAGTAGTAGTAGTACTGAAAAGTGATACATAATTATAAAATAATGTCCCTGCTGTTAAATGCTCGTTATATGGAAGTAGTTACAGTAGGCTGCACTCAAGTGATAACAACCAGTATAAGGCACTAAACAGACGGGCTGCATTTGGACTGCAATCCTGAGTGGACTGCACAGTCGGTCAGCAGTTTCGATGCAGTTGTTCAGCAGCCTAATTGCGTAAGTGAATTCTGCAAAGCAAACAGGTCGATTCCTTCCCAAAAACTACTTTACGTATTAATATGCAATACGTAAAATCGTTTTTGGGAAGGAATCGACTTGTTTGCTTAGGAAAAATCACTTACGGAATTAGGCTGCTGATTTTTTTTGTATGTAAACTGAACAGAAACTGCATCCAAACTGAAATTTTGCAGCTGGCATGCAGTTTAAATGCAGCCCGTCTGTCTAGACTCTACGCTGGCAATTGCATCCTTTTGAAACTCTCTACTACGCTAGGTCAGATCAAGAGTTGAGTGTTACCACCGACGAACAGTCCACTGTAGCTCTGTTAGAGGTTAAACAATATTAACTTATTATTTGAATGACTTACATTAGAATAGAGTTACTTAACTTTCGTTTGTTTCGTATTTTGTACAGATTTGTGATACTACAGGTTTGATAACGAGTATATTATATCTGTGTATCTATCGAGCCTCAAAGTACGCTCTTGCACCCACCAACACAGCAACCACTAAATAATGCCCAGCTCTCCCATTCACTCCATCACTCATATTCCCTCTTCCACCATTAAGTTTTCTAACTTATAGCCAGTGTGTGAAGTTAAATGCAAGACGAATAAGACTCATTGCTCGGCCAGTATTCCACGTAGCTCGGGGATGCAAACCGATGAATGTATGGGATGGGGTGCGCCAGTGAATAAACATGAATGAGTACACTAGCGGAACGAAAATTTACCCCCGTGGTTGTGGCTCGATTGTTTGGAATATTTTTTGGTGAAAAATTTGATGGCTGTGGTCGTGTTTTCTGTTACTTAGGTAATGGCTTTTATGTTGTAGAAATAGGAATAGGTACTGAAAAATAGAAGGTATTTCATAAATTTAAAATACCATCTTATTTAGTCGGAAAAACAAATTACAACAAAAATAAAATTATTTGTAATGGGTTTGCTCTTGACTCTAGTCTAGGTCAAAGATGACAGAGACAGAGTCGACGATGGAGTGAGCTTACCCAGAAGAAGCCTGTGCACTCTAACTTTGAAGAGATTCGGGTTGAATGCGTTCGGAAACACAGACGCAGATAGTGAGTTCCATTCATTCGCTGTGCGCATTATAAAGGATGTTTGGAAGCGCTTGGTTCGACTCACATCGACTTAGTCATGACTACTCATGAAGTCATGACATAGTTACATTAACGTGGTGAGAAATTAAAACTAACAACTAACAATGATCTTGACAAGTAAACTAGGCATAAGGCACAGTACCTATGTAGCACCGCGACACAAAATACAGGTGCTAGAATATTATTTATTTGAATTTAAAATAATAGATATATATTCTAAGATTATACGTTTTCGGTGTATTTTAATAAAATTAGCAAAAAAGAACCCCTGATGATATTTTTACCACATGAGTAAATAATTTCAAAAATAGAACACAGAAGCCTCCATCACATATTCATAGCGCAATCGCCAAAAAATTTACGATATCGAAAAGGAAAATATCGGATACGTTCACCGAACAAAAAAATTAAGCTATACCCCAATTTTTGGCCGACATTGTATCAGCTCATTCCTGGGAAGACAGGCCTCACTCAATATCGGATATTGTTGCCGAAAATGAGTATTTATGTCATCGTTTGTATAAAATGTACTGCAATGTGGCTCGAAAGCGTTTTTCCTGCGATCTCGCCTCGCTTTGTTTATTGAACAAACTTTAAGGATATTTCTTCGGTTTTCCTCTTTTCTTGTTGAGGTTATTTCAGCTTCTCTTATTGGATTCATGAATTCGGAACAAAGTGTATCAAGTCGTTTATCAGTTTGTTACCTGTTTTTTTTTGGGAAATGTTTGTGGGGCGCGTCACTTACTGCCTATGAATTTTCTTTTATTTTCTACTGGGATACACATTCTTACCTTATGAATTTAGTAATTTTTTTTTAGAAGTTTTTTTTTGCACTAGTACATAACTTACATATAGTTATACAAGCGCGTATAAAAAGAGGAGAGGTGAAGAAAAAATATCGTCCACATCGTTCTCAATGGGCAAACTGCCCAGAACGCTAGCAGCATTGCCACGTTGCGTTGGTTAGCAATACTGATTCTCTGGCCGAAGAACAGCCCAGCTCTCTGGTTCCAAGACGAGTCGATTAACTATTTTCGTCATTGGATTTTCTATTAAAGTGCTTGCCAAACTTCTTGGCCGCAAATCTCATACAAAAACAGCATAGCGCATCGGAAAGCCAATTTCAGGGCGGCCCAGAAGTTTGGCGAGAACTATCTAACATCATCATTCTTATCTAACATTCTTCAAATAATGACACTCATCAAAGAATATAACCCTACAATGACAGTGGGCGCTTTTACTTAATTCTAAACAAAAATATTTATAAATAAAACAATAATCATTAAATTATCGACACTAACCTAAATTCTCATCCATTTCTTTTACAACTTTTTTCGACACCTCAACATTAAATAAGCAATATTAAACACTATCGGGGGTCTAAAAATAACACATAAATTTCAATTGTACCCATTAAAACTGGAAAGAACATATAATATTGTTTTATATTAATATTGTCTGTGTATTTGTTGTGCCCCCCGGACAGACAGACAAGCATTGTTTCAAGTATTCATAAAGTGACATAAAGGCACCTTTGACACCGGGCACACTTTCTATTGCTATCACTGTTGAGTAAAATGCCATCAGTCTCTTCCATTTTTGGTTTTATAGCGATTGTAGAGATCAAAGCGGCAGAAGTCATTGGATGATTTCCCACCCAAAAAAAGGCTTTCTTCCTAAATATCTTGTCAGAGTATAAAAGGAGAAAGATAATTATTCAAATCAAATCAAATATGTTTATTTGTTCGAATATGGTAAAATGGATGTTACAATATTGGTTCCAGCATATCCTGCCATAACAACAACAACAACAAGTAAACAAGCAGTATTAGTTTTTATCTTTAACCAAAATGTGCAATAGGAAATGTTTTTTCATAATTAAAAAGGTACAAAGCCTGAAATCGGTTATTTGGAGTTTTTTTTACTCAGGAGATACTTATCTACATAATCTTACTTACCATAATTAAATGGAGCTGTAAAATATGGAACTAAAATTATACCTCAATTTTTTTTGCCGGCACCCTATGAAACCCAACGTAGTTAGCTACCACATACACAATAATGTACACTTTCCCAACTGAATTATATACGAGTATCAGCATCACATAACCTATAATTCTTCAATTTCCATAATAACGTCCGAATTCCTGTTCCGCGTCAGAGCCTGACTATCACCGAAGCGTCCATCTATCACGTTCAAATAGTTTCGCCTCACGAACGTTCAGAAACAAAACCTATCACATTATGTAGACTCGCGGCCTGTCATAAAATCACGAATACCATAGTGGTATGATTAACACGTGTGGGGTGGAACAAGTGGTGGGCGGAAGCGGGTTGCTAGCTAGTCTAGGTAGTGTTGAAGCTGCTTTAAAATGATGCAGTATAAGAAAAATGTGTTTCGGATCGCCAAAGACAAGCACAAAGCATTATGCTGCTTTATGCTATATTCGATATCGGTCTTAATGTTCATTGGCGTTAGGCTGGTGCAGATTTGCAAACATAATTATAAAGCCAAAATGACATGTTCATGACTGATGACCTATGTCTGCTGAGTCATACCCACGCAGAGGCTACGTCAGGAGGCTGCAAAAACGGGGCTCAAAATAAACATCCGGAAGACCCAGGAAAATGAGAACTGGTGTGAAGAACCACTCACCGTTGCTGATTGGCACAGAGGCAGTGGAATGCGTCCACAAATTTACATACCTCGGGAGTGTCGTGTCAGACACTGGGGGTAGTGAAGAGGACATCGCTTCACGGATCGCCAAAGCCCGAGCTACCTTCGCGCAGCTGAGACCTGTTTGGCAATCGCGGCAACTGAACCGAAGGATTAAACTCAAAATCTTCGGGTCCAATGTTATATCCGTGCTATTCTACGGGTGCGAAACGTAGGAGGTCACAAAGGACATTTCACGCCAAATACAAGTCTTCGTCAACCGCTGTTTCCGTCGCATTCTCGGAATTTACTGGCCCGAGAGCATCTCCAGCGTAGAGCTGTTGGAGAAATGACACGAGAGCCCGATCGACCGCCAGATCAAGCGTCGCAAGTGGAGATGAATTGGCCACACGCTTCGAAGGGATCCCGATCATATACCCAAGTAAGCTTTGGACTGGAATCCTGAGGGAAAAGAAAGCGTGGCCGTCCCCGTCAAACCTGGCGTCGCACCGTGAAGCTCAAGACCGATCGCGATTGTGGACATCTGTGGACGCCCTCTGCCCCATCTGGGGTTATAGGACATTAACTCAATGCCATATTCTACTGTATATGCTTACAATTACAATACTAAGCATTTTACTTGATTTTTACAACTTAGTGTAACAACTTTATAATAAGCTGTTACTAATTTTTAAAGCAGTGACTTTGACTTCTTAAATCGACTGGTAAAACATCAAACAATTGATAAAATTTGCAAACTAAGAGAGGGCATTTCGATCCCGCTTCTTCTCTCTCCTTACACCACCCAACCAACATACCGACTGCTGCGAACAAAGATGGCGGCCTTACATAAAAACTGTTTAATCGTAACTCGGCCCAGCTATCGCGATCTGAACATATTACCATATATTAATCCAATAAGGGATTGAAGCGATCAATTTATCTACATTACGGCGCGCGGACCAAGCCGGCGTAAGGTGCTAACTTGCACCAACTTATGGCCCTCCATTAGACCGTACAACGCATTTAAGGGTTAATATTGGGTGCGATTCGATCTTTATTTAAGAGAACTGTTTCGTTTTTATTTGTTTTTTTTTAGAATTAAATCTTTCTGTATGAATTAGTTTAAGTGTTGTCGTAAGTTGTCGCCTAGTTGGAGCATGTTTTGCTGTGAAGGTAGTGCATGTTTAATAGATGACGCTAATCTCTTTCAGCGATACGAAATATTTAGGACAAATCTTGATTATATCTACTGCATCGTATGCTAGCGAAAGTTGGCGGATCGCCTTCATCTATGTTATTAATTTATTATGTATTAACTTATGAAAATCATTAATCTATGACAACTATTAGCAAAACGTGCACGCGTTTAGGTTGTCTCAACACACTTAAATACTTTGAGCGGGCTGTCATAGCTCTACATCTTATAAAGGACCAAAAAAAAGAACATGCCATCTTCAGAATATTAAAAAAAAAACACTCTTGTATGTGTCATTGGCTATCAAAACAACGCGGTTTAAGGAGAAGTAGTACTTACGAGTTACGGACTTACTACTGCCATACATTGGCCAGTTTATAGACTTTTAGATCTCTTGCGTGGGCCGCAGTACGTCTCAAACCTAATTACGTGCAAATAAAAAAATAAACGTATTCGTTAAAATGGTCACGTTCTCAATTATTCTGCGAGTAGGGATATAAAAATTCAATAAATATTTTTATTGTTGACACTCGACATTCATTAAAATGTAAACGAATTTAAACTATAACCCTCTTACTAATAAACGTGGTATAAAGTTATACCAGGTATAACAAAGGCATAACCATACATTTTCATAGGTTTATACTTGGTATAACTTTATACCGCGTTTATTAGTAAGAGGGTAAGTTTATAACTGTGTGTAGAATAATTAAAACATACCTGAAATATACTATAATTGAACAGGTATGTAAACTAAAACTGTAGCTATTAAATTTTAATTTGTTCGATTACCCATCTTTACACTTAAATATTATTAACCTGTACCTGTGTGTTCTCATAGACCCTGGGTCATTTTACTAGCTCCGAGGTACTAGCTAACTTGGGCCCATTAAGTAAGACATTTTTTAATTTAACCTCGTATTAGCAACATTAAGTTTCAGTTAAGGTTTTGGCGCAGGTGAGTTTTACTATTCAAATTCTCTTTTAATTTGACTAGGACTTGTTGATCAAGGGTATCTGTACAAATAGCTAAAATTAATATAAAATATACTTATTTCCCAACATAATTTACATGACATAACATACATAGAAAAAAATGTTTACACGACAAGAAGAAAATGCCCACCTAAGTCAATCACACTACACAGGGTGTCACACACTAAACATTTAGCCGCAAAACAATATCAGTTACAAAAAACATAATGCCCATAGTGTAAATCGTAACGTAGGTGTCGCCACGGCCTTGACATTAGCTCGCGAGTGAATGACTGAACAGAGTGAACTCATTCATAAATTGAGTGAATGGGACGCACCTACGCGCCGCGGCAGCGCACGTGTCGGCGGTCGCGGACCGAAAGGACCAAAAATTGTGGACGCGATATATTTTTCAAACGGATATGGAAAGGTTTCTTTTTGTGTGCTGTAAAAATGATTCAGTATGTTACACTCAGTTCTAAAAGTCGATCAAATTTGGATATTTAGTTATTTATTTAGTCATTCTAGATTTTCGTCAATAGCATACCTACATTTAAATCAAATTGAGTACATGTTGAAACTCGTTGGTCTGTAAGTGGTAGCAAATACTGTTGAATATTATTTATTTATTTATTTATTTATGTACACACAAACACACTTTACAGAGAAAAGAAATAATACAGATTGAAGAGCACAAAGGTACTGCTTATTTCATAAGAAATTTCTTCCAGCAGACCTGCGACAGGAAAGTTGGATGATAAACGAAGACAAAGTGTGTAGAAAAAAACAAGGAAACTTAAAATAGACAAAAATAACTTAACTAAACTATAAATTACACATATACCTACCTTAACTAAATAAATATAGAAAATAAAAATACATATCTAATATATAAAATTCTCGTGTCACAGTTTTCGTTGCCATACTCCTCCGAAACGGCTTGACCGATTTTGATGAAATTTTTTGTGCTTATCCGGTATCTATGAGAATCGGCCAACATCTATTTTTCATCCCAAAAAAAAAAAAAAAAATATGGTAGGGTAGGTGTAGGGTAGGTGTAGGGTAGGTGTAGGGTAGGTGTAGGGTAGGTGTAGGGTAGGTGTAGGGTAGGTGTAGGGTAGGTGTAGGGTAGGTGTAGGGTAGGTGTAGGGTAGGTGTAGGGTAGGTGTAGGGTAGGTGTAGGGTAGGTGTAGGGTAGGTGTAGGGTAGGTGTAGGGTAGGTGTAGGGTAGGTGTAGGGTAGGTGTAGGGTAGGTGTAGGGTAGGTGTAGGGTAGGTGTAGGGTAGGTGTAGGGTAGGTGTAGGGTAGGTGTAGGGTAGGTGTAGGGTAGGTGTAGGGTAGGTGTAGGGTAGGTGTAGGGTAGGTGTAGGGTAGGTGTAGGGTAGGTGTAGGGTAGGTGTAGGGTAGGTGTAGGGTAGGTGTAGGGTAGGTGTAGGGTAGGTGTAGGGTAGGTGTAGGGTAGGTGTAGGGTAGGTGTAGGGTAGGTGTAGGGTAGGTGTAGGGTAGGTGTAGGGTAGGTGTAGGGTAGGTGTAGGGTAGGTGTAGGGTAGGTGTAGGGTAGGTGTAGGGTAGGTGTAGGGTAGGTGTAGGGTAGGTGTAGGGTAGGTGTAGGGTAGGTGTAGGGTAGGTGTAGGGTAGGTGTAGGGTAGGTGTAGGGTAGGTGTAGGGTAGGTGTAGGGTAGGTGTAGGGTAGGTGTAGGGTAGGTGTAGGGTAGGTGTAGGGTAGGTGTAGGGTAGGTGTAGGGTAGGTGTAGGGTAGGTGTAGGGTAGGTGTAGGGTAGGTGTAGGGTAGGTGTAGGGTAGGTGTAGGGTAGGTGTAGGGTAGGTGTAGGGTAGGTGTAGGGTAGGTGTAGGGTAGGTGTAGGGTAGGTGTAGGGTAGGTGTAGGGTAGGTGTAGGGTAGGTGTAGGGTAGGTGTAGGGTAGGTGTAGGGTAGGTGTAGGGTAGGTGTAGGGTAGGTGTAGGGTAGGTGTAGGGTAGGTGTAGGGTAGGTGTAGGGTAGGTGTAGGGTAGGTGTAGGGTAGGTGTAGGGTAGGTGTAGGGTAGGTGTAGGGTAGGTGTAGGGTAGGTGTAGGGTAGGTGTAGGGTAGGTGTAGGGTAGGTGTAGGGTAGGTGTAGGGTAGGTGTAGGGTAGGTGTAGGGTAGGTGTAGGGTAGGTGTAGGGTAGGTGTAGGGTAGGTGTAGGGTAGGTGTAGGGTAGGTGTAGGGTAGGTGTAGGGTAGGTGTAGGGTAGGTGTAGGGTAGATGTAGGGTAGGTGTAGGGTGGTGTAGTGTAGGTGTAGGGTAGGTATAGGGTAGGTGTAGGATAGGTGTAGGGTAGGTGAATGTTTGGAGTTTTTATGGCAAAACAAAGTTTGCCGGGTCAGCTAGTATATATATATATATATACTCAATATATAAAATTACAAGATAGAGGGGAGGTAGTGTTCTTTGACTTGTTTCTTGAATATAGATACATTTTGGGAGTCACGGATTTTAGGTGGAAGTGAGTTCCACAATCGTACTGCATGAACAGTGAAGGAGTGGGAATAGAAATGGGTTTTATGGGATGGGAAATTGAGATGTAGTTGAGAATATTGAGAATATTGGGTCCTGGGTTGGATTCTTTTCTCATACAAAGTGTGATTGTGTTTTCGGGCAAAGTGTTATTAGATTTTTCTAATTCATTCATTAATTTCAGGCGAAAGTGGTCCACTGCTGGACATAGGCCTCCCCAGGTGTCGCCACATTGACCGATGCCGTGCGTCTCGCATCCAGCGTATTCCCGCAACCTTAACCAGGTCATGGGTCCACCTAGTAGATTTTTCCATCAGTAATTAATTTCGCAGAAGCAGCGTATGTATTAGAGACTAGCTTTTCCCGGCTTCGCTCCCGTGGCGCACCCCACAGGACCCGTTTACGGGATAAAAAAATAGCCTATGTCTCTCTGGAATAATGTAGCTTTCCATAAGTGAAAGAATTTTTTAAATCAATCTAGTAGTTTTTGAGTTTATCTTCATAAAAATAAGACTCTATACATAACTAGGGAACTCTAGCTGTTCTATCATAACTAGGGAACTCCAGCTGTTCTATAAATACACCTGCCCTCGTCGTAATATTATGATGTGCTAAAAGATCACTTGTGCATATACCTATATACCCAACCCATACTGATTACGCGCATCACTGTACCTCACAGTGGGTAAATATTTATGAACCAAATAAGGCTAAACAAGTCTTTGTCAGTGTAACCTCTGCGAACCTCTTCACCTTGACCGCCGGAATGTTAAGCACTGACGGAAACAACTTGACTTATATGAATCATCTATTGCCTGCGAATTTGAGTTGAATCACACTTCGCGTAATAGGACCAATTTTTCATCCATTTCGTTTCCTTATTTAAACTAGGTTGGACAATAATAATAAGTTTTGGTTTTACTTTATTTTTGTAAGCTCGTATTTGAACACATTCTCACCTGATGGTATAAAGCGATGATGTGGTCGACAGTGAAGCACGCTTACCTAGAAGTAACCTATTCACTCTTGACTTAAGGGTACACTAGTCTACGGCACGAACTATTTTGTGCGCGGGGTTAAAATGCATTTTATATCAACCGACAACACGTGCGGAAGAGATAGATGCTGTGATGAGCAGTAGGAAGCTAGTTCACGTACGAATACACACTTTTGCGAATTTGTAGCGAAATGGATAATGATTTAGGACGAAACCGAGCGCGCGAAATTTTATAAACAGACCTTTGGCAGTCTAGATATCATGAAAAAACTATCTATCTGTTCAAAATAAAATTATTTGCAATGTTGAACTACTAATCTATCGCTGTATGGAGGCCGTTTTGCAATTTTCCGTCTTCTTATAGTATTTATTTGCGCCCAAGAATGCGTTAAAAATTGGTGTCGAAATGTAGAACTTTCGACGTTCATAACTTTCAAATATTTTCTTTTTTAACTTTTTTGCTTCCATACAGGGTTAGATAATGATGAGACAAATTGATATCTCTTTTTATTTTGTACGTACATCGTCAAACAGTGGAGTAATCCCTAGACTACGTTTGTATGGAAGAATTTTCGACTAGTGTAACCTTAAAGGCCTTTTGGGGAAAAAACTATATTTTCTCAGATTCTTTAAAACTTTCAAGTAGCATCGAAAATCTATATGAGATTTCTTTAATTCTGCTATTAGGAAGAAAAACTACAAGCTAACAACATAATCGCAATTCAATAAAAACGTGAATCGCATCTTGATTTTCTTCTGACGTAATTCGCCATAACCATTACATACTTAGCAAGAAAGATATAACCCAGCTAAGTGAAAGTGTATCTTTAATATTCAACATAGTCTGAGTTAAACAGACTTCTTTATCTAGAGGGTTTATGGTGGAGCGAATGCGTTCGTGAGTCACATTTTTGGTAACATGTTTTTGTTTATCGTTTGTTGGAGCCAATGTTGGGTGTTAGTGTTGGTGAAAATGTTTGAGATGTGTGTGTCTCAGATTTTATAGAAACTGCTGTAGTCTTTGCAATGGGATCCCTATTTTTCATAATGTTCTTTTTCCTACTACTTTGGCATAACTGTTTTGGCATAATTTGTTTTGCCATAATAATTCTTTGCCTATTTAACATAGCATGGCCAAAGGCCAATTACATTAGTTAAAGACATTTTTATAAAAAAACATTAAAAATAAAAATAATAAAAACAAACAACAATCATAATACCTATAATTACACGGCAGTCATACGCTCACAAAAAAAAAATACAGACAAAATCTTCTTCCATTCATCCGCGAACACATCACAATCGGGCTTAACATCCAAGAGAGCGTTGAGCGCGGACAGTGTACGAGGGATGGGAGACTGGGCTCGAGCAACGGTTCGACTCCCCGGTACGGCGAACAATCTGTGCCTCCTACTACGTCTATAATTGACTTGGGCAAAAATATGGGATAGTTCGTCGTGTAGTTCAGGGGCATCAGTTTTCCCGTGAAAGATTTTACACATATTTATGATTTGATCATTTTTCCTTCTGACCTCGAGAGAATTGTAGCCTAAACACCCTAAGAGGAAGTTAGAAGGGTATAAGAATGGATAATATCCATATAGACGCTTATACAGATACCTCAGAAAAGCTTTATTTAGAATATTTATTTTCATGAGGGTTCCAGACACATGCACTAGACTCCAGCTTACTGCGTACTAGTAAAATAGATTTGATTGCACTGATGTCCTTGAAATCCTTTGTATTTCGTAGAATAAAACCTAATCGCCTAAATGATACTCGTATAATATATAATGATATGATATGTTGGCATAATTATCTTGAAGGTTAATTTGTTTTGGCATAATTTTAATTCGCATAATGTTACTAGCCTTAATGACTATTAGCACAATAGTATTAAGGCACAAAAAATAATAGGAATAACGGAAACAAATTTGCAAGGAGGCAAAGTTGCAATTATTATAAACTCTAGTCTCTCTTAATTTACCTCTCATCCTTAGAAACCACTAATTAAAATGCCCCATCAATTCCTATCATTCACACAAGTCTCTTGTGTACATAAGTAGTAAGTATATGTATGTATGTAAATAATTTCTTAATTACGACTGATATAAATCTCGGTTCGGACTGATCGCGTTATTACTAGCTTAGTGGTTTTTCGACAGGCATTAATGAATATGCGAGCTTGATTAGACTGTGCTGTGGGTTATTAGTAGGGGGGCTGTGTACGTGTGTTTTTATGGGAATGTCTGGGGTATGCTGTGGTGGGAGAATGGAAGTCATGAAAAAATGTGAGAAATTCAAGTAAGATGTTTTGTTTTGTATACTTCAGTAAACTCTACAATACAACATGCATTTAGGAGTTTGTATAGATTTTTGTAACATCATATGTCAGGTCTGGACAACCTTTAGCAGACTGCCGCAATATTGATAGGCCTTTCGGCAAAGAAGATTGGCGAGTTAGTGAGAGCCCATATTTCTCGCGGTTATTGTAGTCTGCAGGAATTACTTTATCTAGGAATCTAACCACTTGCTAAAGACAGTAAAGACTTTAATGCCCACAGTGTAAGTAAGATTCTATTTTCATATAGTTTGACATTAATTATGCAGTCTTTGGCAAGCCCTACAAAAGAGGTAAATGAGATAGGGTTTGAATCTTGAAAGGCTCCTATTCTTATAGCATATTTAAGTAACATCCCGATTTTTCGTCTACAATTATGGTCGTCCTAGTTCCGTGCAATCATTACAGCGGGCGACGCATGGAGCGTTAACTAGTTATGCGCATCGCGCTTACGTCGTCCATCACCGTCCGTCGATATTATACTGCTTTGTTTGATGCTCAAGCATTTTTAATTATTTACTCATCGGAACCCAATATATTCACGAATTTCTAGGTGCCTAAGGCTCTAGACGAAATTACATAGTATCTATCAGCTGGAAAGATGATCAAAAGTCCAAAACCATTTTTATAATTTTTTTATTGGACTGTTGATCTAGTCTAATAAGACCGAACGTGACATTTCGGTAATGCATGTCAATTCCTTAGGTACTATTTGACTATTGTAATTACTGATAGAATTTGACTTTGCCCTTCTGTGCTCCTTCTGATAAATCTATGCATAAGTTTTGACAGTCGTATTTTGAGTCATGCAAGAGTTTTTGATCCTAGGCCAGGTGAGTTGTTAACGACATAGAACGATGTATTCTCGGTTTTCGTTCGACTCTTTTTATTAACACGCTTTTATAAGCTTGGTATGTATGTATTTATGAATTTATGTAAGCCGTTACATAGATTCATAAATACATACATTAAACATACACCACCATCAAAACGTCAAGTTTTCACACTTATAAAGATCCGATGACAATGCAATAATTTAAATAGTGTGTCACATTATCCTTGGCGGGATCATCAGAATTAGCGATTGAAATAAAAAAAAATAGTTAAAAAAAACTAAAAACACGCTTTAATAGAAAACCAAACTAAAAAGTAGAAAATAATATTTAATAAATTTAAATTAAGAATAGTGTGATTAACAAAAAAAAAATATTATAAAAAAGCGCAGGGTTCTTGATGACAATTGTTATAATATTTTATTGCCAGATATTGGTAACAGTAGAGTAATTTTGAAAATATCTTAAAAGCATCCCACGTTTTCGTATATTAGTTGTAGTGTAGTTTGTATATTTATTAGCTTACATTTCAACACATAAAACAATCGTCCATTTCGCTTCCAAGCCCTAATAAAAAATTGTCAACAACTTTTCAAGCCAGATACATAAACATAACCTTTGGAGCACATTCATCAATTGACACAACTATGAGTGCGTGCATAGGCCATATTTATTACCTAGCCGAGGGGGCAGGGGCGTAAGCAGGGGTAATTAAAACCGGGTTGCATGCAGCTAGCTCACCCTTCCGACAGGGCTTCCTCTGTGAGAAGTTCTGAGTTTAGCCGGACAGTAACTGTTGCATTGGAATATGCTTTTATTTCTATTTATCATACAGAGGAAACGCGCTTGACTTGGCGTTTGTAAATGAAGCCTGACGGTTTTTTTTTGTTATACTAGGGAGTAGATCTTTTTTGTTTTTTTTTCAGGTATTTGTGGGGTAGGAGGTCTAAGCTGAATTAAATAGGTATAGGTAACCGTAAGTTTCATTTTTGTTGGACCACACAATGTTAACTTTTAGATTTTAAGGGACAAGTGTATATGATTTGTATACATCTGTATCTTTTTCACAGTCAAAACATTATAGGTTAGACACGTCATAATATGTCATGGTACGGGAGCAGGTACACTATCGAATTATAATAACCTCTTATTTCTCAGTAATTTTCAATAGGATGATTTTTCTGAGCTTTGGTTTTTGGATTACAAGGTGGATTTGGATTACAATGGCACGATTCATAACTATTGTACTCGTCAGGCGTCAATTTTATTTATTTTCTGTCCGACTGACTTTTTCTTAAACTTGATTAAATAACTACGTAAGTCCGCCGACAAACAAGAACTCAACCAAAAACAGACCAAAAGTCTAAAATTCCAAAGAAACCCGACCCTATTGACACTCATTATTGTCTTCAACCGCTCAGAGACCTAACCCAATTTGCGTGCGACTGGTTCAATGCAAGAAAAACGGTGCGCCAGCGCAACGTGTATAATTTAGCGCCATAAAGGATCCGCGTGATGACAGCGCAGACATGGCGATCCGCGAAAATTACTAATTTTATGATCCGAAATTACATATAGACCTTATTGTGGTACAGCTAGAATATGGTCCTTCGATCCAAATCTGGTCCTTATACGACTGGAATAAGAGTACGGAGTTCTGTAGCAGTTGAAAAGGAGTTTGCGGAGTGCGTTCGTGTCATGAAACCTTTGACTGATTGCTTATGATTGACGAGCACTCTTGTTCGTCTGTTTGTCCGTCTGGTGTCAGATTACTATATCGATTACACCAACCTTTATGCCCTCTTACATATTTTATTGGACCATTTTAAATTGGTCGAAAGTGTAGGTGTAAGGGTGACCATTAAGATTTGAACCAGGGAAGTGAGTTTACGAGGTTGTAAAACACAACCTACGTGGTTTTATTTATATTTTATTGGTTTTGTGGGTGTTGTGTTTATTTATTGGCGAAAATAAGACGACAATAGTTTGAGTGTCTTATCCTAATGATGTTGATCTGTCTTAAGGATATAAATTCTGTATTAAAGATAGGTCGGTAGATATATAAACTCATACTGGTTTTAAGAACTGATTAAGGGCAAATCAAAGGATATCGTAGGAATTTAGCATCACGTTTTGTCTCTTTATGTTTTTGTAAAGATAGTTAAGGGATCATGTCTGTATCAAATTGCGAAGCTTAACGCACGGGGTAAGGTTGCAGTGTGTACCTAAATAAAACTCTAGTTCTAGCTACGGTATAGCGACTTTTAATGCGAAAACCAGCAGGGTATTATAGTATTTAGTTGTAGTGTATTCTTTCTTGACACCTTCTTCACAGAAATACAAATTCAATCAATCAATCACACATTAAATAAAATGAACATTCAAGTTGAGTAACATTACAGTGGTCTTCCGATACCTGTCTAACCTGACTGCAGAGCTGTATAATATGGGGCTTGGCAGCTTCTGTGCTTTTGGACGGGGTTAGGCTGGCTATGTTAGCCCGTACCCCCCACGCACAACGGACCAAATGGGAGTCTAAGTGCGGAAAAGGGAGTACCTACCACTACCACTACTGGGCTTGGCAGTTACGGCCTGAGGGGTGACCATAAGCTCTTAGAGCGGTATCAATTTGAGATCGAGTAAGTGACAGATGTATATGACTTGTATGTAGTTTATGGTCACCCACCTGTTCTTGTTTGGTTTTCAATCTTTTACAGATCAATATTGTTGCAGAATGTTTGTTTTAAATGGTGACAATTAAACTAGCACAATTACGTTAGCTTTTCGACAGATGTATAAATATAATTATAGTGTGTACCATAATCATAACCCAGCTCATAACTACACAACATCTAGATGAGACAAATAAAACGACTGACCTCTCGAACCTGTGACCTTTCGCTTGTCATTCAGACAACCGAATCGTTGAGCGGCTATTGTCTCACCTAAATACCTACTTAGATTATTCCTTTTTAATAGTTAATTAAAAGAGCAATGAACTGATGCAGCTTCGTGTAGTATAACAATAATAATTAAAGTATAGCTCAAGCTGGACGTGTAAGCCATCAATGTCGAGTTTGATAGATTACTGGCACCCTGCAAGTCTCTAGTACATTGCTGAAGGCTGTATTTTGCAAGGCGTATCAACCTGATGGAGTGTTTGGATATGTAGGGTTTGAAAATTTTAATTATTTCACCTCTTTGTTTGGGAGGACAGGATAAAAAAAACGATGATTTCGAGTGGCATTTTTAGGGCTGGACTAGATCCTTATTGCCCTACTTGCTTGTTCGTTAAGATCCAGAGTATTGTAACGTACGGGGTCTGAAAGGGAAGGGCCAGGGTATTCTCAAATCGCCAATGCCCCTTGAGCAAGCGTGGTGATAAATGCTTGGGACTTCTGTGTATAAGGAGTGTCCTTTTCCAGGCGAAGGGCCAGTTTCAGGTTGGAACTGTTATTATTGTACAGGGTCAGGAAGATAAATCCTTCTGTTTATACGAATCAGTACTTTGGTTCTTAAGGTTACACTAGTCGAAAATTCTTCCATACAAACGTAGTCTAGGGATTATTCCACTGTTTGACAAAGTACGTTCTAAAGAAAAAGTGATATCAATTAGTCTCATCATTATCTAGCCCTGTATGGAAACAAAAAAGTGAAAAAAGTAAATATTTGAAAGTTATGAGCGTCGAAAGTTCCACATTTCGACACTAATTTTAATGCATTTTTGGGCGCTAATAAATACCATAAGAAGATAGTAAATTGCAAAACGGCCACCATACAGGGATAGATTAGTAGTTCAACAATGCAAATAATTCTATTTTTAACAGATACGTTTAGTCGTTTTTTCATGATATCCAGACTCCCAAAGTTCTGTTTATAAAATTTCGCGCGCTCGGTTTCGTCCTAATTCATTTCACTACAAATTTGCAAAAGTGTGTATTCGTACGCGAACTAGCTTCCTACTGCTCATCACAGCATCTATCTCTTCCGCACGTGTTGTCGGTTGATATAAAATGCATTTAACCCCGCGCACAATAGTTTGTGCCGTTGACTAGTGTAACCTTAACCTATATATATTAGTTATGGAAAATTTCAAGACAGTAAAGAAAGTAAATACGATTGGGATACCTTACATAAGAAGGTGACTTTTACTTGATTCTTCTCTTTGTACTGGCGCATTGTATGGCAGAAACACTGTCTAATAGAATAGTCACAAGACTTGTTGTATTTTTTGGCATTTTTAATTGTTTCATTTGACATTTATTTGCGTACACAATTAAATATACGTAATTAAATGCATTATTCATTAGGAATGCATATAATATTCGAATGACATTCCCAGTATTAATGAAACCAAACATTATATTCCCTTTCCTCGAACAAAAGGACCAACCGGCAAAAAAAAGATTTACGCGAGTTCATTAACCTCTAACCCTCAAACGCGGGGCGATTAAGTCGCAATCAAAATGTTGCCAACATGTCAAGATTCAACATAAACTGTGTTGCTTATGGTCAGATCAGATTTTTAAACTTATTATGTCTTCTGTACAAATTTATATAAAATTGAAGTGTCTGTTTGTAATGTTAAAATAATATTTTTTTTTAGTAAATTTTAGCAAATGCGCATGAAAGTATATTACGGTACTTATAAAAAATAAATAATCTATACTACTATTATAAAGAGGAAAGATGTTTTTGCTTGTTTGTTTTTACCGAATAGGCTCCGAAACTACTGGACCGATTTGAAAAATTCTTTCACCAATATAAAGCTACATTATTCCTGAGTAACATAGGCTATTTTTTATCCCGTAATTGGGTCCTGTGGGTCGATCGTCTGTCCCGGGTAATCGAAACGTCTGGGCCGATTTTGACGGGACTTTCACTGGCAGATACCTGGATGTTATTTACGTAGTAACTTAGGATACTTTTGCTTTGGAAAACGAATTAGAGTGTCGCAAAAAAAAACCCTTGTGGTGCATCGACACATTACATGTCGCATGCACAGCAAATATTATAATGGTCAAATAAATAATTATATATAGCAGTTGTGTACTAGTGCTCACCGAAACCAGTTGTTTTATTTACATGACTCATAACACCCAACAACACGTACACAGAAGATACACTTACATCTGGTGACCCCGATTTGAATTAACACGCGCCGCGATTTAAAGTGATTTCCTCGTGTCGTGGTAACTGCACTGCACAACCTTACCAGCCTTCCACAAGCGGATCTCACTGGTTCTGGTTTTCAAGAGGCATATAGTTACCGAAGACATGAGCACAAGTGGAAATTGTGGTGTGTTACCAGCATGCGGAGCGACGGACAGCAGTCAGGCCGAAGTCGCAGCATTAGGAATATCCTCGAAGATCCCGGATTTTTGGATAGAGATGCCCAGGGTGTGGTTCGCGCAGTTTGAGACAATGATGGCTCCCCAAAAACAGGGTGACGAAGTAAAATACGGAGTCGTACTGTCCAAGCTCCACAAAGACGCAGTAAGTCAAGTGGCCGACATAATAATGTCACCCCCCGCCACTAATAAATATGGTGCTATTAAAGAAAGACTCCTAGCCGTGTACGAAGAATCGGAGGAGCGGCAATTTCAAAAGCTGGTCAGTGAAGTGGAATTAGGCGACCAAAAACCGTCGCAACTGTTGAGACGAATGAGGGAATTGGCACGTAAGAGTCAGGTGGCCGAAAAAACCCTCCATGGTTTGTGGATATCAAGACTCCCCGATCACGTTCGAGCAGTGTTAACGGTCAGTCAAGATCAGAAACTTGACAACCTCGCCGCCATAGCAGACAAGATATTGGAAGGACGATCAGGCGAAGTGTCGGAAATATCAAGCGGTCAAACACAGCTTATGGTTGAGATGGTCAACCAAATGAAGAAGCTAACCATAGAAATAGCAGCCTTGAAATCCAATGCAAATAATGGTAGACACCGTAGTTACAGGCGCAACCGAAGCCAGTCGCGCACAAGATCACACTCCAGGACGAGGATTACACCCGACAGTCCCAACTGGTTATGTAGGTATCATCATCGGTACAGGAATCGAGCTCGGAACTGTGAAAATCCATGCAATTGGAAGAAACCGTCGGAAAACTAAATTCAGCGTTGACAGAGGCGGTCGTCAGCGCTATCATACCGTCAAACCGCCTATGCGTTACCGACCGAAAAAGTGGGTATCGTTTTTTGGTAGATACAGGCGCTAACATTTCAGCCATACCTAGAAGAGGGAATCGTTTAAAAGCTGACGACACATATAAAATATACGCTGCAAACGGTACACAAATAAAAACATACGGCGACAAAACGCTGACGTTGAATCTGAATATGAGACGCCCGTACCGTTGGACTTTCATCGTAGCTGACATTACGCAACCAATACTTGGAGCCGATTTTCTAGAAAGAAACAACATTTTGGTGGATGTTCGGAATAAACGTTTGATTGATGGTACAACTGGACTTCAGAGTAACGCAAAGTTAATGAAGTCAAGCACGCCTACACTTCGGACCGTAAAATTAACCGAAGACTACGCAGACATTTTAGCAGATTTCCCGAACATTTTGAAACCTCTCGATACAGAGTCACGACCGAAGCACGACGTTGTTCACCAAATCATCACCAATGGACATCCTGTTTACTCCAAGTCAAGACCTTTGCCAGCGGACAAATACCTAAGAGTGAAGAAGGAGATAGAACACATGCTAGAGACAGGGTTATGCAGGCCTTCCAAGAGTCCGTGGGCAAGTCCTTTGCACGTGACATCGAAGAAAAACGGCGAGTTGCGACTATGTGGTGACTACAGGAGATTGAACGCGATCACGGTACCGGACAGATACCCAATTCCGAGACTACTAGATTTCACATACCTACTACCAGGAACCAGTATTTATTCAACGATCGATTTAAAAAGGGCTTACAATCAGATTCCAGTACAAGACGTAGAAAAGACTGCAGTAATAACCCCGTTCGGTCTATTCGAATTTCCAAGAATGCCGTTTGGACTACGAAACGCAGGGCAAACCTTTGTCAGATTCCTAAACACAGTCTTAGCAGGACTTGACTTCGTATTCGTATATATAGACGATATACTAGTGGCGTCATCTTCAACCAGCGAACACCGTCGACATTTACAAGAAACGTTCAAACGGTTAGACGAACATGGCATCGCAATAAATCAAGCCAAATGCAAACTGGGCAAACAGCAAGTAGAGTTCCTCGGATATCAGATCACAAAAGATGGTATCAAACCATTACCAGACAAGGTCGAAGCAATAACCAAATACCCTATACCAAAAACCGTACAAGATTTGCGAAGATTTTTAGGCATGATCAACTTCTACCGGAACAATATACCACAAGCAGCCAAACACCAAGCTCGGTTAAACAAATACCTCATTGGATCGAAGAAAAATGACAAAACCGAAATACAATGGACTCCAGAGGCATTAGAAGCATTCGATCAATGTAAAGCAAGTCTAAGCGACGCCGTTACATTGTCTTCACCAACAACGCATTGCCCGTTATCACTAATGACAGACGCATCTCAAACGTGCGTGGGCGCCGTTTTACAACAGTATGAAAACGGAAGCTGGAAGCCACTCTCCTTTTTCTCAAAGGGACTGAGTGAAACGCAGTCAAAGTACAGCACGTATGATCGGGAATTGCTAGCCATTTACATGGCAGTAACGCATTTTCAACCTTATGTCGAGGGAAGTGAGTTGATAGTTTACACCGATCATAAGCCGTTATGTCATGCTTTCACTACAAAACAAGCCTGCACAAGTAAAACGATAGCCCCAAGACGGCTACGTCACCTCGAGTTCATCGCACAGTTCACGACAGACATACGTCACCTATCCGGTAACATGAACCCGGTGGCCGACGCGTTATCGCGACTCGAGCAAATAGATTGCCCCACACCTGTGGATTGGACTGAGTTAGCAGATATGCAACGCAATGACACTGAACTCACTCAGCTGTTAAAAAATTGCAACCTTAACTGGAAAACAACGACATTATCAGGAACAAGACAACTACACTGCGAAAATACAAAACCAAGTTTACGACCGTATGTGCCGAAATCACTTCGAAAACAAGTATTCGACACCATGCACAACATAACACATCCCGGAATAAGATTATCGAAGAAAATGATCTCCGAGCACTATTTCTGGCCCCGCATGAATACTGACGTCGGCATTTGGGCGAAAACATGCCAGGCATGCCAGAAAAGCAAGACACATAGGCACAACTCGGCCCCAATCGGAATTTTTCCACCCACAGCACGATTAGACCACGTGCACGTAGACATTGTCGGACCACTACCAGAATCCAACGGAAACAGATACATCGTGACAATGATCGACAGAGAAACGAGATGGCCGGAAGCTGTACCAGTAGCAGAGATAACAGCAAAAGTTGTAGCGGAAGTTCTCATAAGCACCTGGATAGCGAGATTCGGATGCCCAAACACCATAACAACGGACCAGGGACGACAGTTCGAGTCAGACTTATTTATCACTCTGACCAAGTCACTCGGAATTAAGAAGACCAGAACCACCAGTTATCATCCACAGTCAAATGGTTTGGTTGAACGCTGGCATAGATCAATGAAAACCGCGCTAGTCGCGCGCGGAAATACAACGAACTGGTCAAGCGAACTACCCATAGTGCTACTAGGATTACGAGCAGCACTACGACTGAAAGAGAATACAAGTCCAGCACAGATGTTATACGGAACTAACATACGTCTGCCAGGAATGTTTATCGAGCCGAAAACGCAAGTAACATCACCAGAGACTTTTGCACAGACACTCCAGAGGACAATGGCAAAGCTAAGCCCGTTTAGCAACAACCAACAGGCCAGCAGTCACAAATCGTACATACATCCAGACATGAAAAGCTGTGAATACGTATACGTCAGAGCGGATGCTGTGAAGAAACCACTGACCCCAGCCTACGAAGGCCCATATAAAGTGTTAGAGAAGCAAGAGAAACATTTCAAAATTCAATTGCCGAAGAAAACATCAATAGTAACGGTGGACAGATTAAAACCAGCATACATTTTAATGGACGGAAAGGTAAATGAACCTTTAGAACACCAGAAAAGTAGCAGTAGCGAAGTGAACGACGACAAAAATGTTGAGCCAGCAGAAATTAATAAGACCGCACCAAACACAACACGCTCAGGCCGCGTCATACATCCGGTGGTACGATTTACAATACCGCCAGATCAACGAAAGAAAAACACGGAATAAAGAAAAGAATAATTTCGTCCACACAAACTACCAAACTACCGCAGCAGCAACACGCTGGTAAAGCAAGACCAAGACAATTGCAATATTCGGAAACATGGGCAGCTGGGGCTCCAAGGAAGAGATCGTGGTGGCACAAACTGCCGCTGGGTCAGGGGGATCCAGCATCTCAATGACGGAAATCTCTATGGGGGGCATTTTCATCATCGCCGTTGCAGTGCTACTGTACTGCATGTACAGAAAGTGTAGGAAGCGGTTATACAAGAACGTGACACGGCACGTCGACGCCAGGCAAACGCAACCAGCTCAGATTCCAACAGTCTCCATGCGTTGCTGTCAGCACCCAAACGGAGGACAGGGACCACAAAACGTTTAAGACAGCAGCAATCGGAAAAAAGGAAAACAGAAGAAAAGTGTAACCGCGTAGTATTAAGTTCGTTTTTATTTTTGTTCGTGTATGGCTATATTTTGTGTAGAAAGAATACTTCCTTTGTCTTATTTTTTATGTAAACTTTTTAATTATTTTTATGTAAGTGTACTCGATTTGTTTATTTGTTTTTAAAGGGGGAAATAATGTGGTGCATCGACACATTACATGTCGCATGCACAGCAAATATTATAATGGTCAAATAAATAATTATATATAGCAGTTGTGTACTAGTGCTCACCGAAACCAGTTGTTTTATTTACATGACTCATAACACCCAACAACACGTACACAGAAGATACACTTACACCCTCAATTATTATTTTTTGTTAAAGTCCTCCATTAAGTTCAATAAATGGCGCACGCATGCTTTGCTTGCTTCATATGTTTAAAAATCCGTCTACTCGGGAGCGTAAATCACGCAATGAATACCGTTGAGTGGTCAAAATGAAAAGGAACGCGCAGTTTTAAAGGTTTGATTTCGACGATGTCGCGGGAAACGGCTAGTTCAACATAAACTGAGTTCGTTATATCAAGATCCGATGTTTTAAAACTTATCATATATGATATTAAAATTTATGATGATAATAATCGTGTGTATATTTAGCCGCAGCGGGGGACGGATAAAGTTGACGCTTTATGTCGATGTATGACGGTAGGTTGATGGTAGGGCTCGCTTGTGATGATGATGCTGGCAACACCGTTGTTTGCTTTGAAAACTATTACATTTTTGATTTTATTTACTGACTAGTGGGAAGATTGTGACTATAAATTTTTAAAAGTTGATCGATTAAATATTTGAGAATGCAGTGACAAAATAATGAGAATAATAATATGTTTTTTTAAGTCAAGAGTGAATTTTTATTTTTTTATAGTCTATAGGCTCGCGTTTGACCGCTATCTCGCCTGATGTTAAGCGATGACGTGGTCTACGGTGAAGCACGCTTGCCTAGAAGAAACCTATTCACTCTTGACTTAAAGACCCCAAGGTTGTAGCTATCGGGAAACAGACTCCGGCAGGGAATTCCACTCCTTGCTCCACAATTAAAGTGTTACTAAGTGTAAGTGATTATATCTTTTATTACTTTCAACAGATTGCAACATAAAATATATTAAATAATAAATGACGTAATTATATATAAACCATATATATCCCATTTTTATTAAATCAATAAGTTATTTCTAGGTAAGCGTGTATCACCGTCGACCACATCATCGCTTACCAACAGGTGAGATAGTGGTGAAGCGTGAACCTATTTAATCACAAAAAAAAATTGAACGACAAAAATTTTAAGAATTAATAAAAATAATATTTTAATATTGGTATTCTACTTTCATTTTTATGTATTGACTGATTGCAGAAATACAAATAATTATAAACTTTATAACAAATCTTTCTAAGAAACAGTGCAGTTAACTAGTCGTAACTTTGATTTATGAAGTGTATAGTTAAATTATGTAAAATTTGAAGTAGACATAATTTGAATAATTCATAGTCCAAATCTTAAAATAATTCATTGCATTTTAATAATTTTATTAAAATGAATGCAGCATCTAGTTGATTCGTTGAACTTCAAAAGTTAAAACTTATGATTTAAGACTCATAAAAAGATATTTATGTTTCTATTCAGAGGTACACATAATTTTAGTAGTTTATGAAATTATGACAGTTGCTGTAAACTTGTTTAAAAATGTCAATAAATAATTGAAATTCATATTTAGTTGCATGTTATCGATTTACATAAATAGTGTAGATACTAACAGTTAACTATGAATGCAATATACGAGTACTTACTAAGTAGGTGGTTGATAAGTAAATAAAGAGTTGATATATTTTAAAATTATGGTTGAATGCATGGAGGTATGCCGTATTTTAAATGTATGTTTTTTTATGAATACCTACATGTTTATCAAAGTATACTATTTGAATTTATATTTTCTATTTGTATGGAGGGAAGTACAAAGTAGCAACAGCCTATTGTGAATATTTTTCTTCATTGTTTACCTGTTTATAACTTTGCAAAGAAGGTTTTGTTAAATTGCATCTTGATATTTCTATGAAGGTAGATAATAATTATAATACGTTGGGTACATTGCATAGTGCATGCTGACCTTTAAGTTTTTTTTTGTTTTATTAAAACTAGCTATTTTTTTTTTGTAGCGGAAGTCCAGTCCTTTTTTATGTGAATGAGTTAAGATGAAGCCCCAAAGTGCTTCAAGATAGTAGGTATCGTTTAAGATTTGTTTAAACGGATGCAGGAGAGAGCAGGTAGATAAGCACCTGTTTCCCCGGACCAAAGGACCAAACTCACATCAAAATCAACTCAATAAAAAGCTCACACTTGACTTAAGTTTATCAGAACTTCGTCAAAATCGTTCGTAAAAACCGAAAATAGCCACATATCTGCTTAGTAAGCGAATAAAATTATGTTGACGAAAAAAAAATCGGATTTTACGATTCGGATCGTAAAATTACGCGTGTTTTGGGTTAATATTGCAATGTTATGATATTTTCGATTTTAGGCTTTATTTCTATGGGGATAGAGTGCTATGTGGAGATATATGGTGCTATGTAAAATTAGCCAGTAATGTTATGTGAGAACATAATGGAAATATGAGATTTTTATGAAATAACGTGTTTCAGGAAAGATCATTGAATGTGCAAACTTTTTTATGATTATTACGTGCATATAATGAATCTTTTGCGTTCCTGAATACATGAAAGACGTTTGATGGCTTTAATATTTACGCCACATTTTTTTTTCATCAGCCGTTAAGGGTTAAATTCCTCACTGAGATAGTATTGCAAATCACTAATGTCTTAAACGGTCTAACTATTAAAAATATTTATTTTAAATATTCCTCAACTTAAACAGTTAGTAAACGCTCTATTTTATTTGTTAAAAAAATGCACTCAATTTTTTATACATAATCAATTTAAAGACGCATGCTGACATTACCAAGTATTAAAAAATAGCAGCTTTAACGTTATTTAATAAATTTAATAATTATGAATTATCTATCAATTAGTTATTGAAGTTCCATTTTTACCTGAATTTCAGGTGCAAACTTAATTATTATATTACAATTCACTCACAAAAATTATGCAGAGATTTTTTTTCCAATCAAAATGTTGGTATATAAAATAATAGTCGACATACAAATATTAAGCATAAAAACAACTAATAAGTTACCATAATCATGTAACCATTAACAGAAATTACCAAACTAAAACATCTATAATTAAAAAAAAGCCCAAATAATAATTAAAATAATTATTTAGCATAAGTAACGTAGGTACAATCGTAAACGAAAGTGCAGCGGGCTATTCGGGCAAAAAGGTAAAAAGGCGGCGCGGTGTGGTGGGCGGGGGGCGGGGGGCGTTGCCTGACCCCGCCCCCCGCGAGCGGGACGGCGACATGCACGCGCGCCCGCCTGCACCGCAAGCAAGGTCACGTCAGCCACACACTGACTTTTTGCAATGTTTTGACATGTTCAAGTTTGTATATTTTTTTCTGGTTTTCGATATTTTTGTTCTGGTTTTCTTGAAGGAAGTTGATTTATTTAGTTTTTAAAAAGTTTTGTTTGTAAACTTAATTAATAGATTTAATTAAAAATCAAAATAATCATTTAAATATATATTTTTTGTGAAACTGACACAATAAGGCTGCAGGCTGCAGTTTGCTTAAATTAAAAGAAAATAAATAGATTTTAAGTCACTTTCAGATTACGAAATTAAAGTACTTTCAACTAAATAAAAAACTTAATTCAACACCGATCCAATATCTACAATAACCAACAATTTTAATTTACAATATCAATCACAATAAGACTGCAGTATTGCAAAAAAGCAGTTGCATCTTATCACGGCTGGACATTTGATTGAGTGCGCTAGTTCCTTGCGACGCCGCATGGCGCTGTCGGCGGCGGGCGGCCTCTCCGCGCGTCATTCCGGCCGCGGCGCGCGACGACACCGCATCGCACCCGCGCTCGTTCCCGCCCGCGTAAACACGCCACGATACACGCGACCATCCAATGACATGTTCACGTGCTGTGCCAAATAAAGTGACCAGTTAACTTAGTGCTGTGAAGTGACCAACCCTGTGCAATTCCAGTAAATTATCAACGTATTTGCTCCAACGACCGTCGCAGACCATCTGTTCAAATACGGCTGATTTGTTTAAGTTTACTATTGATGGATTGGAAAGAGGTTCAACGACATCGTACTTAGTGTTTGATGTGCTGAGGAATTCGTTTCACGTATTTCGAAAACAAATAGAAGTTTAGAAAACAATGGTTATATGAGAGGGTCTCGGGCATTGCTTGCTTAGGTGCTCGTGTGACAGGTGGAGCGTTGTTCTTATTGTCTGTCAAATAAGAATATTCATTGGAAAACGAAGGTGAGCATACTTTACATGTACAAGACAAACAAAATTAAATGCTAACTCCACATTCAAATATTTTATCGCTTTTTAACAATATTTCACACTTTTCAAACTGCTTCTTTGAAAAAGTAGTATAGAATTTTTGTTATTTAGTCGGAGTAGTTAGTTTAGTGTAGTACTGTTAAGTTTCACAATGCATGGTGGACACTGGTGGGCTCTGAAAACTTTTTGACGGCTGCTGAATTCAGTGAGGATGCGGCGACGGCCCGCGACGGTACTGTGCCGGGCGTTTGCTGATAAAAATATACATGCTCTAACAAAGGAATAACTAGACAAAAACGCTTTAAAGTATTACATAAACACTTTTTACTATAAATAACCTTGTTTTCTATTATAAGAACCAGCTTAGAGCATTATTGAATAGTTACAGAAAGAGTTTCAAGCGACTGAATTTGACTGAAATGTTGCGAATAAAGTTCGCAAAAACTTATTGAGGCAATTCGGGACTTTTAACTTAGTAACAACGACGGTTATTGTTTATAGGAAAATATAATGCAAGAGAATAAAAAAACATGAAATCCGGATTCTAGGGATCAAACACTATTTTATTTAAATATTGTTTGTGGTATTTGTGTCTATTGTCAATAAGATTTCGATGCCTTGTCAATAAGATTGCATTGCCATTTGACAAAACATTGATTTTTTTATACATAGAATGGTATGAATATTATGTAGTCTTATTAATGTTTTAATTAGAGAAAAAATCTATTAGTAATGATAAAACTAATTAACAAATTATGTTAAAAATACTTTAGAACTAAACCTAATGATGCAAATAGCTGCATCAAATTCTGAAAGTTACATACAAAAAAAAAACCTTCAATCCAAGTTTTACCCTCCATACAAGTTACATAACTTTACAAAAACTTCTGCATTACTTTTGCATGTCCTCAAAAGAACAGAAAAAGTATCAAACCACAAAATAAACGTCCAATATTTTTGCATCCACTGGCGTCCTTTTCGTCCGCCATCTTTATTTTTGTAAAGCAATGCACACAGTCGTCATTTTAAATAGTCGAGTGGCGCGCGCCCCAAGCGTCTGCAACGCGTCTATGCTGGGCCGAGGGGGAGGGGGGTAGGCGTGCGGGGAGGGGCGGGGCGCTAGAGCGGGACACCGCATCGTAAACATTGTGTACATAAAGACGTTTTGGAAAACGCAATATGCCTAGTGCAAATTTTGTTTAGAAGGAATGACATAAAACAATATTTTTGGGTAATACTTTTTATTGTAAGGGCCGGTTTATGAATTCAGTATTTTGAACTAAAAACGTATTGCATTTAAGATTATGCCAAAGTTTTACAGGTTTTCAGGCTAAAGTAGAGTAAGTTAAGTTAATAGATATATTTAATGGTAAATAAACATTATTATTTCGGAATTATTAATTGAAAAAAAAATATTTTCCTGTTAGTTTAGTTCTGTACTTACATGTACATAATATTTTAATTACTTTTTACTACTTGAGTATAAATAAAAACTACTAAGTGATTGTCATGCGGGTATTTGAATATTCCATTGATGATACAATGCTACTGAAGTAACCCTTAAGTAATTATAATTAAGTGAAATATAAATAATGGCTTTATTATTGAGAATATATTTTTGAATTTTATGACAACAGAAAACGTCCTATGGTTCTTACAATAATTTTACTTGGTTCCAACAACAAACATAAAGTTTGCCCAATTAATTTATGATCGTATTATTCATACCTAGATTCTAGATGCCAAAATAACGCATTTTTTCATTCTAAAACTTACACTCAAATGCCGGCAGTATTTAGTAAGTTCCATAGAATATTATTCATTACAGTCTGCCCGGCCTTTGACCAAACTATACTGACTATCCGTAACGATTGTTAAAGATCTAAAGAGACAGCAGTAGCAGTATTATTATTAAAATATTTTGAATAAAATTTCATTTATTGGTATTCCGTGAATCCATACTAGCATAATAGCTTCTTACCCTGACCTTGGAGAACAGGTCAACAACTTAAGAAAAGTGTAAAAGTGGTCCTTCGAAGCGCATAGCTGAAAACCTGTCACATCTGTTACCATTCACCACTGCGTTACCTATGTGAAATAATTATTTCAAAAATAATTATAGAAAATAATAATTGATTGACTAACGTATTTACTGAGTAGAGAAAAATGCTAATTATTAATATTCAAATAAAAAAAGTAAGACGTAACAACGATTGACGCAAGTGCTTGTTTACCTGACAATCAAATGTCATAAAGAATATTACAATAGAAGTCATTAATAAAACTTTATTGCTAATATCGCAATCACGAATGACATTGATTTATAATTGATTGAAAACGAAGAATTTTTTTATTACAATATGCATAGTGGAAAATTTATAGGCGAGCTGCTATAGTATTGTTTGTCTTTATTATTTTTATTGGTAAATAATCTTTTAATATTGGTTCATGAGCGGTTAAACAAACATTAATTAATGTATTGAACAATAGTTTCGAGTTGACATTGTTTATATTACTCTATTGTAAATTAATATTGTAAGGATATACATTTGAAATAAAATAATACATTCGTTTTGATTCAGGGTCTGTTGCACGTTTTGTTGCTTCAATAAATTATTAATTTTATTTGTTCCTTTCAGACAAAAATATAGAGGTCCTTTGATGTATATTCTTTCTTTGTTTTTGTGACATAGGTGGTTCCCATAGAGTTAATGATTTATTTATATGCATTACTATGCATATAATAATGCAATTACTACTACACACACTACAATTACTAATAAAACTACTAAGTTACTGAACACACATGTATGCAAATTTAGGTAAATAGATAACTTATCAAGAAAAGTCTCATTTCAAGCTTGTCCAGCAAGCTAGGAGTTAAGGAAGTGTCAGTCCCTATTTTGAAGAGCAAAGTAGAGATTGACAAATACTCAACTTAAAATGTTTAATTAATTCAGAAATCGGGGTTGTTGTGCCTATTATTTTTAACTATTCCCAACTAATTCTTAAACAACACTATATTGATTCCAATAAGTATTAAACATTCCGTACACGAAACCTATCAGTTATGGATATAATATTAAACAATTTGAAGCGGACATTTTAAATACGACAAGTTAAAATTTATCGACGCCATGTGACGCGACATCTGCTACATCTTCCATAACTTTGACTTGTTTATGTGCGAGAATATATTATATTTATGGTTCATTTTTAAGGGTTTCGTATTATAATAATAATCATTTTTTTGTTATTATTAATTTATGTGGTATAAGCTATAGATCCTTTGAAGAATCGGGTAAAGGATGGAAATCAATTTTAGAATTAAAAGAGCCTAGTTGTACTGACCAAAACAACAGAATTTAAGTAGGTAGCTAAAATATTATGAATTATACATATATACAAACTATAGTTATAATATAATAATGTACAATAGCAAATATGAAGAGTGAGAAGTCATTGGGCATCAAAAATGCATCCGCATCGCTGTCAATAAGAAAAGTGCTCAGAACGCTGTCAGCATTGCCATGTTGAATGGCAATGCTGATTCTTTGGCCGAAGAAAAGGCCCCTTGAAGAGTCGGCTAAATATTTACCGATGTCCAGAAATAATCTATGAGCATTCGGACTTCATAGTCAAAATAAGCCTTTTATGAAGTTTTGGTGGTATTTCAGGGTCTGCAAACAATAATTATTTTTTTCTCTAGGAATATTATTTCCCATTTATAACCTTCATGTAATATTTAATAAGACAAGCTATTATTGCAATTGAACTTACTCCATTAATTAATATGTCGGTTGAAACTCACATGACTTGAGAAATATTACCAATTTCATATAATTATAGCAGGACATCTGTCGCGTATATGTTTTTAACTTCAATTTTATTTAACGGGTCCATAGATCATTCTATGTTATGAATATTAAAAACTTTATCGAGGTAAATAATTACATTTAATAAAAGTAATTTGAATTTGACATTCTTTGTAGTCTACGCAGAAGTTGCCAACATTTCTTCATCATCATAGTCTTTTCGATACTTCTTACTACACTACAGTTCTATCTTTATTAAGTGTCTTCCCATCATAAGGCGCTTTATTTATTCAGATTTCATGCAAAGGTACAATGGCGGACTTAATGCCTTAGGAATCCACTACCAGTCAAAGTCTCCAGCAACTGCAACTAGCAACTGTCTTTTGTAGCTTTTTTATTGGTTCGAGTTAAAAGAAAACTATAATAAAAATGCCAGATTACACACGAATTATAGCCGATGACAGTAATGCCGATGAGTGAGCGTACCTGTGGGTAAATTAAGTTGACGAATTTCTTTTAAATACAAATAATTAAAAGAACAACACTTTGCAAAGAAGGAAAATCTGCTGATTGAATATCTCATGAAAAGTGTCTAGGTAAACACTGTCTCACGCTCCACTTAAATTATTTAAAGCAAATACAGTTTTTTGTCAGCTTCAATCATAACTAGCACCATTTGCACCTCTGAGTATCAATTCTTAATAGAGCCAATTCCGTACCGGTGTGATATTCAACACTTGTCCCGAGTGTTCCTACACCCGCGCCCACGCCTCTAAGATGATCTCAACGAGCAACACTAGAACACAATAGACAAATTAATATCCTTACATACCATTGACACGATTTGAAGAAGATATTGTCGTAAATCATAACTTGTGCGCTGTTTTTCAAAATACTTTGTTTTAATTTTTGCGTAAATGATTCATAATAATACTATGCTTGGGTATGTCCATGTTTGTAATAATGAAATGTTTACTATCTATGTCAGCTCAGCATGTTTTATTCTTTTTCGTGTATCCTATTATTTTTTGTTGTCTCTGTGTTCTTCTTTTGTAGATTTGAAGTCTTCGTTGGCCGGTCAGAACTTTTGGTCAAAACTTTATTGTTCAACATAGTACCTACATTTATATACATTTCTGGATGTAAATGCGCAGTTCACTGTGTTCCACCAATTAAGGCATAACCAATTCATTATTAAAAATTATAGGTACAACTAGCTGTGCCCGCGGCTTCGCTCCCGTCAACTGAATGCCTAGTGCCTGTCTACCCAACCTAACCTACCATTTTTTTTCTACGGTCATTCTTTCGCGTAGAATCTTAACACCGCCATTCAGAAAATGACTTCAAATGCATAACGCCATCTATCGATTACGGAGTTAAACTGTCCGAGTATCTGAATTGCGTGTGTTGTGATAGTTTTACTTCTTGACCACTTTAAATTCATCTAACTTTTGATAGAGTGAACCGATTGAGATGAAACAAAAACTAAGTAATACTTCAAGTTACGCAGAATTTTTATGTATAAAATTTATTAATATTGGTTTCGTTCATTTTACGTGTTGCATGCACAAATAAACAGACAAAAAATCCAGAAATGCTGGAAATGGGTTCTGTTGGTTATCCTTTAACACCCTGGCTATTTTTTTCGGAAATATTTTCAATGTACAAAAACGACTTTTCTACAGATTTATAATATGTTTTGATTTTGATGATGATGATGTCTTAGATTGAAATGAATACTTCTAAGATCAGCTTTGACCACTACTATACCATTAAAAAAAATATAAGGACTTTAAATAACCTTTACTTTAATAACCTTACCTTATAATTATACTTTGTACATAATCAATAACCTGTAAAAAACGAAAAGGAATGAATACTGCAAATTTGTTGTTGCCGAATATAGAAATCCGGGTTTGATCCAAAAAGTCACCGGTTGATTGACAAAATCTAAATTTCCGTCTTTTTAGGTTAGGTCATTGAAATTAGAATAATTTATAATGTTAGTGGAAGACATAACAATGTAATTTAATGATAACTTCGCCTTTAAATGGTGGGCCTGTAGTTCTATTTCATTAAAACTCACCTATCTATCCGGTAGGAGATTTCATGAAATGAACATTATCTTTGTTTTCTGCATCTTCCATACTATTGTTTTGCTTTATTTTCTGTTACATATACTACATAAATATAATCATAAGGGTGAAAATAATAAAAACATAATAATTCCAATAATTTGCTTAAAAGCCTGGTTCAGTTATTATACTTTATCAACGGCCGAGATGCAACCCAAATGTTGTTCTTTTTACATATTTATTTTAAGTTTATTAATTTAATATCATTATTAATATTTTAATTTAAAAAAATAATTATTTATTTTAGTTTTTATTTTTACATATTTATTTTTATATCATTAGCTCTTATGTAAGAAGAACCATTACATTAAATTTTGTCTTTCTTCTCATCTTTATCAATAATCTGCCGTTTTAGTTGCGTGATTTTTAATTTTGTTTATTAATTTAAATATCAACTTTATATTTTTGTTAATTTGCAAAACATTCTAGGTAAGTTGGGTATATGAAACATAATACACTCTTAGTTATATACTGGCACAAATGCGAACTTTATTGCACCCGTAAGTGTTACTAAACGGTATATAATGTATGTAGTTATGTTACTATATGTGCAACAAGTTACCATAATAGACTATAGCTTCCAGCGGTACCGGTATCAAGTACATTGTACCCGGTACAGCAACGGTTCTTCCTATGACTTATACTTTGATACTTTTAACCGTAGCAACTTCTCTAGGAGTGCATTATTAATATACTTTTTCTGAATTAGAAAAATAAAACAAAACCCTAATGTTGAAAATAGAGGAGTGGGTTTCTGCATTGAGTATTGTGAGATAAGAACGTGTCAAAACCTACTCTATTGCCAAAGTTTGACAGGTTTTCAAGCTAAAGTTGAGTTTGACAAATACTCAACTTAAAAATTCTTAATTCAGAAATCAGGAAAAGAAGGTCATCAAAGTACTTACCTATGTTTTCAAATCGTTTTATACTGGTTGATATTGTATGTCACTGTAAATGAAAATCATATAATGAACAATGAAAATTATATGGAATGATAAAATGGTCCTATATCTCCTACCCATAGGATTAAGGGTACACTAGTCGACGGCACGAACTATTATGTGCGCGGGGTGAAAATGCATTTTATATCAATCGACAACACGTGCGGAAGTGATAGATGCTGTGATGAGCAGTAGGAAGCTAGTTCGCGTACGAATACACACTTTTGCAAATTTGTAGCGAAATGGATAATGATTTAGGACGAAACCACGAAAGGCGAAATTTTATAAACAGACCTTTGGCAGTCTAGATATCATGAAAAAACGACTAAATCTATCTGTTCAAAATAAAATTATTTGCATTGTTGAACTACTAATCTATCCCTGTATGGAGGCCGTTTTGCAGTTTTCTATCTTCTTATGGTATTTATTCGTGCCCAAAAATGCGTTAAAAATAGTGTCGAAATGTGGAATTTTCGACGCTCATAACTTTCAAATATTTTCTTTTTTTACTTTTTTGCTTCCATACAGGGCTAGATAATGATGAGACAAATTGATATCACTTTTCATTTTGAACGTACATCGTCAAACAGTAGAATAATCCCTAGACTACGTTTGTATGGAAAATTTGTCGACTAGTGTAACCTTAAGTTTGACTGTTGACATTAGCTAAAAGGCGATAACATGATCCAAAGCTCGCTTCATTAAGTTTGTTAATTATATAAAACGCCTAAAACAACCTCGTTCTGGAAAAACAGATGCTATAACAAATTTGATAATTAAAGAGGCGTTTCTCCCATTCTAGATATTAGCATAGACCACCAAGCATCGAACCGATTGGCCTGACGACTTCAAACTCATTTAAGATCAAATATAATAAAAAATGTTAATTTGCCTAGGTGTCGCCACAAAACAAATATTCGAACATCCGTCTATAGTCGATGCGTGACTGATTTAATGACAGACTGGCAATTAGCTGCCAAGATGGCCGCCTGCGCCCGCGCACCCAATGTCAATAACGCCATAAATCATCCGCCATATTTATTTCGAATGGTTAAGTAATATTTATTTTTATTCGCGTTATTGGTACTAGTTCAGACTGGTCCCATTATTTATGTATTGATGTACCATTATTTATAAAAATAGTTTTTTTTTCGGATTCCGTCATTAAAATTTACGTCGGTTCTGTGTCCGATCAATGCGTTAACTGAAGCACGATACATAAATAACATACAAACAGTCCCACGGCTTGATAATCAAGAATGTATTAACAGATACGTTTTATGTATCCCTCTACGATTATTAACATCGTTGCGAGGTTTCTCGATACCCCAATAATTTATATTACGTAATTTATATTATTTTATGACATCCATCTACTAAACTAGTGATTGAAATTAGAATTTTTATTAATAATCAGTTTTGTTGCTAAGCTCTTACTAATTCTTTCTTATTACCTAAATGATCTCAATATACATAAATTCTGACAGCTTCTTAGTCGTTTCTTAAATGGTTATTATAGCAATGATAAATTAAAAGAATTTTATGTCGCATTAACTAATTTACGTTTCTTTGAATATCGATTAATTGGTAGTCGGTTTTGGCAATCAATTTTATGAGTTGTACAATGAAAATGTTTATTCATCTGATTGATCAGGCTTTAAATAAACCAATGACATTGTCGCATTGGTCACGCAAAAAAAGGAGAAAAAATGTTAACCCTCGAATGCGAAAAGTCAATCAGCCAATCAATCGGGCGTCACACGGTTGAAGCCGCAACACTTATTTAACCCATTTGACATTTAAAAATACCCGAGTGTAGTGGTGCCGAGGTGCCGGTCGCATCCTGCCGAGTCTCTTTTTGTGTATGCCCAAAAATGTCCGTCAGACGTCTATTAACATAAATACGACATTAAACTGGAGTTAATTGACACATTTCACGATTTATAAGATAAGTTACCTAGATGTGAAATCACTAGGAATTTTAGTGGGGCGATAAATAAAACCCGTTTTTTTCTAATGGCTGCTGTCAAATTGGGTGTAGGCTAGGAGTTACAGTAGTTTGTGCTTTCTAACTGATATATTGATTTCGTGACTAGATCAGAGTCGGAGAGATGCATGTTAGTTTATGTAAAAGAGACATTACTGTGAATGTATACTTTCTGTAGAAGCAATCATGTTTGACTCTGCGTGTCCGATTTGGAATCATTGAAAGATAAGATGTTATCTTACCGAAAATTAACATGAAAACTCCTATTAAAGCAACGAAATACACAGAAAAACAACAGATTTACGTATTCAGTTTTTTTGTATGTTTTCGGTTTATCTTATAAATCACACTATCTTGAATCACTGCTTGACTGACAACAAACATCTGAGAATAAGACTTATAGAGATAAAATCGATGATGAGCTGAAATACAGCTTGTAAACTGATATGAGATAAAGACGTTACTGCAAAATAGATATGGGTCAAATATGAAACTTTCAAGAAAAATCTGCACAAAATTATTTGTCGCACTATATTTTAGAACGGCTGAACTTGAAGTGGGACTGGGCTGGCCACATCTACCATAGTTTCAATCTGTGGGCCAAAATAACCAGTACGGAGACAACTCTATGTGTAGCTCTGATATGTGTCAGGAAGGGTGGAAGTATTGAGACATCGTATGGGATGATGGATCGAGCTGGATTAAACAAACACTCAGTAGCCCACATTAGCTCTGGATTGAAGAAATAGTAGTGATGATTGCCATAGGTTAGCCGTGGTAATCATTAAGTTTGTAGCAATAACTTTATCTAGTCCTCTAACAATTGAACAATCCTCAAACGAAGAATTGTATGAAACTCTCATAACAAGTACTCAAATGATGAAAATAGCATCAAATCCGAATCATCGATGAAGATTTAATCATGTCATCGGTCCAGTTGCAAAGTTTCCTATCAGCTATGAAATTATTGTCCAAACAACTGCTTCAATATTTGTAAAAACGTATTAATCTTTCACACATCAAGGCTGAATGAGATCCAGGCCGTCTTTGATCAAGCATCGCTGTACCAATCATCGAAATATCGAGAACACGTCTAAAATGTTACACAATCGGAACAAAAAATGCTTCTCAATCAGAATTAGCGCGATCTGGAACTTACAGTAGAAAAAAGAAGCTCCGATGCGGCAGCAGCGTGCGATTGTTGGCGCGGGAAAAAAAACATGGCGCCCAATTTGCATCCGCACTCATCAAAGTCATCTCACGCACAAAATTGTTCCTTAAGCACGGCTCTTAAGACACTGGCGCCCCTCTGCTGATTGCTTCAGATATTTTTGTATTACGACTTTGATCTCGATGGCTCGTAAATTCGTTCAATAATGTTTGTTGAATCGGATCATCTGTTTAAGAATGGCAAGTAAATGTTTGTTTTCTATCATCCGCCGGCCAAATGTTGTTCGATTTCGCTAGTTAGTGTTGTTTTGACAGTCTCAATCGTTGCAAAGCGGTAATAATGCTGTCTTCACTTCATTCACGGCTTTGTGTGGGCATGAACGTATGTATGCATACGGAACGAATTTTTTGTATGTGAATATGATTTAAATGAGTCGTATCATGTTTGATTTCCGATTATTTTTGAATCACCCAATGTTTGTTTTATTACGGAATTTTGATATGCAATTGAAACGTGCAATGTGATAAATTAGTTGTTATGAATGAAACGAATGAAAGAATGAATGAATCTGTTTCAATAGATAAACGAAAATAAAATTGGGTGATTGTAATGTTTTCAACACTTCGTAATTTTACTAGCCATCAGTAAATGAGTCAAGGATTAAAAAATATTCTGTAAAACTTTTCTTTGAGCAAAGAAAAGAAACGATTTAGTAAACGTTCACTGAGACGTGAAATGTAATACGTTGTCATTGTAACAGAAAATATGACGTGCACAGAGCAAGACTAAAATGACCTCTACTCCTACTTCAGACTTGCCCAGTCACAAGCTTGTCTACAGTGAATAGGGAGCTCTAACATGAGCATCAACTCCGATACAGCGCACCCCGATAGCGTCAATCCAAACAATTTTAATTTTTCCCCTACCCCAACGAGGCTGAAAACTCGGAGCAAGGCGTAGGTACGCTCACGGGACTAAATCAATATGATATGACAGTTACGGTCAATTTATGGCCCTCAGTTAATTACAAACGGGTGCGGGGCCCTCGGGGTGAGGGGGGAAGCGTGTGGTGGGAGGGGGGGGGGGGGGTGGCACGTCTAATGACTTGTAAAGATGCTGTTGCGAAGCGTTATTGAGTATGGATGTGTGATTGTTTGTGTGTTTCGGGTGCACGGAAGTCGGGACTGAGGGCCCAATTGTTTTTGTGTGTGTGTCATTGGGGCGTAGACTTCTGCTTATTTCATAAGGGCAAAGTTTTTAATGGGGTGAAGTAATGAAGGGTTTTATCTATGTGATGCCCAATGAGGGTCTTCTGAAAGTATGTCCACTAGGTGGCAGCACTGAGACGTTAGGTCCACACAAATGTCCAAACCCTTATGTTTTCTGGCATAGTTAAATTGATTTCAACGTCATGTTGATGTGTTGTGTTTTCAAAGGAGAAAACCTCTCGCCAAAGTGGCGCCAACTGGTGGAGTGATTTTCTCATTAATAGTAGATTCTGACTGTCAGAGCATTCCTCAATTCCTCAAAACACAAACGTCCAAAAACCGCAAATATCTAAAACAAACAAAAATCACCACAGATTTAACAAAAAAATATTAATTTCAATTTAGAGGTTTGAATTCGGTCGCGATTCGCGAACCTGTTTACTGGGCTATTACATCGAGAGTGTTCGCGTCACGTGCCAATCAATCACTCTATCAATCAGGCCGGAATGAATGCAGCCGAGTGTTAACTCCATGTTCCTATATCAAATAATATTTCGCTGCAGATATTTTTGGTCGTACTGGGTAAACGTTTTATGTTTTTGAATTTTGAAATTGGAATGATTTTGAAATGTTTAGAATAAATGAGAATGTTGTCTTTGTTTATTTGTTTTAGTGTAGCTTGTGTTTTCCTTAAGATTCTACCAAAAAATACAGTGTTGACCTTTTTCAGTTTCTAATAGAAACCGCAATTTCAACTTTTATGGTGTTTTATTGACCCCATTCAAGTGTTATTTTTTCATTATTGATTTTTGTGTTTTCAAATGATTTACTTATTTGTTTACCCTCGCACTGGCACAACTTGCATCAATTACGCCAATAGAGCACAAACTTACAAATACTAACTATAAGACCAGGTTTTTTTCTATGATATAATCGCTTAGACTTAAATTACATAACAGAATCTCTAAATTGAGTCTGAAGTCTGAAGTCTATTATAGATTGTGCTGCGATTTCAGCCATAGTCAGCCTTGTTCATCATCAATTCATTATAAGTACTTGCTTGTACAGCAGTTTATGAGTAAGTAATAGTGTCTATGGGTCTCCATGTTTGCTTATTTGATTCTGTTGCTTTTCAGTACCTTATCAAAAAAGCCAACTATCAAATATGTTTAAACCTCTCTGGTGTTCGTGTATTGCTCAGTTTCTAATAACCAACTAGAATTTTATTCCCAATTTTATTTTTATTAAAGGCATGCAATGTTTAAGCCGCACTATTCTGTTTATTAGTTCGATTGAACGATCGTACACCACAAGACGGACGGCCGTCCAACGCCGACGCAAATCCGATGAGTTTTGTTTTCAATCTAATGAATAGTTTTGTAAGCTTTACATAAAGTTGGATAAGATAATACACCTGTTGATTACGCACTTACTGATAAATATACGAGCATACATTTTGGTATCCAGTAGGCTACCAATGCTACCATCTATCTTGAATTGGTTCTGATTAAATTATATCTACCATTATCCACCAGGAATGAACTGTTGGCTTAGTATATGGTATCTTTCTACTTCTCAAGAAACTTTTCTATATTTATTTGCATTGGATATACCGATTTGGCGATTGAATAACGATGCTATTACTAATTTTGCAAAAAAAAATGGCAAAAAAGCAATAAAGAATTGAATTGATCATCATCTCTCTAGTGTGTTCCTGAACATTTTTATTTCTTCGCGCCTGACCAATATCTCACCTGATGGTAAGCGGTGAGGGTGAAGCAGCCCTAGAAGTAACCTTGTCGGTGTCGGATTCAGACTAACCATATATAGCTGAATCCAATTTAACATGGCGCGACTGCCTTTCTGGCAGTTAGTGGCTGCTATGAGCTATCTAATAACCTGAAAATAACCTTTAACAAACTTTTGTGACATTTGAAAACAATGATAAAGGTAATTGGCGTGCTAACATAGGTGTAATCGTGTTAGTAAGCTTTCTTTTGACATATCTATCATAATGCCTCGCTACCAGGTATGTGGCAGGTGCTAGCTGTTTAAAGTAAAGAATAGTACAGAACAAGAATAAAAGACGTATTCCACATTGGGCACCCGTTTTAACGAAACCTGAATTAATAGCACCTGAAGTATTCCACGATTTTCGCAGGTGCCATTAGTGGAATAATGTATTATTTAAAATTTAATTTCACATTTGGCACCTACTAATCGGGTAAGCTAGGTACTGCTGTCCATGAAGTCTGGGTCCCAGGTTGTATAACTTTTATTGGGATTTCCATCTGGTAGTTCTCAGTAGCAACTGTCTGGACTAGTGACCGGTTGATAGCAAGAGGCTCATGATCAGCCTATAGCAGTCCACAGCTGGGCATAGGCGTCTCCAACTGCAAGCCATTTGGTTCGATTTTCGGCAACTGTCATTCAGCTGCTATCAGCCACTCTGCGAAGATCGTCGCAACACGTAGCCTGAGGGCGCCCTACCTTACGTTTACCAGTGCGCGATCTCCATTCAAGAACAGGTGTACTCCAACGGTCTTCGGTTCTACGACTTACATGGCCGGCCCATTGCAACTTCAGCTTGCTTATTTAGTGAGCTATGTCGACAACTTTGGTTCTCTGCCGGATCAACTCGTTTCGAATGCGAACCCTTAGAGAGACTCCGAGCAAAGCCCTTTCCATGGTCAGTGGGTCGTCTTAGGGGCGGTCCATAGCTCGCTGAGCAACTTTAAACTGATGGGCCAGCCGTATCGTGAGTGTCCACATCTCGGCACCGTAGGTCATAACAGGTAGGACGCACTGGTTGAAGACTGATCTTTAGGCTTTGTGGAATACGCGACGAGAAGACTCGTCCCCTATATAATGGGATTGAAACATACCTGGTGAAATGTGTGTGTACTATATGTCCACTTCTGCTCAACCCTTCGGCGAATAAACACACGTGATGTAATGTATGTTCAAAGATATCGTTGGCAGCGAAAACAAAACACGAGTCATCCCGTTAATAGCAAATTTTAACAGTCAATTAAGTACCAAATTGACTAGCCAACAACATGCTGTGTATCTCTAACCTTTTCTTCTAATATCATCTATGATTAACCGCAAGTTGACTTGAATAAGGATCTTGTTTGATCCCATCACAACACAATGATTTCAAATATCCAACCTACCGCCACGACTGTAATTTCTAAGGATACTTTACCATCTAACTTTTTACTTAAACCAGAGGAAATTCAACTCTATCACTGTTCAATAGATTTGATTTAAAAAGCAAATTGTCAGACAATTGTTTATTAACAAAATATGCATCGTAATTATATCCAATCAGCATGTTTGTCCGTCAATCCGTCAATCAAACGTCATGTCTGGCATTGAAGAGATCTGGATCAGTGATCGGAAGATACGAATAGATCGATATTGAGGCAAAAAATGGGTCAGACGGTGTTTTTTTTCAAATTAATTATTTAAGAAAATATCCCGGCTGTATTTCCCAAAGAGACAGACAGAGACCTTTGATATCAAATTGCGCTATATCCCAATCTCTTGTAATTAAAAATGGGGCTATTGCTTAATTGTTTTAAACAACTCATATTGTTCCACAGCTGGACAAAGGTTCCCTTCCAAAGTTCTTTGAATTTCGCCTTCTGTGGCCAATCCGTCAAAAACAAATCATAATCGTCACGCCAGCGTTTCTTAGCGCACACTAAATGAGCGAAACTAGAGAAATTCCTATTCTATAAACTAATAAAACTGGCCGACCTAGGACTCGAACTCGGAACCATTAGCCTAGCTACATTAGACCGCTAGGCAATAAATAATAATAAATGTCAGTAATTTTTCATTTGACATCGATGTGACGTTATTGACACCATTGACATTTAAGGGCTAGGCGATTGTGAGAGAATACAGCTAGCCCTGCAAGCTGCAAGCCTCGAGGCCGGAGACGGGATTGGTGATTGCAGTCAGAGGTTATCAGCAGCTAGGTACTTACTACAGCTTTACAGGTGGAAGCAGTTGCGAGAGATATTCTAATTGTCTTGAGAGTTGAGCAAATGAGCACAGATCGAGAAATTTTCTTATTGTAACACTAGCTTCTGCCACCGGCTTCGCCCGCATGAAAAGTGTTTTATTATCCCAAGGGAAAATTAAACCAGCAAAAAATGTAGCCTGTGCTATACCAGATCTGTGCTAAATTTTATCCAGATCCGCTCAGCCTTGATTGAGAACCAAACATACATCGATCCATCCAAACTTTCGCGTTTCTAATATGAGTAAGCTAATAGTAACATAGAAAGACGTGCTGTAGTAAGAACTAATACCAAACTATAAGAGATGACATTGACCATAGCGACAAAGTGACATTTTATCAGACATATCGATTGTCAAAATTTTTATTGAGCTACCAAAAGGGTGACCTTTTACGTTTTTCTACGTGAGTAGACAAACGTTAATGTTTTAGAGTTTTAACAATCTTTATCGCTGGTACACTGTCACTGACTAAACTATAGAGTCCCAGAGGCTCATATGACATTTCCATAACGTTTGGTAACCCCATACATTTGACGCTTGTCACTAGTCTATCTAGAGCCTCAAGAGCCTTGCAAAAAATTTAATCTCTACAAAAAAAATAGTAAAGACTAAAAATTCTAATTCTGGCAACAACTAATTTGATGAATGATAACATCATCATCAGCTTATTAATGTTCCCACTGCTGGGACACAGGCCTCCTCTCTGTGAGAGGGAATGGGTAATCCACCACGCAGTCACATGTCATCGAATTTTTGGTTCTAGAACATGCCGGTTTCCTTACGATGTTTTCCTTCACCGTTTTGAGTGCAGTGGTAATGAAATAATTTACACAAAGTAAAGCGCCTGCCTGGGCTCGAACCAACGACCTACAACTTGTAAGTCGAGGCCGATACCACTGGGCCAACACTGCTTCGTAATGATCATATAATTACCCATTCTTAATTTTTCAAATATGTTTAACATTAAAATGCATTTCTCAGCAACGCATCGTCGCCTTTCTCTTGTAAAAATAATTAAATCTAACGAATAAAATAATTTATTAGGTAGATAAATCTACCAACATCTTATTATTATGTAATTGAATTATATTATAATATTAAGCTAGTTAGACGCATACCGAAGAGGTGTAAGTTTTTAACATACTATGAACATTATTGCAATAATATGTGGTTTCTAAATTATCATTTGCCTACCGTGGATGTTGTGTTTAGTTGTAATTATTGCATGTCCAGTGCGGATAGCTCATGAATAATTGGTTTTAGGGTTCACGATACGATTGCGATACGATTTCATGATTCAGGTCTTAAAGCTGAATGTAGATTATGATCTGTTCTTCGAAAATGGGAGTCTAGGTTACAACTTCTCAGTTTAGTTTCATTGTAATATCAAATTATATTTTGACTTGTTCCATAATTTCTGTACCTAACTTTAGACAGTTTCCCTTTACAGTCGTTCAGTAAAAACTTCGAGTAAGTCAGAGAAATATTTGGGATTACAAATACTCGGTTGCTTAATCCGTTAGAGGAAAATAGATCAATACAGACAATTTATACAAACAATATATACATAAACCCTGTATAGGTAATTAATACAAATGGTTTCCTCTAACGACACGACTCCGACCCGACCAAAAAAGTCGTCCCCACTAAAACCACTAAAACTTAGTGCTGTCGATTTTGTTTTATTGTTTATCGATTATCGACACGCGTAATTGCATTGTTAACCTTTATCGATATGCAAATATTGCCGGTCGCACATCGCATACCAATGCTTGAAACTTTGGACCTAAGGACATGCGCTGCATAAAAAAATATATAATAAATAATGGTAGGTGGTGACTTTCACACCTGGACGGTAATTGGATGAACTAATTATCGATAATTTAATTTAGTTAAATTTAATTGGATGTAATTGATTGTAAATTGTTTGTAGTAGCTGTTGTTAAAGGAAATAAGTAAGGACATTAGGATTTTTTTAGTCACTGCTACCTATATAATTATGTAAAGAATTTATGAAAGTAGAGGAAATAGTATTGTTTGTTATTATATAACCTTTTAAGACTCACCCCTTTACTTGTGGTAGCCACTGTTTGTTCTGTCTATCAGAAGTTGCTGTGGTTGAAAAAAAATAACACACTTGACCCGATTTTTCAACAGTCTGATAACTTCTAACTGAGGAATAAAAATGACTGTTTGACAGCTTTTGTTTAGAAAATATGTCAAACGGCCATTTTTATTCCTCAGTTAGAAGTTATCAGACTATTCAAAAATCGGACCTAAGTGATAGTATTTGTTAAAAAAAAACATTTATCCAAATATCTTTTTGAAAACTTTTCGCCATCTGAATATCAGTTTTTTAAAAACTTGTTCTTGCATATTGGTCAGAATTGATGACAAGTTTTCACATACGTTTTTTTTTCTTTTAATAGCCAGTTGAAACCAAAACCTTCTAACAATGTTAGATATTTCTTCACAAAAAAAAACCACACGTGGCTCAAAACACTATTAAAAATTAGTTTCGATACGTTTTTTATTAATTAAACAAAACTGTAATAGAGGTCATTAAAATTTGCATCATAATCGGTAATAGTTCCGTAGCGTCGATATATCACCGATAAATTATATTTTATGTTAATTGCCGATTGCTACGTCACTATTAGTTTTCAAATATCGAATGAATTGCTATCACAACACTAACATAAAGTTCGCTTGTAATATGCCATGATGACAATTATTGTTATTCGGCTTTTTGATTGGTTAAATGCTTTTTTTAGTAACGTTAAATGGGTTTTCGAACATGGCTTGAGATGATAGGAGGTTACAATAAATAACTTTTCAGTAAAAAACTTGTTCTTGCGGAATTTATAACTTCTAGTCGCTTCTCTTGTCACCTTGTAAGCCTTATAAGAGGGCCAAGACAAATTTAAAGTCTTTCAACAATAACGATAGTTAAATGGTCTGAAATATGTGGTGGGATTGACCATCTCGACCGAAGTTTCACGTTGTCAATCCTTAATATTTTGTAATTCTGACCTAGGGGCCATTTTTACCAAGAACTAATATTTGTTCCATTGTGCGTTAAGGACAGATGTAATGACATGGGTGCACTTTGTCAACAGTCATGATAGTGTGTAGGTAATGATTCGTCACTGCCTAAATACGGTTAATATTGCATCTTCACCCTTATTTTGTACAAATCAATTTAATTTTGAAGTAAGATAAACGATGCAATGTTTTCTATTCATATACAAATTCAATATTTTCGACACGTGCTAGAAAATACTGATGCTCAAAGAAAAGTAAAGGCACAGAATACCAACTCTCAACAATACTACAGCTTACTAAACTAACCACAGTCGATGAACCTCTGTGCCTTCTTCTAGTTGGTCTTTTGACATTTGATGAGTACAGTTACACCTCAGTTCTTCTGTCTCTATTCCACAAGGTTTCCTGTATTCATTGTCTTTTCTTCCACATCACTTTTTCGCTGAAAACCAACACAAGTTCCAACCCAGCGTTTTTTATTATGTCATCAGCTTTGTACATTAAATAAACATATTCATGCTCCTATACTCCGGAACCTGCAGTTCAATCACTTTTGTTTCCATGTGAACCTTCTGTACACTCGCGCTTGTAAAAAAATATTAGATTTATTATGTTTTACAGTCAGTTATGTGTGCTGCGGCTGCCACCATGTCTGGCCAGATAATACGCCGTCAATCATGGCGGTCATGGCGCGTAATTTGGATCGTCAACAGCGTTCAGCTAACAATATATCGCGAGATTTCATTTGCATGCTTTGATTCTTGACCCGATTTTGGATTTGTTTTAATTGTTATTAATGATTTAATGGTTATAATTTTTAGGTCTCTGCTCATTAAATATGTATTTGGGCAAATATCTAAGTTGTATCAATATATTTCAATTTCTTAAAAGTTGCAAATGTTTCGAGAATCTAATTATTATTCAAAATGGCAGTCTTTATTTAATGGAAACACACAAAAGTATTCAAAATCAAATCAAAATACTTTATTCCAACTAAACCAATTAAAAGTACTTTTGAATTGTCAAACAAAAAAATGAACCTATTTGCACATTCGCAAGCGTCAGTAGGTCTCTGTGGAGAAGAACGTGCAAGAAACTCCACGAACACTCTTTTGCATCATTCTTGTTGGAAAAAAAATCATATAGGTCTATGAGGTGTATGTGGTGTGGTGTGTGTGGTGGTATGAGGTGTTCTCATATTGTTTTACTCTAGAGTAAAACAAATAATTCAAAAATACAATAAGTACCAATCTAATTAAAAACAGGCCGATTATATTCTCAGTAGTCATAGTAATTTTACAGCTTGAAAATTTTATAACAGACTGTGATCATCTTGAAGCAGAAGTTTGCAAATGTACTAATTTGTTAAGTAGGTAAAAATGGTTAGTCATTATTGAAAGAGTAATTTTGAAAACATCGATAAAATGTAAATTTTCAGTAGGAAACATCTTTCAAAAGTTGAAACTTATTGTATCTTTGTTGCAATATACGTTCAATAGATCAGGGAACAGATATTTAATACAATGTAGAGCCTTTCCATACCATAAACCTGTGTCACAATTTCAAGCAGGCACCTACTACTTAAACATGACCTTTTTAAAGAACAAGCTATATTAATGGTCATATTAACTAATTAATTATCATAATGAATAGAATATGGCCGCAGTCCTGCAAGGATATCCATTACTCAGAGATGGCTTCTCGCTTAGCATAGTATTAGGTGTTAGATTACAATAGGTATCTTGTAGTAGGTAAAATATGCGTAAACATGGGCAAAGTAAATGGGTCCAAGGCAATACACTGCTGGTGGAGACAGAAATTTCTATAATGCATTAAGATGTCTTATTCCTTGTGACATACCGGTTCCTACAACAGAGAAATCAACTAGGTCGTTACCATTTTTATAAGATTTGGGCGTCGCTAATTAGGTATATTAGGTTTATTGATAAAATAGTAAAGAAACGCCAGCATAGAAAAAAACGCATAACATTGGAAACACACCGAAAGAAACTTCTATTACCTTCACACAGAAGATCCGTATTTCCAGAATCGTTTTAATAGGATCCGTCTATTGGGGTTAATAAATAAATAAATAAAATAAATAAAAAATGCTAAATAAAAAGCATACGATAAAGCGGACCTGTAAAAGGGACCTCTGTGTGAATGAGCACTTAGGTTTTGCACCTTTTCCTTGTGTCATTATATCTCTCTGTATTAGAACAAATCAAGCAATCTACTTGACTCTTAAAACACCCAATAGTGTTTTCAATGAACCAGTTTGCTACTTTTGTGAAAAACTTTGGAAGGAAACCGGTTTGCTGGCATCCTTATCATCTTCCTGCCCTTGTCCCATCTTACTTGCGATCGGCATAACACGTTTTATACTTCCATTACGTCCTACCATCACTCCTCACACAGTCCATCTATCTTCTGGCCAATGAAAACATTGGCTAGAAACCACTTCACTTAATCAAACTATGTTTTCTGTGTGTTTAGGAATAGTTCAGCTACGTATATATATACAATATCTAGGTACATGTTAATCATACACTGAGTGACAGCCCGCTATCTAAGATCGCTAAAAAACCGGTAACACCTAAGTAATAGTGAAGCACCGCGAATGGTATCGATACATCATAGAGTGGGGACGCATTAATCGCGTCCTGGCTGGACGTCCAACAGGTTGACGGAAGTGCGCGGTGACCTCTAGCCCTTATGCCGCTAGGGGTGGGATGAATTCGTAGATGAGATTTTGGTTCTGGATATTGAGTCTTTGTTGTTGAGTTTGGTCTGTATTTAGCATTCTTAATATAGTGTGATATTTTTTTGGGTTGAGGAAGCAGTGTTTGGCTTAAGGTTTGCTTAGCATTTATTAGTGCCAACAATATTGTAATAAGTAAAGTATAGCCGCTAATTAGCTTTTCCGACTTCGATGAAACCAATGTATTATTAAGATCGTTTTTGACAGAGCACGAGTAATAATCGTGTAGTGTAATAGATGCTACAGGTCGGTAATGTTTGTATACCTTACCCCCTAATTCTGAACTAAAAGTTGAGGGAGTCTTTTTCAAAATCTACTTTAGCCTGAAAACCTGTCAAGTATTATGTATAAGATCTCTGTAAGGTTTGACACATTCTTAACACCAAATATAATTCAGAAAATGATTTAACAGACAAGTTTATATTTATTAAGTTATATTCTCCATTATTTACTGACACTGACAGGTATTCCATTGATTGCTGACAAACTCCATATCTTTATTTTTAGATATACATAGTTATAATGCTAGCTTGAAAAGTGTTTTTTTGTCCCAAGGGAAAAATATACCGGGATAAAAAGATACTATTCGAGACTATTATTTTTCTCTGTGCCAAATTTCATCCAGATCTGTTCAGCCGTTGTGGCGTGATTGAGTAACAAACATACATCCATTCAAACTCTCACATTAATAATAATTAGTAGTAAGATATCTGACAGTCAACATTTATATTATCCACCTCGTAACATGCTACCCTGCTACCACATGCGTGCATTAACAGTAGTATGCACTGTGTAAAGGTCACTGCTAAGTGTCATTACGGTAATTAGTGATGGAACACGTGCTTTAGTGAGGCAATTACACTCTTAATCAATTTACGAAATAACGTAACAAAATATGGATATAGTACGAAGGAAGTCAGAGGAGTATGCAAGCCTGCAAAGTTCATTTTGTGTTTTTTACGGTTTATGTGCACGTTGTACAAAAAAAATGTATGTATGTGTTACTGTTAAAGCCCGAACTTCGGTTAAACCTAGTATTTACCGGTAAAAGCTAAGATTTACCAAGACTTGCTGGTAGAAGTCCGAAATGATCTATAATAATCGCTAATATCGGGCTTTTACTAGCAATCACGCGGTAAATAATACGAAATGATGAGAGCAATGAAGGACTGATTGATTAGTTTCACTAATTTATTCATTAACAGTGAAATACTAAAACGATTTTAAAACATTTTCGAATGCTTTTCACAGGAAATATTTTAAAATAATGTTGGTATTTTTATAATCTCTTTAGAAAATGATAGACGATACATTACAACAGTCTCTGAGTGCAATCCTAAGATTTACCTTGCGATTGCTGGTAAAACCCCGAAATAAGCGAAAATCATAGATCGTTTCGGACATTTACCAGTAAGACTTGGTAAATCTAAGGTTTTACCGTAGTTCGACCTTTTACAGTAACATAAATATGTACTTTTAGACAGCACACTAAATAGACAACACGAAAATAACTGAAAAGTAAGTGGATACAAAGATGATACTTGATGGTACTAGACAACGTGTGTAGTAAGATAAGAAGTAACATTTTAAAAATAGAACGTGATTTTGAAGCATTGTTTTGAATTTTAATATAAAATGATAAAGGGATGATTTTGATATAAGATGATCTTACACAGCCTATTTTGTCGAACACCTATTAGTCTCCACAAAACTTTCTCTGTTTTTGACGTCACTATCTTCACTATTTCGTCTATTTTATTAGTGTCGTAAAACTCTATTTTATTAAAATAACACTATTATTTTATTTATTAATTATTATTATATTCATAATACTGTCTGGTATAATTCATAACCCGACTCTAAAATATTTTCACGGCCGGCTTCCATATTAACAAGAAGTTATGATAATTCAATAATTAATAATTGACAAATAGCTACTCGATCGCTGATTTATAGCAATTAAATATGAAAATTGTGATTTTAACGATCTTACATTCTTGCTATTATAATTGCTATTTTATTAACATTAATAGCAAAACTCGCAAGGGGCTTATTTTATTTTAATGTTTTTATTTTTACAATACAAATTTATTGAATGTATCCTGTTGTCATTTTGAAATTTAATTGTGAATAAGTTAAATTTGACATTTATTTTTTATTGAAGTTTGCCGCTGGCCTGAAGTTTATGAATGTAATAATATTTTTTAAATAAAATAACTACTGTTCCTACCGGTTCTTTTTATAGAATCGACATTCCAATGGCTTCCGAATATCTAAAATCAATCGCTATACTTATTTGAATAAGAATGTATTTAAAACTATAGACGTCATAAAAATAAAGACTTTTGAAGATGACTCAAGTCACACGTTTGAATGATGCATTCAAAACAAATAATATATTATTACTTTACAAATAATATATTATTTTTATACATATAATAAATTATTATTATTAATAAATAATTATTATCATTATTGTTAAATTATTATTTTTTCGTTTAACTATACTCATTTTAAAGACAAGTACAGTATCTATCATATGTAAAGGATTTTTTTATGTCATTTTACTTGTTTCTATATCTTATGTACTTCAATTTTAAATGTGAACCTTTGTGAGGAGTGAAATAAAAAAAAAACATTATTATTATTATTTTGTCAGTATTGAGAAACCGGTAATTAGGCATTTTATATTCTTCATTCCTTTTCAAAATAAACTCAAGTAAAATACACTTCAAAACGAACATTTCATCAAGTCGACAATCAATTTAGTGGCTCGATCAACATCAACAGTATAGAATCACCCCCAGCGACCCCTAAACTCCACTTGAGCAGGGGTGTTCCCCTAAGCGGTGTGACTCAGCACATTCCGCCGCCGTCTGTACCCGATCACATTGCGTCTAGTGTTGTGACAAATTCACTTACGATCAAACGTTTGAGTTTTAATTTTGAGTTAAAGTAATGCGATTGGAATTATGTGAGTATTTTTTGTGTATTTGCGGCATTTTATAGATAAGTGTCTATAAAATATTTGGTATTTCATACCACTCTTTAAAGTTAGGTATGTTAATAAATATTAGTTTTAGCGTTTGTTTAATGATTTCTTTATATTTAGCTTTCAACCAGGGTCTGAATTGTTTGATTTTATCTTTTAGTAGCCCGATTTGTCCTATTCCTTCCATTTATCTATTTTCACTTAAATTGTACTTCACAAACATTGAGTTTTTTTTTGCTAAAACTTGCAAACAGAAATCAAATTCTAGAAACAGCCATATGTCACATTCACATCCTATACAGACACCATTCAAAGTCACAAGTACCAACAACTCAAAAGGAGCACTCAAGTCAAATCTCAGCGATCATCTTTCACCATCTGATCCAAAACCGATGACGTCACGTCTCATCAATGGCCTGGGCCATAATACATCACTCCAGGCCATAATACATCACTCCAGGCCTTTCTGAGGCCTTTCTTCAGGCCCTTTTCTGGCAAACAACATCATTTGTTATAGTCAGTGTTATATTTTTTCTATACGAATTGGAAGCGTAGTGTTAATAAAATCGCACTTCATTCGTTTTTGTGGATCATCGTCACTTAACGGTAGGGTGGCTGTGAGGTCGAGGGATTGAAGATTTATCAGATGAGTGTGTTTTGTTGGTGAAAGGGTTTGTTTGATTCTGAAGTCTATGGCTCTTTATATGAATAAGGTAATTCATTAGAGATGTAAAGTTAAAAAGCGGTCATTTGAAGATCTTTGACAGTCGTTACGGGTAGTCAGAAGCTTGAGATCTGAAACCAGTCTTGCCAAGGGGTACCGTGTTTACCCAGTTACTGGGTTGTGGAGGTCAGATAGGCAGTCGCTCCATGTTAAACACTGGTACTTAGCTGAATCCACTAAGACTGGAAGCCAACCCTAATATGGTTGGGAAAAGGCTCGGCAGATATTAGAGATGTAAAGTTGTGTCTATGACAATTTTATTCTCGGTTTGTTTCGGTATTCCTTCGCAGAATAGTCACATAGGAAGCAAACTTGCATAAATTTTCAAGCTTTAGTAGTGTCTATGGTTTCCTCACTAATAAATTATTGTTAATTCAATGATATTTAAATAGTTTTAATAAGAAGATTTTTGGCTTTCACATTTTAACTGTGCTATATATCTACAAAGTTGATCTCTTCATGATACTTCTCTTTTTGTAAGGCACATTATCAAACATGCCGCTAACTTATCGGGACTATCCCGCCCGTCACCTTACACATACACACCATAGCGCTCAACAGGGTTGAGACGTCGAGTCACGTCGGCCGAGGCGGTGCTCGGGTTGAGTCGTGTTGACGGCGCGGCTCGCACCTGACGCTGAGAGTTGAGCTAACAGACTCACAGCTGCTTGGAAGATTAGCTTGTGTTGATAGTATCGAGCTAATGAGGTTAGGTAGGGATATTGGTCATGTGTTTGATGAAGTTGTAATTGGTTAAGCGGTTCTTGATAGTTTAAAGAGATGTTCAGTTGTTTAACCTTGTAGTGTACTGTTCTCCAGTGTGCTCTTCCTCTTTTTGTGTGAGGATGTGGCCATATCTGGTGTCAGAGTTAATTTAGGCGCCTCTGGGAACGCCACAGGCGTCTGACATGTTTTTTTCAGTGGGTTGCCATTTCTTTTAGTGGGTAGGAAATGGTTCTGAGTTATTATTTCAGACCCAATGACTAAAACCCAGTAGGTACATGAGAGATCAAATTTTGCGATCACTAGTATTGAGTGATTGCTATTTATCTATTGACTCTATTGTACAATTTATATCATACTGCTATTGCCTCCTATTGTATCTGTGTTTTTATGTTTGTGTGTACAATAAAGAATAAGAATTGATTCTAGTATACTTTCCAAAAGGAAAAGCAGGCAGGTTTTGCTAAAAGTTGCATATTAGGGAAATAAATAAGTTTTCAACACACTATTTTTTTTATAATTATTATCTATAGGCTTGCGCTTGACCACTATCTCACCTGATGTAAGTGGCTCTAATTTCACCGCAATTAGGCACATAATGATACCTGTTATCAAACTGTGACTTTTTCATTGCTATTATATTTACAAGTGAGTTATAGAGTTTTTTTTTATTTATTGGTTGAGTTACTGTTCTTAAAAAAGTTTCGATTGAAAAAAGATCGTGCTCAATAGTACAAATAAATTAATGTACCTATTGCTTGCTCATTTCATGCAACTTCGTATTTAAATAGATAATTTCAACTTGTACGTGCTTAATAAACAAAACTTTCACTCAAATATAAATTTTATTTGCTCTGTAATTAAGAACAATTGAAATTCCCTATTTATTTATAATTTAAACATTATATACAATTGAATGTTTCTAATCTTATGACTAATAACAAAACAAACTTACATACAAAGGGGAGAGGAAATGGGGCTCATTGCGCATCAAAAAAATCATCCACATCGATGTCAATGGGAAACGTGCCCAGAGAATTCCCTATTTTGTACGTGGCTAAAACACTATCCACGAAAAGCCAAAAAAAAAGAAACCTCATTCCTCTTTTAGTCTATAGCCAATCGCCATTGTTAAATGCGCGCGCATAGGAAAACTAAATAATTTTGCCCGCCATTGTGAAAAAATTTTCACAACTCGTTTTTACTGTTGAAAATGATTTTTTTGTATTATTTTCTTCACAAGTGTGTTGAAAAACGTCGTATGATACACGTGTGTATTGATGATTACCGTCCTCGGCTCTCTTAAGACCCTCACCTATGGCTCGGGTCTCAATGGCGCCTCAGCGGTAATCACCAACATTGCACACTTGTACCTTAATGTACTAATTTGTAATTGGCGAAGATATATTTATAGTAAGTTTCGTGAAACTTTTTCTCCCTACAATTAATCAAGAGCAGAATCAAATAACGTCTATCAAGAAACACAATTGCAAGCTGTTCAAAATACAATCCCATATTTTAATCCATAAAACCATTCATTTGTTAATTTTGCCGTACCTTCATTCTTTACCTTTTGGCAGAATACGTGGCTGTCTTGAAATCGATTAGCTCAATGACTTTACATATCTGGCAGCAATGGAGTGCTTTATTGTTGTAAGTAAACATCTGTTTACAGAAATAATCGACTGATAGAAAAATAATATTATCAGCCCTTTTGAGAGCTATTGATTTCATTCACTGCGTGTTTTATTAAAATATGATAGTTATTATTTTTGGCTACTTATTCGCAGTTTTAAAAGATTTATCGTTTCAAAATTATTTTATTTTTTTGGTTTAGAAGTCAATTAAAAGAAAGTCTTGACAAATCTAAAGGCTTATGCAATTTATGTCTTTGTTAAAAACCAACAAGCTTATTTTCCACACTCACTTTCTTTGTCTACTCAAACAAAACGCAACCGACACAATCACATTTTCCCATAACACAAAAGACGACAATAACAATCCTACTCTACTTCCAAAATCGAAAACCATTGGAGCAAACATTTGTCGAATGTCGATAGAAATTATCGATCGACGATTTTGCAACTCATGGTAGGGGCCCACACAAAAGTTTTAATTGTGAAAAAAATACAGAATTGTATGAATAGCAATTAAAAATCATCAATAGTGAATCAAGAGTGTCCAATGGTGATTGACGAAGTATAAAAAATGATGGAATCATTGTGAGTTGTGACTGTGTGCCGTGTGGTGATTATGAGAGAAGAGATGCCTTTTTGTGATTGATACTTTGAGTAGGTACCATACTAGCTTAATTATTCTATTTGTTTGAAAATTAATTCGAATTTTATGTAAGTTTGCATCAGTTTCTGAAAATGCTATCCCAAAATTGGCAGAGGTTTTAATGACGCCGTGGGACGTCGAACAGTTATACTTTGCATTGTTCAATTTAAAACTGACATAGTCTATTTCTTTTACTTTATGAAACGCGATTTTTAATTAACTTTGAGTCATCCCAAATAAAGAAAACAGTGGCAATTGAAGTTCTAAGGTTCGCTATCAATGTTCTAAAGTTCCTTCGTCCTCTATCGAATTACCTGCTAATACGTCATCTATAGGGTTGCTACTGACTGTCGCACGTTGATACTACATGTACACAACCAAATCATTCCTGTCTCCTGAGTCCTGTAAATTACGTCCAGCACTTCATTACCCAGGTATCACCACGCTACCCCGCCGGCAGGGCAGGCAGACTGGCAGACAAAACTGCTGTGTCATGACGTCGATCATTGTGACTCTGAGACGACAGCGCTTGTCCGAGCCGGGTGACGGCAAACAGCGCTGTACCGTTCTACTTTGGTCCTGTGATGTAACCCCACTCCCCAACCATTGGTGTTTTCTCTGCCCTTTCATTCAAACACAAAAAACAGTTGGCAGAAAATTGTTTGTTAAAATTATTCGGTATTTTTGGAAGGAATAGTTTAATTTAGGTTCGTGTAAATTACTGAATGTAAGAAACAATGTATACGTATGTAAGTCTCAAAGGGTTAGAGTTAAATGATTAAACAAAAAACAAAAGACAAAACCGGTCGACGATTATATTCATGATATTTTAATGCCTCTATTTTTAGCCGTTTATAAGGTATTTTCTTCGCAATAAAAACTGAAACTTATGCCATAATCATTATTAAAAATAAAAACATGTGCATATTTTTTTAATAATTCCTATTTTCTTATATTCAGTGAGCGAATATTTATTCTGCCATAGAATTCTAATAAACCTATAAAATAATTTAATTTAGCGAAAACAACGACAATCTTGATCAGAATTATAACGGTTACGACATTTTAATAAAACAGTCACCGTTACCGTCTATTTTATTGGGATAAAACAAGAGTTTTATTGTTATATTCTAATCATTTAAAAATAAAACTTTAACGTCAAAGAAAATAAATGTAATTTATTTAAATATAGTTTTAATATCATGCAAATATTTTTTTACAAAAAAGTAGTCACACTTCCGAAAGCTTTAAGGCCCACATGCGCCAAAAACTTAACTCAAAGTTAGTTGCAAAGCAAACACAGCATCGATACTCCGGTCCCAAGTGGCGCCTACTATCCAATGACAGACGCCGACAAAGCTGCCGCCGATCCATACAGTCGATCGTCTAATTGTGTGATTTGATACCAAAACGCTTTGTTAAACCTCACGGAAATCTCTATCGTTATCTATACACAACAAATTTATCTTTTGTGGCCGTCTTCACGATTTTCATTGGCTCTAATTAAATAGGACGAAGCGGAACGGAGTTTTGATGCCAAAAAGCTCGAGAGATCGAGAATGCGTTGAGATGAATTGTTTTTTTTGTGGTTATCGTAATTACAGTTATGCGAATAGTTTGTCTTATTTCTAGATTTCTTCTTTCAATCATTCTTTATTGATATAGATGACTAGAAACTGAAATGCATCGAATGATTGGTCCAATAGTCAAGAATATGTCTGAATTGCTTCGCAAAATTTGACCCTATTAGTCATGCTCACTAGTCGTAATCAATCAAAAATTATTTATGTCAGACTGAGTTCTCTTTGCTATAGTGTCGTCATCTCTGCATTGAAAAATAATATTGAATTGCGAAAACAATAATTCATCGTTAACAAAAATAACGATGTTGGATTTAATATGACTAACTAACGCAATTAAATTTAGCATGTCACTCACATACATGCTAAATTTAATTGCGTTAGTGTGTGTGGCAATATACTATATTAAATTATATTCAATGGTTAAACAAGATCCATGCATGTTACAATTATCTACATCAAATATATAATATTTTATTAATTAACAATAGACAACAAAATAAATTAGAAGTTACATGGTTCCAATCATAAATCCATCACACTTACAAGCCTTTTACGATCGGCTTTCTTTCAAAATATTAATTAAATCGCCAGTATCGTTTGCAATCAACTTTGGACTTTAATTAGTAATGTGTTCCCGTCACCGCGATGACTTATGGCATATTGGATGTGTACTGATAGCGGGGATCGTAAATTTTCTTTGAGCAAATATTGGAATTTCTTTGGCTGTGCCGATTGGGAGCGGCTTAACTATGTAGACTTGCAACTGTCTGGTTGTAATTTTTTCCAAAATTTCATAACTAATTTTGCTGTTTAGTTATGAATTCTTTCAAAAATTCATAACTAAACAGCAACCATAGTTATCTGCCAGAAATCTGTCAATTATCTAGTTATAGGATAGAATAGCTAAAAAATATCAACTATATAAATGTTTATGTTGCTCGGACGTGGTTATGACGACATACCGTGTGTCCTAGATTGTGCTTTATTTCCATGCATTTTGTATGAAATTTGAATGGAATAGTATGCCGCCCGTGCCATGTCCGCGCCCGACGCCTTTTCTATGTGGCCTGCGCTTAAGACTACTTTTAGAATCAACCACATTAGTCCACTTAACATTACCATTTCATTTTACTACACTTATTTTGCCCCACTACTGATAAATACTTCCCCTTTTTTCCGCTCCTGTATTTTTCCGTTCTCTCCAACCTCTTGCTGTCATGCTTAATTAATAAAGCTTTATTTTATTTCCTAAACTTTGTTTTCATCAGTATCTCGAATGTTCTCTAAGGTGTCGTGCTGCTGGGCTGCGGCCTCCATGATTAACCATCTCTTACCTCCACATTAACCAGAATTATTAAATCTAATTTTAATCATAAACTCTAGATCTGTCAACATCTCACCCGTTCTCTATTGTCACAACTGACGCTGTTACTCTTTCATCCAGGTCACGATAATTATTGTCAATTACACTTATATTTACTCTGACGTTAACAGCCGTTATATTCAAACTTTTGACGTTTATAACGCTCATCTTCATCTCATGTTTTAACGTCACTAAACGGAACGAAAGCCAGCCGGTTCTCTGTATTGTTTTATTGCAAATTGTAATAGTTTTAATGCTTGAATTTCATTTCCGTGTTGTTTTTAGGAAGTTGCAAGTGTTTTGAATTTATTTTAACTGTATTTTGGTTTCTAAATTATATTATATTATGATATTTGAAAAGGAAACAGTTAGGTGGAGGTTTGTTTAATGTACTGTGTTCTGTTTCTCAAGGATAACATAAATTGTCGAATGAAGCTACAGGGCCTGGTGGATTTAATTTTATTTTATTAACTAGAGTAAAATTTGCCTCGAATTCTATGTGTATAATTTTTGTCAGTAGTAAGTCTCAAAAAGAAAGAAAAACCAAAAGGAGTCAGATTTTAATTATGACAATCTGTCTCGCAAAACTTATAAATCAGGCGTAAAAAAAGCAGAATTGCTAGCAAATAATCCAAACTTAAATTCAAACTACCTATGTATAAAATAACGATCGACAAAACGATAAACGATAATCAAGCACCGATTCCCAATACAATACCATTCTATCACAAAGACATATAAAACATAAATTGAGCTATAAAACGAAGTATAAGTGCATAACTCCTATTACTTAATTAGAATGGCGGCTTTAAATTACTCATTATTAATATATACCATCAAATATATGAGAATTCTAACAATGTTTATAATAGTAGTTTATAACATCTAGATCTGTTTATGATCAGTGGTGAGATTTACAGAATATTCGCGTGATGGCGGTTCATAAACCGCTTCTTTACAACTTCAGTTGGATTACTGTATTAATTTGAATATGAGTGACGAACTAACGTACGTTTCGATGTCTTGTTTACGATATTCGTGTTGGGATGTAGTAATATTCTAGTGTTATTTGTGGGTGACGATATTTCGTATTTGTTACTAAATTTTGACAGCGTTAGAAATATCCTTATGTCCGTATACATATTTACATAGATATGTAACGGTCTCAAACAATTATTTTCGTATATCTATCATATCCGTATTATCATTAAGGCCGTACCCTGACCAAAAAATCAGCATGAGATATGAGCATTCCTATTATATGATATAATTACGGTAGTGAATATGCCCAGGTGTTAGAATAAAATCTTTATAAAATCGAATATTGGTCTTTTGAAAAAATAAAACTTACAAAATGTTCGTTATCAAATTGTCTATACATTAGTGTTAGTATAAAAAATAATTAATGAACACTTTACGAGGAGATGCATGCTATCAATAATTATTTCACATTTTTATGTTTTTGTTGGAAGGTGATTAGTGAAACATATACCTCAATAAAAAACAAGTGTACTACAATTTTAGAATCAACATTATGTAGAAATTTTATGTATTTTTATAGCTCTTAAAAACTGCACAAAAACGACTAGCGCGGCGTTTTGCTCGGGGACGCGCCTTAACATGTTCCTGCTCTTTTCCCATGTTATGAGGTCGGCGCAACATTTTATTCTTCTATTCCATCCTGCCAACCGTCACGCTGTCACTGACTCTCTTTCTTTTCATATCACTCCTCACACAGTCCATCCATCAGTTCTTTGGCCATCTTCTGCCTCATCATCGTGATCATCTCTGTACCAATATATTTCTAAAAAACTGGTATTAATATATATTTTATAATTTGTTTCAGATTTAATGTGCTGTGATAGTTATGGCGTCGTAAGGTGGAACAACGTAAGTTACTGAAACTACCATATTTTTCCAACCGTAAGCTCACGAAATGTTCTGTAAGACTTTTCATCATATCTTTTCATACGCCATTTTGAAATTTTGCGTAGGTATTGTCAGATGTATGGATAGCAGCCCTAGCAACTATTTAATAAGCAATGCGTATTACCATTTTATAATTCTCTGCGGGAGAACTAAGCTTATTTGATAAGATCTAGCACCTCATCTCAATAAACTCAAGACCTGAACTTACTTAGAGTCTTGTCCTGTCCTTTTGCATCTTTAGTATCATAGATTTTCACATTCTTCAATCAAATTTCCGGAAGTTAAAGACGTTCCTGTCACGTTGGTTTAATGGTTACAAGCGCTTCTGCTAAGCATGCTGTTCTGGGTTTCTATCCTGGGTCGGGTAGAGCGCAATTTGGTTTTGCTTTCGGAAATTTCTTAGTAGCAACCCCGAATATCTTTAGAATTTGTCCCGGTTAATGGCAATAGCTCGTCCCCAATGGGACTTACATATAACAAGCAAAATATAAGTGCACTATCGCTACACCTTTACCCAACTCTTCAAGGATGCAGGCGTGATGTTACGTCATTTCCAAGATGCGCTGTGACAACTGCGAATGTTAAAGATCTATAAGTGGATCGTTGATCGACAGCGCCGTGCGTACGCGCAGGCGACGAGTACTGCGATGTACGTGTGATCTATTGCATAGCTTGCCGTGATATTTATGAGGAATGGGGATTATGTTTGTTTTATTGTGGACTGGTATTAATGATGTCTTAATGTGACTATCAGTCTGAATTATAAGCAAGATTTTGGCATTATTATGTACGTGTTTGGCTTGAGGTGTAGTATCGGATGTCAGGGCTCAGGGAACGAGATGACACTATTTGGCCCGTGATGAGAGAGCCAAATAAGGAATTTTACCTTGATGCTTTTAAAATTAGTTCATACTTTCCTTATTTGTGGCGTTTTGTTTTCCACAGTTGGGCAAGTGCTGGGTTTCCTTCTTTCACACTTTGAATTATTTCTAGTAATTTTTTGATTGTTTGCCAATCCTTCAGTTAGGTGGACAGCCCATACACCATTTCAGTAACCTGCGTTGTTAACGCATATTCTGACCACCATGTCAATTCTTCCCATTTCCACATTCAGATCTGAAAGAATCCTGAATACCTCTCCCCCTGAAGCGTAACTACTAATGATCTATTAGTGTCCTGTTGATCGACAGCGTTGCGCACGCGCCGACAGATGCGCGCCTGATCTATGGCTTCATATTAACGTTAAATGTTGCGTCCAAGTCGCTGTCTGACCTTTTGCCTGTCGCATAGCTTGGCTACTCTGGTGGTCTGCGAGGCATTTCAGCTCGGAGAAATTATAATTTAATACATATTCGGAATGGGGACCTAGTTGTTGTTTTGATGTCGTTTTGTTGAGCTGTCCGCAGTTGGTTGATGTGTTTGGCGTAATTGGGTATTATTGTCACTATTTACTGTTCTTTTTGCTCCTTGTATTTCTTATATACTAACTGTCTGCGATATTTTACAATCACCTTCTTATTGAGGTAATGATGAAATAACGCTGACCGTTAGCTGTTGTTGTTACTGATATCACTATCTGGTGTAAGTTTGGAAGGGATAGGTGAAAACTTATCCCATAAAAGTTAAACCAGAAAGCGTATCAACCCTGCAAATTATCCATCCACAACACTAAGAGCTTGTCCACATCACCACGTCACGACGTCTTCAACGTGGAACGACACGGTACCGCGGCACTGCACGTTTACGTGACGTGCTAACTATGTGAAATGTGTCGTAAAAATGCACGTCACGATGCCGCAACGTTACATGTTAGCATGCTTTGTAAAATTCTGGTACATTTTACAGTATTTCTGACAGAACGAAATAAGGTTTAGATGTGTTTCTTGTAGTTTCTGACAGTTACAGCATTTCTGACATCTTTTTTGCACAACTAATCGCTAAGACAATTAAACAACAACTGCGTAGCGTAGCGAGCGCATCGCCACGTACCGCTTCCAACGCGACGTTCCGCGGCGACGTTGCCGTACCGTGCATTAGCACCTTATGTCAAAGCACCGCGCCGCGATACCACAACGTTACACTTACACGTTGACGACGTCGTAACGTGGTGATGTGGACTAGCCCTAACACGTCTATCCATCGCCAATCTATTTCCAATACGTCCATCTACAAATGTCACGATCCAGCATTAGGCGCTCCTCAATTATTTAGCCAACACGGTTCCTAAGTACGGCCTATTCCTGTGTGCGCCGCGCCTAAGGTGCTTGTAGCCCTCAGCCCTGACTTGTAACCTTATGATTTATTCGCTGATGGCCCGTGTTCGAATGTCAAGTGTGTCGCTGTGACAGTCCACGCTTACACATTTGAGGGTTGTTGGGCCAGGCCTGAGAATGTCGCCGATGTTTCGGAACGTTTTTCTTTATGGTTGCGTTAAGGATATGTGAAGGTATGTTTTTATAAAGAAATAATTTCTGTAAATGGAACATTTATGGTGACAAATATTAATTGCAACTCCAGGTCCGGTATGACGTATACTACTGCTGATAGCATTAACTGTCCTCTTGTATATCGCATGGTAGTGAATAATGTCTACAGTGGGAGCATTTTGCTGTATTCAATAACAAAGCATCATTACAAGCGACATTGAATCAAACAGAACAAATTACTTTGACATTTGTCATCATTACGACTTTCAACCAAATTGCGTCTGTATTTATTTTGAGTTTCGACAAGACACTACACACGTCTGCATACCTCACAACGTAGCTGGGTTCAAGTAGTGCCCAGTGTAACGTGTGCCCAGTCATTTAAACAATTATGTCTCGGACACTTACGAACAGATGGATAGAAGCACTGAACTATGCATGCTACACGTCTTGTCTCTTCCCTTTAATGAGATAATTCTAGCTTACGAATCCGATTGTGTCGATGTCTGTCTGTAGTTAATCTTGAACTGTGTGTAGGATGTTGAATTGGTTTCGAAGGACCAAATTGTAGGACATTGGTCCTTTGGGCCTTAAAATCTATGTGACCAGTGTGTTGGCACAACTTAAGAACGTCTGTAGCAGTAATGAAAACAAGTTAATTGACAACAAATGCTGTATCAGTCCGTGACTGAGGCATCTCAGTGGATTGCAACCAATTGGTACAGTTTATTGGTTTGACATAGACAACGTTTAGAACTCAATAAAAATGCAGACAGAAAGAGCAGACTTACCAAAAACTCTAGAGTATAATTCACTCCTATGATTCAAGATGAACAAGACATACATCTGAAACAAGGAAATAATTCTAGATTAACAACAAATAAATCATTAGTAATATTGCATCACATCAAAAGGGTAGCGGCATAAAACACGCGAAACGATCGCGACCCGCACCAAACTTTACGAGCAGATACCGAGAACGAATGACGGACGAAACGGCGTCTTATAAATCAATTTAATCTCCTCAGCAAAGACAATTGGTACACTACTCATTATGATAAGCATTCCACCACTCAAAACCCAACCCAAAAATTTCACACGTAAAGTTTAAATTACATTGCAAATTTTTTGTCACTTACGTCGCTTTTCCAATCGTCTCCTGCGCATGAATCAAGTCCGACGTCGCGTTCCGAACGCCAGAGTTGAATTAATGCCTAATGCTGTACAAAGGCGTGTAATCGTTGTATGACTTTTATAGTTGTATGGCTAATATCTCGGCGGTAAATCAAAAGGTACATAATTGTTCAAATAGGTCGCTGTGACGGTTATTTGTTGTGTTGTTCGTATGTATTGGTGCTGGACCTTATTTGGGAGCAGACATGGAATAGCTTATCTGGGGACATAAATATTGTAAGTGCTGGTGGACAAATTAGGACCACCTGTCATATTTGTAAATGGTTTACTAATTCGATTTATGCTTGTGCTTCTAATAGGGCTCTCTCTTGTCTCTTTAGATCTTTATTAGGCATCATCTTCTTTACAGGCTGAGTCACTTAAGTAACCGCACATAATATTTATCATGCTTTCGTCAAAATGAACACCACTGATGACGCTATTAACGTGGCCACTAACTGTGCCCTGTCTAAGGGTTAAATCACATTTGTTTCGAAAAGAAGAAGACGAAGGTCAAAATTAAGTCTAGCTAAGGTGTTTTTTTTGCAGCACGATGCTAGAAAAATCTACAATAAATTAAAATTCATCCGTTCTGAGATGACCCACCTTCTCTTTATTCAGGTCATCTTATAGGCGGCGACTGTAAAATAGTATTCTTCAAAATTAGCATCGAGTTAATGAAGAATGACGGCCAGTATATTTGAGTGTCGTCTGCTGCCTCCACTTTGAACATAATTAGAGCGATATGGCCCATGTCTAGCTTAATCGATTTTGATATTTTAGCTTTTTGGGAGAAATCCATAATAACCAGGTGAGAATATCTGAGTGGCGATACTTTTTTGCCTGGTGAACCTATAATGGGTAAAATGGAGTCGATCGCTCCGTAATTTCTAAATGTAGCTCAAAATTAATTATTTCGTACCACTCTGGCTCTTCGTCCTATATAAGAATAATCAAAATTTGATCGTCCTGTTATAAGACGCTTTGTCTTTGGAATCTGAATCGAAGCTAGATTTGATTCTCAAAATATTAATATAAGCACGGAGTCTCATTGCTAACGAAGAAAATTTGGTTCAAATAAATCGTACTAGATGGCGCGACATGTACACACAATTCTATTGAATTGTGTGTGAAACATTTTCTGGAATTGAACATAAAATTGTAAGTTCTTGTTTAATCAACTCTCCTAAGCACAAAATTATGGAAAATTGGGTTCTTAATTAACATTTCAAAGATTATATCAACGGATCATTTAAAATTGATGCCAGTAGATGGCGCATTTTTAAATTTCTGAGGCATTCCACTCAATTGTTAAAATTTGCATTGTAACACATTTTGGTGCAAAAATATGTAAAATCGTGCAAAAAAATACCATAAAACGAACCTTCACTGTATTTAAAGAAAAACATATACACGAACCTAGTAAACTCTTTTACTTGCAAGTCGCTGCTAACACCATCTACTGCCGTGAAACGGGATCGAACGCGATTGATGTACTTACAAAAATAACAAGATTAATCAGATGAAAAACGCTAGTTACGTCGGTACGGTTTCTGTCTATGGGATGAGGCATCTGTATGCTAGTATTATATTATCTGTGATATAAGTAAAGATTTTCGTAGGCCCAAGATTGAATAAGGATTTTCCATCTCCCATTCAATATTCCAAAAAGCAATCACAGACAACAAACAACGGTACACCGAGAAAGAGAAACTGGGATATCATAACAAAATTTCAATAAAAGTAATTGGAAAAACGTAGAAAACCGTTGACCCCCCATTGTAGGGATGACAAAGAAGCGTTAATCGTCCAAGGATAGGTACACGTAGATTTGAATCCGGCCATTGTCCCGGACTATTGTGGCCGCGAAACGCAACCGACTCATTATTGGAAGATCCACTCTGGATTTTTGATTGTGTTGCGCACTTGCTGTAGGCAACGCTGCGTTTTTGCGGCGGTTATTTAGAAAGTTTAATATTCTTACAAAGAACGTAAAGCAAAGCTAAGAACCTTGTTTTCTTGAATATCAAGAAACCAAGGTTCATAGCTTTACATACAATCTGAGTTCAGGATTCGAGTTTGGCTGCAAGGAAAGGGTTATGTTTTTCGCGCGTGTTTTGTATGTATGTAATATTCTTTTCAACACACTTGCTCATAAAGTGGCTCTAATTTCACCGCAATTAGGCATATCATGATACCTGTAATCAAACTGTGACTTTTTCATTGCTATTATTCACAAGTGAGTTATAGTTTTTTTTTTTAATGGTTTCCTGCCTTCATTTTAAATACTTTTAAATTAAACTAATTTTAAAAGTGTCACAAATCAATCCAATGAAAATTAATAAAATAAGTAATTAATTCTAATCCAGTTAAAATTGAAGTATTTTCAATATAATAAAATGTAACACTGTTAATCAATTAAAAGTGTCCCATTCGACATTAATCCCTTTCTATTCCTGTCATGGAAGTAGTACTTACTATATCCATAACATGATATGGGTAGTAATTACTATTTCCATGATATCCTTTAAATACATAAAATGTGGCATAGCTTCTAGTCAAACAATTCAGCAAAATGCTAGAACCTAACATAATGCTTGCTCATTTCATGCAACTTCGTATTCAACTAGATAATTTCAACTTGTAAGTGTTTAATAAATAAAAGTTGCCCTCAAATATAACTTTTGTTTCTCTGCAATAAAGAAAACTTGAAATTCCCCATTTTGTACATGGCTAAAACGCTATCAGCGAAAAGCTAAAAAAAGAAAGTAACCTCATTGTTTTAGTCTATGGCCGATCGCTATTGTTAGATGCGCGCGCATAGGAAAACTGATTAATTTACCCCGCCATTGCGAAAAAAAATTCACTATTCGTTTTCACTGTTGAAAATGATTTTTTAGTATTATTTTCTTCACAAGTGTGTTGAAAAACGTCGTATGATACACGTGTGTATTGATGATTACCGTCCTCGGGTCTCAATGGCGCCTCAGCGGTAATCACCAACATTACGCACTTGTACCATAATGTACTATTATTGCCTCATATCATTCAAACCTTTAGACGGATTTATATAATTAATGTATAAATGTTCTTAGACAAGTGAAGTTAAAAAATTATAAACATGGCGGATTTTGGGCGCCAAAATGTGAGGGTACCAATTTTTTTTTGTCATCCACACCCATCGAGGGGTATATCAAAATTCATTCATCACTCATTTTGATATACCCCCCGTATATCTAAATCATATATATATAAAATCATGCTGTGCCTTTTCTGAATTTCTCCTTGTTTACATCTTATTAGTTCGCTTCTTAATCAGTCGGGTTATTGAATTATTTTTTTAATTATCACTTTTGGAATTTATTCGGCTATAATTATCATCCACAGTCCAACTTTGTCCGTTGCTGGATAAAGGCCTCTCTTTTCTTGCGTTAACTTCATCTGGGATCTACCCGTGATGAAAACAATGTCGTCTATCCGTCTATAGTTCCGTCACCGCACCGTACGAACTTCTTCTTCCAAATCTTTCGCGTACAATTCATTGCCTTGTCTTAGTGAAACAAAAATGGTTTATATATATATATATTGTCTTTACGTTCCAACCGCTCTTACCAGCGTTTAATCGCCACGATTCCCTCCCAGTGCGTCCGTCTGTCTCATGAAGTGTTAGCTAAGTTGATCTGATAATGACTTGGGTATCAGCATTGTGCCATTGTCTGTGTGTTTGACGGACCTATTGAAATCCCACTGATCCGATGATAGTAATGATTTGTTGTTTTTTCGTTGACTTTTTCTTTATATTCCGTTTGATTTCGTGAGACGACGTCATTAGTAATTTTTTGAGATAGCGGGACTTTAGAGATCGGAGATTTGGTACTGTCAGCTGTTGTCAGTTATTTGTCATTTTGGGAGAAATTTTATTCAGTTGAGAAGGCTTTGAGATAATTAACTTGTAGGTACTCAGCTATTATAGAGAGAGATTTAGAAGTCTCTCAAAAGCCGCACGCAACCGAGCTAACGCAACCGAAAGAAGAGGAACGTATACTTGACTCCTGTTAACAGTTAGAATAAAACTTGAATCTTTGAACATTGGGTCATGTTGACCCAATTTTCATAGATTTAAGTTTTGTTATTTACAAGAGTTAGTGGGTAAAACTGTCTCCAGATACTTTCTCAGAACTGTTAGTAGGTTTTCGTATCTAAGCATGATCCATGTCATTGGTGAAAGGATAGAGTCAGTATAGTTTGATAGAACATTCCCTCTTCAACTCTCTTGAATTCTTTCTTCTTTGAATGACAAAAAATCTTTCATTCTTCTTAAATTCAGAGCTGTAAAGTCGTTTCTGTTTGCTGCCATTTTCGTATTCATATTTCAAGTGTGGTGATTTTGGAAATTTCATGTGACCCAGTCACTTATCATAATGTTAAACATAAGACCGTAATTTCCCCAGATAACACAACATTATAATGATCAATACAACAAAGACGCCTTGAAAATAATCTACAAACCAACATTTTTCATTTGAAAACGTACAAACAACGAGATCTAATATCTCGGTGTGACGGCGACGTCGCGTCACGTTCCGTCGTCGGCCCCGCGACGAGGCGACGTCGCACGACGCGGGCGACGCGACGTCACTCCGTCGCGTGTCTAATAACGTCCTGGATGCACTCGTACTAACTTGAGATATTGTGACAATGTACTGTATGCAGTAGATTTGCTGGGAACTGAAATTTCTGCCTTATCTTTCTTTCTTGTTGATTTTGTAGGAAGTATTATGAACGTTTGAGTGTTCTTGTGTTTGGTATTCATTTAATTCGAATCGGTTTTTGGGTCTCTGGTTTGATATAGTGAAAAAGGAAGTGAATATGGAGACCACAGCGAATATAAATTAATAAAGCAAGAAGACCTCAAATAAATTTGACTACGGCAGGTTTCCTCTCACAGAGAGGAGGCCTGTGTCCCAGCAGTGGGAACATTAAAAGGCTGATGACGATGACGGCATGTGGGTGATCTATCGATCTTGGATTTTATTCTTTGACTGTCCAAAGTTGCTAATTGATTCTAAGAAATGGGTACTGATTTATATGCCAGGTTGCTTGTTCGAGGGTTATTAATGATAGATAGAATAGGTTCAATAACAAAATTGGTTGGTTTTAGTTTTACTTCATATGTGATCTAGTCAAATAAAGTTTTATGCTTGAACTCGTTATTTCTAGTGTGTCTTTCTTACGTCTAGACTTAATAGTACCTTTGTTAACTGTAATTTTATGTGTCTGTCTACACCTTTAATGGGCGTGTGAGTATATTAAAACTAGCACTTATTGTGATCCGAAATGTATTGACTATCCAGAAGCTATGTTCAACCAAATGTCAAGTGCGAATAACGCCGTTATTGCTAGCACGCAAAGATGTAGCCAATGTCAAATTGTGCAGTCAACTGTACCCAGTACTCAATTTCAATCAACTCAGATGTAATTAACACTCGTAAAATACGCATCATCGATCTTCGTAATCGGTTTAAAGTAGCCATTATGTGTTTATCTACTTTTTATACCTCAGCTATAGGTTCATGTTCATGTATATTGGGCTTACTTTACAATGTGTAATTATTATGTGGTTATAGTTTTTTTGAACTATAAATCGTCAATTATATTACATACTAAGGGACGGGGTCTTTAATGGGTTTAAAAGCATGTAGATTGGGTATTGAAGTGTAATTTGATTACTGTGTGATCGATTTCTTCTTCATCGGAGGTGAGGTTCTTTTAGTTAAGTCTGTTGTGAGTATACGCAATGTTATTAATTTAATTAATTCAATCAAGAAAAGACATTATTCAGTTGGCAGAAAATAAACACTTAAATTCCAAAAGACATCAGAGTAGGTATAGGTAATAAATAGAGGGAAACATTTATTTTTGCTTGTTTTAAAATTCCTCTATAATATATACAATTGAATATTCTAAAATATACGGCTAATAACAAAACAAACCTATATACAAAGGGAAGAATGAAATTAGCTCATTGCGCATCAAAAAATTCATCCACGTTGATGTCAATGGGATACGTGCACAGAACGCTGGCAGCATTGCCACGTTGAATGGCAATGCTGATTCTCTGGCCGAAGAAAAGGCCAGCGCTCAGATCACGTGAAGAGTCGACGAGCTATTTCGTAGAATTCAATGAGCATTCGGACTCCATGGACCTAATGTTTCAACCCCAAGCGACTCAAACTTATAACTGCCTATAAGTTTGTAATATTTGCGCCGTTTGAGGTTTTCTGCACCAGCAGCAGCCGTCCCAGCAAAGCCCGCCGCCGTGAATATTTAATTAACTTTTGATAGCCCAGAAGCTCTAGACAATTTGTCTAGATTTTCAGGATTTCTACCTTTCCTGATTCCACTAAAACTAATTTCAAAGTGATACAATGGTTTGACAAGATATAAAGCACTATTCTTGTCGGGTAACCACAGTAAAAATCAATACATGTATCAAGCAAAATTAGTCTCGCAACTCTTTCTATTTTAAGTAAAGTAACATGGTATTAGCGCAGGAGACGTGAATGGCGCGCGGGTCAGTGTGGTGCTAAATAAACTGCGTAATGCACGCTGTGTGTGCTTGTGAGTAGCTCGCTAGGTGCTGCGGTGTGGGGGATGAGCGGTAGCGACTGAGAGTCAATATAACATTACTCTTTACTATTTAAAGTAAATGGCGCGCGGGTCAGTGTGGTGTTGAATAATCTGCGTAATATACGCCGTGTTTGCTCTTTAGTAGCTCGCTAGGTGCAATGGTGTTGGGCATAAGCGGGAGCGGGTGAGAACGAAACGCAGATTATATAATTAATATAGGTTTGTGAAAGGTTTTTTATCATGATTGTATGATCTACGAGAGAAACTATGTAAATTTTTTGAGTTATTAACTGTAGGTACACGATTTTATTAATTGGGTTTCAAATGATAATTCATCTGAATCCCAATAAGTATAACGTATTGAAAATGAGCAGACATTATGAATGCTCAATGCCAGTTTGACCGAATTTTATTTCACAATCTACATTACGTTGTAGTTAAGTTAGAAATACTCAAATTCTGCGGCATCTAGCAAAGCTTCATCAAACATGTCAGTAAAGTATGTACCTACCATCCATCTAAATAAGTGGTACCAGAGCCCTATCATTAAACTCTATCGCTCCCGCTCCCTCCTATGCCTCGCGCTACCTCACTAATAGACCGCTGTCCGCCAACGCACAGTCCCCGTTGTTAAGGGCAGTGTACACGATCCGATCGCAATATTAACATATTCGACGTATTTAAATGTCTTCATCCGAGTGCGGCGAACTTACCGAAACGTAGGCGTTTACGGCCAGTAAGGCCACTAACGCCTGAGACCAGACCAATACAGTTTTAGGATGTAGTTTCGGAATACGGACGAAATTTCCGAATGACAATTTACAACTGTTTGGAAAAGCAGTAGTACTAAAGCTTTATCTCTTAGCTACTGTACGAAATTAAACATAATGTGACCTCTATAAAAATAATTTATTACTTAAGTATGTACCTCTTTTAATTACTCCATTTAGATCTGTAGATAGTAATTACAGCAATTAATTTAATTTTTTATATGATTTTTTTTCGAAACCAATTACTTCAAGCGCACGTTAACTCGTATACTTGGAAAGGTTGCACGAATTGCATTTGATATATTATAAAATAAAATATTAACATAATTGAGCGAATATTTATTTTCGTTCCAATTTTGAATAAGTTATCGATAAAGGTACCTTCAACTGGTAAATAAAAGTGTCGGTGGAACGCCGGTGGTCTGTCGCATTTGCATTGCGACACACGCGATGTCGCGAAACGTTGCGCTTTCATGTACCGGGCCTTATGTCGATGCTTCGTCAACCGTGGCTACGATTTATTTGCTTTTTAATATGGAGAAGTCTTCGAGCACAGAATTAGCTTTGCAAAAGGATTACTTAAAGAGTTTTTAGTAAGGAAAGGCCATGCTTGTGGTGATAAGGAAAACATGAATGTTTGTGGCCGTTATCTGTTCTGGAAAGTTGTAAAGTCGGTAAAGTGGTAAGTGAGTCATTATGACAAGTTATCTAGGTTAATCCTAGCATGTTCGTGCTGAATATCATGGATGAAATTTTGAACATCATTTTCATACGTTAATTTAGGTAGATATATGAATGTAATATGTCATTTTTGCAAACAGCCTATTAGTCCCAGAGACCGAAAATCAGTACCTAAACAATAATCATCTTGTAATTAACTGTGTTTTATCTCCTTTTTAGGGTTCCGTACCCGAAGGGTCCAAACGGGGCTGTCACTCACGTGTTTGCGTCCGTCACACATTTTGTTCTGAAGAATTTTTAACATCCCATTGACCTATGAACTTGAAATTTGGTGATAATGTTTATCATCTATACTAATATTATAAAGAAGAAAGATTTTTTTGTTTGTGTGTTTGTTTGTATCGAATAGGCTCCGAAACTACTGGACCGAAACTTCTTTCACCAATAGAAAGCTACATTATTCCTGAGTAACATAGGCTATTTTTATCCCGAAATTGGGTCCTGTGGGGTGGTCCACGGGAGCGAAGCCGCGGGCAACAGCTAGTTACGTATATTTTACGAACAAATATCAATATATAGATAAATTGGTCTCTTCTTCTTATTCGCTGTCTTCATTTCTGAAGGTCGTGCCCGTCTTCAAAAGCTTTGACGGAGTCAACGACAAGTTGCTTCCACCACCCTGTCTTCGGCTCTTCTCATAGCAGTGGTCACCGTGATGAATTGGTACGGAACCCTAAATGTGCAAATTCCGACTCGCACTTGACCGATTTTTCCTTTTTGTTTGAACTATCGTCTAGTAACTACTGAATAAAAATGATTAATCAATGATTTCAAATTAATTCATTTAACTTGTAAGACGTCTCACAAATGCGCTGCTGTGCACTGACATAGCAATTGTTTACTGTCTTAACTAGTGATGTACCGAAGATGACACGCGATTATCGATAAACCAGGATCTCACTAAGATAAAATGTGCTGACTGAAACTGTTATGTACACGTTGAATGACTGATTGTTGTGACCAAAGATTATCGTAGACATATTATCTTAGCTATAATCGTAAACGTAAGCCTTACAATACTCGCAAGCACTCGAAATGAACGTCGCAATATTTCAACAATTATAATTATTACAAGTGTTTCATATTAACTGCGCGATTCGACATAATTTTATTGACTATAAAACTATCGGTCAGTAACCACCTCGAGCAATCAACAGATAATGCTATCTACAATTAAAGCTAGTCACGACAGTAATACTTATCTTTAAAAAGGCTACAAATAAATAGGCTTTTACTTATCCGTTTTATTTTAGCTTCGTTAAAAGCGGGCTAATTCAGTATCTGTGCGCAATTATAATTAAGGCGTAAGACCTCACACACGCTTAATTAACGGCTGTCGATTAAAAAAAGGAGGTAAGGCGCGATTCAGAGGCGGCGTCGATAACGCGACTATCGCGCGGCGAGGGCGGCCCTAATGAAGCTATGCAAATTGTGTGCGCCCACGCGACGCGCGTTTGAAACGCCGCTGACGGTTGATACTGCTCTTAACCAGTTCGCTCCAGTATTGTCCCGATTGTAATCGATTTTGATGTGATTTAGTTTAATTGGGCCAACAGGAGGCTCGATGTTTGAAATACCTCTTATCTGATACAAACTTGCCTAAGATGTATTCCTTTATTTATGGCCGACAGATATGGTAATTAAGCGCGAGCGGTTTTAACACCAGGTGCAGGAAGTATGACCCTTGCGATGCCACATGTCGGTAACCTGCTTTGTATGGCGCCATTTTTCTCGGACGACACTGGTAGGTAGACAATTATCGGAGTATTTTAAGCAGCTGAAGTACATTATGAATACCTGGTTTGGCATCAACTCCATTCATCGTACTAATGGTCAGTGGCTGCGTCCTTAATTCTCTAGACGGGGTCATAAAATTGTCTTTTATTGTTTAACCATTTTCAATTCCGTTTGATCTTGGGTCCGGTTTCTGAATTGAGAATTCGGACTTAAGAACGTGTAAAATACCTTAATGAAGTAAATACTTTATAAAGTACTTGAATGTCAAAATTTTAATGGTTTTCAGCCTAAACCAGAGATTGAGAAATACTGTAAATTTTCATATTATTCTTCCAATTCAGACTGCCTTTATCAAAATGGCTTCTGCCAAAGACCTCTTCTCTCCGAGACATTCAATACGTAGTCAGACCCATCTTATCTTAAACTTTCAGTACCTAATCCGCCGTCCCCGTCACTAAAGGGGTAGATCACGTCGAACATCGATTAGAATCACTTGGACCAATTCGGTAACGTCTAACGTCCGAATATCGATTGTCGTTCATCGATACGGCAGGTGCACAGCTGATCACACTGATCGGATAAGCGCGTCTTGCGCAGATTTCCAATGCAATTCCAAATTTTCAAGATAAACCTGTCTGTTGTGATGCTGGAGACTGGCTAGATGTCGTCAGTGATTTCTGGTGAATTTGTTAAAGATTGTTGTGGACTGAAGTAAGGTATTGACTTGAATACTATTGTAGGTACTGTAAGTCTTTATTAGATTTCATGTCATACGTTTGGGTCTCGATGAATGTTTGTCTTTTGAGACTGTTTCTTTCGCGGTTAATGAATCTGAAGTCTCTGTCGCAGTATACGATTTTACCAGTTAATGTAAGCAGATTAGGGAATGGTAGGTATAGGTATCCTTGAGGATGATCAAAGAAGCATTATCATCTAGCTGCCCCTTTAAAAAGCCAAAATATTTACACGTTCGGAATGACACAGCTGTATTCAAAACAGGACCTAAAACAGTAAAAGCATCATCGCTTATGTCATCAGTTGATTTTTTACGACATGCGGGATGATAAGCAGCGCCTCGTATTTCATTTGTATTACGAAAATCTATCGCTTCTATAAATAAGTAAAACATTTGAACTGTGTTACCTTTTCATTTCATAATTAGTACCGTGTTTCACAAGTTCTCTTTACTCCAGTCATCATTGTTCCTCCTATCCAAATCAGTTCGAAATCAGAACACCCCAACGGCGTCGCCCTTGGTTTTTTTCCGTCGCGCTTCGTGAGTTTTCGTGAGGCGTAGACGCAACTGTCAAGACGACTCGGATAACACCAGGATGTATCGTCTGATAGTCTTGGAGCTTGTGTTTTTGAAAAAAGCATAAGTTTAATTTAGCTTTTTGAAGAGGCATGAACATAGGATTAAAAGAAAAGGTAATATCTACCACAGACTAGACAAAGTGTAAAAGTACAATTTTTAAGTCGCGGCCGGTAACACTGCTCCTTAGATATAATGTTATTAAATGGTAACTTTTCAGCCGAAACGAATTAATTATATCAAAACTCCAAAATATTTGGGATTATGGCGTATGTCAATGCCATTCTTACATATTTTACATTCGTTGATAGAATATCACTTAGTTAAAAAAATTAAATGCTGCGTTTTACCAATTTCAGCCTACAATAATTATGTATTTTGTTGCAATAACTTTTGTTATTTTATCATAAAGAAAAGTACAAAAACCCAGCCCTTATAAAGCATCTTCTACCCACACTTACAACACAAAACATTCTCAAACAACACGGTATCCAATCCCAGCCGAACCTTTTCACATCACATCAAAAATTTCCAATTTAACCGCATACATACTTTGCCTCCCTGGCTCCTCGACTACCCGCTACAGACGAGGAGTTGCACACGTCCGGATATGAAGATAGCATTCGGAAAAACGAAAGCGTACACTCACTCAGTTGTACGTTGTTCTTGCGACTTTTTTTGTCTCTACGTTTTGTCGCAGCCGCGTTTTTTTGTCGTCTTTTGTGCGCTGTATCGATTCGCTGGGTGTTGTGCTTGAGACTGTTTGAGAAGATGATGAATAGAAATGTGCTGGGCTGGGGCTGTTTTTGTGTGTAAGTGATAATGTAAAGGTTTCAGAGTAAATTACTGAAGTGTTTGAAGGAATAGTAAGAGGTGTAAGTAAGTATAAAGGGTCTTAAATGGTGGCCAAGAATTTAGTGGAGACACGCTGGTGGTACCTTGGCATTGCAGATTTGGTGACCACTTCCCACCAGGTGGGTCGCTTGCTTGTTAGCCAATTTTTGGCAAAATATTGTAATTTAGTCAAAAAACCATGTTACGGTTTTCTGCCTAAAAATTCCCTTGAGGGGTTTATATTCAACAGTGGAAGATCCTTGACTGAATTTATGTAAATCAACCTCTAATAATTAGGCAAGAACTCTATACTGGTCTTTAGGAATTCTAAAGAATGTCTAAATATCGACTTGGACAAGGACTTGGATAAGGTAGCCATTATTTACCAATAATGAACCGTAATCACAACACGTTATTATTCAGATTACAGTAGGTTTAGAACCTGAATTATTAGTTGAACATATTTTATCAACTTTTCGTCTAATTTCGCGACACTTTTGTCATTTTCTGGCTGGATAATGGACTAGGATTTATTGTTTGGTTGCAACTAAATCAATTTAAATTTAAATGCCACTGAATTATGTACATAGTTTCGGAGATAAAGTGCTTTTATCTATTCTCAGTTATTTATAGTTTGTGCATTTAATTTTGGTTAAAATGGGCTTATTATGTTTCAGTTAGGAATACATAAACACTTACAAAGTTGTCAAAATTAATTGGAGCAATGACGTAGGTCTGTCAAGGCTTTTCAGAAGCTGCGTTTTAGTAAAGCTGCTTAAGAGGTAAACAAAAGGTAGACTGCTACCTTATCACTCTACCATTGCCAGGTAAGAATTATGTGGGACCATACAGTCCCACCAGTATCATTACTGAAGGCCGAATCTCGTACTTGAAAAGCGTTCAAATTCAAGTTATAAAATCATCTCAGCGACAAACCATCTCAAAAATTGTGATAATTTATCGAAATAAGTGGTGTTTTTGATAGATTGCGATTGTGAACATAACATATATTCACGCCCGTATTCCCGAAGAGTTCCACAGAGGTCCACCTGTAGGACACCTACGAATGTGAACGTTCCTTGCAAATACGGGAATTACAATTGCTCATCAGGTTAACAAGAATTTGCTCTTAAAACTACATACATTTATGGCCTCAGGCTTCTTACAAGTCCATCCATGCAAAAAGAACCACCACCGATATTACTCATATAAACAAGTAAAGTTATATTAAAAATAAAAACTCATTTACAACTTATGACTGACAATAAAATCGATGGACAGACGTGGACAAGTTCAGTCGATTAATGCTGAAACCAAGAGGCGAGTAATATGGCCTGGGCAATATTACCGCGTTTACGACGACTGATTGTCATATTTATAGAGAAACAAGAACGCATGAGATCTTAGTGTGAGAATTTTTATATGTTTATGGGTTATTATGAACTCCTTAGGCGGGTGACGGAGTGAAAAGTACTTATATTAGTAATATTTTATGAATTTTTGCTTCTAAATGCATAGTTTTCCCCTGGAAATCAAATATACACTGGAAGTAAACGTCAAAGACATCATTATTTTAGGTTTTCGTATGTTTAGTTGGCCTTTTATGCAATTGAGTAGTTGTGATTTGCAAATGCTTGAGAATTTCGATGTCCTAACCATCTCCTAGTTATCTTTACTTGTTTTTAGTAGATATACTTATTTCCCTCTACTTAGCCGATGATTTCATATTTAATTAAACATGTTAGCTTTAATCAGCTGCTTGATCGCCATTTACAACTTTGTTATTATAACATAATTAAACGTTCTTCAGCTCTTTGATTTGCGCCGAATCTAGCTATTTGCGGTACGTGTCATAACCACATAAAATTTCTATTAAGGGTACATAAGTGATACTGGGTTCATCGGCCTAAAAAGCCACCGGTGGGCCATAAAACCCTCACATCGATCCGGATCACATTTTTGTAACCATCGGAATAAAGCGCATCTGCATTAAGTGTACAACCATCATACAATAACTATAAAACTTTTACAGTCCCATAACTTAGGTCAGTGTGTGTAAGCGTACGTATACGCATATGTATGCGTCCCGGCCAGCCAATCACGTTTGTCCGTCACCGGTTGACATTAGCCGGGTAAATTATGATTGAGGCCGGACATTTTTCGCATTCGCCGATATTTTACAGTGAGATAAAATCGTTTGGTGTTTATTGCATGGAAATTCGTTTCTTTTATTGCTGACTTGTTAGGTATGTATCGGAGATAAGTATATAAGTTATGTTATGTATTGCGTTTTAATGACGGTTGGTTGACGGGTGGGCATCGAACTTATTGGGGATTCGGTTTCGAGTTATTAAATTAGGAAAGCTTTTAGACTTTAATGCCTGATCAAGTTTTTTTTATCTGAATTGCTCTAAAACCAGAATCTTTCAATAAGGAATTATATCACTCTTGAAAACTAAAATAATTCTCCTTAATAACCATTGCGATCGCCAGCTGTTTTAAGTTGGTTCCGTAGTAAACATTGGTCATACTCATGAGTACTTACACTCTAAAAGATTGTTAACGATTCAGCATAGACAGAGAAAATTATACTTGCTTAAGACACTTTTCAGGCCCAACAAACACGACCTACCTCACCCACAAATCAATACTCATAAACACTCATAAACAAACAGCAACAAGACTAAAAAAGTCACCAAGTTGAGTGTCCTGCCGTCACGATCAGTTGAGGACAATTGAGATTCATGTCCAGGCAAGGGCTTCTGATTCATGAGCTCGCTAATAAACGGCCACCAGTCCGTCTGTTTGTCATAGTTGCTATTGACAGGCTGCTTGTCAGCCTAGATTGGCCGCGGTTGAGATTGTGTCATGGACTGAATTGGTGGTGGTGTTTAAAGTTGTCAATGGTCTTTGTTAATTCACTTATTGATATGCCTTTGTCTATAAAGATGCTGTCTTCGTCGAACTTGGTACCATTTCCTTAGCTACTCGAGGTCGATTTATGTGAACTTTTCGTGTCTACAAATTTCTTCTCTATAATCAAAATTTTCGTTCAAAACCTGATTGATCTGGCAGAAGCATCTTCGACCCTTCGAAAATTGAGTCTATCTACCTTAAAATAGAGTTAGTAATAGCTAAACTTTCAACTCAACTGCTTCTTTAGTAGCATCTTTAAAATTAATTACTCTTGCCTAATCCTGACTTCACCTTTCATGACACCCACAGCCAGTGATAGAGTGCAGGACAAACCAAAACCCGACTATGACTAATGTTACTAAAAAAACCAATCAGTTCTTAATCCAGCCATTAAGAAAGCTATCCACAACACATTCTAATAAGCTAATCGACGCTGAAATAAATCAGTATATCATAAATATCTCATAATTCTAGCCGGACGGATCTCGGCGTTGCCAAATGCCAACGGGCTGGCCAATTTGTCTGTCTGTCTGTGTGATTTGTGTCGTAACTGCGTAGGTATATAATTGGGGACGATCGATGTCAAGATGCGCAGGAGACTACTTAAAATGGGTGAATAGAATAGTATGGATAGCAAGATATTTCTAAGATTCAAGTACTTTACTGTTAATTTAAGTGAACTGGATTTCAAATTGTATCCACGCCTCCCGAATTAGGAACGCTGGAAAATGTCAGTGTAATTTAATTGCTAGTTAGGACGACAAAACTATGGCATATGTGTATGAATTTACAAATATAGAGAAATGGTGGAGAATGCCACAAGGCATTGTGAAGTATAGAAGAAATCGCAGTGTCAATTCACTTAGATAGATGCGAGATTCCACTCTACTCGTACAAAGAGCACCGATAACAGTATACAGATAGGTGAGTACCAGAGGGTATTATGCTAAATACAGAAGGATTCCCAATGTTAGCTATTCAGCATCATTTATTTGCAATCAAAATGATAACCAAACAATCACTTCAGAATCCAAACAGTAGCTTTCTAGATTAGCTAGCCCAAGCAGAGGCGTTGGTCAACTAGTAATATATTAAATTAAACACGAATTTACCTACTTTCCATCCTATCGGAGAAGGCAAGGAAACTATAATGTCAGATATGTATCTTATCGTGAAAGTTATGGTATTGAGAGCAGAGGGTTCAGCCTATGGATAAACTATGGTTTGCTATATATTAGAAGGCTTTCACCGCGTTAATATTTCATCTTGAACGCACTAAGTGTCGATTAAGGACCTGGATTGTATGAAGGTGATCGTGACTGAAGCATTTGTTTGTGAATGTACTGTTAGTGTTATTGGGTTTTGATATGGTGATTGCTATATTGAGTTGTCTGTCTATATGGTCGGAAATGTCATTGCTGTTGGTCGGTTTCTTGTAGATCGTATTGACTTACTTGACTTAATGTCCTATCTCTAGATTGGGCAGATGGCGTCCACAAGTTATAGTATTGCTTGCAGTTTTTTTCTTTTCAAAGGTTCAGCAGAGTCACTCAGTACTATTCAATGCATAGTGCTAATTGTAGTTATGTTAGCCTCGTTAATAGAAATCAGATCTTGCTTGCCATATAGAACTATGACTAACACCAGTAACATCACACCTACCTGTATCTCTCTCATCAAATAAACGCCACTATACTCTCAAGTCACATAAATTCACATAGTTTCCTGACCCATCGTTATATATAATATTTATGCGCGTCTGTTTGATCGCCGCGTTATGACTGCGTATGCGCTTCTTATGGAGATCAAACTCCTTCAATTTGCTCGCATGTTAATGAATTCCAATGTTATTAGGTGTCCTGCGGTGAACCCAACGACTGACATCTACCTATGGAATTAAAATTGCAACTTGAGACTAAGGCCGTTTGCAGACGACGCCACTGAAGAGATACTGATTAGTTTTTAGGTATACACCCAATAACAATTAAGTTTCTAATGTGTGTTTTGGCATCGTTAAAATTTATCGACAGTGCTTGATTCGGTTTTATGTTGATGCATGCTGTTATGTGACATTATACACATAAATGTACACAGATATTTACCTAACTGTAGAATTAAATGGTATTGGCGGAGTACAATATGGTACAAATATATTGGAAGTTGTAATATGCGCATAATTAGTCCGTTGATAAAATTTGCTTTTTGCTATGCTTTACGTAAATGTCGCATACAACTTGATATGTTAATAAAATAAGCCTTACGAGGTCAGAATGTAAATTTATTCATAATTTCTAAGTTAAAACAGCATAGTATGCTTCGCTGAGCCAGACTAATTATTATTGACATGTTGCAGACTTGTCAATCAGGCGTGGAACTTGAGCAATTCTAAACTGGAGTAGTACTCGTATTTAACCGTCTATAGACCAGCAGTTATGAGTTTGTTCTAGGTAGCTTTGTATGCAAATAGCCTTAGACTTGTCACGTTGTGCACTTGCATCGCGTCACTCTTCGCGATTGATTCCTGATCGATGCACAATCCATTCTCAGCTTTATTCTAACAACTCTATATCTTACAATCGAATGTATTCTGCATAGAATCAGGTCTTATTAACCGAGCAACGAGGCATCAGTATCCATCATAATTTCGCCTCATTTTGTAATGCAGCCGCGCGATGCGATATTTTCATATTCAAAGCAACTTTATGTGTGCGGGCAACATCACTTTTATTACTTTGGACTTAAGATACAATTTGCTGGTTGATTTACGGTGTGTTAAATTTGTTTTTTAGGTGCGTAGGCTGTACAGTTAGATGGAGAAGTGGGCATATAACCTGCTGATGCAAATTTTAGTGTGTATCGTATGAAACGAACGAGCAAATATAACTTACTATCGATTAGGAAACGCTTGTCATTTATGGTGCATGATTTGTCGTTTTGGTACTGACTCCCTTGTTTGTTTGAAATGAGAAGATCAAAATGATCTGTTTCGACAATTATTCCTTTTTAGGATGATTGTAGATTGATTTGTGTTGCAAAATGCATGTCATTGACTGCTGATAACGTCGTGAAATCAAATCTTATATAACTAAGTCTAATAATATGAAAATTGCAGCTACAATCGGCACTCCTAAATACAGAAGCAGTAGGCGAATATAAAGGTCTATTGGAAACCTTGTTCTTTGAAACAAAGCTAGGCGAGTCTTAATACATACAGCCTAGACAAAACGATATTCTATTAGCGATAACGATTGACAAAAAGCCACATGCGCATGCGCTACCAAATTATCACGTGGTAAATTTTGACTTTTTGACAATCGTTGGTCACTTCGTCTAGAGTCTCAGTACTGTATGGATTGGCTATATCACAAGATACGAATCTAGATATTCTTCCTTCTTGAGGTTTCCAAAAAATAATAACTCCAGTGCATCCACTTCTGTCCTCGATGCTACCAGTCCCACAGGCTGTTGATGTGAAAGTGGCTGATGTTAGACGCACTGAGGGTTTCGTCTCGCTAATCCGCTGGTTTCTCCACCGTTCTGTCTTCATATCTGATACGTTCTCCTTCTATGGAGAGCTGTCTCTGCTTGTTAAAATCACGCTGATTTTATTGTCTGAGCGAATTAATTTTGACATATTTATGTTGGACTACATAGTTGATGGTCGGTTGTTAAGGTTTTCATAAACAGGCACAAAGAGACATTGCGACACCGATGCAACGACTATTTTTCATAGAAATTGTTCTACGAATAAAATATCCATCTGATATTTTCATATTTACTTTCATAACTGTTAATGTAAGACGCTGTTGCTAGAGTTACCCATATAAATGAGACTTTACGACGAGTCCAGCATACTTGACCACACGAGTATTGATTGCTTAGTTCATACTGGATGAGAAAAAAATAAGACTATGAACAAGAAGACGATATGGCATATCTACCTTTGATTTCAGAAGGAAATGTTAGCTCAATTGGTGTGTAAGCTTGCCCAAAATGAATGTTTTTATCTGCATGCAAGGCATTATTGTGTCAAAATTTAAACTTTTGGCTGATAATGTTTTGTTTCATAATGACATCGTTAGTGCCCTTTATTGCATAAGTAAATTCAATAATTTAGACATAAAGTTTGGCATGCAAATCCAAACCAACGTAAAACAAACACCAATTGTTTTACCTAACCCTCGATTTACAAATAGTGTCATCATTTGCGTCAGCCATTCAAGTGTCATCAGTGATGACAGCTCAATTGTACCTGCGTGATGACGAGCTGTCATTGACACCTAGTGCGTCGAGTACTGTCTCATTAGTGGCACCATTGTCATTTTATTTTGCACTAATTTCAATGTGTTTTGGGTGTTATTTTAGGGCTTTATTTGAGTGTTTTTAAATTTTGTTTTTAGTTTTTTTGCTCTAATGGTAGGTTCGTGTGTAATACTGGTCTACAAACTTTGATTGGAGTTTATAGATCAATGGCTTGATGAAACATGGTAATTAATGCTTGTGCCTTCTCTGTATGAGAAGTCCTTTGCTTTTTAGTGGGACATTAATAGGATGGTATTCGATCAGTGGGTAGTTCATCGTTTTTAGCAATTTGCATTTGGATTAGAATTTGGAATCATAGACATCGTTCAGATGTCTTAGAACTTTGAAGTAGACAGTCAATTGTTTTCATAAATCAATCCTAGAAATCAAACCTTTTAGATTATAATGTAATTGTGGGATTCATTTCACATAAAGTGTCAAGATGAATGGAATGTCATTAATTTATGTATCTACTTAAATGCGTCAGAAGTGTAAGGCAGCAATCTAGCTAAGCATAACACTTACCTCATTAGACACAACCATTTTTATTATGACTAGTGTGAGAAACTAGACAATATTATCAATTGTTTCTTACACCTGCTAAATGAACACGGTAAGCTACGTCACCTCCGTAATGTCAATACGAATGCACTTGTCTTTATTGCCTCTTATGATTAGTGAGCGATGGCTAATACTCTTCAGCGGGCGACGCTCCTTACTGAGAAACTATCGAAGTATTATTGAGACTATTATATCAATAAGGTATCCGAGGAATTAATTTGAAACTTTTAAGGCTACATTCTGAGAAATTCTATGTTACTCAGGACTCAGGACGTTTGTAAAACTAGACTTCAATGTCTATTGGTAGGTGGCTAGTTATAGACAGTAGAAAATAAAACTATTTCTCTGAACCATATTGAATTTCATAATGAAATTAGCATGATGTTTCAAAAATCAGAACACAAGTTGCTGTCAATTTATCCATATAGAAAAATTGGGTGCGGAAAACCTTTCTCCAAGCCAAAGTTATAGGCCTAACAAAATCTTAAACCTTATTGTAAAGATGCAAACCTAATTAATTAATTTGGTACTTACTGCAAACACATAAAACTCGACTAACCAAACTCAGGACCTACCGACGATCGCACTTGCAGCAGGGTAACTGAACCTAACGATATTTACTTGTTTCATCCCCAAATAACAGCGAAAACAGTGAAAATCGCCATCCAATATACAATCAACGTCGTTCAATTACACGTTTGACATAATTTTAATGAGCTGTTTATCTGCTGATCATTCAAATTAATCAGTGACGTCACGCCGATATCTTAATTAAAACTTTATTAATAAACTCCATTGGCCAAATAAACTGTAGGTTTTTAACGAAAATTTCGTACGTGTGATTTTTAGTGTTGACGATTTGGATACGGGAATGATACGACCAGCCGAAGATCATTGTCTTCTATTACAAAATTATCTGCCTAGCCTTTTCGGGTCCCTAGTCTTACTGGATGCAACTTAAAAAATATCAGAATTATACGAGTGACTGCCTGTCTGATCTCCAAAACCTTGTGCATAAAGTGTCGATGTTGTTTGTGTCGGTTTTGGCCTTATCTCGAGAATATCATAGCTTCTTGGTTGGTTTTTTAAAGCTTTATTATTTTTGTGAATGGCAACTTCGCATTTGCAAAGGCAGATCTTAAGTAAATGCTTTGTTCTAGCACATTATTGGACTGCGTCAGGTCAATTCAACTGTTCCTTACCTTTAATTTTCTAGTAGAAGACATTTTACTTTATATCTTGAAATAAGTTACCATTTCTTCCCTTATAATGTACCCCACGAATTAACTTTTACGAATCTTGGGTTTTAACTCGTTGGAGGTGAGGAGTTTGTACCCAGCAAATACGTAGGACATCGTCAAAGTCACCGTCACGACCTGTTCGCACCACCACGATCCAGAACTGTCGCCAGAGCTGAATCCCTAGTGTGTCGTGCTTTGAGGATGCTCAACGCCCTCTTGACTGCTAATCCTGAATGTGATGTGTTTGCGGACGAATGGAATAAACTAATGCGAGCATGTATGGTGTTCTGTGAGAGAAAGTATGCGCGGTGTCCTGTACTGTTCCATGATAAATGTAGTTTTATATGTGAATTATTGATTATATTTATATTGTCATTCCACTGTGCCATGTTGATTATAATTATTGTTATATTTAAATGACTAAATATTGCTATTCCACTGTGCCATGTTATATATTTGTATTGTAATTTTTGAATTTTTCTTTGGATTGATTATATTGGCATAACACTGTTCATTGTATTGTTTGATAAATTATTGATTTTATGTGACACAATTGTCAACATTGTTATATTCTATTTCTATGTTAATTATTGTAATTGGTCTTTATATCGTTTTAATTAACAATAAATAAACTAAATCTCATGTCATATTTACTTGACCAACAGCTCTTCACAAAATATATACAAACCAAATACAATACACAATATCACGTATCGCACCCGTATCGTGAACACAAAACGTCACGATATCAATATCCGATATCAAGGTAATGAGGGGTCGGTAATTAAATGTCCTCTGTCAAAGCCGTCGCCACGTCAAATTATGTATAATCAAAATGGCGTCCGTGACGTCAGCCGCCCGTTAAATATGAAGGATTTACTTTTATCTGGCGAATAGTTGACGTACGCTCCATGTTGACTTCGGAATTTAAATGAAATGATTTTTAATTAATTTATTTTTATGGAGTTTGTTTTGGGTTGTTGTTTATGTGTTATGCGGCATACATGCTTTTACTAATGAAGTAAACAGAAGTGTATAAGTTCATCTGCACTTTTTTTGTTAGGCATGCATAGCTAAATCAAATGCATAAGCATAATTGCCCTTAACCGATACCAATCTATATATGCATTTTGTATAACATACACTGTTTTTGTATAACTAACTAGCTTCTACCAGCTGCTTCGCCCTCTTGAAAATTGTCCCAAAAACTCCCGGGATAAATATTATCCTATAAATTATTCTAATTCAGGACATGGTCTACCCATGTGCCAGGTTTCATCCAAATACTTTCAGCTGTTAAGACATGAAAAGGTAACAACCAAATACTTACGTTACACGTTACTTTATAATATTTTTTCAATTATGGTATATCCATACACAAAGACACAGCACTAACTGTGGATCTGTGAAAGTATGAGTGATGCGGCAGGTAGACCGATACAGTTCAAGAAAAGGCTCTCCACTTCTAAAAGGCAAGCGTTCCCCATAATGCACCATGGCACAACTCACGTCTCGTACGTCAAAAGGCGGCTCCAGCGAGTGTCGTGTTACGTCCGTGGACGTCGCCGAGACGTTACGTCATAAATCTATCAGCTGTGACGCGGCGACTTAAATTATGAATGCGATCTTGAGTGATTTGTTGCCAGAGCTTGGCAAAAAATAATGCCACTGAAATAACTGGATCGTGGCTGTGGGGTATGGGGATCGATTTAGAAGGAATATTTTTTAGAAATACATAGTTTGGGGTCGATGTCATGTCATATTCTGTCCTTGGAATCTGTACACATTTATTTACCAGTGTATAAGGTACTGTGTTAGAAACTAATTTTATGCTAAGTGTGCCCTGTGGGTCGAACGAACAATTTTGTAGACAAAAAAACAAAAATAATAAACAAATTTTTCACTTAACCCTTCTAAAAACAAAAAGTGTTTCACTAGAAACTTTCCTCTTTACAAAAATTTACACAAAAAAGAAGAAAAATGTTAACGTTACGTTCTAAGTAATCCCGAGTAACGAATTTATGTATTTTTCTTGACTCCATAAAATGGCCGAACGTAGTAACCGTTTAATTAACAAAAACGTCAGACTTGAGACTCGGGGGGTCGGTCCCGAGACTCGTAAATCAAGTCAAAATAGTATACAATAATTAAACGTATGATGGACCGTGTTTGTTCTTATATTTAGTCTCTTGTTACAGGGATATTCATAGCTATAAGGTCTGTACACTTCTTTGTGTTGATCTGTTTAACTTTTGTAAACCATGGGTTCTTTTAAACCCCTTTCAAATTCAAATCAAAATATTTTATTTTACTCCTACATGGGTATTGATGAACTATCGAAAGCGAATTTTGTCATCATCTCAGGAAAATGTGAGTGCTATCTAATCGTAACTTCATTTTGGCCATGTTGTGTTGATAGCCTTAAATTTCAGGTGAGCCGTATTTGATGAATTCACACAAAGATTTTACAACTCAAAGATGACGCTTATTCGTAAAAGGTCAACTTCATAATATTTCAGTTATTTTTTAGGTATAACTAGGCCACAAAGAATTTTTTCACATTTTTGATATTTAATTATAAGACTAGTTTGTTCTCAGGTGCTCAACAGCCTTCCTCACCACAAGTAAACCAACCAAGCCTGATTCCTATCAACAAGAACATCATTATAAATGAGTGCCACACATCACATTCGAGCTGCATGTTACCCGATCGTGATAGGTTAGTCTAAGACTGTAGTCGGCTCCTCCAGCAGATTTATGACCTTATAAATATGTCAGTCACGCAGGTCTTAGGTACTGACTGTAAGTCTTCAGCTCAGACCGATTCGAGAAGTAGTTTTTGGTTCTGTAGTTCATTCATGGGTGTAGGTGAAGGTACACCTACACCCATGAATGTTTTGATAGAACTTTGACAACTGTAGATTTCGTCCTGTGGCACTTAGCAACTATGTTCTGAAAGCAAAAAACTGAAGTTAAAATTGTTTTTAGTTATTAACTGCACTTCTTCGCTGATTTCTAAACAAATCACACTAATATTATAAAGGCGAAAGTCTGTGAGTATGTTTGTTACTTCTTCACGCTCAAACAGCTGGACGGGTCTGGATGAAACTTTTTATACCGGGAATATGTTCCCTTGGGATAATTTTCGACATTCACGCGGGCGATGCCGCTGGCAGAAGCTAGTCTGGTATATAAAAATATCCTTTCGCAGCCATATATCAAAAACATGTGGCTTACCTATTGAAACAGTTGATAAATGACTTCAACAGTGTAAACGTTGTTCACAATTATTTAATTACTATTAATCGGCGCTAGAGCAAGTGTTCTCATCCAATCAGATGTTTTACTACAGAACTCAAACAACACGTTTACGACTAGACCCCGCTCCTGGGTACGCTCGGTATTTATGTATTTTTAACTACGTTAGATATGTTTTGACCACAGACGTCGCCCACGGTTCTAGTTTTATTACCCATATATTTAATGACAGCCTGATAGAGCCTGCGATAAAATACCAATGATCAGATATTAGCATCGGCATTAGAATTTCACTCAAGCGCCATTTTGAAATTGATCGGTCGCTTGACATTTGAATTTTTGATCGTTTATCAAACGAACATTAACGTAATTTAGTTTTATTACTAGAAATAAATTAATACTAATTAATTTAAAACATCAAAATTAAGAAAAAACACGGAAGTTAAGTTACATCTCTATTCGGTTCATTCAGAATATGGTACACAGGGGTGCAAAATTTGCAAAATCCGGACAAAAAAGTGAAAAGTTTTTGTTTACGCAACGTGCACAATTTGCACAATTTTAGACAAAGACCGTCATAAATTATGCTATTGTCACTTGGGACAATGTGTAACAATAATTTAGAACTACGTAGAAGAGAATAATAGAACAAATATCCGAGCACTTTTACTCAAAACTTTCATTGTGATGCAAGAATGCTGTATTTTTGTATTAAAATATTGACATTGCAAAGTCGTGTCTGAGACGAACGTCGAGTCGCTTTGTGATTGTTCATTTTGTTTTGGATCTTGAAATAGAAATGTCATGTTTTTACCTTTTGAAGAGCTAGGTATGATTTAGATGAACACAGATGGCTTTGTGAAATATTTAACAATAAATAACTAAGATAATCGTCTTTAAATGTATGTTAATGACAGATACCATTGGTGAACTTCGTTAGCCAACGCAAAAAAAATCAGTAGCAGATTTTCTTTAAAAAAAAAAAAATTACATCACGCACTACCTCAAATTCTCACAAAAGCATCTCACAAAACGTAACTAAAGCACGAATAAAGTGCGACCGAACCCAACAGAGAACTATTGCAAACATTCGTTCACTTTTAACGTAAAGGGTGGCAACACGTTATCTCGAGGCGGCACAGTGGTCCCGCCGCATCTGTCCGTACATAAATCTGTCGCATATGAAAAGAATTAAAACGTTCCCTATTGTAGACGGCTGAATAAATCTTACAGATATCTTTGTGAGGGACGCGCGACGCCCGCGGCTCTGCGACGAGGAACGGCGATATTTTACAAGTTTTTGACAGCCGATATGGCTTTCCTAAACGGCACCTGCCCACTGTGTGCTGATGGCCGATCGCCAATGCTTTTGGCCAAAAAATTGTTGGGTTTTTGTTAATTAACTAAGTAACTTTTAAAATGAATGTTTTTTTGTATTTCCTGCCTGATAATCTTAAATTAGTTTTGTAGTAAAGAAAATGTGTGCTTTTTATAAAAAATTGCATATTTTTAGCTTTAATTTTATGTATGTGTTTCCTTCAGAAATGTCATTCCATACATGCACACACCATTAAATGACCATAAAAAAGTAATAGGTGAGCATGTGATATGGCGCTCTTTCTTACCACATAAAAACTCGTGTTGACGCATAATTAATTTTATACTATTACCGTTTTATTATTTATCTAAACTCAGATAGTTTCTCAGCATGTCTTCACGTAAATCACAATTAATGTTCATTAAATCTTCAAAGTTTTGTTCAACGTCCTTCATATAGTTTCGCCTTGGAAACTAGGTGGCGCTAGGTTGCTATCAAAATAAACGCCAAGTAATGGCTCCAACTGTTTTATTACAGTAATAAAATATAGCCTAGAGCTTGATGCGCGAATTTATCTCTTTTTAACAAATAACTTGGTATTCGACTTTGCAAGGACAAAAGACACATTAACGACACGAATTAATATTCAAACAAAGGAAAATTAAAAAGTATGGAGACGCTTGTTTTACGAACTAGTTTTGTGAAGCCACATAAGCGTTTACGACCAATTAATACCTACTCAAATCAAATAAGTTTAATCAAAGAAACAGAAAAAATGCGATCACAGTGGAACCACTTAATAAATTGTCTGGGACTTGTATGGAGAAAAAAAAAAGTGTATAAATCGAGTCACCAATAACACTATACTATGGAGTTTATGGCACTGCCCTTGAAGTGTGTTATCGGGCGACGATTCTTTATTGACACTATAAATGTGGGAAACATACGGGGAGGTTTTACGGCCTGCGTGGTAAGTACATGTCTCGGGGTACAATGTACGCGGAATGACGGTGAAGTGTGAGGACGAATGTTTTGTAGTCGAAATTCTTGATAAGTGGCTAGTAATATTATTATTTGTGATTATGATAGCATAATTTTTAACACATTGATGCGAATAAAAATAAGATTTTAAGTATTGTAAATATATATGATAAAACAAATGCCTAGCTTTTCACTTCGCATCGGTTATTAGCGACTCAATATTATAGAATGAATAAGAATTGCAGAATTAATAAGCTTATGAAGTAAGAAAAAGTTACTATAGTATTTTTTTCCTGCCCGCAAAAGATAATCAATTAAAACATTCTAATCACCAAAAATATCACTCAATAAACTTTTTATTACTTTCGGTAGAGTACTCAAAAGCCTTCCAACCAACCGCTTCTCGCCCGCCCCTTATCACCTCCCGTATATTTCCGTCATTACCCTGACTGATTTACAGGGCTTTAGCGGAATATGTCCGTCGCCCTGTTCACCGCCTCTCTCAGCCACCGGCCCAATAATCGTTAAGACAAGCCAGCGTTAATACCTTGAAGATAAAAAAATGTATATACTCCACATATTGATGGCTCCACAATTGGTTTATGACATGGCTGTGTGATGTCGCCTGGCGGGTAGTTTGATGTTTGTTTTGAAGATATTAAGTAGGATCTGTGAGAGAAGTTGGATGATTAAGCTACTTATTGCATTTTAAATACATAGTCTAATTTTATCAAATTTCAAAGCTATGATTGCTTGATGCCTAATTATTTTATTTATTGTATATTGTGTGAATGCAAAGTAATTTTTTTTCTCAATGCATCATATTTAAGAAATTAAATTGAAAAACACCAAAGTGTCATATCAATGACATATTCGTTTTCCACCCATTCCTGACAAACCAACAGAACTTTTCTCTTAATAATATTGCTATGATTATCATAAATACAGTCGACAAGCGACCTGGCGAGTGCTTTTGTGAGTATGTGTGGTGTGTGCAATTTATTGAACGTCATTGAAAGTAATTTTTTTTTTTTTGTATGCATCGACATTTCCGGTCTCTTGAATCACATTGACACGAACCGTTTTATGTTACTTCATAAACGAATCCATATTTTAAACAATTTTTGGACATGAAAGTTTGAGTACACAAAAAACATTTTTTTGAAAGTCGCCCATCACAAATCACTGAGTGGGCACACATTGCCCACACCTACACGATATTTGGGACACATCACAAGTTATTATATCGTGCCCGTGTACGTATCTTGTTAAACAAAACAAAATTAATCAAAAACGCCCAACAATGGTAATCGAGAGACAGTGTCCGTCATAAATCCAGGGTCCCTATCACTGCATCGCACATCACTGTATCGCATTACGACATTGTCTGTTTGATATCGAATTTATTACGAGGGGCTTATTCGAATCACTCGGAACACGTCAGCCGGCATCGCTCGGCTCTCATAAATTGTGTGACATATCGTTCGAGTTCCGAGATTTTTCTGTATAAAACTGTCGACGATGTTATGCGTTCGATAAGCCAACATGCAACCCTAATAATGAAGGATTAAGGTTTAATTTAAGTTTTGACAGCAGCAAACACAATATTGCTCTCGATATCTTGTCGTGTCTTGCCTCATATTAATGACGGTTCTTTTTTTAATTTATCGTGAATATTTTCGAATGTGTTTAGTGACTTGAGCCATTGGATTTTTTGATGTTACTCATCGGTTTTAAGAAGTGATCGGCGGTGATCGAGATAATCTTTTAAAAGTCAATTAAATACGATACTAAACATTTTTGACCAAAAATCATCAGCGTGGGACCAGTGGGTTAGTTCACATCACTTAGCCTAAGTATATTGATGAAACTAAAAAGCGGGTTTATTAAATTTTATTAGGATGTTTTTTTTTTACTTTGTCTTTATTTTTTGACACTGTGCAATCAAAAATCATACTAATTTTATTTATTTTTCTTTGAAATTATTAAATTACATAACATCACGCCTGTGTATTTCCCGCAGCGTTAGGCAGAAGTGCAGCTCTAACACAAAAACGAAATGTGGGCACATTTCGCAAGTTATGACTAAGTCCCATATAATGGGAGACGAGTGGGCAATCAAATCAGAGGACTTGCTGACGACTCGGACATAGTGTCCGTATTGACACATTTTAATTTCAATATTTAGTCAAAGTCAAAGTCAAAGCACTTTATTTCAAGTAGGCCAGTTACAGGCACTTTTGAATTGTCATCAAGTTCATTAGAAACAAATATAATAGGACCTTTGAATGCTAACAACATATCACACTCACATTTAACAGGATAAGCATACTTACGTCCTTCTAACAATCGCTTCAACATATTCGGAACACTAAACTTATAAGAAAATTCTTCAAACAGTATAACATTATGATATCCCTCCCAAAATCCCTGCATAAAAAATTTACCCACCCCGGGTTTATAAAATTAGTTTGGATAAAGCTTTTATATTATCCACATATTACATTTTAAAACATTTTTATCTGACTGTACTTAAGTCTGATGTTGCTGATGATATCTGAGTTGGCAGTGAAAAAAAAATTGAAATTAAAATGTGTAAATTCGGACACTGTGTCCGAATAATATTTCAAAGACAAAGACAAAGATATTTTATTTCAAGTAAGCCACCAAGCGGCACTTTTGAACGTTAGGTACATTAAAATTTACAAGTTATAAAAGTTGATTCTACCGTGCATTCGGAAAGTAGCTTGTTATGGAGAATTGTGTCCGAGTCGTCAGCAAGTAAATCAGAGTCCGTAAGCTAATGTTTTAACATCATGTTTGTTTATTTCCAGATGACAGAGAGTGACCTCCCGGGAACGTGGAGCGAGAAGTAGAGATGCGCTCCAAGCAGCAGCCGCGCCCGTCCTACCGTTGGCTCAACACGAACGAAAACGGTGAGTTCTTTAACTTTATCTAATAATATCGTAGCTTGTGTAGCATAAGAGTAGAACTAGCATTAAAGAGAAGACATCAAAGTGATCCTTGAAAAGGGTACTTGCCGTACCCCTGCGGCCCTGGTATTGCAGATGGGCCATCAAGTGAGCCATTTTAATACTTCTTTGTTACTGGCATAAAATACAAACTACCCATAAATACTAATTTAGTTAGACAATCTATAAGCGAAGTAGTAGAGCTCTCTGTTAAAGGTCTTGTCTCCGGAAATGTAACCATCGTCATACCAAACCTACCTAGTAATTACTCAGTACGTCCGACCGCAACTCGTTGGAATCACTGACCTTCCTTGAGCTGGCCTATGAACTAGAGATGTAGCGTTGTACGGAGTTCTAATAGAGTAAGAGGCCAGCTTATACTGTTACCACTGAAGGTTTGGCCTACTGTAGATGAACTAAGTTGTCGCTAATCTGTGTCAAGAAACCAAGGTATTTCGTCCTTGTGATGGGAAAGAGCATATGAGACATTTCAACTCATTGTCTCAGGTTGGCACATCACCACATGAATGGTTGTTACAGTCGTTCTATCTTACGACGGCGGGTTGGTCTTAGTCGTGTGTGTGGTCACAAACACATTGCTTATGTGTGCTCAGGCGATACTGAGCGCTCCCGAACTTACGCACACAGAAACAAAGTGCATGTGCATCACACGCACGACTAAGACTAACCCACCGTCGAGTCATGAGATAGAACAATTGTACCTACTACATAAAATTCAATATTTACTCGTATTGTCTGAGATAATACAGAAATGTAATAAATTCAAATTATAATAACTGAGATAAAAGCTCGATTATTCATTGTTGCGATTTACATATTAAAACAGCGTATCAATTACCAGCTCGATCAATTTGATGCAAATCAAGGACACGTCATCCGCACGGTTTGAGGTCTCAATTATGACTATAAAGACTGCACGGTTACTTACAATGTGCACGCCATTGACGCCACAGAGTAACGTAATCAGTTAATACACGCCTATTTAATCATATTCAACTGCAAATAGATCTATCTGCAGTTGAATATGATTAAAATACGTTGACTTACTGTACTCAACAGAGCAACATTTTTACAATATGTCACAAAGTTATACATGCATCTATATATATCGAAGAGTATATTGTGCCCCATTGTTTTAAAGTCGAATTTCCCTTGCCATGCACTTCCTACCAGAATAATTTGTCGCAGCGAACAATTGAAACCCGGAGCCGTGACGTGACGATTCTGAATATCCAACTAAAACTCGCAATAAATATTAAGTTATGACCATAGAAAAAAAAGTGGTATACAAAACGCAAATGTACTAAGTAATAATTCATAGGTCTTTTTGTATGAAGCTAAGCCACCGTGAAGCGATAAATAATATTTATTTTCGCTATTATACGGGTTTTTGTCAGTTGTAATGGGTGTAAAGCGGAGCGGGTTGGGCTGAGGGCCGCGAAAGCCGCGACTACGTCATGGATTACCATAGTGACGTCACTGTGATTAGTGAAGACAAGATTAAGATGACATCATACATTTTACTTTAGTTTAAGATATTTCGGATGTTTCCTTAATAATATCTTTCTTTTGTTAACAAGTGACGAGATAATTTAGCCTAAAGATTTAAGTAAGCGTTAGTTCGGATAAAAATAAGTCGCTTTTCCCAATTTTACCCTCCTACCTAAGTTAATCTTACCCTCCTAATCATAAGTACTGCTGAAAAACCGAAACCTAACAGTTACAGATACCTTAAAGTATAAAATCTTGCATTTAATTAAATTGCACCTACCTACTAATACAAACTCATACACGGATCAAAAGGATATCGTTTATGTACTCTCCACCTTTGGAAAAAGGCGTGATTGTATGTATGTAAAAACTACCGATTTCTCAAGGTTACAAAATAGTCTTTAACCTTATTCATTTCTAAAACAGATCATAAAATTCTGATGTTCACACATTTTTCTTAAGCTTTTTCTTCCCGCCGTTTTTCTAGCCCACCATGCAATTCATTCGTCCTTGCACCCAAGCTCCCAACATATGCGCCGGCGCCGCAATAGTGTATATTTATCGATATTAATATTTATAAACACACCATGTTACTCTACTTACGGTTGTTTGTAAACTAATTGAGATTTAAATAATCTGTCAGATTGTCGGAACTTTTAAGGATTGGGAATGTATTTCCTGAAAGGTATTTTGAAGTTTGCATGGTTATCACACAACTTCAAGAAAGTTTCTTAATCCTTTGACTGATCATGGTGGTGACATATAGCCTGTCTTAACTTTCAGAAAACATCTTCTTCTAATAGTTTTAAAATTCTTTAATTAACCAAGACAGGGCTACAACCGCTCTCTGCAGAATCAATTTTCTCCAGGTTCTGGGTTCAACATAAAATTGAGAGATTTTTTTTCAAATGAGCGGTAGTTTATTTACTTATTTGGGAAAACAAAAGACTGCATACTACAAAAATACATAAAAATTTGAGCACGGAGAAAGACAAATGTGCACCCAGCGACATTTTCCACATAATATAAAAAACATTTTACAAAATTAATACGACTTGCACTTAAAATTAGAAACTAAAATTTTATAAATACATATAATTAAGTGCTATTGATAACTCAACAGGCATGTATATAAAGAAATATATGAAGTTATATAAAATATTAACATAGAATTAAAATTGCAGTTTATGCTCCGATTGGTTGAAATAATTTGTAACAGCTAATCGCGTCAATCGAATTACGTCCTCGATATATTTTTCACAGAAATTGGGTGTGATTCTCTTACATCTGCAACAAACAATTTACTAAAGCTAAGACAAAATAATAACTTACCAATAATCAAAACATTAGATACAATAGTAACTTACAATAGAAATGGTAAGACAGGTGCGCTAGATAACAATGTCAGATCACCTTGACTAAAAGATTAATAGCTAGATTTAGACACACTTATCAGGATCGTTCTGATTGATCAATTATTACAGTTGGCAAGTTTCATCTAGTACCTAACTTGGGATACTTACCATAGTTTAGCTTTGATATTTAAATTAAATCATTGTTTATTGGACTGGAATTTGAACTGGTATAGAATCATTTTGAAGTTATCTAGACGAAGCTTTTCTGTCTAGGTCAGATATGATTTAGTAATCTTACATGTTGTTATCATTTTGCTGAATCCATTTCAAACTTGGGTTTGGTAAAATTATATGGTCAAATATTTTCTAGAGATAGTTTTAAACCTTAATAGATAAAGGGCCTGAAATCTAAAAAAAAAACTTTTTAACTATGTGAATTCTCCATAGAAAAATTGCATGAAAATTTTTGTTAGATCTATTAATTTTTTTCGGTGGTATTATACTAAACTACTCTCAATACTCATCTGAATACTCATCTAGGAATACCAACCTATTCTAGTTTAAATTGATAATATAAAATCGTTTTCGAAATGTTATTTAGTAATCTGAAAGCGTTAATTGTGTTCAAATTCATCTTCATATTTTATTCTTATTACCCTTAAATGTAGTGGTGAATTTTTACCAAACCATCGTAATTATAAACAAATTGTACCAACACCTAATTACCATACCTTACCTGCCTCCTTACCTGTTCTTAGTCCCCTTCTGAAGCCAGCAAGTGACCACACAGCCACAACAGCTGCTCAAAATCAGCGTAACGCAATCACAGACAACAATGAAATGAAATAATAAAAACTGCCCATAGTTTAGGAGAATTTATGACTCGTTCTACAGGCTTGATTTACAGGCTTTCTCTTTAGTCTATTGTTGGCAATTTGTGGACTAGTTAGCATAAATATAATGGATAACTGCGCGGCGAATCTTTTAGTTGCTACCAGTTTTAGATAATGGCGGGATGGGTATGTAGGAGATTACAATAATTAGGTAGCAGAGACAACAGTAGGAGCAGCAAAAAGTACAGCATAAAATATTAGCAATAAGGAAGCCGAAGCTCTTTTCTTAGTCAATTGGTAAAAGTGACAAAGTTATCGACAGCAAAATAGACACTAAATAATAGGAATTAGGAACACAAAGCTCTTTTCAGATGCATTGTATCGATATGACAAACTTCTGAATTTCTGATTACCCAGGATGTATATTAAGGTCTCATGTGACTCCAAACAGCTGTACTCCTCGAAGTAAGTAAAATAATGCGCAATGATACGATCTATAACTAAATATCTTTCACATAAAAAGGTCCTTGTAAATAAAATACTGTCCCATTACTGTCAAGACGACATACTTTTCACCGGCCAATAACTCTTTACAAAAAAATACATTCCCCAGGTATACAAAACCTCAGGTAGGTTTCCAATTATTGATTTACCGTAAAGCTAATGAATGACGTATACCCTCGAACAACTCCAACAGTTGTTCGGCCCTTTACGCATTTTTTACGCTTTCCGTAATCATTTGACCGACAGAAGTTTTATTACCCCTTTTTATGTATGTGAGAAAACAATTGTTAGGCCACAAAATGTCGAGGCACAATAAACCTTGGCACAGCACTTTCCTCGTTTTTATGGCTTTAACTTCGACTTCCAGTCTTTAAGTTTTTATTGGGAACCCTTTATTGGTTTGACGGAAGAGTTGGGTGATGGGCTGTCTTTGTTCGTCAGGCTATTGATGAATTGTGTGAAAATTTGCGGTTTCAAGTTGTAAAAGTGGTAGCCCGTTTTTGTCATGTATATTAAAGGAGTGTCTTTTGTTGGTACTGGACTTAGAGATCGCTTTGGGCTTCTGGAATTTTTCTGTATGTTAGTCATTCGGATATATTGCTATTACGGCATCATCCAACGCATTATTGACTGCTCCTCATAAAACTATATCCCGAAAAGCAATATTGATTTACGCAAATAAAATATGAACAATATAAAGCGGAATCAATCACACCACAAGCATACATTTATAAACCGCCATCATAAAAATCGTGAAAAAAAATCTGTCGAATCCGCATAAAAGTAGTGTTTACAAACAGTGAGCGCGGTTAATCTTTACGATCGGGCCCGAATAGGCCCGAATACACCCGATCGCCTGATTTATAGACTTCGGAATAGCTCCCGTCTTTTAAACGATCGGCCCGATGCCCGCTGAATTTACGGCTTCATAGAGTTTTATAACTGATTTTATCAGTCGTAAACTTTTACAAGGCGATTTGGTCGCTATTCATTAAGGGCGCTGATGTGCAGACGCTCGCTGGATTATAGTCTCGAGAATGGAGTAACTGGCGTGAGACCCAACGGAGTATATGACTCATCTAATCGCCAATAAAGCGAACAAAAATATCGATTGACGCAACGATTATGACATTTCTGCTAACATAATCATAGTTTTTTTACCGCCTTAATAACTTATTTCCACAGTCAAATATTTATGAACTATAAAAAACCTATAGCGTTCGCAATAAACTTCTGATGAACGATTTCCGTAAAATACTAAAACTCGTAATAAAAATATAATCGTGTCAAAACACATCCGTTGTTTGAACAGGTCTCAGTAAACTTCGTCCAATTATTGGATAGGGTCATAAAAAGTGACGATTACGTATAAATCATTAGGTGAATAGATTTAGGGCCTGCCCTGAGGCCGTAAAGTGAGTTTAGTTGTCAATAAACGCGCGTAAACAGTTGTCGGGTTGGCGTTAGATCGTTAACTGCGTAATCGCCGGCTGCGTGGCCCCACACGATGCTAGCGGGATATGAATGCTGCAATTTGTTGCACATTGTTAAATATTTTGGTAATTAGGGATTTTAGTAGTGGTTGATGTGTTACTAATGTAGCTGTTTACCTAGCTAGAGCCATTATGTGTTCATAGCAACATGTTTACGATCTCTGGTTAGAGTATTAAATTATAGGAGCCTGGTATTACACTATTAGAAGCTGCGCAATGCACTTATAATGCATGTATGTTGTATCCCAAGCTGTCATCAGTCTTAGACTGCTGGACATTTTTGACCATATATTTTTGAATTTTGTGTGTAGTCGATGAAATTATTGAAAAGTATTAAAAGAAAAAAAAAGAAAAAAAAGTAAAAGTATTTTCACGATATCTGTAACATGTAGATACTTCCTATTCGTCATATCAGCCGAAAGACGTCCACTGCTGGTCTTCCGGTTCGCGGTCGCCACTCCAGATTTGTTCTGCCTTATCGGCCATCCATTCTGCGAACAATGTTCCCTGCCCACTGCCACTTAAGTTTCGCAATTCTTCAGGCTATGTCGGGAACCCTGGTTCTTTTGCGGATCTCTACATTTCTGATTCGATCACGCAAGGAAACGCCGAGCATAGCCCTCTCCATTGCCCTTTGGGTGACTGTTAGCTTTCTGATGAGTAGACTTTCTATGCAGAAAAACTTAAATATATACGTACATAAAATCAAACCATTTTTCATGAAGGTAGGCAGTAAAAATTTCGAGCCCAGGCAGGCTCTTTACTTTGTGTAAATTATTTCATCACCACTGCTCTCAAACAGTGAAGGAAAACATCGTGAGGAAACCGGCATGTCCTAGAACCAAAAAATCGAAGACATGTGACATCCACCAACCCACACTGGTCTCGCGTGGTGGATTACGGCCCATTCCCTCTCTCAGGAGGCCTGTGTTCCAGCAGTGAGAACATTAATAGATTGATGATGTGATGTGATGTGAGGCAGAAAATACAAAACGCCCTGCTACGATCCTTCCATACTCCTCTAGCTACGTTTCGTGTTTCGTTCAACTTAAAAAATATATATTTTATTGATAGTATTTCGACGCAGCTGGTCTATTCTGTAAACATCTCCTCGTGATGAATTAAGTGAAGTGAGCTCGAAATAAACTCATTCCAACCGATGATGCTAGGGATTGCCAGCTCACTTCGAGTTTACTTCACCTAAGTTACCACATACGGACTAGCTCCTCTGTTTTGTTTACTTACACCAAATACATTCCCTTGAATAAACCTCCCAATTGCATTTACCCAATAATTCTGTGCAGTAAGCATATCGTAAGTAGCGTCGCGTCGCTCGACCTCGTAACGCGAGCCGCCATCGGCGACATCCTGCTGTACGCTGCGCAGTGCGCCACTTTATGAATGAAACTGGAGAATGCTCAGGCGCAGGAGGTTAGGACGCGGGTACATTGGTGACGATTTGTTCGAGTCCTTTTTAATTGTAGGTGTTATTTTCAGCGCTGAGTTTAAGGACATGTCTTCAAAGCTTAATTTCTTATGCTTGATCTATCCCACTCCTGGACAAAGGCCTCCCACACTTTCTTTATCTCCGTTTTGTGCCAATTCTCAAGGAAAATCATCTTACTAGTTCTCTCTTGAAATCATTGGTCTGAAGGATATACACAAAATTAAATTCTATCAGCGACATTGATTGCTGAAAAGTGAAAATAAAGAATTGAACATGACATATCGATAGCGTATAACAATCCTATTCATCGTTATAGCTAATATAATGCCATTTCATCTCAGAAGCCGTTAGTCACACTAAACAAAATGTTCATATTTCCTAAACCTTCACGGAATCAAAGAAACTCAGGCGCTCCTATAATATCTGCTAACTCAATAGACTGCAATAACCGAAACCTTCTGCGCAAGCGATTCTGTTCAGGAATGGACGCTGCTGATAAGTCCTTTCCAATGGGGAATAATTGACCTATTTTGACCAACCATGACTTTACCACTAATAAAAGCTAATAATACACTTTACACTGCCTCCTTGACTGTCATATGAACGCACCCTTCCCCTGTAACACGAGTAGTGGATTACGCTCACGGCTGATTACGCTCAGCCCGACGGTGACCGACGGCAGCCCATCAGGTTTTTACACTTCAATACTGTATTATGATGCTCTTAATTTTACTGGACTAGGCAGAAGTTTAAAGAGGAAATATGGCCAGAGAGAGCCGAGTAAATTTCCTTAGTTAAAAGTCATAATTCGAGGTTTGGCTCTCGTCTCTTTGCTCCTCCAATATTGGACCAATTTAAAAGATATTCCATAAACTGGTAAAGTAAGATATATACTACGTCCCTATGTTTTTTTTTTTTCATTTACATATGTCAAATTTGTACACTAAGCCTCTGTTGACAGCGCAATTTTGAGCATTTTTTGAGGGCTCTAGTGCTTCAAAAAATAGAAAAAAAAAGTTATAAGAAAAAAAAAAAATAGGGACGTAGTATATATCTTTAATTTTCAGTTTACGAAATATCTTTTAAATTGGTCCAATATTGGAGGAGGAAAGAGACGAGAGACCAAACCTTGAATTATGACTTTTTACTGAGGAAATTCAGTCGGCGCTCTCTGCCCCCGTTTCCTCTTAAGTCTCGCAGGATCGTTATATTATGTGACGCTCGCTAGCTATCAGTCACTAATATAATGTCACTTTTTTACAGCTTCAGGGCCTGAACCTAAATAAGTGAAACAACTGTCCAACTTGAGTTAAATCCTTAGTTTCTAAACGGTTACAAATTTTGGGCACTGCAGCTTCTGTGCTAAGCATTACAAACAATGGGCCAAGGATCAGAGAAACAGTGTGGGTCTTTAAGAGTTCTTCTTTTGTTTTGTAATCAACCTTAATTTCTAGTTCTATACTTGTTGCGTCTAATCTGTACTGAAAACTAATGACCTAATCTAATTAGCAACCATTCTGAGCCAAATACCTACACCAAATTAATCCTCTCACCTTGGAGACACACATAAAACTGAAGACAGATATCTTCAAATATAATACCACATACATTGTAATTTCCATCATCAAAATTTATAGTAGCAAGTACATACAAAATTATCGTCAACACATAAAGTACAGCATCCCTGTCTATATTTAAGTGTCGCCAGATAACTTTGGGAGGCGCCTGAGTATATTACTAGTATGTGTCAAATAAATAGCCTATAAATAGCTAATCTCCTCTAGAAATTAGATAGCTATGGGAAGAGGTATTTTGAAACCTTAGTCTATGGTGTATGGGGTTTCTGCAAGCTCATGTGAACGGGGATATCTTGTATGGATGTGAATTTTATCTTGTGTTGTGAGCATTGTAGTCGCCGTTGTTTTTCCTTGGAGAGTCAGTGTTGGTTGTGTTGCTATAACATCGCAAACATGTGTTGTGTTTTGGAACTGTCGCTATTTTTTTATTGTCTATAGGCTCGCGCTTGACCACTATCTCACATGATAGTAAGAGATGATGTGATCGACGGTGAAGCACGCTTGCCTAGAAGAAACCTATTCACTCTTGAATTTTTTATTATTATTTTGGATTGCGTTTGGCCACTATTTAAAATTTTTAACTGTTGATAAGCGTTTCTATAGAAATAACTTTGTTGCTGTTTGCTTATATCTTCTTAGCTATAAGCAAACACAGACTACGGCAGGGAATTTCACTTTTCAGCTGATGCCAAGTTGCTGGGTTCATAGTTTTTTATATCAAAATTAATTTTCATCAAAAAATGCTAGAGGAAGAATGTGAAATAAAAAAAACTTTATGAAATAACCAATAGAGGCACCAGTGCAAAATGGTTATTTGACAAAGAAAATAATAAAAACGTTTAGATATAAAAATTTAAACTTGCGTAGGTGTGAGTGATGAACCATGTTTGTCCCGGATTAGAATAGTTAATATTATTATAATGTGATAATAACGCGTGTGCCTAGTAGATTTAGGCGCATCGGATCGATGATACGCGACCCCACAGGTCAGAGTGTCACAATAATGCATTGCAACCGTGTTATGTAGCTCGCTATATGTAATTATGTGTTGGAGGGGTGACAGGCTGTGACAGGGTGACAAGACGGAGACTCGGTGGTAGTTTTGTTAGTGTTCAAGATACAAAAATACTAAATCGTTTATTGTCACAATTAGCATATTATACATTAAGACGTGTTTGGAGGCCTCTCTTAAGCAACCAATGCCAGTATTAGGAGCCTCCGCTCTGCCATAACATTGCCGTATTATAATTATACTAACGGTAAGTTACTATAAAGTAATGTACTGTGACGTGACAATTAAGATAATTTTGTTGTTGATTATTAAATATTAAAAAGAGATATTATTTTCATTTTTTAACATTAAAAGAAAAGATAATGATTCAAGTTTTGAGTTTACACCTGGGATTCTTTCCAAAGTGCGATTCTATCTACGATGACATAGTCAAAATTGCAAAATTCAGAGACGGAAACACACTTTTGAAGTAGGCTGGAACATATTTGTTTGATTGGTGGATCCTGCGCCACACCATGCCACGACACGTAAATGTGTTTCCGACTTTAGGGAGTGACCACGTGACGTTTCAGTAGCGCTTGTCATTTTCATAAGCAAACCCCCAAACTGTGATAAAAATGTGTGACTTAAGCCTGCCACAGTAGGCCGTGCTCGCCCGCCTGATATGATTTATTTGTCCCTATAAGACCAGAGCCTTCCTTAGAGAAAATCTGACTATTAGTTAGAATGGTTCTGAAGATTTTGATCGAATTTGATTGCCACTTTTAATTGTCTCTAAACGATGACAGATATTGAGTACGGCTTCAATATAGGTGTAGAAACAAGATTGACAGCTGCATCTAAACCGGCATCAGTTGATAACTCATAAAAAAGGCTTATAAGGACTTATTGGTGAAAACAAGTTTAAGTCATTGCACTGCTCGAGCCATCAACGAAACTAGGTAATATCTTTTCGATCTAATGACTCATACGTCCTATGAGTCACATTATACTAAAAAGCTACTAGAAAATGGAGATACACAATAACAGCTTTATAAACTTATTTCTATCAATCTAATCAAAATAAAATAGATTTTAAAGCTTCACGCCAATAACAACCAGAATCAAGATAAATATATGCCGTAGAAATATTAATGTTTGTTGTGTAAAATCAATTTAGGATACATTAAATGTGAGATTTATAACCGTCGTAAAAAAAGAACATGTTCTACTAATTAATGTCAACTTGTCGTGTCGTCAGACCATGTCAGGTCTGTTTTTCTAATGATTTTTAGATAGTTCTAAACTATTTAATCTATGGTAATTGTATGTATTGACATGTTCGCATCGGAAATTCGGCGTCGATAAGACGTCACGCGGCCGTTTTGGTTTTAATGACATCCGACCCTAACTTAGAATGTGTAAGTTTTGAATGTTCATGCATGTTTTAATAGTGCTTCGGTTCTAGGCTTGTAGTTCTCGTTAATCCGTTAGGGGTCATATTTTAATTGTCACCCATAGAATCATAAAAGGACGTCGGTTGGTCTCCAAAAACGGTTAATCTGTTCAGTCACCTTGACTGAACAGATTAACCGTTTTTGTAGTGTCTTTGAATATTCTATGCACCTCTGATCACTGTTTTCAGATCATCTGTCAAGATCTTTATGTTATTGGGGAAGATTTGCATGGCAAATTGTCGGCAACTCCCTGCCAGGTATACTGCTCGGAGACAGTAAGAGTTACTAAGAGGAAAGTTAAAGAGATACACTTTGTTATGCGTTATACAAGGTTCCAAATTTGATTCTTTTACATTCCTCCTTTAAAAATTCTCATTTGGTTAATGTGATGAGTGTTTATACGCTGCAATGGATAACGCCTACATATATAGGGATCTTTGGACAGGGAATCGTCCCAGTAGATATTAAAACGCAATATCTTAAGTTGATTAACAACCATTAAAACACGACCTAATTAGCTGCATTCCTATAGTTTTGTTCATCATAAATTGTTTAGCAGTGACAGCCGACCCCGCCATTCCGCCTAACGGTAGCGTGATGGTTGGCTCTTGTATAATTCACTTAATATTTGCATAGGCGGAATCCGGTCGCGTGGTATCGTTTTAAATGTATTATATTATGTATTCGTCACTTTAATTATGACCGATTATCAACTTAAATGACGATCGTTTCTTTACCAAAAATTGCTACTGCCCGCGGCTTATTAAAAATGTCATTAGCCCGCGATATAACGTATCCTCTGTCCTTCCTCCAGGTCCAGCTATATCTAGGTTAAATTTAATTTTAATCGATTTAGTAGCTTAGGCATGAAAATGTAAGATACAAACAGACAGACCGATTATTATTAGTATGTATGGAAGCACCAAATGTGTCCTTATTGAAATGTTGTAAATATAGGACCCGAGATCAAAGGTCAGTAGATTTAGTGGATTCACCAATTTTAGATTTTACGAGAGTTTTATTGATTTACAGGTTATGTTAAAGTCTATCTCTCTAAAGCTATCTAAAACAATTTTAAATAGATAATTTAAATTCGGATAAATTAATTCGTCTCATCGAAGAGGCTCCTGTCTATCGTCATTTAGATTAAGATGCGTAGAGCTGATATCTGATTATAATTTTGACATGGTTTCAAAGTGAGGTCTTTAAAATTTACCAGTAACACTTTAATGCCATACAACATTAGTTTGACTGATATACGAAACAGCTTTACATAAAATAGCAGTAAACAGTAATTACTAAAATCACACGGAAGACATAATTAAATAACACATTGTGTTATTAATTTACGACCTATATTCAAAGCCAAATATGGTGATAATCGGCTCCGAACAGCCTATTACAGCACCAACGGCATTTTAACACGATCTCTAACATTTAGGAGTGAAATAATCGTAACAGTAACGTCTAATAAAAATAATATTAATATCGTGCTAATCGATAACAAAATATACTATTACGAAAAAAAATCGGATGCAAAGCACCGATTACTAATAAAAACGGGATCCCAATCGACGATTAACTCGACTCGAAATTCGAAACTGTGATTCGAATAGGCCCTCTACGAGAACTCGAACGTTACAACCATAAAGCGATCATTCGATATTGTGTGTTTTAAAATGCTAATCGATTTCGAAATTCGATTGATTTATCGATATTTAAAGTGGATTAAGATTTTATATCTATGTTCATAAATGGTGTGGGTTTAAGAGGAAGAAATTTTAACTCTTCCTCGCTAATTGAATAAGGACTTTCTTATTGTATATTCAATCATTATGGTAGATATAATATTACTGTAAATAAAGTGTTTTGATTAAGATGAAATAAGATCTGGTAGACTTTCACAGAAAACATTTCGTATCTATTCAGCGCCTATTTCCATGTTATTTACTGTTAAATATGATGTTTAAATTTATATTTATTTTAAAGGTGAAACTGCTCACTGACTTAATGCCTACCAAGTGACTTATTTATGTCGTTATTCGTTTCCGCCCTTCCCTCAAGTGTAAAAGTTTTGTATGGGCTTATAACAGGTGCACAAACAAGCACCTTTTCATCAGATAACACCAACTTATGATTTTCTTTTGTTATACAAATAAATCGTGACAAACTGACTGGCTTTCTAGTAGGCATAGCAAATTCCTTTCTGGGTCAAATATAACGACATGGAGTGTCACCAAATGTCGACATTTTTCATTGATAACAGAGAAATTAATCAAATAACTCCGCAACCGTTGTCTTAATCGATTAAAAACCGAGCAAACCCGTTTATAATATTATGTAAAATTTGTCCTACGAAAGCGCTGAGCTAAATATGTCTGATTAATTCTTCAACAACGCGATTATCATCCGATATACCGAACACAAATGTATAAAAGACTGACACTCTGTGAGTCGACATGTTTATTAGCACGACGCAAATATTCCAATAAATTATTTAAACTATACCTAGAAACACCTATTAATAGAGAATCACCAATTTACTTTTGCCATCACTGCCAAATAAAATTCGAACTTGCAACTCTAATAATAAGGTGCAGAAACGATTATGTAAAACGAAAATAGATCGTTGCAGGCGTATTCACTTAACTCGATTCTGGATTTTCGAGAATCTTTATCGATGGCCTATTCAATAACCGTTCGGTATCGATATAAATTGTTATTGGCGACGTGAGTTACCGTTTCGGAGATGGCGATGTACAGACGGACAGTAGAATAAATATAGAATGAGGCTTATCTTTATACGGTATCTGTGATATAGAGATGTTGATAGCCTGAGTGGGTGATGCTCCTTTTATTCGTAATAGATGTCGCGGTGATCGAATGTTATGTCGACAATTGGTGCTAAAATAATATTACTCTATGTAGGAACAGGTACTGTACGGAAATGTCTCACTGGAGACAGAGGCGAGGATGATAAAATCATCTACATAGACTTACTGTTTATAGGCAGACAACTTCTCTAGTAGAAGCGATTGTTGCCATTTTTGAGTGTCATCCATATACCATATCCAATTCCTTCAATTTATCTAACATTTTTAAGAGAAGCTGTTCTTATTACAGCTGGTATGTCAATCTGTCAGACATTCTCATTTGATGGTATCCAATAGAGAGATTAATTCAGATTATTAAGACATTAACGCTTGCCTTAGTTTATTATATAAGTCCTACTTCAAGACGCATAGTTCAACTACTTCCCATGAAATTGACATCGTATTGGTACGCCGAAGAAATCACATGAAAAACATTAAATGATGCTTCATTTAATACTTTGAAAATTGTCCAAGTGTCCATTGAAAGCGAATCCGATTGCGTTCCACAATTAGACTGCCATTCCCCTATTCGAACCCTTCAAATAACAGTCCTTCACTGCCGCGTCCAGTCATCACACTCATAGATTAGCTACCAAAGAGACGGATGCCAATCCCCTACCACCCCTGCCATTTCTGCCAGATTGATGCCAGTGGCCTGCCATTCTGCCAGATTGATCGGCGGGCGCTGATCTGGAACTAAATTATTGAGCGCTTTATTTTTAGTGTTTACATAAGCCTTTATTTATATCGTGTGAGCCGATAAGAGTGGGTTAGACTATAACTTTGGTTGAGTGCGAGGGATTGATTGTGTTAAATAGTCTAGTTTGTACCGTGGGTTTGTTTGCGTTTATTTACCTGTAATTTAAATTACATGGGATGAAAAAAGTATGCTATGTCCCTATTAAGATATGCGGAACAGGGTGGAAAGTCCTTCTTATTCCGTATTTCAAAGTTTATCAAACCATCTGTGTGACACATTTCATGAAAATTTGTCGCTTGAGTAGTCAAAACCTCCTGATATATAAATCCAAATGCAAATCGAATAAAGACAAAATTACTAATCAAATATGGTAGGTAGTACTAGGTAGTCTTTGTCACGACTTCTGATTGGCTCGACCTGTAAATTCATCAATGAATTCGTTTGAACTGTTATTTTTGGATACATATTCGCAATTATGCATTAGGTTCGTAGGAAAAACTGCATTTCAAACTGTAGAAAACTGTTTTAATATTTCTGAAAATAATCGAATTGTAGTACCTACTTAAGTATTTCTTAGTACTCGATTACAGTCACAATAAACACTTCCACGTAGTACTCACACGTAGATAAAGTACTTACTTAATCTAGGCGTCCTAACAGTGGCTTGGTGTCGCGCCGTAACTCACGCGTCGGCCGACAGGTGGCGCTAACTGTTCCGTTCTCATGCCGTCATACATACAGACGACACACGATTTATTAACAAGTTATTATTTCCTATCGTGTTGATACATAATTTTGATAACATTTCTTGTTTAATTAATAAAAAGGCTATTAATTAGTTGTGTGACACTTTGCTAATCGTCATTGATTTCGAAACTACTGGTTCTCGGTTCTAATCTGTCATTAAATAATAAAATTTTGAGAACTTGCATTTTCAAACAAAACGTTTTTCTTGGAAAACAATAATTCCAATAAGCCCCCATTATTGAAGGTCACTATAAGAATAACCTCTAATTTTTTAATTAAGAATTTGATGTTCAGTATTTTCAAACTCTATTAAAACTTGTCTATCATTAGCACACGGTACGGGTTTGATTTGACACGTTCTTAACTCTAAATTCTCAACTCGGAAACCGGCCCTATGACTCTCTTCATCCCCTGCCATAGTCAGCTGAAACATAAACAGTCAAAGTATAAAGTTGCTAAAACCTATACACCTCAACGTCACAACACCTTCGAGACTAAACCCAAAGCCGAAGAAACCTCAAGGATTAGCAGTTTGAACGCGACGGTACCAAATGTGGAGGAACAGACTCCGGCTTCAGTCTTGAAGTCGCAGGTACACTCGCTTACAGCGTGACTGTAACGCGCCTTGACGCCCGACGTTCAGCTCAACTTAGTGTCAATAGCGCAAGAGAGAAGCGGAAGCGGTATCTAAAACGCTCGCGGTTTAACTTTATGTCTTCTTCGCTGGTTTAAAAAGACTTTGTTCTCTTTTTACTTTTGCCTTTGTCTCTGCTTTCATCTTTCATCATGCTTCTTGACATTCCAGCATTCAGCTTGACTTTCAAATATAGATTGAAAATTTAAAGGGCGCTTATTCGATCTTAAAACTAATCATTGTAATTTCACTGTTAAAAACCCTTTTTAAATTTTGGGTTAAGCTCGCCATTACATAATTGGTTAAAATGAAGATTTTTTTTTGTATGCAAAAATACGGTCTATCCAATACTTTGATACTTACTTTGTTTATGATTAGACTTCTAACCGGATTTTTGACTTTTTATAAGCGTAGACAGAGCCTCCGTCGCTTTTATTGATTGTTGGCCACCGTAAACTTATTTTTCCATTGACAATATCCATACTTCTTTTTAAATGAGTTTTGTGCACCCTATTCTTGTCCAACCCGCTATCGCTCATACCTCACACCAACCACCGAACTCGATCGCTGATAAATTCTATCAATAACATCTCGCCAAGATGTCGGGATCCTTCAATAGTGTTTACCGCTAGAGTCGTGTAGTCTAACGTGGCTCTTATGGTTTTGTCATGGTCTCCCATGTCATAGGCTTTGACGGCTCATAAACCATCATCGATGGAGAAGTTACGTTACCTGAAGGTGCTACAAAATGAAAATTGACCTAAATTTCTGGTGACATTTATAGGTTAAACAATAGTTAAGGTATTTTTAAGTCTGCATTGATCGAGAGCTTTAGATGTATTTATGGAACTAAAGGCCATTGTGGACAGAGACACCTCTGTGGAATGAGAAAAGTTAATTGTTGGATTGACCTGGAATTATACATTTACTAGCTATTTCCCGCGACTTCATTTGCGTAGCACTACTGCGTTTTTGTAGTACTTCGAACAACCTATTTTCCCCTCAACATTGTGCAATAATTTTGTAGGTGTGTGGGCCGCCTTACTTGAGAAATTATTGGTTCACCATACAAACTTCCACCCCCTTAAGGATGATTACTTGGGTAAAAACTATCCTATGTCCTTGCCAGGGTCTCAAACCATCTCCATACCAAACTTAATCTAAATCGGTTCAGCGTTTTAAGCGTGAAAACGTAACAGACAAACAGAGTTACTTTCGCATTTATAATATTAAATAATAATATGGATAAGTATGGATGGATATAGTCATTGTCAGTTTTAAATCACCGAACCTGAATTGAGCAAGCGTGGTGATCAATGCTCGTGCCTTCTCTGTATGAGAAGAGGCTTTTGCCCTGCTGTGGGACAGTAACAGGCTGGTATGTATTATTATTGGATTGATGTCAGTTATCGATTTTTCGTTTGCCGTATTAGTGCCAATCCTGCAATTGTTGTCAAACTTTAGAACGAGTTGTGTGCAGTTTAGTAGTTTCGTTATGAAAGCTTCTGCAGTACTGCAGCAATAATTTTGACAAAATTGTCTACTTCTTTTTTGTTTTCCTTTACTTTTCTTTTGTTACTGCTATTCCACCTTTCTAATCCTACAAACGGAATAGGTAGATCCTATATGGTACGGTTTCACGGCCATCCGGTAATCTCTCATGAGAATATTATAGGTAACTGGGTAAGCCTCAAGTACTTAACTATCACCTAGTACGTATTAGTCAAAGATTTCGTATTTTGTTTGTCCTTTACCTTATTCGTTCTGGTTCAGTGTGACAGTTAGGGCTGCCTACTGCCAACCTTACTCACTTTATGATAGTGTGGGTTTTCCAACGACATTTCCTTTTATAAGTCCTGACGCATTGGATCGGTATTTATGTTTTCAAAACTGGTACACACCTAGGAGTGACATTTTTGAATTGATTATATAAAAGTCATCGCTCGGATAAATTCGTGTGTGATTTACTGTTTTAGTTTTATTACTTTCTTTTTTCACGGCATTTGTTGATAGATTTACGATATTATGGTAGTATCCTTTGACTTCTATAATATAGCAAATGTTATAGTTTAATAATCATTTCATAGGAATTAATAATCTCCTATAGTGACTTGGTATTCAGAATCAAACGCACATTCTATCAGATTATCTCCATCGCCGTTTTGAAGTGTTTTATTCTCATTAGGTCTTAACATAAAATCTTTTCACTAACAATGATTCTGATATACCAAACATATATAATACATTGAAAAATTTAAACAAGTACTTTAGTTTTCCATGCCATACTTACAGGTCTTACACATTAAAAGCACCTGTACACAACACCTGCACATCAAAACCTGTCAGAAACACTAACTACTCGACACCCCTTCCACATTCACCGTCAAAATATCTCAATTACAGGCACCTATCTGCCGCCAGCATCCATCTTGTCGACACGTCGTTGTCAGTACATCAGCACAGTACATGGTGCTCGTGACTGGGCCCACGGCCTCGACAACTAACGATACTTAATGTCATTGTGTCCCTCGTAATGTATATACGTGGTTTTGTATTAAGATTGTTTAAAAGAGGGTATTTGTTTCAAAAATGTTGGACGGTCAGTCGTGAGGTGTGGTAGTAGATTGATCTGAAGGCTTTGGGTTTGTTGTTTAGTTATTAATTTGACTCTTTCCTTTAATAATGTTGTCCACAACCATTTGATCGCCATCGTAAATTGGCATGATGTCTAATACCTTCATAATTTAATCACTTGTCTCTACTATAGCATCAATTCCTTATTTAGCTTTGATTTAAATCAACCTTTTTCTTTTTCTTTCTTTCTCATTTTACTTTATTTTTTATTTTCAGCTTGGACTATTCTTCTTATCATTTCTCGCGGTTTGGGCAAGTGTATCATGATCGGCCCACGTTCGGAATTTTACTTAATTTGTACTTTACCTTTCGACTATAGTAGTATATTCAACATTGGCTTCTATTCATCTTTTACTATTACCACAAATCCTTTCCTTCCTTTACATCATCCACCATCATTATCACAATACTAAACCCCCTAACTTTGCTCTACGTCAGCATCAATCAGCTCGACAAAGTCGCTCTAACTCAGAACATTAGGCACCTACAGGTACAGGTGAGTCGTGACCAGTCCTGCCGACCCTGTACAGGTGTCTCCCAGTGTCACTATGCCCGAGAATGTATCACTATTGTAGTATTATTATCGCAGTTGGAAACAGGCATTGTTTGCGAGACTGAGGAAGTTTTAAAGTGATTAGGTAGTGCCTTTATAAATGGTATTATAAATCGTATGTATTATGATGGTTTTCACATTTTCCCTAAGATCACTAAAGAATTAAAGTCTCAGTAAGAGCAATTTATTTCAATTTCACCATTTTGGGGCACTTTTCGATTGTCAAGGAATCTCTCAGGTAAAAGATAATGTCAGTTAGTAATGCCAACTGTCTTTCTGTCAGTAACGAACTGAGTTTGGCTCGTAACATAAGGGTATTGACCTCCAATTTACTGTATAAGCTTGATACTATACTATGGTTGCTCAGACTTGATACCATGACATTCGAACTGAAATCATAGCAACCAGTAAACCAAGGAAAGCAACAATTCACCGTTTGAGTAGATATGCGTTCCAAATGTTCCTATTTATACAAAACTAATATCCAATAAACAATAGGAAGAGAAATAAATCGCCGTCATCCTGATATCAGATAAATATCGTATCGCCATCGCCTCGTGAACTATCACGAACGAATAACTCACTACAACTGCGTACGCGCAAAGACATTTCGATATTCGCCATTTTGATCTATAACACGACACGCCCCGCGCCCCGGCTTCACCTGTTACTGTAATAAATTGACAGTTTAATTCGTTGACAGGAATAACAGTTTGTTTGATTATTCCATGTTTATTGTGCCTGTAGGGTATTGGTGAAGATAAGTTTGTTTATTACCAATCTATAAATTTACATAGTATAAAATACTTAGTTAACAATAACTACTATTAAATAAAATAAAAAGTACGAACGCGTATAAAAAGGGCAGGGGGAAATCGTCCACATCGCTGTCAACGTGAAAAGTGCCCAGAACCCTGCCAGCATTGCCATACGTTGGATGGCTGATTCACTGATTCTCTGGCTGAGGAAAAGTCCAGCCCTCTGGTCACGTGAAGAGTCGACTAACCGTTTGCTTACATCTCGAAATACTCGATGTGCACTCGGACCCCATGGACCTATTGTTTCAATCCCAAACGGCTCAAATATATAGCTTACAATAAGGTTGTTGTATTTGCGCCGTTTGAGGTTTTCTGCACTAGCAGCAGCTGCCCCAGCACAGCCCGCCGTAGTAAGAATATGGGAAGGCGCATGGGTGTCGACACATGTTTATCTCACACCAAAGGCCTATCCACTTTCCCAGGCATTATGATCATCCCGTCTGGTCTCTTCCCATCGTCGCATGCCAAGCCATTGGGTTCTAAAACAGCTGGCACCCCGGCGGTGACAAGAGCCCGACGAATGATGTCATTAATGCTGGCGCGCTGTGCTATCCGACCAGCGCTCCTACTGCAGGATAGGGATAGGTGTCCGAGGCGTTCGACTGCTTCACCGCATTGACAACGATGTGGAGCTCCGCTTGGGGTTTTCCATCTGAAATGTCATAGTAGCGGCCCGGTCTCAGTTGTGCCTGCTTAAGGCGATATATATACCCCAATGCTAACGCAGTACTGGCCGTGCGCCCGCTCGATGCCAAAATATCAAAATTGAACCACCTTTTGAACAGTTTTTGTTGCAAAATATTATTTGATTTACATATGTTATGTTAGTTATGAAGAAATACCAGACATCAATTTTCCTGTGTAAAAAAAAAATGTAAACATCCAAGTCGTTTTGGAGGAGTTTCCAAAAGTTGCGAAAAATATCGTGTTGTTAATTATTTTTTTAAAGCATAACTATTAGTTACATGAAAAAACCTAGTGTTCAAAATTATGTACATGAATCAATATCGGAATACACGGACGTGATGATATTATGTTATTTGAATCTGGTCATATTTTGAGACATTTTAAAAGTCGTTAGTCATTTAAAACAATAGTAATTTTGAAGACAATTGGTACCTTTTAAAAGAGTAGTTTAAACGAACTTAATCAGCACAAAGGTATTGCTACTTATAATATTTATAACGAGACAAAATGATAGCCTTTAAAACATCAAGCCTTAACAACATACTTAAACATGTTAAACAATTACTAATATGAGTAGACTGGTATAATGCTTTTAGTATCCAAATTGATAAGACAGTCATAATTTCACCATCTTCTTATGTTAAATTAACTGCTGTATAAGTGATGAAAAGAACTCCAAAATAAAAGTTATTTCTTCTTCAACATAATTTAATTGATTCCCAATTGTCAATTTTGTATCATACTACCAATTTACTTGAGTAAAATTCTCGATTTCGCGTAATAGTCAGTAATGACAGACGCGGTTAGTTCTGCGCCCGCGCCGGTCGCCATTAGTCGCTGTAAATCGGCCGAACTGCGCATGATTGCAATGCCGGGCCGAATTAGCGTGTATTGAAGTATCCCTGTGTTGTTATTGACAGGTGGGCGCTGATTGGTTTATTATAAATGAGCTGCAATTAGGGCTTTTTGGAATCGGCATCGGCACAGAAGGAAAGTTTCATCATGTTGAATAAATCTATTTACTTGATGCTGACTTTCTGAGGCAAGGTGTCAATGATAAATTATAAAATTGCTTTATTCCCTAGACATTTAATAAAAACTGGGTTTCAACGAAGGTTTATACAGAATGTTGATTACCGTGTTAGTTATAAAAGAAATTAAAGTCGTATAAATAATATTGAAGTTTTATAAATAATAACATAGAGTAATTAATGTAGGTTTCCTCACGCTATTTAATGAATCAACCGTTTTATGCCACCCCAAGAACAGCTGAACCTTACACCTAACTCTACTCCGCATAATTTAAGGTTTTTTTTTCACAGTTTTATTAGAAAATTACCAGTGCATCTCACAACATACAAATAACTGCATCAATTTAAAACGTTTTGCGTTAACAAATCACCATCATCATTTCAGACAAAAGACGTCCACTGCTGGACATAGGTCTTCCCCAAGCGTCGCCTTACTGATCGGTCCTGTGCGTCTCGCATCCACCGGACTCCCGCAGCCTTGACCAGGTCGTCGTTCCACTTAGAGGGAGGCCTTCCAACGCAACGTTTTCCGGTTCGCGGTCGCCACTCGCGGGCCCCAACGGCCATCCCTTCTGCGGGCAATGTGCCCTGCCCACTGCCACTTAAGTTTGGCAATTCTTCGGGCTAAGTCGGTAACTTTGGTTCTCTTAAGGATATCTTCATTTCTGACGCGATCACGCAAGGAAACTCCGAGCATAGCTCTCTCCAATTGACATATATATCCACCACCACTCGCGACAAACCCAACCCTTCGCCCGCCACCAACGCGTTAAAGACATCAACTTGCTCCAGCTAAGACGGGCCAATCAATCTATCTCTGCAGGCTTGTCTCGTGTGATTACTGCGGGTTAATAAGACGACACAATTGTGAGTTTTTCTCAGTTTTATGACAAAGTCACTAATTTTTCCTAACAAATGTCTCAAACAATCTCCCACCAAACCTAACCCTTCGCCCGCCACCAACACGTTAAAGACATCAAAGTACTCCAGCTAAGACGGGCCAATCAATCTATCTCGGCAGGCTTGTCTCGTGTGATTACTGCGGGTTAATAAGACGGGGGCGCGGGTCTCCGGCACCTGTGGAGCGACTTGTTGCTCGCAGACGTTTGAGGGTTGACAGTTTTTGTTGCGTCCATGTAGGTGATGTGGAGAGGTTTCCAAATGAAAATGATTTTTAGCATTTTAATTAAGAGATTGATTGGAAAAAGACCTAGGGTGCTTTTCAGGGTGATGACCAAGCTCTTAGAGTAAGATTATTTTGAGTGTGTGTAAGGGACAGATGTATATGACTTGTAAACATCTGTCACTTACGCGTTCTCAAAATAACCTTATTCTAAGAGCTTATAGTCACCCCCCTGATCTTAAAACGAAAACCTCAACCCTGAATCAATGTGGAAGTATACGATAATGTCATTTTGTTAGATTCTAAAACTTCCATTCATATTAAAATCTATACTTAAATATATTTTTGTTTTTATAATCTATAGGCTCGTGATGCCTAGATAGAGGAGCTCGTGGCTAAATAATAACAGCCACACGGGTCGATTATCAAGGTTAAACAACGCTTGACGTGGTCGGTCCGTGGATGGGTGACCATTTCAACATACCGAGTTTCCTCCGTGCCTCGGAAAGCACGTTAAGCCGTTGGTCCCGGCTGTCATTTGTAGATCTTTGACAGTCGTTACGGGTAGTCAGAAGCTTGAGATCTGACACCAGTCTTGCCAAGGGGTACCGTGTTACCCAGTTACTGGGTTTTGGAGCTCAGATAGGCAGTCGCTCCATGTAAAACACTGGTACTCAGCTGAATCCGGTTAGACTGGAAGCCCACCCCAATATAGTTGAGAAAAGGCTAGGCAGATGATGATAATCTATAGGCTCGCGCTTGACCACTATCTCACCTGATGGTAAGCGATGATGTGGTCGACGATGAAGCACGATTGCCTAGAAAAAACTCTTGACTTAAAGACCCCTAGATTGTTGCTATCGGGTAACACAGACTCTGGCAGGGAATTCCACTCCTTAGCTGTACGCATAATAAAAGTGATGTCCACCATGTGGGTGGGATGTCCACCATGTACCGATGGCGTATCGCCGTACGTTTGGTAGTCCGATGATGAAAGGGTCCGATCATATTTAAATGCGAAAGTAACTCTGTCTGTCTGTTAAGTAGCTTTCCACGTCTTAACGTCTGAACGGATTTGGATAAAACTTGGCACACGGGTAGACCATATCCCGGATTAGGAAAATTGATCACGTAATTATATATGTTCCTTTGGGTTAATTTACACGCGAGCAAAGCCACTGGCAGAAACTAGTATCTAATACCTAATGTGGACTTTGTAAACCTCGAGAATTGAGAAAAAGATTGTGTCACACTTAGCAGCGTATGAGAATTTAAATTGGCTTCTAAATTCATAGGAAATATGATGCTTGTACTGCGGCCGAGTTTGACATTTCACGAATCGTATAAAACTCAGTGTGAGGTATGACGGCTCCTGTCGTTGTGAATGTCAATCATGAATGATTAGGTACCTATGTGATTTATATGATTGGGATTGCAGTGTTACTGCATTTAGTAGTAGAATCTACAAAATTGTTGTAGTCATATACAGGGTTTCGTTTCAAAGATCGTTGATGCACTTTTTGCACAATACCAAATTAGCGATTCGAATATATCTAAACAGATAATAATAGATACTGTTGTTTGAACCTTTAGAATACCTGAAGTTATAGTTAATTAGCAAATCAAATTTTTAGGCCCATTTTCTGAATCTAGTATTTGGAACTAAGAACGTGTCAAATCCTACTTGAATGCCAAAGTCTGACAAGTTTTCTGGCAAAAACTTGACATTAATTAATAATTAATTATTTATACAGGATGGCCCTTTTCTTAATCCCCACCAATAAACAAAACCAAACTTTCGACATATTAAACAGCGTAACTCCCCGATCTAAAACATAAGGCCCTGAGCACACCGCACGACGCTATCGCTAATAAGTACAGGACAGAATAATGAAATCGGCCGACGCTGGTAGATGATTATCGACAATTTCGCGATATAATTTATAGCGGGTAAACGATCTTAGGAGCTCGGTGCGTATGCGCATCGATAAAAGTTGCTATTATTATATTGGGGTGCGTGTACACTGGGCATGTAAAGCTTGTGGGTTTGGATGGGATAACCGACTTTTAAAGTTGATCTCTCCATTGAACTCCATTTTACCCGGTATTGGACCTCTCGCACATAACTCTTTTATTCACGCGTTTTGGTGATAATCAATTAAAACTTTTTAAACACTTTATTTTTAAGAGACGTGTCGACTAACACCCACACGATTTAATTTGCCAAATACGAAATTTAATTGCCGTTTAATTATTCTTAATTTATTTGAGTTATAGCCGAATTAGGGAAGCGGTAGTTTTCTAATTTGACTATAAATTAAATAAATCAGGATATTAATGTTTGCATGTTTCAACATTTTAATCTTTTTTAATCAACTCCTTATTTTCAGTACAACAATTTATTTTGACAGCAATGATATGTTATATTAGAATGTTAAACGTTTATTATATTATTACTTCTGATTATAAAACCTTACAGTTACCTCATAATTTTGTACTGATAATATCATGACATTCAACATCTACGATAATGTCAGTTCTGAATTAGACAGAAAATCACTCTCATCACACATATTTTTACCTAGCTCAGAAGTTAGGTCTTCAAAAATCGTTCTGAACTCTGTCTTTATATGGCAATAAAAATATTTGATATTTCATTACGATAGTATTGATGTTTATTTTCACTTCTAATACCAAAACATTTACTTCTGTCAACATTTTGTTCTTATCCATCTCCACCAATATGTACCCGACCTTACCGCGAAGCACCCTGCCTCCCTTATTACCGGTACAAGCGAGCGTTGTCCATTACTCGGACACGAGAGGTGCGCCTTATCGTTAATTACCGCCCGACTTACCGGTTTACCGATTACCCGCGTGATTTACCAGCGCACACCACTATACTTTACCGATTTCAATTACCGACTATGCGTTTGGAATTTTTTTTGGTCGGTCTTCCTAGGTAGTTTGAGATGTGATTATAGGATATGACATATGGTAGTCGGTCTGTAAGGTATATCTTAAGATTTTCTTGTAAGCAGCTTAAGCGGTAGACTGAGTAATCAAATTTCAGGTTATTAAGACCACGGAGCCTAGTAAAAGTGACGTTCTTTCAGCGATAACATCATCATTTCAGCCGAAAGACGTCCACTGCTGAACATAGGCTTACCCTAAGCGACTGATCCCGTGTGCCTCGCATCAAGCGGATCCCTGCAACCTTCACCAGGTCATCGGTCCACCTAGTGGGAGGTCTTCCAAAGCAACATCTGCCGGTTTTTGGTCGCCACTCCAGAACTTTTCGGCACCATCGGCCATCCGTTCTGCGAGCAATGTGCCCTGCCCACTGCCACTTAAGATTGGAAATTCTTCGGGCTATGTAACCTTGGTTCTCATGCGAGATTCTTCAACGGGAATGGTTAGCACAAATTCCAAATTGTATGGCAATTGCATCGTATTGACTTGGTCAATCCTAAACATTTTGGACTTTTGGCAATCGGTATTGTTGATAGACACTTAATACAAATTTTCTTAATACAAGTTTGTCTAGCTAGGCTCTCAAGTTTGGGTAGGATACTCTGTCAAAATCGATCTCAATTCTTTTTTTCTTGCAAAACAGAAATATTGATTCACAATCCATTAACAACCTTTTCTTTAGATTCATTATGATATCTATTTATAGGATTCATAAATCTTATATCGTGCAAAACCCTAAAAATTAACACTCATTATTCCCACACTTTTCTCTGTATTTAATTCAGAAAAGGTCCAACTCCATCAAAACGCTTGATTCCAGTTTAATCAGCGGTTACAAAGTAATCTAGGGCCGATCGTCCGTCGGCCGTCCGGACGGTTGCTGGTCCATTCAGCGCCCAATCTTAGCATAAAGGACGCCATTGTCTTCGATCGACGACTCGTTACACAGAGATGGGGCTCTGATTGGTTTTTATTTGAAATTCTGGATGTATGTTTTTGGAAATATCGATGTTTTAGTCGGAAGATGGAAGTCTTGGTTGTTCTAGCATCACTTTTGATTTATTAAGAAACTAGCTGATCCGACTAGAGATGTGTTGTTCACATAGTTATCACAAAAAACCCATGTAGAAAAGTACCATATATTCCGGTCACTTTTTAACCGACTTTAGAAAAAGGAGGAGGTTCTATGTTCGACTTCTTGTATGTTTTGTGTATGTTCACCGATATCTCCGTCAATTGTGGACCGATTTTAAAAATTATTTTTTTGTTTCAAAGAGTATATTCCGAAATTGGTCCCATTTTAGTTTGGTGAAGATCTGATGAAGAACTTCGAAGATATACAACAGAACTCTTCAATAAATAACGGCAAATCTTTAGAGACTGCTGCAATTGCATGTCTGTTTATTGTTTATACCATTTCATAACATAACATCACGCCATTACGCTCTTAAGGGGTAAGCAGATCTCTCATTTGATCGGTTTTGTTCAAGTTTCATGATATTCGGCTATTCTGGCGTTATAAGAAAATTACTAAACAACTTGCCTATTAGGCAGGTACAACTAAAAAGTGAAAAATAAAAAAAACTTTTTACAAAAAAATACTACCGACTTCCAAATAAGAAAACTACAAAGTCAAAAATAACTTTATTTTTGGAAGTCGGTGTCTTTCGTAGGTACCATTTTTTTGCGTTAAGGACACCGACTTCCAAAAATAAAGTTAGTTTTCTTATTTGGAAGTCGGTAGTATTTTTTTGTAAAAAGTTTTTTTATTCCATATTTTCTTTGTCTGAAAACTTAACAGACTATGACGAAAAATAACCAAATCGGCCCACACCGAAAAGCATAATTATTGGTTTTGTAAACTGCTGTTTCTCCTAATTTCATAAGGAAGTTTCAAATCTTATCAAAATTCATAGACTGTGAAATCGAAACATGTGACATCCTGTCCAAAAAGTGTAATAACGTGACGAAATAAAAATTAAGATTATTTTTATCATTAAAACTATATTTATGCGAATCTAATGATTGATCCACAAGGTCAAATAACACGTTAAATAATTAATTAAAGGTCAACTTCCACTCATTAGAATACTTTAACAATTAATACATCTAAAAGTTGCTATTTTATCTTAATTTAATGCAATTAATACCATTAGCAATATAATATTGTGTCTCCATCAGATTATGTCTAATATCTTCATATGGTGACAGATTTATAGTAAAAATAGGCGTTAGACGTGTGACATTCTAGAAGTATAGAACAGGATTTTAGCTTTCTAATTTTGGCATAGATAATTTTCTAATTAAGATTCAGATTAGTCTAAATGGTCTAAAATCGAAAAAAAAGTTAAAGAAAGGTTGAAGAAAATTTAAGATGCGTTGGAAGAAATGCTTTTAAGAAAGCAATTCATGAGCAGAGCTTAGCGCATCAGGTGTTTTAGGACTCAAACAAACAAAAAGCAAAATAGCGACATTCAATAATACCAGCAAGTGAACTTATTTTTTGGGGGCACGGAACTATATCTATATTTTATATTAGAAGAACACAATAATGTCGACCCCTTATTTAAAAGTAAAACTAAGTCGGTTAATATGTTTGTTTGAAACCTAATTAATAACGTACCTACTACATAAATTATCCGACTTGGTTTTACATTCAATCCCACTATTTTTTTGCGGTATAAGAACTGCGCCGCGAGACTTGTGTTTCTGACATGTTATGTTTTTGATGGGGTTCATGCTATCATTAAGACGACGACTAACGCCAACGACCTTGAGGGAACAAAACGCGCACTAATTTCACACCCGCGCGACCCAAAATTTAGTAGTTTTTTGTACTTTCCACAGTATTCTATGACTTAAAAAAAAGCCTCAGATCAAAATGTAGATAATTCAATTATCTTTGAGATGGTGTTGATTTAATTAAAATACGCACAGCGGTTTTGGTGTGATTGTCGTGTTTTTGTCCGTTTTAGACATAACTTTACAAATTAATTACACTATGTTATACTAATAAACCTCAAAATTTGCTTAGGTCAAATTATTAAGAAAATAGTCTAATATAACATATATTTTTTTCAAAAAATTACTACTAGCCATTTAGACGTGATTCTCATTTTAAAATCAGCTACTCAAGGGAATCGGCGCCTTAACCGTTTATTTATCAATCACGAAAAACGCTTTTTACAAAATACAAATTTACAGTAATTTCAAAGAGATTTAACTATATAAATGACGTAGATAATAATCAATCCACGACTACATCAGCAAATCTTTAAAAGAAACCTCTCGATACCTTTTAATCCTAACTTAATATTATATATAAATGCGAATGTGAGTTTCTTTGTTCACGCCTTAACTACTCAATCGATCGTCTTGTTTTTTCGCATAGATGATTTCAGGGTTACAGAAAAGATTAAAGAAAACATTACTATTACACGAGCAAAGCTTAGTAACAAATCTGCACCTACTTTACAAGACTTGTGACTTTAGTCTTCCGCGTCACTCGCTGTCAATGTCCTCTCAATCGTTCCACTGACTCACAGTTTCCTCAGAGCACACGTCATCGACATTCTACCTTCCACAAATAACAGGTAGGTTTCTCCAACAATTTCTAGATCTTGATAACCCCTAGTTAAGTGCGGCTGGCTCACAAATAAGGCGCATTAATACTCCCATTCAGCCGAGATGTATGAGTGAGGTCTTGAGTTGTGTTCGGTTCTGCAATAATGCGTACTCCGGTCTCATTGTGTTGCTGACTTCCGTGCTTACGGAATGTTTTCGAAGTTGGTGTGATTTTGTGCGTGCAGATTTCATTTTTTATTAGACAGGTACTTTGTTTTGTTCAGGGTTTTGCTTGCGTTGGTAGGACGTTGTGTAGCCTGTAGACAATTTTATGGAGGTCAATTAAGTCTAAGAGCTTTTTAGGCAAGTTGTTATCAGATATACATATTTCAAATAGGAATTTTAGAAGATAGCTTGACAAATAGTTAAGCAGTTAGGCTCTGTTTATCAAATCAAACTAATCTTATCTTTGATTTCTGAATTAAGCATTTGAAGTTGACTATTTGTCAAACCGTACCATAGCCTGAAAAACTGTAAAAAAAAATAAAAAAGTAGGGTTTGTCACGTTCTTAATTCAAATTCATAAATGGGCTCTTATTGACTAACAGATACTTCGGATTCCAATTCATCTTTAAATTACCGCACATTTTCCATAAGAAACCATACATAACCTCCTCAACAAAAACAGGTACTTAACTTCCAATTCAAAAAAGCTATTCCATCATCCCCAGTTAACCCATCAAATACCTTAGCTAGAGGACTTGCGAACACAAGCAGTCGTCGCAACCTGCGCTAGCGCATAATGCGATGCGACGAGAGACGATAAATTCCGCTGATGTGCCACATTGTGCGCTAGAGGGAGACCGCGACAAGTTTATGCGTCGCCCCGCCCACGCACCCGCGCAGCTTTCGCGCCACTTTTTCAGCAATAACTTCAAGTTAAGGAGACGTGATGTATTTCAATTTGTTAGTGCTGTATCCAACGACTGGTTAATTGTCATTTTGTTGGATGATTAAATTGTTAAGTTGGTTTAAAGGGCGTTGATCTGAAGCTTATATCCTGTCATAGTGAGCAGTAGAAGTAGCTTTAAATCTTGGTTGTAAATCTTGAAGCATTATTCTTCTTAGCGTGTCAATGGCAAATATAAAAAAATAATTACTATGTTTGGGCCAGAATCCTGATATGGTAACACCATTCGGTGACGGTGACAGGGCACGCTGCGCACTCCGAGAGTTGAGTCATGGTCTGCGGAGAGATGCTGCACAAGTACTGAAGACTACAGCCATCCGAGAACCCCCACCTATAGAGGTTGTTTTTTCTGCGGACGACCAGAGTGCGGGGTCTATTTAGAGATTTTCCTGCCGGGCGAGCACGGCCTCTGTGATAGGCTTGAGTGACGCATTTTATGACGGTTTTTGCTCGCTAACTGTGACAAAAATGGGTGACTCAAGCCTGTAACAGTAGGCCGTGCTCGCCCGCCAGGTCGGCCACGGGAGCGCGTACCCAGTAAGCTTTATTAATCTTCCCCGATACAAGGAAGTGTTATATTGGCCAAGGGAATGATGATACAAAACTGATTTTGTAGGTTGGTAGATCAAACAAAGCCACCAAACATTTAGGGCTTATTTATAAACGTTGCTTAAAGTGGGATTAAACGTAAAACCCATTATAATGATTTAACTTTAAGAAAATTCAACAAATAAACCCCTCAATCAACAAGAAAGCTAGTATAGAATGATCTATTCTTCACTAGAAACCCTCGACCATTGATCGAAAGCCATGTAAATGCCAATAAGAGCCTTTATTCATGTACCAATAACACCAATAAATACTCTCAAAGTATCGTTTAAGGAAACGCGACCATAAAACGTACCACGCATGAGTCCGTTCAAATACTATATAAAAACAAAAATCAACGCTACATTGTATTGAAGCCTCCCATATCAATCCGTTTGTATTTTCAGCAATAAACCACGTCAGGATTCAGAATGGGCCTAAATACAATATTAGGCCCTTCCAGTATTATAAAATCAAAACCCTTTGAAAGCGTGTAAAGAAAACGAATGCGTTACACCCACGGTTTAGGTACAAGATGTCAAGGGTTTGGTCTGAGTGTGAGCGGTTAGCGGGATGTGGGAAGCGTGTAAACGGAGGAACGAATAATGTACTGATGTATTATTGCTAAATTTGGCGATCCCATTTAAGTTATGCTCAGGTATTTCTTGTAGCTAGCTGAATTTATTTAATTTAAATAACAGATAAAATTGCTCAAAACAGTGGAATTTATCGTCATCTGAAAACAGAGAGTGATCTTTCTTTTAATCTTTACAATGATTTAAAATTGGTTAACCTTATTTCCTTTTAAACTTTGAACACTGGCACCACAATCAATCCAATATTAAGTAAGATATTTCAATGATTCACAAGACAAGCGATGTGCAACGCTAGCAGTGGCACCTCATCCTATAGCTCTCATGTCAGATAACTCAGTAGTCGCACAAGCGACTTGATGGCTTTAATAAAATGTGTGACTGTGACAAAGGATTAGCCTCCATGTCACATATCTTGGTCATACTGCCGTATAGTAAACTATCTTCATATCACACGTCTCGCTAGCAGTGACACCTCGCCCTACAGCTTCTCATGTCAGATAACTCGGACGTCGCACAACCGTCTTGATGGTTTTAATAAAATGTTTGGTTGAGACAAAGGAAAAGGACCAGCCTTCATGTCACGTTTCTCCATCATACTGCCATATAGTATACTATCTCCATACCACATGACTCGCTAGCAGTGGCGACTCGCTCTACAGCTCTCATCTCTGATAACTAAGACATATTGTGTCATTTTAGCATGCGTCACGCTAGCAGTCGCACCTCACTCGACGTCTCTCATGTCAGATAACTAAGGACTCCAAGCGACTTGATGGCGTTAATAAGATGCGAGAACGTGACAAAGGAGCAGCTTCCTACTATGACTAGTGACTACGTCACACTACTGCATACGTCTCGCTAGCAGTCGCGCCTCGCTTTATGTGTCTTATGTCACATAACTTAGGGCTCCACGACCGACTTGATAGCGTTAATAAAATGCGAGGCTGTGACAAAGGAGTAGCTTCCTACTATGACATGTATGTACGTTATACAGGCTGTATACGTCTTGCTAGCAGTGGAGGTTTGCTCTATGTATCTTATGTCCGCAAGCAATTTTACTCGCTCGCAGTGGCGCCTTGCTCTATGTCTCTCATGTCAGATAACTCAGGGCTCCACAAGCGTCTTGATGGCGTTAATAAAATGCGAGGCTGTGACAAAGGAGCAACCTCCTACCATGCACGTCATGTGTCGATGTCATAGTGTCTAGGACAATCGCAGTGCGCTATACTCTGGCACTAGAAGAATAAAATAGAGTTGAAGTTTATGTGGGCATGGTCTGAAGGTTAGCTGGAAGGGACAGCTACATTTTCGAATGTTTGGTTGACTTTTGAACTAGAACATTTAAGGCTTTAGACAAGTTTTTAACATTCTCTCACAGGAAGCGTCGTGATAGCGATTGGAACAAAGACAAAAATGTGTGGGATAGCCGCTACCGAAATGTCACGAAATCAAATCCTTACATTTTGGCAGAAAATTCAAATTTTCGAGTTTCGCCCATTCTGATAGAAGTGGTCTAGGGTCTCTTGTATATCAACTTTATAGGTCAGATTGACAGCCACATACAACTAATACCTACAATGCCCCTAATTCCCTGCCGGAGTCTGTGTTTCCCGACAGCTACAAACTGGGAGTTTTTAAGACAAGAGTGAATAGGTTATTTCTAGGCAAGCGTGTCACACCGTCGACCACATCATCGTTTACCGTCAGGTGAGATAGTGGTCAAGCGGCTCGCGCTTGACCACTATCTCATATATATCTATCTATTATATTATTATTCATCTATATCTATGCTAATAATATTATAAAGAGGAAAGATTTTTTTTTGTTTGTGTGTATGTTGTACCGAATAGGCTCTGAAACTACTGGACCGATTTAAAAAATACTTTCACCAATAGAAAGCTACATTATTCCTGAGTGACATAGGCTATTTTATTCCCGAAAACGGCTCCTGTGTCCACGGGAGCGAAGCCGCGGGGAACAGCTAGTATTATATAAAAAAATGCTGTAATGTGTTCTTAAATCTTTACGTTGGTTCAAGCTTCACAATTCTAATGCGAACTTACTTGATTGCCTATAAAAGTAAATCATAGCTGACTCACACTTTGGAACCATTCAAATTGAAGTGATATTTCGAGAATAACTACAAGATGCCAAGTGTATTTGGCAGTTTATACTAGAGTTAGGCAAAATGTATTTAAAGTTCAGCACATATAAAAGCAGATCCCTACTTCGCAACCGAGAAAGATAAACCGGGCATCCTGTAGTACAAGCCGGCAAGACTGATGCTGTCATCTTGAGCAGTCTATATAAGTGGAACACCTCGATGCTTGCGACGTAGTGGCGATTTGTAATAGTTAAAAGACATGAGTGATCTATCTGTAGTGTCAAGGGGAGCTAAATGAAAATAGTTAGTGATATGGAGAAATTGATTCAGCCAATCAAGATGGTTGGTATCAAAACTAACTACTCTGGAATGAGGCAATTCTTTTACTGCAGATACATGACAAATCTTTGAATTATCATAATGATTATGAATAAGTATTATCTATGCCTGCTTTAAAAGAAAATATGACACGTATTTCCTATACTCTAGTTACACAGTTTTCGAAACATTTACTACCCCTGTCTGTACCACATAGCACTTTTGAAAATGCTGTATAGAGATTCTTCATTAAAAAATACGTAAACAAGAAGACAATCATGTCGTGCATTCGGAGGATAGGTACATATTCGCGAGCTGGCTGACCAAAACCAGATGTATCCTTCAACTGCATAGCATGAATTTCTTCTTGTTTACGTCTATTTAGTTCACTTCTTAAGCAGACGGGTTTTTTGTTTTTTAATTAATTTTTTTAATTTATAACTTTATAGTTAACATTTTTTTTCGAACTATTGTTAATTTATGTAATATTTTTGAAATCACCTCTAAACCCTTTATTTTGATACGCCAGACGATGGGGTCGGAAGAAAAAATAGTTTGGCCCCCCTCAATATGGCGCCCAAAAGCCGTGATTTTCCTATGTTCCAATTTTAATGTAGCCAGTAACACTCACAAGGTAATGACGAATCGATTGACGTAAGAATCATTAAAGTCGGCCAACGTGTTCGGTCTCGAGAACGCCACATAGGAACAAACATACATACATAAATAGATCGATAAACACATTACCCTTCGGCAGTCGGGTAAAAAGGAAGGGTTCCTAAAGTGAAAGATTCATAAATAAATACTTACACACATTAATACATTCATTTGATGACCCTCCCTCTGTTACAACCTGGTGGAACAGTTAAGAATGATATAAGAAAATTATATAGAATAAGATATATATGTACCATGCTATGTCCTTATGTTTTCGTGTATATATCTTACTTTACCAGTTTATGGAATATCGTTTTAAATTGGTCCAATATTGGAGGAGGAAAGAGACGAGAGCCAAACCTTGAATTATGACTTTTTACTTAGGAAATTCAGTCGGCGCTCTCTACCCATATTTCCTCTTAAATACAATAATAAATACGCACTCAGGTGTCAAAAAACACATTCAGACAACACGCATAATCAAGCTTGTCTTGTTCAAATGTTCATTTTCTTTATTAACAAGCATACAGCAAGAAATATTTTAAATTAACACAATAACTTTAATGATATCTCATAATTTCGCGAATGTATTCTTTACGACACAAATGGACATGTTTAGTATCGTGAAACTTGTCATAGTTTCTGACACGTGCGCACACGCAGGTTGTAGCTAACAGGTGCTAGGTGGCAAGTATCGCTGTCTAGATGGTGTTAGTAGCTTTATTAATACTACAATAGACGTGTAAATGTTCTGTTGTTTGTCTTTTTAGACTTCGGATAGTATAGATAATTGTTTTGTGTTCTTGCACGATGTTTTTGATCTATACCTCAATATAGACAAGCCTTAACCGTATATGTGTTTGATTATAATCATTTATTTATTTTAACTTCATGTACAATAGTGATACATAGGCGGACTTAATGCAGCAAGGCATTATCTACCAGTCAACCATGTTGTCAATCATGTTGTGTTGTGAAATTTGGTTCTAGGATATACCGGTTTCCTCACAATGTTCTCCTTCACCATTTTAAGAGAAATTAAAAGTAGAAAGGCCGTTATCTCTAAAAGACCAACCCGTAACCCTCTCTGTTTCTCTGTACCTTTGCTTGTTCATAAAATAACACAGCCTAGTTAGCAGGATAACGCCCCGCGCATCAAAGTAGGAACTGAAACTGAAAGCTACTGAAATAATATTCATAGGTAAACGATATTGCTACTACTGTAGTAATTCATTTTCATTATTAGATTATATTCGTTTCCTTGAACTTACAACAAAAACTTGATAATCGTTAGTTCATACTTCTATATCTATTTCAAAACATCACAAAAATTCAATTTAATTACTTTAAAAATCTTGCACACCACTTAACATTACGAAACCAAAGAACATCATCAGAACGCCATTAAAACAAATCTACATGTTTAATATTTTCTATCTCCATAAACCACTAAGTTTTATGCATACGACGATTTACTGTTTGACCAATTTGACCACTATAACCACGGCGGTCACTAAATTACCACTTTGGCTGGTAATTAAGTTCTGTTAACGCTGTCACCTAGCTACGAGGTGCGTGGGCGCATGTGTTATGTAGATGGGTGGTCAGTGGTCATCATATTGATAAAGATCATGGTGCTACTGGGTACGAACTGCGTGATAATGCGTTGTCGTCAGCATCAATTTTCATGAACTCTATCTTAAATGATATCTCGATATTCAGATTGGTCAGATAAATTATACTTAGGAGTTGTAGATTGGTGAATCTTTTTTTCTGCATCTGGAGCTTTCATTTGAATTGGTTATTTTGTTTTTTTTTTTTTTGCCAATTACAATACCACCGATTCTAGATAAAATAGGAACATTTTGGTTGATTCTAGTATTTACAAAACTTGAATTAGTTAGCTATATTTCTTAGGGCTTGCGCCAACTATGGGTAATCTAAATAATTTCGAGTACATAGCTAACCCAGCCACTTTTGTATGACATTTATTTGTTATTTAACCCCGTGTTAGTAAAAAAAATCTGAGTTAAGTTTTGGTGCAAGTGGTAAAATACGTAAAAATACCACTGCCTCCAACATAATTTCACATCTACTTACTGTCAAGAAATCAGAACACGATCCTTAACAGCTACCGACGACCCCAATAAAACCACCAACAAAGACCAAAAAGAGAGAACTCCAACACAATTTACTAGACTAGCTAGATCTAAAAATGACACGGTGTCTGCTTAATACAGTTGGAAAACACCCCCCTTTTCAACAGATGTATCCGTTACAGAGTGTAGAGTGGGTGTATCGAATCCAATTACCTCGACACAGTGCCGACGTTAAGAAATTATACGATAGACGCTCGATGCAGAAATGAGGTTTATTAAGATGGATTTTTATCATATTTTCTGTTGTAAAGTGACCTAATTTTATAAAATTTTGTTGTAGGTAGTTTTGAAGTATTTTCTGGATGAAATAGCATGTTCTCCCTGCATACGTGATACTTGTCTTCTTCGATTACGGATACAATTTACCTCATAGACTAAAAAGTTTTAAAGCTTCAGAATCTGAAGGAATGTCACAATACTTCTTGATGATATTACTCGATTAGTGATAATTCGGGGGATGATTTGAACTTTCATCTTGACGATTTTATTCAACTTAAACCAGAAACGTAAAAACGGTTCTTTGCACGGAATCTTTAAATCAAAAGTATTCTTACATTAAGGTCCTAAAAACCTGCACCAAAGCAAATCTTAGCTAACAAAATCCGTCAAAATACTGCAGGTCGTAAACTGAGTTATGAATAAGTTAACAGTTCTTATCAGAACACAATGGGCGCTTACGATAACATTAGAGTAACCGCGGTGTTTAGACCTGAGGTCGATGAACCGGTTCGCGAATACTAACTAGTGCTTATTGTTAGGTTTATTTACCTGTGGTTTGTTTGCAATGATTTAAGGCTAGTGCCTGAGAACGGAACGACATTTTTGGAATTTAGTTTTGTACTGGGAAATAGTGGGTGCCTCAATATCTTTCCATTTTGAAGGCTCAGTCTTTCTGGGGTGTTGTGGGTATGCCTACACCTTCTCTTACCACCTACACCTGCATTTCCCGAAGGGCTAGTAAAGTTGTACCGATAATAGGCAGACATTGCGCCAGTTATATAAAGGTTGCGCGTAGGTGCTCCTACCTACAGTACAACTAAATGTTTTAAGTCATGTTAAAGTCCCTTCCACTAGGTGGACAGATGACCTGGTGAGGGAGGCGGGAGTCTGTTGGATGCGAGACGCATGAGTCCGGTCAATGTGGCGATGCTTGGGGAGGGCCTATGGTCAGCAGTGGACGTCTTAGGCTGAAACGACAATGCAGATCTAATAGAGGTAGAATCGGTTGCCGATTCGGTATCTGGGCTACTAAGTTTCAGAAGAAAAACACTTTCCTATCCACGAATTTGGCAACAGTATTGGCCAAAAATTACTTTACAAACATTTATGATTTAGATCTAAATTTAGTTTGATCGATAGTTGTCCATCTTTTTAATCAAAATCAAATCAATACAGCTTTTTGAATATTTTTTCGAGCAACTATCGAGTCTATAGTATGTGCAGGTTCTATGATTTCAATATATTTCTATAAACTTTTGATACACAACTAAACAGTTGTTCAACTAAAAGATGTGAGTATGTGCCAGGCCTAACGCAAATCAATCACTAATTTTATTTTTCACACTCCTAATAAGGCTGTTAACACAAGGGTCACCGCTCCGTATTCCGTAACGTCCCATTCAGCAAGTAGTGTGTATACAGCCTATAATGTTTAATGTCTATTGTTCTAAGAGGAAGTGCTAACTAACTTACGCACTTGACTGGAACACGCTGGAACATGGCTGGAACTTAGTTTTATTGAGCGTGCTTGACGGAGTAATGATGGCTTTCCGTCATGGTGGAATGTTTATTTTATTGGATAATTATGCCGCAACTTTAATTCCTACATTGAGTGTTTTGTTTTTTTGCCACATTGTTCTAATAAATGAAGAGGAAGCTCGATACTAAACAGCCACACGGGTCGATCTTCGAGGTTAAGTTTCTTGCCAAGATTGGTCTGTAGATGGCTGACCATTAATTAGATACCCAGACTCTTCCATGCATCGGAAACCACATTTAGCTATTGGTCCGGTTGTCATGTCATCTCATCTTTGATAGTCGTGGCGTTACATGTAATCGGCAGCCAGAAAATTAGACACAATCCTTTCTAAAGGGTATGCTGCTACCCACTTTACTAGGTTGTAGGCAGTAAGACCGACTTCAACATAGTTGTGAAAAGGTTTATCAGATTGATCATATGATTTAGAATAGTCTTTATCCAACAAGTAGGGTTGTGAGTTCGATTATAACACGAAATGTCTAGTCTATCTTTTTGTGTTTAAGACGTATCTCTAGATTCCAGTTTCAAAAGCATACAAAGGTTGAATCGCAGATAACGTAAAACTAAACCATTTCGGTTGAGGTAGGTATGTGTGAATTAGAGCTGTGCCAAGCTTCAAGAAAACTCCATAAAAAATAAAACTATAACCAACTAGGGTTAAAAAGACGACATTTACAACTATAGACACGTAATATAAATCGATTTTCACCCGTAACATTATACTGAGTCGAGCAGATATAAATTAAATGTCCCCTTACACTTAGTCATTCCTGATTCCAAGCTAAAATCAATTCATTAAGGGACACCAATAAAACGCGAGTGTCCTTCTCTGCAGCGCATTAACAATTCAAGAGATAAAAAGGAAATAAAAATGGGGAAGACCACCTACACGTCTTGCCGGACCGCGGTGGAGGGGTGCGATTTGTCGTACGTTTTTGCGATTAGTCTGACTGGGTAGTGATTTGAGAGTTACTGTAACTTGAGTTTAGTTGTAGGTTGGTAGGAATACTTTTAATTCTGTTCAGGCATGTAGGCTGTTAGATATGAACTTCCATTTAATTTGGACTGATTGCTTTTTTATTATTTTTGCTAAGGGTGAAAAGTGGTTTACTGAGAAGTTGTAATTACTTACGTAGCTAGTAGGTACTGCAGTTGACGTTGCGGAGTTAGAAAATGGGCACAGTTTTCAAGTTCAAAAGCAACTCTTAGTAAAGTATAACAACCATGAGCTTTCCTTGGTACCCTAACAGATCGATCATCATCATTAGCCTTTTAATATTCCCACTGCTGGGAAACAGGCCTCCTCTCTGCGAGAGAGGTAATGGGCCTTAATCCACCACGCGGGCTCAGTGAGGGTTGGTAAATGTCACATATCTTCAAATGTTTGGTTTTAGGACATGGCGGTTTCCTCACGTTGTTGTCCTTCACACAACAGATTGAGCACCACATTTGGTAAACTGTGCATATTTACAATAGGACACGTCTACCTACGAATCACAAAGTGACTTAAGCAATTTATTTTCTGATTAGAGAGATGACAAGGAGTTGAGAACCCTATTTGTATGCCAAGGTTTGACAGGATTGTGGGCTAAACAAGAGTTTGATTAATAATCAACTTTAATTTCTTAATAAAGAAATCGGGAATAAGAAAAACAAAACAGTAAACAGCTGTCAAAAACCTGATCACTTCTCACGATGCTTCTGCACCAAAACACTAGTCTTCTTATCAAAAAAAATATCTGTCCTAGAAATTCAGTCGGTTCATCCATACCACGCCTTACCCACGTCCAACTAGAGAAGTAGATTAATACAATTAAAAGCGAAGGAGTCGTACCCGATTATAAATCAGACGTGCGACATTTTTGTTCACGTACTGAAGCGTATTTCAAATTAACTAGTAAGTTATGCTAGTCTATTAAACGTTCGATTGTGAGACCGGATTACAGTGATCGGTGAGGCTGTGGAGTCGAATAGGTAAAGTTATTTTGAGAAGTTTTTTAAGTAGTGCCTTATGACACCTATGGAGCTGTTTTTTTTTGCCTAGCCCGTGGCTATTTGTTAACCAAATTGAGATTTTGCGTAAAAACACTTATTCCGTCATATACTGAAGGATTTTGTAGGAAATTGCTAATACATTGAAAAAATATTTAAAAAAAAACATTGCTAAAAAGTTACCTAAGTAACCTAATGGATGTTGTTGAATTGACAAAATAAAAGGCTTGGGTTTCTAGACAGGATTGCATTATGTACTTACTTGAACATACATTTTTATTATAGGGATGTTAAAAAAAAAAAAATTGTCCGTCAGGCAGATTAATAAAAAATATTGGTAACGTGTTTTCTATTATTAGGTAAACAAAAAATAAGAACGATACAGTCCGTTGAATGGCCTTTCCTTTTAATTATGTAATTAATGAAGAAACTCCTTCAGAAAATCGGATACTTAAATTCAACCCACCACAGGTAGACATCAAAAAAAAAATTAAACCGAACACCCACTCCACTCCTCTGTCCCGAGACGCCTTCGATTTTCTTTTTCCCCACCGTCAGTCCGAAATGAAGTACCTTCGTCCATACGTTAGTCCGGAAGTGGACAGCCGGAGTGAAATGGCCGCTCCGTCGTTTCCGGTCTCCCCCTCCCCTACCCCAGCAGGCTTTAATTAAAGGCCGGTAAGGTTTTAACACGTCTCTACCTTTGCGATTGCGATTGAATCGAGGTTTTTTTGCTTTCGTTAGAGAGAAGATTAAGGGTGTAAGTACAAAGGGTGAAGGGTGAAGTCTGCATGTGATGCTTGGTTTTGTTAAGTGGGTGAATTTTTTGTTGTCTGTTCGATGTTGCTTATGTTGTGATTTTCTTTTGTTTGCAGGTAAGTTAGAACATGGAGCTAGTGCGATGTGAGTAGTGGTGAATTGGTGGTACCTACTTACTTTTGCCGTTGGTAAGTAATAGTTTCAGGTATTACCGAAATTCTTTAAGCCCCCAAATTTTGGAAGGACGTTCACGTTCATAAGTTCATATTGTTCCGTAAAAGAAAGTCAAATTTGCATACTTTCTTAAAATTCACAATCTAATTTAGAATAGATTGTAACTAGATTTTGAACATTTAAAAATGACGGGAATGAATCTTCAGTGATTCATTTGTATTTTAAAAACTGACGTAATTTGCCCCAAAAATCTTGCTAATGATGTCACAAAACCAATAAAACTTAGAAAACATACTTACACTATACTATAAATTTAAAATCGACATCTACACGAAGCTGTTCAAATAAAAACAATATAAAAACCATCACCTTTACGATTCTAAATTGTTAAAATTCGTGACTGCTTTAGTGATATCCAACTTTTATTCTTTGGAGTTTTATGTCTAAATTATAATAGAAGTGCCATTATTTAGATAAAGTTAAGAATACGTGTTACATGTGATAGAAAAGTCCCGTAGGACAAGTCGTAGCAATACGCGATAAACTAGTAAACAAAACCTTTGCAAGGGTCATCTGAAGATACGAAACCGGCCAAATGCGAGTCGGACTCGCGCACGAAAGGCGTAAAACAAAAAAAAACACGTTTGTTGTATGGGAGCCCCACTTAAATATTTATTTTATTCGTTTTTAGTATTTGTTGTTATAGAGCGGTAACAGAAATACATCGTCTGTGAAAATTTCAACTGTCTGGCTATCACGGTTAATGAGATACAACCTGGTGACAGACAGACAGACAGTGGAGTCTTAGTAATAGGGTCCCGTTTTTACCCTTTGGGTACGGAACTCTAAAAACAAGGCAAGTGTGGTTCTTCATCGACCACATCATCGCTTAACATCAGGCGAGATAGTGGAGCCTAACATAAATGAAAAAATAAAACACTCTCGTAACACTTCAAAGGGGTAAGTATAATGAGGAATAGTGTCTAGTTGCAACAAAAAATCTATCGTTGTCATCAGGCTATATCATATATCGGGCATAAAAAATGTTGTAGAATAGCCCAGCATTTATTTGGCTGCATATTCTGCACTACAAATATCGTAGCGACCAAAAATTTGTATTTTATTATGCTACAAAAATCGTAGCAAACAAAAGTACGAGTACTGTCATGCTACAATCGTAGCACACGTAACTCATTGCTACGAATTTCGTAGCAAGTCATTGCTTTCTCGCTCAAAGCCGAGTGAAGTTAGTCCCGTCCCTCTTATGTTTATCATTGTTATCTCTAATTTCATTATATTGATCCTTCGGTACATTTATTTGTTGTGGTCGATATCACAAAACGTGTATGTATTCGTATTTCTTAATTTCGTGACGCGACCTGCGCCTACGCACCTCGGAAGCTATTTTACAAGATCTTTATAGTCACTCTATGGAGTATAACGCCTCTTCACTTTTGTGTTGGGCTACAATGTCAGCGGGATTATGAGCGGAGCGATTTTATTGAGATTAAGCTTAAATTTGGAAGCAAGATGGTGGATGGTTGCCATCCCGGGTAGGACCCGGATCGTCGGAATTAACACAAGAAAAGAGAGGTCTATGCCCAGCTGTGGGTGAAGTCAGGGAGTAAGATGAAATTGCTTAAAAACCTTGTGAACACGATTAAAATCTTTTAGGAATAAATAATTCGATAAATATTGAATATTTTGATCAAAACGAAAGCTGATACAAACAGAGATTATATTAAAAGCTTTAGCTTAAGCGCTATAATTTTAAATTATGACAAGTAATGTCTCCATTACGACGAAGATGTTTTTCTAGCGTTATTAATAAGCCTGCAAGCAAAATCAACATAATAAACTGCCAGACATTATTATAATGTATTTATATGCAGCTTATCCGCCGACACCAAGGCCCCTCCCATCCAACGATATACATATTTAGAGGGACTCCATTACATCGATTATCGTTATGATTCTCTCTTGGCCAAACAAGTTCTGATTCAAATTTTATAATGTAATATACTCGAGAATTCATCGCCTATTATGACAAGTCAGTAATGAAAGTATTATGAGTTATACGAACATTATCGTAAACTTTATGTTTTAATGATCAGTTACTTTTTTTGTGACTGTTGACAAAATACCACATGTAATATATTTATACGGTGGAAATATGGTTTTTATGGCAAATTATGTTCTATATATGACTTTTAATATTTTCTGTTGTTATTAAAGTTTGGTGCTTGAATCAATATTTTTTTGTAATAATGAGTATCGTATAGTTTTGTTAAGACGAGTCAGAGGTGATGTGGAATCGGAATTGCTTAATAAAATGAAAATATTTTTAAAATTTTAATTGAGGTCAGAGGTGTGGACATGGACACATAATTCGTAGGTTTGTAAATGGTTGAAATAATGTGTGTTTTCGAGTGTTAGTGGGCGTTTCGGAGGCGCCACTAATATTAATATGGCGGAATTAATTTTGGTTACGAGGGTTATAATTTGCTTAAATACCGTTGATAGCTCTATTACCCTCGATTTTTTATTAAATTACAGCTAAATTCTAAATTGTATTAAAAAGTTGAAGGGTCAGCAGAGCTTATAGCCTTATCACACCTATATTGAGTTGATATCCTATCAAAATATATGCTAATGAATAACAATGGCGTCTGGTATATGAATACCATCTCATCTATCTTAAGGCTAATCCGGATGACCTCTTGGCTTTTGAGTTGGCCGTTGACAGAATAGGTAGATGTAATGCTCTTTATTTATTTATTTACTAGCTGTCCCACGCGGCTTCGCTCCCGTCAACTGGCTACGTACCTACCCTACCCTACACCTACCCTACACCTAATATTCTTTCCCGTTTTTGCAACATTTTTCATTTATGCTCCGCTCCTATTGGTCGTAGCGTGATGTTATATAGCCTATAGCACTCAGGAATAATGTAGCTTTCTACCAGTGAAAAAAATTTTAGAATTGGTTCATTAGTTCCAGAGATTACCCCCTACATACAAACTTACAAATTTTACCTCTTTATAATATTATATTATTAGTATAGATTATATTCTTTATTGTACACTACAAAAATATATATACAGGACAAAAAATCATTAAAACAAGTGTACCTACAATGGGCGGTCTTATCGCACAGGGCAATAACAAACAACCTTTGGATGGACTGTACGAGAGGAGAGCAATGTAGGGTTGTCAGTGTACAATATATCTTAAATAATAATACTTAGACATAATGACATAAAATACATACATACACAAATATATGTAAACCGTTAAATTAAGAATACAGAATAAAAAAAATGAAGAACCATTTCATTGGATTAGACAGTAGGCGGATTTATCGCTAGAAGCAATCTTTTAAAGGCAACCTTTGGATGGATTTAAAAGGGGGGTGTATTGGCAATATTGTAGGTAGTCTTAATGTCAAAAATCATACAATTCACCATGTAAACGTTAACTTTACAATCAGCAGCAAAAAAAGTTACAAAACAACATCACGCCTGTATTCGCCGAAAGGATATACAGAGGCGCACCTGTAGTAAACACACATTTCACTAGATATGTTTATGTCCCATCGGCTCCGGGCTGCTACTGAGAAATTCAAGATGTAAAAACCCAATAATACTTTCCCCGACCCGGGCATCGAACCCAGAACCTCATGTTCAATAGTAGCGCTTGCGACCACTAGACCAAAGAGTCTAAGAAAAGTTTTAAATAAAAATATTCATTAAAAATCTTTTAATTAAACAAGGTTTTTTTTTGTATTATTCCCAGCAAACCCTTTCATTTGATACCCATATGGCAGTGCACAAAAAATAACTAGTCTGACAACTAGGGCCGTCCGCACAATTGGATTTAGAATTACGTCACTTAGCTAACCATGCATGGTCATCCCAATTAAATGCGTATGCAAAATTTCATCTTAATCAGTAGAGGATAACTGCTTTAAAATTCAGTTGCAAGATTTGACCCGAACACACTTACATACCATACATACATACATTGCAAGTTAAATAAAAGCTTGTAAAATTCGGTCCCTTAAAAAACTTTACAGATAAATTAATCCGCATCATAATCGAACCCGCTCATAACCCATGACGACTAACAGTCTAAATAAAAAACCTCCCACTCAAACTCACGTAAGCCTACGTCCATTGTTAATTGTATCCCTTGTAACTTATAATAGCGTCGTATAAACATATCGTACGCACTGCAAGCGACATCGTCACCGACACTGCCCGTCACTGATAAGCGCGACAAGCTGAATTACGTCATAACGCGTACGTCATACAGGCGAGGACCGAAATACCAATCTGAATCGTCATCTGCCCGAATGGCCAATTTGGATTTCTATTTACCTACCTAGCCTTAACTAACTGGGTGCAGCTTAAGAAGCTGTATTAATATGTATGTCCCCCTGTCCCGGTGGAGGACCAGGATCAGGTTAGAGGCCTATGCCCAGCTAAGGACAGCGATAGGTTGATTTAATAATGGGATATCTCTTCAACCCATTTTATTTTTCAATTTCAATAAATAACCAAGATAGTAGATGTCATTGTGTTTGAATTGACTATTGTTAATTATGAGGATTTAGAGCTTACTACCCTAGGGAATTAGATTTTCATATTTCTGGAAAAACTTGGGGAAGACCCGCAAAAGGAGATAGGAAAATAAACACGGCTACACTCCACTGAGTGTAGCCGAGTGTTTTCAATCACTATTGTCAATCAAAAGCTCAGTAGGTTCTCATCATCATCATCATCATATCAGCCGAAAGACGTCCACTGCTGGACATAGGCCTCCCCCCAGCGTCGCCACATTGACCGGTCCAGTGCGTCCCGCAACCAGCAGTGGCAATGTGCCCTGCCCACTGCCACTTAAGTTTGGCAATTCTTTGGGCTATGTCGGTAACCCTGGTTCTCTTACGGATCTCAACATTTTTGATTCGATCACGCAAGGAAACGCCGAACATAGCCCTCTCCATTGCCCTTTGAGTGACTGTAAGCTTTCTGATGAGGCCCATTGTAAGCGACCACGTCTCCGAGCCATGTGTCTTCACTGGCAACACACACTGGTCATAGACTTTTGTCAATAGGTTCTAGTGCTATCGAATAGTTTAATATCTTCGTCTTATAAAAGTGGTCGATTGTTCAAAGTTTATTGATGCCAAAACCATTAATAACATTTTCTATATAATAAACAAATATTTAGTTTAATTTTTGGTATTTCAGTACTAGTCCTTCTGTATCCCCTGGAATGCGCCACTATCGCCTATCTACCGGCATGCATCGCTCGTCAATTGGCATAACTTCAATAATATTTAGTTGTGCCACGATTAATGATAAATTGTGACGTCATTGTTTGATGTAACTACCCGCATTTATCGGGAAAATTGTAAATTATCATTTAGTTGATAGCTGGCTGTCGATAAGGTCGCAGGTTAAAATCCGTGTTGCACAAGGTTCTAAGTAATTTGATTTTATGATTAATGGCCGGTTTCTGAGTTAAGTAAAGCAGCAATAATCAGTTGAGTATTGTCAAATAATTTAGGAAGCGTTTGAGTATTTTACGTTTCACAATTGAGAATCTACCTAGATCAGTTATCTAAGTACCTACTTATGTATGGACCTGTCAAAGTTCCATTCACTTTCTCTTTCACCTTTACGTTCCATTTTACAAAAGAAATCCGAGACATCACAAGATTGCATAAAATTTACTAATATAAATTTTATACAGCCATAAAAAGTACATTAGTATTATATTACTTCATTCAACACTAAAAAATCAAGTTATTAAAGATGTTATAATCTTTAATAACTTGATATTTCATGTTTAAGCAATTTCAAAGATATCTATTTGAAATGTATACAACCTTATTGTTGACGTTAAAAACGCCTTCAATTCCGTCAACAGGGACACTTTGTTGGCTGAAGCAAAAAAAGAGCTTCCAGAAATTTTCGGCTTTTTGTGGCAATGCTATATGCACCCAACAAAATTATTGTACCTACAAAGAAAATGTTTTGCAATCTTCAGTTGGTTGCAAACAAGGTGACCCTCTCGGGCCAGTCATTTTCAGTCTGGCTATTCATCCCATTATTCAGAAACTTAATTCGAAATTTAACTTATGGTATTTGGATGATGGAACACTAGGAGATGACGTAGACACTGTTTTAGCAGATTTTCAATTCCTGATAGAGCAGTTTAAATCCATCGGCCTAGACCTCAGCTACTCTAAAATGTGAAATTTTTCTTAGTGACAATACCGACAGACAACCGACCCTACAGAAATTCTATGCAATAGCCCCAGAGATCAAAATTTTAGATAAAAGTTCACTGCACCTCCCCCACAAAAACTGTCAAAACTGTCTTCCAAAATTGGGAAACCTAGGAAGGTTCCCCAATTTTGGAAGACAGTTTTTCTTCATTCATTGCTGTTTTGGACTAAATTTCATGTATTTTCTCCGCTCTTCCCCCATAAAGGGAAAATACATTTATCACCATGGCCTATCCTGCAATAGGAGCGCTGGCCGGATAGCACGGCACGCCAGCATTAATGACATCATACGTCGGGCTCTTGTCACCGCCGGGGTGCCAGCTGTTTTAGAACCCAATGGCTTGGCACGCGACGATGGGAAGAGACCAGACGGAATGACCATAATGCCTTGGAAGGTGGGTAGGCCTTTGGTGTGGGATGCAACATTGTGTCGACACCCTTGCACCATCCCATCTTCTTAGCATGGCGGGCTGTGCTGGGGTGGCTGCTGCCGGTGCAGAAGACCTCAAACAGCGCAAATATAACAACCTTATTGGAAGTTATATGTTTGAGCCGTTTGGGGTTGAAACATTAGGTCCATGGGTTCCGAGTGCGCATAGAGTTTCTCGAAAATTTAGAGAGAGGGTTGGCCTTTTCTTCGGCCAGAGAATCAGCATTGCCATCTAACGTGGCAATGCTGCCGTTCTGCGTTCTGGGCACGTTTCCCGTTGACATCGATGTGGACGAATTTTTTGATGCACAATGAGCTCTTTTCCGTCTCACTTTTATATTTGTATATAGGTTTGTTTTTTTTACAATATTCGATTGTATTGTTAATAGACGAAACCTCCTTAAATAAAAATAAATAAATAAACCTTATTATGAAATGGATCGTAGGCACTAGTCAATTACTTCAAGATTGTCATGGCAACCGTATTTATATTGTCAATGATGTCTTATCGAAAGAAAATAATATCTAATATAATTTGTTATTGCCAAAATCAAGAATTGAAGCTTAAAATTACTAGAATCACTTCTAGTAATTTTGCTGGTTCTTGTGATACCTCATAGAACTACAGAGTAAATTACTCAGAATTTCACAAGATCTATCAAGTGCCCCTTGTTCATCTGCATTGGAATCTGGTTCCAATTGTGAATTACCAACAAATATGGACTATTGTGATGAAATTTTTAATAAGTGACCTGGGTTTTCAAGACCAAAGCCTTTGCTAGCCATTGAAGAGCCTCTGAAGAAATATAGTATTAGCCAGGGTCGGTGCCATTGGATATGTGTCGAATATTATGAAGGACTGTGTTTTAATATGTGTTAACAAACAATATACTATCTGCCTACTTATTTTGTAAAATAATAAATAAATGAGACTTATCATGTTGTTTTTATCAACTTTTATTGTTCTGATACCAAAATCGTATCATACAAAAGCCAAATTCTGTACACAATTTCATCGTTGTAACCCCTTGTCTTGTGGATCCTAGTAATACCTATTCTATATAGGTATGAAAGTCTGTATGTTTGGTTATTTGTTAATCACATCTCAATGGTTGAACGTATTTAGAAGTCAATGACGAGAATTAAAACCTAGGATATAACAACAAAAAATAAATATAATTAAAATAGATATAATAATAAATAAACGGAATAACAAAGCCTTTTATTCTGTAATCAGAGATATAAAACTGTAGTCTATACAATACATGTTTATAATTTATAAAATGTCCCTAATCTCAGTGTGCCTCTTGGCATAGGCCTCCACTAACAGTTTCCACTGAGGTCTGTCCTGAGCTACTCGCAGACACCACAGCGCACCGTCGCTTACTTTTTTTGCCTACTTCTTGGACCAGCGGTCTTTCCCATATTTCATTCCCATCTCTGACACTGTCTTCCACGGCTTCTATTCCCATCTCTTGTGTACCAGTTTGTCACTTTTCTCCACATCACTTATCGCGCATCACTTTTCTTCACATAGTTCCTGTTGATCATTCTCGATGTTCGCGCAGGAAAGCTACTGGCGACCACAAACACATAAACTGGCACTTTTTGAATATTTTTCTTGAAGATCTCACTCAACATCGTCATCATTTCTGCCGAAAGACTGCTGGATACAGAACTTCCCCAGCGTCACCACATCAACGGGTCCTGTGCGTCTTTCATACATCGGATTCCCGTGACCTTAACCAGGTCATCGGTCTACAGAGGGAGGCCTTAAAGCGCTGCGTATTCCACCACGCGGTCGCCACTCCAGAACTTAACAGCCCCATTGACCATCCGTTCTTCTAGCATCTGAGATATATTAGTCGTGAAATATTTGCATCCAATCTAATGTTTTCAATAATTCAGGGCGAACACTCTTCTTCCACACATCGGTCTTCGTTGAGGCATCTCCAAGGAAGACAAGGATGTATCTTCGTCACTCGTTTTATAAGTTTATATATTATTTTGTATTTATTTCGCTTGATCACCGTTTATGTGTGTCAAGTCTGTACTTGTCAACTATCAACTGCCAAATGTAACCAGTGTAGCCAGATTCGACGAGCCCCAAGTCGCCAAAAAATTCGTTTTTCCATTTATAAAAAAACTCAAGTCGACCATTATTCACTAAATCCTCGAAACATTCTTCGAAATTTCAATGCGTCAGACACAATAATCATTATAGGTGCCACATAAAACATTTTTCAGCATTTCTCTATTTTCCTGTGTTGTCGCGACTGAAGTATAATGTAAAATAGTGATCAACAGTTAAAAGCGTTTTGGTTGCCAGTTATTTTCATCATTCCTCAGATAATGTTGTATTAGATAGTCTCATTCCGAAATCGTCTAAAAGCACCCCATTTTTTTTCTGAGGTAGCCTAATTAGCACCACTCGTACAAATTGGTCGCCCCGACACCCTTCTGAGTAGCCTAAATGGCAAAAAGTCGCCCAATCTGGCTACACTGTTGATGTAACGTTGACAACGGCATGAGAAAACTTTGAGAATTTGAGAATGATCAAATGTGTTTTTCTCAGTTGAGAAACCCAATTGAACGTCAATGAAGGTTTTTTGTATGACATAAGGTATACTTTGGTATGACTTGACTACGTATACTCAAACCTTGCTCAGCATCGCAGAAAACTTAAAGTGGCAGATGATCAAGAGTGACAGATGCTTAAATCGAGATCAGCACATACTTAGCGTCGAATACTCAAATCAGAAACCGGCCCTAAGGCTCTGTAATTATGGAGGCTGTATTGCAAAATGGGTTTTATAATCGTGGTATACCAACTGCATTTCTTGATATCAATGTGATAAATTGATAAAATTGTTTGGTGCAGTAACGTTGGTGAACTTGTTCATACCTTTTGATCTATATCATGGGTTCTATGTTGGGGGAGTGCTATGCCCAACAGAGAGTCGTCTTTCAGCTAAGAAGATGGCTTTGTTAATAGATATAAAGAAACTTTAAATGGTTCAAAATATTTTTTAAACCATTTAAAGGTAATTTTTAAATGTAAGAAAAAATTGATGGAAAAAGAAAAGATGGATGGACTGTGTGAGGAGTGATATTAAAGAAAAGGGAGTCAGTGATAGCGTGACGGGGGACAAGACGGTATGGAAGAAGAAAACGTGTTGCGCCGACTCCAAGTAGCATGGAACAAGGGCAGGAAGATGATGATGAAAGGTAATTTTTAATTGTCAAACAAAATATGAATCACGTTGCACATACGCAAGCGTCAGTAGGTCTCTATCGAGAAGAATGTGCAAGAAACTCCACGGACATTCTTTTCCATCAGTTTTAATTAGAAGTAAATCTTGACGTTTTTTGAAAATGTAGTGCATGAATATTGTTAAGGAGAAGACCAAAAAAATAATGGATGGACTGTATGAATAATGATATTATGAATACGTATGTACTGTATGAATACGTCCCCTTACGGGACAACTTCTGAGATAATGCCTTCAGTCGACTTAAAGAAGAATGGAAGATGATTCGCCGATCCTAAATAAATTGAGATATGGACAATGATGATGATGATGATGATGAATATACATTCGTAGTCGAGCGAGAATCTTATAGTATAAAACTTACTTACCTTAATAGCCTCAGACTTAAGGCTTTGGCAGCCAAATCACAGAACGCCAATACCTGATATCTCCAAATGACAAGACATCACAGTACAAAGAAGAAAGTTTTTTTTTTTCATCACTAATATTATAAAGGCGAAAGTTTGTGAGTGTGTGTTTTTTGTTTGTTACTTCTTCACGCTCAAACAGCTGGACGGATCTGGCACAGATATACGTTATAGTCTGAACTAGTACATAGGATACTTTTTATCCCGGGAATATGTTCCCTCGGGATAATTTTCAACTTGCACGCGGGCGAAGCCGCTGACAGAAGCAAGTTTGCAATAATACTACGTACCGTGAGATCCTAATGAGAATTCCCTTGCCCTAATTAGACGATATACATTGCCGACCCGCTGAGGCCTGTGACAGGTGCATTAACTTGTCGACGTGCAATCTATACTGTATTAAGTGTATGTATCGGGCATAATTATGACGATTGTGAATGGAGTATTTTTGAGAGATTCAGTTTTAATTTAATGTGATTTTTTGAGTGAATATGAATACGAGTATGATGTGTTTATTTTATTCAAAGAGGATATTAAAGTTTTATTTAAAAAAATGGTACCTAATATGTTCTTGAATATGATTTACTTGAATTCTGGATGTCTAGCAAAATATAGTCTTTAAAGATACCTATATAAAATATGTTTAAAGAGAATTTGTTCTTTTAAATTGGGAGTGATAGCGTGACGATTAAAAAGGGGAGAATGGAACAAGAAAACGTGTTGCTCCGAGGGCAGGCAGATGATGATATAAACAGGAATTTGAGACCAAGTCTTAACTCGAACGAGCCTAGCTGTATCTCAACTAAAGACAAACATATTATCGAAAAATTCGTATACCTATTCATTTTAAGTTAAGATGGGCTGGTGTTCGCAACTCCACGTCTAAGCACGTATTTTGCGTATAGATGGGTATATATATATTAATTTTCTCAAACATGCATGGAATTATTGTCATTATTTTAGAAAAAAGAACACGCGAAGTACGGACAATGAAAATCAAATCCATTATAAGAATTTACGGACAATGAAAATCAAATCCATTGCTGGAGCGTTTTTTGAATTTGGAACATTTCAACGCTCTAGCAATGTTGTATGTAACGGCGTGCTGGGGTTATCAGATACTCTTTGATTGGATCTCTTTTATCATTCTTGGCGTAAAGTAAGTCTCTTTGCTTAGTACAAATTGCGTTCACGTGGCTGTATAGCCATAAATGCGTTTGCCTTTCGGCACAAATGATAAATAGAAAATCGGCGGCAAAGCTGAAAATTCGTCTTAATTAAATATTTAATAAATATAAATTTAATAATTAAAATGAGTTCCAACGGTTCACGGCCCACCAGATTTAAGACCTGAAGCCAAATTGCCAATGGAAAACCTGCTACCAGCGAAGTCAAAAGAAAAATACATGAAAGTATATGAAAATTTTATGATTTGGGAAAACTATAAAAAAATTATCATTTTCTCCGAAACAGTATTTTTGCCTACATTATGGGCAATTTATTCCATGCTGAAATGTACAGTTCATGTTAAAAATGGCAATAACTTAAATATTTTGGAAATTTAACTACTTTTTTATTTCCCTACATTCTTTTGAGAAAAGCATTATGTATGCCTCGGCGGAAATGGCAATTGCTGTCTCGTGTTAGTGAAAAACAATACGAGAAAACAAACTCATACTCGACCTGCAATTGTCTATTTCCCGGCCTTTGCAATAATGTACTATTGACTTATACTTCTTGACTTACCTACCTACATTCATTTTAAGAGTTAAACCCGATAAAAAGCTTCTTGTTTCTAATGTTCTATCCGATCATTAGAGAGATAGCCGTAACTAACAAAGGATAAATCCACAACAAGCAACGCAGTGAGCTTTCACTTGTTTTACGAGCTCATTGTTTTAGGTCCGAACTAAACTTTAGTTTCAGGATCAAACGTTCTCACTTTCGATAAGGTGGTTGAACCTAACTACTGAGTAAGTGTTCGAGTCTCAGAATTTTTAATCATTGTTACATAAGCCTCATATTCATATATTTATTTTTAGATTTAAATAGCTCAGTTGCAAAAATAAATGTCTAGATTTTCTAAACTAATGTACCAGATATTTTGACAGTGCCCAGTAACAGAGTGATCGAGGAAATGCGGGCAGAGAGTGCCGACTAAATTGCCTTAAAAAGTCATAATTTGAAGTTTGGCTCTAGCCTATTTCTTCCTCCAGTATTGGACAAATTTAAAAGATATTCCAAAAATTTAATAAAAAAAGATTTAAGTTGTGCTTCTATGTTTGTCTTTTTCATTTATAGTTGTCAATTTTGAGCATTTTTCGAGGTTTCTAGTGCTTCCAAAGATAATATATCATCAAAAATAAAAACATAGGGGCCGTGCCCCTATGTTGTACATCTTTAGGTTTTAGATTACGGCATATTTTTTAAATTGGTCCAATATTTGACGAGTAAATTTAAATAAAAATAAAAATAGCCGAACCTTGAATTATAAATTTAAACTCAGGAAATTCAGTCTGCGACCGCATTACCTCTTAAGAATTTGGTCTTTCGAATCTTATCAAAAAGGCTTTTCGGTCATTGAGATTTAATAAGAATAACTAATCATCAAAGGTTAACAAATAACAAAAATACTCTAGGTACAATAAAATATATTATATTCTATTGTCAGTTCTTATTATTCAGAAACTTGTGTCCTTCAAACTGAAGTTCGTTAGAAACTTCTAACGATTATTTCTAATAGTCACATTGTCACAATAATATAATAATATGTGTAATAAATGATGATATAAATTGATTTATACGTCTGTTGGTCCACGGAGCGGCGGCGGAGGCCTCATGGTATCAAGGAGCGTTTACACAAGCCGCTGTGTCTGACAGAAAATAGTGTGGTGCAAGCGATAAGAGATTAGCGATATTAAGAAAATGTTTGTCTATCAGATGCTTCCACGTTGTGATTGCAAACACGAGTTTAACAGTGACGATTTTCAAAAGATAAAATAAAGAATGCTTTCAAAACTAAGCAAAAGCTTCCGTTATCCTTGAAGGGTTAGCCAAGTATTATCTAATATCTGATTTTTAAATTCGTAGACTAAACTGACATTTGGAGGGTTGCCAGTTGCCACTACTTCATCGCTACATAAAAATAGTGTCGTTTCCTGAGTCATCGAAAGTTGATCATAATTCGAAGTAGATCGAACATGGAACTATTGCACGGCATAAAATGCATTTGTTAAGAAATTTAACCTTTATTTAATTTATGTCAGACTTCATTCTGTCGATCGCATTTATTTTAATTTTGATTTCTTATATATAAAAATAAAAGTTTATGTACTGTGTATATTAACACTGGTATATTGAAATATAATATGTTAATATTCATAAAACATTTATTTACACCAATTAGTAAAATTAAATTGAGTCATCTCGCATTGATTCGATGAATCACTTATGGTTGAGCCTACAACACTACCTATACTCCGCGCTTGCAACATTTAAAAAAAATATGGTCATTGGCATTTGGCAGCTGTCACTTTAGTCTACGAAATTAAAAATCATTTGACTCATCTGGCGTAATTACAGACACAATAGAAACACAATTATAAGGTCGCGCACCGGCTGACACCAAAATTTTGCCAGTTATTAATTTTACTGTCAGTATCTTTGAATTAACCTGTTTGTTTCCCAGTAAGTAACACAGAAAAAAACTGTGGTATTATTTTTTACTATAAATATTACCAAAACAAAAGGTAATGCAGTTGCAAGTCAACGTATGCGATCATATGATTTGTAACTAGGTGACGAAGAAACTAACACTTATCGAAGCTAATTGACTGCTGTAGGCCAAAACATAACCTAAAATATTGTCACTGCCTTCCCCGCTAACCGCTCCCACCTTACACCGTCTTCCAAGACGGAGACAATTGGCACGTCACCGCCAGAGGTCGCCGCTTTTGCAAGTAACCACAAATCACGGGTGTCCGCGCCGCGCGCCGGTCGACGGTCAAACGCGCTGTGTGTGTATGCGCCATTATACACAGTGTAATGTCGTCTTAATAACTGATATTATTTGGTAATAAGTGCGATGGTTTACCCAAGATTACTGATTTAAGTATTTTAATATCTATTCTATTCTTTATTTTATTTAACAAGCAAAGCTGATGTCGACTATTCTCCCAATGTTTTAAGTTTAAAGGAAGAGCAAGTATGTTTTATTAGTTATTTAAAGAGAAGGAACTGTAAACACACACTTGATTCTTTGATTGATACAGGGCACTTGTTGACACAAAATAATAAAAATACATAACTATTGTCAATACAATAAATTGTAAAAATTTGGCATTCAAGTTTCACACGTTTTAACTACAAAAACTCAGAAACCCACTCTCTGTCTTCAATGTGACGATTAGCCTTTTCAAAATGGGTGACAGTTTCCTTCCGGTCGTAAAAAAAGAAATGCCAGTGAAATGTTAGAGAGTGACATTTAAGTCACATGTGACTGATTGACAGGAGTCACTTTAGTGTTTGCTGACAAGTGTCGATGATTGGACATCATCACCTTGCATTGGGTTGCGCTTTAAATTTACAACCTGCTATTAAGGCCGTACCCTGACCAAAAAATCAGCATGAGATAATTATGAGCATTCCTATTGGCCTAGCGGCACTGGTGGCGCATGAATTACAGTAGTGAATACGCCCAGATTTTAGAATAAAATCGAATATTGGTCTTTTGAAAAAACAGTAACTTCCAAAATGTTCGTTTTCAAATTGTCTATCTATTAGTGTTAGTACAAAAAATAGGTAATGAACACTTTACGAGGAGATGCATATTATCAATAATTATTTTTATTTTTATGGTTTTGTTGGAAGAAGATTAGTGAAACATATACCTCTTTAAAAAGAAAAGTGTACTACCATTTTAGAATCAACATTATGTAGAAATTTTATGTATTTTTAGTAAATGATATTTCTTTTTAAATAAAGAGTAGATAGCACTTAAAAACTGCACAAAAACGACTAGCGCGGCGTTTTGCTCGGGGAGGCGCCTTAATATAGACAAAGTATAAAGTTCACTACATGACACTGTTAGAATAGTCGACATTGGCTAGGTTGCCAAAGAAAAATAAACTTACTAGGAACCTACATAGAGAAATTGTTTGTCCTTAATGTCAACGTGTATTTTTTACAACCTTCTTAAGTCCAAGTCTAGATTTTGTTAAATTAATTAGTGCATTTAATTACTCTATGCTTCTTTGAAAGTCTTACAAAATCTTGACGTTTAGTGTGCTGGGCATTTCTGCCAATTCCACCCCTTGGGTCTCATACCGATTGCACGGTTAACTGGCCACGTCATCGTCACAATGAGACAGGAATTAATCTTATCCTTGGATATAATTGCACTGTCAACAAATTAATTAATTCCCAGAACTCTGATACAGAATAGTTATATATTACTGGCATATACTGTGGTTACTGTAAATAGGCTCCAAAATTAGATACTGAGCTGTAGGGTACAGACCCAGAGATAGTAGCTGAACAGACTATACACTACAGTCCAGCTACTATATTTCTTCACATCACATCATCAGCCTATAAATGTTCCCACTGCTGGGACACAGGCCTCCTCTCTGTGAGAGGGAATGGGCCGTAATCCACCACGCGGGCTCAGTGCGGGTTGGTGGATGTCACAATGTCTTCGAATTTTTGGTTCTAGGACATGCCGGTTTCCTCACGATGTTTTCCTTCACCGTTTTTGAGAGCAGTGGTGATGAAATAATTTACACAAAGTAAAGCGCCTGCCTGGGCTCGAACCCACGACCTACAACTTGTAAGTCGCGGCCGATACCACTGGGCGACAAACTGCTATATTTCTTACTGGATAAATATTTTGTTTACGCCATGAACTTTTGTTAAAAAATTACGTTCAGCGTCAGTCAAAACCATTGTTTACTTTCCCATATTAAAGTGTCCATGAGAATGAAGAAAAAGACATATTTATAAAAATACTGAATTCCCAATAACAAATCACACCATTAAAAAGATGATCAATAGAAAATTAAAACTCGGATCTTTATTAAAGAAATCTCGATTGCATTTTATATGAGGTCGACATGTCAATAACTCATATCTATGGCAAATTGGCTTATTACTCACGTGCGACAGCCGGACGGATTTTAATCTGTGTCTGATAAAGCGAGCGATCGCAGCGAATAATCGCGAGTGTGTGGGCAAACTGCCTGCGATTTGTCAGTGTGGGGAGAGCCTTAGATTGTTAGTTTGTTTGTGGGAATTGATATTGTAAATATGTATCGTTAGTTATGGCTAGTATTGTGAAGTGTTGTTCTATATCGATTTATGATGTTAATATAATTTTAGTGTTTTTCAATAATGTATTAGATTAAAACTAAATAATAATAAATCGATCGTAATAAATTCAATTATTAAAAAAAAAAATCGGTTGTTCAACTTGACAATGCTAATTTTATTACTATTTAAGAAGAGAATAAATTCTCTGAAAGCAAAAATAAACTTATTTATTTAACCTCTAATAGTGCATTGGCACATACATAAGAATTTTAAAACTGGACACATTTAAATGGTTCTATAAATCAAGCACGTTATTAACTGATTACCATGTTTGGCTGTTATTAAATATGGCAATATTACACGACTAGATTGGAATAATATCAAATGACAGGTGTCACATCGCCCACGAAAATGTTGCCAACTTCCGTTGACAATTCACGTGGGTAGATGATTAAAAAGACAAGCTACATTTATCAATGAACAAAAACCCCTCAACCTCGTAACTAAAACAAAAAAAAAACGAACGAAACCTCGATTCTTTTTTAATCTGAATTCCGGCAACCCCTTCAGGACATATAAAACCAAAGATAAGACCGAACTAAATACCAAACTCGCTTCTCTGAGGTCTTATAAACATCAGTCCGTCCGTCCCTGGGCGGTCGTCACAAGGAATCACTGCAAGACTTGCATGCTCGTGGGGGATAGAGAGGGTAGATTGTAATATAGACGAGGGTAGAAAGAGAGAGAACAACGACGTTTTGCAGTCGTCATAATTTCGCTCGGCAGACTAATAATAAAGATAAAGCAGGGGTGTGCGCGGGCAACTTGGACCGGGGTACGTTTTGTATATAAGTTTGTTTTCTTTTGTGGTTTGGCTAAAGGGTTGACTCTGTTATCTAGTTGAATTGAGGATGGTAAGTGTTCTTTGTTGTGTTAGTGACGTTTCGGTGAGCTAATTGATCTGGTGTGTGGTTTGACTCTGCGCTTTAGGTATGCTCTCTTTTTAGGGACTAAAGATAACCCCACTTTTGCACTGGGGGTTGAAATGATCTAAAGGCTTTAGAACATGGAGCATTGAAGAGTATCGAGCATCGTTTTACCACATGCATGTGTTTTACGTGGTACATGCATATTTTGTCAGTTTGAGATAGCAAGGGCAAGCCTATCAAACTTAAAAACCGGCCAAGTGCGAGTCGGACTCGCGTACGAAGGGTTCCGTACCATTATCGCAAAAAACGGCCCAAAAAATCACGTTTGTTGTATGGGAGCCACCCTTACATATTTATTTTGTTCTGTTTTTAGTATTTGTTGTTATAGCGGCAACAGAAATACATCATCTGTGAAAATTTCAACTGTCTAGCTATTACGGTTCATGACATACAGCCTGGTGACAGACGGACAGACAGACAGACAGACGGACAGTGGAGTCTTAGTAATAGGGTCCTGTTTTTACCCTTTGGGTACACCCTAAAAAAGCGGCTTTTTGATCGGCCAGTGGCATGTATATATCATTATTTCAGCTTCAACTGATCTATACTGGTCAATGTGGCGACGCTTGGGGGAGGCATTTCCAGCAGTGGACGTATTTTGGTTGAAATAATAATGATGATGATGATCTATATTGTGCCTGCCACTATTGAATAAGCAAAATTAAATAAAATACATAAACGAATGAAACATCGTTTTTACTACTAAAATGGTTCTTAATGACAGGTCTATCGAGAATCATTAAATATTCATCAGCTTTCCTCGAACATTATGCACCATGCTTTTTCATTTTTAACACATTCTCTGTTGTGCTATTTTTTATTTATTGTTTTTTTATTAACATCCTAGTGATGCAACAGTACGGACTTCAAGGGTATTGGTTTGTCTTTTTGAATTTAAAAACAGTGCAAATTAAAGAAAATTTTATTGATTACTTTTCAAAATTTGTTTCCTTTCCGTAAACATATTCTATAGAAGAACCCTACTCCTACAGAACTATAGCTAACAGTAATGGTACTGACACAACTGTAACTTACTCCTTTTTAGGGTTCCGTACCCAAAGGGGAAAAACGGGACCCTATTACTAAGACTCCGCGATCCGTCTGTCTGTCTGTCTGTCCGTCTGTCACCAGGCTTTATCTCATGAACCGTGATAGCTAGACAGTTGAAATTTTCACAAATGATGTATTTGTGTTGCCGCTATAACAATAAATACTAAAAACAGAATAAAATAATATTTAAGGGTGGCTCCCATAAAAACGATTTATTTGCCGTTTTTTGCGATCTTCTTCTTCTTTTCGTGTGAGGTGTGGCCACCTCTGGTATCAGAGTTAATTAAGCCGCCTCTGGGAACCTCACAGGCCTCTGTCTTGGCTATTTCAGACTTACATTAACTATACAAGTCCAGGTTTCCTCACGATTTCCTTCACCGTTCAAAATCAAAATAATTTATTTTTATTTTACATACGCCTACATGGGCACTTATAAAACATTGCCTGTGATGTCCAAGATAAACTTAGAAAGTACATATGAATTTGAAAAAGTCACATTGGTACTTGCCCGGATTTGAACCTCTAGCACGACAGGCGAGCTCTCAGCCACTGGGCCACCACGATTTTGCGATAATGGTACGGAATCCTTCGTGCGCGAGTCCGACTCGCACTTGGCCGGTTTTTATTTTAAATGGTTCAGTGTTGAAGACAATAATTTAAAATAAACAGTTTCTCCGCGAACTTACCTAGGTACCTATTTGGTTATTAGTTGGTTTCGACTCCTATTTATTTAGTATTTTTAACTAAACAGTGATTTGAAAGTTTATATTACACCCTGCTTAAACAAAGGAAAAGGCGAAAACAGAAAATGCTAAATGACATGACGTACAATCATACTATTCTTCTTCTTTTTTTAAATTCCATCTCAATCTCATTACAAAGTTGCAGTTATTTACATAAAAACACTGCAGCAAAGAGTTTACAAAACTACTGAATTAATCAGATAGCACAAATACGATAACTAAATGAAACTACAGACATACAGACTTGCACAAGAGCATAAACTGTGCCCCCACATAGGGTACTAAAATAGGGTTGCCACGATCTTGAAAAAAATGTTTTTGTTTTGCAAAACTTAAAGTAGACATGTTTTAGTTTTATACTTCGTTTCTTAGATACACATTAAGTAATGTAAAAAAAAAATGGAAATTATGTGTTTGAGCCGTTTGGGGTTGGACCGTGGGGTCCGAGTGCACACCTATTTTTACGGGATATCGCCAAGCGGTTGGTCGACTCTTCACCAGACCAGAGAGCTGGCCTTTTTTGGCCAAAGAATCAGCATTGCCATCCAACGTGGCAATGCTGCCAGCCTTCTAGGCACTTTTCCTGTTGACAGCGACGTGAATTTTTGACGCCCCGTAATTGTACATATTTTTGGAACGAAGTTCCTTATCGCGCGTTGCGAAAGGGGGCTAGACGGAAAAAAATCTAACGAAAAGTTGTAACGTCACTTTTTGCTATAGTTGTAAGCCGTGCGGCGTGCGCGTGTTTCGTGCGTGTTCTAACCTATACGCCATATATATATGTGTATTCACAAATATATATGTATGTATACACATATGTATATATACTAAAGGAACTTCGTTCCATCCGGGTGTCCCTTGACACCTCTCAAGTTTTTATTCTTATTTTAGTTCTAATATTAGTTTGTAAATAATGTACATATGTAAATAAATATTTCTTTAAGTAATTAAATGTTAAACTACTCGTTTTTAGGGTGCCGTACCCAAAGGGTAAAAACGGGACCCTATTACTAAGACTCCGCGATCCGTCTGTCTGTCTGTCCGTCTCTCACCAAGCTGAATCTCATGAACCGTGATAGCTAGACAGTTGACATTTTCACAGGTAATCTATTTCTGTTGCCGCTATATATTTAAATTTAAGTGAAATATAAATGAATAAAATAAAAAAAATTGTGGGGCTCCCATACAACTAACGTGCTTTTTTGTAGTTTTTTGCGATAATGGTACGGAACACTTCGTGTGCGAGTCTGACTCGCACTTGGCCGGTTATTATTTAAATAGTAACAAGACGTTCGCTATCGATACGTAAATGTGTGTAAATATGAATGAAAATCGAAGATGCGAAAAGATGATATCGGTGGCGTGGTGTCATCAGAAAATGATGTGGTTTTATTTTTTTGTGCAGGTTAATTTAATGAAATAAATATAAAAAACTGGTACCTTTGTTGTACTATATTGCTTATAAAAACAAACAAAATAAAGTTCAGAGAATGTTAACCCCCAGCTATCTTGAAGGCTTACAAACGCTGACCTAGCAACAAGGAGGCAACCCTACACAGAATAAAATTTTAAGCTACGTCTTTATGAGAGTTGGCGCGAGTTAGGGAGGCTTCCACGGTCTAAGCGGGGGGCAGGGTGAGTTCCTCAAATGCAGTTTGCATTAATTGAAAATATAATATTGTCGCTTTTTACCGATCTGAGATACGGTTATTGTTCTGTTTTGAAAAATTTATAAGGAACTTTCTCGTCTGCCAAGTTGTGTATTAAAAATGGGTGAAATTTCCAACAAATTCTTTTTAAGTTAATTGAGGATTAGCGAGCACTATATCTTTGTAGTGCTGGAAATTTAAAAAAAAACCGGCCAAGTGCGTGTCGGACTTCGCACATTTAGGGTTCCATACTAAATATAGAATGTATTGGTATTTGTTAGTAAAATATACGTGATAAATAAGGTAAATTCATAGGTCAATAGGAAGAAAAATATTCTTCAGTACATAACTTTGTGACAGATGACGGACAGATAGACGGACTTGACGTGAGTGACAGCAATAAGGTTCCGTTTGTACCCTACGGGTACGGAATGGTAATTAAGTAAGCTAAGACAACGAAGGCAATACAGAAGGAAGACTGGAAGACTATGGGGTACCCGTGCCTAGCAGTGGGTCCATAGATACATATGTGTGATAGGTTGACAAAATAATCTATGGTCTAACAAAAGCATCTCAATTACCTATTTGTTTGTTACTGACAAACATAGTTGCATAGAAAATAATTATTGATTTTCTTCTTTCTCGGAGGTGTCCTATTATCCCCCGTCTCCTCTAAGGAACCATGCGGCATGGTTAGTAGCTGACAAGTAGTACATTTCTCGAATGCCTATATCGAAATTACAACAATATTCACGCTACATCTTAGGTAGAGAACTGCACCAAAACTGAGTTAGTGAAGTGATATTGCCAAGTCTTACAATTGGCTAGTTCAGGAACTAACCAGAAAAAGACAGTTAAAATGTAATATTTTAAAAATCTGAAGATAACTTGTTTCGAAAAGAGACGATCATAACTAATAATAAAATCATAGCCAAGTCAAAACTGCTTAAAAATGTTCAATCAATCAATCTACCTAGCCTTTTCCCAACTATACTGGGGTTCGCTTCCAGTCTTACCTGATTCAGCTGAGTAACAGTGTTTTACATGGAGCGACTGCCAATCTGACCTCCACAACCCAGCAACTGGGTAACACGGTACCCTTTGGCAAGACTGGTGTCAGATCTCAATCTTCTAACTACGTAACGAATGTCGAAGATCTACAAATGACAGCCGGGACCAACGGCTTAACGTATTTTCCGAGGCACGGAGGAAACTGGGTATGTTGAAAAGGTCACCTATCCACGGACCGACCTCGTCAAGCGTTGCTTAAACTTGATGATCGACCAGTGTGGCTGTTATTATTTAGCCACGAGCTCCTCTGCTTGAAAATGTTTCTCAAATAAAAATTTACAGATTAAATAGGGATTGTTAAGCAGCGATTAAGCTCATTGAAAACATGATCAAGCATCAAGGTAACCGAAAAAAATCCCACCCGCTAATTCCTAAAACCGCAATCCAGCGTAAATATCAATAGAATTATGTTAATACGCGATATTTTCTAAGCCCCGTCACACACGATCGCGCGTCACGTCAGGCGAGCGACGCGACGCGACGTCACGCGGCGTGACGCGTCGATCGTGACGCGTGACGCGCGACATGTGTCACACGCCGTGACACGCCTTACTTATTCATAAGGGAAAGCGAACAGGCATGTAATTATCATAGCATTTTGAAATTTATTATACGGATTTATGCGTTATTCGTGCGGGCTTTTGAATGTGGTAGGCAAGGTTCGTGTGTCGGGTTTGATTTATTTTTTATGGGTGATTGATAGGGTTGTTTGATGCTTTGTTAATGCACATGATTTTATACTTAAACTAGCTGTTGCCCGCGGCTTCGCTCCCGCGGACCACCCCACAGGACCCATTTTCGGGATAAAAAAATAGCCCATGTCACTCAGGAATAATGTAGCTTTCTATTGATGAAAGATTTTTTCTAATCAGTCCAATAGTTTTGGAGCCTATTCGGTTCAAACTAACAAACAAACAAAAAAATCTTTCCTCTTTATAATATTAGTATAGATAACATCACGCCTGTAGGGACCGAAGGGTCAGGCGGAGGTGCACCTTAGTACACGCATATATTGTCAGTTTGAGATAGTGGTCAAACGCAAGCCTATCAAACTTAAAAAAAACCGGCCAAGTGCGAGTCGGACTCGCGCACGAAGGGTTCCGTACCATTAACGCGAAAAACGGCAAAAAAATCAGACGGACAGACAGACAGACGCACCGCGGAGTCTTAGTAATAGGATCCCGTTTTTACCCTTAGGGTACGGAACCCTAAAAAGTTATGTTAAAGTCCCATATAATAAGGGACATGCCTTTGTCTATTGCTACCAACCGGGCACAAAGCCTGCCTAAGGAAATCCAGATAGAAAAACCCAATAACACTTTGCCCGGCCCAGGCATCGAAACCAGGACCTCATTCACAGCAGTACCGCTTGCGACCAACAAGACCAACGAGGACAATAATTAAACATTCCGTTCGTAGAAAACTAAGTTATTATTACAACTTTCAAAAGAAATGCCAATCCTGCTCTGAAAAAAAAAACTGCAAAAGCAAATTGCATATCAACAAGCTAACTAAGAAACTAAAGGCTCGTTTACTCGTAAAGCAAAATTACATAACATATTTTTCCGCATCATAATCCCCGTACCAATATAGCCAAAAATTCCACTGCAAAACCTGCAGGTATTTTTGATTAAATTTAATTTTCATGAATGATACTTGATAGTCGAATAAATTGCTACAGGGTTGCCTGAATTTTTTAGCCGCAATTGTCTGAATTTAATCAAAAATAAATAATAATAAAAATAAAAAAAACTTTTTTTTTTTTTTTTTTGTTTTTGTTTGTTTTGTTTTTTGTTTGATGTTGATTATAATTTAGATTTGACGCAAAATATATTTGCAAAGCAATCTATGGGTTACTAAGTTACCTGCTGAATCTGCTAACCTATAAATGGCGCCTAACTTAGTGCTAGATGCATAATATGCACCCACGATACTGCAGATGTTCCTAGTACAAAATAAATAAAAAAACAAGTTTTGTCTAAAACAAAATACCTGCAGATTTTTGCAGTGGGATCTCATACTTTTGCAGCCGTATATGGTAAATCGCTATAAATATTGTGTATCCTTTGCAGGTAAGTGTCGAACGTGCAATTTTCTCCAGACGCCGTGCATCATGCAAGCCATCTATCAGGTTTGCCATCAATCATCGCTTGGAGCGAACTCGAGTGGACGTTCTTGTCGGTGATAGATGTACCAGCGATATCTTATGATATGAATTAGAGGAGGAATTGGTAGGTATATGTTGTACCTGGAATTCTAGGACGGGATGTTCGATCATTGTAGTCGTGGGTAGGGTCTAGTATAAGCTATTTGTTTTATTTTTAGTTGGTGATGGTTACTCAGAAGCCTCACCAACAGTCTTACCATGGGCAGTACCTTATTGCGTAATGAATTCGGAAAACAAGGGCAAAGAGTATGAAAATCGACCAATCACATACAAGATGAAAGACGCGATGTGGATTTCCGTCTTTGGTAGATTTTATTTACTCTTTGCCCTTTGCCTTGCCGAATTCATTACGCAATAATGCTGCAGGTCACTTAGGCAGTTTTTTCAGTTTTTATATGCTACATACTGACACTAACATAGTTCGGCATAGGCTTAAAAGAATGGGCCATAATAGCTCTGAACGAACTGGAATTGATTAAGAGAGGTCGTTGTCCAGCAGTGGGATGAAATATTGCTTGCCAACACTTAATACAACAAAAAGGATTGCAGTGTTAATGTTAGTTGATGTGTCTGTTTCGCTAGTGGCTTTCTTTAATGCCTATAAATGGTAAAAATGTACCCCGTATCTAATGTACATTTAAACTATGATTTTACGAACCATTTAACACCTTCAAAATACATTATACTATATATTTGGCACTGCAGTAGTACTTCATAACAAGGCGACAGGTACACTCAGTCGTCATTCTGAGGAAACCCACTTATCATACTGAATTTAAATACGTTTCTATAGAAATAATATTATAATAAACTAGTTTCTGCTTTAGCTCTCAAAACGGTGAAGGAAAACATCGTGAGGAAACCGGCATGTCCTGGAACCAAAAATTCGAAGACATGTGACATCCACCAACCCGCACTGGGTCCGCGTGGTGGATTACGGCCCATCCCCTCTCACAGAGAGGAGGCCTGTGTCCCAGCAGTGGGAACATTAATAGGCTGATGATGTGTGATGTGTTTCTGCCAGCGGCTTCACCCGCGTGAATGTCGAAAATTATTCCAAGGGAACATATTCCAGAGATAAAAAAATCCTATGTGTATGTATCCTATGTGCTATTGCAGACTATAATCTATCTCTGTGCCAAGTTTCATCTAGATCCGTTCAGTAGTTTTTGCGTGGAGAAGTAACAAACACACTCACAGACTTTCGCCTTTACAATAATATAATAATAGTGTGATTAGTGTGAAGTAGGATTTATAGCGAATTCAGGATTTAAATACGTTTCTATAGAAATAATATCACAGTAAACCTTTACTGCTGGTATAGTTTATAGAGTAAATCGTGATAATTTTGTGTAGGTTTATAGATCATCAAATTAATATGTCTACCTCGTCAGTTTAGTGATCGCAAAAGCTACTACCGAGCATAAGGCCTGAGGTTCGATTCCTAGGTCAGGAAAAACGATATTGAGTTTTTCCATCTGAAAACGTCTTAGTCATTAATAAGTATATTTTCAACACACTTGCTCATAAAGTGGCTTTAATTTCACCGCAATTAGGCACATAATGATACCTGTTATCAAACTGTGACTTTTTCATTGCTGTTATTCACAAGTGAGTTATAGTTTCTTTTTTTATTTATTGGTTTAGTTGCTTTGTTCTTAAAAAAGTTTCAAAAAATAAGTTTTAAGATACAAAAAATATCGTGCTCAATAGTACAAATAAATTAATGTACCTATTGCTTGCTCATTTCATGCAACTTCGTATTTAAATAGATAATTTCAACTTGTACGTGCTTAATAAATAAAACTATCACTCAAATATAAATTTTATTTGCTCTGTAATTAAGAAAAATTTAAATTCCCTTTTTTGTACGTGGATTTATAAATGCTTTCAACAAATAACTATACACATAAAAAATATTCAACTTTTTTGCGGCAAAGTGATTCACGCATATAGATGCGAGTAACGAATTTCAGGAATTTTGAACGAAAATTAAATTAAAATTAAAAAGTTCAGCTTTTTGTTTCATAAACCGAAGTGATAGCAAACAATAGGTAACCAACAGCCAAAAAGAAGGGTATCACTTTCAATACCACCACAGATACAGCCTCGACAAGGAGCCGCGAGACTTACGCTTAATTAGAGCAGACATTACTTAGCTTAGCTTATTCTTAATTAATCATGTTTGTAGTGCACCTATGTACGTTCACTTTCGTACCTTAACCGGAAAATCATGTCCTTTTATTTAATTAGCGAGTCTAATGAATTCCATCTCGGGTAGCGGCTAATTAAAGGGACAACCAGCGACAACGCGATCGCGCGTGTCGCGTCGAGTTGCGACTCGCGACGTGGTGCGTGTGAGACGACTTTTATTTTGTTTATATAGTTTAAGGTGTGCGACTTTTTATAAGCTATAGGACAAGTTGTCTATTGCGATTTTGCCTTCAGGAATTTTGCTCAGGGTAAAAGCCGCTTTCCGATCAATAACATTGACGTACCTCTGTTGTTTATGGTCTCTAGAAACGGCCCCGTTAGAAACTGATTGACAATAAAGATTAGTAGGTTATACATCAAACTTAACTGCCAATTTAGGGGGCAGAATCGCAAATCGAATTAAATCGAACAAAATCATAAATCGTCTTCCCATTACCTTGGAAGGCTATCTACACGACGGTGGGTGTTTATCACGCACACTCATATTCTAAACGCTCGTTAGATAGCCCGAGAGTCTCTAATATGATCGCACTGTCCGTAAATCGGTCGATAGCGCGTCGCCCGCGCCGGTCGTGCATCTGATATGCGCGCGCGCCGCAGCACGCCATCTATCGTCGCGCGCCCCAACCGATCTAAGTAACGAGTCGATCTCGCGGATAAATTGTCGACGTCGCCTTTCCCCGTTCGCCGCTTGTTAGGCACCCGTAATTAATGATCGGTCTCAATCGTAGTTTCCTTACCGGCTATTATGATTTTGTATGGGTAAGCCGTTGTTAATGCGCTCAACTGAGCCCATTTCTCGTCGATTCTCTGGACAGGTTGCCGATAAACTTGCGTTCACTTACAAAACGCAGATACGTCATAGTTGCGCAGCCCAACTGACAGATAAATGGTCTCGCGAAGGATTCTTACGAAATCGGCAGACACCGGGACGGCCAATCTGACCCGTGCCGGCCCCATAGTGTTCTGTTTTTGTCTCGTTGGTTGTCCATAAATTATTCTAAATCGGGTCCCTATTAGATATTCAGAGGTTAAAACGGAAAGCTGGTGCATTTTACTAAAACATTCCGGAGTGTGATCGTATATCAATCGTTTCGATAGCGTCTCGTAGTTTTGGTTCCAGGAAACAATGCGTGCGACCTGCTACCTGTTGGCTGTCGCTCGCGATTTGTGGTCGCGGTGGCGGCCTCGCTTGTGTGCACTATCGCTTACTTTCGTCATGATTATAGGGCTGCCCCGCTGCCCTGAAGCCCTGCTGGCAAGTCTTGCGCGCTTCTGATACCGGGATTTATTTGCGGGCACTTTATTTCTTTAAAGCCTACATTTAGTGAACTGTTTTATCTTCACGCAACATTTTGAGGCGTGCTAGACAGAAATTGAAAATTAGGCAATGTTTTTTCAGTTTCACTTTCTGTGACTGGTCTGTGACTATAAAACATTTGGGCCTTATTTATAAAAATCTCTGAGCTAGCAACTAACTAGCAGATTCTTTATTCAAATAATCTTTGACAATTCGAATACAGAATGTACTAAGCAATTACTGTACAGTGTCAAGATTTCCATAAATAAATATGTTAATAATTTGGTGGTAAAAAGTAAATATACATCAAGTACCTATCTTATCAAAAGCTTGTAATCTCAAGCAATTTCAGGATCTCAACCGAGGGTAATGAATATGACTAAGTTAGTTACTCGTAAGGGACATTACGGCTCCATATTTGGCCTTGAGCCCTTGTTATAATTAACCTTACGTGCTTCACTTTCGTTAATGTGCGTGTTTACTAGCTATGTAGAGCAGAATATTTACGTTATAGTAACATAGTTATTTCAATTATGGCACAAACATACAGCCAAACATGCCTTTTTTGTAACTAGTCTCACTTTAATTGGCATATCGCATGCTTACTCTCATTATTTGGTTAAGTAGTATTTAAAAACCTTTTTAACACGATAAGCCAATTTATTGAATCATCAATCGGTGATTTCCTTCACAATGTCTTCAGTTGTATAGCTTGGAAGAGAATCTTTTACTCGAGCGCATAGAACAACATAAATCATTTCTTCTCATCAACATGACCTACAGTCTGACTTCGCCCACTGCTGGGTATATATTTGATTACCTGATTGCCTTGGGACTTGGTAAAATCAGAACTTGCCTATATATATATCAACATGGATGATGTAACAATTATTTGATTTGTAATAATTACCTAATTGAAAAAGAGTGTCCATGGAGTTTCTTGCCCGTTCTTCTCCATAGAGATCTACGCCTCGGAATGGGCATCTACGGTACTTTCACAGTTATTATGTCTTGAGACTGGGACTGTAGCACCATAATTTTGTAATATTTTATTTTGTCTTTTGACAATTCAAAAGTGCGTGTAACTGGCCTACTTGAAATAAAGTGCTTTGACTTTGACTATAAAATCTGGGTTAAAGGAACTAGTTTTTAGGGTTCCGTACCCTAAGGGTAAAAATGGGACCCTACTACTAAGACTCCGCGGTCCGTCTGTTTTTCTGTCTGTCACCAGGCTGTATCTCGTGCACGGTGATAGCTAGACAGTTGAAATTTTCACAGATGATGTATTTCTGTTGCCGCTATAACAACAAATACTAAAAACATTAAAAATAAATATTAAAGTGGGAATCCTATACAAGAAACGTGTTTTTTGTGCCGTTTTTTGCGATAATCGTACGGAACCATTCGTGCGCGAGTCCGACTCGCACTGGGTCGGTTTTTTCTTTTGCCATTCCTCATGTCCCTCTGCATATACCATCCAGGTTCTAACCGCGATAGTAACACAATTGACAGGCACTTTTAAAGCTAATTGTCAAAAATTGTTCAATCAGAAAGATTAAGCTGGTTGTCCATTTTATAGGTAGTAGGCTCCTATGGAGAAGAATGGGCAAGAACCTCCTTGGACACTCTAACATTCATCTGGCAGCCCTGCAGAGCGCACCACGAGCGCAGTTCACACGGGCGCATTCGCACACACGCGCGTCCACATTCAATGATATCGTCGGAATAAATCTCCGTCGTGGTATAGCACGAGATCCCCGCTTTTGTCTTCCCGCGATACTAAGATATATACGCGTCGCCGTCCACTGTATTAAAATATTTCGTGATGCACCTACTGCTTGATTTTTTTGCATGTGTTTTTAGGCAGACAATGGGTTAGATGTCCAGTTGTGGACGGCGGTTCTTTTGGTCAGTTCGATTGGTGATTGCAGTATGATTGCGTCGGCTAGTCGGTCCTTCGGTCCTTAGTTGGCTTCAATGAGGGCTGGTTGGTGATTTATGGGCCTTTTTATGCATGATGAATTGGCAATGGAGTGCCGAGTTAAGCTATAAGTCCGACTTCGATTGCCGGAAGCCGTTGACCACGGGCAGCTAGACATCCTTACCTGTTCCTATCTTAATGTGATTGCAAATTTGTAAACTTTACGTGGGAAAGCAGTATGATGCGATGCTAGAATCATTTGTGTAGCAACGAGCTTTCTATGTGGCTATTTTTAACAGCATTAAACCTACGTTGGTGAAGGCTGATGATGAAACAAAAGCAAAAGTCGCTGTTCAAAACCATTTCCTTAACCCATTCCATTAGTCACATTTTCGTCACCACACGTCGTATAAAGCACTATATTTAGCCGACAATTATATTCATTCATACCTCACTGTTTCCATCCATTTTATACAAATATGACTCGGTTTTCATCTATAGCATAAGTTGTGACAACTTCACACGACGCGTGAAGCGACAATAATGTGTGCCGCGCGACGTCACCGCGGCGACAACGCGACATGTTTATTCAAATCTTAATGCCCTATCGTAATATTTAAAATTTATAACCGACGTCTAAATGCGGACTGGAGCGCGTAAGGCTGGCGACACACTGGACGCATATCGCGCGATGTGCCGCGGTATGTGTTTTATTAGGTGTGGCGTAACACGTGTGATAACATGACTTGTATTTGAAAATTAGGCATGCTATTCTTCTTAGCGTGTCTGCTTGTCGATAGCAAATATAGCTTTCAAATGTTAATTTTTGATAAATAGTGGGCAGCGATGTGTTTCTAAATGCAGCTAATAATATGTAAATGCAGCTAATTTATAAAAATAAGTATCAATTGAATTAAGAAAGGAAAATGCGAATGCAACCGAATGCCTTCCAATTTTGACAACTTAACGAACGAACCATATTTGACGCAAAGCGACTTCACCACATCACTCACTCAGTGTGTATTACACCTTACAATTATTCTAAAAGAATTTCATGTTTTGTATGATACATAAATATGAATGATTCGTGATTGGGCTTATTTTTAATCTGTAATTTGTGGTGACACGTTTTATTTATAGTTTTTGTGATAAGAAAAGATTTGAATTTTATTCGAACTTTTTTGAACGAAATAGGGTTTTTTCACGTATAAAAGCTATTTTTCGGCTTTCGTTCTTTTAGACTTATCCAATTTTGGAGGTCTGAATTGCCTCACATTTGATTCCAAAAGTACCAACGTATGTATAGAAGTCTGCTCATACCATAAAGGATTACTAGCGTGAAGTAATAGATACTTTTGTAGCAATTACAGTAACAATAATTATTATTGTGTTCATTGTTTAAACTTCGTATATTTCATTCAGTATAACTAATCGATTGAAAGATTGCCGACCATTAATTTATAAACCGATTCGATGAGAACCATGGCATTTTAAATTGCTTTGAAAATTGTAATTTTCCTAATGATTTTGATTGATATTATTGCGTAGGGAATTGTAATTGCTTTAATTACTAACGCCACATTGTTTTTGGGGCTTTTGAGAATATTTTGAGGTACCTAACAAAGTACTATTTTTAACGGTACTAAATAATTGACGGTTTTTAAATCGTGACCGATTTGACGAAAGACTTGCATATTATTGGGAATTTATACCATAATAATTATAATCACAGGTTTTATTAAGACAGTAGTACGGTACAATAGTTTGAATACGACACATTTTGCTACGTAAAATGACAGATAAAAAATCTTCTAGATACATTTTTCTCTTGCAGCAATAACCTAGGTATTTTATTGTAATTTATCAAACTAAAAGTGTTTCGCATAACCCTTCATGGGCACTTATGAAACGTCACAAGATAGATGCACTGTTCCAATTTGTCGTTTTCCAAGGAGAAGAACTGGCAAGAATCTCTATAACATCTACTTGACCTTTTCGAAAATAAGCCTAAAAATAAAGACAGTTTAAAATTGCTTGACTGCAATATATTGGGATGAAAATAGCTTAAAACCCTGACAGCTGGCTGTATCGCCAGAGGCCTATATTAAGACCTAATTTTGTATTTGACTTTTACAAATTGCGCTTCGTTTTGACATTTAAGTTCCATTGTTGAAAACTAGCATTGATGTCGCTTCGATACCGATACGATCTTCGATTATATCTATTGAATATATTTTAATATTTGTTGAAGAAACCTTTCTTCAATAAAAATTTTGTTTGACTGTTGTTGCTCATGAACAAATTGTCAACTAAAAATCAAAAGGTTTAAGTTTTTTCCACTAAATAATAAATTCAGATGATCGAACTGAAGTAGTATCATCTTTAATTTTTAGAGTTCCGTTGCCCTTAATATAATTTTCAATTTATTGATACACTGGAATTCGCTGTATTCTTGGAATTCTTGAAACCAATCGTGTTTCAATACCCAGGAAAAACTAAAGATGGACTTAAGATTCTCTTTGCCGATCATACTTCAAACATAACCTGTCAACTCAGAATCTGATGGTTTTAATTTACTTCTACTATACTCCTAATTTATAACGAATTATGAATAAATTCATAACGAATTATGTTTCCGTGAGCCTAAGTCGAATTTATTGTTACCTTTGAAGATTTTTTATCTCAATGTTGATTAGATTAGCCATGGTCATAGACAGCAAAACTTTGATTTATAAGATCGATCGTTAGGTTATTTATTGAACTTTAGTAGACTAATCAGGACAGGTAACGTGACTGTTGTCAAAGGAGGTTTCAGTAGGAGGGCATCATGTTTTTACATAGTAGATAAACTAGATGACCACCAATGTTGGCTTAGCATAATGTGGTCTTGAACCTTAGTTACTGTGGCACGAGCAAAGTAGCATAATCTGCATGATTGTTCATTAGCTGTATTTAGTGGTGACTACTGGTGATGTTCACCAGTGGTATTATGCAGTATTATGTTCATTTTAGAGACCAGTGGTGGTCCAGTGGTATCGGCCGCGACTTACAAGTTGTAGGTCATGGGTTCGAGCCCAGGCAGGTGCTTAACTTTGTGTTAATTATTTTATCACCACTGTTCTCAAAACGGTGAAGGAAAACATCGTGAGGAAACCGGCATGTCCTAGAACCAAAATTTCGAAGACATGTGACATCCACCAACCCGCACTGGGCCCGCGTGGTGGATTACGGCCCATTCCCTCTCACAGAGAGGAGGCCTGTGTCGCAGCAGTGGGAACATTAATAGGCTGAAGATGTGATGTGATGATGTGTGTTCATTTAGCTTTAGTTTGTTTTGTTTTAGACACTAACTTTGTACTTAGTTAGGACTTTCAAACACTCATTGATATGTCTATGAAGTATTTTGGGCTTTAATCGTTTCTTATTAAACGTTTCTCACGATAAAGGAAATCCCATTGTCTTACAAGCCAAAAAAAAACTATTTACTTATTCATTTTCGATTCTCATGATAAATAGTCATACGTGATTGGACTTTGATTTGATTCATTATTTATATTTTTTAAGTTAAGGATTAAGAGATATGGTATGATGATCACAGGAAACATTAAAATAATAAGTCATTTTAGGATTGTCTGTCATGTAAATCATTTTGACAGTTGGCTTTTGGACTTACATTATTTTGATAGTTTTTTTTTGTCTGTCAGTGTTTAAAGAATAAGAAGAATAATGCTAAGTTCGTGTATGAGCATATACAAAAACTGTGTCTTCAGTATTTTCTTCTTTTTTGCACTATTCCCAAACCACTGCAACTTCTGAAATCCAGAATCAAGAGTGGCGACCAACAGAAAAGCGCCGAGCCAATGAACCTCGACGAAGTCCTGGAGAATGAATTTAACTATCTTGGATGCCGCAACGAAATTAATCACGGAGAATAACGGAGGAGTAGGATAAAATACAAATGCACTTTCCTCCATACCAAGCAGGAGACACACAAGGCCAATAGGCACAAAGGGGTTTTGCAACTGAGATAAGCCCAGTTGCCTAGCACCACGGATAAAAATTATCTGGGTTAATTATTAATGGGTCCTAACATTGTGAGCTGTTACATTTGATGCCAATAATAGGTATGGCAAAAACGCTTTAACGCACGGAAATTTGTTCTTATTTATTCCCTTATGTCTCTTTGGAGCATAAAAAGGTCCTTCTCTATGCTAAAGAAATCGGAAGGACCGAAATTGACAACCTAGTTCTCACAGTGGGTTCTTCCGATATAATAAACAGTTGCTTATCTGATTGTTTTCTACTAATAAAGTTTGAAATTCGAATCGATGACTTCCTCCATTTGTAAAGGGTAATAATACATTCTCAGGGACGGTTCAAACACACCCCTTTTAAAATCGATAAAAAACAAAATGAATGACTCCGATAAGAACCTCCTTTAAATCGATTTGAAATAAATGACGTTTATAAATCAATCGATTCTTGTCCCTCCTTTTTAGTTTTTTTTTCCAAGGGTCATGATTACTAAAACCCAGAGAATCAACCTAAAATAAATTAATGTTCCTAATCCCTATGTATCAAAGTCACCGAATCAAATGCCTTAAAAATAATGCGTTTCCTGCTAAATCAGGATTAACTTATGAGTCACATAGCAATAAGCAATTGTAAAATAATTTCAAGATACCTTGATCAAAATTAGTTGTTGTAAGTTGCAAGTTTTCATTCGTAAACAAAAAAAAAAAAAAATGAGAAACTTGATGCGCTAAATGCGAGAAGCATAAGATCGGTCGATGTGGCAACGCTTGGGCGCGACCTATTGGACATCTTCCGGCTACCAATAATGATGGTGATGAACTTATTTTAGAAGTCGACTAAAGATAGAAAAGGTTTGAAGTGTCGTCAATGAATATCTCTGATCTTAAAAGCTTTCTTTTGCCTTCGAAAATAATCACCTATTTGAGTGTCAAAACAGATGACATATCTATGTAGTTAATTTGTCGTAGAAATACGCACTCATCAAAAGCAGTTTACTGCTTAGCCCCATTATTCACTGACTAAATCAAAAGAAAATGTCTGCCATCCACTTATCTATTTATACATAATAGGCTGAATCATCAGCTAGCGTAGTTTCAGTTGTCATATCTCGCTCAATAGCTCACTTGTCAGCTTCCAGTCTTTGTGCCAAGACTGTGTAGATGGTGTTCTTGTCATTACCTGACGACTGAACGCGTCACACTTTTATTAATCATTGTTAGTAACAAGATATAGATAATCAACGAATTAACGTATACGATAATTGGGACTGATGCTAAGAATTTCACGGTTTAATCACCAAATGTTTCCAGCTTTCTTTGTATTTTCATCCGGAGGCCTACTGTTTGGGTAATTTAATGGAAAGTTCTTCTCTTCTGGGCATAAAACAATGACAAGATATTTCTAATTCCAAGGGACATAAAATGTATGTAATTTATAAAGAAAACTAATTCAAAAATAGCTGGCTTATTGAAATACTCACCTCCTTAGTCCTACATCCAGCATTCATAAACAAACGTTAGAAGTGATAGAGTTATCAACAAGAATCGCGACTCTTAGCAACCGAAATAGTACAACGATGACACGAATCGTCATAATTGTAAGGATATACTACCTATACCGTAATGTACCAATAGAAACTTGGTCTTAGGCTTCGAGAAAGTTTGAAGATGTCTGTGTTTCCACTATAACCACAACAGTAGCTTTTAACTCTACAATCCTCTTTAGGAACTACCTTGTAACCATTACAATTAAACTTATAAGACAGTTTGGACAATATCTACGTAAGTGCATTGCAGAAAAACGTTATAGACTCAATGACGTAGTCTCACCAAATTTAAGTCTTTTTAGGACCTACAGAGGCTCTAGACTACTGGCATTCGATGTCAGCGAAGGCGGTAGTCGAAATGCCAAATTGTAGCGATTGATCACGTAATTTTTCAATATCGCTTGTCAATCCCAAACAATTTTGCCTTTTTTACAATCGCTATCGCCACGCTATCGATGATAGAATGTCACTAGTCTAGGGCCTCAGGTTATGCTGTCTACTGCCTATCAAAACTTAATGGTACCAATCAATGTCTTTTGCTAGTGTGGACCTTTCGGTAGGAGTTGAGCTGGTCATACCATCATCGCCTTGACCAGCCGTGATGTCGTCTAGCGTTTAATGGGATCAATGCCATTCCTTGTAAAAAAAAAGTGAGAAGGAAGACCTTAGCCCACCAGTAAACTAGATAGATAGATATATAAAGGAATGCTTTACGTTTCAGGAAATATTAGATATACTAGTTATCTTCCCCCTTCTCCCTATCCGCCATCTTGCCCAGTGCGCATACGCATGGAATGATCGCTAATCGCGTGATACATCAACTGTCGGAGCGACACTGGCACTCCGAGAGTGATCCAGTGCTCCGAGCTATGTGAGCTATGGCGCGACTGATTTATTGAGCTATGTGGATCGGACTTATTATCTAGGTGATATGCTGGAGTGACGGTATTAATAGGGTGAGCCTATTGTTATGGAAGGCCGCATCTCTTTGAATGCCGCAATTACTGATCCTTCCATTGATCATCGCGTTTTTCTGAATTGATAAGAATAGTTAAAGGCTATAAGGGACTGCTTAAGATTAAGACGGGATGGTGAAAGATGAGTAAAGGTTGTTATAATTTCAGCAGAAATACAACCACTTCTGAATATAGGGCTGACTCAACAGTCGCCACGTCGTCCTGTCCTATGTTTCTTACATCCAGCAGATTCCCTGGACCTGCACCAGGTTTTCTGCATGTACCTATGCCAGCCAGGCGGTTAGAAGCATCAATTGAAGTAGACATCATTGAACTACTAGGTAACAAAAGCCTTACTGAACTATGTTACATTTATGGTAATCATTTGGCTCCATAGATATTCTTGATGTGCTGTGATTTGGTCCATTGAGAACAATTTAATTTGGCATAGCATTTGATTCAGTACGTACCTACTCACCTTCCTACTTATTAATGTTTACCGCAAAATTGATTGGGCGGATATGCATCTGAATCTAAAACACTTTTCCTAAATGAAATCAGGAATAGCCTCACACTTCGTGGAATCCCCAGCTGATACAGGCCAAGCATAGTCCAAGAGCTGTCAGTCATTTATCTAACTCGTTACGACGATATTTAAACAACTCCCACTAATAAGCTAGGCATGCATACCGACCACTTCTAAATTCTAAAACAGTCTCTCAAAGGGTTTACATAAATAAGTCCTTACACACTTGTCATTACCCGACTGACAACTACACGGGCGGCGTCCTGTTCTATTCACCGACAACATTACGACTTAAACTCAAGCCAGACTGAAATAAACCCTGGTGTGGAAGACTAAAGGGTTAATGCGACTGCATATTAAAAATTGCGCGATTGTTGGAGGCGTAAAACATCTGTCATTGGCTAACAAATGCTGACAGAAATTGATGCGCACACTGACAGTGAAAAACGCGGAATCGTGCGTCCGGCGGTTATTTTTAGTCGCGCAGCTGTCGCGTCGCATCGCGAGGTAAGACGCGCGTCGCTCCCGTCTGTAGTAACCTTTTGTTGATAGACAAGTATTGATATCAAAGTGATGTTTGTATTAATCTTACTCGTTAGTTTACTACGTACAGTTCGCTGATTAAGAAGTTTGTTGCTCTATATTTTTTAGTTTTAATAGTATTTTTTTATCTACACAAGATAATTAATAGGCTACTTAGCTGGTTTAATTTTATGTGATTTATCACTTTTTTAAAGGGCTCATATCAAATGTATCTACCTACACAAAAGTCGGTTTGTATGAAGCAATTTTCAGTCAAATTTAGCAACGAATAGCTATCAAACGGTGCGATTAGATATCCAAGGCATGCCATCTAGGAATAGGCGTACACAACTCCATGTTCTGCATTGCAACACATTGTCAACCCACGACCTACCAAACTACAGTGTCAATTAGTTATTTACAGGTCACATTCTTTGATACTACAGACGTTCTTGGCAAAGCCAGTGACTGTAGTGATTCTATAGTCAAAAGGGCACATGCCTGCCTGATAGATAACAGCTTTGAATGACTTCTTTGTAAGATCGATTTTCAAAAAATCTACAGTACTCTACACCACAAAATGTCAGATATTATGCGCTACCAAAATGCGTCGTGGTCATTGCCTTATATTTTATAATTTCGAAAATAGCTGTCGCTGACTGAATGTCACTTTGTGTAAGTCCCTCTTGTTATCCGAAAACAGCTAGTTTTCCTGTTAACCAGAGTCTTCGCAAACGGTCTTCAACAGTATTATAATAAAAGCTATTAAACCAACCCATTACAGAAACATATAGCTTTGTATGAAGCGTCTAGTTGGCACCGCTTTCGAGCGATAAATATCGGATTTTGATGAAATGAGACGCGCTGTGAAGCTTCGTAATTCTGAGATATTTCTCAGATATACATGTCTCGCGTGACGATAATTTTCTTTAAAATATTGCCAGTGTTTATAGGGGTATATATTTTGCCTTATGTCATGAGTTTAATATTTTAGTGTCTTCTGATTTATTATGTGATCTGCCCTTCTTTAAGAGGGTTCAATTATAAAGGCACAAACTGAATTCATTCTTTGGGACTAAATATTTGCCCGGAAATTTAACAATATTATGAAGTGCAACCATGATAATGATTTATCGGAACATAATTATGATGCGTAGAGATCTAAAAAATCTTCATCCAGGCTTCCTGAAGTAATTTCCCAAATAGAGCTTTTAACGACTTCATTCTTTCTAACATGAACAGTAACAGCATCCAATCTATTGTTCTATTAGGACAAATCCTTTAAAGTCCAATCACCAACAAAAGCGTTCGGCCCAAATATAACAGTTAACTGTCACATTTCCATAATTATGTCTCATCCATGACTCAAAGCCTCGACTCAGTCGTGACCCGAACCGAACACGGTCAAATACCTATCTTCAACATTTTACTTGGAAATTCGATTTCTATTACTGTTAATTGTGTACCAGTGACATCTGATGGGATGGACGTGTGTCGTAAAATTTTATATACGTGTCTTTATTCGTTAAGCATCGCTGCTTCTGTGATTAACTTCGGAGAACTTCGGGCAAGTTCGGTGATTATCATAATTATTGCTGTGCTGTGACTTATGCGATTGCTGTGTCACTCCCCGGTTTTTTTATGAGACAATAGGTTTTCCTTTCTCGGGAAAGGTCTGTTCCATAACTTCGTTTTGCATCACAGGAATATTTGAAAAATGTATGTACCACCAGGTACACACTCCCTCTCTCTGTCTGCCTACACCCATCGAAAAAAGGCGTGAGTTTATGTATGTAATGTACACTCAACTGAAAAAATATCCAACCAAAATGTAGTCTAACTCATAAGGAGCGAGCCCGTCACTAAATTTTACCTCTTAAATGAGATTCCACGGGGCATAACTCTCAAGATATTTTACTGTAACGTGTATTACATAAATATTATTAATACGGACCCAGACTGAATTAAAGCCAACGAAGCGAACGCCCACAATTTGCCACAAGTCAACATTTTTTATGTAAATGTCCTCGGTCCTACCTGTTTCGTTCTGCGACTGTACCCAACGATTATAAGGATAATTTTGCGTTTTGGATGAGACAGCTTAAGGGTACACTAGTCGAAAATTCTTCCATACAAACGTAGTCTAGGGATTATTCGACTGTTTGACAATATACGTTCAAAATAAAAAGTGATATCAATTTGTCTTATCATTATCTACTCCTGTATGGAAGCAAAAAAGTAAAAAAAGAAAATATTTGAAAGTTATGAGCGTCGAAAGTTCCACATTTCGACACTAATTTTAACGCATTTTTGGGCGCAAATAAATGCCATAAGAAGACGGAAAATTGAAAAACGGCCACCATACAGGGATAGATTAGTAGTTCAACAATGCAAATAATTTCATTTTGAACAGATACGTTTAGTAGTTTTTTCATGATATCCAAACTCCCAAAGGTCTGATTATAAAATTTCGCGCACTCGGTATCGTCCTAAATCATTATCCATTTCGCTACAAATTTTCAAAAGTGTGTATTCGTACGCGAACTAGCTTCCTACTGCTTATCACAGCATTTATCTCTTCCGCACGTGTTGTCAGTTGATATAAAATGCATTTTAACCCCGCGCACAAAATAGTTCGTGCCGTTGACTAGTGTACCCTTAAACTAGAAAAATGGGTGTCACTAAGTATGATGTTTACGTTTGTATCTCATCTGTCTCATTGTCATCATATATAATCAGATACTGCATAGTTGATAATATCATAATCCACCATGATTACATTTCTCAAAATATTCAAGAGGTGATATTAAGACTCATTAAGTTTCTTCAACAAGCTAGACAAGACGGAAGAACACCTGAGATTAATTATCTTTATGGTATTACTGAATTATGCTGTTATAAGCAAGTGCACATTTTGTTTGTTGAAGCCAGAGCGTAAGTCATAAAACAGAAGTGAGAGATGACACAAGACCCATCGGCTACTCAGCATCATCAAACAAAACTTTATTTTGAATCCTGCATACCTCTCCTAGAAAGCACGTCAATATTTTATATTTTCTCCCATTCCCATCAAAATAAATTGCCTTACAAAAAAATATTTATACCAAACAAAAAGTCTGGCTAACAAACTAACAATAATATAACATTTGCCTTCAACAATAACTATAAATTACCGAACATTAAAAGTTTCCTAGCATCAGTCACGGGGACTTATGGTATCTTCAGCTATCGGTTCATCAATCGGCTAATAATAACATATATCCCGGGTTTTCTCATTGTGTTAGATATAATAACTTATAGAGCATCCCTGGGCTATATTCCCGCCGACGGTTTATAGCCACTTTTGACATATTTGTGATGGTTTCAGAGATCGGGCCGCTACACACACCAGATTTATAGATTTCGAGTCATTTCTTCCGACTGTACCGCGGTCATTCTTTTGTGGGCGCCCGTTTTTTTTTCTTTTTTATGGTATGTTTATGATTTAGTGTTATGTGCCAGTGTTATGTTTTTATATAGTTATGTTATGTAAGTGATAGATGGAAATGAGGTATTTTTGAAATGGTTTGATGTTGTGATGTATCTAGACTGTTCCATTTATTTTAATGCGTCATTTTGTCGTTTAATACTTTCATACTGTTTTGTCAATGGTAATTCAGATGAGAAAGGAATTTTATACCTACTTCCATTAAAGTTGCATTACAGCTGAGTTTGGAATGGCAATGACGCTTCTGAAATTACTTTTGAAAGGCGTCATTTAAATCGATTTCGTTTCACTTATACAACCAAATTTTTCGAAACATCACATTTAAATATCTACTCGCTTACTGTTATTACAGCGTAATTTGACAAAATTCGCAATTTAAAAAACATCAAAACACGAACTTTTCAGTAACATTGTTTTATAAAAACTACATTGACAATATTAAAATTATAAAACGACATTTTTTATTGTTAATTTCGTACCGTTATTTTTGACCCGCTTATTTAATTATTGTTAAAATTAACGTTTCGTTTATTTTTATTATAGATAATGCGAAACACTTTACACTTTGAATTAATAAAAATCAATAAGCAGAATTTTTGCGTAACGTGTCTTTTAGCTAAAATAATAAATAAAACTTTAACTGAGGTTTATCTTTAATCTGAACTTTATTTTCGAATTGTTAATTAGATATTTATATGTATTTTTTTTATTGTCTTGGTAAGCTTTCAGATTGTAATCTCAAGCTTTTACAACACAAGCTGTTTTGATGCAACTTTCATATTATAAAACTTTGTTCATAAAAAATACAACCGACATCCAAATAAAAACACTACAAAGTGAAAAAATATCTTTAATTTGGGAAGTCGATGTCAAAAAACGAAGAAACGAAAACAGAAACACCGACTGCCGAAATCGAAGTTATTTTTTTGTATATAGGATTTTTAGGTTTTACTTTTTACTGGTATACAAGTTCTTTAGTAAGCTACCTATGATGCCCACAGTGGTGCCAGAATAGATTACCCGAATAACATGTAACTTGAACATAACCGGTGGAATGAGAGTGTACCAGGGTGAACTGTACACATCTGCGTACCCGCTTAGAGCGTACTGGCGTCATGGTATGTTATGAAATGGCGTAAACAATAAGCAGACATGCGATTGCAATAATCCCGAGAGATTTGCCGTCAGTTATTGAAAAGTCTGTTGTATATCTCCGAAGTTCTTCATCACATCTTTACCAAATTTAAATATGACCCTTTCGGACAAAAAAAAAATTGCAAATCCGTATATATATATATATTTTTTTTTTTTTTTATCTTATATAGGCTCGCGCTTGACCACCATCTCACCTGATGGTAAGCAATGATGTGATATATAACGGAGTTACGAGTATGCCCGAACATAAATAAAAAATATATAAACATCCCATACCTTTTTGGGAAGTCGGTTAAAAGTATGTTTTATATCCTACAATAGCAATATAACCATATGATTCCAGTCTGTTACCCAACTACAAAGTTTAGTACAGTTGACCTACTGCAAGACAAGGCCCTCTTCTCATACAGAGAAAGCAGAAGCAATAATCGCCCCATTTGCTCAATAACATAACTATATATATAAAAAATGCACAATAATCTATCGAACTTGAACCCCATAAAACAAAATAGCAAACGTACAGTCGCAACGCAAACTCTTCCCGTCCAAGTGGTTCCTTGATAAATATAAATAGGTACAATTAGCGTTGATTTATTCCCCGGCGGACGGATTAAACACTCCGATTAATGCCGACATCTGCGGCGATCGATCCTTGGCGACCTTTAACTTTTCTCCGTGACTGTACTTATCGTTGGACGTGATCGTCATTTGTATCATAAGTTGTGCTGACCCACTACAAGATTAGATGGCTAGTGATTGTGATTTATCGTTGTAGATATGTGATTGATGTAGTTAGGGATTTTCCTAAGATTTTCATGCTGGAATGAGATTCTACATAGTTGGAAAAAGGCAAGGCAGGATGTTTTTTAACCCTCGACGGAAAAAGAGGAATGTTATAAATTTGAAGTGTGTACCTTTGTGTTTGTGTATCTGTCTGTGGCATCATAGCGTCTAAACGGATGAACCGATTTTGATTTCGTTGTTCTTTTGTGTGTTTGAAAGGTGACATTATCGGGAGTGTTCTTAGCTATGTTTGATGAAAATCGGTTCAGCCGTTCAAAAGTTGTGGGTGTTTTACTGTTATAATCGGGGCATTATCGCAAGCTATCGTGTCATAAAAACATGTTAGATTGATTGTTGATCGAAGCGTGTCTACTACTAGACAAATTATATATTTCAAAAAGTATGAAATAAAAATAAATTATCGCGGTATTAGAAATCATAATTTTTACTTGATTGTGCTAATTATTATGTTTTCTAAAAAAATTACAAATAGATAAATAATAAACAGCCTTTTAAGGTCAAGCAAACTTTGCTTTGCTTTGCAAGCCGTGGTAGATCTGAGGATGGAGTCACCCATCTCCCATCCGCCTCCGTGCCCCGTAAAGCACGTTAAGGTGTTGTTCCTGCCAATCATTTGTACATCTATGACAATATGTAATGGAAAAGCTGACATCAGTCTTGCCAAGGGGTGTGTCCAGTTCGTGGGGGTCTGATAGGCAGTATAATACTCACAACAGATCTCTGTGTCTCTGAAGTTGGCTGCAAGACCCTGCACAGTAGCTATTTTTGTGTCATTGTTGAAGGTGAAGATAGCATTGTATAACTGCCTCTTTCACTCGCTGACGTTTGTTGCATCGTGCTATCTCACTTCTTGCGCTTTGGTTCGCAGAGCCAACTTCAGAGACACAAAGATACGCATTGACTACATTTATCATCATCATCTGCCTAGCCTTTTCCCAACTATATTGGAGTCGGCTTCCAGTCTTACCGGATTCAGCTAAGTATCAGTGGTTTACATGGAGCGACAGCCTATCTGACCTCCACAACCCAGTAACTGGGTAAACACGGTACCCCTTGGCAAGACTGGTGTCAGATCTCAAGCTTCTGACTACCCGTAACGACTGTCAAAGATTTTCAAATAACAGCCGGGACCAACGGCTTAACGTGCTTTCCGAGGCACGGAGGAAACTCGGTATGTTGAAATGGTCACCCATCCACGGACCGACCTCGTCAAGCGTTGCTTAACCTTGATGATCAACCCGTGCGGCTGTTATTATTTAGCCACGAGCTCCTGACTACATTTATATATAACTCATTTTGTATTACTGGTACTTAGCTGCATTCTGGACAGCCTGGAAGTCAACCCCAAATTGGTTGTGAAAAGAGACAGATTGATTGTTTTCTAATTCATGTTGACGTTTTTCTATACATACACCATCCGTTGTACCGTTGTACAGTAGTACTATTCATTCCCTTTTCTGGCCGTTTATGCCTTTTATGTGTGAACAGGTCTTGAAGCAACTTCCTTACATGCTCAATTACACAGTGGCATGGCAAAACTTTCCGTAGTGATGAATCATTATAACAAATTAGAACCAGATTTGAGTAGTGTGATTTCATCACACTATGTGGTTAGTAAATTTCATCTTCGTCTTTGTTCAATCTCCTACCCAGATTTGCTAGGGTCTGGGATCTGGTCTTCTTGCACGTATGCGGCAGAAAGCTCCGTCCTGGGTTGTCTAAGTACTCAGGTTCTCTCTCCAGACGTCTTTCTGATTGCTTGACCACCAGGTGGCGGGCGGTCGTCCCATTCCTTGTCGGTCGGTTATATTTAGGGCTTTTTTGATACGGTTGTCATCTCTAAAACATGTTGAAACTAAATTATGTTAGTAACAAAATAAAATAAAACACTATCTTCAAACAGTGAACGAAATATAATTTGATAAAACATGAAGGTAATGTATTGCAAACAATACGAAAGTTGACTATAACGAACGCAAGACAGGAGCAAAACAAACATGCACACAGATGATAAAATGCAAAAACTGAGTCGCGGCCACCGACCGATGACGTCACGACGAATTAAGCTGACGAGCGGCACTGTGGAGTCAACTTTGATATTTTAAAAGTTTTTTTATATGAATGGAATTGGTGAAGTCTGCTGTAATTATTACTGACGAAGTTTAACTATTATGTAGAAAAAATGCTAATGCAGTAGTAGAGTCTGTGCTTTTAAAAAATCTGGTAGAAAAGGTAGACTCAAAAAAAAGTAGCTGAATTGTCGTTAAATAGTATTTAGTTTTTTTACTGTTCTTCTCTGTTACTTTGTGATTGTTGTTGTTGTGTTGTGTCTATGTCGAATAAATGTTTTCTATTCTATTTTTTTTTTTTAAATACTAATATTTAAAAAAGACCTGTATAGGCAGAATATTCCAAAATTTTATTTTCAAAGGAGAAAAACAATCATTTGTGACAAAGAAGAATGAGTTATATTCTAAACAAATTGAAGCATAATATTAAACGATAAAGAATAAACTTGGTACTCAACAAGTTTTGAATACTCTTTCCACTTGCAACCATCGCACACAACCTTTCAAAAAATTATAATACAAACACCTACTCCACATCCCTGTCCACATTCCGCCCACGGCGAGCAGCCTAACACAGCGATGCAAACGTCATGCCTTGTCTATTCGATATTATTGTACACATGTTATTTTACGATATACACTGCTGCTGCTACTTATATCACCACTACACTGTCCCTTGCAAACCGCCAGCGGTGGAAACAAAGAAATAATGACGCGTATGTTAAAGGCTCGACAATGTATGACAACGTCAAAGACAAGAGAGTAGGTGCGTGTTATGATCGTTGAATGGTTCAAGCTTCTGTTTGTATGTGGTAAAGGTTTAATTCTGTGTTGGAAGGTGTTTGTATGGTTCTTTTGAATAGGAGTTGAAAAATAGCATCTTGAATGCATTTGCAAATTTTTTGTTGGAATTTATATTATTGACTCGTATATAGAGCAAAACACGGGTATTTACCAAATCTTTCACGCTTAATAGGCAAAAGAGCAAAATAATTAAAAAAAAAACGAGTGCACTAATCATAAACCACCTAATCGATCTTATCATTCTCTTCACCTACGAACATTTTGTTGGAGTAACAAAGGGAGTTGCACAGGAGGAAAGGCTTACCTACAATCGTAAAATACCTGCCAATAATCAACGACTAACAAATTGCAAATTAAATACCATACATGTAATATACACTCCCGGTTACTTATTGCAGTACGTCATTCACACAATACAAAACAATAATATACGATTGTCCATTTAAAATCTCGAGTGCAGTACAAACTAAAAGTGACGTGAAATGTCCCACGTCCAACGGGTTTCATTCAATGGTGCTAGTTTATATGTGCACATGACTTTGTACTGAGACAAGATATAAAGGATATTTATTTCGTTTTTTTTTTGGAAAATACGTGACGTTCATTGTTGTGAAATCAGGTTGAAAATGTCGCGTAAATGTTGTCTTGGATAGGTTACACTATAAAAGATGACAGGGCTGCCTTATGTAGCTCAGAAATTGAAAAAGATTCTGCTAAAATACTAGACCCGGCAGAAATTATACAACTAAAAAACGAAAATTTGCTAAACGTAAAGTGTGTTATTTGTGTCTTTATTATATAGTCTTTATTAGACAGATAATCAACTCATCTCTGACAATTAATAGTCAAATCTTTTTGGAATATATTGTCTAAAACGTCGTCCAATGGGACTGTCTTTACTGATTCTTTTTTGGACATTAAAAATAAGGAAATTCTTTATCAATGAACACATACAAAGTATTCATAGGCTACTACGCTAGCCCTCAAACGTATTCCCTAATATACATCAAACCATACCCGGGTCCGTCTGTGTGTGACCGACAGCTAGAGAGATTGTGGTGTCTTGCGAGATAACTGTCGCTGACACATGGGCTTATTGTGTCGTCGACTGTACCACCGTACGCAGCGATTTGTCCTTCTCTGTATGTATGGGTTTGACTTGAATCGTAATGATATCAAGGTTATGATCCCCTGGAAAGCTCACTGCCAATAGTATTTAGACAGGCATATATTCAAGGTGTTTATCATCGCTAAAACCTTTGAGGAGATCTTCATAATAATCCTTAAACTGTTCGCTATTAAGCGCAAGTTATTTGCAATTGGATATAGTCACGAAGGTTCATCCAAAAAACACAGGTGTATATACGATTAATATGAAAATTTAGATAGACATAAAAATTCAGATGGTGACTTGCTGTCAAATGCATTTTGCAATACGATACAACGATGGCGTTCTATCAAGCACCTATCAATATAACGCATATATAGATGACGTACTGATTTATTCAAATCAAATACAATCCCGAATAAACCCATCCATTTATCAAAGAAAATACGACATGGAAATACTAGAAATTCACCCTTTTACTAATAATAAATGCAGTTCTAACTACGGTGGCCGTTCAGACAATGCCTATAATGTGTAGCTACGTCTGATTTTATCTATCCGTGACGATATATTTTTGTCCTCCCCGTCAATAAATAATGGGGCAGGTCAAAGTCTGAGAGCTAATGTGTGTTGATCTTAGTCCAAGGTTTTGGTATGCTGGTTACAATGGCACTACTATTTGTATGTGGACGAGAGTTTGTCGCTTTCGAGTTTGTGAGTGACAGTTTCAACAAGAGCTTTGAGTGAAATGGAATTTTATAATAAAACTGTGATTGCCTTCTTTAATAGCGTTAAACTAATATAAAACGTAATAAAATAAGCTTTTAACTTTTAAGCCTTACTATTCAATAGTCGAATAAGCAAAAGTTTATAGCCCAATACGATGATGATGATTCAATATTCTCTATAGACTATTTAAGAATTTTACTACATTTAAATAACTATTAGATTTACCTTGTACAAAAACAGACCCAAATTTTCGATTTTATCGACAAAAATCTTAAATTAACGACGTGAACAATTAGCTTATTTGATTTATATCCAACAAATCGTTATCAACACCCATTAACAATGTACCATGTGATTTTTTCACCGATTTAACACAATTTTTCCCAGCTATAAAATAATTATCTAAATCAGTTGATTGGTTACGGTTATCGTTACGTTAACCGGTAACATTTTTCTTGTATATTTTCAACTGTTTTATATCGATGGTATCGTGTGAATCGTATTTATATATACTAGCGTTCGAGTTTCGAGATTTAATCTGGGATCTGTAGTAGAGGTGTTGTGTGTCTAGAATGCAAGCTGAGCTAGTGAGATGCTGCATTACTGAAATAACTACATATCGGCTTGATTTGGCGACCGCTACCGAAGAGGACATGGTTGGACTTGATCAGACGACTGAACCAATTAGCATCAATTTCTTCTCGATTAGTTTACGGCTTTGTTTTGGTCGTTTCGTCGGGCTAGAATTGAGATATTGGTATATATCAATATGTCGTACTAAGTTTATTAGTCTAGGTTAACGAAAATTAGTCCTCTATTTGTTTGCTAAGTTTTTATTGTTGTCTATAAATCTGATTACGACGTTTGACAAAGAGGTTTGGCAAAATATTTTCATAAATTATGCATATTAGTGTAGTTAGCATTCTTAGCTTTGCCGTAGCAGGCAGATATCACGGTCTCTCGTTTAGAAATGATTGCCCTACCTTTCTGCATTCTTCTGTCGCGGTGTTTCGACGGTTCGAAAATAATACTGTCGTTAATATCTATCTTATAAGTTGATCAAACTTAATTTAATATTCAAATAAGCACACTTCATTATAATAAATTTTACGATTCTAATCAATTAACAAATTTCAAACTGTCTAAAAGACCATAATTTCTTTTATGGCTTGTATTGTCTCAACTTCCAAATAGAGGCGATACTGTCGGTAGATAAACTTTGAAAATGTCGAACAAACACTTAATCTAAACAACACATCGGTCCAAAACTGGATATCTTAACAAATATCTCATTATAAATGCAAAATTAATTCTTTTATAAATAAATAAACAACAACAAAGGAACCGGGTAGTGCGCCAGTCGACTTACCTACCGCTATATTTGACAATAACCATAGTGATCTTTGACATATCAGCCAAAATATAATTCATATCTGAAACTTTACCAAACTGAGCATACCAGCAACGATAAAATACCTTTTGTCGTAACGTTTATAATACAGTTAAATAAACGCGATTTAAACGCGTCGTAAAAACACATTAAAAACGTCCGATTTCAACTTTTTATTGTGCTGTTGGCGGCTCGCGTTAAGTGCGTTATAGAAATCTAAACTTTTTGATCTTGTAACGTGATAACTGTGTAGGTCGTTTTTATCGTTATTGCTTTTTTAATACCGTTATTAATTTATACATTTGGAAACAATGGTGTTATGTAGTAGCTTTAGTGGGGAATTAATATGTTGTTGCCCAGCTTCTGCGTTCTGATTGGTCGATTAAAATGGTCGTTCAATTTCGAGGTTTTATTTCTATGTAACTGCTTTTAGAATGGAAATCGAGTTTACTTTTGTGTGATTGTGTTTGTCAATCAGTTGGCAGTTTATTTAGTAATTAGGGTTGGCCAGACGATCGACTAAGTGGTCAACGTTGCCGCTGTCATTAGGCGACAATCCAAAGCTTTCATGTGACGGTGCTAGCTTTTATTCGACCACGGTTTTATTTGATTGCAAATCGATTGTAGGGTCTGTTTGTTGAGGTATTTTAAAGTTGAATAAGTTAGAGTACTAGTGAGTAGTGACACATGAAAAGAGAGCCCTGTGCCCAGTAGTGGACCATATCGACGAATTATGATAGTGTAAGTGAATAAACTGTTTTTGCATAATACTAAACTAGTCATGTCAAGCGAACTTTTTAGGGTTACCTACCCAAATGGTAAACGGGAACCTGTTTCTGAGACTCCACTGTCCGTCTGTCTGTCTGTCACCAGGATGTATCTCATGAACCGTGATAGTACAATAAATACTAAAAACAGAATAAAATAAATATTTAAGTAGGGCTCTCACACAACAAACGTGATTTTTTTGCCGTTTTTGCGATAATGGTACGTAAGTACCGGTTTTTTTTTAAACTACTTTGCAATTTTTAGTTCTGCTCTTGCATCAATCATTAATAAATATTTGTATGACCTACAGATAGTTGTTCCGGCTCTGGGTGTTGTGTATCTGAGTTTATATGTTTGTTAACGCACCCACAATACAGGAATAAAATTTCTAGAGTGAAGCAAAGATTTAAAAATAAATGAGTCATCACAGCCTTACCCGTTTCCCAACATCATAGGGATTGTCTATACTATATACGGGTTGATTGAAGCTGAATACCAGTTTTTAACAAAAAAACGACTGTTTACTCTGCCAATAATAATTAATATAAGAATAAGCATACCTGTACAGTACCGAAAATATTTACTTTTTCAAACAATGAAACTTTTGTTTCGTGACCTTTTCTTCATGTTTTTAAAAAGCATTTTATCTCGCACTCACATTCATCATAAATATACAATCAGTGAAATAATTTTCGCAAGCTGATCAGCATTTTTTGAGATCAACCCTTCAAATATTTATCTCTAAAGATGATGCGCTTAACTTTATAACTGCAACCAAACTGCGACACGCAAACTCCTACACAGTAACTACGTCAATCAAAGCAGCTTCCCTTTGACTATTTAATTAAGTTTTCTTCGTTTAAACAAATATTTAATTGCCAGCCGGAACCGGAAGCGTGTCCTGGTAAAGCCTTCACTGTCACGACTGAGAGACTGAAACTTAAGCTTGTGTAAGACTTGTGAAGTATTGCGAGTTATATCAGGACTGAAAGAGCTTCTTTATTTTTGTTTTTGTAAATATTTTGTAATATGGGACAGTTTTTGATGGTGGCCTTTTATGAGTATCTTTAGGAGTAGGTACCTTAAGGTAAGTTTAAGACCTAAATCGTAATTTCTTCAGTAAAAGTGTGGGTCTTTGAAAATATTATGTTTTCCTTGAATTTTTTTCAGGATTGTAGGTGGTTCCTGTTTTTGAAAATGTATTTAAAACTGAAACCATAGAGTAAAGAAGAAGACGCCTTCTCTTTTTTTATAAGATGTTTAGAATTTTACATTTTTTTGCCAATTTGACCAACTTCTTCTTTTCGTGTGAGGATGTGGCAACCTCTGGTGTCGAGAGTTAATTAAGCCGCCTCTGGAAACCTCACAGGCCTCTGACTTGGCTATTTCAGACTTACATTTAACTATATAAGTCCAGGTTTCCTCACGATGTTTTCTTACACCGCTGCCTGTGGGGACACCAGAAGATAAACTTAAAAAGTACATATGAATTTGAAAAAGTCACATTGGTACTTGCCCGGATTTGAACCCACGACTTCAAACACGAGAGGCGAGGTTTTAGCCAACTTCTATAAGTTGGCTAAAACCTCGCCTCTCGTGTTTGAAGTCGTGATAGACAGTGTTGATATATTCTAATAGGTCTATACCTATTTGACTATATCAACACTGTCTATAAGCTTCAAGGGTTTGTATTTTAAGTAAGTCTGTACATCGCCCGAGTCTTGAATTGTTCATAATGGAATGTTACTTACAATGATTTTCTTTTTCTTTTCAGGTAAGTCCAGTGCACCAGAGATTACGAGATAGGTATCTACTAACCACAGTTTTAGCGTAAGTAATAATATTATTTGAAAACCCCGACTTAAAAATATAGTTTTTAATGTTTGCATTAACTGATAATTTTATCTGAAGACATTAGCAGAGCGACAATGCGTATAAAGTTTATATTTAAATTTTATGCTTTGGTAAGCTAACCGCTTTATCTCTTCAATATATTGGAAATAAAATTAATACAGCGAGGAATCCAATCATCATCGTAAGTTTTATTACCTTAAAACATATCCAACACAATAAATTCCTCTTCGTGTCCAATATTTGATCTCAGGAACGCCAATAAAATAGTACCAAGAAGCTTCAGAATTTTACTATAAGTAGCTCCTACTTAACTAATGACCATCAATTAAAATCGCGTTAAAACTTCAAAGGATCCGAACAGCTCTAAACCAATCAAGACCACTGATAAAGTCACATACATTACAAGTATTTTATACATAACTCCCCATTACCGTTTATTTTAAACCATAAAAATTTATGGGGTTTAAATATTTTCACCGCTTCGCGATGGGCGTCCGTGGTTATAAACTTACTCGTAAAGTTTCTACATAAAAAGGTAATAGTTAGTGACAGATGTAAGGTGCGCGCGCGCAGCTCCGGCCAATCACGGAGGGCCGTGCGCCGCCATTTTCCTGCCGTCCAGACGTGCTTCCGGGTATCGATATTCTACTCGGATAAATCGTCCAGATACACTATCGAATAGTCGACACTTATCGACTCCGATGCTGGTAGTTGACTATTTCGAATGTGACAGTAACTGTTGATATACAGCGTGTTATCTTTTGTGATAGAGACCATAGTGCATGAGGTCATAATGATACAAATGGAATTAAAATTTCAGATCCCTTTTTATTGCAGTTGATGCGTGTGAATGTGCACGTAATATAAAATGGCCAGCAATTATTTCTCCTTACAAGTTTTAGAAGCCACATTAACGCATAAAACGTGTGCGAACGCATAAAATAAATGTCTAGAGCCTTTTTTACGTGTTGCGGTCTTTACAAAGGTTTTATTTTATTGCTATCAATAAAAAAGTAAAAAATCATTTATCACCGCGTTAATTGCACAAAAAGATGTTAAACGTTGCAATCGCAAATAAGAGCACAAAAACTCCAAGCATTTACTTTTAGACGGAGATTGATAGCTCGTACGCTACATAAACGTACGCACACAACAATGAAATGGGTACTAAACTGCGCACGAGTCGAAGGGTCGAATCCATCACTCTGTCAACGTAAAAAACTGAACGGCCGTCGACCAATCGGAGCGCGCCATTTGAATAATTGTTCGTTTAGTGACGACCAATCGCGTACGCCCGAGGCACTTCTTATTCTGTATTCAAAATGATTAATGCTACACTCAGACGTATTTACGATCGGGTTTCAAGAGAGTTTGAATGATTTGTATGACTGACGCGTCAGTGCTGAGCCAGATTTACGATTGCGTGTCGGCTAGGACTCGATCCGGGTTGCAACACTATGACGGATGACAGTCGTATTTTATTATATTATAATTCCATAGATATGTAGAATAGTGTTGCCATGTTGTGCCATGATGACTCCGTGCGGCAATATTGTAGGCCGATGAATATTTCACATGCACCAGCTATCTAATGACATATACAAGTTTACGATCTGATGTGTCGTGTATGTAAATTGTGTTATTTTGAGATTCCTCAGTTTTTCGTTTGCATATTATAATCAGTGACATTGTAAATTAAAAATATTGGCTTGTTTGCACAAAATCACTTTGAATAAAAATGTCAACCTTTCATATAAGATTGAAATTTCAATTTTGAAAAAACATCACCATGTATACAGACCGGGCAAAATTTCTGCCTTATTTTTCCTCGCATCTATTATCAACATAACAGAAAACTAAGAAACAGTTCCCTACCAACAAATCACGGTGCAACACACCCAAGAAAATCAGCAGCAAATCTAAATAAACTATCTTCAGTAATTTGCAACTTAATGTAGCTCTTTAGCAAGATTTCACACCCTGTACTCAAATATGGCGCTCAGATAAGACCGGTGGATGTATGGTCCCATTTAGCGTAATTTAAAGGCAAGCTAGGTGAGTTAGCGCATCGCTTTCTATATGAAAGCTACTAAAACAGCATTATAAATACTTGGTACTAATCGCAGAGTGATTGCGGACTTGTTACAAGATGTCTTCGAGTATGGCTGACTAATGTTCGAATTAAGTGTCGATTTGTTTGCCGATTATATCGGGTCGTGTAATTATTTTTTCATTTATTAGAATTAGGGTGGGTTTGATTGGGAGTTTGTCAGTATCGGATTCCTTGATCTATTTTGGTAGATCAAGAAATAAGATGTACTCGAAACGTTGTCACAATACTTCAGTTTTAAAAAGTGACGTTTTATGAGCGTTAACGATAGTCAAAAATGCCGTCTTGTATGGAGTGCCGTATTGATTGGAAATGACACGTGGTCAATCCCTTGCTTTCCGACAGTCGATAGAGAGATGCTTTGTATAAAATATCTGGTTCTTTTGTGTATTAAGAATCTAGGACTCCATTTAACATCATCATCACCTGCCTTAGGTACATCACTCACTGCTGGTCAAAGGGCCCTCATTGTATGTTTTTACCAGTCCCAACCAAGTTCTTTGTCCCAAACTCACATCATCATCAGCCTATTAATGTTCCCACTGCTGAGACACAGGCCTTCTCTCTGTGAGAGGGAAAGGACCGTTATCCACCACGCGGGCCCAGTGCGGGTTGGTGGATGTCACATGTCTTCGAATTTTTGGTTCTACGACATGCCGGTTTCCTCACGATGTTTTCCTTCACCGTTTTGAGAGCAGTGGTGATGATATAATTTACACAAAGTAAAGCGCCTGCCTGGGCTCGAACCCACGACCTACAACTTGTAAGTCGCTTCCGATACCACTGGGCCACCACTGATCTGCTCTGGTCCCAAACTCAATCTTTTCCAAATCAATCGATCCACCACACCTTTAAACCGAATCGAACCCTAAAATGATGTAACGTTAAAACTAGTTAATTATCTAATCGTGGTGGGGATGGGTCGGCGAGCATCCTCTCACATAAATCTGTCATGCGCAGACGCAGGGCGAGTAACGCACATCTTGATCTACGCAGGGACTCTCGACGCGTGGACGTTCTTTTTTCAAAAGGATGTAGGAGTAGTTAGTGAGGAATATATGGGGATTTTTAATAAGATTCCTTTTGTTTTGTAGTTAATTATTTTCTCATTAGATGTTGAGAGAGATATGTCTGGATTGTTAGTAAGTTTTTAAGATTGGTATTTCGTTTAAAACGTAATTGCGTCCAAGCTAGAGTCTTACTAGAACTAAATCTTATTGGTAGTTGGATACGTCTTAATCAGATTCTAAAATGAATCTAAGGATGAATAATATGTCATAGCAATCTTTCATATTGCTGCTCGTATATTAGCTGGATACCAAATTGTCTTACAACTATTGCTCAGCTCAAATATCAAGTAAACTTAGGTAGAAAACTGTTTTTAAACTTCCAAGTGATAATTACAACAGATTTCTATATGAGGTTATCTAAAACAGGCGCCAAGTAATAAAACTATTCAAGTTCATTGACTCTTTTTAAAGTTACAGCCATACGTTGCCGACTCCTATCAGGGCTAGTCGGAAAACCCTGTGATTTGCGACTGCTCCACCTCCAATTTATAGTACTGATGAAGAAATTCTTTTGTTTTGATTATACCAAGTATTTTATACGTATGTCAACGTATTAATCAGTTGGCGATTTACGATAGTTGGATTTAAATTTTATTGCTAAAGGAACGTATAATGTGGTGTAGGAGTTATTGATGTTTAAAGTAGTTTGCGCTGATTTAGGAGGTAAAGAAGTGATAGCTAAGGTTAGGTTTTGTGAGAAAATAATTTTTTGGACAATCTAGTTAAAAAATGTGACGCATTTTTGTACATACATACCTTTGTATATTCACAATAAATAGTTTATGGAAGGGATAAACGTAAGTAGGGATGCTGAAGCTTAATAAAATTTTAATTACGTTAATCACAAAATTGTTTCATCAGACTCGTTTGTAAGAGAGAGACTGAAGGTCGATTAACAATGCTTGATTTGAGAGGAATATTTGTCTCAAAATTTAAGAAATTTTGAGACCCTTAAGATTTCGTGGCAAGCAATAACAATAACAGAAATCCCATTCCTCCCAATTCAAGTATTGGTAAGCCACAAAGACATTCCAAGCTCTTCTCTTTCAAACGAGCCTGATGAAACTCCGTACGAAAACAAAGTCCCGAGCCTTCATCACGATATATCACGCAAAACTGACGTGCAACTGATACTAGAAGATTTATATTGAAAGTGGATCTTTGTATCTCCAATCTTTCATTGCGCTATTGCGCGTCAGGCGATGGCAGATCTAGATAAAACAAAGTCTGGCCAGTTCCTGAGTTACGCTGCGCATAGACGGACAGACAGCCCCGGGGTTTGTGCTCTCTGAATTTATGGGAACAGCACAAGATTTAGGGTTATATTTTAGAAATATGTTTTGTTGGTTCGAGTCAAATTTTGAATTGTTTATGGGAATGTTTCCTGTGATAGGTGAGAGAAGTGAAAAGTTTTAGCATGAAAATCGTTTCTTTTTCTTAAAACAGAGATTCGATTACGTGTAAAAAATCGTTGGTGGTACAGTATAGGTATTAAATTAAGTTCTGAGTTGTTAGTGGCTTTGTCTATGTTTTGCATAGATGAACCAGACCACAACAGAGCTTTCTATTGCATTAATCTTGCAATAAATCTTACAGCTAATCTAATGCAGTTATTTAGACAGCTTAACAATTTGGGGAAAACCAAAGATTTTTGCCCATCTATGATGGAATATCCTCAAACGGAATGTTTTATTTATTGGTTTCAAAAACCGATAAATCTACAAAACTGCGGTAACCAGTTAACCCACATTTACATTGCTTTACTCATAAAACTGGGCACTATGAAGCGTTTGATACAAAGTAATTTAATTTACCTGCTTATCAAAGATTTATAGTTCATAGTATAGGAGATAACCGAGTTTATGAGTTTAATGAGGAAAAAGGTACAAGGTAGGTCATGGATATAGTATGTTAAAAGAACCATAAAATGTATGGTATAATTCAACTTAAGGACGACTATACATATGTCTGTAACTTGCATGCCATTGCGACATACATCAATCGGGAATTATTGATAAATGGTACAATGGCATTTAAACTACTCACACACTTTTTGCAAGTTACAGGCATGTGTATAGTCGCCCTTAATGCAAGTTCATCAATATGGAAAGACGTCATGAAATAATAGATGCTACAGCAGCAGTAGCAGATATTGAAAAAGAGGACACTGATTAGGGAAGAGGTAGGAGAAGAAGCTCGTTGTTCTGTAGCAAGTCTAAGCATGCTTGCACAGTACAGTTTTTAAATATCAACCATAATTTTAGCTACGAAGTAACGAGGATGACGTGTTGCGCCAACTTTAAATCAATTATGGTGATAATGATGATGAAGATAATGTTTTAGTTTCGAAAGTAGATGAAAAAGAAAATAACATTGACAAATAAGGAATTAAACATCTGAGACTCAGCTGAATCCGGTTGGACTGTAAGCAGACCCTAAATGGTAGGGAAAATGCTGGGCAGCTTGATTAAAATAGTGAAACATCTAGATTTGGTACATGAAAGAAATTACTCCGAAACAAGTATAATATGATATTTCCATCTTGAAAACCTAGTATTTAGGTCGTTACAATGATCTCTGATACAACCTTCAGTATTTTTTGCTATCCCTCAACTTGAAAAACCTGATGATATCTCCATATTAAGAAACGAAAAAAAACCTCATTAACAAAATAGTAAGAACGCTGGAGTTATTTTTTCAACAGATACCCATTAAAAGAGTGATTTATCGTCCAATGTGAAATTAACTAGCGCCTTTAAATAACAAAATATCATTTCTGTATGTCTGTACGATTTATGGGGACTGACGACCCCACCCTGTAGATCAGTGGTAGTCAACATTTTTGTTTATTTGAGTAACCCACAATAACTGCACCCAATTTCATATTCATTTTTAGTTACTTTATCTTGCTTAAACGACACAAGTGATTGTGTCTATCTTCAGGTAAAGTTGACTGTTAACTGGTCGAAAAGAGCTGAAATGTGTCAATATTAATTGTCTCTCTTAAAACTCTTAGTTACGGAAAGCTAAAGATGGAAATTATGACTTTTTCAGAAAAGATTTTCCACTTTTGAACCTACTGATCATTAGTCTATACAAAAGGTTATGCCCTTTATATTTCCACCATACGCATCATGAAAGTGGAGAAAGCTCCTAAAGGTCAAATTGCAAATATGACATGGCATCTCCTCCTTACATTGACTTTAGTACAACCGGAGCCATTTCTTCAAAATTCGTCTCTAAAGGTTGAGCACCTCAGCAATAAGCCATGCACAAGTCGTTATATTCGTGAATCATTTTAATTTTACTTGTAATTAGTTTTGTAGTTCGCCTAGTGGTAGCTACTTACTTATATTGATGGAAGTTGAAGTCGAAGTCATTTAGTGCACAAGTTATGAACTTCGTGTCTGTATGAATCATGCCATCGGTATTGCTTGATTGAAATTGTAGTAGTGTAATTTATTTTCTAAGTTTTAAAGAAAGTTTGGGAATGTAATGGAGATAAGTAGTATGCTTTTTATTATAAATTGAAGCTATAGTTTCGTCTTTATAAATCTTCTTTAGGGTAAGAAAATCAACGGTTTTTTTTATGTTGAACGTTAATTTTTCTTTGACTTTGGTTGACGATATTGTTTAATATAATATTGTTAACATACATCTTACCCTTACCTAATATGATTTTTAATTCATTCTCGTATGGATTAAATCCAGGTCCAAAAAGTAAAAGCAAGCGTTGTAGCGATACATTTTACATTTCTCTCTCAAGTGTATTGAAAACATGCAAGAATTTTCCAAATCGATTGTCATATTATCTGTGCTATTAACTACCGTATAGCACAGATAATTATGATACTAGCATACATATGCCTCATCTCATACAAAGAATCCGTGCCGACGTAACTAGCGTTTTTCGTCTGATTAAGTTGATTATTTTTATAAGTACTTCGATCGCTTTCGGTTCCATTCTACTGCCATAGATGGTGTTAGCAGCGACTTGCAAGTAAAGGGGTTTTCTCGGTTCGTGACTATTTTTTCTTTAAATATAGTTACGATTTGTTGTATAGTATTTTTTTGCACATTTTTAGTGTCCATTGCCAGTCTATTGAAACAAAATATGTTACAATACAAATTTGAAATATCGAGTGGCATACCTCAGAAATTTAAAATCTATTGGAATCATTTTTAAATTATCCGTTAAAATATTCTTTGAAATGTGAATTCAGAGACAAATATTCCATAATTTTTGCTTAGAAGTTTTGATTAAAAAAGAACATACAATTTTTATGATCAATTCTAGAAAATTTAATTTTATACACAATTCAACAACATATCGCGCCATCTAGTGACATATATTTGAACCAAATTTTCTTTGTTAGCGCTAAAAAAAATAACTACCCCGTGCGTATAGTTATATTTTGCTGTATAAAATGCATACCTAATAACTTTTTTTCATACTAAGCATACTATAAATTCTCCTTATTCATATATACTTATTTCCTAACAGAAACTGTGCTTTCATTTGTTTGAACGCTCAGTTTCTGTCCAGTCCCGTGGGAACATATGTAAATACGCTTTTGCAAGATAATAATCACTATTTTCTAATTACATCCCTTATGACTGGCGTCAGTTGTCAATCGATTGATTCCTATAAGCTTGCGCGGTAGCTTTCCTTAACGTGTATTGTGCGTTAGAAGTAATCTGTACTCAGTTCCCTGTGCATTTATAGAGAGGTCATTGAGAGGTGCCGTGCAAGTTAGAGGAGGTAGCGATTATAAAATATTTGATCGGGCTTTGAAACTGGTTAACTTTATATAAGAATTGACAGTTAGTAAATTGATTTGTCTTTAACTCGATGGAATGTAAATATTATGTGTGAGGTAAGCTTTTCATTTTGAATTTTCTTAATACAATTTTTTTCTCGTATGGTAATAATAATAAAAATCTTTTTAACAAAAAAATACTACCGACTTCCAAATAATAAAACTACAAAGTGAAAAATAACTTTATTTTTGGAAGTTGGTGTCTTTCGTAGGTACCATTTTTATGCGTTATGGACACCGACTTCCAAAAATAAAGTTATTTTTCACTTTGTAGTTTTATTATTTGGAAGTCAGTAGTATTTTTTTGTAAAAAGATTTTTAATTTTCACTTTTTAGTTGTACCTAATAGGCAAGTTGTTTAGTAAGTTTCCTATAACGCCAGAATAGATTACCCGAATATTGAACAAAACCGGTCAAACGAGAGATCTGCTCACACCTAAAGAGCGTACTGGCGTGATGTTATGTTATGAAATGGTATAAACAATAAACAGACAGCATTGCAGCAGTACCGAGAGATTTGCTGTTATTTATTGAAGAGTTTGTTGTATATCTTCGTAGTTCTTCATCAGATCTTCACCAAATTAAAATGGGACCAATTTCAAAACATACTCTTTCAAACAAAATCGCTCCACAATTGACGGAGATCGGAGTAAATACACAAAAAAAAAAACATACATAAAGTCGAACATAGAACCTCCTTCTTTTTCGAAAGTCGGTTAAAAATAGACAACATTGTCACGTTCTTCTAGCGTTGTCTTTTTAGTTTGTATTATCTCAAGATTAACTTTTTAGGGTTCCGTACCCAAAGGGTAAAAACGGGACCCTATTACTAAGACTCCGCGATCCGTCTGTCTGTCTGTCTGTCCGTCTGTCACCAGGCTGTATCTCATGAACCGTGATAGCTAACAGCTGAAATTTTCACAGATGATGTATTTCTGTTGCCGCTATAACAACAAATACTAAAAACAGAATAATATAAATATTTAAGTGGGGCTCCCATACAACAAACGTGTTTTTTTTGCCGTTTTTCGCGATATTGGTACGGAACCCTTCGAGCGCGAGTCCAACTCGCACTTGGCCGGTTTTTATAACAATATCGTGAATTGCCTGTACCTGCTTATTCAGTATTTGTTCAAGACGAAGACACAAAATGTTAGGCTGTTAAGCATCTTCAACTTTAAACATAATCCATTATGAGAATCACTCCTACCTTGCACCACACTCAGTACTCCGATACCGTGATCTTATGGGAATGCGCCGGTACCATTCCGATGCTAATTTAATGGTACAAGACCATTTGAAATAACAACAAAATGTCCCTAACTTCAGTTTGATTGATATCTTTATAGCCAACAGCCTCCATGTCTGCCGACCCATTAACGTCTTGTAGATTGAAGATACCCCTTCTCTATTTACATAATTTGTCGCCCATATTGAATTTTCTCTTAATCGATATCGACTAAGAAGTTAATGATAATTTTGAAGGTAGGTATCGATTTAATTATCGAGGAAAGTTCGAATTGTTCAATTATGTGCATAACTTAGAAACTTACCTTATGTTATTTACTGAAAGAACTTTATACAAGAAGCTGTACAATTACATATACCTACCATTTATATTAATACTAGTTTCTGCCGGCAGCTTCACCCGAGTTAATATACTCCCGGGATAAAAAAGAATCATCATCAGCCTTTTAATGTTCCCACTGCTGGGACACATGCCTCCTCTTTTGGAGAGAGGACGTGTGCTGTTGGTGGATGTCACATGACTTGGAATAATAAAAACCGGCCAAGTGCGTGTCGGACTTCGCACATTTAGGGGTCCGTACCAAACCGTAAAATCAAGTTGGTTGTAATAGGAAAATTTTCATCGGCGAGGCTTTTTCGTCAGAGTTATTTAACACTGCGGTGTTAGAATATTGCAGTTTTAGGTCAGCGCCATCTCTTGACCGATAGTGGAACTAATGTATTTTTTTATGATATCTGAAAAAGTGTGCTATTTAGAGACATCGATTTATTGTTTCTGTAATCTTTACATAAACTTCTATCACATAGAATAATTTCAAATTTTTTTCAATGGAAACTTCGGAGATAACGGGGGGAGAGTTATCTCAAACTACTCCAAATTTCAAGTTGATAGCATTAGTACAGCTGTGACTGAGTCGCACCATAAGGGTTCCTTTTTACCATTTTGGTACGGAACCCTAAAAATAATCCACCGTCCTAATCCAGGACATGATCAACCCGTGTGCCAAGTTTTATCCAAATCCGTTCACGTTAGGTTGTGAAATGGTAACAAATAGGCAAACAGACAGACGTCTCTTTCGCATTTATAATATTACTAGCGGACGCCTCGCGACTTCACCCGCGTATTTCCCGTTCCCGTGGGAATACAGGGATAAAAAGTAGCCTATGTCACCCGGGGATAGTGTAGCTTCCCATCTGTGAAAGAATTTTTGAAATCGGTCCAGTAATTTTTAAGTTTATTCGTTACATACAAAATACACATCTTTCCTCTTTATATAATATTAGTATATTATACTAGCTGTCCCACGCGGCTTCGCTCCTGTCAACTGGCTACCTACCAACCTGTTCGCGTACGAATACACACTTTTGCAAATTTGTAGCGAAATGGATAATGATTTAGGACGAAACCGAGCGCGCGAAATTTTATAAACAGACCTTTGGCAGTCTAGATATCATGAAAAAACTACTAAATCTATCTGTTCAAAATAACATTATTTGCATTGTTGAACTACTAATCTATCCCTGTATGGAGGCCGTTTTGCAATTTTCCGTCTTCTCATGGTATTTATTTGCGCCCAAAAATGCGTAAAAATTAGTGTCGAAATTTGGAACTTTCGACGGTCATAACTTTCAAATATTTTCTTTTTTTAGGGTTCCGTACCCAAAGGGTAAAAACGGGACCCTATTTCTAAGACTTCACGATCCGTCTGTCTGTCTGTCTGTCTGTCTGTCACCAGGCTGTATCTCATGAACCGTGATAGCTAGACAGTTGAAATTTTCACAGATGATGTATTTCTATTGCCGCTATAACAACAAATACTAAAAATATAATAAAATTAATATTTAAGGGGGCTCCCATACAACAAACGTGTTTTTTTTGACGTTTTTTGCTCGATATTAATAACGGCAACAGGTAAACGCTTGAAATATTCACAGAATATTTAGTTGTATATTCACTTCAAAAAATAATAATTATTAAATTAAAATAAAATAAATTAAGGGGGGCTCCCATACAACAAACGTGATTTTTTTGCCGTTTTTTGCGATAATGGTGCGGAACCCTTCGTGCGCGAGTCCGACTCGCACTTGGCCAGTTTTGTTTCCATACAGGGCTAGATAATGATGAGACAAATTGATATCACTTTTATTTTGAACGTACATCGTCAAACAGTGGAATAATCCCTAGACTACATTTGTATGGCAACATTTTCGACTAGTGTAACCTTAAGGGTTTAATTTAAGATGTCAAAAATTTAGTATGTCGTTTTTGTGGCGAATAAACACTTTTTCTTTCTTTCTTTCTTTTTTACCCTACCCTACCTACCCCACATACATGAATGTTGCGTAACTTTAACCGTATACGCAGCGCACCCAACGGAAGCTCTCAAAATGGAATATATTTTTCCGTTTTTGAAACATTTTTCATTTATGCTCCGCTCCTATTGGTTGTAGCGTGATGTTATATAGTCTATAACCTTCCTCGATAAATGGAATATCCAACACAAAAAGAATTTTTCAATTCCAACTAGTTGTTCCTGAGATTAGCGCGTTCAAACAAGCAAACAAACAAACTCTTCAGCTTTTTAATATGAGTATAGATTATAGATTAAGTATGGATTATTACAATAATTCTAAGTGTTATAAGTTTAAGTTCTGGGAAACAAATCAGAGTCTGGAAAATCCAGGAAAAAAGAGATGGGGAGTCATATCAAATTACAAGTCTGTGAATAATAATGTGAAAGGTTTCATACCTTACGTAGATTGGACAGCTAGCTTTTCTAGGTATTTCTTAGGTACCTGTCGTGCCTATAATATGAAAGAAAGTTTTGTTTGTGGAAGCTTATGGAAAAACAGCTTTTTCAATCAAATCTAATATTTTAAGAAAAGGAAAAATTTATTTATTTATTTAAACTTTATGTACAATGGTGATACATAGGCGGACTTAATGCAGCAAGGCATTCTCTACCAGACAACCTTTGGGTTAAAAAAGAACACAACAGTGGTAGGGGTACAAAAAATATATATATGAACAATAATTAAGGCGGATATTAATAAACTATCTAACTAATAAAATACATAAATAATTTTTAAAACAATAGACTAATAAATATTATAATAAATATCCTATTCTCAATGAAACAGAAATTTAAATATAATAACTATGACGAAGACCGAGCTATGTAAGAGAGGATAAGTAATAGTTCCGTAACCTACGCTTGAATGAAAATTTACTCTCAGCCTTTTTTATGTCAAGGGGAAGGACGTAAACGAAAAATTGTTGATATTGTTAAAATTACTTGTTTGTTTGTGAAACATAAATACCTGAACAGACCTGGTGAAGGTTACGGGGTTCTGCTGAATGCGAGACGCACGGGACCGGGCAATATTGCAACGCTTGGAGGATGGCCTATGTCCAGCAGTGGCTGATATGATGATGATGATGATATTTGTAAACTGTAGTGTAGTGTACTAAAACGGTGTAAGTATTTTTTTTTATTATTCGAGATGGTTTTGCTCTTGACTCTAGTCTAGGTCAGAGGTGACAGAGACAAAGTCGACGATGGAGTGAGCTTACCCAGAAGAAGCCTGTTCACTCTAACTTTGAAGAGATTCGGGTTGTATGCGTTCGGAAACAAAGTTGGTTAATTTTGAAATTAAAATTGACATAACTACTTCAATTATGTAAAAAAAGCGGTGTTGGTGACTTATTGTTTTATATTCTCTAATAAAAATAATATTTTTTTGCATAGTTAGGTAGAAAAAAAAACGAGCCTACCAACGTTAAAATAAAAAAAAAATGGTTACTTTGATATTCCATTGTGTTTTCATTAGAATATAAAGTAACTGCAATTTACAATTTATTTTTAATGAATTCTCACTGTACAATTTAATAGTACATTATGGTACAAGTGTGCAATGTTGGTGATTACCGCTGAGGCGTCATTGAGACCCGAGCCGTAGGTGAGGGTCTTAAGAGAGCCGAGGACGGTAATCATCAATACACACGTGTATCATACGACGTTTTTCAACACACTTGTGAAGAAAATAATACAAAAAAATATTTTTAACAGTAAAAACGAGTTGTGAAATTTTTTCAAAATGGCGGGCAAAATTAATTAATTTTCCTATGCGCGCGCATCTTACAATGGCGATCGGCCATAGACTAAAAGAATGAAATTTCTTTTTATTTTGGCTTATCGTGGATAGAGTTTTAACCACGTACAAAATAGGAAATTTCAATTTTTCTTAATTACAGAGCAAATAAAATTTATATTTGAGTGAAAGTTTTATTTATTAAGCACGTACAAGTTGAAATTAATACGAAGTTGCATGAAATGAGCAAGCAATAGGTACATTAATTTATTTGTACTATTGAGCACGACCTTTTTTGTTTCGAAACTTTTTTAAGAACAAAGCAACTCAACCAATAAATTAAAAAAAAAATGTATAACTCACTTTGTGAATAATAGTAATGAAAAAGTCACAGTTTGATAACAGGCATCATTATGTGCCTAATTGCGGTGAAATTAGAGCCACTTTATGAGCAAGTGTGTTGAAAAATATTTTTCTTGCACTGACGTTGATGAAAGACATGTCAATGTTACAAATTTTTAAAATAAAATTGTGTTGCATTCCGTTTTCACGGAGTTAGCTTTTAAAAACCTAAAAAAATAAGTTATCATCAAAGTTGCCCCAGATCTCTACCTATCCTATATATACCTAACCACGATACCTAACCACGTTCTACCGGTATTAATGCTATGGGTCAAAGGCTTTTCCGAAAAAATGCAAGGTTCCTGTAGAATAGGCCACGCGAACGAAGTCGCAACAAAAACCTAGTTTATTTATTTTCAACATTCTTCGAATAATACTTGCCATTTTTTAATAAGCATTAAAGAAAACATGCAACTGAATTAAAGAAACTAAATCCCACTAAATTCAGCCTGTGAAAACAAAGACATGAATTTTGTCTTACAATCTACTCACAGCCTTCCAGACCAATCAATTACACCCAATCTTCCCAACCTCAACTAAAACATCAAACTTGAACGCAATACATACTTAACTAGTGCATCAAAGTCAAGTCACTGACCTCTTCGATACCTAAAACATCGCTGGAATACAATAGGACGTAAATTCCTAAAACGGTCATAGAATAAACAACGCACTCACACAGATGTGACAGTCGTATTTTACCTAGCAACATTAGCTGGCCCAGTACCAATTAAAGGATGGTTAAGGTGTAGTTCGACGGGGTTCAGAAATTTATTGTAGTAATAATGCAGATCAGGAAATGTTAGGATGGTATTGTTTTAGAAATAAGGAATTAGAATGCCACATTTATTATTGGACTTGGACTTGTAAACGCTTATGAAATTGAAGATCTTATTGATTTTATTGAAGTTAATAATGATTATTATAATTTAAATTGTGAGCTCTAATCAAAACGTGGGTGTCTTAATAACTTGGGATATTGACAAATAAGTTCACTTTTTCAAATTTTTTACAAGATAATGCTACAATCTCGACTAAACGATAGATGGATTGGGTGAAAACAGACATGGCCAGTAGCCATATTGAGAAGATAGCAAAAAGAGATGTATGATAGAAGAAGCCGTGCTGCCCCGATACCAAGTAAATTGAGATAAGAACAAGTGGATGATGAATTGATGATTAATTTAGGGGTCCAGAATTGTTATTTCAATCGTCTTAAACATTAGCAGACCAATACCATAAATGACGATGTAAATGAATGACCAACGATATCAACGAAAGCTAATGTATATCTTTTCTAATACACAATTAGTTAAAACTCCCAGATTATTCAGCCCACTAGCCAAAGACGTCACCGTCCCGTTCCAGGGTCTCGGTATAAAGGCTCTTTTATTCCATAATTCCGTTCCGTAACTGTTTCCGTTTATAGCGGTTCTCACTCAGGCCGATTGGTCGCGTACCAACGTAGGAAATTGTCTATAATAAGTTACTGCTAATAGTCACATTGTACTGTTCCTCTTATCCTCAATTTCTGTGAAAGCGATTTTAAATTTTGATGTTTGTCCTGTTTCTTCGGTTATGGCCGGATTGTTTATTGTATTAGTTCGGAGATTGCTGTTTGAATTACTTTAATGGGGGTTTAAAATAAATTGTGAAAAGGTATTGTTTACTGAAAGATTTTTCATTAAGTTTCTGTTCGAATGAAACGGGAACCTAGGACAAGTTGGCTCTTCATAAGTAACTGCTTATGAATTTTGTTGGTATCTTAAGATCATCTACAAACAGATTCAACTCTAACCTAACCACATAACAATACAATAACGACTCCTTTGAAAATCTTGTTACAGTAGCAGCATCCTTATCAACTGAGCTTTACGATTCAGTAGCCATTCCAAAGCCTCACTGATGCAAAACCTTTCTACCTATTTCCGCGTCTCTACTGATCTGGCAGGGCTATTCTGCGCCGTTTATGGCAGTTTTCACTCAACGCAATTGGTCGCTAGTACTGAGCGCTGGCAGAATGGCCCTCTATTGCGGTAGTGCATTGTCTTGTAACCAGTCGATTACAATGATTGCCTTCGGTTTCTTTATTCGATAGTTTGTGTTGATAACCTTGTAAATATTGACACTTTTGGAATCTTAACTGGTCCTAGCAGTAGCGGTGGTACTATTTCCAGACGGTAGCTGGTGGAAATAGATTATCGTAACTGAATATTGCTGTAGTCACATTGTATTGATAGTGTAACTATTATATTCATGCAATTGATGGCTTTATTATCAGTTACTATTTCTGTTGGAATCGTAAAGGCTGTTCCTGAATAAAGGACAAGGGGATAGATGTCAGTATATTGTGCATCGATATCATTTTGAATCTCAAGTTTTGTATTCTAGGCTATCTTCGGTTTATGAGCTGGCCTTTGATCAAAGGTGGTATTCTTAGGGCTAGTGTAATCAGCTGTAAAACAGACAATCATATCACATCACAATGAATTTCAGATTGGATACAAGCTAGGCTACAATTATATGGATTTACAAATGTAAGTACTTTTTTACGGAACTTTATTTTTTTCCATTCGTAAGTAGATTGTCAGCTGATAATAAATAAGCAATCTGTCTCCTATCAATTGCCAGCTGGTAATGTGGCTACTAAAGCCTCCATGTGTCACCACCCCATGGTCATCGTCCACCTTTTGTTTACCCAAACGAAATCTTCTCAAGTAAACAATTCCAAAAGGAACCACTCAGCTTATTTCCTTATGGCATTTGCTTAGAATTATCATTACCATACCGAGTGCACTACAGGCAAACTTCAACCTTAGCTTCGGAGTGTATAGTTCAATTTGCATTGACAAGTTTTCTCGTTTGCGTTCCGCAGACACATTTTCGCGACATGTAGTCCTTATTGCGGCGTGATAGAGTTGAGTTTTGAAGGGTACTGTCAGGGTATTGTCGGCAAGGATGGACCGGTAATGCGACAGTTTGTAAGCATGAGATCCGGAGTGTAAGGTGGGGTGCGGAGCGGGAGGGGGGTGTAATAGTAAAGAAATACGTACAAGTTGTTGTATGTAGGACGTTGACTTGAGTATATATTTTATTTATATTTTTTTCGCGTAGGTGCTTTCAGGAATGTGTCGCTTTTTGTTTTAAATTGGACAGAATTTTCGTGTTGACCTGCGAAGTATAAATGTTGAGCACGTAAAATTGTGATACTGCGGCATTTGGAAAAATGCTGAAGCCTCTCCTTTATACCGTGGCAGACTAAAGTTAATCAACTATTCTTTACTTTAATAATTGTAGGTTCAGGTTCAAAGGTCGATTAAAAACGAGCAGGCACTTAGAATATCGCGTGTAATTCATGAGCGAAAGCGATTTAAATTCTATGGACCTTGTCGATCGAATCGAAGGGTGATATCATCAATGTATTTACATATTGTTTATTATAATAATATTGTACAAAAACCTACACTAGAATCGCTGAGTTTCCTATTCTTATTCAGGATCACACATGCTTACAAAAAAACCTGAAAAATAAAAGAAAAAAGTGTAGCTTGAACATCTCCGGCCAATATCAGCAAACGTCATCAAACTCGAAAAATTCATATCTTTCGACAAAAATCTCCAAAATAACAAGAGCCTATTCCACCCAAGGCTACAGTTATCTATGCCACCGTTCACAAAACCCGGACACGCTTCCGTTTTAGGACCTCTCCATATCTGTACGCAATTTATCGCGATCGACAAAAAACCTCGAGTCTATCGATGCTTCTTTCGATACCTAACAAGTACAGTTAGTAACAAAAATCCTTCGATTTTTAATTAGCAGCCCCCGGTCCGTTTCGCACGTGATCGGAATGAGAGGGTGCTCATTGCATAACTCGCCGGACGGCCCCGGACGACGCCGTCCGATGTCGTATTAACGGAAGAATGTAATGAAGTTAGGTAGCGTTCGATTTGACTGCGCAATTAACGATTGTACTTAATGAGCTCGTCGTCTTTTTACAATGTACTTTTGTTGTGGACTGTACGAATTTGATTAGAGTGGAGAATGGTTCGTTTTGAATAAAGAATAGAATAGAAAACATTTATTCGACATAGACACAACACAACACCAATCGCAAAGGAACAGAGCATAATAGTAAAAAAGTACAAACAATTCATTAATTTTAGAGAAGATCCTTCATGACATCCATTTCCCCATGAAAATACTTAAAGCCACACACGTAATTTCTAAGAAGCATGGTTCTGCCTATCTGTAGTTACGTGTGATGGACTTATTAATACAAAAAACTCACGCAAAGAGCATTACAAAACCATAACCTATCATGAAGGGGATTATTTTCATTAATAAAACAACTGAAAATCAAAGAACATTCGAATTTTAAAAATGACGCAATCATCTTGGGCTATAGACAAGTGACATAATGGAGTTTTGGCAGGAACGTGATGGCGTCTATGTTGCTTCTCTGTTTTATTTTCCTATAATTGTGTTAAATTGTATATTAATAGTGTAAAAGTGGTGGTTTTTATTATAATAATATTAGTGAACGTGCATGAGTGTGGGCAAGTAAAACACAGCGGTAGAACAAGAGTTTGTACATAGTGTCGACAAAACTCCGTAGAAGCTTCCAATAAAGTCACCGCCATTTTAAACTAGAACTTCTGAACTGAAACTAGAACTGGCTAAATGCACAAACCGTGCGAAGCCAAAATATATATTAAAAAAAAAAAATACATAATATTGATGATCGTCGCAATAGCGATTGTCGCAGTAGGGATTTCCAAGCGCTATAGGAATATTACGTTGGTAATCATGCCCTTCATTTTGGCATTTCGACCACCGCCTATTGTCTAGAGCCTTTTCTAAAAGAGAGTTGGTGAATTGAGGATTTAGAGTTGAAAACGTGGCAAGCCCTAATTAAAAGCCAGTTGGACATATTTTCAGGCTAATGTACGCAACACAAGGGACTCTTCTGTTTCTATTCTGAAGTCAGAAATTACATAAACAACAGGCGTGGTGTAGATGCTTGTGTACCCCGAAGGGTTGGGCATAGGTAAAAAAAGGTTATGAGTGTTTTTTTTGTTGTTTTTTTCTGATGTGTAGTGCATCCATATTTCCCCAGTTATGTTTAAACCCAATGTAATAGAGGGCGAGTCTATTGCCATCAACCAGGCACAAATCGCGGATCAATCCATACTAATATTATAAATTCGAAAGACACTCTGTCTGTCTGTTATCTTTTCACGCCTAAACCATTGAACGAAATTCAATGAAATTTGGCAAGGAGATAGATGTCATCTTGAGGAAGGACATAGAAAAAAAAATTGTAGGATAGGGTACGTTAGGGTAGGGTAGAGTAGGTAGGGTAAGGTAGATTAGGTAGTAGGTAGATAGGTAGGTAGGTTAGGTAGGTAGGCAGGGTATGTAGGTAGGGTAGATTAGGTAGGTAGGTAAGATAGGGGGATATTGTAGGATAGGGTAGGGTAGGTAGCCAGTTGATGAGAGCGAAGCCGCGAGGGATAGCTAGTTAATGTATATTTTAATTACTTCTTAATGCGAAAGAAGTATCTTATGGACTCTGCTTTCCTGTGATTACCGCATCTTTGCCTACTTATAATATTAAATGAATGATCTATGAAGTTATGTGAAACATCTCGCCAAATGAGGTTTCAATCGTAATAGCGGATGTACTAATAACCGTTAATGATATAGGAATGTTTCGGTTTGACATGCGTTTACTTAAAACTTAGCTAAGTTGAGTAATGTAATGTCCGGTGAAATTACATGTACACATTGCATGCACATAAGACTTTTACTACTTAACTTCTTTCAGCCTATCCTTAAGACGCACTCGTTTGACATCCGCTCGACCCAAAATTCGCAATTTTTTTTGTAATTTACTTATTATATTATGTCTTTAAAAAAGCCTTAGATCAAAATGTAGATAGTTAAATTGCCTATGCTCTCATCCAGCTGCTTCCAGCTGCCCTGGGAAGTCGTTCAGCATCGTTGCTCCAGCTAGCCTTTAGGGGGCCATTTATACCGGAATGAAGAGTAGACTATATGTTATTCCAGACTATAGTCTATATTTGTGCCAAATTTCGTCCAGATCCATTCAGCCGTTCTGAAGTGATTGAATAACAAACACACATACATCCAAACTTTCACATTTATGATATTAGTAAGATAAGATAAGATTGTCCACGTGATATTGCGGCAGCAATGCTCGGTTAGTCCCGATATGCTCTAGTCCCGCTATGCTCGACTCGAAAAATACCTACTAAAAAGTGTCGCTATGCACGAAATCACATTCGCGGGCAGTGATGAAGAAAAGTGTTACAGTGTAATATTTTATTTAGCCATTTAAAAAGTAAATTAAGACAACCTAGTACGTAAATTCCGTTACATTCGCGAAATTTTTTTTCGCGGCATGTGATTTTGTACATAGCGGAACTTTTTAGTAGGTATTTTTCGAGTCGAGCATAGTGGGACTAGTGCATAGCGGAACTAACCGGCAATGATAGAATGTCGTTTGAGTTACTAATATAAAAAATAACTAGCACTTTTTGCAACTTAGCTACATAAAAATAATCATATTTCTAACTCTAATTTCAACAGTCACAACTTAGTCAAAATCAGAAAGCAAAAGAAACACTAACAGATCTAAAAAACTTCATCCCCTCACTCCCTTAACCCCACAATCCGACAATTTGCAGGTAAGTACATGAGACAACTTTAAAATTAAAAAATTTCAACCCTAAACAACTGCGTTCAAAGGCTGACCGTTCGTCAGTCACCCCCGAGGGGTAAATAGCTAAAAATAAACCCTCGACGTATGCAGGCGTTTCTTTGCTAGAAGTTGCTTTGAGGCGATTTTAATTCGCTTATTTCGCTAGCGGGAAATTGCTTATGTGTTGCCAAATTAAGGGTGGTGGGGCAGTGATGAGAGGTAGCGGGAGCGATTTGAATAATATGTTGACTTGAGATGTTTTTTTTTTCATTTTATCCTCGCTCTGAAACGCCTTGCAGCAACTACGAGTACACCAATGGATCACAATCTTTTACTAACTGTGAGTAAAGATCTATGATAGAGTTGAGTGGAAAATTTAGAGGGTGTCATTTTCTTGATGCATTGCTCAATCTAATTGGCGTTTTCAATCAGAAATACCAATAAAATAGTATAATAATTACACATTCGTCATTACAGTACTTGGTGACAGCCACCCAGACTAATTTCTATTTTCTTACTATTAACATCTAAAACAAATCTCTATATTTTGTTTAATCACTACACTTTGAACATTTATGTATTCAGAACACAAATAACTAAATCCAAGCTATTAATTATGTTATTATTCCAAAAGAAATAAGGCAAGACTATTATAAAATTGAACTTTCTTTTCATATCAGAACCATTGTTAAACCCTCTCCAACTCTTTTCAACCACTCTCACGCCCGCTTATCACCATATCCACACCCCGTTGCGGCGGAGCAAGTCTGCGGACGTCAGCCTGGCGATTGTAAAGGCGCGATGTGATCCTGTATGCACTCGGCCCAAAAAATATTATCCGTTCGCTTTTGTGCACACGCCTTTATGCTGTGAACAAAGAAATCTAATGAGTGAGTTTGGGTTAATTATTATGCTAGTACTTAGCGAGTATTTATCTCGTCTCGTATGCTGTCTAGTTTCTTTACGGAATTTATAATTATATCGGGTTGCAACTGTTCTACAAGCTAAGTTCTCTTTACGGATTGACGAGGATGAGATCGGCCACCATACTTGTTCATGATTTTCTTTGCCGTCATCATCATTATCAACAGTTCCCACTGCTGGGACACATGCCTCCTCTCTGTGAGAGGGAATGGGCCGTAATCCACCACGCGGGCTCAGTGCGGGTTAGTGGATGTCACATGTCTTCTAATTTTCATTTCTAGGACGTGCCGGTTTCCTGACGATGTTTTCCTTCATTGTTTTGAGAGCAGTGATGATGAAATAATTTACACAAACGGGGAAAAAAATTAATGCGGGCATAAATGCGGAAGTTGCCATTGATTCCATTATAAAAACACATACCACAGACACTAATCTCTACCATCTTAACAACACATCTGTTTTACCCCACTCCTTCAAATCAAGACCCCCTCTTTTAGTCACAAGGTGGCTACCATCCTCTCATTAATTCTTTTTGTCTCCCACTGCAATTCTTGTTTTTCTTTTTTAAACAAAAACCAACCTTCTTTTGCTACACGCGAGCTTTACATATCCACGTGTGTCCCTGAGTTTATTTTTTCCGCAGTGTTTGTAGACGGTGGAGGGTTAAGATTACTTGGAAGGTAATGAAAGGATGCAAGAAATGGGGTAGTGGTTCTGTAATGAGATAAATAGAGACATTAGGTGGAGGTTTTAATTAGAAAGCAGGAAGTGGGTATAGTATGAAGAGTATAGTAGGAATGGAGAGTAAGGGGTTGTGAATCCGAAGGTCCCTTTTGTCCGATTTCCAAGCTTCTGACTAGTCTAAACGACTGTTGACTGATGATAGCCGGGACCTACAGCTTAACGTACTTTCTGAGACACAGAGGAATCTCGGTACCATAAGTTGGTTACCCCACCCACTAAACAACCTAGGGAATTGTTGCTTATCCTTGAATATCGCCAATCGCCACGCAACGCTTTTTCTCCTTGCTAATTATCGACAAATTCTCTGTGCCTGCCAAAGCTGATACAGAGACCCAACTTCTGCATCCAACATCTGAATTCTCCAGCCTGATGCAAACATAGCGGTAAACCCGTAAAGATATATGCAAAGGCAACAGCACACTGAAATATATTAGGACAGGTGAACCGTGTACGATCCGTCCCGGCCCGCCCCGGACGCATGTGGTTCCATGTAGCTAGCGGCGTTACGGTATCGGCAGATCCTATCGGCACTGACGGGTATCGAGTGGTATAGTAATTTGAGGAAGATTTTGTATAAAATATCAGTCGATGATGATGATCTTAATGAAAATTAATAGAACTTAAATGCCGCTACGGCTGGACTTAGCTTTGTAAAGTTGTATATGTAGGTACAGGAGTAGACACCGATTATAATGAACATAAGAGTTATCTTTAGACAGATTTTCGCTCTAGGTGAACAAAGATGTTACTCTCTCCAATATTACTGTCAAAGTTGCCAAAATGATCAGAAAATCAGTACACAAGACAATCGCGTAGGTAAATGTTTTTCTTTGACAGACAAAACTATTTTGCAAAATTTTGATACCGCCTTTGTTTTCGTATAACTTTACGTGACATTTCGGATGCGCATGTCAATCCCAAACATTTTAACTTTCTACAATAATCGTGTCACTTTTTCTAGATCCTCGAAAGACAGAACAGATTCCAACCCAGACTTTCAAACCCAACCCTACACACAACATATTCCTGATTTAAAAACCGAACGACACGCGTCCTCGTCAAATCGCCTCTCGCGACAGGAAGTGACACAATCGCATGACACTGACAGCTGAGTCTCGCTTCCGGTGGAGTGTCTATAATATTTGCGAGTGACGGCTTTGTGATCAAATCCTATTTATTGACTCGTTCGAGTGAAGGTTTAGCTGTTTGGTACGGACGTGTGTTTACAGTTTTGAAATTGCAATTGATGTTGATTCTGGATGGATTTTCAATTTTCTGGTGAAAAGTGAAAATCTTCTCATTACCGAGCTTATTGTCTAGTAACAGTGTTAAAACCCAGTTTCTGAATTGAGAATTTGGAATTAAGAACGTATCAAAGCCTACTTTAATGATTAAGAAACCGTGGGATAGTCTGCAATAATTTGGTTCAGAGCTGACTTTCCTGTCCAAAAATTGCCTTACTGTTAACTACCAAACAAATAAACAATATTTCTACATTATGTTTTATAACTCTGGACGTGAACAGAAGGTCTGATTTTCATGAGGTTCGTGGCAGAGCACGCCTCATGAAAATCAGACCTACTGTAAAGTTTTTCACTCCATGAAAAGCCAATTTCATCATGATCAAAAGCACTCCCAAGCAGCAGTCCCTTGGATGTTTTCTTTTGATAGGCTTCCGTATACAAGGCCTGTACACCCTTCTGAGTATGCAACTCTCCTTTAGTACACAGTAGGACGACCAACAAAGAACAAAGTAATCAATCAATGGACGCACACAGAGTACCCATGACAATCTAAGACATAACTTTATCGTGTTCCATAATCCCAACGTGAAAAACAGTTGACATAATTACCTACTCCATGTTTGTCTGCGAAAAAAGACAAATAATGACGTCTGTCATTTAGTCTGTGACCACAGAATGATTACCATCACGACTCATTATCCCAGATTACGGGAGCGAGCAGTATTCACTAATCACGTGTTACAGGGGGCCATCACTCAGCGTCCACCGGCCATCACTCACGGCCAACTCAACGGCAACTTTCATTTTACCGTCGCAACAACTTTTATCACGTTGTAGCAGGGTTGAAATTGGAATATATAAACTGTAGCATCAATTTTTTAGATGCAAAAGTCTTATTCAACTTGAGCCTTAATTGTGAATGTATGTTACGTGTTGGCAGGTCTATGTTGTTTGGACATTTCGTCCGTATGTCACACTACATTATCGGAGTTTCTTAATTGAAGATAATAAGGGGGGACATGTGTCTTTGTCGCGTTTTTATGGTGTGTAAGAGAGGGATGTTGTTTTTTCCGACTTTTGACTATTCATTTTGGTATTTTTTGTTTGTACGATTCGAGGGTATAGTGTCGTATGGGATTTTCATTCGGATTCATTTCATTACGCTTGATCAGAGGTAATAAAAGGAGATGGGCCGATAGGTCATTCAATATTCAAATATTAGATTGCTATGATTGTTGCATTAGGTATGATCTGTGTTTGGGTTTATTTAATTTTAATGTCTGGGTTTTATTGAATGAGTTGTTTCGTTCAACAGAATATTAGTTTTAATATGCTTTTGTAAGTAGCAGCAGAATTGGTTAGAAAATACACAAAACATCACGCCTGCATTCCACAATGGGGTCCGCAGACGTGCACCTACACACACACACTCAGTATCGAACAAATTGTTTTTTAGGGTTCCGTACCCAAAGGGTAAAAACGGGACCTTATTACTAAGACTCCACTGTCCACCTGTGTGTCTGTCACCAGGCTGTATTTCATGAACCGTGATTGCTAGACAGTAGAAGTTTTCACAGTTGATGTATTACTGTTTCCGCTATAACAACAAATACTAAAAACAAAATAAAATAAATATTTAAGTGGGGCTCCCATACAACAAACGTGATTTTTTTGCCTTGTTTTGCGATAATGGTACGGAACCCTTCGTGCGCGAGTCCGACTCGCTTTTGGCCGGTTTTTTATTATTGAGAGGCTCGCATTTGACTACTATCTTATCTGATGGTAAGCGATGATGTGGTCGACGGTGAAGCACGCTTGCCTAGAAGTAACCTATTCACTCTTGATCACGAAATATACACATACTCTAATTATAACAGTAAAATAAGCTACAGATCTTAAAACATCAAAAACGATTCACTTTTCCACCCATTTTAATAACGTCCACTACCATTTACAATTTATAGTATACACTACTTTATAAATCGTTGTGCCGAGATGTGCCCACCTGCATCGTGAGGCGATATCAATCCATCTGTACCCCCGAGGGGTGCACGGACACCCCCCGTCCGTCTTTCAGGGGTATTTAATTTTGTGCAAATGACGGCTTGTCTGTCCAGTCCGTCGTGTCATGGCGTCGACTCAATGTTATTTGGTTTTAGTTTTTCTAAGTGATGAGACAAAAGTCGAAATCACAAATCCATTGTGATTTGTGATTTCGACTTTTACTTTACCCTGAACACTAATTTCATCTTTGATTGTGTATTCTTGCCGAAATAGTAATATTTTTTCAGTTCTGAAAGTCAGTCATGAAACTTGATTAGAAATACTGAAGTGAATGAGATTGTAAAAAAAACGATAAAATATGTAATAAGTTGAGATACTTCTAGCATAATATGTTTTAATCAAACTCGATAATCTAAATTTTTCTCTGATAATTTTCCTCTCGCCTTCAATCAAGCAGAAAACTCAAACTCCAAAGTACGTAATCTCAAAAAGGTCCAGTAATGAAATGAAAAATTGAAAAACCTTCCTTCAATGCTTCACTTTATAAGACAAGTCACAAAACTCTCCAATAGAAAATTAATAGTACTTATATTTCTAAAAACATACATTCGTACAAAAGATGCCTCGACTTGTGCGCTCCTCAGTGCATAACCCCCTTATTATCCGGGGTGGGTCAATATGCACCCCGCGGGGTGGCGGGTGGGGGTGGTGTGCCACCCCAGCTCTCCGTGTCACGTCACTGTCTCAGGATCGCCATCACGCCGGGCCGGCGTCTCGTTTGCGTCCATCGCCGTACTTTTCAACTTGAAGTGTAGCGAAATAGAAATGTTTTTAGCTGTCTAATGGCGCGTGCTCTGCAATTTTTTGATGTGGTTTTTTTTTTGTTCGTAACTCTACTAATTACAAAATACGGTAGGTTTTCTAGTTTGTTGAAGTTCTCGTAATTGGTTCTGGCAATCGAAATCTGTATAGTATAGCTACCTATGCAATGTATAGTATGCACTGTGAAGGTAATGTTGTTAGATATTTATGGACTTATGACACAAATAAGCTAAAAAGCTGAACCTAAACTAATGATCAAAGATAAATATTTTCTATTTCATTATCCTTTGTCTGCATTGTCTTTTGTGCACTTTCTGCGTTCAGGAACTCCACAATATAAATCCTGGAATTGATCAAAGTTTTGATTCCAGGGACTGCAATTGAATATGTTTACTAATTACTTAACAAGAAATGCATTATTCAGAAGCACAATAAACGCGTTGGTAAACAAACAATACGAGTCTAAAACAAAAAGAAATACTACCCCATACCGAAGCGTACGAACATAATTCCCCATTTAATTCAAAACTATAACAGTACTTTATATTTTTTATTGTCCGTATGCTATCGCTTCTTACGTCTGCTCGGTGCAGCAATATCAATCCATCTGGCGGGAGAAGCGGGTGGGGGTACGGAGCGAGGTGGTGGGGGTGTCACGTCACTGTCTTAAATGACTGTCACGGGTGTACTCTAGCCCGTCCTCTGAAGAACGGCGGATGGACGGGTTTACAATGCCATCCTCGGGATATTGCGCCGTGTTATGTTCTTATGGTGCAGTTTTAATGGCGATGTAGGTCAGGATTTATGGAGTTTTATGTCGTTGAAAGTTTGAGGCAAGAATAGTGGATAAAATTTGTGAAAATTTTTACAGAAGAATGTATATTTTTTTTCTAGGACTTTCAACCTTTCGTGGTAAATTAATGAAAGAGAATGACCTAGTGTGTGCTCAACAAAATGATCGATTTGTCCCATATATGCAAGTCAATCAAAACAAGTCCCGATCTCATATCTGCTTCCTTCACCACCTTCAATAAAAACAACCATCATGAAAGATCGACGACAAAACCTCCACCTGTCAGCTCCACCAACCAAGAAAATAGAGACGTGCCATCAAAGCCTGCTCCAAGAAATCACGGCTCGACAGTTGATAGTTTCAGCGCCTGAAGTTAAAACAACCGTCGGGCACACGCCTGCATTATCAACTTGCATCGAGATGACGCGAGCATCCCCGTCGCAGCCACGTCCCCAAGTTTACTCGCCTCCGCTGGAAATTTCACTCCAGACTTGCTTTTGGGGTGCAAGTAATAGGCGATAGAGATTTGGGAGAAGAGGATGCCCAAATGACGGTTATATTTTTCCGCTACTGTTGTTCCATCGCTTCCTTTAAGAGAAATAGATAGAATATAATATTTACTATGCATTAAAATCGTAACACATTTCTTTTACAAAATTGTTAATTCATACTTAACGAACTTAAAATAAAGAGAGGATAGTCTGTGGTGTACTATTTAATATATAGACACTGATTATTTTAGCCCTTGGATCGTCTCTTAGATCATGTTCCCTATACCTTCAAAATTTTCTAGTTCATCTCTTCATAATTTTAACATCTCCTAACCACAAAAACTACTCTATTCTATCTTGGCTCTCAGAAATACATCATCTCTATACTACTCTCTTTATTTTTCTTGTTAGTATGATAGTTTATTTTCGCCGCCACTTGCACCACACACCATCCAAGTCAGTACTGTCACGTCAGAACAAAACTGTCACGCCCGACAAGGACAAGACAACTGTTCCAAGACATTTCTTACAGCACTATCTGTTCCTTGTTCCTTTAGTTTGAAGCATTAGTCCTTCACGCGTCGTGACGGTTTCGTCTCTCGGTTAGACCACGCCACAAGGACTCCGTTATCACGTCAGTGTCTGTGTCACGCTGGTGACGACTCTGAGACTGTTTCCAGATAGTTCTTAGAACCGTTTATTTGTTTTTGGTCTTTAGTTTGGTCATCATTTTAGTTTAGAGTTTTTTTTTAATTCTCCTTAACTATGTTACTGTCATTGTGTATTCTTTCGAGTTTGAGTTTGAAGTTCTGCTGATTGGAGCATTACTATTTATTTGTCTATGTTCTAGTATTTTCGTAGTCATATTATTATACTTTTTGCAAGCTTTTTAATCAAAGTCTTCAGCAATTATAGAGAGGTATTTCTTATACTGTTATGATGGATTCGCTTTCGATGTCGCTGTATACTGTCCTTTTGATAATGCATTCGTCCCTCAGTGAGTATTTTTCTCACCAAAAAATTTTCATTATTTTTAATGTATCACACTTATACCTCGAGTTTTATCGTTCTCATGTGTTTGGCCTCATGCAATAAATCCTCTCGATTCTTACGACTCTTTCTTAGTTCACATTTTAAACTATTAAAATGACGAATTCAATACCCACATTTGACATTATTATTTAATTCAATATAATTAATATTTTTCAAAAACTAGCTCCACCTCTCATCACTCGATCCACACTGGCCATCACATCAGTGCTCAGACTGTCTCCCTGACAGGCGCGACTGAACTGTTCAGCGCTGTCTTGCTGACAAGTCCCGTCTTAGTTTGTTGTGCTGTTATTGATCGGTGGGTACGATCGTTACTTGCTAACTATTTTCTATCTTTCTGTTGGGGAGGTAAGATTGGACTTTGTTAGAAAGAAGATGAAATAAGTAAAGATTTCTACAAAGAATGGTAACCGTAGTAGCAATGTTGAAAGTAGTAAATGTTAGGTATATAGTAAGTAATGAAAGATTTTCATGAAATGGGAAGATGTAAATTGGAACCTTGATTTGTTTATCTAAACTTCATGGCTCAGAAAAGGAATAAATGTGGATTTAAACATTGTCTACAAGTCAATCTTGGGTGTCATCAACCAAGGATGGTGAAGATGTGAATGGTCAGGAATATTAACACTTTAAGGCCGTACCCTGACCAAAAAATCAGCATGAGATATGAGCATTTCTATTGGCCTAGCGGCACTGTTGGCGCATGAATTACGGTAGTGAATACGCCCAGATTTTAGAATAAAATCATTATAAAATCGAATATTGGTCTTTTGAAAAAAATAAAACGAACAAAATGTTCGTTAACAAATTGTCTATCCATTAGTGTTAGTATAAAAAATAATTAATGAACACTTTACGAGGAGATGCATGCTATCAATAATTATTTCAAATTTTTATGGTTTTGTTGGAAGGAGATTAGTGAAACATATACCTCTTTTAAAAAAAAAGTGTACTACAATTTAAGAATCAACATTATGTAGAAATTTTATGTATTTTTATTAATTGATATTTCTTTTTAAATAAAGAGTAGATAGTTCTTAAAAACTGAACAAAAACGACTAGCGCGGCGTTTTGCTCGGGGAGGTGCCTTAATGAGTATAGTCAAACTTGGCCAGCGATCACGCAGGACAGAGAGGTTCGGATGGAGAAAGGAGGCATTTGCCTAGTTGTGGGACTCATATAAGACTATAAAAATATGATTATGTTTCTTGGATATTTTCCTTTCGACTAACAGCATCTCTTTCCAGATTTAAGATAGACGAATATTGAATTAATACCCTTTATAAAAATAATGCTGAACTGAAAGCACCCGATTATATAAATGTCACATCAAATGAGTGAGTTGTTTTCACCAATCATTCGTTTTCATAATTATGATAAAATGCGAGCATCAGGCAAAGTTTGCTGTTTATAGCTCGGAAAAATTGAATATTTACGAGTATTCCGTCAGTTTGACGATACTATATTCATTCATTCTGGTTATTGACAGTTCGTCTGTCTGTCCGATGAATTATTTATTATAAATGTAAAAAGATTTGTGGCCATTGATTGTTTAATATTGTGCAATATTGGTATATCTGGTGAGTCATAAGTGAGATCTATGTCAATCTTAGCAGTTGTATAAAGAAGGCTTACTAGAATCTTGTGTGACGCAACTTGGAATTCCGGTCGATCCAATTTCAACAATCTTTGCATGCAGTTAATGTTTTTTAGTTCTAAGAAATGTTTCCTTGGAGTATAAATCACGATTACTAATGTAGGGACTTTTCTCAACCGACATTCTTTTCCTCTGTATTTCTTTTTATAGTCTGTAAGCTCGCGCTTGACCACTATCTCACCTGATGGTAAGCTATGATGTGGTAGACGGTGAAGTACGCTTGCCTAGAAAAAATAATCGATAGTACCTGGGTGAATCAATCAAACGTAATTTTAGCCAGTCACTAAGGTGGCAGTCAACCCTGCGTTTGACTATCCATAGTGCGTCATCTTCTAAGTTCTTGACAAACAGAGAAACACAACCTAACATCCCGCTTGCATTCCCGAAGGCTTAGGCAGAGCAACTATAGTAAAAAACGAGATTTCCCTGAAAAAAAACCAGCCATCTAAAACTCATTCTCCCACAAATTACGCCCCGTTAATTTCCCAGCACAAAAACTGTATCTAGCTGGCATTGTATTTATAAGCTGCATTTCACATGACGGCACTGCAGTCTGTTAGTGACAAGTTGTCACATCAAGCCACAGACGTTACTCGCAAGAAATTCAAGTCGCTACTGTAAACAATTTTCACAAAGACCCAACCCTGTACTGCGGGCTGCGGGGTCCAAACGAGCCGACTTTTAATTTTGGGGTTTTTGATTAGTTTTTAGTTTGTTTAAGTTATTGAGTTGTGGACATTGGTTAATTATGTTGATATTTTTGTGTGTTGTATGTAATATTTTCATTCAAATAATAATGGCGAGGTAGGCCATTGTTCTATAGCTTTTTTTTTTGTACACCTATTTATGTTAAGAACCCGTATATTATTGAACAATTGAAATGTATACATCTAATCACTAGTTCCAAGCTCTTCATACGATTGTACATAATTATGCATAAAATGTGATGCTTTTTTAACCAAAATAGGTAAATAATAATAGTAACTACCCAACAGCAACATCCAACCATCCCACTCAATACTGCTAACATTAGAAAGAGAACTAAACAATTAACCCCATCCTACTACCCTCGCCGCACAAAGACGCATCAAAGAAAGTCCTCACGTATGCACTTGATCGGGGCTGCACTAACGTGACGCCGTCCATCGATTGTTGAGGGGAGTTGGGTGGGGTTGTTCCCCCCACGGGGGAGAAGAAAGCTTTAAAAACACAGAGAGCCAGCGGCGTCTCAGCGACGGCCCAATACGTCCCCGACCGGCCGTCGATTACGGGACGTAGCTGCATACGGCGACGGAGGGTTAGCAAATGTAATGGGGATTTTTGATCGTACTGAATTTTAGATAGGTGTAAATTGTGATGTTTTGTAAGTTGATATGCCTTTTTTTAAGGGGTGGGTTTATGAATTGAGGATCAGTGAGTACATTGATTAAAAATCATTTATTTAAAAAATCATAATTATGACTAGAACTTATTTAAGTTGCCAATGGGTACTTGGTATTTACATGTTTTGATGAAAATATTTATTTATTTAACGCTAGATTTTCAGTTTAACAATTTATTTTTCATTAATTTTAAGGTTTGATCGACGCTTTGCGCCAACCACTAGTAACATCGAACAAACGCAAAAAGTTGATAATGATCGAATAAGCATGAATAAAATAATTATTCAGAAAAGGCTGACAGCGCTGAAACTTCTGAATAATATTTTTGGAAAAATTTACATCAAAATTACCTCAGCGAATACTTCTATTAAAATTAAATTAGACAATTCATTATTTAAAAAAAACCTCATTACAATTTTGACTTACATTAAGATGGTTCTGCTAACCGTACACAGCGGGCATACGGAAACACACGATCGTCAGTAATACAACATTCGTTATTTTTCGCCACCTCCTGCCGCCGTATTGATTAGTGCTTATTGCACCGATGTACCATGCAGGTGCTTCGTAAAAACTTATGTGCAACTAGCTTTTGGATACCTAGCTTTCATTATGGTAATTGGACATTCGATTATAATAGTAAGCTTTACAACGCTTATCTACTTAACAAACACGTTTTGTTTTGGACAGGCTCTCGCAGACAGGTGACGTGACGTGGCAGTACGACATCGCGTTTTCATGGAAATTGTTCCATGTGTAGAAAAAATCTTTAACGCGCTTTGTCGCATCAATCTGCCTAATTTGAGAGGAAGACAGCTTCATAATGCATCATCATCTGCCTAGCCTTTTTCCCAAGTATATTGGGGTTGGCTTCCAGTCTTACCGGATTCAGCTAAGTACCAGTGTTTTACATGGAGTGACTGCCTATCTGACCTCCACAACCCAGTAACTGGGTAACACGATACCTCTTGGCAAGACTGGTGTCAGATCTCAAGCTTCTGACCACCCGTAATCACTGTCAAAGATCTTAAAATGACAGCCGGGACCAATGGCTTAACGTGCTTTCGGAGGCACGGAGGAAACTCGGTATGTTGAAATGGTCACCCATCCACGGACCGACCTCGTCAAGCGTTGCTTAACCTTGATGATCGACCCGTGCGGCTGTTATTATTTAGCCACGAGCTTCATAATGTATGGTACATTTAAATTGTTTGAGTGAAGAAAATAATTCTGAACTTCAGAAGAAAAACGCTAGTTCTAAGAATGTTCATTCAAGTCAATTAGAACAAGTGGCTCTAGCGATAGAATGACTGACACTCCTAATCTAATTTTCCACGGAATTCCACGAATAGGTAAACAGCATTCATACTTTATAGCAACCAGTTTTTGTACCTTTTTCTTTTTATCTGATTGTGGGAGGGTAATGTTTTTCGAGCGTATGTATGTATAAATGTCCATTTCCATGGCACGCTCTTAGCCCAAACGGCTTGACGCATTGTGACATAATATGAGGTGTCGTTGGATTTGTCGGAGTGACATAGGCAATATAATTTTTAAAAATATGCAACAAAACGGGTTATATATTTTTTTTTCGTATCATAACAATATGGGTATCAAATGAAAGTTACTAAATAGACCATTCCAAAAATATAATGAGTTGCTACAGGCAAACAAACGAAAAATATATAAAAACCTACCAAAACTTCGTTTATCACGGCGGGCAGCACTTCATAATATTTAATAAAACTTATCAACAAAATATAAACTAACTTGAGTCCAGGCTTCGACTGCGGCGTTTGACACATACTTTCTATGAAACTAAGTTTAATTCGAAAAGTTCCCTGCGTCGCTAATTTTGTGTGACGGCCAAGACTGGTTCACTTGTGAGCTTATGACCCGCTGTCGGCTGGCAAGGCTTTGCTTACATTAACAGTTTTCAAAAATAAACAAGAAAGAGACTACACAAGCAATAACGTTACGGTTGTTAAAAAGTCCATAGATACAGAAATGAATCGTAGTTAATAAGGTCTTTACCACGGTAATGATACCTATATCTATCTGCCTAGCCTTTTTCCAACTGTATTGGGGTTGGCTTGCAGTCTTACCGGATTCAGCTAAGTACCAGTGTTTTACATGGAGCGACTACCTATCTGACCTCCACAACCCAGTAACACGGTACCCCTTGGTAAGACTGGTATCAGATCTCAAGCTTCTGACTACCTGTAACGAGTGTCAAAGATCTTCAAATGACAGCCGGGACCAACGGCTTAATATGCTTTCCGAGGCACGGAGGTAACTCGGTATGTTGGAATGGTCACCCATCCACGGACCGACCTCGTCAAGCGTTGCTTAACCTTGATGATCGACCCGTGCGGCTGTTATTATTTAGCCACGAGCTCCTTGAGCTTGGGTCCTGTGGATAGTGATAAATCTATACTAATATTATAAAGAGGAAATATTTTTTTGACTGTTTGTTTGTACCGAATAAGCTCCGAAACTACTGGACCGATTTGAAAAATCCTTTCAACAATAGAAAGCTATATTATTCCTGAGTGACATAGGCAGTTTTTTATTGCCGAAATTGGGTCCTGTGGGGTGATCCACGGGAGCGAAGCCGCGGGCAACAGCTAGTTTACTATAATTTCGTCAGTTTGAAAAAAAAAGTAACCATTCCCCCCTCCCCTTTAGATGTATGGGAGCCTTCTTTAAAAATATTAAAAATATTTTTAAATAATGTTGTATGGCTTTGGGTCAACAAGATGCTTATACTGTGAAAATTTTAAAACTGTAGCTCTAACTGTTTGTCTGTAAAACCTGTGTGACAGACGAGCGACGGACAGACGGACGGACACGTTAGTGACAGCAATAGGGTTCCGTTTGTACCCTTCGAGTACGGAACTCTAACTAGCTTTGGTAATGTATACGTGCCTACGTACAATATTGTATAGTTTAAAAGCTTTCTTTATTAGGTACTTGATCAGTATGATTTGTGGCGATACACTAACCAAGGGCATTATTAATTATTCTGCATAGTCGCTAATAGTGCAGCCAACCTTCTTCGCTATCGGATTACATCGCTTGTTTTTACGTCCCAAACTTAGACCCGTTGCATAAATAAAGGTTTTTGGTTTAAAATTAATCTGTCATCTGCTTTGCCTTTGTACTGGTGTTTTAATGAAGTAAGTTCCGTAAGTACTTATGTTGGACTAGTTTTTATAAGTTTCTTAGTCTATAGTAAAAACGTAAGTCAATTAACTTAACCGGTATAGACTTTGACTGAAATCGCATCAGACGTGATTTCAGGGTAATGTTACTCACTTATTACTGGAACGTAAAATATGATCCAAAAATGAATGAAAGAAATTGACAAACTGTTTAGCGCGTTTCAACTACTGTGATTGGTTGAATGAATCGCTAACGCAGCATACGTGCATTTTTGATATTATTTAATTATTTTTTTCGTTCCTGAAGCTGAGAGTAAATCACAAATTTTTACTCGATTTGAAAAACGGGGAAGAAAACATGATTACTACAACGACCTTTGCCGAGTATTGACGTAGTACGACGTAGTTTAGATTAGAACTAACTTATTTTCAGTTCCAAACATGAAATTACAAGCTTCAGGAACATGATAAGTTATATTAAAATGTGCATGAACAGTGTATGAAGTATTAATAAGCTGTTAGTTAGCGTTGCGACTGTTTCTTTAGGTTCGACAGTTGGGCGGCGGGAGGTAGGGCGGCGTGGGATACAAGTGACAGGATTTAGCGAATGTTAAGGTTACACTAGTCAACGGCACGAACTATTTTGTGCGCGGGGTTAAAATGCATTTTATATCAACCGACAACACGTGCGGAAGAGATAGATGCTGTGATGAGTAGTAGGAAGCTAGTTCGCGTACGAATACAAACTTTTGCAAATTTGTAGCGAAATGGATAATGATTCAGGACGAAACCGAGCGCGCGAAATTTTATAAACAGACCTTTGGGAGTCTGGATATCATGAAAAAACTACTAAATCTATCTGTTCCAAATAAAATTAATTGCATTGTTGAACTACTAATCTATTCCTGTATGGAGGCCGTTTTGCAGTTTCCCGTCTTCTAATGGTATTTATTTGCGACCAAAAATGCGTTAAAATTGGTGTCGAAATGTGGTACTTTCGACGCTCATAACTTTCAAACATTTTCTTTTTTTACTTTTTTGCTTCCATACGGGGCTAGATAATGATGAGACAAATTGATACCACTTTTTATTTTGAACGTACATCGTCAAACAGTGGAATAATCCCTAGACTACGTTTTTATGGAAGAATTATCGACTAGTGTAACCTTAATAGTTATGCAACGTTGGAAAAATCCTGGCCAAGTAGTAAATGTACAGCGTTTCCCAAAATAAGGTATCTATTTTCGAATGCATATTGTATAGTGTCTATTTAGAATCACAATAACTGGACTGAAAATAAAAGCTGTAGTTTTTTGTAATAAAATTTTATTTTCATAATGTTGCCAATTAAAAAACCCGTTGATCGGAATGCAAAACCATTAAAGATGTGTTAAATTTTACGGTCTGTATGTAAAAATGTGAATGACTTGGAATTTAATCGCCTACTAATACACATCGAATCATTTACTTTACGCTCTTGAAAGCTTAGGATGACATGAGTCCGATACACAATTTCTACAATTGCCTAATTAACATTGAAAGCTAATTAATTAACAAAACGTCACGAAATATGTAAAGAGAAATGCCTATAAATATTCCTAACTGTGTAAATAACAAATGGATTTGATTCTCCAATTCATTTTCATAAAATCAACATTAACCTCGATTTGGATCAAAAATATCAATATTGTGTTATAAACATATCAACGTAATTATAAAACTGACATTATTTATAGATTTAAGAAAATAATTAATTGATCTGTGTTATTGCTACTAGTTTTAGTTTATGTAAATTACTAATGAATGAGTTTTATCATTAGTATTCGAATTTAAAAGGTTGGAATATAACTTTTGGATCTGTTTATGTTGGAAAATAGCGTAGCAGTAATTAAAACCAAGTTTTTATGGTGTGTTTTTCAATATTTTATACCTCAGATATATACTTTGAAAACCACTTAAAATTACTACATTTATATGAAATTAAAAATGATTCACATTCTAAAATAATACTTAATTTAATTTAAGTTTTATTCCCACGTGAAATTATTAAAAGCAAAATATATCTTCATCGTAAAATTCTCAGGAAGTCATCGCAAAAGTTTAACGGCCCATCACATTTATTGAGCATCATAACTCTAGTAATTTACCTGATATTATTTTAAAATTTTATATTTATAAAACCTTTCATATCGCTTTATATTTAATCTGATCTAAGAATAGTTTTAATGACTGGCAATATGGCGCCTAAGACTGATATAGAACACTAGTGTTATAATAAATTACATTTTTTTATAATAAAATCTTGGATCAAGATAATAAAACATGTTTTGAGTGACAGAAATATGAGAATACATAAAATTAATAATAACATCACGGTTATTATTAATTTTATGTTTAAATTTATTTCATAAAAATAATATTGTGCAATATTATATGTGGTGTCTTTCTTTTACGCAAATATAGACTTTGTTGTTGGGCAGTTTGACACGTTACGTCTACGTCACCAAGTTCACTCATTTTATGTAAAAGAACATAAAGAGAATTCTGCCGCAGAGCAAATACCTTCTTTCCACTTTTCGGTCTTTTGTGATTTTGGGTCATTTTTTTTAGTGTTCTAAATATATCGCAGTTTCAATTACATTATAAATTAAGAACCACAGAAGCCGTTTATGGCTTATATATGGCTAATGAGTTCGGAATAATTAATTCTCAGACAAACGATACTTACGAAACAATGATAAAACTGTGAGTTTTACATTCGAGCGATACAAAAAGAAAAACCAATATCTTTAAGTACTTGATAATACAGGAGTTAGGTATACCAAACTAAAGTACATACTCATGATGTGTAATTTGCATAAAATGCTTTTTTAGTGCAGTTTTGCTAGAATCTACATTGTATATCGCTTTCGCTTGTGGCTTAAATCCTGTCAAAGTCCGCGTTTTAAATCGCCAACTTTTCGCTGTTTTAATTAACTTGACGTCACAGTTACAAAGCTGTTGATTTGTTGGTGAACGAATGCGCTTGAGGCGGCAGCGCTCGGGAGAGATCGGGCAACATCGAGATTTCCCGGCAAATGCATTGAATAGAAAAAGGGGTGAAGTGAGTTTTCTTCAGTAATGGTTATAAAAGCAGTAAGATGATATGAGTCGTACACCACACAAGTGATTATGAGCAGTCAAAAGAATTATAAGTTTCATCATCATCTAAGCCTGCATTCATCATGCCATTCATCTCGATTCTCGGAAACTCTCATCCACCTACTACAGATCATTCTGTGAAGATCATCTCATTACCTAGCTTGAGGATGTTCCACCTTACGTTTGCCGATTTGCGGGGTTCACTCAAGAACATATTTACCCTAACGGCAAACAGACCATAATGGTGAACACAATAATTGTAACAAATTTATATTGTTATATTCTTCTAGTATTATTGTTCTCCCTATGTCAAATATTTGCCTAAAGGGGTAAGCAAATTATATCCTTTCAACCAACTCACAGCCACCAAACAAGCCATAACAGTCCAAAATAACATTTCACAAATAAAATTCTTAATTACCATCGTCACCGAACTACATAATATAAGTTTGCGAAGTTGCCGTCACTGCTTAAGCGAATAGCGTGCTTACCAGCATTGAGCTAAATTAACATTGGCTGGGAGTCAAAAGCGAATGAGTTAGAACAAGTTGAAAACAAAAAAAAAACGTCCATTTGAACATGTTTACAGTGATTTGTGTCGAACGAGACGGTTTCTGATTACGGCTGCAGTGGTAGAAGTTTTGATGGTGTTTCTCGGAATTATTGTTCAAGTAGAAATGTAGGAATTAATGTGAATAGTGTATTTCCTCAGCTTATGCTGAGCGTGGTCGCTCACAATGGGCCTTATAAGAAAGCTTAAAGTTGCCCAAAGGGCAATGGAGAGAGCTATGCTCGGAGTTTCGCATCGCATCAGAAATGAGGATATCCGCAGGAGAACCAAAGTTACCGACATAGCCCGAAGAATTGCGAAACTTAAATGGCAGTGGGCAGGGCACATTGCTCGCAGAACGGATGGCCGATGGGACCAAACAATTCTGGAATGGCGACCGCGAACCGGAAGATTATGCGTTGGAAGGCCTCCCACTTGGTGGACCGATGACCTGGTTAAGGTTGCGGGGAGGCGCTAGATGCGAGACGCACGGTCGGTCAATGTGGAGACGCCTGGCCGCCCGCCTATGTCCAGCAGTGGACTTTCGACTGAAATGATGATGATGAATCAGCTTATTACATTGCTGAGTGAAAGCCTCTTGAATGCCGTTGTTATCACAATCTGTATGTAATCAGTAAAATATTAATTTCATGTTGAATATAAATACGAAAGGTGTGTATAAGGTTCGTAGCAGATGTCGTGCTGTTGTTTCTGCCTACCCTGATCGGATAAAGGCTATGTGTATGTTAAAATACTTTAAGCCAGGTCTGTGATATGTGTGAAACTGATCAATAATAATTGTATAGAACAGTCTCCAGAAAAGTCAGTCAACTAACAATATTCATAAGTTTCCTTCAATTCTAATTAAAAAGCTTTATTGAACTAAAACGAAAATAAAAATCACATAAAAACATCATACTAATCCTACAAAAACGTGTGAGAACAACTTTTAAATGCTCATTCAAAAGTCATAACGAAAGACAGTACTTGTTCCTAAAATTAAAAAGATACACCAATACTGTTTCAGTGCCCAGATAATAGCCCGAACAGACTTGCCTGCCACTTAAAAACGACAGCCAGGACATACCGACGACTTTTTTTTGTCGCAAGAACTAACGATGCGACTTTTTAACCCTTCCGATGCGGGTGACAGATCAGACGTGAACTACTTAGCGAATCAGTTAGAAATATCACTTTTCTCGCTCAATAGTGTGCGGTGTTTAATTTGGTGAGGACACTTTTGTCATGATTTTAAGAATGAGTGTGGTTTCGTTAATAAACGTTCGGTTGGTTTTTCTTTTATTTTTAGTCTGGTTGGGTTTAGATTTGGTATTTGCAGATTTGGCTTTCAATATTTGTATAATTTTCATAAAAATTAAACAAATATTGGTTTTTACTATATTTTAGTGTAGGTATAAGTTATTAAGTGAAATTGATGCTCACTTGCCCAGTGAAATCCTAGTTAGCAATTTATTTTGGTAAGTCCAAAAACCAATTTCAGTACCTCGAGTAATTTTCTTCTTCATAACCCCAAACTTTCATAATATTCGCCAAAACTAACCAACTAAACTTCCGCAAAAACATAATCTTATAAATATTAAACTCACATCTAATAAGCCCCTAATTTCGCCTAACTAGCAGCAAAAACATCTGCTTCCACCGCCATGAATATAACATCACTTAATTAACACTTATAAAAACACAGTTTGACCCTTCCAAAAGTTCTACGAACCAACAAAAATAAGTAAGTTGCCAAAGACATAAACCGAAATTGGATTACAGCTGAAACGCGAACTCTCACCGCTGCTCCCTCATAAATATTTTAAAAAACCCAAACCCGTGTGTCCGTATCAGTGATCTTTTAACCCCGAAAATGCCACGGCACACATTCCCGGGAATATTGTGGCCCGGGACGATATTAGATGGGCAGGTAGGACCAATATTCGTTGAATCCCATCACTGTATTGCAAAAGAAATCAAATTAGATATACAATAAGCGGGATAGTGGTCCGATTTACATAAGTATCCGAGCTATTTGGTCGCTTGATACGAGATTGCGGCCGGGTAACAATATTGCCCGTGTTTACAGCGTCTGTCTTGACTTCGGTACGGAGGCTGATGTGGATCGCCCCGATTTGTTTTTTTTTCAATAGTATTTTGTGGCGTCTGTTTTGAATAACATGGTGTAATAGTAAACGATGTGAGTGCACAAAGGTGGTGCCATAAATAGGCAGATGTGATTTTTTAATAAATGCAAAACAATAGTAGTCTTTTTCTATACCTGTCTACATTGGATTCACGAAGACAAAGTAAGTCCTCGTAATATTTTCGCTCAACAACGTAATAAATTCAAATAATCTCATAAATAATTTCTATCACCGACCTACACTTCAGCATGAACCAATAAAAAGGTTAATAAAAACAGTTCCTTGTCCATACCTAATTCGTAGAAATCATTTTTATATCCTGTAATAAAAATTTAAACGATATTTGAGTATTATTACGTGCCCCAAAAAAGGGTTATCCCAAATCCAGTGTCGTCTATCGGAGGGGTATCAAATACATGCAAATCCACAGGATTGGACGTTAAATAATACATAAATACAAAATGATGGTCGCGCAAGTAACTGAGCGCAATAAAAAGTTGTGAGTACGTAAAATAAAATTCGATCAGAAGAGGTCTGGGCAGTCCGGGGCGACGGGACGTGTTATAAAATTTCAGGTCGCCGTTGCAGGGTTAAGGTAACAGGGCTGTGCAGACGCGATCTTGTAGTCGATTTTCCCGGATTATTTATTTTTCGTTCACCTAGTTTTCATAATTTTTCAGGATGAATTTGGTTTGATATATCTGATTATTAATGGCCTACAGGATTTTTTCGCATGATTTTTATGTTTATTCAATTAATTGTTTTATTTTCTTTGTCGCTGAATAAGAAAGCAAAATACCTGACGTTTTATATAAAGGCACATTGACCTCCGTTTCTTGTTTACATATCAAATACATGTTTTAAGACCTCATTAAAATACTGAAAAAAAAAAACAATTGCATCGACCAGGAACCACTCACCCTTTATCACTACATACGTCAAACATTGCCCGATGTCAGTAAATAAATCAAATAATCGCAGTACAAACAAATCGGCCGTGTACTCCAGTCGCCATCTTTCGAACGGCATTCTTCCCGATATTAAATCCACTTCATTGTATAAGGAATTCCAATGGACTCCGTCCGCGCGTCCTAGTGGCTCGCTCCGTCGAAACAAGAGGGGTTGACTCGCGAATTGTGGAGTAAACAGAATCTGTGTTGTATTCGGAGATTTATTATTTAATAAAATGGGCCGGTTTGGAAGAAAAAGTGTCTTAGTTTGGTTAATAGAGTAACACAGGTCAAAAATGTCTTGTGTCAATTTGTTGTGTACTAAATTTTTGTTTTTTTTTATTAGAGTATGATGATTGAGTTACTGCCGGGCGAGCACGGCCTCTGTGTTAGGCTTGAGTCACGTATTTATTCTATCACGGATTTGCTCCTAAACTGTGTGACTACTAAGCTTGTCACAGTAGGCCGTGCTTGCCCGGCTGGTCAAAAATTTCTTCAGTGTCAATTCTGATATCTAATTTTTCTTTTTATTTTGTTTCAGGTAAGTTTTTCTATCTATGGAGCTGAAATAATAGAGTAAGACAGATTAAAACCGTTCCTGTTAAATGTAGAGAAATGATTATTTCATCATCATCATCATTTCAGCCGAAAGACGTCCACTGCTGGACATAGGCCTCCCCCAGGCGTCGCCACATTGACCGATCCCGTGCGTCTCGCATCCAGCGATTAAATTATTATTAATCATCTTGAAATCTAAACGTCAGGCAAGATTTTCATGTCGACAGATGCAACAAGCGTACTAAAATGCTCTTATCGAAAAGGTTTTTTTTTAAACTGCAGAGTTCAGGCAGGTAACTAGTTTTTTCCTTGTAGTTGATATTTAGAATTTGAACTGAAACAATCAGCTACACTGATTTAATACATTACAAAATTACTTGCTAAGCACTGTCACTATTTCATTTACTACAGAGAAAATAAATACAGATTTCTACAATATATTTCACCGAATGTCCCATCGTCTCACCACACCTAGATATGTACACTAGTGAAGATCCTATTAAAATTGTCGCATTATCCCGAGGCCGGGATTGCCAATCACCCCGGGATCCCGCGGTTATCCCGGCTCGTCCCGTAATAAGTGCATTTCGCGAGTATTCCCCTAGACTTATGGAAATTTAAACATTTTAAATTTAATATTGAAGGCAGTGATCTGTTTGTGGTGACTCAATTAAAATATGATGATTGATCACCGTTCGTTAAGTAAGCATAATCCTGTACGAGTTACTTACATATAGTGGAAAACACGGCTGGATGTTTATTTTTGTACGATTATTTCCGACGGTTCCTAAAAGTGAAATCACCTTAGAGTCCTAGGGGAAACACGACCTGTCTGCTCTTTTGTACATATAGAGCTTTCTTCGTAAAATGCCTCAGTTATGACCTCACTGCACTTTTGTGTATCATCATCATCATCATATCAGACGTCCACTGCTTGACATAGACCTCCCGCAAGCGCCACATTGACTGGTCCCGTGCGTCTCGCATCCAGCGGATCCCCACAACCTTCACCAGGTCATCAGTCCACCTAGTGGGAGGCCTTCCAACGCAACGTCTTCCGGATCGCGGTCGCCACTCCAGAACCTTTCTGCCCCATCCGTTCTGCGAGCAATGTGCCCTGCCCACTGCCACTGAAGTTTGGCAATTCTTCGGGCTATGTCGGTAACTCCTGGTTCTCTTGCGAATCTCTACATTTCTGATTCGATCACGCAAGGAAACTTCGAGCATGGCTTTTGTGTATATAGGACTTTATTTATAAAACTTTCTAACCATATAATTAGGTTCAACAGTTATTAGCAGATATTTTTTTTTTTTTAAACCGATCATACGTAGAGCGAGGCCTATGTCCAGCAGTGAAGGTCTTTCGGCTGAAATGATGATGAATCATACGTAGGTTTAGCGTGTTCTTATGAATAAGGTTGATTTGATAGTATATGGACTTGTAGCATAATTTATTCTTAAAATATACCGATTAATGGAAAATTCCCGGTTTTGCTTACGTGCAGTTTCCTTCATCAGTGTTAATTGCAAGACACTATTTCAACCAAGGGACATTATTGTTTATTGGCATCATCATTATCATCATCATTTCGGCCGAAAGACGTCCACTGCTGGACATAGGCCGCCCCAAGCGTCGTCACAGTGATCGGTCCTGTGCGTTTCGCATCCACTGGACTGCCGCGGTGTTGACCAGGTTGTCGCTCAACCTAGAGGGAGGCCTTCCACCCACAACTTTACTGACACCGGTCGCCACTCCAGAACTTTTCGGCCCCAACGGCCATCCGTTCTGCGTGAAATGTGCCACTGCCATTTAAGTTTGGCATTCTTCTGGCTATGTAACCTTGGTTCTTTTTGCAGATGTCTTCAAAACGAAAAATTATAATATTTATTGGCATAAACACAAAAAGTACGTAAGAATTATCTTGCTTTAACATTTCAAGCCAGACTTTCAAAGCAAGCAAAACTGCCAACTTCACAATTTCCTTTTCCCTATTTATCAAAATAAAATAAATCAAAACTCTGCAAGTTCCCAACTGCATTTAAGTTGAGCATCTTAACTAGCATGACGTCATCGTTGGCCGGGAGTGGGGGTGACGGGAGGGTGACGCGTCACTCCTGTCGCCGCCGCTCTGTCGACGCGTCGTGATTGACAGCCCTTCTGATAGCGCGGCCGGAATAAATACGTTTTGATAGAATGGATTATTTGGAATAACAGGCTATGATGTGGCTCTTAATTAATGCAGGGATAAGAGGCGAGACTTATGGTAAATTATAAAGGCTTTTATTATTTTAGCTAGGATTTGAAAAGCTAACCTTTGAAGAGTGCGATAATCTGCATTTTCTGCCAATCAGACACATAAACAGTGACGGAAAACTGGTTTTCCGGCAGATTACCATCTCCATAAAAACAGTGCGCCGCCAGAATGAAATCACAGCTTTGTTATTAATTATCTACGGTTTGAATCCACAATGGCAAACATAATATTAAAGTATAGGTCCCTCAACTTTTCTAAGTTTACTTTCGGGTTACCAATTTTACTACTTATAATTATAAAATTTTAATTATACAATAGTACATTGTGATACAAGGGTGGAAAGTAGGTTATTGCAAACGACCGTCAAACACAAAAAACGTCGAAAAACGTTGTGTGATACACACCCGTGTATCACACGACGTTTTTTGTGGGAAATAGTAAAAAGAAATCAAAGAAAAAACAGAAAATAATTAAATTAAAACTGGTAATTAAATATATTAAACAACTATTTAAAAACTTTTGAGAATTCAATGCTAAAACGTACGGAATCATTAATTTTTCCTCGTATAAAATCTATCCCATTTTATTCTATGTATGAAAACTCCTTGCTACTAAACCTTTTTTAATTGACTTATAAATTTAAAACTAAACTGCAAAACTAAATGATCGAGCTCGTAAACAAAAGTAACGACCGCGTAACAGAAAGATGCCTATGCAAAAGATTTAATTTTCGAATCATAATTATAGCCTCTGAAAATACGCCATGTTTAACAACTGTATTGAAATGGTATTATTTAAATCAACCTGTCTATCATCTTCTTCAAAATACTGCCATTTCTTAACACGCTTTAACAGTCTCGTGCACACTCCCCATTCCACATTACATACTTACCCGAATCATATTCACAAAAATTTTCACCCGCCAATATTATAGTCGTTACGATGGCAGGGGAGGAAGGGGGTGCCGATAATTGGGTATTAACAGACAGTATCCGTCACCCGGCGCCACTCGCGGTTAGAAAATTGAATGGATTCAATTAATTTTTCCTTTTAATCCCGCTTGTTGCAATATCGGCCGCGAGGATAATTAAACTGTCTGTCATTACGATATGCAAGGGAAATTCGTGCTTATGTCACGACGAGAAAGGTGATTGTCGTATGACGTTTTTTTTTATACGTTTAATTGGCTGGTTTTCGGGAATATTTTGACGAATTATTGGGGATTGTTTTTCAGGTGAATTTTGATTATTTGAGCAAGGATTTTCTCTGAATTGATTGATACAATACGATGATATGAAAGTGGTGTTTACTCGGGCGATTAATAATATTTTGTAAAGTGATGTATTCCAATATCAAAAATATGATCTACACGCTGTCACCGACGAAGCCGTGGAAGTAGTAAAGTTTTGGGCCAAACGAATTTGAATGACCGCTGTGCCAGCAACACGAAGAAGAAAAAGAATATCCAGTCATGCTTTTCCGAATTCCCTTCACAATCAGATTCGTCTACAACTAAACTCCGAGACAGCACTAACAACAGCCCCCCTAGAGCCAACATTCCTCTTAAATCTAAACTCTTAACCCTAGGACACAAAAGCGTATAATCTAAATAACAACGCAGACATAAAGTCGCGTGCACACCGCCCGCCGGACCGGAACGGCCGCGTCCCCACGGAAGCGACATTAAAACTTTTGAGTGATTTCGCTCAGTCAAACGTTGCAAGACGGGCGAGGTCCGGCGCGCGGCGGCCGTAGGGTTACCACGTTCCACGTCCGAGTTTTAGTGTTAGGAGTTTTGTTTTGAAGTATGGCGCTTTGAGATAATTTTATGTGGAGTAAGATCGTGGATAGTCGGTTTGGTAGAAATGGATATTGACAATAACGTCAATGATCTGAAGACTTGTTAATTTTTTATTAGTGAACTATCTTCTGCTAGCATATACACCCGGGTGAAAAGTGTTTTTTTTATCCCAAGGGAACATTATATCAGGAAACAAATATGCCTATTATTTCAGACTATAATCTATCTCAGTGCCAAATTTCATCCAGAACCTCGCAGCCGTTCTGGCGTGATTCTGTGAAAAACACACAACCATCCATCCATCCAAACATTCGCATTTAAAACATTAGTAAGAAATAAGATAAATTTCTATCTACTCACAATCTTGTAAAGTTTAAATCCATATTTTAGACATACTTCATATTTTATGCAGTCAAGTCCAATCCGAAATACTTCATTTAAACAAGCCAGCAAGCATAGCTTTCGGTACTAGGAAAAACGACTACTGAAAATCTATGAAGCAAATCCTAAGTGATTTGATTACCAAAGTACCAAGTACGTAATTCACTGTCCTGCTCTTTCAACTTATAAGATAACTGCAGTAAAGTGAAAACTCACACTCGAAACACCACGTGTCCATCCAGCAAGCTGGCGACCCTATGCGGATGTGGCGACGTTGAGTGTGGAGAGTTCTGTCCCGACTAATTTGTGAATAGTTCTCTCGCTCGACCGATTCGCAGTTGATAGTCGTTTTCTGACACTCGTTACTGCCCATTGTCTACCACGGACGTTTCTTAATGAGTTCTGTAATTGTATGTTTAGTTACAGATTTTTGTAGTTTTGAGATTGGTGCCGTTTGAATAGGTGTCGTTAAGTGTGACAGCAAATTGTTTCTTTACAAAACATAAGTTTGATTTAATGTTAGACAAAGCGTTACAATTAAATAGTCGAAAACCATTCATAGTGTTTATTATACAAGCAAACAAACCGACGTTTCTGTAACAAACACATGGGTACCTACATATTGACATACTTTTAATCACACGAAAATCGAACATCAATTAATCCACCGTCCAAACAGAAAATTCTAATCCTAGATCCCTCATTTCTCTGGTACGTGCCACTCAAACGTATTAATCCACAAACGCCAACAAAACAAAATAAATAAGAAAACTGCGACGTTATCAGCACATCGCTAAGCATGTCCACACGTCTACTTACGAGGAGGTGTCCCCCTCCCTCCGGTAGGGAGGGTGACGGTGGGTGACGTCTCCATCGTCCGGCGTCACCGCCAGATCAATGCTGGACAGTCCCCACCTGCACTTTTAATCGCGAGACGGGAGGGACACGAGACGGCATCGCTTGAGATGGAACATGTTGCGATCGGGACGTGTGCGCTAGTGTGCGCGCACCTTTTGTTTTGTTCCTTTTTGAGTTTCTTGCCTGATGCTTGTAATTGTCGTTTGAGTTATTGAATATCTTAGGGTTGTTTGTGTGTGTTCTTTCGGAGATGTATCCATCTTAAGTCTTTGCAGCTTCGGTGGAAATAGTATATAGTGAGTTTTCCTTGATTTGTTTGTCATTGAGATTTTATGCAGATAAGTATTAATAAATCATTATGAAACAATGTACGTTGTCATCTTTCTAATATATATTATAACATTTAGATTGAAAGCGACAAACGATGAAGGTTTAGTTATTATTGTACTAACCTTTTTCGAAACTCAAAATCTTTTCAGAGACCATTCCAAAAATAAAATCAAACATTTAAAACTAAACTAAAGTTAACCATTCAATGTCAAAGGCAAATTGTTTCGCTTTTAACTCTCAATAGATCTGACAGAGCATGATTTCCCTCTGCGCCGAATAAATAGAAAGGATTAAACTACTTCACAAGTTTCGGGGCATCTTACAAACGTTAAGTAGTTTTGGTAAATGTAAACTTTTAGCGTTTTGTTTTAAATGTGCCATGTTTAGTCCCTAGTGGTACTTTGTATGGACTAAGTTTTGATTGTCAACGGTTTTGTGAAGATGAGGTAGGGTTAGGCTGTCCAGGTAGATGTTTGGTTCGTATCTTAAGACCTAATGTAAGAAGATTTAAGATTTATTTTGTGTTTCGACGTAAGAAAGCAAACCAGTAGTACCTATCTCGAAACGTTGAACTTAACACCAGAGCCAAAAACTATTTCAAAAATTCATAAAACGTAAACTGTTTCTTGTAATGAAATTTATCAGATGCTACTAACGTTAGCATTCTAAAGTAAGTCTAAAATGCATTTTATAATAGTTACAGCATTTGGTATTTCAATTTCAAGCAGCAATATTGGTGTATCTTGGTAGTTGTAACGAGGACCAAAAAATCTTTACTGCCAAAAAAGTATTTATACCATTTTTGCTGTATGAAGAAAACATTGAAATATAGTTGATTTTGTCTATACTAATATTATAAAGAGGAAAGATTTTTTTGTTTGTTTGTTTGTTTCGAACAAACAAACAAACAAACAAAATAGGCTCCGAAACTACTGGACCGATTTAAAAAAATCTTTCACCAATAGAAGCTGCATTATTCCTGAGTGATATAGGCTAGTTAATCCCGAAAACGGGTCCTGTGGGGTGGTCCACGGGAGCGAAGCCGCGGGCAACAGCTAGTGGTATATATACAGCATTTGAAGTATGCTTTGTTAAAAATGTTTAGAAAATGTCAACGTCTTGTATCATAAAAAAAATGTCATAATAAAACGTTGCTCAGACCGTATGACGCAGTATTTTTTCCTGATTTCAATTATGCAAAAAAGTAATTCAGCAATTTTTCGAGGTACTAGTACTACAATATCGCTTTCCAGCGTCGATAGAGAAAAGAGGTTCTATCAGGTATAAGGAGTTAAAGACTGTCAAGATGTGGTCAAGTAGTCTAGAAATGATTGTGATTGATAAGCTCTAACAAACTGTCACATATCCAGTCCTAACCATAGGGCCGTAGTCTATATAGAGTCCATGGGCATGGTATGCTAGGGACATGGATCTAACTCTAGCCAAATCTTGAATTGCCTGCATAAAAAATATTTCCGATACGATTCAGTTTAGTAGTTATTCGGTAGGTGGTATAAAATGGAGTGCCTATTTCTTTTCTACCAATTTGGACTATATTTATGACAAATTAAGTTAACAACTATGTGGCTTTGTGTATAGGCAGATGTCCTGTCACTAAATAAACCAATATGGTTTGTATTTAAAGAAAGTGAATACTTAGATCAAGCGGTCGATACTAATTCTGCAGTAGAATTGCTTATCTATTTTTATTAAATATGCACCATTTACGAAACAGACACATCAATTGGTTATCAGGCAGCTGAGAGATATATAAACGGGTACCCTCAGATAAAGTGTCAATTTCTTAAGAACCTTCCATTTTTTAACTACCCACAGATAAAATAAAGATACCTTGATTCATTTACCTACATTTCTTGCACACAATATGGACGGGGACAATCGCTCGTTCGGTCCAGAGATAAGAAATTTATTTTTTTCATACTTTTTTAAGCGACGGAACTCAACCCTTTGGACGCTATCTCGATGACGTCACTTGACATCTTGTCCCGACTCGGGAAACGGAAACGTTTTGCGTTAAGCTTTGTTTAAAAAAAATGTTGATTTTTGTATTTATTTATTTGTTTTTTGAGATGAACTGACGTGATGTTGTAGAGCAAATTTTGTTTGAGTTCTTTTTTAACTTTTTTCAATTTGAGGCTGATTTTATCGATATACATAGTTGATAACATGTTCTTAGTCAGCTCAAAATAGTCATTTCAGTTTGCATTAATTCACATAGAACTGAAAACGATGATTTAATAGTCTACTTAATTATCTCCGTCTATTTTCAGTTTTAAGCGAATTAATTCAAATCAACCCCTAATTTTCTGTATAATTTGCCCGGACTATACTTGTTCAAAAATAAATAAGAAACTGAACATTGATGCAGTTACCTCTGAACTCGGCAAGTTCTAAAAGTCAAAGGTTATTGCAGTTCTCCTGGGCGATGGACGCAGCAATTTATATTCTTCTCTTTCTAACAAAACTCATGTACAAGGTACAAATCGAGTACGTTGAACACGTTTTCATAAAGACAACTTACGATTGTTTTATCTCCCTGTGGTCTAAGCAAGGTGACACTCAATCATCGAAAGTGATTGTTGAAATGTCAAATTGTATAGGATTGACCACTCTTGACATTTCGGTATCAGAATCCTATTTCGAACTTGGTGACAAGCATTACTGTTGATAGAATTTAACTTTTCCTTGACTGGCTTTTTTTGTTAGGTCAAAGCCAAAATTATTTATTTCAATTAGGTTATTAAGCGGCAATTTTGAATGACAACAATTAAAATTTACAAATAATTATAATTGATTCTACCGTCCATTCGGAAAAGCTTGACGACTATCTCATGGTAAGCTATTATTGAATAGCTATTTTAAATTGAATTTATTTTTAATTATTTATTAATTGTAATGTTTTACTTAATTGTTTGTTTATTTTTTTATACATATGTGTCTGTGATGTCTACTTAATGTAATTATTGACTCTCTGTACGTTTTGGGTGACACTGTAAGTGCAGAGAGTAATTGTAATAATAAATAAATAAATGTGGTCGACGGTGTAGCACGCTTGCTTGCCTAGAAGTAACACAGTATTCACTCTTGATTTAAAAACCTCGAGGTTGTTGCTGTTGGGCAACACAGACTCCGGCAGGGAATGCCTCTCCTTAGATCTAAGCGTAATGTAAGGCTTTCCTAAACGTTTAGTGCGTATGGGTGAGATGGCTTAACTAAAGTAAAATGTTCTGATTGTAAAAGACGAAATTGCACAACTACTCACATACTTGTATAAAAAAGTATACTAGAAACTAAAGTTTATTTGCAGTCTTGCACGTCCCTTCTTCTTTGTTTGTCTAACGTCTGCTTACTTCGAAAAATCAATCCAACAGTATTGACGCATATACCCATCCGTGTGCGGACCGGACCGGATCCGACTCGTCTTAAATTATGTCCGAGACGTGATAACGAGGGGGCACAGAGGGTGACAGGGGGTGATTTTTGCAACGCATATGTTTTTCTGATTGGTTTTGAGTTGCTTTGACAACCAAAAGTGTGTTGCAGCCTCATATTTTTAAATAAATTTATAGAACCATGATATTTTTCGGGTATTATTATGTTTCAGCTGATTTTAACTGAAACTAAACCCTTCGAACGTCCGCTTAGTTCGAAAAATCAATCCAACAAACAGAATTGACGGATACATCCGAGTGTCCGTCGCCCGGACGGTCGACTCGTCTTAAATTATGTCCGGGGCGTGATAACGAGTGGGTGACGGGGGGAAAGGGTGACTATTTACTTTTGCGACGCATATGTACGAATTGTTTTGTTCTGATGGCTCATGTGGGGAATGAAGGTGGCTCTAATCAATACTTCGGCTTGATTGAGTTGGAGACGTCTGGAAAGTGAAATTTGGACTTAGAAGGTCTGAATCCAACGGGCATTTTAAGGTTGGTTGTGCAAATGTTGAAGAGGCTAAAGTTTTTCGAAGATTGAGCGTTATCTTCCTAAAGTAATTTCTAGTTAGATTCTGTTTAGAAGGCAAAGTTTGCATGCAAAAATTTCTACGTTTACGTTACGCAGTGGTGCAGCTCATATTCATTCGCAGCCAAAACCCACGCAACAGCCCTAAAGAAAAAACTTTAAAAGAATATCCCACTTAAAAAAAATATTGCCCACTTTAAACTATTAACATATCAAAACTATCTGATTTACTCACTCAAATCGGGGTACAATTATTATAAATATGGCGTCTATGTGGGTCAGGCGAATGCACCGAGGCGGCCCCCTCAGGGTGCAAGATGGCAGGAGGTGGGAGTCAGGGGGACACCCGTCAATCGATTGTCAAGGAGTGCACCGGGCAACGGGATACGCGAAGAAGTTTTTAAACTGTACTCCGGGAATTCAGGCATAAGCAGGAGTTTAGAGACAGAGGGGAGAAGGGGAATTAGTGCATGTGAGCGCCGGTATTTTAAGGTGAGAATGCGTTAATGTATTTAGCAGATTTTCAGGAAGGTTTTACATTTAGCCTATAGAGTAGTAGAAAAGATTCGGGTTTTAGATGACATAATTATGTAAGTCTTAAGTCAATATTTTGCACGTCAAACGAGACAAGATCCAAAGTCTTTAAACGGTGTGTCTAGTTTCTGAAACATACGCCACTGCTCTACTATTGCAATAATTTATTTCATCAAGACAAATGAATAGAACTATGCAGATATCAGAGATTCAGAGAATACCACTTAACGTTCTGCTACTGATAGTATTTACTTACCGGGAACTGAAAAAAATTTAAATTACTGATCACCGTTTCAAAATTTACAGCCAAATCTCCTATGGAAGAAGCAAAAATTCCTCGGATTATAGAAGTGAATACAAACGGAATAAAAACTGCTGTTGTTAGAGGCGTGAATAATGTGGCTGATGACAATAACGCGTGTTTTATTGCAGCAGCCGCGTCGAGTCGTGTCGTAGTCGCGTTGCTGTCGCGACACGACTCTGTTTACCATATTATCGCTCGTCATAGGCATGGAAAAGTAGGAATAGGTACTGGATGGGTTAGGTAGGGGCATTCATAGGTTTTTTTAATAATGTTACTATGGCAATTGATGTTGAGATAGCCAGAAAGCTAGCTACAAGTTCTTTTGACTGTCTGCCTTGCAAGTCTACCTACCCTGATGGGTAGGTTTGTAAGATTAGTATTATTTCATAACTAAACAATGGCATACAAACTCAAATCTTAGAAAGATTAAGAAGATGAATTTTGACGAAATTTTTTGTTTGATGTTGCATGATTATTTTTGATTTCATTGTTGGCTTCTACTCACCTATCTATCTGCTGCAACAATTGATTTTTAAAAGGTTCCTAGAATTTAGACAGACAGTCACAGATAACTCAGCATTTTTATAACGTGTCGACTTTATTATTTCACATTCTACACATGTTGCAAATCCAATTTATCTTCAACATTTTCGACACACTTTAAACACACGACGTCTAACCCATCACTCTACGCCTCCACCAATTGTGTATTTTTATTTGTTCTGAGAATTTTCTTTTGACAATATTTCATTGTAACTGCCGCATCCACCTCGCCATCCATCCTAGATAATCCGGTTTCTTGAGCGACACACATCAGAACTATTCTCGAGCTATTCGAACTATAAATATAGTTTATAGCTCCATCAATCGAGCACACAACAGCTGTAGCAATCGTTAAGGAGACGATGATTGATCTGAAAGTAGCGACGTGTCGTCCGAGAATTATATCTCGCACTGGATTAGGGGATTTATCGCGTCTAAAATTGATTTTATTGTTGGATTTTTCGTGTTTTTCTTGGACGGTGTTGATGATGTCTGATAATCTTTATGATGTGTTATTTTCCAGTTTCTCGAATCTGTCGCCAAACTGGTTAGTAACAAGGAAATCAACTCGCAACTACTGGTAAAAACCAGGATCTGTTTGGTTTTTCCTCGAATTATAAAACAAACTGAGTCTTTCGCAAAAGTAAGTTATTCACATAAGTGGAGAGGATTAGAAGCATAAAACAAGTGTACTTCTGCACTTGATTTACTATTACAATTGAGCCTAAAGATAAAGATGTTTAAAGATCTTTCCAAACGTCTAGTTGACACTTCGCGTGAACCAAGGGCTGGCTTTTACTTTGGTCAGAGGATAAGCATTGCCTTACAACGTGGCAATGTTAATGGTGCCAGTCTTTTGGGCACAATACCAGTGGACAACGATGGGGATGAATTTTTCGACGCCATATTTTAGATTATTTTTAGGTTTAGTTAGTTAGTCGTTTTTTATTGAAGTGTATTTGTATGTAGTATTTTATCAACTCTATATATTTGTATCTATATGAATAAAGACCTATTTCCTATTGAGCATTATCTAAAAAAATACCCTTACTGTATAGAATCCGGAGGTCTGCAGAACCAAAGAAAACGTCATCTTCACCACGCAAGAATCTTCATCAACCTAGCCTAGCTTTTTCCCAAATCCTTTGGGGTCAGCTTCTGAATGCATAATAATATGAATACCATGTTATGAACGGAGTCACTGGTTATCTGACCTCCACAACACATTTACTGGGTAACACGATACCTCTAGCTCAGACTGGTAGTATAAACCATAAGCAAACATAGAAACACAACCGTAAAATAACTCCAAGCGCGCACTCTCGCATTCTAGACTGGGGTAAAAAATTTGACCACGGAAGACAAAACTATGATGTATAGCGCGAAACGAAAAAAGAAATGAGAGGCAACGTTGACGTCTCGTGATTTATACAGTAAACACATAAATCCGAGTTGCTTCTGTCAGCTGGGCGACGCACACCTGCGACTGCGACCGAAATATTTGTCGACTGTTTTGTGGTATGTCGGTACATTTTTAGGAGGTTTTTTAGTTCGCTGCATTTAAATAATAGATCAGTTGTACCTAGTAGGTATTGTTATTGAGTGATTAAAAGAAAAAGATATTAATCTGTGACGTGTGTACAGCACAACCAAAAACGTATGAAAAAACTACAAAACATAACTATGAAGCGAAACACTGATAAATATCATGAAAAAAACAATACGAGTATATATTTAAATGAGTAATAATTGGACTTCAATCTCCGGCGAATGTTATCGGTTTTGTTAAAATCATTTGTCACTCCTAAGTTTTTTAATCGCCGAAATTGCGACAAAATAATCGCACGTCTACTACTTACTCCTCTTTCGCATAAAACGTAACGAGTTTAGATGAAAATACGGCGATGTGTCACGATTAACGGCCGATGGATCGCGACAATTCCTCCCGAGCCCGCTCTTAGACGCACTCGAAATAGATACAGACTGACGACATTTCTTCACGCTTCTGTATTTATGGGGTAAACAGGGCTTAAGTAGATTTTTGGATGCGTTAAGCTCACTATACCAATTCATGTTTGACGGTTAACAATTTCAGGCAATATATTGGCAATCATTTGTTTTGTTAAACGTAATAATGTTATATAACCCCCTGAAGCATCAGTCCTTGACATGGCCCTAAGTCTACAGTTTTTTCTGAAGGTGAATTTGGTAACCTCAGACTGATTTAATCATTTTCCTAGATAAAATCAACATACTCAATACTCTCCTAAGAGCTACATATATCGAGTTAACCTGTTTTCAGCGATGCGCCACTAAAAACACCTAACTCACATATATAAAATCACAACCCCTACCACAGCCCGACCTCTGCAACTCGAACGTACCAAATCGATACATAGACGGAACCCGACCACTGTGCAGCCATTACCACATTTTTGAAGCACACAGTACTCGTAAACATGATACAAAATGAGCACTAATTTCTCGGCGGCTGCTTGCCGTACAAAGAGAGCGGCCGTTTTACATAAATTTGTCATATTTGTACGCACCCACCCCCTTACCAACGCGTGCCAAGTTTTAAGCTCTCGGTAAATGACTTGATGGGGCCTAATGGCAGCCGTACATACTCTAGTGAAGAATTGGGAGAAGATAAGCCGGCGATAAAATAAAGTTACATAACATAACATCACGCCCTTTCCCCGGTGGTTTAGACAGAGGTGACGATAGGGGACGAGCGTAACTAAAGTTGTACAGCTTTTATAGTGTTGTCGGGCTTAGAACTTGGATTGGACATTGGAAATCGGGGTTTAGGAATCCAGATTGTATAATTTTGACAGCTGTAAAGCATCCCACTGTGACATTTGCTGTCCATCCCAGAAGCAGACATGCAGTCAGCTGTAAATTGTCACCTGACTTTTGTCAGCGTCCTTACTCACATTAAAAAAATATTTCTTTGGTACCTATTATTTAAAGTATTTCGACACCGACTTCGGAAAGGAAAGTTATTTTTTGTTTTGTTTTGGAAGTCGATTTAATTTTTCTGTTGTTTTTTTATGTATCTCTTTTTAGTTTTGCTATAAATGATTTTCATGGTAATAATTACCATGAAAATCATTTATAGCCATAGAACATCTCATGACAATTCCAATAAGCTCAAACACGACTAGGATATATTGTTTTATTTCGAAGTTCCAGTGCCTACTTGCCGACTTCATCATCAGATCAGTTCGATGGTACCATTTTCATCAGTGCCATTTATTTAAAAACGTATTTGCTTCATTGTAGTCGGTTAACTATTCGAGATACCTCATACCCGTGACATTTTTAGCATTAAAAAGTTCCTGTGGCCATCTGTGGTCTTCTTCGTCAGTTTCACTTTACCAAATGATACTTTCTGAGCGCAAATGATTGCATCGCTATATGTATGCCTATAATATTTGAGGCGTTCCCTCGATTTCTCTAGGATCCCATCATAAGATTTTGACCTGATGACCATGCGACCACCTGGGAAGCTTTTCTTGCAAACTTACAAACAAAAGGTGAATTTTCCAAATCGGTCCAGGCGTCTTTGAGTAATAGGGGAACAATTATAAAAAAAAAAATCCGATTAATTGAAAACGTTTTTTTTGAAGTCGGTTAAAAATCGGCAATTACCCCAAGCGAATGGATTGCCGGAACAGCAGTATTTATTGTCCTTATCCGACCGAACTATCCCTATAATAGAATTCATCAAAATTAGTTTAGCAGTTTTCTCGTGATAACTTCATTAATAGACAGACAGTTTATTTAACAAAGATAGAGTAGGGATTTCAGACCATTAAGTTCAAGTCCATTACCATTTGGCCAACTTGCGAAATATCTTTGTACTTCTGCCTATTCCTTCCCGGAATACAGGTTTGATGTTATGGTGTCAGTCTAAGTTCCTTCCAAGTTTTCCTTTATGACATTAGTAAGAAGTTCTTATTGTCTGTCGATACAAGTTGACTGAAAGAGTGACAGGTTACGTCATCTTATGTAACGTGATCGTCCCATGGATCGTCAACGTTTAGAAGATACTAAGTGCCTCCCACGGCCCGCGTCGTATTAGTGCTTCTACAGATATCTTTATAAATAACTAACTGTTGCCCGCGGCTTCGGTCCCGTGGATCACCCCACAGGACCCAATTTCGGGATTAAAAAATAGCCTATGTCACTCAGGAATAATGTAGCTTTCTATTGGTGAAAGAATTTTTCAAATCGGTCCAGTAGTTTTGGAGCCTATTCAGTACAAACAAACAAATAAAAAAATCTTTCCTCTTTATAATATTAGTATAGATAGCCTATTTGTTATTCTGATGTATAAGCTATAGTCCTGCAAAGTTTCATCATCTCAATCTTAACATTTTTTTTTTTATAAGTTTTCATTTATTAACAATATAAATTTTTTTTTTTTTTTTTTTTATTATCTATAGGCTTGCGCTTGACCACTATCTCACCTGATGGTAAGCGATGATGTGGTCGACGATAGAGCACGCTTGCCTAGAAGAAACCTATTCACTCTTGACTTAAAGACCCCTAGATTGTAGCTATCGGGAAACACAGATTCCGGCAGGGAATTCCACTCTTTAGCTGTACGCATAATAAAAGTGTCCCCAAAACGTTTTGTGCGTATGGGTGGGATGTCCACCATGTACCGATGACGCATCGCCGTACGTCTGGTAGTCCGATGATGGAACGGGCTGGGCGGAATTAAATCATGTAATTCCATCGCACACTCCCCGAAATGTAACCGATAAAATACCGACAAACTGGCAACTCGGCGACGATGTTCAAGGCTCTGGAGCTTTGACTTGACCAGTGCCTCATTACCGATGAGTTTCTTGGCCCGCTTTTCGATCGAATCTAGGGCATCAAGCTGGTATTTGGCAGATCCATCCCAGAGATGAGAACAGTACCTACTCCATGCACGATCGAACTTGCGCTTGATACAAGTTGAGCAATTTACATAATATAAAATAATTAACATTAACTACCTATAAATACACTTAAATAAAAATGAAATAAAACTATGAACGCGTATAAAAGGGCAGGTGTAATTAGGCGTCAAAAAATTCGTCCGCATCGCTGTCAACGTGAAAAGTGCCCAGAACGCTGGCAGCATTGCCACGTTGAATGGCAATGCTGATTCTCTGGCCAAGGAAAAGCCCAGCCCTCTGGTCACGTGAAGAGTCGACTTACCGTTTACTTACTTCTCGAAATACTCGAAGAGCACTCGGACCCAATTTTCAATCTTAACAAGAGTTTAGAGAATAATTTTCACGTCAATTTATCAATTGGATAGATCAAATCATCAACTTTATGACATCTCAAAAGAAAGATACACTTTACAAAAAATTACCTACTAACATCCATTCCAAATTATACCCACCATCATCATGTCAATCAGGAATGACCTACTGTTGGGAATAAACCACCCTTCTTATCTAGTATACTTCCAAGTTCTGTGCGTCTCTCAATTAGGTGTAACCTGCAATTTAAATTATTAAATTATACCCATTTCTCATTTTTCAATAGCTATTTTACCCACTGAAATATTTTCAGACCGTCAATGACGTAAGAAACGCACCAAATTTAACTCTTATTTACTTTATTTTTCAGGTAAGTCCGGATAGTAAACACACGAAGAAGCGAACGACTGAAGTTGGTAAGATTTTGATAGCACTAGTTCTAAATCTTTGTTCTTTTAATAGTACGAGAATACGAGGTTACGAGGTCACGTCAACAAGGTTCACTGACGGCAGTGGAAACTTTAACTCCAATAATTTAATGCGGAACCTCTAGAAGAAAACGTCAAGTTGGAAAACATTGAAACTTCTTTATGTGATAGAAATATAAGGTATAGTCGACGTCGTATCCGCTTTATCACTCGTGAGGGTGATGGTGGCGCAATGCAATTTAAATTGCGTCAAGAGGCGATATCGCGCATGTATTTTCCACTTATCGGTGAGATAAAAATGGAATCGCGTTTAGTTATCAGTAAGATCGCTACTCTAAAGGTTAAAAAAGGTCACTTGAACGACATAGAAGCACTAGAAGGTTTCGACAAAAGTGTTTATTTGCCTATGTGACGTTAGATAATTCCTCGGTCAAGCAGTTACTAAGTCGACCATCTCTATACGGGTTAACTTGAGAACCACCTTCTCGTCAGTAAATACACGTCACAGATTTCCATATCTTTATTTCTTTAATTAATCTTAGTACCTAGTCGTATTTATTGCTACAGGTGTAAAAAAATATGAAAATTTCAAAGTCACATTGAGAATGAACTCCACAGAACATTTACACATTTGGCACATGTACACAAGTATTTTCACATTTACAAACGTAGGCACAATACATTTTCTCATTTGTCCCTACTGTTATTTCCTACTCTATGGCGTTTTGCAGGCACGCCACAAGTTAGACGTCTTGTAGCTTAAAGTTACAGTAGTTTTACTTAACACTGACTTATCGGTTCAACTTAACTGAACTTCTGGTGATATGTGACTGATGACAGCTAAAAAGAACTGAATGTGTAAGGAACATAGTTAAGTTTGCCGAGTATTATGAAAGTTTCTTGTTTTCTTCTACTGTTAAATATTACAGAAAACAGTAGGAAGGTTTTCCGATAGCTCGAGAAGATCACAGTAACAATTTAGGTACACATTCGAGTATGAAGATAATTAACTAACTTTTTCTAGAGTCTTTGCTCCGTTCCCGTAGCACCAAAAAAAATTTTACCGGTATAATAAAAATTGTAGTTCTAAAAACTAAAAAACACGCTTTAATGGTAAATTGAACTAAAAAGTCGCTAATCCTGAAGATCTTTAAACGCGCACGGTAGAATCAACTTTAATTACTTGTAAATTTTAATTTTTGTTTGACTTTCAAAAGTGCCGCTTATTGACTTTGACTTTGACTAAATTATTGCATTGTCATCGGTCCTTGATAGGTGTGCAAAGTTTCAAATCAATCCGACGTTTTCAAGGGGGTGAAAATCACGTTCAAAGATTCCGTTACATTGATACATAGATACATACCAAGCTAATAAAAGCGTGTTAAAAAGTGGTCTGTAGCCCTTAACGATGGTGTAGTTATTTAAAAATGCAAAAACAAAAAGAATTTCCGCAATTGGATCAACACTTCCAGATATCCTCTTATAAACAAACGATACCTCTTTACATAGTTTATATAAGTACATGATACTCTTTTAGGGAGAACGCTTTCCTAACCATTGGAAGGTAGAAGTATGTCCAACATTGGCAGAAACTGTCGGCCTATGTTCATATTTAGAATTTTTTACATAAACGTACGCAATAACGCGTTTGGATTTGCCGCTAGGGCCTCTGGTGTAGATTGAGGTCTTCAAAATGTCAAATTTCATAGATTTTTGGCTTTTATCGCGAATTTATTTACTACTTTTGTATTGTTGTGAATGTTTTCTAAATATGGCAGAATAAGATAGGTACGGTTTAACAACCCCTGCTTTGATAGAGTTTTATGTTATGGAAAATTTTATCCTCGAGAAATTATTTTAATTCAAAGTTTGCTTCCGTGCTAATAACAACGTGTAAGGGTACACTAGTCGACGGCACGAACTATTTTGTGCGCGGGGTTAAAATGCATTTTATATCAACCGACAACACGTGCGGAAGAGATAGATGCTGTGATGTGCAGCACAAAGCTAGTTCGCGTACGAATACACACTTTTGCAAATTTATAGCGAAATGGATAATGATTTAGGACGAAACCGAGTGCGCGAAATTTTATAAACAGACCTTTGGCAGTCTAGATATCATGAAAAAACGACTAACTCTATCTCTTCAAAATAAAATTATTTGCATTGTTGAACTACTAATGTATTTCTGTATGGAGGCCGTTTTGCAATTTTCCGTCTCCTTATGGTATTTGTTCGCGCCCAAAAATGCGTTAAAATAGTGTCGAAATGTGGAACTTTCGACGCTCATAACTATATATTTTTTTTTTTTTACTTGTTTGCTTCCATACAGGGCTAGATAATGATGAGACAAATTGAGATCACTTTTATTTTGAACGTACATCGTCAAACAGTGGAATAATCCCTAGACTACGTTTGTGTGGAAGAATTTTCGACTAGTGTAACCTTAACAGCTATATTTAAGAACCTTACTCGCCAGTGACTCCAACTGGTGAGAACAAAAACGAAAGCCCTCATTGTTTCAAATCTCCATACAAAGTGACATTGCCATCTTTGAAGTCACATCACTAAACTTCAATAGTTTGTTACCACGCGAGTCTTGAAGTTATTGACACATCACACAATATGTCGTATTGAGAACTTGGGAAATCTTCTGTTTCTTAGAACAATCGTTAGCGGTTCTTTATTAGGCATACATTCTTCATTTTATTCCCGACGACAGATATTATGACGTGTGAGCATTTTTTGCCACGAATCGTTTGAAATCATTCCATTCATCGTTCTTGATTCTCTATTTCAAGTTTCTTTTACTAGTGCCATAGTTAATCAATTTGCCTAGACCATGCCTACCTACCTATGTTCAGCGTCGTCTTCAAATCTACCCGGAAGCAGCTGAGTACCACTTTTTGCATGGAGCGTCTACTAATCTAACTTCTATAACCCAGTTAGTGGGTAATAAGATAGTATAAAATAGAATATACTTTATTGTACACCATAAAATTATACACATTTTCAAGAAAAACTTATTTCTACGGGTACAAAGTCGGTCTTATCGCTGACAGCGATATCTACCAGACAACCTTTGGATGGACTAAAAAAACTTAGAATAAAAAAAAGATACCCCTAGGCAAGACTATATCTCCTTGGTATGTTAAGATGGTCACCCATCCATGTACCCACCTTGGCATGCAATGCTTAACCTTGATGATCGACCCGTGCTGCTGTTATTATTTAGCCACAAGCTCCACAAAGTTACTCAAACGTAATAAATAAACCAATGTTAGAGTTCTTAATTAATAAAGCTGAACTAAAACTTCCAAACGAATACGACTCTTTAAATATGCCGCCTAAAATACGATGAAGTTACGTCATATAGACGAGGTTGCCAACGATAAATGTCTGCTGTCACAAATAGGTATAGTTTTTCTGTGTAAAATAAGCAGTTGTATTATTAGATTACTTAATAACTATCAACACTATACTCTTACGTACTCTAACTTGACTCCACGTAGACTCATCAAATATTATTGAGATCAACCGAGGCATTTCTCTGTTCCCATGGCTACTGAGTTAAGAGGCGACACAACAAAACTGACATAAATCGACACAAAACCACATCAAAACCAAAATAATTGTCACCGCCAGACTCACAGATCACGTCATGACCATCTTTAACCCCGCGCAGAAAAAGAGAATAATTTCTTTATAAATTATTACACCCGACGAGAATTGAACTGGTATCCTTCAAAGGGGGGTGTAGGGGGTTGAAGCCACCCGGGACGCACGCCGTGATTTATAGGGCTATAAAGTATTATAATTAAAAGCTGGAAACGAGGGGTGAAACTATAGGGGGGGAACTATGGGCCGTTTGCTGTGGTCTCCTGCGATGATGGCCAGGTATGGGTGGTATGAGTTTTATGGGTGAATGTCATGTTGATGGCGTCTTCGTGCTTTGTCTTTATGGGCATGATGTATTTCATGTGGGATCTTGTTTTGAACATTATTGTGTTCTACTGTAGACTTGCAAGTGGTATTTATTAAACTTAGGGCTTGAGACGTTCTTAAGTTCAAATACTGAATTCAGAAACCGGCTCCTAAACTTCTTTTTACTGTAAGATTAGTCAAATACATGTAAGAAACTAATGTTTTTATTCAATCTGCATCGTTTATTTTCCAAAAAAAATCTATGCAAAAATAAACGATTATAAACTCACAAATTCTCTTATAAACTCGAAACTCCTCAAACCTCTGTGTCTAGCACAAACTGGACGTTACCACGTTGAGTCGAGTCTTCAAAACAGTGCAGCTCGGATGTCCTTCCGTCTGTCTGTCCGTTGTAATTAAAACTAGACGGACTAAGGTAAACTTAGGACACATTGCCCGTACAATGGAAATGGATTTGGAAGTCTGTATGAATATTATTTGGATGCAATTTTAGAAGCATTTGTTTTAATGAAAGATATTTTGGTTTAAATTTAGAGTTGACTTTTGATGCCTTTATTTTGAAGATATCTAATCGTGATACCTAATTAAATAGTTAATAATACAATACAGTTATAATATGTCTTTAGTTCAGGTAAATTTAGTCAATAGTCGAGTCAAAAAACCTGAAGTTACAGAGATAAAACTTAATTCACAAAACCTATATTTATTTTAAGAAATTAATGATGAATCATGGTGGAATTCTCAAAAGTTTGATTACAAAATTGAAATTGTCTTATGACAACACTGCCAAGTCCACCTAACTAACTTATAACAGTCTCATCATCTTCCAAAGTAACTTAAATGTAACAACACTATCACACATTATTTTTTTCTAAATTAAGAGGTGGTTGCTACTACAACACAGCCTCTCAAAATCACTTCTAGCACTCTTCAAACGTAAATCTGCCACCACTTGCATCCAACTTCCAACTCTTAACCAACACTAGCACAAAACTTGGCCAAGCCTGGCGAGTTGGCGACGCATAGTCTGCTATGACAAACGTTCTGTTTATTAAAGTCTAAACATAATACCGGAGTGGTGTAAATCATCCACCACGGCATAGCTGCCCCTCCACCCCTCTTCACCCCCCTCTTCAACCCCCCTCGACTGCCTTCACGTCCACTAATTTTCAGAAATGGCCATTGAAGTTCAGACGCTTTTGAAATCTGCATGTGATCTACGTGCGGGGTCTTGTGTTGTTTTTTTTTCGTTTTTGTTGTTGTTGTCTTGAATGTTGTTGGTTGTTTTAGATACTGGAAAAATACTGTTTAATTAATTAATGTTGTTTTCTAAGAAATCTTTAAGTTTTTTTATATGTGTTTTGTTTAAAAATTTAGTAGCATTGCACTGTTCTTTATCGGTATAGAAAAATGCTCTTATTAATTCTATTGTTGTCTCGTATTACAGAGGCAATAAATATCAGACTCAACTTTCGAAATATTTTGTTGTTATTAAGACTACAGCAATAAAAAGACCATCTCATTAAAGAAGGCAATAATTTCAAATAATAAATAATCCTAAGAAGCTACTAAAAATCGACGATAATGCAAATGACTAGGAGTCATTAAAAATAATTCAAGATATTCGCGACAGAGGGAGCCACATCGTTGCCGTAACGAAATTAAATTCTGTCAGAGACGGTACAACAAATCATGTTTATTTAGACCTAAAAATACCTCGGGTGCCCATTATATCGTACAAAACGTGGACTCAGAGCCGACCGCTCGGGAGATTAGGCAAGAAGGGACATTAAAGTGAAAATTATTTATTTAGGGCCCCCACCAGCTAGATTACATTACTCCATACACATAAATAACGAAAACAATAAGAGCTATACTAATAAATTATCTTTTTATTGCCGGATTGTGAAAATTTTAGACACTTATCCGGGGGAGGGGGGCGGGTTTCGGGGGGCGAAGGTTTTGTCCCAATTATTTATGACGGTCGAGACGCTAGCGTTTTGAATTCGTCGGCGTTTGTGACGTACCATTCTTATGGAAAGTTCTTTGCTTGTTTTTTAATTAAAACTTTAGTGTGGGTTAATTAATGGTCGTGAATAATGCACGTCTCTTTTCAAACGATTATCGGCCCTGCTTCCGGTGGGGCGACATTTTTTGTTGTATCTGTTTTAATTGAGTGCGTTCTACAATGAGTTTTACTGTCCCTAAATTACTCTGTCATATTTTACAAATAAATTGTACCTGCAGTTTGTTCCGTTCTTTAATTGCTATAAATTATCGGACTGTTACATTTTAATTGTATGACCAATATGTTGTTGGTAGATTCTTGGTTATGATTAAATGAGTCAGTGTTAGTGGTCCTGATAGTATCGTTGTCTTCATAGGTGGTCTGAACTTGAAGTTATCTCGTTAGTAAGCAGTTAGTTATATCAAATTAGAATATTTAAGAAAATAAGTATCATAATATGTCGCCTTACTAGGTGCTTGAGCAGTTGTAAGTTTTTTTATTGCATTGTTTACAAATAATATATTATTCCTTCATAAGTATGAACACACATCTGGTAATTGAAGTATTCTTTTAAGCAAAAATAGCCTGTAGAGCAGTTCGCTCTTTCAAAACATATTATTGTAACAATTACCTACCAGTACACAATTTGCCAGTGGCCCAGTGGTATCGGCCGCGACTTACAAGTTGTAGGTCGTGGGTTCGAGCCCAGGCAGGCGCTTTACTTTGTGTATATTATTTCATCACCACTGCTCTCAAAACGGTGAAGGAAAACATCGTGAGGAAACCGGCATGTCCTAGAACCAAAAATTCGAAGACATGTGATATCCACCAACCCGCACTGGGCCCGCGTGGTGGATTACGGACCATTCCCTCTCACAAAGAGGAGGCCTGTGTCCCAGCAGTGGGAACATTAATAGGCTGATGATGTGGCAGGTATATATAACAGATAAATCCTTTTGATTATTTTTAAAGATTATAGCGAAGCTCCTTTACCCTTTTGTTGTTTCAAAAAACAAGCTTTCCTTCAGGAACTCAGTCAAATTCAAATTCATGCAAATTTTGAACCATCACCAAAAGTTTCCTTATGTCACACACATATCAAAGCTTATCAAACATCTAAACATGCAAAAACCCAACGTCTGTGAATCCAATAAAATCCATAAACCAACCAATCCTCGTCCAATCCCCATTGTTTGACAACACACCACACGATAGGACACAAATCAATCACACGAAAAAAGACGAAAACGAACTGCAGTGTTATGTCCCAAAGACCAATACGGTACAGGGCCTCTCTACCATGAATAATCTAATAAATAATCTTTTGAATCGTAATTTATTAGGTACGGTATTACGGGACGGAAGCCTTGGTAGACGGAGATGGGGATATAATTCTGGGGGAGGTAGAAAAGGATAGATAGAACGTCGTCCGTCATAAATAACATCAGGCAAAAACAATGGACAATGGATTGTGGTGGTGAGATACGTCTTCTTTAGTCCCCCTCTCGCCCCTTTGTCCCGGACAGGGGTAGGGGCATTTGGGACAGTCTCGGGTTGTCCGGAACGCGTGCGCATCCTAATGTGGAAAAGGTTGCATTCGTAATGGGTGCTGTATGGTGCAGGTGACTTTCGATTGAAATAATGTTGAGATGATTATGATGTTTTATTAGGTAGATTGGAACAGGTGTCTTTTGTGTCTGTAGGTTTTTTGTATTATGTGATATTGTTTCCAGGAATATCTTGTTGTTTCTGTTACAGAATCTACCACTTGCTTTTCTCTTCTATCAATTTATCTTTAAATCTTGCATTTTGGAAATCTAAACTGAACATTGTCTTGATCACTATACTTCATCATCAATCAATACATATAATAAATCTGTAGAAAAGTAATTTTTGTCTGTTTATTTGTGCACGCATCCCGTGAAATGCACGAAACCAATGTAAATACCTTTTATACATAAAAATTGTGCATAGCTTGAAGAATTACTTAGTTTTTCATCGCAATCGGTCCACTCTATCAAAAGTTAGATGAATTTAAAGTGTTCAAGAAGTAAAATTATCACAACACACGCAAATCAGATACTCGGACAGTTGAACTCGATATTCAATAGATGGCGTTTTGCATTTGAAGTCATTTTCTGAATGGCGATGTTATAATTCTCCGCGAAAGAATGATGACTAGAGAAAAAATATTGTTAGGTAGGTAAGTAGGGTAGGGTTGGTAGACAGATGACGGGAGCGAAGCCGCGGGCACAGCTAGTCTCAAATAAATTTTCAGACAGCGGGCGTTTTCATTGTGGAATCTTACCAAAGAGTTTTAGAGGAATACCTATGCTTAATTTCTCAGAGTCTACTGCATCTGGCTCAACACTATTTTCCAATTCACAATGATCCGTAGTTGATATTTTAGTCAATCAATCACAGCAGCTTTTCATCAGGTTTCGCATACATGATCGGTGATCATAGAATTTATTAGGGTTTCAACTACAAGTTATCTGCTAAGTCGTCATTTATTCATATTTGTGTCACATAATGTCACACAAACCTACAATTATGTATGTAAATACACATGTTTTACATTAATGAGTAAATATTCGACACGTTAATGTGTGACAAGACAAACAGACAGACTGATGACAGCATGTACTTACAGATGTTCTCTGGAATTAATTCCATTGTTTTAATTATTTATTGTTTTTCACGAATAACAGTTTTAGTCATGACATACCTGTTTGAGGTAGGAAGTCTGTTTACCACACTATATACACAGGGTGAGTTTTTTTGAATGGGTGTAGATGGCCAAAGCCGAAACTATGAGGAATAGCGGTAAACACTCAAAGGAGTCACGACCACGAGGAGGATTTTGACAAAAACTAAAACTGCAACATTGGATTTTTGAAAAATAAAAACACATGCTGTATTATTACACCATTCGATAGTGTCGCTAATAAGGATCAGTAATGGCTTATGAAAAACTTAAGGAAAAGGCAAATTTTTAACAACATACATTTTTAGGGTTCCGTACCCAAAGGGTAAAAACGGGACCCTATTACTAAGACTCCGCGATCCGTCTGTCTGTCTGTCTGTCTGTCTGTCCGTCTGTCTGTCTGTCCGTCTGTCTGTCTGTCTGTCCGTCTGTCTGTCCGTCTGTCACCAGGCTGTATCTCGTGAACCGTGATAGCTAGACAGTTGAAATTTTCAGAGATGATGTATTTCTGTTGCCGCTATAACAACAAATACTAAAAACAGAATAAAATACATATTTAAGGGGGGCTCCCATACAACAAACGTGATTTTTTTGCCGTTTTTTGCTCGATATTAATAACGGCAACAGGTAGACGCTTGAAATATTCATGGAATATTTAGTTGTATATTCACTTAAAAAAAAAATATTATTAAATTAAAATAAAATGAATTAAGGGGGGCTCCCATACAACAAACGTATTTTTTTTGCCGTTTTTAGCGATAATGGTGCGGAACCCTTCGTGCGCGAGTCCGACTCGCACTTGGCCGGTTTTTTTTGTATGAACTCTACATAGACTCGTATTATGCAATTGATGACATGAAAAAGTCTGAAGAATATTCTAAACGAAATCAAAATTATTTGAATGCTGAGTTCAGTACAATGCTTGAGTTGTCGAATTCGGCAATATAGCTTATACTGAGAAATGAAGAGTGACCGTTAGGAGGATGGACTGAACTCTTCACCCACGTATCTGTTATTGATAACTTTTCACGCGCTGAAGCAGTACTTAATCCATTAGCTTCCAGGCGTTTTGATCCTGTCTAATAGCTACAAAACTAGAACTCATTAATTTTCCTTAATTCTTGCTCTTGAGAGAGAGAATGTGATTCAATGCTAATGCTATAGGATAGTGAGCTCTCAAAATATCAGAATTGAAAGACAAAATCAAAAGCGATCAGTATTTTAGTATCTTCTTATCTGCTCTATCTTGGAAACTCATGGCCTTATCCTCCTCACTATCAGCATCCACCCAGCCAAGCTCCCAATACTAATAAATCCAAATCTGTCACCATCTTCCACTTCCACTTACCATCTTCCCTCTCTTTCCCACTCAATCAAATCCTAATTAAATCACCCCTTTGTAGCGCCGAACACCCAAGAGGTGCGCGCGCGCATCTGTCTCTTGCAATTACAAGATGGCTGCCGCCTCACGGCACGTACTAATTGACTTTTCATGTAGCCAATACGAATTTTAATGAAGGCTACCTGTGTGTTCGCAGTAGCCTTGTTTCGTTAATTATCTAGTTATGGTTTTATTAGGTTTGAGGGGGTTAAAAGAGGAAGTGGGGAAGTATAATTTACTTGGTGATTGATTTGAAAACCTAGAAACTAGATCAATTAAACCTGTACCTACTATACCTCTGCTTAAACCCTCCGGGGAGCACGAGCGTGATGTTATGTTAAAAAACTATGACATAAGAGTCAATCATTCAGTCAGTCGGTCTATCAACATACCAAAAAAGTACTTTCCTGTTCCATGCTTCTGAAAAATGGCAATCCAACTGCATCATTTAATTTTGACAGCATAGGTGGTATAATGGTAAATTTTCCCTGAAAAAACATAAGCTTCTAAGTCTTGTCAAAAAAGATTAAACAACAATATTTTATTTAAAGTTTCAGTATCACTCTTCAAGAGTAAAATGTTGAAGAAAGAAAGGCAACCAACTCCCATACTCACAAATCCTTTTAATTACAAAGACCACTTACAGTCCTTACATCCTTTTAATACAGGAATTTGAAACCCGATAGCTATCCCTGAATATGTCCATTCGTCTGTCACCAGAAATAGATCCTAAAGTGCCCCAAATCCCAACGGACGGACTGAAACTCTTGCGCAGCGTTTTTTAATTCATTTTGATAAATGGCTATGTCTCTGGTCGTGTAGTTTTGATTTCATCATGCTTTTGAATGAGACTGATGTCTGAGTATTTAGTTTTTTAAAGAAATAGGCAGTGAAGGATTAGAGTTTAAAGTTTTTGACGGTAAGTAAGTGTGGGGGAATTAATGTGTTTGATGGGTTCTTTTGATTTTGGGAGGGCAATTGGACGTGTGGCTGAAAATAGAAATGTGATTTAGAAGTGTGACGGAAAATGCCAATTCAAAAAAGTTCAAAAGTCGTATAAATCTCTTTTTTTGGCAAATAATGGCTGCATTGGTAAATAGAAAAGTAAAGTGTTATTGACTTAAAAGTTTTTACATAAAATATGAATCCTAAACTAGTCCTAATTGTACAATGGGAGAATAGAATCCTACCACATTATTTTAGCTGGGATCTATTATTTTGTAACAGATCATTCTATCATGAAAAATCTTGCCTTCGTGACCAGATATGTAAATATACTGCACATATTGCTACTTTTAGTTGTTCTGGTTGAAATATGACCCAAACTTCATCTGCCCATCAAATCCAGAAACAGACAGCGAAACTAAACACTTCAAAAAACGAACACTAACCTGACACAAAGAAAATATATTTTAGAGCCATTGAAACGTTCATCTCATCACATATAGAATGCTAACAACTTTTGATCTGTCGACTTGCCTGCCCGGCTTGCTCGACTTGCCTGCAAGATAGTACAATTTCAAAGCGATTGTAGGACGCTGAACAGTGCACGTTTAGACAGTTGGAAGCAAATCGATATGAAGAAGCTAGGACTGACGGGATGTTTACTAGTATATGGTAAATGAAGAATATAGATGCGTGTTTAGCTGAACTACAAAAAGTTTCAATCATAAAGTTCTACGTATCTCTTAAACTGCTTGACTTCTGGTTGATGACATACTGTTTACTGATTACGGTGTTTAAAGATCTTTAGATAATTCTAGATGGATACCTTTGATCACTATTGAACACTCCTTCCATAGTGTACTTTCAAAGTGATCTTTATTTTTCAAAATTTCTGATTGAGGTAAAATAAATGTGAAAGGATTAGACGTAAATTTTGTAAGACTCTGGTTAAAAAATAAATTAAGGAATACTTGCATTGTGCGTATAAAAGGAATGGAATTTCCTGCCATGGCCTGTTGTAGTTTCCTGATAGCTTTGACAGGTCTTTAAGTTAAGAGTGAATAATTTCGTGAGCAAGCGTGATCCATCGTCGAAGAAATAATGACTTGCCAGGCGGTACAGTGGTCAAACTTGAGTACTTCACTTAACGTTTACCCAAAAATGTTTGGGCAGCTTTCTGTCTAATCACATAAAATAAATTATTCTTTTGTTTCTTCGTTCTCTCAAATCTCAATCACATACTCTCCAAATGTCGGAGACAGCAGGCACTTACATCCGTCAGCGAGTGATCAGCGACGCTGTGGCAGAGGTGATTGGCTCTGAGCCAGGAGTGAACGATATTAGGGATATCACTGAATGGGATGGAAGGGACGATAGGTCTCATAGATATGAAGTTAAAAAAAAGATTACAATATGGTAATGGTACAGAGACTTTTGAAAGTTGTGCTGAATAAAGTTGGTGCTAAACCTATTTTTTACCCGGCTCCAAAAAGTTCTAGGAGGTTCTTAATTCGACTGTAGTTTTTTTCCCCTCAAATCTGTTTTACTAGGTGTACCAATTTTGATGATAATGTTTTTATTTGTAAGCTGGTGTTTCTTAGGTGGTTTAAATTTAGTTAAGATATGATGAAGAACTTCGGAGATATACAACAGAACTCTTCAATAACGGGGGGTACGCAAATGTGTACAGTTCACCCTGGTACACTCTCATTCCACCGGTTTTATTCAAGTTTCATGTCATTCGGATAATCTATACTGGTATTATAGGTACCTCACTATAGAACTTACCCATTATGTACTACAACTAAAAAGTGAAAAAAAAAACTATTTTACAAAAAATACATCCAAATAAAAACACTGCAAAGTGAAAAATAACTTTAATTTCGGCAGTCGGTGTTAAAAAACGAAGCAACGAAAACAGGAATACCGATTTCAAAAATTGAAGTTAGTTTTGCACTTTGTGGTTTTTTTATTTGGGAGTCGGTTGTATTTTATGTAATTTTTTTTTTTTAGAGCAGATATAGTAAGTTGCCGAGTTGTTCGTTAACCCGAAGTACTCCGAACTGCATAGGTATCGCTACAAAAATATCTTTCGCATAATCATCTGCCTAGTTTTTGCCAAGGGTCAGCTTTCTGCATATCAATCTCATCTTCACCAGCCAATTGAAAATATTTCTGCAAGGGTACCTAAATTCACTATAAGGAGATATATGACTGAAGACCCGTTACAATAATCTCTATTGGCATGCTAGTAAGGATATCATTGTTTACAGAAAACATCCCGTTTAGCCCAAAAATTTGCCACTCCCTCAAACCATCCACATTCAACTAAATCATCCCTACTTTAAGCGCCAAGTTCACTGCCCTTCCACCACTAAATCTCAAAAGATTATTATTCTTTCCGCTTGTTATCCAAAACAATGCTTTACCATACATTTACCAGATATTTACAGCTTTCGCATCGCTCGCTGATTGACCGGCCATTTCGCGTATTTACGTAAGCAACGCTGCGCATTTTCACCTGGATGCAGGCGGTGCGTTGTGCATCGGGTGCATACATCAGCGAACGCATAATTCAGTGCACCTGCTTAGTTTCATTCACGTTCAGGACAGAGCCGGATTTAGGGCTGCAGTATTGGGTCCAAGTGGTTTTGATAAAAGATTTTTTCGTGTCATTTTGCGTCTATATCTAATTTTAAACCACATGACTTCGATTGGTGATAAGAGCCAACTGTTCTGTTCTGAATTTAAACAATGTCATTAGCAGTTTTAATGAATAAACTGTTTTAAAATGAAATAGGTATCCTAAATCTAGTCAAAATGGTAACATCTAGTCGCAATATTAATAGAACAATCTAATAAAACAATTAAAAATAAAGCCTTCTTTATTCCGAAAGTTGATAAGAATATAAATTATATATTTTACTGAACATTAAGCACTAAATGCCAGTAATTTGATTAACATTTAAATTTGAAATAATGTTCGTTGTATGCAAATCTAATAGAGTAGACAAAGCAATATTACCATTTAAACTATCTTCAAACAATACCGCCTATATATCAACGAGACATTTACCGAAATTATCTGGGATGTCCTCTATTTATATTTTTGACTCATCTGCCGGCTACTTACAAATCCTAGAAACATGACTGCTTTATTAAGAGTGATGCTAATTTGTTCTCATCATTGACATTTTCGGCATCAATTGTAGCTTTGTGAAGTATAAGTCACCTTGACTAGTCATTCATGTCATTGCCGGTCATTTACGTATTTGATGATGAAACTCAACAAGCTCTCGAGTACATCATAAACTCTGGCATTCATTCGATTTTACCCAACTGGAATACGTATCTATTTTATTCAATCATTCTACTTCATTGAACTTGTAGACTGATACTTAAAATTAATGTTTAACTCACTTTGAGGTCATAGTGCATTTTTGAAAATGCATGCGTTTTTTAAACGTTTTATATGCGTTTTTAAAAGTCAAGTAATGTGACTGGCTATTGAACATTTAACTAACTAAAATAGCTAACGCAAGTTTGTCAATATTCACAAAAAATTTGCGATTGTTTTCGTTCTGGAACCTAGGCTACAATCAACCTTTGAACCAATCTTGACCTTCTTTACTTTAAAAATCCATGCACCCTATTCACCGTTCTGATACCTCCCTACATTTGCAATTGTTAAACTTGGTGTGCCCAATAAATTAATTTAACTAACATTTTCGTCCCAAAAACTGTTTCATAATACCAAAAGACTATTTACCAATCAACGTTTGGCTTAAACGTGTTTGTCCTTCTTATTCAAATTCCATGCGCCCTTGTCACCGTCCAGATACCTCCCTGCATCCCCGAGACACACTGCAAGCTGCACTCGATGAGTGATCGCAACGCTCGCGTCAATCGCAGCCTCGCGATAACGCTGGCACGCAAAGTGTTGTGTTAAACTGAGTGGGCCCAATAAATTAGCGTCATGTTTTGATTTTAATTTATCGCATAATTGATGGGTCGTGGCGATGGGTTTTTTGAATTAATTTTGGGTTGTAAGTGTGTCTGTATTGCTTTGCTTTGCAATTTGTTTTGGGTTATTTATGAAAACGTACGTGCTTGAGACGGTTAGAACAATGAGCGCCATGTCTTTCCTTTGATAAACTTATCAAAATTAAATACAACATTGCCAAATGATACAGTTATCTTTTAGTAGAGTTGTAGTTACCATTCTCTCATAGAGCAGAGCAGTAAGTTTTTTAGGGCCTATCTGTCTTATTTCGCGGGCTTCACTCAATGGTCATAGCGTGGTGGTGAGGGTGGGTAATAAATCCACTACAGCTTGCTTATACGAGTAACTGGGCTGTGATTAAATCTAGTCTACTACTCAATCGAAACCCAGCATCCAATTTCGACATTATTTTAACACATTTTAGACAAAACATCCCATCAATCAAGTTCATATACCACATCGTAAACTCCACTTCTAAATGGGTCACTGCTCTTTGGTATATAACTCGAACAGCCACAATAATGTCTATCAACATACATAAAAACGTTTTATGTATTATTTGATATTCATAATAATTTGAATGTTAATGTTGTGGACATAAATTATGTTAATATATTTGCTTATGTAATGCGAATTGTTGGATTGTGTGTAAGTTTATATTGTTTTTTTTATAAAAAGTAATGTTATTTTCTGAGCCCTAGTGAGGGTTCGAAATGTGGTGCTGTAGGCGGATGCTTCGAATGCCGTGGACATCCAAACGCACAAATGTGTATGTCCTTTCGCAACTCGATCTTATTCTTCTCAAGTCAATGGAACCCAGCAGGTGGCCACGTCAATAACGGGGTCAGTGGCGAGCATAAGGTCTGCCAAGTGCAGGTATAGGACACTTGGGACACTTCAGCATGTGTATCATAGTCTGCAAAGGGACCCCGCATTCACTCCAACTCGATGTCGAGTCCCAATTGTCTAGAGTATGCCTGTAGAGTAATTTGAGCTAGGTATGGAAATGCAGAAAGCTTACAGTCACCCAAAAGGCAATGGAGAGAGCCCTGCTCGGAGTTTCCTTGTGTGATTGAATCAGAAATGTAGAGATCCGCAAGAGAACCAGGGTTACCGACATAGCCCGAAGAATTGCCAAACTTAGTAGCAGTGGGCCCTGTCCACATTGCTCGTAGAACGGATGGCCGATGAGGCTGAAAAGTTCTGGAGTGGCGACCGCGAACCGGCCTCCCACTAGGTGGACCGATGTGAAGGTGAAGGTTGCGGGGATCCGCTGGATGCGGGACGCACGGGACCAGTCAATGTGGTGACGCTTAGGGGAGGCCTATGTCCAGCAGTAGACGTGTTTCGGCTGATATGAAAAAAATAATGATGATGATGAATGCGAAGGGAAGATAGCAGTCTCGAAAAACTGGTCATTGTTGGTTCATTGTTCAATACCAAAGGAATGAGAACACGAGGCCGGTCGCCAACACGATGGTCTGACCAAGTAAGCTACGTCCTCAAGAAAATTTTAGCAGGTGGTGATGGCAACTATGCACCGCAGGCAGATTGCCCGCTTAAAGCGGTCCAGTGACCACGATCCTCAGTAATGTGGGACCGATTGAAGAAGAGTCTGAGGGTTGGTCATAGAATTACGTGTCTCATCTTATTCGTTGTCTTCATTTCTGAAGGTCTTGCCCGTCTTGGAATGCTTTGACGTAGTCACTGACGAGCTGCTTCCATGTGACTCTGTCTTCGGGGTGTGGTAACTTTTTAGTAGTGTGAGTGGATCTATCGTAATTTTCCAGAAAACATTTAGTTTCGTATTAAATCTTTAGTTTTATAACAGAGACTTTGTGTTTTAAGATTTTCCATCAGCATTAAATTGCGGGAAGACCGTTAATGTCCGCTACTGAAATAAAGCTTTCTTAGACGAATTATCTAGAAATGTTGATTCAAGAATAGTACGAGGAAAACTGCATCATGCAACCGATTAGTTAAGACAGATAACCTACATAATTATTTATAACTAGCTTTTTCGCATGGTTTCGCTTGCATACTCATTCACAGAATACGTTCTTTTTTTCGGGATAAAAAGTAACTTGCACTCATCGATATTATTCTTGAAAGATTTTTCTTGTCGTTTTAACCAAACAAATAATTTTGATATCTCTTTGTAACAAATAAAATTTTGTGAACAAATGAATACCTACGAGTAAAGACGTCTGATAAAACTAGTTTTATAAAAAAAGAAGACAGAAAAAAGACATAAAATATTATCATATTATTATTGACGTGTAGATCATTCTTAGCGGTGACATTTTTAACTTTTAGACGTAATTAATTATGTGAATTATGACAGCCAGTTTTTCTGCTAAATTGCTTTAAAATAATATTAATTAATAGTTTATTATAGTTATTAAAACAGAAGAAATCAAGGATATAAATTATAGAACTGTCATACTGCGAAAATGTCACTGATGTCGGATCGTATTAAATCATCAAAAATAGTGATTGCATCAATACATCAGGCTTGAATTACCTGATGTCGTGATCTTAATATCCTGTTTTGTTAATATTCACTCAAGGCAGATATTAATCTAGACTTGTTTCCTAACAAACGGTTTTGTTAAAACATATTATTATGTTTTTTTTTGTTATTTTTGTTACTTGTCTTATTTATATGCAAGTGTCATATGGCCACATATGTAGAGATAAGTTTAGTGTCTAAAATATTTGGGAGCAATATTTAATCGCAGAGTCGTCTCAATATGCGCCTTTCTATTAATTTTTATATATATATAAATATATATTATTATATATTAGCTGTACCCGCAGCTTCGCTCCCGTCAACTGCCTACCCTACCCTACTTAACTTCCTACCTTATACCCTACCTACGAATGTTTTTTCTAGGGTTTCTTTTGCGGAGAATCTTAACACCACCTTTAAGAAAATGACGTCAAATGCACAACGCCATCTATCGAATATGGAGTTCAACTATCCGAGTATCTGAATTGCATGTGTTGTGATATTTTTTACTTAAGTACGCAGTATAAATAGAAAGTAGTAGCAATAGAAATTGTAAAAATAAAATTAAAAAAATCTTCAGGAAAATTTACTATCTGTATCTCGGTGTTGAATGGTGCAATGAAGCTGCAGATGTTTTCGGGAGTAAAAAAGCTTCTCTCCTGATTGAAATTATCAATTGAAATTAAAATGTGAAAATACGACTAAAATTTTAAAACAAAAATACGATCTACCGTATTTTTGTGTTTTAAAATTGTATCTTCTTATGTCAAGAATTTTTGATTAAATTTCTGTGAATTAATATTGTATGTCCTTGCAGATAGACAACTGCTCCCATATAATTGCTTCCATGCAACAGTGCTGTTATGTTCTGATAGGTAACGACAATATTGAATCAGGTGGGATAGTCAGCTGGCCAAACCAAAGCAAAAATAGTCACACGTTGAAATTCAGATCATCAGACATCAATGCTCAACCAAGGCGATCAATCATTAAAATCACTAACAAGCACAGACAAATGTTGTATCATTGCAAGAAACCGCGACCGATACCAGTGGGCGTTGTCTCAAAAATGCCATCATATTAGTTATTTACGATCATAAAATCAAATGGTTTTCTGTCATAAAACATGAAAAATAACGCTTCACTTGATGGTTATGTGGGCGAGAACAAATGGCGAACAAGGTGACACTTATTAGTGGTTTTATTATGAGTTTATATTGGTTATTTATGTTTACAATTGTGTCATGACTGGTATCATTGTCATTATTGGGAAGAATCGTCAGGTCGGTACTTAATTGCAGAATTATTTTTGGTATTGCACTTTTCATCGCGATGCACCTATGGCCTTTTCATTATCAATGATAAATGCTTCATGAAAGCTATGTATCTTAATGGCACAGCGCCCTTAGAAATTGCATTTGCTGGAGTGTCCCAAATGTCCAGTGACCTGCACCCTAGACGACGAAAACAACGCTTTTGATACTGCAATAAACGTGTTCACTTTGGGGCCAAACAGTATGATTAAATGTAAATATTTGGGCGCACGGTTGGCGCAGTGGTTGAGCGATTGACTGCTGCGCTTCGTGTCGCGGGTTCGATTCCCGCACGGAATAAATATTTGTATGACCTATAGATAGTTGTTCCGGCTCTGGGTGTGTTGTGTATGTGAGTTTATATGTTTGTAAATGCACCCACGATACAGGAAGAAATTCCTAGTGTGGGGCAACGTTATTAAAAAAAAAAAAAATTGCCGGCGAAATTAAGAAAGAGATCTAATAGAGAGTTTAAAAAATTCAAGGTTTTCAGTGTCTTGTTAATTTCTAATGACGTCTCCAATGATTTAAAACCATTAAAATTAAAGATATAAAGTTGCTTATAAGCATGTTTTGATTATTCACCATATCTACTTCAGGCATGGTTTAGCTATTATATTACTTTATCATTAGAGAAACATTACGCATTTAAGCATAGCTTTTCCGTTAATTATTGTACATCAAATTCTGTTTCAGTTTCAACTATAATTTCATTTCTCATTTCTCTTGTCTCCCACGACGTAAGATCGAAGCCCTATTTTTATCCTCCGGGCAACAACAATGATTTATTTTCACAGTATTATTATACTCTTCTATTGACACTTATAAAATTCCCTTCATATTTCTTTCTTCACGTCATTACCAGTGTTCACTCGTATAACAAAGTACCACATCGGCAATCTCATTATATTTTTAATAATCACATTCTTGGCACACACACTATTAAAAAAATCTAGTCAACACAATAGTACGCGATAAATTCTAAAAAAGAAAACATAAAATGTGCGGAACGATATAAAAATGACCGGGACATGCCACAAAACAATAGCCAGAAGTTACAGTAGTCTTCACAAATCGTTGTAGTACAGACAAGCAATAATCTCCTGCAAGCCGTTTTCTACTATGTTGAGTTTCGCTTCCAGTCTAACCGGCAGCTACTAAGATGGTACTACCAGTTTCGAAGCGACTGCCTTTTGACCTCCACTTCTATGAATGTGTATGTAATAGGCATTTATCGAAAGAAGCATAACTTAGATACTGCAATAGTGCAATCTGCTGGATAAAACTGGTCTCAATTAGGTAACACCTCAATACCTTGGTTTTCGCGTTTAAGCTCTACGTCTACACCCAAAAACTGACAAAAGATTATATCTTCCCCCTTCCAAGCTTACTGCCACTTCTAATGATTGTCTCTTGAATAGTCGAGATTTGATTGAAAAAGATTTTCAGTACACGTTATGTCAGTCTTATACATTTTGGACTTTGGACAAATATTATCGCTGACTGAAATTCCCTTAGGCATTGAGTCCGCCTATGTAAGTACTTTTTCTATTATTTATTTATTGAAACTTCATGTAACATACAGGTACCTGTAAATAAATATCACTTTGCGTAGGCTCTTGTTCCTTGCAGCAGCAAAGATATTTATGTAGCTTCTTGCAGCCTATTTCTCGTTGTTTATAAAGAGTGAGCTTTCTGACCTATCTTCCTCGTCCAACCAAAGACTTGTAAAAGTCGCAACGCGTTAATGATTCGTCATCGGCGCGACGGGTTTACGAGTTGTCGCGGTAAGCTTGTCGGGTTTTATGTCGCTGTGTTAGTTTTTAGAATCGTCTGTTTTGTCTTCGATTATGAGCTGATTGTTTGACTGTTTATTGATGATTATTTTAGATTTAGTGTGTATGATAGATACCACTAGATATCGTATTGTTTGTCGTAAATCTGAATGAGGAAAATTGAAAAAATATTAAAAGTATTAAAAGACATTATCTCAACAAAATCAATTTTATCAGTCGTTTGCTGTTTTAGTCTTTTACAACAGTTCACTAAAATAAACTAGCTATGTATGTATTTTTTATTACTGGTCAATATTTTTATTTTCGGTCTAGGTGTCTCTTTTAGGTAGGTCTAGATAGAAGGCTAAAGCTATATAGTTTTACGTCTAAATTAATTAAAAAAATATATATATAATATAATAAAATTAATTAAATCAAAAGATTTCAAAACAGGTGGAAGCGTTACCGCCCTCTCCAGCTTCTGAAACCCTACAAAGTATAAACAGCATGAATATAAAAAAGCGATAAAACTAACCTAATAGCTCTCGAGTTAATACACACCGGCAGACAAATTTACGATTCACAAACAGACATAAACACAGTTTTGTATAGATATAATTCAGTTTTATAGCGTTTTACATGAGCCTTTAGAAACGCGGCGTTTTCCCGCGCAAAGAACTGTCATGACTCACGACAAGATGTTTTGGTGAAATAATTTATATTGTAGTACTTACTTTGAAATTATAACGAGGTTTACACACTTTTGAGGTATTTTTGGAGATGTCGTTAAAAAATATATTAGATAAATTTAGTAGTGCCACTTATTTGAAGGCCGGTTTACACCTGACGATTTTTTTATCACGATATCGGTATATTCAAAATTATGTTTCAACAATCAGGATAAATCGCTTTCAAAACCATTACATTTGTCAGCCTCTTCATACTAGAAACGTGTTTTTGAGAACAGATCTATAAGTTTCTAATGTATTTATTACTCATAATCACCACTTAAAACTCAATCCCGAAGCAAAATATTTCAAAAAACAAAAAAAAACACATTTTAATTAAAATAGCATTTCCCTGTCACATCAGACATTTTAAACATGACGTCACAATCAACTAGACACAGGCCACAGCTGATTCCAACGCGACCGGTATAAATGAGTCACCATTAATAGAGCGCTCGACGGGGCCAAAATATTCGCGTCAGGTCCTCACCGCGTCATTATTATTCACTTACACCTGTACCATTTGTCCGCGATCGGTCGGACTTGGAGTTGTCATACTATAGGTCGCTATAGGTCGCAAGCTATTAGTTGCAAATATTTGGTGTAGATTTTGTTGTAGTGATTCTTGTGAAAGGGCCGATCACCATTGCTAGTTGCATCTAAGGATCTACCTGATTAGTTTTTATTACCAAATAATATAATCGTGACAATGTAAGAAGCCCGATGACGTTTCTTATTTTACATACCGCGATAACTTTGTACGTCAGAAATTTAAAAATCAAATTCTTACTATGTTACCCACTATAACAACGAGTATCATTCGTAAGCATCAAGTTTAATTATTATTAAGTATTTTATAGCTGTCAAATCCGACTTCTTAGATTGTCACGACTTTAGTGTGTTTGTACTTATTTCTAGTTTACCTCGTTGATGTAGCGGTCGCAAGCGCTACTGGTAAGCATAAGGTTCTGGGTTCGATTCTCAGATCATACAAAGAGTTATTAGATTTTCCATCTGGGATTTCTCAGTCTCGTCCCCTTTTGCCTGGGATTTGAACATCCCTGGCGTAATGTGGGTGTCTTATAGGTGCATCTCTGCTTAATCCTTCGAGAAATACAGGCGTGATGTTATGTTAAATTGTAAAATATATGTGGATATTGTTTTGCTTTTGACCTGAACGGTCAGGTAAGTCAAGTCATTACCCATAAATCAGGTTGCCTGTTTAGCTGTTAGTCAATTTATTGAGATAGGTATCAATTAAAAGGTGAATCAAAGGTAGTTTAATTTTGAGCATTTTCAATTCAAATGTTAATGTAAGGTTCGTTCAGAATGGTGACCATATCAAAAAAAAGAGTCAGTGTCGAGGCTGCTAATGAGCCCAATCGGAGTGTCGTGCAGAATAAGACCCACATGCTCCAAGTGTCCATCTTTCTGCACTTTGAGGTCCTTATGAACGCGTGGCCTAAAACATTTATAGAGTTTCCATCGACTTGAAAAGGAGAAGGGCTGCTATTATTAGTTTTTCAGTTTTACTGATAACCTAGTAACATTATGCTATATTATGGATATATGTGACTTTTCTTACTTAAATCATTAAAACTGCCTTAGAAACCTGTTCAAATAGAAGATACTCGTAGTATTATTCACGAGTTTCACAATTAATCTGTTCCTCATTACCTATTCATAGTTGACTTAAACAAATCAAAAACACTATAAGTATTTGTGTTTTCTGGAAACAAACACAACAGAATAATTATATAGACAATTAATCAGAATATGAGTGACATAAGCGATTCGTTTATATTATTAATCTCAAGGAATATAAACTTTGCGTTGAATTATCATATTTTTACCATAAATATAAGTAGACAGGTGTCAGTAGAGGTGACATATGGAAAAACACTGGTGATGCTGATTCATAAGATGGTCAGACATCAGTCTTCGGGGTGATGTCATTTAGTGAAGTTCTTGAGGAAAAATTGGGTTATTATTTTATTTATGTAGTTACGACTCACGCAGGGACACTTTTGTCAAACTTTTGTCTGTTGCTGCTTTTGTGGGTGACTAGCCAAGCTATTTAGTAAGTCTGGCTAGCAAAAGAAGGACTCAGAACTCCCAACTACTTACTTCCTTACTAGACTCTTGACAGTGTAATTTCTAACAGAGTGACGAAATACTAAAATTTTAAGGATTAATTAATTGACATTTCGATAAAGCTCGCTCCTCGATTCCATATTTTTGACTCATTGCCAATTGCTATCGCTGATAAAGTGATATTTGTCTAAAAATCGATCCTCCTGTCCAAAAGTCGATAGTTCACGCGTTAGCCACAACGCGCATTAGCGCCTTAGTCAGAACTAATAATAATAATAATAATTTATTAATTCAAAGCCTAATACACATTGAGAGAATTTACAGAAATATAATGATTAGGCTACATTAGTACATGCAAAAAGCTAGAAACATTATGACACCCAAACTAGGACATGTCCTGTATCTCAGGTGTCAGGGTTCCTTCCTGGCTGGTCACAACTGAACTGAGTCTGAAAATTCAAAATGCACCACGTTTAAGCACTTTTTTTTTACTAATATGTCAAAAAAGCAAATTACAAGGATGCCTTTTATCAGGCACCCACAAATCACCCAACCACAAAAAGTTGCCCACAATCGCGACATGCGCGCTAACTCTTACCCGATTGACATCCTTAACACAGATGGCGCGACATAAATCAAGATTTGTCTTCGAGACGCGTTCTTTGCAACTAATAATACAATAAATAAATCAAATTAGCATTCCCGACAGTTTTATTGAGATACTAAATAGCATTTTTGTAACGAAATGTTTGGTGTTCGTGAGATCAGAACACGTTAAATGTATGATTATTGTATGATTACTTATTACCAAAATATTCAACCTAATCTTTCCTTGTATTAAGTTCAGCTTCCATTATTATCAGGATGCAGAGACATACCAGTATTTTACAAAGGCTGGTGTCAGTTTTACTAAACGTCATCTCAAGTATGTTACACTGATGAGACAGAAAAACTAGATGTCATTGGACTTCTTAAAAATTGTAAGTAGCTATCTGACTACCAATTTATTTTAAGACTGCCTAGACAGATTTTATTACCTAAGCCAAGAGCTTATTAGGTTTTATAGTGACTTAGTGGTTTACTGTTTGGTGGATAGATGAATGACCTACACAGTATCTATCATAATAGTAATATCTTGTGAAGGTACGTCTTATTGTGAGTTGAATTTAATGTTAATGTACGTTACTATCAACAAAAGCTCTTAAAAACACATAAATCTACTCCTACATATTATCCATCAAAGCATAGACTATTCGGTAATAAAACGAATGATGTAATTTGAATGAAGTTGAAGAGAGCAATAAAAATAATCCAGTTTACACTGTAAACTTCTCTATCATAGCCAGAGGTGTAAAAATATTAAATGATCTAAAATAAACCGCCCACAACGATTCTAATGAGACACGGAACCAATAAACTACTAGTTTTGTTGTAAAAGAAATGATAGTAGCGACCGATGTCATTACTACACTGTAATGCAACGGAACGACTACGATACGATATTTAAAAACAATCCAAAACAAACTTTAGTCTCGGTGAAATAAAGTTGATTATGGCAAAAACGTACACTACATACCGACGAGGAAAATACAATGGAATCCAAATTGTAAGTGGTAAGGTCTAAGGTCGATTTTTCCGTGTAAAGTGTGAACGTTTAAGATTTTGAATTTGAGTGCGAATGCGATGCATTAAATTGTAATCGAACACTATGGTGAAAACATACGAGGCGGCGCCCAGCGCGGGCGCTACTTTATTTAGTAGACGGAAAAAAGCGGTTTAAAATAGCCTTGTTTATTTGCAAGCTGGTTTCCTTTGTAGGTTGTACTAGATTTTAAGTGATGCCAGTGTTGCCAGATATAGAAGTGGGCACTTGTAGTGCTGAAGTTTAAAGGGTAGGACAATGGCCTATCAGTTACATGTTTAATTGCAGGTCTGCTTTTGTGTAGATAGTTTTTGTTTCTAGATTATTTTGATAAACAAGAACTTAAAGGCTAAGCACAGTATTAACTGAGTTCGTGACTTTTTATGCTTTAATTATCCGAAGTATGATACGTTATAATGTTGCCCTAGTATTTTCATGAAATATTTAAGATATCTTCTATCGTCTCTTAAGTCGAAATTAAACAGTTCCTTAAACATAATTTCCCGTCGAATTTGCCCCATCAAGCATCCAAAACGCATAAATTCCACCAGCAGAGTAGTCTAGCCTGGCTGCTACCGATACGTTTTCACACTTTACAGTGACGGTCGCAACGAAATATCGCGTACCGATTGTATAAATATGCAGTTATCTTTCTTTTTAGCTAACGTGCTTCTGCATTATGCAGGCCGGCCCAGGATGTACCCCACGTGTGCTTCCAATAAAATTTTACTACGCCCGCATTGTTCTATATGGGTTTTTCGTGGGTGCAAGCGAGAGGAAACGTAGGCCATTTTGTTACGGCAATAACGAAGCGGGGCAAGTGACTATAAGTCGAATCCGCCGCGGCGTCGGACGGTGTAAATGGCATTATTTTTTATCGGCCGCCTGGTAGGGTAGTTGGTAAAATTTTCTTTTACAACATTGATTTTTTTGTGTGTTATTTCTTATTTATTGTATCACTTGTTATTTATTATGTATTTTAGTATTTCGTTGTGAAGGTACGGGTAACGAAAGAAAAAGGATCGATAAAAATATGAATAAAATGTGCCCGTCACTTACCAATAAGGCTGGTAGCATAGTAAAAGAAAGCTTTCTGTAATATAAACTCAAAAGTCAAAAGTCAAAGCACTTTATTTCAAGTAGGCCAGTTACAGGCACTTTTGAATTGTCAAAAGACAAAATAAAATATTACAAAATTATGGTGCTACAGTCCCAGTCACAAGACATAATAACTGTGAAAGTACCGTAGATGCCCATTCCAAGGCGTAGATCTCTATGGAGAAGAACGGGCAAGAAACTCCATGGACACTCTTTTTCAATTAGGTAATTATTACAAATCATTTGTTACATCATTCATGTTGAGATTACACATTATGTGAGAACGATGTAGAAAGTTAAAAGTGTCCATAGTAAATATAAAAAGACAATTCAGAAATAAAATTAGAATCAATTAAAATAAACCATGGCAGCTAAGAGATGACCAGTCCCAACCGACAGCGCCCGTTCACGAACATGACACATGTATCAGCACCATTCAGCTCAACCATTTTGAAGGGAGCTAAATGATCCGACACACGCGCCACCATCGGCGAGACATTTAAGTGGGCATGACATACTCTCAACCACCGGAGTCATTCAAGTCAATAGAAGACGTAGGTATCTAGACAATGATAGCTCTGAAGTACATGGTACTCACACAATGCTGGCTATGCTGCTATATAATACTAGAAAGATTAACTCTATATAATGCAAAGATAGTAGCAATCTTCATCAGCTCCGACAATAACAGTAAACGATACCTACGACAGTCTTACCAAAAAATAAAATTTAAAAATACACATAAAAACGAAATTAAAAATAATAATATTTAACCTGACAGCAAGCTAATTTTGGTAAAAGAACACGAACATTGTCTTGAGTTCAACACAGCGACCAACTATGCTTATCATCTAAATAATCATTAATAGAATAGTATGCCTTAGAACAGAGATTAGCTTTTACCTTTGCTTTAAATGCGTTAAATGGCAAATCTAGAAATGAAGACGGTAACTTGTTGTAAAAAGTTATACCAACCCCAACGAATGAACTATGCACCTTATGAAGTCGATGAAAGGGAGCTCGTAATTTGTCCTTGTTTCTGGTGTTAAAGTTGTGAATATCACTATTGTTACTGTACAAATGAATGTTCTGCCTAATATATAAAATGTTGGCGAATATGTACTGTGAAGCCGCTGTGAGAATACCAATCTCTTTAAAAAAATCTCTTAGAGAAACACGCGCACCTAATTGGTAAATGGCACGAACAGCTCGTTTTTGAAGCACAAATATATTTTGAATATCAGCGGCTCTGCCCCACAGTAGAATACCGTAGGACATGATACTGTGAAAATAACTAAAGTAGACCAACCTTGCTGTATCAACGTCAGTGTATTGTCTAACCTTTCTAACGGCGTAGGCGGCCGAGCTAAGCCTACCCGCTAGGCTTGATATATGTGGCCCCCATTGAATTTTTGAGTCTACTGTTATACCCAGAAACACAGCTGAATCAACAGTTTCGAGCTTCTCATTGCCGAGCACAATGTTGGGACCCAGATTTCTAACATTGGGCAAAGCGAACTTTATGCATTTAGTCTTCTTGGCATTAAGAACAAGATTATTTGTTGTGAACCAATCTGTGACCATTGATAGTGCGTTATTCACGTCATCAAAAACTTGTCTATTCCTATCTACTTTAAAGATCAGAGAAGTATCATCTGCAAACAGTACAACGTCGCAAATATCCTTTAAATAGAATGGCAGATCGTTAATATAAACCAGGAATAAAAACGGACCCAGTATTGAGCCTTGAGGTACACCCAGCTCAACAGGTAACCTGGAAGATTTAGCGCCATTAACGTCTACGCACTGGTATCTATTAAGTAAATATGACTCAATTACATTTAGGGCTTCGTTTTGAACACCGTAATGGCGTAGTTTACGCAAAAGCGTATCATGGTGAACGCAATCGAAACTTTTATTGTAACAACAATACAAGGGTCAATATTTACGTCATCATTAAACAAGACGGACGATGAAAACAGTTTAATAGACAGACAAGCTGTCAATGGCGCTACTGCCATTGTTACCAATACAAGTGTTCAGCTCAGTAGTTTGGTTACGTAATTATTTGGAAGCTTTCATATCAGTCTGTCTACAAGTTCTTCATAAACCTTCAAAATTAAGGGATTGTGCAATTTTCACCATTCTTGGCCATAGAGTAGTAGTTCGTCAGTTAGATAACCGACAAATGTTGGACATGTATTTTTATTTTGCCGCGTTAACAAAAATATACGACGATACAGTGCGTCGAAATATCGTGTGACGTCACGGTGTGCTACACTTTATACTGACAAAGTGACGTCACAAGCCCCCTTTGCTAAACTTTGCTGTACTTTATCTTTGTAAATTTTTATGTATTTGTTAAAATATTACACCTTTATTTTTTTATTTCAACTAAATCATATATTATTATTTAAGAAATGGCTAAACAGAGGCTGGTGAAAATACTCTTAAAATATTTGATACACATTCATTACTGAATATTTTTTAAATAAACTGTTATACAAACATTTTAAATTACCAATTATATGCATGTATTTAGGTCAATCAGTCAGTCATAACTTCAATTGAATTGGTTATTCAATTACTTCATCAAAACCTAGCCATAACATCTACCTATCTGTTAATTACGTTTTACTGTCGTTTTATATAATAATAACACTGTTTTTTCTTTCCCAGGTAAGCCAGTCATTCCCAGTCCCACGTAGTAAAACAAGGTAACATAAAAACGAACAAAAATACTTAATTAATAACGAATCGTGTGGTTGATTGATTAATATGATAAGTCCTGACGTCTGTCTGTCTGGCCATAGAGTAGATGGGTTACAGAAGGCCCACTCCTTGAAATTTATTGTGAGAGTTGTCGTAAGTGACAATGAAGTATCATTAATGGATAGCCTCTTTTATGATACACGATATACTACAAAAACTGTGGACTTTTTGTAGGAAATTATTTCAGTATTTTTAAATAATTTTTCTAACTCATTGCGACCTCCAAGAAAGAAGATAATTAGTATAAGAAAGTTTTTCAACACATAAGTCATATTGTATTCGCAGGGTTTCATACAGAAAATATGTCTCACGACGAAGTTAATTTGGTGTAAGTTTAGAATGAGTCAGACCAGTTTTTAAATGTGAAATATTTTTAAATTTTACACGAGTTTGTGATCAAATTATCCTTTTTCACAAAATCAACATCCAAACAACGCACCTAGTAAAGTCTTACACATAGAAATGTGTTTTAAAGTCCCTCATGTTTCAAATGACGAGCTGTAATGCGAAATGGTCCTTCTGAAAATTTCCTACTCAATGGCCTGTCTGTAAAATGATTGACAGATTTTGGTTTTAATTGACGTATAGCGGGTATTAATTGAGCGACATGTCAGGGGCGCCCGTCTGTGCTTATTTCGACGGTACAATGTATGTTAATGCTGTGTTTAATAATATTTTAATGGGGCAGTCTAGTTATTTTTAAGCTGGGTACAAGTGTTATGCAATGTGCATGCACTTGGAAAGATAAAAATTATAGCGATCCTCATTTTGTTGGAGAAGTTCGGTTTGCATTCGCATTTGCCTTAAATGTCCAGTCTGCTACGATTAATAAAATTACGATTAAGACTTTTGATAAAGCAATTTGAGGTTGTAAACTTGTGATCGATCTAGAATTACAAGAGTTATGTTCATTCTATGTCCAGCAGTTATTGCAAGCTTTGATGCTGCTTGAAAGTGACAATACAAGCATTAAGTGCATACCACAAGGAAAATTGGGGAGGGCGACTACTTCTGCCTTTTCCTTTTCCAAATCGATGGAAAACTCTTTAAGGCTCTTACTCAGCGCAAAACAGTTACCTTCTAAAGCATGCCCCTTAGTAACGGCTACGTTAGGAGGTTTGAAAAAAATGTACACGATTAATTCATGTAAATCATTTGGAAAACATGGTTTTTCGTATGACTAATATTTTTGCTTAAAAAAAATTAATGATACGATATCTTTTCGCTGCTTTTGCACACACCTCCAAAACGACATTGATGTTTAAAAATACTTTTTCACATAAAAAATTATGGAAATTCTTCATAACAGAAATAGCATACATCAAACAAAATTGTCCAAAAGGAGGTTCAATATTGATATTCTGGCTCCGAGCGGGCGCATGGCCTATACTGCGTTAACATTGGGGAATATATACGCCTTAATATTAGGCAATATATACGCCTTAAATATCTTCGGCCCAGTAGGCGACTATAGAAATGATAAGTAACAGAGAAGTAAGGAAGAAAAAGACATGTTGCACCGAAACCAATTTTTTTTTTTTTAATATGTTTTCCAACAATTGTTTACACTTAATTGTGACAAAAATTACATGCTTAAACTAATCTTACAGTGCAACAATTACTTATAGACAAACTATCACATTACAATTTCAAAAAAACAAAAAGCAAACCTACGTTGTAATAAGCGCTAATTTAATCTGTAAGTGGATAGTAACGGTAACATTAATCAATAATAAAATTAATAAAATAGTTAATTATTGTTAAAAATTATACAATTGATATAATTAAAATTTATTAAATTATTAAATTAAAACAAATAATCAATAAAATTTGAAAGTTGATAAAATTTACACAATTTCATATGAACTTTTGAAGATCGATAAAGTAAAATACAAACATGCATTTTATAAAAGTGGTAAAAAATTACGGCATAAGAGCAAGACAATCATGATGATGACTAGTACTCATTCTGTGTCACTTAGGCGAACTACAAAAATAGGACTTCGACAAAATCCATGATAAACATATTATCTACTTAGCTGCCTACGCCATAAACTTACTCATTAAACATGTTTAATTATCCAATAAATACTAAAAATAGCTCGTTTATTAACGATTATGTACAAACATACACAATTATGTCAAGTGCACTCCACCAATCAATATCAAATGTCACAGAGTTAGAAGGAGTGTAGACGGGGTAAACGATTCGAATGCATTTTACGCTGTCGTCGACAGTTCGAGACGCATTTCGTAGACTTTGCTTGTTTTTGATTAGTTACGGGCGGTCTGATGATTAAATCGGATTTATGTATTATGTATAAAGATAAATTATTACTACTCGTAAGTTTTCAGTTACATAAAAAATGCATTAGTAAATTAATAAAAAAAACTCAAGTTTGTGTGACGAAAGACACGATTATTTTCAAATTATTTTAGTTGTACGTTCAACTTTTATAACGTTTAACAAACAAATTTACTCTTATTGATTCTTATACATAACATATTTTTACATACATAAATACTCACGCCTTTTTTCCATGGGGGTAGACAGAAACTACAGAACGCCACCTGCTACGATCCTTACGTACATAACATAACATATTTTTAAAGTTTACTAAATCAGCTAAAACAGCGCATGTTAAGAAATATTATGACAAGAAATAATAAACCACTAGCTATGCATGCAGCCTTTTGTAAACTGTTATTAGGCAGGTATACGAGTACGGCGAGCGATGAAGTGATTACCTCTGATTTATAACTTCAACCAGAAACGCTTTAATTTCACCGATATGCAAATTTTATGTAGTATATCGTCACTAAAGTAAGGTGAAAATAGCTGGCCTTGCAATAGACTTCACTAAATAGTACTGTATAATTTGACTGGTCTATCCATTTATAATTCTGTGGCGTAAAATGCATTAAATAATATATTTTACTATTTTTGTCAATGTCGCCTCTGACAAAATACTCTTTGGCATCTATTTTCCGTTAAATCAACACGTCAGCACCGAGGAAAGTTTTATTACGAACTCAAGGTAGTTAACATAATAACTGATTGATACGATTTATTTTTAAATATGGCAATAAATGTCTTGGTACCGCTTGTTTGTGGCCCAAATAATTTTGATATATTAATGTCGTTTCCCATTTATGAGTTTCGAGGTTATGCAAGAGCGTGATGTGTTTGTACAGAAATAATTAAGTATTGTAAGATTAAGGTTTATTAGTTTTTGTGAAAGGAGGAAGGAGCCGTCCGTTTTGGAAAGTGGTAAGTCCTTTAGAGATGCATGAACCCTGGTAATTGGAGACAGTCAATTAAAATTTGTCTCTTGTGATTTCTCGATCACAATGCCACGAGTAATCACGATTTCAAAATTAAACATTCTCCGGTACAGAAAGAACCTGGTATGGCTGTTTAAAAGTGTAATGAAATCTGACTCCTGCGTAAACCAAGACCTATATTATTAGATACCATTTTCACAACTTTCTATCTCAAAGCCTTACCCTTTTCTTTATTGTTATCCTCTTCATTATAAGGCCTTAACCTACCCCAACCGCTTCTATAAGTACGTATTATTTCATCAACAACTTCTAATCCGTTACCTATCTATCACTAAAACCAACATTTCACCCCCATACTAAGCAGTTGCAACAATGTCCCGTGAAAGCCATCAGTCAGCCGTCACCCGTCTACTGCAGGGGTCAAGGGGTCTCACGACACCCCGCGACACCCCGCTTCACCTCCTTGCACCCCCCAACCTGGGGGTGCAAGTCCAACTTGATTGATTTCCTAGCTGTTTACACATTTCTACTTCTAGTACAACTTTCTGATGTAATTTTGTTTTACTTTTTCTGAAATATGTAGTTAAGAAATGCTTCTGATCGAATGTGAGAAATGTGGAGTTGGTTGGATTTGAAGTAATGTGAAGTATCGAAGTTTTCAACCGATTGGTAAATAAGGGTCAAACTAGCAGCTTGCAGTTTAGATTATAGCATTTATTGTTCGACAACTGAATTCGTAATCTCAATCATTATGATTGCAGCAGTGTTGTTGATTGTGCTGTCCAACCATCATTTTTCCAGACGTTTTCCTATATCTGACAAATAAGAACTACTTTTCTATTGTTCTAGCTCAAATATTTCCATTTATTAACTTCAACTTTCACAATCCTCAAATCATCCTTCCTCATAAAACAACAGCCTCAGCCGTTATTATCCGCATTTAAATATCAAGACTCATCGGTCGTCGTAATATCTTCGTGAAATATTAATTCTCATCATATCGTGGATGATTGACGGGTGTCTACGAGGGATATATCCGTCACGGGCGCGGTAAACAGACCCCCTCCCTGTCACCCACTTTCACCCCCTTTCACCTCCACTAGCCGTCTCGCTCCCCGAGTGGAATATCTCAATCTTTAGCGCGATTTATTGATTGATAGATTGATTCCGCGCGGTTTTGTATTAAAGCGATTTATGTTTGTTTGCGGACGATTCGTGTAATTTTGGAAATGTTGATTAATGAGTTATTTGATAACTTAATGCAAAAAAAGTTAAGAATAAATGACAGGTATGTGATTTTACACAACACCACATAATACTTATTATTTAAACTAGAATTAGGTTTCTCTTAGAACTCCCAACCTATACATATTTAGAACCTTCAAAATAATACGTCTGTCTATGGCTACACAGTTAAGTCCTCACCAACTCTATCCTAGAAAGACCACACCCAGTGCTACAAACTCAGCCAATTCCAATCCAAAAAGAAATATCTAAGGCGAACACAACGGTATCTTATTAAGAGTTTTCCACGACCATTCACAATAAGGGAACTTCTGTTCCAAGTTTGAAAACAATCGCCGAATATTGCTCGCCAAGTGTTCCGAGGCGCGAAACGCGACGAAAAAAAAGCGCCGTAGACCTCCCACTTGTGAAGCGACATCTGTTAGCTATTTGTCAAACATCGTTGACTATTTTCGTCGGGCAACATTCAGTTTGTCACACAGTGCATCGCATTTGGGCGCTTTCTGGAGACTTGCGGACTTTAGAAGTTTGTTGAAAACTTTTAAGCATTTTTTATGGTGGTCGTTAATGTTAAAGATGTGGTGTTTAATGGCTTGTTTGTGGAAACCAGATTACTGTTTGGTGTTTCTTTAATAAAATGCTGATAGTAATAAAAAAAAATGTATTAGTGAGTTAAAAATCTTTAGACTTGAAAGTTCACAGAAGGAGTTGATTGATAGAATTAAAGTTTATAACCTCTCGATACCGCTAAGTATAAAAAAAGACATAATATAACTTAAGAAAAATTCTGATTACAAAAAAACTAACTTGATTGAATTCATTAAAAACTGCAGCTTGGCCGTAAATAATATGCATGCCAAATAAATGACGAATCTATGATAATTTATAAAAAATAAATAATTTATGTCCAGTCCTCATCTCACATAATTTAAAGACTTAAAAGATTAATACACGATATCTTATTTCGGAAACACGTTTGTAAATAATCACAAAAGTGCATTGCCATTTTGACCTTAGCCGGTACCTTTTTCTTTCCCACATTCTGCTTAAGCATCTTTTCTTTGACACTTCAACTGTGACGTATGATTTCCTGATGACAGCTGCAGATCTCAACATTACCTACAACTATTTCAACTTATAAAACTCTTATTCCGTTAAAATACAGTTCATAATTGCTTATTTCTACAGTAGAGTGATTTGCAGCACAATGCAAATTTTCTGCAATTTTTTTCTTGCAGTTGTACTGAATTTAAACATTGTTGTTTTAAGGTTGTATTTCGTTTGTTCTGCAGTTAGGTTTATGTTGGTTGAAATGTTTAAGGTTGTTTTGATTGAGTGGAACGTCAATTAAGTGGGAGAGGGTTGAGGAGGTGCGTCTTGGGTGTGATTGAGTGCAGTCATGCAGGCTGTGGAAGTATAGCTGGGCTGCTATGAGAGGATTTTATTTGATTGTGAGAGTTGGATTTTACTATAAAATCTGAATTTGTTGTCTGTTTCGAAGATATTGGTCAGAAACACCGTATTTCGAACCGAGTTTTAACAATACCATTTCAGTCCTGTTTTCCATCTTTCTTATCTTTTCTCATTTTATTGTAGGTAGACAAAATCTCCAAAACCCATCAATGGACCACATCTCCAATTAGTTCCAATGTTGGACTGTAGTCGAATTCATGACTTTGTCTTCAACTTTAAGATCTCTACTGGCCAGCATTGGACCATATCTCTACTTCGTCTTTAACATTTTGTACACACAAAAATATCTTCTAAAAATCTTACTCACCTACTAATGGCCACCAAATCAAGAAAGGACCCAAACAAGTGCCTACCTGGCACCAACAAAAACCCAGTATTTGTGAGGCCACTCTGTTTGTGAGCCTGCATTAGCCAGTTATTCATAACGCTATTTACACGAGGGGGGAGGGGTGGAAAAATCGATCATCAGTAGACTGTCCAACCCACATCGACTTTGTGCTGTCAGGTTTGATTGAATCAACACGGTGAACACAGATGTACAGCGTAGAAGCGACATGTGTTTGTTTCGCGAAATTGTACTAGTGCGAATAAATTGCTTCAAATTTGCAATATATTGGTGATCATTGGTCTGTAAGAGTGGTGTAGTTTTGTAGTAATTGGATCAGCTTTCAATTGCTCGACTACTGGACATAGCCTTCGTTTCGTCAAATATGTATAAACGAAGCGAGCTTTATGTTCTATTTTAAACTTGCAATGTTGTGAATGAAAAAAGACACATATTTTGGGGAAAATGCTCATCTATAAAACTATAACCTGTTTAGAGCTTATCATACGTGATACAGACAACCGTGTTTCTAGTGGCATGCCAGTGACAAAACACTGTGCAAGTACATTTCAGATTTATTTTGTCTCTCTAGTTTCTTTACATTTGTACAAAATCAAAGCTTAAGTTGTCCATATTTTAATAAAACCTCAACTACTTAAAACTCAACTTAACTATAATCCATCAAAAACCTGACTAGAACACGCCATCCATTCATTTCTCAAAATCATCCTAATTAGCAAGAGGTCAAATGAAAAAATTGTTTTCAAACGCTGTCACTTCTAGTCGTTGCGAGTCCACGCGAAGAGTAAATAAAGCTTCGGTCGACAAAGACGTCCGTCTGCGCGCGACATCTGAGCGACGTGTGTCGCCCCCCTCCGCCCCGTTTCACCCCCCTACTTCGCCCCCAACTCGCCCCCACTCGCGTCCAACGCCGATAATGATGTTAACTCACCGTTTGAGACTGGCCCCGCTTTGTTGAGTTTTTTCTGAGCTAATGTTTTGTAGTTTAGTCGTGTATTGTGTTAATTTGGATAGATCGATAGAGGTTGCAGGATGATTGTGTGGACGGTATGTGGGATGCATTTTAGAAAATGTATATTTAGGACAGCCCGCTTATAAAGAAAATGGCAGATCGATCAGTCGGTGACGAAGTAGCCATCTCATAAATTGTATTCATGTTCGACTGTCAGGACAGTTACGAAAAGTTCTCGCACAACTACAATCCTATCCCAGAAAACAGAGCGATAAAAAATTCTATTAGCCGTGCTTTCTTCCGAATACAAACAAAAGTTACACACAGTTTTATAAAAATCACAAACTGTGTTCATACATAACAGAACTGGAAAACATACATTCCCATTTGCCCGCACAAAAGTCCATAAAAATATAAGTTCCAACGGTCGCTATGGAAATCCCATAACAGAAGGAAACTGCAACACAAGTTGCTCCAAATAAATTTCATCAGTGCACGAATCCCGGACGGCGAACTCGACTTGTACAGTAAATTGTCTTCAAGAGCTGACCATCCCCCCTGTGCACCTACAGGGAGAAGGGGGTTCAAAGGAGGCCACCGACATTCCCCCGTTCGTCTTGCTTATGAGTGACGGCCGGACAGCTTGAGTGATTGAGAGTGACTGCAGACTTAATGCGCGCGGCGAGATGGGTGCCTCACGGCGGAGTGCGGCAAGCGACGTGCCGCGTCTGTGCAATATATAGCTCTATGACAAACGTTTACGCTCGCGTTTTCGTTGCGTTCGTTTCGCGTTTAAACTGAGTATGATTGTGAAGAATATTGCACATGTTATTATTATAAATTAAAATATACGTTGGATCGTTTTAATACGGTTTGTGAGGTGTTTGTAATTAGTGATGCGAGCTTGACGCGTGATGGATGGCCGTGGTACATCCGGTGCGACGGTGTTGTTATAATTAATCTGCTGAGGGCAATGTGCACACAGGATTAACATTAAATATATGGTTAGTATGATGTTAAGGCGGTAATATATAGTCGCCAATTCTTTATGTCTTTGTGATTGGTGCGGTTTCAATATTTTTCGTTTGTCACGATCTGCATGCGTTTTTTGGTACGAATTTTTTGAATTTATCCTTATTTTTGTACCTGAATGAGGTTAGCACAGGAGCGTGGTTATTGGCACACGCAAAAAAAGGTCCAAGCCCATCATCATCATCATATCAGCCGAAAGACGTCCACTGCTGGACATGGACCTCCCACAAGCGTCCTCACATTGACCGGTCCCGTGCGTCTCGCAACCAGCGGATCCCCGCAACCTTCACCAGGCCATGCCCAGCTATGGGCTAATTCGGGAAGAAGATACTGATGAAGATCTTAGTTACTTATTTGATTACTGTTAATTCGTTTCATTGTCATGCGGTTGCTTTAATTAGGATTAACTGGATTGAGTAGCATATTGATGATTTAAGTCATTTATTCGTCAATCATGCGTGATTATGGCAATCCATGTTTACGTGCTTAATATAAGTAGTCAGCTCCATATTAGGTATTAGTATTAGCTAGTGAATATTTAAATAAGAAAACAGTAAGACACTTAAGTCAATGTCAATCTGTCCAAAAACAATCTATAATTCGGCATTATTTTGTCATGTTTCTGACATTGATTGTCTATCGATGAAATGATTGCAACTCGAATTCTGACGTTTTGAAGTAGGTAGGTTCGAGAATTAGTCTTTGAGTTTTGACATCGGAATTGACCTTAACAAAAACTTGCAGTAATCTGGTGATTACTGCAAGTGTGGTCACTTGTCTGATTTACTGGTAATAACAATTCGTTGTTATTCATCATCATCTTGCTGCCCTTGTCCCCATGTTAATTGAGGTCGGCGCAACACGTTTTCTTCTTCCATACCGTTCTGTCGACCTTTACGCTATCAATGACTCCCTTTTCTTTCACATCACTGTTAATATAGTGCAAGAAGTAAATGCTTATGTCTTCTATCTTGAAGTTATCTCCTACTACCTTTTTAGACCTGACAGGTTCACAAACAGTAGTGCACATAAAAATAAGAGCGCAAACACGATCCATATTTATTATTAATATCAAACAAAAACAAAATCAACGCTAGCACGCAACGTTTATACGTCCGTCGGACGGACGGACGGACGGACAGACAGACAGGCAATCAGTCCGGCTTGGTCTGACCCGTCACTAACGTAAATGTATAATTTTTGCTCATATTTTCTGTTTTCATATAATTGTGATGTGGATTATTGTGGTTGGTTAATTTATGGACAGTAGCTATGTGGATATCTGTATGATGAAGTTCTGGTATGACGGGTTTCTTTAGTATTTATAATGATAAAGTTCTTTCAGGGAGGTTGTACACTATACAGCCATTCTTAGTTCGGAGTTTTGGACGCAGAGCACCTTACTTAGGTTCTCTTTGGTGAGTTCCTTTTGGAGATATTTAGGTGAAGTTAAACATCATTTTGTGTGTATGGATGCTTCTGTGATCTGAGATTTGCAGTCGTCTTTCTCTATTGGAAATTGTCTGTGGAAAAATGTCTGTAACAGACCGTGGTTTTGTATGCTAGTAAATGGTGCGTTCAGAAAAGTAGCAAGCATGGTTTAAGCTCACATGTAAAGCTCTTATCAATTTTATTCTCCTGCAATCTTTTGATTATGAGGATATCTACCAAAACCTTTGCAAGTCTTCTCGAAATCACATTAAACCATTGTTAGGGTGGCGTACCCAAAAGGTAAAAACGGGACCCTATTACTAAGACTTCACTGTCCATCTGTCTGTCACCAGGCTGTATCTCATGAACCGTGATCGCCAGACAGTTTAAATTTTCACAAATGATGTATTTCTGTTGCTGCTATAACAACAAATACTATTAACAGAAAAAAAATGTTTAAGTGGGGCTCTCATAAAGAAAAAGTGACTTTTCGCCGTTTTTTGCGATAATGGTACGGAACCCATCGTGCGCGAGTCCGACTCGCACTTGGCCGGTTTTTATAGTTATCAAGCAAGTAATGAATAGGCGATAATGAAATAAACACGTAATATTTTATCAAAATTTATCTCAACATCGACATGAACGTACTAGGAATACATAAGGCACTAAAAGGACGCAAATTACTCAGAGAGATTACAACATTACACTTGCAGTTTCTACAAACCTTACTACTAAAGTAATAAAGAACATTTTCGGTCGATAGAGAGTGCTGTTAAGTTTGTTAGTGTGGGAGTCCAACACGATGATCGGTCGACAATTTGATTCTGAATATATCGCCACGGTCAAGTTGTAAACAAGTGGTTGTAGGTGGGTATGGGTTCGATTCTCGACCGCGAAAGTTCTGTTTGCTGTGTGGTACTAATAAAATGTCTAGTGTGTTCCATAATTTTTAGACTTAAAGAAGGGATTTTAGAAGACTTGTTGTCGTTCATTCTGTAGTTTAGGATCTTTTAGAATTTAATCATATTGTACTGGAGTATTATGGGGAGAAATATTGCAGTATGGTTAGGTAAGTTTGATTTCTTTGGTAAAAATTTAAAATAAAGATAGTATGAGAATGAAGGCAATATTGTATTCAGCTAATCATGAAAACTGCTAAATCTGAGAATGGCTTTTCATTACTCTGATCTTAAATTTTCAGTCTCAAAATATGAATGTATGACTATTTTATACTTATAGTATTATTATAATTGCGAAAGTAACTTTGTTTCTCTGTATTTTTTTTAGATTTCATCTCGTAAACCGTTTAACCAATTTTTATAAATTTGACCTTAGGTTAGGTTAAAACGGGCTGTTTTCCGCAACTCCACGATTGACCTTAATGGATTATGTAGGATACTTTGGCACAATTGCCAACATGCATTCAGAAGTAGAGATGCAAGTGGAAAGATAGTTTTCTATAAAAACTCATTACAAAACAGAAGATAACAATAATAATTCTACATAAAATAAAATTAACCCTCTTTCAGCTACTGTACTATCTAGCAATTGATTGATCAATGAGCACAGCATTGTCATCACATGTCAATCAATCACCATGATTGAATGAATCAATCCCCAGGTCATTGCCAGGCGATTGTCTATACGTATACAGGTCTGTATGTATGTAGGTATGTTAGTAGTTGTCAACTTTATTTTGATGGATGTAGAATCAATTGATTGGCTGATTGTCGAGGACAGTTTGAGTGCAGTTAATTGTTTTAAAGGACTTTGTTCTATTTCAATGTCGTGGAAAGGTTATTAAACGGTTAAATAATAAAAGGTTAGTAAACGGAAAAATAGTTTGGAAGAATGAAAAGTAAGGTGAAAAATGGGACTTGGACAAAGTGGGATTTATAAAAAAAAAAATACTTTGCCTAGCTCTTCAGATGTCTATTTAGTTCTATCTATGGAATAATTTAATATGGCAAGTTAAGTTTATGTCTACCATTCTGTCAAAGTGGCATTAAATGTCATAAAGGAAGGTATTTGTGATGCCATTGCCAAAGAGTACATTTCTTCATATGCTCATGAACAACTATTGAAAGATCCAACGGTCCAGCCAGTACCTACGTATGATAACTTTTGTTCGAAATAAACAACATTTGAAAATGGAAAACAAAGTAAATTCGCATCACATCAACTGTCAGTCGTCGTTTGTACTGAACTGACGGTTGATCGAACGCTCGCAGTGCAGTCGGGAACGAAATAGATTTTATTTCAAAACATTATTTACTGATTTTGTCAGTTCAGGTTGAAATGTAAATAAATGTTATGCTATCGAATTGTCAGTGTGTTGATATCGTTTTGAATATTGAGGAGATTATAACCGGTGATTAAATGTCGGTTTTTTTTAATTCTGTAATATAGTTCTTTTATCTTTCATTCACCTTGGAAAACAATTATAATGGTTCGTTTCAATGCATTAAACAAGTTCATTCATCGCAAAAAGTTCGCCACTCTTATTAGCAGTAATTGTGACATCATTGAAGTTATTACCTCGTCCAACAAGTTTGACAGATTGCACACCGTCTATTACTTGTTCATTTGTCTTGTTCTTCAACAACATTTGACGTTTAGATCTTCAACTTTGATTTCAAAATTTTTCTTTCTCTTCCTCTTCATAATTTCTAAAATCTGTCAATTTTGTTTCATTGGCTGCAATAATTTTTGTATTTTATTATTGATGGGTTTCTTCTGATAATGTTTTTTTATCTTCATAAACCACCATGTCACTACATATTCTCTCAGTAGCTAAAGCAAATGTGTTTTCTTCTTTATTGTTAAAAATTCACCTGGCTGATTTGTTCTCCACCTCGCCCCCCCTGCCATCTCACATTCTATCATTTGTAAAAAACGGACTCTTTTCATGCTTCTATTTCTTATATCTACGTTAATTTCAACAGGTGTTTATGTTACTAGCTTTAACCTCAACAGCTTCAAACGAGTTGATTAACTATATGAAGTGATGCGTCTGTAAATACCACTGTTGTCAGTAGACTCTTCCAAATTTCCTAGTCCACCATCTTTATAAACTACCCTACATAATGCTAAAACACTGTCTGCAGTATTTTTTTCATAGATTTCATACCGTTACGTCTTAACTTTACCAAAAAAGAAACCTGTCATCCCCACGAATCATTCAGCCATCTTTTATTTTGACATCTGCAACAAAGACACACTTTCTTGTTTCTCTTTCTTACGTGTTAGTATAATCTAGATATATTTTCAGTATCCTCATTTTCACCTGGCAGAATCCTTTCCCCATCTCTGGCCTGCCACCTCATATTCTATCATCTGCAACAAACGGCTCCAAACGCGTTAGTTATATAAAGTGATGGGTCTGTCCGTAACTGTTGTGACAGGGGAACACTTCCTGATTTGTTGCGCAGGTGGGGCGTTGCACCTAGCTGGGGGTTGTGTGGTGATAGGCGGTAGCGAGAGCGGGTTAAAGAAGGTCAAGATAGGCATGACTTAATGATCCCAGTGGCCCTATCAGAATATCAGCCCTATCAGAATATATGCTGAGATAGGAGCCTTTTTGGTCTCGCACGGGGTAATTTATTTTTATTTTTTAATATTGTTTGTGTTTTGCTTATCTCGTGTCTCCTGTGCGGGTCACAAATAAATATTTTTCTTTATTTCTTTCAAGAATAGAGATTTCTGTAACTTCACAAAGATATGTTTAACTTTGTAGAAAGTGAATGTAAAAGCTATTTCATAGTTTTTCTGAAGAACACTATTATCTGATGGATAGAAGTGAACTTAGTTGTCGGCGATTGCCAGTTGCCACCATGGTTCACGTCACTTGGTTATCCCTATGCCAACAAGTAATACTACAATAATTGTGCTCTTGCTCGATGTCTTCCATTTCTGTATTTCGGTAAAAACAAATAAGTGCAGTGTATACAAATAAATAGGTGTAGTGGAATCTCAGGTGTATCAATCTTTGAACTCAGCGAAACAAAATGTAGGGAATTAGTAAATAAATATAATTTAAAATACAAATGTTACCAGAATCAGTTTTATCTCCTCAACTCACTTTTCTCCTAGTACTATATCCTCTCCCTCAAACGTCACGGATCAACAGTGTAATCTGACGCGATGTGCGCGCGCGCTAGATTCTGATTAAGGGCGTCGACGCATGCGCGGTGCTAGCGTTCGCAATTATTACTGCAGCTCTGCGTTCATGCTATATTTGTTGCTGTTGTTTTAGATTTAGTTAGATATTCTAATATCCAGGTCTATTATGTTTTCCTATGTCATCTAATGTAATTTGTCGAGGTTGTGTCTAATTGATCAAAAGAGCATACTCCTACAGCAACAACTATGCGAGTACAAACAATATTGTAATAAATATATTTTGCTTCGTTATAATTTGTACAATGGTTCTAATTATTTTATTTCCTTGTTTCAGGTAAGCTTCCTTGCATAAAACGAGCCATCACGGCTTCAAATAAGGTGTCAATTTATTCAGTAGATATCTAACTAAGTAACTAATTAAGACAGTAATTTCGCTTCCTTCAAATTCTTTGACTGTATGTAACAATAAGTCTTCTAGTTTTCACATAAATTCGTATCTACCTATATGCACATATTGGTTCGTCAGGTTACGTTCACGTTATCGGTTGGGAACCACAGTCTCTAAGCTGTCATCCTGACGAGATAAACGTCAATCGAATGCCCAACACCTGCCGACGATCTCGGCAAGAAACAAGAGGCTCAAATGGAATGTTTTTGTATTATTTGATAGGTAGAATTCTAAATATATTGATTAATAATAGGACAGTTAAATTGTTTGGTTGTTTGGCAGTATAACCATGTTTTTTTAGATGGATATAGGTACGTACCTAAACATTTTCCACCCTACCCAGCAGTTTTCTAGCAGTGACCGTACAAAGCGAGCTGTAGTTCAGACAATGTTAACGCATAATTGGGCATTTAACTGTAATCATGGCTACTTTTTTGTCGTGATCATGGCAAAAAAGCCTTAAGCCAGAAGCCCTACACAAAGTGACATTTTCTATCAGCTTATCATAATAATCGAAAAATATAAAATATCTATCAGATTGACATGTGCCACGTGGAAAATCCCATATAATAATTTTGGACTTCTGACAAGAACATTAACGCTCATAAAATGTCACTTAGCTATTACGACGACGACTTTCTAAAATTACCATCCATAAAACATCAAATGTAAAAAGAAACAATTCCCACTTCACCCCTGTTATCTATCGTCACCTGACCCCGTACTCGTATGGGCACGAGTACGATCTCATCTCGCTTTAAATCGCATCATACACGGCTGTGTTATCTGCGCGATCTGCAACAACTCGGAATGAATCCTGCCCCGAGCAGTCAGCTGATTGATGGCCGGCAACATGGCTAGGGCTCGTGGGTCCTGGTGGTTTGATATTGTGGTTATTAAATGAGAATAAACATAAATATAGAGGAATTAATACAAACAAAAACCGAATTATATTATAGGCTGAATCTAAAAACTGGCTGATTTTTCAATCAAGATTAGGTTAGGTGTAAGGACTTAGTTACTTTGTACAAAAAGTAAAATTTAGTGCCAGATAGTAAAAACTAGTTTGATATATTATTACACAAGGTATTTTCTATTTTATTTTATTAATTGTAGTTTAGGTAAGCTTCGTTGGTTGGTTCTGATTTCAGTGTCATTCAGTGTTTAAAGTGTTCTCAATAATTCTACATCGATTGGTAAATTAAAAATTTAGATAGTGAAATACCAGCGTTTTTTAAACTAAACTATGCATTTCGCAAATATTTTGTTTAGCTAAGTATGTATTTAATTTAATTACCAACAATTACTTCAATTTATTAAAATGGCAACCCTACGCAACCTGCGCACACGCTTCAGTGCAAATTATAAAATGCACGTTACGAACAAAGCCGATCTTTATCGAGCGCCCAATGATAGAGTATTCCGTTTGGCGGCGACTATGTAGCGCATTTTTGTCGTATTTTCACGCTTCTTAATTTGTGGAACATGGCATTACCTGGTACAAGAATGGAACTATTCAAAGATTATAGTTGATGCACAAAAAAAAATCGGATAAACTTAATTTATTGCAACTCATTAATTGCTGTCCATTTTCACTAACTTTGAGTGACGCCTACATGTTATAATATAATAATAATATATTATTATTAAATAATAGCTTTTTGTTTTTGCAATGCGCAAAAGTAAAAAATATTTAGGCATTAAATTGAGGTGTCGCGTAAAACAGGCGCTATTTTTTTAACAAAGCCTTGCACACTATTTTTTATTGAAAGTGTGCACTATCCTCACTTTAGTAATACATTATTATATTTCTGGCGAGGTGGCAACACTGAGATATGAAAGGAATACAAGAGGTCTTTACCCAAGAGAGGAACTGTTCAAGCTGAAAGCTGAATGTCATATTTATTTTTAAACAATAAAATTCATCTTATAAAACTAAAATAATAATAGTACACAATGTTTTTATACAGCACTTAAGCATAAAAAAAAAACAGAAATAAGTCAGCGATCCAACCCGTCGCATGCGCATCAATCAAGCGATAAACCAATTTAATTGATTGCGTCACTCAATCAACTACTGTCGTTCCTAATTCAAAACAGGAAGCTGGTCATTTTTTGAGTTGCCAACTGATTGGTATTTATTTTTGTTATTACCGGTGTTGCAATAGTTTTAGTTTATTTTTTGTAGGAATTCTATTATGAACGCTTTCGTTTAAAGATCCGGTGAAGCGTTGATTCATAATAATTAAATTTATTAAAGCGTAAAAGAATATCAATTTAATGGTAATTATCTTAGCATTTGAACTAAGGAATTATTTTATGCCCATTTATAATAATTATAATCATTTATTTCAAGTATGCATATGTATGTGCATGGACTTTTTTAGCGAAGCTTATACATCTTTTCATCTAGTTCTCATCTCAGCATTTCTCTCCATTAATTGAACCAATACGAAAGAATTTTGCTAAATTTCACAAGTATTTGTGCCAAAAACTCCACCAAAGCCCGTCACAAACACACATAACCTGCCAACAACAGAATTAAAATACAACAAAAACAATGCAACAAATATTACATCTCGTGTCCCGCCCCACAGTAGATCGAAACTCGTCTTTCATAGACATAGAATCTTGAATTATTAAAGCTCAATTTTTTTGCTTGGGACGAGTTCTGTTAATCATTGTTATACTATAAAATGGGATGTGCGACAATTGTGAGCACAAATAGGCAAGATATATTTTTTTTTTGAAAAATTTGTATGGGACTAACATATAAAATGTCAATATCTCCGTAATCACAAGTTTGGCCGTTATATCCTTGCACACGTATATAGTACTAATTATTTATGATTTTTTGATATACTTTGTTTTGCGGCACCACTTGCGATTTTTTTTTTAAAAATCGTCAAAGTTATTAAAATTTTTTTATATTGATGTCTGTTTGTAATGCTAAAATATGCGATTATTAGTTCTAGTTTAGGGTATTTTATCAATCTTAACAGAAAACTTTCTAAGAAATCACAAGACTGTTAACCAAAACATTTTCACGTCTGAATACAACTTGCATGGTAATAATAAATTATCTTTTGAATCTAATCTAGTCACCTGTAATGGTGACTAATAACTAACTTAATGACCTCCGTTACTTCTAATGGTTAAGTAGTCATTTGTTAATGACCTCCGTTACTTCTAATGGTTAAGTAGTCATTTGTTAATGACCTCCGTTACTTCTTATGGTTAAGTACTCATTTGTTAATGACCTCCGTTACTTCCGTTAATACTAATTAATATTGTACCTAATTAAGTAAATGAATATAACATCTAAAGTGACAAATGCTGCTTAATTTCAAAATTAGTTGTGATAATGATACCCTCATTACCAAAACTAATTATAAATTAAGAAAAAATAGTACCCTCATAATTAGTCAATACCTATAAATAGTCAAAAATCAAATTATGTAGCTTCAGTTCATTTTGAGTACTTCTACTGCTAACAACTAATAGTATCTACCTACCCGCTTACCCCGTGATTGTGAATAATGGAAAGTGTAATTTCAAACTTGGACTTGTTTGTTATTCTGAGTAGTCAGAATACTAAATTCGATCACGAAATATTATTTAACACGCTTGTTAATCGACTAGATTCTAGCCTTTCCGATGAAGACCGTGTTACCCTCAAGGAATTTTGTCGGAAATTCACACGGGCTGTTCAGAAGAGATGGATAAGATCCCACCGCAAACCTGATATTTTTAGACGTGATTATTCCAATTGGCTTGAGGCAAATATTGACTGGCCAAGCTAATTCAACAGGTTCTTCATCTTTATGTTCATTTGATCTCCTCTTCTTCTGCTTGTTGCTTAAATCTTCAAAGGGCTTTCGCGACCTTTTTGTCATTGTTGAAGCCGATATCATCGTTGACGTTGATGGTAAGGGTTCAGCATAAGTACTTTCATTTACCGATTCTTGTATGAGCAAATTTGTTTGTACGCAGCTTGGCCAGTCAATATTTGCCTCAAGCCAATTGGAATAATCACGTCTAAAAATATCAGGTTTGCGGTGGGATCTTATCCATCTCTTCTGAACAGCCCGTGTGAATTTCCGACAAAATTCCTTGAGGGTAACACGGTCTTCATCGGAAAGGCTAGAATCTAGTCGATTAACAAGCGTGTTAAATAATATTTCGTGATCGAATTTAGTATTCTGACTACTCAGAATAACAAACAAGTCCAAGTTTGAAATTACACTTTCCATTATTCACAATCACGGGGTAAGCGGGTAGGTAGATACTATTAGTTGTTAGCAGTAGAAGTACTCAAAATGAACTGAAGCTACATAATTTGATTTTTGACTATTTATAGGTATTGACTAATTATGAGGGTACTATTTTTTCTTAATTTATAATTAGTTTCAAAGTCAAAGCACTTTATTTCAAGTAGGCCAGTTACAGGCTCTTTTGAATTGTCAAAAGACAAAATAAAATATTACAAAATTATGGTGCTACAGTCCCAGTCACAAGACATAATAACTGTGAAAGTACCGTAGATGCCCATTCCAAGGCGTAGATCTCTATGGAGAAGAACGGGCAAGAAACTCCATGGACACTCTTTTTCAATTAGTTAATTATTACAAATCATTTGTTACATCATTCATGTTGAGATTACACATTATGTGAGAACGATGAAGTTTTGGTAATGAGGGTATCATTATCACAACTAATTTTGAAATTAAGCAGCATTTGTCACTTTAGATGTTATATTCATTTACTTAATTAGGTACAATATTAATTAGTATTAACGGAAGTAACGGAGGTCATTAACAAATGAGTACTTAACCATAAGAAGTAACGGAGGTCATTAACAAATGACTACTTAACCATTAGAAGTAACGGAGGTCATTAACAAATGACTACTTAACCATTAGAAGTAACGGAGGTCATTAAGTTAGTTATTAGTCACCATTACTGGTGACTAGATTAGATTCAAAAATATATAATTTATTATTACCATGCAAGTTGTATTCAGACGTGAAAATGTTTTGGTTAACAGTCTTTTGTGATTTCTTAGAAAGTTTTGCATTAGGATTTATAAAATACCCTAAACTAGAACTAATAATCGCATATTTTAGCATTACAAACAGACATCAATATAAAAAAAAATTAATAACTTTGACGATTTTTAAAAAAAAAATCGCAAGTGGTGCCGCAAAACAAAGTATATCAAAAAATCATAAATAATTAGTACTATATACGTGTGCAAGGATATAACGGCCAAACTTGTGATTACGGAGATATTGACATTTTATATGTTAGTCCCATACAAATTTTTCAAAAAAAAAATATATCTTGCCTATTTGTGCTCACAATTGTCGCACATCCCATTTTATAGTATAACAATGATTAACAGAACTCGTCCCAAGCAAAAAAATTGAGCTTTAATAATTCAAGATTCTATGTCTATGAAAGACGAGTTTCGATCTACTGCGCGCCCTCGCCAATCAGCCCCATGTTGTCTTCAAGTTCCGTTCATCTCGTCAGACGTCAGACTTCGTTCCACATTCCCGTCAATGACTTCTTTTTGCGTCGACGTCGCCTCCACCGGTCGATAAGGACGTCAAATAACGCACAAAGGACCAGCCAGGAGTGTATTTTGAAATTGTTTGTTTTAAATGTTATTTTTGGTATGATTGATGTAAAGTGGTCCGCGTGGGTTTTTGGTCCTTGGGTACAATTTGACAGTTTCGGCACGTAGGGTTATGATTAGTGTCAAGATTTATGATAATATTTGCGATGTTGTGGGAAGACTATTTTAAAACTACCAATACATTTTATGAATGTAAATATTTTTATTGCATTAGTCTGTCTGAAATTCTAAACTCCCAATAATAGACGCAACACGAAAATACGGCAACGTTTAATTCAGAATGTTTAGGTTTACTTTTCATTTTAAATAAAAAAATTAAGTCTCCCTGAAAAATTGTTTAGGGTTTAAAACAATTTCTATAACGGTCAGCATCGTTGTTGCAATGTTACGTCGCGCCTGTCTGCGGAAGACCTTTCATTTTATTCTGATTTATAAAAGCAAAACTTCAATTCTTATTTAACTTTTCATCGATTGCCAATATAAACAGACAGACACATACACAAACACTTCAAATCCGTCAGATTGGCTTCCACACCCGTCAACCTATCATATTTAATGTACTCAAATAGAAGAACGATCTAAACTTATAATACTGATTTATCTGCCAATGTCAGTGATTCTCAGTGCTTTCCTACTGATATTATAAACGTTAAAATCTGTATGTTCAGATGTTTGTTAACGTATTACGCATTAGCGGCTGAACGAATGCGAGTGAAACTTAGCGCAGGAGTAGCTAGTAATGGATAAGGATATCCCCTAGTAATTTACTAGATATAACTCCAACTTAAGGTTCTCTAGTTACAGCTTTTGAGTGTATGTTTTTTTTTTTAAAGACAATGTGGAATCCAGAGAAAAAAAAATATCTTTATTCTGCTGGCAAAATGGAATTCTTATCTTCGCATCTTAATCTATAAATGTAATTTTGTAGTTACTAAAAACTTAAAGACTTCTAGGAAACTCCAAATCTCAAAATATAACTCCAAAAAACTGCACACTATCCAAACTTACCCCTTTACAGCACTTTCAGAACATTTATAGTGCAACATAAAGCCAGATATGCAAATGGGTGCAGTTCTTTAGTCTCGGTTCATCGTTATTGCTCCCCAGGCACCTTGGGCTGGCTCACCTATGTCTGCCGTGTCTTGGCCTTTATCTCAGCTTAGTCGTTAGCGCCAGATTCGGCTTCAGCTAGAATTATTGGAGGTTAGATTGAGATCGTTTCAATGGATCTGTCTGGATTTGCATTGTGATATGCTTGCTACCTATAGTGTATTTTATATCTGCTGCAGTTGTTATAGAGAAAGGACACCGTTATTAGTTAGTCTGTTAGCGGATGTTGCTCTTTTTTTGAAAATTTTTTGCTTGACATCTAGTTCGATTTTGTTTTTCCCTCTAAACAACTCTATTTGTAAACATGTTTTTTATCATTGGCTCGCGTTTGAACAATATCTCTCCTGGGGGGTGACCATAAGCTCTTAGAGCGGTATCAATTTGAGATCGAGTAAGTGACAGATGTATACAAGTCATATACATCTGTCCCTTATTCGATCTCAAATTGATACCACTCTAAGAGCTTATGGTCACCCCCCAGATCTTACTAGCATCATCAAAACTCTTTAGAACCTTTACTTTTAACTTCGGAAGTGTTTTCAATTTCAATTTATTTTTTTCTGTCTTTCAATCATTTATTTTTTAAAACATAGGTGTATGGTTACAGATAGTATATTGTTAAAATATGTGCACTATGTTTTGCCTATATCTGGCGTACAAATTCAAGGGCTCCTCCGTCAAATTCTCCAAGACCAATAACTAATCTATAAAACAACTATAACCAACACAACACTCGTCAATCATAACCCTAAACCGCGTCTATCAATCGATATTAATTACGAAAAAATTCCGAAACGAAGTACAATGATTATCAATCCGGATTGATTGACTGAGTGCCTCACAGCCCGAATAACCCGAACTGCCCGCACAGGTGCTATAGTGATGAATAATATTATAATTGCGACGGGATACGTCTTAATATCAATAAAGCAGGTACGGCAACTAATGCTGTTGAATAAACATCAATCAATCAATGCGCTTGATGTTGATGGAGAGCAAAAAGTGGAGCGCTGATGGAATAGTGTGGATCGGCGCTTATTTTAGAAGTGTTTTTGATATTTTTGTGGTGGTTGAATAACATAGGTGGTGATTTATGATTTAATATTGGATGAAATAATATATCTTTTGTAAGAGAAATGAGTATGTTAGTGGTATTTCTGGAAAATTTAAAACAGTCCACACATATCACATCATCAGCCTATTAATGTTCCCACTGCTGGGATACAGGCCTCCTCTCTGTGAGAGGGAATGGGCCGTAATCCACCACGCGGGCCCAGTGCGGGTTGGTGGATAAAAAACAAAACAGTCCATTACGAAGATATAATAAATTTCCTTGAGATTTTACTGATGCAAAATTTTTGGAGTTCACTGTGGTTTGCCTAAAGTTAAATGCGTTAAGTAAAAATAACTCTTTTGATACCTACCTCTCTTTAGTATATTCACAACCAAATCATTACTATTTTGTGCGTCTCAATATCAGAAAACTTTCAGCATCATCTTTAGGCTTAGGTATCTTATCACATCACATCACATCATCAGCCTATTAATGTCACAGGCCTCCTCTCTGTGAGGGGAATGGGCAATAATCCACCACGCGGGCCAGTGCGGGTTGGTGGATGTCACATGTCTTCAAATTTTTGGTTATAGGGCATGCCGGTTTCCTCACGATGTTTTCCTTCACCGTTTTGGTATCTTATACCCATATTTAAATGCGAACATGGTTTTATTAGTAAAGCCAATTTCTTCGTATCCATTGTGCTTCTTCATAGATTAGAGCTTATTCTTCTAATAAAATATAATCCATAAAAGCGTATCCACAACATCTCAACAACTAAAGCAAAGCAAAAAAACCAGTGTTTGTTCGACAATGAGCCGTTGAAACGTAAGGCTGCGCGCGCACGACCACTGTGTGTGTCCGCATGTTTGTGCGCGCGTGTGTCCGCGTGTTTGTCTGTTTGCTTTGCTGCTTGCGTGTTTGTCTTCCAGTGAAATGGCCGTCAGGTGCGTGTTTAGAGATTTCGGTTTTTGGAAATGGATAGTTCGGCTTGTTGGAGAAGTGTTGGTCAATGTTGTGGTTGGGTTCGTGTTGTTTTTGATGGAGTCTGGGGTTTATTGTTTAAGGTGTAATAGATGGTCGTTCTGTGCGTAAAGAAAATATATTGTTGGAAGCTAGTTTGCTCACGTGCCCAGAGAGGTCTATCTGCATAGAGTTATCTCTTGTCTATCACACCAGTCGGATTTAGTACCTCTGCCATCGGTGATGACAATAAGGATCGAAATTTGTACCTGCATAGTAATGTCAAAAATGTATGGGATTATAAATCGCTATCGAAATGTCATGTGATCAATTCCTTACATTTTGGCATTTCGAAAATTGTCATCGCTGGTGGAATGATTCCTTCTATCAAGAAAATTCACCAGAGGCCTCTGGCGAAATTTCTGCCAAGATATTTCTACTCTGCATTGAATCATCTCTTGTCAGTATATCTGCCTAATTTAGTGACATAGAAGCACAAAATATATCTTTTTTTTTCAATTTATGGAATACCTTTTAAATTTGTCAAATACTGGAGGAGGAAATAGGCGAGAGCCAAACCTCGAATTATGACTACGGAAATTCAGTCGGAGCTCTCTGCCTGCATGTAGGGTCAGGGCAAGGTCGCATTCTGTACCTGCTAAGTAACTTCTACGATCAGAAATTGGACATGTTGACCTTCTGGTCGAGTGGCCAGCTAATTTCTCTAAATCTGTTTAAGGTCCAATAAAAAAAAAAAAACTTCACAAGTCTCTTGGTGTTAAGAATCGCAATATGTACCGACAGCTAATTTTAATGCCATCACAAAGTCAGTCTAAAGTCCAAATAAAAGCAAACTTCACAAAGTCTCTTGGTCAAGAACTTGTCTAAAATGTCGCAGATCTGAAATAGGAATACATTTCTAGACTTAGTCCAAAGCAGCCAGACGTCAGACGTTTGGACTAGAATTAGAATGATATCCTAGATATTGCTAGCACTCTGATATTGTGCAGACTGACAGGTCTTTTGCTTACAAATTGGATTGACATCTCGATAAATGGTTTTACATAGTAATTTGATGTTTGAACTAGTGAATAATTTGCGGGAACTGCCTCGTAGAGAGGTCGCAAACGCTTCTGTTGAGCATGAGCTCCTGCATTGGAGAGGTTGAGCAAAGTGTTGTTGGGTTTTCAACCTGACATTTCAGCCTTAGGGGAATACATACTTGATGTTATCTAATAATTTTCGGTATAAATCACATTTATTTATTCCGCTCCTAGTCCTACAAGATCTTCTCTGGGACAGATAAAGGATAAGTTAGGCTGTATTTTTTTTCTACTTTGCTTTTATTTTACTTCTTATCTTACTAATATTAAAAATGTGAAAGTTTGGATGGATGTGTGTGTGGATGTGTTTGCTACTCAATCACATCAGAACGGCTGAACGGACCTGGATGAAATTTGGTTTGTTCCCGGTATAATATTACCTTGGGATGATAAAACACTTTTCACGCGGGCGAACCCGCCGGCAGAAGCTAGTCTATACTATAATATAATAAAGAGGAAATTTTTGTTTGTTTGTTTGTACCGAATAGGCTCCGAAACTACTGGACCGATTTGAAAAATTCTTTCACCAATAGAAAGCTACATTATTCCTGAGTGACAAAGGCTATTTTTTTAACCCGAAATTGGGTCCTGCGGGTGGGCCACGGGAGCGAAGCCGCGGGCAACAGCTAGTTTTATATAATTTTATGTAATATTCGATTGTTAATGACTGTATTATTGTCTACTTCGAGACGACTCGGTCGGTGACTTGTGCGCTCTTAAGACAGTGAAGCACGTTTAAATACAGCTGTCGTGGTTGTAAACTGTCTGTAACAATATCGCTAGTTGCCTTACACCGAGACCGAATTCAAGAAGTTGTGTTTTAGGGTCATTATTGCATCTTAAGGCACGACTGTTAACCGCCCACCAGTAGTCGGATAACAGGAAACTTGTTAAGCAAATATATACCCTATATACTCTAAACAAGAAACAATTTTTTTCATAAATTCGCATTCGATCGTATTACAAAGAAAACAGATAGTGCAAACAAACATACAAACACTAACACGATAGATATTCTTTAACCCATAAACAAGAACGTAAAAAATCAATCAATAAAAAAATAACAGACGTTGTCTACTTAAAAGCAAAACGAGCTACTAATGAACACAGTTTGAAATATATTTACAATATAACAAACTGCACATCTATATCCTTTATGTATCAGTAAATAGAGTAGAAATTCGCATAAATAGTTGAGAAAACGAAAGACGTAACGTCAATAAAGATTAAGCGGATTCCCAGAGTCGAGTTACGCGTTTCGACGGATGGACGGACTGATGGACGGACGGACAAAAATCCGTCCGCTGACGTGTGATTGACAGTGAAGCGGTGGCTCCATCTGTCCCGGTGTAAAAAGACATTTGACGTTGAAGGGTTAATCTGTCCCGGCTCTTAATTCTGTTTTAGTTTTATTTTAGCGATGTTTTTCTGAGATATTAAAAGGAGCTTTAGGTTTTTAAAAGTCATATTAAATGTGATGCAAAAAAATTAAAGAACAAAGGACTGATGTTTAAATGGTTTTGTGTTTTCAATAAAGTTTATTAATGTTGCTTGAAGATCTGGTCAGCTTGACAAAGGAATCAATTGTAAAGATTAAACGACTGGGTAAGTGTTTAGTTTTTCGTCGATTACTTCCTAGAAAACTTCTTTTTAACCGACTTCAAAAAAGGAGGAGGTTCTCAATTCGTCGGAACCTTTTTTATTTTTTTTGTATGCTTCCCGATTACTAAAAAACGCCTGGACCGATTTCAAAAATTCTTCTTTTGTTTTGATGGGTATACTTTCTAGTTGGTCCCATAGTCATAGGTCAGGATCTGATGATGGGATCCTAGAGAAATCGAGGGAACTCCTCAAATATTATAGGCATACATATAGCGATTTAGGTATTTTCATCAACAATGCAATCATTTTTGTTTATTAATTACTTGGCTGTATATAGCTTGAATTACTATTGTCTCGACTTTCTGGGTAGGCCTTTGTCCAACTGTGGACTTCTTGCGGCTGAAATGATAATTATGGTGACTGTGCGTAAATGTACTAACTAGATGCGTCAGAAGTTTGCGACAGAAATGAATATGCTCAGGGGATATTCCCGGGCGAACCAAAATGCCTAATTTCGAAGGACTAGATCAGACCTGGCTAGTCTAAAAGCTCCACAATAACAATTATTGTATTCTCTCCAAAAACAAAAAATACCTCAGAGACTTGTTGAAACGCCGTTTATCAAAAATGACACGTAAATGATTGATTAGAGGAAAGACTAAATATATTTTCTTTGGCATCAAATATTATAATTATATCTGTCCATCCGTCACTCATCGGCCATCATTCTGATCTTTTCTTTTGGCATCTGAAAGAAAAATTTTAATATTTTCGATACTAGTTTTGTGCGAAGGCTTTTCTTGGTAATTTAGCTTGTATGTAAACTGAAATTCTACAGTTTTGCGAAGACTTACAGTAGAGTTTTATTCAACATTTAGCTAAGATATACTGACATTCCGTCTTGTATGCAGTAACTCTCCTTGCTACAGATTTGTAGGCATTTGACACTAATTTATCGTAATAGCTTCTTGGTACCTCAAAGATTAATTAATATGACGTATCTCAGTGAATCACATTTCAGAACAAACTGCCCACACGACTCTCGTTATTAGCCTTTAAGAACATGAGGCGGCGAAGTGGACCAACTCAACGTCAATCATCCTCGCTGTTTGACACCTACATTCCTACTTACCTCACATTTTTAAAACATGCGTAATTACTCCAAAGCTCACACTTTGTCACTCTTCGCGTAGAACGGAACGCATCTTGGCAATTATATCGGTCGTACGTCAACGGGACGCACGCGTGTGGTCTTCCGAGAACCGGAACGTCTCCGGATGATGCGCCTGAATGCATTTTTGTATAGTACTGAGATTTTTAATGGAGACGTGGATACTTGGCACCGAGCAGTTGTGTTCACATTGCAGAAAATGTGATAAGTTGTTGGCAGCTTGACGGTAACTGACTCATCTTTCTTTCATACTCATGGATTTTTAGCTCTAGGCCATCGAATTTAGAAGCAAACCGTGCGGATCGCCATCTGATTACAAGTCACCGCCATTACAAAAAGACGCGACAATAATATTACGGGCTCGCCCGAAAATAACCGACGTATCGGCATCCCATCAAAACGAATCGATCGCATCAATAATAATCCCAAGGAAAAAATGAGTGGGCGCCCTCAGATACAGATCAAATTAACGGTCAACCGAACACAAAGCCGGGCCAATCAGCGGGCCGATTCTTTCTCAAACGCTTCACGTATTTACGTCACATTTCTTCGATTCTGCGGCACGTTCGCGACGTAATAAGCGGACGGGGGAGTCCGCTCGTCGCGTCCGTCACCGTGGGGTGGTCCCGTACTCCCGGACGGCTGCCGGAGAAGGGGGTCCACCGGGTGGCGTCCGGCGGAGTTAATGAAGTTTTCTCAGCGATTCCCACAGGTCGTCACATGCGGCCAGAGTTTGCTCGGCACATATTGTACACGTCTCGCTATCGTCAGATATTGCCCGGGTGAAAATGTTTTAATAAGCGCATCCCAGAGCGCGGCCGGCCCGTTATGTCCGGACCCGGTGCCCGGCCCGTCTTATTAATGTCTATTGTTTGCGAGTTTCGCGTTATTGCGTGTGTATTGATGGTACCGCCTAGGAGTTTTTATGTTCTTAGTTAGATGTGTTGCTGGAGTAATCCGGGCGGGGGCAAACAGTGTAATATTCGAGGAAGTTTACATAGCCAACATACGAGCAAAATTGGAATCAGTTTTCACATACCAAAGAATTTTCCACCTGTAAATATTGGTCCTGTGTTTTCAAAAAGGCCAATATCCATAAAAAAGCAGGCTTAAACTCAACGCAGTAAGAATTATTATAAATTGGGATCCATAATTACAATTATCTTTTGCCTTTTGAAACCTATTTATCATTTCATTACATGTTATAAAATAAGTCCCCCGCCGGGTTTGTTTGCGATAAACTCAAAAACTACTGAACGGATTTTCATGCGGTTTTCACCAATAGAAAGAGAAGGAAACGAGGCAGTTTTTATAATTTGACACGGGCGAAGCCGAGGCGGGTCGTTAGTTATATAATAAAATAAGAAAAGAGTCGGAAAAAAAGCGCCCGGTCACAAAATATTTCTCTTCACTTACTCAGACTATACTTTTATTTAACCATCATGCCAAAACCATCAACATTGCCGAATTATTTCAACCCTTATGCCATGAAGCAGGGTTGTTGACACAGAATGGCGCAGGTTAACGTATCGAGCGGTGACCTTGACCCCTCTAATCGCGGGCCGTAAATCTCAATACTGGCCTCTGATGTGCGAGGCTGTGGATTGTTCCCGAGGTCATTGTGGGACTGACGGATGGATAGGTGATGGGAGTTCTTGCTTGGGGTAGCCTATCTGAGTGCTGCACGATTACAACTCAATATAGGTACTTAATAAAAATGGGTTATTCACCAACTCGACACGAGAGACTGGACACACGACGTGTGTCCAGTTGGTAAAACTCTAAGTTAATACCACTTATTATTTCGTCATCTGGACACGCCAAGATTTTAACGCGTGTCCAGACAGTTAAACTTAAATTAAATCACTTTCATGTTTTCACCAACTGGACACACGTTCGCATTTTACCCGAATGACAAATTACAGACACGCAGAAAAACTTAAGTTTTAGACAGAAATAACAAAGCACAAATACCCCAAGTGTAACAAAATATTATCTTAAACAACACTGGTGTTAGTTAGGAAACATTTCCTACTTTATAGACTGCTATAAAGTGCACCAACATTCTGAGTAAATTTGGTCCTTTAATTTTCAAACTAAAACAGATCTTAATAGCCTCTGGTAGAAATGCTTAGAGACATAAAATCAAAATGAATAACTGTGTCCCAAAACTTCTTTAATTTAATTATTTCTCGATTCAAATACATATCTAAATTCATCGAATATTTTGCTCGAAGACGTTATCGATTAGTCCTGATTCTACAATTGGATTGGCATCACTAAACAGTAATGATTTTTAATCAACAGCATTAAATGAATATTGCCAAACTATTTATTGTGCAGTGCAACTATCCAAACTTGTAAGTATCCACGCGTGCTACGATCTGGAACAAATTAATAAACTTTGCAGTCACCCCTATCTGAAGAGGTTTTACCTCACGATTTGATTTTGCACCATTCTGTCTATAAGACACCTTTAGTCTACAGTCAGCCAAGGACTAAGGAAAAGGGTAGAAAAATAATAATTAATGAAATTCGTATATTTAAAAGTTTGACTTCTATCGTTCACCACTGAAATAATAAATAGAAATAATACGTTTTCTTTGAGTCTTCGTTTTCTAAATCATATCAACCTTCTCTTTCAGCTCTATCATTAAAGACACTTGCCATTACATGAAACTGTCAATAAAACCACATTACAAGCAGAGGCAAATCTAATTAAACATAAACCCATAAACACACCCTGTAATCAACCGCATGATTACTGCTGACACCTAAACGAGGCGCGTGACGGCGTGACGATAACCCTACTACACAAGGCACTCAATAAGGCACCACGGGAGTGCATTAATGACATTTTTCACATGTTTCTAGCTCCGATCACAGGTCAAGTTGTGGGGGCGAAACACCCTTAAGGCGGGGGTGGTACGGGGTGTAGGGGGTGTTTCTAGAAGGCGCAGACGTCTCCCGTCAATCAGTTCGGTTCGACGTGACTGGAATGCGATAGGAAAGTTCGCAGACCGTTAAGGCGGTTTTTTTTATGATCGGCGATTATTTGGCGCGGGTAGTAGTGATCGCGTCGATGTGTTTCATGCTTTATGTCGTGTTTGTATTGGCTGTGTGTTATGGGTGCGAATTGTGAGTGGGAGCTGGCAATATTGAGGAGGAAGCCGAATTCGTAAGGTTATTTTTAGTACCTTTTTAGTTTTTGTAAGGTTATGTTGACTCGTTACCTCTTTTGTCTGTAGCATCATATTTGGTACCAAATAGGATGTTGATTGGAGTTGATTGATAAAGCTTGAAGATTTTGCTATTGTATGGAGCCCTATTAATACATCATTAACATTAGCATTTTGGTGTTATAGTTATCATTGATTGCTACTTAATATATTTATTTATTTATTTAGACTTCATGCACAAAGGTACAAAGGCGGACTTAATGCCTTAGGCATTCTCTACCAGTCAACCTCGGGCGGTGAGGAGACATCATGGCATGTGCATAGTTTAATAATAAAAAGCTAGAAGTTATTATACTAAAATGGGTAAAATACACGTACATATATATTGTATATAATATATATCTATATAAATATACATATTATAAATATTTATGAAGAAACATAAAATAAGAAAGTGAGATGACTCAGCTTATTTGTGTTGAAAATAAATAAATCCGCAATTGCCGTTTAAATGCGAACCGACTGGTGGCCGCTCTCATCTCGGAAGGAAGCGCATTCCAAATATATTGTATACTGTACCGTCATTTTATAGTTTTCCTGTCCTTACACACATTCGAAGGTCCGTATACCTAACCAGACACTCTCTCACTCCCATATGCACACACACAACACACTCCCACCACAGGCATACTTACACACATGCAACCATCAACTCACACACTTTCACATACTTGCATGATACCAAAACACATAACTTTTAGATTGATTACTTTGTTTTTATAATTTTAATTCCTACTGTGCAATCAACAATATTTTACCTATAAGTGTTACCAAATGGCAATAACCTTGGCTGTCAACTATGTAGCGACACTCCTCCAATTTCTTAGATTGAAAATAGAACCCACGGCTGAACGCTGATCCCCAAAACACAGGTCCAGGCCTAGTTTGGGGATTAGGATGATGATTTGTGACAATACGTTTGTGTGCTATTTTATTATGACTTGATTGTAACATGTTTCAAAGTGTCAAATAAATATTTTAATTTAATTTTAATTTAATAGTTACATATCTCAAAAATACGCAATTTTCTTTTAAAGTTATAAAGTATGTGTGATCCTATACAAACACTTTACAATTTAACTCAAGCAGATAAGACGTTATACCAGAACTAGTTTTTCCAAAGTTATTATACGAAAGAGGATATCTCGGCTTAGTTTAACAATAAACACGGGGTTTAAACTTCACAGTTAAACTGAAGTTAACAGAAAAATCTTGCGGTCTTTTTTAAGCACCTACGCGTCCGACTATAAGATTTCTGGTGGACATCGTTTTTAGTTATTGTTTTTTAGGGTTCCGTACCCAAAGGCTAAAAATTACCGACCCTATTACTAAGACTCCACGATCCGTCTGTCTGCCCGTCTGTCACCAGGCTGTATCTCATGAACCGTGATAGCTAGACAGTTGGAAATTTCACATAATTATGATGTATTTCTGTTGGCGCTAAAAAAACAAATACTAAAAACAGAATAAAACAAATATTTAAGTGGGGCTCCCATACAACAAGCGTGATTTTTGCGATAGTGGTACGGAACCCATCGTGCGCGAGTCCGACTCGCACTTGGCTTGTTTTTATTTGGATTTCAGTCGGAACATAGTACTCACACATTTTTGCTGTGCAGTTATATAATACTAAAAGCAGAAGTTGGCAGCAGTATCGTCACAACGCTAATGTTTTTCAATTATTAATCTAATATTACTAATGTTTAAGTATGTCTATATATTTAGTTTATTCTTTTGAGTATATATGTTATAATTATATAGTATTTATAGATAATATATATTTTTGCATAATCCTTTTTCGTTTAACTGGCAATATTGCACCTACCACTAGTTGTCTCTGCATCACCCAAAGGTCGACTGGTAGAAAATGCCTAAGGCATTAAGTCCGCCTCTGTACATTTGTGTGCTTGAAGTATTAAATAAATAAATAAAAGAAATTGAGTTTTTCTTACCTTACAGAAGGGACGCTAATGACTGTTACTGTAAATTAAAAGGGGAAGACCGAGATTTTTTTTAACTAGATAATTTTCTGGAATTATTTTATGAGTTTCTTTGGTAAGAAAATTGGATATTCTAAACATTATTTTTGCATTTTGGATCTCACTTTTCATAATACGAGTATCTTCCTATTCAATCGAAATAATAATTCTGGTGATCTCCCTTATGATATTGTCCATTGATTTTACACGAAAAAAATCCTAAACCTCTAAATAGTGTCTAGTTGTCTACCCTACAACGCGACTCACGACATTCGTCGACACTTCGAGGACAGCTTGTCACGCGTCAAGGCGACATCACGTCATCGCGGCGACAAAGGCTACCACTCACCGTACCCCACTAATAACAACATTTTGATGGATGCCTAATACCTACAGGGTTTTTATAAAAAAAAAAAATATCAAACGGACTTCAACCAGTCGATAGTCCACAATCATGGGAAACTCCATTTACAATAAATGTAAGCAAACCCGTAATGATTGGCGAATTGTTATCATTTTATCATAAATCGTTTGGGGAAAATTAAAACAAACATCTGTAATTGATTGTGGATTATCGTTCATAATATCGTATAAAGTCCGATATTTATATCGATTACAATCATTTGCATTCGAAAACCTAGACTGAAAAATACTATAGGTAAAAAAGAAACAATTAAAAAGTTTTCATCCCTAAAACGGCCAGTTTCAAACTAACACTGCAAGTTGCAACCAAAAATGCCGAAAACAAACCGCAGTTAATTCGTTCCTTTTTTAAATTCCGCTTACGAACGAATAAAACCGACGTAAGGTGATCGGTGATCACTCGAAACCGACGTCGCAGTGAATGAACGAACGGATGAATGAATGAGTGAGTGAGTGAGTGGAGGGCCGGGGACACCAGTTGATCAACCATGATGCGCTCGTGTCCGTCAAAGTCATTCAGAGTGAAATAGGGAGGAGAGAGTTCGAGGGATGATGGTAAATATAAAATAATTCTAATATTTTCGAATAATGATAGAAAAATTACAATGGTTGAGAAAATAGAGTAGGAATATTATATCTAAAATAACGCTGAAAATGTTAAATATCCTATGTTAAATCTTGCTGTTTTTTTTTTTTTGAAAGCCTACAGGACGAGAACATTTTTCAAGGCTAGACATTAATAAATAGTTGAGCACTATAATAATGCTTTACCGAAATATGCCCAATCTAATCGACACATCATCGTAACAATAAAACAAAAATAAAATTAATATTTGAGCGTTATCAAATAAATAACACTTAAATATGCAATGTGTATGTCGTTTGAGACTTATAAATTTTACTAGTAGCTATTTAGTGGCATTTACAGCCGGGTGCCCGAACATGTGTCCCATGTGTTATTGTTATATTTTATTAACAGTCGACGATCAAATTTATGTCGATCATAAACGAAATTTACACAACATCACGTGCGATTCGCGAATGCAATGTTAATCTGTCATTTGAAACAGGTTTTCATAGTGTAATTACGTCAACCATCTGTCATACCCGCCCATAATGAATGACACTGACATAAATAGTGTTGTGCCAAAGATCGATAAAAACCCGGAAGATATTCCAACAAACTTGCAATATAACGGTGATATGTGACGATTTTTATTGAGCGATTTCTGAATTTTATTTACGTACAGTCGCTCGCAACACGGACTATCGAGCGCACATTAAAATACGTACCGAATAGTGGTTGTGTAAATCAAAAGGCCATAAAACGCCACAATTCGGCCGGAGCCGACTCCACGCTTGCGTAGCGCTTGATTTATACGCTCGCCGTTTGCCGGTGCGAAAACCTACCTAGTGACGTCACGGCTTTTGTTTTTCTGTTTTTTTTTGTACAGACTTTTTATTGATGGCGTTCAGATAAAAAGTGGCGGTGATAGGGTTACCATGTTGGAGCTAGGTTTAAAGAAGCGTGTAAAGCTTATTGTCTGTCAACGTGTAAGTGTGACACTTATATTTAAATTAGTCAAAAACCATTTGACTAATATAGATCAGCTGATTGTAGGCGAATCAATCTTTTAGTGTAAATTCATGTTTTCAAGATGTTTTTGTAATAATTGTGCACACATCAATGAAAAATGCAAGCGACACTTTGTGTTGTTGTAGCGTTTTAGACTTAATCTATCTAGCTCCAACTTTAATTCAGCCGATTATCGATTACGCTGATGCCTGCTACTCGGAGGACTTCTTAAATATGCTTGAGCGCTTGCAAAACCTGTGCATCCGTTTCGTTTTTGGTCTGAGGAAAAACGACCATGTCTCTCAGTTCCGCAAGGATCCTTATTGGCTCCCTATCCACCTTCGCAGTAACACTAGAGTATTATGTCTTCTCTTCAACATCCTTTTTAACCTAAATATTTCCTACGTACTCTGAATATCTGTGCGATCACTTTTCCTTCACTCGCCCTGTTGATGTCTGGTGTTGCCTAAAGTTTCCATCCCATAGTACTAATTTATATTCGCACTCCTTCTCTTTTTATGCAGTACGACCACAAATCATAGATGTTTCTATGATCTGTGCGTACGACTGTGGAACTCACTGCCACCTAAAATCCGTGACTCTTAAAATGCTTGTCTATTCAAGAAACAAGTCATGATCATTACCTCTCCACGATCTTGTAATTATATATACATACATATTATATGTATGTATTTTTATCATATATATTTAGTTAAGATATATATGTAATTTATATATGATTAGTTAAGTTGTAAGGTTGTTAGTCTATTTTAAGTTTCCTTATTTCCTTGTCCCCTCTGTGACTCTGTGTCTTCTTATGTCGTCTAACTTTCCTGTCGCAACTCTGCTAGAAGAAATTACTATTGAAATAAGCAGTACCTTTGTGCTCTTCTATCTGTATTCTTTCTATTCTCTGTTAAGTGATTTGATTGTAAATAAACAAATAAATAAACAGGACATTCTTATGGAACACTCCGTTCTAAATCACAGTCAAAACTCATTCATTAACTCGCCTGTATTGCATTATCAACCTCAAAGTGAGGTCATTCCTTATTTGACACCACACTAAAAGCCCAAAAAAATTCTTAACCCACTATTGCCACCTCGGAAAAAAAAACCACAACACTTAAAACCGAAAAACACGACTACCCTTCGCTCTAACCCTGCGCCGAACGTCCGAACCTCCGAACTAACCATGGCATCACAATTTGTGAATGATTTTACGTTCGGTGTCCCGCACTGGGCCGTCCTGGCCATTTCATAGCCATTTGTCAGCCCGGGCGAAAAAGATGCATGTAGGACCCAATGACTTTTTTTTTCTCTTTTTAGGCTTTTACGCGGATCCATCGACACGTGAAAGTGTGTTAGCGTTGGTAGGTAGGGTTTATAAATCTAGTGCGTTGTTCGTGGAAGTTTATAGGTTTTAATTTTTGCGGTTAAAAATGTGTGACTTGTGGATAGGGATATAGTTAGGAGTGGATTGAGCTGTTACGTTGTGTTTCGTCTGCTGTTTAGTATAGCACGTAGCGTAAATGTGCTTCTATTGCCGAAGTTATGCATGCGGACTTACTGCGACATAACTATGTCCCGTCCATGTTTCTATGCTAACTTACATGTATATGTATTGCCCTTAAAGTTAACATACCCAAAATAGGTTGTTGCTCTTAAAATTTAATAAGTGTCACTTACAGCAGATTTACTGCTACATTTGATTGGTGACAAACTCTCAGTTTACATAAGGCCTCCTGCACACTTCGCCACTCACCTACTTGCAGCTTAGCTTATTGTGACAACAGTTGGGCCACACGTGCACTGACGTTATAAAACGCGTGATTGAAGCGAGCCCGCAAAAATGTCGGCCAACGGACCGACGGGCGCCAAACCGCGACCGCCCAATTTATATTTCACTATTATCCACGAGAACCGAGCCGATTTACGATTTCATTATACCAGGCCCCGGCAACTCGGTAACTCGTTGATTTAAAATGCACACGATTTTTGTGCAAAAATATGTGTCGGACGTCGTTTGGCTTCGATTTATTTGGTCGTCAATAAGGTAGAGTTGTCTAGGGTGAGGAGATTGAAGCTGTGTGTGGCAGAATTGTGACGCTTTTAATCGATGACTTACTTGGCACTTTAAGCATACGTTCTTTTATTTTTGGGATTTCAGGATTAGTCTCAATAGAAAAGTTGTAAATTGTGATAAGTACAATGATAAAAGGTTATTTGAATTACATTTAAAGCATGTTATTTGTCATCCGAATAAAATGCTACTTATAAATCTACATGATAAACAGCCTTACACCATAAAAATCGAACTCCAGAGAACACCTGCTGCATCCTACACCTATCACAGACATGTCGTGGCCATTTGAATTAAAAATGTAACACCCATTTGTCTTGTCCTTTGAAATATAACCAAGGTAACACTTTATTCAGCAAAGAAGGCGTTGAAAACTAGCCGTCCAGTTGACTGTCAGTGCTTGTCACTTTAAATATTTAATTGCCATCGATTTACGATGACAACGTGTCGTTTATGTGTGGAAGCCTTGTATTTTCATGCGATATGAGGCTTGACCGTGGTGTCGTTACATAAATCAAATGTTTCCTTGAAAAATGACTTTCCATTTGATTTCTTTTGTTTCAATCGTAGCTTTCATGCTATTGCAACAATAAAGATCATAAAATCTCTGAAATAATTGCATAACTTGTACATACTCGTACTGCTTAGTTCAATATTATTATTTCTCTGCTCTTGTCCCATTTAACTTAGGGTTAGCTCAACACGTGTTTTTTTATTCCTTTCTCACCTGTTAACCATTTCACTATCGTTTGCTTCTTTTTTATGTAATCCTTAACTTTCCTGTAACTTATTTCATATTCGTACTTATTTCAATAACATGTGCAAAACTTGCATTTCCATCCCAACAAGACAAAACATTACCCCAATTCAGCAGTTTTAATTCCCCAACACAAAGGGTAGGACTACACTCTATGCAATGGAAATAATAAAAAATAATTTATCCAGACGCCTCTCCACGCTACATAAATAATCATTACGAAACGCATTCAGACACAATTACATACTTGGGGATGGCTCGTTAAAAATCATATTCTAAGGGCGGGTGCAGACGGGGCGACTAGCGACTCCCTGCTTGCTGGTAATGTGTTGAAAGCATTAGTGGTGAGACTTAGAATATATCGTTTTTTGGAATTGGTGTGTGGTTTAAAGTTTTTTTATCGCTGGTAATATAGAATAATATATTATGTGTTCTTTTTTATCGTATGCGTTCTCAGGATTCGCTAATTAACCCAATTTTATTATTACCTATTGTATCATTTTTTTCGAAACGCCGTGTTGTAATACCTATTATAAGGGCCAGCTCGATTAAACTTCTAAACCTCGTAACCTCTTTTTCTGCGAATAGATTTAAGATTGTTGACAGTTTTTCCTTATAAACATGTTAGACGACAATTTTATTCAACAGAAGTGAGGCGTAATCAGCCCTTAGCCGATTGCAGAAAAATTTATGAAAGTTTCAAGACTCATTTAGAAACTTTCATCAGCATAGTGCACAGCACCAACAATAACTCACAGAACATAACATTTTCACAGCACCACAAACTATAAAACACTTCAAGTCCCGACCACTTTTACTTTACACTCGCATAAAAAGTCGCCACCGAAAGTCGCTTAGCGTACAAACGGCGTGAGGTGAGGCCACCCCCGGTCCCAGTTAACACGGTTAATAATAGGCTCCTTACCCTCCCGCGCCTTATCTGCAGTATTAAACCATAAAACATTATAATTTACAACGCTATGTCGCCCGGGCTATGACGTTCCGCAGGCTCTCAAAGTTTACGCGTTTTTACTCAGCGGGGAAGGGTTGATTTTGATGTGAGTGAAGTTGAAGCGATTTTTTGAAAAATATTTATTTCGAGTTAGCCACCTGTTCAGGAAAAAAATACAATAAAAGCATTTAAAAAAATCTTAATTGTTCAGGTTGTTATGGGGATTTGATTGTTTATTGGTCAAATATTTTTTCGAAATGTCAAATTTATTTTCCCAATGGAAATTGTTTTCATAGAAACTATAGTCGATTGTATTTTAATGTAAATCAATCCAGGACAAATATTTAGCTTTGTTAAATCTTGCTGTTACTGACTGGATTAGTGTTTCATCAATCTTTTCTCTTTTGTTTTGTTTCATTCGCAGTCAATTTTCTTTTCCTCTAATTTTCATAATTGCAAAAAACTCAAGCTAATATTTCAACATCATCCATTCCAAGCGAAAATTACAACAAAAACAAACATAGGCAAAAATCCACAATCCTATTTACAAACAAAATATCCTTATTCAAAAACTCTTTATCATAAATTCCGTTACCCAACCCATATTTTAGTCCCCCACCCTAAACTTTGGGAGCCGTACTGATACTTAAAAATAACGAGATGCCAGCAAATATTGTAATAACCCCTCTGTCCCCGTATTTAGTTCAAAACCATTGTTTTAATAATCTTTCTTTGCTGATTTTGCGCCATGTGTTTGCGACCTCGTCAATATACTCGCCCCCCTGTTTACATTCCATCGATATATTCTTGCAAATTTCACTTTCCCATCCCTAAATATGTTATGTGTGTAATAGAGTGTGTGTTAATGGGTGTTTGTGTGTGTTTAGGCATTACGTGTGTGTTCTGTGTGTTCTACGTTATTATCAAAATGTCGGCGTTTTGTTTTTCAGGACCTGTTATTGTTATTGGTGTTTTATTTGGGCGAATTACACTTTTGATGTGTTTAAGTAATATTTTTGGGTTTTTACTGGCTTGCGTAGTTGTAAAAGTTAATGCTGTACAACTTAAAACAACGTTATATACTCTTAGTAACATCACATTAGAATCATTATTATGCGATGTTACACTGTCACAAAAAAACAGATAGATTGTAGACTGGTGTACTGATTGGTTGTATTATTCTATTCGAATCCTATTAAGTATATCGAATGTTCGGTTCACAATTTATCTAGAGTTTATAATCTCTCAAGACATTTCATAAACTTAAACAGTTTAATTACAAAAAACTAAATAAAATTTTGTTTAAACCTGTTCTATTAAGTCTAAAAATGTAGACAAAACTTAAAAATCCGTGGTCTTCTTAGAACCGTCATTTGAACCATTGTCTATACATCAACCACAGATTAATACAAATATCATTCGTTCACCATAATATCATTAAATTGCAACGCTCCGTATGCCTAGAAAAGAAACCGTACCTATTGATAATACGATAAGGATTAAATGATGTTTAGGCGTGTTAAAAATATTGAGACTTTGTTATTTTGCATGGATATAAACATTAGTTATTAACGATTGCAGTTTTGTTTAGATTTAAGCACATTACTTAATTTCGTATTAATTACTATTAATACATCTACGTACGTGTAACGAAACGTAACATTCTCGCGCGTTATATGAAACCATAACATTAAACAAAACCATCGCAAGTTGAACACAGTTCATTAAGCATTGGAATTTTATTTTTTTAAGTTATCCAAGTCTCAAATAGAACAATTGCCTATTTGTTAATAATATATACATATATGGTGATGGAACAACAAAAAAAAAAAAAACTGAGAATTGGAGTACCGAGGAAAAGTAATATCCGTAATATCAATTAAAGCCATCATGTTAATATCCATTTTCGGGTAACAACAACACAACACAATGAAAAAGATGCTATAACCTAAAAGAGAAACTTTGACAGATACGATTTAGACCATCGTTAAACTAGGGCCCGCCGAGGTATAGCGTTAGACCATGATATGGTCTATGGTTTATCCGCTAAACTACGATTTGCAAAATCATTTTTGTTCAAACCTTTGTTTATAGAGGTTTAAACCTGGCTTTTTAGTTAAACTGCTTTTTGTAATAAGACTGACAGAGTTTGCAATAATCCGTTGACTTTTCTATGATCTGTGGTTGACATTATCAAGCATATGATTTTGATTCGAAGAGACGTCTTCTGGCGGTAATTTCATCAGTTTATTGGACAGCGATACATAATTCGTCTCCAAGATCACCTTATTATCCTCCAATCATCGCCTCACATTATGAACCATATCACTACAGCTCGGATTACACTCCTCAAACACAGATATCGTTTGAACGACCCAATAAAAAAGCAAATATCAACAATTGGACGAACTATAGAAGTAATCCGGGCTTTGTTTGTGGGTACAATTGTACCTAATATTTACAATATCTTGTAGATAAAGGGCACGTGGGACGCAGAGAGTGCCCGCCGTCTTAACTCGGCTGCTTTATACCAAGCTTCTATCAATATTGCATGATAATGGCCCCGTCTAAGCTACAAGCGAACGCGATTCGGAAAGGCGTTCGCAATATGATTTGATTAGTTACACTTTATTTTTACGATACGATCTGGAAAAGATTGGGTTGGGATCAAAATAGAAATTGATTTATGCATTTTTTAGGGGTGGAGTTTTTTGCGTAGGTTGTTTCAGTTTTATCAGAAGGCAGGGTTGTTTGTAGCTCCCATTTCGTCAGCACATGAAAATAAATTACAATCTACCTTATTCGCATTCAAAAACCGGAATAAACCTTATTGACTTTGTATATTTATATATACAATACATTATATTTGAATATTTTCATTGTTCATTTTCTCTTCTAGTTTTACACGCCTTTCAAAGGCGTTTTAGCCACACTCGTCGATTACAATCCAAATCTAGATCCATTTGAAAAAATAATTTCTTTTACTTTTTTAACCCTCACAAAACCAATCTCGGTCCTTCAGACCATCTGGTCTCTTCGCCCATGACTTGCCCCGCCGCCCGCCCGTACTCTTTATCGCTCGGTGCGTTTGCCGAGATTACTGCAAATCTACTGATTGCGACTCCAGAACTATTGATACTGGCATTAACTTTGCATCGTTGCGTCCGCGTAACGTCCACTAATCTGCTCTAATGTTTGCTTTTGTTTCTGTAAATTTACTTTAGTTCTGCGGCCTTATCGTGTGATGTGCCCGCTGATTGTAAACTCTGCGGGATTTCTTTTATTTGATTGCTTTAAGCTGGGAGTTACAAGGTTGTCTATGTCTAATCCTTTTGTTCTGCCGTGTTTGCGTAGTAAGGTATGACTTGAAGGATCAAATATATTTTTAGAGCAGATTAGCTGTGATCCTTGGATAAATATTCACCTTAGTATACTATGAATTCATAAACTTGTTTTTATTTATTACATAATTTTAGTAGTAAAAACATTCAAATTTTCCATGTTATGAAAATGTTATAGAATAATATTTCTATTATCAAATGCATTTTTTTTTAAACCAAATTCTTTTACAAAAAGAAAATCCACACCGACTCCAAAACTCCTCGCATTCCACACGCAGCCGTCTTTCAATCTTTTCAAAACACTTCACTTAGCTCTATTGACACTTCATTCGACGCACTCACACAAAACGATCCCTTAGAAAAAACGAGAAAAACAAATATCGCCCGTGCGATAGAGATCCACTCGCTGGCTTAGATAAGTGTTGCTAGTATTGGACAGGTATCATTATGCGGGCATACTTAGCCGGAAGGTAAGGGGCCGCCTGGGCGAGATGGGGTGGGGGGAGGCAATTTAATTCTGTCCACGTTCTAATAATGACCGTCATAATTCGTTCAAAGTGTCCGGTCTGGGACATTTTCGCCCCCCGCGCTCTCGCCCGGTTGATTCCTTTGCATTTTCCCCCCTTAATTCCATTTTCATGCCACCTTGCACACATTTGCGCTTCATCTGTGGATTGTGTGTGTGTTGGTATGTTGTGTCTTGTAATCGCAGAGAGGGTTATGTTCGCTTGAGAAGTTAAGAGCTTTTGGCAATGATAATGCAGGGTTTTAAATGTTAGGAAAATTTGTTTTTTTTTTATTCATTAGGTTTATGTTTCGATTTTTTGTAGTAAAATTAGATTAGATAATTATTGATGATACAATTTATCGAAAAGATTATGAGATACAAACACCTGTCCGGCATTGCATCATATTTATTCATAATCCTTGGACTGCAACCATGTTGTTTTGACCACATATTTTCATGTAGCCATGAAAATTGTAAAATTACCAATATGTGAGAATAGATCCTTATCAGGTTTCCGTCTGCTTTCACAATTTTTGACTCATACCCGGAATCATAATTCAAGTCATTTAATCCGATTACATAGTATCCGTAGCTAAGTTGTTTTTATCAACCGCAATATTAATAATTTGGCAAAAATGTCAATAACACTATATTGACGTAAGTAATACATCAAAGCATACATGTCAATGATGAACTTGCTTGATACATACAGATAAAAATACTGCTGAGTTCAATAGTCCAACAGACACGCCTCCAAGGTATGATCGTGTAAAAATTGTGAACTTTATTCTAAGATAAAAAGCAAAAAAACTGTTCACCATGTGTGAGAATGCCAAAAAATAAACAGTAAAAAGTTTGAACCCTAAAAAACACACTGCGAAAAAGGACACGAAAAAATAGAACAATAAGTATTCGTCATTTTAATCCGGGCCACACATTAAAAAGATAATCTCGCGTTCTCCCTCAAGTCAAGCGCCATCTTGGATATGCGTATGTGTGCAAATGTGTGCATGTACACAAGCATTTGTGTGGAAGCTCGGCGGGCTTTATCAACACATGTAGCTAATATTAAGTTTGATTTATATCAGTTATATCGTAAATGGATTAGGGAAACGTCCCTTTGGTACAGTTGCGTACTAAAGTGGATCTAATGTCGTCGTTTTATGGGTACGCGTAATTGGCGAGGTCTGTCTGTTTGTGTAATTAACGCCGGCCATATTTAATTTGTTTTGTTTTTTTTTTCAGGTACGTTAGCGAATTTTGGGTGGAGTACTACTAATGTTAGTAAGTGTTTTCTGTATTTTATGTGGACGTTTCGGGCAGGGGATTTTTGGGGAAGAGAAAAGGTTTAAAATAAATTTAACAAGGATTAATATGATTGAATAGGAGGATATGTGGATAGGAGGAAACATGACAGATAATAAGACTATTAATTATTGAACACGAATAGACAATCTCAAAAGAAAAGCCCTGGTCTTTTATTTTGAAAAATTTAGATTTGTTAAGCAACGCTTGACGAGGTCAGTCCGTGGATGGGTGACCATTTCAACATATCGAGTTTCCTCCGTGCCTCGGAAAGCACGTTAAGCCGTTGGTCCCGGCTGTAATTTGAAGATCTTTGACAGTCGTTACGGGTAGTCAGAAGCTTGAGATCTGACACCAGTTTTGCCAAGGGGTACCGTGTTACCTAGTTACTGGGTTGTGGAGGTCAGATAGGCAGTCGCTCCATTTAAAACACTTACCAGTGTTTTAAATGGAGCGACTGCCTATCTGACCTCCGCTGAATCCGGTAAGACCGGAAGCCGACCCCAGTATAGTTGGGAAAAGGCTAGGCAGATAATGATGATGATTTAGATTTGTACTGTTCACAGTCGTCGAACGGAAAACACATTAAAACAAAACGGAATAATTTCAGGAAAAATGTTCAATCATATAATTTGTTATAAAAATAATTATGTTGCAATAGATAAGGCTTACACACATCAATTATTTTATTGTAACGGCTTAGTTGCTAATTAATCATAAAATTTATCTAAACGTACATTTTGATGATTTCAATAAATTATAATTGATTGCTTACATATTTCATTGACGCAATTGAAGATAAGAATCCGTTATTTCGTTATATTTATTAGATGACAATAGCGGCAATATGTTTGACATGTATTTTTATTAATAAGGGATGAAAATAAAATACAAAATACAACCAGTGGTATTTGGTAGGTATCTACAGATGTAACCCTTTAGCGCACACTCGTAGAGTCTTATGAAGCTAATAATATATGAGATGACGACCTTGAAGTGACTGTCCAGTTTACTGTTCAGTTTTCCTCCTTCTAGTTTTAATCTCTACCCTAATTCAAACTCACTAAAATAACGAACACTATAACAAACTCTTAACAAGCAAAAACATCGATGTTTTTAATTCAAACGGTCCAAGTAATTAGGGTCTGCACACATTACGGCTATCGACGGCGCGTCGATGTTTACGATTTTTAATTAGAGCGCTCTGTCGATACAGTACGTGACGCTGCGCACTCCGCTTTATTGTGTTCTAGTCTTTGTAACGACACTGCAAAATATTCATAGTTGAGTTAGGTTTAAGATGAACAAAGTTGTTTATGAGAATTTACCAGTAGTGCTATTCTGTAAAAATCTCATCGTAAAAACTTAAGTCTAGTGAACTTGAAGTAATCTGTCAAACCATTCAATCAAACTGGATAATGCCAGTCATTTCAAACTCACTCCATCTAAGAATTCACGGTGAGATGTTTACAGAATAGTTCGGCAGTACCTAAAAGTTTGAAAAAATTAGAAAGTGTATATAATATTGATGTAAAAATCTCGGTCTCAGGATTATTTGCATTACATAATGAGCGAAACAAATAAACAGTTTCTAAATTAAAAAAAAACTTATTATTGCATTTGTTTCTCTACAATTTGTTTCATTCAATTAACACTCATCTTTGAAACAAAAGCAAACATCCTACATCACCTATCTTCTACCATCACGTACCACCGTCGCATTAAAAAGAGACACAAAAAATCGCCATTTAACCTCTCTGGAGTAGATCGTTTGCATAATTAATGCACGTAGATATTGGACATCGGCGAGCGACAATAGTGTGTCCTCGCCTTTATAAAAGTACAAATAAACAAAAACGGACAATTATTTAGCGCCCCAAGTATACTAAATAGGTTTTATTCATACGGTATAAGTGTCTGTATATAAATTAGTTTGCACAGTAATTGCAATAAATAAAATGCTAATTGTTTAACGTTTTTAGTTTGTTTGTAATTTAAGAATTTTAACAGACTTGCTAACGACTTTGCTTCGTGATTTACTGTATTGGTGTGCGTTAGTCTTGCTTAGCATAAATAAACTTTTTAATATTGAGATGCGAATGTGCACATTCGCATACCTACTTCGATGAGGGTCAGTCAATTAATGCCGATACAGTCAGGGCGAGCTTATCACATGAAGAGTATTGCATTTAATCTTAATTTGAAGTTATTTTGCAGATTAAAACTTTGAATCGCATTTTGTAACTGGATAAATTGTTTTCTTAAATATAGCAGTTTCTGTATTACTTTTTATCAAAAGACAACATACAATATTAATTGTTTCTCATTGCATTCAGAATGAAAAGCTCCTCCATTTTATACTCAGAAGATTTTACGGATTGCCTCACCTGCATTGTCTGAACCCTACAAAAATACTTTTCTGAAAAATGACATCCATTTTCACAAGAATACAAATGCATCTCAAAAGCAAGCTTAATTACCTTATTTGCGTTAATGCCTCAACATCTCTAATTCACTTAAAACGAACACATTTCAGCACATTCATTGTCAAAAAGTCATTTAACAGAAACAAAACACGGTACCGCCATTCGCCAGACAGAACGATTCAATTTTCCACAAAATCACGAACAAATTAAGAAAATGCATTCGAAACGAAGTTCGTCAAAAGAAAACCAAACAGTGGAGAGACATTCCGTCCACTGAATACAAAGAGGGACAGAAGAGGGGGGTTGGAAGGGTGGTGGTGGGGAGGGGGGTAACACAAAAAACATTTGCTTCCACTAACGAAACAATCGCAAGCATAATTGATTTTAACGTGGAGGAGACTGCAAATGAAGTTGAAGGAGGACGGGCATCTCTCGAAGTCTCGACTTCTAATGTGGCCAGGTGGGATGGGATAGGTTTTTCTTGGGGACCTGGAGATGTAATTTAAATAAAAAGGTATTAAAATTGTTTTAAAGAACAGTGTTCGTTTTGACGAAATATACGTGTTGCGTCAATAGTGATGTTGCTGTCATTTTGTATAAGATTGGATTGATTTCAAGCTTACTCTGTTTGAAGATCCTTAAGTAATTTCTAACTGTAATTATTGAACTTTTAATGACGAGTTTTGCCAATTTCAGTTTTGGTAAACTTTGTTTAATTTCAAGCTAAGTTTAGACGTAAATTTCCAATTTTCTGTCTTAGCATTTTACATATATTGCATTTTGCATATCTCTCACTCATACCTGCAAAGATGCACATCCACCAGACAAAAATAACAATTAAACTGCAAAAAGAAAAAAGCCCACCTCTACTGCAACTATTTCCTCTATATTGTCCCCGAGCAATAACCGTTGGGAAACTTTCCACAATCCAGATAAAACCAACTGAGTTGACTCCGTTGCTATAATCAAGAACCATGTACCTGATTTAAATATGTACACGGGCTCTCCGATGTTGCATTAACCCGACTGATTCATTAGTGTGCTGAAAAATTCCGAGTTGTTGGAACTGTGGGTGCTTGTGTGTGCTTGTGGGTGCTCGAAATTGGCACGTACCTTGTTCTTTGGATTAGAGATCGCTGGCTGTAATGAGGTGAGATTGTTTTGAATATTCTTGTGGCCATTGTTAATTAAGATGCGAATTTGTGAGTTCTGCTGTTAGGGATGGGTGAAGATGGGAGGAATTTGTGGGTGAATGATAAGATAGTTAAATAATGCATAGACATTGATAAAGTTTGTCCTGTTATCAGTGATTTGATGCTTGGTTCTAGTTTGGTAGTATTCTGGTATCATTTCAATAACTGGCATAGATTTAGTAGGTAGGTGTTAAGGTAAAATTCTACGAAAAGTCAAGAATAGTAGATGAAATAATACTAACTAATGAGGACTGCATGTTGTAAGTGTGTGCCGCATTTAACACAGCCGTTACGACTAATTATGCAATATAAATGACTGATTATTCTAAATAGATCACCCAGGACATGATTTATGTACTTAACTTATTGATGATGTAAATAGTTAAAATAAAAACTGTAGCACGACTACGGTTTTCTGTTTATGTTACCCTTTTTTTTTGGGGTGGGAAATCATCCAATGGCTTCTCCCGGTCTGGGTGAAGCGGAAGGGCGTGTCAGACTTGTACTGACTAAAACCCACCCGTGTTAGTTCAGTTGCTTGTGCCAGGGCCACGGTAACTCTCTTTCAAATTTATCCGCGACCTTTTTATGTTACCCTGGCCATAATATCTAATCGATTGATACATTATTCATCAAAATCGGATGAATAGTTTAGTTGCTACGGAGGAACATACGTAAATACAAACATACATACGTACATACATAGATAGCTAAAATTATAACCCTTCCTTCAAGTCTGGTAAAAATGTAAGGAACTGACGTGCGCTAAAGCGGTTATTCCCGTTCGTCCACACCCCGTCGTCTACACTGCGGACGACTGGGAATAATGCGTTCTGTTCGTCCACAGTGTAGACGAACAGAACGCAACATTCCCAGTCGTCCGCACCTCGTTTCATGTTTAGTTTAAGAGTCAGTGTTTTTTTTTTTTAAATTAAATAAATGATTTAACGGTTTAATTACTTTAAAAACAACATAACTATTAAGTTTTTTTTATTTAAAATCATCAAATGTTAAAATAATTAACAACAATTCTAGTTTTTATCACAGATCAACATAATTTACAATAATTAAAAGGCAATATTTTAACTAATATTTTGTTGGTATTATATAAACATTTTTAAAGTATATAATAACAACATAATATGTACTAAGTAGTGTTTAAATTCAACAGTATTTTTCATCACAGATCATCTTATTTTACAATAATTAAGGGCAACAACAAAGTAATTTGTATCACAGATCAACTTAATTTACAATAATTTAAACATTACCATTTTTACAACATAACTATTTACAATTTTTGTCAGTAATAGTACAATTTTACAAACCTTAAAAAACTTACGAGTAATTAGAATCACATTCAATAATTCGTTAAGTTAGTACACACGCACACAGATTAACACCGCATGATTTCAAGAAAATGTCCAACCGATATGTCACCGTGGGTTAATTCAATTTGAGCATCTTGAATGAATTCGTCTCTACGAATATATTTCTCACTTCTTTTAGCCATGGGTCTTTGATTACTTCTTTTTCGATTCTGTGTCAAGTAAAAAGAAGCATCTTCTTTTAGTAAGTGCAGTAAATTCATTATATTGGGCCCTTTTTCACCAACGGCACTGTTTAATTTGTGGTGCCAGCTTTCTAAGGCATTTGTGGTTCTATGCTTTTCTCCAAATGCACACCACACTTTGATAAATGAGTCCTCCAGCCATTGCTTCTCCATATAAGTTTTAAATTTTGCGACATCTGAATCTTCGTTTTCATCACGTATAATATAATCCCAACCCTTCCTTATTTCAGCTTGTGGTAACAATGGAAGGACTGCACTGAGTGACACCATGCGTTTTTTCTTGATATCTTTTGATTTGACGAGACCCAGTTCTCGACCTTTTTTCCAAACTGCTTTGTTATAATGGAAATAGCAACCTTTAAGAATAGTAGAAGGAAAAATCTCCGTTATGGCTTTCATTGCTGCTTTCTCGAAATCCGTTTTAAATTTAATCGGATTCCATTCTGGTATACGAGATTGTATTAGACTGAACAAGATTTTATATGACTCTGCCGTTCGATTGCTCATGAGAGTGTATACCAACGGCACTACATTTGTGTCATTTAGAGTGCTTCCATCATCTCCATGAATAGTGTAGAGCTGGCTGAATGGCGGTGAGCAACTTTTGAATGTGCCATCTCCGTAATAATCTTTAATCTGGCACATGAGTTCTCTTGCTTTTTTTGAACAAAACACAATAATTCTTGTGTTGCCATTCATATAATCTGCCAAGAGAAAATCTTCAAAATCAGGTGGAACTTGAACTTCTTTGACATTTCTACAATGTAATTTTGGCAGTTTAGCTGCAGAATTTCGATGTCTGTACAGCGAACTTTTTACGGAACTAAAGTTTGGAATCATATTAGGTGATAATTCTGCACTTTCATTCTTTAAACTGGCAACAGTGGAATTAAAAGTCTTCGGTACTTTAGGAAAACCTGGTGTAGTCAATTGTTGTTTCAACTTATAAATCGACTCATCGATTTTGTTTCTGTCGAAGTCTGGCGAACATATATGATGTTTTTCATCAATTATTTTATCGTCCTTAAACAAAATAAAAAAGATCGTCAATAATAGGAACATCAAAATTAAAACAAATACCTATGAGTGAGCAAGAGATTATTAAACAAATTGGTAAGTAGAATTGGTAGAATTTAGCTACTAGCTAAATTCTCATTAGATACCTCTTTGCCGTATAAAATTTATTTTGTTTGATAAAATTGTGTAATAATACAAATAAACGTTTTGATGTGCGTCGAATAACGAAATCTAGTTTCCTTTATTTTATGTAAGCTATAAAATATACTTACTCTTATCCTTATAACTCCGCCGCACTTTAATTTTTTGCTGTTAATACAACACCAAACGTTTAATCCACTTTTGTGTGCTCTTCTAACGTAATATTGGTGACCTCCATGAAGTAAAACAGTCCCGTGCTTTCTTTTTATATACACGAGCACAGTTTGGTCACTTGAACCACCAGCCGGTGCACTTAACCCCGACATGATCCCGAATGCAAAAGCTCATCGTCACTTTATTGCCTTAAAACGTGGGCATGCAATATGCAGCGAGCTGATTGGCTATTTCAAGGCCATGTATCTATTGTTCATTCCCGGAAGCGTCGTCAAAACTGATAAGCGGAGTGCAAAGACTATCTTTTGTTGGAGGATCGACAGGGTGCAGTTATAATAGTTGAGTATATCCAGGCGATTGTAACTTTAAAACTTTTTACATATTAATTGCATTTAAACTGATATTGATACGAAAAAAAGCTTTAGATTTACTAGGTATGTACTTTTGAAGTATTTGCCTTACTAAAGTAATAAAGCTAAGTATATAATATTTTAAAAGTATGTTTAATAAATAATGAAATACTATCATCATATTTTCTTTTTATTAACTCTTAGACTAGACGTGAGATGACGGGGTGTGGACGACTGGGAATAATGCGTTCTGTTCGTCCACAGTGTAGACGAACAGAACGCAACATTCCCAGTCGTCCGCAGTGTGGACGACGGGGTGTGGACGAGCGGGAATGACTCCGCTAAAGCCAAAAAATCACGTGGTGAATCCCAAACATGAGGATTTTCGAAAATCATTAACGCTGAAAGAATCTCACGTTGTCTCCTTGACTTTCATTCAACCAAATTTAAAAAATCACTAACTACAGTTTGTTGCTTTTACTGTCTTGGTAACTTCGATCACTTGGTAACAAACCAGTTAATGATTCCACTTGCCCATAAAGAACACAAAGAATTCAATACTCTCGCTTTTTCACAATTAAAAAACAAACAACATAAACTACTCCAAAATTTATTCAACGCGAACAAAAAGACAGACACTGAAAACATCAAAGTATCTAAATAAGGGCCGACGCAGACCGGCTACCGGGCGTTGCGCACGACCGCCTAAATATGCCGATTCTTCGGTCGCAGCGATTCATACGCGATGCATGAGGTAGATAGCCAATTTGCTGTACTGGTCCGTCTGTTTCACTCGATTCTTGAGCGGAGATATGGTAATCTTTTGAAAAAGTTGCCGTATAGTCGCAAGCGATTGGTCGCAGCCTCGGGGCGTGGTGGGATAGGTCAGTTTATTGGGATGAATAATTTATAATGAATTATGGTAATGCCGGATTGACGATCTGGTTGTGGCAGACTAGTTTGATTCTGTGGCTGTTCTCTGTTTTTCATATGTATGTGGGTGTCCTTCGATATTTAAAAGGTGTTTTTATTAGTGACAGTTAGAGATGGTAACTTAGTTACAAGTGATAATTTGTTTACTGTATTTTCTTTCTTTCAATTTTTTTTTTTCATCGTTGGGGCTTTTATGATCATTTTTGATAAGGAACTCTTTAGATTATACTCAATTTTACGACCCAGATGTTGGGCCAATTAATTTCAAATTTTAAAACAAACATTTAGACACTGACAGCCATCAAAACCAATCAAAAGCACAAATCTCAAATCAAAGTACCAATTATATTCAATGAACTGGAATCATCGGATTTAACCCTCCCTCAACCCTCTCTCTGCCGCATATCCGTGTGATCACGTCGCGTTCCCAGCGGCTGCCGTCTTACGTCAATAGCAGACGTCTTGAACGTGCTGATGCAACGTTGACCAACCCCCCAGCGTCCCAGGGGCCCAGTGGTGGGAGGCCAGGGGCCCACACGTAGGCCTGCACCGCCCGCCTGAATACTAATTATCAATTAGACAACGGACGGGTCTTTTTATCAGTGTTGCTGTTTTAAGGAGTTAGGGGTTTGTAGTGTTTTGGCTATTGCTTATTGGAGAGTTTTAGTCGTAGTCTCAGAAGTAATCAAAAAAATTACCCAATGATATCACTTACAACGGACTCGTTTCTGATGTTCGGCCAGAAAAGGCATAAGAAAAACGAAGAGGCTTTGCCCAGCTGTGAGACAGCCTAGGCATAGAAAATTTAAAAAATGCTTGCAAGGAAGTAAGCTTAGTAAAGACAGCTTAAGATCTCATGAGATTCGTATTTAATTATTTATGATTTGATTGTAACTTCAGAAAACGTTTAAGCCCACCTTAGGTTTATGTTCTTGCAAATCCACAATTCATTATGAATGAGCTATTTAATTTCAAGCTAGTCGACAACAGTTTTACAATCTGACTAACACTCAAAAAGTCGTTAAACTATAATCTAATGAAAATTAAACAATAATTACTACTTTATTTCAGTAATAATACGTCTAGATTTAGCAATAACTTAGGCGCCACACTAATTCTGTTTTATGTAACCATGTATTTGTTAAAGTTATAAATAAGTAATAAAACTCTTTGATGTAGGTTTTGACAATAAATAATGTCAATAAAGATTGCAAGATGCAATTAATTAAGTATGCATGGGCAGTAAAACTGAAACTCTCTTGAAATGAAAGAAAAAATGTTTCAAGGCATAGGCGGTAACGATTAGGAAGTTTCACGTTGTAGATACTATAGTAAATAGTGAGCTTTCTAAACCATAAAACCATTGGTGAAATATGGGAGTGTTATAGGCATTATACATATGTTTAAGCCTTCGCAGAATACAGGCATTCTTTTCTATAGGGGACAGAACACTGGCTGGCTGTATAGTTATCTGAAACAACAACTCGTTCATTGTAACTTTGAAATAATATACGACGTGATTTTTAAAACCAAAGCGGTTAATGCATCCATGTATCGGAAAAGTCTCGTTGAGTGTTTTGAAAAATATATGATTTTCTTTATTCTTTATTGTACACCAAAAACAACATTACATACAATGTGATAATAAAGTACATGTACAAAGGCGAGCTTAACTCAATGTTGAGTTCTCTTACAGCAAACCCTAGGATGACAGAGACAGATGACAATATAGAGGGCAGGATCCAGTGTACAATTTTTAAATTAATTAATGAGGAATTAATTAATATATACTTACATAAATACATATTTTATATACATACTAATATTATGTCATTGCGCAAGGAAATGCTCCTTAATCTTCCTCTTGAAGACCTCCAGAGAAGGGCTGTCGCGTAGGGAGTGCGGGAGAGAGTTCCAGAGACGCACTGCAGTAGCAGAGAAAGAGCCATCATAGCGGCTGCAAGTGTGTCGTTTTCATATCAATTACCCTCATTTCGGAACTCGCTCATACCGTTCACATTATGAATATTAAAAGCATTGATGTTTGAGTCCTTCGCTTACATTCCGCTAACAGTTTATACCTTATACTAACCAACAAGCTGCTGTAACCGAAGATTACATAGCGTTTGGATCTTAAATCATATTTTTAACTGTTCGCCTCAATCGGTTTGACGTTTGCAAAGCCGACTGACCGATCAGACTATATTTACATTTGCATAAAATAATGTTGTATGGCAGTTACGGAGTTGCGAATATGTTATTGTAATGTATGAATAGAAATCGCGTTTATAAGTCACGATTCGGAATGTATCAGTGTCTGTAAAAGGAGGCTTTAAACTATTGAGGCTGTTTTATCTGATGAATTCCCTGTAATTTAAGATGTCTGTTTCTGTTCTAAGGCTCCTATCTAGATAAAGTGACATTTTATCAACCAAAATGATTATGGAACAGTTCAGAATGTATGCGATTGACAAGCGCAGCCGATATTGCCACGAGTTAAATGCCAAAGATTCTGGTGACGCAAAGGATTGAAATGTGTTTATAAGTCTAAAATAAAAAGAAAAAAAATGCTGAAAAAAGAAAAACATGCTATGAAGTCGGAGGATAAATAATTGCGAGCTGACTGAAGAAGCAATCGGGTTTTTGATTTTTTAATTAGTCTTTTTTGACAAACGGAGCTTTGATATAATGTACCTAAACTTTGTCATTGGTTTTCGATATAACAACGTGTAATATTATAGATAGGTACCTACTATATTTGCTAAATGTACTGATAAGAAACAAAATCATTGTATCAAGCATTCCAAACTGCAGTTGACTATACCAGTGTATAGTCAACTGCAGTTTGGAATGCTTAAGGTTAAGTTAATTCTTATATGAATCAAGCTCAAACCTCTGATTTTATATTCTTTTTAACGTCTCCCAAACATTCCTTCTCAAATTTAAACCAAAATAAAAATCCATCAAATTAAATCAACACCACGCACTCGTATCGTGTCCGTCCCGTGACATCTAAGGGCTCTAACTCACTCATCTCTTGATTGATATACAACGCAACGTCTTCCGGCCTTTCCTTTAGTCCATACGACTTTTTTATATAAATTTATCATTTTCAAGATGAAACAGGCGCCATCTTTGATTCGTGACGTGATTGAGTGGGCCTGCTTCCGTTTTAATTAACACTCGTTGATATATTTTTGGGTGATTTTAGTTTTTGTGGGCTACGATTAGATGGTGGTGATTGATTTTAGTGAATTATATTTTTTCATATTATTTTTTATTTTAAAAGTTAATTATTGGGATACATTGACACCTTTGATTTGTAGATCATGTTCTATAAGAAAAGATAGCAAGTTCTCTGAATGTAGGTATAATTTCAGCTGGGATTTGAACGGACTGAAAGGACTGGCGTCAGATTTTTTTCAGTTAGAGCGACATTGTTAGTTTAAATTGCTCACCGTTGCAGTAATCAAATGGTCCTGAGTTGTCTTCTTTAAAACAAAATGAGATCAGAAAACATTCTTTGAAGACAAGACACAAATCAAAATATAATTCAAAGTAAATAAAATGTGAAGCCGTATAATTTAATCAATATAGATCCTGGTGAGACTGAGATTTTTTATTAGATTATTAAATAAACGGTTTCACGCTAGTTTCATAAATTAAAACGTCAAATTTGAAACGTTTCCATCAGTTCAAATAATTTTGATAATTTTACGAGGCATTCGTGCATATTTCATATGGTTACGGTTTATCAATTTATGTTAAAAAGCTTTTAAAAGTTTTATGGCCAGTTTATTTTACGGTAATTTGTATGAAATATTTTAATTAGAGGCAGGCTGTTTTCCCTATGATCACCGGTTCATTCTTATAAAATCATTAATGTGGGGTGACAATGAGTTCTCAATTTCACATATTATGTTCAGGAAAATTCTGAAACGTACTTCAGAGATGGCCTGAAAACTAAACTTAGATTTATAAACATCTAGTTGTCATGAAAATTACGTATTCATATCGTAAGATTTATCAGTTTACGTGTGCGCTGTTCTTTTTTTAGGGTTCCGTACCCAAAGGATAAAAATGGGACCTAGAATAATAATACTCTGCGATATCTCTGTCTGTCACCAGGCTGTATCTCATGAACCGTGATAGTTAGACAGTTGAAGTGGTTTGTTGAACAACAAACGTGACATTTTTGCCATTTTTTTTGCGATAATGGTACGGGACCCTTCATTCGCGAGTCAAACTCGCACTTGGCCGGTTTTTTTATTTTAAATTTCACATTATAAAGTTTTATATTCTAGCTGTGTTTGTTTGCGTAGTTTTATGCTAATCTTAAAGCAGGGACCATTTTTATTATTGTATTCCTTATTGTATTTATCTCACAACACCAAGATGTATGCTTAGAAAACGTGCGTATCATCATATACCAACGAATTTCCATAAAAAAAGAACACCAAACATACCAATAGTCCGTAAAGAAACACTTAAAAAGCAATCAAACGGGAATTTAACAACAATGAAATTAATCTACCGTCGTACGCAATAAAAAGTACTCATATAAAAATCATTGGGAACATTTAAAAAGACATACTATCCGATTTCTTGTCGTAAAAAAAGTCATAAAAATGCCTCTTTTGACAGAGTTTTAATGATCCACTAAACATAATGATATAAAAAATTATATCCGGATTGTTAACACGCAGGGTCAACAAACTTAGATTTCTTTATTGATGATCAGGGATGATAGGGATGCATGCCTTATTTTTATGGCACAGTTAAGAAACACAAGTGAAAGCAGATGACTAAGATCTCTAGTAACATTATACTGGTTGGTTTGCCGTTACTGAAATTATTATTCGGGAGAAATTCTACGGTTGGTCAGTGCCTATCATCGGCCATCTATCCTGAAATAAGAATCTTGTTTAAAATGTTTTCCTAAACAGATAAATCAGAGAGCATGTAACATCTTTTAATCTCACAAAATAGATTACTAGTACATTCCTATCAGTGTTACAGGAAATCGTTCACTTGTGGTAACTCCACAACTAAAGTTGTAAAGGAAAAGCATGCAATTCAAATTACTACAACACAATTTATTGGCAAAGATAAAATCATACAACAGCCTGTTCGCTAATCCTATTAACACATTTAGTTCAAAGACCTGTCGCAGATACATTCAAAAGTTCGCGTTATAAACCCACGTTACATCAAAATGACTAGCATTACAATTCCATAGCTTCTTTACAAACAAAACTACGTCATAACCCTAAACAGGCCATCAAAAACGGCTCAATATTGATAAAAACGGCCATAAAGACACGGCGCCTCAATCGGAAAGCACTAAAACTTTTTACGGCCGCGACGACTCAACCGTTTTGGCTATGAAGTATTTCGGACGCAACACGGCCGATTGACGCGAGAAGAACTATAAAACATGTATAAAAACAGGAATACGAGCTGTTCGAACAAGTTCGTAAGATAGAGGTGAAGAAAGAGGTTTATTGAGGAACATACAGCAACTAAGTTAGCGATTTGGATTATTAACTGAATTTTAGGAGGCTTTAAAATTGGTTTACCGGATAATACACCTCACAGAGACATCATTCCCTACCATCAGGTGATATTGTGGTCATACTTGACTATCAAAATTTTAAAAAGAATTTAGTACAACTTGCTCACAGACGTAAGTATGCAAATGGATACGAATCTTTAATCAAGCATAGCATAGAAAGTATTCCATAACAATATTTTATCGAACACATAAATAAGTCCTCGCCCTGTCTCCAATAAAACAATACGATTACAATCAATCGCCTTCAAACAAACATTTTCGCTATTCCCAGGCCCATCATTTACTAAAACATTAGCCTTTAGAGGCACACTACACGAAAATTTTACTTCGGAAATGGTAAGGGAACATCGAAATGCCACATAATGATACGTCAAAGTCACTTTGCTATCTAAACTGCGTTTGAAACGCTTCCATCAATGTGGGACTGAGTGTGTATCGGTGTCCTCATGTCTCGCGTCGTTGTGCACTTATTTATTGTGTCCGGACAGACGGACTTGGGTGAGAACTTATTTTTTTTTGTTCTAACTGGCTAGCCAGGGTTACTGTCAATGTCGTTTGAAGGAAACTTCATTCAGAAACGAAGGCTCTAAAATAAGAAGTGGGAAGATTAGATTTGAGCCTATTAGACAATGATTTTCTTATATGCCTTTAAATAAGACGTTGGAAGCAAAGACTTTGATTTTTTGACCCTGTTAGATCAAAACTTTCTGGTATTTGGTACCTAGAGAGCCTAGATAAGTGACAAGAATTCAGCGATAAGGTCTATCAACTAATAGTTTGTCATTAAAAAGCACGCGTCACTTCGCTGCGCGTGTCAATCAGATTTAAGACTTTTCGTCGATCGTTACACAATGTCACTTTGTCTAGACCTGTCCTTTATTTCAACCGATGTATCGATTGTTATTTCATAATACACGTTTACTGCTGTTACATGTCAAAAGGTTGAAGTTCAAGAAATCACCGTGTGTAAGTAGTGATAGAGTGCTCTCAAGAATGAATGAACTTGAAAGATCTAGAGAGTAAGTATTGTGCTTAGAATAATACTCCTATCTATCTACTTGGAAGATGTGAGAAAAATGGCAAATGAATAAAAAAACGGAGGCTAAGAGACAAAAAAAATGCTCAAAATACTGTTCTGAAAAATATACGTCCGCTGTAAAACAAAAGAACATGAAACTATCTGTTCTGAAAAATAAAACAAAAAAGCTCATCTATTAATTAAAATTTACTAACCGTCGACTAACACTAAAATCGGATTTACAGAATAGCTCTGAAGCCAATAATTACAGGCTCTCATATCGCTATCTCCCGCGTGGGCTAGGGTGACAAAGCGTCGCATGTCTGCGGACAATGTGCACGGGACACGCGGACAGCATGTTCACACGATCAGATTGTGCCTGCTTTATGGCACCAAACCGAACCATTAGTACCGGCTGCTCGAATTACCTAATTAGAATTACATGGCGAACTAACAACCGGTTTTTAGATTTCGCTATTCGTGTGTTGCGATCTAGATTGTGCCGTGTGGGTTTTAGCTGTGGGAATGATTTTTGTGTTTTTTTTTTGCTTGCTTTCACGCGTAGTTTATAGGTTTTCAGTTGCTTCAATGGGGGAAAAGTTTTATTTGATGTGTTTTTGTTCTTGTTTTGTCATTTATGCCGTCATTCGTGGGCTTTGTGTGGCGTTGTAGACGCGCTGGGAAGCAACAGGTTCTCCATACATGATTCAAACGTAGTTGGGTGATTGAAGTTCAACGGTGAATGCTTCAACCTACGCTCGTGAATGAAATCTGGACTGATAAGTGCATTGGTATTACTTTAGATTTACGATAATGCATCGCCCGATAGTTATTATTAGTCACAGCATGCGTTGTAAACTTTATTATAATCGATTCCACTCTCATCCGATTCTCGGATCGTATAAAAATCAAACGAACGCGAACATAAAAAGTATCTTTATCCGACACAACACAATAACGTTATCGTTGAAATATCGATACAATTTCCATGATCAGTAAAATAAAATCGGACTGTCTTGACGTTTGTTCAAATTTATATGCGCGCGCGTCCAGTGCAAGATTGTCGTAAAGTTGAGGATGTTATGTTCGTTGATAAGTGCGATGTCGGGTATCGGGACTGTCCCGCGTGACAGGTTTATTGTGGACACCCTACTAAATGGGGTGATTCGTTTTGCGAAAAAAAAACTATATTTATGAGCATTATATTAAATTTTAAACGAGTTTTCGATTTGTTTATGATATTCGTTTATCGATTGTTAATTTATATTTTTAAGTTCGTGTTAATTTTGCTTAAAAGCGCGGTGTTGTTATGTCAAATTATTTGTGTCATTCGTTTGTTTTGTGATCGAATACTTTGTTGATGCAAATATTTTGGTGTTTTGCCCCTGGTGGATAATAAATATTTTATAATACCTGGAGATGTTAGTTATACACTTTATTTCAACATTATGGCTAATAAAGGTTGTTGACTTCCGATCAAGAATCGAAGTAATTTTAAATACTAGTCTTACCATAAATGGACTAAAGTGTATTACAAGCTAAAGCTTGCATACATAATCATAAATATCACGATATCCTTCAAATACATTATGAACGTAAGATATCCGTTCATATTTTCTGTCTTAAATAGTTTAAACCTAGTTTCTTTGGCCGCCCATTGTGTCACCCAGTGCAATGTTTTCTTCGTCTATACTTTCTGTAACTTATATTATGGTGTACATAATAAAGAGTATTCTATTCTATTCTATTCTATTCTTTTTGTGTATTTTTTTACGTTTCTCATATTCAGGTGCGTCCGGAACCCATTTAGTATGGTTTTCTGTTGACATTCGCCCATCCGACCCCAAAAATTATTGTCAAATCATCAATCACTACTCTACGCAGACAAATCCATCATTCGCTTAATTAATTTATCAAGCAAGCTTGCTGATGCTACCTCTGAAAATTAAAGGCATTCAAAATTCAACCTTATTTTGAATGACGTAAAGTTAGTTTTTATTTTTGGTGAGTGTATACAGTATGTTGGTATTTTTATGTCAAAGTAAAGTGATAGTTTCATTCCATATACGGGGTGTTTACCTGGTGTTAAACGTGCAATCGATCACTGTGTGCGCCGGCGCCGAAGAGACGCGATAACTCGATAAAAAATTGATAGGAAATCGATATTTTTGTTTCCGAAATGGTCGTTTTTAGTTGATAATAGTTTTTTTTTATTCACTATATATTATATTATTCACGATAGACTCGCGTTTGACCACTATCTCCACCTGATGGTAAGCGATGATGTGGTCGACGGTGAACTTGCAGTTTATTTTAGTAGACTTTCCAAAGTCATATATAGAGAATCGGACGAAATACTTTCTTTATTAACTACTTATTATACTGGATCTTGCAAAGGGACTCTCAAGAAAAGTTATTGTTTTATGATCGAAATAAATACTTGTTTAAATCCAGTCATTCGTGTTCTGTTCAAAAGAAGCCTGAACATCACTCACTTCATGCCTAAATACAGTACCTAAAGCTATTCTGTAAAAATATCACCGTGATAACTGAGGTGTGTAACGTCAATCCCAAGCATTGGTCGACAGTCGGTCGGAATGATAGGTCACTTCGAGGTCACTTGACCTAAGCCATCACGTGACATATCTACAGAATCGACCAGCTGATATGACAAACGACATCAGTATCATGAATCATGACGTGAGTGCCCTTATACACAGATACAAAAGTAAACGCAACTATATTTACCTACGTGCCTCCATCGCAAAACATCCGAAAACCAAAAACGAAAATTATAAAAAAGAACACAAACAAAATTCAAAAATAAGAACTTTCTACAATACAATAGGTCACGTATAAGGCTGGGACCACACTGGCGACACTGCGACAGTGATGATGGATCGTGCGATTGTCTAACAGTGCGTATCAATCATCAGTCGCCGGTGTGTCGCCGGACGACCGGACTGTCCGTTGACGACTTGATCAATCAAAACCCTTTTAACGGATATATTAAGGTGCTATTTTTGATCCGAAGGCAGATTTTTTAAAGATAAATAACTTTATGTGTGGTATTTAGTTTATGTCTTTGTTTCCAAGCGAGTGGTTTTAAGGCGTAGGATTGGAACATGATGTGTTGGTTGACTGGGGACAAGATGGTCAGAGGTCATCGTTGGAGAAAGACCATGGGGATTGGTACAAGCAAAGAAAGGTAATTTTTTTTTGTTGTTTGTTAGTCTTTAAAATGTGGCTGGACTATTGGGGGAAAAAACCAAGGAGTGTGGGTTTTTACCTCACTAAAACCACCCCAGTGATTACCATCAGCACATGGAGGAGGCCCCGTTACCTCCACGTTTGCTGCCAAGGAATCGCCTCGCGCGAGACACAATGGATTTTATTTATTTTTTAGTAACTACGGCAGCGAACGTGTTATTAGACCACCCCGGAACCCCCTCTGTGCAAAGCTTGTTAGGTCACATCTCTGGGGAGTCTGCGAAGCGTCTCTCCTGAGCCTCACTGTGCACGGCAGCACGTCACCACTGTGTCACCGTCTTACCTGGAGTCACATGCTGGGCGGACCGAGTCCCCAATCTGGCCGCCCGTGATCTCGAAGTCCTGCCTATGATGCAAACAGGGTTACAGAGTTTCAGGCGTCGAGGTGGTTGTCTCCACGATGCCTTCTTCTCCAAGCGGGATCAGCCCTCTCATGATCCCGCTCGGTGGCCTCCTTCTGGACCATCTCGGTTTCACAGAAAAAGGCCATTTCCCGCCAGTTTTCTGTCTCTACCAGCACAGCCCTCACTATTACTGGCAGAGACAAGCAAACAGGCCTATACCCAGAAGTGGTAATGTCTAGCTGTGGGTGCCACTACGTAGTCATGTTCAGCAGAATACCATTTGGGGTCCTGGGCTTTCCAGCAAGGGCAAGGTGGTGTTGAGTTTGTCTTTTATAATGGCCCAGCCTTCTGGCTACAAAGCAAGGGCACAGACCCGTTTGATGGCTATGCCATATGCTCATCCCCCTATTACTTCACTGGCGAGTCAGACCTTTTACCTTGTTCACTGGCCTAATCTCTTCACCATGATATGAGCTATTCTTGAAAAACTCCAGCCAACCCGAGAGAATGTCACTCTATCGAAGTTGGTTGTACCTACATCGGAATGACTGTTCGCCCTGAATATCAGTTGTTTACACGATGCTTATTCATCGGTCATTGCAACTGCAATAAGAGACCAGCAGTCGTGTTAACTGAGACGAACATCATTTATGTAACTTTTACCAACTTCTATCGATTGTCGTAGAACTTATTGAATCATAACTTAACTACTCTTCTTAACAAGTAGGAATAGTTCTATAAAAGTGATATTCTATAAGCGACAGCACTTAAATTGTTTACTATTAGGGTGACCACGTGACATTTCGGTATCGCATGTCAATCTCATACATTATGAGCTTTTTGACAGTTGGTCGTCATCATCATCAGCATTGAGCAGTCCACTGCTTGACATAAGCCTCTCCAATAGCATGATTTTTGTCTCGATTTTTGGCAGCTCTCATCTAGCCCACTGTCGTCACCGTCGCTCTTCCCAGCCTGAGGGCGCCCCACCTCACGTTAACATATTCATTGTCTCCACTCAAGAAAACTTCTGCCCAACGGTTATCTTGCATTTGGTCTAAGCCCTCTGATTTCAGATGACTAAAAACTAAAGGCGTTGCTTTAAAAAAATATTCATTCTTACTTCATAAAAGCTTATCCACAAGGAATAACCAAGGAAGCCTCTAATGAAACCCATCTAAACCCTTTAACCACGAGCCACACAAAGTATTTGTAAAAGTGCTATCTTACTATAATCGTCTTCAATTACGCTTATTAGCAGTCATCTAGTATGTTAAAAGTCCTATAGTGTGAAAACCAAGACCATAACTTCACGCCGTTTTAAAATTGTGGCACAGCAGCGTATGTAGAATAGAATAGAATAGAAAAATATTTATTCGGTACAGGCACAACACAACAGCAACAAACATGGAGTAAAAGACAAAACAGAAGTACAAAGACAGATTGCGCTGAACGTGCCCATACCGAAAGGGTTACAAACTCAGCATTTGCTGGGCGTCAGACACCCAGCGCTGGTTTTCAGTTGGCACCCCGCTAGTGACACACGGACGTGGGTAACATAATAAAATATAATCTATACATAATTTGTTTTTTATGTAATTGCTATTAATTTGAACTCGAATGTGTTTGTATGTTAATTAGAATAACTAGTAATTATTATGTTGTATTATCTTTTTAGGGTTCCTTTGGGAGTGGTAAAATTTCTGTAGTTTGAAATGGTTTTGTGTAATTCAAATTAATAATACAAGTATGAGGCTTTATGTAAGTGTCATGTGATTAAAAGTAAATTCACTGGTGGTTGACAGCAACATTGTCCAAATTGATTTAAACTGCAAATAAATGGCGAAATCACTAATTTGCAGCAAAAGTTTAAATGATTTTGGTTGTATCTGAAATCAGGGTACTACTTACTTAGCAACACCTCGAACCAGTCTTCGCTGTGTCCGTTCAGGTCATCAAGCCACCGTTTTATGAACATTTAGGATACCACCGGAAAAGACCACAAAGTAGCAAAATATCTCTCTACTTTCAACGACATAGTCTTATTATATTTTCAAAGGCTGGCAACCCCAATTGCCACTGGTCTGCAATGCATGCCACAGCCAAGCGATATTTAGTCACCTAAAGGATGCCAGCAATTAGACTTAACTAAACATTCCAAGAATACTCCTTGCAATAAAACTTTTTACAAACCTTTTTTATATTTTCCATGTTTACGGCCAAAGCATTTCACGTTCAATAGGCTGTTAAGTACGAAAGGTACTCATTACCTATACTTCAAATACGGATGTGTGAATAGCGACAGCGGAGTTGCATTCAAGACCTTATAATTATTATCCTTTAGTTATAGTTAAGTGACTGGTAAGTGGTATGCGAATAAGCATACCTTTTTTTCTAGTGTGTTTTTAGCTTTGTAAGGGGACAAATTGATATTTGTCACGCATAGTGTTGTTAGGTGTTTGTCAGATACCGAGCATTTTAGGAATTTGTACGACCAGATACTATTATAACTACAGGTCTGTCCTATCCGGATTTGCTAAGACTTTCCTTCAGATTAAATTCAGACAGAATGAAAACAAGCCTTTGAAGAACCTCCTCCAATCCTTAACTTCACTGCATGTCAAAATACACAGACAAAATCAGATATTAAAGTTTTGCTAAAAAGCCAAGCCACCAAGCATGTCACCCATTTGCAGTTTCAGACCTGGCAACTCTGAACACACAAACGAATAAAATTTTATTGTCCCTCAGAATGGCCATATCTTACAGAGAATCCATCTAATTCTAAGCTCGCTTACTCGCTTCACCAGTCAACAATCTGTCGGAGCATCGCGTGCGCAAACGCACATCGATCTCTAAAAACAAAATCCAACCGTTCGCGTGCGAAGCCCAATTTATTCTAACCCTTCAGCCTATTTGTCAATTACATGTCGCATATCCGATGCGCCGCCATCTTGGACCTCTTGTAAATGTCAACCGGCGGTCGACCAATTACAAGTGTGTGCTGCGCAAGTTGACGGTAACAACGCACCGCGATACCATAAAGTTTCAAGCCATTTATAGAAGTGAAATCTGCGTCGTCCAGATCGGCTGTTCCAATTAATGCAGACGCTCGATGCCTGATAGGCTGTACCTACTTACGATGGACGGTTTTATTTGTTGATTTTGCTAGGGTTAAATGCCAGTTTGGAATTGGTGGGGGTTTTGAATGCTTGTTCTTTAAGTGACAAGTATTCAAGGGTCAGTTTTATAATGGAGCTAATAAACATAGATCAAAATTCAGTTGCAACAAATAGCACACGGCTTACTAGAACCCTCAGTTCTCTAAATCAAACAAATCCAATTCCACTCACGGGTACATAATGCACCCGCGAAATTATACCACAGAGCATCGGCCGTGAATTACTATCAAGCGATGCATTGTAGGAGGACATCAGCGAGTCCGATAATTTAATGGCATCGCTCGCCACCCGCAATTTAATGTAACACCGAACAACCCGGGGGCATTAATAATTTTCTCCGAGTTCGCCCATTGTACTACCGGAGGGACACTCACGATCTTAGACATCATCGGTGCCTATCGTAATTCCACCGCATCCCATGTACAGAGCCTTCTAACTTAATATGTGCATCACGAAGCACGCGTATATGGTCCGCGCACCCCGCCCAGCCCGGCCGGCCAATCCTATCGCGCATTTTAAATGCCGCCGCGCATTGTATGTATATCGAGAGCCCCGCGAATAAATTGAGTCCTTGACGCGCGTCACAGGACCCGCGACGTCGACTCGCGATAATCCGCCGCGGATTTAAAACCGCTTATCCCCAACACTCTCGGGCCGAGGAATCTCCCTCCTAAACCTACAAATCAATCGTACGCCCGCACTCCATAAATTAAGAGGCGAAACAATGACCCTAAATTATTGGGCCGTCTCCTTTATCGGGCGCCTCCGTATTGTTCGTTTTTTTAAGCGACTCCTTACACAAATGAGACTCGGCTCGGACTTATTAGGTTTCGGTATTTCGCTCGCGAGATCGACAGGAGCGATAGCGTCTGTGCTCTGTGGGAATGCACGCGGACTGACGACGCGTTCGCTTTAATTATTCGACTTCCTCGTGCGTCGGAGACAATGGCGTTAGGTGTGGATCTGGTGGAAGGCCGGCTAACGATCAGCGGGTATCGGGTATTCCATCACGAGGACGTCGGCGCGTTATTTTTACCCGCAGCTAGCCGTTTATGCCTCACATTAACATAAAACAAGCGGCCGAGCGGCGGCGGCGGGCCGCGTCCATATTTCTGCTACCGTCGTGACGGCCGGGCTCGGTATTGTGCGCGATACAGATCTCGGGACGCATGTGCACGCTGCCACTGGATATTTAGAAGCTGTCTCTTAAATTCGCGTCCTCGGCGACTTAACGAGTCGCATTCTGCGTATAGGACATGCGATCGGCTATTGTCCATTTGTGGAGCGGTAATGATAATTTAGCGGAGGTTAATGCGAGTGGAGTTTTCTAAGTGGTGAGTTGACGCGTTCCATTAGGGCGGGGGATGGTTTCATAAATATTTTATTGGTTGTGAGCCGGGGCGTTTGGCGCTCTCATTACGGCGGAGACGCCCGAGATCATTAGTCGGTGATAAAATGCGGTCGAGAGGCGTCCTCTCTCGGAATCGGTGCATTCTTTACACGTTAGCTTGCTGGAGGACGAGGCTTTTGTTTTCGCGTTCGCCACCTTTATAATTACTGGCTTTAGGGTTAATGGACTGGTTAACGTTGGTTTTGTTCGTTTGCTTCGGTTTGCTTTAATTGATTGGGAATTGGTGCCGCTTTCGTATTCAGCTGGGGTTTAAATAATTTTTTATTGCTCGATGATTTAATTTTTTATGTGAAGAGAGCTTGGGAGAAGTCTTTTAATGGTTCGATTGTCTGAAGGAACCATAACCATTGTCAACCAGTTCAAATAAACAAAAAATCGCTTTTGATAAGACACACAATTTGGTAACGTAACCCTCAATCTCTTCCATGGTTCCCAGACAACATTCACCCTTAAACCTCCTACTACTTTAACCCTAACCTGCAGCAGTCCACTCAAAAAATCTCCGCAAAATCTTAGTCAGCACCCAGTAATGAGTCCCTATCTATTCCAGCATAATCTAGTCTGAATATCATACACTAGTCTGTAGTCAAGGGTTCCCGACCAGCAATATGGTAATGATACCCGATCGGAACATTCTCCAGTTAAAGATGACTCTTAATGTGCATCTAAATACTATATAAAATAGTCAACGAAGTTGTTGTGGGACATACGGATGGGGAACAAAGCGAGTGTAAAGTTGGATGGCTGGGGAAAATGTAATTGTTTTGTTTAATATTTTTGTAAGTGAGTAGTTGTAAGGAAAATGTTTGAGGGTGTACCTTAATCTTTTCAATAGTTAGAAAGAAAAACTACCTCAGTTTAAACACCCGTCAAATGACAACCTGCGGATGACATTTATTGAAATTAGTTTGTGGGTTATTAAAGGAACATCGTCTCTACAATAGGATTTTGTGCTTCAGGTAATTGTTTTTAAGGCATTTGTCACACGTTCTGCGTCCTGCGGTCCGGTCACTTGAACATTTCCCGCAGCAAATGTTCGAGTATGCAAAAGGAAAAGGACCGCAAGACGCAGAACGCATCCAGTATGGCAAAGCCTTAAGATTAATATGATACCTTCTAACTTACATTGTGGGTTTTGTCATTCCTAGTATGAGGCAAGTTTTTTTTTTTTTAGAATTATCACTAAATATTTTTTTTTACCAATCAAATATGTTTTTAACTTATATCTGTCACCTCAATAACCAACAGTCTTCTTCTTCGTCGTATCCGTGGTTCCACAATTACATACGTTTTGATCAGTATTCAGCCACGTCAACAGTGATTACATTTGCCTCACAGGTCCTTCAGGGTGCAGTGATCAACTTCATCTCAAAATTCTACTATCCATCTTTCCCACCCGTATGTACGCACTGGGCAGTGCATCGCACACTCGCGCACTCGCCTTATGGTAATGTGATCGAATCCGAAATTGGACGCCATGACCGCAGAAGGATTTCACACACTCGGACTTATATACACCCATAATTTATATACAGGCATATTTTAGCCGAGTGTCTTCAGATGCAAGACTATTCTAATAAGTCTGGACCTAAGTGGTTTCTGAGGGATTTAAGTTAATGTTTTATTGTAAAAGGATTTTTTAATAACAATAAATTTATCTTGGTATGTGCATAAGCTGGCGGGATTAATTTGTCAACCGACTTTGAAAAGTTCTTTTTTAGGGTTTCGTACCCAAAGGGTAAAAACGGGACCCTATTACTAAGACTCCGCGATCCGTCTGTCTGTCTGTCTGTCCGTCTGTCACCAGGCTGTATCTCATGAACCGTGATAGCTAGACTGTTGAAATTTTCACAGATGATGTATTTCTGTTGCCGCTATAACAACAAATACTAAAAACAGAATAAAATAAATATTTAAGTGGGGCTCCCATACAACAAACGTGATTTTTTGCCGTGTTTTGCGATAATGGTACGGAACCCTTCGTGCGCGAGTCCGACTCGCACTTGGCCGGTTTTTTATTTGAAAACCGATGCTTTTCATGTGGTCCCATTAAAACCTTTAATAATGCGCATTTTCATGGTAATATAAGGTACCAATACTGTGCAGGACGTAGCGTGTTCATTGGCCCCGAGAAAAGAAGGGCGTAAACCTTCTGGCCATTGCCGCTGAACGCCCCATCCACATCAACGAAAATAAAGGTTCTTGGATGCCTGGCTGCAGCAGTGACGAAGGGTTGCAAATCGACTCTAACGATTCAACGATGTGTTGGCTGTACTTGAGTTATTTCCAGATTCTGGGTTGCCTACTTCTGGATCAGCACTCCTGGTGTCCAGGTTCCGAGGTTCAGCTCGACAGGATCGAAAAGGGATGTCTTCATAAGGGTTGAAGTTGATGAATTAAATGAAACACTAAGTTATTCAGTACACGGCACGATTCTAGGGCTCTCAACAATTTCTGAGACGTGATTCTATATAAGAATTACTTCTTATTTACTAAGACAAGTACAAGCGACTAGCTTTGGATGACTACAAATTCTATTTGGGCCCGGGGGTTCTTTATACCCTCGCATCGTGCCATTATTGAGAGCCCCGCAAATTCTCGCCGAAAATAATTTTTAATTATGTAAAAAACCCTTATACATATTTGGTAAATAGGGTTACCGCACCCCTTCCATGGTGCCATCAATAGCTGGATTTCTTCGTACTGTAACACAGTAACGCCCCCTATCTATGTATCTAATCAATATACCTAATTTCCAGGTATTGATAGCTTCCCTAGACTATTTACATGAAATTAAAGGACAATTCCCTTTATTTCCCAGTTAAAACCTTAATAGCTTTTAACCTAGCCTAAGGATATCTATAGGTTGGGTTGACCTGCTGGTGCCAATAGCAGGCTGTCTGTTGACGTCTAGAAAAAGCTTATTTTCGGGAATCTTCTATGGGATATCATCCCCTATGTAATGAATCTATAAATTCCTAAGTCATTTCACCGACTTTAGGACCTCCTACTTAGGCTTACCAGACAATCACCGCCTATTATGGGGATTCTGGTAGCCAATAGACCACACTTTACATTTCCAGTGCTTATGTAAGTCTATCTAGGTCATATGCACATAAGGTGCCTCGCTATGTACAAATTTGGCAGCTGGTCACTTTCTTTGCGCCCAGCTACCAGAGAAACTAGGTATAATAACACTAATAAGATTGGGACGACACGATGGTGCATTTAACGGGCCATCGGGAGGTCCCCAAAAATTCCTTATTTTCGGAATTCCCAGGGGTGTATAGTCCCAGGGAATGCCAAAAACTGACTAAAAATTACATTTCCAGAAACCTATTTTCTGGAATTGTACTTAAACTACTTGAGCGATTTTCGCTCCAAAGTGATGGCTTGGTAGCTAGTCCAGCAAGCCATCCGAAAGTACTTACACCATGAGTACATCTATTCCCTTCATGGAGTTATTCCACCTGAAGGGTCTACAAATTTCAACGTTTTACGTTGTTTACATTTTTCACGGCTGCCTATCTCGTTGACTATCCGAGCGATTCTTCCCATCTAGAAACCGCCTGGAAGCCCTTTTAGCAAGCTTTCCAATGGTAGTACTTTTACCAGTACACCTATATGTTTCTAGGTACTTAGGGCACCTAAAACCGAAAGCGATTACCAAAACCAGACAAACAGCAGTTTTTCTATTATATACTGACTTGATATCTCAAGTAAATGGGCTTTATATAAAAGACTTCGCTAACTATGAGGTGTATATAGGCTTCCTGTCTCGGTCTAGGTCCCCCATATACCCTAAAATGACCTGAAACCATATATTTGGTGTTTGAGATATCAAGTCAATATTCTTATTTACATAGCAGAAACTATGTGGTCTTCACATAGTTTCATCATTATGTACTGATTACATGTCCAGTACATAGGATAAGCCCTTAAAAACATGATTTTAATTACTATAATATTTTCAAAAAACTCCAAAACTATATATATCGTGGTGCTCCATCTGACGGGCCATTCGGAACTAATCCGTCGCCGAGCACAGACGTATCGTATGACAGAAATTTATGTTTTTTACTATGATAACTCTTATCAGTATGCTTTCTAATGATTTTACTCTGTTAAGGGTGAACTATTGAACCCTATGACATACTGACAAATACTAAAAACATTATACTACTATCTCAAAAAATGTAGGTAAAATTTTAGTATAAATATAGACGGGCCTCTAAAATTCATTTTAGTATCAGATGGCGCGCCGTGGTGAGCAGACATGTCTACACATACAAACTTTAACTTTTTATGAACCATTTAGTATGGTTGATGACGCTTCGTCGCGAACATATCTCCCGCCGTGCAGTGCTGTGTCGACTCGCTGTGTCGACTCGAAGTGTTGTCGGCGCGGCGCTGCATTCCTTCGGTGAGCGACGGACGGCATTTCTCGGCTGCCGGCCAGGCCCACCGAGAGGACGGTCGCCGCTCCGGCATCTCTGGTTACTGGGGCAGTGGGACGAGTTTCTTCACCGGACGCTTCAAGGTACCGCCAAGTGTGCGTACCTCAGCAGTCCGGATTTCTCCGTCGATTCCTGGATACACGGCCACAATGCGGCCTCGCGGCCACGTATTGCGGGGCAGCTGGCCGTCGGCTATCAGGACAGGGTCACCCACTTTAAAATCTGGGCCCACTACTATGTGGCTCCCGCCGGTTTTGGAGCTCCGGCAGGTACTCTCTGACCCAGCGACTCCAGAACATATCAGCGAGGATCTGTGATCGTCGCCATATTTTCCTGCTGTCTATATCTTGCTCAGTGAACGTGCCAGGTGTAGGTAGTCTGGCTGACCCACCGAGCAAGAGGTGATTCGGTGTGATGGATTCGTCATCATCACCATCTACCGACACGTGTGTCAATGGTCGGCTATTTACAATGTACTCTGCCTCACAAATCAGTGTGGACAACACCTCTTCGGTGGGGTGTTTCTCTGTAAGTACATTGCATAGTGTGTTTTTAACACAACGAACTAGGCGCTCCCAGGCGCCTCCCATGAATGGCGCTGATGGCGTTATGAAGCGCCATACGATGCCTCTGCGACTTGCCTCTGTTTTGAAGGCGTCTCGCAGCTCTCTGTCGGCGCCGTGCATGTTGGTGCCATTGTCTGAGTGTATCTCAGCTGGGCATCCTCTGCGCGCGGCGAATCGGCGCAGCGCCAATATGGCGGAGTCTGCGCTAAGGCTGGCGGCGATTTCAAGGTGCACCGCCCTTGATGTGAGACACGTAAATAGTGCTACGTATCTCTTCTGATGCTGCCGACCGACGGTGACGGATAGCGGGCCGAAATAGTCGAGCCCGGTATATGTAAACGGCCTCTTATGGTGAGCGAGGCGCGTTTTCGGGTGGTCGCCGGTCGCAGGTACTGGTGGCTGTGCCTTGCGTATACGGCAATGCAGGCATCTTGCTATCACCTTCTTCGCTGTTGGTCGCATCTTCACGACCCAGTAGTGCTGCCGTACCTCATTAATTGTGAGTTCGGTGCCACTATGTTGTAGACTGCGATGTGTCCAGTCTATGTACAACTGCGTTATGTGATGGTCGCCATGTAATATAGGCGGGCGCATCACTTCTTCAGCTACCTCTTGCGTAGCTGCTATGCGACTTCTTAGTCGCAGCACGCCGTCAACGACCTGAATTTGTAAAGGTCGCAGCGAGCTATTTTTATTTATTTCTTCAACGTTCGCTAACTCTGAAGCGAACGATTGTTGTTGTGCGACCTGGACAAGTATTTTCTCAGCTTCTTGGAGAAATTCTGCTTCTATAATTTGTCTGTTGACCTGGGTTGGTGCTCTGCATGCCTGCTTCTGCTTCTGTGCAGGTACAGCAGGCTTCTGGCGCCAGTCTGGGTCCTTTTCAGCGTTTTTTCTCGTCCGTTTATAGGACGTTATCTCTGTTCTATTTTTGCAAAGAGATATAAAACGCAGAACTGTGGCGGTCGCACGAAGCAGTCGCTCCCATCTGGAGAATCTGCCTGGCTCTGGAACGGCTTCTATGAAGCTCTTCTTGTCCCCTTCTGTGACAACGAAAGTTTTTTCTTCTCCCGTGTCGTCTATAGTCGGAGGTTTCTCTGTGGGCCATAATTCGGGCCCAAGAGACAAAAATCTCGGCCCGCAGTACCACTCGTGGTCCGAGTTGAACCGCAGTGGCACGTCACGGGTTGCTGCATCAGCGATGTTCATCTTGGTGGGTATCCACCGCCAATCTTCGACTTTGCTATTGTCTTCAATAGCAGCTATTCGGTGAGCAACGAAAGGTTTGTATACTCTCGCTCCTCTTCTAATCCAGGTCAGTACGGTCTTGCTATCTGACCAATACGTTACTGACGTGGGCTTGCAGTCGTGTTCACTCATCACTGCTGCGGCTACGCGGGTTCCCAATACCGCGGCCTGAAGTTCGAGTCTCGGTATCGAAAGCAGTTTCAGTGGGGCCACCCGCGCTTTCGCCATAACAAGGCTTATTAAGTGCTTGCCTTCCACGGTCGTGGCCCGCCAGTATACAGCGGTAGCATATGCCATCTCGCTTGCATCAGTGAACACATGCACCTGCATTTCTATAGCGTCGCTATATCCAGGATAGCATCTTGGTACGCTAACGTTTTTTAGTTGGCGTAAATGTTGTACCCAAATTTTCCATTGTAATGCTAGGTCAACATCTAGCCTCTGATCCCAGTCGACGCCTCGCCTCCATGCTTCTTGCAATATTTGCTTCGCCTTGATGGTTACTGGTGAGGCGAGTCCGAGTGGGTCGTATAGCGACGCTACTATTCTGAGCGCCTCTCGCTTGGTGGGCGCCTCTCGGTCCAAGATACCCTCAGGCAGACGCGCGAGTGTGAGGTTGAAACCCAGCGTGTCTTCGCCTGGCCTCCATATGAGGCCGAGTATCTTTTCCGACGTATCTATATCTCCAATGGATACCATCTCAGTTTGTATATGCGATGGGTCCATCTTTTCTAGGAGCTGCGAGCTATTTGAAACCCATTTCTTGAGTTCAAACCTCGCCTGTAGGTGTATTTTTCGCACCATACTAGCGACTTCTGCCGCCTTCTCGATAGTTCTATAACTATCTAGGTAGTCATCCATATAATGACTACGTAGTATAGCATTCACAGCTTCAGGGTGCTTTTCTATATATTTGTTTGCGTTCCAGTTCTTTGCAAAAATTGCTGTGCAAGGCGAACTGGCTGCGCCGAAAATGATGGACGTCATTCTATATTCTTCTGGCGCTCCTTCTCTGCGGTTTCCCCTCCACAGGTAGCGAAGCGCGTCTCGGTCTTGGCTCCGCACCTTCACTTGCATGAACATCTCCGCTATGTCACCGGTTATTGCAACGCAGTGACGGCGAAACCGCATCATTACGCCTGGCAGCGACTGTAATAGGTCGGGCCCAGTTAACAGGAAGTCATTCAGTGACATTCCTCTCGATTTGGCGGCAGCGTCATGTACGATGCGAAGTTTGTCTGGCTTCATTGGGTTGAAGACATCGAAGTGCGGGAGGTACCAAGTTTTGCCCGGCGTGCTAATTGCGGGTGCCCTTTCAGCGTACCCTTTCGCAATTAGCGAGTCCATCTGGTCTGAGTATCTTCTTCGAAGTTCCTGGTTCTTGTCCAGCTTCTTTTCTGTTGAGACGAGCCTCTTCAGAGCTGTCTCAAAGCTATCTGGCATCTCAGCATGCTCATTACGCCAAAGCATGGCGGTTTCGATGTGTCCATTCTCTAATTGGACAGTTGATCGATTCAAAATGTCCTCTGCCCTTCTTGCTGGGTCAGAGGCGGGTCGCTGTGGGTTTATGCACAACGATTCTATCGCGAAATGTTCGCGCAACTGATGATCCAAATTATCATCAGTTGTTATTCTATTGACATGATGTACTTGTTGTCGTAGTAAACTACTGTGCGCGCCATGTAGTGTCCAACCCATCGCTGTAAGTGACGCAATTGGTTGGTGTCTTGGACCTCTGCGAATCTCGCTGGCCAATAACAAATGCCAGTTGTCTTGGCCGACGAGTACTTTTGGCACGCCATTGTTGTACATCAACTCTTTTCTCAAGTCGGTTAAATGCTTGCAGCGTGCGACAACCCTATCGCTCACTGTTTGTTTTGCCAAGCTGAGTTTAGGTATAGTACGTGCTTTGAACTGTACCCTTCTGTCTTGCGGGCTAACCAGCGTCACCTTGACTCTTCTTGAGCATGGGGTGGTGAGCATGGTGTTGCCTATCGCACCGATCTTGAGCGGGTCCACAGGGCCCTCTGCCCCGACTTGCCTCGCGATGTCTTCATCCATCAGCGAAACGGTGGACCCATCGTCTAGGAGAGCATATGTTGCCACCTCTCCCGCCGGTCCGATTACCCGGACCGGCACTATCTTGAGGTACGCCTGGCTCGATGGTGACCCGAAACTGGCCACCGTTTCCTGAGGATCCTTCCGGGATTCAGGAACATCGGGCTTCTTGTTGGCTTCCCTCTGCTGTTGCTTCTTCCTATGAAGAAGCCGATGGTGCGTATCTCTGCACCCGTCTTGGCCACATTGTTTTTTCTTACAAGTGTGGTTGCCTTGTCGAAGTTGAAGGCAGCGATAACATAGATTGTGTTTTTTCGCTAGCTCCCATCGTTTCTCGACAGCTACGCCCCTGAATTGTGCACATCCAGTGGCGTAGTGATGTCCCACGTCGCAAACACGGCATTTTCCTACCGGTTGGTCCGTAGCTATATGCGTCCTTTGTGTGACGCGTCTGTTGGTGTTCGCCTCGGCCGAAGCGATGCCTTCGGGTGGGGCGAATGGACTACAGAAGTGTGCCTGTTCAGATATAAAATCACTGAACAATGAAATATCTGGCACCGATTGGTACTTCTCCGAATATGATCGGTACCATTGTGCTCGTAGCGAATTGGGTAACTTCTCTGTTAACAATCGCATAAGCTCCGCGTTCATAAGGTAATGACCCTTTTTTAACGCGCGGAGCGTGACTACAGCACCTCTTACGCGACTTGCAAACGCGCAGATGTCTCTTGGTGACTCACTGCAGCGCGGCAGTCCGCGTAATCTATCTGTTTCAGCTTGCGCTATGGAGTCTGGACGGCCGAACTGCAGCTCGAGTTCCTTCATGATGTCATCGGGCCTGGCATGTCCGATGAGTTCTGAGCTGACGGTTTCCATTGCACGTCCATGTAAGCTTCTCCTCAGCCTCGCTGTATTCTCGACGTCCGTAAAATACGCTCGAGTTGTCTCATATATGGCCCGAAATGATAGCCATTCAGTATGAGAACCATTGAAATTCGGCAATGTCATGACGAATTTCGACGCAGAGGGGTTCGGTTGGTCCCGCTGTTCTATTTTTCTGTCGGCTAGCGACGCTATAGCGGACGTCAACTCCGTCAGGAATGGACGGAGACTATCCCTCTGACCTCCTGTACACTCAGCTGACGCTGCAACTGGAGGTTTTCGCACTTCTTTTTCTTTAGGATGCTGACCTTCTATTTGCGATTTGGTGGCGGTCGCAGTCAGGGGTCTATGCATAGAATTTCTGGTTCCCCCTTCCACGACGTTATCCTCCTTCTCAGGCTGAGGTTCTGGTGCCTCTTCTAGCCATGAACGCACGTACTCGTCATTCGAGTTTCTGTCATCCAAGTATTCAGCTTCGGAACCCTCTTCCTCCGCTCTCTGAAGTGCAAGTTGTGCAAGCTCCAACTTAATTTTGAGTAAGTCTTCGCGAGCTTTATCTATATTTTTTCGTGACTGAGTCACTCTAGTTGACGGCGGACGGCTATGTTCGATACGGGCGTCACCCCGGGTAGTCATCGGCATCGCTGTACGTCTGTCTTCTTCGGAAATCTTCTCTTTCTGAGAAGGTTTCAATGTTGTGTCTGAAGCTCCTTCTAATCTGGTTAATCTGGTAGAAACCGCTTGATCAGTTTCTATTGGTTGATGCGTCGGAGTGCTTTCAGTTTGAGGCGCTAGATGGCGCTGCTCGTCCGCCGGCTCGGTCCCTTCGGTTGTGGAAGGTGAACACGGCGGCAGCTCATGTCTGATGCCAGCTGGCTGATCCAACTCCACGGTCCATGCCTCCGGCTTCTTGCCTTTGGTTCTGGTTATCGGCATTGTTGTTGAAATATTTTCTTTTGAAAACTCGAAGTTAGTTTTCAAAGATAAGTCCCAGTTCCGGGCTTCAGCGTTCAAACCGACGATCTCCAGAAGTTAACCTCCACTTCGATTGACTATAATTCAATCTTCAAATAAAAAATCACTAAAAACTTACGGTCAGTGATAAGTCTTCAGGAAACTTCAGGCATTTGCTATACAAGTTTATTTTTCCCATAAACGTGTATGTTCTATTTGATTGACTATGATTCAATCAAATTCTAAATCACCGAAAAGTCAAGGTTACTTTTCGGTGGTGATGCTTCATGAACTGCTTGTCCAAAGCATCAGAGCCGTGCATCAATCTTCAGAGCACGTATCTTGCTCGATTGAAGAAAATTCAATCTTCAAATAAATCACCGAAACGTCAAAGTTATTTTCAGTGATAGTGCTTCAGGAACCGCGTAGTCAGTACATCCGAAACGTATCTAAGTCTTCAGAGTACGTTTCTTCCATTCACTGACGAAAATTCAGTCTTCAAAATTTTCCTGAAAACCTAGGGGTTGTTTTCAGTCATAAGGCTTCAGGAATTATTCTTCAATCATCAAGGATGCACATCAGCCTTCTAAAACGCACGTCTTGTATTTTTCTGACGGGCGCTCGTTTTTTAAACAAATCGCTAAAAACATAAGGGTAGTTTTCAGCGATAAGTCTTCAGGAACTATTCTTGGGGCTTCAAGGATGCGCATCAGTCTTCATACAGCATTTTGCGGCTCACAGAAAATTTTTTCTATCTTCTTACAATTATTGAAAAAATAGGGTATTTTCAATAACTGTCTCCAGAATTTTACCTCTTGGATCCAGCGGCAAATAGGGCACGTAGGACTTGTTCCCTGCAGTGCACGTCGATTTTTGGTTTATTTGTGAAATTAATTTCTCCAAAATTCGAAAAATTAATTCCACCACTATTTCTTCCTGACGTCCTGGGGCGCTCCAGACTTCGAATTTCGGCTCAAACGGGTCAACGTTGTGTTGCACGTAGCCGACTTAATATGCAGGCACCCAGTTGTTTTTTCTGGATCTGCTGTTCCCGACGTCCTGGGGCTCTCCAGGCTCCAAAATTCGGCTCGCAAGGACCATTAAATGTGCAGGACGTAGCGTGTTCATTGGCCCCGAGAAAAGAAGGGCGTAAACCTTCTGGCCATTGCCGCTGAACGCCCCATCCACATCAACGAAAATAAAGGTTCTTGGATGCCTGGCTGCAGCAGTGACGAAGGGTTGCAAATCGACTCTAACGATTCAACGATGTGTTGGCTGTACTTGAGTTATTTCCAGATTCTGGGTTGCCTACTTCTGGATCAGCACTCCTGGTGTCCAGGTTCCGAGGTTCAGCTCGACAGGATCGAAAAGGGATGTCTTCATAAGGGTTGAAGTTGATGAATTAAATGAAACACTAAGTTATTCAGTACACGGCACGATTCTAGGGCTCTCAACAATTTCTGAGACGTGATTCTATATAAGAATTACTTCTTATTTACTAAGACAAGTACAAGCGACTAGCTTTGGATGACTACAAATTCTATTTGGGCCCGGGGGTTCTTTATACCCTCGCATCGTGCCATTATTGAGAGCCCCGCAAATTCTCGCCGAAAATAATTTTTAATTATGTAAAAAACCCTTATACATATTTGGTAAATAGGGTTACCGCACCCCTTCCATGGTGCCATCAATAGCTGGATTTCTTCGTACTGTAACACAGTAACGCCCCCTATCTATGTATCTAATCAATATACCTAATTTCCAGGTATTGATAGCTTCCCTAGACTATTTACATGAAATTAAAGGACAATTCCCTTTATTTCCCAGTTAAAACCTTAATAGCTTTTAACCTAGCCTAAGGATATCTATAGGTTGGGTTGACCTGCTGGTGCCAATAGCAGGCTGTCTGTTGACGTCTAGAAAAAGCTTATTTTCGGGAATCTTCTATGGGATATCATCCCCTATGTAATGAATCTATAAATTCCTAAGTCATTTCACCGACTTTAGGACCTCCTACTTAGGCTTACCAGACAATCACCGCCTATTATGGGGATTCTGGTAGCCAATAGACCACACTTTACATTTCCAGTGCTTATGTAAGTCTATCTAGGTCATATGCACATAAGGTGCCTCGCTATGTACAAATTTGGCAGCTGGTCACTTTCTTTGCGCCCAGCTACCAGAGAAACTAGGTATAATAACACTAATAAGATTGGGACGACACGATGGTGCATTTAACGGGCCATCGGGAGGTCCCCAAAAATTCCTTATTTTCGGAATTCCCAGGGGTGTATAGTCCCAGGGAATGCCAAAAACTGACTAAAAATTACATTTCCAGAAACCTATTTTCTGGAATTGTACTTAAACTACTTGAGCGATTTTCGCTCCAAAGTGATGGCTTGGTAGCTAGTCCAGCAAGCCATCCGAAAGTACTTACACCATGAGTACATCTATTCCCTTCATGGAGTTATTCCACCTGAAGGGTCTACAAATTTCAACGTTTTACGTTGTTTACATTTTTCACGGCTGCCTATCTCGTTGACTATCCGAGCGATTCTTCCCATCTAGAAACCGCCTGGAAGCCCTTTTAGCAAGCTTTCCAATGGTAGTACTTTTACCAGTACACCTATATGTTTCTAGGTACTTAGGGCACCTAAAACCGAAAGCGATTACCAAAACCAGACAAACAGCAGTTTTTCTATTATATACTGACTTGATATCTCAAGTAAATGGGCTTTATATAAAAGACTTCGCTAACTATGAGGTGTATATAGGCTTCCTGTCTCGGTCTAGGTCCCCCATATACCCTAAAATGACCTGAAACCATATATTTGGTGTTTGAGATATCAAGTCAATATTCTTATTTACATAGCAGAAACTATGTGGTCTTCACATAGTTTCATCATTATGTACTGATTACATGTCCAGTACATAGGATAAGCCCTTAAAAACATGATTTTAATTACTATAATATTTTCAAAAAACTCCAAAACTATATATATCGTGGTGCTCCATCTGACGGGCCATTCGGAACTAATCCGTCGCCGAGCACAGACGTATCGTATGACAGAAATTTATGTTTTTTACTATGATAACTCTTATCAGTATGCTTTCTAATGATTTTACTCTGTTAAGGGTGAACTATTGAACCCTATGACATACTGACAAATACTAAAAACATTATACTACTATCTCAAAAAATGTAGGTAAAATTTTAGTATAAATATAGACGGGCCTCTAAAATTCATTTTAGTATCAGATGGCGCGCCGTGGTGAGCAGACATGTCTACACATACAAACTTTAACTTTTTATGAACCATTTAGTATGGTTGATGACGCTTCGTCGCGAACAAATACTAAAAAGAGAAACATACAAATCTTTTTAACAAAAAATTAAACCGAATTCCAAAACAAAACACTACAAAGTGAAAAATAACTTTCTTTTCGGAAGTTGGTATCAAAAACGAAAAACAAAATAGGTACTAAATGCGCCGACTTCCGAAGAGAAAGCAATTTTTCACTTTGTAGTGTTTTGTTTTGGAAGACGATAATTTTTTTTTGTTATGTTTTTTTATAAATACCATTAAATACACACATAGGGCTCTAGACAAACTGACATTGTATCAGCGATAACGATTGTTAAAAGTCCAAAAAAATTGGCATTACCTGTGTAATTTTGGTACAGCATGACAATACCATACATTTTGGACTTTTTGCTATCATTATTGATGTTAGAATGTCACCTTTACCTCTAGATAATAGTGATATTCTATCACCAATAAAGATTAACAAAAATGTGGTTGAGAGTCTTTGATCAGCTGGACCCGCTCGCTACTGGACCCGCTCGCTACTGGTCCCGCGAGTCCACTTGACCAAACATTTTGGCATTTCGACAATTGCTTACACCGCGATAAGATGTCACATTGTCTTGACCATTTTGTCTAGAACGTGATTATTTTTAACCCCGGAAAAAGAGGTTTGTAAATAAGTTTGACTTGTGTACCTGTGTGTTTGTGTATCTGTCTGTGGCATCATAGTTTGAAGCGGGGTTTTTTCGCAAGATATCGCGTCATAATTACATGTTCAATAGATAGTCGACTGAAGCGTGTCTACTACTGCTACTATTGAAGTAGCATAAAATAAAATGTGTCGTGCTTTTAATTTTTAAAATTGTACTGGTTGGTTTAGTGGAAAAAAAATGTTTTTGCGTACTTAAAAATGCCACTGTTAACAAGGATTTTGGTGCAATATGACTCATCAATCTAAAGTTACGTAACATTTAAAATAATCTGTCTCCATATTTCTAATAAGAGAGGTACCAATAAAGCTAAACAATTTACGATAAAATGTCGATAGTAATTAAAATCAGGTGATTTTAGATACCTGCCTTATAACTTTTCTTGTGATATGATATAACAACTATCTTTGTCTATAGCTTCAATATTATTATTCTTGTGATATGATATGACAACTATCTCTGCTAGATAGCACTGTCGCATTTAATGAGTTAATTTTAGCAACGTTATAATCGTTCGTATCATTTCATGATAAATTTCAATATTGTTGAGTATGAAAATACTTTTTCGTCGCCAAGGAGTGATTAGAGTTCATCAGAACCTATTTGTCATAAGGTATTTTTAACCAACTTCACAATAAAGGGGTAGGAGTTGTCCGAAAATATAAACAAATCATGCTTATCTAAACTACGATTATACTTGAAGTTAAATAGCAAGTTTTTTTTGTTTGTAAAAGGATTTTCAGTACAAGGAAAGACTTCTGTAAGTTTCTATCTGATACAATATATTATCAATGGTAAAAAACAAAACTATTAACACAGACCACTTTTATCCCAAAAAATAAATACTTCTTGTGGAATAGGCCACCGGGACAAATAGCCTCGTGCAAAATAATTTCAGTTTCAGGCGTCGGTGACGATAAGAAAATCAAAATCTGCAGCTTTTCTGATATCCTTTTTTGAGTCGAGTTTCCAAAGACACATTGTTTCCTATAGAGTATTTTACACGAAAACATCGTGAGGAAACTGGCCCGGCCCTAAAAACAATCATTCGAATACATGTGACATCCACCAACCCGCACTGGGCCCGCGTGGTGGAATACGGCCCATTCCCTCTCACAGAGAGGAGGCCTGTGTCCCAGCAGTGGGAACTGGGCACATTAAAAAAGGCTTAAAGGATGATGATGATTTTACACGTTCACAAATAATTATAAACTATGAAGAGCTTAGTCGACGATCCGGTATAAATTCAGGGACAGGCGACACAAGTCATGAGATAGTAGCGATTATTATTAGTAAAATTATTATTATTTATTTTCACAAATTTTTTTGGTCAGTGATGTGTTGTGCAACAGCAAACACGTGGTTCGGTTATTGTACAAACATTTTGAAGGTGAGATTTAATCAAAATATATGGCGATTAGGAACACATATATTAGATATCATTAGAGTAATTGCGGTGACTTGCTGTTTTTTATGTGATCGATAAAGTTAGTACCTAATCATGTAATTATGTAAATTCCCCGATTATCTTTGAACTAATAAATACTGATTTGTATAATCCATATATATACACGTGAGTACAGAAATCACAGAATATGAAAATGGGTTTTCTTTTTTTTTCAAACTGTTTCAAATACAAATACAAATATCTTTATTTGTTGAACATAGGTAGATTAGGTACAGATGTTGTGATGTTGTGTTGTTTCGTCCTTTTGTCGTAATTGTCACTTCTGCGGTTTTTATTGGAAACTTGTTATACTACCTTTTTGTTAAACTCACCTCCATGAGTGACGATATAAACCAACTTACTGTCCAGCAAATACTTTTACAATGCATGTCCTCGAAAAGATCGTTTTTCAAGCAGCCAAACTGTGCGGAAAGTGTCACTTTTTTTTACTAGTGCTTTTTACTTTCCTGTACTTTTTTAATTTTTAACTCCAACGTCAGCCCGCCGCATAGAGTTTTTATTATTTGAGAAAAGTTTTAAAATTAGTTAAGTACAGATTATCATTCATATAAAACGTAAAACAAAACTAATACTTCATTTAAGGCTTTTTTAATTACTCTAGATTTAGATTTTGATCAATAAATTAATTTTAAATATTCATTAAATATTTTTGGCAGAATGAATATTTTGCTCGTGCCTTTTTGCCTTACGACGTGACAGCTATTTGCACATGCGCAGTAGATATGCCCGAGGAACTATGAACTTAGTTAATCTGTGGATATGCTGAGCGCCCTTGAATAAGCGCCATTTTATTAATTTCTTGCTTGTTCCAGATATTTTTTTTTATTTCCTCGCACAATGCATAGTAAAATGTTGTATGATACACGTGCGTTAGATGATTTCCAACTCGTGTCGATTTATCCACTCATCCGAAATCACCTACTTTCCGCACTTGTAGCTTATGTAACTATTGCAATAGCTATATTTATTTTCTTATACCTAGTTCAAGTCAACACAAGGGAAGACCAATTTAACCTACAATGGCAATGACGACTCTACAACCCGCTAACCCTTTCACCGCTCTCGCCTATAACTTCGACACCGCTATCACGAAATCATTTTTCATAATTGCGATTGCTCGATCAATCTTTCGTCGTCGGAAGCCACTCAACCTCGCCCAGTTCGCTGTTCGGCTGTTCCCCATAGATTTCAGTGTATTATTGTTGTTTATTTTTGACTGATAGCCCTCTGCTGACCCACTTGCTTTATCGGTGAAACCACACGCGATTAGACGGTTATGTTAAATGTTAAGTACACACGAATTGTTTAGTGAAAATGATGAATTTTTGTGGAGCGTGATTTGTTGAGTTTCCTAGTTGGTAAATTGTTTTTTTGACAGAAATGCTATGAAAGTTATTAGACCAAGGACTCACTCCATAAAAAACAAACAAAAAAATACATCCGAATTGAAAACTGCCTCCTTTTTAGGGTCCCGTACCCAAAGGGTAAAAACGGGACCCTATTACTAAGACTCCACGGTCCGTCTGTCTGTCACCAGGCTGTATCTCATGAACCGTGATAGCTAGACAGTTGAAATTTATTAATTTATTTCACAGATGATTTTACTTCTGTTGCCTCTATACCCACAAATACTAAGAACAGTATAAAATAAATATTTAAGTGGGGCTATCATCCTATACAACAAAGTTGTTTTTTTGCCGTTTTTTGCGATAATGGTACGGAACCCTTTGTGCGCGAATCTGACTCGCACTTGGCCGGTTATTTTATTTATTTTCGACCTAAGTTTTCCCACTGCATGGCTAAGGCCGCCCTTCCTCCGGTAAAAAAATATATTACAGAGTGCGTTAATAAACTATCCAATTTAAACCAATAAAACCAATTAGAACCCTATTAACTGAATAAACTGATTTAATAAAATTTCTATTACGATGCATAGAGATTTCTCACGCGCAAGTCATGCCACAATAATCTGTTAAGTGCACCTTTGACTTGCAAAACATATTTATTATCATAACCCTTATTATCTGCGAGATGGCCTTTAAACGCATCACTTAACATTAAATTTACAAGAAACATCTCTACTACTTTATTATCCTTCGTAAAAATACTCAAATAAAACAAAAGTCTAATTCTAAAAATCATAACTCTTAACCTTCGTTTGGTTACCTGAATTAAAACCAATAAATCGCATAAAAAGATCTGCGTTCATAAATCTAAAAGACAACGGACTAAGGAGGAATAAATATCTCAAGACTCAAGTCCCGGTAAAGCCTTTGGATTCCAACCAAAGAAAATATCGCACCCGAATTCCGGTGGCCGTTGACGGGGCAAATGGAAAAAAGCGCGAAAACGTTGCATTCCTTGGCCCCGCCCACGTGCGCGCGCGCGGATCGACAGGTGAATGCGACTCGAGCGCAGCTGCCGCGGCGGACGCTACCATTTGCTGCTCTGTTTTTCTTCAGAATATGCTTAATAAAATATTGATATTCAATGGGTGGTGACACCGCGCGCGATTTCTGTTACATCTCCGACCTCATTGTACGAGATCGTCCGCCTGTCTCTTTTTATGTTACCTTTAACTATGCTGGAGTTTTCGAAATGCTCTCTTAAATAGCGATTGGATTTTTACGTCGAGCGAGTGAAAGGTAACGTCTGGATGGTGGCGAGTGGCGACTTTATAATGTGAAGCTTGCCGTTTACACAATGCGTAAGGGCAGCGAGGTCGCGATGCTATAAACACACCTGTTGGTTTACTTGTCTGATCATAATCTTAAACGACTCATAATCTTCAGTAATCTGATCAATTACCATATCATTCCTACTTAATAAACGAAAACAAGCTAACTGATCTGATCCCTTCTTGCCTTCAACTCAGTGGCCTCTATTGAAGGTCCCACAAAATAAACGGCTAATTACACCCGTAACTCACAACCGGCCGAGTCACGAAAACATAAAAAGGCAACAAAACGCGATATATCAAGTTACTCACTTATCTACATACGAATATGGGTTTGTAAGTGTACACTAAGAGAAAGACATAAAACAATGAACAATGGGAGCATAAATCAGTATAATTAGTTTTGCTTGAACGGAGCGAAATCATTGGTCAAAACGCATGGAGGCCACGCCCCTGCGGTGCAGCATGCATCGTGGTCTCGTGGTCGACGTTAGAGGCTCGCTGTTCAATTGGACCAAACGTAACGTTAGCAATGCGAGTGCGGATGGCCGTGTTTATCTGTACTGAAAATCTGTTAAGTGCTAGTCGAGTAACTTATTTGTGTTTTTGAAGTAGTATGGGATAAGATTGTGGTGCATTGTTACGAGCTTACTTCAGGCTTGAAGGTCTTTGAGCTTGAAGATACTGTAATGGTCATAGTTTTCTAGAAATATCTTAAGTAATTTTTTTACTTAATTACTGGCGTCCATCTTCAATTTCCCTCGTCTTCTTGAATGTATCTTTAGTATTAAGAAAAAAATAAAACATTTTTATACCGTGGATGGGGTATCTTAACATAACGAGAGATTCATCCGTGCCTCGGCAAGCACCTTAAGCTGTTGGTCCCTTGTGGATCTTTGAGTTGTTACGGATATTTAGAACTCAGAAGCTTGGTAATCAGTCACCAGTCTTGCCAAGAGGTTTCATGTTGCCCAGTTACTGGGTTGTTGAGGTCAGATAGGCTGTCATTCAAAACACTGCTGCCTCCGGTTACTGCAAGCCGACCCCAACATAGTTGGAAAAAGGCTGGGCAGATTGGTTTACCAGAATGCATGTCACCTAGGTGTGAATGATCTGGTGAAGGTTGGGGGGGTCCGCTGGATGCGAAACGCACGGGACCAGTCAATGTGGCAACGCTTGGGGAAGACATATGTCCAGCAGTGGACGGACGTCTTTCGGCTGATATGATGATGATGAGGTGTGAATGACACAGCCACCAATAAACTACCATCACTTCGCAAGATTAGGTGACAAATCTTCAGCAAAAAACTATTTACAAAAATCCTATGCTCTGGTTGCTAACCCTACTCGACTAGCACGACCTCCGGGTCTCGCGTTCACAAAAGTGTCTACAACTCGTACAAGTAGCAACAATGCAACGTGCTGAGTAGCCTTCACAAAACACATGCTTCCCATGATTTTCTTTTATTGTTCCAATCGATTTCAAGTAAATAACTTGAAATCGTTTTGAAACAAAAAAAAAAAACTTTTATCATTGGTCATGTGTGAGCCGGTTATGAGTATTTTAAGGTTTACTTAGCTGTCACTTCTGTAATCTGAAACCTTGAGTTAGACGTCTGTCCGTTAAAACCTTTTTTGTAAAAGCGACAACTGTCTCCATTGTAACGTTAGCAGTGACAAGATTAGGCCCAAAGAAGTTACAGATTTATTGCACAAAGAATCCGTTCTTTAACCAAAGCCAAAAAATCTCAGGTTATCATTTTTTGACCAACAGTTTTGCTTAGTGTAACACTGGATCTCGAGACACTTCCCAAATTGCTAAGCATACTGTTAACTAAAAAAATATGAAAAGATAGCTAGGCTTGTCAATGTCTGTCAGTAGCTTAACTAGAAAATTTTATGTGTTTTCGTAGGGGTCTCCCGTACGTTTTCCCCTCATAGTTTTTGAATCATGTCGATTTTGACGAACTGATAATGTCGTTGCTATAGCAGAACATTATTTAGCTTAGTAATCGGTGACATACAATACCACCCAGATAATGATCTTATGTATTGATTTCCATCTATGGTATATTATTGTCAATTGTTTTAGAACTACTTACTTATATGATTTATAAGGTCTATAACGTTTGTTTTGGAATCTGCGAGATACTTGTTAGTATTTCGAGGTGTACCTTTACATCTAAAACTCGGAGCCTTTTTCTAGAAACAAAGTGACTCGGTACATTGCACTTTGTCAATTTATTTGAAGGAGACAGAGTCGAGGTTGAGTCGAGTGGAGGCAATTACTTAGAATATACCTTGGTGATTTTGATAGTTATATTTCAAATAATGATGAACCACTTATCAGTACGTACATATCAATGAGGCAATCAAACATACCACAGTTATCGATTTCCGGTCACAAGACAGCAATGACTAAAATTAACCATCTTTTTATTATCTTTAAGTACCTAATTGTATTATCATTAAAAATCAATAAGTGACTTAATATAAGGAACAAAACACAAAAACAAAAGCTTGTCTGACACTAATCAATAGAATTATTAATAAATGTAGGTTTATCTTACGTAAACCAAAACCCATCAAAATATTGACCTGACAAACGGTTGCTTAAACCCGTCATTAAGCCATTTCTAAAGATTTGACCTGCGACACCCATTAAAAGGCCTTAACGCCATTATTATCATAATTAAACGTTAATTCCTTATGTATTGGAAAGTTTACATTCTTATGTTAATGTATTGTATTTACATACAAACTCTTTTATATATTTTTGGATAATAAAATCAATGGAATTCGTGTTGGTACGTAATGAAACAAAAGAAAGGGTTTTAATGATTCGATGATATTAGCATTAGATTTTTATGACTTTATTAGATCATAAAAGTATTGATTCGGGTTATGGAGAGCTATTAAAGTATATTTAGTATTTTTCATCAAACGCGACCTTATCAAAATTACCTGGAAAAAACCCTTTTCTCCAAGCTTTTAATTAACTAAAAATCACTGTGTGTGTCCAATATCAGCACAGAATTAATTACAAACTTAACTTCATTCATTAATATCCGATCATTATGGATAAGATATTCAGACCACCGTTCCAACTCATTAGTGACACATGATGAGTGGAATTTTTAACTCACTTTACACTTTAATAAGAAAAGCCTTTTTATATTATCATTTTAATTATTAGAAACTTGGTGAAGTTTTATTAACAATATGAAAATGCTAAGGAAAGTTTCTTTGTTTTATGGGAAAAGAAAACGAGTTAAATGTTTTATATAATAAAAATATATTATGTTATGTGTTTAGTTTAATGTAGTTTTATCAGCTTTTCGGTAACTGGGCTCTAGCTAAAGTGAAATAGTTACTAGTGGCGATAGTCGATATGCAAAAAATTTTACTACTTCACATTTCTGTAGCATACGCCCATGTCATTGACATTTGACTTACCGAAAATCGCTATTATTTATTTATTAAAATCACCCTTACAACTATCCTTACAGGTGTTTACCTAATGCGATAGTGCGGTCTTTAAATCGTTCGGTCGCTGATAGGATGAAACATTGTCTAGACTCTAGAGTCTATGGTCTTCCTGTAATGACACACCCTATACTTTAGACAGGAAATAATTCATGGATCACGTTTGCTGGTTGTGTGTTTCTTGCACCAAAACGCCGTGTTCTATCAATCGGATTTTCCTTGTTTTGAGTATCTAATAAGTAAAGCATAACATTATAGCTTTTAAAATGTCGTGTTAATGAAATTCAATCTATAGCAGTAATTTTCATAAGTTATCGCAAAACTGTCATGCTTTTACACATTTATAATTATATGTCAGTCATTATACGGTATTTTATAATTATCTGTCAAATCTATCTATAATTATAAATGCATAGAAAATTAATAAAATTTTACTGCTTTATGTTACCCAAATGATATTTTTTTATTTGGCGATATTCACAAATTAGTGTAAAAAAAAAATCTGAAAGTTTTTGGAAACTCGTTAGCTACTAATCAATTGAGAACTCTCATAATTTACGATATAAATGTTTTAATACAACGTTTAAAATGCCATAATTTTAATGTGAATTTGTGAGAAAATTGCAGCTTATTTAAAACAGTAAATTGATAATTAATTTATACAATAAAATGAAGTCGTAATTAATGTGTTTAGATAACATAAGTCGCTTTAAATTATGCAAAGATTTTGTGAAGGACGTATTGGATGTTACCAACTGGTTTTATATTATTTATTGAGGTAAAACAATTAAAAAAATTTACAACCACAAATTACGATCATCTGTACCAATTTATGGTCCTTCGATCACAAAAATTCAAAAACATTCATATGAAAATAGTTTAAAAAAACATCGTCACCTCACTGAAATACATGTATGAAAAAATATTGCTCTCAAGCTACGTGTATTGTTACATGTTCTTCATCTTTTATCAAATATTTTTTTTTTTTTCTTGCACCTACTTTTTACTGAACATTTCCCCAAAATTCTACACCCAAAAAAAACTTAAGATAAAACCATTCATCCGATCATTCCTACCCCATCTATTACCAAACATTGGTACAAATGACGCAGGCTCTTCCCGCTAATGAAAATGATGTCCGGACATCAGAGCGTTGACAAATACGGATCGCATCGGCCGGGACAGTACCCCGTCCGGGATTTTTCACGCGAACCCGTCTAAGCCGATGTCGGGGTCGGTTGGACCGATAGATTTGTCCCAATGTTTGTCGCCAGACGGACGATTTTTTAGGGTTATCTCGTGATTTCGAGGGAAGATTAACATTCATCTATTGCGAGGATTTGGTATTATTTTTGTAATGTGTAATGATAGAATGAATGAATAGGGAAAGTCTGGCCCTTAGTAGTTTGTACGCCTGTCGTTCTATTGTCATCACTATTTTTTCTTTTAAATTGAACCCGTTTTAGAAATAACTTAATAATAAAAAAGGTGCAAAAATTTTAAGAGGTTCATGGAGCCACAATGTGAAAACTCTGCGATAATCATCAAAACGTTTAAAATAGAACGTGGTCTGTGTCTCGTCCACATAAAGCAACCAAACCCGTTTCTATCTAGACTTACAGTTTTTTTTGAGACTGGCTTTATTTTTCCTTTATTAGATCATTTTTATGGTACTTAAAATCACATCCAGTTTTTTCTTCCTTATTTTGCAGTATCATTTCATCCTTTATCGACGCGAGATATCTAAATAGATAATCGTGATATTTAAATGTTATAAAAGACTATAACCTTCACATTTATAATTCTGATGAGCCAAGATTAATTTAAACAAACAAATCAACTGTTTATTTTGACAAGACATTATTTTTGGTATCCGATTAATTTGCATATACTGCAGGTGAATGCATTTTTTGATGTTCTTTTTTGTGATGAGAATAAGTTTGCATATTTTGAGGTGTCACGTCACGGTTTCGCTTCGATGACTGTATTTGTCATGTTACAAAAACTAACAAGAACATCGAACTAATAGAATTGACATTTCCAAATAAGTCCGAACATTAGCGATCGATACTCTGTCGGCAACTTTGTTCCACCCATAACTTATTACTATAAAAAGTATAATGAACAATTTCAGACAAAAAATATTGCACGTAGTCTACTTCGTTTTTGTTGAAATCAAGTCTTAGTTTGATTAGCCATTAGATCTGATTTATTTTTCAAGTCATTAACAATCAATGATTTATCGATCAAATTTAAATATTGGTCAATAAAAATTAAAAATAAATTACATGATGAACGTTGTTGATTTTATTGATGTTTGTTTTATAAAACTGTATCGATGTTATATATTCAGAAATAATATAAAACTTGCTTTTCAATCAATCAGTCTGTTGCTTGTGTGATTTTATTGCAGTAAACATAAACTTATTTGCATTTAATGAAAATTATATTTAATTAGTATTTAAGTGTAATTAGGATATAATAAGTAGTAAAAACTCAACGAAACGCTATAAATACTCAGGATTATTGTTTTACTGGAAAAATATCGAGTTATACAAAAGTTTGTGACACGGAACCGGTAACCTATCAAACAGCTGACGACTGAAGTCTAAAGTGCTAAACTACGGATATTCTAAGGGCAGTATTGTTTATATAAAGCACACAAAGTGTAAATTTAACCTTGTAACACGTTCTTGTTAGTTTTATCGTATAAATTCTGTTGATCTAATACTGTGCAGTGAATCTAAATAGTTTTGTTGATATCGTAGAAAACGAAACAAAACAGATCCCAATGTGCATAATTCTATTAATATATTCAGATAACTTAATAATAAACATTTACATAACGCTATTATCGTTATTTTGCATAATTTAACTAGAAAACTACAATAAAACATTCATTCAAATTCTGGCCATCCTACCCACAATAAAAAATAAAATAAAAATCTAAAGGCAATCATTAGCAACTAAACTCAGTAATAAATAGTTTTATAAGCCAATTTAACAGCCTACCTCATTTCACTACTGAACTACACTAACTATTCCCTCCGTTTCCAGCTTTGCTTTGTTTTGTTTTTCATCTTTTCCTTTGTTTCTCACTGTTTCTTTTTTTTTTTTTTCTATTTCTAGTAACCAATCCGGAAACCATGCCTCCAATGACCCGTAAGGCTACCGCTCAGGACTTAGAAATTAAATTGAGAACGGCGCTCCAGGAACTTAAAGACTCACAGAGCCAATGTCGGGAGATGTTGCAAGAGAGAGAGGATTGTGAAGTAGAAGTTGAGAACATTGTTTATAAAAACACAATCCTTAAACGGGAGCTAGTTGAACTTAATCAGAAATACCAGAATGTTGTAGATGAACGCGACCAACTGAGGGTAGTCACGGATGGTTTCAATAACTGCAGTTATCTTTATGAGGAGGCTTTAAGTAAAGTTAGGGATCTAGAAGAAGAATTGATTCACGCAAACTCTCATATTTTTAAATTACAAAAAGAACAGGAATCAACTCGGGTTGATGAAACTTGCCATTTGTATGATGAACTTATTAAATCAAATTTTAAACCTGATTCAATACCAACAATTGACCTAACTGAAGATTCTTTAATAAAACAGAGAAATTGTTCCAAAGTTAGTCATAACAAACTCAAAAAATATGCAAAACTAAATAAAATAATTAGAAATTGTAACAAGTTTAGGAAACAACACAAATTCTTTATTAAAAATATTCCACTCAGGAAAGAACGTGTTGACCTAGTTAATAAATTAAATAATTACCAAATTAAATTAGAAGACAGCAAAAATATCTATGAGATAGACACACACCGCTTACAGACAGAAATCCAGGTACTTGAGAACAGACTTAGTTCTCTTTACAATAAATATGTAAATTCAAAATTACAAATTAAAGAACACATTTTGGCCGCAAATGAGTTAGTGATGTGTCAATGTAACTGCCAGACAGTTTCAAATCAAATGGCAGTCCAGCCTGATGCTGCGGAGGACCCGGTCCAAGCTGAGAGGGTGTCTCAAGACACTGTCTTCGCACAAGACAGTTCTAATGTAGCACAAGATTTGCCTCAATTAGACCGGCCTGAAAGTGCTGGCTTTTCATCTAGTCATAGAAAAGAAGGTTTTCATTCGGTTATGTTTTCGGATGGTGTTGGAAAAGGTTTAGGTAAATTAATGAATGGCAATCAGAGTCATTCCACTTTCAATTATTGCATGCCCGGGTCATCATACAAGCAAATAATGGAATCTGTGACAAAGAATATATACAAACCAGATACCAAAATAACTGTTTTTGTAGGTAACAGTATAAAAGTAAAAAAAGATGACATCACTGAGTGTGTAAAAGAGATGTTAAAGTTAAATTACAATAAAATTATTTTGTGTGCCTTCCCTTACTTGGATAAATTGTCAAATAGACAAAATAATCACATTCACATGCTTAATAAGCATCTGCACTTTCTTGTGAGTCACTATAGTGATAAACTAGTTTTTTTTGACATCAACATTTTTGTTGGTAAATTAAAGTCGACAGGCGATACTTTGTATCTGCCTCTTAGGGTAAGACATCAAATAGCTCGGCTATTATCTTATACATTAAACTCAGACATAAGTAGTATGTCGAAGTATCCAGTTATTATTGATATTAGTAATAGTACTAATTTAAATATGGTCAATACCTTGAATAACGTTAGCAAAAATGCTATTAATATTTATTCTTTAAACTAGTTGATAGGACAAGGGAGGGTACCAATAACGGAGTAGTTACGAGTATATCCACCATCAAAAAGGTACCTTCTTGCTCGCAAAAATTTAATTTGAAAAAAAGGTCTGAGCAGAATTCTCTGAAATTATTCCATCAGAATATTCAGGGTTTTTCTTCGAAGGAATTTGAAATCGAACTGTTTTTAGAAAAATCTAAGTATGAAATTGTTTGTTTCACTGAGCATTGGCTGAAAGATTATGCAATGTTAATCAATTATGAAAATTATACTGTGGGCAGTTGTTTTAACAGAAATATTATGTTGCGTGGGGGTTCACTTATATTAATTAAAAATGGTATTAAATCAAAACCTCGTAAAGATATAGTAGACCTATCAGTTGAACATAGTGTTGAACTGTCCTGTGTTGAGCTGGATAAGCATGTCATAGTGTGCGTTTACAGACCCCCTAATTATAAGAACTACTCTATATTCGAGTCAGTGATGGAAGATGTTTTGGCAAAACTTGCAATGGGTAATAAACTAATAATTGTCTGTGGTGACTTTAATATTAATATTCTAGAAGATAATTCAGACAGCAGTAGGTTAGTAAATCTCTTTAAATCATTTAATTTGTCACATGTGTTTATGGAACCAACCCGAACTACACTGACTTCTGCTACATGTATTGATAATGTTTTTTGTAGCTGCAACTACTTGGACAAGGCCATTATAAATTATCTGCCTTCGGATCATAGTGGGCTACTGGTAGCCTTTGAGTCCATTATGCTAATAAAACAAGTGCAGATTCAATCAAGACCAATAACATCCGGTAAATTAAATAAATTTAACAGCACTTTAATCAGTAAGTTAAGCAACCAGGACCTCACAGTGAATGATGGTAATATTTTGTATGATGAAGTTTTCTCAGTGGTTCAAAAAGAGTTCAATAACACTTTTAAGAAGAAAACTAAAACTATATGCCCTAAGTTTTTATTCAGTGACTGGGCGACTACAGGACTTAGAAAAAGTAGGGAAAGACTTTACGAGCTATATGGCCTTAAGCCCTGTATTAACACTGAAACGTTTAATAAGTATGTTGCTACTTACTCAAGAATTTTTAAAAATACTTGCAAGGCAGCTAAGGTCTTGTACATTAGCAATAAGGTTAAATTAGCAGAAAATAAAATCAAGACGGTTTGGAAGATTATAAACAATGAAACGAATAGGAATAAAAGAAATAGTAGTGATTACACGCTTGAGACCACACACGGACTTATTAGAGATAACAAAAAAGTTGCGCAAGAATTTGTTAATTTCTTTACCAACATCCCAATTAAAACTACTGAAACTTTAAATTCTTCGCCCTCGCTTGCTTTTGGATTATTAAACGCGAACGTTTCAGCCTGCCCGATTGTATTTAACTTTTCACATATAAACCCCATGACAGTAATAAAAGCTTTTAAGCAAATCAAGATCAAACCGACTGAAGATCTGTGGGGAATGTCCATCAAAGCTTGTACCTCCATAATTCAGACTATAGCGCCGTACTTAGCGTTGATTTTCAATTTGTGTGTGGATCAAGGCGTTTTTCCGGATCTAATGAAATATAGTAAGGTTATACCACTTTTTAAATCCGGGGACAGTAAAGACACAAATAATTATAGACCAGTATCCGTGTTGCCGGTTTTCAGCAAGGTTTTTGAGAGGATAATGTTAAATCAAATGCTCATTCATTTTAATACGAATAACATCTTGCATGATAGACAGTATGGTTTCACCAGAGGACGTTGTACAACTGACGCTGGTGTCGCTCTATTAAAACACATCTTTGATGCGTGGGAAGATTCGCAGGATGCCATAGGTATCTTCTGCGACCTGTCGAAGGCGTTTGATTGCGTTAATCATGAAACATTACTTCTGAAACTTGAGCATTACGGGCTAGGTCAATCAGCGTTAAGTTTGGTTAAATCTTATTTGAATGATAGACAGCAATTAGTTCAAATAAACGGTGTGAATTCGTCCGGGTTAAACGTTAAAATGGGTGTACCCCAGGGCTCAATTTTAGGTCCTTTCTTATTTTTAGTGTACATTAACGATTTACCCCGTTTATTGGAAAACAAACTTAACATGGTGTTATTTGCTGATGACACATCTTTAATTTTTAAAATAAATAGACGTACTTGTCAGGTTGACGACGTAAATAACGCGCTACGGCAGGTTCAGGATTGGTTCACTGCCAATAATTTAGTTTTAAATGGTAAAAAAACCAAGTGCGTAAAATTTTCCTTGCCGAATGTCAAAAGTACTGATTGTGACATTATATTAAACAAGGAGAAGCTAGAATTCGTCGATAAAACGGTTTTCCTGGGGATCACGCTAGACTCGGGGTTGCAATGGGGTCCTCATTTGGTATCCCTTGCGGGGCGGCTGAGTTCGGCGGCTTATGCTGTTGGAAAGATTCGTCGGTTAACGGATGTGGATACCGCCAGACTAGTCTATTTTAGTTATTTTCATAGTATAATGTCTTACGGTATCTTACTATGGGGAAGGGCTGCAGACATTGAGTCAATTTTTATTCTGCAAAAACGAGCCATCAGAGCGATATACAATCTTCGCCGGCGCGATTCTCTAAGGGAACTGTTTAAGGACATTAACATCATGACGGTTCCTTGTCAATATATTTATGAAAACATCATGTACGTGAGAAAGAATTTACATCTTTTTAGTAAAAACGGCGACAGACATGATTATGTTACTAGAAATAGGGACCAATTAGTTCAACCAGGTTTCAGACTGGCTAAAGTAGCCTCATCTTTCATGGGGTACTGTACAAAATGTTACAATAAAATTCCTCCTCACATTCTTGAACTGAATGAGACGAAATTTAAAACTTGCATAAAACGCACACTATGCAGGCTGGCATATTATAAGTTGGGGGATTACATCACTGATAAAAATGCTTGGCTAAATGCTAGTCCAGCTCCACAGCCACTAGGCCGCAAAAACAAGTGATATGCGGAACATTATTGTTTTGAATTATTGTTGGACCTTCTGAAGACTGTATAAGTATATTTGTAATTGTATAAACTCAATTTCATTCATCAAGGTATGTACTTATGTACCTAAATATTGTATTTTTTTTTTAAAAAGAGTAAGTATGGAGTTTCTTGTGCATTCTTCTCCATTACAAGCTACTTTCCGAATGCACGGTAGAATCAATTATTATTATTTTAACGTTCAAAAGTGCCGCTTGGTGGCCTACTTGAAATAAAATATCTTTGTCTTTGTCTTTGTCTTTGTCTTTGTCATTATAAACTTAAATACTATTAGCATTAAATACTATTGATATCAAGTAGCTTGTTTTGCTTATGTGCTCAGAATATCTACCCTAGATCCTAAGTATCTTCGCTGTTTGGGCAACTTTATAGTTTGACAGTCAAAATTATGTCCAGACTAACGACATTTTTTGCATCGCTTTTTTCCTGGAAAATACCCAAACTTTTCTCTTTCAAAGAAAATTTGCCAAGGACAATCTAGTGCAACTTATCAATTTTATCACAACTTTCCTAACTAAAAATGACTTGAAAACACACACACACAACTACGTAAAAACCTCACCACTCAGACCAAAACACTCCAGCAATAATTTCATAAACGAATCACCCCCACCATCCACCATTGATATTCGTCGATAACATGATTGATACTAGAATTTGTTTCGCCGGTCGCCGTCTCAATCAATCAACGCCATCTCTTGATGGATACCCGACGACACTGGATTCATGAGCGTATTAATTTAACTTCGGCACGACATTGATGGATATTTATGATATTAACGAGCTATATAATTATCTTGATGTGAAAGGTAAAAGTTTTGCTGATGTATGTGTTTAGTTGTGGGTATGTTTTCAGAGGTTTGTATTGAGTAGAGTAGGTATTTGTGATAGTGTGACGATCAATGAATGACATAGCGATAGTAGATGGCATACTGAGTTGAGTTGTCCGCTTGATGCGAGACGAGATGATGCGACCGTTGTGGTGACATTGGGGGAAGCCTATGTTCAGCAGTGGAAGTCTTTTGGCTGAAATAATGATGATGATGATGAATGGTGTAAATGAGATGGTCATGCAACATCTTAAAGGGTCACAAATGTCTGTATTGAAATGACAGTTCTAAAATACTTAAGAGTTCGGGTTACTGAATGGAGTATAAGGAATTAACCACTCGTAGGTCCAGCTGAAATCCGAAAATGGCCGTTATGTCAGGGTACCCCGGCGCCATTTTGCGCTATCGGCCCGGTCTCACTAAAACGCCGATTTCTCGAAAGTTTTGTATGGGAACCATGTATGAAATTTATTTTGTTAGAATCGCTATGAAATATTCTATTACATTTCCAAGGTATGTGTCCAGTTTTCAAACCCTGCGATGCCAAAGATTGACAGGTTTTCACGCTAAAATATAGTTTAACAATCAAATTCTTAGTTCAGAAATCGAGGATAAGCCTCTGAAAAGAGAAATTAAGCAATCAATTTCTCCATTACTACTCTTACAGGAGCACAGATTACTTTTACCTTTTTCATATTTACCATAGAATAGTGACATCTAACCCACAACCGCTATGAATGCCAACAAGACGTAAGTACGTACATTAACAAGAGCTCAAATAGTTGATATACTCGGAGTCAACCCTCCCGTGCCGGAGTGACAGCGACAAATCGTTACTTGTTGCGCGAGCTTTATATGCTCAGTGTTTAGATACCGCACTGTTATCATACATGTTTATTAATGTACCGTTTATTTATGGAAATATATTTTGATGTTTTCATGCCGTCTTTTGAATTTAAACACTTGTTTTAAAATTGGGGGAAAAACTGACAATTTGTAGTTTTTTGTGGGTTAAAGATAGTAAACTTGTATTAAACTGTCAATTTTAGTAGAGATGCGGATTCTTAGATGGACAGAAAATTATGTAACCATATCAATCACTATTCGAACACTATTATTAATTTCAGATTAAACTAGATAGTACCAACTATTACCTAGTTTCTGTAAATAAGCTATTATTAAAAAAAAAAAAATTGTTTGTATGCTCGCGCTTGACCACTATCTCACCTGATGGTAAGTGATGATGTGGTCGACGATGTAGCACGCTTACCTAGAAGAAACCTATTCACTCTTGACTTAAAACAATATTTTCTTTGTTCTATCTTATTTTTACCCACTCCTGGACAAAGGCCTTCCTCCACTTTTTCCACTTTTAGCGAGCCCGTATATATCTTTTCCAGTTTCAGTGAAATCTAGATTTAGTCACACCAAGCAAACAACTTTAAAAGTATAAAATTCAAATGCATTTTAGAAATTCCATATTATTTATCATTTCTTCCTTATTTTATTTACAACGAAAACAACAAAATCCACAACAATATCTGCCCAATTCACTTTGTCCTCGCACTGAAGAACCATTCTCAACACTTACTCCCACAAACGTTTTGCATGAAAACCGAAGTCCACTCGTACAGTCCACAAACCCGACGTAAACAAGAGACTTGCTGCGAGCCTGCGACGCGCGACGTCATGACAAGTTACACTCGAGCCTCGTTGTGTTTGTTACTTGTTGCGTCGACGTACACGTCGACGTCTGGACGTGTAAGTGATGACGCACCACGAGCATTTGAGGGTTGATGTTTTGGTAGTGACGTTGATTAAGACATCATTAACTCAGTGATTTTTTTTTGTTAGAAAAGACTACGAATATCGATCCTGAAATTAATTAGATTCCCCTATGGTTTCAGTCTTGCTTCCTTTCCTCCTTTTTTTCATCTCTAAGAGCTACTTACCATCTGGTGAGATAGTGGTGAAGTGCGAGACTATCTACAATAAAAAAATACTTTCGTGCATCCCTAGCTGACACAACAAATAAAACGTGTAATCGCGTAAAAACACAACAACTCCCCAACATATTTGCACCACCCATCGCCTATTTAACCGCCAATCTTTTGCCCACCAATCTCATAATCACCGCACTATCACCAGCGCCACATTATTCCTCACTTATCAGTCTGCTCACCCCGGTGGCGACTATCGTGAACATACGCGGCAGAATGCGGTATCTGACACTTTACGAGCGCGCGCCCGGACGGCTGGTCAATTACCACCAGATACCGGGTGCTTATTGTGTAGAATCAATATTGTGTACAATATGCACAGGGATTGTAAAATGTTAGGTTTTTTAGTTGTTGTGCAAATTGGGGTGTACAGCGATGCGATTAGTCATGATGAGTCGTTCTTTAAATTAACAGCGAAGAGGGTAGTTGACAAAAAATATCTATTTAGTCCGTCAGTTAGACAACCTAAAAATATTAGACACGAATTTTTTCAAAAAAAAAAAAGGCAAGCGAGCTTTACCGTCGACCACATCATCGCTTACCATCAGGTGACTTAGTGGTTTGTGGGGTTCTGTAGTTTCTGCCTACACCCATAAGAAAAAGGTCTAAGTTAGTGTTCTGTACCTTGTTTAAAAAAAGGATTCCCATAATTGATCATGATCACACTACTTATACTAAAATGTAATGTAAAACGTTTATCAGTGTGAAGTCCAACATGTATCTAGATTGATAATTTCACAATTTTCCTGTAAATTACCTAATTTACAAAAGGGATTCTCATTATTAATCACAATAATTAGTGCAATAAGTATAAAAGAAACGATGACTTAACAAATTGATAAAAATAAAATGAGATGTACGATTGTAATGAAAACACACTTCATACATTTTTCATGTCGTTACAGTTCAGTTTAGTAGTTCAGGGCGGACACTAGTGTCAGTATTGTTCTTAATTTGATTGATTAACTGTAGACATTGTATTAGGTAAGTCAGATTTAAGTTAAGTACTCCTTTTTCCATATGCAAGCATAAATCGATATAACTAAAATAAATAAAACACAGAGTGAACAGGCTTCTTCTGGGTAAGCTCACTCCATCGTAGACTCTGTCTCTGTCACCTATGACCTAGACTAGAGTCAAGGGCAAACCCATAATAAATAAATAAAAAAAAAAAAAAATGTAACATAAAATATTTTCGCATAATTCTTTACGTAAGCCAATGCAATCATAAACCAACAAAAGCAAAAAAACTCTGAAATTAACTAAACCTTACACCCTAAAAATTTAAGAAAGCAATAACTCGATCACCAAACCAGTCGATTATAATTGGAGCACTTAATACGAAAAGTCGAAGGACAAATTCGAAACATCGCGATCACCCATCGGTGGTAAGCAGAATTTATAGTGCGTGCGTGCGCGCAGCGGATTTATCGACACGAGCACGAACCTGAGACAGATCGGTGATGTTCTTCGTTTGGCGTTTTTATTTTTTACAGTGTTCGTAATTAGTGAGATGTGATTGTGCGAGTGAGAAACGTTGTTGGTGATGTTAAGATAAAGGGATTGTGTATTTGAGGATAATTTCATAATACATTTTTAAAATTATAATAAGTCTAATAATCCTAAAATAATGCAAGTAAAATTACAAGACAAAGGTAGAAAGTATTTCTTTTTTTATTTTGGTAATATAAGTTAAATTTGTTTAAAATTTAATTGTGGTGACACTTTGGTGAAGCCTATATTCAGCAGGTAGACGTCTTTTGGCTAAAATTATGATGATGATGATGAAGTCAAATACTAAAATGGAAGGAAAGTATCTATTATTCGTGACTGTTCAAATCCCTTACTGATACCACCAAAATTTACAAGGATACTTACATAAATATCACTGGAAGTAGACAACATATCAATAAAACACATCAATAATAAACAAATGCATTTTAAACAGGCATCCATTTACAAACCAAACACAATAATCAACGCTATCAATTTAATAACCAACACCAACAGTTCAACAGACCGACAGTCCAACATTACATTCAAAGCAACAACAGTCTATAACTTATTGAAAATTAAAATTGACCTATCAATATCGCAAAACTTCATTCGGTTTTAATGCGGAATCGGTCGACAACAAAGAGTTCTTGCTCTTTGTGCTGTACGGTGCAGACGGCACGGTTACGACACGACAACGGCACGAGTGCGGCAGAACAACGGGACGGCCGTGAGGAAATTACGCGGCGACGTCACCCCGACTGACTGAACGCTTTTGAAGTTTACGTGTCATGTTTGTTGGATAGTTTTTATAAGGTTATGATCGGTGATAGAAGCATCTATTTCATTATGGATTCGATTATTTCAGTATAGTAGATCTTCTAATAAATATTGGGAAATCGGGGTTCTACACTGTTCTATGCCAAAAGATGTTGTTATCTATTTTCTTCTTACTACCCTGTCTTGTATTAATATCTCAACGAAAGGAAATCTAGATACACTGCAAGTTACCATCCGTACCTGGTTGCCATTCCACCAATTCGCACCAAGCACTTCCAAACATCCTTCACAATGCGCACAGCAACAGAGTGGAACTCACTGCCTGTGTCTGTGTTTCTGAACGCCCGAATCTCTTCAAAGTTAGAGAGAACAGGATTCTTCTGGGTAAGCTCACTCCATCGTCAATTTTGTCTCTATTTCCACTGACTTGAAATTGGAAAAGTTTAATTTTGATGCCTATTTTCATGAAAATGTTACCTTGTCATAGTCACAGACTGCTAATTAATTACTAAAAACAGTTTTACAAATATGGTGGGGTTCAACGTATCTTTAAAAATATCAAATTAAGTTTCATTCAATACCTAAAAGTTTGGCAGTCATTCAAATATCAGGGACTGCACTCAACTTTGATTGACTGCCAGTTTCTTTTCATCATTGGCTACAATTAAATACTCCTTATAATTCTGCCAAATCAAAAAATCTTTTATTAATTTGGATCATCGAGACGAGTTCTTTACTGAATAAAGGACGCTGACTAGACTACCGAGGCAGTTCACCTAAATATAACACCCTAACTACAAAAGCAATGTAACAACAAGCTTTGCAAATAACCCCATATATCTAACTACAAGTAGTAAGTCAACAGTACGAGGTTATTGCGAAACTGCTCTTATCAGTTATCAGTAGTTTGGATTACCGACATCTGCCATTGATTGATCACGTGATAACGGCTGATAGCAACCGATTAAGTGAAACTTACTGTGTAAGTTTGATGCGTAAACGTGCGGTGTTATAAATAGTAGCTGATGGTTCCGAGGTTCAATAATAAATTGTTGATGGTTACTTTTTTGCATGCATTGAAGTTTTAGTTGACCAATACATAGCCGATGAATAAAAAGATTGATAAGTTGAAATTGACATATCCATGGGTCTTTAGGTCAAGTGCGAGTATGTTACTTCTAGACAAGCGCGTTTCATTGTTGACCACATAGTAATTTTCAAGACATTATAAAAAAAAACATTGTAGTTTTGAGCTTTCATTCATCAGCTGTTAATCACAGTCTTTTGCAAAGACATACCGAATGATTCACACAGATAATTAATCAAAAAACAACCCATCGATTTTTGAATGAATTCCATTGTAAAGTAGATATCTGGCCACTTTAAAATGTATACCAAATGATTTTGAATCAACTTCTAAGATCGTTCTATTGTACACCTCAATATGAGCATTCTTATTTCGATTAAAGAAAGTTGTGTTTCGAACATTTTACAATTTACCTTTTACAACTCAACTGTAAAAATTGCACTACAAACTCTACAATGCAAACTGAACTTTACCAACATTTTAATAAAGTTGTAACTCGGTTGTAGGTTGCCTTACTATCCAAGTATCGACCCATTTCGTTGAGAATCGATAAAAATCAAGATTCACAACGTTTTTGTTAAGAAATGGTTTAGTTAGCGTTGTCATTTGGTGAACAATAGTAATCGGTAATCGGTAATCATATCGGCTTCACGGCGATTTTCGTGAAATTCATCTTTTGTTTCGTCAGTGTTGTAAAGAGTTAAGCTTTGTGACTCTGTGACGAATGGAAGATAAAGATTAAACGGCTTTTTGAGTTAAAGCAGTTGTCATTACGCCTGTACCTATTCCCCTAGGGGTTAGACAGAGACATATCTTCGCCGATATTTCGCCAGTTATGTTTGAATTCGGGCGAGCCTATTACCATCAATCGGGCCACAAATGCAAACTAAGCGCAAGTTCGGACATGCATGGAGTTCTGGTCTCACCTCTGGGACGGATCTGCCAAATATCAACTTGATGCACTTGAGTCGATTGACAAACGGGCCAAGAGGCTTATCGGCAACGATGCACTGGTCGCCTCAAATGTCCAGAGCCTTGAACATCGACGCCGAGTGGCCAGTCTGTCGGTTTTTTATCGGTTACATTTCGGGGAGTGTGCAATGGAACTGCACAATTTGATTCCGCCTAGCCCTTTCCATCCTCGGACAACAAGACGTACGGCAATGCGCCACCGGTACGTGGTGGACATCCCACTCATACGTACAAAGCGTTTTGCGAATACTTTCATTGTGCGTACAGCTAAGGAGTGGGATTCCCTGCCGGAGTCTTTGCTTCCTGATAGCTACAACCTTGGGGTCTTTAAGTCAAGAGTGAATAGGTTACTTCTAGGCAAGCGTGCTTGTGTACCAACAGGCGAGATAGTGGTCAAACGCAAGCCAATCGATAATAAAAAATATAAAAAAAAAACTATACTATTGAGAAATTACAGATAGAAAAACCTATAAAAACCACTTTGCCGATCCGGGGATCAAACCCATGACCTCATATGCAGCAGTAGCGCTCATGACCACTAGACCACCGAGACAGTAATTGAACTGTAAGCATAATTGAAGAGACAATACATAATCAGACAGATGACCGTTAATAAGGTTATTATGAATAACTGTTTTCTTAAAATTTTAATTGGAGACATTTATCTTCAGTAATGTATGCAGAATTTGACATTTTTGAAGATTTAATCAGAATTGATGTCGTTATTTTGATTTTGTTGACCGCTCATTTCTTTTTTCTTTTTTTTTTTTTGGAGGACTAATTTTTTATTCAATTATTTGACAATATACCGTGTATAAAATACTTAATTAACTAAGACTACAAATATATATACCTATTGACCGTTCATTTTTGAATTATTATTCTCACTGACGTCAAAAGTTACGTGTCTATCAAACATACTCAAAATTTCTTCAACTTCATTTGAAGTTGAAGAAACATGCAAAATTTAAGGAAGAAGAAAAAATACTAATAAGAATGGAATAAAAGACGTTCCCAAATGGAACCTCAAGCCGCAAGCAAATGTAAAAAAAAATGAACTAAAGCTGCGCCACCCTCAAAGCGACCAAAAAATGACCCCCAAACAAACAAACACCGCATTTCATTAATCCCATAATTCACAGACACTGCAATAAAGGGGAGGCTTCATTAAAATTCACGTTCATAGAGCGAATCACAGTCACCTGCAGATACCCAGCGGCCTATCACTTCCTTTGATCAATTGGCTGGCACATACGGATCCGGCGTAGGGATGCCCCACGCACTACTTCAACCCACAGGGGCCGGCGAATCTCCGGGATTATTATTCGGCTGTTGCTTATGGTTAAATAATAACAGCCGCTCGGGTCGATCTTCAAGGTTAAGCAAAGCTTGCCGAGGTCGTTCCGTGGATAGGGGTGGCCATCTTTATATAGCGAGATTCCTCAAGAAAACATGTTAAGCCTTTGGTCTCGGCTGTCATTTGAAGATCTTTGACAGTCGTAACGGTAATCAGAAGCCAGAAAATGTGACTCCAGTCTTGCCAAGGAGGTTTTACCCAATTACTGGGTTGTGGAGGTCAGATAGGCAATCGCTCCAAGTAAAATACTGATACTCAGCTGCATCCAGACTAGAAGGCGATCCCAACATAGTTAGGAAAAGAGTAGGCAGATTGATGTTGTTTGTGTAAAAACCCAGAGGATATGGAAAACCTAATCAGAGATTACGATTGGTATCGATATTTAATTAGCACCAATCAATCATCAAATCTAATTTTAAACATGTACTGAAAATATTCAGACGCATGTCCAGCGATTAGACCATAACAATATTAAATTAGAAGTGATTCAGACCAAAGATATATTACGTTAGTTACGTTAATAAAAACCGCTGCTTGTTTCCTGAACTGACTTTGTGAAAAGCTCTTATTGCAAAACAAACCCAGTACCAACCCGGGGCCCATAGACCACGGGACCCCCAACACCGGGACCAATCGTCCCACCACTAGCCACAGTGCAGACCGCCGCGAGCGTTTCGTCCGCAACCGCATCTTTGCCGTCCGGTACCGGATTGACACGTTGCGTTTTAATCAATTAGCGTGCAGAAACGCGATTCACGAGTCAATGGGCAGTGAAATAAGCGGGCCGGCCACCGCGGCGCCAATTCGGCTATCCGGTTTCAAACACATTTTTTTTTCCAATGCGTTTTTCGGACGAACGATAACTTCATAATCGGTGCGTTCTTTTTTTGACCGCGGATTTTCGTTACGGTCAAATGATCGCTTTGTATTATGTTAGATGTTCTTTTTTCAAACTTTCGTTGCTCATCATTGTCAGTATGTAAAGTTCTTCTATTGAACAATGATTTTGTTTAGTCGTGCTTTAAATTATCTTTCTATATAGAATTAATGTACTTATGTCGAAATTTTTCTTTTATCTGTCGTTTTAAGCAGGGCTTTCTTATCAGATGCATAATCTGCATATAAAAGAACAGTAATTTCTACAAAAACAATATCATTGTCGGACAACGCAAATGTAAAAATCGGTCAATGTGATGGAAATGCCTCATAATGACAATAGTCATCGTCAACATTCTAATTATTACAATACAGAAGAACAAATAACAATAAATAGTTATTGGCTTTCTTATTGCGAAAGGTCCGAGCGATATGGTACAAGTTAATCACATACTGTTTCCTTTTCCTATATGATAAAGAATAAAGAAATTAAACACGTAGTAGCTAACAAAGAAAATGCTGTTTTGAATGTGTATGAGATGGTACATAAAGAAGAAGAAATGGTTAGAAAGGAGATACACTGAGGTGATGACTACCTACATAGAATCCCAAATAATTTAGGATAATAGAAAAACAATGAGAAGGGGAATTAGAAACATTGTACTAGTAAATAACTTTCGTATTACAATACCCGACATTCTTACTATCACTAAAAACTCTGCATAACCCAAAAGAAACGCACAAATTATTGCCACTATCTCCGTCTAATTAGGTGACTCCTTCCAAACCCGATAAAACCCATATCAGAGAACCAATATTCACTTAATCAATAATATCGTACCAAATTATGTCAGCAGATACACTTTGAATAATTGATTCGTCTGTGACTAGCGTAATATAACCAATCAATCAATTATCGATCACATGGTTTTGCGCAACGAACGATGGCCCCATTACAATTGTGTTTTTCCTTGTATTATCATTTTTAATATCTATCCTATCGCTGATTATTACATTTAGATGATGAACGATCGCAATAAAGCGATATACTGTTATCTGTTCCCTTTTAAATCAACCTAAATACGGTTTTAAAATGTCTTTATTATCGTGATTAATTTGTCAGTTGGTGTTTTGTTTTCAATATTAATTAGTTCTGTATCAGTTTGGTTTGTGTCATGCTTGTTTGCTTCAGAAATTTTTCCATTTGACTTACATGACGACTGGAGTATTGATACGCGATATGGATGCATATTTATTGATTTATAATGGTTTATTGTGATATGAGTTTGTCATCGCTGTTTTCCTCGTCAAAATGAGGTATATCAACTTGATTCGGACACACAAAAGTACGCTTGAAGTTTATTTAACATGTGGTCAAAGTTATCCACTAATCCGACAACTTGATCTATCGATATCTGCTGCAGAGGATTATTATAACTCATCCTTTAATGTTCCTATTTGTATTTCCCTTGTAAAATCTATTTTGTCTCCAACGTCTCTAATGATATCTTCTCCATTGTCCACAGAGGAAGCCAACAGTCCAGAAAGCGGAGTGAAGGAGCGAAGTGATAGGGGGGAGAGGCAGGACGGGGAAGAGGGCGTAGCGTCCGGCTCTGTGTCCCCAGCATCCCGCACCTCCCCCGCGCCTGACGAGCGTGACGACATCGAGCACAGCATACCAGCTACCCTGATCCAAGACCCCAATGTTGAGAGGTGAGTCCCAGAAACTTCAAATAGTGACAAAACATATAATAATAAGAGTTATCGCCAAACAGCCTTGAGTAAACGTAGTGATTGATGCTCGTATCTTCACCGTAAGAGAAGAGTCCTTTATCCTGCAGTGTGATTCCAATATGCTGGTATTTTATAGTCTACCAAAATCTTCAGGGTCAATATGAAGTACATACTAAGAAAGCAGATTTTGTTCAAGGTTTCTGATTTCCTAAGTATAAGGCGATAAAGCTACCCATTCTCTTATAGAAGTCGTGAAAAGCGTAGTTAATATTGTAGACAGTAGACACATACATGATATATATAAACTCATCCTTTTTTCCCATGGTGTTACTACATAACGCCACCTACTACGATCTTTACATACTCCTTTTGCTTCATATTGTAGAATAGTCGAAAAAGGGCTTGTCTCGTTCTCTTGTTCTGCGTTGACTAGATTTTCGCTATCTTCGTCCCTATGATGAGTAAGGATTCAAATATAGCCAAAACAGTTGACACTTCATTAGTTTCGGCCGTAAACAAAAAATATGATGAACTTTGTTCCAATCTCCTGACAGAACGGAATCATTAATTAATTTTAAGTTTTTGATGCATGCTACAAACGCAGATTTTGAATCGTTCATGTATTGAAATGACGTAGACTTATTTGGATCGCAGTCATACTCAGCAAAATAAACTATTCGATTCAAAACTCCAATATCTGCAGGGTCAAACTCGAACGAACAATCCTTTCCAATACCGCACCTCAAGGCTTTTATGGAAATTAAACCATCACCAACAATCTCGAACCAACTGAGCCATTCATAATACCATACGCCATTGTCAACGCGGAGGTCTGCACATCACTCCATGGTGTCCACTTTAATGATCCCATTGTTTCCACCGATCAGTTGACAACGACTGTCCACTGACATCACTACTTATCCGACCAACTTAAATATACTGCCGGCATAACTCTTATTTCAAAGCCCATAAAGTTAAAAATGTAAATGATGATGAAAATTTGATATACTCGAGGTAGAGCAATGAAAATTTAAATGTGCTGTTGGAATAAATCTTGTTAGAGAGTCACTAAAGTTGATTTTAGAATGGTTAGAGTGCAGAAAGAAGTTGGTAGAGATAGAGAAATGAATGGACTCGTCAGTGACAGTTATAGTGGGCAGAACGACTAAAAATGATCTGAATTTTCTAAATGACGTTCCATCAATTTTCATTTTGAAATGCTTTTGGATTTATCGATCTTGGTAAGAATGATTGATGGGTCAGGCGTTGCGCCATAAGACACCAGAGATTTTGGTGTAAGTGCAACCCACGATGGTGAAATGAATCAAAGTCAATTCAATTCTAGTTAATGGGTCCAAGACATGAAATAAGTCAAGCAAGCATAAATAAAAAATCGATGGTAAAGCTATCCTATGTACTCAATTGAATGCAAAAAGCACTTTAGTAGTATCATCACATTCATCACTAATTCAGAATATTGTAAAACAAAAGTTTTGTCTTCGCTGCATGATCAGGATAAGCTTCTAGAACAGTTCAATTGTATATTAATTAGTTTTTTTAGTTATATACATATGGATAAAGCATGACTGTAATCTGTTAAAGACATACCATTATCACTTAGTATGTCCTGCTTAATTTGATAATAATATTAGATTAACATGAAAATTAATGATTATTGATATTTATTAGAATAATACTTGATTGATGCTTAGATTGTCTTAATTAATCATACTGCGGAGGTTATGGGGCGATCTGTATCTAAGGCGGATACGTTTTGTTGGCAGTTTGTTGTTGAACGTAATTGTATAATTGAATGGGTTTATTTTTTCATAGAGGAGTCATTAGACTTCTTGAACAAATATCCTTAGCAAATTTGGACAGAGAAAAATAGGAAGAAGATTTAGTAAGGCTTTGTCTAGTAGTGGAACAAAATTAACTCATCAAAAATAATTATTAGAGCCACAAATGATTGAAAAAATATAATGCCGAATGTAATGCTTTATCCCAAAAAATATAACACTAAATTAAGAAAAAGTATTTTTTTCATTCTGTTTTGTAACTACCGATAGGCTATAGGCGACAACGCTCATCTTACATAACGTGCATTTATTTCTATAAATAAATAAGAAATTACCCCATAAAAACAAATTATTATAAAAACAAAAAGGCTTTTTTGTTTTTATAATATAATAGTTTAATTAATGAACGAGTTCTCCAAACAAGTTGTGTGGTAAAAGATTATTAAAAAAAATATTTTGCTATCAAAGTTACGCTTATCTTGAATTTGTGCCAAAATAGTTACATAAAAGTGTTACGATATATATATTTTAGGAATGGTATTTAGTAGCTTGCATTTGATACCCATATATGTCTATGGTTATGACAACGAAGAAGAAATGATGATCACCCCGTCTTCCGCAATTGACAATTGAGACGAATTCAACGACACGTCATAAGTCATAATCCGTCAAGCCGTTTGGGCTGTAGAGCGTGATATAGAAATGGACATAATATATATATACGCTTGAAAAACATTACCCTCCCGCAGTCGGGTAGCAAATAAACTATCATCCAACTATCTTTACTTCAGTTAAAATTATACCACCAAGTCCACGGCAAGACAATCGGACACGGACAAGACACAAAATTTGATTAACAATAAGAATAACATCGATTATTTGCCCACAAGTCTCGATTACTTACTGATTTATATTGTTTTGTTACGGACCGTTAATCAGATCGTACGAGAGGTGTGGCGAATCGATATGAGGACAGCTGCAGCTCGATTCATTACGATATTTAATTAGATGTATTGACGTAATTAAATATATAAATTAAACAAAACATATAATTTATATTGAGGTCGTTTGTTAGTAGTCGTGGAAATTTTAAGGTTCTAAGAAATCAATTATTTTCAAGCTTTTGTTAAAGATACAAAAGCCTACTTGCTACACGAACATTTTGCCTCCCTGGAAAAGCATAAATTAGAAATATATCAATGAACTGTATCAATGTTTTCAACAGTTCTGTTTAAAATTACAAAATTTGTGGCAGTTTCAAATAAACCCATTGCAAGTATGAGCTCTCTCGCTCGTTTATCAGTCAAGTGAATACCAACTCACATACTATACAAACATAAAAATGTCTAACCTCCTGGCTAATTTGAACGTGAGTACATCATTAACATATTAATTAATTATAATATTAGAACTGTTTTATTTCAAATCTTTATCTTTTGACCGGCCAGATACAAATACAAATAACCAAAATAAAATTAAAAAAGCTAAAGTCACACCAATCTAAGCTTTATAGCAAAAGGAATAAGGGAAGCAAAGTTTTAGGAAAGTGTACGGTAAAGTTTGTGATGTAGCAAGTCTGTTCAATCAATGTCAATTAGCTGCACTGAGGTGGCGTGATCAATCATTTTGAGGTTCTAGTGCCTTGAAGTTCTATTGTTTAGATTTTAGATCTACTGATTTAGTTTTTGTATTCGCTAAAATGGATAAAAATATGGGTTCTGGTGGGAATGGACGCAAATCATAGTTGAAACGTTTTGATTGAGTGTCCAAAAATTTGAAATAGGTGATATATTTTCCTAATTATAAATTCTGGAATCTATTATTTCTAGATCTTTGACAATGGCTTCTGGAGCTTAGATAGGTATACTCTATGTACTCAATACTGGTTGGTACAGCTACTTCCTATACTGTCAGCCATTTGCAATATAGTTATTAACACATGAAAGAGTTAGTTTGATTCTTCTATGAACTCTTTTTCATTAAATCCAATTCCTGTTACATAAAATCCAGCTTGGCTTTTCCAGAAGTTGATTGCAGATATAAATTGAAACGCACCTTATGAAAAGATTTCAACAATTCCAATACAAATTTTATTAGTCTCTCGAAAATTTTCTTCGAATATAACAATATACTCGTATATGTAGTCACAGGTTGCAGTGAATTGCTTTGTCATCGTAACCAGTTCTAGGCAAGTTGTAAGTCAATTAGTCAAGTGTAATAAATCGAGGTTAACAATAATGTGACAAAAAACAGCTGAAACCGTTGCTGTTATTTCTTTCATTCCCATAATGGAAGTATTGATTTATGGATTTTTAATTATTGTTTTAAAAGTAACGATGTCTTTATTTTAATTTATTACTGAAACTGCATTGCTTTTCAATTTCAACTTGGCAGGTTTACCTAAGAAAAATACTGGTTCAATTAGTTGTTTGCCACTAACCGTATTTTCCCTTACAATAAACTTTTTATTCTTGTTTCTGTCAAAGAAGTTATTGTATGAAAAATTGTTATTATTGTTATTTAGCGTATTTTTTCTACTTCAGAGTTAAATGCTCTAAATTACAATTTTTATTTAATCTAATTACCATGGGTTATTTTGTTTTGCGATATAGGTATATTTCTGTTCTATATTTTTTGTCTTCTATTTTAAATTTTGATGTTCTTAGATTAACATCTCCACATCTTTATCTGTTTCTAAATAGATAATTTAGCCATAGAAAATGGACCAGTCAACGAGACTGGTCCATTTTCTATTGCTAAATTATCTTCTTAGCCTTCTTTAATTGTGAAATTAGGCGAATTAGAGAAATTATCAGAGTCTGGCAGCGTATCTACGTCTCAACTATATTGTGCTAATTGTTTTAACGTTCCAGTTCATTCGTTCAAGAAAATATGATGTTGAAACAAAAGTTTTATTAAATTAGACCTTTTCTTGGAATAGGTTTTTATTACTTCGTTAATAGTTAATTTCTTTGCCAATTGTAGATTAATGGAAAAATATTCATTTTAAATGTTAGAATTTATTTTATTATCTTTTAAAAAGCAATTGTCTGGCAACCTGTCTATTAAAGATTAAATACTATGAAAAGTGGAAAAAATAAAGTTTGCAAAATAATGTTCAGTCTTTCGCCAAGTTCTGTTGTCAATATTTGTCATTTCCTTCATCTCTTAAAGTATGTATGCAAAATTTATTCGAAATCGGTTCACAAAAATATCTGCAAATCTAATAAGGTTCAAAATAGACTTAATCATTAAAAGTTCGGTATATCTTCACATCATAATACTCACAACTCCATGTATTTCTATTTTCTGGAAAAACGTTCGTACAATGTCTCCTAACAAGCTCACTGCAGTTTTATTACTAAGGAGACATGTGTCAGTTATAAAATTTGCTTTGTTACTGCAAAATTATTCAAACGATGTCAGGTGTCCCCCATACATCGACCCGCACTATGCACACATTGACGCATAAAACCGCTCTGTCCTAATTCCTACACATCAAAATGGCCACAGTCTAAAATATATCCCACTAACATTTTTATCATCTGTCGTTACATGTAGAAAAATAGCCTAGAATTCTTTTGTTTATGTCACAACCCACTCGGGGTTATTTTAGTTTGGCGCAGGAAAGAGACGGAGATAGTTGTCACATAAATACTTGTGATTGATTGACCCGCAGCCTACTAATGCTCATAGGAAGCAATAAACAGCTGTGCGATTCTCTTATTAAAAACTTTATAAAAGTTTTGGAGTTGGGAACAAGGTTCTGTCAAATCACTATAACAGTTGTTTAGATCGGATTCGTTGATAAAATTTACTTGGAGATCGTTCAATGATAATAAAAACAGTATTATGGGCTGTAAAACGTATTTGTATAGTACATTAGTTTCCGGGGATTAACGGAACATAGTTTCTTTACTTTGTTAATTTATTTATTTATCTAGACGAGACGACGTCCTGTCATTATCGATTGGCTGTCTGACATTTATTGTGTTGCCGTTCGGAAGTGTCCTAACGTTTCCTTGCGTAAAAATAAAATAAACATGAGAAAATATTTTCCTTTTGTCAAAGCAGGAAATCTGTTCGTGATACGCGTAAATCCGTCCTCGTCCCCTGTCTGTCCGTGAGTCGTTAAAAGGACTCGTCTCGGCGTTTTGTTAACGCGCCATTTCCTTGTCAACGCCGTCAACCCTGTCCGGGTAATCTTCTTTAAGCCCCGAGACTTCAATCTACCACGGCGAGCGCACTTCATCTTTGCTTACTACACCTATATAAATGGAATGCTGTAAACAATCTCATTAAAAAGTTATTGCGCCTATTGGCGATCAAGGATGCTCCGTACATTTTTCATTGGTGTTACGACTGTGACTCAGCTATGCGGAGTAGCTCCGCTGTGTCAGTCGGCTGTCATCGGAAGTGGAACGATCGCCCGTCACTGCACGTCCACCTCGCGCATCGCACGCACGCTTGCATTACGCAGCGCCACCCCTCGAAGTGGGATACCGATAGCCGTCTCTGTCTTTCGCGTTGCGTGGTCTGTTACAGCGGCACCTGTCTCTGTCTAGCGAGGGGCGTGCGGGGCGGGGGCGCTGCAGGCGGGTCGTAAATCACGCGGCGTCTCATTCCACGCGGGACCGCCGCTGCTGCCGCAGGCACCGCGCACTTCCCTCCCGACCGCCGGCATCGCGGCGCGTCTTTCGCGACGTGTTTACATTTTCAACTATTTTTGGGAAGTCTCAATTGTTGTCTAGTAGCAAAGTGTTATCAATTGTATCAGTGTTGTATTGATGGATCCGCAAGTTTTTCACCGTTACCAGTTTGGAGTACTTTGAAAACATTACGTCGAAAATGATTGTAGAGCCCGACCACGTGAGGTAGGTTTTCTATTTGTCCAAGTGTTTTATTGTTATTGTGTTATTCATCATGTTTTGTATTGTTTTCACGTTTAATTATTGAGTTTTACATTCGATAAGTTTTTCAACGTTTTCGCTTATCCACTTGTCCACTTTCAACTTAGATTTTTTGTGTTCTCTTATATCGAGAGCTTCACAAATGCTATATTCCTAAAGAACCTGTATTTCTGCACAATATAAGTGTTCTTCTGTTATGTTTAAAACAGTTTCATCTTTTTAAAAAAGGTTTACATTCGTGTTGTGTTAAAAATTAAAATAAAACAATGTTAACGTTTTGATTTAGTCTGTTATTCAAATCAATAGGAAAGCCCGTTTCTAAAAGTCCTACATGAGAGATGTAGAAAATATTAAAAAAAAAACGTTTTAAACGTTTTTATCGTGATTTATTTTATGTCATTTTATTTATAACGTTTGATCCGTATATGGTATGTGGGTTTCTCAAACATCAATATTATATTTTATTTTGCTATTTTACGAGTTACAAGAATTTTTGGGGCCATTCTTCTGTCAGTCTTTCACTTCTCCGGTCAAATGAAACTTGTTTCTAAGTTTTTGTGTATTTACTGTCTCATAAATAATCGATAAGCTGTGTCATCAACCATTGTGCTCGTCATATTTATCACATCTGATATCTACACTATTCCTTCAACGATTACTTTACAATATTGATTCAATATTTTCATATATTATACGTCTACTATACGTCGAAAATGTGATTGTTAAATTTTATAGCTGTCATTAATATAACTTCTTTGATATCCAATTGATTATTCATGTATCAAGACTTGACCTATTTGTACCCAATTTACCTTAGATTTATACTAATATCGTAAGTCATCAATGTTTTTCCTTTTGTGTTAAACAAATTAAATCTAATGTCAGGACGTCAACTCTGTCAACGGTTAGTTTTTTGATCGTATTGTCATCATTAAAAAATTACAAAACAAAAACCTCGACCCACAAGGACACCCAAACAACGAGCTATAAAGTTTTTTAAGATCGATATAAACCCATTAGTGTGTCTGTTTGCTATTCACGATCGAGCTATTAATTTATTAAAAATGGCCATTAAAAAAACTTGCATTAGTTTTGTTTACCGTCGATATTTAAATGCCGGTAACTGGTTTAAAATAACGACGCTGAGACAGAGGCAGCAATTTTTGCTAAGTGAATTAGTCGGATGAACTAACTACGTCACGTTTTTGTCCCCAGGGAGAGCCCGAGATGTCTGTCGCGAGAGTCGTCGGGTGCACCTCGCTGTCCCTCGAATGATTCGGTGTACTCCAGTCGCAGCGGCGCGGGGCTGCCCCTGCCAGCAGCGCTGACTGCCGCGTTGCCCGCCGCGCTACTGCCGCCGCATTCAGCAGCAGTCGCCGCCTACCTCGGTGCCGCAGCCGCCGCCGCCGCCCAACAGCGTCTCCTCATGTCTTGCCAAGAGGACATGACTGACTCCGAACGAGGTGACGCCGTACTTGACTTCAGCACCAAACGCAGTGAATCACCGCACGACGATGATGAACACGATGATGCCGTTAATCTCAGTAAGAACGAAAACGGGCCACTTGACTTATCTGTTGGCACGAGAAAACGTGGCCCAGAGGACTCGCCATCGCCAGTCCCATCTAGGAAAAGTTCTAGACCGTCAGAGTTTAAGCACTCGCCATCTCCTTGGTCCACGCCTGTGGCACCGCACCTGCCATATTTTGCAGCTGCAGTCGCTGCGGCTAGTATGTCCCCTAAGGGAGGCGCTTCCGATTGGAACGGCAAACTAAAACACGGGGGTCCTACACCTAACGATGCTACAAAGGCCCTGGAAAAGATGAGTGAGTTGAGCAGGCTGGGCGGCGAGGAATTGTTCCGATCAGTACAAAGTGCCGCTTTAGGCGCTGGTCTAGCTCCCAATGCAGCTGCACGTCACTCTGCCTGGCAATCCCACTGGTTGAATAAGGGCGCCGACCAAACTAAAGATGTCCTTAAGTGCGTGTGGTGTAAGAAAAGTTTCAACTCCCTCGCAGATTTGACAGTACACATGAAGGAAGCAAAGCATTGCGGGGTCAACGTGCCCGTGCCGCCCTCCTCAGGGGCACCTATCCCACCCTCTTTACAACCGCCTTCTAGTTCGCCATCGACGCCGTCACACAACTCATCCTCTTCGAGCAGTTCATCCAAACCGAGCCAAAACGATTTGAACATGCTCATAAAAGAGAATATGCCAATTCCAAGGAAACTCGTCCGTGGTCAAGATGTTTGGTTAGGTAAAGGCGCAGAGCAAACCAGGCAAATATTGAAGTGCATGTGGTGCGCTGAGAGCTTCCGCTCGCTCGCTGAGATGACTAGCCACATGCAACGCACTCAGCACTACACGAACATCATATCGCAAGAACAAATTATTTCATGGAAGTCTTCGGACGACTCTTGCAAGGGAGGGTCCAACTCGAGCGGTCCGGGTGGTGGCAACAACTCCGCACCACCTGCCACCGGCACCAGCAGTCATGTTAGCGCTGTATTAACTTGTAAAGTCTGCGACCAAGCATTTAGTTCTTTGAAAGAGTTGAGTAATCATATGGTTAAAAATTCGCATTACAAAGAACACATTATGCGATCAATCACCGAAAGTGGAGGCAGGAGACGTCAAACACGTGAGAAACGAAAGAAATCACTGCCAGTTAGAAAACTCCTTGAATTGGAGAGAGCACAGCATGAGTTCAAAAACGGGGAAGGGAATGGTGTACCAATGGGTAAACCAATTAGAGATTTCGGCACTGGTAGCCGAATCACTTGTGAAAAATGCGGTGACAAAATTGAGACTGCGGTTTTCGTCGAGCACATACGACAATGTATTGGTGCGCCGATGTCTAATAGTCAAAGGAACTTTTTGAAGAGTGCGCTATTATCTAATAACATTATCCCACCCGACGTGCCCGGCCACGTCACGCCCACCGGCCGCGACGGTCGCAAGAGCATCAATGAGGAGCTGCCGTCTCCCGGTTCTGCGCACCACCGCTCTCCATCCTCCGTGAACGATTCCTCCCCGAGTTCCAAAGACCCCAACACGAGCAATGAAAAGAGCTCGTCACCTTCGGTTCTCAACGCCATAGAACAATTGATAGAGAAGAGTTTCGACACTCGATCGCGGCACACCGTGCCCGGCATGCCGGGTGGCGCCTCGCACGCCCCCATCGGATCTAGCATCCTAAAGAGGTTAGGCATAGATGAGAGCGTAGACTATACCAAACCGCTGGTAGATCCCCAGACTATGAATATGTTGAGGAACTACCATCACCAGCAAGGATACGGGCGCCGCGAGCGCAGCGGGAGTGAGTCCAGCTCCATGTCCGAGCGGGGCGGCAGTAGAGTAGAATCACTCACTCCTGACAGGAAGATGGACACGTATCACATGACTCCTCGCACTACTCCCGACACACGCGGTTCTCAGACCCCAGCCTCTGAGGACCGCCCGACTGAAGTGCGAATAAAGAGAGAAGTCGAGGAGGAAGAGCGCGAGAATGGTGTGGATCTGAGCAGCCAGCCAGTGCGAGTGAAGACTGAAGTGGACGAGGACGAGGAGCCGCCGCGGCCGAGCAGCACTGCCGACGAGGATGTGAAGCCCATCGTGGCCAAGCGCGAGAGCGAGGGCCCCAGCCCCGCCGCCAGCCCGCGCAGCCCCGCCAGCGACCGCTCCACCACCACGCCCGGCGCCGAGCGCAAGCCCGCGTCCAGCCTGGGTGCGCTGTCCTCCATGTTCGACAACCTGGCCGGGGGCGGCTCGTCGGGCGAACCCAGCTCGTCGCGCCGTGGCGGCAGCCACCCGCTCGCGGCGCTGCAGAAGCTCTGCGACAAGACGGAGTCCAACCCATCACGCGCGCCTGCCCCGGCGCCCTCGCCCGCCGGCCCGCCAAGCATCCTCACGTTCAGCTGGGCGTGCAACGACGCCGTAGTCACCGACTCCATCATGAAATGCGCTCTGTGCGACACGCCTTTCATCTCGAAGGGCGCGTACCGGCACCACCTGTCGAAGATGCACTTCGTGAAAGACGGCGCGCTGCCGGAGCCCGTCCCTTTGAAGGCTCCTGCAGGCGCGGGCTCGCCGGGCACCCACAAGAGCGGGTCCAACGCCGCGTCGCCGCAGGACCCGCGCAGCCCCTCGCAGTCGTTCGACGAGAGCCCGCACTCCAAGTTCCTCAAGTACACGGAACTGGCCAAGCAGCTCTCCAGTAAGTACGTGTAGGCTGCACCGGCCGGCCGCGGCAGTTGTGATGATACCATATCTTGCTACGTTAAACCTTGCTAGGGATAGGTCGCAGCCGCGACGCTAAGTATTTCGAAACTCTTTGCCAATTTAATTATTTAGGTAATTATTGTTAGATTTCACCGCATAGATCGGTTAGTGTAATAAATTAATAGCGACTTAAGTATACGCCAAACGTCTTACGTTCGTTTTAGGTATTAAGAGAATATTTTCAAAATATTGCCTTTAGGTGATCGGTTGTTGTAAGGGCGCCAGAGCCCGTGGCTTATCTTCCACACTACGTTATAATTCCATTTCGATAAATGTAAATATAAGTCACATTAAGTCATAAAAAATACGATTCGATCTCTTTTGTAAATGTATATTTTTTGCTAATTAATTCTTTGTAAAAGGTAAATCGAGGAAATTAATTTTCGTTAATTGCAATTCGCCTTTCGCATGTGATTCGTCTATCGTATTAGTCGCGTAGTGGCGTTGACTTTCAGTATTTTATCAGAAAATTCGTTGCAATATCATTTTTTTTTTCGTGTTACTTAATTTTTTATGTAAATCAGAGTTAGGGTTAACGTGGTTAGTTTATGTATATTTTGATGATTTTTCTTGTTTTTTTTTTGTGAATTTAAGAGATCCGTCGATGCGTATAATCTCGGAGATTCAATCTCATTCGTTTCTGTTCGTTTTGTACATACAATTCGACATAGAATGCAATATAACAATCTCCTTAGTGTAAATTTTGCTATAGGTATGCTCTCCACGCGAGGATGCTATTTATTATTTAGTGATAAGTACATAATATTAGGTAAACTACATCTGTGAACAATTGTATACCAGTATACCAGCGCATTAATCGGTTGTACAATCAACCTATATTTAAAAGTGATACATATACATTTTTTTTCGTTGAAAGGAATGATAACATTCGTATACGTTTAGAACATAAAGATATACCTGATATATCTTCCAATTTGTAACGACAGTTATACGACGATGTATATACGGCACTTGAGAGTGATGAACCTCTTTTATATTTAATAAAAATATTGTAAACTGTCTAATGTAAGTTTCAGACGATATCAACAAAAAAACTTTGATTGTAAACTGAATATTCGTAACATTAAAAATTCCATTTACCCTTTGAAGTATACGACATTTCTAATGGAATATACAATTTAAAATTTTTATTTCGATTTTATTTTTTGATGTTTTAAATATTATACATATTTTTCCAAAAGTTGCGAATATTCAGCTGATGATGATTAAATCGATAAAAACCTAAAATCGTAAAAAAATCTATCATTTTAACGATAATAATGAAACATACGACAAATATTATGTATACGCTAGCTCTGATGAGAGATTTTTGCTCATTCTTAAGAAAAAAAAGTAAAAAAATGGTGTTGAAATATTGATTTTACCAAATTTAATAATCTTATTTAATATTTTATGTTGTATTTCAAAATGCAATTAAAAGCTCAAAGAAATATATATGTTACATACTTTAAATGTTCATTTTATTTAAATTTACCCTTCTTGCCTACCTGAAACAGAATGAAATCAAGCAGAAATCTGCTGACACACACACACACACACACTACACACACATTTTAACGTAAACAGAAAATCTTCTGATTTTCAACATCTAAGGATGCATCAATATATCTGACACACAATCAACGATGATTTTTTAAACGTAAACATGGAAAAAATGGTAATTAATGATCACAGTACAGGGGGATGATCATAAGCTCTTAGAGTAAGGTTATTTTGAGATCGCGTAAGTGACAGATGTATACAAGTCATATTATTATACATCTGTCCCTTACACACACTCAAAATAACCTTACTCTAAGAGCTTATGGTAACCCCCCAGAACGGATTCATAGTATATATCAAGATCATGTATCTGAATTGGTTCGATATGAAAAAGAGCGAGATTTAAAATCCTATCCTAAAGAACTCAATAAATGCAAAAAGATTTCCAGAAACAAAATGGCTGTCTCAAGATTTTTTTTAAATTCAGTAACAAATCAGCTTGAATACATTTAACAACTAATATCAGAGAGGTGAAATTGTTTGTTGAATGATAATTTCTGAAAAATCTTACTCTGATATAAAACCTACACTTTTACTGAATACTATAAATCTTATACCAAAAAATGCACAGTTCCTGTAGGACCGGATTGAAAGTAACAGCTTTGCCTAAAGCCATTTGAGCAATATTACACTGATACAGAACAATCAGACAAAAGTATCTGAAATATACATAACTTAAAAATAAACCAAAAAAAATATTAACAGAGCTGTCACCTTATCACCCAATGGATGGACATACTATTGACATAATCGTCACAAGGTGACAACTAAAATACCTTGTAAGAACGAATATCAATAAAAAATATAATATTGACTCAATGGGCACGTGTAAAAAAGGCACGTATCAAAAAGTAACAATGACTTCTTTGACAGTCGGAGTCCTTCAAAACTCTTAAATGTAAAAAGTTCCAGTGATGAAAATCTTGGAGACGTCGCAGCTTTCCAGAACCTGAAAGAGTGGACCATTATCATCACAGCCGAAATATGTCCACTGCAAGACAAATATCTACAGGATAGTAAGTATGAATAAAGTTGCGTAAGTATGAAATGAAACCAAAAAAGATATCTTAGGATCTCACATAACATGACATGATGTCTGTTTCCGTCTTGTTTGTGTGGAATGCATTGTTAATAGTTTTGTTGGATGGAAATGACTTGCTAGATTCAATGATCATTTACTTTTACTGGTATAGAAAATTATTACTAAAAACGTGTTACCACATAGAGCGCCCAAAGGGCCTATTGTATCTTTACAACAGATTAAAACATAAAAAAGAAAACGGTAGTAAATTTGTGTAGCCATAAACAATGTCAATAGTTATTCCTCGATAGGAAAGGCAAAAAAAAAAACAATCAGAAAAACAGGCTATTAGGAAAAAATTGCCAAAAAATAAAAAAGAGTTTACTTTTGTCTAATGTTTAAGTATGAACCTCATCGACATGTACCTCAATGTTTGTTTTGCAAATAAAATCAATTGCAAAAAACAAATGATTGGACTGAATCTGTTTGAAAACTGGGCAAAACAAGAGAGTAATTTTTTTTTCACAAAAAAATTACCAACTTCTAAAGCAAAACACTAAAAAGAGCGGCAATAACTTTCGTTTCGGAAGTCGGTGTCTTTGGTAGTACCTACTTTTTTGTCGTTTTGCGACACCGACTTCCGTAATAAAATTTTTAGGACTCTGGTGCGGCTCAGGCATGTTTGCAGATGCGCACATAGATGATTTCTATGCAATTATGCGTAAGAAAACCATGTCTGTGGTGCACAGTATGAGGGAGAGCCGCAGCGGCATCCTGAAAACGATAGCGAACAGAATAGACTAGGCGGCTATACGCCTGCATGAATTATATGTAACTTTATTCCCATTATTATTTTTATTGTACTGATATAGTTTATAAGATTTCTGATAAGAAGAGTTTTTCTACGGAGTTTTTTGAAAATAAACAGCTTTTATTTTATTGTAAACTAGCTTCTGAACATTATATCGGGATGAAAAGTAGCCTAGGTACTATTCCAGACTATATATAATCTATCTCTGTGCCAAATTTCATTGAGATCCGTTCAAGCGTTCTGGCGTCACACATCCATCTAAACTTTCTCATTTATAATATTAGTAAGTTTTTTTTATACCATATCATCACTCCTGTCTCGAAAGTTAGGCAGAGGTTCACTTATAGCAAATTCACATTTCACCAGTTATATCTTATTATGGTGGCGAGTCTATTATGATCAAGCGGGCACAAGTACAGAGGCTGCTAATTGCTAGGGAGAAATGCTATCAGGCCGCATGTTCAGCAGTAGCGTTTGCGACCAATAAATCAGTGAAGCCAATGTGAACCTTAAGTTTTAAACTAGAACGCTGTCAGTCAGGAATACGATAGACTAGCTTCTGCCAGCGGCTTCGCCCGCGTTAATATCGAAAATTATTTCGATGGAACATATTTCCGGGATAAAAAGTATCATGAATGCTATTCCTGACTATAATCTATCGCTGTGCAAAATTTCATACTCATCCAGATCCGCCCAGTAGTTTTTGCGTGAAAGAATAACAAAAATACAAACACACACACAAACTTTCGCCTTTATATTAAGTAGGATTATAGTAAGATTGAGAACATTTCAATTTGGTTGACATGACGATCATTGATTGAATGCAGTGGTGGCCCAGTGGTAACGACCGCAAATAACAAATTGTATGTCGTGAGTTCGAACCCAGGCAGGCGCTTTACTTTGTGTAAATTATTTCGTCACCACTGCTCTCAAAACGTTGAAGGAAAACTTCGTGAGGAAACCGGCATGTCACATCCACCAACCCGCACTGGGCACGCGTGATGGATTACGGCTCATTCCCTCTCATAGAGAGGAGGCCTGTGTCCCAGCAGTGGGAACATTAAAAGGCTGTTGATGATGATGATGACAATCATTGTGCTGGCTAGTTAAAGCCAATGGTTGATATTATTAAATGGCATCTCTGAGAGCTGCAGCAAGTCATATTAAACTTGAAATCAGAATGAATTGATAAGTTTGAAAGTCGAGTAAAGTATTAAATATACGATTTATGAACGTCGGATGCGAGACGCACAGATCGCTCAATGTGGCGACACCTGGGTGAGGCCTATGTCCAGCAGTGGGCGACTTTCGGCTGAAATGATGATCATGATGATGAACATCGAATAAGCAGAAATAGTAAGTTTGGGATTTTTGCTAGTACTTGTAAGTAGCTGATGTAGTTTCTACTTTCCCCAGGGCCAAAGGAGTGAGTGTACGTCGTGGAAGAAGTATCTATAACTCATCATTATAAATACTAGTCTTACCAAGAAGCTGCGTCTTGTTACCCTGGAAACTGGGAAAAGCCCAAGCAGATGATATTTCTACAATACATAGAGATTATAAAGTACAAGACAGAAAACTCAACAGTTAGGGTAATCTAAATATGTATATGTCACGGCTAATACCCGAAGTGCGGCTACACCTAGTTTTAGCCGGTTACGGTTAGGTGTAGCCACTTACTCTTGGTTAAACCTAGTACGAGCCGATTGTTTTCGGGTAAAACTAGGTCTAGCCTTCATCATGCCGGCTACAACTAGGTCCAGCCATTCCCTGTTGGATAAAACTAGATGCAAACAACTAACCTAACCTCGGGAGCTTAGGGCACCCCGACACGGACAGGTTAGGTTCGAAGGGGATGACGGGAGCTGAAGTGAGCGAGCAAAGCGAGCGAACTCAGCTCCCGTCGTCCCCTTCGTGTTAGGTTACTTTAGACCCTGCATTCAGAAATAGGAGCCCCGCGCAGCGGGGCTTCGTCGACCATGTTGCATAAACACTAAACTAAATTGCACCAATACCTAGTTCTAGCCGGAATGATATCGGATAGACCTAGTTTTATCCAACAGGGAATGGCTGGACCCAGTTGTAGCCGGCATGATGAAGGCTAGACCTAGTTTTACCCGAAAACAATCGTCTCGTACTAGGTTTAACCAAGAGTAAGTGGCTACACCTAGTTCTAACCGGCTAAAACTAGGTGTAGCCGCACTTCGGGTATTAGCCGTAACATATATATATAAAAGCGAAAGGAACTCACTCATCACGAAATATCGAAAACCGCTTGACGTATAAAGATGAAATTTGGCAGGGAGGTTCATCAAGTAACGCAAGTGCGCACTAAGAAAGGATTTTTGAAAATTCCACCCCTAAGGGGGTGGAAGGGTGGAAATTTGTTGGGCTTATATATTTGAAACTTGGTATAAATAGTAAATGTTTACATGATTAGTTTTTCAAAACTACTCCTAAAAGACGATTTAGGGGGTGATACAGATTTTTGAAGAATTTTATTGTACAGGGCTTCTTTTTATGATGTAGGGGAGCAATAATAAGGGATTTTTGGAAATTCAACCTTTAAGGGGGTGAAACTAAAAAGTCATTTGTAGGATAAAATACGGAACACGCGAACAAACTCGCGGGCGAAGTGCTAGTAATATACATACGTATTTAGTTAAACAACAGCGAGCAACTTGCTACGCCTCGTAGACTCGCAGCAATATCTAGAAACGTCACAATACTTCAGTGTATTTCGGGGGACAAAACCTAAAGAATCAAAGATCTTTTTGCTCTGAGACTAAATCATAAGTCGCTTATAAAGCAATGCTGGGACACAGACCTCTCTTTGTGCGAGGCAGTGGACTGTTCCTACGTCCCGGGGCTCCTATAGGCAACTATGGGAGCCCCGGGTGGCTCGGGTGTTCTGATGAAGGTTACATGACCTCGAATGCTGGTTTCTTCATATACATGTCTCAACGGTATTTTTTATAAAATCAATTGCACATAGTAAAGTGCTTACGTACATCAAAGTTGAGCTGTGGAATACAACTTGCTACGCCTCGTAGCAAGATGTAGCAACGTTCATATATTTTAGTGTAATTTAGGAAGAAAAATCTACGCAGATAAGGATTCTTTTCACTTAAATTATAAATAAAGAGTAAATAAATTAAGAATGGAAAAAAATTTTTTTTCAAGCAGAGCAACTAATTAAAGTCCTTATTGATACATCAACCGAGTGACTGCCCTTCTACACTATCGACATGCTAAATGGAACTTTAAAGAAGCTTCACTTTATATTAATGCGCCTTTCAAAACTTTAACCACGCCAAAATATTCACAAAAACAGTCCAAAAATCGTCAATTAACCACTCATAAAACACGTTTGACTAACCACTACTAAATCTGTCGGGCCCCGAAATCACTCAGCGAGACGTCTTAACTCCAAGGAACCTCATCTTTATCACCCAAATTACGTCATCCATCGCAGTTTACGCACATACCGTACCAAGAGCTCAAACCCATCGATGACTTACAATATGTAGTATACATTGAAGCTCCAACAGGCAGCTGGAGTGTAAGGTTGCGAAGCTTAGCGGTAATGGATAGCTCGGTAAGGGAGAAGGTTGAGAGAGAGTTGTGACAGACGGGCCGTCAGTCAAACCCTTGAAGGCAAGCATTCGTCGCTACAGGTAAGGAAAATATACGGGTTCATTTCTGGAGCGGACACGGACGGTACATACCAAAATTATTTTACGTTTTCTTTATTTACAATTCTGGAAAAAAATTACAATATGGAATGATTTAAACTCGTAAGAATTAATATGAAACAAGTATTAATTTCTAATGATTGTGACCATGTCAGCTTAAAAACTTATATTGATTTTAACTCATTTAAAAAATGCGAAATCAATGTGAATGTAGTTTTATTTTCAGTCATTTCCACGAAGGTAACAATAAAATTTGCTGTAAGTACTTTAGCCTCAATGAAATTATGTCAAAATACTGTTGGCTACATATTATGTTTCAGTTTTTGATATCACATCACATCATCATCATCAGCCTATTAATGTTCTCACTGCTGGGACACAGGCCTCCTCTCTGCGAGAGGGCATGGGCCGTAATCCACCACGCGGGCCCAGTGCGGGTGTCACATGTCTTCGAATTTTTGGTTCTAGGACATGCCGGTTTCCTCACCGTTTTTTTTTATATACGAGTATACCAGATCAATATACTTCTCAGAATCTGAATTACAGTAAGTTTTCAGCAAAATAAATGAAATTTCTACAGAAGCATCACCGCCGCACCTGAATTTCCTTACTTCCCCGTCTGCCCCAACGACCCAACCCCAAACAAGACAAACGTCCCCCTCAGACCGCTGTCTGTCATTCTACGTCTAATAATGGCGACTAATTAAAATTACATTTTGTTTTATATCATCAAATTAATGAATACAACCCCCTGTACCCCGGCCACTGGTGGGGTGCGGGGGTACACCGGGGTACCATTGCCCACGATTTACGAGCCCCGCAGTTGCGAGATGGATAGCATGATTTATACGCTGTTTATCATCTTTTTATGGCATCGAATGAAATAATACTATGTTTATTTTTTTCCTGGCTTTTAATTATAGTGGTTTCTGGACAGTAAATTCGCTTATTTATTGGGATAGTTGTCGAGAATGTTTAATTATTTCCACTGTTATTTACGATCGGCTTTAGGGTCTTTCGAAAAAAAGGATCACTAATAAAATCGTTACACTGTTTTTGGGTTATGATTTTTATTAAAATTGATGGTGATTGAACATATGTGGGCTATCTGGAGAAGTACAAATCATTTGAATGACAGAAAAAAAAACTCATCACAACAGTAATGGGTGGATCTCATTTTTATTTTATGACTTATTATGGATAACTATAGCTATGGAGTAAAATTCCCAGCCGTAGTTTGTGTTTCCTTGTGCTACAACCTGGGGGTCTTTGAGTCAAGAGTGAATAGGTTGCTTCTTGACAAGCATGCTTTACCGTCGACTACATAATCGCTTATCATGAAGTGAGATAGTGGTCAAATTGGTTCGTCAATCAATAATAAAAAACCGGCCAAGTGCGAGTCGGACTCGTGCACGAAGGGTTCCATACCATTATCGCAAAAACGGCAAAAAATCACGTTTGTTGTATGGGAGAAAAAAAAAGAGAAATATTTATTTTATTCTGTTTTTAGTATTTTTTGATATAGCGGCAATAGAAATACATAATCTGTGAAAATTTTAACTGTCTAGCTATAACGGTTCAAGACATACAGCCTGGTTACATGACAGACGGACGGACAGATAGACAGACAGACGGACCGCAGAGTCTTAGTAATAGGGCCCCGTTTTTACCCTTTGGGTACGGAACCCTAAAAACTATGCTCAACTCAAGTATCTTTTTTAACAGCAGTTGATCCAATCAATTCAGTTCTCATATCTGTCTTTCCTGTGTATGAAATATCATGAAACATTCCTGGGCGTAATTTGTGGAGACATAAAAGTAATCAAGTGGTCCGCATTAAAGTGGACCGGACACACTCCATCAACAAATGCTGGACGTCTTATTAGTCGTTTATCACTTCAATACTCGTACGTCATTGATGATATATGTTTTCTTTTTTAAACGCTGAATTAGAATTACGAGTACTACAACTTATTTTCATCACTTAAAATTAAATGAATTATGTTATTTGACGCTACTTTTAACCATTTAAATATCTGTGACAGATAATAAATATCGTATCGTATATATATGGTATTTTTATCTCTGCACCACCCTAAGGTCGCCTGGTAAAAATGCCTAAGGCATTAAGTCTGCCTACTTGTGCATAAAGTTTTATAAATAAATAAATAATAGATATTGCCAAAATGTCTCGAATTTTGGCAATGCGATACTTCCGAAAGTACCGCAAATATTTCCAGTTGCAGTATACATCATCATCATTATTGAGCTGAAAGATAAATCGATTTTTAGTTCGCTTTATTATATTAGAAGCCTAAGTTGTCCCACTGCAGGGATCCCTTCCCTTCTTCTAATTCTCCGGTCTACTACGATCTCATCACCATCCAAGCACATACATCCTACCAAAGTGCCAATTTCATATCACTTTTCATTCCTATTTAATTTAGTAAAACAACGGCAATAAACAATGACCCACACAAGAGTCACTATCGCCTGACTGATGGCTCGCCATGACACATCGTTGAATAAACGCTTTGTATATTCTATTCATCACTTAAAACCTTGGACTTCAAAAAAACTTAGAAACCAAAACACTTATCACCTTTCAACCACATACATCCCCCCAAAGTGCCAATTTCATATCACTTTTCATTCCTATTTACTTTAGTAAAACAATGGCAATAAACAATGACCCACACAAGAGTAAGAGTCACTATCGCCTGACTGATGGCTCGCTATGACACATCGTTGAATAAACGCTTTGTATATTCTATTCATCACTTTAAACCTTGGACTTCAAAAAAACTTAGAAACCAAAACACTTATCACCTTTCAACCACATACATCCCCCCAAAGTGACAATTTCATTTCACTTTTCATTCTCATTTACTTTAGTAGAAAAACGGCAATAAACAATGACCCACACAAGAATCACTATCGCCTGACTGATGGCTCTCCATGACACATCATTCACTAAACGCTTTGTATATTCTATTCATCACTTAAAACCTTGGACTTCAAAAAAACTTAGAAACTAAAACACTTATCACCTTTCAACCACATACATCCCCCCAAAGTGCCAATTTCATTTCACTTTTCATTCTCATTTACTTTAGTAGAAAAACGGCAATAAACAATGACCCACACAATAATCACTATCGCCTGACTGATGGCTCTCCATGACACATCGTTCACTAAACGCTTTGTATATTCTACTCATAACTTAAAAACTTGGACTTCAAAAAAACATAGAAACCAAAACACTTATCACCATCCAACCACATACATCCCACCAAAGTGCCAATTTCATTTCACTTTTCATTCCCATTTCCTTTAGTAGAAAAACGGCAATAAACAATGACCCACAAAAGAGTCACTATCGCCTGACTGATGGCTCTCCATGACCCATCGTTGAGTAAATAGCGAGATTTAGATCGCACAATAAATGATTTACTTCAGGTCGGCCGTAATAAGTAGATTGATGGAAGAGCGCCCCCCGCCATTTGTCTGAGCGCTCGCGGGTTAAGTTCGGTTAGCAAAAACAGACGGTTTTCAAGTATTTCAAGAGAATTTCAAATATTTCATAAAAATCCATGGTGTTCTTTTTTCTAAATAGTTATTTTATTGGTGTTTGATTAGGGAAAACTTTGTTTAAAAAGTAAGCCAAGTGCGTGTCGGACTTCGCACATTTAGGTTACCATACGTTGACCGCAAGATCAAGTTGGTTGTAATAGGAAAAATGAGTGAATTTCAAAGAAAAACGCCGATTTTTCAATATATTGGTACATTTTAGTAAAATATAAGTAATAATAAACATTATTACCAAATTTCAAGTTCATATGTCAATGGGAAGTTAACAAATTCTTTGGAACAATATTTTGTAAAAATCTGGTTGTGGTGGCTTCTCATTCCTTTGTTTTCCAATATTTTTTAAACAAAAAATATTGTATTTATCTACTCACCGAGCTCTAAACAACAATATCCAAATCGATGGGGTAGCACGATTTTTATTTTGGCGCCCCCCCTTTATCTGTATTTGAAAATATTTTATGACTATTTTTATGGCTTTGTGACAACAAGATAATTATACTGTGAAAATTTGGAGACTCTAGCTCCAACCGTTTGGCAGTAAAACCTGTGTGACAGGCGTTGGACAGACGGACAAACAGACGGACACGTGAGTGACAGCAATAGGGCTCCGTTTGGACACTTCGGGTACGGAACCCTAAAAATGATTAATTTGCTCATTTTGTGGATTTCTCTGTATTCTTACAGTACGCAGCATGTAGCTCCTAACTTAGCAAATATTTTCAAGGTAAGTAAGAGTTTAATTTATTATTGAATAGTAAAAGATTTGTACTGACTTTTAATTAATTTTTAATTTAGAAATTCCTGTTTTTTTGATATAACCGTTTGTTCATGACCAAATTAGTCAAGAAAAAAATGTTTATTTTCTCGAACATTTCACTGTGAAGTAAATCAAAATCAAAAAAAAAATCAATTATACAATTTAACGGTACTTTTGAATTGTCAACAAAAAAAAAAGTTATTCGTGAACTGAATGAATGTGGTTATTTAGATGATCGTAATAAGTAGATTGATGTAGGAGCAGTGGTTGCCCAGTGGTATGGGCCGCGACTTACAAGTTGTAGGTCGTGGGTTCGAGCCCAGGAAGGTGCTTTACTTTGTGTGAATTATTTCATCACCACTGCTCTTAAAACGGTGAAGGAAAACATCGTGAGGAAACTGGCATGTCCTAGAACAAAAAATTCTAAGACATGTGACATCCACCAACCCGCACTGGGCCCGCGTGGTGGATTACGGTCCATTACCTATCACAGAGAGGAGGCCTGTGTCCCAGCAGTGGGAACATTGATAGGCTGATGATGTGATGTAGGAGCACCCCCTTCATTTGTCGGCGAGTTCACGGTACCGCGGTGCTGGCCCGGGGTTCGATTTGTAAAGGCAGATATTTTTCTTGACCTAAGTTTCTTTTTAAGATTTCTGGTTTCTTAAAGGGTGTTGCTACGTTTCTTAATATTGAAAATGTATAATAACCATAATAGATTTTAGTTTCAAAATTTTTTAAGTATTAGTCGATACAATACCTGGCATCCGTTTTATATCTGCGTTTTAGAATTTCTCCAGTACTATGAAACAAATAAACATTGAGCACTCAAATGACTGCATTTATTATTTAACTTATTTTGCTAAATGAAAACTTATATAAACTGAATGCGAGAGAGGTAAGTGGCGATGCCAGGTGCTTCTATACAACGTAACATAGTAAATATTGATTCGGAAAATATATTGCTAGATAAATAGGAATGAGTTAAGTACCATACAGTACAATGGAAATGAGTTAAGTATCTAGATATCATTTAATTTTAACCTTTACAAATTGATTTACGTTTTCTGTTACAAAACCGATTATTAACGTTTCAAGAAATAAAAAAAATACCCTTAGTGGGAATGAACCTTAAGGAAGTGGTAAAATGGCGCTGGTTCTAAGTACTCTACTCATTGACTTCGTGGCATGGATCGTATGACGACATATTTATGATGAAAACTAATTCATGGCACATTTATAGACATACTAGCTGACCCCCGCAGCTTCACTCCCGTCAACTGCCTACATACCCTACCCAGCCTACCCTGCCTAATTTTTATCTGTCATCAATATTTTTCTCAGCGCACGCTAAAGAATGAATTTTATAGACAACATTTTGCTACCTGGGTTACATTATTGCAATTTTTATAAGGATCTCTATTTTTTTTTTATATATTGTAGCTAATGACACTCAGGAATAATGTAGCTTTCTACTGGTGAAAGAATTTTCAAAATCGGTTCGGTATATACAGAGATTACCCCCTACAACGTCACAAACTCACAAGCCCACAAACTCACTAACTTTACCTCTTCATACTATTAGTATAGAAGTATAGATATCAGAGTATTCCATTTAGTATCCTGTCAGTAACTGGAAAAAAAAACAAATTAATTAATATAATTTATCTCAACTAGGTATGACATGCAATCTACAATTTTTTTGAGTTTATCGACACGAAAAGAAGAAGAACGCCCAACGGAAAAAGAAGGGTGTTGTTATAAGTTTGACGTGTGTATCTGTGTATTTGTGTATCTATCTGTGGCATCATAGCTCCTAAACGGATGAACCGATTTTGATTTAGTTATTTTTGTTTGTATGGTGACATTATCGAGAGTGTTCTTAGCTATGTTTGATGAAAATCGGTTCAGCGTTTCAAAAGTTGTGGGCGTTTTACTGTTTGAATCGAGGTATTTTCGCAAGATATCGTGTCATAATTACGAATTCGATAGATTGTCGATCCAAGCATGTCTACTACTAAATACATTAAAAAAAATATGTCAGGGTTTTTTGTAATTTTACTTGTTTACTTTAGTACCTTTTTGGCATCATGCATCTAATTCCTATCCAAGGACAACGTAGAAACTGAATGACCCTCTATTGCTCGAGTAAAACCCCACTATATACCCAAAAAAGCTTTCTGACCTTGACCGACTTACCGGAGGAGAACTTTTGCTCCCGACTTTCAGTTTAGAATGAAATACTAAAGTTGTTTATAAGTTATGCTGTAATATTCATCTTCTTTAGCTCTAGAGTAAGCCAATATAATGTTTTTAGTGATGCATTTTACACTTTTCTTTATTTTTAAACCCCGACGAAAAAAGAGGGGTAAGTTTGAAGTGTCCTGTTTGTTTGTGTATATGTTTATTTGTGTATCTGTCTGTGGCATCATAGCTCCTAAACGGATGAACCGATTTTGATTTAGTGGTTTGTTTGAATGGTGTCATTATCGGGCGTGTTCTAGCTATGTTTGATAAAAATCGGTACAGCCGTTCAAAAGTTATGGGAGTTTTACTGTTTGTATCGGGGTATTTTCGCAAGATATCATGTCATAATTACGTGTTAGATAGATTGTTGATCGAGAGCAGTGGCCCAGTGGTAATGGCCGCGACTTACAAGTTGTAGGTCGTAGGTTCGAACCCAGGCACGTGCTTTACTTTATGTAAATTATTACATCACTACTGCTCTCAAAAACGGTGAAGGAAAACATCGTGAGGAAACCGGCATGTCCTAAAACCAAATATTCGGAGACATGTGACATCCACCAAAATGCACTGGGTGCATGGTGGATTACGGCCCTTTTGCTCTCACAGAGAGGAGGCCTGCACGCACAACGGACCAAATGCGAGTCTAAGTGCGGAAAAGGGGTCCATATATCCTAGATTGTTGATCGAAGCGTGTCTACTACTAGATAAATTATGTAGTTAATAAGTATGAAATAAAAAATTGTCTTGGGTTTTGAATTTTTTCTTGTATAAGTTGATTACTGAACCTTCAAATTTATAACTTGTATAAATAGGATTATTTTAGTTGATTCCGTTAAAACATTGTTTTTATTTAACTAGGCTACATAATAATCCGCACTGGTCGATCTTCATTGTTAAGCATCGTTTTGCAAGGTCGGTCCGTGGATGTGTGACCATCTTTTTTTCATAGCGAGACTCCTCCGTGCTTCGGAATGGTATGTTAAGCTGATGGAACCGGCTGTTTTGTAGATATTTTGCAGTCGTACGGATATTTAGAAGCCAGGAAATGTGTCACCAGTCTTGCCAAGGGTTATCGAGTTACCCAGTTACTGGGTTGTGGATGTCAGCTGTATCTGGTTAGACTTGAAGCTAACCCCAACATTGTAAAAAAAATAAACATATTAAATTGGCGTGTTATAATTAGAACATCATTACATATTCAAGTTTGGTCAATGAGATTGTAAACATTTATAAACCTTTACCCGCTTCTTTATTCGTATGGCCTTGAATCGTCACAGGGTTTAGATTTTGAGCAACCCGTCTTTTTAAGGCGCCGATTCCCTTGAGTAGCTGATTTTAAAATGAGAATCACGTCTAAATGGCTAGTCGTAATTCTTTGAAAAAAATATATGTTACATTAAACTATTTTCTTAATGATTTGATCTAAGAAAATTTTGAGTTTTATTTGTATAACATAGTGTAATTAATTTGTAAATTTATGTCTAAAACGGACAAAAACACGACAATCACACCAAAACCGCTGGGCGTATTTTAATGAAATCAACACCATCTCAAAGATAATTTAATTATTTACATTTTGTTCTGAGGCTTTTTTTTTTAAAGTCATATTAAAATAAGGAAAGTACAAAAAACTATTCAATTTTGGGTCGCGCGGGTGTGAAACGAGTGCGCGTTTTGTTCCCTCAAGGTCGTTGGCGTTATTCGTCGTCTTAAGAGCTTTCAAATGCTAAGACGCAAGATCTTGCTAATAATAAGGACGAACAGTAAGGTTTAGTTCAAAATAATTAATACTTACTAAGTTTATTTAGGTTAAGTTACAGTTATTTCTCGATAAGCGAATGATGTTATGTAGCTTTGCAGGGTGACTTTGGATTAATAGACAATCTTTTAAAAAGTAAAGATGTTTTTTTCGTGATTTTAGAACACATCCCACAGTAAAAGCTGTTCTTATTCTAACAGTTACTTTGAAGTTTCTTTGCCTAGTTGGTTATGAAAATAATGTTTCATCAAAAATATAAATAATATTCCATTCATAACGTTCAAATAAATTAATTAATTCACATAGTGCGCTAACGTTTGTTTATTCTGGACAAAATAATATCATTGTTAATATTTCAAATGTTACGTAGGCGTTATAAATTCGTTTATTTATTGAAACATATTATTCTGGACGAGAAATAATTGTAATGTTAAATAAATATGTCGCTCGCGATATTTTGTAGTTCCAGAAGAGTATTTTAATTGATTTTAGGTGATTGTGTGGATATTATTTTATTTAAGTGTTTTGTCATTGTAATTATTGAACTTTGTGTGGGGTTGACACTGAGTTCCAGAGTCCAGAGTTAATTTAATCTGATTTGGCAACGATGTAATTATAATTATAATGGAGTCTGATAACATGGCAATTAAATTTTCAAGAACTATTAAAAACAAGTAAGAATATAAATGGAAAGTGGATGGATGGAGAGTGAGAGGAAGGCCAAAGAAAAGATGAATGGACTGTGTGAGGAGGGACAAGTAAGAAAAGGGGGTTAGTGATAGTGTGACAGGGGACAGGATGGTATGGACGAAGAAAACGTGTTGCGTCAACTCCAATTAACATGATATAAGGGCAAGAAGATGATGATTAAAAAGAAGGTCAACTAATGTATTTGTGTATAAAAAAGATTTAAATTAAACCTTAATCTGCCTAGCAATTTCTCAACTATTTTTGAGTCGGCTTCCAGTCTAACTGGATGCAGTGAGTACCAGTATTATACATGGCCTATCTGACCTTACAGCTCAGTACCATAATCCACACTCACAAAATCCACATTCACAAAATTAAAAAAACATTCACCAAAAAATATCCTTCCTTTACCTTTTTAATATAAAAGCCCAACTCACCGGCAAAACTAAAACGTATCGATTACTAAACTAAAACTATATTGAAATGGAGCGCACTCCACCTATAACTCTTGTCGAAACAAATGCCGTCCACTCTGCGGCATCTGTCGGCGCTGATGGATGACGGGACATGTGTCCATTATCGCTTGCACACTGCGCCGACTGGCATCCACAAAAGACGCCGGATAAAAAAATTCGCGTGATACTGACACGCTCGTTAATCAAATTATGCGACTTAGTGCAATAAATTTTTTGGGTACTTTTTGAATATGGGGATTTACAATAGAACTGCAGATTTTTTTTTGTATGTTCAGAAACAAATTGCTTTCATTCAATTGTGGAAAAAGTCATAAATAATTGCTGTGATTGGCACGATTTATGACAGAAATAAAGATGGCAGTTTATAAAAATAACGTCTATACAAATATCGGTTCACGGATTCGCGAGTGTTTGAATAACGAACGCAGGCGAACTGTTGAAAAGTTAACGATCTCATAGAATGATAGAAAAATTAAAAGACGTGTTCATATAAATGTCTTCTAAGCGATTATGTAGCTAAATTAAGATATTTTCAGTTAGTATTGAATTATTGATCAAAGCTATTTTAACTTCAGCAAAATATTTTAAATACTTGTGAACAAGCGTCTTCCTTTCATAAATTACACATTAGTTTACGTAATACAATTTGAGAAACTAATTAATAATCATAAATGCTTCGTTAAAAGTAGATGAGCCACGCTAACTTTTTAAAGAAGAGATGTTTTGAATGATACAGCTTTCAGTTTAATAAATTCAAACAAACACTAAATAAAACTAGCGAGAACGGTCTCACTTTCAAACACAAACATGCTATAAAAAAATACAAAGAAAAAAAACAAAATTCAAAATTCGAACACCTGCGAATTACCCCTTTGTCCAGACTCCGCCAGCTCGTCCCACTGTGCACACATTTGACGATGACGGATGACGGACGGACGCACACTTCCGCGCGGGGTAGGCAGGGGGCTCGCAAGACCCGCTCTAGATATATTCCCGTCTATCAATCCACGGTGACGTTGACGGGTTGCATGAAATGGTGGCTCGTAGGTCGGGTATTTTCGACCGAGTGGAGCAGCTTATGTATTTTTAGAAATTGCAATAATATTTTAAACGAAATTCGTGGTTGTTTACGTGACAATTTTAGTGTACTTTAGGCTTTTTTTCGCCTAATTTAACAATCTATGTATCTTGCTACCATTGTTGTTCTTTGTAAGTGTATCTATCTAATCTGGCCTTTTCTCAACAATATTTTGGTTTACTTTCAGTTTAACCGGATGAAGCTGAGAACCAGTGTTTTTCATGGAGCTACAATCTGACCTCTACAACCCAGTAAATGGGTATTACGATATCCTTTGGTAAGACTGATGTCAGATTTCCTAGTTTCTGACTACCCGTAGGCCGTAATGACTGTCATAGATCTACAAATTTCAGCTTAACCTATGAAATGCTGAAAGCAAGGAACTATCCAAGGCACGGAGGAATCTTGCTCTGATGATTAAGAGGAAACGGGGGCAGAGAACGCCAACTGAACTGAACTTGGCGCACGGTTGGCGCAGTGGTTGAGCGATTGACTGCTGCGCTGCGTGTCGCGGGTTCGATTCCCGCACGGAACAATTATTTGTATGATCTACAAATAGTTGTGCCGGCTCTGGGTGTTAAATTGGTCCAATATTGGAGGAGGAAAGAGACGAGAGCCAAACCTCGAATTATGACTTTTTACTAAGGAAATTCAGTCGGCGCTCTCTGCCCATATTTCCTCTTAAGGCGTATATATTCACCAATGTTAACGCAGTACTGGCCGTGCGGTCAGAGTCCAGAATATCAATACTGAAACAATTTTTGAACAGTTTTGCTACCAAATAATTTTTGATTTACATAATTATGCTATTTTAGTTATGAAGAAATTCATGTCATAAATTTTTCTGTGTAAAAATATTTTTAAACGTACAAGTCGTCTTGGAAGAGTATCCTGTTGTTAATAATGTTTAAAGCAAAACTATTAGTTATACGAATAAACCATGTTTCACAAATAATGTACATGACAAATAATAAATATGTATTTTTTTCAAAGCTTTTAAGCTAGGCGTTCTAAGGAGTATGCTTTAGAAAGTAACCGTTTTACGGCACTAAACTGGTGGCCCTTAAGATCCACGAACTGACCTCGGCGGGCATTGCTTTACCTTGAAGATCGACCCGTGGGGCTGTATATTGTTATAAAGTATTATGTTATACTTTAGTATTATTCAGCCACGAGTTGTTATTTGTAACTTGGGTTACAGTTGCGATAAAAAAAATAAAAAAAATTGCTTGTACTTTATTAAAACTATAAAAATTGTAACATAGTTTTAAAACGTGGGTATACAATCATTTTGTCTATTTTGTCTACGATTTATTTCTGCTTCAGTTTTAGAGAATGTTTGCTAATGTTTATAACCAGTTTTAAAAGTTAACCGAAGAACTTTTCAAGCTTACAGGTGGTTCTTTCTTTTGACTAAGCTGCGTCAGGTGATCGGTGATTTTCTTTGCCATTTCTCCGGTTTCCTTTGATACAACCCGGTAGTAAAGGCGTCGACTTTATTTCTCGGTGTTTTCCTCTATAAAGATCTTTGCTTACAGGAGATGTCATTTTAGAATAAATTATTATCAGAATGGACTACCAAGTTATTCACTTTATTAAAAGTAGATACTAATAGCAAGTTTATCTTAACATTTCAAAGTCATTTAAGTGAGATGTCGTGTGACTGTTGCTTGAAGGAATAGGACCGGAGACGTAGGGGCATACTCAATTTTAAATGAGGAATGTTGAGGTATAAGTCACACCATGCAAGAGCTGGCAAGAATACTGATACTAGCAACACTGGGTACAATTATACCTGTAGACTGATTAAAAAAAATATCAACGTGTTCGAAAAATTGCGTTAACCTATAGATGCCAAGTCTTGACTATTAGCCAAAAAACTATTAGCCACACATCTATTGATATTTATCGATCATATATATCACAAAAAGAGAGCGCGGAAAGGAAGCATCAGCTGTCAAGTTACGTTCGACTTGTCCTGCCGATGATTAAGTGACGATCGACCAAACTGTTCAAACTGTTCGCTTGTGTCAACGGTATTTTAGTTCTGTCGTATGCAGAGCTATGAGCTGACATACTTTGTGGCGAAATATAGAACCGGTATGGAATGTTCTGGGTTTGAAAGAGGTCTTCACGTTTTAGTGTAAGCAGGGATGTTATGACATGTAAAGATTTAGGTAATCTGTTTTTGGCTCTACTGAGTTTAGGAAGTGGAGGCAAAAGATTAGCTGTTGTTATTTATTAAGGTTACACTAGTCGAAAATTCTACCATACAAACGTAGTCTAGGGATTATTCCACTGTTTGACGATGTAGATTCCAAATAAAAAGTGATATTAATTTGCCTCATCATTATCGAGCCCTGTATCGAAGCAAAAACGTAAAAAAAAAGTATTTTAAAGTTATGAGCGTCGAAAGTTCCATATTTCAACACTAATTTTAACGCATCTTTCGTCGGTAATAAATACCATAAGAAGAAGGAAAATTTAAAAACGGCCTCCATACAGGGATAGATTAGTAGTTCAACAATGCAAACAATTTTATTTTGAAAATATACATTTAGTAGTTTTTTCATGATATCTAGACTCCCAAAGGTCTGTTTATAAAATCTCGCAGGCGCTCGTTTTCGTCCTAAATCATTATCCACTTCGCTACAAACTTGCAAAAGTGCTAATTCGTACGCGAACTAGCTTCCTACTGCTCATCACAGCATCTATCTCTTTCGCATGTGTTGTCGGATGAGATAGTATGTATTTAAAACCCGCGCGTAAAGTAGTTCGTGCCGTCGACTAGTGTAACCTTAAGCGCGGTTATCGTAATCAAAGGCATTTTTCAGCTTCATCATTTAACCTGGCAGCACTCGCTAGGTATTTACAGACACGAATACTCGCTACCGGGTAAATATTACCACAGTATTTATAAGGAATTGAATCAAAGAAAAAACATTGTAACTCAATTTATGAAGCTGATATAGTTTTATTAATGTTATTCTCATTAAATAAAACGGGACATTCTAGTTGCAGCGTTTATTTATTAAAAATAATAGCTTAACATAGAAAATAAAAAAATATACAATAAATCTTCAAACTTCTATAGCATAACATTTTTTTCTTCTTACGAACAATGCAAAATTTAAATCAATAACAAAAATAGACTTAATACATCTTCAAAAATAAAATATTAATATTTTTATAAAAGATGGACATTGAGAAAATCAACATGGGACTTTCTGTTCCAAGCTCGTTGTTTCCAATGAATTTATTTAACTCCGTCGTCGTAGCACTCGCCACAAAATTGGGGTTGTATGTTCTCGGCATATCTCTTTGAAGCATAGTTAACAACTATGGAGGAACTTCATCTGAATCTGAGGGTGCATCCGCAGATGAATCATCGTCTGCTTTTTCTTCTGTGTCACTTTCATTTTCACTATACTCCTCTAAATCGTCTACATCCGACACGTTTTCTTCCTTTCAGTCGCCTTGTTTAAAGCAATTCTGCTATTAAACTATCATTAAGTTCAAAATTCTTTATAAATAAGGAGTAAAATAAAAAAGGGGGTCGTAAAATAAAATAACAAGAACCGTTGCTTCCGTGCATTTTTCACCCATACTCACTTTAAACGTCCGTCGTCAGCGTCACTGGTCGTCACCGAACGCCGCAAACTGGCTGTTTCGTGGTTTGCGTGTGTTAACTATTCGTTAGACCTTAGTTAGAAGGTGCCCAGCATCCCTAGTCGCCCGGGCGTTTAGAAAAGCAAGACTAATCTTGTTACATGTATACAGGGTGCCTGTGGTATATTTTACCCAGTAGCGAGTGCTGCCGGGTTAAATTAGCTTAGCTACATCTTTGCTAGAGATACAAGGTATTTATTTTTATTTAGATAGATAGATAGATAGATAAATCATTTATTTAGTGCACACAAAAGACACAAAACACAAAATCTTAATAAAATTATTACAATTTATTTTTTATTTTTATTTTTTTCGATCGTTAATTAGTTTAATTGTATATGGTTCCATTTCATAACAGTTATTTTAAAGATTCAGATTATGTAACATAATTTTGAGTGACTGTTCAGTAGTTTTGCCGTGAAAGATTAACAAATATCCATCTATCCTCACAAACTTTCGCGTTTGTAATAGTAGGAGGGCGCTTCACACACCGTCGCACAATATATTGGTCTCTACCTAAATCACTCATAATTTTAAATTAAATTAACCAAAATATTGCCACCCTAATGAACAGAAATCAATAATACCAACATCGCCGCCAAACCAGCGGAAACTCGAAAGTGAAATAGCTTCGAGATAACGTCAACTGTCAATCGGCTGTCAGCTGTCAATCTGCACAGTGGGCGCAGACGCGTGCGCGCAGACAAAAAGATTTTATCAATTATATTGTTATTATGTGATTCATCGGAAAGCTGCGGTTGAAAAAACTGTGATGGAATCATTTTGTAAGAGTTTTTTTTGTTGAGGAGTATGGTTGAATAATAGAATTGGTGTCATAAATCTCGGGAAATACCAACTAAAAGAGTTATTCTAGTTTTTAGGGTTCCGTAACCAAAGGGTAAAAACTGGACCCTATTACTAAGACTCCACTGTCCGTCTATCTGTCTGTCACCAGGCTAGACAGTTGAAAATTTCACAGATGATGTATTTCTGTTGCCGCTATAATAAAAAATACTAAAAACAGAATAAAATAAATATTTAAATTGGGCTCCCATACAACAAACGTGATATTTTTACCGTTTTTTGCGATAATGGTATGGAACCCTTCGTGCGCGAGTTCGACTAGCATTTGGCCGGTTTTTTTATATCATGCGACGGTTTATTAAAATTTGTGCTGTGGGTTACATTTTGATAGAAAGAAATCATTTCAGGAAGTGACGTACCACATCCACGAAGAACTGCCATCTTTCAGCACAATCCTGATGATCTTGAAGCTGCTGAACACTTCAGCGTCGATACATGCAAAACTGTTCGCTGCAAGAATCAAATCTACGACCCTCTGCCGATGATCATAGCCGATGCCATATCAGATTAGTCGTAGTGGAATAATGCTATCAATATCAAATAATCCCTTCACATAAACTTCACTCTAAAATAAAACCCTTTAAACCAAAAAACAAACTTTAATTAAATAAATCAGCTGGCAGATCGAAACCCAAAACAGGCAACACATTCGTTGATACCCGTCGTATTTAATCAATATGTTGAAAATTGAAACTAAAAGAGTCCAGGTCAAAACTATAATAGGCATGCTTATGTGTACAGAGCAAACCCCAATACCGAATGGCGCAAGTTATAAACTGTGACATTTGAAAAAAGAAGAGGGATATTTTTGAAAAGAGAATTTATCACGTCTTTGTCTGAACTACCTAATAATTTACAATATGCTAGTAATATTTCTTAGATTAAATAGTCATCTAAGTATAGAACTCCAACTGAAAGTAAACGCCAACTGAAAGTAAACGCAACGTCGGCAGTAAGTAGAATTGGTGATATGCAGTGACAAGGGGATGAGTGTGACATATAATGTTTTCGTTGATTTTCAGAAGGAATTGGATTTTAATCTTGATCAAGTAAAAAGAAATAGTGTTTTCAAGAAAACGGTCGATGAAAAGACACTGCGTATAATTTCAGAAAGGCAACTGCAATCTATTGATAAAGGTAACAAAAACAAAACCATATCAAAAGCAAAACATTCATTTTATACACAAGACCGACCATATTATCCGCTCTAGTATAAACGAACGTTTATTATCCGCTTCCGCTTATCCCTCGGCCCACTGCCCACCACACCCCACTTCGTGCACACGTCAGTCAGCACCCATCAATCACTGTAGCCATGACGCCACCACTCATATTTCAGGGGTCGCCTTTCAAACAACCCTTCACCCTTATCACCGTGGCATAAGGTTCAAATTGAGGCTAAATGACGCCAATCGATTAAGTGCTTTGTTAATGAGTCGGCCGTAAGTTTTACATTACCTGTGTCCTTTGGTGTTTGTAGTGATGCATGGCTGTGGTCTCTTATAGTGAAGTAGGATTAACTGATATCTTTGTTTACTTTTGCTCGTATTTTTTGGATATGTTATTTAATGTCATACTTGTTAACACGACAGTATAAGGATTTCTGTCTGTTTCTGACCTTTGAAGGACTACTGGACTACTAAGCCGTTTTCAGGAGAGAGTTAACTTGGCACCTAAATATATTCTCTATTTGTGTGTATCTGTCCTCTGATGGTGGTGCCACATTCTATGTCTGATCCTGAATGGCGCTTTAGAAAACTATGCCAAAGATAATATACTACTAGCATACAGATGCCTCATCCCAAACAAAGAAACCGTGCCGACGTAATTAGTGTTTTTCATCTGATTATACCGATTATTTTTTGTAAATCGATCGCGTTCGGTTCCATTCCACGGCAATATATAGATCACCATCTATATCCGTGGAACGGAACCGAACGAGATCGATGTTCAAAAATAATCAGAATAATCAGTATAGTACGTCGGCACGGTTTCTTTGTATGGGATTAGACACCACTGACTATGCCAAAATTACCATTTAAATATAAGAGAAATGTCACCATTATAAAACCTGTATAATCTTTAATTATTCGAGTCAGTCATGTTTTAGTATTTATAAAAATAAAATTCTGTCACCTGCTAATTCGAAACAAAAAAAAACAATTTTCCTTCATACTATGTCAAAGTATTAGTTAGAATCAACTAAGGGTATCATAAGCGCTAGCTACAACATTACCTATGGACGATAATATACACAAAACAGATAGCCTAGCTATTTATTTAGATAATGGTCTCCAGTAATGACAGATTACTCACGGTAATAGTCCAGTTATGATCTATTTTGCATACAATTCCCTGTAATTTGCGTATCTACTGATTTGAAGTTAACTGGTAGCAAGTACTGTTTATGTTTAGTTGGAATATAGGAGTGATAGTGATTGCTAAAAGGAACTTACAAAGTAAAGCTGGTCTCTTAGAATGCCAATGCACTCCACCACTTTCTTGGATAAATCTTTTACTGTCCAAGCTGCTCGTCTGTGGAATGCATTGCCTGACACAATAAAACGCGCCCAGTCATTGGCTGTATTTAAAAGACTCGTGAAAGACCATTACCTGTCACTGAGATTGTCGTTAGTCAACATTTACTTTCATTGCCTATATATATATTGAGTATGTATGTATTTATGTATCTATTAATATAACATATGTATGTATTTGGGTATCTATTATAATATTATTCTATATTTAAAGTAAATATTCGTAATGTTATGTGTTACACCAATGTCAACCCCATTTCATGTCCAGGCTATCACTGTCCATTCCAGGTTGCCTGGAAGAGATCGCTGTAAGCGATAAGGCCGCCCGTTGTATGTATTTTAGTTTTAAGTTTCCTTTTCTATGTTTTAACTTGGTGTACCTACAATAAAGCATATATAAATAAATAAATAAATAAAGCTGGTCTCTTTAATTAGATACAATAGTGGGAGAAAAACCGGCCAAGTGCGTTTCAGATTTCGCACATTTAGGATTCCGTACCAAATGTAGAATATGTTGGTATTTGTTAGTAAAATACGTTATAATAAACAATATCACCAAATATCAAGTTCATAGGTCAATGGGAAGTTAAAAAATTCTCATCATCATCACAGCATCAGCAATGTTCCCACTGCTGGGACACAGGCCTCCTCTCTGTGAGAGGGAATGGGCCGTAATCCACCACGCGGGCCCAGTGCGGGTTGGTGGATGTCACATGTCTTCGAATTTTTGGTTCTAAGACATGCCGGTTTCCTCACGATGTTTTCCTTCACCGTTTTGAGAGCAGTGGTGATGAAATAAATTACACAAAGTAAAGCGCCTGCCTGGGCTCGAACCCACGACCTACAACTTGTAAGTCGCGGCTGATACCACTGGGCCACCACTGCTCTTGAAAAAAATTCTACGGAACTAAATTTTGTGACAGACGACGGACAGACAGATGGACAGACAGACGGACATGTGAGTGACAGCAATAGGGTTTCATTTGGACCCTTCGGGCACGGAACCCTAAAAAGGGAAAAATACGTTTTCTGATTGGCGTGTTGGGGTGAATTTGAAAACATGCTTAAACCATAAATTATTTTATTTTCCAGCTTATCCGGATGAAGATATCAGGATACAACAACGCTTACAGACACGATTGCCAGGCGATTGGTCCACGGTTGCCCAAAATTAAAATAAATTGAAAGAAAGAAAGGAAGCCTTTTGCCTTAGTGGGACAATACTACGTAAAATTATGTCTTCTGAATTCTCCATTTGTTTATTTATTTAGACTTCATGCACAAAGGTACAAAGGCGGACTTAATGCCTTAGGCATTCTCTACCAGTCAACCTCGGGCGGTGAGGAGACATCATGGCATGTGCATAGTTTAATAATAAAAAGCTAGAAGTTATTATACTAAAATGTGTAAAATACACGTACATATATATTTTATGTAATATATGTCTATATAAATATACATATTATATATATATTTATGAGGTAACAGAAAAGAAGAAAGTGAGATGACTCAGCTTATTTGTGTTGAAAATAAATGCGTACCGACTGATGGCCGCCCTGATCTTCTAAGGAAGCGCATTCCAAAAAAGAATTGACTGGATATGAAAGGAAGAGTGAACAAAATCAGTAGTATGAGAGGGACAGAGTAAGAGGAGATTATTGGAAGAACGCAGATTGTGAGCATGTGAAGAGCTTAGATGTTGAAAGCTAGAGATAAGATAGGAAGGAGATTTGTTCTCTTTACAATATCACCATGATATTATCCATAGAAATGTAAAATGAAGTATCTAAGTCCCAATATTTGAGATCAGCTTTCAGCAATGTTTTTGTGATTTTGCACCCGTAAGGCCGTAATGCACTTTGAGGGCACTTTGTGCTGTGTAAGTGACTTATAACACTCACAATACAGCCTTGACAGGGGTCGATATAGTTTCTTCTGATGATTTCTGGTCTACAAACTTCGTTACCAACTTTCTCTGGCTGTCTAATCTTTTCATCCCAAGCACATCCCAAGTCTACATTACACTACACAAGATCACATGTCTCACCCATACATTTATGAAGCCATGTTAAAACTAAAGCAACCGTCATCCGAACCAATCAAACAGATGACAGCACTCTAACCAATCGATGGCTCCCACGGCCGAGACATGATACAACACGTTTCTGTTGTCGCCGCCGCCATTTGGACTTATTAAGCTGTGCTCGTTGCCCTTTGATAGCGTTGGGTTAGGGTGGATGTGATGCAGATGAAAATTTGATCATGATCTGTGTTATTAATATTATTCAGTTTGGCATTTAGAGAGCATCGGATGGGTCATTTGTAGATATTTACAGGCTTATTACGTAAGAAACAGCAATCAGCAATCATCGCGCGATTAAACACTTTGTGTCATGAAAGTCGTAAATACTTACAGTGTAGGTCCTACACAATCGTTTGCTAATTGCTGGCTGTTTGTCAAATGGATTTATTTAAAAAAAAAACTTTTTTACAAAAAAGTACTACCGACTTCCAGAAAATTACAAAGTGAAAAATAACTTTATTTTTGGAAGTCGGTGTCTTTCGTAGGTACCTTTTTTTGCGTTATGGACACCGACTTCTAAAAATAAAGTTATTTTTCACTTTGTAGTTTTCTGGAAGTCGGTAGTATTCTTTTGTAAAAAAGTTTTTTATTTTTCACTTTTTAGTTGTACCTACTTAATATTCAAGTTGTTTAGTAAGTTTCCTATAACGCCAGAATAGATTACCTGAATATCATGAAACTTGAACAAAACCGATCAAATGAGAGATCTGCTTACCCCTTAAGAGCGTACTGGCGTGATGGTATGTTATGAAATGGTATAAACAATAAACAGACATGCGATTGCAGCAGTCCCGAGAGATTTGCTGTTACTTATTGAAGAGTTCTGTTGTATATCTTCGAAGTTCTTCATCAGATCTTCACCAAATTAAAATGGGACCAATTTCAAAACATACTCTTTCAAATAAAAAAAGAATTTTTGAAATCGGTCCACAATTGACGGAGATATCGGTGAACATACATAAAAAAACGTACAAGAAGTCGAACATAGAACCTCCTCCTTTTTCGAAAGTCGGTTAAAAAACACCGCCAAAAAGTTTTAACTTCTGTATTGAAGAGTAATTATTGCGTAAAAATCACTATAGTTTTGCTCTTGCAAGATACGTAATAAGCTCCTCGATCATTTTCGTTACGGGTAGTCAGAAGTCTGAAATCTGAAAGCAGTCTTGCCAAAGGGTATCGTGTTACCCAGTTACTGGGTTATGGAGGTCAGAAAGGGAGTCGCTTCATTTAAAATACTAGAATTTACACGGGAGCCAACCTCAATAAAGTTGGGATTATGAATGGTGGTATGGTTGGTTGTTTGAATGTGTCAAATGCTTTTCTAAGTTCTAAAAAGGTTCGGGCGTTCCACATGGTTATTCTGTTTCTTCCGGTTTCTTCACATGTTCTCTTTTATCTTACACCTCATGCATGCCAACATTATGAAAATTGACTGTCTCAACCATCAATATCGACTTGCGCAATTACTCTGGTGGTAATAATTTCACTAACTCTAAGTTTAGACTTAGAAGGCCGTTCAGTTCAGTGCTCAACAATCTCTTAAAATCGGCTAACACCACAAAATCAAAATCGGCTAACAACCGAAAACATTACCTTTAAAGAAATACTAACCTAACCGCTACTTCCGTTCACAAAAACCCTATTGTTGACCACAAAACAAACCACACTAACCACTAAAAACTCCTATTCACCATCATATCCACACAACTCTACCCACCATTACTGAAGATTACCGCCGATGCTTTGACAATTGATTTATGTCTGTCAAGGCTCGTCACAGCGGCGACTGCGCGAGCGCATCTGTGCGTCCCCACTCCCGTCCCGCTCCCCGCCACCTCTACTACGTCTCACAAACACTGGACCATAGAGTAGAGTAAGAGATGGGCTTTTTATTTGTTTTTCGAATGGTATTGGATTGGTTTTGTTTATGTAGTGTAGTGTGTGGACGGTAGTTTGAGATGTTTGTGTGTAGTACTGTAGGTAAGGTCAACCACACATCAGTGGAACCTTTATGTTTTAAAACAAAGGATTTTTAGTTGGCTGTAATACTGTAGATAACTACGGTTATAATTTTAAATTAATTGCGATCAGCTTCAGCTGAAAATTCTAATAGGAAGAAAAGGAAGAAAGTCCAGATGCCAGGATATCGGAATCCAAACTGCCCTAGGAGTTTCTGTGACATGAATGAAAAGCATGCACGAATGGTAGTGGTCAAACTCGAGGCTATCTAAAATTTTCTAAGTGAGTGACTTCTTTGGATTGAGGCTCTAAGACTACCTGAAATATCTCGAAGTGAACATACATTGCAAGATTCTCAGCATTTTGTAATCATGATCAAAGTTGGCTTTTAACTATTATTGATAAAGACACACCACGTAATATTTCACACCAATAAATAGCCATTTTAATTACTTCACCCGCAGATATTCTACCTAACGCCACATCTGTGCTGGCACCCGATAGCGGGAAATTCGACAATATATCATCAAATCTAAAATAGTCAGGACGCGTTTGCGGGAGTTTGTGGCGAAAAAAGAAGTGCTTTATTTTAATAACTTGCAGCGCTTCAGCTGAGGCCGGGTAAACATGTGTATTGACAGATACATTGATGTTTTTATGCTGCTTGGATGTGGATTGAGATTTTATATAAAGCTATCTTTGGCGTTTGATGTTGAGTGAACTGATTATGTATGGTACAAGTGCATTGTAGAAGTCATTATAGTTGATTTTGGTTGACCTCTTGTGAAACGGTTTGCATGGATAAGTCTCGAAGGTCACTAAGGTATCATTGCTATTTAGGCACACCTATATAGCAATATGATAGGTACTTGTCGATTTAATTGGTCGGGTTGCAAAGAAGAGTTTAGGCTTTGGGTCTATTTATTGCAATGCATTGGAATCTTTCTTGGTTTTTCTGAAGTCGTAGGTATTCCATCTTACCTTTATACTTTCACTCCATCTTTCCTGTTATTAGCCACTAGTCTAGCATAGTATATTCACCATACAATGCTTCTACTGTTACTACATAGGATTCCTCTTTGTGAGAGGAAGTGTACCAGTGCGGGTTGGTAAACATTGTCTCCGAATTTTGCTTCTAGGACATGCCGGTTTCTCCTCACTGTTTTACGAACATTTTATAAAAATCTCTACCTAAGATAGGGTTCTAACTACAAAACTCCATTCAAACAATTATCTAGACAACCAATCTAGAAAATATCAAGTCACTAATAAATAAATATCAGCCGGTACTTGTCAACTGGCCGCGCGTAATAAATTGTCACAATCAATTGACGAGACCCTGCGACGTTCGCTGACAATAGACCGACGAGCTGACGGTGACCTGTGCGCACATTGTTAGTGCCAAGTGTGCTTGTCGCTCAAGGTTTTATTTAGCGGCATATTGTGGCAGGTTATGGATATGAAACTTGCTTTAATATCGACGCTTGAAAGGCAAAATTTACCAAGTGAAATTTCAGGCGATATTGAGTTATAGTACAACACAACTTAGAGTATAAAACTCAATATAACCCAAAATCTCGCTTGGTAAATTTTGCCTTTCAATTATCGATATTTTGTATTGTTGTTAAGGTGATGGTGCAGATTGCATTGGAAAAAGCATGGATGGGTTCGTATTTTGTCCCACCAAGGCTACCAGTGTTTTAGTGATTAGGCTCAAAACCAAAGCTATCGGATAAATACGAATCCTGGTATCATTTGTTATGTTTAGGTTTCAGATGGGAATGGTGCAGAACTGCAGGTGAAAGAAAGGCCTGCTTTGGATCAGTTTTTACAACAAGGCCATCTGTGCTTCGGAAAGCATGAGATCTCCGGGATAGACCTGTTGTGTGTGTTTTTGTCATGAGAGTGTCTAGTACTCTCTGGACATATTCACAAAACTGGTGACTGAAGCTGAAAACAGGACAATGTAGATTGGACAGTTGGACACCGTACAACAACACTTACTGATGATATAAAGAAGGAAGCTAGCGGCAAAAGGAACGTAAACCAGACCAATTCGATCGCAGGATCGACACCGTCACCGACATTCGCTGACAATAGACCGACGAGCAGACGGTGACCTGTGCGTACATTGTTAGTGCCAAGTGTACTTGTCGCTCAAAGTTTTATTTTGCGAGGATTGTGGCAGATTATATATGAATTAATATGAACCCTGCTGTTATTTGTTTTGTTAAGGTTACAGCTGGGAATGGTGCAAGACCGAAAGTTGAAGAAAGTCCTGCCTTAGACGAGTATTTACAACAAGGCCACCTCTGCTTCGGCAATTCAAAAACATGTTAGACGCAAGGCTGCCGTTTGACCTGTGAAGAGTGACTCTGGTAGATTCTTTGGACATATTCACAAAACTAATAACTCAAGCGTGGGATGCCAGAAGCCATCCAGGTGCCTAGACAGATAGAAAGGAACATATAGAAGGAATCCAGCGGCATAAGAAACGTAGAGTAAATCTGTTCCTACGCACATCGTTAGTGCCGAGTGTACTTGTAGGTCAAAGTTTTATTTGGCGAGGGTTGTCGCAGGTTATGGCAAGATATGAAACTTGCTGACTATTGTTTTGTTCGAGTAGGTGATAGTAATGATGCAAATCGATTTGTATAATAATAGATGTACTGAAGGTCAATTTACAATCAAGCCGCAACCTCATCTCGGTCAATTAATATCAAAAACTTGTCGTAATGTAGGAAATTATGCAATTCAGAAGTTTGTTAGGGTTCCGTACCCAAAGGGTAAAAACGGGACCCTATTGCTGAGACCTCACGATCCGTCTGTCTGTATGTCTGTCTGTCCGTCTGTCTGTCTGTCTGTCCGTCTGTCACCAGGCTGTATCTCATAAACCGCGTGATAGCTAGACAGTTGAAATTTTCACAGATGATGTATTTTTATTGCCGCTATAACAACAAATACTAAAAACAGAATGAAATTAATATTTAAGGGGGCTCCCATACAACAAACGTGATTTTTTTGCCGTTTTTTGCTTGATATTAATAACGGCAACAGGTAGACGCTTGAAATATTTACAGATAATTTAGTTGTATATTCACTTCAAAAAAATAATAATTATTAAATTAAAATAAAATAAATTAAGGGGGGCTCCCATACAACAAACGTGATTTTTTTGCCGTTTTTACCGATCGGTAATCTCAATGCTGGAGAAACATACTCCTAATGACAACGATATTTAGCGTAGGATGTCTCCCAGCAAAGATGAACTTAACAATAGGTAAAGTTAAAGAATTTCAGAAGCATAAAACTAAGTCATTTCAGGCATCAGGCATTTTTTTCTTAAAAGGGCACTTAAAATTCTAATAGTACAGACTTATGAAAGAAAATAAATTATATTATGTATTTGAGTACAAATAATAAAGTGACATGAAAGAAAAGAGAGTCAGTGATAGCGTGACGAGGGACAGAATGGAAGAAGAAAACGTGTTGCTTGGACTCCAAGTAACAGGTTAGTCAGGGGCTGGAAGAAGATGATGATGTACTTGTTTGAGTACTAGTATTTACGTCAAAAATGCCTAGCACGATGTATTTGAAAAGACACTCATGATCCGAGTTCTAGTATCACATAGAAAAACTCTTAAGAACCGGCTCATCAACGGATTTTCCAAAAGAACAATGTCCTTTCTAACAAGAGCTTGCAAATAAAATACCCACATGGCCCACAATCCCACTTCATTCCCAAATGCTCAACTCGACTCAACACAACTAAAACTACATTATCCGCACTAAAAACACGTAACACATCAAGTTACCGTCTAATTAACGAACTGTCTAAACCGCCGGTGGCAGGTAAGTGACGGCCGGGTGACAAGTGACGGGGACTGACGTGAGTTGACGTGACGCGACGTGACGTGACGTGGATCTCGGCGGTAATGAAATTGTGACGTTGACGAGAGGCGTAAGGTAGAAGATGATAGCGGGTTGTGGGTTGTTTTTAGATTTTAGATCTAAATTTAATTTTTTCATGACTATTAAAACATGTTGTGATAAAGTGATAACTAAATAACTTCCTATCAGTGATAAATAACAATGAACAAAAATACAAAATGTTTGGGCTTGCACACATTTCTTACTTTTGAAGTTTTGACTATCATTATCGCTAGTATGTCATTGATGTACTCTTATTTGTCAAGATAACTTTAAGCTTATTTCGTCATTTCAATGCTTAGCGAGACTTGATTATCAAAATCCTAGACTGATCGCAGCTAGCCATTTGCAACAGCTTTGTAGAAAAAAAAATGTATATGAATAATCAAAAAATGTCCTGTCTGATATGAAGCTTATATGAGTTCCTAATCCATGTTTCTTGAATGCAAGACAGTCCTTTCGTCTATATAGTCAAACCAACAAACATTATTCAATATTTTTTTTGAGGGATTATGTGTTTAGGTAAATAATGATATCTACATAATAATATTGCTCAGCGGCATAGGTGTATAATTTCGTTATATGTAATTAAATTTTTAGTCTCCGTTTTATAGCTCTGCTATTTCTTGTGACTTGGGCCACAGGAGAGCTGAGCTGAACAGTCGCTCTGTCTCGAAATCGATATTAATTATTTTCACAAGACGTTTGCTTCGGGATTATATTAACTTTCACGATCCTTTTACTGTATTCAGACCTCGGCATTTATTTGTTATTATTTTGTTATTTTACAATATATAAATTACTTATTTTTGGTAGACTATTTCAAAACGTACCAAAAAAATTCAAGAGGAAAATTGTGTTCTATTTGGTAGAACTTAATTTAAGAGAAAAAGAACCCCAAGATCCAGAATGGAAAATTTGCTTACCTACTCCTAAAAATGTTGTCAATGTTGACCACAAGTTGGCTTTCCACTGCGCAAGACAAGGCACGGCGCAGTGCTGTTTTTGTATGAGATTTACTAATGCGCAGCCATTGTAGCCAACTTATTTTCAAGAATTTTGGAACTATGCGTTTGTTCTTTAATAATTTGTTTTAAAATTTTAACTAGTAGTTAAATCAAGTTTAACATAATTTAAGATAGATAACACGAAGTTATGGTAAAGCAAACCATTTCAAGAAACCTGAACGACTTAGTACCTAGTCTGAAATCGCCAACACGTAGCGAACGAATGGCGCTCAATGTTCGTTCCTGACCTATGCCCTGCACTGGGGCAAGTAGGTGAGGCAATTAAAGACTGTTAGGATCGGTTGTGCATTCAATATCTATCAATATAGGTAACTTTTGTTAAAAGCAGCCGCCAGATCAAACGTCGGAAATGGAGTTGGATTGGCCACACGCTGCTAAGGGATTCTGACCATATACCGAAGCAAGCGATGGATTGGAATCCCCAAGGCAAAAGAAAACGTGGCCGTCTCCGTCAAACCTGGCGATGCACCGTGTTGGCGGAAGCGACAAGCATCGTTATGACGTGGAGCGAGGTGAAGCGTGAAGCTCAAAATCGATCGCGATGGAGGACTACTGAGGACGCTCTTTGCCCCATCCAGGTGACATAGGACATTAAGTCAAGTAAGTCATATTACAAATTAGATGATTATATTCAAGATAAGACTGCTTGGAAACATGCTGATTCTGCTCCAGGCAATCTTTAGTGTAGACGAAATCAAACTGGTTAATTTATATTTTCATAATTATAGTATTGCTTTTTTGCTTCTCTTTTTGTTTAAGAAATTGGCTCGCACACTGTTCCGTTGTTGTTGAATTAGGTAATTTACCCATGTTTGTAATATTTGTAAGATGCGAGAACCATGTTCCTATTTATGAAATGAACGAATTTTCCTGTTAGTGCTTATAATACTTTGTATCTATACGTAGTATAGTGTTAGTCTGGGTGCATCGTTTTCTCGTATATGAATAATTATAAATGTTGTAAAAAACTTTTTATTTTAAAAGAGTAAGTATGGAGTTTCTTGTCCTTTCTTCTCCATAACAAGCTACTTTTCCGAATGGACGGTATAATCTATTATTATTACTTTTGATTTTTGACTTTATTTGACACGAAGTGAACTGTCACTCCACCTAGATTGGATGGTTGACAGCTCACTTGACGTAAGTTTTCACGGTGTGATTTTACAGAATAACACTACTGTTCTATCGCAGATTTCTGATGAGTAAAATGTGTGAAAGATGATATGGCAAGAAAGGGGGTGACGTACTACAGTGGTGACTTTTTCGATTACAGACCATTCACTATAACTTGTCCCTTGCCGTCATGTAGCAGTTGCTTCTGTCGACAGTTGATGTTCGCACTCACGACAGCAAAGTGCTGCTTGTCTGTTTGACCCCTTCGTTTCAATATTGAAACTAATAATATCTCGTAGTAACAGTACTACCAATCTCGTCACGGGACAAGTTATAATGGACGCACGTTAAGTATTTAAGTAAAGTAATTAAAAATAAGTTAAACGCACCTGAAATTGTCAAGTATAGTTTAAGTAACTAACTAACCTTGGGACATCTATAATCTTTGTTATGTATCTACATCTTTTACCCTGTATTCAGACCAGACTCCAGATGAAAAAACCGGCCTCGCACTTAAACGTAAAAAAAAACTTTTACTGCTTTGTCGGCGTGCTTGATAATTATGTATATCCATGCCAAATTATAACTTTCTAGTACTAAAAGTTTCTGAACTAAGCTGCGGACGGAAGGAAGGACGGACAGACGAACATGGTGAAACTATAAGGGTCTTGTTGACGACGGAATCCTAAAAACCCAGAGTACACTACAGAGCTCCAGACTAAAAGGAAAAATAAACAATAACATTTGGCCCGATTAGGAAATGAACCCAGGTACCAAACCCATGCTTAGGCCCAGTTTTTTGATCTGTAGTTAACTAAACTAATGGTTAAATATGCTAACCAATGGTTCAAAATTTCTGTAAAACACCATTTTATTCAGGTGTTAACCTCACAAATGGTCAAATAATTTGGTAAGTTAATTATTTGACCATTGTAAGTCTAACAATTGAGGAATAAACGCATTGTAACGAAATTTTAAACCACTTGTTTGCATATTTAACGATTTATTTAACTACGGATCAAAAATCTGGGCCCTGTAGTAGCAAATAAATGAATATAAAATAAATTATGGTAGAAGGACACAAAAAAAATGGGACCAGGGCAAGATGATGATAAGTAACTATTGTACACTTACGACTCAACATTGCTATCGTTTTGTCCATCATTAATTAGTCTCGGTAACCATTAGGTGCTACTTCGAAAATCAACTCTCTTCAATTTCCAGAAATGTTCGATTCATTCATACCAAGCATTTGTAATAATGACCTACACGCCGCCCACAGTCACCACGCACAAGGACGTAACTGCGAAATTCGCAATAAATCAATTTTATACAAAACTACGAAAAACACAATAAGTGACTGCGTGCTTCGCCCGCGTGGATTTGCATTAGTGCTTGCATTAATCATTTTCATACAATTCGGGTAATAAAAGCCATAAAACTTTGTATGGACGGCCATTAATTGTCATTGACAGCTGACAGGCGCGAGGGTTGATTGACAAATGTCAGTCGCGCGAGCTGACAAAAGACTTCTTTTGTTAGCATCTGTTGTTTTTTTTTTCGTTTCAAATGGTTCAGTAGTGACTTGCTATGTTTATTGAAGCTTTTAGCGCGTTTTTGGATTCTTGTGGGTATATTAATATTTTTTGGTATATGGACAGACAGGCCATATTATCGGATATAATTTTATTTGCTGATGATACTTCGCTAATTTTTAAAATAGATAGGAAAGATACGGATGTCTTACATGTCAATGAAAGTCTGGTTGTTCTCTCGGAATGGTTCGCAGCTAACAATCTTTTACTGAATGCGAAAAAAACAAAATGTCTAAAGTTCTCTTTAACAAATGTACCTCAACGTGACCTAAATCTAAATCTTGACGGCAAAAATCTTGAAATAATAGCGGAAACTGTATTCTTGGGGATTACTATCGATTCAAAATTGCAGTGGGGCGCGCACATTAGAACTCTTTCGGGCAGGTTAAGTTCGGCTGCCTATGCAGTAAGGAAGATAAGGCAGTTAACCGATGTAGCCACAGCTAGACTAGTATACTATGCTTATTTCCACAGTATTATATCTTATGGCATTCTGCTGTGGGGGTCAGCAGCAGACGTTGACTCAATTTTTATCTTGCAAAAGAGGGCAATCCGCGCGATCTATAAAATGGGTCCTCGCGAGTCCCTCAGAGAAAAATTTAAAGAGATCGATATACTGACTCTACCTTCACTTTATATTTTGGAATGTATTTTGTATGTCCGCAAAAATCGAGGGCTTTTCAAAACTAGAAGTGACTTCCATAATTTAAATACACGCAGTAAGCACGAAATTGTAATACCCAAATTCAGATTAACGAAAACTAGCAAGTCTTTTCTTATAAACAGTATACGCTTTTATAACAAGTTGCCTAAGTCAGTTATAGAACTGACCGATGGAAAGTTCAAAAACTACATCAAACGTGTCCTTGTTAAAAAAGCATATTATAAAATCAAGGACTACGTTGAAGATAAAAAATTTGGCTTTGACACCCTCTGCGCATGCGGCTTCCCTGGTAACTCATAAACGGCACAAATATATGGATATCTCTAACTATTCTCAAGCTCATTTTTTTTTTCTCTTTTAATTAGACTTTTTACAATATTTTTCAATCATCATTATAGCCCTTAGCTAAGAATAGTTACAGCACTGATTACAGTATTTGTGCCACATGTTAAATTTAGTGTTGTGGTTTTTTTTTTTTTTTTTTACCTTTGTATAGATTCTTTTACCTATTGTGAATGTGTGAACATTGTAGGCTTTCTAGTTTTCTAGATGATTGTTAACATTTGTTAACTTTTTATTTCGAGCATTTTTTTTTTTTTTTTTTTTTCTGTTTCGTACGACTTATTGTCGGGCCTACGTTGTCCCCCCATATCCAAGTACTAATGCTGTAACATGGAAATATTGTAAACAAAACAATTTAAAAGAGTAACCATGGAGTTTCTTGCCGGTTCTTCTCCATAGGAAACGACTAACCCGAACCGTGCACCTTTTGTCGACGTTTTATAAGTGCCCATGTAGGCCTATGTAAAATAAAAATATTTGATTTTGATTTTGATTTTGACAGGGAGAGGAAGTTTTTGTGATTTTTATGGAAAATGAATTGAAGTTCAAAATTAACAAAGCATTTTTAAGATGTTTGCTGAATCATCGTTTTTAATAATAGATAGGACTTGAAAATAACAACGGAACAGTTTTATTTTTACTATTTTTTATTACCAGGATCCCAAAAGAAAGATTTAAAAGTCGCTGAAGCTCACTTGCACATATTTCATAAAAAACTGTTAAAGGTATTGATTGTATTCCTAAATAAACTACATACAACTACAGCAATTCCCTGCAGATAAACTAACTTGAAGTAACAACACATAAACTCAACACCGTACTATGAAACCGAATCCACTCTAAAAGCGCCACAAAAACAAGGGCGTAAGTACAAAATTGACATTTTATTGAATCGTCCGCGAGTTGATTGACGCGCGTCACAGATACAGTCGCCGACAGCTGACGAAGGATCGACCGAACAATAATAAAGAGATGTTTCAAATATTTTCACAGATAATCTGTACAAAGATAACTACGATTGAGAAGGCTTTTAATAGCATTTTTTTTATTCAGGTTACTATTGCACTGCAGGATAAAGAAGAGCTTTATCCTGCATTGTAAAAGTAACCAGCCATCTCTTATACAAAGTAGGTGTCTATCTTAGAATTAACCACTTCATGATGTGGCCAACCATGAAATCGTTGTATTTCATGATACGGCCAGCTAAAACTGACCATATCGTTTAAACGTCAACGTTTGATGATATGTCAATCCACGTTTGGCCATATCGTTAATGTTCCGAACTCCAAAGTATTTTTACGTTACGCTCGTTTTTTGAGTGACTTTCGTAAAATTCAAGTGGTTTGAGTCGTAACGACATTTCACGTCACTGTTATGTTTAATTGGGGCATTATTATTAGTTTTTTTATCAAAATTATTGTCCGCCGCCATGTTGAATCACATATATAAACCGATATCGACGCCTCTAATGGTGGATAATGTAACTATTTTACGATATGATCACTAAAATGTTTGAGCATATCATGAAGTAGCCGTAGCAGCAGTTCATATCGTCAAACATTGATTATTCACTGATCTGGTCAGACCATATCATGATATGGGCAGTGGGTATTATCCATTTCATAAAATCAAGTATGAATCACCATGCTTGCTCAAGGTGTGTTGGCGATAATCGACCTAGATGAGTTACTAGCTATAGCCCGCTCGCGAGAAGGTAACGTAATCCCGGGATAAAAATTATCATTTTGTCTAGGACATCCATTCTGTGTACCATGTTTCATCAAAATCTGTTCAGCTGTTAAGACGTCAATAAGCAACATACGGACAGGCAGACAGATCGAATTACTTTCGCATATATGTATAATGGGTATGGATACTAATTAGATTAATATTTATTAGTTTAGACTTCGACCGAAGAGATAAATAACTTAATTTCATTTAAATAAAAAAAGTGACGTTATGCGTGACTATAAGTAATTGAATCTAGGAAATAATTCCACGGTCAACCAGTTACCAGGTTTCAAATAAACCAGTAAAAACTAACTTATCTTAATTGTTAATAAATCACAAGATAACAAGATTTTTATGAATAAAATCATTCGACTATGTTAATAAAGGCCCAGTATTCAAATAAATACTGGTGTAAGTGGAAAATTGGCATTTTATTCAATCGTTTCGCGGGTTGAGTGACGTCTGTTCGAGATACAGTTGAGCACAGAGGACTGACGAAGGATTGTCGATCGACGACGAGATAGTACAGTGAGCGACGTGGCACCTGATAGCTGGAATTTTTAGGGGTAAGCTGAGCTTGTAGACTGGTTGAATGATACTGTTGGTGAAAAAATATGTTGTTGTACGAAATTTTGTGGCATTTATTAACCTGCAATTGTGTGGAGGTACTGAATATTGTAAAAGATAGGCACCTAGAAAGTTTCTGTCTGAATCTTCTGTGCTATATTTTCATTTGCGTCCATTGCATGTAACATTGGTCTCAAAATACTTAAGATAATTATAACAACCTACATTTTTTATATCAGTTTGGCTCCGATCTGATCAGCAGCCTACTTGCGTAAGTGAATTCGGCAAGGCAAAGGGTTTTGACCCCATCAATTGACCAATCAAATGCAAGATGAAAGATGCGATGTGGATGTCCGTCTATGTGATTGGTAGATTGATGGGATCAAAAGCCTTTGATTTGCCGACTTCACTTTTAAAATTAGGTCGCTTGTCCAAGGGGATGGCGAGGTAGACCGAGACGTAAAGTACCGGATCAACTCAGGATGGATGAAATGGTGACAGGTCACTGGAATGACTTGCGACCTACGGATTCCCCTCAAGACCAAGACCCCTCAATTTAAAGAGGAAAGTTTACAACTTTTACAAGTCTGTGATTAGACCTGTCGTACTGTGTGGATGATTGTTGGGCTGTGAAAAATTTGGATGAAAAGAGATTGCATGTTGCAGAGATCAGAATGTTGAGATGGATGTGCGGAGTGACGAGAATGGATAAAGTGAGAAATGAGTATATTAGAGGCAGTTTGAAAGTGGCGCCAGTGATAGAAAAGTTAGAAAAAAACCGTTGGTCCTGTATAGCCTTGAGATGAGGTATAAAACGCATGTTACTAAAAGATTTATGAATATAAATGTGGATGGATGTAGAGGGAGGGGACGACCAAAGAAAAGATAGATGGACTGTGAGTAAGTGTGATATGAAAAAAAAGGGAGTCGGTGATAGCATGACGGGGGACAGGACAGCATGGAAGAAGAAAATGTGTTGCGTCGACTCCAAGTAACAAGGGACAAAGGCAGGAAGATGATGATAGGCTCGCGCTTGACCTCTACTTCACCTGATGGTAAGCGATGATATAAGTTGAGTATGTATGCCTAGAAGTAACCTATTTACTCTTCACTTATTATAGGTATTTATATAATCTTTATAACATCAATCATTACAGGATACCCCAATGCGATAAATCCTAACAAACATAAGTTACTTAGTATCTATAACTAATTGCTAACAATGCATTCCTTGTGTAATGTGAATTCACCGAAAGTACAGCAGAATAGTTCTTTCCGTCTCGTTAGCCACCAGGCTGTGTATACTCCGTTGTTCTACAATCAAAACTCATTTCAAAATCAAAGTCAAAATTCTTTATTTCAATTGCACTTTTGAACATCAAAAATTTTAACGTAATAATAATTGATTCTGCCGTCCATTCGGAAAAGTAGCTTGTTATAGAGAAGAACTCCACACTAAACTTACTCTTTTAAAAAAAAGTGTTTTACAACATTTACATACATACATACATTCATGTAAGTGAGGACGATGTACCCAGCACTACTATACTGCGTATAGGTATAAATTATTACAAGCAATAACAGGTAAATTCATTCATTTGGTAAATAGGAACATGGTTCTCACATACTTACAAGTGTGGAGCAAATTTCTTAAACTATTTATTTTCGTTAGCAAAAGCAAAGTCATTGCTCTCTATCGCCTACCTCGCTGAACTCAGTAAGTCAAATTCAACTAAATAAAACAAAAACACCTTCAGTACTACGAGTCGACTGCAACTTATCCCCAACCACCCACATCAAGGTAAACAAAACATAAACAAAAAAGCACAAAATTACGCACAAATCAACCTTCTTTAAGGGATGACCATTTTCCGACCTACCCTAGTATGCGCACAATATTTGGACTATTACTTCGCCCCAGTCCATTGATTTATTGGTTATGAATCAACCTGCCCCCCTTCGGCCCGTTTCACCCCCGGCCATTACAGGGGGTGATGTATCGGGCTGATAATGAATCTAGTTGTATTTTTGCTCGCATATGATGGAAATATGACGGGTGGGTGGGGGTGGGGGTGAGTTATGTGTCTGCTGCTGGCGGGTGTTATTTAGTGATTTTTGAGGGTTAGGAAGGTTTCAGCTAATGTTAGGTTACTTGGGAGTGTGTTGCGTGAGGGTTGAAGTGGTCTTGGGTTGAAAATGCGGAGGAAATTATTTGTATTGAGGTTTTTGAACTCTAATTATTTTTAGTTAAATGCTGCTTTGAGTCAATAACCTAAGTACCTAATTCTTGTAATTTTTATTTTCAACCAAAATATCACCTCACCTCTAGTAAGCCACGAAACTTGGACTACGGAAAACCGATATTAACACTAAATTTAGAATGATAAGGAAAAACTATCAGCCTAGGGTAATTTAGGAAAATTGCATTATTCGAATCTACTCAAACTAAACCATTCTGTGTCTATTAAACTCATTAGAACATTAAGTCCTGCAATGTTTCAATCAAATAACACAAAATAATCCCAACAGATACGTCAAAAATATCCTTGCAAATTTTTCAATAACCAATCAAAAATCAGTCCCGTGAATGATATTAATTTAGCAATAAAGGCCGCATTACACGGCCCATTTTTCACCCCGCCGAGGGTCGCAGCGTCGGACGTCAGCGTTGCAACGTCAACGTCGGCATTTGTCACGTCAGCTATCTGCAATAACGTTGCGAAAAGAGTTTTTACTGGGTTTTTCAGGGGGTTTTAACTTATTAAGCGGGATTATTGTGATGATGGGGTGCTGAGGAAGCGGTGAAGGGTGGTCCTCGTTTGTTATGTGGTTGTTAATAATGTTGGCTATCATAAGGGGTTGTAAAGAAAAAATCGAGTTTCCTCCGTGCCTCGGAAAGCACGTTAAGCCGTTGGTCCCGGCTGTCATTTAAAGAGCTTTGACGGTCGTTACGGGTAGTCAGAAACTCGAGATCTGACACCAGTCTTGCCAAGGGGTACCGTGTTACCCAGTTACTGGGTTGTGGAGTTCAGATAGGCAGTCGCTCCATGTGAAACACTGGTACTCAGCTGAATCCGGTGAGACTGGAAGCCGACCCCAATATAGCTGGGAAAAGGCTAGGCAGATACAGCAATTTTACCTGTAATTTGACATTTTAAGCTTGGCTACTATTAGACTCACACATAATTTATTATCATTTTTAATCTGGCTGAGTTAAAACGTGACCGAGAGTCGGCCCATACAATGGTTCGAAGCCTGGCTTCGAAGTGTGGGATAATGATGGAGTAAAAACACCAAACTATTATTTTATTTACTGATATAAACTAAAACAATTAAAACATTTCAAGCACTTTACATAAAACATAATATTATTTAATAAATTCGACTGCAACTCTCATAATAAATTCATAGCTCACTACGATCGCTCAAAGCATACAATTTAGCCATTTTAGTGCAACATACCCAGTGAAGTTATTAAACCTATAAAAACAACGTTTTTATAGCTTGCACATTCGTGTATTATACAAAATTCCGTGTGACTGGCACACAGCGTAATAAAATGAAATGAAACAATCCTATGAGTTATTCATGGACCGGTTTATGCTATATACTGCTTTTATTTATGCTACGTTTTGATTTTTGAATTTATGTCCTGATGAATGGGAAGAAAATGGTCCTTCTCTATTTTCAGGATTTTAAAGCTGTATGTGTCAATAGGGGTGACAATAGCATAGGCACAACAATGGACCATGCAATGCCATTGTCTTTCTTTGCGAAAATGTGGAAGGGACAAAGATGCCACCACTCTTCCCATTCGTAGCAGTGGTACCGAGCATCTCTACGTGGTCTGGGTCTCTAACTGGGAAGCAGGAGATGTTCCTGCCAATATTTGCAGGTGGAACCAGTGAGCTATGGTGGTCAAGTGGTAACGGCCTTGACTTACGTGCCGTAGGTCGTGGGTTCGAATCCAGGCAGGCGCTTTACTTTGTGAAAATGTTTCATCGCTACAGCAATAAAAATGGTGAACGCAAGTATCGTGAGGAAACTGGCATGTCCTAGAATCAAAAATTCTAAGACATGTGAAATCCAACCATCCGCACTGTGTCCGCGTGGTGGGATCGGCCCATTCTCTCTCTCGCTGAGAGGAAGCCTGTGTCCTAGCAGTGCTAACATTAAAAGGTTAAAGATGATGATGGAACCAGTGACTGTGCAAGCGTTTCCTGGTCCTTTAGCCAAGTGGTGACAATTTTTAATCGGTGTCAATGATTCATTTGCTAAGCTCCCGTAGATATCGCTTGAACTTACCAACAAGAAAACCTTACGTACACAGAATTTTGGACACAATTTTAACACATCTCTTAAGCAACACCCTGTGATGATAATCATCAACTGTTACTTTTTATCTGATCCCACATACATGAGAACATACAAATATCGAACCAGGGAATCACAATCTAAGCATATACACATTATTCCCTTCAATCGGTAAAAAAGTCGTAAAAATTGAAGCCGTTTTATGGGTTTTCTCATCCGACAAAGTCGTAATGTAATTATTTAAATGTTTCGCGTGTTTTATTATAGCCTCCGTACCCTATAAAGTGTTTAGTGGTCCATCTCATTAAAAAGAGACCAAAATTCTCTCGTATGTGATTCCTTCGGTAAAAATTTAGTACGTAATCAAAATATTGTTGGCTGTTTATTGTGGATCGTAAAAGTCCAGATGAAGGGACAACATAATAATCTTTGTGATCTAAGTTTGGTACTTTCTAGTACTAAATTTTACTTTGTTAATGGTCACTATGGTCAGTTGCTTTGAGTTTCAGTGCATTGATATGGGCAATTTCTCGACTTGTCGTAGTGAGTGCAGAATGAAATAAATTGTAGTTCTAAAAACTAAAAAACACGCTTTAATGGTAAATCGAACTAAAAAGTCGCTAATCCTGAAGATCTTGGTAAGGCTAATGGGACAAACAATTTAAACGCACACGGTAGAATCAACTTTTATTACTTGCAAATATTAATTTTTGTTTGACTTTAAAAAAGTACTTTGACTTTGACTAAGTTATTGCATTGTCATCGGTCCTTGATAGGTGTGCAAAGTTTCAAATCAATCCGACGTTTTGAAGTGGGTGAAAATCACGTTCAAAGATTCCGTTACATTGATACATAGATACATACCAAGCTTTTAAAAGCGTGTTAAAAAGGAGCAGGTTGGAGTCTAGATCGGTTTCTGGTTGATAGGTCCCCTATTCTTTTGTTTCTTGTTTATTCACCCAATGCTGAGAGAATGGTGGTTTCCAACATTTCATGCCACTTTACCCGGTTTTACATGAGATTTAACTGGCAAAAAGTGAGTTTACATTAGGTACTACTAGACCTAAACTTTTAGGAGTCATGTTTAAAGGAGCAACTACTGATTACCAAATTAGCGTGCTGATCAAAGTTTATACATATTTTTAGTATATATCACAAGTTTTTCCTTAACAAATTGAATTCTTGCGTCCATCTCGCATATAACGACCCATAGTTCGACGCTGTCATTATTTATTTCAGAGAGAGCGACAGACAGAGCCTGATCTATGAGCTGCCGACATCAAACGGTCAATGTGTCAGTTAGCATACCAGTCTGCAAGTAAACTTTAATGGTACTTTTAGTGCCGCAGTTAGTCTTCGTAATTGACGAAATGAAAGATGAGTTAATCTTGATTTTATTAACATTTTGCCAAATATTCAGATTGTTTTGACTATGTAGAGCTACACCATTTTTTTAAATTTAGTTTTAAAACCCAATAAATAACATTTTTGGTACGAAATTATATAAAGTATAAAATGCTGACGATCGCAAGTTGTTCAAAAGTAAAGGATGTTTAAAACAATGTGGTAAATAAAGCTTCTGAGCTCTTCTGTGTTGAATATTAACTCCAAAACTTACAAAAGTAGTTTTTTTATGTTTATTATTTTTTTAAACTTGGTGACTTAAAAATCATATCACACCAGTAACACAGGTTTTTCCTAGCATGGGTCATAATCATGTATTTCGGGTCTCGCCAATTGTATTCTTATATAATTCACCTATAATTATGTATCTACTTTTTGCCAAACAAAATGATTGAATAAAGGATTAGATTCACCTGCAGGCTACAAATATGCATAATAATAATTCGTCAAATATATCCCCTCTTAGATTCTATTCGTTCTCATCGGAAAAAGATTTGGCCTTTTCAAACCCAAAACCGAAATCCATAAACCACTCCCACTGCATCCCAAACCTAATCACTATCTCAAACCATCGATTTAATCACAATTTAATCAATAATTAATCAATATATAAAACTATCAATATATCCGTCTCTGAACGATATGTTGTTATTCAATAATAATGATTATTTTCGTTAAATATACCATAGTTATGGCCATTAATCATTGCTGTTGGTAATTAATGAAATTTATGTCGGACATAAATTTCATGTTGCTTATTATATTTTGCCTACACGTTAAGCGAATGAGGTCATTGTTTTTTGGGGTTCCGCTTGTAGAGGTTTTGTTGGTGAGGAGTGGAGATCGGGAATAAAAAGAAAGTTAAGAAATTACAAGACAGCGCATATTAGGGAAGATATATCCTTAACTGGTCACCAAATTCAAATTAAATATTTTACAAGGTATTGCAATTCAAAAGTTTCTGAAATGAATAAACTCAATCGTGATTTGCCAAAAAAATGCTGTGAAGTCCAAATATTCACCATCTTATTGATTCTAAAATCTGTACTTTTGTTGAGAGAAATTATATTCTATCAATGATAAATAAAAGTGTAGAATTTCAAAATCTTAATTGAAAATCAAATGTAAATGTAGCGCGAAATATCACGAACATAGTCAATATGGAACTTTTGACAGCGCAGTTATCACTGAAAGAATGTCACTTTATCAAGAGCCTCAAATAATTTACTATGATAATAATGAAATTGGCAGATCCCACAAAAAGGTAAAAAAGATGCTGTGTTCCTAAGTTAAAGTAAACCGCTACTAAACATCACACGTCACGCCGATACACCACACTTTGAGGTTATCGACTCTTAAAAGCATTTTGAACAGGAGACATAATTAACAAACAAGTAGATGCCTCGTTGACAGGTTCTTAGAGTAGGTAGCCTTTAACCAGATTTCTAAAAGCCTAAGCTAAGACCTTGGTTAATTAAGACGACGACTAACGCCAACGACATTGAGGGAACAAAACGCGCACTCGTTTCACACCCGCGCGACCCAAAATTTAGTCGTTTTTTGTACTTTCCATATTATTCTATGACTTTAAAAAAAAAAGCTCAGATCAAAATGTAGATAATTAAATTGTCTTTGAGATGGTGTCGATTTCATTAAAATACGCACAGCGGTTTTGGTGTGATTGTCGAGTTTTTGTCCGTTTTAGACATAACTTTACAAATTAATTACACTATGTTATACGAAGAAAACTGAAAATTTGCTCAGATCAAATTATTAAGAAAATAGTTTAATATAACATATATTTTTTTCAAAAAATTACGACTAGCCATTTAGACGTGATTCTCAATTTAAAATCAGCTACTCAAGGGAATCGGCGCCTTACTTTTAACTCTATACAAACCACAAGTCCGATCCTGCATGGAGTATTGCAGGCACCTTTGGGATAGCTCAGCTAAGTATCAGCTTGCCGCGCTTGACTCGGTGGGTTGCAGAGCCAAGAGGCTCATTGGCGACGTTGAACTGGTGGATCACAGCTTGGCTCATTGCCGCAAGGTTGCCTGCTTGTCGGTCTTCTACAGACTGTACTTCGGTGATTGTGCTTAAGAACTCCACGACCTCATCCCACCAGCCCCTATCTAACATCGGACATCTGGACGCATTGCAAGTTACCATCCTTACCTGGTTGCCTGCACCAAGCGCTTCCAAACATCCTTTATAATGCGCACAGGAAATGAGTGGAACTCACTACCTGCGTCATTCAACCCGAATCTTTTCAAAGTTAGAGTGAACAGGCTTCTTCTGATGATGAGGATGGAGTGAGCCTACCCAGGCTCACTCCATCCTCGACTCTGTCTCTATCAGCTCTGACCTAGACTAGAGTCAAGACCAAACCCATCTAAAATAAAAAAGCTGTTTCTGGACGCGTATGAAAATTAGACAAGGCAAAAGTCAATAATTCTGATAATTCTGAAATATTCTCTAATTTTAATTTGACTGTCCGTTTCTACCTGGAATTTATATTTCTGCTATACAGTATCCAACTACAGTATGCCCTGCCCTATGGTTGCCACCCTACGGAACACCGTCAAACTAAACTTCGTCACGCTTGGCCAGTCTATTGTAATCTGGCTCGACTAACGACTGTATTTTCGTCAAATCAAGGTATTTTATTATAGCCCCGGAGATAGTGTCTCATAACTTTATCAGAGGTGCCCATGGCATGTTTGTTTTATGGTGGGCAGAACTAACACTCGAAAACATTTTTTATGTGTCACAGGTTTTAAAGCTCATGTTCACTGACAGACAGTCATACTTTGCTTACGCTTTTATACATAAAATCAATAAAGAAGTTTATGTTCCAAGAGAAAGAAAAGGTCCAGTTCAGCAAAATGCCAGACAACTAAGCGTTGCCTGACGCTGGTTTTCAACTGAACTTTACGTTGAAGTGTAGAAGGTTTCTAGGGTTACAGTTGCGAGACAAAATTCGAACTGTTTCTTTAAAAACATTTTTGAATAATATATGTACCACAATTTCAGCAGTCCATACTCTAAGGTTTTTTTTAAACCTGAGTTACGTAAATTAAAAGTTAAACTTGTAAAAACATCAAGGGCCTTTTTTATAAAAAAAGTGTACCTATATGGTCAGGATAAGACAGATTAACATATTCGTATTCAAATGTTTCTATGGAGAATTTGCACTTAAAATCAGTGCAAATAAGGCAGTAAATGCCATATTGTTACATCAAAATAGGCTCAGTAGTTGCATACATTCATAGACTGCCAAAATCATAAACATTGGCCGTAGTCGGGTAAAAATAACGTGAAAGATATTTAAAGTTGACAAACTACCCACTAATACAGACCTACTAACCCACATCCTTATTAAACACGAGCTAATAATAACTTACTCAGCTATGCGCATGTTGCTATCTTCGCAAAACATTAAGCATGAGTTAAATAAATTAAGTTGTATAACTTAGAATGTCTTCCTTTACTGGGTGAATGATTTAGACGAAAATACATTCAAAAGTTTTGAATGCCACTTTGGTCTAGCGGTCACAAGCGCTAATACTGAGCATGAGGTACTGCATTTGATGGCTGGGTAGGGCAAAGTGCTTTTTTTTTTCATCGGGAATTTTTCAGTAGAGTCTGAATTAGTATAGCCGGTTGATAGCAATAGTATCGACCACTATTACATGGGAAATAAACATAACTTATTGTGGTAACTCTTCGGAAAAAAGAGGCGTGATGTTATGAAATTATGTGAAGTTTTGACTGAATAGGGTTGTTTACTGAAAAATTGTTTTTTGTTCGTCAGGTACGTAAAAAATACGTGTCAAAAATTATTTGATAATCTCTCTGACGATGACGGGCTTAATAGAATTATTATTTTTATACCCAGGAAACATCCACATTGTGAGTGCAAGAATTGGCTCGATCGTGTTTTGTTATGTAGCTTGCATAGGGAGGTAGGGCGGGGTAGCGATGCGGCTAGCTTGTCGTGTTCAAAGTTGGTCGTTTCCTAGCAGCTAAACTTATTTTTTTTATTTATCCGAATTACCTTATAAGCTTATAAAATCGACGCTGTTTAGGAACTGGTTAGTAGATGTTTAAAACAAATTTATATATGTTGAATTTGAATTTAGAATCTAATAATCAGACACGAAGCAGCTGAGAGATTATTCTTACGTTAACATTAAAATAACGTTATTAGGGTTCATTTCTTATTGTATCTTATACTTTGTACTGAGACTCCACTACTGCAGTACTCCCTCCAAACTAGTTCATTAAAATCAAGACATTTTTCAGATTTGCATTTTCGTCATTAAATGTAGGAAACATTTAATGACGAAAATGCAAATCTGATCTGAATTTCCAATTGACGCTTCAATCGACGTCCTTTCATAATTTTAAAAACAAATATTTTTATATACACAGTCCACCATATCCTCAATGAACCAAACCCACCTTCCAAAACTAATAACAAGTAAATTCAAAAATTATCTCACACAGCACAGCTCCCGAAGGCCCAAGATACGCCTGACATATTTACGACAACGGTTTAGGGCATAAAACTAATCCCTGCGACGTAGGGGGACAGGGGAGGAGTGGGGAACGGTCGAAGGGCCCTTTATTTCTAACATTCGTCACATAGTAGCAGTAAATTATCATACTACGCTATGATATGACGGGGGACGCCCATTAAAACGCGCTTGATTTAGATGAGGCCATAAAATTGATTTATGCCTTCACGCCAACAAAACCCGTAGTACTGAAGCAACTATTATATTAACATTTTCGTGGATAACCTTTTTGATTTTGGTTGGTCATATATCATTGATAACCACAAGCGAACTTCAACCTTATATCTAAACGCAACGCTTTATAATCGCTTGGTTGTCGCATAACAAATTAAGTCTTTTATAATTGAAAAAAACTTATTCAGTCGCGTAGTTGCATTCGTTCGGCACAATACACAAAAGTAACTTTATGTTACATAAAATAAGGTTGAAATTGTGGTGAGGTTTTACCTCGATCGGGACATTGTTTTTGGATATCGGGCCCGCGTAATTTGGACCATTTTATGACACTGTACTTCAATATAATATGTTGTGCTAAGTTAGATGGCTGTATCTGATATTATGAGCGGGCATTTTGCTATTGAAAATGGTAAAAGATTGCTTATTATATTGGCATGCTTCTCGCATATTTTAAAACGAGTTGTTTTATCCGCCTTGCAATATGTTACCTACATTTTGCGTAAATGTGGGAAAAACTGCAGAATTCTAACTTACCAGAGTCGAGTTGTAAGTTCAAATGCAACTGAAAAGTCTGACTTCTTTCAGTAGGAAATAGATTTCGTAAGTTGTAAGTGTAACTCCAATACGTTTACGAAGACAAATTTTGCCTAACGAGCCTTACCTGAAACCACAAGCACGGACACACAATAAGACTTTCAAGTCTTATAATTTCAAGATGACCTATTAATAAAAAATATAAAGAGTTCAGCACATTTTGCTGAATTCCAATGACATAATCTCATTATAAAATTGATCAAAATTATAAGAGACAACTGATACATAATTAACAGCATTGCAAAACTAACAGTTGATGAGAATTCAGAAAATAATTCAAACTACTCGTAAAAACTTCATTTAGCAAACCAAACATGAAAATAACCAATACATCTTAAGAATTTCCATAACAACCACACATCACATAATCATTACCCTACTATGTCACAAGTTCCACTCTAACCCTATTATTATACCAGCACTTCTATGAAAGAGGGGTAAACAGGAACCACGGTCATTCGTCACGCATACCTAATATTTCCTAAACGAATTTAATCAAGGAAAAATCAATCATATGCAATGTATAGTTATATGTCTAAAGAAAAAACATTGACAGGGGGATGAGTTATGATTACCGCTGCCATCTGGCGACATAAGCTTTGAACTATTACACCTTGTTGGCATTAGAGAGAACTTAACATAGATTAATAAATTAAGAAGACACAGGGAAGACTTTTTAAAAATAAGTCGCCAATAAATAGCCTTATTACGCACTAAACGTATTGGTTATAGGTATTTTCATTGTGCGTACAGCTAAGAAGTGGAATTCCCTGCCGCAGTCTGTGTTTCCTGAGAGCTACAACCTTGGGGTCTTTAAGTCAAGAGTGAATGGGTTACTTCTAAGCAAACGAGCTTCACCGTCGACACATCATCGCTTACCATCAGGTGAAATAACGGTCATAAGTGAGCCTATCGTTAATAAAAAAAAACGCTATTGATGATCAAATCAAGATGATAACAAAACTCACTGTGACCACTTCCCTGAGAGGAGTCAAAGACAGATTGGCCTGGAAGCAGCTTGTCAGTGAATCCGTCTAAGCTTTTCAAGATGGGCACGACTTTCTTAAATGAAGAACACGAATAGGAACAAACTGAAAAGAGTATTCTAAATTCAAAATCTCCATAGAAAGAAATCAAGAATCTACTCATCTGTGTTTAAAACTAACATGGTTAGAAAGTTTTTGTATAAGGGTCTTAATTTTTAGATTAATTAGATAGGTAAATAAATTATATATATTTTTTATAGCGAATCAAAATGTCCCCGAAAACATTAGAGATCTTACGCTAACAATGTAGATAAAAATTAACGATTTAACAATTTGTTTTAATTAAAAAAACAACATAAAACATAAAATCCGGTCATCAAACGGCGGGTTCGTCTTTTCTGGATCTGTAACCGAAGCCAATAAAGACATAATAACAAATATATCTTATCGAGACGTATAAAAAGTCTAAAATCGTTATTTATCTACTTTACGAGACACGACACTCCGGATTGGTGACATAAGGCTTATGGTCAAGAGCTATAAACCAAGGCGGACACGATTGGTCGGTCACCACTAAATCTACCATTTTAGTGTCCTAAAGTTTTATGGCATTTCAAACCATAAAACTTTAGGTGTCAATTGATTCGAAGTAAAAAAATGTATAATATATCTAATTAAGCAACGATTTGGTATATAGTGTTGGTAGATAAGGACTGTCTGTCCGTCACGAATTGATAAAATAACAGTAAAAGTAATATTTATTGGGAAATCAGAATTTTATTGTTTTGTCTCTAATATGACCTCTGCCTGAAAAATTTCTACCCACGTTAAAAACGAGTCATAGATAGGCTTAAAATACACCGTTTTAATTTGAAAATAGAGCTAGATCTTAATTTTTTTTTGGAGCACCTGGAATAATATGGAAATCATTTGAAAATGCAATGAAGGATATACACACACAAATTTATCAAAAAAGACACGTAGTCTGTACTTGTGCCCTGTTTGATGGCAAGAGGCTCCCCCCCCCCTATTACACTTGGACTATTACATTGGGACTTAAATATAACTGGTGAAATTTGGGAGTAATATATTATGTGCACCTCTGCCTAACTCCTTGGGAAACACAGGCGTGATGTTGTGTTACGTTACAAACTTACAATGAACCTTTGACTAACTCAACCCATTCACGTTTGGATGCATTTTGAGGAAATACCCACTACTTTATCAACTTGATTACCCCTATAAAAATATTACTATTGGGTACTCAAAAGACCTCGAGCTAAACCAAAAATATAAAAACATAAAAAGTTCGAAATTCAAACATGTAGCAGTGAGCGATCCGAGTCGGACTTAGCGCAGACTTGCTAGGTTCGTCGTGTTCCCCTCGACGACATAAATCAATTTGTCAGTTACAATGTGACGTAGTTGCGCACACACACGCGAACTTGTGAACGTGTGGGTCGTTTTTTTTTGTACTTTTCAGTTTATTTTAGTTTTCTATGGATTGTGTGCAATTATGAGTGATTGATTGGAGTCGTATTTTGTTGTTAGGGATTTTTATAAAAATAACGTTATTTGATGTTAGTGCGTCGTGGCACGCATTCGGTGGATAGGTCTTTTACTTACTTCATTTTGATGAAAATATTTTTTGAGACTGGCTGCTTCGAAAATTAGGTAATCGTAACTTAGTAGGTAAGTATGCCCAGCCCTTAGGAAGGTGTTAGGGTTAATTTCATGGACCGAGTGCTATTGTGCAACTGGGGCTATAGCGGCGCTTATGCAATAGTGCAGTAGACAGCCATAGACTATGTTGTTTGATTACGGTTAAGATTTATTAATTTTAAGTGATTAATTAGGTCAAAGATTGTAAAAAAGTATTTGGACAGGAAATAAACCCAGTTTACGTTTTACAGTAAGGTTTGTATTTATTGGCAGTTATTGGGTATAACTAAAAGTGAAAACGTAACGACGCGCCGTACATATACTTATTATGTCACTCATATGAGGGATCAGAGGGTGTAGGTACCCCGCAAAACGAATACTTGTAACAACTCGTTTCGTAAATACTAAATAGGTTTTTACCCTGTTTTTCCTCTTGCCTCTTTACATTCTTAATAAATTATTTATTGGTGTCGGTAATATATAGTTTTCATTATAAATATATTCATATAAATCAAAGTGAATTATGTTATCTTAGACTTTTATTCAAATTTACAACTTGTCATCAGGTTACGTCACTTTTTGCAGATTTGTGAGATTAAAAACACGAGTGATAACACTTAATTTCATTTAATGTTATCTTTGCCTATCGTATTTGGTTCATAGTGGCATATATTGGTCCCATGTGTTTCTACGGCCTCGTGGGGATCGTAAACAGAAACTAAGCAACAGTACTTTTTCTGTTACTTAATTGAACAAAGTTTTTTGTCCACTATAGTCTTGATTTTCACCACAGTTTTGTTCAAACACTGATGTTGTTCTACAACTGCTTATTTGACAAGTGACAATCACAGATTTATAATATCCTGGATCCTATATCTTTTCAGTGATTTGTAGTAGTCATCTTTACTATCATTTCAATCGAAAGACGTCCACTGCTGAACATAGCCGTTTCTATGATCTGTGGCCGCCACACTAACCATGTCATCGGTCCACCTAGTAAAAGGTCTTCCAATGCAGCATCTTCCAGTACGCGGTCGCCACTCCGGCAAGTTTCGACCCATCGACCATCCGTTCTGCAAGCTATTTGCCCTGACCACTGCCACTTCGGTTTCGCAATTTTTCAGGTATAAACGTTAAGAAACGGTAGTTTATAATAATAACTACACAGTGCAATGGACCCTTTTCATGACGATACTTACTCTGCTATAACTTACCCACAAATCTTGTGTATAGATTAGTTTACCTTTCACGTGTGTAAAACTATATTTTTCATACAAATCCTATTAAAAGAAATTGACACTTTTATATTAGAAAATATACGGAGCGATATTTCTTCCGATACCCTTGCATTCGTTCTAAATGAAACGATCGCGCGATTACGTACGTGTTTACTCAATAATTCGATGCGAGTGATGTGTTAGTGTAAGGGAGAGGCGGAAGCGAGAATAAACAACACTATATTTCACTATATTGTGAGGATTTTAAAGAACAGCATAGACTTGTACACATTTTAGAATAGTGGCAGTAAGTAGGATAAAGTTGGTGATACAAGGTATAATAATAATTATTATTTTAAAAATGTCTATGTATAAAATAATGTAACTTAAAACAATGATTATTTTATTTCCTGAATCGACTTTTAAAATGATCATTTAAGGATTAAAATGTTACAATAAGTAACTATGCCAAAGGGAGACAGTAAACTAATTCCCTAAAATAAACCAAGGTGCTTTGGTTTTAGCTTGAAGCGTAGTACAGGCATGTAAAACAGTTTTAGTTTTGCGTTAATTTTGTACCATACACCAGTATCGCTTGCGATCCGGCCGCGACTCGTCATTTCTCGCATTGTCGTAATCCGCTGATTTACTAGCGACATTAATCAGGTTGACGGCCGATAGGGACTAAATCACTACCAGCCTGTCTCCTGCCATCAACGACGACCTTAACACAACAACATAAGACGGAAATTCCTTTAAAAACAAGCTTTCTTACGTATCCAATATTAACACTACTGCATGTTATTGCTTGTAATTCTTTTTGCGAATTTTGTACACATATATACAACTTTTTTTGTTTCATACATGTTTTATTTGTCTAGCGCGACGTGTTACTGATTTATTGGCCGTTTCCTTTTATGCCCGTTTTAGAGGGTTTGACTGTAACGCGAGATTTAAAAAAGCGTGTTGATTTTGAGTGATATATAGTTATAATTTATTTTGTTTTGTTGCTGTGTTTTCGTGTGGTTTGTTGACTTTGTTGTCTGTCTGCCAACTTTGATAGGCGTGGAAGCAAACAAGCTTCTGCGAGAATGCATCTGTTGGTCGCGTTCTAGTATGTCTGATATTAGCACAGCTGTCAATTATCAAACCTGTATCGACTACTATACAGGGATAAATTTAACAGGCTGGCGGAACTCCGCACTGCCACAGACGTGATCAGTATGATATCATTACAGCTAAGAAATGGGATTCCCTGCCGGAGTCTGTGTTTCCTGTTAGCAACAACCTAGGGATACTTAAATCGAGAGTGTTCCATCGTCGACGACATCATAACTTACCATCAGGCGGCTAATACCGCATATTAAGAGACTTTTGCATTCGCATCTCAGTTGCAAACTGTCAAAAACATCTATAGTGTCCCTACAGTTAAAAAAAAACCGGCCAAGTGCGAATCGAACTCACGCACCGAGGGTTCCGTACAAACCTCAGCTTAAAGGTATTATATACCTGAGTATTTGATATCAATTTCAATTTAATACCTCCACGCGTTCCTGAGAAAAAGGGCCTTGACAGACAGTCAGACGGACGGACGGACGGACAACAAAGAAGGATCCTGTAAGGGTTCCGATTACATTTTATTTCGCTGAGGTGATATTGCGACGAATGTGACCGATTTTTAAGTGCGAGAATTTGGCTTAAGGTGAGATGGTGGTTAAACGAGGCCCTATCAATAATAATGAAAAACCGGCCAAATGAGAGTCTGACTCGCGCACAGAGGTTTTCGTATAAACAGCTACATTCACCACAATAAATAGTTTCTTCGTTGACTATGGAACCCTAAAAAAGAAGTATCTAAAACCTACATCTGCATCGACCCATCACTAGGTAACTTCACTACATAATTTGATTTGACCCTACACAAATATGTAACATAACTTCCACAGCAAAGGCTGCAGCGTCCCGCAGAAGATGCCTTCAGCTGACGCGCAATAAATCGACAACTTTTGCCAGTTGGCAAAATAAATCAGCATGATGTATTAGTGTTGCAGATTTAAAATATAAATGTTGATCGCGATTTACGGCTTTTGATTAGATGCGAGTCTGAGGGTGTGAATGATGGAGGAATAACAGAATCGTTGCGTGTTGATTGACAACAATATTTTGGAATTGTTTTGAAATCTACTGGACTAGCTCAGAAAGGTTTTCAATACCTATTAAATGATATTGGCAGGCTCGAATTTTATGGTGTTATTAGTAAGATGGGATGACATACCTGTCTTTTGGGACAATCCCACCGCACTATTCCCAAACCACTGCAACTCCTGGGGAGTGACCATAAGCTTTTAGAGCGGTATCAATTTGAGATCGAATAAGGGACAGATGTATCTCAGAATCACAGATGTGAGAATCTCAGATGTGTAAATTGATAACGCTCTAAGAGCTTATGGTCACCCCCCTGAAAGCCAGAATCAACAGTGGCAAACACCAGAAAAGTGCCGAGGCAATGAAGCTCGACGAAGTCCCGGAGAATGAATTTAACTGTCTTGGATCCTGCAACGGAGGGTAAAAATGGAGGAGTAGGTAAAAATACAAATGTCCACTTCCCTCCATATCAAGCAGGACATACCTGTCTGTCTAGTCGAATTATTACTATGTCGACTATTATATACCTAAAATAGGTCCGTAGTCGACATATAATTGCTGCTCTACTTTTGAGAAACCCTCCCAATAAGTTGTAAATTCGCCATGGTTGAACTGGCACATAGGTCTGAAAGCAAAACAGACCTTGGATGAACAGACAAAGTTGAAAATGTTTGGCATTGACCACGTGACATATCGGGAGCTCATGTCAATCATATACATGCTGAGCTTTTTGGCAATCTTTATCAATCACTGGTAGAATGTAACTTTGACGTTCTATGCCGCACAAATAACCTATAAAAAGGTAATTACAGCGAATCAGAGCGACTTCAGGCAGTACACAATATTTCATCACTACAAAAAAATATCTAAATATTTTTCTCCAAAAAACGCTTGTCAATCAAAATGATCCGAGTCTTCAAATTGGAGCAATGAAAGTTTAAGTCGTGCCAAAAAGGTGCGGGTAGGGCCCCGAAATAATTATTCATTGCGTTTTTAACAGCCGGCCCAGGCGGCGCGGAATTGTGAGAGGCCAGTAGAGCTGTGGAGAGAGCAGCGTGGCTGTCGTAAAAATTTGCTCTGGGAAAACTGTGGAGTCGCGATATGTAGATATCTTGTGCTGGGTTGTGCATCTTGAGTTTTGCTTTCGGGTTTATGTGTTATAGAAGAAAGTCAAGTTATTTATTTGTTAAAACTTTATGTATCGAGGCCAAGGTATATTTTATAATTGGTTGATAAAAATGATCAAAATTGGTGATATTCTTACGACAATAGGATTTTATTTAATTACCTATAAAGTTAGTCCCGTATAGGATTCATGGCCGCTGAAGCCATCCACGAATATGTTAATTTTGTGACGATGGTGATGATTATATACAAAATACATTGCTTGCTGGTGTTTCCCAGTAACTCGTCACCTTTACAAGTGCGAACCCTTTCACTTCGCTGGTTAAAACCCTTCACCCGCCGCTCCACCGCACCCCTACTCTCACAAAACACAACCATCTCCTGACTTGTTAATGCCACAGCCTACCATCTTAGCATATTGCAAGTCTCTAAATAACGCCATTATTTCTAAGATGGCGGCCAAACACGAGGTTATCACGAGCAAAGTATTTGATGGGCAGACCTTGCAAATTGAATGTATTATTTAGGTACAATCAGGAGGGCGGACCTGGCTGGGTTGCTAGCGTTGATAAAGTTTATTTGGTGTTCGAATTTTGAATATCAAGTTTTTTTTTATTGAAAAGACTTGTGTTTGACCAGTGTCTTAGTTGATTTCAAACGATATGGTTGACGTTGGTGCAAACTATATTTGGAAATTAAAAAGTATCGCTTAGACTGATGTTCCAGAAATTTATGAAGCCTGGGTACTATGTAAGTAAACTGTAATCGCTATATAATATTGTAGCCGTTTGTATTGTTAATTTTCTTTAATTTCACTTCGTTTCAATATACATTAAAATTAACTCATGGTGGATCAGATCAGCAGTATGCGGCAAATTTCATTTAGACAATGACATTTTTGATTGACGTGTATCGTAATAACTACGATAAACATAAAAACATGAAGCCGGGGTCAACAGAGAAGCAATCAATCAATGTCCGTAGTAGTAAACTGGGTCGCAAAACAAAAACAATCACTAAAAACTCCTAAACGCATCCAATTCAAAGACGTCTCTTCTAAAAACTGTCAAAGTCGTCAAACGTCTTGTCAAACCCAACTGTCATGGCTGCCCTAAAAATGGGGTTAGCTTATTAAAAAAAATTTCAAATGATCATTTTTGTAAGCCTGTACCCTTCTTCAAATTAATTTGTTAGTATTTTTATAAAATTTTCCTATATTTTCCTATTTATCTATGTAGTTTACATAGTGGTAGATAAAATCAAACATCTCCTTTGATTGTTTCTTAATAACAGTGTGTTTAGGCTGAAAAATAATTGGAAATAAAAATCGGCCAAGTGCTGGTCAAACTCGCGCACACAGGGTTCCGTATAAACAGCTATTTTCATCAAAATAAATAGGTACTAACGTTCATAAACAATGAAGGCATCGAACATTGCTCTAACGAAGGGACAAAATTAACTTTGTCATTCGAAAACTGTTTTCCCCATACATCAATATACAAATTTTCTGTTTTCCAAGTACATTTTATAATTTGGTCGCTTATTACTCATAAACTTGTAAAGCCTACTTATCTGTAATAGTTTTACTTTTAATTTCGTTATATATACTACTGCGGTGAATTTTTTGACATATCCAAAAGCAACCATTTAGCTGGCAGAAGGGAGACACTTGACTCTAACAAAAACGGATCCCTGCATCGAAAAATGGATTATACAGACCCGTAATATTTTTGAATGGCCTAACCTAACCTAAAGAAAGAATACTACACACCATGGGAAAGACGAGAAATAAGTGTACAGGAGGTACCTTAACATTTTTTTTCTTGGTTTTATTTTACCACATCGTCGGCGTGATTAATATGTATATCCATGCCAAATTATAGCTTTCTAGTACTAAGAGTCTCTGCGCTCAGCTGCAGACGGACGGACGGACAGACGGACACGGTGAAACTTAGGCTCTGCTAAGGTGTATTTATGAATGATTAGAACATTCGTTTCACGTGTATTTAGATTTGTAAATGATTCCAATCTTTCTAACTACAATTCATGCAGCTTTCTTAACTGTCTCATTTACCTGAAGTAGATTTTCTATTAAAAAAAAACTTTATTCCAGTCTGGCAACACAACGCACAAGTGTGATGCGGTGTTGCATATTTATGAAAAGCACCATTTGACGAATATGAGAGTGTGAGGGTTAAAACAGTTTCACTCAACTGCAGGTCTGGGAGCCCTTTGCGGTGGCAGGGTTAAAGTTATTTGTAATCATTTTAACCCTACTTCTATGAGGTTAAGAAACGAACGTTAAAAAATCATGGGTATAGTTTTTGGGGACTGTGGTTAAAGTTGATGGCTTTGACATGATTATTTCAGAGTTTTCCTGTGCAGAATAAAACACACAGTAAATGTTTGCTTATTAGAAATTTGTTCAGTTTATTTGTGTAACTGCTTAAGATCTTATCAGCAGGTGTATTCAGTACTCTAAATTAGGACATTAAGGACCTATTATTCAATGGTCAGATAACTTATAAGTGAAAAATAAAAAACGATGGATGACAGCTTTTTTGTAGAAAATATGTCAAACTGTCATATTTATTCATCGGATAAAAGTTATCTAACTACTGAAAAATCAGCCTTTAATCTTTAATTTGTAAGCTATTCAAGTGCTACATAATTATTTGTAGTTAATTCTAACTTAGTATGTTAATTAAAATTGAAACTATTTTATAATTTGCTAAACTGAAACATCACAATCCAACAATATCAACAAAAATACTTCCGCCTCACTATTGGCACCCAACTGAGCCCGCACCCACTCTGACTCAAACTCAAGCCTCGAAAAAATCCAATACAAGATTCAAGAATTAAACAGTTCTCAAACTTAGTGAACAGAGAGCCAAATAAATTTATTTTATTTCCCTCCCCGTCGGAAAAGTATTTGATTCACTTCGCCCTGCTTTTAGAATGATCCTGTGTTTTTTTTTGCCTTTGTTCATTGCCTTTTTTCCAAGTCGGTTAAGCAAGGGGCAATAAATTGTACAAGTACACTTCAAGAGGTATATGTTTGGAGTTATTTACTGATTTCAGGGGTCGCGTGATAATATTTTTGTTTAAGTAAATGAAGATTTTTTTGGGTAACGGCAGTTGAGTTGTTGATTTGGTAAAATGAAGGTAGTTTTGAAGTATTTGGTACTTCAAAGACTTCTAGGCTTGGCATATTTTACATAATTATACAAGAGTTATTTGATTTTCTTGAATAAGTAGATAGTTATTTCGATTTGGTTTTTACGTTTTATTGAACATATTTTTATTGCCTTCTTTGTAAAAAATCATTTCGAAATATGTTTGGTAAGTGTTTTTATCCAATTTGATATTATTTTATATTAAATCTTATAAACTATTCAAAACCATGCCGCAGAGTTGTATCAACAAAGTTAACAGAACATTGCCACATAATCAAAACATCAAAGAATAAAATTGCTAAACAAACAGCTGTTTAAGATGCGCGCGCGCATGTTGACACAGAATGCGCAGGCGCCGCGGTGAGATGGAAAGAGCTTTATCGTTAGAAGTATGAGGTCAGAAGTCCCATTTGATTTTCTGTGACAAGCGAAACAAAATTCTGTGATCAGCAGCTTATAGAAGTTAATTCCTAATTCCTTTGTAAGTTACATAATATCCTGAAGAATTTAAGTAAGTTACATAAGAAACACCATGAATTAATATAGCACCATCTGGAAATTAATCATAAGTTTTTGAACCTAAAATTAAGCTTAAATTTAAATTAAGTAGCCCGAAGAATTGCCAATTTTTGGGCAGGGCACATTGCTCGCAGAATGGTTGGCCATTGGGGCCGAAAAGTTTTAGTGTGTCAACCGTGTACCGGAAGACGCAGCGTTGGAAGGCCTCCCTCTAGGTGGAGCGACGACCTGGTCACGGCTGCGGGAGTCCGGTGGATACGAAACGCACAGGACCGATCAGTGTGCGATGTGTTTGTGCTTGGAGGAGGCCTACGTCCAGCAGTAGACGTCTTTCAGCTGAAATTATGCTGATGATGAAGATGATAACATTTTGTTGTTGGAACTTAATCTCAGATTTTGATCCTTGAAGGGCTCTTAGGGAAAATTATGATTTAAAAATTCTAAGCAATTTTACAGTGATATTGGCTTACTTTTAAAATAACTATCTACTATCCTCTACCGAATTGCTGCATGCAGATCTTCTACAAACGCATGAATATCACAAGATTGAGCCTTCTCTCCTCGCTTACTTAGTGACAGCGGTAAGTTGAAAAGAGTTTAACTTTCAAGTGGTCCACTGAAATGTTTGCGGCGGCAGATAACTTGAAGTTCGGGTCTTTTGTTATGATTTTTGTGTGTTTTACTAATGAAATGTGTGTCGGTATTAGCTAGTGTGTCTTTGTACGTGCCGCTTATGTTTCTGACGTGTGGTCTTCTTTTAATGGGTTAGTATGTCTCTTTCTTGGTAAGTCGAAAGTGAGATGTAATAGATGTGTATTAAGGTGTGTAGAAAAGTAGGAAATGAAACACTGACTGAAAGAAGATTTAGCTACATAGAAAGTAAATAGGGATAATTATGGAGACTAATACAGAAAGTATGGCTGAAGACATTCTATCATGTTGTGCCGACCCCAAATAAATTAGGATAAGGGTAGAGGATGAAAGAAAGAAATAAAGAAAGAAGGAAAGAATGAAAGAAAAATAGTTTATTTGCGCCAGGCACGACGCATACCATAAAAAGAACAATAAAAATTACGACGATCATGATGTATTTGAAGTCCTAGCACCACTGCACCTATACCTAAACAACAATTAATTAGATAGATACCTTATTTACCCACGTAAATAAGATATCTATATAATTAATTGTTGTTTAGGTATGTCAAGTTTTTGTTTTTACAATCAATTTGGTTTCCCTGTAAAAATCATGGACACAAAAAAGTTTCATCATCCACCATTTCAAAAAGGCATCATCATTTTAGCTAAACGACCTCCATTGCTGGACATATGCCTCCTCCAAGTGTCGCCACATTGATCGGCCCTGTGCCTCTCATCCGTTGGATACCCCCAGATTTAACCGGCAGGCTTATTACGTATCTTTTGCAAGAGCAAAACGATAGCGATTTTTGCGCAATAATTGCTCTTCAATACAAAAACTTTAGAGTTGTTGCCGGTTTTTTTTAAATAAGTGCATTTGACAAACAGCGAGCGATTAGCAAACGATTTTGTAGGACCTACCATACCCACACTGCAGGTAATGCCGACTGACATAAAGCGTTTGATCGCTATCGTTTTGCTCTTGCAAAAGATACGTAATAAGCCTACGGGTCGTCGGTTCACCTAGAGGGTGGCCTTCCAACGCTTCGTCTTCCTGTACACGGTCTCTACTCCAGAAATTTTCGGCACCATCGACCATCCGTTCTGCGAGCACACGTTTGGCTCAGTTCACTGTTTATTAGCAGGTATGAAAATTACAATTTTGACTTAGCTTGTGATGACAGACAAATTTAACCTACGGCACTCTGCAACTCTTCTTGCTCAATTTTTTTTTTTATTAATTAACACCCATAATTGCTAAACCACATGCCATAAACACATGCAAATGATATGAGCGACATATCACTCTGTATGACGTGTGATGTACATACACTTGTCACATGTATCCGTCATTATACTGATTTATGCGTCTTAGAACATCTGCTCACCATATTAGAAACTGCACTGTGTGAGCTTATCATGTGCGGTTCATAAATTAATCTTTAAGTATATTTGTGGCATGAGAAATAGATCATAGTGGAGGCTGAAGGCCTATTTTTAACTGTCTGGATAGACACTTTACATCAGATCAAAAATATGTAAAGACTTGTATGGCTAGGTACGAGTAAATCCCATAAGAGTCCATCCATATATAACTTTGGCAAAATTGGATGCGATGACAGATCGTGACAGTCTTTTGTTTATGCTAGACGCAATGCAGAAAGCACTTTTATTCTAATTAGTTTCTCTGATGTACCCATTGATATATAAAAAACCTGATGTACCTTTTTCTCTTAGCTAATGAGAACTAGCCGAGTTCCACATAGGGATCCATTTTTGCCATGCCTTTGGCATTATACTTTTTGTTTATTTTAGGCAATTATTACTTAATCTATATCTATACTAATATTACTATCTTGTGCCCGCGGCTTCGCTCCCGTGAACCGCCCCACTGAACGGACCCATTTACTGGATTAAAAAATAGCCTATATCTAGCTTTCTATTGGTGAAAGAATTTTTCAAATCGGCCCAGTAATTTCGGAGCCTATTCGGTACAAACAAACAAAAAAATCTTAAGGCGCCTCCCCGAGCAAAACGCCGCGCCTAGTCGTTTTTGTGCAGTTTTTAAGAGCTATCTACTCTTTATTTAAAAAGAAATATCAATTAATAAAAATACATTAAATTTCTACATAATGTTGATTCTAAAATGGTAGTACACTTTTTTTTAAAGAGGTATATGTGTCACTAATGTCCTTCCAACAAAACCATAAACATGTGAAATAATTATTGATAGCATGCATCTCCTCGTAAAGTGTTCATTAATTATTTTTTATACTAACATTAATGGATAGACAATTTGATAACGAACATTTTGTAAGTTTTATTTTTTTCTAAAGACCAATATTCGATATTATAAAGATTTTATTCTAAAATCTGGGCGTATTCACTACCGTAATTCATGCGCCACCAGTGCCGCTAGGCCAATAGTAATGTTCATATCTGATGCTGATTTTTTGGTCAGGTTACGGCCTTAAATCAAAGAGGCAAGGTAACGAATAAACTTAAAAACTACTTTACTGATTTCAAAAATTCTTTCACCGTTGGGAAGCTACACTATCCCCGGGTAACATAGGCTACTTTTTATTCCTGTACTCCCACGAGAACGGGAACTACGCCAGTGAAACCGCGAGGCGTCGTAATTATATTTTCAGAATGTTGGGGGTGGCCTATGTCCAGCAGTGGACGTCTTTCGGCTGATATGATGATGATGATAAATTATATTTTCAGAATACTCTCATATGCGAATGCCAAACCCATATTTGTCTGTATAATTCTGGTAGTCAAGTTTTCCAAGATCAAAATAGGTAATTCCATTGTTTCTTTCAAGGAACAACATAAAAATAGCACGTCACCATCGCCCATTGTTTTGGTCGCCATAATTTTGAGAGAACCTTTTATGCCCCTTCTTTAACTACATTAGCGTGTGTATGTAGCGTTGTTAATAAATCGGGCGGCGCCATTAGTCCGGGGTTCGAGTCCCGGCGGAAAGCATGCGTCTTCTTGATTTGTGATGAACGCTGATGGATGGGGTGTGGGTAGTGTTACAGTTTTTTGGATGATATTGTTCCTTGTTTCATTTTGTGGATGTGTTTATTTGAATATTATTTGGTTTTATGGATTGGTTAATTTACATCGAATACGGAAGATTTTTGACGCACGGGACCGGTCAGAGTTATGAATATAAATGTGGATGGATGGAGAGGGAGGAGACGGCGGAAGAAAAGATAGATGGACTGTGTGAGGAATGATATGAAAGAAAAGGGAGTCAAAGAGAGGGGAGAGGAGAAGAAAACGTGTTGCGCCGAACCCAAGTAATATGAGACAAGGACAGGAAGATGATGATGGGACCGATCAATGTGGCGACGCTTGGGGGAGACCTATGTCCAGCAGTGAACGTTTTTCGACTGATATGATGATGATGATGATGACGAAAGTAAAGAATAAGTAAACATACTTATTATCCGTAAATTTCTATGTAAAATTGTCATATATAGCTTCGGTGTCGCATTGTTGTATCGCACCGTCTACAGGAGGCTTAGGGCAAGGCGTAGTTGTTATCACTTGAATTTAGTTTTGTTTTTTATTACGTTATCGTTTTAACATTACAATTTTTATACAATATCGTCATCGCTTACCATCAGGTGAGATATTGGTCAAGCGCAAGCCAATTGTTTAAAAAAGAAAAAAAAAAAAGTAACGTCAAAATTAGATCCAATTAGGTGTTCCAATGTATGATTGTATAGTGCTATACTTGACAGTTAGTACGTTTAAAAGCGCTCTCCGACTGTGCTGGTGTCTTCTTCGAGGTTACTAACATGCACAACACTGACTGAAAACATTACCCACCTATCTCTTTTCCGTCTCACTCATCAAGATAATCATCCACCACAAACTAAACTACAAACATCCCTCAAACATACTAATACCATACTCAAATAAATCATTATAATCAAATAATTTATTCATAACTCTAAAGCGGGGCACACACGGGCGTCCCACATCGCTGACGTTTTTTCTCGTGATCTATTGCTTCCTTCGTGCAGGATTATCGCTGTACCGTTGAAACGCCAAATGTTTTGTGATTCGACAGTGTGTGCGCACTCTTAATTGAAGTGTGAAATTAAGAGCAAAAAATTGGTGAGCTAATTTGACAGATGTAAATTGACCGTGGAATGACTTGGATGGTTTCAGCTTTAGTTAGGTTTAGTGCCTGCCTAATTAGCAAGTTTTTTGTACTAAAACATATTGTTTTAATTTTTCGCTGCTAAACGCAAAGTATTCAGCCGTCGGTGGCTGGCTTGAATTTCAGAAGATTTCGAAACTCTTCTCAGTTAACTAAGCTATGAAAATCCAAAAAACTGTAACACTAACTCATACTAGTGACTAGGTACGAGTACGTTTTACATTAGTTAACGTTACAATACAACAACAATGAAGTCTGCAGACTTTACATTTCAATTCAAGAATTTGTAATTTTCACTGTCTGTGAACCTTTATAAATGTTTATCCTGTATTTATTTAAGTGGTGTACAATAAAGTATATAATAAATAAAACCCTCTTACATTTTTTCAACTCTAAGGTTGCCATTATCCTATCATTCCTAATTTCAAAGACACTCAGAACTATTCTGGATATGGCAGTACCTACATACTTAGGTGTCGATACTCCCCAGCACTTCTTTCCAATCTCCCCACGTCTCTGAACCAATAATCAGGCATCTTACATAACCCGCAGACTCCAGAGTCAGTGTAAATAATGTATGTGCGAGCAGCGACGTGCACGCCACCTATTGACTTAATCAAAGACCGCTAAATGTGCGCGTGATCGCCAGGCGTGAGAGGTGTTCTGTACACGCGTACTGGCATGTAGAAAAGTGTTGGGGAAAAAAGAAAATAATAATTCTGATGAACCAGAAGCTGTTTCCTCTAGTATTTATAAGAGAGATTTTTTGCAGTATCTTAAATAATTCCCTTATTTAAGTCACTGCAAAAATTCTTGTATTAAAGTTTTCGATCTCATTAAAGACAAAAGATAAAAAAATATTTTTTTCAACTAATAATCGACATAATTCATAAAAAAATAAGTAGCTAGTATCTTTAACAGTGACAGAGTGATTGCAAATTACTGAAGATAGGGCTTCTGCAGTAAATTTTACTTTAAGTTCAGGTACATCAAAGAGCTATTTTAAGGCGCAGATCCGTAGCTGATTTTAAAATGAGAATCACGTGCCAGTCACAATAAAAAAAAAAATATGTTACATTATACCATTTTCTTGGTAACTTGATCTGAGAAAATTTTGAATTTTATTCGTATAATAGAATATAATAGAATAGAAATATATTTATTCGACACAGGCACAACACAACAGCAACAAACATGGAGTAAAAGACAAAACAGAAGTGCAAAGACAAATTGCGCTGAACGTACTCATACCGAAAGGGTTACCAACTCAGCATTTGCTGGGCGTCAGACACCCAGCACTGGTTTTCTTTAAATACTATTTGCGTCGTTTGAGGTTTTCTGCACCAGCAGCAGCCATCCCAGCACAGCCCGCCGTGCTAAGAAGGTGGGATGGCGCAAGGGTGTCACAACATGTTGCATTTCTCACCAAAGGCCTAACCAACTTCCAAGGCATTAACGTCATCCCATCTGGCCTCTTCCCATCGTCGTATGCCAAGTCATTTGGTTCTAAAACAGCTGGCACCCCGGCTATCCGACCAGCGCGCCTACTGCAGGATAGGCTATGGAGTCCGAGGCTAGGCGAACGATGTGGATCTCCGCTAGGAGCACCCAAACGAAGACATGTAGCGATCTGGAAGATGTTTTCATACAACATAGTACCTAGGTTGGGTGACGGTAGTGCGTATAGCCAGAGGCCCAACTCCTACTCACCCACAGCCAGCAGGTGGGTACGCTCAGCAGTATTGACGGACGTATTTATAAGTTTGTTCCGTACCAACCTGCAGAGCGGCTCATCAGCAACGCCACTGTGTTCGGGCAAGCCACTTTCCAGGCGTTCATAGTGCATCGGTAAAGCATGGCACTTCACAGTTAACCACAGATGGAGATAAGATTTTTCTGGTTAACTTTTCAGTGCTGTGGACCGAGGCAGGAACGCTGGTAGGCTAATACTAGAAATATTACGGATGCCAAGCCCACCAAATCGAATAGGTAATGTAACTTGCAGCCACGCTCGGTCATCCAGGGCCACATTTAGGATTGAAGTTAGCGTGCATCGAATGACATTTTGATCAAATTTTTTCCAAAAGACTTTGTGAATGCTTCCGTAGTGGGGCAGCGCGAATTAAGTACATGCAATTTGATCCAAAACAACAACAACGAATGAGGCTGATAGCCGAATGTATATTAATTTTGGAGATTGATCCGAAATATTGTTAGTAAGATTTATTATTTTGGCGTCAATAAATAGAGAAAAACTGTGTTCCAAAATTGGGGAACCTAGAAGGTGCAGTAAACTTTTTTTTTATCTCTGGTGGTATTTCATTGAATTTTTGAAGGGTCGATTGTCTGTCCATATTGTCATAGATGAAAAATTCACATTTGGAATGGTTGAGGTCAAGGCTGGCAATTGCTGCATGAAGAATTGAAAATCTTTCAAAACTGTCTCCACAACACCTCCTAGTGTGCCATCATCTAAGTACCAGACGTTGAATATTGAATTTAATTGTTATGATGATAGGATGAATAGCCAGACTGAAAAAAACTGGCCCGAGAGGGTCACCTTGTTGGCAACGTACTGCAGATTCCAAAAGCTTTTCTTTGTATAATAATTTAGAAGTGTGCCTGTAACATTGCCAAATAAAACCGAAAATTTCAGGCAGTTTATTTTTTACCTCCGCCAATAAAGTGTTCCTGTTATCATAATTAAAGGCATTCTTTAAGTCAACCTTGAGGATGACCTCACCCTTGCCAGAATTTAAAAAGGTAAAAATGGAGACGAAAGACGCGATGTAGATTTCCGTGTATGTGATTGGTCGATTGATGGTGGTCAAACCCTTTACCTTGCCGAATTCACTTAGGCAATTAGGCTGCCGACCTTAAGTAAAATAAACGTATTTTATTTGATTTTGACAACTATTGGACTAAAAATCAAATACAACCAAAATCTGGTGAATCTTATTTGAAAAACAAAACGATTTTTCCAAACACTTTCTCCCAGACCAGTACCGTCGGCGAGTTATCAAAAAGCAGTGCTTATGCATAGTTTGTGTGCTAAGTGCCTATACTTATCTACGGCGTTCCATGCGGTGCAAAAGTGGTGTTCACTGTTTATCTGCCTTCTGACGATGTTGAAACGGTACTGCCTGATAGCAGGCTTCTGTTTCCCGTCAGGTTTACTGACATCGGTATTTAGGAAGTCGGTAGTTTTGATGATGACGTGCAATGAAATGGGTGTTATTTTTGGGTGTACGTCAGTCAGAAGATTGTCTGGCGTTTGAAGATCTTCTTCTCTTTTATCACCAAAACCTGAGTAGGTATATGAGAAAAGATTATTCTGTGATAAAAAAGGCAACAGTCAGGTCAACAAGGTATTAACTAAATAAATAATTTGAGTGTCCAGGGCGTGCCGTATAAATGTATAATAATGTAGGTACGTAGCACAATATGTACCAATTTTGGGTGCTTTATTATTTGAATTTAAAAATAAAACATTTTAGTCAATTTATTAAAACAGCATTAATGCGTATATATTTCCCAATGTTAACGCAGTAATGGCGCACAGCCACTCGTAGCCAGACTATCAATATTGAAACTCCTTTTGGACAGTTTTGTTTGCAAAATATTCTTTGATTTACATATGCTATTTCAGTTAAGAAGAAATTCTAGGCATAAATTTTTCTGTGTGAATTTTTTTTTAAACATCCAAGTCGTCTTGGAGGAGAATTCAAAAGTAGCGAAAAAATATCGTGTTATTAAATATTTTACTAAAGCAAAACTATTAGTAACACGAAAAAAACATGTTTCGCAAATAATATACATGAATCATTAATATACCAGGCCCCTCAGAAAGTATTGCGAAAAAAAGTTTTTATATATGGGAGACTGGCCAGTTATAATGTTTTTCGAAAATATGATTATTTATAAGTAAAAATAAGTAAGTTCCAATTTCAAAATTTCCCTCCACATTTTTTGCGAGTTAATTCAAAGTATTGTGTCTCACTGAAATATGGATCTGCGCCGGGAACATTTTAGAGCTATGATTTTATACGATTTCAAGTGTCGCCTGAAACCGGATGAATCGTACGATAGACTTCAAATGGCATTCATGGATGAAGGCCCTTCCAAGGCAACCGTGTATCGTTGGTATAACGAATTCAAGCGCGGTCGACCAACTTTGGGGGATGACGAAAGAAGCGGTCGCCCTTTGACGGCTGTTACCGAAGAAAACGTGCTAGCAGTGAAAAATTTAATCCAAGACAATAGGCGAATTACATATCAGGAGATTCAACACATATTGAAGATTGGATCGGGAAGCGTTCACGAGATTCTACACAGCCATCTTCGCGTGAGGAGGATAGTATCACGCTGGGTGCCGCACAACCTCACCGATGCTCAGAAGCAGGCCCGGGTGGAATGGTGCCGTGATATGCTTAACAAATTTGAAGCAGGCTCGTCTCGGCGTGTTTACGACATCGTTACAGGTGATGAGTCCTGGATTTATCAATACGACCCAGAAACCAAGCGCCAGTCGACTGTTTGGGTGTTTCAAAATGAGCCAACGCCTACCAAAGTGAAGCGATCTAGAAGCGGGGGTAAGATTTTGATCGCTAGCTTTTTTAATTTGACTGGCCACTTGGTATCAATTCCCTTACGGGATCAAAGAAGCATTAATGCCGAATGGTATACTACCAAATGTTTGCCAGAAGTTTTCTCTGTTATAAGCAACAAGCGACCAAACACAGGGCTCCACGGGCTACTGCTCCACCACGACAATGCACCTGCGCACACCGCACTCAAAACGAGGGACTTCCTGGACAGCACGCCAGTCAAACTCCTGGGTCACCCTCCTTACAGCCCTGATCTAGTACCGTGTGACTTCTTTTTATTCCCAAAAATAAAAAATCAGCTCAAAGGGATACAATTTTCGTCGCCGGAAGATGCGCTGGCTGCGTTCGAGCAGGCTGTAAACGAGGTGTCTGCGGCGGACTGGAAAAAGTGTTTTGAAAACTGGTTTAGGCGCATGAATCTTTGTATAGAGGCTGGTGGAAAGTACTTTGAAAAGATTTAATAAAAATATATGTACGTATAGAACAATTTTTTTTAGTTTCGCAAAACTTTCTGAGTGTCCCACGTATTATATTTTATTTTAAAACGTTTTAACCTAGCCGTTACTAAGGAGTATGCTTTAGAAAGTACCTGTTTTACGACACTAAAGCGGTGGAAGGTCCTTAATCTATAAAAAATATTAATTGATGTGGGATGATAATAATAGATTAAATGTCAGGCACGTGTATCATAATTAAATACAAAGTCAATGCTACTATAAAATTAGATCATGCACATTTTTGGTATAGAAGTAATTCTTGTACCTATATATATACCCAGCAGTGGGACGATACAGTGAAAAAAAAACAATGCATAAAATCAGTGGCCATTCTGGTTTCAAATATTTATGTTGGTTTGTAATTTTAAATTTATGATAGAGATAATGCTATATTACTGGTTATACGAGTACCTATCAACTCAGTATTGTGTGGTGAAGATGGTGTGGGCCTTTTCATTTGCCAAAATCGAAACCATAAAGTGTCAAGCACTCTTTTTTTATGCTAATAAAAAATAATTAACCCAAAAATAGCCACTCAGCTTCATACAACAGTTCCTTAAAAATATGTCGGTAAGGTATAACAAAGGCAATATTTCCAAATTATCAAAACAAAATACTAACAACCCTTTACCGTGATTTTAATGTTAAATTTATTAAGGTACACCAATACAGCAGAGTTGAATATCGGGTACCCGCATTAAATATGGGGGTAGAAGGGGTAATAGTGGGAGTAGGGGGTAAACACCATACCGATATCGGCGTATTGGGACATATTTGTTACGGATGGACGACAAAATATAATTATTAGTTATGGACGGTCCGGCTGCCGTATTAATAACCTTTGGCGCTGATTTTGCTAAATATTTGGAGTATTTGATGTGTATGTTTTCAGGGGTGGATGTTTCGACGATGATTTTTCGTCGTGCGTTAATTAATAAGGGGATGTTTTGAAGGGATGGTTTCACAATGTCGTTTTCACGGTATCATTTACCGTTTGTATTTTGTTTCGATACGTCCAGCCTGCTATTACAATATATAAAGTAATTACAAACATTCTTGCAGAAGAACATGCCAAAGAACTTGTCAATCCATATTAACAGTTTCGAGAACTGGCTACACATCAAAATAAATATCCATTGTTCTACTCATATTCTTAACAATACACTTAAATGGAAATCTTTAAAGAAAACCCCAAAAAAATCGGCACGAACTATAAAAACCACCGCAAACCGATCTCCGATTGATTCCCATTGTTTAAACAAATGAGAGACAAAGGAGCCCGCTAATGCCATCCGATTTGATCATTCAATTAAACCTGAATGGAAAGAAAGAGGTTTACAGTCCAAAATCCGTATAAATCAAACTCACTGATAATAATTGCTTCGATGATAATCGGCCTTTTTCGCTCGCATTCGGGTTTAGACGATTATTAATTTTCTATTTCTGAATTGAGTTATTCGATTGTGTGAAAAAATGCTTTTGAGCGGATTTGAATGGGCGAGAATGAAAGAAAGATTTGTGTGAAAGAAAGGTGTATATCATCTTTCCACAAAGGGTTTGTGACAGTATGTGTAACATATTTTTTGTGGGGACACCTTGTGTTTTTGATTTACACTTTCTTATTTATGACTTGATAATGTCTTAGTTTTGAGATTGTTATCTCCGTCAGTGTCAGACACATATGGTGATGTAATCTTTTACCCGTTCTTCAATATGTAGATGTAAAGCGTGAGACAAATAGTATGATAGGATTTGTGGGGATAGTGTTAACTTTAAGTTCAGTTGAAATTTTCACTTAGCTACAAAAAATATTATCTAAATAGTGGCCCTCCCTGGCTTTGCCTTGGTCATAGTCATGTATAGACTATATATCTGGAATAATGTACCTGTCAAGTGGTGAAATAATTTTTCAAGTAGTTGTAGTGGTTCCAGAGATTACCCTAAAAGGATCTGAACAAACTCACAGAATTCAATCTTCTATCTTTATAATATTAGTTAAGATTCAGATAGTTAAGATGTACAAAACTCGTAGCTATGTAGCTTCACATCACATCACACATCATCAGCCTATTATTGTTCACACTGCTGGGACACAGGCCTCCTCTTTGTGAGAGGGAATGGGCCGTAATCCACCACGCGGGCCCAGTGCGGGTTGGTGGATGTCACATGTCTTCGAATTTTTGGTTCTAGGACGTGCCGGTTTCCTCACGATGTTTTCCTTCACCGTTTTGAGAGCTGTGGTGATGAAAATAATTTACACAAAGTAAAGCGCCTGCCTGGGCTCGAACCCACGACCTACAACTTGTAAGTCGCGGCCGAAACCACTGGGCCACCACCGCTATGTAGCTTAATAGAATGGATATAATAACAATAAAACAAAATATTTGTATCAGAAACTATAATGTACTTACCTATACATATTTTCACTATATGTATTAATAAAACAAGTTAATATATAGATAAATCTTGTAAAAATACGAAAACAAGGTATGGGAAACAAAGTGACCAACACAAGACCTTCAACCACAGAACTATCAAAGAAGCACAACACTAACCCAAAATATACAGCCGCACATAAAAACTACAACCAAGAACCACAACGCCAAAAAACTGACAACACATTTTGACATACAATCTCGAAAGTCAAAATTTCAAAAACCGAATCCGATCTCTAATGAGTTAAGGGCAGCGTAGTTTACGTCCCCCTAGCGGTAGGGGGCAGGGGGGAGCCCGTTCGGCAATTTTATCATGTTATAAATTTGAATTTGTATAATACTCTGGCATTAACGCATGATTTATACAACTTGACTCCGCTAAGATTTCAAAGATGAAAAACAATAAATTATGTAACCGTAACTATTGCGTTTAATGGCGACGGAGGGTGAGAGTAGTGTGGATGTGGTGTATTGTGTTGTATTGTTTTGGTTGTCAAAATATGTTTACCAGCTGCTGAGTGTTTTCAGTTGTCAACCTCTACTGAGGTTGATAACTGAATACTGAGGTTCAAATACTTTTGTTGAGTACTAAACCCTTTTTTTTACTCAGCGAGGAATAGTCTTAACGCGTACTGCGCCGTCCGGGGAGACGACGCGGTTGTGTGGGGCTTGCACCGACTCAAAACTCCGCCTGTGCACCCAGTTTCGCCTTGATGGATGGTGGTGGTGCTCTGGGACATCACCACAGCTCCAGGGACCGTGCAGCGTGAACGATAGAGTCCCTGATCTATCTCCTGCTGATCCCTGTTATGGCGGCATCAAATCGGTGTATGCCGTCTTGCCCTCCTGTGACTAATTGGGTGAGCGAGAGAATCTGCCTGAGTCTAAGTCTGTCTGAGTACTAAACCCTAGAGTAGCACTTATTAACTTAAGGCAGCTTTTTTGAGTAACTTGAAATTGCACGGATGTTTAGAGTTGCAGGTATGTGGCAATTCAGGGTAACCCGCAATGGGTTAAACCCATTGCGGGTGACAGGGTATACTCCGTCACCGATTTATTGATTATGAGATGCCAAAGACTTGATCTTTGACAATCACTGTCAACTCAATTTATTTCTCTTCTACGAGAACCTATTCTGTCCTGTCAATCAGTAATTTGAATGGTCTTAAGTATCTTTTTTATAAGTGCTCATACTTAAGGTTACACTAGTCGAAAATTCTTCCATTCAAACGTAGTCTAGGGATTATTCCGCTGTTTGACGATGTACGTTCAAAATAAAAAGTGATATCAATTTGTCTCATCATTATCTAGTATGGAAGCAAAAAGTAAAAAAAGAAAATGTTTGAAAGTTATGAGCGTCGAAAGTTCCACATTTCGACACTAATTTTAACGCATTCTTGGGTGCAAATAAATACCATAAGAAGACGGAAAATTGCAAAACGGCCTCCATACAGGGATATATTAGTAGTTCAACATTACAAATAATTTTATTTTGAACAGATAGATTCAGTCGTTTTTTCATGATATCTAGACCGCCAAAGGTCTGTTTATAAAATTTCGCGCGCTCGGTTTCGTCCTAAATCATTATCCATTTCGCTACAAATTTGCAAAAGTGTGTATTCGTACGCGAACTAGCTTCCTACTGCTCATCACAGCATCAATCTCTTCCGCACGTGTTGTCGGTTGATATAAAATGCATTTTAACCCCGCGCACAAAATAGTTCGTGCCGTCGACTAGTGTACCCTTAAAACAATAATATGAAATTTAAAATTCACTTAATTTCTAACGAAACAACAAAAAATATCCGCTTAAAAAAGTTGATCCCGAATACTATTTATTTTCAAGGATTTGAACCCTGTCGTCATATCCACGCTAACCTTACGCCCAAGAGTTGACGACTTTTTACTTGACCGAATTTATGCGACACATTTAGGAGGAGCTCGTCGTATACAAGTCAGTTAAATATTTAGCTTTCATCCGAATTTATACGGTTTATAGTGGAAAAAGCAAGCTTTGGTTCCGCGCCGTAAATTCACGTGATTGATAATTTCTATTGTGGACTAAAAAGGTCTGGTTTTGGTAGTATTGCATGTTAACGTATGGTAGATGGTATTGTTGTTCCGTTCTGTTTTAACTGAGGACAGTTGGCAGTTAGGGGTTAGTTTAGAACTGGTTTTAATTAATTTTTTTCGAGGATTCGTTTGCGTTTGTTATGCGTTGTAATTTTTATTTGACTTGTCCTTTTGTGGGGTAGTGATGTGTTACATGCTATACAGCTAATAAGTATTCACTTAGTAATTGTATCATTATAAAATACCAGTTTTTCCCGGGGTTTTGCTCCCGTGGTCTAATCCGCAGGACCTGGGGTGTGACCATAAGCTCTTAGAGCGGTACCAATTTGATATCGAGCAAGTGACAGATGTATACTAGTCATATACATCTGTCCCTTATTCGATCTCAAATTGATATCGCTCTAAGAGCTTATGGTCACCCCCCTGTGCATTTTTTGGGATATATACTTTCTAAATGGTTCAGTATTTCGGGAACTATTGATCTTATTACGAGGATGTTGGTACCTAATCAAATCTTTAAACCTGTATATCATAATTTAGAATGAATAACAAAAGTTAATTAAAAAAATCCGACTGTTTAAGAAGCGAATTAAAAAGACGTAAACAAGAAGAAAATCATGCTGTACAGTCGGAGGATACATATTCGCGAGCTGGCTTACCAAAATCAGATGTATCCACCGACTGCACAGCATGAATTTTCTTCTTGTTTACGTCTTAGTTCGCTTCTTAAGCAGTCGTTCGTTCGTTTTTTGACTTTTGAAGTAACTTTTTTTATTTATAATTTTTTAGTTAACATATTTTTTTCGAATTAGGTACATTAAAACATATAAGTGTTGTATATTTTTAAAATCACTTCTTAACACCCTTTATCGGATACCTCACACGTAGGGATTGGAAGAAAAAAAATTGGGCCCCCACAATATGGCGCCCAAAATCCGCTTTTTTCTATTTTCGATTTCAATGTAGCCAGAGACATTCGCAAGGTTAAGACAAATCGATTGACGTAAGAACCATCAAAATCGGCCATCGCATTTGGTATCTAGAACGCCACATAGGAACAAACATACGTACATAGACTGATACAAATTATCCTCCTTTGGCAGTAAAAATCTTACAACTTATTAAACTTATTATAGTTAAACAAAAACAAAATCACGATTGATTAACAAACATCCAACCAAACATACACTTTATTTTGAGGTAAACTTTTCCGTCGTATATTTGTAACACTCCCACATTATAAAGTTCCTATAAAAATACCTCAATTTACAACTACAATATTTGTTAAATAAATCTGATACAATATAATATCCTAATATGGATACAAAGTGATGCACATGACGAGATCAATATATGGTCAGAATGAATATACTTTTGATATATTTATTGATATATTTACTTCAAGATGGCCGACTTTTATTGTCGTATAAAGATGACTATTTAGTGGCGTTTATAAGGTTTTATGTGGTGCTCGGTTTGTATGGAAAAGGATTCTGTTTTTGTGATCAAGTTATCCTAGGCGTGTTTTACCTCCGGATAAGCAAATCAGTTAGATAGCTTCACATATATATTTTTTTGCATTTTTTGTTTCTTATTTTTTTTTTTTGATACCTATGCCTGTATTACCGGATGTTTGAACGTAAATGAAGCAAATTGAGTATGTAAGAGTCGAAGCAAGTTTTTGCCCTCCCTCATAGAAAAAAGGTGTGAGTTTATACCTCAGATCATAGAAACAACAGTCGTTTCTTTGATCTGAGGTTTATACATACATATTACTCTGTCAAGAAAGTACTGGGAAAAGATTAATAATACACAAAATGTTTTTATCAAATAAAAAATTATTTTATCACCTTCAAAATATGCTCCTTCAAAAACGACACACTTACGCCAACAAATAAACCAATCATCAAAACATTTTTAAACGTTTTTTTTCCGGAATCGAGTTCAGTTCTCGCCGCCAATCCTCCTTTATGTCTTCTACCGAATAAAAACGGGTGCCACGAAGTGGTAATTTGAGTTTAGGAAAGAGAAAGAAGTCGGCTGGAAAGTGGTTGCTTGATGGTATTTGCTGAGTTTTTGGTCAACAATTCGTTCACTATGATGGCCTGGTGCGAACGCGCATTATCAAGGTGCAAAATCCAAAGATTTTCTTTCCACATAGCTGGCCATTTTTGTCTAGTTTGCTCTCTTGAACGCCGCACAACGCTCAAATAATATTCTTTTCAACACACTTGCTCATAAAGTGGCTCTAATTTCACCGTAATTAGGCACATAATGACACCTATAATCAAACAGTGACTTTTTCTTTGCTATTATTCACAAGTGAGTTATAGGGTTATTTTTTTATTTTATTGGTTCAGTTGCTTTGTTCTTAAAAAAGTTTTGATACAAAAAAGGTCGTGCTCAATAACTTCAAATAAATGAATGTACCTATTGCTTGCTCATTTTATGCAACTTCGTATTTAAATAGATAATTTCAACTTATACGTGTTTAATAAATAAAACTTTCACTCAAATATAACTTTTGTTTTCTCTGTAATAAAGAAAACTCGAAATTCCCCATTTTGTACGTGGCTTAAACGCTATCCGCGAAAATCCAAAAGAAAAGAAACCTCATTCTTTTAGTCTATCAGGCCGACCGCCATTGTTAGATGCGCGCGCATAGGAAAACTGATTAACTTTTTCCGCCATTGCGAAAAATTTTCCACAACATGTTTTCACTGTTGAAAAGGATTTTTTAGTATTATTTTCTTCACAAGTGTGTTGAAACGTCGTATGATACACGTGTGTATCATACCGTCCTCGGCTATCTTAAGACCCTCACCTAACGGCTCGGGTCTCAATGGCGCCTCAGCAGTAATCACCAACATTACACACTTGTACCATAATGTACTATTATTTACTGTTTGACCTTCCGGCAAGAATGCCGAGTGCACAACACCGCGATAGTCAAAGAAAGCAGTCAACAGGAGTTTGACTTTTGATCGACTTCGGCGTGGTTTTTTCGGTTTCGGTTCAGTTGGAAGGCGCCACACCGAAGCTTGTTGACTTGTTTGCATTTCAAATTCGTAAACCCACGTCTCATCACCAGTAATAATGCGTTTCATGAATGTTAGGTCGGAATTGACTTGTTCTAGCATGTCCTCAGCGACACTTATGCGGTTGAGTTTTTGGAGAAAATTCAAGTCTTTAATCATATTCAAGTGATTATTTAAAATGGTACGGAACGACTCGTGAGACACAGAAAGTTCGGCGGCTATCTCTCTCAAACTTCAATGAGGATTTTCAATCACTATTTCCTTCACTTTTCTTCAGTTGCAGACGTTGATGGTCTACCAGAGCGAGGCAAATCTTCCATTACATCTCGACCGCTTTTGAACGATTTGTACCAATCATAAACACGTGTTTTTGATAAAGTCGATTAACTGTAAGCCTTCTGTAACATTTTCAGTGACCCCGAACACGAAATTCAATTGGCGATGCAAAATTTAAGACAAACTCTTTGTTCAATTTTTTGTCCATTATGAAATTCGCATTAAGCACTAGATATGATATACCTAAAAACAGCAATGTATTTAATCTCAATAACAGATGTAACTCAAATTCCGCGCCAAAATGGAAAACAGTTGTGGCAATAAACAAATCATCCATGCCCGAAACTTTTTTGACTGAATGTATATCTATGTAAAAAAAGTTGTTTACCGCCTAATTGCGTAAGTGAATTCGGCAAAGCAAAGGGTTGGACCCCATGAAATAGTATGACAAATGCTCTTTAAATAGTTAGGTGTTTCCAAAAAATATTGGACTCTTTCGTAAAGAGTATCGTCACCAATAAAAGCGTCTAATATTTTTTGGCAATACCGTCGTTATTTAAAGTGAATTTGCCATATTCTTTCATGGGGTCAAACCCCTTGCCAAATTCACTTACGCATCTAAGCTGTTGGTAGTTAGCCCCTTTTTTTTTTTTTAAAAAAAAACGTTGCCCACACTAGGAATTTCTTCCTGTATCGTGGGGGTGTTTACAAACATATAAACTCACATACACAAACACCCAGAGCCGGAATAACTATATGTAGGTCATACAAATATTTGTTCCGTGCGGGAATCGAACCCGCAGCGCAGCAGTCAATCGCTCAACCACTGCGCCAACCGTGCGCCCTCTTTATGGAAGTGATGTACCTAGGTTCACCACATCACATCACATCATCAGCTTATTAATGTTCCCACTGCTGGGACACGGGCCTACTCTCTGTGAGAGGGAATGGGCCGTAATCCACCACGCGGACCCAGTGCGGGTGACACACCGATGACGAATTAATAATAGCAAATTGATATTTAATGCATTATGCTCTATATACCTCTAGGTATATAACATTTAAAAGCTTAGGTGTTAGAATTAGCAATACCACTTGGCACTAGATGCGTTGACGTCACACCGGTAGTTTATATCCCCCGTGACAGATAGCGCCATCTAGAGTGCTTCTAGCAAACTGTTTCTTTGATTTATCATTTTCAGCGAGATATGATATGTTATAAATGATAAAATCGATCATTTAATTGAATTACTAATGACTAGAGATTAAACGCTACATATTTTACTTTTTTGTGTGCCTGTTAATATATTTTTCCTTTTTGTTTTGAAGCATTTGGAAATATTCAACTGAAGGATGTACCCCTCGAGGAAAACATCATTTCTATTGTGACGAGACTTCTCAAGTGGTATTAATTTTCAGTTATAAATATATTAGGAATCTGGTATTAGTCAGGACAAATAATTAACAGGTAAAATATATTATATCGAATAGTAATTTAAATAAACACCTGGGGCGTGACCATAAGCTTCTAGACCGGTGTCAATTTGAGAAAGAGTAAGTGACAGATGTATACAAGTCATATACAACTGTCCCTTATTCGATCTCAAATTGATACCGTTCTAAGAGCTTATGGTCACCCCCCTGATGTTGCCTGCAGCATGCAAATCGTGAGCCAAACTATTTCCGACGATGATTGACATTCAATTAACTCTCTCTAATAGCAATTAAATATAAACAGTGTGTGACAAATTATTATTATTTATAAAGCTTCCTTTGATAAACATGAATTATCCATGTACCGAGATCATTTAATTAGTTTTACAAATATATATATTTTAATCATAACATCGCTCTAATTAACATAATTTCGTTCAATAACCTTTTTAGTTCAATATATTAATTCTTGTTCGAGGGTAACAACACAAAGTGAGGATTGTAAGAGGAATGCTATGTTGCTAACTTTATTAAACACCTACGTCAGCAGTTATTTCATTAACAGGTTTTAATCCCGAAGGATTCTATATCATTCTATACATTTAACTCTGTGAGACTTCGTTCTCAAAAATGTCAACCTGGCTTAACGAATTATAAACTATGTATGTACGCATTTTCAACCTCAAACAATTTAAAATTTATTAGCATTTTCTAATGAAAACAGGAAATTTAATCTACGAGTATACTAATACTAATAATCTATACTAATATTATAAAGAGGAAAGATTTGTATTTTTGTATGTAACGAATAAACTTAAAAACTACTGGACTTATTTAAAAAAAAATCACCGTTGGGAAGCTACCTTATCCCCGGGTGACATAGGCTACTTTTTATCCCAGTATGCCCACGGGAACTGGAACTACGCGGGTGAAACCGCGAGGCGTCCACAGTACAAAATAAAAAGATCCTCCTCCACACTAAGTTAGCAAGGTCCTTCGTCTCGTGACTCTCGGCTCACTCCAGCCCAGCAGCGTATAACATATTTTTCATTTTAAATTTACACGCAATAGAAGTTTTTATACTTTTCATTTTAACACAGAAAGTGTTTGCTCATAACTTTGGAAGTTATCGCGAATTTATCGTTTTATTTAATTAGTAAGTGAGTTTTATGTTTATACAGTTGATAGCAGTTAATGATGATCGTAAGTTATTATATAGTTATTTACCCATATTCCGTATTTGCAGCTGCTATATAGTCACTTAAGACAAAAGTTTTTAATGGATTTTTTATTAAAATGGCTTTTATTCTCATTTAAAGGTATAGCACCTGGGTGACCGAGCTCTGTTCGGGTGAAAATAGAGAAAACGACGTTTTCTAAAAATGAAACCTAGCTAAATCTTAATTTATCGCCCCCGAAACCCCTGCATACTAAATTTCATGAAAATCGTTGGAGCCGTTGCCGAGATTCAGATTATTATATACATTTAGACAAGAATTGCTCGTATTAATATTATGATGTAATACAGGTTCTAAATACGCCATTGATTTAAAAAGAAACTACAATAAACAGCACTGAAGTTCAGGTTTTTGTTATTTTTATGAAACTGATTGAAAAAAGAAATCATACCAATAGAAATTGTAAATCTCTGGACCGATTACTGAATTGAGTATATATGGAGTTAAGAACGTGTCAAATTTTGACAGGTTTTCAGGCTAGAGTTTGAAAAGTACTCAGAAGAAAAATACTTTTTCTGTTTTTATTTTATATCACATCACATCACATCACATCATCAGCCTATTAATGTTCCCACTGCTGGGACACAGGCCTCCTCTCTGTCGTAATCCACCACGCGGGCCCAGTGCGGGTTGGCGGATGTCACATTTCTTCGAATTATTGGTTCTAGGACATGCCGGTTTCCTCACGATGTTTTCCTTCACCGTCCGTTCTTTTATATATTCGTATTATTTTAAAATCCAGATACGAGTTCTAGGACAATAACCGTTGTGTATTGTATCTGTGTTACTAGCTAGTTTTAAATACTTTAAATTGTAATCTGCGGAGAACGTAGTGGGTAGCATAATTGTATAAATGTAATATCTAAGATAATATGACTATTTCTTATTGTGCTACTGTTTGTTTTTCCTTAAATAAGTTTTTCTATATTTTTTACATCAATAATTATTATGCCAAGCCTTTTTTCTCATCATGTTTGGGTTGGCTTCTCTATCCGGATGCAATGTATTAAATAGAACAAATGCCTATCTGACATTTCAATCAGACATAATTACTGGCCATTTCATATATTTATTTATTTTTAAAAGAAAATTTACGTCACACAACAAGAAATGACAATGTTAGTTACAAAACAAGAACATGCCAACCTTGTGAAGACATGTCTCAAACAGTGGTCATCCAAGACAGACAAGCCTGACCCCATACATCGACGATAACGCCTCAATTCCAATATCTTACCAGTTGAGTTTACGAGTAACGCCTGGTTACCACACGGTTATAAATTAAACAAACCCACACGTTGGCCACAGACGAGCGACGGATCGTAGGCGAGTACTGGTACAGGTAACTTGTCTCATAACTTGACTGTTTTTATTTACTTGCTGATCTGTACGTAAAGGTGTTTTAGTTGGTCGGATAAGGGAAATGTGTGAGAAAGAAATGTGATCTACATTTTTATTATGGTCCTTTAAGGTTACACTAGTCGATAATTCTTTCATAGAAACGTAGTTTAGGGATTACTCTACTGTTTGACGATGTACGTTCAAAATAAAAAAGGTATCAATTTGTCTCAACATTATCTAGCCCTTTATGGAGACAAAAAAATAAAAAAAATATATGTTTGAAAGTTATGAGCGTCGAAAGTTCCACATTTCGACACTTATTTTAACGCATTTTTGGGCGCAAATAAATACCATAAGAAGTCGAAAAAGTTCAACAATGCAAATAATTTTATTTTGAACAGATACGTTTAGTCGTTTTTTCATGATATCCAGACTCCCAAAGGTCTGTTTATAAAATTTCGCGCACTAGGTTTTGTCCTAAATCATTATCCATTTCGCAAAAAATTTGCAAATTTGTGTATTCGTACGCGAACTAGCTTCCTACTGCTCATCACAGCATCTATCTCTTGCGCACGTGTTGTCGGTTGATATAAAATGCATTTCAACCCCACGCACAAAATAGTTCGTGCCGTCGACTAGTGTACCCTTAAGAGAGGAAACGGGGTCAGAGAGCGCTGACTGAATTTCCTTAGTAAAAAGTTATATCTTTTAAATTGGTCCAATATTGGAGGAAGAAAGAGACGAGAGCCAAACCTCGAATTATGACTTTTCACTAAGGAAATTCCTCGAACACTTTGTAGGTGAGACGCACGGTCGGTCGATGTGACGACGCTTGGGAGATGATGATGATGATCTTCATAATTGATTTTCTTTTTTCAGCTAATCAAACTCAAATTTCTATATTACAGGGGGGTGACCATAAGCTCTTAGAGCGGTATCAATTTGATATCGAGTAAGTGACAGATGTATACAAGTCAGATACATCTGTCCCTTATTCGATCTCAAATTGATACCGCTCTAAGAGCTTATGGTCACACCCCTGGTCTGGTTGTCCAGCCGGAGACTTAACTTCAAGAACATCACAAATGCAGGCTTTTACATAAGTGTTAGACATTTGTTGGCTAAAACCGTTTCAATACCTTTCTAAGTTTTTCTTGGACATCGCGGACTACGGTGAAGGAAAACATCGTGAGGAAACCTGTAGTTATAGCTGGTTCATTATAAGTTTATGATTCTGGAGTAATTGCTGCAAGGAGTTCCAGTGCGAGGATAAATAAATAAATAAATAATATCTAAACCGATTCAAAGTTCTTATGTTTCACCCGATGCATTATTTTATTGCAGCAGTTTTATATATTTAATAGGGGTTTTATAGAGAGGGCTTGTGGTGATTTTTAAGAGGGCACGATTCCAGGTGCTAGTAGGATCACCCAGATTCGGTTGTTTCCCCAGATTCGGCACACCTTTTGTAGGTAGAAAACTATAAAAACAAAAGGCGTAGTTTTTAAAGGAAAGTTCGTTAACTTAATAATATAAACATAAAAATAAACTGTATTGACAATTCAAAGCTTTTAGCCCCTATTCACACGCATCAGCATATTTTCCTTTCCTGCCCTGAAATCAGACTACACGCATTTAATAATCACATTCATACCTCTCAAATTATTTCAGTAACAAACACGGCTATTAGAATTAGTTCCGTAGAAACTCAGACAGAGACAAACGGACACGTCAGATTGATGCGCGAGTCTGTCTGACTGTTGATGTATGGCTGCCATCTATCGTGTCATGATACAATTAGACAGACGTAGGTAGGTATGCTGTACAATATGTATTTGGTAGTGAGAAATTTTGGATTTTCGATAGTGACTTCTAAGATGTAGTTTTGATATCAGTAAGATGCCTTAATGGTGAAGTAGTCCTGAGTGGGAGGGGTCCGGAGTTCGATCCCTGGATGGGGTAAAGTGTTATAGTGTTGTTAGTACCCGCTAGGAATACATTTTATCAGTTAGTAACTTGTAGAATCTCGATTAATGCCACAAAATATGCAATGCCTTACCATATGAACGTATTTTTAACTGACTACAAAAAGGAGGCGGTTATCAATTCGACTGTTTTTTTATTTGTGTCACCTCAAAAACATTTTTTCTAGATGAACCGATTTTAAAGATTCTTTCTACTAAACAAAAGTTTCGGGATTGCTGCAATCGCATGTCTGCTTATTTTTACGCCATTTCATAATATAACATCACGCCAGTACGCTCTAAAGGGGTACGCAGATGTGTACAGTTCACTCTGGTTCACTGTAATTTCACCGGCTATGTTCAAGTTTTATGTTATTTGGGTAATCTATTCTGTATACTATATCTAGAACTTGCTGATGACGTACTACAACTAAAACGTGAAAAATAAAGAACCCTTTTACAAAAAAAATAAAACCGACTTCACTTTGTAGTGTTTTTGGCAGTCGGTTGTATTTTTTTGTAAAAAGTTGTATACATTACATACATTCCTCTTCTCGGAAATAATTAAAACTTATAGTGGTAATTACAAGGAGCACAGAATTCTCAAGCTTAGCAGTGTATGTTGTTAGTTGTACTTCAAGTCAGCCTACAGCATCCTATTGTTGGTCATACATTTCTTCCAAAATACGCCAAAACATCTGGTTCTTCGGCTTCCCTCATCTAGTCTGTCCAGGCCACATTTTTAAAGTCTGTAAATATCTACGATCCGCATGAGAACTAGGTTTACCGACATGGCCCAAAGAATTGACAAACTTAAGTGGCAGTGGGCAGGGCACATTGCTTGCAGAATGGATGGTCGATGGGGCCGAAAAGTTCTGGAGACCACTCTCCAGAACTTTTCAGCCCGCTGCAGTGGCGACCGCTTACCGGCGTAACGTAAGAAGGCCTCCCTCTAGGTTAAGCATGGATCAGTATGGCGAAGTCTTTCGCCTACTAATGATGATGATGATGATGAAATATCTACGATTAGTAATAAGCACGTACAATCGGTAAATCATGCTCTTGGACAAAATATACCACTTCAAAGAATGCATAATATGTAGGTAGACGGTATGTAATATCGTCTACATCACCACATTATCAAATGTTCAACTAACAAGAGGATGTGCCCCTCCTTTTGAATAATTCTATAACAATGATATATTTACCCAATTATTTATATGAAACGAGACAGAAGCACAGAAATGAGAGTCTTTGAAGTGTAAGACAGACGGACGTGGACGGACATGATTTACAGATGACATGGCACTAATAATAAATATAGAGACAATTCAACATCACATCATTGACTACTTTTATGTGACAGTTAAAAATATACTTAGTTGAAAACGTGGGCAGCACCATCATCGTATCTATCAACAGCTTGCTATATCCAGCATTCATTTAAAGTATTTTACAATGCATGTCCTCGAAAAGAGCGTTTTCCAAGCAGCTAAACTGTGCGGAAAGTGTCACTTTTTTTTACTAGTGCTTTTTACTTTCCTGTAACTTTTTTAATTTTTAACTCCAACGTCAGCCCGCCGCATAGAGTTTTTATTATTTGAGAAAAGTTTAAAAATTAGTTAAGTACAGATTTTCATTCATATAAAAGGTAAAACAAAACTAATACTTCATTTAAGGCGTTTTTAATTACTCTAGATTTAGATTTTGATCAATAAATTAATTTTAAATATTCATTAAATATGTTTGGCAGAATGAATGTTTTGCTCGTGCCTTTTTGCGTTACGAAGTGACAACTATTTGCACATGCGCAGTAGATATGCCTGAGGAACTATGAACTATTAGTTAATCTGTGGATATACTGTACTGAGCGCCTTTGAATAAGCGCCTTTTTATTAATTTCTTGCTTGGTTCAGATATATTTTTTATTTCCTCGCACAATGCATAGTAAAATGTTGTATGATACACGTGCGTAAGATGATTTCCGACTCGTGTTGATTTATCCACACACTCGCTTCGCTCGCTCGTGAATAAAAATACCACACATCGGAAATCACCTAATTCCGCACTTGTAGCATTAATAACTATTTCGATGCAAAGCAAACTGACAGGTAATTGATAATTAATTAATAGTTTCTTAATTTCAGTGTCGAAAACTGGACAATTTAGAGCTTATTAAGCTTTAGACATGTGACATTCTATTAACTTAAGTTCTTTTTTATAGTAGATAGGCTTGCGCTTGACCCCTATTTCACCTGATGGTAAGTGATGATGTGGTCGAAGGTGTAGCACGCTTGCCTAGAACTCATTCACTCTTGACTTAAATACCCCGGGATAGTAGCTATCGGGAAACACAGACTCCGGCAGGGAATTCCACTCCTTAGCTGTACGCATAATGAAAGTATTTCCAAAAAGTTTAGTGCGTATGGGTGGAATGTTCACCAAGTACCGATGGCGCATCGCCGTAGATACGTCTTGTAGTTCGATGGTGAAACGGGCTTGGCGGAATTAGATCATGCAATTCCATCGCACACTCCCCGAAATGCAACCGATGAAAAACCAAAAAGCTGGCAACTCGGCGACGATGTTCAAGACTCTGGAGCTTCGACTCAACCAGTGCCACATTGCCAATGAGCCTCTTGGCACGTTTTTCGATCGACTCTTGTGCATCACGCTGATATTTGCCAGATCCGTCCCAGAGATGAGAACAGTATCTACTATCTACAGTCCTGATAGCGATTGATAAATATATGTCAAAAATGTATAGGATTGCCAAAAGCTATCGAAATGTCACGTGATCTCTCCATTTACCTACATACAATGTGTCCGGACCTGTAGTAATAAAACTTTAAGGCCGTAAAATTCACTTAATTTTATCGATACAACACCACAAGTAACGGGATTACCCCGAATCTCTTTAAAATGAGTGTGAACAGGCTTCTTCTGGGTAAGCTCACTCCATCGTCGACTCTGTTTCTGTTACCTCTGACCTAGACTAGAGTCAAGAGCAAACACAAATATTAAATAAAATATAGCCCCACAAATATTATTTATTTATTTATGTAAACGCAAAACACTTAACAGTGAAAATAAATAATACAGATAGAAGAACACAAAGGTACTGCTTATTTCAATAAAAAATTCTTCCAGCAGAGCTGCGACAGGAAAGTTGGATGATATACGAAGACACAGTGTGTAGATGGAAATAAGGAAACTTAAAATAGATTAACAACTATATGACTTAACTAATTTAAATGCATTTCCTAAAATTCTGTAAAAAATATTAGGCATAAATTTGCAATGGTTCTTTTTAAACTGGCAGTAATAAAATTAAAACTAATTGGGATAGAGCTTTGATTCTTTTGTCAATGTGTAGACCAACTTAAAGACTAACAAAAAAACCAAGCAACACGTGTATAATCAACGCATTCAACCCGAATCTCTTCAAAGTTAGAGTGAACAGGCTTCTTCTGGGTAAGCTCACTCCATCGTAGACTCTGTCTCTGTCACCTATGACCTAGACTAGAGTCAAGAGCAAACCCATTATAAAGAAAAAAAAAAAAAAAAAAAAAAAACACTAATATTTTTGCAGAATTTTAGGAAATGCAAAAAAAAAAATTGTGAAATATTTTGAATGTTAGCTGCCGTAAAATATAACATTAAAATTTCGCTTCTATGACACCTACCTTTGTCCAAAGTTATGGTTTTTTGACTATGTGGATATCGTATTAAGTAAGTCAGGTACTAAAATTGCTCTTTGAGGGTGTGGTGATTTAACCCATTAAGTGAAAAGTTTTTACCAATAAAATTAACTGTATTATATGGCCTTAAAATTTTATTACTACAAGTCTGGACACATTCTATATTGGCATTTCGAAAATCGCCATTCGATAGATCATCGGTTTATATGACATCAATCGACCACTTTCAAGATCCAATTAGAATCATTTTTGACACCATCATCTGCTTAACCTTTCACCAGCGATATTGGGATTGATTTGCCATTCTAGTCAAATGTCAGCAGTTTAGAAATCAAAGCCCTCACCTTCCTACAAATAACTCGTACAACTAATCAATTAAAACTTAAACTTAACCCCACTAACACCACAACCTCAGATCGTTATCTAAACCCGCGATTCCGCATAACCCATCACAAGAAGGCTGCACCTAATTCCATAGAACACTGCCTTCAAATAGCAGCGCTAATACAAATCGATCGGAATACGCTGGTAAATTACTGGCCAGCACTTCATAATAACAATTAATAATAAATAATAATATTTACCTTCATTACTATGGACATGTAATTAGTCTGAAATAAATGCATTTTAATTTAATTTTTGTGTCAGTTATCTGGGATGCTTAATTGAAATATTGATGATTTATAGCTGAGGTTTTATTTTTGTGTTGTAGATTAATCTAATATTGTGTAATACCGAATTTGCTATGACCTAATTGTACTGCTCCAACTTAATGAAAAAAGTTAGAAAAACGACATAATTTTATGCTGCCAAACTTATTTGAACATGGTAATTAAGAATAGGAAGGTATAGACGTGTAACCTAAAGATGCACTTAAATTATTGTCCGAATAACGCTTGCAGGATTCTTATTTTGAAGCAGGCAGTCTCATTCTTTTTGAACAACTACTACTCGGCCAAGTGCGTGTCAGACGTCGCACATTTAGTGTTCCTTACCAAATGTAGAATACATCGGTATTTGTTAGTAAAATCAAAGTTCATAGCTCAATCGACAGTTAAAAATTCTTCGAAAACAAATCTGTGACAGACGACGGACAGAAAGACGGACACGAGAGTGACAGCAATAGGGCTCCGTTTGGACCCTTCGGAAACCCTAAAAAGCTAAGAATGGTTACAAATTGCTAAAGTAGATCATAAGTCTGATGATCAAAGAATCATTACAGCATTCGATCAAACTATCAACTAAGGCCTAGCACAGTCCACAGCTCGACATAGGACATAACAACCCACCAAGTTCTCAGCCTTTCGTATCCAGTCTTTCCCAGGATCCATTTCAAGATTGATACGCGGTATTGGTCAATGATGAGTCTTCATATTAAAGTTTCGTTTTGATTGGCAAAGAAATCCTAGTGACCATCTTTGATCTAACTTTGACCTACTCTAAAGACCACTAATCATGGTAATATGAGACGGAAGACCATACACTGAAGCACTCTATCGGACTACTGGCCAAAAAAACACGCTTATTTTTTTCATTTACACGAAAAATTCGTATTGTAATGTGTGGAAGTGTCATCATATTTCATTTCGTGTCGGATCACTTAGCTTGGCAACGTTACCATTGGCACACGACACAATTATGATATAATACGGGTTTGTTAACATTTTTCTCACTTGCTACATGTAGTGTTAGTTGTCATATACATTTTTGTCTCGTTAGTTCTCTTTGATGTGTGTTCTTTTGAGTCTTGTAGGAAGTAGAAAAACTTTTGATTAATATGCACTTATAATTTATAATGCAGTACCCACGTAGTCGTGATTTATATATTGCGTATAGATTTTAGGGAGTATTACAGAAATCTACATAGCCGCAGAGCGAAAAGAAAAATTGTGAGAAATAGAAAAAGTTCTCAGAAGTATGAACTTAATTTCGATTCGGTGAAAACTTAGCAGTTATATCACAATATCTGTACATCAGCCTATTTTTGGAATCGAACACCCAAGATAAACACATCACTTTGTTTATTCAACCGATCGAATAAAAGGTTGCAACCTTACCAAATACTGTGTTTGCAATATTAAACTTTTTTTTACATTTTTAGGTACTTTACTCATGGTGCGAAGTAATTTAAATTGCGTCGATTAGCGATATTTGGTAAAACAAACAAATGCAGCTATGTCGAATTATATCGCTTTACGGGATGTAATGATGTATGTAATTGTATCGATTGTCCGCTGGATGCGGGACGCACGGGCGGGACCGGTCAATGTGGCGACGCTTGGGGGTATGTATATATGTACAGCAGTGGACGTCATTCGGCTGATATGATGATGATGATGATATCGCATTACGTCCGTGTGAACGCACTTGCAATTTCGTTTAGTTAACATCGCTTATTGGTGTAATATAAATCGAATCGCGTTGGCCCACCCGGAAGGTCGCTTATCCGATAGGCCTATCAATCCGTCACGTCGAACCTTACCGCACAACAATGGACATACTCACAACACTAGTGGCCACAGTCCGGCCTGCAGTGTCCAGATAGGAGCCAATGATTTAACGCTCAACTTTTGACACAACTAAGCTTTTTGGACACGGCCGCCTCCGCCTATAAATAACGTCTTACGTGAACTTGAGAATATGGCGTGAAATACGAGAGTGGGCGGCGATTAGGCGTTTTTTTTGGATTTTCTGGAGGCTAAGACCTCCTGTAAGAGAGAAGCTGGAAGGTTTTAGGATGAAATTCAGGTCAGCTGTATTCAATTAGGTCACAACTGACTCAATCTTTTTCCTAGCTAGCTTCTTATCCTAATTTATGTTTGGTAGAAGTTACGTGTTAATAATCATTTTAGCTTGTTCTTACAGCGACTCATCAAAAACAGCATCACCCACTCTGTGTGGAACTGCATCGCAGACTATGGACCCTTTTACTTTCCTGCACTCTTTGCCTTATCAAAGCGACCTAGACCACTGACGATCTCGCCAAAGTCGCGAAGCATTCTTCTAATACGGACGAAGAAGATCTACCCTATGAACCGATATTATATGAACAGCCAAGATTTGGCCCCCTTATTACTTCCTAAAATGTCCTTTTGATATTGATAAAGTATCACCATTTTGAAATAAACAAGAATATTCTAGCAGAAGCTGACTAATAATAAAACAGCTGAACAACGAAAATCAACTCAAACAATACAACTTTCTTTCTCACTATTTTTCAAAGCTCCCAAGAACTCTGCCCGTCTAATAAGTTAACATTTTCACTTGGCCCACAACGGACATGTTTTCGGAGGCCCAGATAAAGGAGCCTCTGTTCATATTTCACACATTTGTTTGAGGGCTTCTCCTTATGATTTGTTGTGTCCACCGATGCCTGTGCTGACCCTTTTTCTCGTAGCTACTTTTCTGTTTAATGGCGTGTTGCTGGATCTTAGATTGTGTGACCTACATTCTGAAGAAATTTTGTATGATACTATAAATTGAGCTTCTTGAGTTTCCAGTCTAAATCTAGAAACTCCAGTGTCTATACCTTTCTAAATTATATATGATCTTTCTGACTATGTGTTAGCATACCAGCAACTTCAGCCTTTTATGTTCCCACTGCTGGAACACAGGACCCCACTCTGTGAGAGGGAGTGGGCTATAATCCACCACGCGGATCCAGAGCAGGTTGGTCGATGTCACATTTATTCGAATTTCTCGACATAGTGTATAAATATTTATTATATTAATAAATCTATACTTATCTATATACTAATCTATACTTATAATATTATAAAGAGGAATGTTTTTTTTGTTTGTTTGTTAGTACCGAATAGGATCCGAAAATACTGGACCGATTTGAAAAATTCTTTCACCAATAGAAAGCTACATTATTCCTGAGTGACATAGGCTATTTTTTTATCCCGAAAATGGGTCCAGTGGGGTGGTCCACGGGAGCGATGCCGCGGGCAACAGCTAGTTTATAATAACTTTTTTTTTTTAAATGTATAACATGAATTTAAACCAAATATTTAATTATAAAAAAAAAACTTCGGAATTGATTGAAATATCCACTACAAGTGGCCGTTTGAATATTATATTTAGCATTCATAAACTCCTACAATAAAAAGCAAAATGCCAGCATCTGAATGACAACCATTCAAATACAGTTAGAACTGATTTCCACGAATCCATCTCCGAATTCCGTACCTCCAAACTACCGAATCACGATTTTTCGAAGAACATTTAAGTAAAAATAATATTATTCCAACTTTACGACAGCACTTCCTCCTCCGAAGGTTCAAAGATTGACCTCCAAAGACACGATCAAGTGACGAGGCAGTAAACTTTTACAAGTTTTGTGAATTGTACGTCGTACTGCCGAATGTCCGTCGCAGTTTTTATTGTATTACATGTTTTTATTATAATAATATATGCTTTTATTGTGTCTAAAGTGGTCATCAGCGCGTGAAGGGTGGCCGAAGAAAGTTCTTATACGATCAAAGTTAGGAATGTTTTTTTTTTGGAGGCGGCATATTAATTTTCTAGCATCCAGAGAAGTCCCGCGGCCCCTATAGGACCGTGTCGGTGCCGGGTCGATGCGGCTTCCCTTAAGGCAGGCCTACTTGTAAGTCCAGCATTGGAGGTTAAAATTCTGGGATATTATGCAAGAGGACAGTCTTCTGGATAACATAATTATGATGAAAGTAATCTTTATAAGATTAATTTGCCATCTGACCAAATCAACCAGGTTTACAATAATAAATGGGTGCAGGGGTAAAGGACAAGAATTTACAAAAATCATAAAAAAGTTTTTCAATAAAGTAATTCATGACAGATAATTAATCTACCGTGATGATGATGAATTAATCTATTATAGCAAAGCGGTCATCAAAGAGAAACTGCATCGAAAAATGTCTCTTTAACAGTACAAACTGACTCAACACAAACAAATACTGGGGTAAACTAATGGTAACACTGGTAGGTAGGCAATTATCGAGAAAAATAAACTAAATCTTATCCAAAACTTCGTACATCTACGTACCCCAGCAATAAATGGAAAACAGTGTCCATCGGATGTTTCAGCGATGCCTTTAACAAAAAATAAAGGATGGGCATTATTCAGAATCGCCGCGCATCAAACGATGTTCGTTATATTTTTATGGTAGAACCAACAGTAAACTTTGATAACAATATAGATATGATTCCTTTTTGTTCTCAGATGGGATGAAGTGTCGCCAATTTAAGTTTGAAGAGCAAAGGAGATATTTTTGATGGTGTGAGCTGATTTGGAGATAAAGATTCTGATGGAAGTAACTGTAAGGAAAAAAGTGCAAAATTATAATATTGACGTAATAACGCGGCCAGTTCATAATTTTGGAGACGCTTAGTCAGACTACAATGTTCCTACAGGTGGTCCTCACTTTAAGGGAATGAATGGAAGATGATGTTTTGATTCTAAGTCGTTGGTATTCTTACGATTGTTTTCATCCACCATTTTAAAATGGAATATATTACACAAAATATAGCACCTGTCTGGGTTGAAATCTAAGTCTGAAATTAAACCTAACCTTAAATGCACCATTTTCCAGGTTGAAGTCTATTTTAGCGAAAACCAATTGTTATTTGGAAATGCTGCCTAAAAATTATCTTCCTTCGCATCGTAGTCAGTAACATATTTTTATTACAATTTCATTTCAATAATTACTTGACCAGCCATTCACGTTTAACTTATAAGATGTTAATGTCCAATGTAGAGCTATAATTTTTATACAGTTTTTATAATAACTGGATTTTTAGATCCGTGACTGCCTCATCAGTAAGATCCTGGTTTACAATGTCCTTTATATTTATTAGTACTAACAGGATTTAAAAGTTAAGTGCTATCGTGGGTTAATCCATTGTGTGTTATAGATCTGTATCAATTGACTTTCATAGAGTGATTTTTCGTCATCGAATGTAGGTCTGGGTGCGTAAATCATTCCTACAGAATCGTGTTTTTGTAATTTCAAAAGCAGTTTGTCAAAGTGTAATTAAAATTATTGTATTTTAATAAGCCTTACAATCTAAGTATATACCTTTTTAAAATGATTAACAAGTTTAGGAGATGATTATAATATGACAATAGTACATTATGGTACAAGTGTGCAATGTTGGTGATTACCGCTGAGGCGCCATTGAGACCCGAGCCATAGGTGAGGGTCTTAAGAGAGCCGAGGACGGTAATCATCAATACACGCGTGTATCATAGGACGTTTTTCAACACACTTGTGAAGAAAATAATACTAAAAGATCATTTTCAACAGTAAAAACGAGTTGTGAAATTTTTTTCACAATGGCGGGCAAAATTAATCAGTTTTCCTATGCGCGCGCATTTAACAATGGCGATCGGCTATAGACAAAAGAATGAGGTTTCTTTTTTTTGGCTTTTCGTGGATAGTGTTTTAGCTACGTACAAAATAGGGAATTTCAATTTTTCTTAATTACAGAGCAAATCAAATTTATATGTGAGTGAAAGTTGTATTTATTAAGCACGTACAAGTTGAAATTATCTATATAAATACGAAGTGGCATGAAGTGAGCAAGCAATGGGTACATTAATTTATTTGTACTATTGAACACGATCTTTTTGTATCGAAACTTTTTTAAGAACAAAGCAACTCAACCAATAAATTAAAAAAAAACTCTATAACTCACTTGTGAATAATAGCAATGAAAAAGTCACAGTTTGATAACAGGTATCATTATGTGCCTAATTGCGGTGAAATTAGCCACTTTATAAGCAAGTGTGTTGAAAAACATATTATCTACTTACTACTCGTGGCTATATAATAACAGCCGCACTGGTCGATCATCAAGGTTAAGCAAAGCTTGACGAGGTCGGTCCGTCGATGGGTGACCATTTTAGTTTCCTCCGTGCCTCGGAAAGCACGTTAAGCCGTTGGTCCCGGCTGTCATTTGAAGATCTTTGACAGTCGTTACGGGTAGACAGAAGCTTGAGATCTGACACCAGTCCTGCCAAGGGGTACCGTGTTACCCAGTAACGGGGTTGTGGAGGTCAGATAGGCAGTCGCTCCATGTAAAACACTGGTACTCAGCTGAATCCGGAAAGTCTGGAAGCCAACCCCAATATGGTTGGGAGAAGGCTAGGCAGATTGATTGATAGTATCTACTTACAGTTTGATTCGTTTGCGGTTCCCGTTTTGCTCTACAACTTCTTAATGATTACTTAATCTTAAAACAAACTATGCAATCCAATACCTATTATGCATCTATGAATAATTAATTATTGATGAGAGGATAGTTAATAGAGATCAGAATAGAGACTTCCAAAAACACTACAAAGTGAAAAAATAACTTCAATTTCGGAAGTCGGTGTTTCTGTTTTCGTTTCTTAGTTTTTTGACACCATACTTAATGGGCAAGTTCTTAAGTAAGCGTAAAGTGCCTATAACGCCCCAAGTGATGGTGGAATGAGAGTATACCAGGGCATATAGCGTGATGTTATGTTACGAACTGGCGTTAAAAATAAACAGACATGCGATTGCAGAAATCCTGAGGGATTTGTCGTCATTTATTGAAGAGTTCTGTTGTATATCTTCAAAGTTGTTTATCAGATCTTCACCAAATTTAAAATAAGAGCAATTCGGGAACATATACTTTGAAACGAAAAAAAAAATTTTCAAAATCGGTCCACAATTGACGAAAAACGAAAATTCGGTGAACATACACAAAAAAAAACAAACATACCGCCGAACATAGGACCTCCCCCTTTTTATAAAGTCGGTTAAAAAGTGACCGTGGTTATCCGCCAATAATGCATCAGTCACAGCAATCGTAGTAGAAAAACTGACCACAAAACTATAATAATGAACAATAAAAAATGAAATCTGACAGCAAACCTACGTATCATGAATAATGAACTCATAGACTATGCACATGCAATCTGACTATCGTTATCCATAGGATTTCACTTGACATTATTATTTCAAGAAATAGTGTAGCCTGTTTCTTAAATAGCACCATAACAAAACCTACCTACCTCACCATAAAAACCTCTCATCTCGACAAACATGTCACACTGATCCGTAAAGAAATGCAGCAGATGATAAGAGATAAGTCGCATTTGACGGGCGGCCATGACAGGTGCGTTATCAGTGACTTATGATTACGTGCAGTAAATATTAGGGCATCGGAAGGATTTATTGTGGGCTGTTGATTTGTTGGGGTATAAGAAAAAGCGGTGTTTGTTGATTGTGACAGTGATGGTTTGAAGTAAGGGTAGATCCTTGTGAGGTTTTAAGATCATTATGAAGTTAGATAGACATGCTTCACCGTCGATCACATCATCGCTTACCTTCAGGAGAGAGGCCAAGCGCGCTATTTTTGATTTTGATAGAATAGAAAACCGGCCAAGTGTGTATCAGACTTCGCACATTTAGGTTTCCCTACCAAATGTACAATATATTGGTTTTGTTAGTAAAATACATGTAACAATAAACATTATCACCAAATTTCAAGTTCGAAGTCAATGAGATGTTCAAAAATTCTTCAGAAGACAATTTTGTGACAGACGACGGACAGACGGAAATGTGAGTGACAGTAATAGGGCTCCGTTTGGACCGGGTACGGAACCTCAAAAATATATTTAACACAGATCATCACATCACATCATCAGCCTATTAATGTTCCCACTGCTGGGACACAGGCCTCCTCTCTGTGAGAGGGAATGGGCCGTAATCCACCACGCGGGCCCAGTGCGGGTTGGTGTATGTCACATGTCTTCGAATTTCTGGTTCTAGGACATGCCGGTTTCCTCACTATGTTTTCCTTCACCGTTTTGAGAGCAGTAGTAATGAAATAATTTACACAAAGTAAAGCGCCTGCCTGGGCTCGAACCCACGATCTACAACTTGTAAGTCGCGGCCGATACCACTGGGACACCACTGCTCTCTTTAATACAGATACAACACAACAATCACAAAATTAAACTAGAAGAATATTAAAGAACATGATACAATACAATTTTGCAGAGCGTGCCTATAACGAAAGGGCTACGAACTAACTCAATATTTGTTAGACACCCAGTGCTGGTTTTTTTTTGGAACTTTGTATTATTTTTTGACATAGTGTTTGGTAGATATCACTAGAGTGATCATATTTTAAAGTAATGTGTGTAATGTCAATCTAAAATCATCGTTATTGAAGGCCATAAATATTTCTGTCATCTATTTGTATTTCAAGTTAAACCGTAGTAATGCCAAGTAGTAATCACAAGAATTACCATGTCGTGTTGGGCTTTTCTTAAGAGCATTCAGCGTAAGGATAAAAATAAGTAAAGTTAAATAAGTAAGTTTCTGTGGCGGGTTGTCTTTGAACTGATATTATTATACCAGGTGTATTTAAGTTTACCTATACTTATATTTACTTAATACAGTTTTAAGCTAATTATCTCGCCTGTACCGGAACAGTTACAAATAACTTCTTTTCGACAACGTTTATAGTATTTTGATTATTTTCCCGAAAGTGACAGAGTTTTACGATCCGATCTGCAGTTAACGTTTCGATCATAAATTGCAATTTAGGAATAAAGTTAGTACCCTTACGGATGAGTTGTGAATATATCTTGTTGAATTTACGATTAATAAAAACGTAATCAGTAGCGATAATGTATCGATACGGTTTTTTTGGAATGAGAAGTTTTTTGCAACTTGATTTTTGATACAAAGTTGTGCATTAGTGTTCTTAAAACTGGAAAGATTGTTGCATTTTGGATTTGTTATAGTCTGGAGAGGCATCAACACCGTGGAAGTGGAGACCAATATTTTTTTTGGGACTTTCCCACCGCACTATTCCCAAACTACTGCAATTTCCTAAAGCCAAAATCATCAGTAGCGACCACCAGAGCCGAGGCAATGAAGCTCTACGAAGTCCCGAAGAATGAATTTAACTGTCATGGATCCCGCAATGAAACTAATCAGAAAAGAATAAAGGAGGAGTAGGAAAACCAAAACATAATTGCCACTTCCCTCCATTTCAAGCGGGAGACAGAACAAATAAGGCCAATAGGCACAAAGGGTAGTTTACAACTGGGATCCGTGGTGGTCTAGGCAACTGGGCTTTAGTTGCCTTGACCACCACGGATAAAAATTAATATTAATGGGTCCTAACATTGTGAACTTTTATATTTGTTTCCAATAATAGTTATGGCAAAAACATTTAAAAGTGGAGACCAATAGAGGCTAGTGACAATGAAACAATCTTGGTAGCATAAAATATCAATTCCCAGCCATAGATCCGACTGCAGAAATTTGAAGGAATCAGGATTTTTGATTAAACTATATTTTCATGAATGATACTTGATAGTAGAATATATTGCTGCAGCGTTGCCTGGAAATATTTAGCCGCAATAACCTTAAATGAATAAATTGAAATTTATGTTTGATAATTAACCCCAAATATAAAAGTCGTTCAAATGAATCCATGGGAAAGAAACTGGTGTAAAAAATAAGGTTACCAGCTCTCAGTTAGCTGCAAGCTGTGGTCTGCCAGTTTACCTGCAAAACCTGGCAACCCATAAAGGGCGGCTAACTGAGAGCTAGTTGATGTGGCATATATACCCACGATACAGGAGAAGTTTCTAGTGCAGGGCAGAGTTAAAAAAAAACTACATTCGGCAAGATGTGGCCAGGCAACCCTGAGGTAATCTATTCTACTGCTAAGAATCATTCATAAAAATCTAGTTTTATCAAAAACAAAATACCTGCAGATTTTTGCAGTGGGATCTCAGTATATTTAGTCTTGACAATTATCACCGCTTATAAATACTTAGAGAATGTCACTTGGTCTAGAGTCTGAGGTCTCCTTTAAAGAGACCACATTAAACTTTATTAAAAAAATAATGACGAAATTAATTATGCCTTTTATTAAACACTTATGGTACAAACCCCTGTCGCAAAACCATTTTAACATCGATATCAACTGTTATTAACTCTATTATTAAATTCACATAAACTAACACCATTAAAATAAACTAAGTTAAAACAAACCTTCAAGAAACACTTATCTTAAGCAATGTCGATGAGTTAAATAATTAAATTCGTAGAACGATGTCCCCTCACTTAGCGGGCGCCATTACAAAAATTATGCGCGCACGCAGATCTCCTTTCACGCGAGCCGACGATTATCGTAAAAGCGACTTGGCGCAATTGTATCGATATTTGATGCGCGTGAGACTGTTAGTTGAATTTCGTGCGGGTTTTCGTTTTACTGCGAAAATTTATAATGTATTTTTCTGAAAAATTATAAAGTTAAGACCGAACACAAGCCACCGTCATAGTCTTATTCAAGGTTTTCTTCATGGTACAAGTTTCTGATTGATAAAACTGCAGTTTATAGTGCCTTTTATGTATAGGTATGATTGCTTTATCAAATACCAACTATCTAACAACAACTAGACTACTAGATCTTAGGTTATCAGAGATTTGATTTGGCTTAGATAAATCGTACTAAATGTTTCTAGGATTCTAAGTTCATTTTCAATCGAATGCTACATTGAGTATCAGAAATTTTATTGATCTTGTGTTGTAAAAAATTAAGACAGCTGCATCTGATTGATTGAAAACCAACTCCAACACATCTAGGAAAAATAAAGGTTGAAATTAACGCAACATTAAAGTAAAACAAAAGAGAATGCCAAAATAACTGACGAAATACAATCACTGTTTTACAAACTCCCGCGTACAAATGGAAACGTGCAAAAATCAGGTCAGATCCGAGCGTGTCAAAAGTCGAAAGGATCGCCTTTTTGCCTTTCAACGTCAATTTAAAAATCGTAAAATGTTTTTATTGTGTAAATAACTACTCAAATATTATATTTTTATGAAAATCATTGAAAAATCGCCAAATCCTCGTTGATAATCAGCGATAATGTTACGTATGTAGGTTAGTATCAGTTTAAAATTAAAATTAATGAACCCCAAGGTGATACGGTATTCGCATCGTAAAAATATTTTGAGCTCAGTTGGTGAGAAAACAATTTATCTGGTAATGTTGTTTTTTGATCACTTTTCAATCTTTTCTTGGTTTTTTTTTTATTTTGCAATGATCGAATTTGTAGGTGCTAAACTTTCAATATGTGTTGATAATATTAATTTTGGTTGAGACTTTATTATCCAAAATTCCATTGATGATTTTCAACCGGCTTATGAAAGGGGACCATGGATGAAAGAAAGAAAGAAACTAAGGATCTGCTGAGGATGACTAAGAGCCTAGACAGATGGGCTGCATTTAAACTGCATACCAGCTGCAAAATTGCAATTTGGATGCAGTTTCTGTGCAGTTGGCATACATAACACACACTGTATCTAAAGTTCAAAATTTCTAACCGACTGTGCAGTCCACTCAAATGCAAACGGATTGCAATCCAAATGCATCCCGTCCGTTTAAAACTTAATATAGAAGTCTTAAAGAAGAAGACTTGTTGCGCTAACCTCATATAATCGATCATCGAGAATAATGATGATTAAATGATTTGTAAAAGAGTCTACATGGAGTTTATTGTTCTTCTCTATAAAGACCTAGTGAAACTTCATCATTATCATCCTCATTTCACCCGAAAGACGTCCACTGCTGGATAAAGGCCTCCACCAAGCGTCGCCACACTGATCGGTCCTGTGCGTTTCGTATCCACGGACTCCCGCAGCCGTGACCAGGTCGTCGCTCCACCTAGAGGGAGGCCTTCCAACGCTGCGTCAGCCCCAACGGCCACCCGTTCTGCAAGCAATGTGCCCTGCCCACTGCCACTTAAGTTTGGCAATTCTTCGGGCTATATCGGTAACCTTGGTTCTCTTGCGGATGTCTTCATTTCTAATTCGATCACGCAAGGAAACGCCGAGCATAGCTCTCTCCATTGCCCTTTGGGTGAGTTAAAGCCTTCTGATGAGGCCCATTGTAAGCGACCATGTCCCTGTCCCGTAAGTACTGATACTTGCGAATGTGCAACTAGCTTCATCTCCTTCTGCAATTCCTTCTTGACATAATTTAGTAAACTAAATGATAATTATGTATTAATACTTGAAAATTCAAAACCTTGACTAATTAATTGTGTTCTGAATATTTATTATAATAATTAGTAGTTTTCTAAACGTTTATTACAAAGTTTATTGTATTCTAAATATTGAAATTTTTGTTTATTTGTTTGTAATATCGATTTTATATTTTTATCTAATCTAATCTATCTAATACCTTTAAACGAGTAATCCTTGTATATATGTATGTAATAATAATAATGTATAATCTGAATCTCGGAAATGTTTCTAACGAAGTTCATGAAATTTAAAATAAGCCTCGTTTTAAGCTATTTCACTTGAGTAAGCCTTTAGGCTTAAGTGAGCATTACAGATGGAAGAATGTTAGAAGAGCAGTTCTTCTAAGTAGCTTAGGCCGTGCGTTTACAAATTTACTGAATTTAATAAGTAGATCTGTTATTCTTCTGGATCACGTAATTGTAGATTAAAACGCTCTTACATAAAAAAACTACATAACTCACCAAAAAACAATGATATCATTAATCACCCCTGAATCCCATTGTTGCTGATGGTAACAAAACGGTGTAAATCATTACAATGATGGTGGAGCCGAAAAGTTCTGCTTACAGCAATTAAAGATAGAGGGCGTCCTGTCACTCGCTCAAGCATATCGTGATTCATGGGTTCATCATACTCATACTGGCTAGTTTTTGAAACACAGATCTTCTTCGTAAGCGTGTGTGCTTTTTAACCGACTTTCGAAAAAGGAGGAGGTTCTATGTTCGACTTCTTGTATGTTTTTTTTTATGTAAGTTCACCGACATCTCCGTCAATTAAGGACCGATTTAAAAATCATTTTTTTGGTTGAAAGAGTATGTTTCTAAATTGGTCCCATTTTAATTTGGTAAAGATCTGATGAAGAACTTCGAAGATATACAACAGAACTCTTCAATGAATAACGGCAAATCTCTCGGGACTGCTGCAATCGCATGTCTGTTTATTGTTTATACCATTTCATAACATAACATCACGCCAGTACGCTCTTAAGGGGTAAGCAGTTCTCTCATTTGATCGGTTTTGTTCAAGTTTCATGATATTCGGATAATCTATTCTGGCGTTATAGGAAACTTACTAAACAACTTGCCTATTAGGTAGGTACAACTAAAAAGTGAAAAATAAAAAAAACTTTTTTACAAAAACATACTACCGACTTCCAGAAAACTACAAAGTGAAAAATAACTTTTTTTTGGAAGTCGATGTCCATAACGCAAAAAAATGGTACCTACGAAAAAAAAAAAAAATAAAAAAAAAAAAAAAATTGGCTCTGTTACATTAGGTACTCCTCAGAAGCCGTTCAGAGTCTAGATAACGTGGTCGTGATTTCAAATCCGTGTAAGTAGCAATGTCACTTTTTTAATACATATTTACTTAAGTTCTTGGACATATCTGAAAATGGTGAAGGAAAACATCGTATGGAAACCTGAATTTATAGTTTATTAGAAGTTTGTGCTCCATTGTTAGAATTGCTGCAAGGCGTTCCAGTGCGAGATTAAACAAATAAATAAATAAGAATTGTTTGGTAATTCTATTAGTTGGTAGAGGTGTATTTGGTACCCAACACATAGTGTGATTTCATGACGTTTGTTGATGGTTTTTTTTCTAACAGGTCCTCCCGAAGATGCGAGGGGCTGTTTAAAAACGAAGATAGCTTTGAAAACAACGCTTATTCACGTCGTTACGAACTTTCTAGTTCTCTACACCAATCCGTATCGGTATCTGCTCCACCAACCATAACATCTAATCCTAACTAATATTATTTATCGTCCCGTTAATTGGTAAGTCCCGATACCCAGTCGTAATAGTGTAACAGACACGCTCTGACGTAAGGGACCAGGTTCCTTTGATTTATCGGTCTCTTGCTCCACCCAGATCTAGTAGAGTTTTAGTTCGGGTCGAGGTACGTAACTATCTACTTTTGATTTTGTTCTTACTGTAACCGCAGCTTAGATGTGGAAGCTTCAGCTTGATGTTTTGGAAAACGCATATAAAGTTATATTGTTTCGACGAACACTTGTATTCCCCATTTTTCTTTACGCGGCCGAGACGTGGACAGTGCGTGAGTTGGAAACGGCGAAGATAAATGCAATGGAGATGTGGAGCTGGAGAAAGATTGTTGCAATATCGTGGACGGCTTTCCGCACGTGTCCATACTCTAGGAACTCGGCAACACGCAGCCTTTGTCGACCGTAGTACAGTTGCGCATACTGCAATACTTTTGACACGTCTCTAGGCGGGATAACGTCTCCATACAGTAGCTGGTCGTACAGGGCAAAGTAGAGGGAACCAGATCACGTAGCAGGTCACCTATGCGCTCGAATAACCAAGTGCATCAGCAGTAGTAGGCCAAACAGTCCGCCAAAAGAAAGAGATGGCGGGTGATGGTGAGAAGAGCTGTGTCCGCAGCTACTACCAACATGGATGCCCCGACGTGACCACGACCGCTCTGCTAAGAGTGAAGAGACAGAGAAGAAGAACGTAGATTGTTTGTACAAGTCTACCTTACGTTGAACATAGATTGGCGCGCTCTGTCGTTTGTCTACGGTTTCGACAAATGATCACTGTCATCATCAATGATAACTGCTTCGTTGGTCTAGTGGCAGTAATCCTTACTGGTGAACAAGAGGTCCTGGCTTCGACACCCGGGTCAGGCAAAGGTTTATTGGGTTTTTCAATCTGGAATAACTCAGTTACGGCCCGAAGTTAGGAGTTTGGACTCGAACCTCTTCAAAGTTTAGAGCGAAGAGGCTTCTTCTGGGTAAGTTCACTCAATCGTCGAACTTTGTCTCTGTAACCTCTGAGCTAGACTAGAGTCAAGAGCAAACACATCCCAAATAAAAAAAAACGATGGATATTTTTTTTTGATAATGTCACCAGTCCGTCAACATCCAATGCTGATCGCTGAGTATTCTGAGGATGAAACAAAGTATCTTTTTTGCTAATATCGTAAGCGGAAGGACCAAAAACTTTTTTCATCCTGTTATTCACCCCGTATCAATAGGAACACGAAAATCAACGGTCTCCAACAAATAACCTAGATGGAAAACTTTCAGGAGGTCTATTGACCTAGAAACTTTCCGATTTGAATCTAAAATACTGTCAATTTAGATTTGCAAGTCTTAAACTCTCCGAACCAAAACTTTCCAATTTATTTTCTAGAGAATCAGCATTGCCATTCAACGTGGCAATGCTGCCAGCGTTCTGGGCACTTTTCACGTTGACAGCGATGTGGACGAATTTTTTGACGCCCTATGACCCCTGCCCTTTTATACGCGTTCGTAGTTTAATTTTATTTTTATTTAAGTGTATTTATAGGTAGTTATTGTTAATTAAGTATATTATATTATGTAAATTTTAGATTATTAATAAATAACTTCGTATTTATTTTCTTAGGAAATGATAAGTTTTGTTAATATTTGAGATGGTTCCAAAACAAATATTTGCTTTTGTATGCTTAAATTTTTGTAATCATTGATTGGATTTTCCCTCAAAAAGACTAGACAGGAACAGGGAGACTACTAGCGTCTGTATGCGGCTTCGCCCGCCATAAAAAATGATTTATTATCCCAAAAGTACTTAATATCGGAATGAAAAGTATCCTTTGTCCTTATCCATGCCATTGTAAATCCTGTGTGACAAGTTTCATCAAAAGCCGTCGAGCGCTTTAAATATGTAAATCTTTTAGTATAGTGGTCTTTAACATAGTTCAATGTTGCCTTAGAATTAAAATAAACAATAAGGCGAAGCCTCATCATTTCCAGTGCAGCATGACAGTATTTGTAGCAGTTCAGTTCTCATGGGTTACAAAAACTTCAGTTTCCAATCACAGTTTTACTTTTTTGCTTTCAACAGCACAACTGTGATTCCAACTCACATCTTCGTTCATCAACCTTTTAATTTTCCCACTGCTGGGATACAGATATCCTCTCTTTGAGAAGGAATGGGCCGTAATCCACCAATTGGGTCCAGTGTGGGTTGGTGTCAGATCACATGTCTTCGAATTTTTGGTTCTAGAAAATGCCGGTTTCCTCACGATGTTTTCATTCACCGTTTTTAGAGCAGTAGAGATGAAATAATGTACATAAAGTAAAGCGCCTGCCTGGGTTCGAACCCACGACCTGCGACTCGTAAGTTGGGGCCATTACCACTGCACTAACTCATCATTATGCTTTACTGAAAGGTTGTTAGAGTGTATTTCCAATACATAGCCTGTTCTTAGAGCATCCATCAAACTTTAACTATAACAGAATCTCCTACATATAATGTCTTCATATTACACAATAATAACTAACAATGACCACAGTCGCTTTCTACCATATTTTACGAAGAGGCGTTGGTATTGCGTCTGTGCCTATTGTTTCATAAGTTATCACTTCGTATACCGTAAGATATAAACTTGTGTGGTTACGTATTTCATCTGCGTGTGATATGGGAAACGTAAAAATGTACGTTATGTAAGCTGAGAAATTTGATGAAACTTAGGGTTTCCTATAACTAATGCAATGAAAATTGGAAATGCAAGCTTGAAGTTTGCAAGTAATTTTTTTTAATACTTTTTATGTCATAATGAATGAATTAGAAATTTATAAGATTTTTGCCATGTGGTAGGCAGAAACTACAGAACACCACCTGATACGATCCTTGGATACCTTTTTTTTATATTATTTCATTCAACGACTTCTCCCGCGCATGGTGAAGCAGGAGGGCGTGTTAGACTATTACTGACTAAAACCCACCCGTCTTCCGTCAGTTGCTTGTGCCAGGGCCGCGGTAACACTCTTTCAAATTTTATCGCGACCCAGACAGACATCAGCCCTAGCGAGCTCCGTCAGTCTTGCTGACATCTCTTTGAGGCGCGCGTGGAACACTAGGCACTGTTGACTCGGGCCTGGTCCTTATCAGACGGCGAGCTACTCATTACTTGCCGTCCGCAAACCCGCGCCTACCGTGGCCGGGAATCGGCTTGCGGGATTTCTCCTGCGGTTGCTAGGGGCGTGAGGGTGGAGCATACAGTGGAGGTCTGCCCCACTTGGGTGGAGCACCGCCGTGTCCTCGTGGAGGCGATCGGGCGGTGGCGACCTCTCAACGGAGACCCGTTGCGTCTCCTTCACGCGTTTCGCATCCTACTTTGCGAGCATTACTGCTTCGCAGAAGGCAGAGACGGCTTCCCATGCCCTCTCGCTCCGTACCATGGCAGAACGCAAGAGGTCGCCACCGCTGATCGTCTCCACGAGGACACGGTGGTGCTCCACCCAAGCGGGGCAGATCTCCACCATATGCTCCACTGTGTCCTCCGGGCGGTCCACACAATCTCCCGAAACCGCCCGAAACAGACTTGTCCGGAGAGGACCTGCGTCAGGTGGAAGGTGAGGACGCCGTGACGCCCCTCAAGCCACTCCTCAAAGAGGGGCCTCATTGCCGCAATTGTCGCCATCTCCTGCCGGACCTATTTCCGCTGCGCCGCGATTTGTCGCGGCAACGGAGTTTCGCCGCGGCATTTCGCCTCCTCCCATATTTCGTGTGGTTTCCTCGGACCAGCCGCATTGCCATGACCCTTTGGGACACATTCAACCGGCAGGCTGGTCGTCGCCTCAGGGAATCCTTGAATACACGCACGCCAAAGTAAAACGCACTTGACTATTCTGGAGAACATTAACAATAAGGTTGGTGTATCTGTCTGTATGTAGGTTAAAAATGTATTAGTACTTAAGTGCTAAACATAACGCTTAATCCAAAGTTAAATAATACATAAGTTATAAATACAATGTTGCATATAAAAAATAAGTTATTATTCAGAACCATTTGGTTCCCAACAGGATCTCGTCAATCGATAACAATTTTGATAATTGACCCGATGATATATACTCCAAAATAAATATATTGATCTCATATATTAACATCACGCCTCCCAAATAATATATCTATCGCTAATCACCAATATACATCAAAAACTTACAATTAATTAAAACAATAGCCAGCCCCTATTGCATAGAGCTTAAAGTTTAAAATAAATCATGAGTAAACTATTCAGAAAAAAGCTTCAGGCGCAAACGCAGCGATTTATCCTACAACACCACTATCCACATCAAATCCTACTTTACCCTCCCCCACATATAGTTCAAAATCATTTACCTGAGCAATAGAAGAAACTTACCTTTCGATTTAGAACCACTACACTCAAAACCACACTCTAAATTCGAATAGTAAACAATTTAAAATCGCTTGCACAAGTTTCTACGGCCAATATCTGTGTAACTACATTCTGAAATCAACTCTACCTTTAAAGAGTTACGGTATGATTTTGAATCGATAAAACAACCTATACTTGCAGTACATAAAATCAATCACAAATCAACATTGACATGGGCCTGCCCAGTCCGTATAGAAGTTAATTGTTGGCTGTGCACATTATCATTAGTTCGTAGCATCGTGCGCAAGCGCACCGCAACCAGATAATATCTGCCGATTATAAATTTAAGATGGTCAGTCGTATGATTGTGGCTGGTATCGGTCTCGGAATACATTCGATACCACGTTAGATGGGCAGTTTAATCAGGTATTGATAGTAGTTTAATTTCTGAGATGGGAGGAGGGAAGATGTATGAGGTATTGATCTAACTCCAGCTGCGAACCTTTTATGGTTTACATGTTGGATTGCCACAAGCTATTTGATTGTAGTTTTTATTTTGTTTTGTATCTAACCTTAATATAGATCAGCCATTCCCTGGAGTCTGTACCTACTGTATTTAATTGTAACTTTTCAGAACCCACGAAAGATTTTTATTACAAATTATTGTCTTTATTTGCTTCCCTGTAGTAAATCATATTAACATTACTGCACACATACATACAAAGTTAAATTACGAGCCAATCTTGCAACGTCAGTCAATCTACCACATTGTCCAGTTTATTACGCTAAGTTACCTTGTCAGTGTTCATCTAACTAAGGAAAACCTGGGACAATTTAAAATAAAAGTCCCTACAGTGAATCCAGACACCAGGCACACTCAGTACTCAAATAAATCACAGATAGGACATCTTGGAGTTTTCCTATATCAGCCTTACGTAGACGTAACCTATTTTTAAGGAGGCTCTAAACCATTCAGCGACACCTAGTGATTTTCTAAGAAGTCCAAAATGTACTGGTTTGAGCTCTACTAAAATGACACGTGCTCAACTCCAAACATGTTAGCTTTTAAGAATCGTAATAGTGTCGCCTTGCCTAAAGCCTGCCTTCATTGTAAGTCCTTTTTTAAGGAAGCCTGCACTGCAATTAACTCACAATCGCCATGGCAAAGGCAATCAATCCTCAATTAATATCAATAAATAACTAGTCTTTTTTTTAAATAGATGTTCCTAATTATTTATTTACATAGATACAAATTTACATAGTTTAAAATACATAATTAACAGTAATTACCTATATAAACACTTAAATCAAAAACAACGATCACGTGTAAAAAGAGCAGACGTTATTGGGCGTCAACAAACACAAAAAAAATCGTCCACATCGCTGTCAACATGAAAAGTGCCCAGAACACTGGCAGCATTGCCACGTTGAATGGCAATGCTGATTCTCTGGCTGAAGAAAAGCCCAGCTGGGCATGTGAAGAGTCGACTAACCGTTTGCTTAAATCTCGAAAAACTCGATGAGCATACCCATGGACCTAATGTTTATGTTTTTTATATAAAAATAAAAGTTGTGCAAGGTAGTCATATTACCGGAAAATTAAAGAGTCCCTACAGTCATTCGAGACTCGAGACACCAGGCACACCCAGTATTCAAATAAATCACAGAGAGGTACATCTTGGAGTTTTCCTATACCGGTCGTCAGCTTGCAGTGACGGCAGTCGGGGCCGGTCCGTTCCATTTGAATGTTGATGAGACGCGCTGCTATGACGGTTTCCGAATGATTTATTTTATCTATATTCTGTTGGGATTGATTTATTGTTGTAGACTTTGTCGGTGTTCTTAGAAAATCTGTATTTTTTGGAGATGGAGTAAAAATTCAAATTTTTGTAGGAGAATTTTGAGTTAGGTTTGCTAATTGGGATTTTGCTAAGTCGTTGAAGACATCTTAGTTAGTTTTGATACATATTCTTAGGTCCGTATTTCAGCCTCATTGACTCATGCTTATCTCAAACTCAAAATTGGCAGTTGTGTTTGATTGTAGTTTGGCACATGATTCTTCAGCTTGACATAAGAGTATCTGTACTCAATAGAGCAAGATCCCAGACGTTACTGGCTATTTCTACACAAAATCTATAGTTTTAGTAAGTAATTTGAACGGCCGACGGTCAATTAAACAGTATTCATGGCGTAATTAGTAAATATATTAGTCTCAGAGCTGTTCGCAAGACTGAAATTTGATCCTAGTTTCATTAATAGATGTAAATAATGAAAATAAAAAGTCCATGTTAGCAAGTAAGCGTATGGTCAAAGTACATACTAACACCACTCAATTCCACTGATTTTGTGTAGAAAGATTTCGGAAACGTTTGGGGCATCTGGGATCTTGGACTTGGACAAGTTAATATCGAAAAAAAGAAACCAAAAAATCATAACTATCCATTTTGAGTTAAGCTTGAGCCAATGCTGCTGGGATACCGGCCTAATGGCCGGTTTCTGATTGAAATATTTGAGGTTAAGAATGTGTTAAATCCTACTTAAGGCGCCTCCCCGAGCAAAACGCCGCGCTAGTCGTTTTTGTGCAGTTTTTAAGAGCTATCTACTCTTTATTTAAAAAGAAATATCAATTAATAAAAATACATTAAATTTCTACATAATGTTGATTCTATAATTGTATTACACTTTTTTTTTAAAGAGGTATATGTGTCACTAATCTCCTTCCAACAAAACCATAAAATGTGAAATAATTATTGATAGCATGCATCTCCTCGTAAAGTGTTCATTAATTATTTTTATACTAAAACTAATAGATAGACAATTTGATAACGAACATTTTGTAAGTTTTATTTTTTTCAAAAGACCAATATTCGATTTTATTCTAAAATCTGGGCGTATTCACTACCGTAATTCATGCACCAACAGTGCCGCTAGGCCAATAGGAATGCTAATATCTCATGCTGATTTTTTGGTACGGGTACGGCCTTCAGTCCCAAATTTTGACAGGTTTTCAGGATAAAATATCAAAATAAAAACATTTATTTTAATTCAACTAAACCTTATACAGGTACTTTTTGAATTGTCGATCAAAATATGAATCTAGTTGCACTTTCGCAAGCGTTAGTAGGTCTTTATGGAGAAGAATGTGCAAGAAACTCCAGGGAAACTCTTTTCCTTAGAATTATTTGGTTACATCATTCTTGTTAGCAAAATACATAAGTGAGAACGATGTAAAAAGACGTGCAAATAAAAGCGTCTTGAGTAAAACAAACAATTCAAAAATAATATAAGTACTTAATTAAATATAATTATATTATTGATACGTATAGTTTGACAAATACTCAACTCGATCCTCATCTCAAAAACCCGTTCTTAAATCAGAAACCTACCAATTGATGTCTACTTATCATGATTTCAGGAATTACATTCATCATTACATCTAATATAATAATAACGTTTTTGAGGTAGACCTGTAGTTGGTGTGGTACCATTTTGATATAGGTAACTGCTAAGCTACTTCGTCACAGTGGTATGGTGGGTACCTAAATTTTAGATTTTCCTGTCATAATATGTAGGCACTCGCAACACTGTAAACAACATTTCAATTTTAATAGTATACGAAGGCATCATTGTAAAATCATTTCAGCCAAAAAACCTTCAGGCCGAAACCCTTCCCAAGCACTACCACATCTACCGGAAAATACACTTATTTAAAAAACCGGAGATCAGCTGTTACATTAAACTATGAAAATAAATATGTTTGACCATTTCATTAAAAAACCTTTAATTACTTTTGGTCTAAGAATCATCGACTGCTCACGATTTCATGACATCCCAATCCATGACATTCCCATCATTCAAATATAATCACCACAATTTCATACACCTCTTTCAAAATACTGCCACCACCATCTCACTAAACTTTTAAACCACAATAAAGAACATTTCCACCATACTAACACCAAAATAACCCACCACAACAAACCCAGGTACGACCCACAACAAAGTGCAGCAGCGGCCACCCATCCATCCGTCATACCTCGCCTGAGGTAAGGCAACGTTTTTGCGACCGTCTGAATTGATGGGCGCACGTTATTGGAGGTGGGACTGAGATGTACAGCCGACTCGACTCGATATCAACTGATATAAGGCTAGCTTGTGATACTGGAGGTACGATAAGTTTTGATACTTGAATAGAATTTCACATTATTTGGTTTGCGTTAAATCTAATGGTTATTGAGACCAGATAAATGACCGTAAAATGAAAGGCGACTAAGGAAAGATATTTACAAGGCAGACGTGAATGGAAACGCCGCCGCCGGGAGGGGACGCCCTAGAAAGATATACATAGACCTTATAGGTGATGTTCTTCAGAAAGGCCAGTGCGCAGTACTCATAACCGGCGTGTGTGTATGACTAGTTGTATGAATGTGAGTGAAGCAAAAGGAGTATGTAAGGATAGTATAGGCAAATGGCGTTCTGTATAGTTTCTGCCTCCCCCAATGGTGACTTTATGTATGCATGTAATTGCTTCAGTGAGCTCATACGTTTGAGCACTCTTAAAATTGTCAGTTTTGGGGTTGGAATTAATGCATGACGGACACCAATGAAATACGATCAAGAAAGTCTGGTAACCTCTATCTAAATAATGAGTATTAAAAATAATTTAGAATTGTCCAGTACAGAAACGCATAGCTCCAACGTAAGATTAATTTAGTAATTGCTATAACTATAACTAAGTAAAAGTTGAGAGGTAGCATTGGGTAATTAACAAAGAACAGCTATAGAGACCTAAAGTGTATCTTTGTCTTGAATATCCACTTTGGTAATAGTTACCTATACCTGAATATTATAAAAAACTAGAGATTAATCTAATATCAGAAATGTATGCGAAAATATAAGTTACTGTTTCTGTTCTTGTTTCTTTCTAACATGACTCTTATCTGATGTTTGCTAAATTCTTTTTTATATTTACTTGCTTTGCTTTTTTATTACTTAACTATAACAAAATCTTAAAGTATCAAAACCCTTCGCGCGTGCTATAGCGCGCAGACGGCACTACACTCGTATTACTACAAATCATTCACCCGGAGCCAGTCCTGAAATGTTTCCATTCTTTTATTGATTTATTCAGCATTATTATTAATTTTTACAAATAAATATAAAAATCCAAGATGGCGGCTTGTTATTTATTAAAACGTTAAAGTTACACGCCCAATCTGATAAGTATTTTATATTTATAGCTCATATTTTTGTTTCAATTTCGTTTTTTGTTACTTTCAAGGTTATTTGAGGATGTTCTGTTAGTTAATTTAATGCTGATTTTTGAATAAAAAGAAACATGATAGACGTTAAATAAGGGGAATATGTAAGAACCTAACAGATTGTTGGTCGTAATTTATTGTGATTCAACAGAAATGAGGTTTTTATGCTAATTAGCTATAAAGCGTATCACCTGCTTCTGATATATTAAAAGAGGTCATCTTTTAATCTCAAAGTTAAAGCCATATGGCTACTGGTAGAATGTTATGTGCATCCTAAGTATATCACAAAATATCAACATCACCTGTTTCAGATTTTGTCTCATGCCACTTGAGTAGCACATTTTCTACTTCCCTGTTATCCGTCACTTAAATATTTACTACTTTCTTCGTACTTTTCATTTATGTTCCTTCATCACTCTTAGTCACATGCGTTTCATCTCTTCTTAAAACATACCTATACCAATACAAAAAATTTCCTTTCAAATCTTCCTTCACTGGCGCTACTTCTAACTTTCTTTAAAATATTCATACTTCAACATTTTCAGATGAAAATTGTTATGTGGAATCTTCAACAAAATAAGAAAAAATATCTGCTCTAACAAGACACAACTGATAGGTAAACCTGTCATTTTTATTCCCCTAACTTATGCAAGTTAGGTTACCTACAAAAGCGAAAGCAATAGCAAAACATAAAGAAAGTAAACGAGCGAGAGGAGAAGTAACTAGTAAAAAAGTGCATGTAGCAAGAATAAACCATACAAAATTAAATCTGAAGTATCTGAAGAAGAAACCAAATCAAATCCAACAAAATTTATAAATATCAAGCAAGCAGGTCTAAAGGTAAAATTTATAAAAGCTGAACCAATCGACAAACGCCATTCAAGTGTCGTGAATAATGTATTCTATATTGTTAAGACAATTTTCTGGGAGCACCAAACTGAACAGAGATCACTATACAACCGAATAAAACACACGTCTAAACAATATGTAGTTGTCACCGGTTGATAGGACCTGTCTTTCAAACTATCCAGTTTATTATCCAGCTCATAACATCAAATCCACCAACCCTATACAACCAGAAACAGACGCTAACTTTGCTAAGACAAAGCTCAATTCCAAACAGCAAGCAACATTCACTTTCGTATATGTAACTACGTGAATTGACGCAACCATATTCCGAAATATTCGAACATCAATAGCTTCGCTTCGAACACCATACATTGCGCGTTCTCTACGATTGCCCTCAACAAGTTTACCTTCAACGCCGATACTGTATATAGTGTTTTCAAGGAAGGTAATATCTGGGTCGGTGTTGATGTAATACAGTTTTGGTTTGACGTCTCTGGGGAGACGGCAGCTAGGTGTTGAGGTGATCCTGGGCTGGATAGATCAATGATATGTCAAAATCGTGTTATACTTGTGGGATTTATGCAGACTAGTTTCGGTAAGCAATCGGGACAGTGATAGATTCGTAGCGAGGTGTTACGTTGGAAACATTTCCCTCGTGGCTATTGCATTCGATTCGGTTTTGATATCTCGTTAGTGCATACGTTTTGAGAACGGTTTGAGGATGAGTAGTTTGTGGTTCTTTCGGGTTTTTATTTGAGTTTCGCTAGAGTGAAGCTAATCTCAATACGGACAAATTGTTACAGAACAGTGGGAAGATTTTTGAAATGAAATGATGTTATTGAAATAATTGCTTTTAATTCGATGAGAAAGAAATTCACGATGGGATCCATTAAAAAAAAATATTCTTCAGTTGTATATTCAAGGCGTCTTTACAAGGGATGTAAAATTGGACGTGCAGAAGGGACGTCATCTCAGTAGTTTGTCCAATCTGCTACCAATTTATAATTTGGCTAAATTATGTCCTAACAAAAGTTACACTACATAAACTTTACTTTTTAATTAAGATTGAACAGTTTTTGGGTAATTCCATAAATTGTGCTATATTGAATATAGATGTAAAATTAAGATAGAACTAATATACTTATGTCTAAATTAATCCAGTACAAACCTGGTGTCAAAAAGCTACTATGAAAAACACCTCCAACTTCATGCATCTATCTCTAATTTAAGCGCGAAAAAAGCTTCACAACATTTTCCGTCCGCCTCGAAGTCTGATGGAGATGAGTTGCTATATAATTCATGGCGAATGGGCCTGCAACCTGTCACGTATCGCGACGACACGTGTTACACCATGCTTAGAACGGCATTGTGTATGTGTAGACCTACTGAAAAAATAAGCTTCTGGAAAAATATGGTGGGCTATTGAGGGGTGTGTGAAATGCTTCTAAAAAATGTTTTTTATACATTGATTATTATTAATCAATTATGTCAACACAATTTTAAAGAGTGTTGTGAAGGTTCCGATTTATAAACGTTACGAAAAGTGGTATCTGATAGAATCTTCTTTGGTCTACAAATTCAATCTTTCAAACTTCGTAATACCAGTGTATTTCACTTTTTTTAATACGACACTTTCAGTAATATTTTAACTGTAAAAGTGTTTATAACAATACAATTACAGTTTTAAATAATTGATTCAGAAGCATCATCTGTGGTTCTTTGATGATTAGGAAAAAATCTCTGACAAGATGGAACAATTGGAGAAGTTAATAAGGAATTTACTGGATACGAAAAGCACAGGACCGGTTTATGTGCCGACACTTGAAGGTGGGCCATATCCAGCAGTGGACGTCTTTCGGCTGGAAAGTTGATGATAAAGTCAAAATCGAGGATTTATAATTGCCTGACCTAATTTGGCACCCACCCACATATTGACAGCTGTATTCCACCGCCTACTTACATAACTTCAGGGGGTGTAAAACGCAAAACAATTCAATACCAGCCCCCGCCATATTTAATCCACACATCCAAACTACGCTACACACAGCTCTCAGAGAGGCATTAAATTAACTCTTATTGTCTCAAAACTTCTATCGGCACGGGATCGAATCGCACAAAACATCGTACCTGAATAACCCAATAATTGTGTACATAAATCATTTGAACGACTTCTGATAATTCGCCCTCCGAACTAAGGATGGGTTGCAAGTTATAAGAGAGTGCGGAATGTGGTAGACAATTCATAGTGTGATTGTATTTTTGGAAACGATGACTAACTACGTCAAGAAGCACTAGATAAAGTAATATTTAAAGTGTGATAACAAACAAGAAGATGGGAAGACGACATCAGAAAAATAGTAGGTCCAATATGGACTCGCATAGCGAAAGATAGAATAGAGTGGAAATCTTTAGAGGAGGCCTATGTCGAAAGACAAGCTGCAACGTAGAAACGACCGTTTACCGATACCTAATTTATGAGAAAAAAAAAAAGCTACTGTTATAAAGTAAACATATTTGTACGAAAATCATTGTAAAATAAGTTCAGCAATAAAGGCTTTTTTATTTTTTTATAACCATTGTCGAAAGGTATAAATATAAGGAATTTACCACGTGAAATTCAATAGCACTAATAATTAATTTTAAATGAAATAATTTTGGACTATAATTATATAAAGTTACTTGGTATGAAGTCTAAGCTAAGCCAAAGGCATTACTAGTATATGAAGTTAAAGCCTTTTGTGATAATTAAGTGAAAGTATTCAGGCAATACATCATGGTTTTATTCTATCGTTGAAAGTTCACAATGAAAGTTCAAAAAATAAAAAAGTTATTGCCTTAGGGAAAGCAAGAGCTTTCCATAAGGCAAGAAAGAGGACTTAATGAATAAAAAAGCTGTGTCTTTTTAAATATGTATCCTTTCAAGTTGTAATTTTTTAGTTATAAAAGTTTTAATAAATTGGATATATTTGATCTTATTTTCTCATTCAGGGTTAAGCGCAGTGCTGACCGTTATTAACTTCTAAAATCGCTATCGCCTATAACATAAACAGAAGTATAATTCTCCCTCGAAACGTAAGGGTTTGAACAGACCGACGATAAGAGCGATACGTGCGAAATGCGACTTTTCAACCTTTTGTGGGCCACAGACGCGATAATGTTTCTAATGTATGCGCTATGTTGTGATATTTTTGACTATGTCACGCTACTGATACTTGTACCAGCATTGTGTCCCGGGGTTTATATTTTATCTTTCTTTGAAGTTATAGCTTTGTAGATATTCAGCTTGAAGTCTGTTTGTTTTTCTGACAGAGATTTTAATGATGTACAAAACATTATGTGAGGTAATCATGGGCATGATAAGTGAAGATTTTTGGTTTGAGCACAAAGAGGAAGGGTTCGTTTTAATTAAATATGACAAGACATTCTAGATAACATTGTTCATAAATTAAATGTTGTCATTTTTCTTGCAGACCACTTGAAAGACCTACAAAAACACATCATCTTCTTCTTTATAATAAATACGACATAAACGATAAATAACATTACTGTAAATAATTGGGATAAAATAACATCACTGATCGCATCGGCCTAAGTCCAGCAATAGAAATCAAGTGATGATGATGCTGATGGACATCACGCTTTATATCCTAAAAGAGTAGAGACGGACTGTCAAGTTCCACGTAGGGGCGGGCCTCTGTCAGTTGTAACCAAGACTACGGCGTACCTTCTTAACATCGGTTTTTACCCGACTACGGCGAAGCAAAAAGGAGAGTTATGTTTTTGACCGGTAAGTGTGTATGTATGTTAGTATGTATATATGTATGTTCATCTGTTCCCTCATAACTTCTAAACCACTTATCATAATTTGACAATGAGGTGTCGTTGGAAGCGTCTTGTTTGTCCGCTAGTTATGGACTATGTGACGTCACATTAAATTGAATATGCCTCCCTCCCTCTAGGGGGCAAAAAAATGTTTCGCCCCACCCCATCATGTGTGGTATCATTGAACAGGGATTTTAAAATGATTTGGTACATCATATAATATTTTTGTCAAACATACCGTTTGCGAGGTATATCCCGTCAAAATCAAAAAAACTATTTTTTTACCCGACAACAGCGCCGCAATTTTTTTTATTTTTATTTGTGATGGGTTTGCTCTTGACTCTAGTCTAGGTCATAGGTGACAGAGACAGAGTCGACGATGGAGTGAGCTTACCCAGAAGAAGCCTGTTCACTCTAACTTTGAAGAGATTCGGGTTGAATGCGTTCGGAAACACAGACGCAGGTAGTGAGTTCCATTCATTCGCTGTGCGCATTGTGAAGGATGTTTGGAAGCGTTTGGTGCGAATTGGTGGAATGGCAACAAGGTAAGGATGATAACTTGCAGTGCGTCAAGATGTCCGATGGTAGATGGGCTGGCGGGATGAGGTCGTGGAGTTCTTGAGCACACTCACCGAAGTACAGTCTGTAGAAAACCGACAAGCAGGCAACCTTGCGGCGATGAGCCAAGCTGTGTAGCTTGGCATCTGCCAGCTCAACGTCGCCAATGAGCCTCTTGGCTCTGCGTTCCACCGAGTCGAGCGCGGCAAGCTGATACTTAGCTGAGCCATCCCAAAGGTGGCTGCAATACTCCATGCAGGATCGGACTTGCGCTTTGTATAAGGTTAAAAGCTGTCCAGGCGTAAAGTATCGCTTCACTCTATTTAGGATGCCCAGTTTTTTGGCCGCAATTTGGGCTTTGTACTCAATGGAGGCACCGAAGTTGAGACTGGATGTCAACTCCATGCCTAGGAGCTCGAGCCAATCAGTCACAGGAACAGACGTACCCCGAAAAGTAGGAGTTTGATCGAAAATACTCCTTTTTGCGGTAAAAAGACACGCCTGTGTTTTGGTGGCATTAAAGGAGACCAGATTGTCATCACCCCACTGGGAGACAAGATTTAAGGTCAAATCTGTCCGCTCCACCATAGCCCCTCTCAAGGAAAGAACTTTATCCACGCTGGTTTTTGCGCTGGACAAGTATCTCTCTGAAACAGTACTGTTATCTGCGTACCCAACAATACCAGGCTGAAGTAGGTCATTGATGTGCAGCAGGAAAAGAGTTGCAGTGAGAACAGACCCCTGAGGAACTCCGGCATCAATAAAAATCTTGTAACTTAAGCATTATCTAGATACATGTAAAACAACAAACCCTAAACAGAAAAAAATGTGATGTGGCTCTATAAAAATATTTTAAATAAAAATGTTCAAAAACAATTTTTTTTTTCATCTCGAGTAATTTTATTCTTGTGCGAAAATATTACCAAGGTATTACTTAATTCCTACTACCCATACATCAAGGCAGTTAAATTTGTTTACAGATCCCGTATTCGTAGTAAAGGTACCCTCCCTCAAAGTGAACTGCAAAGGGTTACTTAATGAAGTTAGTGGCCCACCTGTCATCGCTTATTAGGAGCATCAATGCACCTCATGTACTCTCTTAGACCTTCCAAAACTTAGTTAGGAAGGGAGGGAGGATGTCGTAGATAATTTTTATTGAGTTCTAATGAAGTAACAAGTCTTTTTAGTGAAACCCTTAAATTTGCTATTAGTTGTCATAAATAACTTCAATGCTTGGATGGATACAACACTTTTTTTATTATTTATGATGTGTTTGCCTCTAGACAAGAAACAAAGTCGACGATGGAGTGAGCTTACCCATAAAAAGCCTGTTCACTCTAACTTTGAAGTGATTCGGGTTGTATGCGCTCGGAAACACAGACACATGCAGTAAGTTCCACTCATTCGCTGTGCGCATAATGAAGGATGTTTGGAAGCGCTTGGTGCGAATTGGTGGAATGGCAACTAGATGAAGACGCTAACTTCCAGTGCGTCTAGAAGGGGGTCAATGGGATGAGGTTGTCGAGTTCATGACTTTGATTCTGTCAATCAATTATTAGTTTCTTTGTCAAGACACTTTTACCAACTTGCACCTATTTATTATATTTAATATCTTGCATGCAATTTATCTACACCATGTTTATACAAATAAGTAAACTTACTTACTTACCTCCTTACCTACTAAAAAGGAGTGCCCTAAGTTTAAATAAACATTCGTCTTACGTTAAGTGGGCAACTGGTTCATGCTTAACGTAAAATAGGTTCTCTATAATATAAGAGGCACATTTCAATCTACTTCAGTCAAGTAGACCTATGTAAGGACAAATACGAACATATTAAGCCATTATCAGTCGAAGGTCGAATGATAATTGCCTTTGCCTTGCTCACAAAGGTAAGCCTAGCTGGATTAGATCTATCTATACTTCAACAAGCTTTTGTGCAGTGCATTGCCTGTATTTCTGTAAACATCTCACCGTCAAAAGTTCTGTGATGTGGGCATGAAGTGTGCTGCTTCAGGTGGAACGAAAGTTCACTTCACGTTCACTCTACCTAAATTTTCACGGCGATTCTTAGACAGAATAGACCAATCAATCAATTAATCAATTTTATTATCATGTGATATATACATATCAATAAATTTCTGTAATATGATATATGAGTATTTCAATAATTATGGATATGAAATGTATGCCAAAAGACGATTCTGACTGTGAACTTTCTGCGATGTGATGGTTTTGCCTTTTAAGGTTACACTAGTCGATAATTCTTCCATACAAACGTAGTCTAGGGATTACTCACTGTTTGACGACGTACGTTCAAAATAAAAAATGATATTAATTTGGCTCATCATTATCTAGCCCTGTATGGAAACAAAGAAAGTAAAAAAGAAAAATATTTGAAAGTTATGAGCGTCGAAAGTTCCATATTTCAACACTAATTTTAACGCATCTTTGGGCGGCAATAAATACCATAAAAAGAAGGAAAATTGCAAACGGCCACCATACAGGGATAGATTAGTAGTTCAAAAATGCAAATAAATTTATTTTGAAAATATACATTTAGTCGTTTATTCATGATATCTAGACTCCCAAAGGTCTTTTAATATAAAATTTCGCGCGTTCGTTTTCTACCTAAATCATGCTCATCACAACATCCATCTCTTTCGCACGAGTTTTCGGATGAGATAGCTGGCATTTTAACCCCGCGCACAAAATAGTTCGTGCCGTTGACTAGTGTAAGCCTAATGACTATCGATATGAAATTTATGCCTAAAGATGATTCAGACAAAATTATGAGTTTTGAATAATATATTATTTATTTAAAATCATAAGGCAGAACAATACAATTTGTGATTAGTTATGTGCCTGAACTAGGTAAGCCTGTGTTTCAGGTGAGAAGAGGTTCATTTCTTTATATATTTTTTTTAATAATCACAATTAATCAAATATAATGTATAGACCGGCTGATCCATAGCTAACGTCTAACGCACACTCGCACTATCCCTAAGCTTTCCCCACTTCTACATCAAAAATTGTATTCTACCACCACCATAGCTACCTCTCAATCTAATTAACGCAATCCCTTTCAGTACAGATCTCCTAGATCGGCGAGCAGATACGGGAACAATCACTAGTTTCAATACAGTTGGCAGATAGGCACTGTTCCGAACTTATAATTTGATGACAATCGGGGTCCATGGAATACTGTGGAATGGATCCAGGATCGTAGCTAACTTGTATGAGGAGTTTGTTTAATTTAATTGAAGGTGGGTATTTAGGTATGCCTATGTATTGTTTATCCTTGATTGCTAAATAATAATAATAATTTATTTTAAATTCAGTCCATTTCTTGTTAGTAACAAGTACTTATAAAACTAGGATTAGTAAAAGGTAGATTCCAAATCAAGTAAACGTAAATGTTTATTATTATAGTATGTTGGGAAATTGGACGAGAAATTGACGAAAAACCGGTCAAGTGCGAGTCGGACTCGCGCAAGAAGGGTTCCGTACCATTGTCGGAAAAAACGGCCAAAAAATCTCGTTTGTTGTATGGGAGCCCCACTTAAATATTTATTTTATTTAGTTTTTAGTATTTGTTGTTATAGCGGCAACAGAAATACATCATCTGTGAAAATTTCAACTGCCTAGCTATCACGGTTCATGAGATACAGCCTGGTGACAGACGGACAGACAGACAGACAGACAGACAGACAGACAGACGGATCGCGGAGTCTTAGTAATAGGTTCCCGTTTATACCCTTTGGGTACGGAACCCTAAAAACAAATTGTAAATTGATTAAAGTTAAAGTTAAAATTAGTCAAAAAGTGCATATTTTTATAGTCTTAGTTAATTAAGTATATTATACACTGTATATACTTTTATCTATGAAAATAAAATGTATGTGCTTACAGACTGGTGGTATCAAAAATAAAAAGATTTAAAATGTCATGAATAGAATTTTAAATTTTAAATTAAGTTGCTGAAATTTCTCAGTAGCAACACTAGCAAACCGGAGTCCAGCTTTGTGCCCGGTTCATAGCAATAGGCTCGATTTATATTAAATGGCAATTAAACATAATTTCTGGATTGCCAGCACAGCCTGGATTGGATTGCCTCTCTGCCTAAATTTTTGGGTAATACATGTTGGATGTTATCTTATCTAGATTGTTTTTAGGCTAAAGACACATCAATACATATTTTGCCTCTGTGCACAGTTATGAATAGGTCACAGGGAGAACAACCTGCCAGAAATAGACACTTTAGACCAGGTACCTCCAAGTATTACCCTATCATAAGGATGGGATCAGAAGCTTTAACTTACTACGTGATCTGACTAATTAGCTACTACGTACTTCGTTGAGGATGGTATGGAAGAGGGACACGTGTATTGCCGACCCCAAGTAACATGGGACAAGGGCAGGAATATGATGATAATGGGCGGCGTCAGAACTATTTTTAGAGGGGTGCATCTTCCGCATTCATATGATACAGAAGTAACTTTGTCTTCTTATGCAAAAAAGCGGCAGTGCCATTGAAGTAGGATGTAAGAACGAGCGTAGCGAACTCAAAATTTTTTGATGTGCTAAGTTTTTTATTATAAGGCTTTTATATATTTTAAAATACTTAATTGAAGGCCAGGGGGCTGTAAGTGTAGGTACCCCCTTGCAACCCGAACCCGGCGATAAGTTTTGTAAACTCTTCTGTGGTTTTGATTGGTGTCACAGGTTTTACCCATCTATGTAGGTACCTAACTTTGTCAGAAAGGACTGAGGCAATTGTTACATAAGAAAAAAAACATAGAAAATTTAAATTCAGGTAATTTAACAACTACTTGGCTCGTCCGAGATTCATGTCATCCGTTCTCACGTTGAAGTTAAACAAAAACATTAAAATTCACAGACCACACACAACAGTCAGAGAAACACATACACAAAAAAATACATTGAAAATAAAACCATCACAACGACAACGAGACTCCCAAAACGCACATTCGCTCTAATAGATTCCCCACTAAGTGCTCTTAGAATTTCATAAAGAATAAAAAAACTTTGGCCAACTCTCCCGCCATTCATTAAGGCTCACGTACACGGTCCACGTCATGTGATGATTTAAGGGTCCATGCGGTAATGGCGCGATAAATAATGCGGTCACAGCTACCCCAGTACTTTAAGTACGCGAAAATGGCTCCACTTAGCTACCGCCATCTAGCGGCCAGCAAATAAAACGTATAAATCAACCTCTGTTGTTGTTGATTAGTCTGTGTAATTTCGTGTTCGATTTTTTTATGTATTTTTTAAAAGCATTTAAATAAAAATAATAGTTCAAACTGCCACTTCAGTAAGTTCCTATGTTTTGAAAGGAACTATCTAGTACCTACGGACTATAATAAATCTTTCTGATCCTGCTCATTGTCAGAAATATTTACTAAAGTAAGCCCCTCCCTATAGTCAAATCTTAATAAATAGATTTGCATCTTAAGGGTACACTAGTCGACGGCACGAACTATTTTGTGCGCGGGGTTGAAATGCATTTTATATCAACCGACAACACGTGCGGAAGAGATAGATGCTGTGATGAGCAGTAGGAAGCTAGTTCGCGTACTAATACACACTTTTGCAAATTTGTAGCGAATTGGATAATGATTTGGGACGAAATCGAGCGCGCGAAATTTTATAAACAGACCTTTGGCTGTCTAGATATCATGAAAAAACTACTAAATCTATCTGTTCAAAATAAAATTATTTGCATTGTTGAACTACTAATCTATCCCTGTATGGAGGCCGTTTTGCAATTTTCCGTCTCCTTATGGTATTTATTTGCGCCCTAAAATGCGTTAAAATTAGTCTCGAAATGTGGAACTTTCGACGCTCATAACTTTCAAATATTTTCTATTTTTACTTTTTTGCTTCCATACAGGGCTAGATAATGATGAGAGAAATTGATATCACTTTTTATTTTGAACGTACATCGTCAAACAGTGGAATAATCCCCAAACTACGTTTGTATGGAAGAATTTTTGACTAGTGTAACCTTAAGGTAAACTGTTATATGAACTATAAATAAATATCCATTACCACCATAATAAGAACCGTTGAAGTCTTTTTGATTCCATAAAGTTTGGATAGAGGGCGCTAGTTTTATGGTCATTGACCATTTTGTGCTCACGATTATTTAACTAATCCTCCTTTGATTCACAACGATTGATTGGTTTTAAATAAATGTATAAACAATACTCCTTAGATCACAAAAAAGTTAAAGTTTAAACATAAAAATGTAGGGCGATTTAACACCATCGCTACGTTTAGGTATCGATCTACCTAAGAGCTTCAAGAGTTCAAACATAGAGAGCGCTACTGACATGGTCAATGACCATAATCTTACCTACCTGAATCAATAATAAGTTCGTCCATTTAATGTAAGATGGCGCTGAAGGTGTACATTGCAGTACTTAGTAATTTATTAAAAATAACAATTCACTTTTCAAGATCACCGTTTTGAAATGATTTTTCACTCCACAGTAGCCCCCTAGCGTCATGCCGATTACAGACCAAAAGTTTAGCTAGTTTAGTTTAGCTTAACTCGTATAGCTGATGTCATTGTCATCAACCGTCTATACCTACGCCAAGAAGATAGGACCATCAACTTTGGTTGCTAAATATTGTAATTCAAAGGTCATTTTCAAACAAATCACCAAAATCGAACCACAACTTACTAATTCTCTCCATTATCAAAAACACCTTGACACAACAATTTCCTTGAACAATCTTCCATAACTGATGAGCTTAATGCGTAAATAGCCAATCGGTAAGATTTACCGCCTTCCGCGCCGGTATCGGATCGTTGCCGTGTCGGAGTCGTATCGGAGCCGTGCCGGAACCGCGGAAGGGCCGCTATCAGGTCCTCACATCGCACGTCTCAAACGGTAACTCGTTAATTTCTGTAGATGTCACGAGCCGTAGCCTATAGGATGAGTATGGTGACACAATGGGAGCATTGTTCCAGTAGATTACAGAAATTGTAAAATCATATTGATAAAATTAATCAGCAAAAACAGACTGAGAATGGAAGAAAATTACATTTATTGACACAATTGTCCATAATAATGGAAGAAACTTACCAAAAAGAAACATAATATTATTGTGACAAAAGGGTCTCCTCAGCATAATGTCAGCGGTCAACAATAAAAAAAAACTTATTCTCCAACTAGTTATATTCCTACCCAATTCACTTCTCTTTTCACTTCAAGTAGAGCAATGTTCCTTCCTGTAATGGCCCCTATAAAGTTCTGAACGACATTATGATGTATCTTTTTAGCAAGTGAATGATTTTTTTATAGGCTCGCGTTTGACCACTATCTCTGTAGTAAGTGATGATGTGGTCGACGATGAGCTATGCAGCTATTTTTCAAAACAACAACAAACACGTCCTTTCTAAAAAAAATTGATACAATCACAATGTTCATAGATATATCTCTCCTCCTGAAAACAATAGTCTGTCAGTTTCCCGACGCTTTCCCGCGCCGAGTGTGCCCCAGTCCCGATACTACCCGAAGTAAATGCGACGAAGTTGGTGCCCAAATTTTAATAATAATATATCTTTGTAATTTATTTGATTCGAGACGCAGGCGCCGTTTGTTCGGAGCCTCGTCGCGGTAGCATTTTTCTGTGAAATATAATCTGAGATTATGTTTTTATTTTGGGCTTGGAATTCTGAAGGAGCCATTCAAAAATATATTTTTTATTTTATTTTATTGCCTGCAAAAAACTTTAGATTATACAATTATATATATAGGTATATAAACAGAGTGTAACGGAAAGGTGTTGTTATATTTCAAAAACTGTATCTGCTCTTGTAAATGAACAATGTTTTCCATAGAAGTCAAACAAAATTCCCAAAAAACAAAATGGATTGTCTATACAAAGTTGTCGTCCACTGGCCAAAATTTGTATGGGAGAAAACATTTTATTTTTTGGAATTGACTAAGTTGCCTTGGAGAAATTTGATCATATACCTACATCACGGGCAAAAGCAGTTATAAAAATATGATCACAGCTTTTCCTTACACACTGTAGTGATAAATTCATGACCAACTTGACCAGTCAGTTGATGTCAAAACATGCTCTTAAATTATTTCCTTACCTACAGGTATCATAATTTATTATTACCCATATAAATAACATCTTAGCAAAATCCTTAACAAAACAAAAAGTGCGGTAATGACAGCATTTTAACTACGGAACATTACACACACCTCCTAAACTCAACCCTGCTCTCGCTATGGGGAAAAACGCCCCCGATCGGGCCGCAGGCGAGTCAAACCGGCCCATAAATAATAAATACTAGCACGGTGCGTCTGTAGATAATGGTAATTTACGATTCGCTACCATTGACGTCAAATCTTTGGCAGCAGCGGGACGGTTAGATCGACGCTCGGCGTTTTTCGGGTGTACTTGGATGGTTTCGGGGTTTGTTTTGAAATTCGAAGTCTTTCATTTGTTTGTTGTGTGTTTGCTTGTGAACAAGTATGCTGTATGTCAGAGTGCTTTGCATACTTTAGCTTCTAGTCCATAACTCCTTTTGTCAGTTAGGTTTGTTAGAATTTAGGTGATGATTCCCTGAAAATTTTTATTTCATTGTTTGATTGTTTGTTCTGACAAAAGCTTGTGCGGTGTGCCTGAGGGAAAACTTTGTTCTTTATACCACCTGATGCGTACTGACAAGTTGCCAACACATATTTATCAGGCAATTACGAAAACGTCAAATAAATCTAAACCGACCTTGATCCACACACGAGCTACGGATTTCGGTTCAGCCCATACCAAAACCCAAAAATTAAAGTAATACCGTGACTTGCCGCCACAAATCTATACTCGAAATCCTTACCATACTTCAACGTCTCACAAAATGGCTAATTAATAAAACTTAAGCTATAAATATCGCTGGGCGTCGGCGTCGTAGGTAGCTGTTAGCAAAAACTGTTAGGATCATAAAGCTGTCATGAGATGAGAGAGTGCCTTTGTTGCTGTTTCGTTGGCGAACGATAAATCTAATGGGAGAACAATTTGGCCGTGGTCGCGAGACGGCATGATGGTCGCGGATGGTCGCGGATTTTATAAGGGTAATGTGACCTCGGTTGGAGAGGGTTAAGATGTTGGTTACCTGTTTACTTGCTGTAATAAATGTAACAAGATGACCCTGGTAACAGTAATCAGTATTGGTATTCTGCACATTAGTCAAACCCCGGTTTCTGAATTGAGAATTTGTAGTTGGGCACTTGTCAAATTCAACTTTAGCAAGACAACCTAACAATGTATGTATGTGTAAATGAATAAATAAATAAATAAATAAAACAAGATCTGGTATTAAAGTAAAATTGGACACGTTCTTAAATTCAAATTCTTAGTTATGTTTTCTCCCTCTTTTCCTTGGAATTCTTAGTTAAGAAACAGGGGGATACTTATGAAAACTGGCGTTAATTGTCATTGAATTTGGCATCTTTTTGCCAGTAGTCAAAGTATTGGCAATAGGCATAAATAATTTTCATCTAATGGGGCCTACCACGTATGATTTCGCCGCTAGAGGCGCTGGTGTAGTATAAGGTCTCTGACATGTCAAACTCCACTGTTTGTGTTGTGAGTGGGCGGGTTTTTTCCTAATTATATTATTATTGTTGTGAATATTTTGCGATATCTCAGATTAGGTATGGCAAATATGAGTTACGGGTCAATGAATATCAGTGCTTTAAGTAATTAAATATGATTTAAATGTAAACTTGGTTTTCCCGCCCGCTGTAGCTACGTCACAAACTTTGACAGCTATACTTCTGGATCATAGACAACGTTCCAACTCACGATAATTAGTTCATCCTCATTGCGTTGGTTGTAACCAACCTAATCATACGCTTTTATTTTAATTTAATTTTAACTTATATCTTGAAACACAAACATGAAAGAAAGCTTATTAAAGGATAGCTTGACGGTTGACAGAAGACAATAGAAGAAAAAAACATGCAAAACCGACCTCAGGGAATGCGGCACAAGGGCGAAAAGATGTGAAAACTTAAATCTTTTTGCAAAAAACATTTTTACAAAAAACAAACAAACTTCTAAAACAAAACACTAAAAAGTGCAAAAGTAAATATCGTTTCGGCAGTCAGTGTTGAAAAACTATAGAAACAAGAGGTACCAAAGACAGTTAAGAAAGTTATTTTTTGCACTTTTTAGTATTTTGCTTTAGTAGTCGGTTTATTTTTTGTGAAAAGTTTTATTTCTCTTTTTAGTTTTAGCACTAAAATGTAAGCAAAGTCTATAGTAAGGTACCCAAAGGATTGACAAAAAACCTATAATAAGTTAAAGCTAAGGAGTTCGTTTAGATGTTCCATAAATTGAAAACTGCAGATCCGATTTTAATGAAACTTAATTGAAAGATAGAAATTTAAAGATAGAAAGTTACTTAATCCAGTAAAAAAAATCACGATCCGATAAGTAGTTTCGGAGAAATGCTTGGACAAACATACATACGTACAAACAAACATACATACACTTATGAAATTTGGCACACGTATTCAGTTTGGCACACGTATTCAGAAGCCCATACAAAGTGACATAATATGGAATTCCAACAATATTAGATACATACGTGTCGAATTGATTACCTCCTTTTTTTTGAAGTTGGTAGCAAATAAGGAGATATATTGAATAAAAGAGTACCTTCCGGTAGATTACTAATGCAACTTAGCTGACTTGCCTCCTCCTTGGGTCGTGTATGGCATTCATAGCTCCATGTTTAATTGTAATATTAACGACTCGACAAATAGGCGCCGAGTAGTATGAAAAGTAGCGATGTTGCAAGCTACACTTTACTAACTAATTAATAAATGTGCAACATTTTCTCAAAGCGAAGGTTACCAGTTAAAACTTTAGATTTTATTGTTCCTGCAGAATTTGAAACCTTGGGTAACTTTGTGAAGTCATAAAATTACTACCAAAATGTTTAATCTTAGATAAGAAAAGTGCTTTTTGGATACCAGCGAACATTTAGTCGACTCTTCACGTGATCAGATGACCAGCCTTTTCTTTGAACAACGAAACAACATTGCCATTCAACGTAGCAATGCTGCCAGAATTATTTGATGCCCAATGGGTTTCTCCCCTTTCCCATCTCAAAAATAATTCATATATCGCACCAGATGTTATATAGACACCCAAAAAAAAATTTTTGGAACCACTTAAAATTAAACTAGCACTTCTAGCAATAATGGTTTCCTGAACTACACGTGTGCTATCTATTCAGACAGTACACGTGCTGTTATTCAACTGGTATCTAGAAAATTCTCATAACAGAACACCTTAAAAAAATCTTATTTATTCTCTCAATAAATCTTCCTAAATCTCATCAGACGATAAACTCAAATCTAGAGCATTCCGAAAGCCCATCCATCTCACCTGCACAAATACATCAATACATTATAAATTAAAAAAGAAAACACCCCATGACTCACGGCCCACGGGAAAAAACTCCGTATAATGTTATTACAAGGCATCAAACGCAGTATAAAACCGTCAACAGTTCGATAAATCCATCAACAAGTGCTGCCATCTATCAAAGAGTGTGCGCAACGAGTAAACGTGTAATGTTCCGCGGTGATTGATAGATGGCGCTGCCGTGTTAGTGCGCAAGCGCACGGTAAAAGTGTTTCTGATTTGATTTAGATTGTTTATTGTATACCTGGATGTTTTTAATGGAAAGGTCGTTTGGCTATGCTCTGGGAATTTTCAGTTGATGATTTCGGGAGTGTTCTTTTCATGCACTTAATATTTTTCATGTTAGTGCTTTTATAATGTCGGAAAGCACTTCGCTTCTTTCACCTATCTAGTAAAACTGCCCTATTTGGACAGTTTTCGTTGCACTTTGCCAAATATGGTACACAGTTAGAAAACTCTAACTACATTTCGTAGGTGTGTCCTTGGTAAGACATGAAGACTGACTGAACCCGTCACTGAACCGGAGAAAATATCGTAAACTTTATACTCCTCCTCAAAAGCCCTAATGAAGTAGGTACACATTCTATTTTCCAAACCTACAAAATATTTGTACCAATGGAAGTAGCACGCTCAGAGCAATTACAAATCAGGGCAATTACAAATACTTGTCACGGTGACAAGAGACGCAGCAGAGTGGCTTGAAAGCAGCTCGTCAGTGACTCTGTCAAAGCTTTCCAAGACGGGCAAGACCTTCAGAAATGAAGTAAACGAATAAGAAGAGAAGAGGAAATACTCAGATATTCTTTGCTTTTTAGGGTTCCGTAGCCAAATGGCAAAAAACGGAACCTTTATGGATTCGTCATGTTTGTCAGTCTGTCTGTCCGACCGTATTTCACAGCCACTTTTTCCCGAAACTATAAGAATTATGCTGTTGAAACTTGGTAAGTACATGTATTCTGTGAACCGCACTAAGATTTTCTCGCAAAAATAGAAAAAAAAACAATAATTTCTGGGGGTTCCCCATACTTAGAACTGAAACTCAATTTTTTTTATCATCAAACCTATACGTGTGGGGTTATCTATGGATAGGTCTTCAAAAATTATATTGAGGTTTCTAATATATTTTTTTTCTAAACTGAATAGTTTGCGCGAGAGACACTTCCAAAGTGGTAAAATGTGTACCCCCCACTGTAACTTATAAAATAAGAGAATTACACTGTAACACCTTATGTATCAAATTCTAGCAAATAAATATTTATGATTTTATTTGATTTGATAAAACTAAAAAAAATATATGATGTACATTTACTCAGTAAACTTCCACCTATTTTGAATCTAGTTTCGTAATTGTTCGAAATTGGTTTGAATCTAGTAAGTACTTTTTTTTTAATACGTCATAAATGGTAAACCGTAATTTACCAAGTACGGAACTCTTCGTGCGCGAGTCTGGCTCGCGATTGGCCGGTTTTTAAAACTAATAGAAAACCACTCTACCAACCTGCACTCAAGCATTTTCTTCACCTTGCCACACTTCGCAACCATAGCACATAATTTCAATAAGTGCGACATTAGCGACACCTAGTGACGAATGGCCGCCATTAGTTTTTGACCCACCCACCGCCGTCTTACTTTTATAATTAACGGCAACATGCCAGCGATTTATTGTCGCTCGCCAGACACTTTTAAGGTTATGGTGGCCTGTATTATTTATTTTATGGCGTTTTTGAAGTATGCTTAGTATGATGCGCTGAAATTCAAGAGTGTTTGCTGAAGTGATCGTGAGGAGTCAGTTTACCCAAGTAGCTATCTTACAAAGATAACCACTGAATACGTTTAGTATGTATAATTTAAACTGATTATAATCTGTTGGCACGGCTCGACTACTCGCTTATTAATAAGGTAAAAACTAACAAATTAACCGACTTGAATTTGCATTAGAAGAACACAATAATGTCGAACCCTAATGTAAAAGTAAAACGAAGTCGGTTAATGTGTTTGTTTGTTACCTAATTAATAAGGTACCTACTGAATATATTATTTGACTTGATTTATCATTCGATCTCAATACTTTTTGCAGTAGAAAAACTGCGCCGCGAGAATTGTGTTTTTAACCGACTTCCCAAAAAGGAGGAGGTTCTATGTTCGACATTATTACATGTTATGTTTTTGATGGGATAATTATTTTCATGTTGAATAAAACAAATCATTATAAAAACAAAAAACCCGAGTGGTAAAAAGTAATTAACTGAAAAGAGAAAAACAAGTTGTAGGCTAAATTTTATACACAATAATGTTACGACAACGAAATAAAAATTAAAAAGTTGTTAAACTATGATAACGTTTTTCAATTAGGTGTCTTTATTATTCTTTAAGGTTACACTAGTCGATAATTCTTCCTTACAAACGTAGTTTAGGGATTACTCCACTGTTTGACGATGTACGTTCAAAATAAAAAATGACATCAATTTGTCTCATCATTATCATCATATATCACATATATCATTTGTGTCATCATTATCTAGCCCTGTATGGAAACAAAAAAGTAAAATAGAAAAACATTTGAAAGTTATGAGCGTTGAAAGTTCCACATTTCAACACAAATTTTAACGCATCTTTGGACGGCAATAAATACCATAAGAAGAAGGAAAATTGCAAAACGGCTACTATACAGGGATAGATTAGTAGTTCAACAATGCAAATAATTTTATTTTGAGAATATACATTAAGTAGTTTTTCCATGATATCTAGACTCTTAAAGGTCTGATTATAAAATTTCGCGCGCTCGTTTTCGTCTTAAATCATCATCCATTTCGCTACAAACTTGCAAAAGTGCTAATTCGTTCGCGAACTAGCTTCTTACTGCTCATCACAGCATCTATCTCTTTCGCACCGAGTTGTCGGATGAGATAGCAGGCATTTTAACCCCGCGCACAAAATAGTTCGTGCCGTCGACTAGTGTAACCTTAAGGAAAACATAGTAAGAGTTCCATCTTTTCGCCTTTTAATGGCTTAGATTTTTTTTTTAATGTTCATTTAATTTTAACTTGAAAACAAAGTTAACAACTCAAACATTCACCAAAAATCTTTCTAAAAATAAATTTTAGCCCTTTAAAAGGTAATAAACCCCAACCTCAGTACTGCGAGCCCTGACGAAAGGCCCCTGAGGGCCATCCCTAATCACTCACTCTCCCTCGGAGGTGAGAGGTAACGGACAGGATCTGATTCGATTCCCGGACGTGTTGTCCAACTTTTATTTATGAACGCAAAGTTTTCAGATTTATTAGGTCTTGTCATTTAATTAATAATTTAATTAATTTATGCTGTGTCAGTCGTCAAAGTGAAGTGAGCTGGTGAAGTTGGTCGTCTTTCCTCGAGGGGATTTGAAGTGGATAATTAAGGGTCACATTTGATGGATGGGCTTGGACATCCATCCCTATTCTAAACTTGGATTCCCATGGGTTGCTCCAAATTAAAATAGAACGTAAGGACAGTATGTACACACGAGTAGGTAGGTAAATTTTAGGACAGCTAAATTCTTAACAATTTATGATCATTATTAGGTATTTTTTAATTTATGAGAAAAATTTCATTGAAGAAGAATGTGTATTCTACAAGTATTTTATGAGTGTCTTTGTCATAGCGACTTTCCTACCTACAGGCGATAGATATCATGATCCTAAGGAAAACACTGATATCTTTCCTCGCCACGCACCCTATTATATACATATTCTACTTTCTTTTTCAATTTCATAAACATCGCCGGTGTCTAAGAATTAACCATTCTTACCATAAGAGGAAATGAGATCTGATAAATCGTCTCGTTGGTCTGGTGGTCGAAAAACGCAACTGTTGAGTTCTGGGTCCGATTTCCGGATCGGGCATAATGTTATTGGAGTTTTCCATCTGTATTTTCTTAGTAGTATCCCGGCGTCGGAATGTGTCAATAGGCTTGCCCAGCATTTTGTGAGGCTTGGAGAAATGTGGATGTACTAATAATTATAAAAACAAAAAACCCGACTGCTTGAGAAGCGAACTAAAAATACGTAAACAAGAAGAAAATCATGCTGTGCAGTCGACCCAGCTCGCGAATATGTATATCCTCCAACTGCACAGCATGTTTCTCTCCTTGTTTACGTATTTTTAGTTCGCTTCTTAAGCAGTCGGGTTTTTAGGTACGTTTAAACATATAAGTGTTGTATATTTTTGAAAACACCTCTTAAATCCCTTTATTTTGATACAAACAATGGGCCAACGCAATATGGCGTCCAAAATCCACCATTTTTATTTTCCAATTTTAATGTAGTCAGTTACACTCGCAAGGTTAAGACAAATCGATTGATGTAGGAATCATCAAAATCGACCAACGCGTTTGGTCTCTAGAACGCCGAACAATCATACATACATAGACTGATAAACACATTACCCTCCTTCAGCAGTCGGTAAAAATACACCTCTGGCCAATCCTTCGGTCATCTATTAAGGTTACACTAGTCAACGACACGAACTATTTTGTGCACGGGGTTAAAATGCATTTTATATCAACCGACAACACGTGCGGAAGAGATTGATGCTGTGATGAGCAGTAGGAAGCTAGTTCGCGTACGAATACACACTTCTGCAAATTTGTAGCGAAATGGATAATGATTTAGGACGAAACCGAGCGCGCGAAATTTTGTAAACAGACCTTTGGGAGTCTGGATATCATGAAAAAAAGACTAAACGTATCTGTTCAGAATACAATTATTTGCATTTTTGAACTAATAATCTATCCCTGTATGGAGGCCGTTTTGCAATTTACCGTCTTCTTATGGTATTTATTCGCGATCAAAAATGCGTTAAAATTAGTGTCGAAATGTGGAACTTTCGACGCCCATAACTTTCAAATATTTACTTTTTTCACTTTTTTGTTTCCATACAGGGCTAGATAATGATGAGACAAATTGATATCACTTTTTATTTTGAACGCACATTGTCAAACAGTGGAATAATCTCTAGACTACGTTTGTATGGAATAATTTTCGACTAGTGTAACCTTAAACAGTCATTCACCAACTGCAGCTTTTAGTAGATATCTTTCAGCTGAAATCGAGTTACTACTTTATGATACTACTGGTATTAGCCATAGGCAGCTTTCAAGTTCTTCTACACCTAATCTTACCAAACCACAGAGCTAGTCCATCAATAATACTATATAAATATCGACGTCAGAAGAAAATATGAAGTGGTGGCTAACCTACATAAGAGCGAAACCTCTCGTGATGCGCACAAATAAATTATCTATGAACGAGATTGGCTAGTTGCTACTGGAACGTATGGGAGAGTGCTCTGTTTCGTAATGTTTAATATGGTCGGTTTAAATTTATTTTAATAACAAAGAGTGGATTCTGTTTCACAATTTTAAAACATAATCATGCCAATGATAGAGCTGTTCAGCCAGCGACTTTTGTCTATTTACCAACAACCAACCAATATAAATATTGGTTTGGCAAAGAGTCAGAAGCCGAAAGACACGAAAAGTAATAACCAAATAAACCAATGGTATAATAAACCACTGACAGGAAGGTACATCTAAATCATATACATATTACAATGTTCGTTGTCAAGATTGGTTGATACATATAAGTCTACATTGTTAACGCAATATCTGCCATCATGCTCAGGGAAGACACTTGTGTTTATGTAAAACCATATTGATTTACTTACTCATGAATGGTAATGATGTCATCATTATTAATTAAATGAATGATAGGAATTGGTACCCCGCAATCTAGGTATTGCTTAATGCTATCACGAGAAATACTCTTGGAGTTAATATATATATTCCTAACAACATCATCATCACATTCCTGCCCTTGTCCCATGTTACTAGGGGTCAGCGCAACACGTTTTCTTCTTCCATACCGTCTCGTCCCCCGTCACGCCATCACTGACTCTTTTTTCTTTCATATCAATCCTCACACAGTCCATCCTTTTATTTGGCCCTCTCCATCCATCCAAATTTATGCTCATAACTTTTTTAGTAACATATACATTATAATATTACTCAATATTATGTTAACACGAACCATTTAATTGTCCACTATAAGAAGAAAGAAGCGTTTACCAACTCATTAGGAAGGTCTAAGTAGAGCCTCTTTCCCCAACACCCTCCAAGAGTTAAGCTCTCGATAATTTTCAAGGGGGCAGGAATCTTACAGCAGACTGAAATATCGGAGCGATCACTACATCGGGGCTCGATATTTATCATTCACCATGCTATGATGGCTGGATTTATGGGCAATAATCTTTGCCTAACGCGGTCAGGAGTTTAAGACTAGAGAGTGTAGGAAAATATCTGGCTGAGGTAGGAAAATGTTGGTGAAATACTGGCTGTCTATGAGAGTTTTAACATAGTATTGAATCATTAAGAGTGGTCTAGTAAAGTTCAGCCAAAGACATAACAATATTTTTTGTAGTAGTCATAATGGTCGATAAGCCATTCAAAAAATTCTTCTAGCCCGCCTAAATGCCCATGGCTAGGCTGGCTATAAGGAAAGGCCATTGAGGCTGGAAGAGGGCGTGAGGCACCCCCAGAGGAGATGGACTTGGGGACTTCCGTCGCCCCCCAAACATCAGGACCCGAGGTGAAGGCGCGTAGTGTACCACGCGTGTCAGTGTTCGACCCCGCTACGCGTGTGTTAAGAGATCAGTTCTAACAGACTATAAAAATTTCTTCCAGATCCATTCAGCCTTTCTGGTGTGATTAGTAGGTCCCAGTCCTGCAGTATTTTCGGCTAAATAAAGTTCAATACTGCAGGATTTATTATAATTATTTACGATTGCATGAAGAACTTATATTAAAACAGAATTTGTATGAACCTTTTCCTTATAACCACATCCGCAGTTTTACCAACACATCCGTCAATACTGCTTGTCAAACCGACATAACTTGTCTGTTTTAATGCTGCTGAATAGTGAAAGACAGACAGTTTAGAAATCGTTTCCTTCAGTTGTCATTTACGAGTAGTTTGGTAACCTCTGATTTTATGGCTTTGCTACCAAAACCTTCACTATATGAAGATATGTAGTCACGTTTACTGTCAACACGTTAGGTTTCATTAGATTGAACTATCGCATATTCGCATTAGAGTTCGTGAGACCCTAGCCAAGTGACATTCTGTCAATGAAAGGGATGTAGATAGAAATGATATAATTCCGTCCAGCCTTTAATTTTACTTTTGACGTAAGCACGCCTATGAGGTTCCATAATTATTAACAGCAACCATAGACAGTAAAATCCAATTCTACTTGTAATTACGACGTGCTCTTTAGCTCCGATAATCCGATAAATTAAAATTAACAAATGAATCGAAATAAGTATCAGTAAATAGATATCAGTAATGATGAAATTTTCATTTTATTATAATAATAAAACAGAATAAAGTATGGTATGTAACTAAGGTTAAATATTGAAAAAAGTAATATTGCTTATAGAATATACATATGTAGGAGGTACTAACTAATAATCTAGAACAAAGAAGTATGACGCATTTAAATTTATTAATTCAGTTTTGTTTAATTGGCAACATTTAGCCTACGATTCAATCTCAGTTCGATTTTATTCGATTGACAACACTTTATTTGGCTTATGTCAAAATACTCGATTTTGATTGGATGTTAAAAGCTGTGAACTTTGCCCGAGGTGTTCTTAAACCAATGAAAGCAGGGTAGCCAAGGATAATGGCGACCTGAGCGAAGTCGCCCGCCATATTTGGTCGGAAAAAGTTAGAAAAAGGAACGCGCGGTACGCGTTTGCAAAAAGTTGAAAACAGAGTTGTGAGGGCAATAATTGAGAAGTAGCCTAAAGTGTGGCGTTATAAACTTGAAAGTGTGTTTTGTTGAGAGAAAGCGAAACGAATAGGTGGCCGAATTCGCTGCTTTGATAAGATTGGAACAAGGACTATCTCCAAATCGGCATAAGTTACCTGCTTTGTAGCATGCATATACCCTCGAAAGCCCACAAGATCGAGTGTTTATCCAAGATAGCCCTCCTATTTGCGACACATATATATAGATAAAAGTTATACAAAATGCAACAGCTCATTTTAATACATAAAACATTTAAACGCCTTGGTATGTTTATAAAACAATACAAAATATTGAGCAAAAATAATATACTAATATAATAAATCGATTATTGTTTTCTTCATAAATAAAGTCGATTGTTGTAAGAAATCGAATCGGTAAATCATTAGGACATCACTAAATGATAAGTTTTTAACTGTCAAATTTAAATTTACCGGCTGGACGGAAATGTACCTATAATAATGGACACAGAACAAAAAAAACGATAATGGATAAGCAAATTAAATTTCGATAGCGCTGAGAATCCCATAAATGTTTGGTGTCGGTCAGGCATTATTGCACTTATTAAAAACACCCTTTCATATCTTGGTCTTTATTCTATTCTGTCCTTTGTGGATAACATACTTGGCGATGGTTATTTGAAATCCTTAAATATGCCTATGCTCAGTATCAGAATTAAATCGCCACTGACACTTCGATTGGCGTGGCTGCCTATTGGCTCCAAAATAATTAAAGAGTCTTCCATCGACTCGAAAAGAAGAATCGCTAAGTCTGCTAATGATTATATATAGGCATAGACTACGACTTTCAATGAGCTGTGTGATCCTATCAAGTCACTGGAATCCTATTTTTCTGGATACATACTTCCTATTTTCACGTCTCATCTCTGATATTTGAGGACATCGCTTTCTTCTTCATCAAAAGACCCTAAAACTCTGCTGACCCTTCGATCTGCCTACCCTAACTTTGCAGCAGAGCTGGTGAAGTGACAGCTTCATCAGGCCAGCACCGTGTTTTCATTAGTTGGTAACGTATGACGCGGTGGGGGACTAAATCTTCATTTTTGACGTCCCATGGGTCACTGCACGGATAGTGATTTGTGGGAACTACTGGATGTGGCAATGTAGTTTACTGTACTATTAAATCATATTCTTTTCAACCCACTTCCAAGATGAGTTACGTTTTAAAAACTGTTGATAGATTACGTGAAACCATACTTACTCATCGCCATTTTCATTTGGGCTGGATCTGGGAAAATTGACTACCATAATCACATCAAATTACTGGACATCTATTACTATGTTGGAGAATAGTAGACATTTTGTAGTTTCAGGTATCTCTACCAGCATTATTCATAACACGATGCAGCTTTTGTTATTTTTATCTTACATTTATGCAGAAGATAACGTGGTAGAAAAGTTAGCATTGTGTTGTCCGGAGAAATCTTATTGTTCTTCTTCATTTTAATAAACCTGGCAATGAAGTACTCGTCGAATCTAGGCTCCAGAACCTCGAACATCGGCGCAGAGTTGCCAGCCTGTCGGTTTTTTATCGGTTACATTTCGGGGAGTGTGTGTTGGAATTGCATGAACTAATTCCTCCTAGCCCGTTCCATCATCGGACTACAAGACGTACGGCGATGCGTCATCGGTACATGGTGGACATCCCACCCATACGCACCAAACGTTTTGGGAATACTTTTATTATGCGTACAGCAAAGGAGTGGCATTCCCTGCCGGAGTCTGTATTTCCTGTTGGCTACAACCAGGGAGTCTTTAAGTCAAGAGTGAATAGGTTTCTTCTAGGCAAGCGTGTTTCATCGTCGACCACATCGTCGCTTACCATCAGGTGAGAAAGTGGTCAAACGCAAGCCTATCAATAACAATAAAAAATACCTAAAAACCCCATTACATCGTTTAATGCTAGAAGAAAATTTAATTTTGCAGCCACTTCCAGCCACCAACATACTCCAACATGTCCCTCTCCCGAGCAGACGGGGGACGTACTAATGTTGATATATCGGCGCCGGCCGACGGACAGCCGCACACATCTTAAATAATAAGGATGCTGTACACCTGTACATCGTCGCTTATTTATGGCTGGTTACCCTAGTTTTTTGCGCACTTTATGCGGTATTTTTTAGTTAGCTCTTGTTGGGAGGTGGGGATAAACATTGTGGTCCTTATTTCCGTTTCTTTTGTTAAAAATGGCAACTTGGCCCAACTCATATTTGCTATTTTACGAATTAAAAAAGTAATTCAATGTCATAGGGGAATAGATCAAATATTTAGGAATTATTATCGGCATTTAGTTTTTAACCACGAATTACAACATTCAACATGAAGTGTAGTTAAAAGGATTGTTTAATTCTAAAAGGACAATTCCACACTAAGTTCTTCAATAGTTTGCAGGATAAAGTAAATACAGACTGGCATGCATCTAAGGGCTGGATGGCATATGGCATAATCAGCATCAATCGAGAAAAATCAAGAAAGTCAAAAAGAAAAATGTAGAACGTCTTCATAAAGTCATTGTAATACAATTTCATGTTACACAGTGTACCTTTATATACATTTTCGTAATATGATGGTCACTTTTGATTTGGTTTTAGTAGACAGGAAAACACTTCTGCCACACCTCATAAAAGAAAATGTCATGGACGACATGGTAGAAGGTTTATGGCACCTAATAGGCACCTACTGGTAATAGTTTATATTTATAAAGTAGCTTTAAGTAATCAATCATCTGATGGGAAGTTGTGATCTGTTTTTTTCTGTTCTGTGGTCGTGATAGCCTCAGGCTATGGTCGCCATCAGTTGAAGACACCTGCTGAGAAATGTTTTAATTTGAAAAGTGTTTGTATCAAGGTTACAATGATTTTGATCAACAAAATGATACAAAATTTACATATTTGAACTTTAAATTTGTTCGTTTTAATATAATCCCATCAAAAACTTAACATAAACGCAAGTCTCTCAAAGCAGTTCTTCTACCAAGTAAAACAAACCAAGACGTAGTAGTAGGTACCGTAATAATTAGGTAACAAACAAACAAATTAACCGACATTACTGTTTTCTTCTAATGTTAAACCAAGACGGACACACTGTGCCGACTCATAAGTATGGTATAGGAATATGAATCCCTTGAGTGCCTAGAACGTGGATCCACGCGAGACAATGGCTTTTTAATTGTTTTGGTAATTACGGCACACAACTGGGTAAAGGAGACATCATTTGTGACTTACTGTACCTACCTATATCCATTATTTACCTGATTTCCTGTCTAGATAGTGTAAGTGACGAAAAATTTTATGAACTGTAAAAGTAACTTTGTAATCGCCTATATTGCATGTCTATTTATGTAGAAATAGCTATCCCACGCGGCTTCGCTCCCGTCAACTGGCTACCTACCTACCCTACATACATGAATATTGCGTAACTTTAACCGCTTACGCAGCGCACGCAACGTAAGCTCTCAAAAAGGAATATTTTTCCCGTTTTCGCAGCATTTTTCATTTAGGTTCCGCTCCTATTGGTAGCGTGATGTTATATAGCCTATATCCTTCCTCGATAAATGGACTATCCAACAAAAAAATATTTTTTCAATTCCAAGCAGTAAGTAGTTCCTGAGATGAGCGCGTTCAAACAAACAAACTCTTCAGCTTTATAATATTAATATATTATATAATATTATACAGTACAGATTACCAAGTTACTTATGCCTAGAAAAATTTTATATTTTTATATTTTATATCTAGAAAACGGAACGAATTGTGAATTTTTTTTTTATTGATTTGTGAATTGTTGTGTTGTGCCCCTTGCTTTATAGGCTAAACACTAATTGTGTTCAAAATTAGAAGCTTGTGAGTCTACTAGAAGTACCTTACAATTTTGATGATCGGTGAGTCAGTCAGTGAGTGACGAATTAAGTAATTTTGACTTGCAATAGTTCTTAAACTACAAGTTCTAATTGATTGTAATTTGGGAATATGCCTAGTTATACTATTTTCGCTGAAATCTGGTTTCTAGCGTTGTCCATAACAAAATTACAGTGGGTCGAAAATGTCCTGAGTGGCTTCGAGAAAAAGGATAGTACGGCCTTTGTTAGTTCGACTTGTTGGGGACACTACAATGCCCCCAATATTTTGATTAACAACGGATGAGTATTGGCATAACTAATCACAGTCATTTATCAATCATTCATTTTCTAATATACTAGATGGATATTTTTACCATAGCAAGGTTGCTCTCCTGTAGTTAGGTACTGACATCTTAAAACACAGGATATGAAGCAGGCGTTATGAAAAATGAACGATTTTGTCTAGCGCCCGGGCGCAAAGCATGCTTTAAAATCTATTCATAGACCCTTTTGTACTTTAAGCCAATCTAAATACACTGTAAATCTCCCACAACTTATGTACGGGAGTTTACGTCTCCAATGGTTTGAAAATGGGAGACAGAAACTCTAAATCTATGCTATATATCTCTTAGTCTTCTTCACTCAAACACGTTTAAAAACTCTGCGACTTAAAATACATGTACCAATGGAACGCCATGAACCCAGACTGCCAACAGTTCCAACGCCGCACCGAACCACAAAACTATCGCATCCACAATTTTTCGCCATCTTCCTTCATAAACAGGGATCATGAGCCTTACCCTTTTGCCATAAATCTAGCCGCCCCCCCCACCTCTACCCGTCCCCCAGGCCGCGAGGTCGGTTTTGAATGGAGATTGAGCCAATTAAAGTAATCGCCGTAACAGTCGACGCTGCCTTGGATTAGTTCTGTGGAGATGAGAGGTATGGAGTCGCTGTTGTGTTGAGATGTTTTTGGGGTATAAGATGGTTGGCGTGAAATTTTGTAGTTAAGTTTTTTGGGATTGTAAGACAAATTGGTTTACTTGTAGTAAGTAAAGTGATTGTAACGTGTAGTTTTCAATTGGTAATTTATTTGGTTTCGTGATTGTAGGACATCAAAGACCAAACACTTTTTGGAAATAACATTTCAGCGGAAGATACGTTTATGTTATCATTAGGTAAAGTTTTATCAATACTAACATACGGTTATCTGTTGAACTAACGCTTCTTTGTGAAAGTTATAATATCCTCATTTCTTTGTTATTTATATCACCAAAAAGTTTTTTTTTATATTTGTCATCAGCAGCATTTGATTCTCACTTCCTTGTTATTATTGCTAAACATGAAAACGAGTCTACTTTCAAAAACATTTCTCAATTCAAAAGTCAATTTTTTTATTTAAAATTTAAAAGTAATAATAGTTGATTCTACCATCCATTCGGAGAAGTAGCTTGCTAAGGAGAAAACGGACAAGAAACTTCACACTTACTCTTAAAAAAAAAAGTATTTTACAATATTTACATAGGGGAGAGGGGGGCATAGTGGGGTATTTAAGACTCAACTGCAGCTATAAGACAAAAGATTATGATTAAACCGCAAATTTTAACTCAATATCATGGTTTAACTCATTGCGAATGACTATGAATATATTATTTTCGATTACGATAATAAATCTACGATATGTGAATACATAAATGTAAAATGGCATTTGCCCCGCTATGCCCCATATATGGGGGTAAACCGGGGTACCCTATGGGGCATTGTGGGGTATAATAATGCGAAAATAAAAATACAGATTCCAAACTTAATAGTCTTTATTATCTAACTCCAAAAGAACTACAAAACTTTGGCACAAATTAGAACCTCCTAATCATCATAAATTCTCATTTAAAAACAAGCTAATCAACAAAATAAACAAAAAAATACAAACAAATCAACGTTACTAAATAATTGTACTGCTTCTGTAAAATTAATATTATTAAACAATTCAGTCCTCGACGCACATTGCACATAAATGAGTAGCTTCGTCATCTTCATCATCTTCCCCTGCACAAGAGTTGTGTGCCCATCGAGAACATTTTATACAACGAATCCATCCCTCTGTTGATTCTGACCACAAGTAGCCACAGTATATGCATTCAGCATCGTTATCATCTTCTAAGGAACGTTTGCTACCTTTCTTTTTGATCAGCTTTCTCTTTTTTTGTTTATCTGATTGAAATTCTTCCAAATCTTTAGCTACCCTCTTTTTTTTTTGTTCTTTTAATTCTGCGGCCTTTTTTAAGGCCATAAGCTCATTTTTGTATGGTGACTCTGTAATTATTGCTGTTTTCCCTCTCCGCTTAGTAACTCTTTTGTTTGTTCTGTTCTCCTTGGGCAGTGGCATTATTTGTTCTGGAGTTGTTGCAAATGTTGAGGGTCTATCAGTCATACTAGAACAACCAGGTTGTGGAGAAAGTTGCCTTGTTGGGGTTGGTTGTCTGGGTGGAGTCTTTTCACCAGGCTCAACATCAGAACAAGTAATACCACTGGGCATTATTTGTTCTGGAGTTGTTGCAAATGTTGAGGGTCTATCAGTCATACTAGAACAACCAGGTTGTGGAGAAAGTTGCCTTGTTGGGGTTGGTTGTCTGGGTGGAGTCTTTTCACCAGGCTCAACATCAGAACAAGTAATACCACTGGGCATTATTTGTTCTGGCGTTGTTGCAAAAGTTGAGGGTCTATAAGCTGCCCCAGAAATACCAGGTTGTGGATGAAGTTGCCTTGTTGGGGTTGGTTGTCTGGGTAGAGTCTTTTCACCAGGCTCAACTTCTAGACGTTCTTGTGTAAGTGGCGTGTTATCACCCTGCAAAATAGCTTCATCGATTAAGGACACCTGCTCAGGCTCAGGATTGTCTGTAGTTTCCGCGGGTGCAAAGTCTGCATCAGTAAATACATCCTTATTCATAGGCCAAATTCCTGTGGCTCTATATGCATTAATAGCAGTCGTCATAGTTGCTGCAGATACAAAAGCTTTACCGAATAGTGCAGCGGTCTGATATTGTGTCACCACGCGTCCTGGATGGCACCGAAGCCAGTTTTTTACTTCATTAGCGTAATATGTGCTTATAGGCTTCATGAACCCCACATCAAGTGGCTGGAGTCGGTGCGTGCAATGGGGTGGAAAGCACAGTAAAATAACACCATTTTCGCGAGCTAAATCAATGACCTCGAGAGATTTGACATGTGTTACATGACCATCTAGCAATAACAGTACACGATTATCCTTAGTGGAATGCGACCACTCAATGAATCTCTTTAGCCAGAGGACAAATAAATGACCCTGGATCCAGCCAGATTCGTGACATTCTCCCCAAGATCCAGCTGGAGCTCCATCAAGCAATTCCGGTTTCATACGCTTTCGGGGGAAGATGAACATCGGTGGCATATAATTGCCAACTGCGCTGAAGCAAAGAATTGTGGTAATTAATTTTCCTCTTTCTGCAGAGGTCAATGTTCCTACCTGCCTTTTACCACAGGAAGCCAGGATTTTAGAGTGACTTTTAGGGACAGTTGACACACCTGTCTCGTCAACATTATAGATCCGTTGTGGAGTAAGCTTATGTTCGTCGTAAATCTTTTCTAAAAGTTGATAGAAATTTCCAACGGATACTCTATTGAAACCCATGGCCCTGGCTGCTGATGTTGGTTCAGGTTTTCTATAGCTGATATCTGGATGTCTTTTCAGCAATCCTTTCAACCAATCTATACCAGCCAGACCACTCTTCGAATCAAATCTATGAGGGATTCTATTTTTTTCTGCCACATCAAAAGCAAGTTGTCGCATGTCACGCGAAGTCAGTCCATGAAATCGTGCTTCCATCAATTTTATGTATTCTATTAGTTCTTTCTCTTGATCTCGAGAAAACACGGTTTTAAAATGGCCCAACTTCTTTTGAAACATAGTATCGTCCGGATTAGCCCGATATTTAGAAACATACCGTTCTAATGTAGTCTGTGGAACGTTGTGTAAATGTGCCGCTTTTTTGTAGCCCATTTCTCCCGCCACAACACTAAGTACAGCTTTTTTCATTCCTTCCATTGGCCATGAATGCTGATCTGTAGTCCTTTTATATGTGCGGACCATATTACTGAAAATAAAAGAAAAAAAAATATAGAAACACATATAGTAGTTATTTGTTTCCTTTAAAAAGTTACCTGCTTTAGTTGCCTAAAAAAGAGGCAAAGTGGGGTACTTTTCAAACAATACCCTACTATGCCCCTTTTAATGTGCCCCACTATGCCTCAGTGTTACTTTTTAAACAAAACATAAACTGACAACATCTTACCTTTTTCACAAACAATCTTGTATTTTTGGTTATGAAATCCGGAAGGTACTGCTACACAATGAAATATCAACCACCACAATAACACTTAGGTTCGAGAAACAATTGCTGTTTAATTTCACGTGTTTTTTTTAACGAAAACACTGCTTTTAAAGTTTTTGTTTGCGGAGCATAAACGGCTGTCAAAATGGCGTGAATCGTAAATGAAGGTCACGTGCCGACTGACGACCAATCAAAACGAGGCATTTGAAACTTTGTACGGCGTTTCGTTCGAGCTGTCAGAGGCATTCCCCGCTATGCCCCACTACCCCACTATACCCCCCTCTCCCCTACATATATTAATTCATATTATAAAACCCAAAATTGTACCCCAAAAATAATTGTAGTCTCAACATCGTCTCCACCCCAGTCCGTGCCGCAGGATTAGTATCATACAATACAAGCAACAACTGAATCCTTTTATTTATTGCTATTTATTGTTATTGCATTTTCTCTCATTTCTCTACTCTAATATTGTCTTGGCATAAATTTCGCTTAGCGTTTGGGGCGTTGTTTTAAATATTATTATTGCTAATTAGAGTTAGCTGTGCATTTCCTTAAGCTTTTGTACGAGTATGATGAGTTTTGTGTGATGAGTTTTTAGTACTGCTGTTATTATGTTTGTTAATTTATTCTTATTTATCTTACTTCTTACTAACATTATAAATGTGAAAATTTGGATGTGTGGATGTTTGTTACTCAATCACGCCAGAACGGTTGAAAGGACTGGTTGAAATTTCGCACAGAGATAGATTATAATGAGGAATAGCACATAGGATACTTTTTATCTCGGCAATATGTTCCCTCGGGATAATTTTCGACTTTCACGCGGGCGAAGCCGCTTGCAGAAGCTAGTAAGTTATACAACAAAATTACTTTTTGTTTCTGATATATCTTAGTGGATCTTGGATCTTAGATCAGATTAGTAAATCTGTGTTTTACGAACCTTTAGTCGGTGAGGGCAATGATTAAATGATATCAATGCTAGAAGGGAAGTATAGTCTATGGACGGATGGTCTCATAACAGAACAAAACTTAAGAATTAATGTACGATTAGACACAAATGACAAATTGGTCATAAACACAGTCGACGCTATGTTGGAAGGCCAACCACAAGGCGAACCGATAACCTGGTGAAGACTGCAGTAAACCGTTGGATGCGAGTCGCGCAGGAACGGTCGACGTGACGACACATATCTTTTTTTTTTGCCTGTATCCCTCACATAGTAATACGGTCGACGCTATGTTGGAAGGCCAACTAAAAGGTGGACCGATAACCTGGTGAAGACCGCGGTAATCCGTTGGATGCGAGTCGCACAGGAACGGTCGATGTGAGGACACATTTTTTTTTCCCTCACATAGTGGTGATAGACCGACTAGAGCGTCACACAATGATTGTTGGTATAGCGAGCCCCCATGACAAGAACCTCGTGAAGGCTGAGAGTGATAAGAAAACCTAGTATCTTGATCTGGCTCGCGAGGTTGTCGATATGTGGGATGTGATACAGCAGTCATTGTGCTGATAGTCGTAACGGCTAACGGCATAATAGCCAAGAGCTTTGACGATCAAGTGCTTGATCCAGAAAGCAGTACTCCAGGACACGGCGCGTGACTATACGTCAGGCGGTTCCTCTCTCAGGAGCCTGACTACCGGTAGCTCGGATCCTGTTGCCGATACCGGTGGGCTATGTTTTTTTTAATTTTTCTATTTATTTATATTTGAAAATGTAAAAATATATATGTATAGATAATAAATAGATGGAATAATATTTAATTTTACTTTAGGTCCAAAAGTCGAAATTTTTCGACAAAATTTATATGATGATGATCGTAAATGACAAAAAGATGTTTAGTTTTATTGTACAACTTTGAAGTTGGTTAATGATAACTGGCACTTCATTGCGACCAATTTATACTCAAACATAACATTAGTAATAATAATCCAACCAAAAATATTTTCATGTAAAATGTTGTCAAGACAAGACCATATGGCTCGCACTGTCAAAAAGTTATCAGATGTCATGTAGAGCCAAGGTTCTAACTCTACTTGCCCTAACTTCACAAACTCTACACTTTAGTCAAAATAAGTGTATGTTATGATTTATAACAAGGTTTTAAACAATTAAATTTATAATATATAAATTTTTTAGATCTCTAGCATCAAAATTTGAGGAAATCTCTTACAAATTTCCACATTCTAGTTTAAAGATTTATTCCGTTCCACTATCTATCACTACGGTACCAATATCTAATACCACTGGTATTTGTTTCAATTCCTGTTTATTTTCTATTCCGAAAGAATACCATTGTTTAAACTAATACCAAAACAAGTTCAAAGATATAAAGTACAGTCAGTAAAAATGCTTTGTATGTAATTATAGGAAACATAAATTAAAAAAAAAAATTGTTAGCGAACGTCTAGTTCAGTAATAAAATATTAATAATCAACTTCATATAATTTTAGTCCTTGTACTTGTATAATATTTTTTTTGCAAAAACATTAAAACAAGAACAATTTACTTACAATATAAAAATTACAAAATATCTCAGAAAATAAACTCTTAATTTATGTTAAAATTTACCTGACATAGTTATTATTCGAAAAGTACGTAATTATTTACGTTTGCCTATCTAACAAACAGAACGGAATAAATCAGTTTAAGGCGTTGGGGGGTAAAAAAAACAAGAATTAGAATCTTTTTGTTGTTTGTGAACTAGCTTACATATTCAATTTCAGCTTTCTCGGACTTCAGGAAATACCTTAAGAATTTTGATCATCAGTGAGTGAGTCAGTAATGCAATCGGGGTTTTTAAGATATCAATTAAATCTAAAGTATAAGAGCTATGCAATTGAAACTTTATATTTTCAATAAATGTACTATTGGCATCATATTCCAAGAATTTTATTTATCTGGTATAATCCAAACCCAAGTTCTCATAACTTGTTCAAAAAAACGACGAAGCGCTTGGAGAAAAGGTAGGGGGCCCTTGCGCTTCGTTTGGCTCGTCTTGCCGGGGCCACTACCGTGCCCCCAGATTTGCTAAGATTGTTTCTGAGGTTTTAAAGAACAACCTTTGGATCGTTTTATACAAACAAATCAATGCCTCAATCCCCAGAATCCTCATCAGACGGCGAGTCTTACGTCTGTCTGACGCTACACCTTGGCGTAGTGGCGTATTAAACGCCGCTCTTCGTGGAGTATTTAATGATTAGGCAGATTTATGCGGAGTAGCTCGGCCCGCTATCGGTTAGCTCTACTGAGTCTGTCTCAGGGTATCACGTGTTAGATGTCGTAGTAAGTTTTATTTGAGGGTTTGCTTATGTCAGTTGTAAGTGTTTAAATGAAGTCGGCAAAAGATTTACGTCTGTCTGAAAAACACCCTGCCGTATTGAACGCCGCTTTTCAGACGCTACACCCTTTTTTTTTTTTTTTTTTGGGTGGGATGTCATCCGATGACTTCTCCCGCTCTGGGTGTCCCGTCACTTTGCTGACATCTCTTTGAGGCGCGCGTGGAACACTACGTGCCGTAAACTCGGGCTTGGTCCTTATCGGAGAGTGAGCTACCCATTACTCTCCGTCCGCAAGCCCGCGCCTACGGTGGCCGGTAATCGGCTCGCGACTCCCGACACCCGGGGCGTCTCCTGCGGTGCCTAGGGGCGTGAGGGCGTCTCCTTTGCGTCTCCCTCACGCGTTCCGCCCCCTCCTTTGCGAGCATTACTGCTTCGCAGAAGGAGGAGACAGCTTCCCATGCCCTCTCGCTCCGTACCATGGCCTGGACCAGGGCTGGACGCGAGAGGTCGCCACCGCCGATCGCCTCCATGAGGACACGGCGGTGCTCCGCCCAAGCAGGACAAATCTCCACCGTATGCTCCACCGTGTCCTCCGAGAGACGCTACACCCTGGCATACTAAACGCCGCTCTTCGTGGAGTATTTCAAATGATTAGGCAGATTTATGCGGGGTAGCTCGGCCCACTATCGGTTAGCTCTACGGAGTATGTTTCAGAGTATCACGAGTTAGATGTCGCAGTAAGTTTTATTTGAGGGTTTCCTTATATCATTTGTAAGGAATGGTAAAATATAGCACGTCAGTGATAGTTTTAACAAATTAGTTAAGATAAATAGTAGTGGTCAAATAAGTTTTTAATGACATATTATAATAAATAACCAAAGTTGTGTACTTCGCACACTACTTTGGTTGTTTAATTTCTCTGTATCCTAGTAAAATTTATGTGTACTTTTATATGTGTCAAAATTGTATTTTTTGCTAATAAATATTATATTATTATTATTATTTGGACAGGATTTTTTAGTGTGAACAAATATTCTGCTCAGAATACACGTTCAAGTACATTATGTAGTTTTGCTGTCCATGTTTAGCATTTTAGCTTTGACTTTGGGAGTGCAAAGCGGATACAATGATGCTGATTGTATGTTTACAGATCCTTCTTCATTCCGACACTTTTATGGGGTTGTGCAAATATACAGAACTCATTTTTTACAAGCTTTTTATTAACTTGCAATGTATGTATGTGTCGGGTTTAATATATAGTACGGACGTCAAAACAAATCGCAAGCTAGCTCTCTGGCGACAAATCAAGAACAACTACGGCTTGCGTGGTGGGGACAGCAGAATATGGCAGTTGCGTAAATGCGTACTGACCGCCTCAAAGCTAAGACGTCGTAGAGTCGCTGTAAATCCATAATATTAGTAAGCAAAATTGTAACCGTGAGTTGTGACTATTTGAATAAACCCGGTATATTGAGTAACATGTGTGATTTCATTTTCACGATTATACCCACCTACCTGGATGATGTCACACGACCTAACGGAACATCTTGACTTGCCAATGGTTTGCATCTATCGGCCACCCTTGAAGCAACATATGTATGTTCGGATCAAATCTTGCAACTGAATTTTAAAGCAGTTCTCCTCAACCGATTAAATGAAATTTTGCATACACGTTTTTGTTGGAACCTGTTTGAAAAAAGCTTTTTTTAAATTGGAATAAAATATATAGACTTGGCTCTGCTCAGTTCATAAAAAAAAACTTTTAACAAAAAAATACTACCGACTTCCAAATAAGAAAACTACAAAGTGAAAAATAAATTTATTTTTGGATGTCGGTGTCTTTGGCAGGTACCAATTTTTTGCATAAGTTATTTTTCACTTTGTAGTTTTCTTGTTTGGAAATCGGTCGTATTTTTTTGTAAAAATATTTTTTTATTTTTCACTGTTTAGTTGTACCTACCTAATAGGCACGTAGTAAGGTACCTATAATGTCAGAATAGATTACCCGAATATCATGAAACTGAAATGAGAACCGGTGAAATGAGAGTGTACCAAGATGAACTATACACATCTGCGTACCCCTTTAGAGCGTACTGGCGTGATGTTATGTTATGAAATGGTTTATACAGTAAACAAACATGCGATTGCAGCATCCCGAGAGATTTTCCGTTATTTATTGAAGAGTCTGTTGTATATCTCCGAAGTTCTTCATCAGATCTTCACAAAATGGGACCAATTTTGAAACATATTCTTTCAAACAAAACAATTGATTGTCTGTAAAGTCGGTTTACGGACGAGTAGATATATAGTTTAACGTGACGACGTCATAACCAAATATTGATGAAATGATTGCATACTTAACGATCCAATTAACGTCATTGTAACGTTACTATTATAACGTTACAATGAGCGTAACGTTACATTGATTCATCCTTTTTCGTGAGTGCAGCCGGCTTTCATCGATTTATTAGACGTTATCACGTCAAAAAGAATTTTCAAAATCGGTCCACAATTGACGGAGTTATCGGTGAACATACACAAAACAAAAAAAACCTACATGAAGTATTATTATTATTAAGTATAATTAAATAACATTACAACCATGCAAATAAACTTGCTTACTAGTAACTTAAACGAATGATAAATGTCCATTGACGGTATACATAAATAAAGTTCTTTACCTTCCGCGCTAGTTAAAACTGTGTTACGGCAAGGTAAGATTCTCGTCCGATGATTAATTTTCAATCGTATCGTAATGAACACAAAACACCATTTAGCTAGACTTTTTTTTTTAACAAAGAGAAATAGACGTCGATGACGAGTTACAAGTTTAACGTAAACAATATATGTAAAATATGTATAATATGTATAATATATGTATAATATGTATATGTAAAATAAATAGACAAGCATGATGGGTGATAAAATAAATACGATATTAGATTTAAATGTAGATACTAGATATAATAAATATAGTTTAGTAATGAACATACTAAAGTAAATAGATACATAAATATTTTGTTTTGTCATGCATTATTTGGATACTAAAACACTGTTTACCTGCACTTATATTTGTATAATAATGTTTTATAAGTATATTATAATTCATTAAAACGTGGAAGTAATTAAAATGACAATTTTCATATTTTAACATATAGGGGTATAAAATAAATAACATAGCGTATATCCTATATATATATCTTTATAAATTGTTCAGTCCGATCGTAATCCAATTTAGCCAGAAACTCATCCAGTGCCTTTCTACAAACATAACCAGTCATATCTTTTAGGGGTTTTATTTTACTAATACGATTGTACAATAACGGAGCCAGGAAAAAAGAGAAAGTCTGTGCAAATGTTGTTTTACATGCTGGGACAACGTACACCTCATGTGATCTTCTGGTAGATATATTAGTTGGTCTTTCGCGGACATGTTGTTTTAGAATTATATTCTGTATAAAGATTTGACGAACGTTTAGGACTTCAAATTCTTTGTATAGTGCAGTCGTTGGATATCTAAATCCCTTGAAATTAATAACTTTCAGAATACATCGGTGAACCCTTTCTATTTTTATGATAATACTTTTCCTAGCACCACCCCAAGCAGAGATACCGTAAGAAAGTATTGATCGACACAGTGTAAAATAAACAGTTCTATTTTATCTTTAAAATTTCTTATTTTTTTGAAAATTGGTATCAGTTTGCGTATTCGAGATTTTAAATTACTAATATGCTGTTTCCAATTTAAATTTTTGTCGATGTCGATGCCAAGATATTTAGTACTATCAGTTGAAGATAACAATGAACAATCGCAATTATTAGTATTCACACAATTAGAATAATGAGCTTTCAATGTGAAATCTGAGGGAGGTTGTAAATTATTTTTTATACTAAAAGTTACATATTTTGTTTTTAAAAGATTCAAGGTAAGTAGGTTGTAATCAAGCCATTTCATTATCTTTTGAAGTCCTTGCTCGGCTGACAACTTGACGTCGTCCCATGTATCTTGTTGGAATAAGATTACTGTATCATCAGCAAAAGTAGTCACCTTAGCGTCGGCTATTTCAATATTACAAAGATTATTTACATAAATCAGAAACAATATGGGTCCAAGGACTGATCCCTGAGGAACACCGAAATTAACAGGTTTCTTAGAGCTACAGATATTACCAATTTTCACAGTCTGTGACCTGTTTGTCAGGTAGTCCTGGAAAAGATTTAGTGGTATTCCTCGAATACCTATGGCCTCCAATTTACATATGAGTAGGGGAATTGAGACAGTATCGAATGCCTTGGCTAAATCTAGAAAGACACCAAGGCATTTTTTCTTGCAGTCAAGATTGTCAGCTACTGTTGTAACAAGGTTTTCAACTGCATCTATGGTCGATTTATTTTTCCTAAATCCAAATTGTTTTTTAGAAAGAACATCATTCCTATCTAGATAGCTAATTAGCCGGTTATTAATAATTTTTTCGAGAATTTTAGCCAAAGTAGGTAAAAGTGATATCGGACGATAATTAGTGATATTAACTTTTTCCCCCGATTTAAATACAGGTATAACTAATGAGTCCTTCAGCATGTTTGGAAACTTCCCGGAAGAAAAACATAAATTGAACATATGTGTTAAGGGTGTAATGAGAAATTTAGAAGATTTTTTAATAAATTCAGCGGATATTCCATCCCATCCAGTAGACTTCGTATTTTTTTATGACATAATAGTTTTATGTACCTCTGCTTCATCAGTCTCCCACAACATAAATGAGTTCATCGGACTATTTGTAACCTTAACTTTGTGCACAAGATCATTCTCCGTAAGCTGTAACTTTTCTAAAATACTGTTCGATAATTTAGAGCCCATATTAACGAAAAAGTTATTTATGAAATCCACAGATTCTTGCGGTGTTGACTTTAATTTTAACAATTCAATCGGAACTCGCAACTTATTCGATACATTTAGATTACATACACGCTTTATAACATTCCATGTTCCTTTTATGTCATTCCTGTTATTGTTTAAATCCGATTTATCATGATCATTTTTTAAATTGTGGAGAATGTTGTTACAATGATTTCTGTAGCGTTTGTAGGTAACTTGTAGATCGCGATCATTTGGTGACTTTAGACATCTTCTATGCAATGTATCCCTAAATGTAATGCAACGCAATAGACCCGGCGTTATCCACGGTTGGAAAGTTTGGCGTCTATTAGGCACGGCAATCGTGTGGCTGCACTTTTGAATGATTTCAGATATGTTCTCAATTAGTACTTCAGCGGCTTTATTGGGATCTTTTAAAGATGTTATATTGGCCCAGTCCATTTTTTTCATCAATTCAAAAGCCTTTTCATAATTTAGTTTCTGCAGAGTCTTTTTTTGTTTATTATTATATTGCTCAGTTAAAGGTACACTAATGTAAATACTACTATGATCAGTAACCGACGATTCACATACAACAGTTATTATTTTGTGCTTTGACTTAACAAAACAATGATCAATACATTTATTAATACGCGTCGGAAGCTGGTGACTCGGTAAAAGACCGTGAGTTGCTAGAAGATCCAAGTAGTCATCAGATCTTTGGTCAGTACTACTAACACTGATATCAATATTGATGTCTCCAGCTAAGTAAACATGAGGCACGTGTTTTACATCTAGCAAAATTTCCTCCAAAGTCGTACATAGAACCTCCTCCTTTTTGGTAAGTCGGTTAAAAATAAACATTATTGTAATGTACAGTCAATCATGAAAATATCTCTGAAAACACACTAAAACCCTCGCTCAGATACCTAATCCCACATAACACAAGACTCTATCTACTACAAATTACATACTGTAACCATTTTACCTCAATCGCTCTACGTCGGAGTATTTCAAATAGATTTATACGTTGGAGAGGGGACGTTATCGACGCGACTCTTGCTAGAGCACGACTCTACGTAGACCTGTCTCTAGAATATCAGGGACGAGTGTTTTATTTGGTGATTATAGAGAGGGTGTTTGAGTCGGTAAGAGAGAAATGTGGAAGATGAAATTGGTGATAATCGATAGGTTTTTTCGGTAGTAAGTGTAAACCGAGTAGTTAAAATATTGAAGGATTTAGTATGTCAGATATTTGATATTGGTACAGTTATGAAAGGTTTACATTGCGACCACCAGGCACGTAATTTTAAAGCTTTGAATTTTCAAAAAGGTAACCATCATAATAAGAACGATATTTTTATCAAAAGCTTTCAAATAAAAGTTTAGTTTTTTGTAAATTGATCTGTCTCATTCTTTAAAATATTTAAAGATGTTATCTTTCTAATAGAGTTGTTTTGACTTGACATAATGGATACTTATTTATTATTAAATCATCATGGGCATATTGAACAGGCAGGTGATGACCATAGCCTGGGGCGATCACTAGTCACCAAAAATAAATGCCTAATAAAATATTCACCATTATTTATAATAATTTAACCTTTTGAACCGATGCGTGTTGAGACAAAGGAGACACGCATTACGTCATTGTTACAGTAATTAATTTAAATATTTGTTATCAATTAATAAGTGTTATTATTCATTGTTGTTTTGCAATGATGGATGGTTTTAGAAGTTCGATCTATTTGTAGTGATAACAATGGATTGATTGATGTCATGATTATTATGCTCTATAGATATTTACTTTTTGTAATGCTTCAACTTTCTGACCGACTCCGTGAAAATTCAAAGCAAATTTTGTGGTGTCCTCCAGTAGTGAATTAAATGATTAAGTAAATAAATTTTATCTACGTCTCCTGTGTGTGTGTATCTTTTTTAGCACGCCTAATTTTCATTGCTGATTTTGTAAAGTAGTCTCATTAAATGGTATGTCAACCACCATTAATCAGGATTAACAATAACAATGTATGACTTTATTTAAATTTTCCTTCTTTGGCTCGGGACTTACCACTTTCTCACCTAATAGTTGACAACGATGTGGAGGAGTTTTTCGACGTCATTTATTTTAGTTCAGTATGTTTTTGGGTTTAGTCAGTGAGTAGTTTTTGTTTTAAGTGTATATGTTTGTAGTCTTAGTTAATTAAGTATTTTATACACTGTGGAGCCACTTTTACCACTGGAGAGCAGTGGTGGCCCAGTGGTATCGGCCGCGACTTACAAGTTGTAGGTTGTGGGTTCGAACCCACGCAGGCGCATTACTTTGTGTAAATTAATTCATCATCACTGCTCTCAAAACGGTGAAGGAAAACATCGTGTGGAAACCGGCATGTCCTAGAACCAAAAGTTCGAATACATGTGACATCCACCAACCCGCACTGGGCCTGCGTGGTGGATTATGGCCGATCTCCTCTCACAGAGAGGAGGCCTCTGTCCAGCAGTGGGAACAAGGCTGATGATGTGATGTGATGCACTGTATATACTTTATCTATGTAAATAAATGTTACATTGTAGTGTTTGTTTTTTTACACTTTGACTTATATTTAGAACGTTACCATTACGTCTAACTTTGAAAGTTTACTGTTAAATAAAACCCCACCCTTTTGACACATGTTTATCTCCAGTAAACTTTACATGTGGTTTTTCGCCAGATTGTAAAGTTCCAATTACAAATAACTTCATCCCAATTCTGTTCTAGTTTTTGTTCAGATAACTTAATATTCACTTATAGTAAATCTCGTCTCAATTTCGCCACCAATTTACATCGAAACTAGCCATCCTTTAAACAATTTCGAAACATCTAACTGAATAAGAGAACAAGTTCAGAGCACAATGTGCGGATGTAGGCGCTTACTTACTCACTTACTTACGTAAGATGAAAGTGAAGGCACCTATGTATCTACCGGCCACCGGTCAATGGTTCGGACACCATGATTTGTGGCACTTAGTATATAAGTGTTTATGTTGTTTGTAGTAAAGTCGTAGTGTCATGGTGGTGTCATCAATAAAATAAAATCTGCAATTTACTGACGGTCAACATCCCAATGCTGGGACACCGGCCTCCTCTCTATGACAGAGGGAATGGGCCTTGATCCACCACGCGGGCCCAGTGAAGGTTGGTGGCTGTCACATGTATTCGAACTTTTGGTTCTAGGTCATGCCGGTTTCCTCGCGTTGTTTTCCTTCACCGTTTTTACAACAGTGGTGATGAAATAATTTACACAAAGTAAAGCGACTACCCGGGTTCCAAACCTACGACCTAAAACTTGTTAGTCGCGGCTGTTACCACCGGGCCACAACTACTCTTACCGCCTGGAGATAGTTGGATTCACCTGTAGGAATTTTGCAGACTAAAACCACACGGCATATGCCCAACACATAAGAATTTCCAAAACCTGGCAGCAGACATATACCCACGTAAGATCAAGTAAAAGCCACTACGGTTACCACTGGGCTACCACTGCTGTACCAATGGGTATAGAAAAAAGGAATTTTGCATGAGGATTTTTGAATATACAGAGCCTAAAAGGAAAAATAGACTATGAATCAACGACCCATGATCGTTGGTATGAAGGTTTTGATGCAACTTTATTTAACAGTTACAAACTAACTTTTTAATAGCTCGACGCGATAAGTGATTTTTACCCAAATTGCAAGTGTGTTCACATGGACGCAATTCGACCGATTATCACTTGAAATTTTGCATAGATAATCCGTGCATTATATAGTCTATCGACGCGATTAAATTGCATCGTGTGACGCAATTAAACATTACTTTTTTCAAAATTCATAATGCATTCTTTTCTAAGAGTATTTTTATCTAATGAAGTCACAGGTGAAGTTACAAACTTAGTAATGAAAGTGAAGGTCAATAATGGCTGAGAATAGCATGCTTTACGGCACTTTGTACTTATATCTATGTACGTGTGTTTATGTTAGTTTTGATGGACATTTTATTAGCTAGGTGAGAGTTTTTAAGTGCTTGGTCATGTTTGCTTGTTAGACGCTTCATGTATTTTAATACCTTATAATTTTCCTATTTGTCTATTGGTCGCACTTGCTACGGCTACACATGAGGTCTTGGGTTTGATTCTCGGTTCGGCAAAGTGTTATTAGGTTTTTCTTCCTAAAAATTCTAAGTAGCAACCTTGAGAGCGAAGTGAATTATGTCCCGGTCTATGTCAACAAAACCGGTGAAAAATAGGTCTGCCAATTACCATGTTATTTTCAGGAATGATTTGAGAAGCCAAGAGTTTTTTCTAATAAGCATCGTGATATTCGAGACACTAAAGTAAGGTTTGCCATGTTATCACGACATGGATAAATTTTATTTGACACACTTCTTCTTCGTCGTATCGATGATTCCTCAATTAAATACGTTTTGACCAGAATTCAGCCACGGCAATAGCGTTTTCATTTGCCTCACAAAGGTCCTTCAGGGTGCAGGTGTTGTTGCACAGAGAGCACGATAGGAGGTGAGGTTTGACACACTTAAAGCACATCACATCAATCAGTATCTCAAAATTCACATTAAAAAAATTAAAATCATGTTGCAAAAGAGCAATTGCTCGAAATGGGAGCGTCTAAACAAGTTTTTGGACCGTTATTCATATTCCTTTCGCTCGATCAATCAATGTGATAGCATCACACATAATATACACATTTACATGTTCAATATATAATGTACTTACGTGCAATAGTAAAATACCTTGTTACCCAGAATGATCTGAGGTAACTCGATTTCACCGTTTGTTTGGTCATAGGGTAATGTCGTCTGGTTTTGTATACCTGTATGTATATTGTTGAGGAAAAACATTAATGTTCTATACTTAACCGTAATGTTGATTAGAGGAGCTCGTGGCTAAATAATAACAGCCGCACGGGTCGATCATCAAGGTTAAGCAACGCTTGACGAGGTCGGTCCGTGGATGGGTGACCATTCTAACATGCCGAGTTTCCTCCGTGCCTCGGAAAGCACGTTAAGCCGTTGTTATTTGAAGATCTTTGACAGTCGTTACGGGTAGTCAGAAGCTTGAGATCTGACCAGTCTTGCCAAGGGGTACCGTGTTACCCAGTTACTGGGTTGTGGAGGTCAGATAGGCAGTCGCTCCATGTAAAACACTGGTACTTAGCTGAATCCGGTAAGACTGTAAGCCGACCCCAATGTAGTTGGGAAAAGGCTAGGCAGATGATGACTTAACCGTAATATTGACATGGCTGAGATTTAGGCCTTCTCTTTGTAAGAAGGTGTGGGCTGTAGTGATCCATCACATTACCATGAGGTCAGATAGGCAGACGCTAAATGTAAAATATACACTGAAAGCCGACACCAATATATACTGACCTTCAAAATTTAGTACCACGCTTTCGAAATTGCAATAACGGTTCCTATCTTTTTTTAAGTTAAAAATGTTACTAAAACTATAATTTGAAAGGAATTTCATGACATTTTCTATAAAACGTTTTTTATTTCAAAACTCTGACTTCTATAGTTAACAAGAAAATTGCAATTTCAAAAGTAGTACTAAGTTTTGAAAACCAGTGTAGTTGTGAAAAGACTACGCAGAAGTTACTTTTTATTGTTGCCTATTTTAAATTTTTAAAACAGTACGTTATTTCTTACAATAAAATTAACCTGAAAATGCACAGTTATTAAGCAGGTTAATTGCTAAAACAAACAAAAAAATAATTACACTGCAGTTTTCTTAATAATCTGTGAAGTTGTCCATTTCCTGGGATACGGCGTGAGACACATGCAAACAGACATAATTACTTCTCATTTCATAAACCCATTCTCTCGGTACACCATAATGAGAGCTAATAGCCCTAATTGGAACACCATAAGTGCGTCAGATTTCACTGCAGTTACGTAAAGAAATGGGCCATGGATGCTTGGATTCCTTGTTGGACTATACGAATACATACCATCTAAGATTCTAGACTATAAAAAGAATTAATTCAAAATTACTTTATTGATTAATTTAATCGCCTCAGCAGATGATTTTTGTCTAGCTTAGACCTCAAACAATAAAGCCAAGTTGATTTAAGATCCAGACTCTTTCGATGTACTTAGTACACACACAAGATATTTAAGTTTTTTTACCAAGAAATTGATAAAACTGTAATTCGATGATGGCAATATGGTTTGCAAACGATTGTATTTGCCTAGGTTCAGGGAAATTACTTTACTAATAGAGGCAGTTTGACTCAAACTCAGACCGACCGACCGACCGTTACTGTTGGATAGGAAAACATTTGGCCCACATTTATAACTGTACTCATTTTTAGCGACAATTAAGTTCATAATGGAAATTTAAAATGAATTGCCATTTGACATTGAGCTGCTTTTGTAAGAAACATCCTACAGATATTAAGCCAAATACTATCACACCACACTGCTAAATGGTCCCATCCTAAACAGGCGGATATGCCCTCCATCCCAGCATTACACAACTGGGTCAAAGATAACAAACAGGTGCTAATATAAGTACACACATTTATTATAAACAATAGCCCGCCTACTGCTGGTCACTATTGCATAACAATGCGCAATGATAATAAAAACCATTGCATGGTGACTCCATAAAGATAGCCCATGTGTGAATAAGAGATATAGCTATAAGGATGTGACGGAATGTGGCGTAATTGTTTTGTTTCACTGTTCTCACTGTTGAAATGGCTAAACAGCTGATCAAAATAATTTGTCCTCACATACACAATAGTAGCTAGGGGCTTACCTAGGACATTAGAATTGAATACAAAATTCAGTGGGTTTTTAATTAGAGGAGTCGTAACTGTTTTCATCGTTTTATAGTTCTTTAACACCATCATTACCCTAGCCTACAGAAGTCTACTGCTGGATATAGGCCCTCCAATCGCAAGTCATTAATCTCGCGGTAACCACCCTGAGCCTTTTTGTGAAATAAATCTTCATGAGGATTAATAGTAAATTTGTTAATAGTTTGAGTAAAAATGTTCTTTTTGTCCAATACTCTTAAGTCTCAAGTTTGAAGATCTATGACAGTCGTTACGGGTAGTCAGAAGCTTGAGATCTGACACCAGTCTAGCCAAGAGGTATCGTGTTACCCAGTTACTGGGTTGTGGAGGTCAGATAGGCAGTCGGTCCATGTAAAACACTGGTACTTAGCTGAATCCGGTAAGACTGGAAGCCGACCCCAATATAGTTGGGAAAAGGCTAGGCAGATGATGATGACTCTAAAGTCTCAAAGTTTATAGAACGTAGTTAACGTCAGGAAATTCTTTGCGCATTATTTGCATTTTCTTGCAGTCAGTACCTTAAAAGTGCATTAGCAGTATTAGTGCGTCTTTACAACGTTTGCAGTTCTTTGTCTATTAACACCTTTATGTAAGTACTACCGTACTAGTATTACTCATCTTCCTTTTAAGACCATAGACTAATAATTTACCGTTTTACTACTGAACGTAAATTACTTAACAAACTTTTTTTTCATCATTAGGAGCAAACTTCACATTTTTACAATAGGTTATTATGGTTATCATCATTACTTAATATTATAAAGAGGAATAGTGCATTAATGGTACAAGTGTGCAATGTTGGTGATTACCGCTGAGGCGCCATTGAGACCCGAGCCGTTAGGTGAGGGTCTTAAGAGAGCCGAGGACGGTAATCATCAATACACACGTGTATCATACGACGTTTTTCAACACACTTGTGAAGAAAATAATACAAAAAAATCATTTTCAACAGTAAAAATGAGTTGTGATTTTTTTTTCTCAATGGCGGGCAAAATTAACCAGTTTTCCTATGCGCGCGTATTTAACAATGGCGATCGGCCATAGACAAAAATAATGAGGTTTATTTTTTTTTGGCTTTTCGTGGATAGTGTTTCAGCCACGAGAGAGAATTTCAATTTTTCTTTATTACAGAGCAAATGAAATTTATATTTGAGTGAATGTTTTATTTATTAAGCACGTACAGGTTGAAATTATCTATTTAAATAAGAAGTTGCATGAAATGAGCAAGAAATATGTACATTAATTTATTTGTACTATTGAGCACGATCTTTTTTGTATCGAAACTTTTTTTAAGAACAAAGCAAACTCAACCAATAAATTAAAAAAAAACTCTATAACTCACTTGTGAATAATAGCAAAGAAAAAGTCACAGTTTGATAACAGGTATCATTATGTGCCTAATTGCGGTGAAATTAGAGCCACTTTATGAGCAAGTGTGTTGAAAAGATTTTTTTGTTTGTTTGTACCGACTAGGCTCCGAAACTACTGGACCGATTTGAAAAATTCTTTCACCAATAGAAAGCTACATTATTCCTGAGTGACATAGGCTATTTTTTAAACTAAGCAAAAGAAGTACCATGTAAGGATCGTAGAAGATGGCGTTCTGTAGTTTCTATCTACTTCATAGGAAAAAGACGTGAATTGATGTATTTTTGTTATGTTTGTGTTGTTGTTGTTTTTGTGTCTGGGACGGATCTGCCAAATACCAGCTTGATGCACTAGAGTGGATCGAAAAGTGGGCCAAGAGGCTCATCGGCGATGAGGCACTGGTTAAGTCAAAGCTCCAGCCTTGAACATCGTCGCCGAGTTGCCAGCTTGTCGGTTTTTATCGGTTACATTTCGGGGAGTGTGCGATGGAATTGCATGATCTAATTCTGCCCAGCCCGATTCATCATAGGATTACCAGATGTACGGCAATGCGCCATCGGTTCATGCAGGAAATACCACCCATACGCACTAAAAAAATTGAGAATACTTTTATTACGCGTACAGCTAAGGAGAGGAATTCCCTGCCGGAGTCTGTGTTTTCCGATAGCTACACTTTAGGGGCCTTTAAGTCAAGAGTGGTTACTTCTAGGCAAGCGTGTTCCAGAGCTCCACCGTCGACATATCATCGCTTACCATCAGGTGAGATAGTGGTCAAGCGCGAGCTTATAATAAATAAACAATAAAAAAGAGGCCAAGTGCGAGTCGGACTCGCGCACGAAGGATTCCGTACCATTATCGCAAAAAACGGCAAAAAAAACACGTTTGTTGTATGGGAGCCCCCCTTAATTTATTTTATTTTAATTTAGTAATTATTATTTTTTGAATTGAATATACAACTAAATATTCTGTGCATATTTCAAGCGTCTACCTGTTTCCGTTATTAATATCGAGCAAAAAGCGGCAAAAAAATCACGTTTGTTGTATGGGAGCCCCCATTTGATATTATTTTTAATCTGTTTTTAGTATTTGTTATTACAGCGGCAATAGAAATACATCATCTGTGAAAATTTCAACTGTCTAGCTATCACGGTTCATAAGATACAGCCTGGTGACAAACGGACCGCGGAGTCTTAGTAATAGGGTCCCGTTTTTACCCTTTGGGTACGGAACCCTAAAAACGCCTAGTATCGCAGCAAAAGCACTAGGAAGTTGTGACGGGCGGGCGTTTTTGGGGGACTGTCTTATGTAATTTTGACGTTCGGAAAGTGCTGATTCTCAGCCTAGTTTGAATAAATGACTTTTGAATTTTGAATTTGAATTTTTGGAATTTGAATTTGTATCTGAACCAAAATCTAACTCTATAAAATCAAGTATACAAACATTTAGATACTGAATGCGAACTACTTAACTCTATTAGCAAATCACAACCAAAACCTTCACACACTGCTAGTTCGCCATATATTATAGTGGTATTAGCAAGCCCTTTGCAACAGCTACATTAGTCCATACAAGACCACCATAACCCTAACGACTAGGTGCAGAATGCGTTGAACTCTTTTCTATACGGCCTTCGTTACGTTATGTTAACTGCGTCTCGTTTGTTGGTGTTGTAAGGAAGTCGTATTGGTAATGGAGATTACGTACTAGTATTTGTTGATATGTTAACTTGTGAAGCAGATTTGATTTTAAAAAAAATGCAGAGAAATTGTGTGTATTTTTTTTTGTTTTTGTGACTTGCTGTGGTATTTATTCATCGTCATCGGCTTTTAAAAATGTGTGCTCTGTCTAAAATTGATGTTTTCTGTATTTTGTGTTATAGTTAGGCAACTCACCAGTTTTTTAGATTTCAACAAGACAATGCCCATTGATTTGAGTTGATGATAGCGATGCGGGCAAATTTTTTAAAGCCCAATGAATACTTCCCCCACCTTTTTATGCCTGCATATAGTATTCTTCTTCTTTTGTATCAATTTGACTAAAATTTTGCTCGACCATGCTGTAGGTATGTAGCCACCTGGATAGGGTTGTCATTGGCTTCGTTTTTGCGACCATTTAATATGTTCCATTTAGTATTTAAAATTGTTTTATATTTTTAATAAGCTTTTGTGGTGCACATGGATGTACTATCTTCATATGCATATTTCTCTACGCAACTGAGCCGAGGTTTGCTGTTAGAGAACCCAACTATGGGTTAAACTCGCCTTTGTACATAGACATTCTTTTTGTATTTGTATGTTTTTATGTTTTGTGTACAATAAAGAATAAAAATGCATGACTACTTCCTTTACTCTTATTAAATGATTTCCTTGCATTAGAATTGCTTCCTAAAAACATATACCAAAGCTAGGTTAGATTAGGTTAAAACGGGCTGTTTTCCGCAACGCCGCGATCAAGCGCGTATTTTGCGTACAAAATAAAAAGAAAGATGCAAAGCTAAATTGCAGTCTAATATAAGTTTTTAAGTGTGGTTTTTGAGTTCTCGTAATCATGGCGCTTGTAACGGTGCCAAAATATCGAGCTCTGAACCAAAATCTAAATATACATGGTAAATATCCCGATAAAAATATTAATTCTTGCAGACTAATGTTTTATGTAGCTAGCTTCAACACAATCTCTCACTACAAAAAGTGCATCAGTTTGATAGCCGCTTACGTTTCAAAGCAGAAAATGATACATAATTATAATTAGTGGCAGATTGCTCTGATCGCACGCGGGGCTAGCACAGCAGACATTTCCTTCATACTTACACAACATGCGAGATATTTATTTAATTTCTATGATTAAAAAATTAAATTGCGTATGTGTCAGTTCCTGTCAGGAAGGGCCATTATGAAATTCAGAGAATAATTTAGGTAACTATTTATTTGTTGACCTTTTTTAAAGGGTAGAAAGAACTCGTGAATATAAAGAACTCTCAAAATAAATAAATCACCCTCCTAAAAATAGGTAATGAATTAAAAATAATACTATATAAAATTAAAATAATATAGGGCCAAAAACGCTTCCTTGAGATAATCCATATTTAATTTTAGTTGCGGCATGTTTTCATGTTCTAGTTTGTTGAATTAATTCAAAAGTCATGCTTGTTCGCATAGTGAGAAGATAACCAGAGTTTAAGTAGACACTATAAAAACGTTGTAGATCGTAAGTAATGTGAGTCATGTGTACGGGTGATTCGCTAAAAGTGCTGCTAAATGCATGCCGCGCTGATACAGTACGTGGAAACTAGGTTGTGCGTACGCTTCGTTTAGTGGTGCGAAGTAATGTTGGTTTTATAATAGTTTTACATAAAGTTTGTTTACTTTGTACGGATGCACAGTTGGTTAGGTTTTATTGATTCACAAACAACAGTTATTTCAGGCATTCATTTCAACTCGCTTCTAGATCACTTTACTTGGAAAAGTCGTATTATGTCTCTTGTGTGAAATTTCATATAGCATGTTTTAAAGGTCATTAGCGCAACACGTTATTTTTCTTCCATACCGTCCTGTCCCCTGTCACGCTATCCTTGGCTCCCTTTTCTTTCATATAATTCCTCAAACAGTCCATGCATCTTTTCTTTGACGTTTCTCTCTCTTTTCTTCTAAAAGTGATAGTCATTAATAGGTTAGTTAGATTGAATATTTTGAAGATGTTTCTCATTATTCTTTTCCTTTACTTTATTTGATGGAAGTATCGTAAGTTTTGATCACATCTAAATGTCGGTGTCGTAAACAACATAATTTAGAAAGTCCTTTTCACCTTTTCATATCACCCTTTCTTAAATGTTTACCTTAAAAGCTTCATAAGTACTCCACAATCTGTTAAAACAGTTTGTACACACATACATACACATATATTAAGGCAGTTCTCGCGATCAGGTGTCCACTTGTGTAACATACTACTCATAAGGAAGCCACTAGTATACGTGATGTGTATTGGGGTCAGCAGAACTACTGGTAAGGGTCAATGTCGATGTATGGGCAAATTGTACCGTGGGGTTTTAAACCATTGTTTTGTATTTTTATGGTGCGAAGAGTGTGAAGTAACAAGGTATAATAAGGCATGCAAATTGTAATATAAATTTGGACCAAAACATAATATCACGATTATTTACCCCGAAGGTTAAGGCAGAGGTGTTTCTGAAGTCTATACACATTGAGCATAACTTTGGAAATACCCAAAAATATAATATAATGACTTGACACTAAGGTCGGCTTGTAGAAAAAATATTACCTAACATTCAAATGGTTTTTCTTGTTGTTGCTTTATGTATGACCACCATTTGTGTAGTTTTTGTGTATGCAGTAGGTAAGTACCTCATTTTATACTTCCTCCACAACATAGAAGGTAGGCAAAACCTATCGAGAATCATTTAAATTCGTCTCGAATCATAAATAGAAAGGCAGACATATTTTTTTTTTACTATTTGGTGTATGATGTATTTCATTTCTTAAAAGGCTTCAAAGTAGAAGAGGTTAAGAACATCACATAACGTATCCAAAATTGCAAGGATCTAGATCTATGCTTCCTAAAGTGTCGTCAATACTAAATTGAAAAGACGGAATCATAACCATTTCACATTAAAAGCAAAACCTACGTAAAAGCCTTCGACCATTACGAACCCACTATTTAAAACACAACTGCATACAATTTCCCTATTGCATACAATATCTCGATTTGGGAAGACCACTCGTTCGTAACGCATACTTACCCACAAATGAGTCACAAAGACATCTTAGTGGACATGCTCTGCATAATATCAGCATATACTCAGCATGCCAAGTATTGTGTGACCTAGATTCGGTATCTCACGCACTTTTCTCATTTAGAAGAGCTCGCTTTTACTTGGTCTTACGTGGATGGATATGCTTACTTCCGGATTCTGGAAATCCTTATGTGTTGGGCGAATGCCGGGAGGCTAAAAGTGTGCAAAATTCCGACAGGTGAATCCATCTTTCTCCAGGCGGCAGGTTCGAACCCAGGCAGACACCTTACTTTGTGTAAATTATTTCATCATCACTGCTCTAAAACGGTAAAGGAAAACATCGTGAGGAAACAGCATGTCCTAGAACCAAAAATTCGTAGACATGTGACATCCGTCAAACCGCAGTGGGCCCGCGTGGTGGATTAAAGCCCATTCCCTCTCTCACAGAGACCTGTGTCCCAGCAGTGGGACCTTAAAAAAAGGCTGATGATGATAACGAAAAAAATCTCGATTAATTCAAATAAATAACAAGCTATAACTGTCAATTTTATTTAGGTGAGGTTGAGACGAGTGGAGGAGATAATTTACATAGGGGTTAGCTTTTAGTAATGATCGTTAAGTTACTATTTTGGTAGTTCCAGTGAACGAAAAAGGTAGGCTACTATTATGTCTCAAGCCGGATTCCATCCAGATAAAGAATTACCGTAAAACCCTCCATTTATTTGTAACTTATTTCCTTTACGTAACAAATTGGAGATACACTTCGTGAAATCTTAAGACCATTACGCAAAGGAGTAATAAAATTGTTTTATTTACTGACATCGATTTGCATTCCGAAATCTTTGCGATTGGTGTCGCCAATGATGTCAATACAACCAGATAAGTAACTCGAATGTATTATTTTGGCCAAGATTAATAAACGATACATTCTTTAACGTGGTCGCTCACAAAATGGTTCTTATCAGAAGGCTTAAATTCACCTAACGGACAATGGAGAGAGTTATGCTCGGCTTTGTAATGAAGATATCCGCAAAAGAACTAAGGAAGGTCTCCCACTAGGTGGAGCGATGACCTGCCGGGCGAGCAAGGCCTCTGTGATAGGCTTCAGTCACGCATTTTATCACGGTTTTTGCTCCCAAACTGTGACGCACAGGACCGATCAGTATGGTGGCGTTTGGCGGAGACCTATGTCCAGCAGTGGACGTCTTTTGGCTGAAATGATGATGATGATGACATTTTATAAATATCAAAGATGCAGAATTATATGAATTAATGAACTTATCACGACAAGAAACTTTATTCACAATATCAAACAGAATTCACGTCTATTGCGCCAATAGTCGTCCAAGCAGTCATATTAGAGCAATAGCTAAATACTGGAATAGTTAATTTATTTAACAAGGGAGTACTGCAATTATTTATTAGGCTGGTCTATTATTGTGATTTGTAAATGACTAATTGAATGCTAACGGATGATTTAAAAAAAAAAACATAGTTAGCAACGACTTGTCTATAAACACACGTAACAAACAAGATAGACAAGAAAGGCCTGACACAAACAAGAATTCAAAAAACATCATAGATGAAAACCACTCTCTCCACACGTTTAAACCGCATCTCAAAACATACAATCCAGATAAAAAGTATCCTAAGAGACCCTAAAAAAAGAACAATCAATCCAAGTCATGGTTTACACGTGTGAAAAAGTTTCATTCAAAATCCATTCAGCCATTGAAACGTTTACAAGTAACACACAGAAAGACGGAGAAACAGAGTTACTTTAGCATGTAGTTTAGATTATATCACTAACAACGAAACGAATTTTAGCAATACATTATTTCGTCTTAACATTCAAAAATGGCGTATAACCAATCAAAATTCTGTGGTTTGTTAAGCCAAGTAAGTTGATTAGAGAATGTGTGTTGTGTAATCGTCTCGTGATTGTAGATACATAGGTGAGACGAGTTGTGTCCGGTATGTGTAGGAGCAGGTATATTAGCTAGTCTGAATATTAGTTCAAATCAGTCTGTTGCTGTAGCTTATAGGAGCCAGCAGATGTAAGACATCTTGTAAAAATTGATGAAGGATTATCAATTAAAAATAATTTAACAAACAGACTGAGAGGTTGAGTGTTTTATAATTGAAGACCTTGATGACTTATGATCAAAGAAATTGTCATCAAGTGTCGTCAGTTAAAACAGTTTATAAAATCAGATCATTGCTATAAAAAAGATATGGCCTCAGAATTGAACCCTGTGGCACCACTCCGTAAAACGCCCTCTCTTGTTTTTATATTTTCTGATCTTCTTTTATTTGTTGTTATTTTTTGTATGTTGGAAACAATACCCACTTGCATGCCACAAAGTGTTAACCAAAAAGTCTAATTCTATCATTTCTACGAAGCATTATCGTAGAGTACGCAAATAGTATACGAGTATGACTAATGAAATCATAGCTCACTTATACACGTAGAACTAGACAATATTACTTTCACTGTAATCTCAAGATATTGAAAGTGAGTGGTTATTTATGATGGACGGGTTAGGTGTTTCTGAGGCAGAATGAACAAGAAACTCCACTGCTAATTAAGTATATTTATTTTTTAATCAAATACATTAAATATTGTGGGTTTTTCAAATGATTATTAATAATATTTAGGTGTAAGAGATAAAATTTAAAACGAATATAGATGATGATACATGAAGATGGATCAAGGAAAATATGGATGGATTTTGAAAGGAATGATTTAAAGAAATGGGAGTCAATGATAAGCCTTACGGAAGCTCATTAAACTCTTTTTAAAGTATAAGTTTTTATGAAGTAAGAAAGCAGAAATAACATATTCTCTACCTTCATGGACTATAGTTACTAAAAAAAAATTACAATGCATTTAATTGCCATCAAGCACTTTTCCAAAATTTCTCCTACAAACTCTAAGCATGTGCCTACCAACAAATACCTTCCTTTTCAAGAATTCCCACTATGTTCAATTCCCACTCAATTTGACAAAACTAACAAGCCGATGCTTATAAACACTCTAATGACCGCAAAATGACACATCATTATACTCAACAAAAACTTATAATGTTCTTTATTGCTGTGGCCATTGGCCAGAGGCTACAATGCAGACAAGTTCAGAAGTACTACAATAAGTTCTTCTCATTATCTCGCAGATAATAATGTATGTCCTCTCGGAGTGTGCAGCATGTCCTGTTACCTGTACGTGCGAAGACCTTATGACTGCGTCAATGAATGGTGTTACCGTAACGAATTTCTGGGCCAAACATAATATCTAATTTTTAAACCACGATGGAAAAATAGGTAGAGGAGCTCGTGGCTAAATAATAACAGCCGCACGGGTCGATCATCAAGGTTAAGCAACACTTGACGAGGTCGGTCCGTGGATGGGTGACCATTTCAACATACCGAGTTTCCTCGGTGCCTCGGAAAGCACGTTAAGCCGTTGGTCCCGGCTGTCATTTGAAGATCTTTGAAGCTTAGAAGAAGATAAGTCGTGTTAGTTAATAACTTATGATAGAGAGGCGAAAAATAACACCACGATAGCACGACCTCTCTGTCAAGATTGCCACTACAAAGAAGAAGACCAAGCAACATACGATCTTTGAAAGCTTGAATCGTATCCAGTCATCTTTTTTGTAGTCCAAGTTAGATGTTGGAAAACCAACTCAGATATGATATTATGGACCACCTCTCAAATGACACTACCAGACATTGCTCTCTGAAAATGACTCCTCATGGAAATTCGGTTTCTGTATTCAAATCAGAAGAAAATAAATCTTTCCACGAATACAATTTGCCATGGTTATTATTTATTTTAAAATTTCGCCGCGTTTTGTTAAAACTACACGCTAAGTGGATCTTCTTAGCTTTAATATTTGGTCACTGTAAATGTCGGTGTTGGTACAAGTGAGAGTCGTCAGGTGAGGTGGGTCAGTTTTTATGTTCCGATACTTATCCACACTGACATCACTGATAAGATTACACGAACTGAACGTACATCGTGAATGTAGGTGTCTTTTTGTGGTGTAGGTGAATTATGTGTACCAGTTAAAGGAGACACTTTGTGATTGCAAGAACTTTATTTAAAATCGGTATAATTGCGTGCAATACTTATGCAGGATGTTTTTTTCTTCTGGGCTTGCTTGCACCGTCTTGGACCTGATCCATCGCCTTCCATTTGGTGATATCAAGGTCAAGAGCTTGCTCAGTAAATATGCGGCACATTTTTACTCGTACTCAGGAACGAGGTGACTCGATGTGTAAACGAAATTTACCCAAAAGGACCTGGTTACTAGCCTTCCTTTAGAAACCTTTATTGACTGAATCAAAATATTATAAAAATCCTATCAAATTTTACATAACAACCTTCACTTCTGCTCATACCTTGCAGATAAAATCATAGTTTACCAAAGATCACTATCGCCCGCTGTCCACCTGTCACTTGCGCACTGCGGACATCATTCCCACTGCGCCCGCGCAAGATTGATCGTTCACCTATCATCACAGAATAACGAAGGTATAGACAGATCTTTTGCAAAATATGTAACAAACATATTTATTATGTGCACAGCCAAAAAGAGAATTCTCTGCCATTCTCTGTGTTCCCATTCCACATTAACCTTCATAGCAAGAGTGAATCTTCTGGGCTTGTTAATTCCAACGTAAAACTCATCCACCGCTTTTCATCAGGCGAAATCGTGGTCAAGATCTAGCTGTAGTAGGTCTCGCCCTACTACATATATATTTATCTATTTAACCGCCTCACAAGAGACAAAGGTAAATACAATTCCAATCAAATATTTATCCGAATACTTCACTATCAGGTTTAAAAATCAATAGAAAGTCTATAGATTCATGTAGACGCTTTTATGTTTTACATAACAGTAATATTTGAAGACTTGGCGAGCGATGATAAATTGATTAATATAAAATTACATTGGCGATTAATTGTAGAAATATTGATTTGTTAATGTTATGTTTTAAGTTGAATTAATTTAAGTTTTTTTATAAAAGCAGTATTTTATATGGATAATTTACTTGCATTGATGATTGATTGGCAAGCTGGCTTCGAACCTCCCGGTGGGTTCCCGTATTGTCGCCCGGGGGTCTCAGTAGCCGTGGCTTGGTCACTCACGGTGCAGCGAAGAGGAACCCGAAGAGGGGCCGCTCGTCATGACTTTTTCCGATAGGCCGACGACGTAGCGACTGTTGCCACTTGGCAACTGAGGCGGGCCGCGATGTCATATAGGATGCATCGCGACTGAGGATAGGAAGCCGCGGCGGGTGAGGAATGCCTGAACAAAAGGCTGGCTTCAAACCGATTGTACTATTTTTACTAAACTTTCTTCTTTCTAATATGTACCTATTTTGTCGGGTGTCTTTATAAATATGTTCAAAGCTGATGCAAACTGGATGCTTTCCGCTTTAGTAAATGCAAATAATCTATTATAGAGGTTGTTAACCCTCAATTCAATCATAACCTCTTTAAACCAGTTACTGGATAAATTGATGCCCATTGGTAAGGCTGGTTATTAAACTTACGTGCTTCTTACTACCCTTGTCAATTTATTTATAAGCTTTATTTTGTCCCTTACATGCGTTGTGTTATTATATATTATACTTATTCATTTATTTGTTAGTGATGTAACTTTTTACTTAAATAAGGTTAGTATTGTTAGGTGTAAAAGGGCCGCTTTTTGCGGTGAAAGCCTCCTCCAAACCGTTCCAGGTGACTCTATCCTTTGCCTGTCTGGGCCATACATTTCCGGCTATTTGTACGATGTCGTCACTCCATCTTTTAAATAGTCTACCCTTCCTTCTTTTTTCGTATAGTGGTACCAATTTGTAATTATTTGTGACTATCTTTCATTCGTAGCTCTCTGAATATGGCCTGATCATTTTCATTTCAGTGTCAGGACCTGTTTGACTGCATCTCTCTCCTTTGTTTTCTTCCTTATCAGTGAACTTTTGACTCTGTCTTTCAGTTTGATGTTCATGTTACTCCGTTTTATTCCTTTTTGACAGCTTTTTATTTTATTTAAGAGTGTTTTTTGAGAGACCAGGTCTGCCAGGCGTAGGAGACGTTTTTGAGGGCTGAGTCACCCACGTCCGTAGGAGTGTACCCCATTCCGATACCCTACACGGGTCCCCGGGTGGTGCAAATTAGGTGACAAAAACTGGTGGTTGGTTTCAGCCGAAGGCTTGCGACCACCCACCGGGCAAAGACGTGCCGCCAAGTGGCTTAGCCATGTTCCGGTACGATGCTCGGTGTAGCCACAAGAGGAGTTGGGTCGAGATAGCTGTTCCACTGCAGGCTGACCAGCCTGACGCGCGCTGGTATGGGCGTATCGGGAGACTGGTCTCGGAGGGTAGCGGGATCCGAGGCACGGTGCGCCGCTGGCCGACCGCAGGTAGTTGGGGGCCCAAATAGTGTGCCAGCCATACATGAAAGGCTGCCCCACCAACTGTCGAAAAATCCCGGGATGCGCCATCGTGCCGGTTGGCGACCAGATGGGGAAGGCCCGATGGACATTCCAGGGGGGCTCGGGCGTCCCCGCAGTCTCCGGACTACTGCCCCAATGATGCTGTCCTTTCAGTGCGTGTCTGAAGGTTAGCAGCGTGGAACCTCGTCTCACTTCCAACTCCCCTCCTGCATTCACTCTTTCAAAATATAATGCCAAGGAAAAGGAATAATACGAGATTTACTTCCTCCCCCACAATGTGCACCGCACCAACATTTGAGGTCTGCACTCAAATCTCTCTGCAGTCCACTATCACGTAGAGTCTGAGAAACCAGCGCTGCTTGTTCCTTACGGAGACGCAGATAGCGAGTCCGTCAGACGTGTCGTACTTATCTTACCCAGGGTTTACCCTGGAGCACAATTTTAAACCGCGCGCGGGTGTGTGTATCTACGCCCGTGACGACACTTGCTATCGGCGTCTCCGTAACCTTGAGGACTCTAAATTCACAACTCTGTGGGCTCTGGTGGACACAGGTCTAGATAAATTTATATACGCCTGTGTCTACCGTTCGCACAGCGGAGATGAGGAGACATCCAGGCTCACAGAATACCTCAGTGAGGCGACTGATGCGGCACAGCAGCGGTACCCTTCCGCCCAATTAGTGTTACTGGGGGACTTTAATTCCCACCATCAGGAGTGGCTCTTCCCATACCAGTGCACTGAACATGCTGGACGGGAGATGCGTAAGCTTTCGCTAGCGCTAAACCTCAACCAGCTGGTACAGGGGGCAACGCGGGTACCGGATGTTGATTCGCACACAGCGAATTGCTTGAAACTTCTGCTGACAAAGGCAGAAAGAGAGGCAAATTTATTTGCTTACATTCGTATCCATCAAAAGGACGTCCGTAGGGTGCTGCGCAACCTCGACGTGAACAAGGCTAGCGGCCTTGACGGAATACCAGCAATTGTTATCAGAACCTGTGCGCCTGAACTGTCTCCGATCTTGACACGCCTATTCCGCCTTTCGTTAGAGCCTGGAAAAGTGCCGAATGCTTGGAAGCAGGCTAACGTACAGCCCGTGCCCAAAAAGGGCAGCCGAGCTGATCCGGCCAACTACAGACCCATATCTGTAACCCCCATACTCTGTAAAAGTATGGAACGCGTACTCAATATTAAGCTCCTGGCATACCTAGAAACTAACGATATCCTAAGTGACCGCCAATATGGCTTTCGCCGAAATCGGTCTACTGGGGATCTTCTAGCGTATGCCATTCACATCTGGAGTGAGGCCATCGAGAGGCATGGGGAAGTGCTTGCCGTCTCCCTCGACATCTCGAAGGCTTTTGATAGGGTCTGGCACGAAAGCCTTATTGGTAAGCTTCCTTCATTCGGTTGGCCCGGTGGTCTGTGTGATTGGATTGCAGACTTCCTGAAAGATCGGTCTATTCGAGTGGTTATCGATGGCTGCTCGTCGGACCACTTGGATATTAATGTCGGTGTCCCTCAGGAGTCATTACTCTCAGCAACTTTATTCTTGCTGCACATTAACGATCTGCTAAAACCCGGTACCTTTGGGTATGCAGACGACAGCACTGTTGCTGAGAGATACTTGTCCAACGCTCGTACTACCGGGCCTCAGATCCAGTCTGTCCGGGAGGCCATGGTGGAGCGCTTGAACCTGTCCTTGCAGGCAGTCTCCGAATGGGGCGATGCCAATCTGGTCAGGTTTAATGCTGCTAAAACCCAGGTGTGTCTTTTTTCCGCTAAAAAGAGTCAATTTCACCCGGCTTCAACTTTCCGAAGTGTGACCGTGTCAATAACTGACCATCTTGAGCTTCTTGGCGTTACGTTGACATCGACTCTCAATTTTGGCCCATACATTGAGGCAAAGGCTCAGCTGGCTTCCAAGAAGCTGCGGATCCTTGCAAAGGTGAGAAGGTACTTCACGCCAGAACAGCTGCTCAGCTTGTATCAAGCGCAAGTTCGATCATGCATGGAGTACTGTTCTCATCTCTGGGACGGATCTGCCAAATACCAACTTGATGCACTAGAGTCGATTGAAAAGCGGGCCAAGAGGCTCATCGGTGATGAGGCATTGGTTAAGTCAAAGCTCCAGAGCCTTGAACATCGTCGGCGAGTTGCCAGCTTGTCGGTTTTTTATCGGTTTCATTTCGGGGAGTGTGCGATGGAATTGCATAATCTAATTCCGCCCAGCCCGTTTCATCATCAGACTACCAGACGTACGGCGATGCGCCATCGGTACATGGTGGACATTCCACCCATACGCACTAAACGTTTTGAGAATACTTTTATTATGCGTACAGGTAAGGAGTGGAATTCCCTGCCGGAGTCTGTGTTTCCCGATAGCTTCAACCTAGGGGTCTTTAAGTCAAGAGTGAATAGGTTACTTCTAGGCAAGCGTGCTCCATCATCGACCACATCATCGCTTACCATCAGGTGAAATGGTGGTCAAGCGCGAGCCAATATAAGATAAAAAAAAGGAGAGAACTGGTGTTAGGCATCTGCCTAACACCAGTTCTCTTACCTACAGAACTGAAATTTCGTTTTCAGTTGTGTAGGTATGGTACGTTTGAAAATTTCCTTCATAGCGCGGTTGTTCCACGTATTTTTCAGTCTGCGGTTGATTTCTTTTTCTGTACAGGATTTTATTGAAATCAGATATTCAAGGTAAGTATAAAAAAAAAGTCTCAATATAAAAAACACTGAAGACTTATGGGGGATATCCGTTAGGGTTCTTGGAGATATTATTGACTCAATTGCTCCTGTCCTAACAGGCATATTCAATCAATGTTTGGACAGCGGCACGTTTCCTGACTTAATGAAACACAGTAAAGTAGTACCAATTTTCAAATCAGGCTGTAAGAGCGATCCCTCTAATTATCCGTGCTACCAGCATTGAGTAAAATCTATGAAAAAATCATGCTGGACCAGATGTTGTCTCATTTCAATTCAAATGGGATCCTGCATAGTCAGCAGTTTGGTTTCACGAAAGGTAGGTCGACAACGGACGCGGGAGTAAAACTCATCAGCCACATCTTGGAATCTTGGGAGAAGTCCCAGGATGCCATTGGCATTTTCTGTGATCTGTCAAAAGCGTTCGACTGCGTCGACCACAACACACTGATCTGTAAATTACAACACTACGGAATTCGAGGACAAGCTGCTGATCTTGTGCTTTCCTATTTATCAAACAGACAGCAAAAAGTAAATGTTAATGGGGCGACGTCCTCCGGGTCTCTAGTTAAAATGGGCGTGCCCCAAGGTTCAATTCTCGGCCCTTTCCTTTTTCTTGTTTACATTAATGATCTCCCTTTTATGATGGCCAAATTATCGGATATAATTCTATTTGCTGATGATACTTCGCTAATTTTTAAAATAGATAGAAAAGATACGGATGTCTTACATGTCAATGAAAGTCTAATTGTTCTCTCGGAATGGTTCACAGCTAGCAATCTTTTACTGAATGCGAAAAAAACAAAATGTCTAAAGTTCTCTTTACCAAATGTATCTCAACGTGACCTAAATCTAAATCTTGACGGCAAAAATCTTGAAATAATAACGGAAACTGTATTCTTGGGGATTACTATCGATTCAAAATTGCAGTGGGGCCTTTAGTTAGTCTTTTCTTATAAACAGTATACGCTTTTATAACAAGTTGCCTAAGTCAGTTATAGAACTGACCGATGGAATGTTCAAAAACTACATCAAACGTGTCCTTGTTAAAAAAGCATATTATAAAATCAAGGACTACGTTGAAGATAAAAAATTTGGCTTTGACACCCTCTGCGCATGCGGCTTCCCTGGTAACTCATAAACGGCACAAATATATGGATATCTCTAACTATTCTCAATCTCATTTTTTTTTCTCTTTTAATTAGACTTTTTACAATATTTTTCAATCATCATTATAGCCCTTTGCTAAGAATAGTTACAGCACTGATTACAGTATTTGTGCCACATGTTAAATTTAGTGTTGTTTTTTTTTTTTACCTTTGTATAGATTCTTTTACCTATTGTGAATGTGTGAACATTGTAGGCTTTCTAGTTTTCTAGATGATTGTTAACATTTGTTAACTTTTTATTTCGTGCATTATTTTTTTTTTGTTTGTTTTTTTTTTTCAATTTCGTACGACTTATTGTCGGGCCTACGTTGCCCCCCCATATCCAAGTACTAATGCTGTAACATGGAAATATTGTAAACAAAACAATTTAAAAGAGTAACCATGGAGTTTCTTGCCGGTTCTTCTCCATAGGAAACGACTAACCCGAACCGTGCACCTTTTGTCGACGTTTTATAAGTGCCCATGTAGGCCTATGTAAAATAAAAATATTCGATTTTGATTTTGTATAGTCTGCGACATAGTCTATAGATTGAGATTGTACGGATATAGGTATTTCTTCACGATTAGTCATAATTTTTGTTTTGTCCCAGTTGATTTGTATCCCAACGGTCTCGCTGTCAATTACATACTGTAAATAGACCATCATGATCGACCATAGTGTCCGACTCTAATAGACTCTATGCCCTAAATAGGAATTGCATCGGTCATAACACTCGGCATCACAGTAGCATTATGTGAGCGCTTTTAAGATTAGCGATTCTACACAATACCTGGTCAAACTGCCCACGTGAGGAAAATGTAATTTGTTACAATCTGTGTATTGCGTCAGTGCCTAATCTTAAGATCTGCTTTCTCTTGTGTAACCTAACCTGCATTTGTTTTTCTTGTTGTGTTTAGATATTCTAAGTTAGTTGTCAGTTTAGCTGTAAAATGGCAGTTGTTTGGTCGGAGGCTGGAGTCGTATTCGTATTTATACTCTAAAATTTTGGGCGGTAGTCAAGTTGTTTCTATTACGGTTCAGCCGGGAGATTCTGTAAAATAACGTATTTACATGAGCCAGTGTGCCATCATTATCCTGGCCTTCAAACTCACTTCACCCAAGTTACCACGGTGAGATTGACACAGAGGGCTTAATGCGGGTTTTGTCTCACGCTGGATCGTGTTAACGTAAACTACAATTTGTATTGAAACTGGATAAGCGCCGTCTGATGATAGTAAGGAGAAACCTCTTGCACAGACATTGTTGCCTATCACCAGTTTCATGTATTTTACTGGCAAAATTTATGAATTATATGGATAATATTTCATATATTCAATATATTTCTCTGATTTTTCCATCCACCGAAAATCAGAGAAAAACATTTTTTTTTCTTCTATAATATTCAGAAAACGGATAATACGACTAGACATTCACAGATTGCAAAAACTCAGAAATATTTGCAACAACATAGGCGCCAATCAAACATTAATTCTATCTTCCAAATATGTAAATATATAAATGCAACAACATTATATAATTTCAGCCTTTCGTTACGTACATGTTATTAGATTTCGGGCAATTAATTAGCATAATATATTTAAATTATATTCAGGCATTGTTATCGTGTCGTCAGCGAAATTCTTAGTTCCGTGTATTTTCAGAGATAGTAATCAAAATACCTATTGTTTTTTGTTGGGAAGTCTGCAACTTTCTGGTTAGGTTTTCTATAGACTTTTGATGACAGGTGGACTAAATGAAAGTCTTTTGTTACACTGAAGATAATTATGATTCATTATTATCATCAGCCTATTAATGTTCCCACTACTGGGACAAAGTTCTCCTCTCTGTGAGAAAGGGAAAGGGCCTTAATCCTCCGCGCGGGTCTAGTGCGGGTTGGTGGATGTCACATGTCTTCGAATTTTTGGTTCTAGGACATGCCGGTTTCCTTACAAATTTTCTTTCACCTAACTGTACTCTAGTTAGGCAATTTTAAATAACTCTCGGATCAAAATAGCCTAAAACATTTAAAATATAATTAACAATATTATTCAATATAGCTGTGCCCGCGGCTTCGCTCCCGTCATCTGCCCACCCTACCCACCTTCCTGCCTACCCTAAATACCTACATACTACATACCAATATTTTTTTCTAGTGTCATTCTTTCGCGTAAAATCTTAACACCGCGATTCAGAAAATGACTTTAAATGCACAACGCCATCTATCGAACAGCGAGTTCAACTCTCCGAGTAACTGGATTGCGTGTGCTGTGATAATTTTACTTCTTGAACACTTTAAATTCATCTAACTTTTGATAGAGTTAACCGATTGCGATGAAACAAAAACTAAGTAATTCTTCAAGTTACGCACAATTTTTATGTATAAAAGTTATCTATATTGGTTTCGTACATTTCACGTGATGCGTGCACAAATAAACAGACAAACAGACAAAAATTCCAAAAATGCTGGAAATGGGTTCTGTTGGTTATTCTTTAACACCCTGGCTATTTTTTTTTGAATTTTTTTCGATGTACAAAAATTATTTTTTTACAGATTTATTATATGTATTGATGATATTGATGACTAATCTATTCCCGTCTCTTTGCCCTAGTAATCTATTCCACAGGCATTGTTTATTTTTCCGTGATATAAGTGTCCTATGACACTAAGCGATAGTGTAACAGATAGTGTAGCAATCAACATGTGTAGGTACTGTGCGAGTGACATGCCAACTACATCGGTGTCTCGAGCCAACAAAATAGCTTCGTCTCGGAGATTTTAGGAGGGCGCACCCTAATTATGTGGTTGACAGTCAGCTCGTACTTCGTGCGAATCGCCACATAAAAAATAATATTATCAAAAAGAATCGATTCGCACACGTCAAGTTCAATTCGTGCGAATCATTCAATAACCCGGTTTAAATTATATGTTACTAGTAGACAAAATAGTTATAACATAAGAAAGATAAAAATCTGGCTTGCTCTAGTACCAACAAAAATCCATTAATTTCTCACAACATCAGATGGTCATCGAAAACAATGGAACGGTCCAAGATGAACTTTCTCCATCCATCTTTGGTATATTGAATGCAAATTATTTCGAGTCAACGTAATGTGGGAGTGAACCTCGTTTATGTCTGTACAATGTAATTATGTATTTAAGAATACATTTACTTACATTGTATGAATATGGAATTTAAAAGGTCTCCAAAAAATTGTTTTAAAAAATGTATGAAATGCAATTCATCGTCATCATCATCTCAGCCAAAAGACGTCCACTGCTGGACAAAGGCCTTCCCCAGGCGTCGCCACATAGATCAGTGCTGTGCGTCTCGCATCCACTGGATTCTTGCAGCCTTAACCAGGTTATCGGTCCACCTTGAGGGAGGCTTGCCTACGTTACGTCTTCCGTTGCAACGACCAGCCTTAATTATTTCCTTGTGTTTTAACTGGAAAGATGAAGTGGTGCAACAATATAATCATATACATTCGATGGGAAACCCTTGAGAGAATTTGTTTTCAGAAAAACTAGTATGCAGCACAGTATATTACACCATCTCCAAGTTAAATATGTATACTAATTTGTGTGTTTAAACTTTAACAAACCAGGGTTCAAATATGACTATATTACCCAAGAAAGGGTTTCCAGGTGGCCAATCAATCAACCTTATGACAAAGGAGAATGATGGTTATTTATGATGGTTAACCAGTAGTTTAAACCATTAAACTGGTATTAACTGGTAATGGGTCTACTGTTACTTGAAAACCATATCATGTACAATATGTCATGTCATGTCAAAACGGTTCTGAATGGTGTAATAGAGTTTTATTATATGTATGGTTCCTTAATTCGACATTATCACTAAGGATTAGGATACAAACCCCTAGCATCATCATCGTCATCAATTTAATGTTCCCACTACTGGGACACAGGCCTCCTTTCTGTGAGAGGCAATGGGCCATAATCCACCAAGCGGGCCACTGGGTCCGCGATGTCACATATCTTCGAATTTTTGGTTCTAGGACATGCCGGTTTCCTCACGATGTTTTCCTTCACCGTTTTGAGAGCACTGGTGATGAAATAATTGACACAAAGTAAAGCGCCTGCCTGGGTTTGAACTCACGAACTACAACTTGTAAGTCGTAGCCGCTGCCACTGGGCCACCACTGCTGATGCACCCCTGGCATCACATGAAAGAAAAAGAATCGTGAAGTCTGTTTCTTCAAAAGGATGTCCCAACCCCATAAAGGGTGAACAATCATCAGAGTGCAATTACTTCCAAAAAAAAGTTAGCCACTGTCCTATTCAATCCGTTTGCTAACGGAAATTGCCAGTATTGACATGTTTCGTCACGGCCAATTGATTCTACGCGATTCTTTTATTTACTAAGCTCGGCAGATATTTATTTATTTTATGTTATTTAACTCGAATTTACTCAGGTTCATTGTCTTTATAATTGGCGTAGTAAATGAAGAATGTAGCAATTATTATTTGTTATATTGTTGCTAATCGATTCAATGAAATTGGTATATCGGCTGTTTGCAAGTGAATTGATTGTCTTTTCGATTTTTAGAGTACGTATTCAGTGATTGGAGACCACTGATTATCGTCCCTTGCTCTTATCAATCTCTGATTATCGTCCCTTGCTCTTTTCAATCTCTGATTATCGTCCCTTGCTCTTATCGATCTCTGAATATCGTCCCTTGCTCTTATCAATCTCTGATTATCGTCCCTTGCTCTTATCAATCTCTGATTATCGTCCCTTGCTCTTATCAATCTCTGAATATCGTCCCTTGCTCTTATCAATCTCTGATTATCGTCCCTTGCTCTTATCAATCTCTGATTATCGTCCCTTGCTCTTATCAATCTCTGAATATCGTCCCTTGCTCTTATCAATCTCTGAATATCGTCCCTTGCTCTTATCAATCTCTGATTATCGTCCCTTGCTCTTATCAATCTCTGATTATCGTCCCTTGCTCTTATCAATCTCTGAATATCGTCCCTTGCTCTTATCAATCTCTGATTATCGTCCCTTGCTCTTATCAATCTCTGATTATCGTCCCTTGCTCTTATCAATCTCTGAATATCGTCCCTTGCTCTTATCAATCTCTGATTATCGTCCCTTGCTCTTATCAATCTCTGATTATCGTCCCTTGCTCTTATCAATCTCTGAATATCGTCCCTTGCTCTTATCAATCTCTGAATATCGTCCCTTGCTCTTATCAATCTCTGATTATCGTCCCTTGCTCTTATCAATCTCTGATTATCGTCCCTTGCTCTTATCAATCTCTGAATATCGTCCCTTGCTCTTATCAATCTCTGAATATCGTCCCTTGCTCTTATCAATCTCTGAATATCGTCCCTTGCTCTTATCAATCTCTGATTATCGTCCCTTGCTCTTATCAATCTCTGAATATCGTCCCTTGCTCTTATCAATCTCTGAATATCGTCCCTTGCTCTTATCAATCTCTGATTATCGTCCCTTGCTCTTATCAATCTCTGAATATCGCCCCTTGCTCTTATCAATCTCTGAATATCGGCCCTTGCTCTTGCTCCCAATTTTACTATTTGGGGTCGGTGTAACATTTGTCTCCTTTTTCCATACCTCTCTTTTAGTCGTCATTTCAACAGTCACCCCATTTCTCTCCAACTCTTTCATCTCTTATCCTTATTCTCTCGGAAATGAGAATTCATTCCGAGCGATTTTAAGCTAATATCGCGACAATCTAAGAAGTCCGATGACGTTTCTCAAACTACATGCCGCTATCTAAGTCAAATTCATAATCCTAATTAATTACTATATTACCCATACCATTCTTATTATCATTCGTAAGTATCAAGTTTAACTTATATACCTAACGTATTTTTATAGCTGTCAAAGCCGACTTCTTAGATTGTCACGACTTTAGTAGTTTAGTATCTAGAATTATGTGACACTTCAGTATTTTTATTACCCTTATTTTTTATCAGTACTTGTTAAGGCGCGTCCCCGAGCAAAACGCTGCGCTAGTCGAATTTTGTGCAGTTTTTAAGAGCTATCTACTCTTTATTTAAAAAGAAATATCAATTAATAAAAAATACATTAAATTTCTACATAATGTTGATTCTAAAATTGTAGTACACTTTTTTTTTTAAAGATGTATGTGTCACTAATCTCCTTCCAACAAAACCATAAAAATGTGAAATAATTATTGATAGCATGCATCTCCTCGTAAAGTATTCATTAATTATTATATTATTATATTTTTTTATCTTTTTTTGAGTCAAGAGCAAATACATTACAAAAAAAAAGAAAAAAAAAATGGATAGACAATTTTATAACGAACATATTGTAAGTATATTTTTTTCAAAAGACCAATATTCGATTTTATAAAGATTTTATTCTAAAATCTGGGCGTATTCACTACCGTAATTCATGCGCCACCAGTGCCGCTAGGCCAATAGGAATGTTCATATCTCATGCTGATTTTTTGGTCAGGGCACGGCCTTAATGAAGACCGAACATTACTATACTGACATAAAAAAGGGCACTAGCACTATTACCCTACATTAAAATGTAACCCAAGACCTTGACACAACAAAAACCAATTCGGTACTAAACTTTTAAATTACGTTTTAAAAATAAAACGATAAAGACCCCAGTCCACGCCACGGTCCGAGCTATATTCACCATATTGACAAACATTACGCGTATATCATAGTAAAGTATAAACTTATGTGTGTTTGTTATACAATAGCCTCAAAAACCAGTGTTACTACTATCTAAAGCGACGGAGCGTTAGTCTTCGGTTACTGTGTGTAATTATGTTACATTGTGATTTTGTTACACATTTTATTAAGAATATTGTGTAATTTTACAGACGAAAGCGGAATGATGAGTTAGCGATCACTAACTTTTAAAATTATGGTCAATCCCATTTTGTTTTTTTCGACAGTCGATCTTCCAGAATGGGCCTCTTCAGAAAGCTCAGTGTCACCCAAAGGACAATGGAGGAGGGCTGTGCTCGGAGTATCCTTGCGAGATCGAATCAGTAATGTAGATATCCGCAAGAGAACCAAGAAAGTTACATAGCCCAAAGAATTTCCAAACGTAAGTGGCATTGGGCAGGGCACATTGCTCGCAGAACGGATGACCGATGGGGCAGAAAAGTTCTGGAGTGGCGACCGCGAACCGGAAGACGTTGCGTTGAAGCCTTCCAACGTCTTCCAGTTCGCGGTCTCGTCTGTCGCCGAGATGGCTTGACGAGATTGTTGCCATCGTGGGTAGAAACTGGATGAGGCTGGTACAGGGGCGTGAGGATTGGCACAAGAAAGGTATGCCTATGCACAGCAGCGTTGCGTCAAATTTCCAAAAAAGGCGTTTTACGTAAGGTTCTGTTGAAAACCAGCGTCAGGCAACTCCTAGTTGTCTAGCATTTTGCTGAATGCACACTAGGTAATTGTTTTTAAATTAAGTTCGCTTTTATTTGTACCTACATTATGTGTGCCGAATAAACTAGATTTCTTTCTTTTCTTTCATTTATTAGAATCAGGAAATAATTAATGTTTAATATTGGCTTCGAAAAATTATTTTTACATTGATTTTCGTGATTGATAAGTAGCAAAGTACTTGACATACCAGCTTACTAATTACGTGTTTCAACCTAACTAAGATGCCTACATCTGTTAAGTGTAGTTCACCAATTAAAATATATCTTTGAACACATGACTAAGTAAATGTATGAGATTTTTTTAGGTATTTAGCTAACTAACTAAAAGCAATGGATTGATGTTTTAGATTTAACCATGGAACCTTATTATTGAATTTTAAATTATGTTCACAAGTATGCTGTAATAATCGTGTCTTTTCTGTAAGCTATGGATTTTACTCTACATTAATTGCATTAAGAAAATCTTCACGTAAAATAAATTGTCTTTTATTACTACAAAAACCAAAACCCATTGCTTACATTAAGAACCTACTGTCACATTAGCCTTTGACTTCAGAAACCATATTACGATAACTTGTTGCAAGATGAGAGAAAGTGATAAGAACAAAAAATATTATTCAGGAGCTCAATTTTCGTATCGCTCGTAAAAAAGTCATTACTCATTTTTCGGTGAAATCACACCCAAAATATGAGGAACGAATGAAGAACTTAATAAAACAAATTTATAAAATGGAGGTCGTTTTTGATGAACGTGGTAATTATCGTATCCAATAATCAAAATATCTCCAAAAAATTAAACACGTAAATCTTGAAAGAAATCTCGCAACATCTGCTAATTAACAGAATAGCGATAAGTAACCAAATAATTGGATCTATAACTAAACAAGATCCTACAAGTGGACACAACCAGATCATTCGCAATCTCGCATGCGTTTTATGTAACACTCGAGATTCGGAACACCCGAGGTTGCAAGGAGAAAGTGCATGGTGCATTCGGATTAACAACTCGAGCGAAATTATTCGCTAATTCCGCGAAAATGGCCGCTCTGACGCAACACGCGATGGCACGCATTATAGCCAGTTTCGAAATTTTTATCTAATCCTCGAAAGTGCGATCTGGTATTTCGAACCGTAATTTCTAATTCTTCATTGGTTTTAAGGTTGTTACGTTCACGTATCTCGGTCAGCAGGTTGCGAAACCATGAGTGATTCATTTTGTGAGGTGCTTAGTATGTAACTGAATATCTCGAAAGAAAATAAGACTTAATTCCACTTTATTATAAAATTGCACGTCAATTACGTCACGCGCATGTCATAAAGTCGTCCGCTGACATCGGCACTTTCGATTTTATCGAAAACGACTTTCCATAGGGTCCTATTACTGCTCTTTAAGGCGTCGAAACATGTTTTTGTTTCGCATTAATATATTTTTTGTTGTACCGCATATGGTTTTACGATTGTAGCAGCAAGATGTAGGTACCAGTTGCGGTACCTCGGGTTGTGAAAGTTTGGACATTAAATCAAGGAGTCATTCGTACAAAATAGATTGTTCTTTTATTTACAGAAACTTATAACAACAAATATAATACATAATAACATCTAGGATGCGATCACATGATTTACATTTAAATGAGATGAGATGACTAACAATTTGGTCGTTTAGTGGGGGTGGCCGTATGACTCAGAGGGGACTCCGTAGGATCCTGAGGGGATTCCGATGGTGGTGTAGTGGGATGAGCCTCCGTGTCCGCCGGACGAGTGGCCGCCGGAGGAGTATCCACCGTGTCCGCCGGAGGAGTATCCACCGTGTCCGCCGGAGTAGTAGCTGCCGTGACCGCTGGCGTACGCCTCTTCAGCCTGGTGGTATTGAGCGACCTGGATGGCCTGCTGCACGTGGTCGAGCTCGATGCCAACGATCTTCTGTTCGGGCACACCGTACACGGGGGCGGGGGGGCCGTAATGGGATGAGATGTGGTGTCCGTGACCGTGGCCGTGGCTGCCGGAGCCGGAGCCCTGGTTCTTGATCTCCTCGGACAAGAGGATGTTCTTGATTTTGTAGAGGAGATGAGGGTCTACGTAGTAGCCCTCGCTTTCGGAATGGCCGACGGGCACGGACGTGTAGTGGCCGCTGCCACTGAGGCTGCCCAGGGAGATGGAGGAGTGAGATGATGGGGCAGAGTAGCTGTAGCCCAAGGGAGCCTCGGCGGCGGCGCAACCCAAGAGGGCGAGGGCGACCTGTCAACAAACATCATGTTAAAATACCGATTCCCAAACATACAACACCTGGGGAGAAGAATTTAAATGTTATCACTAAATGCATGGTCGAGACATATGTACAAGTGAGTTGTATAGTAACCAACTCATCACAATTTAACAAGCCCACAATTAATAGTGTAGCCTCGAAGCTATCACTCCTACAGCTGGAACACGCCTCTTCACAAAGTGCACCATTATACCAAAACTGGTACAGAACACTCAGCAAAGGCGATCAAATCCTAGAGGTCTCGGAGACATCACGTCACATCCAGAGAGCACGGAATTTTAGTCACTTCACAGGGTGTGCATAGTGCACCTCACACGACACAACACATTCACTGCACTCCCACTTACGATGTATTTGGCCATGTCTAGTTTGGTTGAACGCTGGCTGGTGTGTGATGCCTTGTGCTCGGCGCGAGCCGCTTATATACGGGACATCAGACCGTCTACTTTTACTTTACTAGCAGAGGCTATCGAGGACGAATTCGGGTTGCAAATGGACTATTTTTTCGTTTTTGGTTTTTTGGGCGAGGCTCCGAACTTTTGGCGATGTAGATCTAAAACTGATTTCAGGATAAAAAGTCTAATTATCTGCTGAAAAGACATATATTCGCGATGACTGAATAATTTTCGGTTATCATAACTTTAACTTAATGCATAAAAGTTTTGAACAAAGCTAAGTTTGTTAACTTGCATTGACATTGTTACTAGAGTAAAATTATATGCATTGTTATTGACAGTCGTAGCCAGTTTTCTAAACTTTTTAATGGCTAAACCGCATCATAATAAATTCAGTATTTTTTTAGATAGCTAGAAAGATGCAGACACTCACTTTTGATTAATATTTTCAACCACATACTTACATAAATTGCATTAAATTATCTATTGATTTCCGTATCCGTTTACAAAATTAGAAATGGTAATTGACATTTATTTAAAATTGTCACCTTTTATAATTAATATTAGATTATAATCAATATTAGATCTTAAATTTATTTACATGAGGTGCATTTTCGAAATAAATACATTTCATTATTGTAACATTGATACAACCGTCTTCATTTTAGATCTTTTGTGACCTCTTATAATAATAAAAATAAATTATTAATTTATATCTGTAATTCTGAACCTAGACAGATTATAGAAAACTAGTTATTTGCCGGGGTTTGCCAGCAATATTCGACATAAATTTAATTCATGAAGGCGGATTAATATCACCTGAGATGACCTCTTAAAGACGAGAAGAATGATTCACTTCGTTATTGAAGTTATTAGTTTAGTTTACCAATAAAAATAATGCGCAGTAAAGCAGTGCGAGTAAGGTTCTAATTTTGCAAGATGAACTACCTTCTATTGGAATGGCATAACTAACCTACATACAGGGAACAAAGATAGTGATGATTGCTCGTTCCTTCTTCGTATGAACATTCAACCTTCAATAGGGCAGTTACTGACCAATATTATATACTGTGTTTATTTATACTATTTTGTTATTAGATATCTTGTTCTATTTTTATATCTTAAATATGATCCGTTTCCGTGAATGTGTCCCGTTGCGCTGATATTCTGATAGATGTGGCATCAACAGTGGGCCCTATCAGAACATCAGCGCATCGTTATTTTCTTTTTGATATCGTTGCACATGCTGAGATAGGAGCCTTTTTGGTCTCGCACGGGGTTATTTATTTTTATTTTTTATTATTGTTTGTGTTTTTCTTATCTCGTGTTTCCTGTGCGGGTCACAAATAAATATTTTTCTTTCTTTTTTCTATATAACTTGACCTAACTGATGTCAAGGAATAACAAGAACTAGATACAGGAAAATAGGGATTTTTCCTGTGTAGAAATATTATAATTATAGTCCGTCAGTGAGATAATCAAATAATATAGGACAAGCATTTTTGTTAAAAAAAAAAAAACAGAAAATTGACAAAGATGAAGCGCATCAAAGTTCAGCAGTAGCGGCTTGTAACGTCATTTTGAGAGTGTAGCACGGCGTGCCGTACACGATATTTCAACGCACTGTATCGTAGTATTTTTTTTGTTTAAGTGGCAAAAAAAAAAAAACGTGTGCAATATTTTTGAGTAATCTGACGTACTAAATATATATTTTTTTTATCATCATCCCTATTCCTTTTGTAGCATACGTGGTCTTCAAAGTTCTCTGTTTCCCGGATACAAGGGGCTAGTTTCCCTAGGATATCCAGCTAGATTGAACTAGTAAGCTAGTAATTCAAGTACGATTAGTAGTAAGTTGTAAATGCGCCCACGCTTCAGGAAAAATTCCTCGAGTGAGAAAAGTTTATAAAAAATAAAAAAAAAACAATAGGGCTCTAGCCTCATATACTCCATTAAATGGAGGATAGATCTGTTACATGAAACAGTATCAATTCGTAGAGAAAAAAATAAAAAAAATATATAAAGAAAACAAAAAAATAAACTGCCGAAACGAAAATTATTTTTGCACTTTTTAGTGTTTTTTTTTTGTAGTCGGTTTGTTTTTTTTGTGATTTTTTTTAGTTTTTTAATTTTTTCTTTATAAATTTATACTGTTCCATTTACCGGATCGACCCTCTACGGGATTGAAACGACCAAAATTTTACGAACTAAATTTATTTTATTATGTTTTAGCCAGGACATTCATTGTTTCCCAAATTAAAATTATAGTCTTATCTAATACTGTCGCTATCGATCCGATTTCATCAATGAGAAGATTAAATCTGAGATATTAAAGAACCCGATAATTACTACAATCTCTTGCTTATTTGCGTATACGTAAATTAAAACCATTTACACTTAAAACTACATAACGTTAACTCGCTATAATCATTAAACGTAATAAATAATGAAGAGCGTTCAAACTCAGATGATATTTGCATAATGGTGTAGCATTTTCGTAGCTAATTACACACATACGGACAAACGATTTGTTAATGTTGTTTAACGGTGTCAAGGTGTAAAACTGTGCGTTTGAACTTGTCTTTTGGATTTGCTAATTGTATTTTTGAGTTTCCTTTAAAGTTTTTTGCTAAGCAGAATAAAATTGCATCCACCTTTTAGGCAATAACTTTGCTGTCATTACATATAAACTAGCTTTATCCCGCGTCTTCACTGCCGTGGCCTGTCACTCAGAAACAAAACTTAAATTAGGGTATTCAGCCACATTGTAGCTTTCTATGTTAGTTATGAATTTCTTCATAACTAACATAGCAACCCAGGTTGCCTGGAAGAGATCGCGGAATGCGATAAGGCCGCCCATTGTGTATGTATTAATTTTAAGTTTCTCTTTGTAATTGTATTTTAAGGTGTACAATAATAAAGCATATAATAAATAAATAAATAGCATATGTAAATCAAATAATATTTTGCAAACAAAACTGTTCAAAAGGAGGTTCAATATTGATATTTTGGCATCGAGCGGGCGCACAGCCAGTACTGCGTTAACATTGGGGTGTATATATCGCCTTAAGTCGATGCAGTCGCCAACGCCCTTAAGGGAAAAAAACGCGCAATCGTTTCACATCCGCACGAACCAAAATTCAGTAGTTTTTGTACTTTCCTTATTATTTTATGACTTAAAAAAAATACCTCAGATCAAAATAATAATAAATAATGCAATTGTCTTTGAGATGGTGACAATTTCATTAAAATATGTGCATGGTGCGATTGTCGTTTTTTTATCCGTGTTAGATACAGTTTTAAAAATTAATTACACTATGTTATACGAATAAAACTCTATATTTTCTCAGACCAAATTGTAAAAAAATTAGTTTAATGTAACATATATTTTTTTTAAAGTACGACTAGCCGTTTAGACATGATTTTCATTTTAAAATTAACTACCACATCTGCGCCTTAATGCTTGATCAGAAACCAGATGATAATGATTCTCTATCTACTTATCTACATGGATGCTTAAAGTACTCAAGGTAAAAAAACTGCTTTCTTTCTTGAATTTCAACCGTTTTCACAGACATACATTCTCATATTATTATGTATTTTAGCTGTAACCATACAACTTGTAATCTGTCAATAGCTAATTTGCAAGGTGATTACCACCCGCTGCTTAGCAATATCTGACATGCCATCGATTATAACAGATAGATGCGAAGGTCCAATTTCTCCTTTATGTAAGTTAGGATACACAATAAGCATACCTCCTTATTTTTGAAGATTTCAGGAGAATGGATTGGAACACCACCTCTAATAATTAAGTAACAATAAGGATCTAATATCAAAATCAATCACGAAGTTTTTCCTCCGATTTTTTAAACAGTTCAACGGTCAAAGGTTAATACGGACTATTTAGTAATAGGTAGTAAGGAACTTGCATCAATCACGAGGTTTTTCTGTTATAGATTTAGTAATTAAAAATGTGTAGGTTTGCGACTAACTGATGACCAAAGAATAATATTTGAAGACATGCGACATTCACCAACTCGAATTGAGCCCGCGTGGTGGATTACGGCCCATTCCATCTCACAGAGAGGAGGCCTGTGTCCTAGCAGTGGGCACATTTAAAGGCTGGTGATGATGATGATGATGAAAATTACGGATTCAGTGCCGATAGACTGAAGAGGTCACTAGTCCATATCATTTTAGTTTTGACGTGGCGAACTCCTAGATATTACCTGTAATGATTTTAGCTTGGAGATGTAAATAGAGAAAATATGAAGTAACTCAAGTTCAATGTGTAAATCAAGAATTGTGTAAACAGAGAAATTAGAAAGTTATTTTTCCGTCATTACCGTTAGAGGCACAATGATGGTGCATTTTTCAGTTAATAACGTTATTTTGAACATGTGTGTAAGTACCTAACTTACCTACTTATTTTCAGAGGTCAAAACATCGCTATTCATCACACGTTTATTGTGAAAAACTCGGTTTTCCCTTAGTTTACTTAAAATGTAGTATCCTTACAAGTAAAGTGTTTCAAATTATTAAGTGTGCCAAATTAAGAATGTTTTTATACCATCAATCAAAGTCATTGCCAAATAATTTAGGTAATTGAAATAAAAATAATTATACTGGTTGTTACTATGTAAATAAAAATTAAAGTTTTTTGCAATCGGAGATTAATTAGTCAAGTCCGTTTTAAGTGTTTGTTTCGTTTATTAAGTGTTAGCCAGTGTATGAACTTAGCATACTGCAGTCCAATGATGGACATAGGCCTTCGCCAAGCTGAGAGAAAACATCGTAATTTTATAACCATTTATTTAATCATCTGAACAGTTCCATCTTACTGATGATTTCGTCCAGTGTCTTAAGGTTTTTATAGGTTACATTTCGGGGATTGTGCGATGGACTTGCATGATCTAATTCCGCCCAGCCCGTTTCATCACCGAACTTCAAGACGTACGGCGTTGCGCCATCGGTACATGGTGGATATCCCACCCATACGCACTAAACGTTTTGTAACAACATCAACCATTGTGTTAAAGACACTAAGACAAGGGAAAGGTGACTGCCCACTCCATTTCAGTGAAATAGGCTTCATTTTTACACAGACAGTATCTCCGAGAAATCTAGTTGCAAGTTAGTAATAAAATCAGAAGCAATTTGAAACGTTTTTGAAATACTTTCATTATGCGTACAGCCAAGGAGTAGAATTCCCTGCCGGAGTCTGTGTTTTCCGACAACTACAATCTAGGGGTGTTTAAGTCAAGAGTGAATAGGTTACTTCTAGGAAAGCGTGCCTCACCGTCGACCACATCATCGCTTACCATCAGGTGAGAAAGTGGTCATGCGCGAGCCTGTCTAAAATAAAAAAGGTGTCTAATAGATTAGCTTCACTTAGGGATCAAAGCAATAATATTCTATATTAAATTTTTTCATAAAAAATACTTTTCCTGCCCTAAAGCAAGCGGATTATTCAGGCTTATAAATCTTAAATTGCTAGATGACCTAAGTTTAGTCCAAATCAGTTGGTTATCTCTGTTCACACTATTAAAAATTACAAGCGTAAAGTGATGTAATTAATGTCCTTTCTAAATGACATACAAACCGACGAGAAGTTACATTTTATTAACAAACCCGTAATTTTGAGGCTTGTCTTAATGTTGTAATTATCAAATTAATTATACTTTTAAAGTATAATGTAACTCTTGATATACGAAATGATACATATTTCTTCACCTGCTTCGTCTTTTAAACAAGTCTGCAATGTTTTGGAAATTTTGCTAACGGTTTGTCCAATTTTGATCAGACTTTAGCAGTGCATCAACTTATCCGGGTTGATGCGATTTTTGACGTGTTTAGGTACTCTCTATACCTATTTATTGTCTTAAAAAACCGGCCAAGTGCGAGTCGGACTCGCGCACGAAGTGTTCCGTACCATTATCGCAAAAAACCGCAATAAAAAATCACGTTTGTTGTATGGGACACTTGGGCACTTAAATATAATTTTATCCTGTTTTTAGTATTTGTAGCGGCAACAGAAATACTTCATCTGTGAAAATTTCAACTGCCTAGCTATCACGGTTCATGAGATACAGCCTGGTGACAGACGGACAGACAGACAGACAAGACGGATCGCGGAGTCTCAGTAATAGGGTCCCGTTTTTACCCTTTGGGTACGGAACCCTAAAAAATAATATTTCCAACTACTGGAACTCTTAAAAGCCAGAGTCAGTGGCATTCCACAGAAAAGTGCCTAAGCAAAGAAGCTCGAAGTGTCCTTGAGGAAGATTCCAAATGTATTAAAACTCACAAAGAAATTAACAAGAAAATATAGCATAGTAGTAAGAAAAATCATGCTAAATAAACACCTAATTTACTTCTTTAATAATAATCCCGAATCTACGCAAATGTTAAAACTTAATCACATCCGTCTAAACTTCAACTAGAATCCCACTACAAAGTCATCATCATCTGCCTAGCTTTTTTCCCAATTATATTGGGGTCGGCTTTCAGTCTTACCGGATTCAGCTAAGTACCAGTGTTTTACATGGAGCGACTGCCTCTCTGACTTCCACAACCCAGTAACTGGGTAACACGGTACCCCTTGGCAAGACTGGTGTCAGATCTCAAGCTTCTGACTACCCGTAACGACTGTCAAAGATCTTCAAATGACAGCCGGGACCAACGGCTTAACGTGCTTTCCGAGGCACGGAGGAAACTCGGTATGTTGAAATGGTCACCCATCCACGGACCGACCTCGTCAAGCGTTGCTTAACCTTGATGATCGACCCGTGTGGCTGTAATTATTTAGCCACGAGCTCCTCCCACTACAAAGTAAGTAAACGAAAAAGATTTAAGACATAATTTACTTACCAATTACTATTCAGTCTCAAATAAAGACTTGTTTGTCTGTATTCAAGATCCTACCATGTATAATGACCATCCTTCAACATAAAGGCCCACCACAAAGCAATTAGAGAAAAAATTAAGGAGTCAATAGTAATTGGTATTAAATTAAAATCACCACATATAATGAGCATCCTTCAATATATAAAAGTCAAGCGCAATGTCCACAAGTTCGCGGCACTGACCTTTGACAGATGTTGAATAATGCGCGAGCGCACGTTTGACGTACCGTGGGTACTTACACACGCGAGCGATGATGGTGTAATTGAAAACTGTGAAGTTTGTAAAGATATCGTGATAAAGTCTGTAAACCTAACTCAGTACGGTAACTACATACAAGTACAAGTATTTTCTTAATATCCTTCGGCAATCTTCGCATTTCCGAATACAAACGAATGGTAATTTCCATGTTCAGCAATTATTAGATTTATCGTGTATAATAATTTAAATTCAGAACTAAGTACTTAATTGTTGGTTTGTTTTGATTTCCATGTAAAATATGTTGAGCTGTAAAAATAGCAGCTTTACCAGCTTGCCGCCCATTTTTAAAATAAATTACATTATGTTAAAAGAGTATTAAGGTTACACTAGTCGAAAATTCTTCCATACAAACGTAGTCTAGAGATTATTCATTTGTTTGACGATGTACGTTCAAAATTAAAAGTGAGATCAATTTGTCTCATCATTATCTAGCCCTGTATGGAAGCAAAAAAGAAAATAATTGAAAGTTATGAGCGTCGAAAGTTCCACATTTCGACACAAATTATAACACATTTTTTGGCGCGAATAAATACCATAAGAAGACGGAAAATTGCAAAACGGCCTCCATACAGGGATAGATGAGTAGTTCAACAATGCAAATAATTTTATTTTGAACAGATAGATTTAGTAGTTTTTTCATGATATCTAGACTGCCAAAGGTCTGTTTATAAAATTTCGCGCGCTCGGATTCGTCCTAAATCATTATCCATTTCGCTACAAATTTGCAAAAGTGTGTATTCGTACGCGAACTAGCTTCCTACTGCTCATCACAGCATCTATTTCTTCCGCACGTGTTGTTGATTGATATGAAAATGCATTTTAACCCCGCGCACAAAATAGTTCATGCCGTCGACTAGTGTGCCCTTAACAACTCTATATACTTCCAAGAAGATTGAGAGCGTCCGGTCTGCGCCAAGTGCAAAGGGCAACTGATAGAAATCCGACAACTGACGAAACACGTACTTGTACTTACATAATGATCTCGATTCAATTTCAGGTTTTTACAAAGAGCGACACTCAACAGTGTGAGGTCCTGGGTTCGAATACTGGGTCGGGAAAAGTTTTTAGTAGCAGTCTGAAATCTGTATGTGTGTCTAGTGGCTAGCAATTGACTCGCCTCCATATTGGTGGGTCCACACTACATAGACTTTTAGTCGTCCAGATATCTGTACAGACTGGGAGTCTGGGTAAAAATAATCACGCAGACATCTCTACAATATCTTCTTTTCCATCTGTTTTAATTACAATTATTTGGTTAAATCATTCTTATTGGAAAATACAAATGTGAGAACGATGTAAAAAGACGTACATGTAAAAGCGTCTAGAGTAAAACAAGAAATTATAAAATACATTAAGTACGTAATTAAAAGCAGGCCGTAGCAGTTAAGTTATGACCAATCCCAACTGATGGCGCCCGATCACGAACATGTCGCATGGATTGGCCACTCAGCTCAACCATCATGAAGGGAACCGAATGATCCAATACATGTGCCACCATCAGAGAGACATTAGAGACTGCCAGGGCACACACAAGTCAACGAACGACACACAGGTACAGTAAATGGTAGATTTACAGTTGGTACATTACTTACACATGTGCTGTGCAGTTATATAATTTTCGGGGAAAACAGGTGCCATGTTTTTTATGTCATAAATCTTTGGCAGAAAAGAAATCACTTAAAAGTTTTTCACCAACCATACTATAAAACTGCCTAGTTTCAAGATGAAATTTCCAACCAAAGATAAAGAAAATGTAAATTTAGGATAGATCTGGAAAAGCCCAGACGGCCATCGCTAAAATATTAGATCTGACCTAGATAAGGGTGACCAAAAGGCAGGGACCTGACAAATATGTAACAATATTAATCTCAACTATTCATCATCATCATTAGGCTTTTTATTGTGCCCACTGCTGGGAATCAGTCCTCCTCCCATAGCCCCCCTGGGCTATAATCCTCCACGCGGGCCCAGTTCGGATAGGTAGATGTCACATGTCTTCTCTTTTTGACTCTATAAGAACATACCGGTTTCCTCACGATGTTTTCCTTCAGCGTTTTGAGAGCAGTAGTGATGAAAAAAATTACACAAAGTAAAGCTCGGGTTCGAACGCACGACCCACAGCTCGTAAGTCGGGGCCGTAACCACTAGGCCACATGTTTCTGAACTGTTATTATCAAAATATTGATGGTGTGTTAGTTCGTAGAAGGAAGGACAAATCTAATAACGAAGTCTTACACGGACAAGCACACACCACACATAGGCAGTTTCATCCTGGAAAATGGACGGTTACTGTGAAAAGGCCCAAGAAAGCGAAGCCGCGTATAAAACTAGTAGTACTATCCTAATTACCTTTTAATAAATATTAAGAAAGTTATTGAGGTATTTTTTTTTTGGCGTAGGAAATCATCCAATGGCTTCTTCTTAGACTTTTTCTGACTAAAGCCCACCCGGGTTCCTTCAGTTGCTTATGCCAGGATAGCGGTAACTCTCTTCCAAATTTATCCACGATCCAGACAGGCATCGGCCCTAACGGACTCCATCAGTTTTTGCTGACATCTCTTTGGCGCGCGTGGAACACTACGCGCCCTTGATTACGAGATCCTGGCATCCAATCCCAGGTCGGGCATTGTTATTGGGTTTTTCAAACTGATTTTTTCAGTAGGATTCCGGCGTCTTGATTTGTGGAAATAGGCTGGCCCTATGTTGCATGGGAATTAAACATTATTGGCGTATTGGTTAAATTATAAGTCAACTCTGCCCAAACCGTCGGGGATTACAGCCGTTATGTTCATCTTCTTTATTTTTATGGTTCCGTACCCAAAGGTTAAAAACGGAACCCTATTACTAAGACTCCACGATCCGTCTGTCTGTCTGTCCGTCTGTCACCAGGCTGTATCTCATGAACCGTGATAGCTAGACAGTTGAAATTTTCACAGATGATGTATTTCTGTTACCGCTATAACAACAAATGAAACAGAATAAAATAAATATTTAATGCTCCCATACAACAAACGTGATCTTTTTGCTGTTTTTTGCGATAGTGGTACGGAACCCTTCGTGTGCGAGTTCGACTCGCACTTGGCCAGTTTTTAAACACATTTTATGTCATAAGTTGTATCAGACTATCAGTGCAGCCCTGGCTCTTGTACTAGGAAGTCCTGTATCACAAAACCAAGGCCTCCCAAAATACAGGGGATAGTATACAAAAGGAGCATGATAGACCGACAAAGAACAAAAAAAAACAGTTTCTTATAACATGCACGCATTAACAGAAATACTAAAATTTTAAACAGGCATTGACTTACTTTGAACTAAAAGGAGATTCAAAAACAATAAATAAAAAACATTAAGTAAAATAAAATTGACATTGCATAAATTGGAATTATTAACTGCAAAAATTATAAATTACGTTGTATAAAACTAATTATGTGTATTTGAAATTATAAATTGTACAAGTGTTGCCATCATCAACCATTGTGTAAAAGACACCAAGACAATGGAAGGGTGACTGCCCACTCCATTTCAATTAAATTGGCTTAATTTTACTAATCGACAGTATCTCCGAGAAATCTAGTTACAAGTTAGTAATAAAATCAGAAGCAATTTGAAACGTTTTGGAAATACTTTCATTATGCGTACAGCTGAGAGTGGAATTCCCTGCACGAGTCTGTGTTTCCAGATAGCTACAACCTCGGGGTCTTTAAGTCAAAAGTGAAAAGGTTACTTCTAGGCAAGCGTGCTTCACCGTCGACCACATCATCGCTTACCATCAGGTGAGATAGTGGTCAAGCAAAAAAAATATTGTTTACATCCAGTATTACCTAGATCTTCGTTTTTATGATAGACCTAAAAGTCTACCTTCTGAAATTGCAAGGCAAAACAAGGAAACCAGTTTAAAACTTTCTTATAGACTTCACTTTATGTCTTATTCAGACAACCATTCAAATAAAAACGATTGTAAATTTATCAAAAATAATCTTTAGACTCTATAGTTGTTAAAAAATGTGTTGATCACACCGGTATTATTGATGATATCCTTCAACACTGGCGTGCTGTAGTGAATGTACATTTCATGAGAAAAAGAAGTTAGTCTATTATGTCTGTATCATCATCATTGCAGCAATAAGTCTAGTGACAGACATATGCCTGATGTGGGTCATAAAAGTAAATAAAACCACAAAAAACAGCATCATCATAATTCAGTTCAAAAACTTCTAATGTTAGACATACATGAGTATAACGTAGCAAAACATAAGGAAAAATCACTAAGAACTCGACAAAAAATAAATACAGAACATTCGCTCAAATATTTAGCCCATACCAATAATGATAAATAAAACTAGTGAGAGTTAAAAATTCACCCACATACCAACGTAATAATTAACTATTAAATGCCCCGCACCCATCCCATTCACAATGTGCAACTGATGCTGCGCTCATCTCTCAATGGAGAAAGGAATCGAGATCCGGGCTAATACGCCCGTGCGTTTGCGTTGATTTACGGCATTTATTGACGGATGACGTCGGCTTTTTTAAGATGTCAGTCAAACGTCATTCAGAAAAAAAATATGCTATGAAAAGTTGGTAAGGATCTTTCTGAGATGGCAAGATAATATTATCACTTGAATCCATTTTAGAAATAATATCATCATTATTAGTACACACTTGGTTGTTAGTGTCCTACAGCTTCGCTTATTCCAACTTATTGCAGGACATCTCCCAACATCTGTTGCTCATAACATGCAATTCTCCACTTTCTGCAACCAGTCTGCGCCCGCAATCTTCATAAGGTAGCGCCCAACGCAGTGATTAGCAACTTGCAGCGTCAATGATATTATGTCTACTCTCTCTAACGACCTTTAAGTATTCGAAAAAATTGTAATATAACTTTTAAAATGACATTAGCGTTTCACGTCCTGTGAGGCAGTCCATGTCTCTAAAATCGAATTGTCAAAAGTCCTGCCTGAGCTGATTTTTATCGTTTCGAAAAGCTATGTACATTATGATTAAAGTTATCATTATTTTATCATCTCGACAATGGACACGCGCCAACAAACTATCATGCATCGGAAACCACGCGGCCTGCCCAATCTCGCCCGCTCACCGATCACTGTTATGTAAACACTTACAATAATAATTATGTACGTTCTTCATCTTACACGTCATGCGATAAAATAATACTGATTATTGTGTTAAACTTATTTTTGGAGAGACTTTTTCTTGTATGATAATAACCAGAAGAATAATCATACAAAATAAACGAAAATTTGATGTGTTTATAGGAAACTCAACATTGTATTTGTAAGCACTAGGTAGATTTAACAGGTTTAATGTCCACATAGCAGACACGATAGTTAAACAATCGCGTGAGTCATATATGACTCATTGAACAGGGAAGTGTTAATTATGTAATTTTAGAGACTGCTTAATGTCAACTCAATTTAAAATACTTGATATTAAGATTGTTTTTCTGTTAGATCATTATCATCTTCCTGCCCTTGTCCCCATGTTACTTGGGTACGGCGCAACACGATTTCTTCTTTCATACCGCCCTGTCAGCAGGTCTGGTTATTTTCATATCACTCCTCACACATTCCATCCATCCAAATTTTTTTCAGGTTTTTTTAAATTGCACATCAATTATATAATCTACTTTAGACCCTGCAGACAGAAATAGGTGCCCCGCAATTGTTGCTAAAATAATAATATTTTGAGGTAACTATTTTGCTGTACAATCTGTATTTTTGTTTGGAATTCGAATTATTTTGTAATACTAAAACACTACCCTTTTTCCGTTCGATATTATGTTTTAAAGTCACTTTTTGAAAATTTTCAATATTATACTTAGTCCAATAATTTGTAGATATGTCTAAAAAGAGTGGGTCTTGGAAATTGGGCAACTAATGGTTTAAATTTCATTATAGTTGTTTTGTTACCAATGTTTTTGTAGCAAGTTTAGGTGCTAATATGATAATAGTGAAGACGTGATACGATACACGCCTCAAGCCAACAATATGCGTCATGTTCCACGTAAATGACACCTTATGTTGATGTTGAGAAATTGTTTCACTAGTGAGCAAAGCCCTCTTCTCATACAGACAACGACTGATCTTTGATCATCTACACCTGTCGTGAAATGACATAAATCTTGAGATACAATGTTTTGTGGTATCCTTTATATATCTGAGTTCCTTGGACATAGGATATCATAGTTATTAACATTTTGGATACCTAAACATAATATTAGGTATCGGTAACAGCCGCACGGGTCGATCATCAAGGTTAAGCAACGCTTGACGAGGTCGGTCCGTGGATGGGTGACCATTTCAACATACCGAGTTTCCTCCGTGCCTCGGAAAGCACGTTAAGCCGTTGGTCCCGGCTGTCATTTGAAGATCTTTGACAGTCGTTACGGGTAGTCAGAAGCTTGAGATCTGACACCAGTCTTGCCAAGAGGTACCGTGTTACCCAGATACTGGGTTTTGGAGGTCAGATAGGCAGTCGCTCCGTGTAAAACACTGGTGCTTAGCTGAATCCGGTAAGACTGGAAGCCGACCCCAATATAGTTGGGAAAAGGCTAGGCAGATGATGATGATGAGGGTATCGGCCCCAAAATCATATGGCCTGAATTCATAAAACATAAGATTACTGAAAAACGCTGCCTTTTTCAGACACCTACCATGTATTTTTATTTCACGATAGTTACTAAGTGATTAGCAAATTAATAGCGCACATTATTTTTAATAAAATTAACATAAATCTCATGATCATTTACATAAAATACGCATCTAAACTGCATTTCAATGCAATTCTAGCCTTCAATAATAATAATCAACACGTTAATTTTCGACAGTGCCTTGAAAAATGACTTTGACTTTACCCGAAACGTAAAAAAAGGAAGTAAAAGACGTAAATGTCTGCTTTGACCCTGTTTTCGTGTTATATCGGGCTGGTTTGACCATTTTTGGGTAAGCAGAGAATCGCATAACTTTGAATTTCGTGTGGGGTAGACCCACGTTCAAAGATACAATAAATATTGTTATTACATCAGCTTCGTGAAATACTCCATGAAGTAGTTTCGAGAATTTGTAGTATTTAACGCGATCTTTTTGTTATTTGCATAGCTTTTTCGTGCTCAACACCAATTTTCCTGTAGGTACCATGTCTCTCGGGTGCGTTGACGTATAGCACACGCGCCTACGCACTCACAGATTCGTATAAAGTTTCTGTAGTCTGCCCACATCAATATTTTCCGATGGCTATATTTAACCTGCAACCTATACCTTTCCTTTTTGTCTAGGGATTATTCCACTGTTTGACGATGTACGTTCAAAATAAAAAGTGATATCAATTTGTCTCATCATTATCTAGCACTGTATGTAAGCGAAAAATTAAAAAAAGAAAATATTTGAAAGTTATGAGCGTCGAAAGTTCCACATTTCGACACTAATTTTACGCATTTTTGGGCGCGAATAAATACCATAAGAAGACGGAAAATTGCAAAACGGCCTCCATACAGGGATAGATTAGTAGTTCAACAATTCATATAATTTTATTTTAAACAGGTGGATTTAGTCGTTTTTTCATGATATCTAGACTGCCAAAGGTCTGTTAAAAAATTTCGCGCGCTCGGTTTCGTCCTAAATCATTATCCATTTCACTACAAATTTGCAAAAGTGTGTATTCGTACGCGGACTGGCTTCCTACTGTCATCACAGCATCTATCTCTTCCGCACGTGTTGTCGGTTGATATAAAATGCATTTTAACCCCGCGCACAAAATAGTTCGTGCCGTCAACTAGTGTACCCTTAATGAAATTCCCAAAACGTTTATTGCGTATGGGTGGGATGCCCATCATGTACCTATCTAGAATTTTAGACCTAAAATCACATACAGAATTTCAGAATCTTCGTAACCGTAACACTAAACCAGTGTGTCAATACAAAGCAAGAATTGCATGAAACCGAGACAGCTCCAAGGAATGCATCCGCAAGATGATCGGTTACAATATTGCAATAATTATTATATAGGTAGCTATTAGCCAAGTCTAGTTGTAGACCGTGTGGTAACGGACCGGTCAGACTAGGTGTATGCGCTATGCAAACTTGACACGGTGTGGTGTAGGAACTGTGGCTTCATATTTGTAATAGTATGCTGCTTCTTTTTAAAGTAGTCTGACTTCACAAATAGGTGAACATACGAGACTTGTAGGAAAGAAACGGTGATTTAGTAATCAGGATAACTTGCAGATTTGTTTAGTAAAGATTTCTTCTTATATCATAGAGAAGAAACGAGTATGAATAGTACTGTAGATCTCCCTACCTCTCAGCGTTTTGGTGCTTTAATTGCAATAATAAAAGTATTTTTTCGATTTTGTGATAACCCAGTTCTTGACCCTGATGGAACGCCTGATGAGGCCTAAGATGGATCACACTTATTCACTCTTACTTTAAAAGCTGTTGCGTAAAAGGTGGTATGGAACACAGATGCTGGCAGAGTTTCACACTTTGACTGTGGAGATACCGCGCGAGGAGAGAGAGATGACAAATTGGGATATCAACTAAGTAAGTGTAGTGTGTGTAAGCCTGGTAGTCTGGTAGTAAAAAAAGATGCTGGGTTCTGGTATTTTTTACAAAAAAAAATTACGTCAGAAGCTTGTAAATATTATGGCCATACTAAAAATGCTGTGTGACCTCTTGATGACTATTCTTCCATGTAATATATTCAGCTGCTAGTTAGTCTAGGAGTCGACCACAATATACCTAATTGGGAAAAGGCTTCACAGATGGCAAATGATGAATGACTCAGTCTTGCAACACCTACCTACACACTTATTTGATGATAGATGACTTAGCAAAAGATCAATATCTCCTTGACTAGGTGCAAGTAATGATCGATGCATCAGACATCAATCCTAGTTAGATCATTTGTCAATAATTTAAGGGAAAATAAACCTTGTATGTTTACGAATAAGATGGCTCATAATTGCAGAAAAGTTTGTGCATGTTTGTGAACTTTGATATTGCAGTAGGAAATTAGTAATGTTATACCTTTCAGTTGTATTTGTTTCGTTCTAGTAAAATACATCATGTTTTGTAAGAAATAAGAGAGAAATTCATTTTTATTATAAGAAGATCTTCATACTACTAATTTTGTTAACTCTTCCTCTCATATCTAGTCTATTCTTCTCTGGAATGCGCTTCCTCCCTCCTGGCCGGCCACCAGTCGGATGCATTCAAGCGGAAATCACGGATATATTACCAAAACAACAAATAAGCAGTCATCTCACTTTCTTCTTTTCTATTACTTCATAAATATATATTTATATAGGTATATATTATGTTCAATATATATGTACTACGTGGATTTTACATATTTTAGAATTTTAATAACTTGATTTTTTTATTATTTTAAACAATGCACCTGCCATGTTCTCTCTTCACCACCCTTGGTTGACTGGTAATGAACGCCCTAGGCATTAAGTCCGCTATTGTACTTATTTTTGTGCATGAACTGCCATGAAGTCTAAATAAATATGATGCAGTAAAATTAATCCTTATTTTGATAACAATTATGTTTGCTTTTATAATTTACTTAATTACTTCACCAATTATATTGCATTACATTACTAATCCTACCCAATGATTTTCTAAGAGATTTGCAAGTGTCTCATGCTAGCTGTAGGTAACGGCTTTTTTCAGCAGGTGGACAAATAACCTGTTTGCTACTTGTAAAAATAAAAAATATTTTATTAAACATCTCCAATCTTCGCGGTGTTTCGCCTTCTCTGACCAGTCTCCCGTTAATACTTCTAAGTCGTCATACCAGCGTTTCCTAGACCTCCCTCAGCAAGCATTCTGAATATAATATAAGCCCCCCAATCCCATTTCCGCCAAGCAGAACTGTTGCCCACATCAGCCACTCCTGTTTTGGAGACTCCGTATTACGGTATTAAAACAAAAAATAAGAATCATTATGAGTAAAATAAACAATATGATGTAACAGAAATTAAAACTTAGGTACACAATAAATTGCACAGCATACCTTTTTTATAACGCAACATTTTATCATATTGAAGGATAATAAACTTTATGTCTCTACAAATAAGAACTAAAAAGAAGATCCTACGTATTTGGTCTGTTTTAATTCTCAAGGCAAGTCATAATTTTGAAAGGCTATATTTTGTAGTAGGTTCCGATTATATCTGTATTTGATTTAATGACAATTTGTGTTAGGTAATTATTGTCTCGGTTTATTACTATGATTAAATCCACTGATTTGTTAGGTAGTATTGCTAAATACGGAGAACAGCACAGCACAGAACGGATGGTCGATGGGCCTAAAAGTTCTGGAGTGGCGACCGCGGACTAGAAGACGCAGCGTTGGAAGATCTCCCTCTAGGTGAAGCAGACCTGCTTAGGTCTGCGAATCCGCTGGATGCAGAACGTACAGGATCGATCGATGTGACACTTGGGGGAGGCCTATATCCAGCAGTGGACATCTTTCGGCTGAAATGATGATGATGATGATCATGGATTGCTAAATCTAAAATTCCATAATTAATTATATTGTTTTATTGGCAACGGAAAAAAGCTACAAAATCAACCTGTTTAGTGAGTGCACATGTGCAACTTAGCAACACTGAATGAATATAGAATTAGTTATAAAAATAAACAATAACATGAATTATTAAAAACCTTATTAACATTACTAAATATCGAGCGGTTTTTGTTTTAAACATAAAATACCGATAACTTCACTTTTGTGTGGCTTCAAAGGTTTATTTATATCTCATATTTTAAAATAGACTGTATCATAGAGACAGATGTGTTATTTGCCTTGTGCAGGTCTTGTGGTTATACGAGCTGAGCATGATTTTCCACATGGATTTTTTGGCAGTTAGCAACAGATTCGCCCTCTATGATATGAGACTTGAACATAACTAATAACAAAAGTGAACTTAAATAATGTGGTAATACAATAGATACACATCTGCCTTATCCTTCGAAAACACAGGCATCATCATCATTTCAGCCGACGTCCACTGCAGGAAATAGGCCTCCCCCAAGCATCGCCACACTAATCGGTCATGCACATCTCGCCTCCACTGGATCCCCACAGCCTTGACCAGGTTATCACTCCACCTAGAGGGAGGCCATCCAAAGCTACGTCTTCCAGTACGCGGTCGCCACTCCAGAACTTTTCGGCCCCATCGACCATACGTTCTGCGAGCAATGTGCCTTACCCACTGCCACTTAAGTTTGGCAATTCTTTGGGCTATGTCGGTAATCCTGGTTCTATTGCGGATGTCTTCATTTCTGATTCGATCACGCAAGGAAACAACGAGCATGGCCCTCTCCGTTGCCCTTTGTCTTGCTACACTGCGGTAAGTTGGACGAGAAGATACCGCTCAACGTCCCGAACGCTGCCCAGCCGGTGCCTGATATAATCTTTTAAAATACAGTAAGTCGATATTCAAAGCAGATTTAACCTTATAGCCTATCTATACTTTACTTTAACATATTTATTAAGATTATGGTAACAATTCAAGCTCAAGAATACTTTCACTTACCGATGATACACTCACTATTGTCTAACTTTAATATTCGTAACATTTCCAACCTTTTGGTGATGTAATAATACAGTTATTATACTTTTGGTTCGATCGTCCATCAGTCGTTAATGCGTGGGTTATGTTCAATGTAGGGTGACCAGACGGAATGTCTGGAATATTGAACTAATGAAAAGAAGTAAATATCTCTTAAACTGCTCTTCTTATTACACTCTATTACGTCACCATGTCAAAATGTTATCGGATTATTGGAAACGGTGTTTGCAATAATTATTCAACATTTAGATGTATAAGTAGCGCACTGCTAAGCACGAGATATTTTTTTAATTTATTTTTGGGTCAGAAATCATCTAATGACTTCTTCCGCACTGGGTGAGCGGGAGCGAGACTTTTACTGACTAAAACCCACCCGTATTCCTTCAGTTGCTTGTGCCAGGGCCGCAGAAACTCTCTTTAAATTTTATCCGCGACCCAGACAGGCATCGGCCCTAGCGGACCCCGTCCGTTTTTGCTAACATCTCTTTGAGGCGCGCGTTAAACACTACGTGCCGTCGACTCGGGCTTGGTCCTTATTGGACGGCTAGCTACAACCACAAGGGCCTAGTTTCCATTCCCGGTTCAGGCAGAGTGTTATTGGTGTTTTTCATCAAGAAATTTCTCAGTAACGTAATCCCTGAATCGAAAAATGGGCTTAACAAACCCGTAATATTTTTGAATGGCCTATCTAACGATACCCCACACCAAGGGATAGACGAGAAAAAAAAACGCCCACACTTTACGTGTACAGGAGATATCAGTAAAACAATTTTAATAATGTATATCCATGCTAAATTATAGATTTCTAGTATTAAGAGTCTCTGAGCTAAGCTGCGGATGGACGGACAGACGGACATGGCGAAACTATAAGGGTTCCTTGTTGACTACGGAACACTAACAAAAGGAACAACTATACTAAACTATGTAATGTTATGTGTTTATGACTCCCGCCCAGCATAGTTGGGAAATGGCCACGCAGATTGATCTGTCACCATTTGTCACTTTATTAAATGCATCTACGGTGAGCCAATTTGTTGACAAGTCTAATCGTTCAAAAAACCAACTTCACAGGTCTTTAAGCATGCGCCGACGCTACCTTATTATGCCACCACGGCGCCAACAGATTAGAGGACAGTCTCCATGAATATTAATATTACAAAACTACATAATTTAATTATTTGTTGCTCATCTATAAAATTTTATCTCTACATCTAAGTATGCGGTTATTGCAACACTTGGATCACAAAAGACTCATTTTGGCAAAGATTAGCCTGATTAGAATGTTTCTATTGTATTTATTGTGAAATACACACATTCTTGATCATTTCAAGTGATTGGCGCGATTGGCGCCACCGGCCAAATCTTGGCTTAGAATCTTATATTAAAAAGTAATTTTATGGCAACATTATGTAAATTAGAGAGAACTGTTCCAAGTCCGGTGATTTCATCATGTAAGTGGGTAGGTATCTGAAAATGCACTTTAGTTAATTTGGTAGGACCCAGTGTCCGAAGTCGCAACGTTGGAAGGGTTACCAAAAGGTTGTCCGATTACCTGGTTAAGGTTGCAAGAAACCGCGGGTTGCGAGACTACAAGACAGGTCGATGTGGAGATATTGGGGGAGGCATGTGCATCAGTGAACGTCGTTCGGATGAAATGATGATGAAATAAAGTGACTTTTCTACCAAGACTTGGTGGCAGTGAAATAACAACAGGTGTGGGCCGACCAAAACAATCAACATATTGAATCAGAATTTGCTTACAACCAAGACATTCTCCCTTTTAACTAGAATTGTGCACACAATGTAAAGTGCAGTGCTGATCTAAATGTCAAAGTTGCACCACATGCTAAATTACTCTGCATTTTCTTATTTCATTTAATGGGCATTTTATTACGAATCATATAAGGTGTAATCAGACGGAACTGCAATCTTTTTATAAGGGTCAATTTCGACGGCATACCATATTGACCTTACCTGAGTTATTAAGTTGAGGATGTGTAAATTTGGGTCTGCCCAGATTTTCCCGCAGTAGGAGACATCTCAACAGTAACCATGATTCCTATTCTAAAAGTAGATAGCTAAATAGATCTTTGAAAAAACCTCCCTGAATAACTCAGAACTTTTAATCCAGATCTAACTTGCAATTATGGACATTACTACCTCAGGGTTGACAGATTAAAGTGCTTTCAAAAACACGAAGGATTCGATTGCATTATGCCAGCCACCCATTCCAAGTTTGACCATGGCAAATGCAGTTTAACCTCAGACTTTTATCAACCTAAGCTTTTGAATTTCATCTTTTTGAATACCACCGGTCCATCGTCACACCCACCAAGGAGATTGTAGTCTCCACAAGTAACACATAAAATAATAATTTATTATCTTACATGTTCTCACATTATTTCATTTTGAAGCTAGACCGGACCAGAGACTAGCCATGGCTATAAACTTTCACTGTCTATGACCACTCCTTATTGCAGTGTAGTCTAGTTAAATGGCCATAGAGTTATATCGTCTTGGGTCAACACTAAGTAGTGAGTCAGTGTTGCGAAAGTTAAGTGATGTGCCTGCATCGATAAATTACCCTTTTAAGAGCTCAACCTGGAAGTAGGTAAATGCGTAGGTAAATATTTAAATTGGTATGGTTTTCTCGCTGGTAGGTCGCAATTGCCACTGCTATAGGAGGTCTTGAGTTTGATTCTCGAGTCGGGCAAATTGATTTTGATATAGAATTTATCAATAACAACTCGCTGTCAGAATTCATGCGAACATGTTCTGGAACTAATATTAATCGGTATATTCATTGTTTATGAAAAGTCTATGAGCAGTAGTGTCGGAGTGGTAACGGCCCCGACTGACGTGTCATTTACCGTGGGGTTGAACACATGCAGGTGCTTTACTTTGTGTAAATTATGTCATCACCACTGCTCAAAAAACTATGAAGGAAAACATCATCAGGAAACTGGCATATCCTAGAACAAAAAATCGAAGACTTGTGACATCCAATGAGCAGGGTCTTTCTCACAGAGGGGTGGCCTGTATCCCAGCAGTGGGAAAATTAAAAGGCTGATGAACATGATGATGATGAAAACATTAGAACTCTTTCTGGCAGGTTAAGTTCGGCTGCCAATGCAGTAAGGAAGATAAGGCAGTTAACCGATGTAGCCACAGCTAGACTAGTATACTATGCTTATTTCCACAGTATTATGTTTTATGGCATTCTGCTGTGGGGGTCAGCAGCAGACGTTGACTCAATTTTTATCTTACAAAAGAGGGCAATCCGCGCGATCTATAAAATGGGTCCTCGCGAGTCCCTCAGAGAAAAATTTAAAGAGATCGATATACTGACTCTACCTTCACTTTATATTTTGGAATGTATTTTGTATGTCCGCAAAAATCGAGGGCTTTTCAAAACTAGAAGTGACTTCCATAATTTAAATACACGCAGTAAGCACGAAATTGTAATACCCAAATTCAGATTAACGAAAACTAGCAAGTCTTTTCTTATAAACAGTATACGCTTTTATAACAAGTTGCCTAAGTCAGTTATAGAACTGACCGATGGAAAGTTCAAAAACTACATCAAACGTGTCCTTGTTAAAAAAGCATCTTATAGAATCAAGGACTACATTGAAGATAAAAAAATTGGCTTTGACACCCTCTGCGCATGCGGCTTCCCTGGTAACTCATAAACGGCACAAATATATGGATATCTCTAACTATTCTCAATCTCATTTTTTTTTCTCTTTTAATTAGACTTTTTACAATATTTTTCAATCATCATTATAGCCCTTTGCTAAGAATAGTTACAGCACTGATTACAGTATTTGTGCCACATGTTAAATTTAGTGTTGTGGTTTTTTTTTTTTTTACTTTGTATAGATTTTTTTACCTATTGTGAATGTGTGAACATTGTAGGCTTTCTAGTTTTCTAGATGATTGTTAACATTTGTTAACTTTTTATTTCGTGCATATATTTTTTTTTTTGTTTGTTTTTTTTTCAATTTCGTACGACTTAATGTCGGGCCTTCGTTGTCCCCCCATATCCAAGTACTAATGCTGTAACATGGAAATATTGTATACAAAACAATTTAAAAGAGTAACCATGGAGTTTCTTGCCGGTTCTTCTCCATAGGAAACGACTAACCCGAACCGTGCACCTTTTGTCGACGTTTTATAAGTGCCCATGTAGGCCTATGTAAAATAAAAATATTTGATTTTGATTTTTTGATTATGAAAAGTTTAAGGCACAATTTATTTATCTTCCAGTGAAAAATGTTAGTTGTTACCTGCTCGAAGTAGCCACTGATCATAAAGCTATTCTTAATAAAGATATGGAGCATTAATTCATCGGGTTTAACGTCAAAAGTTACTACGGCACCAATCAAGCTGTTGCAGCCAATTACAATCGCTATGACGTCACACAACTGCCGGAATCTACCCAGTTACTGACCTATGCACGTCAGATTAGCTAACGCACCAGACAGCTTATTTATCTCTTTACCAGTTTCTCTAATAACTTTCAAGCTAAATCTAAAACTTTCACTAACAATTTGATATGTTCTGGTCCAGCCTGGACCATTTACAAGGCTATATATATAAGTTTATGATCCAATGTGGGTCAACGCTGGTCAGTTATTGTGAATCATTGTTATATAAGCCAGGTTCCTACTAGTGGTGGGATTGAGTATCGACATTTGTTTTGAAAATATGGAATCAAAAATGCACAATAAACATAATCACCCTTTTACGTTTGCACTGGTAGAGTAAAGGCATCCTTTCTATGAGATGGAATGGATTATAATCCACCACGCTAACCCAGTGTGGGTTGATGTATTTCACATGCCCCGGTTCCAACAACGTGGTGTGACTGCCTGGGTTCGAATCCACGACCTACGATACGATAGTCGAAACCGCTTCTTATGTCAGGCAATCAAGTTCGAACTCAGTCTCAAACTAGTGACACTAATCTATATAACTTTCTTTTTTAAATTAAATAGAATTGATTGCACCTGCCAATGATCGTCTTTGTTGTTTGTCCCAAAGGTTAACTGGTGGGGTAGGAAATACCTCATGCATTAAGTCTGCCTCTTGAAATTAATGTGTTAACTCATTTAGCACCATACTGTAAGAGTGTCCCTGCGCCTGCGACGATTCTTAATACCCCACATAATATACCATCTTACTAAACAGTCATAAAATCAACAATTTAAACGCTGCATAATTATCATAAAAGAGACAGGTCAATTTCTATTGATATACGGACATCACTATTTGAGTACAACTTTAGTACAGTTTTGTTTAGTGATGCAACGTATCGATTCAATTAAATGATGCTTTATAGATCGTGGTGTAATTTGGTGCGTTGACCAATCAAGTTTAGCCATCCTGTGTTTTTAAAAGAGGATGTGACATAGATATTCTAATACTAGTTTCCCCTTTTAAGGGATAAGCCGGTATTGTGCATTTCGTTTTTTTCAAGTATGATATTTGCATAGTAAGTTGGAGGTTTTGTAATTGATACATATACAAGAGTAAGTTAGCTGAGTAGTTTGGGTTTTACATATTAGTATAGTGATAGGCGGTAACATCCTACAAATTTAGTAACAAAAAAACGTAGTAACTGTCTATGCACGATGACGTTGATTCATCAACCCGCTTGGCATTCGTTTGTTAAATTCAAATATGTACAGAAACGGGACTTAAAAAGATATTCAAAATATCCGTTAACTTCTGAAAGTCTTTAGAGGGATCTAACAGAGAGAAAAAATAATGTTGCAGAAAAGAATCTATGGACTAACTGTAGTACTAATGAACCGGTGAAAAGACTCATAAAATTAAGATGAAAGTTATAGGAAGTAATCAACAAATACAAGTCGTATCAATTGCTAACGCACTGATTTTAATGTAGAAATCAACTAACTGGTTATTAAAAGATGAATTGTAGTTAATAATATATTATTTAGCTTTCTAATTGATGCAATGGGATCTACAAAAAAGTATATAAATGAACTCGTTAGAATGATTTTAGGCAGATAGACTTAGGCATCGAAGTTGTCCGTTATGGAAGCATTTTTTAAGAACATATTCGATGGTAATCATGATTTGATTTTTAGCTTTGTCTTTCAAAGCCTCTTCTCTTACCTTTTTTTGGAAATAATCCCAATGTGAACGGAAGTTTATTCAAGTAGATTCTCGTAATTCACAATTCTCAAAACCATAACATTGTATTAGTATCTCTTGAATTCATACATGCCCTCCTCTCCATGTAACGTCTTACTATGTCTAAGCCTTTTTCAATGCTTAACTGCTGGTTTAGAGCTTTTATTTATTTATTTTTTTTACTTTAAGAGGAATTACTGTGTACTCCTATGTTTTTCATTTTGATGATACATTATCTTTAGAATCACTAGAACCCTCAAAAGATGCTATAAATTGCGCTATCAACAGAGGCCTTTTATTGGGTGGGAAATCATCCAATGACTTCTCCCGCTCTGGGTGAAGCGGTAGGGCGTGTCAGACTTTTACTGACTAAAACCCACCCGTGTTCCTTCAGTTGCTTGAGCCAGGGCCACGGTAACACATTTTCAAATTTATCCGCGACCCATACAGGCATCGGCCCTAGAGCGGACCCCGTCAATTTTCTGACATCTCTTTGAGGCGCGTGTGGAACACTACGCGCCGTCGACTCGGGCCTGGTCTTTATCGGACGGCGAGCTACCCATTACTCGCCTTCCGCAAGCCCGCGCCTACCGGTGGTCGGGAATCGGCTTGCGACTCCCGACGCCCAGGGCGACTCCTGCGGTGGCTTGGGGCGTGAAGGCGTCTCCGTTGCATCTTCCTCACGCGTTCTGCCTCCTCCTTCGCGAGCATTACTGCTTCGCAGAAGAAGGTGACAGCTTCCCATGCCCTCTCGCTCCGTACCATGGCCTGAAACAGGGCCGCATTATCCTGAACAGGAACCTCCTGAAACAGCGTCCGGTGACCTGCGTGAGGCGGCAGGTGAGGACGTCGTGACGCCTCTCAAGCCATTCCTCAAAGAGGGGCCTTATCGCCACAATTGTGGCGTGCCCAGTCAACAGAAGCCTAGTGTACAATTTTGACAACTTACTATAAATAAAAATAAATAAAACATAGGGGCTGTGCCCATATGTTTTCTTTCTTATATCTGTTTCTCTTTCTTATATATCTTTCTTTTTCAGTTTATGGAATAGCTTTTAAATTGGTCCAATATTGGAGGAGGTAAGAGACGAGCCAAACCAAACTTTTTACTTTAGAAAATTCAGTCGGATGTCTGCGACCGCATCAAATACTACCAGGCTAAATTCATACTTTTTCACGGAAGGAAATATTATAAATCAAATTATCAAGCTATTAATTATCATCATTAAAAATCTTAAACAACATAGTAATTATAATAGACTTGAAAGCTACATTGCTTTTACACGCTAACGCAAATCAAATTATGTTTTTGAGTTACGCAACCAGTCAAAACCAAAATAACTTTTGAGCTGCAAAACAGACACAACGAATTTTGATTTGTGCAATGTAACAAAATTAACCATCTCTTTGATGTTTTGCAAAAAAGTTTCGTAATAGATGTTTCGAAATATATAATTTCATCGCATAGTAAAATGGAATCTTTTTGCGACACACTCAAAATGTATAGAATTAATTGAACTTAGAGCAATATATAAATATAATCGGACTTTTACGGAGTATTTAAAAATATATCGATGGCTATATTGGCCATGGGTGACGTGATCATTTATAAATGCATTTTAAATAATGTTTTATAGTTTGCTTGTTTTATATTAATAGCATAAGTATAGTTTATCTCATGTAATTAATTTAACGTAGTAGGGGATTATCTCAACATTTATCACTTTCACTGCAGATTTTTGTGAACACGATAGACAGCTTACCGAATTTTTGTGGGTCAAAATTTCTTCTTCGTATCACAACTTTGTCACGTCGTCGTCGGTGGCAAGGCAGATGTCACTACTCCTACTCCAATTGGACCCTCATTACTGAGGATCGAGGTACGGGAGGTTTAAGCGGACAATCAACCTCCATCGACTCCGACGACTATGTACCATATTTGCTACCATCACCACCTTCTGAAATTTGCTTGAGGACTTAAATTCTTTCACTGCTGCTTATTTTGGGACAAAGACGGCAGTATACTTACGTTGGAAATATGGCATTCAAAAGTTTATTTATTTATATATACTTTATTGTAAACCAAAATAAAAACAGTAATACATACGGCAACCATAAAATAAAAAAATAAACATACAACAGGCAGCCTTATCACGTTCTGCGATCTCTTTCAGTCAACCCAGAATGGAGAAAGATAGCCTGGACACGACATGGGTTTCATCTCCGTCAAATCATTTGCCACCGATTACTCCAACGTGTGCAATCGAGCTCAGGATAAATACATCTATATCATTTAAAATTTCAAGCTCTCACATTCAGACTGATTGTAACCACGCATTAAGTTTGAATATCACCGGTAGCATTACAAAGCTTCAGTGAAAGGTAGACATTATCGGAGAACAGCTAATCTGGACTAGTAACCTTTGGCATATTGCAATAGTTGAATACGTTGTGAGAAGTAATTGGTTTGTCAATGACCAATCGATGATTAGGGAAAGGACTTTTAAGGTAAATATGTAAAACTGTAAGCAAAATTAAGACCTTTTGAGAAAGAATGTATATCCCGGAAAAAATTGTGGGATTGTGGACTCAGAGTGAATCAAGTTGGTGAATGGTTGAAAGACGGCATAATAAGGGTAAGTTTTTCTGAATACTCTAGTCCACTAGTGTTGGTAAAGAAGAAGGACGGACAACCCGTGTATGTGTTGACTATCGGCAGCTTAATGCAAAGATTGTGAAAGACGAGTATCCTCTTCCTATTATTGATGATTTCATTGACAGATTATCTCAAGCAAAGGTGTTCAGTGTTCTTGATTTAAAGAATGGATTTTTTCATTTGAAAATCAGCGAAGAGTCCATACCGTATACTTCATTTGTTACCCATCATGGTCAGTTCGAGTTCCTGCGAGCACCATTTGGACTTTCGATCTGTCCAAAATATTTTATGCGGTTTGTTGACATAATTTTTCGTGATCTGCTTTCTCAGAAGATAATGATGATTTTCATTGATGATATTATAATTCCAGCTGTTGATGAAGAGCAAGCTGCAACGACTAAAGCAAGTTCTGGAAATAGCTGCACAGTATGGATTGAGAATTAATTGGAAGAAGGCAAAGTTGATACAGCGCGAAATAGAGTACTTGGGCCATAGGATTAAAGATGGTGAAATACGCCCAACTACTGAAAAGACGGATGCTGTGGTGAGATTTCCAGAACCCTTGACAAGTAAGCAACTTAAAAGTTTTCTAGGATTGACTTCCTACTTTCGGAAGTACATAGAGCAGTATGCTGTTATTGCCAAGCCTCTAAATGATTTGTTAAAGAAAGATGCGGACTTTGTGTTCAATAAGATGAAAAAGAAGCTTTTAATATTTTAAAAGAAAGGTTGTCGACTGGCCCAGTATTAAAAATATTTGATCCTAACTTAAAAACAGAGTTACACACAGATGCTTCCAGCATAGCTATAGCGGCTATCCTTATGCAGTATCACCCTGATACTGGTTTGCACCCAGTTCAATATATGAGTGTTAGGACTAATGAAGCACAAAGTAGGTACTCAAGTTATGAACTGGAGGCATTAGCCATAATAGAAGGCGTCAAAAAGTTCCGCCGTTATTTATATGGAAAGCGTTTCAAAATAGTAACTGATTGTCAAGCATTTCAGCAAACCCTGATGAAGAAGGACCTCACAGCAAAAGTAGCAAGATGGGTGATAATGCTGAATGAGTATGACTTCGAGGTGGAGCATAGAGCTGGAGAAAAGATGCGGCATGCAGATGCACTCAGCCGTAACCCCTATGTGGCCACAGTTACGTCCTTAATTGATCAGATTAAGCAGGCACAGGATCAAGACGATGGCGTAAAAGCTATTAAAGAGGTGCTGAACGAAAAGTCTTACAAAGATTATTTTAAAGATGGCGACAGACGTGAAGACGCTAAGACGTGCTAGGCTTTCTAATTTAAAAATAAAGTGCTAATCTGTAAAATAACAACTTGTTTCACTCTGAGTCCACAATCCCACAAATTTTGGGGGCTCGTCCGGAATGATATGAGAAAGATGTGTGAAAGATAATTTAATGGCTAATTATCTTTCACACATTTATTCATACTCAAAAAGGTCATAATATTGCTGACAGCTTCGTAATAATCAATGGACGAACGGATGTACGAAAGGTGATTAGCCAAATCATCTTTCAAACATTCTATCAGTTCGAGCAAGTGATACCAGAGATAACGACAAATAGAGAAGTATGGAAGAAGAAGACTGTCATGGTGGCCCTGTGGCTAAGACCTTTCGTGCTTGATGTCGTTCAAATCCGGTCAAGTATAAATGTGACCCCCATGGCAGATGCAAACACACCATACCCTCTTACAGAGAAAGGGGTAGAGTCCCAGCAGTAGGATCCAGATAATTAAGTTTAAAAGGCAGCTGCAACTGGAGGGAATGGAAAATGGCCCAATACAGTTGAAAGAAGACTAGGCAGATTAATTATATTATATTATATTACATGTGGAATTAATATATTTTTTTTCTTTGCCAATTTCAGTATATTTGCGTTATGTATATTAGTAGCAAACACTTCTCGCTATCAAAGAAAACAAAACAAGTAAATTATCTCTTTTACACCTTGACGAAGTAACAGCGGACGTTAAGAAATAAGAATTTCTTGCACGAGCACATTTCAAAAAAATTATATACCTACACAGAGATGATAAAATCCAATTATATACAGTGCATAGTCTTTCCGCTCTTGCGTTTAAAGCACAAATAAAAGACTGCATTTAATGCACAGATACATCACTTTAAAATTTCACAAATCTCAACGAGCTTCAACAATATAATATATTGGATGCACAACTTGATACACTTAGGTAATAATTGCAGAAAGGATTCTTTATTCAGCTTATGGTTAAGTTTCGTTAAAGAAATATCAAACACAAAAATATGAAATTACGATCAAATATACTATGATGCTCCGCTATTTCAAGATGTTTCAGAAAACCCTTTTATATTAAATTTGTATTTTTGGAAAACCCGAAAATTTTGATAAATAAATTCTTAGCAGCAAAAATGGTAAAAAGTTTTATATTTTTTTAAACAAAATTTTATAATAAGAGATACAATTTCACAAGATACAAACGTGTGAGCAAAATTTCGACTCGATCGAATACTGGGTGAGTCTTTAACTTTAGACAGCGGGGAAGGTAAAAATTAATAAAAACTTGTAAACCATAAAAAGAGAAGTTAAAACACTCCTATTGCTATGTATCCGTTAAGAACTGCAACTAAACTAAATCGAAAAAGAATATGGACATCTAAAAAATAATGCAACATTATGAAACCAAAAATGCAAACCCTGGCATTTTATTTAAGTAAGCATATAATTATTTATAAGATTAGCCAGAATTTAGCGGTGGCTAGTCAATTTATAATTGACTAGCCACCGCTCACGGTTCCGCCCGGGTGGAATTAGTATTTGCACACCTATTTTGGCCAAATTGCACAATATCGTTACAATGCCTATGAGTTATTCTGATGTATACATAAGCTAAAAGTCCAATAAGATGATCAGACCAAGTTCGCACATCGTTGAGCACCAAACTGCACGATACTCTCCACGACACAAAATACAGGCATGGTGCATATTAGTGAAGCCCTCAGTAATGAGGATCCAGCTGAGGAGGAGGGAGCATACCTAAGCTACGAGTATATTACTGTACAAAAATAATCAAAATCCGTTTCTGTGTGAAATAGTAACAAGCATCAGCATCCATGCATGCATCCGTCCATGCTCACAAACTTTCGCTAACAATTATAATAGTAGAAGGATTTACGTATTTTTTATTCAAGTATGATTTTTAAATCATCCGCAATATTCATACATTTATAATTGATAAGTCATAATGAAGTGATTACCGCGATTAATAAAACATGTTGAATATAAGAGGTGGAATTATGTAAATGATTGTCCGCATTTCTTATGATTTGCATGTCTGCATCGTTTCGATTTGTAAATTAAAAGCTTTGTGTAAGAGATTATGACCTTTTTTTATTGTGTTGACGAAAAAACAGAGAAGATCTTGTTTTCCGGGTTCAGTGTTCTAGGTTTTCAAAACTTAATGTGCTCTATGGAATATCATTCATCAAAATCTTCATTAATTTGCTATTCAACCTTTGGTGTTCGATTTTCAAAAAACCTTCTTTGGGGCTCACCTTCGTTATGGAACTCTTGGGCTCTAGAGAAGTGTTATTCGACGGCAGCGATGGCGTTGGTCGAAATTCTAAAATGTTACGGATTGACCACATGTCATGACATTTTGGCTGCACGTATCAATCCCATACATTTTGGAATTTTCGGCAATCTTAATCTGATGGAATATCACTTCATCTTGAGGCTCTTGTGTGCTTCCAGACCCGGTGATTGTGATTGTGCGTTTTCTGTCAAAACTGTAGCTGTCAGTAAATGAATCTGAGATTAGATCTGAGGTACTAATATCAGTTGACTACCACAGTGGTTTTTGTTGGCTTTTTATCTGGACAGATTAGTCGGTTTACTAATCGGACGGACAGTATCATATTTGTATTTAAATATATTTAAAGTAAGAATTCAACAACCTACACCAAAATGAGACAACGCATCATTTCTTGAACATCCAACAAATGCCGCTTACATAACAATCATAATTAAAACGCCTAATTAATTTTGTCGCAATTCTCTCGCTGCAGTTTTCCGAAACATCTCTAAAAGGATTTTTATTAGAAGTGTAATATATTCAGTGACCAATTTACCATTATATAACGTTAAAAGCGACCATGTTACCATTTGACGATGCGACCATTTGTGACCATGTGATTATGCCGGATTACGTTTACGCGTTACTCTCTTGGTAAACATTTAGGTAATTGTGCAAGCTATGGGTAGGTATGTAGTTACTGTACTGGTAAGTAAGTAGATCAGGTGTTATGTAAGGATTAGAATATAATATCAAATGGTTGGGATGTGTGGTCTTTGGGAGAAGCGGTGTCCGAGGAGTTTTTGCGAGCGGTTTACATACAGTGATATAATGTCATGGGTGTTAGGTATTATTATATACCTAACTCTGTTTAACGCATCGAAGAGTACGTTTACGTAGTGGTGATGTTTAGTTATGTTCTCTTTAAAGATTCACTTCATATTCCTCTAAAGGTTTTTTTTTAAATCCTTTGCACTTTGGTTATTTCGCTACCGGCTTAAGACACAAGTTCAAGTTAAGAAAAAGCCAAGTTCTCATCCCCAAAATGCCTATCATGTTAAAAGGGCTGCAAATTATGATCCTTACAAAATTTTCGTTCTTTACCACACGTGGCCACGTGGTGATGTCATCTTGACAAGAGAGAAAGCGAGAGCAATGGAGCTATATACATAACCAAAAGCAATATTTTCGCAAAGAAATCATTCTTCTCTTCCTCGCTTCTCTCCTTCAACTTATACCACCCAAATCTCACGCGTAGTTTTTCGTACGTGCGCCGTAGAGTGTGCCATTGACCCGCATATTGTGCGTCTACTTGTAAACTGAATTCTGATGGCGTTTTTATGGTAATAAGTAACGCAATTGTAACTGGTCATGGTGTTATCAACACTGATAGCGATCTGTTTACACCTGTTAAGTTGAATACATACAATGTACATTAACACTTTATACTTACATTTTTAATCTACATATATAGTAGTTATATTGTTTGTTTGTTAAAGGTAGTCTCTGGAACTACTACACTATTGCTGATGGCTAATTTTGAATTGGGAATTTGTAATTTGGAAACCCTACAAGTTAAATCACCGTGTTAATGCCAAGGTTTTAAAGGTGAAATAAAGAAAGAAAGAAAGAAAATATTTATTTGTGACCCGCACAGGAGACACGAGATAAGCAAAACGCAAACAATAATAAAAATAAAAAACGGGCCAAGTGCGAGTCAGACTCGCGCCCGAAGGGTTCCGTACCATTATCGCAAAAAACGGAAAAAAAATCACGTTCGTTGTATGAGAGCCCCACTTAAATATTCATTTTATTTTGTTTTTAGTATTTGTTGTTATAGCGGCAATAGAAATACATCATCTGTGAAAATGTCAACTGTCTAGCTATCACGGTTCATGAGATACAGCCTGGTGACAGACGGATAGACAGACAGACAGACAGATAGACAGACAGACAGACGGATCGCGGAGTCTTAGTAATAGGGTCCCGTTTTTACCCTTACACCAAGATACAGGCTGTGCCTAGTTTCGGACCCGTCGCTAACCTATTAATGTCTTGCTTGTCTTGTTTCACTGTATAGTTTTAATTATGTTTTAATCAATGTTTCACTAACCTAAAAAAATGTAACTGTGTATGGAAAATACACGGTTTTTTTTATATCTTTTTCGTATCAGTGTGCAAATTTTTGACCCGAAATAATTAACGGTTTCTATGGAATAATTAACGATTTCTATGGAATAATTAACGGTTTCTATGGAATAAGAAAGGTGTGCGCGAAAAAGCCAAAAAAAACATACAATGTAATTAATCTTTCTTTTTGTGAATTAAGTATAGTTCCGTAATTGAGCAGGTGAGTGGAAATTAATTCGGTGCACGGTTGGCGCACTTGTTGAGCGATTGACTGCTGCGCTGCGTGTCGCGGGTTCGATTCCCGCACGGAACAAATATTTGTATGATCTACAAATAGTTGTTCCGGCTCTGGGTGTTTGTGTATGTGAAATTATATGTTTGTAAACGCACCCACGATACAGGAGAAATTCCTAGTGTGGGGCAATGTTTCTTTAAAGAAAAAAAAAAAAGGAGAAAAAAAAAAATTGGAAAAGGTGACTAACTTAACTTATTTTTAGCACTTGTGGAAGTAAATTATCAGAGGCTTTAGGCAAGTAACATTCTATAAACGATGGCGTCGCGATATCGAATGGTTGTCAAATGTCAATAATTTATGGGATTTGAAATGTCACATGATCAATCACAAAACTCCTCTTGCACACTTCACACGAGTTATCAAATATTAGGTATGTTTTGTTGTTCTAAGTTTCTGTTGCAATTTCTTTTTTTTGTAAAGTTAATAAATTGCAAATCCGTAATTGGCTGTAATAGTAGTACAATAAGTGTGTTAAGGTAGTTTTAAGAGCTGTGGATTTTGTGATTAATAAATAAATAAACAAATAAATCCTATATGGATTCCCTTAGGATTTTAGCATTTCGACAATCGCCTTTTGTGTAGACCTTAATTGTCACAATACAAGTGAAACATAACAGGCTCATTTCACTTCTACAAGAAAATATCAAGTGAATTCAAGTTGTTCGATCTGAAACCTCGAAGCATAAAAACAAGAAAATAATCATAAAAATTATGTCATCGGACCAGTTTGATAATAATAAACGTATGTAAATGTAAGATTTTATCTTAGTGTCAAGGGCTTTGAGTCAAAACTGAGGATAAACCTCTTTTTATTTTGACTGGCGTAGGCTGAATTTGGGACTGCAACAGGTATGATTTTGACACGTAAGAACAAGAATGAACAGGCTACATCAAGGCGCGCGTTTCGTCTATCGACTCCATCTATTGTTTCCAACAGGCGAGATCAAGGTTTAAGAACTGGCTCAGATGAAAAAATAAACATTCTGTCCAGATGCTCTAGATAAATAGTGTCATTTGACATCAGCGATGGCGATACTGGAAATGCCAAATGTTAGGGATTCATTACGTGAAATTTCGATAGCGTTTGACATTCCTATCCATTTTGACGTTTTTCCAATCGCTATCGCCACGTTTTCGATGATAGAATGTAATTTCTCTAAGGCCTCAGACACCTAGCAAAAGCAAAGCTAAAGATATTGTCAGGGTGAGGTTTGTTTAAATGGACGCAGAATTCTGGAAAAACCAAGAACAAGAGATAGTTAACTTAAATGCCACTCAATGCACTAACCAGTCCACTTACTTTACACCTTGAAGGGCTCAAATACGCAAAGTCACTTTGAGAGCAGTGGTGATGAAATGTATAAAAGTAAAATAATTCACTAACCCACAAGGTGGACTGATGACCTGTTGAAGGTTCCAAGGATCCGCTGGATGTGAGACGCACGGGAGCTCTCAATGTGGCGACTCTTGGGGGCAGGATATGTCCAGTAGTGGCCGTCTTTCGGCTGAAATGATGATGATGCATTCACTAATCAATCAATATACCTAGTCTTTGCCCAACAATACTGAGCCCAGCTTACAGTTTAATCGGATTCCAGTAACTAAGTAACACGATACCCCTTTGCAAAGACTAGTGACAGTTTTCAGGTTTCTGATCACCTGTACCCCACTTCTTAGCTGACTCCGCACACATGTCGGCCGCAGCAAAGACACAAGTAGGGGTTCTCGGATTGTTCCAATCTGCAGTAATCTGCGGCATCTCTCAGCAGACCATGGAGCACCTTTTATCTTGCTCCATATGCCCTGTTGCCCGTTCTCGTGAGGTCCTTATGGCTGGCTAAATACTGGGCCATTTAGCTAAGAATATCGTCACCCATAACTATGTTCTACCAAGGATGCTTACCGAGGTACGGAGGAGATTCGGTATGTTAAAGAACGGTCCACCTATCCATGAACCGACCCCAGAAAACGTTGCTTAACCTGGAAGATCGACCCACGAGGGTATTTTTATTTATCCATCAACTCCTCACTTATGGTACTAGACCAAACACTTCAGGGTGTCTTTACATAAACAATTTCTCCGGAACAGTGCTAACTCAGATCATAAGCCATACAAATATTTGATCACAGACAACTCTGAATATCTCTGACACCAGTAATGGGAAGCAGTCCTGTTTATAATCAGGAACTGTATAAGCTCATGAGTTCCGTAACGTTGCATTAGTCAACGTGCTAGATATGCTGTTAGGTAAGCATATGTTAGGCGTACCTTACGTACATACATACAGGGTAAAATATAGACTTGATTTATGTACAGTAGTTGGAAGTGAGGTTGCCGATCGTGAGGATCTGGATTCTACTACTTCAACTCAAACTAAAATAGGTACTGGGGAGTGACCATAAGCTCTCAGAGCGGTATCAATTTGAGATCGAATAAAGGACAGATGTATCTGTCGTGTATACATCTGTCACTTACTCGATCTCAAATTGATACCGCTCTAAGAGCTTATGGTCACCCCCCTGTTGTAAAGTCAGATTTTTGCGTCTACAACTGCACTTAGGCTTTTTTACTCTTGTGTGTAAGAAAACCAAAAATTCAAAGACATTCACCAACCCGCACTGAGCCCGAGAGGTGGGTTACGGCCCATTCCCTCTCACAGAGAGGAGGCCTATGTCCCAGCAGTGGGAACATTAAAAGGCTGATGATGATGGAAGAAAATAAGAAATAGCTGTATGTTAAACGCGATTAGCAGGGCTAGTTATGTTTAGGTGTTTCAAGGCAAGGAACAAGAAGAGTTCCTGGAGTCCTGTATTAACAAAACAGTCAGGTTGCTAGCATGGGTTATCTACTGCATACAGTACATCGGATAAATCTTAGTAGTCCAACCAAAAATCACATAACCAATTCAAAAATATTCTCACAAAACACACATTCTAATCCTTGCACCCAATCATAACCCGTCCAGCCGTTTCGAGACATATTGCAACATACCGACGGACACACAAGATGCATCTCAACAATGTCACAGAAAGTAATATTACGTCATCACAGTGGACTTAATACCCACATACTTATTAGATCAAGACTGGTAACATCGGACACGTAATTGGCCGAGTTTTCGTTAGATAACTACCTTTTGCCCGCGGCGCTTCTTAGTTGACCGATGTTCAAATTTTTGTTGTATGTAAGTTTTGTATGTGTGTGATGAGTGGACGTTTTTCTGAAATATTATTTGCGAGATATGTAGGTTTATAAGAAAGAATGACATGCCATACATATACATTATATCGTTTATTCATCTTCTTTCTCATTTTATTACACTTTTAAATATTTAAGAAAAGAAAACTTAAAAAACATTTAAAATATAAAAAAAGAAGCCAACAGGTATCGGGAACAGGGTCCAAGCTACCGGTGGTTAGGGTTCCAGAGACAGGAACCTCCTCACAATGCGAGCCGTATCGAGGAGTACTGCCTTCTGTATCAGACCCTTGATCCAACCGCCCAATGACAGCCTCGACAGATGGTCGTCGTGGCTCTTGGCCATCAGACCGTTGGCCGTAACGACAATCGGCACAATGATCGCCGAGTCCACATTCCACATGTCGACAACCTCATGTGCTAAGTCAAGATACTTGATTTGTTTCTCTTTCATATATTATATTATTATTATATACTAGCTGTGCCCGCGGCTTCGCTCCCGTCATCTGCCTGCCAACCCTACCATACTTACCGGCCTGCCTGCCTACTCCACATACTCAAAAAAACTTTTTACAAAAAAATACTACCGACTTCCAAATAAAAATACAAAGTGAAAAATAACTTTATTTTTGGAAGTCGGTGTCTTTCGTAGGTACCAATTTATTGCGTTATGGAAACCGACTTCCAAAAATAAAGTTATTTTTAACTTTGTAGTTTTATTTGGAAGTCGGTAGTATTTTTTTGTAAAAAGTTTTTTTATTTTTCAGTTTTTAGTTGTACCTACCTAATAGGCAAGTTGTTTAGTAAGTTACACACTCGTATAACGCCAGAATATATTACCCAAATATCATGAAACTTGAACTTAACCGGTGAAATGAGAGATCTGCGTACCCCTTAAGAGTGTACTGGCGTGATGTTATGTTATGAAATGGTATAAACAACAAACAGACATGAGATTGCAGCAATCCCGAGAGATTTGCCGTTATTTATTCAAAAGTCAAAGTCAAAGCACTTTATTTCAAGTAGGCCAGTTACAGGCACTTTTGAATTGTCAAAAGACAAAATAAAATATTACAAAATTATGGTGCTACAGTCCCAGTCACAAGACATAATAACTGTGAAAGTACCGTAGATGCCCATTCCAAGGCGTAGATCTCTATGGAGAAGAACGGGCAAGAAACTCCATGGACACTCTTTTTCAATTAGGTAATTATTACAAATCATTTGTTACATCATTCATGTTGAGATTACACATTATGTGAGAACGATGTAGAAAGTTAAAAGTGTCCATAGTAAATATAAAAAGACAATTCAGAAATAAAATTAGAATCAATTAAAATAAACCATGGCAGCTAAGAGATGACCAGTCCCAACCGACAGCGCCCGTTCACGAACATGACACATGTATCAGCACCATTCAGCTCAACCATTTTGAAGGGAGCTAAATGATCCGACACACGCGCCACCATCGGCGAGACATTTGAGTGGGCATGACATACTCTCAACCACCGGAGTCATTCAAGTCAATAGAAGACGTAGGTATCTAGACAATGATAGCTCTGAAGTACATGGTACTCACACAATGCTGGCTATGCTGCTATATAATACTAGAAAGATTAACTCTATATAATGCAAAGATAGTAGCAATCTTCATCAGCTCCGACAATAACAGTAAACGATACCTACGACAGTCTTACCAAAAAATAAAATTTAAAAATACACATAAAAACGAAATTAAAAATAATAATATTTAACCTGACAGCAAGCTAATTTTGGTAAAAGAACACGAACATTGTCTTGAGTTCAACACAGCGACCAACTATGCTTATCTATTTAAGCATAGTTGTCTATTAAGCATCTATTTATATTTATATCTTATCTATTTATCTATTGAAGAGTTCTGATGTATATCTTCGAATTGCTTCGTCAGTCCTACACCAAATTAAAATAGGACCAATTTCAGAACATACTCTTTCAAATAAAAAAAAAAAATTCGAAATCGGTCCACAACTGACGGAGATATCGGTGAACATAAATAATTAAAAAAAACATACATAATGTCGAACATAGGACCTCTTCCTTTCTGGGAAGTCGGTTAATACATACCAATTTTTTTTTCTAGGGTCATTCTTTCGCGTAAAATCTTAACACCGCGATTCAGAAAATGACTTTAAATGCACAACGCCATCTATCGAATAGCGAGTTCAACTGTCCGAGTAACTGCTGAATTGCGTGAGCTGTGATAATTTTACTTCTTGAACACTTTAAATTCATCTAACTTTTGATAGAGTGAACCGATTGCGATGAAACAAAAACTAAGTAATTCTTCAAGATACGCACAATTTTTATGTATAAAAGTTATCTACATTGGTTTCGTACATTTCACGTGATGCGTGCACAAATAAACAGACAAACAGACAAAAATTCCAAAAATGCTAGAAATGGGTTCTGTTGGTTATCCTTAACACCCTGGCTATTTTTTTTGGATTTTTTTTCGATGTACAAAAAATATTTTTCTACAGATTTATTATATGTATTGATATTGATGATTATATTACATAAGTAGTGAACAACAACATCATCAATCATCAACAAGTGAGCCAACACGGTAAATAAACTCCGAGAACCGAATATGAATGAATGAGCTCCGAAGGGGTCGAAAGGTTCTGGAGTGGCGACCGCGTGCTGGAAGACGCAGCGTTGGAAGGCCCATACCAGGTGAAGACTGCGGGAGCGCACCTTACCTACGTGAGACGCTCATGCCCGGTCGTTGAGGCGACGCTTGAGGAAGGTCTATGTCCAGCAGTGGACGTGTTTCAGCTGAAATGATGATGATGTTGAGATAGATTTAGTGTAAGTTGAAAATTATTGACCTACTTACAGCTAAGTAAATACAAGTTCATAAAAAAAAATTGAGGCCATCATAATGATGACAGAACGTCTTATTTGTGGTTTTCCTCAATTCATTTGATACATTAGGTAACCCAATTAGACGTTCACTACGGTGTACCGGTTATTAAAACTAAGTTAAAATAAAATAAGAAATGTATAGATATTGTAACATTGCAATAATTTCTGGTATTGCACTCATGCATTATCAGTTGCACATCGGATAAGGCTGTGATCACAAAAGACTCAACAGCTACAAGTTAGAATTACGATTAGAAGTAAACATGTAGGGAATAGTTCAACGGTTAAGACATGGTTTATCTGAATGACAGGAAGTGAGTTTTTATCCGCACAGTTTTAGTGACAGGTCCACCAACTTGACTCCTACCGGGCCTGTTGGCCCGCAATGGCAAACGACATACTTGTGTAAAAGGGAGGCCTCTGCCCAGCATGCGACATAGGTTAACAGGCTCAATAGATTAGAGTCGATGCCCATATTATCCCATTGCAGGGTAAAGAACTTCCTTCTCTCTTCCCAGCCCTCTCAGCCTAATGAGATTGTAGGCCAATCTTTTAAAAAACCGGCCAAGTGCGAGTCGGACTCCCGCACCGAGGGTTCCTCAGCTTAAAGGTATTATAGACCTGAGTAATTGATAACGCGTTCATGAGGAAAGGGGTAGTAAGTTTAAAATTATTAAAAATATTTTTATTATATGATGTAACAAAAAATTTACGGTTTTCGTAATTATTCCTTTATCTGTGCTATTAGACGTTGCTTCGTACCAAATTTCAAGATTCTGAGTTTACGGGCAGTACCCTGTAAGGTTTTGATTCCCTTGCGAATGTCGAAAATTTGCGGCAATTTGCGGCATAAACGGCTGAATGTTTTGATTGCGTTGGCTTAGAAGTTTGATTTTTTCCTACCTGTAAGGGACAGTAGACCTGAGTAAATTTCATATAAATAAATATAAATTTCAGCTTGATACCTCCACGCGTTCCTGAGAAAAAGGGTCTTGACAGACAGACAGACGGACGGACGGACAACAAAGTGATCCTATATGGGTGCCGTTTTTTCCTTTCGAGGTACGGAACCCTAATAATGAGTCTATCATATAATACCGCGATTTCTTCCCGGGCTTACCGTGTTGACGTGTATGCCGCTGTTTGATTTGGATTATTATTTTATTATTTCTTTTTGTTTCGGACCACTTGTACAGTTACCCCAAAGCTCCTCTACCAAGCGATAAATTGACATGTCACTGTAGACGTATTTTACTTCAGTAACCTTCATGATAATCACAGGTGGAGTTTTGATGTTTCTTCGTGGCCACACGTGTGATTTTGATTGCCAGATTAATCTCTAAGTCATGTGACTACACCTTTACACGTTAGTATTACGAAATTGAACGATTTAAGATAGTCAGGTGTGTTGCAAGTTAATAAAAGTATTAACGGTCTACTTGAGACAAGGTTATGTATTGTTTGAGAGCGGATCTCAGATCTGATAAGATTTCAGTTTGTGAGGTTTAAATACAGTGTGGTTATGTAATTGAAAATGTTTTGTTTAGTAGTAACCACGTCTGAAAACTGAAACAACAAAACAGTATATTAAGAATAAATTCAATCAATCATCAATCGGAACTGTACTAGCTTTGAAATGTCTAACTAAAAATTAGACTTTGATTTATTTCTTAAATCATGTGTTTACATACAATAGGCATGCGATATGCTCACTTGATATTTAGAATAAAGAATAAAGAATCTGTGGCTCGGCTGTCAACGCGGATGTCAAATTTTTTCCCTCCGAATTTTCCTTTTAAATATTTACAAGTAATAGTACAATTATCTGAAGAAAAAGACACAAAATGCATAGAATCAATAAAAAAAAACCTGCAATAGCACCGGATATTTAAACATGACCAAAATCAACAACACCAAGAGAAAAAAAATGTAAATCGACATGTTGACAAGAGCTGCAGCACGAAAAGCACGCCCACCACCTCCGGCCTCGTCGCCCAGCTCCGCCTCGCCGTCGCCGGAACCCAGCCCCACCCCCACCGTGAGTGCTGTGTCACCGGCCGTGGCAGTTGCGTCGAGCTCGAGCGACGAGTACTTCTCGCCGCCGACGACACCACCACCTGCGCGTCGACGGGGAGGACGCCGGCCGCCGGACCGCTTAGGACCTCGAGGCTTACCGGTCTCTGATAGGGTCCCAGCACCCGGCGGAAGTGTGCAGCGCATGAGATGGACACAATCCATTAACGAAAATGTCATGCGCGCATACTATGGGGCTACAGAGGGAGGAAACAATCTGACCGCGTACCGTGTCCGGATGCTCTCTTTGTTTCAGGTGCTTGAGCCGGCTGTCAACGTTTCGGCCCAACGACTTTCGGATCAGGTACGGGTCATCCAGCGTAATCGTATGTTGGATGATACTGTGCTTGATCGCCTCCGAACGGAAATGTGTAACCGTGTCACTGCCCCATCGTCGCAGGCCGTGGTGCAACCACAGTCCAACCACGCTGACGAGGATAGTAGTGACAGGGTTACAAACGTAAGTAACCAGTGCAATGAGGAATTGAGGAGTGCTTTGGAGTGTGCTATTCGGGATTATCGCTACATGCCGCTCGAACTTAGGCCACGATTACCTCGTTTGCCCATGCATAACAAAAATAGGGCACTGGTGGCTGTTCTGGATTCGCAGTTGTCAAACTATTTTGATAACTGCGAAGACCTCACTGATACACATTCGATCATGTACTGCGCGGCTGTAGCGGCATGTCGTGTAGCCCACGTCAAATTTGTAGATGACAGAGCTACACGACCGAAACCAGCCGTACCAGCTTGGCAGTGCAGGATCGAACGTCGTATTGGTGGGGCCAGAGCACTCATCGGCAAACTAATTTGTTTCAGGGAGGGCAATAATCGGCCAAGAGTGATGCGCTTTGTGAGACGGGCGTTTTCGGGGACTGATGTCAGCCCCCAAGACTATATATCCCGTGTCACAGAGCGCATCGACTTCCTGAAGCAAAAAGTGTTTGCATGGGCAAACCGTATTCGTAGGTATAGGCGGAGAGTGGAGCTATACACCCAGAATCGTACATTCCAAAGTAATGAAAGGTGGGTTTATCGGGCTTGGGAGCGACCCGACCAAGGTGTGACTGATACGCGCCTGCCGGATGATGACGCTATGTGTTCATTCTGGCGTAGCATCTGGTCGGTGCCTGTCAGTCACACCGAAGGTGAATGGACTCGGGAGGTCGAACGAGCATGCGATCCAATACAAGAAATGGGGGCTATCACGATCAGCCCCCAAGATATAGCCCGTGCAGTCCGCCCGTTGCCGAACTGGAAATCTCCAGGGCCGGACGGGCTGCACAACTTCTGGATAAAGTGGCTACAAAGGTCGCACGCTCGTTTGGCATCTCAGTACCAGGTAGCCTTGGAGTCTGGTTCGCTACCCAGGTTCCTTACAACAGGAATAACCCACCTGCTCCACAAATCTGGTAGCACCGCGGAACCCAAAAATTATAGACCTATTACATGTTTACCAACGGTCTATAAGGTTCTTACATCCATTTTGAGAGTTAAAATTAATAAACACGTCGACGATAATTCGATCATGTCGGTCTCTCAAAATGGATGTAGGAACGGGTCCCGCGGTACTAAGGAGCTACTCCTTATTGATATGGCCATTAGCCAACAGGTTCGGCGTTCCCGAAAGGATCTGTCGACATGTTGGATAGATTATAAGAAGGCCTATGACTCGGTGCCTCATACATGGCTCATGAGGGTGCTAGAATTGTATAAAATAGATACAACTCTACGCACCTTCCTGATGTCGTGTATGGGGCAATGGAGCACAGTCCTTCGCTATCCAGGATGTCGAAATATCCAGAGGAATAGCGAACCTGTAAGGATCGAGCGAGGTATATTCCAGGGCGATAGTTTGAGTCCACTTTGGTTTTGCCTAGCCCTGAATCCTCTAAGCATGCTGCTGGAGAATTCAGGGCTAGGCTATCGGTTGAAGAGAGGTGGTCAGGTTATATCTCACCTTCTTTACATGGATGATCTGAAGCTCTTTGCCCCCAGCAATCTTCAGCTGATGGAGCTACTGAAAGTAACTGAAACTTTTAGTAACGCCATCAGGATGGAGTTTGGTGTGGACAAATGTGCGGTCATGCATGTAAAGCGAGGGGAGATTGTGGAATCCGTAGGAATTCAACTCGCGGATTCCATAAACCTGAGATCCCTCTCTCCAAACGAAACCTATAAGTATTTGGGTATGTCGGAAGCGTTAGGTATCAGCACTACTGACATGAAGCAATCGTTGAGGGAACGCTTCTTTGGCCGCCTGAAAAAGGTATTCAATAGCCTTCTTTCAGGCGGAAACAAGGTGCGCGCCTTCAACGGTTGGGTCATGCCGGTATTGATGTACTCTTTCGGCGTACTCAAATGGACTCAAACGGAACTCGACGCGCTGGATAGGCGGGTCCGTACACTGCTGACTGCAAATCGAATGCATCACCCACGATCGTCAGTCATGAGATTGTATATCCCGCGGAAGTGTGGAGGCCGAGGCTTTTTAAATGCCAAAAACCTCCACAACCGCGAGATATGCAATCTCAGGGAATATTTTCTAAACACCGACGTAGGTATGCATCGAGATGTAGTAGCAGTGGACAAGGGACTCACCCCGCTCTCCATGGCGAATGAGAACTGGCGCAAGCCTGTAGTGCTTGAAACTAACGACCGTAGGGAAGTATGGCAGAGTAAGGAGCTTCACGGACGCTTTTTCCGGGCCCTACATGGGTCTGATGTAGACCAAGCAGCGTCCGTAGCCTGGCTGCGTTTCGGTGACCTCTTTGGGGAAACCGAAGGTTTTGTCTGTGCAATTATGGACGAAGTTATCATGACGAATAACTACCGGAGATTTATTGTGAAGGATGGCACGGTTGACATCTGTCGGGCATGTCACCGCCCGGGTGAATCGATCCGCCACATTATCTCTGGATGTTCTCGTCTAGCTAACGAAGAGTATTTGCATAGACACAATCTTGTAGCCAGGATCATCCACCAGCAACTTGCTCTGAAATACACTCTTGTGGCATCGGAGGTACCGTACTACAGGTATGTGCCCGACCCAGTTCTCGAAAATGGCAATATCACATTGTACTGGGATCGGTCCATCATCACTGACAGGACTATTATCGCTAACAAGCCTGATATAGTGGTGGTGGACCGAATCGAGAGGCGTGCAATGATTGTTGACATAACTGTCCCGCATGACGGGAACCTCGTGAAAGCCGAGAAAGATAAACAAATCAAGTATCTTGACTTGGCTCGCGAGGTTGTCGACATGTGGGATGTGGACACAGCGATCATTGTACCGATAGTCGTGTCTGCCAATGGCTTAATAGCCACGAGCCTCGACCAACATCTTAGAAGGCTCTCGTTAGGCAGCTGGGTCAAGGGCCTGATCCAGAAAGCAGTACTGCTGGACACGGCTCGTATAGTTAGGAGGTTCCTCTCTCTGGAGCCCTGACCGCCGGTAGCTTGGACCCTGTTCCCGATACCGGTGGGCCTCTATTTTTTATATTTTTAAATGTTTTTGTTTTTTAATTTATTTTATAAAAATATTTAAAAATGTAAATAATAAGAAAACTGTTAAATAAAGGAAATAATAATAATAATAATCGAATCATCATCACTGACAGGACTATTATCGCTAATAAGCCTGATATAGTGGTGGTGGATCGAATCGTGAGGCGTGCAATGATTGTTGACATAACTGTTCCGCATGACGGGAACCTCGTGAAAGCCGAGAAAGATAAGCAAATCAAGTATCTTGACTTGGCTCGCGAGGTTGTCGACATGTGGGATGTGGACACAGCGATCATTGTACCGATAGTCGTGTCAGCCAATGGCTTAATAGCCACGAGCCTCGACCAACACCTTAGGAGGCTCTCGTTAGGCGGCTGGATCAAGGGCCTGATCCAGAAAGCAGTATTGCTGGACACGGCTCGCATTGTTAGGAGGTTCCTCTCTCTGGAGCCCTGACCGCCGGTAGCTTGGACCCTGTTCCCGATACCGGTGGGCCTCTATTTTTTATATTTTTAAATGTTTTTTAATTTATTTTATAAAAATATTTAAAAATGTAATTAATAAGTAATCTAATGAATAAAGAAATAATAATAATAATAAATTTATTCAAATCAATAAAAGCATGTTAAAATAAATCAATTCAATCATTTGAGGGTTACAATTAGTTAACAAAACAGATAGGTGTTGCGACCAGCACCCTTGCTAAGTTATAAAATAACTCGTATTAAGGGCAGTGGTACAAGCCCATACACAATAATTTAACCTTTTAATAAATTGCAGGTAAAGCAAGCGTTTATTGAGATAAAGTTAACAAGCAGAGTTTACAAATAAATTCAGAAATTAAATGAAATCAAAAAATTAAATTAGATTAAATTAAATTAAATTAGCTTAAATTACATTAAATTAAATTAGATTAAATCAAAACAAAATAAGAATGAAATAGGTACATTGTTTAAATTAGCATCAGAGTCAAAAGTGTGTGTGGTGAGCGGGTCCGAGTGTGTGTAAGTGTGTGTATTGTGTTCGTGTGTAAGGTGTGTTGTGTTATGTTTTCGGTGGAGAGGTTTAGTAGGGATTATTCTCGGAAATAAGGAGGCGTTCTGTATCGGTATAGTTAGTTGCTAGGAGAAAGTTTGTTATGGCTTTCTTTAAGGACAAGGCAGAAAGAGAGTAAATTTTTAATTTCTTATTAAGTTTATTATATAATTGTGGCCCTTGGAAGCAAAAGAAACGTTTGGTAAAAGAGTACTTGCATCTGTAGTGCTGACAAACATTATCCCTACGTCTTTTGGTGATTATAGCGTAAGGGGTATTTTTATGTTGTATTTGGACTGTACTAAGGATAAAAAGTTGTCTGACAGAAAGTACTCTGCAACACTTATACAATTCATCCGTTGGGAAAAGTATTGGACGAAAAGTACTGACCTTTAACACGGCTCTTTGAGCTCTCTCCAATCTCAACATTATGGTCTTAGGGGCACCACCCCAGGCCGAAACACAATATGACAAGAGCGATTGGCAAAGGGCAAGGTACACCCTTTTGACAATCGCTGCTTCTGCCACTTGTCGAAGAGTCTTAAATACAAATATTAGCTTTCTAATCCTTCCAGTCAGTAGATCTATGTGGGCCGAGAAGCTCAAATTGCCATTAAGAGTCACTCCGAGGTATTTCATTGTGGAGGTACGCGTGAGTTTGGGGCAAGAGCAGGCAACGGTTTTTGGACAGTCGTTTGAGTGAGCGATTAGGGAGTATGAATTAGGTGGTTGCGCAGACTGGCGTAGGGTAAAGCAGATATTTTTTGTTTTATCCGTGTTGAGGGTAAGGTGATTACCATGAAGCCAACTTAAGACCCGATCTAGACCCCTCTGCGCCGCATCAAAAACTTCATGCCAGGTATCACCAATAAAGGTGAGTGCAGTGTCATCAGCAAAGGCGGTGATTTTTCCATTTTGGAGAAGAAGATTACACAGCTGATTGACATAAACTAGGAAGAGTGTGGGACCAACCACACTTCCCTGAGGAACGCCAAAAGTAACAGGAAGATCACCACTCAGGTAATTGACAATTTTTACGCACTGAGTCCTATCACTTAGGTACTCCACAAATATTTTTAGTGGTAGGCCTCGAATTCCCAGTCCCTCCAGCTTCAACACTAAGTTAGGAACAGAAACTGTGTCGAAGGCTTTTTTCAGATCCAGAAAAACCGTTACTACTTTCCTTTTTGCATCTATATTCTTGGCAATATGACCCGTTAGCTCTAGAACAGCATCAATTGTCGATTTATTTCGTCGGAAGCCAAATTGGTTGGGAGATAAAAGCATTTTTTCTTCAAGATATTGAATAAGCCTCTTGTTTATAATGCGTTCTAGAATTTTAGAGATTGAAGGTAGGATAGCAATCGGTTGGTAGTTGTTAACACAGTTTCTATTTCCTGCCTTGTGTATAGGATGTACAATAGCTTTTTTCAAGTACAGGGGGAATACACCGGTGCTAAGGCAAAGGTTAAACAAGTATGTCAATGGAGCGACAAGCAGCCTCTTATAACGCTTAAGAAACGTGGTGGAGATGGTGTCCCATCCAGATGCAGCATCAGTTTTTAGAGACATGAGCAGCGATTCAACCTCGTTTTCGTCAGTTTCAATCATTACAAACGAGTGTAATGGCGCAGTTGTGGCATTAGTGACAGGTGGTGGGCCTCCGATATCACCGGGGTGAGTAAAAGCGTTCGCAAGATTTTTGCCTATATTAACAAAAAACTCGTTAACAGTGTCTACCGAGTAAGTCTGTGGAGGGGTTTTTTGGGGATTTGGTGTTCGTAACTCTTTTTACAATTTGCCAAATCTTTTTGCTATCATTTCCAGCACTGCTCAATTCCGCCCTATCGTAATCCCGCCTAAGTTTTTTAATAATCTTAGTACAGTAGTTCCTGTATCTATATCAATTTGTAAAACACATATACTTAATATGTGTTTTACAAATTGATTAACTTACTAAAATATAGCAAAGTCAGATATAATTATACAAAAACACAAAAGATTGGCCTTTATTTAAATTAAATGTCATATATATGTCGCAAATAGGAGGGCTATCTTGGATAAACACTCGATCTTGTGGGCTTTCGTGGGTATATGCATGCTACAAAGCAGGTAACTTATGCCGATTTGGAGATAGTCCTTGTTCCAATCTTATCAAAGCAGCGAATTCGGCCACCTATTCGTTTCGCTTTCTCTCAACAAAACACACTTTCATGTTTATAACGCCACACTTTAGGCTACTTCTCAATTATTTCCCTCACAACTCTGTTTTCAACTTTTTGCAAACGCGCTCCCGCGCGTTCCTTTTTCTAACTCTTTTCGACCAAACATGGCGGCAGACTTCGCTCAGGTCGCCATTATCATTGGCTACCCTGCTTTCATTGGTTTAAGAACACCTCGGGCAAAGTTCACAGCTTTTAACATCCAATCAAAATCGAGTATTTTGACATAAGCCAAATAAAGTGTTGTCAATCGAATAAAATCGAACTGAGATTGAATCGTAGGCTAAATGTTGCAAATTAAACAAAACCGAATTAATAAGTTCACATGCGTCATACTTCTCCGTTCTAGATTACTATTCATATACCTTCCTCCTACATATATATTTCATGCCAATTACATGTCGTTGCTCTAGTATTTCAGCTGGAATGCTGAAGCAATGATCATTGAATCGATGTAATATTTTGAATCTTGTTCTTTATATATATCTTTTTTTATTGTGCTACTAACATAGGTATAAGTTTGTATTGTTACTAAAACCATTATTATGTATGTTTAGATTTAAGTTATTTTATATGGGCCCTGTCGCCTGAAATAAATGAATTAATAATAATGTAAAATGTCTTAAAAAATTAAATTGAATAAATAGAGACAAAGTCAAAAAAAAATCAAGAAAATAAAATAGGTATAATATAAAAATGTCAACAAAATAAAATAAATAAAATCTTATCTAATATAAATTCATAAAATGTTATAAATAATATCAGAAAAAAAATAAAACAAAAAAAACAATGTACCTAGTGAATGTCATCCTTCGATCGACAGACAAAATTGATAAAAAGTTAAATAAATAAAATAGGATATAATCTTAAAATCAAAACTATCTTAAAATAAGAACTATTTTTTTTTTAATTTCGTTAAATCGTTTGACTGACATTTTCAGAATTAACAAGGAAAATCGGTTTTGACTTTGTTTGTAGGTTTTTGGAGAAAACTGAGCTCTGAAGAAGGCACCAAGGGTTATTGATTCTTCCATAAAATAACATGACAACGATTCGCAAAACCTTTTATAGATTTTTCTTTGGATTTATTATCCGTAGGTATCAAATATTTATAAATATTTATAGCGTATAATAACAGCCGCACGGGTCGATCATCAAGGTTATGCAACGCTTGACGAGGTCGGTCCGTGGATGGGTGACCATTTCAACATACCGAGTTTCCTCCGTGCCTCGGAAAGCACGCTAAGCCGTTGGTCCCGGCTGTCATTTATAGATCTTTGACAGTCGTTACGGGTAGTCAGAAGCTTGAGATCTGACACCAACTTGTCAAGGGGTACCGTGTTACCCAGTTACTGGGTTGTGGAGGTCAGATGGGCAGTCGCTCCATGTAAACACTGGTACTTAGCTGAATCCGGTAAGACTGGAAGCCGACCCCAATATAGTTGGGAAAAGGCTAGGCAGATGATGAGGTATCAAATATCTAGGTATATTGCGTAGTCACACCTGCCGAAGCTATGAAAAGCAAAGTAGAGATTAAGAAAACATTTATCTAGATACTAACCAAAAACCCAGTACCAAACTTCAAAAACATACCCTCATAACACCTTACATAACGAATCACCCACACTCAAACATCGAAATTAAATCAAACTATTTTGGGTTTACGATCGAAACCGCTGTTTTTATTTTAGGAGTTGTTCGATTCACCATAATAGTACTAATTGTTATAGTTATTAAGCTATTGACATAGTTTTTTTATAGCTGAAGATTAAGACTAAAAGGTATTAGAACATCATGTTAGTTTACGTGGGAGTGGAGTCATTTGCGAGAAACTGGGTTATCTTTTTATGAACAAGTGAGGTAGTTACATAGTCAACTTGATTTTTAGTGTTGTGGTTAAACAAAATGATTTTTTCACCGCTTATGCAAAATGTGGGTTATAGGTGAAACTAGAGTTTTCAGCCACGTTCTGGATAGCCAGGACGTGGCTGGAGGTGGATCACTGTGTTGCCCAATTTCTCACAGGGCATGGTAACTTCAAAAGTAAATTATTTTCCTTCAAGCTCGTTGCCTCACCTTTATGTCAGTGTTCTACGTCTGACTGCGAATATGTACAATCTGCACATCATATCTTATGGGAGTGTATTCTTTGGCAGAATGAGCGCAATTTTATGTTGAAAAATGTACAGGCTGCATCTGGAGTTGTTTACTATACGGACCTTGTGAAAACTAGAACAAATTTCCGTGCGTTCAAGCATTTTTGCCATATTGGAAACAAATATAGCAGCTCACAATGTAGGACCCATTAATATTAATGCAAATTTTTATCCGTGATGCTAGGCAACTGGGCTTATCCCAGTTGTAAACGACCCTTTGTGCCTAGTGGCCTTCTTTGTTCTGTCTCCTGCTTGATATGGAGGGAAGTGGAAATTTGTACTTTTTCCTACTCCTCCGTTATTATTTTCTGATTAATTTCGTTGCGGGATCAAAGACAGTTAAATTCATTCTCCGGGACTTCGTCGAGCTTCATTGCCTCGGCGCTTTTCTGGTGGTCGCCACTGTTGATTCTGGCTTTCAGGAGTTGCAGTGGTTTGGGAATAGTGCGGTGGGATTGTCCCAAAAAAAAGGTGAAACTCTACCCATCCCTCCGGGGATTTCAGGTGTAATGAAATGTTTGTTTCCAATTCTGATTTTAACTGCAGTGTTTCAAAGCATATGACCACCGTTGACGAGCTCTGTACGTCCATGCATTGTCAGATCAGAAGTTGCAAATTCATATGATTCTGCATTTTCACCGGAGCTCAGACAGTCATGCATACTGTTAAACTGGAACAAAGCAATGTTACTTGGCCGCATAAATAAGGTAGATATCTATGATGCGTTCCAAAAAGCGCCCTTAAGTTGTCTACCGATAGAAGTATGTGGTTTTTGGGGTCCTACAACTATGTTATCTACAAATTTGAATTAACTTAAGACATGTTATTGTGAGCTGTCTGTACCCACTTAACCCAGTTGAGAGCTTATAAACAAAATCGATACTTCGATTCGATGATCTCAACCATTGCAGTACCGAATTACCGCAAAATTATGTACACCAAGTAACTTCAAATTAACATGTCATAAACACAAGTTTTTGCAATAAATTTAAATAAATATCAATAAATGTTACGCAATGATTCCGTTATTTATTGCAGTTATTAACTAGTTATTACCCAACTACGGCGAAGCAAAAAGGAGGGTTATGTTTTTGACCGGTATGTGTGTATGTAAGTATGTATATATGTTCATCTGTTCCCTCATAACTTCCAAACTACATATTATAATTTGTCCAACTGAGGTGTCGTTTGAAGCGTCTTGTTTGTCCGCTAGTTATATGGGTGAAGTCACATTAAATTGAATATGGCTCCCTCTAGGGAGCACGAAGACAAAAAATATTTTAAAATCAAGAGGCGGCCGCGGCGGCTCTCGATTTATTGAGTGAGGTGCTTCGTCCCGAGAACCGAGAACTCGGACACACGCCGAATTCGGAAAATAAACGTTTTGACACGCTAATATAAATTATTCTTTATTTTGACAGGTGCAAATTAAAGATGACTGAATAGGCTGGCAAATATAGAAAGTGGAAGCAATAGAGTCCATGTTGCCCTGCACCAAGGCAAAATGGATTAGGTAATACCATCTGCAAATTGGTTGCAGAATTTATTGTTTTGTACGACCACGGTTATCATCTGCGGACTAGTTTATTCATAACAATTTCAGATTAGAATATTTTCTTGTATCACACTTTTTAGAGCAACATTTTTCAGTAGTTGGATTTTAGTTTTTGAACTTATTTTTAACATTTATGTAATAATTTTAATTTTTTCGTAGGTACTTACTGTTGGACAAGAAAAACATTTGAATGGAAATGAGTTGATTTCAAAAACATGACTTATGTCTCCGTCACGAGAAGCTATAAATTTTGTAAATAAAGAACTTCTACCAAATTACTTAGCGACCATTCAATCGACATCAAATAATCCTAAATTCAATCAATTCAAAGTAACATACGTGTAATACGAAACTAACGAGCAATTTTACTTGGTTGGGTTATATTTTAGCGATATAAATCGCTGTCGTCTAATGTTTTGTGGTACTGGAACGCGTCTTACTCATGGAACGGGGACTATTTATTTAGAGATCCAGGAACTATCCAGAAAGCAGCGCGTCTTTGGTCTTTTATCTAGTGGTTGCAAGCGGTTCTGGTCAGTATGAGGTACGATTTCCGAGTCTGTCTGACTCGGAAATCGTACCTCATAAGTGTTATTACGTTTTCCATCTGTAATTTTCTCAGGAGCAGTCCGGAGTCTGCCTTTGTGCCTGGTTGATGGCAAAAGGCTCTTTTACATGGGACTTAAAATGTAACTGAGAAAAATTGGGTATACTATGGTGCATCCCTGCCAAAACCTTCGGGTTATACAGACGTGATATAGGGTGTATCTGACACCGACGTGAAATCCATGGAAACAGTAGGTACATGATTTTGGACCCCTAATGTTGAATTTTTCTTCAGTTATTTCCTAAACGCATGTTACTAAAAGAGTTATGTGGATGGATGGAGAGGGAGGGGACGGCCAAAGAAATGACGGATGGACTGTGTGTGGAGTGATATGAAAGAAAAGGAACCAGTGATGGCTTGACAGGGGACAGGACGGTATGTAAAAAGAAAACGGGTTGCGCCGATCCCAAGTAACATGGGGCAAGGGCAGGAAGATGATGATGATTTCCTAATTTTAGAAAAAAATACTTTTTTATTTATTTTAATTAGTTCAAAATCGTTATTCCTATCTAGCTCAACTAGATTTTTCATTACTTCCCTTTCTCAGCTCGCCAACAAAGAGAAAAAGTGCGGGCGGTGCGGCGTGTGTTGGTACTAACCGGCAGCGTTGATATCTATCGTGAACTTTAGGAAATCAAAGTACAGGGGGGTGACCATAAGCTCTTAGAGCAGTATCAATTTGATATCGAGTAAGTGACAGATGTATACAAGTCAGATACATCTGTCTCTTATTCGATCTCAAATTAATACCGCTCTAAGAGCTTATGGTCACCCCCCAGGTATCGCTTTTGAATTTTATTTTCATTGATGTTTTTTTTTGTAAAAAAGGGAATTAATTTAACTAACATTTTAACAAACCTACGAAAAATACCAACACTAGGTAGTCCAGAATCATGTACTGAATCCATGGTATTTTTTGCGCGTCGGTGCCTGTCATCCCCCGTATTTACATAATAATATAATAGGGTATAAAAAAATTATATAAAAATATAGGTATGATAAGACGAATTTGACCCATTCAAAATAATAATATTGATGCTTCCAAATGATGTGCACGGACTGAATAGCATTTTAATTAACACAAGTCTTCATTATGTAGATGCCTTATGCACCTACTCTAAATCTAGAAGTCTAGAAAGTGGCAAGAGAACACTAGACTTGTCTTATAATGTCAGAAGTCAGGACTTAAGTTAAAATATTAAAACAAGTTTAGTTCAGAAATGCGCGCAAGCGCATGATGTTATCGCCCAAGTTGGAGGATGTAATATAGAGTTGTTAACACATAGTCTGCCATAGCTTTCGGCGAAAAAATTGTTTACGTAGTATGTTTTGACAGGTGATTGGCATCATCCAGGGGCCTTACTTGGACGTGTCAAAACTATCATGATTCCATTGTAAGAGACAGATGGAGCTATACAGGACTAAGAGCACTATACCGTTTTCACAACGAAATTGTGATGGTGTAGACACTTAATTGTGATAGTACGGCCCCAATACTTGGTTCTCTACTTTGCCATGTTTATTGAGAAACATGTTGGAGTGTACCGGTCTGATTATAGGTAGTAAACTAGAACCTTTAACTGTCAAAAACCACAAATTCAGAATTCAGGCTGCTACTGAGAAATTTTATATCTATAAGACCAATAATACTTTACTCGATCAGGGAATCCAACCCAAGACCTTTGGTCAACAGTTGCGCTTGTTACCAAAGATTCGGATAAATTAAATGATCAAAACACACTAAAATAATATCAATCACACCTGCATCACCTCTTATAATCTAAATCTAACTCGTTCGTCCGGTACTCCGGTACAGTGAAAGTAAAAAATATTACGTTAAATAATAAAACTAAAAAAAAACGAAACTTTGCGCCCGCGCCGACATCCGACATAACTGACATAAGTAATGACGGATGATGGCAGACACTGGATAACCTTTACTATCTAATAATGTTGCTGGCTATTTGATGGTTAGTTGCCAGCAAATTTTATGAGTGGTGTTAATTAGAAAGGGTGAAAATGAGGCATTGGATTGTCGATGAAAATGAGACTGCATCAACATCCTTGTCATCATTACTTGAATTTATCTAATATTGACTATATTGATTCCAGTATTTCTAAACATTTTTACACAGGAGAATGAGATGCGAGTCCGATTCGCACTTGGCATGGGTTGTAATACCTGCCCCTTCCGTAACCTACCTCTTAATGTATACTTAGGGAATTTTAGTAAATACGGGCAATACAAATACACTATTATTGCCAACCCGCACTATGAGTAAGTGATGGTATAGAAGAGAAGAACTGAAAGAAAAAAACACTATTTTATCTTTATGCAGTTTAAACTATAATAAAAGGAGTCTGGTAGCATTCTAATGTTGAAATTGCAGTGACGTAACGGTAAGCCATAGATAATCTCCGCATAACAATTCTTTATTAGCCTAATGACTTAAGGGTCTACATCCACTTTAGTGCCGTAAAACGGTTACTTTCTAAAGCATACTCCTTAGTAACAGCTAGGTTAAAAAGTTTGAAAAAAAAATATATTATTGTTTCATGTATATTATTTTTAACAAATGTTTTTTTCGTATAACAAATAGTTATGCTTTAAAAAAAAATTAACAACACGCAATTTTTTCGCTACTTTTGGATACTCCTCCAAAACGACTTGGATGTTTAAAAATATTTTTACACAGAAAAAATGATGGCTAGAATTTCTTCATAACTAACATAGCAGCAAACTCTTGAACAAATGACCAAAGCAAAAAAGAAGAATATGGTGAAACAACGGCTGCACTTCCTCCCACTAAAAGTGCACCTCACTAACATCAGGGGGTTGCACTCTAATCTCGATCCGGTCCACCACCACCTTGAGACCGAGAAGCCGCACCTGTTTTTCCTAACGGAGACGAAGATAACAACCCCGTCGGACGTGGCGTACCTCAACTACCCGGGTTACTCTCTTGAACACAAGTTCAAGAAGCAAGCTGGGGTCTGTGTGTACGTCCGCGATGACATTTGTTGTCGTCGTCTCCGTTGCTTTGAGAAATCGGGTTTTTCTGCTATATGGCTGCTTGTGGACACTGGCGTGGAGAAATCTCTCTACATCGGCGTCTACCGATCGCTCGCCGGTGACCAGGAGACGACAGCGCTCTTTAATTGCCTCGTGGAGTCGGCTGACTTAGCCCAGCAAAGGTACCCAACAGCGAAGCTTAATTTTCTGGGGGACTTTAACGCCCATCATAAAGAGTGGCTGTACCCGTACCGGAAAACTGACCATGCCGGGTTAGAGGCGCGCAAGTTTTCTCTATCGCTAGATCTAACCCAGCTGGTGAATGTGGCAACGCGGGTACCGGATGTTGACGGCCATACACCCAACTGTTTAGACCTTCTCCTGACAACTGATCCGGACAGTCATTCGGTGTCGGTCTCAGCCCCGCTGGGAACGTCTGACCACTGTCTGGTGAAATCCGTGTCGACATGCTCTCCTCCAGATGAGAGCCCTAGAGGCACGAGGCGAGTATGGCGATACGAGTCAGCTGACTGGGACGAGATGCGGCACTTTTTTGCGTCTTATCCTTGGCGGCATGTGTGCTTCTCCTCGAGTGACCCCTCGAGCTGTGCCGACGCGGTTGCGGATGTGATTCGGCAGGGAATGGAATATTTCATTCCATTTTCTGACATTCCGCTCGGTCACAAATCCCGCCCTAGGTATAATGCAGAATGCGCCCACGCTGAGGCCCGAAAAGAATCTGCCTACCAAGCCTGGGTCGGGGCCCGTGATCGCAAAGTAAGAGCACGTAGGGTTCGCGCGAGGAAAAGAGCCTTTAATTCTGCCACCAAGTTCTGCAAGCGGGTTCTGCGTCGGGCACGTTTTGACCATATTGGACGTATTGGGGCCGAGCTGGCATCGCACCCTCCGGGTAGTAAACAGTTCTGGTCCCTGTCTAAAGCGGTTGAAGCGAATTTCTGTCGACCCACTTTACCTCCAATGCTGAAACCTGATGGGTCGCTGGCTCACTCTGCGAGTGAGAAAGCAAATTTATTTGCATCTCTCTTTGCTAGCAATTCGCGTCTGGAGGCTGGCTCCAAGCAACCACCTACTATACCTCACTGTGACTCTTCGATGCCGGAGATCGCTGTGCACACTAAAGAGGTCCGGAGAGTATTGTCCAGTCTAGACGTGAATAAGGCCAGCGGGCCTGATGGCATTCCAGCGAGAGTGCTGAGGCAGTGTGCGCCTGAACTGTCTCCTGTATTGACACGCTTGTTCCGCCTCTCTCTTGTAAAAAGAACGGTGCCGAAATCCTGGAAGCTTGCAAATGTGCAACCAGTGCCCAAAAAAGGCAACCGTGCAGACCCTGCCCATTACCGTCCGATCGCCATTACCTCCATTCTGTGCAAAGTTATGGAAAGGGTACTGAACAGCAAGTTGCTGACCTACCTTGAAGACAATAATCTCCTCAGTGACCGTCAATATGGCTTTCGCCGGGGACGGTCAACTGGCGATCTTCTTGTGTACGTCACGCACTGCTGGGGCGAAGCCATCGAGAGACACGGCGAATCACTTGCTGTATCGCTTGATATCTCGAAGGCCTTTGACAGGGTCTGGCACGCGAGTCTACTTAGTAAGTTTCCTGCTTATGGCATCCCTGCTGGTTTTTGTAGCTGGATATCAGACTTCCTCAGTGAACGGTCGATCCGAGTAGTCGTTGACGGCTGCTCCTCTGACCTTATGGCTATTGATGCCGGAGTTCCTCAGGGGTCTGTTCCGTCTGCAACTCTTTTCCTGCTGCACATCAATGACCTTCTTCAGCCTGGTATTGTTGGGTACGCAGATGACAGTACTGTTTCAGAGAGATACTTGTCCAGCGCAAAAACCAGCGTGGATGAAGTTCGTTCCTTGAGAGAGGCTATGGTGGAGCGGACAGATTTGACCTTAAGCCTTGTCTCCCGGTGGGGTGATGACAATCTGGTCTCCTTTAACGCCTCCAAAACACAGGCGTGTCTTTTTACCGCTAAAAGGAGTCTTTTCGATCAAACTCCTACTTTTCGGGGTGCGTATGTTCCTGTGACTGATCGGCTCGAGCTCCTAGGCATGGAGTTGACATCCAGTCTCAACTTTGGCGCCCCCATTGAGTACAAAGCCCAAATTGCGGCCAAAAAACTAGGCATCCTAAATAAAGTGAAGCGATACTTTACGCCTGGACAGCTTTTAACCCTAAACAAAGCGCAAGTCCGATCCTGCATGGAGTATTGCAGCCACCTTTGGGATGGCCCAACTAAATATCAGCTTGCCGCGCTTGACTCGGTGGAACGCAGAGCCAGGAGGCTCATTGGCGACGTTGACCTGGCGGGTGCCAGGCTTCACAGCTTGGCTCATCGCCGCAAGGTTGCCTGCTTGTCGGTTTTCTACAGACTGTACTTCAGTGAGTGTGCTGAAGAACTCCACGACCTCATCCCACCAGCCCCCTTCTACCATCGGACATCTAGACGTACTGCAAGTTATCATCCTTACCTTGTTGCCATTCCACCAATTCGCACCAAACGCTTCCAAACATCCTTCATAATGCGCACAGCGAATGAATGGAACTCGCTACCTGCGTCAGTGTTTCCGAACGCATTCAACCCGAATCTCTTCAAAGTTAGAGTGAACAGGCTTCTTCTGGGTAAGCTCACTCCATCGTAGACTCTGTCTCTTTCACCTTTGACCTAGACTAGAGTCAAGAGCAAACCCATCACAAATAAAAAAAAAAATAAAAATAGCATATGTAAATCAAAAAATATTATGCGAACAAAACTGTTAAAAAGGAGGTTCAATATTGATTTTTTGGCATCGAGCGGGCGCACGGCCAGTACTGCGTTAGCATTGGGGCGTATATATCGTCTTAAGTGCCTTATAAACACTACACTTTATTTTGAACATTTAAATATATGTAATTAATTTCTAAATTAGCAACTGCATTTTGCACTAAAGTAAAAAAAAAGCTTTTAAGATTTAGATCTATAGATAGATGGATAGATTTATTATCGAAATAAGAAATTGAAATATTCTGGAAGAGGGATGATTGAACAAAAGGGTGGACCTACGAAAAGCTTCCGAAGGAAAGAAAAGACTCCTATCAAAATTAATTTGCTTAGCTTTTTCCCAACTAACTTGGGCTTAGAATCATATCATGTTATAGAAATGCCGAGATATAGCAAAAACCAAGAGAAAGCTACATAGTACAAGTTCAATCATGTTATATGGAAAAAGATACAACAGACCTCCAAAATAAACACTACTAATTGAAAAATAACTTGACACAGACATGCGATTACAGCAATCCCGAAAGATTTGCCATTATTTATTGAAGAGTTTTGTTGTTTATCTCCGAAGTTTTTCATCAGATCTTCACACCAACTTTAAACGGAATGCAAATTAAAAAAGAATCTTTAAAATCGGTTCACCCAGTAAACAGTTCTGAGGTAAACAAACAAGTCGAATTAAGAACATCCTCCTTTTTGAAGTCGGTTAAAACCCATAACAAATAACGATAATAATCAGGACAGTTGGCAAATTTGCAATAAAATTTTCATTAATGTCATTTCTGAACTCTGAATTTGTAGTTGGGTTTGTAAATTTTAGTCCGAAAACCTGTCAAAAAATGTCATTAAAGTAGGGTTTGACACGTTGTTTTTTTTTTTTTTTTTTCTTCTTTTATTGAAAACGTTGCCCCACACTAGGAATTTCTTTCCGTATCGTGGGTGCGTTTACAAACATATAAACTCACATAAACAACACCCAGAGCCGGAACAACTATCTGTAGGTCATACCAATATTTATGTTACGTTACGTTCTAAGCCCTTTGAGTGGTTGAAACGTGAATCCACGCGAGCAACAATGACTTTTCAATTATTTCGATAATAAATTACGGCTTATTCAACCGGTAAAAAAAATACTTACTCAATTGAGAAACCAGCCCTTTTCTTGGTACCATCCAATTTTATCATTATATGTATTTAACTTAGACCAATGTTACATCTGAACTGACATCATTCTTCGTATCTTTATTTACTAAGGCTCTAGTTTTTATCCAGCCCCACAAACTACCGTTCCAAAAACTAGTAAAACATAAACAATATCCGCCTGAACTTTCCTGGGGCATGATCTCCCCGTTAAATCAAACCCCTCAGGCTCCAGATCGTAGAAGATATGACACAGTAAACATACACCCTGTATGTGTGCCTACCTGATCCCGAAATTCACATACAAAGTTATGGAATTAGTCATAAAATGGATTCGTGACTCAAATATCTAACCTATGCATTGTGTGTGCGATTGTACCTTTCATAACTCAACTGTCAAGTCACTCAATTTTGAACTGTATCATAATTAACTTAGGTTGGTTTTTCTCTGGGGGTGTAAAAGGAGATGGGTTGTTTCGTTAAATATGATAATAAACGATGCCAGTTGACATTCGATAGAGGGCGTCATGTGACGTCATTAAATCAGTACGCCAACAAAATTTAGGGCTTAAAGGGGCTTACGATAGGGAGGAGTACGTTTATACCATCACGGTGCGACTGTAAGGGGGAAGATTGGCAGTTCAGTATAAATAGGCAGTCGAGGAAAAATATTTTAGTGTAGGTACGTGTTAATAGGACAATGTACGATTTACAATATTGTGTTCCCAAGGTAAAAATAGAGCTATCGATGTGTATTTTTTAGGGTTTGGTTTTGGAAACAACAGAATATGGTTCATTGACATTTTAAGATGAGGTTTATGTTAATAGTTATAATTGATTAATAATTAAAAATATCGTCTCTTTGGAGGACTGTCTTTTGTTGACGTTCAAAACGTTTTGTTTATCTGCCTAATTTTAATAAATTAATTCTGATTTTTAAAGCCAATCAAATCTCTGAAATATTATAAAAACCGGTCAAGCGCCAGTCGGACTCGCGCACTTTTGGTTCCGTACCTTTATCGCAAAAACCGGCAAAAAAATCACGTTTCTTGTTTGGGAGCCCCATTTAAATATTTTTTTTATTCTGTTTTTAGTATTTGTTGTTATAGCGGCAACGGAAATATATCATCTGTGAAAATCACGGTTCATGAGATACAGCCTGGTGACAGACAGACAGACCACGGAGTCTTAGTAATATGGTCCCGTTTTTACCCTTTGGGTACGGTACACTAAAAATTTCGCTGTTAATCTGTAAATCTGAAGAGCACATAACCAGATTGCAAATATATTATTATAAGGGCTGGGAATACGTAATCACAACGGTTGGGACTACATATCTCGTGTAACTTCAACAAAAGAAAAAAAAAATACCGGCCAATAAACCAGGCAAAACTCAATCAAATGAAAAACAAGCCAACTTCTCCCTAACAATTCACAACATCAAACTTAATGACTGCTTACAACATAATATTTTTTGTTGGCAACTCCACGGATACTGGGATACTGATAGACACATATTTTTCTTTGAGAATGGGAAGCACAGCTAATTTGATTACCGGTTCAAACGGCCGTCAGGCGCAACGCTCCTTTGATCGGCAAAAATACAGATATGTGGTGTACTCTGCCTTATATCGTAGTGTATGGTATGAGCGAGAGCGAGCGCGATTGAAAACGTTGGCTAAGAGAAGAATGCAGTGAAGAATGGAACCAATAAAAATACGGGCTGAAATTATAATGACGGGAGGAAAAAAAAAAAATTGAGTACAGTATTCATCTAGGCCTCTTTTTTGCCGCAACTTCGCATCCGTTGCCTATGCAACAGGAAATCTAGATTGTCGCGATAAAAATAGCTTAGGTACTCGACGATATTGTATCTTGCAATCAGTGTAAATATTTTCGTAATAGGATTAGCCAAGTTACAAACGTTTCGTATCGAATCTCATTTCTACAATCGTAAACGCCTTCTATTTGTATGGACTGACCACGTGACTTCACGTTCAGATGTGTCATTTAAATACATTGATTCGTTTTCTACTAGCGTTATCGATTGTAAATACTCAACTTGGCTACAGGTGCTGGAATTCCAGAGATGCTGTTTTACAAACCACGACACGAAATTTGCCACTTCATTAAACTATGTAATAAAATAGAAACACGATTAGTTTGATGCCGGTAGCTTTTACTCAAAACTAACATTTATTTGTGACTTTTCAATATTATGTATTTTCGGTTAGGTTAGGTTAGGTTCTATCGGTTTAAAAATTTCAAACAAAATATCCCTAGGTAACAATGAAACTACCCGCCGCAATTCCCTCCGCCATTCGCTCCCAACTTGCAGTACAATCGGATAGTGCCCCAGGCATATCGTTCCCCGCTTTAGCTAATGAGATGTCAGTACAATCATTTATGCTTTAACCTTACGCGATGAGGTTTTTGGCCTTTCATTTTGCCCGCCTTTAATTCAACCATTAATTAATTTAAGACGCATAGTGTGTTCAACACATGTTTTGTATGGAAAAAATAGGCCAAGGTTTACTGGTGATAAGTATTTTGTCGTTTACTTTTCCACTGTCGTTTATTAAAATTTTATTTTAAAGCAGGAAGTCGTTATATCCATGTTCCAAATAAAGCAATCTTGTCGAATTAATGTTGTACCACTTTCAATGACTCAAAAATTGTGTGAGAGTTGAACGACAATTCGAATTATGAAATAGATTCATTGAGATAATATTGCGATGCAGTTGACCTCAAACTCATAGGTGTGTCTCACTTTCAATATAATTTTAACAGTCAAAGTTCAAGCTGAGCCAAAATATACAAAATCTTTTTCATTTTATATTTCAGTTCAAAAATTCCAATGGCCCAATCGTCTTGACATTCAAAAAAGTGAATGAAAATCCTTGAACAAAACCACAAGTTCGTCATTGCAACTATTGCATTTTTATCTTAATAATTTATTGAAATAACTTGGTGTTAACAAGACAGCATCATTTAGAGTTGGGTAACTCCAAATTTCTTAGTATTTTTTTTCTAGAGAGTGGAATGAGATCGGATTGCACCAAGGCGAACGAGAATTCAAGCGAATGGCTTAAAAGTGAAAATGGATATGTACAGTTCCACTGCCCAAATTACACTGGCAGGTCAACAAACAAGGTTACTCGATAAAAACTTAATAATACACCTTTTTCTTAAACAACGAGCTGTTTTACACACCGTGCAGTATTAAAAATTATGCATAATATCAGGAAATATTGTAATGTGTAATTAGCGTTAAAATAAATTGTTTTTACGAGAGTTTGATTGGAATTTAAAACGGAAGATGAATGTTTTTTAAACAGTGGTAATCAAATAAGACGAATTTATGTATGCAGACTGTTGGTCATTAACTTTTGACGTCGCGAGAATTAATAACTACTTATTAAATCATGTAAACTTAATTAGGTACCTATGCTTAATAAGCCTATGCTTAAGCCTAGCAATGTTAGGAAAAAAAAGGAAACCCTGCCCCAGAAGTGGGACTGTGGAGCCTTTTTTACCAGAAGTGGAGTCCCACTTTCCCAATCGTCGTGGCTTCCCTTTACTCCTTCAAAACTTCTCTGTCTGGATAAACATGTTAAAGAAAAATCCAAATAATTAATAACATTGATGTTTTCAATCAATCCAATAACCGAAAAAAAGTTGACACTAAGTCAAAACTAAACAAACTATTCGCAATATATTTAAACTATTCCCAAAACATTTTCCTTCTACTACCAACATAACAAAACTAAAAAATAACAATCAACATCCAACAGTACACATTTGCACAAAACCCGAGCTTTATTAACAAAAACTAAACCAAACAAAGAGTGCACAGTGCGCCAAAACACAAACACACCCAGACAAAAACGTAAAAAGGCAAAATTTTCCAATTACGCGTAAGCTTTAACATTTCAAAGCCGCTGTCCGTATCACGGCAAAGACCTAGACGTTTCACGTTTTCCATTCATATTATGTGACTAATTGAATAAAAAAGTAAAATCTTTTATAACAAAAGGTTATACGGATGCGGTTTATCTTCGCATCGCCTCAGGTGCTTCGAGTAATTATTATTTTACTTTGTATTTATATGTTTTATTTTGTTCCCCTGTGTTCTTTTGCTAACCTCCATTACCGTTGTCTTTAGCATAAACCTCTAATCGTCATTTGGACTTGAAGTCGGTATAATGTGGGGGTTTTTCTCTTAGCTTTTTTTTCAATAAATGGTTTTTTAATAAGTTGTTCATAAATATTTTAATTTATTTTTTAAATGTGTCAGTGTCGTTTTTGAAGGTGCGGTAATTGATTTTTAATTACTTTTTACGGGTTGGTCGATATAAAAATAAGTTAAACTTGATACTTATAAATGATATTCGTTGTTATAGTGTATGGTTTAGTTATTTATGCTACAAGTGCGGAAGGTAGGTGATTTCCGATGAGTGGATAAATCGACACGAGTCGGAAATTATCTAACGCACGTGTATCATACAACATTTTACTATGCATTGTGCGAGGAAATAAAAAAATATATCTAAACCAAGCAAGAAATTAATAAAATGGCGGGCTTATTCAAGGGCGCTCAGCATATCCACAGATTAACTATTACTGCGCATGCACAAATAGCTGTCACGTCGTAACGCAAAAAGGCACGAGCAAAATATTCATTCTGCCAAACATATTTAATGAATATTTAAAATTAATTTATTGATCAAAATCTAGAGTAATTAAAATCGCCTTAAATGAAGTATTAGTTAAGTTTTACCTTTTTTATGAATGATAATCTGTACTTAACTAATTTTTTTAACTTTTCTCAAATAATAAAAACTCTATGCGGCAGGCTGACCTTGGAGTTAAAAACTAAAAAAGTACAGGAAAGTAAAAAGCACTAGTAAAAAAAGTGACACTTTCCGCACAGTTTGACTGCTTAGAAAACGCTCTTTTCGAGGACATGCACTGTAAAATAATTATAGTGAATAATTAGGATTATGAATTTGAGTTTTTCGTAGACGTTCATACAAAGTTTTCGTGGCATGTAAAATGAGAAACATCATCGGACATCTTAGATTGTATAAATTGTTTTTAGGTGAAACCTGCCTTCATTCATGATCATGACTGTCCAAATTTTTTTTTTTTTTTTATTTCGTTGTTAAAAATTAATATGCATAAAATAAATTCAAAACAATTCAATAAGTTCATAACAATTAATATTTTTAACCTAGCATTTAATAATCGTATATATTAATATTATTATATGATTAAAATAATTTCTTTAAAACAGCCATCCAAAAAAAAACCGTCCAAAAATCAAAGACGTTTGATGTACAGTCGAGCTCAGAGGTGATTTTGTGTCCCGATGTCCCTATTAATGGCCCGGGGCGCAACATCGCGCGGCCCGGGGCGGAGTGGCGTATCGTGGCGTACTGTGCGTACCGACACGCGTGCCGATGACGTGTCACGTGCTTATTAATTTGTATGAGTAGTTTGGTATTATTGTGGTTTTGAGTTTTAAAAGATCAAAGGATTTGGTGGATTCAATGTAATTGATGTTGTGGTCTGGTTTTGTGATAGGGACGTATTGGTATTTTTTTTATTGCTGAGTATAAACATGTTGTAGTTTGTAGCAGTTACATCTTATTTAGAAACTTTTGCTACGTTCTAATTAACAAAAATCCGAACGAAATTAATTCCTTATTCATCCATTGTTGTCTGAATTTGACAAAAGTGTATAATTAGGTGCCAAATTAACTATGGAACTATTCATTCTCAAGAACTTTAAGCCGTAACCAAATAATAATAACACCTACCTACTGAAATACAAACTTATCTTATTTACCTAAAAGTGCAATCTTTTGCACAAAACCATATTCCACTCTGAATTTCATGCAATTGACTTTGGAGTCATAATAAGAAGTTCACAGGATGTGCAATACTTGTATTGTTTATATAAAAAATATTGACTCGCATCGTGAGAACTAGATCAAGAAGGGCGCATTGAACTTCAAAACTCAACAAAATGTTGTGAGAAAATGAGTCATACTGTGTTGTAAGATGGTACAGGTATATTACCACTGTTTTGTTAACCTTACCAAGTTTGAGCAATGGAAAAGGTAAAAGAAAAATACATTCAGACGAACTGGGAACCTCCTTTTTTTAAATTCGGTTAAAAATTGTGTATAAGTAAATGATGACCAGTGGTGGCCCAGTGGTATCGGCCGCGACTTACAAGTTGTAGGTCGTGGGTTCGAGCCCAGGTAGGCGCTTTACTTTGTGTAAATTATTTCATCACCACTGCTCTCAAAACGGCGAAGGAAAACATCGTGAGGAAACCGGCATGTCCTAGAATCAAAAATTCGACGACATGTGACATCCGCCAAACCACACTGGGCCCACGTGGTTTATTACGGCCCATTCTCTCTCACAGAGAAGAAGCCTGTGTCCCAGCAGTGGGAACATTAATAGGTTGATGATGTGATGTGATGTGAAATGATGATTGAACTCTTTTCGCCTTTTTGATAACCGTATACAGGGTATGTCTGACACCGTTGCTTCAGTACATGATTCTGGACCCTCCCTAGTATTGGAGTTTTTCGTAGTTTTTATCCCCCGACTACTAAATAAAAAATTTGAAGTCAAGTTTTGTCATACTCTTTTTAGTCCGAAACTCTTTGAAACATTGCATACGGATTTGACACATTCTTAAATCCAAATTCTCAATTCAGAAACATCCCTTAATCTCCGATTTGTTGGAGGTGACTTACTAACACTATCGTTATAGTAAAACGTTTGTTTCTATTTTGTGTAAAGCGTTTTCTTGATCTATTGAAAACTCATACTCTGTTTATCAAAATAGGTAGGATGGCTCTAAGAATAACGAGTTTAAAACCCAACTTACAGACGATATTTGATCATCAATGAAAAATTATAGCCAAACTTTTCTAAAACACAAAGAACCTTAAAAACCCAATCCCAAAATACCAAACACCCTCTTCCCTCTTCACCCCCCAACCCGTTACTCCTCAACATTCTTATCCACCATATTGCAATCGCAGCGATCTCACAAAACACGAAGTGCAAGACAGCAGAACGAGCCCAACTTAATTTAGTGACCGATAATTAAACCCCGTCGGGTGTCCGGCAGGGATGTTAAGGAGCTCCGTAACCGTAACCGAATTGAATATCCGAAATACAAATATATCCGTAACCGAATGCGATATAAAAGTTTCGGAAACAGGCGGGCTCTAATTGAAAAACAATATATCACGGGAATTTAACGCGATGATTTCGATTATTTATTTACTTATTTCACCCGACAAGTTAAATTTCCGTGATATATTGTTTTTCAATGATGAAACGCGAAAGTTTTAAAGTTAACGGGGCTCTAAATGAGACACGCGATGACAAGCTTTGCTGCCCGGCCGTACCGAGCAGACACACGTTACTAGCCACGCGCATCACTTGCATCATCATCATTTCAGCCGAAAGAAGTCCACTGCTGGACATAGGCCTCCCCCTGGCGTCGCCACATTGACCAATCTCGTGCGTCTCGCATCCAACGCCTTCCCGCAACCTTAACCAGTTCATCGGTCCACCTATTGGGAGGCCTTCCAACGTATCGTCTTCCGGTTCGCGGAAACGGACGGTCACTTGCATGTTTGTTTATTATAGTAATCTAATATTCGTAACCGAAACTATCCGAAACTAGCGGCTAATCCGAATTACTTTCATATCCGTAACCGCATCAGAAACCAGTATAATATTTTTTTTATATCCGTATCCATATCCGAAATGGCATATCCATAGCATCCCTGGTGTCCGGTGGCCGGGCCCCGTGGCCGAGGGCCGAGAACCTCCCGAGGTCCGAACATGCTGAGAAGTGTATTTTTGTCTAATAAAGGGGTGGGCGGAGTCGGGTGTAGCGGCCAGGTTATGTGACTGATTGTGCTGGAGATAGGCGGATTTGGTTGTGATGATGATGAAGCTTGTGAATATGTGTTTTTAGAAACAAGAAAATGTTCTTGACAATTAAGTACAGGAGGGTGACCATAAGATCTTAGAGCGGTATCAATTTGAGATCGAGTAAGTGACAGATAGATGTATACAAGTCATATACATCTGTCCCTTATTCGATCTCAAATTGATACCGCTCTAAGAGCTTATGGTCACTCCCTAGGTCTCCCTTAATTAGGGTATTCTGAAATGACGTTTACTAGGTTGCCACCTAGTAAAGTGTCCTTATTGTAGTCCTCTGGACGTCTCAGTGCTGCCGCACTGAGACGTCCAGAGGACTACAATAGGCATGTTGTCTGTTTTCCGACATTTTGACGTCAACGTCATGTTGATGTCTCTCACCAAAGTGTCGCGAACTTTTCTTTTATTTATTTTTTTACTATTATCTATAGGTTTGCGCTTGACCACTATCTCACCAGCCTGAATACCAGTAAGACGATCAAGTAATTCAAAATGATGAAACGTGGTAATAGCACAGTTTACAAATCTACAACAAAAGGTATCACGTGTATCCATCAAGTACCTATTGTTAAAAAACCTAACATAATTTTCAAGTGTTTTCAAGTATACATATATAATATATATATATAGTTGAAATGTAAATGTAGGAGCGACGGCTCTTCTTAGTTAATTTGCATAGCATTTTCCTCTTTTTGTATCTAGTTTATCTTTCACAAAGAGATACTAAAATACTAAAACAAAATAAAAAACAGAAGTTTCTACTCAGAAAACTATTACTATCCCTTCAGAATCCAGACTGCAATTTACATATTTCAAACTGAATACAATTAGGCTGACATTTTTAGAGCAAACTATATTCAAAATATTGCCAAACCAAATCAATTTTATTAGCGAAACTACAAAACCGTTTTTAACTTGACCACTCTCGTCATCACATTTTTAAAACGCATTTCGCTTTTCAATTCGGAAAAAAACATTGGCTTCTATTTGATAAAAAAAAAAACATTTGAAAACTATCAATAAACCAATTAAAGCCGAAAGGTAAATTTTTCAACGACTTCAATTCGTAAAATCGAATGAAAAAATGTTTATATCGTAAAGTCGAGGATTCATGTCTGGTGTACCGAAATAAAATTCTGAAAGTCGATTGACTGACGACCAATGGATAGCGTTTGTATGTAAAATGTAAATAAGTCAACGTCTTTTTTTTTGGTCGGGGACGTGGACGACTGTCACACAGTCGTGTAACTGCAATAGGCGTAACCGTGAAAAACACAAAGTGAAAAATATTTTACAATGCATGTCCTCGAAAAGAGCGTTTTCCAAGCAGCCAAACTGTGCGGAAAGTGTCATTTTTTTTTACTAGTGCTTTTTACTTTCCTGTACTTTTTTAATTTTTAACTCCAACGTCAGCCCGCCGCATAGAGTCGACATAAATTTAAAAACAGTCTCCAAAAATACCTCGTAGTTAAATCGTATTACACTCTAAAGGAATTCTTTGATGATAAGTGAATTTTGACATTGAAACTGTACACAATACACACAGCACTTACTGCAATTTTGACTTACGATCTACTTGTGTTATTTTATGATTATTCCATTTATTTATTATATTTACATATTTTTACATTTTTAAATATCATTCTATAAAAAATAAAATAAAAAAACATTTAAAAATACAAAAATAGTAGCCCACCGGTATCGGGAACAGGGTCCAAGCTACCGGTGGTCAGGGCTCCTGAGAGAGAAACCTCCTAACAATACGAGCCGTGTCCAGGAGTACCGCTTTCTGGATCAAGCCCTTGATCCAGCTGCCCAACGAGAGCCTCCTCAGATGTTCGTCGAGGCTCTTGGCTATTATACCATTGGCCGTCACGACTATCGGCACAATGACTGCTGTATTCACATCCCACATGTCGACAACCTCGCGAGCCAGATCAAGATACTTACTTTTCTTATCTCTCTCCGCCTTCACGAGGTTCTCGTCATGAGGGACCGCAATATCAACAATCATTGCGCGACGCTCTAGTCGGTCTATCACCACTATGTCAGGCTTATTAGCAACAACAGTCCTGTCAGTGATGACAGACCGATCCCAATACAACGTGACATTGCCATTTTCGAGAACTGGATCGGGCACATACTTATAGTAAGGCACTTCTGATTCCACAAGATTGTATTTAAGAGCAAGTTGCTGGTGGATAATCCTGGCTACAAGGTTGTGTCTATGCAAATAGTCTCCGTTAGCCAGACTAGAACAACCGGAAATAATGTGTCTGATTGATTCCCCCGGCCGGTGACATGCCCGACAAATGTCAACCGTGCCGTCCTTCACAATATATTTCCGGTAGTTGTTCGTCATCATAACTTCGTCCATAATCGCAAAGACAAAACCTTCGGTTTCCCCAAAAAGGTCACCAAATCGCAACCAGGCCACGGACGCCAAAAAATCTACATCGGGCCCATGTAGGACCCGGTAGAAGCGTCCGTGAAGCTCCTTGCTCTGCCATACCTCCATGCGGTCATTAGTATCTAATACTATAGGTTTGCGCCAGTTCTCGTTAGCCAAGGAATGCGGGGTAAGGCCCTTGTCCACTGCTACCACATCTCGATGCATACCCACGTCAGCGGCCTGGAAGTATTCCCTAAGACTGCATACCTCGCGGTTGTGCAGGGTCTTAGCATTTAAAAAGCCACGACCCCCGCTCTTCCGAGGGATATACAGTCTCATAACCGATGACCGTGGGTGATGCATACGATTTGCGGTAAGCAATGTGCGGACTCTCCTATCCAGGGCGTCAAGTTCTGTCTGAGTCCATTTGAGTATGCCGAAAGAGTACATCAAGACCGGCATGACCCAGCCGTTGAAGGCGCGCACCTTGTTCCCGCCTGATAAAAGACTATTTAGTACTTTTTTCAGGCGGCCAAAGAAGCGTTCCTTCAACGACTGTTTCACGTCAGTAACATTGATGCCTAGTGCTTCCGACATACCCAAATACTTGTAAGTCTCAGTTGAGGAAAGGGATCTAAGGTGTATGGAGTCCGAGAGTTGTATTCCCACAGATTCCATAATCTCCCCTCGCTTTACATGCATGACTGCACATTTGTCCACACCAAATTCCATCCTGATGGCGTCACTGAAGGTTTCCGTTACCTTCAGTAGCTTCATCAGTTGCAAGTTGTTGGGGGCAAAGAGCTTCAGGTCATCCATGTAAAGGAGGTGTGATATGACCTGACCACCTCTCCTCAACCGATAGCCCAGGCCTGAACCCTCCAGCAGTGTACTGAGAGGGTTCAGGGCTAAACAAAACCACAGAGGACTCAGACTGTCGCCCTGAAATATTCCGCGCTCGATCCTTATAGGTTCGCTGTTTTCCTGAATCTGTCGACATCCTGGATAGTGAAGGACCGTCCTCCACTGCCCCATACATGACGTCAAGAAGGCGCGCAGAGTTGTATCAATTTTATACAACTCCAGCACCCTCATGAGCCATGTATGTGGCACTGAGTCATAGGCCTTCTTGTAATCTATCCAACATGTCGCCAGATCCTTGCGGGAACGGCGAACCTGTTGGCTAATGGCAATGTCTATGAGGAGCAGCTCCTTAGTACCGCGAGACCCGTTCCTACATCCATTCTGAGAAGCAGACATAATGGCGTTATTGATTAATTTTCGCTCTCAGAATGGATGTAAGAACTTTATAGACCGTCGGTAAACACGTTATCGGTCTATAATTTTTAGGTTCCGCAGTACTACCCGATTTATAGAGCAGGTGGGTTATTCCTGTCGTTAGAAACTGGGGCAGCGAGCCTGACTCTAAGACAGACTGGAACTGAGTTGCCAAACGAGCGTGCGACCTTTGGAACCATTTAATCCAAAAGTTTTGCAGTCCGTCTGGCCCTGGAGATTTCCAGTTGGGCAACGGACGGACTGCACGAGCCACATCTTGGGGGCTGATGGTAATTGCCCCCATTTGTGGTATCGGATCGCACGCCTGCTCGACCTCCCGAGTCCAGTCACCTTCGGTATGACTGACAGGCACCGACCAGATATCGCGCCAAAACGAACACATGGCGTCATTATCCGGTAGGCGCATATCAGTCACACCTTGGTCGGGTCGCTCCCAAGCCCTATAAACCCACCTTTCGTTGCTCCGGAATGTGCGATTCTGAGTGTATCGCTCCACTCGCCGCTTGTACCGACGAATACGGCTTGCCCATGCATAGATCTTCTTATGATTATTATTGTTATCGATGTTTGTTGTAATTTAATTTTTATCTTATTTAATTTAAGAATGGAAATGACGACCAAATTGTTTATTTTAATTTGATTTATATTTTATTTTAATTTATGAATGGAAATGACGACCAAATTGCTAGTTTTAATTTAATTTTTATCTTAAGTCATATTAGTGAATGGAAATGATGACCAAGTTGCTTATCCTATATTTTAACATGACAGTTACTTATTTAAAAAAACAAATGTTGAACACTTGATAAACATATAAAATTTGTGTTTGTTTAAGCACAGTAGTTTTTGTTTATTACTGTGACACTGTAGCACTTTCTATTTATATTGCTGTGCCCTAGCAGGGTTCATGTATGAAACCTTTATACTTGTAACAACTTTATAAACTACATGAATGCAATAAATGATTATGATTATGATAGAGTTTTTACTATTTGAGAAAAGTTTTAAAAATTATTTAAGTACATATAATCATTCATATAAAAGGTAAAACAAAACTAATACTTCATTTAAGGCGTTTTTATTACTCTAGATTTAAATTTTGATCAATAAATTAATTTTAAATAAGTATTCATTAAATATGTTTGGCAGAATTAATATTTTGCTCGTGCCTTTTTGCGTTACGACGTGACAGCTTTTATTAGTTAATCTGTGGATATGCTGAGCGCCTTTGAATAAGCGCCATTTTATTAATTTCTTGCTTGGTTCAGATATATTTTTTTATTTCCTCGCACAATGCATAGTAAAATATTGTATGATACACGTGCGTAAGATGATTTCCGACTCGTCTCGATTTATCCACTCACTCGCTTCGCTCGCTCGTGAATAAAAATATCACTCATCGGAAATCACATACTTCCCGCACTTGTAGCATAAATAACTATTTTATGGTTTAGATTGAAAGTGGCACTAGCAGCCTAACTGCGTGAGAGAATTCGGCAGGAGAGTATAACAAATTCCCTTTAAATAATTAGGTATTGGCAAAAATTATTCGACGACTTCAATGGTGAAGATAATCTTTTCGAAAGAGTCCGTATTTGCCATACTCTTTTATGGAGTGGAAGTCCTTTGTTCCGCCGAATTCACTTACGCAATTAACGCAGTGGGTGATTTTTTTTAAAGGATATCGTTCGTCCAGGTATGGTCATTATGATGAGAAAAAATGCAAGTTCCTATAAGAGTTTGGTATGAATATAAATGTGCATGATTTGAGAGGAAGTGGAAGGCCAAAACATCGATGGACTGTGTGGGGATGAATGAAATGGAAGTCAGTGATTGCGTGAAGGTTGACAGGACGGTATGAAAGAAGAAAACGTGTTGCACCGCCGCCGTAACGATTCTGAAGGTGATGATTATTCGTTTTTTTTATGAAAAAATCTACTAAACTACACAAAAGGAAGCTGCTTCATATACCTACAATAACAATAATTAACCCACACAAAAACTTATTAATTAAATACATAACAACCGTAAATGTAAAAATTCAAATCACTTCTCTTATTATTCATCGCAGCATTCCACACCAAATAGGAAGAGCACTTTTAAAAATATCTATCCAAAAAAGTACAAAAATTACTTTCTACTTTTCAAAAACGTTTAACAGCAACATTTTACATCGCGTTGAAGGAATTCGCTCGGATCGTCGACGAATTAAGAATCAGACAAATTATAGTCATAAGTTTTAATGTGGTACTTATTTAGAGTTCAGGCATTCTTGTCTCAATATGGCTGATCGAATTAAGTGTTGCAAAATATTTGAAGATGCGATACCTTGGCTTGTTTTGCACTATTAACAAGTGGTTTTGTTCAAACCTGTCGATGATGGCATAACATAGATGATCTTGATTTTTATTTTACGAGCTTAACTCTTAATTGGTTGGCTATCAAAAGATTGGTCTTGATTAAAGTATGATGTGTGAAATATTCAAATTACATTACTTAGAGCTTTCAAATTTGAGTTTAATAGAGAATTATTGGCTATTTCTCCCTTTATCTTGATTATTATCAGATAGATATCTGAAAAATATTGTGTTCCTAAAACTGTAAAAGCTTTTGCAGTTATATATCCACAAAGCTTGCTTCTCCTTCTTCTTCTTCTTCTAGTCCTTCCTAACCCATTCCCAATTTATTTGGGGTCGGGCCTCCTTGTGTCTACGCCAGGGTTGTCTAGCTTGGGCGGACCCAAGCTAGACAACCAGTATATAACCAGTGGTAGCAGTATATTTTGCTCTTTCAGGTCCCTCTGCACAAAGCTTGCTTTTACATCATTAACTATTAATTTAAATCAGAATGTTGGGCTGTTGTTGTTGTTGTTGTTTGGATCAGAATGTTGGGCTGTGAAAAAGATGGATGAAAAGAGATTGCATGTAGCAGAGATGAGAATGTTGAGATGGATGTGCGGAGTGACGAGAATGGATAAAGTGAGAAATTAGTATATTAGAGGAGGTTTGAAAGTGGCGCCAGTGACAGAAAAGTTGAAAGGAAACCGTTTGTCCTGGTATGGTCATCTGATGAGGAGGGATGAAACGCATGTTACTAGAAGAGTTATGAATATAAATGTGGATGGATGGAGAGGGAGGGGACGGCCAAAGAAAAGATGGATGGACTGTGTGAGGAGTGATATGAAAGAAAAGGAAGTCAGTGATAGCGTGACGAGGGACAGGACGGTATGGAAGAAGAAAACGTGTTGCGCCGACCCCAAGTAACATGGGACAAAGGCAGGAAGATGATGATGATGAACTATTAATTTAAATGGTTTTGTGCCTAAGAATTTGTACATTGTCACTTTGTATATTTTTATAGGCAATCTAAATACTACGCTCCACTGGCAAATTAATCACTTTACACTTCGGTGTGATAGACGGCCACTGCAAACGAATTGGCGTGAATTGTCACTTGTATCTGAAAACGTTCGGCCAGCCGGGGTTTTAGAGGCAGAATAAATAAAACAAACCTGCCGTCAGTTATATTTTAACATGACAACTCTATTCAAATGAAACTTCTCGGAAATTCTAGTTAATTGCGAAATAAGAGGTTTTTCAGGACTGGGACCGATCTTACCGCGTTACTAGCCCATTTACGAATGCTATTAAAAATAGTCTTATAGGAATTTGCTACAAAAGTAATCATAATTGGATTGTTTTCTATCAAGCTTCCTTAGTCATAAAATAACTGGGTAAGTCTGATCTGCCTATTTAGACACATTCTCAATCTTTTATCAATTTATTTTTTCAATGGTAATTGGTTTTATTGAACCGCTAAACTAACCACATCATTGACTCAGTGGAACGCAGAGCCAAGAGGCTCATTGGCGACGTTGAACTGGTGGACGCCAAGCTTCACAGCTTGGCTCATCGCCGCAAAGTTGCCTGCTTGTCGGTCTTCTACAGACTGTACTTCGGTGAGTGTGCTCAAGAACTCCACGACCTCATCCCACCAGCCCCCTTCTACCATCGGACATCTAGACGCACTGCAAGTCCTCCTTCCTCCTCCCCTTCCTCATCCGCTTGTTGCCATTCCACCAATTCGAACCAAGCGCTTCCAAACATCCTTTATAATGCGCACAGCGAATGAATGGAACTCACTACCTGCGTCTGTGTTTCCGAACGCATTCAACTCGAATCTCTTCAAAGTTAGAGTGAACAGGCTTCTTCTGGGTAAGCTCACTCCATCGTAGACTCTGTCTCTGTCACCTATGACCTAGACTAGAGTCAAGGGCAAACCCATTATAAATAAAAAAAAAATAAAAAAAAAAAAAACATCACCATTGTACTAAGATTCGAAATAATTGAATGTTTTAAGTTGTCTCTAGAAACTCAAGACCTGTCGATGTGAGGCCAAAATAATGATGATGATCTCTACCTACATTATATAAATAACTAGATGTTTCCCGTTGGTTCGCTCCCGTTGTCTATCCTACAGGGACCGTCCATTATTCTGTAGATAGTGTACAATCAAGCAAGTTGATTCATGACCCATTCAGCCGATTATTCGTTTGAAAACTTAGTTTTTTGATATACCACTCATGGTGCACTTAGGTCGTTTTTAAATAATATAAAAACTGTGTCAATACGGGAAAACGACCGTGCCATTTTGACCATTATGTTCATTGCAGCAGATTATAAATTAAATTTACTCAAAAATGCATGTAATTTGGTCATTATTTTGACAACCTTGTTTGAGCAAAGTCGACCTTGCCGTTCTGTTTCAAGGAGCGGCCGGCAAAGTTTTGCTGGCCGCTCTAACAGGCCGGCAATGTTTTGCCGGCCGCTATTTTGACGTTTCAACGTTTTAAAAATTCAAATCCAAAAAGATTTTATTTAAAACACAGCTGTTTGTATCTATAGAGATAGGTACAAAAAGATTTTATTCCATATTAGGCTATATAAACACATCAACACGGTCTAGGGATATTTTTAAAAAAGCGAATTACTATCAATGTGTTAATTATTTATATGACACGTATATATTTAAAAGATACGTTATTTAATATTCTACCATTTTTTAATAATGGTTAAGGTACTTCGATTAAAATTTCAGGATTTTATGGAAAAAAAATGAAGCTTAGACGGAAACCGTATATGAATTAACTTTTAATTTATAAGTAAACACTGAAAAAATAGAAAAATCATTTAATTTGTGTTTATAAACTTGAAGTTAGTAGTCTGAGAAAGCGCCCATGATGTTCATAACACATCGGCAACGATTCGGCATGCTCAGAACAAGGTTGTCAATGTCTTGCTGCGGCATATTGTCCCATGTCCTTCTGAGGTGCGCAAAAAGTTGATCTTCTGTAGCCAGATTTTCAGGAACTTCCTTCAGAGCTCTTCTTTGCAGCATATCCCACGCATGCTCAATGGGATTTAGATCTGGCGATTGAGCAGGCCAGTCTAAGGCCCTAACATCGTGTGTATGTAACCAAGCTGCTACCGTTCTCGCCGTGTGTGCCCGGGCATTGTCGTGCATGAGCAGGAAATCTTGCCCTATTTGTGTTCTGTGGGGCAAGATTACGGGCCCCAGCACCTGTTGGACGTATCGTTCTGCCGTCATATTGCCCCGCACCCAAACGAGATCCGTCCGTCCTCCAAGAGGAATTCCTGCCCAAACCATAATTGTTCCTCCTTGGTATGGGTGAACTTCCTGAGGGTTCTGAAGACGGCTCCATCGTCCAGGAACTCGCCAAACACCCGTCCTTCGTGAATCTGGATGGAAGCCGAACCTGGATTCATCCGTGAACAGCAAATTGGACCATTGCTCACGGCCCCAGTCCACGTGGTTCCGAACCCATTCTAATCGTCGTCCACGATTGCCTCTCCGTAAAGGTGGGACCCGGAGTGGTCTAGGAGAGCGTAGATTGCTTTCATGCAGTCCCTTTCTTACAGTTTGGTCACTCACAAGCACTTGGTGTTCCACTCGCAGCCTTTGGACCAATTGAGTCGCCGTTGCATTTGGTTGAGCTCGCGCAGTAATTTGCAAAAATCGGTCTTGTCTGGGGGTAGTGATGCGACTTGGCCCCCGGTGCCTCTCCGCTACTTCACCTGTGGCACGATAGCGTGTCCACAATCTTGAAATTACATTTTGGTGGGTCCCTATGGCCTCAGCAACATTACGCTGAACAGACCCAGCTTCCAGCATTCCCACAGCTCGTAACATCTCCGCCCTCGTCAAATGTTGGCGTTGCATGGCTACAATACCTCAATTTTAACTTTATCTTTCGTTTAAAAAAGAAAAAAAACTGTAACTAAACGTAATTCGTATTGTTTTCTAAATTTCGCACAAATGAAAATTCCCTCTCCTACACATCAAGACATTTTTATGCCACCGAAACAAAAGAATTTTCAAAAATTTGAATTTGGAATTAGTCTGAGATGTGGCCAGTACTTTTCGAGTTATTTAATTGAGTATGAAATATCCCTAGACCGTGTTGATGTGTGTAGTTCCAACTACCATTGCTCAAAAAAAATAAAACTTAAAACGAACAACGTCTTACGAGTTCCAGAAAGCTTCAACATCTGCTCAAGAACCTGAAGAAAAAAATTATGAAATAAATGAAGTAATAAATGAAGAAATAATACAGCAGTCAAACACCGCATTAGAATTATCATAAACTATTAGTAATATCAAACCGGGAAAGTCGGTGTTTAATTTTAGTAACTGTACTTTTCATAATTGTCATTTTAATTAAAATTCTAGTTAATTAATATATTTTTTATTTAAATTACTTGCTGATTATGTTTTGAATAAACGAACTATTTTGGTTACAGAAGCTTATTTTTAAATTAAAAGAAAAATGTCTAATAGTATAACGTCAAGTAGATATTAAAATGGTGGCATGTCATGGCATATGCCTTGACTAAAGGATACTATGATAAGAATTTACTGAAGACTTGGCTTTGGCCTTACTTTTATATATTATACAGAAGAATACGAAACTATGACGAGGCTGAATGGTCTATAGATCGATGCCTGCCTTTTCGAAGGGCGAATGAAAAAAAAAAAAAAAAAAATGGTGGCATGTCAGTAAAGTGACAGAAAGTGACACTGTCTTATTCTTATTAAGTCGATAGCAAATTTGTTGCTAAGGAAATAGACATTTAAGCAAAATTCGACCTTATCGTTTTAGAATGTCTGTAGAAAAAATTGAATTAATCTTGTCGACCGTACATAGCTTTTCATCAGTGAAAGTATTATCATACGTAACTTTCATATTCACCTCCTTATAAAACTAGTTTGGATTTATTATCAGTTCAACAAACTACATAGCCTACAAACATTGTTCTACAAACTACATAACCCATACTTCACATCGATATATCCACACACCCAAACATAAGTGCCAGTCCTCAAAATTCATTCGGCGTAACAACTAATTGTATTATCTGGGCACCCAGACTACGGACTCGTACGGACCAGTGCAACGGCCAACAGCTGGGGTCTTCATAGAGTCAGAACCATTCGTCTCACGTTCACGAAGCCGTGCCAAGTCTTTAACATATTTATGTCAAATTATTGCGGAGGTGTTAGTATGGGGAAGATGGTGGTTGTAAGTTGACTTGTCAAAGTGGATGCTGAGTTGAAATTCATAAGTAAATAATTAATTTAGTATTAACTTTTGTTAAAGTAACTGTGGTGTGAGGTAAGTGCAGTGGTGGCTCAGTGGTATCGGCCGCAACTTACAAGTTTGGTGGGTTCCCAGACAGGCACTTTATTTTGTGTAAATTATTTCATCACTCTGCTGCTCTCTAAACAGTGAAGGAAAACATCGTGAGGAAACCGGCATGTCCTAGAACCAAATATTCGAAGACATGTGACACCCGCACTGGGCCCGCGTGGTGGCTTACGGCCCATTCCCTCTCACAGAGAGGAGGCCTGTGTCCCAGCAGTGGGAACATTAATAAGCTAATGATGATGATGATGATGTAAGTAACTGTATACCAACTCAGAACCTCATTGACTATAATTTTATGGGCAGTTAAGGTCGGTTAAGTTGGATTGATAGATAAGAAAAGTAAGGTAGAGAATTAAAGATTTCAAGGGACTAGTCAGCTTTTGTTTGTTCTTGGTAAAAGGCGGACTAAGGGCTGCTATAAACAAGCTTTAGTCTATAAAAGAAACTGTGAACCCCGTAACGTTTTTACCCGACTGCAAGGAAAGGGTTATGTTTTTCGCGCGTATCTTGTATGTAGGTATGTATATTTGTTTGTTTGCATGTATGTAATATTATTTTACTATTATCTTGTAATCAGAGATTATACTTTAGTTTCTATTTAGTCGATAATCTAAAATACATGCTGTGTCCTCCTATAATTGAGGGAGTACACTTTTTATTACTTCATGTTGATGATCCATTGTGTTTTATGTGTACATCTTTCGTTGGAGGTCCTGAATAAATAAATTAATAAATAAATTTATTAACTCATATCTTTCAAACGGCTAGACGGATTTATATAATTAAGACATCGTTAGATACGTCTTAACCGCCCAAGTGTTCCTAGATCCCTCCCGGTGGGTTCCCGCATTGTCGAGGCGGGGGGGCTCAGTAACCGTGGCTTGGTCACCCACGGTGAAGCGAAGAGGAAACCGAGGAGGGGCCGCTCGTCAGGGCTTTTGCCGATTAAGCCGACGACGTAGCGGCCAACTAGTAGGTTGCGGTGCCTCTTGGTAACAGGCGACATCGCAACTGAGGCGGGCCGCGGTGTCTTATGGAGCGTCCCAGGTACCATACCATATCGCGGCTGAGGGTTGGAAGCCGCGGTGGGAGAGGAGTGCCGGTATTGCGGTGCGCCGCTCTCCACCGTCTGATGGCGGACGCAGTGGGGCCGCAGGGGACGAGGTGTGTCGGTATAGCGTTAGCCGCTCTCCGTATCCCCTGCGGCCGCAAAATGGTAGGTGGCGGGGCCAGTGACCTTGACCCGTCCCATTTTATTTTTTTATTTGAGATGGGTTTGCTCTTGACTCTAGTCTAGGTCAGAGGTGACAGAGACAGAGTCGACGATGCGAGCGAGCTTACCCGGAAGAAGCCTGTTCACTCTAACTTTGAAGAAATTCGGGTTGAATGCATTCGGAAACACAGACGCAGGTAGTGAGTTCCATTCATTCGCGGTGTGCATTATGAAGGATGTTTGGAAGCGCTTGGTGCGAACTGGTGGAATGGCAACAAGGTAAGCATGGTAACTTGCAGTGCGTCTAGATGTCCGATGGTAGAAGGGCGCTGGTGGGATCAAGTCGTGGAGTTCTTGAGCACACTCACCGAAGTACAGTCTGTAGAAGACCGACAAGCGCTTGCTTGCAACCTTGCGGCGATGAGCCAAGCTGTGAACCTTGGCATCCATCAGTTCAACGTCACCAATGAGCCTCTTGGCTCTGCGTTCCACTGAGTCAACATGGGGGACCAAGGGTGCCATACACGGGGTCGTCTGGCACCCATGTGCTGATTTGGTCCCTGGGGTGGTCACGGCGTACAGTGTGTTCTGGTGCGCCGGTGATGGGGGGTACTCCCTCCGAGGAGGGTCCACTGACGGACAGCCGCGGCCGGTGCACGGAGAGTGCTGACGCGTGCCCGTGTTCCCGTCATAAGCGGCACAGGAGGACACCGTGGAGTTTTAGTGTGTTAGAGTCCCACATAACCTTACTATCTCTCCGTGGTAGTGCAGTATGCATGAGCATTTCTCGACGCATTAAAAAAAAAGTGTTCCTAGATAGGTCAAGTTAAAAAAACAAACATGGCGGCTTTTGGGCGCCATATTGTGCGGGTCCCAATTTCTAGGGTTCCGAGTAAGGTATCAAAATGAAAGTTTTAATTTAAACTACTTATATATTTAAAATAATTCGAAATTCGAGTTACAAAAAGATCAGGGGATCAGCCAGTTCGAATATGTATCCTCCAACTGCACAGCATGATTTTTCTTGTTTACAGCCTTTTAGTTCCCTTTTTTATTTTTCGATTAACTTTTTTATAAGTTACCAAACATAAAGGTTTATACAAAAAACAATATACAAAAAAGATACTTATAATTATTTTAAAAACCTAGCTACTCATCAGATTCATAATTCAAATGTTCTATAAAAAATTCATTAAGAATCCACTAATCATGTTTAAACTAATCTTATGGTTAAACAGTTTTTATAAATACGACTGTTAAGGTACACTAGTCGAAAATTCTTCCATACAAACGTAGTCTAGGGATTATTCCACTGTTTGACGATGTACGTCCAAAATAAAATGTGATATTAATTTGTCGCATCATTATCTAGCCCTGTATGGAAGCATAAAAGTAAAAAAAAGAATATATTTGAAAGTTATGAGCGTCGAAAGTTACACATTTCGACACTAATTTTAACGCATTTTTGGGCGTAAATAAATACCATAAGAAGACGGAAAATTGCAAAACGGCCTCCATGCAGGGATAGATTAGTAGTTCATCAATGCAAATAATTTTATTTTGAACAGATAGATTTAGTCATTATTTCATGATATCTAGACTGCCAAAGGTCTGTTTATACAATTTCGCGCGCTCGGTTTCGTCCTAAATCATTATCCATTCTCCTACAAATTTGCAAAAGTGTGTATTCGTACGCGAACTAGCTTCATACTGCTCATCACAGCATCTATCTCTTCCGCACGTGTTGTCGGTTGATATAAAATGCATTTTAACCCCGCACACAAAATAGTTCGTGCCGTCGACTAGTGTACCCTTAACCTCTAACATTAAGACGTTAATAGAAGTTGGTTGTGTGTTGGATAAGAAACCAACGAGTTATTCAATTCTTGAGGCACATATTACGACAGCCAGTTCTAATGTTTTAATACACAACAGTAATTGTTCGCGACGAAGCGTCATCAACCATACTAAATGGTTCATAGAAGTTTAAAGTATGTATGTGTAGACATGTCTGCTTACCACGGCGCGCCATCTAATACTAAAATTTTTTTTTTTTTTTTTTTTTTTATACGTGGCGTCTCGCAGTTCAGTCAAAGGGACCGACTACTGCTTAAGCGGGCTTCCCTGTGGAGACTAATCTAGTTAGCCTCCAGCCAGGCTTCAAAAAGCTAAACCTAAAGCGACACGCTGAGGGCTACCCCAGTTGGGGTCGACACCTCGGCTCAGGGCGTCACTTGGGGGGACAGCTAAGGCTGGATCTAATAAAGTGATTCTACCATCCGTTCGGAAAAGCCTACGTGGAGAAGAACGGACAAGAAACTCCAATTGTAAACTAGCTACTTTAACTATAGCACAGCGTTCGCGGGCTGGCTTCATAATTTATAGGGACGTCGCGACGGGCCTCGGCGGCGAGGGCGGAACGAATACGGTTGATATTGTGTTCTGTTGTCGAAATGTTCGTACTAGTTACGAACCCATTGACCGTCTTTGTAGACGAGTCTATCTAGTTCCCTAGTGATGCATTCGTACCTCGAGAAGATGGCACTGCATGAAACTGGGTCAAGAGGGCCTGCATTCCGGATTTCTGCATCCAGAGCACGGGCCTGAGGGGTCATCCAAATGGAGTACGCGCTGATGATATTTACAGCCACGCATAGATATGGCTTGTGCCCAGAGGGGGCGACAGGGGGCGGGCGCTTAGCGTCGGTGGTGGTGGAAGCCACCTTCCGGCTTTGTGCGGTCGTGGGGGCAGCAGTGGCTACTGGGCCTGGGGTTGAAATGGGCGCTGGAGTGGGCGCTGGAATGGGCGCTGGAATGGGCGCTGCTATGGGTTGATCCAGCAGCGCTGGCATGGGCTGGGAGTAAGACTGAGGGGCCACTCTTTGGTGGTTCAGTTTACCCCAAGGTGAAGTCCTCTGAGGGGCTAGACGGGGGGGTTGGAACAAGGGCGCATAAGGCGCTTGGAGTTTGTTGAAACGCTTGGCCATTTTAGGCGCAAGTTTGGGAGCTTTTGGACAACCCCGGTAGTTAGCAGGGTGTCCTATCTGGCCACAGAGCACGCAGCTGGGAGGCTCCGTGCATTCTGCGCGGTCTTTTGGACGTGTACAGTCCTTCGTGTTATGCTCACCCAGGCACTTTACGCACCTAGGGGTAGCATAGCAATTTGCCTGAGAATGGCCGTATAGTTGGCAGTTATGGCACTGACCAACTAGGTGGGGGCGGTACGGTTTCTCAACCGAAATGCCCGACAGGGAGCAAACGGTTTTGATATTAAAAATGGGATTGCGACCCTCAGTCGGGCTGCATGTAACCATGACAATGTCATACAGTTGTCCACCTCTAGCTTTGTGCAGCCGGTGGACCTCTGTGACTGGGACTTTCTGGGCTATTAAATCCTTACGGACATCTTCCGTAGAGATTTCTTTCGGTATACGCCGAATAACCACACGGAGGGGCTTTTCCTCCGGAAGGGAGTATGTGTGGAACGAAATGTTCCTGTTTTTTAGATAGCGAGTAAGATCTCGAAAATCACGGGACGTGGGGACTTGAATCCTGATGCCTAGTTGGCATGCAGTAGCCTTGGTGTAGTTGATTTTCCGCTCAACACAAGCGTTGGACACATCGTTCCATTTCCCCTTGTCTTGGAGATATATGGGAGGAGGGGGAGGAAACTTCCTGGTGGTATTTGTTTCCATCGGGCTTTGTGGGCGGCTTGTCCGCTGTGAAGCGGCAGTGGCGGCAGGAGTGGGGGTGGGTTGCCTGGCAGGCGAAGCCGCTGGCAAAACTGGCTGAGGAGAGGAATTCTTTACCGCCTTTTTGGACTTGGTAGCATGGTTGGGACTTTTCATCTTTCTCCTTTTACCTCCAGAGCAGACTATGGAGTCATCACCGTCAGAAGTGGAGACGGTGTCATAGTCGTCTGATTTGTCTGGGATATCTATGTCTATGTCTACTGGGTTATCAGCAACTGACTCATCCTGGTTAGCTACAGCTTCCCATTCTTCGTCAGTGCTAAGGGTTGCTCCATCCTCCATGGGGGAGTCATCCTCATCAGCCCATATATTATACTGGCTGGACTTTTTAGACCTATTGGACCTACGTTCATCCAAGGACTTGTGCAAGGAGGCAATGCGCTCCTTGTAGTCTTGGTATTCTTTGGTGGATGGAGGATCTCTCCTTGATTTGGACTCGGCGGCCTTGCGCGCTCGATAGTCCTCTAACTCTTTAATGGCTTTGGGGTCCCTCCATGATCCAGGCACGATGGCCGGAGACGTGGGTTTGGATGGAATTGGATCGCTACAAGCAGGTTGTGCAACAGGCTGGATGACCTGAGCATCACTCTGGGGCGGGGTAGAAGAGTTAGGTCTTGAAGTAGACCTGTTTGGAGAGGAGGACAACCTTTGCGAGTCCTGAGCCACGCTCGGCACGGGGGCCTTGCTAGGTCCAGGGAGCTCGGTCGGGCACGAAGCGGGTATAAAAGAGGCTAAAGCCTTATTTACGGCATGGTCGTATTTCTTGCTAAGACCTTCCTTCTCGAGAATCTCGTGGAGGAGTTCGATAATTGCCGCGAGCGACATTTTCGAAGAAAGATTTCCGGTGAAGCCGGTAGGGAGTCTTCCCCGGGTGGGTATGCCCGGGGATGTGTAAGCCTACCCTCCCAGTCGGGTGAGACTGGGAGGTGTGTCCCTGGTGAGCCCTAAGCTTGTTACCCTGCACCAATCTTATTGTGTGACAGAGGCCCTAAGGTACCGGTAAACCCACTGAAGGTGGGCCACCCACCTCTGTGTACCGAAAGTCTAGCACGTCGGGGTAGACACACCCGACCGTGCTAGGTGAATGCTGTGGAACGAAGCAGGGGTTGGCTAGGCTATCTACCAAGGCCAACGATCCTGCTCCCGAATCCAATGACTGCCGAGCCCTGAAGGGGCTTGGCGGGTGCTTGGGTCGACACCCCACTTGGCTTCGTTAGCACCGTTAGGTATCCGCCAAGGACCACAAGATGTGGATTTAAAACGCGACGCAGCGGCCGCAGCGACGACACGCAGGGGTGCGGCGAGGCGGGGGCGGTGCGCGGGGCGCGCAGCGGTGAGGCGGCGAGCGAAGACGCGTCGGCCGCAGTGACGTCACGCAGGAGCGAGACGGAGCGATGAGTGGGGGCTCGCAGCGGTGGGCCGGCGAGCGGAGCGGCAGCGGGCAGCGAGACGACCTCTCGGGGCGGCGGCTGGCGGTGAATGACCAAATAATTTTTAGAGGCACGTCTGTATTTATACTAAAAATTTACCTGCATTTTTTGAGATAGTAGCATAATGTTTTTAGTAGTTGTCAGTATGTTATAGGGTTCAATAGTTCACCCTTAATGGAGTAAAAGCATTAGAAAGCATACTGATAAGAGTTATCATAGCAAAAAACGTAAATTCCTGTCGTACGATATTTATAGTTTTGAAGCTTTGGGAGAAAACTATAATAATTAAAATTATAGTAATTAAAATCATGTTTTTAAGGGCTTATCCTATGTACTGGACATGAAATCGGTACATAATGATGAAACTATGTGAAAACCACATAGTTTCCGCTATATAAATGCGAATATTGACTTGATATCTCAAACACCAAATAAATGGTTTTAGGTCATTTTAGGGTATATAGGGGACCTAGACCGAGACGGGAAACCTATATACACCTCATAGTTAGCGTAGTCTTTTATATAAAGCCCATTTACTTGAGATATCAAGTCGGTATATAGTAGGAACATGCTGTTTATCTGGTTTTCGGCAAATGCTTACGGTTTTAGGTGCCCTAAGTACCTAGAAAACATATAGGTGTACTGGTAAAAGTACTACCATTGGAAAGCTTGCCAAAAGGGCTTCCAGGCGGTTTCTAGATGGGAAGAATCGCTTGGATAGTCAGCGAGATGAACAGTCATTAAAAATGTAAACAACGTAAAACGTTGAAATTTGTAGACCCTTCAGGTGGAATAACTCCATGAAGGGAATAGATGTACTTATGTTGTAAGTACTTTCGGATGGCTTGCTGGACTAGCTACCAAGTCATCACTTTGGAGCGAAAATCGCTCAAGTAGTTTAAGTACAATTCCAGAAAATAGGTTTCTGGAAATGTAATTTTTAGTCCGTTTTTGGCATTCCCCGGGACTATACACCCCTGGGAATTCCGAAAATAAGGAATTTTTGGGGACCTCCCGATGGCCCGATAGGCGCGCTATCGTGTCGTCCCAATTTTATTAGGTTTTTATAAATAATTTCTCCGATAGCTGGGCGCAAAGAAAGTGACCAGCTATTGATTTTGTACATATCGAGGCACCTTATGTGCATATAGCCTAGATAGACTTATATAAACACTAGGAATGTAAAGTGTGGTCTATCGGCTGCCAGAATCCCCATAATAGGCGGTGATTGTCTGGTTAGCCTAAGTAGGAAATCCTTAAGTCGGTGAAATGACTTAGGATTTTATAGATTCAGTACATAAGGGATGATATCCCATAGAAGATTCCCGAAAATAAGCTTTTTCTAGACGTCAACAGACAGCCTGCTATTGGCACCAGCAGGTCAACCCAACCTATAGATATCCTTAGGCTAGGTTAAAAGCTATTAAGGTTTTAACCGGGAAATAAAGGAAATTGTCCCTTTGTTTCATAGAATTAGTCTAGGGAAGCTATCAATACCTGGAAATTAGGTATATGGATTAGATACAGAGATAGGGGGCGTTACTGTGTTACAGTACGAAGAAATCCAGCTATTGATAGCGCCGTGGAAGGGGTGCGGTAACCCTATTACCAAATATTGATAAGGGTTTTTTACAATAATAAAAATTATTTTAGCGAAAATTTGCGGGGCTCTCAATAATGGCACGATCCGAGGGTATATAGTTACCCCGGGCCCAAATAGAATTTGTAGTCATCCAAAGCTAGTCGCTTGTACTTGTCTTAGTAAATAAGAAGTAATTCTTATATAGAATCGAGTCTCAGTAATTGTTGAGAGCCCTAGAATCGTGCCGTGTACTGAATAACTTAGTGTTTCATTTAATTCGTCGACTTCAACCCCAATGAAGACACCCCTTTTCGATCCTGTCGAGCTGAACCTCGGGACCTGGACACCAGGAGTGCTGATCCAGAAGTAGGGAACCCAGAACCTGGAAGTAACTTGAGTACAGTCAACACACTGTTCAATCGTTCGAGTCGATTTGCAACCTTACGTCGCTGATGCAGCCAGGCATCCAAGAACCTTAATTCGTGTGTGATCGGGGCGTTCAGCGGCAATGGCCAGAAGGTTTACGCCCTTCTTTTCTCGGGGCCAGTGATCACGCTACGTCCAGCACATTTGTTGGTCCTTGCGAGCCAGATTTTGGAGCCTGGCGTCCCGGCAAATTCGACGACGGACAGCACATTTGTTGGTCCGTTCGAGCCGAATTTTGGAGCCTGGAGAGCCCCAGGACGTCGGGAACAGCAGATCCAGAAAAAACAACTGGGTGCCTGCATATTAATTCGGCTACGTGCAACACAACGTTGACCCGTTCGAGCCAAATTTCGGAGTCTGGAGCGCCCCAGGACGTCAGGAAGAAACAGTGGTGGAATTAATTTTTCGAATTTCGGAGAAATTAATTTCACAAATAAACCAAAAATCGACGTGCACTGCAGGGAACAAGTCCTACGTGCCCTATTTACCGCTGGAGCCAAGAGGGAAAATTCTGGAGACAGTTATTGAAAATACCCTATTTTTTCAATAATTTTAAGAAAATAGAAGAAATTTTCTGTGAGCCGCAAAATGCTGTATGAAGACTGATGCGCATCCTTGAAGCCCCAAGAATAGTTCCTGAAGACTTATCGCTGAAAACTACCCTTATGTTTTTAGCGATTTGTTTAAAAAACGAGCGCCCGTCAGAAAAATACAAGACGTGCGTTTAGAAGGCTGATGTGCATCCTTGATGTTTGAAGAATAATTCCTGAAGCCTTATGACTGAAAACAACCCCTATGTTTTCAGTAAAATTTTGAAGACTGAATTTTCGTCAATGGATGGAAGAAACGTACTCTGAAGACTTAGATACGTTTCGGATGTACTGACTATGCGGTTCCTGAAGCACTATCACTGAAAATAACTTTGACGTTTCGGTGATTTATTCGAAGATTGAATTTTCCTCAATCAAGCAAGATACGTGCTCTGAAGATTGATGCACGGCTCTGATGCTTTGGACAAGCAGGTCCTGAAGCATTACCACCGAAAAGTAACCTTGACTTTTCAGTGATTTAGAATTTGATTGAATTATAGTCAATCAAATAGAACATACACGTTTATGGGTAAAATAAACTTGTATAAGCAGATGCCTGAAGCTTCCTGAAGACTTATCACTGACCGTAAGTTTTTAGTGAATTTTATTTGAAGATTGAATTATAGTCAATCGAAGTGGAGGTTAACTTCTGGAGATCGTCGTTTCACACTGAAGCCCGGAACTGGGACTTGTCTTTGAAAACTAATTTCGAGTTTTCAAAAGAAAATATTTGAACAACAATGCCGGTCACCAGATCCCAAGGCAAGGCGCCGGAGGCATGGACCGTGGAGTTGGATCAACCAGTTGGCATCAGACATGAGCTGCCGCCGTTTTCGCCTTCCACAACCGAAGGGACCGAGCCGTCGGACGAGCAGCGCCATCTCGCGCCTCAAACTGAAAGCACTCCGACGCATCAACCAATAGAAACTGACCAAGCGGTTTCTACCAGAGTAACCAGATTAGAAGGAGCTTCAGACACAACATTGAAACCTTCTCAGAAAGAGAAGATTTTCGAAGAAGACAGACGTACAGCGATGCCGATGACTACCCGGGGTGACGCCCGTATCGAACATAGCCGTCCGCCGTCAACTAGAGTGACTCGGTCACGAAAAAACATAGACAAAGCTCGCGAAGACTTACTCAAAATTAAGTTGGAGCTTGCACAATTGGCACTTCAGAGAGCGGAGGAAGAAGGTTCCGAAGCTGAATACTTAGATGACAGAAACTCGAATGACGAGTACGTGCGTTCATGGCTAGAAGAGGCACCAGAACCTCAGCCTGAGAAGGAGGATAACGTCGTTGAAGGGGGAACCAGAAATTCTATGCATAGACCCCTGACTGCGACCGCCACCAAATCGCAAACAGAAGGTCAGCATCCTAAGGAGAAAGAAGTGCGAAAGCCTCCAGTTGCAGCGTCAGCTGAGTGTACAGGAGGTCAGAGGGATAGTCTCCGTCCATTCTTGACGGAGTTGACGTCCGCTATAGCGTCGCTAGCCGACAGAAAAGTGGAACAGCGGGACCAACCGAACCCCTCTGCGTCGAAATTCGTCATGACATTGCCGAATTTCAATGGTTCTCATACTGAATGGCTATCATTTCGGGCCATATATGAGACTACTCGAGCGTATTTTACGGACGTCGAGAATACAGCGAGGCTGAGGAGAAGCTTACATGGACGTGCAATGGAAACCGTCAGCTCAGAACTCATCGGACATGCCAGGCCCGATGACATCATGAAGGAACTCGAGCTGCAGTTCGGCCGTCCAGACTCCATAGCGCAAGCTGAAACAGATAGATTACGCGGACTGCCGCGCTGCAGCGAGTCACCAAGAGACATCTGCGCGTTTGCAAGTCGCGTAAGAGGTGCTGTAGTCACGCTCCGCGCGTTGAAAAAGGATCATTACCTAATGAACGCGGAGCTTATGCGATTGTTAACAGAGAAGTTACCCAATTCGCTACGAGCACAATGGTACCGATCATATTCGGAGAAGTACCAATCGGTGCCAGATATTTCATTGTTCAGTAGTTTCGTATCTGAACAGGCACACTTCTGTAGTCCATTCGCCCCACCCGAAGGCATCGCTTCGGCCGAGGCGAACACTAACAGACGCGTCACACAAAGGACGCATATAGCTACGGACCAACCGGTAGGAAAATGCCGTGTTTGCGACGTCGGACATCACTACGCCACTGGATGTGCACAATTCAGGGGCGTAGCTGTCGAGAAAAGATGGGAGCTAGCGAAAAAACATGATTTATGTTATCGCTGCCTTCAACATCGACGAGGCAACCACACTTGTAGAAGAAAACAGTGTGGCCAAGACGGGTGCAGAGATACGCACCATCGGCTTCTTCACAAGAAGAAGCAACAACAGAGGGAAGCCAACAAGAAGCCCGATGTTCCTGAATCCCGCAAGGATCCTCAGGAAACGGTGGCCAGTTTCGGGTCACCATCGAGCCAGGCGTACCTGAAGATAGTTCCGGTCCGGGTCATCGGACCGGCGGGAGAGGTAGCAACATACGCTCTCCTAGACGACGGGTCCACCGTTTCGCTGATGGACGAAGACATCGCGAAGCAAGTCGGGGCAGAGGGCCCTGTGGACCCACTCAAGATCGGTGCGATAGGTAACACCATGCTCACCACCCCATGCTCAAGAAGAGTCAAGGTGACACTGGTTAGCCCGCTAGAGAGAAGGGTGCAATTTAAAGCACGCACTATACCTAAACTCAGCTTGGCAAAACAAACAGTGAGCGATAGAGTTGTCGCACGCTGCAAGCATTTAACCGACTTGAGAAAAGAGTTGATGTACAACAATGGCGTGCCAAAAATACTCGTCGGCCAAGACAACTGGCATTTGTTATTGGCCAGCGAGATTCGCAGAGGTCCAAGACACCAACCAATTGCGTCACTTACAGCGATGGGTTGGACACTACATGGCGCGCATAGTAGTTTACTACGACAACAAGTACATCACGTCAATCGAATAACAACTGATGACAACTTAGACCATCAGTTGCGCGAATATTTCGCCATAGAATCGCTGTGCATAAACCCACAGCGACCCGCCTCTGACCCTGCGAGAAGGGCAGAGGAAATTTTGAATCGATCAACTGTCCAATTAGAGAATGGACACATCGAGACCGCCATGCTTTGGCGTAATGAGCATGCTGAGATGCCAGATAGTTTTGAAACAGCCTTGAAGAGGCTTGTCTCAACAGAGAAGAAGCTGGACAAGAACCAGGAACTTCGAAGAAGATACTCAGACCAGATGGACTCGCTAATTGCGAAAGGGTACGCTGAAAGGGCACCCGCAATTAGCACGCCGGGCAAAACTTGGTACCTCCCGCACTTCGATGTCTTCAATCCAATGAAGCCAGACAAACTTCGCATCGTACATGACGCTGCCGCCAAATCGAGAGGAATGTCACTGAATGACTTCCTACTAACTGGGCCCGACCTATTACAGTCGCTGCCAGGCGTAATGATGCGGTTTCGCCGTCACTGCGTCGCAATAACCGGTGACATAGCGGAGATGTTCATGCAAGTGAAGGTGCGGAGCCAAGACCGAGACGCGCTTCGCTACCTGTGGAGGGGAAACCGCAGAGAAGGAGCGCCAGAAGAATATAGAATGACGTCCATAATTTTCAGCGCAGCCAGTTCGCCTTGCACAGCAATTTTTGCAAAGAACTGGAACGCAAACAAACATATAGAAGAGCACCCTGAAGCTGTGGATGCTATACTACGTAGTCATTATATGGATGACTACCTAGACAGTTATAGAACTATCGAGAAGGCGGCAGAAGTCGCTAGTATGGTGCGAAAAATACACCTACAGGCGAGGTTTGAACTCAAGAAATGGGTTTCAAATAGCTCGCAGCTCCTAGAAAAAATGGACCCATCGCATATACAAACTGAGATGGTATCCATTGGAGATACAGATACGTCTGAAAAGATACTCGGCCGCATATGGAGGCCAGGCGAAGACGCGCTGGGTTTCAACCTCACACTCGCGCGTCTGCCTGAGGGTATCTAGGACAGAGAGGCGCCCACCAAGAGAGGCGCTCAAAATAGTCGCGTCGCTATACGACCCACTCGGACTCGCCTCACCAGTAACCATCAAGGCGAAGCAAATATTGCAAGAAGCATGGAGGCGAGGCGTCGACTGGGATCAGAGGCTAGATGTTGACCTGGCATTACAACTCGGGTACAACATTTACGCCAACTTAGAGATGTTAGCATATCAAGATGCTATCCTGGAGATAGCGACGCTATTGAAGAAATATAAAAGAATAGCTCGCTGCGACCTTTACAAATACAGGTCGTCGACAGCGTGCTGCGACTAAGAAGTCGAATAGCAGCTACGCAAGAGGTAGCTGAAGAAGTGATGCGCCCGCCTATATTACATGGCGACCATCACATAACGCAACTGTACATAGACTGGACACATCGCAGTCTACAACATAGTGGCACCGAACTCACAATTAATGAGGTACGGCAGCACTACTGGGTCGTGAAGATGCGACCAACAGCGAAGAAGGTGATAGCAAGATGCCTGCATTGCCGTATACGCAAGGCACAACCACCAGTACCTGCGACCGGCGACCACCCGAAAACGCGCCCCGCTCATCATAAGAGGCCGTTTACATATACCGGGCTCGACTATTTCGGCCCGCTATCCGTCACCGTCGGTCGGCAGCATCAAAAGAGATACGTAGCACTATTTACGTGTCTCACATCAAGGGCGGTGCATCTTGAAATCGCCGCCAGCCTTAGCGCAGACTCCGCCATATTGGCGCTGCGCCGATTCGCCGCACGCAGAGGATGCCTAGCTGAGATACACTCAGACAATGGCACCAACATGCACGGCGCCGACAGAGAGCTGCGAGACGCCTTCAAAACAGAGGCAAGTCGTAGGGGCATTGTGTGGCGCTTCATAACGCCATCAGCGCCATTCATGGGAGGCGCCTGGGAGCGCCTAGTTCGTTGTGTAAAAAACACGCTATACAATGTACTCACAGAGAAACACCCCACCGAAGAGGTGTTGTCCACACTGATTTGTGAGGCAGAGTACATTGTAAATAGCCGACCGTTGACGCACGTGTCGGTAGATGGTGATGATGATGAATCCATCACCCCGAATCACCTTTTGCTCGGTGGGTCAGCCAGACTACCTACACCTGGCACGTTCACTGAGCAAGATATAGACAGCAGGAAAATATGGCGACGATCACAGATCCTCGCTGATAAATATGTTCTGGAGTCGCTGGGTCAGAGAGTACCTGCCGGAGCTCCAAAACCGGCGGGAGCCACATAGTAGTGGGCCCAAACTTAAAGTGGGCGACCCTGTCCTGATAGCCGACGGCCAGCTGCCCCGCAAAACGTGGCCGCGAGGCCGCATTGTGGCCGTGTATCCAGGAATCGATGGAGAAATCCGGACCGGTGAGGTACGCACAATTGGCGGTACCTTGAAGCGTCCGGTGAAGAAACTCGTCCCACTGCCCCAGTAACCAGAGATGCCGGAGCGGCGACCGTCCTCTCGGTGGGCCTGGCCGGCAGCCGAGAAATGCCGTCCGTCGCTCACCGAAGGAATGCAGCGCCGCGCCGACAACACTTCAAGTCGACACAGCGAGTCGACACAGCACTGCACGGCGGGAGATATGTTCGCGACGAAGCGTCATCAACCATACTAAATGGTTCATAGAAGTTTAAAGTATGTATGTGTAGACATGTCTGCTTACCACGGCGCGCCATCTAATACTAAAATAATTTTTAGAGGCACGTCTGTATTTATACTAAAAATTTACCTGCATTTTTTGAGATAGTAGCATAATGTTTTTAGTAGTTGTCAGTATGTTATAGGGTTCAATAGTTCACCCTTAATGGAGTAAAAGCATTAGAAAGCATACTGATAAGAGTTATCATAGCAAAAAACGTACATTCCTGTCGTACGATACGTCATTGCTCGACGACGGATTAGTTCCAAATGAGCCGCGGGGTGGCACCACGCGATATTTATAGTTTTGCAGCTTTGGGAGAAAATTATAGTAATTAAAATCATGTTTTTAAGGGCTTATCCTATGTACTGGACATGAAATCGGTACATAATGATGAAACTATGTGAAAACCACATAGTTTCCGCTATATAAATGCGAATATTGACTTGATATCTCAAACACCAAATATATGGTTTTAGGTCATTTTAGGGTATATAGGGGACCTAGACCGAGACGGGAAACCTATATACACCTCATAGTTAGCGTAGTCTTTTATATAAAGCCCATTTACTTGAGATATCAAGTCGGTATATAGTAGGAACATGCTGTTTATCTGGTTTTCGGCAAATGCTTACGGTTTTAGGTGCCCTAAGTACCTAGAAAACATATAGGTGTACTGGTAAAAGTACTACCATTGGAAAGCTTGCCAAAAGGGCTTCCAGGCGGTTTCTAGATGGGAAGAATCGCTTGGATAGTCAGCGAGATGAACAGTCATTAAAAATGTAAACAACGTAAAACGTTGAAATTTGTAGACCCTTCAGGTGGAATAACTCCATGAAGGGAATAGATGTACTTATGTTGTAAGTACTTTCGGATGGCTTGCTGGACTAGCTACCAAGTCATCACTTTGGAGCGAAAATCGCTCAAGTAGTTTAAGTACAATTCCAGAAAATAGGTTTCTGGAAATGTAATTTTTAGTCCGTTTTTGGCATTCCCCGGGACTATACACCCCTGGGAATTCCGAAAATAAGGAATTTTTGGGGACCTCCCGATGGCCCGATAGGCGCGCTATCGTGTCGTCCCAATTTTATTAGGTTTTTATAAATAATTTCTCCGATAGCTGGGCGCAAAGAAAGTGACCAGCTATTGATTTTGTACATATCGAGGCACCTTATGTGCATATAGCCTAGATAGACTTATATAAACACTAGGAATGTAAAGTGTGGTCTATCGGCTGCCAGAATCCCCATAATAGGCGGTGATTGTCTGGTTAGCCTAAGTAGGAAATCCTTAAGTCGGTGAAATGACTTAGGATTTTATAGATTCAGTACATAAGGGATGATATCCCATAGAAGATTCCCGAAAATAAGCTTTTTCTAGACGTCAACAGACAGCCTGCTATTGGCACCAGCAGGTCAACCCAACCTATAGATATCCTTAGGCTAGGTTAAAAGCTATTAAGGTTTTAACCGGGAAATAAAGGAAATTGTCCCTTTGTTTCATAGAATTAGTCTAGGGAAGCTATCAATACCTGGAAATTAGGTATATGGATTAGATACAGAGATAGGGGGCGTTACTGTGTTACAGTACGAAGAAATCCAGCTATTGATAGCGCCGTGGAAGGGGTGCGGTAACCCTATTACCAAATATTGATAAGGGTTTTTTACAATAATAAAAATTATTTTCGGCGAGAATTTGCGGGGCTCTCAATAATGGCACGATCCGAGGGTATATAGTTACCCCGGGCCCAAACAGAATTTGTAGTCATCCAAAGCTAGTCGCTTGTACTTGTCTTAGTAAATAAGAAGTAATTCTTATATAGAATCGAGTCTCAGTAATTGTTGAGAGCCCTAGAATCGTGCCGTGTACTGAATAACTTAGTGTTTCATTTAATTCGTCGACTTCAACCCCAATGAAGACACCCCTTTTCGATCCTGTCGAGCTGAACCTCGGGACCTGGACACCAGGAGTGCTGATCCAGAAGTAGGGAACCCAGAACCTGGAAGTAACTTGAGTACAGTCAACACACTGTTCAATCGTTCGAGTCGATTTGCAACCTTACGTCGCTGATGCAGCCAGGCATCCAAGAACCTTAATTCGTGTGTGATCGGGGCGTTCAGCGGCAATGGCCAGAAGGTTTACGCCCTTCTTTTCTCGGGGCCAGTGATCACGCTACGTCCAGCACAGTAATAAAACAAAGAATTACGCGCCTCATCAGATTAACCGACAAGAGAAAAACCTTGATACAATTCTAAAACCACAATACCAACTTAACCTCTTTCTACCCGACTTACGAAAAGAGAACACGCAAATTGATTTCTAACCTGTCATTACTAAGACAGACAGACGGTCAGAAGGACAGATAAGATTATTGTACCCATCAATCAAGTGAATCAAAATTCTGTAAGTGAAACAATAAAAGCGAAACAAAACGTATTCAAGTTATATAAGTCCAGGGATGGCGAACCATTGGTACCTTATAACAGAAAATTGTTAATTGGTATTTATTTATAATCGGACGGTTTGGTCGGTCGGATGGCCGATGGGGCAGAAAGGTTCTGGAATGGCGACCGCGAACCGGAAGACGTTGCGTTAGAAGGCCTCCCACCAGGTGGACTGATGACCTGGTGAAGGTTGCGGGGATCCGCTGGATGCGAGACGCAAGAGACCGATCAATGTGGCGACGCTTGGGGGAAGCCTATGAACAGGCAGTGGACGACTTTCGGCTGATGTGATGATGATGATGATTTATTTATTGAGACGTCTACCATTACGTTATCTAAATAATATAGTGTATTATTGGATATTGGCAATTAAATTAAACTCCTCAAAACTGAACTTTTTAATTTTTCCGAACCCTATACGGAAAATATTCGTAAGAAGGTAATGTTATACTATGAATTCAATCATTCCTAGAATCAGAGTTAAAAATAACAGTTTACGGTAAATGCATGACGTGCATTTTTTTCGTTGATTTGGTTGATTTGATAAGACACATTTATTTATTTTTCAAGCTAAGCCCCGTTCGTCGGCATCGTGGTAGACAGGCGAAGATGGCGACATGAGCCTGATTCCTTTAAGGAGGATTTTCCTACACTAACCCAAAATAGAGAGAATTTGAAGGAAGAAAGGGACGGCGTTGTCCTGTAGTGGTACAAAATAGAGTCAAAATAAATAAACAAATAAACGTAAGTGTCCAAATGTTTACTATACCTGGTTTAAGAGGTAAAATATGACCTATTGTGACTGTACACTGTACAGTCAATTCACTATCACTTTTCACACAGGTTTAATATTATTACAGATTTATTAGCGTGTGGTAAGATTGAATTACTGCTTGTTTTAATTGACTTTAACAAAATAATGATCCAATCTCAGCGCTGCCTTTGTATGGGATGTCGCAATATTGCCTTTATTTGATACTTATTTGGTCAGGTGAGAACCAAAAATTCGATCAGCCTTATAATTTGTCCACTGCTTGGACACAGGCATCGTCTCTATGAGAGAGGGAATGGGCCGTAATCCACCACGCGGGCCCAGTGCGGGTTGGTGAATTTCACAGGTCTTAGAATTTTTGGTTCTAAGACATACCGGTTTCCTCACGATGTTTTCCTTCACGTTGGTTTAAAGAGCAGTGGTGATGAAATAATTTACATAAAGTAAAGCGCCTGCCTGGGTTCGAACTCACGACCTCCAACGCGACCACCACTGCTCAATTTCAATTACTATTATTTTTTCAAATTATTATTATTTTAAAAATAAATTAACGTTTATTTCAAACTTTCTGTCCATAGCTACACTTATAAAATATAGAACGAAGTATACAAAAACAATAAACAATACACACAAAAAATCAAAATAAACCACACAAAATACAACGAAGAAAACAGATACAACACATGACATAATAAATAAAGAAATATAAAAATCTTTTTAAGACAAGCTTTAAATCGGCTAAAAGTAGTGAAATGTAATATTGCTTCTCAATACATATAAGCCCAAACATGATGATGCTAAAACTTGTCTGGTTGAGGAGTTTCTATTACCACCTTCCAGAGGAGAACAGCTTAATTGTACTATACTATTAAGTACATCAAGTTTCAGCTAAATAGGATGCCAGGAAATGCTAGAAAAATCGAGGAGGTACTAGTTGGCGGACAGACATACGAAATCAAGGTAATAAAAGCTTATCAAAAGATACAAACAATATGATACCAGTGACAACACAGAAGAGGCAACATATTAAATTTGACAAGGAAGAACTCCGCGAACACGCTTAGTAAGCTGTATTTGCTTGCCCTAACGCAAGTGCAGCAGTGACTCACATTGTTTCTTTATTGGGGTATGAAAGCCATCCGCGTGCGCTTCTGCAAACATGGTCAAAGCGTTGCAGAGTCGTGCGTGGTAGCCCCAGCAGTACCCTAAACGCGTTGTTGTATTGAACACGCAGGGCGTTGTTTGTTCCCAGTGTGTAGTTAACCCACAGGCTGCACGTGTAAAGTGTTTGGCTACAGTAAAATTTTGCTCAATAATAGAATTACCGCCAGTTTGATTGGGGATTTAGCACAAAATGCCTATCACCTGGTATAGAGCCTCGTAAATGTAAGGGTACTTCAATTAATGAACAATCTAAATATTTAATTAAAATGTAAAACTGTAGGCGCCATCATAAATTCCAACATCCACTCCAAGTCCATCACAAAAAAATAAAGAACCAAAAATAATCACTTAAACATATTGACTTTTAATTAATTTTATTTACACCGAAGCGTGCACTAAAATAAACAATAATGACTCATTCAGAGTTTGTTGAAATTGACGCAACCATTGTATTTTATTGGGTATTTCTACAGAATCACCTGAGCGGCCCACTGTTCGGTCATAGAGTAGATAGGTAGGTACAGAAGCCCAGCTCAATACAACTAGTAAACATTTACGCATATATAGAAGCCTACGTACGGCGATCTCAAACAATGAAACAAATGACAGTTGCGTTACGAGTGCGCTTGCTCTTGCTCTTGATGTATGTACGAACGTGAAAAGTATCTTTATGTACGTGCTTCATCACTACTTCGTCATTTTCTTCTGCCTAGCCTTTTAAAAACTATTCAAGAATCGTCTTTCTTTCTAACTGGAAACAGTTTAATAACAGAATTTACAGCACCGACTGCATGTCTGCACCGACTGCATGTCTGACATCCACAATCTATTGAACTTCTTACTGGTAACTCGATTTACCCCTTGGTAAGACTTGTTTATAAGACATTCGGGCTTCTGAGTACTTGTAACGACTGCTGATGATTTACAAATTACAGCCTGGGCCTACGGCTTAACGTTGAAACAGCCAAAAACTGATGGTATTTTCCTCAGAAGAACCTTAAATTTTTGTAAGGTATGTAATGGATAGACACACACCCATAGATCGATCTCGGTAAGACGAAGAAGAAGAATAAGGTCGACCCGTGCGACTGTGCGTGTCTCTAGTTCGTCTTCTGTATCTATCTACTCTATGACGCAGTGTTCCGCCGTACATCAGCAACGTTTACTGGTTCGAGTAATATATCGTCAGAGTGTCAAAACATACGTGAGGAACGACGGTAGAACGTAACTGCTGAGAGGAATGCGTACGGGACTTTTAGGAGTTTATATTTTTATTCTTTGGCTCTATTTTATTGCAGTATATCACGGGTTAGACATGGGATCTATCCCGAATTTTCCTGTAAGAAACAAAAAAAAAATGTTGAACGTACGAAATTGGGAACAGACTGGTGTATGTTCATGATTTTTCGATAGAGTAGTAGGTCGAATTTGCATTATACCGAACCGTTACCGTACCGTTTTGAACATTATACCGGGATGAAAAGTAGCCGATGTGCTATTCCAGGCTATAATATACGTCTGTGTCAAATTTCATCCAGATCCGTTCAGCCGTTCTTTTTTTTATCGTTGATAGGCTTGCGCTTGACCACTATCTCACCTGATGGTAAGCGATGATGTGGTCGAAGGTGTAGCACGCTTGCCTAGAAGTAACCTATTCACTCTTGACTTAAAGACCCCGAGATTGTAGCTATCCTTTCAAGCGTGATTGAGTAACAAACATACATCCACACACACGCATCCATCCAAATTTTCTCTGTTATAATACTATAGTTAGATTAAGCATTTATAAGGCACGTCTTTCACCATTATTGCACCCGATGGTAAGCGATGATCAGTACTCATTAAATGCGTTCAACTCATCATCGGGATGCATGAAACAGCAGCATCTAGCCAGTAATAAAATGTCAAAAATAATTATTCATACCACCGATTTCTTAATAATGAATTTGAAGTTGAGTATTTCTACTCTACTTTAGCCTGAAATCCTGTCAAACTTTGGTACTAAAGTAGTGTTTACAAAATAATACTAAATTCAGAAATTGGCCCTATGGGCCTATTTCATATAATTATAGTACTTTAATGACATACTAGACCGACTTTTTGGTATTCGACTACTTAGCTACAGTAAGAAGAAAAAAAAAACATATTTTTTTATTTGTTATTATGGGTAGGCTCGCGCTTGACCACTATCACACCTGATGGTGAGCGATGATATGATCGACGGTCTAACATGCTTGCAGTGGTGTCTCATCCCATACAAAGAAACCGTGCCGACGTTCTATACTGATTATTCTGATTATTTTTTGTACATCGATCGCGTTCGGTTCCGTTTCGTTCTGTCGCCGTGGAACAGAACCGAAGGCGATCGATTTACAAAAAATTAACGGTATAATCAGATGAAAAACGCTAGTTACGTCGGTACGGTTTCTTTGTATGGGATGAGGCATCTGTATGCTAGTATTATATTATCTGTGCCTAGAAGTAACCTATTCACTCTTGGCTTAATAATTGTTTATAAAAACCTAACCAGGTAAGTGTGTTTTTCTTTATTTCATTTTCTGGAGCACTCAGAAGCTTACTCACTTCTTAATTAAATGACGACATACCGAGTAGTAGTAGTAGCAGCTTATTAAATTACACAATACTTAACGATAAGTGCTGTAAAGTAAGTTCTAGACAGCCTGAGATCTGTATGTCCGTGTAAGGATGTCGCGAATACTTAAAAATTTAAACTTATTTTTATTTCTGTTTTCTTGAAAAACTGTAATGTCTTAGTGAATCATGACTAGGTTTTTTTTAATTTTAATCATTATCATTTACGTGTTTACTATTTGGGTTAGTAACCTATAAACACTTTTTGAACGCTCATCCTTGATTTTTAGGGTTCCGTACCCAAAGGGTAAAAATGGAACCCTATTACTAAGACTCCACGATCCGTCTGTCTGTCTGCCCGCCTGTCACCAGGCTGTATCTGATGAACCGTGATAGCTAGACCGTTGAAATTTTCACAGATGATGCATTTCTGTTGCCGCTATAACAACAAATACTAAAAACTGAATAACATAAATATTTAAGTGGTGCTCCCATACAAAAAAACGTGTTTTTTTGCCGTTTTTTGCGATAATGGTATGGAACCCTTCGTGCGCGAGTCCGACTCGCACTTGGCCGGTTTTTATAGCTGGTGTTATTTTGAGATGAACTAAAAGATTGCATAACTTTCAAAGAAAACAACAATTATAAAAAAGGAAAGAAAATGCCAGGATTAGTTATACTCCATTTACTATAGCATTAGACAGAAGTTAAAAAAGGCTCTTTTAGGTGCACACTTTGTAATAAAAATACAACTAACACTATTACAGTCAAGATTGATGTGGAGTTAACTATAATCAATTTAAATAACAGTTGTCACACTTAATTGCACTTATTTAACCTATCTACTTTCTGAAATTACGAGGCCTTCATTTAATATTATTTAGTTTTTACATAAAATAATGTCGTGTCAATGTTTAAAACCTAAAAGAAGCAGGGGCGGACAGTACTGGAAACGTTTTTCATGTCACTATAACTCGACCAAATCTAAAATGTTACCTATTCCCATAATAAAGTTGTGGCAGCACGTGTTTTTTTAGTTATGTCGGATTATGATGTCATCTTTCCGTCAAATCGCATAAATAATCTGCAGTTGTCAATTGTCATTTGCTTGTGGATACTTGTGAATGCTTTTCTCGTTGTTATTGCGGAATTTTCGTGGTTTAGTTGTTATTTGTTTCTGTTGTTATTGTTTTGTTATCGTTATAAGTGTTAGTTTTGTATTATTCGTACAAAGCGGTACGTTTTGTTGAACTATGGACAGGGACGATCCCGGTGCAGGCCCGAGTGGCTTGCAAGCGCAACATATACGCTCTGAAACTGCTCGTAACGCTGATCAGTGTCAACAGCGAAAAAAACGTGGCCCCAACGTTGATCACGACGTTAAAATATTGTCTCCCAAGAAAAAGAGAACAAAGCAAACAACGCTTCGTGCTGCAGAAAAAAGAACAGTCATAAATATTTATAAAAATGTTGGGTCCAGGCCCGAAGATTCTCGTGCTTATAGGACGCAGTTATGATGATATAACGTTAAGTGGAATACTCGTACGGAGAAAAATTCATTCTTTTTTCTTTGATAATGAGTTACCAACGTTGGACAAGATTCTGGAAGCTGTAAATATTGATGAGTCTCTACCCGATTTTAAAAGAAGCAGAAAAAGTGCCCTAACTGATAAACAAGAGATTGTATTATGGAGGGTGAAATATCTCCATGAAATTAAGGAACGAAGGAAAAATAAATATTATTTAGATGAGACTTGGCTAAATGAAGGTACAGTGCTGCTAATATTTATAGTCTGAAAGAAGGTTACATAACTTGGTAAGCTATGTAAGAAATACATTTAAATCAAGAATTGATCAACGAGTGATCATTTTACTAATGATTTCAAATCAAATCAAATCAAATCCATTTATTTGTCAATGTAGGTGTCGTTAATTACAGGTGTTAACAGGCTTAGGCCATATCTTTACAGGTATCACTACATTCTACCCACAGGGCGTACAAACAATATGTTACAATAATATTAATCAATACATTCAATTATACAATAACAAACAAAATAAAATAAGATAAGTTATTACATTACATTCAATATTTGTCTATCATGTCAAAAATCATCACATTAAAATTCAAATCAGTCAAGTAAGTATGTCACAATGTAAAGAAGACAAACACAACAACATCCTGACATAATCAATTCGTATTAAACAATTATATTAAAATTGTCAGATAAGAACTCGTCTATTGTATAATATGTTCTATCTACCAGTAGTTTAAAAAGAGCCTTTTTGAAATTACTTATATCGTCCAGTACTTTTATTACTGTAGGCATCTTGTTATAGATCTTTGGTGCCATTCCCAAAAAACTTTTTGAATAGAGTGCAGTGTTATGTGGAGCAGCACATATATCGTTCTTGCGTCGTTTAGATCTAAATGTTTGAAATAAGTGAAGGTTACATTTGACAAATACCGCTGTCTCATATATGTACAAACATGGCAGGGTAAGAAGATTATATTTTTTAAATAACGGAGCACAACTATCAGTCTTTTTTAGTCTGAACATAGCACGTACACATTTCTTTTGCGCCCTAAATGCAATTAATTTATCAGTACTGTTACCCCAGTATATTAGTCCGAAACGTAATGTTGATGTCACATAGGCTTTGTACGCTGTCAGAACTATGGATTCATTTACAACTTTTGATAAATTATACAGCGCATATGAGTACTGGTTTAGTTTCCTACAAACATTGTCAACATGACACTTCCAGTCAAGTTTACTGTCCAATTGGAGTCCAAGAAATCTAGCAGAATTGGTTTCAGCTATTCTTTGGTTTGCATACAATATATTTAATTTCAGCTGTCTTGTTCTTTGCTGAAAAAGCATGATCTGTGTTTTGTCTAAGTTTATTTTTAGTTTATTTTTTTGTAGCCAATTTATTATGCAATCTATTGAATTATTTATGTCATACTCGAATGATTCCAAATATTTACATGGGATAATGAGTGTACTATCATCGGCAAATAAAACAGTTCGATATTCAATGCATCCTGGTAAATCATTAATGTAGATGAGAAATAACAAAGGTCCAAGGACACTTCCTTGGGGTACACCACACACAGTATATCTTACTGTAGACTCATGAGCAACTTCTATCTTAGATGTAGAGGAGATCCTATTTATGATAGTGACTTGCCTTCTTCCACTTAAATAACTTTTTATTAGTCTTAATATATTTCCCCTAACACCGTACCGTTCCAACTTTCCCAGCAGTATTTCATGGTCCACGTGATCAAATGCTTTGGACATATCCATGAATACCGCTGCGATCGGGTTTTTTTGGTCAACATTATTGAGTATGTCAGATATCAATACATAAATTGCCTTATTAATATTTTTGTTTTTCCGGAAACCATTTTGTTCTTCAGCCAGTATATTGTTTACTTCAAAAAATGAGTAGAGAGAATTAAAAATCACCCTCTCGAAGACTTTAGAAAGGATCGGTATTAATGCTATAGGACGATAGTTTGCAATATTTGCTTTGTCGCCTTTCTTGTAAAGTGGCCTAATAACAGTAATTTTCAATAAATCTGGAAAATGACCATGCTCTATGCAAAGGTTAATCATAAAACTAAGTACTGGTGCAATCAAATGTGACACCGACTTGAGTATCTTAGTAGTAATTACGTCGTAACCTGCGCTATTGGTATTTTTCAATGAATTAATAATCTTAAATACTTCGTTCGGATCGGTTGGTGCCATAAATATGGATTTAGGATGATAACTAATAGACGATAAAGCATTATTGTTTCGATTATCTGTAGGACGTGCTGATTTGGTAATGTGACAGTACCAAATCATTAATAAAATGATCACTCCGTTCTCTGTCACAGAAATCTGGTTAAGTCTTAATGCCTCCCCTCGGAAAAAGATATTTATGGTTGTAGATTAACCTGTTCAAGGACAGTAATGATGCAGTTAATTTCGGTTACTACTTAAAGGTTAAAATCTATTTCCAGCGATCAAGTAATCTACTCCACCGGTACACAATTATTGATTTACTTTTATTTCATTTCACAGGATTAACGGATGGGTTTTTAATGGATGGTGAATTAATATTTGAAGCCAAAACGGGTGGTTTCTGAAATGGATGCACACAATTTTGAAAAGTGGATCAAATTAATATTGTCAAAAATCGAGAGTGGTGCAGTTATTGTTATGGATAATGCACCATGTCATTCGAGGAAATTGGAGAAGCTGCCAACTACAGCCACACGAAAGGCAGATATTCAGTAGTGGCTAAAAAAACAAAAATATTCCTTTTAAGGAAAAAGACCTCATCATCATAAATCTCATCTCACACTTCTGTCTCTGGAAAATGTTTCCTTAGTTGGTATTTAGCTTGTGAAAGTGTATTTTTGTTAATTCTCTGTCATTCTAAATTATAATTAAAATTATGACTTTTGTTACCACCCATGTCAATTAATTATTATCATTTGTGAAGACTGATGGTAGCAGTGACTAAATTGTTAAGTGGTGTTTTGTGTTGTATTTATTTGGTTGATTGAAAACATGGACATATTGTGATAAAGTTGTTTTTAATAAACTGATTGTTACAATTTTTTTTTTCATTTCATGTACCTATCCAAGAATCGTGACGAGTAGATAGATAGATAGAATACGCTTTATTGTATGCCATACATTGTGACTTACAAAAAAAACATATACATTATTTATTAAAATTGTTTGAACTTGACTTGAAAATAAAAGGTTTCGTACTCCTGCTTCTGCGAGCCTCTTTTGTCTAATGTTATAATAAATGGAGTATAGTGCCTAATAATGAATATGAAAGCAAAACTAAACTCTTTCTCTTACAATACTTTCCCGAACCGCGCACATTTACGTACTCCGTCCGCTGCGCAAGCGCCGGTTTACTTTGGTGTCATCGTAAAGTAGAGGTTATAAAAGGCAGATATGTTTACATTACGCTGTCGTGTTTGAGTGAAATTAAATTGATTTTAGGTATTTCCGACTGCCTGCACTGATCTAAAACTGTATCGGCAGTTAGGTATAATAAATTCTTTAGTGCTGAAAATATAATGGTTCAGAATAGACTGCAGAATTGCAGACTAACTTCCATCAATTTAGTATTCAGTTCTTTCTATTAGCGTCTGACTTTGCTTTCTCTGTTTCAGTTTTCTGCATTTGAAAATGGAATAATGAATATGGATACTTCAGTAAGCGTCAACATGCACACAGTCTCATCATCGCCATATTTCTGTCCTTGTTCTATGTATGTAGCGCAAGTCCATTTCTTCTTCTGGTCTTATGAGAGACATAAATCCTTCAATAAATATTACAAATATTTTCGTTTATGAATTATCATCATCATCAGCCTTACAATGTTCCCACTGCTGGGACACAGGCATCCTCTCTGTGAGAGAGGAAATGGGCCTTAATCCACCACACAGGCCCATTGCAACTTGGTGGATGTCACATGTCTTAGACTTTTTTGTTTCCTCATGATGTTTTCCTTCACCGTTTAAGAGCAGTGGTGATAAAATAATTTACATAATGTAAAGCGCCTGCCTGGGCTCGAACCCACGACCTACGAGACGTAAGTCGGAGCCGTTACTACTGGGCCACCACACTATAATATAATGATCATCAATTTTTATTTCGACCGTAAGTTCACGCACATTAAGATCGAGCATTCAGTCATATTCAGAAGTTACATTAGGAATTTTTAATAAACATTTAAAACATTGAAAAATACTGCATCATATGACCCATTAGTGTGTTTGCCGCATAAGATTGATATAATTTCTTATTATGAAAAATACTAGGTGTTGCCCGCGACTTGGTTCGCCTGGCAATAAAAAATAAGGCAAGTAGCTTATGTGCTATTCTAATGTGTTTGAGTAACAAACATCTATTCATCCAAACTTCCATTTTTATAATATTAACCTAACATGATGTAACATTTAAACCAATTACATTTCAGGCACCTCCTGACTCCTCTCTACCCCATCACCTCAAGACTGCACTACAATCAAGAACAAAAGCATCAATAACAGGTACAGTCACCGACATAACCTCAGAAGCAACAAATAACTCAGCGCCGAGATTTGTTGTCGCAATCCATTGTCGTCGCGACACGCCAGTAATGAAAGCCGCTTATCTGCGCGACTGTACCTCAGGCCCTCGACGCTGTCGGTTATCTACGTCACTGTACCCTCAAGGAGGCTAATCGGACCGTTGAATTAAACTTTAAATTTGCATTTTATTATTATATTTTTAGGGTTCCATTCTTCAAAAGGAAACCCTTTTAGATTACTTCGTTGTCTGTCTTTCTGTCTGTCTGAGTGTGATCTTTTATTCTGGAAAACCTGGAGATTTTTTTTGTAAATTGAAGTGAAATAATCAAACTTCTAAATCAACGCAATCAATAACATGGCCGTTTATTATTTCACATATTTGACAAATCGCAAGAGAATCAAAACCTATAGGGTAGTTCCCATTGACCTATCACATCACATTATCAGCCTATTAATGTTCCCACTGCTGGGATACAGGCCTCCTTTCTATGAGAGGGAAACCGTTGACCTATAATCATGGAATTTGCAAGAAGCAATGGCTTATAGCACAATAAAAAAAATACTGAAAACTGTAAATTAGAAGCTACATCAAAAAAAAATCGGTGCTTTCATTGTTTATGAACTTATTATTTTGGTAAATGTAGCTGTTTGTACGGAACCCTCGGTGTGCGATTCCGACTCGCACTTGGCCAGTTTTTTCGAGACTCAAATGGTGGGTAAAGAAATGGAAGTGACAGTAGTAAAGATTAGTATTGTATTACTCTCTGTTGTATTTTATTTTGCAGACGCTGCCTCTAACTGTTTCAAGGATAAAAAAATAAGTTCAAAAACTAAAATCCGGCTACTGAAAAATCACGCTCTAATAAAAAACTTTTTTTCAAAAAAAATCTACCGACTTCCAAAAATAAAGTTATTTTTCACTTTTTAATTTTATTTGGAAGTCGGTAGTATTTTTCTGCATTTTTTTTTTATTTTACCTTTTTAGTTGTACCTACCTAATAAGCAAGTTGATTAGTAGTACCTTAACGGCAGAATAGATTACACGAATAACATGAAACTTGAACATAGTCGGAGAAATGAGAGATCTGCGTACCCCTTTCGAGCGTACTGGCGTGATGTTATGTTATGAAATGGTATAAACAATAAACAGACATGCGATTGCAGCAATCCCGAGAGATTTGCCGTTATTTCTTGAATAGTTCTGTTGTATATCTCCGAAGTTCTTCATCAGATCTTCACCAAATTAAAATGGGACCAATTTCGAAATATGCTCTTTCGAACAAAAAAAGAATTTTCAAAATCGGAGATATCGGTGAACACACACAAAAAAAAACACACACACATGAAGTCGAACATAGAACCTCCACCTTTTTGGTAAGTCGGTTAAAAAGTATAAAACAAGAGATTGTTCTCATGAAATTTTTATGATTTTTTTATGTATACATCGGGTATAAAATTAAAAAAAAGTTTTTACTGTTTCTCATACAATTGTTCTACAGCACAAAATTGAGGCAGCCCCGGTAAGTTATTAGGATACTTGTAATGGGGTTACCTCGCAACTTCCCATGGGTTGCTTATCTACAATGTTGATGACATAATTAGAATAGGAAAAGAAAAATGTATAGGTTCTAGGATGATTGCAAAATTTTTGTTATTGCATGTTCGAGTATGTGTAGTGTTAGTGTGTGTGTATGTATGTGTGTATGTATGTGTGGAGGGATGGATGAGCGGGGTGTGTGGGAGTGAGTAAGTGTGTGTGTGTGCTAATAAATGATTAACTGATGTTTTTTATGATTGGGTACTGGTTCTTCTTTAGCATACTCTGGTAAATTAAAGTTCAATTTCATCGTACGTTTGTAATTTTAACCATTCCGTTAGGGTATTTTTACATTCGTAACGCAACATGGGGTAAACATTCAGTTTGAGGTTTAATTTATTGTAAATATAAGTTGATTGAGTACTATACTGACGCCTGGCGAAAATCGTACGGACCCGAGGGGAGTGGGCCACACTGTCTTTACGTCTTTTATCAAGTTTTAAAGGATCAAATAAGAGGGTCATGTGCAGATGTATGGTTATGTTCAATATGTATAATTTCCTAACAGTAAGCAGATTACTAATCTTGTAAAGGTTATCTGTTGAATATCGAAAGGGTTTAAAATACATAACTTTGATGAGAGACCTCTGGGCCCTTTCTAGGTCTATATTTGGTCTTGGTGGCCCCTCCCCAGATCGGTATACAGTATGTGATGACCGATTGTGCCAGAGCAGTATAGATTTTATAAAGTAACATCGGTGGCATTACGTGTCGCAACGTTTTAAAAATCCATATAAGTTTTCTGACCCTGGCCATGGTGTTTGTGATATGGGTGTGCCAGGACAATCTTTGGTCTACTGTTATACCAAGATATTTGGTGAATCTGACTTGCTGTATGCTTTGACAGTTACAGTGATAATGGGGGTTTGCACACTCATGCACCACGGTCCCGAATTCAGCACCCGGCTGTGTCCTCTGATTAGGAGTAAAACAGATGAAGTTCGTTTTAGCTACGTTAAGGGTTAAAAGATTAGCATTTAACCAACTAGCTAGTATCGCTAATCCACGTTCAGCAGCAGCACGCACAGTAGCCCAAGAGTCACCGGCGAAAACTACTGCTGTGTCATCTGCATAGGAAACTACTCGTCCGCCACTGTTCCCGATATTACACAAATCATTTATATAAATCAGGAACAGCGTCGGGGCGAGCACACTTCCCTGAGGTACTCCAAAACATACCGTTTTTTCATCACTAGTTAATTTGCCAACCTTTACCTGCTGTTTTCGGTTCGACAGATAACTACCAAAAAGAGAGAGAGCCGTACCCCTTATGCCGATTGTTTCAAGCCTGTGCAGAAGGATGGGGACAGAAACAGTGTCAAATACCTTTTTTAGGTCTAAAAAGACTGTAGGGCATTTCAGACCTTTGTCTACACAATTTACTATATCGCCAATTAATGCTTTAACAGCGTCTTGTGTAGATAGGCCCCTTCTGAAGCCATATTGCGAGGAAGATAAAATGTTATATTCATTAAGATAACTGATTAGTCTATTATTTAGTAATTTTTCTAGAATTTTTGCGATGCTTGATATAACCGATATAGGGCGATAGTTGTTGACATCATTCCGGTCACCCCCCTTGTGCACAGGCGTAACCATCGATCGCTTAAAGGCATCTGGAAATATCCCGGTTTTAAAGCACAGGTTAGCCAATTGGCTTTTTAATATTTATTAAATAAACAACTTACATGTCATAATTTATTGAATCCGCAGGAGAACCAAAGTTACCGACATAGCCCGAAGAATTGCAAAACTTAAGTGAACATACATCCTTTTGCTTTGCCAGGTAAAAAGGTTTAAAGTTATCTTGTCTTAAGGTTACACTTCGAAAAAAAATTCATACAAATAAAAAAAAATCAAATCAAAACATTTTCATTTCTCTTTTTTTTTATACAAACGCGGCGTAGTCTAGGGATTATTCCACTGTTTAACGATGTTCGTTCAAAATAAAAAGTGACATCAATTTGTCTCATCATTATCTAGCCCTGTATGGAAGCGAAAAAGAAAATATTTGAAAGTTATGAGCGTCGAAAGTACCACATTTCGACACTAATTTTAACGCAGTTTTGGGCGCAAATAAATACCATAAGAAGACGGAAAATTGCAAAACGGCCTCCATACAGGGATAGATTAGTAGTTCAACAAAGCAAATAATTTTATTTTGGACAGATAGATGTAGTCATTTTTTCATGATATCTAGACTGCCAAAGGTCTGTTTATAAAATTTCGCGCGCTCGGTTTCGTCCTAAATCATTATCCATTTCGCTACAAATTTGCAAAAGTGTGTATTCGTACGCGAACTAGCTTCCTACTGCTCATCACAGCATCTATCTCTTCCGCATGTGTTGTCGGTTTATATAAAATGCATTTTAACCCCGCGCACAAAATAGTTCGTGCCGTCGACTAGTGTACCCTTAACAAGCAAAAAGTTTAGTAAAAACTGTAATCCGACTACGGTTTTTTTTTTTTTGCCTATGTTACTCGGGCCATAATAACGAATCGATTGACTCCTTATTCAGCGCCTAAACTATTCAATATCGGATGAATAGTTTAGGCACCGTACGGAGGAACATACGTAAATACAAACACACATACATACATAGACTGCTAAAATCATAACCCTTTGTTCCCCGTCCCGGTGGGTGGTTGGTCGCCCCCGGTGAAGCGAAGAGGAACCCGAGGAGGGGCCGCTCGTCAGGTCTTTTGGCGATAAGTCAACGACGTAGCAGCCAACATGTAGGTTGCGGTGCTACTTAGGCGACATCGCAGTTGAGGCGGGCCGCGATGTCGTATGGGGCCTCCCAAACCCATACGATATAGCGGCTGAGGGATGGAGGCCGCGGCAGGAGAGGAATGCTGGTATTGCGGTGCGCCGCACTCCCTACCTTCCGCAGCCTGGACCCACCGAACCACTGAAGCCACTGAACCCACCGCATCCGCCATCGTCTGATGGCGGACGCGGTGAGTCAGCAGGGGAGGAGGAGTGTCGGTATAGCGTTGGCCGGTCTCCCTATCCCCTGCGGCGGAAAAAATGGTAGGTGGCGGGGCCATTGATCTGGACCCGTCATAAGGGGACCAAGGGTGCCATGCACGGGGTCGTCTGGCACCCATGTGCTGGTTTGGTTCCTGGGTGGTCATGGTGCACAGTGTGCTCTAGTGCGCCGGTGATGGGGGAAACTCTCCAGAGGAGGGTATGGACAGCCGTGGCAGGTTCGCTGTAAGTGCTAAAGCGTGCCCGTGTTCCCGCCATAAGCGTGAACACGGGCACGTGGAGTTTTAGTGGGTTGGAGTCCCACATAACTGCGCTAGCTCCCCGTGGTAGCGCAGTATGCATGGGCATTTCTCATCTTAAAAAAAAGGTGCTATAAGTGCACTTGCCTAACACTTTGGGGAATACGGTGTCAGTGTTTCCCGATTTGTACAACCTAGGGGTCTGTTAGTCAGGAGTTATTTCTAGGCAAGCGTGCTTCGCCGTCATCCACATTATCGCTTATCATCAGGTGAGATAGTAGTCAAGCGCGAACCTATCAATAATAAAAAAATAAATACAGGCGTGATTTACTGTTCTTTTTTTTAAATAATTGGCACATATTGTAATAATTGGCCCGGTTGTTGACTTAACTTTAAATAAAAATACAACATTTTTACGTACTTTTAAATTCAAATTTCTTTATTACAGTTAGGTATTAAGCGGCATTTTTCAATGTCAGAAATTTAAATTTCTAAGAAATAATAATTGATTGTACCGTTCATTCGGAAAAGTAGCTTGTTATGGAGAAGAACCGACAAGAAACTCCACGTTTGTGACTTTAGATCAAAATTCACAAACAGCAAAAAAGACAGTCTTAATAGTCTGAATCCTTTATCATGATAAAAATAAACATGAAATAACCATCACTCTCAACATTTCCATCAAAATTAACGCCCAATCATTCAATAGACTCGCCCGGTACTATAAAGCACAAAAGTAACAACAGTGCGAATAAATTGGCGTACAGTCGAGCGCAATCGTAAATACCGCACAGGTGTGAGTTGTTGTGTGTTTACGCAATCGTATCGTTACAGTTACGCGTGTCGCTCGTATTTCGTACGCGGAAGGAGGTACGTACCGTACGTGTGACTTGAGTTGTTTGAGAAGAAAGGTTTTTTGAGAACGGTGAACATTCTTTTTAGGAAAGTTTATGATGGTGATGCATGATTGACATGTTGACGGTTGATGCATCAATCAGTCTAGATTTTGACGTGACAACGTCTAATAAATCGATGAACGCCGGCTGCACGTACGAAAAAGGATGACTCAATGTAACGTTACGCTCAATGTAACGTTACGCTCATTGTAACGTTATAATGACGTTAATTGTATCGTTATGTATGTGACGTTGTCAAGTTAAACTATCGTCCGTAAACCGACTTTACAGACAACCTATTTTGTTTTAAGTATTTTTTGTAATATATATTTGAAGGTCGTTTTCAGAGCGACTTGTGCGTATGGTAAAATCGACGTTAAATTTTGAAATATTAGCTACCATAATATTGGCTCCGGTAAATGTGGGGTGTCATCGTGGCAGACCCAGGCGAAGATAGTGGGACCAACAGAATGAACTGGTCTACACTTGCCCAAAACCGGTAGAACTTGGAGAATGGAAGGTCTTTGCCCTGTAGTGGGACAATTGAAGCTGAAAATAAAATGTTAATAAATCACACTAATTTTATAAAGGCGTTTATGAGTATGTTTGTTACTTTTACACGCTCAAACGGGTGGACGCATCTTTTTCTATCCCGGGAATATGTTCCCCCGGGATAATTTTCGACTTTCACGCGGCCGAAGCCGCTGGCAGAAGCGAGTAAATAATAATATAATTAATGAATGATGTACCTCCGTATAAAGTTAACCATAATTTGACTAGCTATTTGTCATCAAAACGAATAACGTATCTAAATACTTTTAAAGGAAATTAAACCACCAGTAGCCACCTAAAGATCCTCTCTAACAAATCATTACCAGACACTCATCAGCCAAAAATTAAAACCATTTATTAATTACAAAAACATGCACGTAAAAAAATTACAAATATAATTAATTACCATCAAAAACAACATCAAAGCCTGAAATAGCTGAAAGGCCCGTCAAGCCGGACTGACGTGGACACACGGACAGGGAACATTGAAAAGGAAATTAGCCTCAGTGTGGGGACCATTCGCATTTTTTCCATTTATGTCAACATGACAAGAGCACAGTGCTTCACGCCGACAAAGGATGGGACTGAACCATCAATGCTCATGGCGACTGACTCGACTGGAAAACGTTAATTTTATAAATGTTTTTATTGTTTTTCTGTGTTTAAATAGTAAAGGATTTATTTGTCTTTTTGGTTAATGTTTTTGGGGCTTGATTTTTAAATGGGACTTTTTGAGGATGACTGTATACTAGTTTGGTAAATGATAAATGATTTTATTTCTGTAAGTTGGTTTGTACAAAAACTTTTACATGTCGATCATATTTTTAAAACTAGATGAGGTCGGCGTTTCCTATCTGAATACTCTGAGAAGAAAGGCCGAAACAAACTCAGAGGTCAGTCTCTTTTAAAGTCCAGACAAAACAAAAATCTTGGTTAGATCATGTGAAGACCATGTAGATTGATGTCTGAAATGGTCTTTTGAGGAAAGAACCAGCCAGATTGAGTGGACCTGTCCAGTCAGTGCACGCATTTGTCAATAACCGAGCAGCTCAACACAGAATTTAAGTAGCTCAACGATTCTACGAACAATACCAAAGAATGGACATTCGGGTAGGCCGCATAAACTACTCAAACTGCCAGACCACGATTAAAAACTAAGATAAATTAAAAGAAAAACAAAAAAAGATGGTCCACATAGTTTTCACATTCACAATAATTAAAATAAAATAATATAATACTTTAAAAAGTAAATATTCTTGTCATTGCAAGAAAACCATTCACGGTGGAAAATATAAAAAATCTAAATTAATTCTTAATTGGAGCAGCTCAATCCCAAGCCTTTTTGTCCTCAACGTAATCTTTAATGGTATAAAACGCTTTCTGGCACAACGTACGTTTAATGAATGATTTGAATTTAGTAAGACTTAGAACTTGTACGTGGCTTGGAAGCTTATAATAAAAGCGCACACATTGACATCTAAACGAGCCACCTATTTTCTTGAGCCTTGTTGTTGGTACTACAAATTTGTGTTTGTTCCTAGTATCTATGTTATTTTAACTATATCACTGTATTTTTTTTAGGTAGTCATTTGCACAATGTTTCAGCATTTATTTTCAGGCCTGAAGGCTGTTTTAATTTATAATCAGTTTGAGAATGATCGTCAAGGAGTGAACTCATCTCATATAAGATAAATCAGAAATAACCACGCTTTAGATACTATCGCCAATAAAATACTCCTAAACTTTTGTTTTGTCAATACTTAGCTTAGTTTGTTTAGAACTGAATTATCAATGCTCATGGCGACACAAACTCTACTAGAAAACGTAAATTTTGTAAATGCTTTTTAGTGTTTTCTGAGTTTAACAGTGAATGATTTATTTGTATTTTTGGTTAAAGTTTTTTGGGACGTGATTTTAAATTGGCCTTTAGATAATTCTGATAATCAGTCAAGCCGATGTTGTTTCAATAATTTTCTTTGTTTCAGGTCTTGCCTATTATATACGACTTTAGGATTTTTACTGAGGAGTTTTCCAAAGCATTAATAGGAAACTACTTTCTTCTGCTTTTAACATCCGGAAAAGAAACAGCAGAAAATTAACATAGGTTTCTTCAATCTATGATTTGTGCCTTCTGAAAATTAGACTTCAAGATTCAAGATTTTCTAAGTCACTTCAGGACTAAACAGGTCAATTTTTTTACACATTGTGTTCAGTGAAGTACATATCATCTCTCCCCAAGAATTACAATACAACACCCAAACGTATTTTAGCAAGTCTAGATAAACGAACGCAACACCCCTCCCGACTCCCGAAAAAAGAGAAAAGTCGGAAGACACAGGATAACAGTAACACATTTTCGTCGCGAAGGCTAACGATTCCGAAGTGAACTGTCCCATAAATCTAGGCCAGCCTGATTGATACATGGCGGTGGGTTGACGCCCATCGCGTAATTTAGTGCCGCCACTCCGCCCACCATCCAGATAGCGGGACTTTTGTTTTGCATTAATTCTCTTTCGCTGTTCTTTCCATCGATGCTAAAGAAAAGAATTTACTTTTAAAAAAGGAATTCTACGTTGTGATAAATGTTGAGATAATTTTTTTTTCGGGATTTTGGCTAGGGATATTTAGTGCCTTGTCCACTGTGCGATTTGTGTAGATCGTATTTTGTTTTTTGTTGATTAGCATTTTGTTAGAAATGTACTTTGTAGATTAGTTTAAATTGATTTTTAATATTCATAGAAGTAATCGATATGATAATTATTTAGTATGGTTAGGTTCTAGATTAAGTTTTGAATTCATTACAATCTTTACATATAGGGTAAATTGCTAAAAGGAGACAATTTTAATTATGATTTGCGTAATATTTGGCCTCTAGACGCAAATTGGGAAAGTACAAGACTAAATGATGTTCCAAGGTGAATAGCGAATGTCGTATTATTTGATATTGATACAATCATAGATGGTGCGATTACGTAATGATGTTGGCATCATCTACTTAAAAAATAATAACATTAATTTTGACTTATTTTTCTAAATTGTTGCAACATTATTTATAACTAAGCGTACTGTATTTGCGTATGAGTACAGTCGATAGCAAAAGTACGTAATATATTATTATAAATTGTTTATCAGCTATGAAATCAAAATCAAAATCAAATTCAAATATTTTTATTTTACATAGGCCTACATGGGCACTTATAAAACGTCGACAAAAGGTGCACGGTTCGGGTTAGTCGTTTCCTATGGAGAAGAACCGGCAAGAAACTCCATGGTAACTCTTTTAATTTTTTTTGTGTTTAAATATTTCCATGTTACAGCATTAGTACTTGGATATGGGGGGACAACGTAGGCCCGACAATAAGTCGTACGAAATTGAAAAAAAAACAAACAAAAAAAATAATGTACGAAATAAAAAGTTAACAAATGTTAACAATCATCTAGAAATCTAGAAAGCCTACAATGTTCACACATTCACAATCGGTAAAAGAATCTATACAAAGGTAAAAAAAAAACAACACTTAATTTAACATGTGGCACAAATACTGTAATCAGTGCTGTAACTATTCTTAGCAAAGGGCTATAATGATGATTGAAAAATATTGTAAAAAGTCTAATTAAAAGAGGAAAAAAAATGAGATTGAGAATAGTTAGAGATATCCATATATTTGTGCCGTTTATGAGTTACCAGGGAAGCCGCATGCGCAGAGGGTGTCAAAGCCAAAAATTTTATCTTCAACGTAGTCCTTGATTTTATAATATGCTTTTTTAATAAGGACACGTTTGATGTAGTTTTTGAACTTTCCATGTATGGCTAGGTTGCAGGAATGCACTGGATGTGGGACGCACGGGATCGGTCAATGTGGCGACGCCTCGGGTAGGCCTATGTCCAGCAGTGGACGTCTTGGCTGAAATGATGATGTATGGTGAACATGAGTATTTTGTTCGAAATGAATGAGAAAGGATTTAATCCAATTTGCGTGCCTTTGGATAATCCGACATCTTGATAATTTCATTATGTAACCTATAAGTCTCTTATTATGAGTCCAAAAACATTTTATTTTATATATAAATACACAATAATAATAGTTTATGCACAACTTTATTGAAAAGGACACTACCAACTGACAAATTGTGATATTCCAGTGATGCTTTTCATGTCACAAGTAAATAGCTACATAATAAGCAACTTTAACTAATATATCAGTCCACTCAACGCCTGAGCAAAAACCCCAGCCGTTCTAAAAAACAAACAAAACAAAAGAAAAACACGTTAAAACAAAGCACTAACCATCAAATCAGAACACAACTTCATTCTTCATAGTTTTCTCATCTAAAGAGATACAAAAGTACCCCCCTCCCCTTCACAAAACCGGCTAATTCCAGTCCAGAGTACCAGTGTATACCAGTGTTTACCAGTGAGGTTCAGACGACAGTAGTCGCTGGTATTAAGGCCTTTCTTAACAGCTAATCTTAGGACAAAAGCTTTAATACGAGCGGCCCCGGGGTGTAGGACGAGTGTTGCCTTTTGTTTATTTTAATTTTTATTTTACGCCTGCGCGGTGAACTGTGTCTGGTGGTACAAGGAGGTTCTATAGGATGTTTCGAATGTGAGATTTTAAATAGGTTTTATTATTTTTTATTATTTTGTCACCAGGGTAAAGTATCTAAGAGGCCTAAATTATAAGAAAGAAAGAAAGAAAACTAAAAACATCTTACTAATATTATAAATGTGAAAGATTGGATAGATATGTGTGTGTACATCGACACACAAATTTTCAACTTTTTCAATTTTTTGAAACTTTTCCTTTATTTGTGCTGAGACCTTACTTTTTGCAAAATTTCGTGATTCTAGGTCAACGGGAACTACCATATAGGTTTTCGACCAAAAACCTATAGGGTACTTCCGGTTGACCTAGAATCGTCAATTTTGGTTAAAAGCAAAGTCTTACAGCACAAGTAAAGAGAGAATTCCGAAAAATAAAAAAAGTTGAATATTAAGGTTTTTGGAACTTACAAGTTTTCGCGAAAATCTAAATTTGCCTATATCGTTTTAGGGTGTTGACTCAGGACCTTGATTTTTATACACCTAATAGGGACTATAAACCTCAGTATCTGGTATAAATTTCAACTTGCTAGGTCCAACCGTTCCAGAGAAAATTGGTGGTGACAGACGGATAAGAAAGTGATCTTATAAGGGTTCTTTTTTTACCTTTTGAAGTATAAAACCCTAAAAAGGCTAGATTTACTTATCTATTCACCTCTCCTTAGCAGATTTTCTTCCTTTCAGGAAACTCTTTTCTCTTATATACCCTTTAAGTTGGGTAGTCACGAATTGTGTAATCTCTTTTTCAAGTAATTGATTTTGTTGTTAAAAGTCACAAATCGAACAAACGTTTCCTTCTATTACTTTACTCGATCTGCAACCTTTAAGGTTACACTAGTCGAAAGTTCTTCCATACAAACGTAGTCTAGGGATTATTCCACTGTTTGACGATGTACGTTCAAATAAAAAGTGATATCAATTTGTCTAATCATTATCTAGCCCTGTATGGAAGCAAAAAAGTAAAAAAAGTAAGTATTTGAAAGTTATGAGCGTCGAAAGTTCCACATTTCGACACTAATTTTAACGCATTTTTGGGCGCGAATAAATACCTTAAGAAGACGGAAAATTGCAAAACGGCCTCCATACAGGGATATATGAGTAGTTCAACAATGCAAATAATTTTATTTTGAACAGATAGATTTAGTAGTTTTTTCTTGATATCTAGAATGCCAAAGGTCTGTTTATAAAATTTCGCGCGCTCGGTTTCGTCCTAAATCATTATCCATTTCGCTACAAATTTGCAAAAGTGTGTATTCGTACGCGAACTAGCTTCCTACTGTTCATCACAGCATCTATCTCTTCCGCACGTGTTGTCGGTTGATATAAAATGCATTTTAACCCCGCGCACAAAATAGTTCGTGCCGTCGACTAGTGTACCCTTAAGTCTAGTCTAATAATGACATGCAGTTCAAGTATGAGGTATAATTTTGCCATTTCCTCTACGAAAACGCCGCACCCTGTAATACAGAGGATAGCTTGTGATATGCAGCTCATTTTCAGCAGTAACGCGAATTATCAACGACGCGTGACGACAGCCTGCTTAGTGCCTACAGCTCATACTGCTGTATATTACTTGTAATATCTTCTGTGTCTTATTTCTTTTTAGTGAGTTCGCGTCTTATTTAGTAGCGGGGTGGGCAGAGACACAGAACGGAATCATTGTGAGGTCACTTTTTACCCGGCTGCAAGAAAAGGGTTATGTTTTTCGCGCGTATGTATGTATGTAATATTCTTTATTACCTCGTATCTTTCAAACCATTTGACGGATTTTTATAATTAAGTCATCGTTAGATAGGTCTTGGCCGCCCAAGTGTTCTTAGATAGGTGCCGTTAAAAAATAGGAAACATGGCGGATTTTAGGCGTCATATTGTAGGGGTTGCAATTTTTTTTTTTTCTTCGAATCTCATCGAGTGGGATATCAAAATGAAGGATTTTTAGAGCTGATTACAAAAATATATACCACTTGTATGTTTAAAGACATACGAAAAAAAAAATTTGGTACAACTAAAAAGTAGTAAATAAAAAAAAACCCGACTCCTTAAAAAGCGAAATAAAATGATGTAAACAAGAAGAAAATCTTGCTGTGCAGTCGGAGGATACATCTGGTTTTGGTCAGCCAGCTCGCGAATATGTATCATCGGACTGCACATCAAGATTTTCTTCTTGTTTACATCATTTAAGTTCGCTTTTTAAGCAGTCGGGTTTATTTTTTATTTTTCTATTAGTGTGATTATGATTATTCATATATAATGACGCCTCTATGTTCCAGTTATTCCCCATTTAAGTCCGATTTCATTCAACTGTACGCATTAAATTTAAATGTATTATTTTCCCAAAATAATTCCGCGTGATACAGCTCATATTCCTGTAATAGGTATATTCCATGCCTTACTTATTTTAATGGGTTCGCGTCTTATTTATTAGCGGGGTAGACCAAACCCACTGTTTAACATTCTTTTGCATAAAGATTATTAATGTTATCCAAATGTAAACAGGTTATGGAAGACGTTTATTAGTACCGAAGTATGTATGTGTCTATTTTCACTCAACGATATCAAAGTTACTCAGTGTAGACACCTTATTAGGCTCCATCTCGACTTGGTTGATGTTGTTTAATTTACTTGGTGACCGGACATTAACTTCTTCAAGTTTTAATAAGATGGTGGTGGACCTACCAAATTAAGCACAGTATCCATTTACTAATTAGCAGCTTTCAGCTTCCCTGCTGTAACATTTTACATTTGTGTTATGATACATGATCCATTCATGCTTCAATAACTGAAATATTTTTAATGAAATAAATAAAACTAGTTTGTTTGGCACACACAGATACACACAATGTAGGTACAAATAAAAGGAAACTTAAGGGAACTTAACTTAAGCTTAATAGTGTGCCCCGCGGCTGCGCCAAAAAGGTCCAGTTCAGCAAATTGCCAGACAACTAGGAGTTGCCTGACGCTGGTTTTCATTTGAAACTTACGTTGAAGTTTACAGATGTGAATCAACTGTAATACTTAAAATAAAGGTATGCCATGACCTTTAATTCGACATAGATTACATTTTATTCCGGCAAGACGTTCCTTTGTGATAATTATATTAAAAGGGCGCACGGTTGGCGCAGTGGTTGAGCGATTGACTGCTGCGCTGCGTGTCGCGGGTTCGATTCCCGCACTGAACAAATATTTGTATGGCCTACAGATAGTTGTTCCGGCTCTGGGTGTAGTGTATGTGAGATTATATGTTTGTAAACGCACCCACGATACAGGAAGAAATTCCTAGTGTGGGGCAAAGATAAAAAAAAAAACTATTTTTAAATTACACGCAGGCGAAGCCGTTGAAAAAGCCAGTATACACTAAAATAAACACCATCCTCATCTACCAACAGTACTTGACAAAAATACACTGCCGTCACATCTGAGACAGCTCGACTGGCTCGTGGGTGACAGGTCGTCGCAGAACAATGGTTAGTTTTGCTGCAACCGCGGGACTCGCGTGACGTGACGATATGAAAAACATATGGTTGGTGAGTAGGTACGAGTATATTGGACTGGGGACTGATTGCTTATTAAAATCTGGCAGTGTGTGTTTTTGTTGCTGATTAAGTTACACTGTATTTTTACTACACTATGAAGTATATACCATCTTCATTAGACTCTTAATTACTTACATCCATGATTTTCAAAAGAAATGATTTAATTGATTAAGTATGGAACAGGTATGTAACCCTTGGTAAATTGCTTACTACCAAGCAATTGCCCATATGATTTTTTAAGGGTACACTAGTCGAAAATTATTCCATACAAACGTAGTCTAGGGATTATTCCACTGTTTGACAATGTACGTTCAAAATAAAAAGTGATATCAAATTGTGTCATCATTATCTAGCCCTGTATGGAAGCAAAAAACAAAAAAAGAAAATAATTGAAAGTTATGAGCGTCGAAAGTTCCACATTTCGACTCTAATTTTAACGCATTTTTGGGCGCGAATAAATATCATAAGAAAACGGAAAATTGCAAAACGGCCTCCATACAGGGATAGTTTAGTAGTTCAACAATGCAAATAATTTTATTTTGAACAGATAGATTTATTAGTTTTTTCATGAAACCTAGACTGCCAAAGGTCTGTTTATAAACTTTCGCGCGCTCGGTTTCGTCCTAAATCATTATCCATTTTGCTACAAATTTGCAAAAGTGTGTATTCGTACGCGAACTAGCTTCCTACTGCTCATCACAGCATCTATCTCTTCTGCACGTGTTGTCGGTTGATATAAAATGCATTTTAACCCCGCGCACAAAATAGTTCGTGCCGTTGACTAGTGTAACCTTAAGGATATTTGTTGTCTAATTAGCATTCTACAATCTTTGGCTTTTTATGCGCTGGAGAAGGTTGAAGAAGCCCAATAAATGATATAAAAGCAAAATATAGTTTTTTTTTTTTGTGACGAGCTATAGATATTATGTAATTTAAGGTTTACTCGGAAGAATTTAATCTTATCTTTTCACTGCAAATAAAACTTAAAATAAAACCTCGAGAAATTCATTTCCAAAAAATTTACCCATCTTTATGCCCTCTGGCACCCACGACACCTAAATAAAAAGCAAGCCGAAGCCAAACTCATTCAGAATTCACGCCGCCTCAAAGGCTATCAAATCGGAAATATCTCCACGTAAATGCACCCATCTGGAGTACTGAAGCTGCTAATATCTCAAGCGCGACCAATGACTTTGCTTTTACTCACCTGCCAAATACTATTTGCTATCCCAAGGGCAAAAACGACGTCTTAGCTCAACGAAGATACAATTGAAAATGGAACGGCTGCGGCTCTCGGTAAGGTAAAGTTATGTTTGTGGACTCAAAAGCAGATAGCGTTTACGAAGCGGGCTGTGGTCGAGGTAAGGTTAAAATATGCAGCGCTTGTATTGAGGGGACCTGCATAAAGGGGTAAGACAGTCCGTGTGGTCGCGACGCACTCCGTGGATGCACTTGGTAGGTATGTTTCCAAGCCACGGTTATGCGAGGACACGATAACTGACCAATACTTGATAAACGTGTAGAGAGTTGCTTGAGGACTTTTTTGAGAAATTTAAATTTTGCATGGTTTTCCGGTAAACTGCCAGCGGCATCTCGGTAGACATAAGTTAAGATGTTAAGAGTAGCTGATGTGTGTATGTAGACGGATGGGTTGGTCCGTACTATCGCTAAATTAAGAAGATTACAAAGCAAAAACAGCTCCTGTAGAGGGCAGGCTGACGTTTATTAAAAAATAAACTCGTAATTAGCATCAGAAAATTGTGATAATTTTTATCTTTTACGTGAATACCTCCGATAAATTGCTTCATCAAATAATTTCTTAGTAAAAACATTCAGTTTCTTTATAAAATAAACAGTTTTGCTACCATTTCCTTCACCAAACCTCAAACCCACCAAATCTCAGACTACAATGGAAACACACCCCCCCGTCAGTTTTCAAAAAGCCCAAGAGAGTGTGTGTTGACAAAGTGACCGCTATTAAACATTCATTGCTGCTCGAGTAAGGTGTTAAGTCGTCGCCTTCTCTTTGAGGCGGCGTTGTATGCTGCAGTGCGGCCGCAGCACCGAGGGGACTCACAAGTATGCACCTGATAATTTCAAATGAAAATCTTAGAGAATATGTGAGGGAATTTCTAAGATTTCCAAAGCAGTTCAAATCAGATTTTCCTGAAGCAATTAAGCATAATGTACATTTTTATGATGGTTTATTTACTGGCTAATATGATTAAATCGTATAATATCTGCCGGATCTAAACAGAACTAACATAATTATGTGCCGTGTGTACTTTTTCCGCAATATTTGTCTGCAATAACCTTCACCATTCTATAAGCTTCCAAAGAGTAAACAAATTAATGAAATACCTAAAATTGTGTGGAACAAGAACTTACTCAAGAACATGAGGTTCTCCTTACTTCACAGAATTTGCTACCAAGCTAAACATCATCATCATCTGCCTAGCCTTTTTCCAACTATATTGGGGTCGGCTTCCAGTCTTACCGGATTCAGCTAAGTACCAGTGTTTTACATGGAGCGACTGCCTATCTGACCTCCACAACCCAGTAACTGGGTAACACGATACCCCTTGGCAAGACTGGTGTCAGATCTCAAGCTTCTGACTACCTATAACGACTGTCAAAGATCTTCAAATGACAGCCGGGACCAACGGCTTAACGTGCTTTCCGAGGCTTCCTCCGTGCCACTCGGTATGTTGAAATGGTCACCCATCCACTGACCGACCTCGTCAAGCGTTGCTTAACCTTGATGATCGACCCGTGCGGCTGTTATTATTTAGCCACGAGCTCCTCGCTAAACATATATTAAAAAAAAATAAAAAAAAACAAACTCAAAACACAAGCAAAGAATCAGCTGCTAAACCAATCACCTTATATTCCCACACAACTACCCCACTCCTCAAAACACATCTTAAACCTCGAACTGCAACAGAAACAAGCGCACATCACACACGGCGACATTTCCAATATAAAATAAACAAGTGGGGTATGATTACGGGCGGGTTGAACCCCGATCGATGACGGTTGACCCCTTTACCTGCCCTCGCTGTCCGTCCGTCCGTCTTGAAATCCGCTGCAACTGTTAAGGGGGTGGATGCTGTCTGGGTTTAAAAAAAGAAAACAGATAAGGAGACTATAAAAATTTTGGGTGTCTGGAAAAGGTTCTAATAAGAATATGGTAGATTTTGAATATTAATTAAAATTCTCAAATTCAATTCAGTTTTATGACTTTTGTGAGACACTTATTTTAAAGATTCAAAATTCGCCCGTTCCAATGTGTACACTGTACAGTCAGACATAGCTCAGTGTACACATTGGAACGGGCGAATTTTGACTATTGGTCTGACTGATGGTTAAAGAAAATTACTGATATCACTGTCCCACTGTAACACAAGAATCTCTTGTCATACAGAAAAATCACGGACACTTACTGAATTTCTACAACCATTGTTTTTCATTTTCCATATAGTCCATAAATCATTAAGACAATTCAGTCGATTCGATCTGTGGAAATAGTACATTATGGTACAAGTGTGCAATGTTGGTGATTACCGCTGAGCCGCCATTGAGACATGAGCCGTAGGTGAGGGTCTTAAGAGAGCCGAGGACGGTAATCATCAATACACACGTGTATCATCGACGTTTTTCAACACACTTGTGAAGAAAATATACTAAATAATCATTTTCAACAGTAAAAACGAGTTGTGAAGATTTTTTCACAATGGCAGGCAAAATGAATCAGTTTTCCTATGCGCGCGCATTTAACAATGGCGATCGGCCATAGACTAAAAGAATGAGGTTTCTTTTTTTTTGGCTTTTCGTGGATAGTGTTTTAGCCACGTAAAAATAGGGAATTTAAATTTTTCTTAATTACAGAGGAAATAAAGTTTATATTTGAGTGAAAGTTTAATGTATTAAGCACGTACAAGTTCAAATTATCTATTTAAATACGAAGTTGCACGAAATGAGCAAGCAATAGTTACATTAATTTATTTGTATTATTGAGCACGATCTTTTTTTGTATCGAAACTTTTTTAAGAACAAAGCAACTCAACCAATAAATTAAAAAAAACTCTATAACTCACTTGTGAATAATTGCAATGAAAAAGTCCAGTTTGATAACAGGTATCATTATGTGCCTAATTGCGGTGAAATTAGAGCCACTTTATGAGCAAGTGTGTTGAAAAAGCTTTTTTAATACATAGCTTGATAATAAAATGAAAAATATCTTCGAAAAACTAGCATAAGAACAATATATTACAGTTATAAAAGGTAACCTTTACAACCAACATATTCTACCAACAAAAACATACCACCCAATAAATCGGCACAAGCCGCCCCTTAACAAAGGGGTGGTAGGTGCAATCTGGTGCCTTTTGTCCGTATCATGTCACCCCGCAGTCTTCACTCAACGATCTTTTATATTTCTCGAGACTGTTCAACTTTGAGTTGGTTACAAAAGTTAGGAGTTGAAAGGTTGATGGAATAAGTGGAGGGTGTGGGGAGGGTAGTAAATTAATATAGTGGATGATTTGTCGCTGTAAAAGTGATGTTTTTGTTGGCATCATTTGTAGACCTATAATTTATAAGTGTAAACTAATATTATATAGAAGAAAAACCTGTTGAAATATTGATACACATCACATCACATCATCAGCCTATTAATGTTCCCACTGCTGGGACACAGACCTCTTCTCTGTGAGAGGGAATGGGCCGTTATCCACCACACAGTGCGGGTTGGTGGATGTCACATGTCTTCGAATTTTTGGTTCTAGGACATGACGGTTTCCTCACGATATTTTCCTTCACCGTTTTGAGAGCAGTGGTGATGACTGCTACAATATTGATACAATTATGGAAATTCTAATCTAAATGATACACAATCTCTGAATATGGATGCAGACTCAAAATTGGGATATGTACTCACGACTTAATATTGGTATAACTTTTCTTGGAGAAGAATGGTGAAGGGTTGTGCCATAAAACAATAAAATTTAATCGTTTTCCTATATGACTGTTTTTTTTTTTATATAAACATCATCATCACTGTTTTCCTTTTTTAATTTAATACGAGTACATTTTTTCTTTTTCCTTTTGAAAAATTTACGGAAAGAGTGAACTCAGTTTAAATCTCCACTATCAATGAACTAAATTACAAACAGTTAGATTACTTATTGGTGGCTTCACCCTTCACTACACAAATCATCCAGAAACCAACACATCCACTAAGACACAAAACTTGCACCAGAATTAATACAGAAGTTGTTTTGTCCATAAAATTTGATGTCGCTCCACATCTTAGTGAAACTTGAAACTCATTTTCATATTTTCAACTATCTGACCGGCAAAACAAATCCACAACTCACGCCGTAATAGTTACGTGCAGTCGTAGTGCATTAATGTGCTGTCCACAGATGTTGGGAAGGCTGGATGTGCCTGGAGCGTAGTTGAGTTGGTTTTTAGCCCAAAGGTAAAGAAAGAGAGTGATCCGTTTTTCGGAGAATCACGCGGTAATAGTTTCGTACAGTTGTATCGCATTAATGTGCTGAACACGGACATGGCCAGTACTGAATGTGGCTGGAGTGTGTTTGGGGTATTTTTTACCCCATTGCAACAGTAGGTGGGTTATTTTGTTTATTTTCGAGAATTCCAGTTTACATCTTTTGTTGTTTAAAGGACTTAATTAAATGTTTACATTAAAAAAAAGTAGACTTGCAAAATAAATCCACAACTCACGCCCTAATGGTTACGTACAGTTTAAGTTCATTAATGTGTTTTGGTCACGGATGAAGGGGATCCTGGATGTGGTTCAAGCGTGGTTGAGATAATTTTTACACCACTTGCCCCTGGCCTTGTTTCTTTTATAATAATTAGTAACCAGAATGTCTATGGCATTTCTCTTACTCGGGCGACCATCCAAATGTGTTCTGAAATCCAAATCTATGATAAGTCGTTTCATTTTTGGTTTTCACTCCAATAAATAACTTTAGCTACACCTACAAAAAAGTCCTTTAAAAAAACGATCTCTAAATAAAATTGTAACTGCCACATCCAGTCACCTCTAACACCCACGACTATTTATGACTACTGCTTACCACGCTGCATCCGGGGGTCTCATAAAATTCTATCGTCGGGATTGTGCAGCGTTGATCCGTCTGCAGAGAGGGGAGAGGGGGGAAATGCTGTAGATTATGAAATACCCGCTCTCCCCTCATTGGACCAATTACATGACCAGTCGAAGGGTTAAAATGTGGAAGTGGATGGACATTAAAGGTGATAGCATTATGTCTAGACTCGTGCGATGGATGGAAAGTGGATCAGTCAATAATCCTGTTGGGCATTAATTGATCTGAATAGATCCACGAGGACGGGACTTTCGGGATGGTTTTGTCAATATTTTATTTGTTTGTCTACTCACTTAAATCATAATCATAATGTTACAGTGTTTTGAGGAGAAAACAATATCTTTCTGTAATTATAGGAATGATGAAATAAACAAATAATCTGACAAATTTCAAAGCAAATTGTTGCCTGTGACCTGCAGTCTATTAAATCTGAGTCTTTGTGGTTATGTGTTCAAGTAGTACCTACATAATTTTATTATGTAACTATATTTTAACTTACCATCACCGTAGATACAATACATTTTTTTTTTAATGCAAATCTGACTGATTTCAGTTTTCGTTCTCGAATATCTCTAAAATTGGAGTCGGGTAAAGTATAAACTATCAACCAAGTATGTTTGATAACCCCACGCCCCGTGACCTCATCCCCTCACATTACATAACAACCCTCAAAAACAAAAGAACAACACCCACATATATATACAACCCAATATTTCGAAAATCATATAACTAATACAAACGTTAAACATACTGTAGGAATGGGTCGCGAACCGAACAATATTGCCCCGTTGCTTGCCAAATCGAAAACTAAGCTCGCCCGGCCCGCACTCATAAGTTGCTGTATCTCTGTATTGCACAACTTTCAACTGCAACGCTCATTTGCAAACGTTGTATAGGACGAAGATTGGAAATTTGATCGTTGTTACTATTCTTTTGGGGCATAAAAGATTAAGTCTAGTCTCCTCGTTAAGATCAAATATTATTATTTATCAAAAAATCTGTACCACCTTCTACACTTGCAGTCTTTGGGAGAAGTATTCGCGGACGTCGTACGGAGCCCTTCGTGTCCAGTATAATAACGCGTTCAGGAAACTGATGGGGTTGCCTTGGCGTTGTAGTGCGTCAGGGATGTTTGCGGCGGCGCGTGTTGATTGTTTTTACGCGATAATGCGCAAGCGCGCAACATCAATGGTGGCCCGAGTTATGGACAGCCCTAACAGGGTTCTGAAAATGATTGCAGACAGAGTGGACTATCCGTATATAGTTCACTGCTGTCAGTTACATGTGTCACCGTATCGTGTTGTTTACTAATACTTAGTTTTAATGCATATTGTTACTAACCCTATATGAGTCTTCGCTCGAAATAAAGTTTTTGAATTTGAATTTAAAAGCGTGTCAGTTAAGTCTCAGAAAACTTAGGGGTGTTGAAGACACAGTAGCAGGTGGCTAGGCAACTTGATATTGATAAGAACACATCAATGCAGAACTGATTGCGATCAGTAGACGAATACCCACTTTTTTCTTAAGATTTTCTCTCACCCCATCTCAAAAATTGTTTATGATTTTAATTACTACATTATCCACCCTACATTAGATTCTGTCTTTAAATCAGCCACCCACAAACACCTAGACGCCCCATAATCTTATAATCACAACCTAGCTCTCTGCCCACCCCTCAAACAAAAGAGCACGAACGAAATAGGCGCAATAATTCCATTTGAACACGTTACTAAGGACACTATGTACGGTCAGCAGAAGCAGGTAAACAAAGCGACGCATTAGGAGGGTAGATTAACAAAAAAGGCGGGGGTGAAATACGGCGGTGCCTGTAAATTTTCTTACGGCGCCCCCTCTGACGGGCCCGAACATCGACACTGCGCTGACATGAGTACGGTCTGCAGAAAAGGGAGGATGGTGAAATAATAAATGTTACTAATATATTTTTATATTCATTGTGTACAATGATAAATTCTAAATATACATGGTGTGTATCATTTTGCATATAAGTGTCTATATAGTAACTATGTGAAGCGGTTATAAATATAAAAAGAAAACATTGATACGACTCAGTTACAACAACTCAATCACAAATAAGAATAAAACCCTTTTGAAGTAAGTAAAAATGTATTTTAATAATTAAAAAGCATATATATCTATCAAATTACAACAATGTGGTCAATTAGTTATCTACATGATGCATTATCATTAATTATTTCTAACCAAGTTTCGTGGGTAATGTAATTTATATTAGTTTTATTTGCTTAGTATCACAGGTCACGCAAACATGACGAGATTTTTAGAAACACCAATGGTTTTTATTCGACCCATTTTTATTTAATTTTCTTCTCTCTCTCCATATAAACTTTAAATATGATAAGATAAACCAATAAACTGTTTAAATCACATTGTTGGTAAATAAAGTAAAATAAAAAAATATCCAACATCCAACAACTTATCACATTTTTTAAATGACAGCTGCTGTACTTTCTCTGCCGACGCTACACTCGTCTCCCGATTCGTCCCACCGAAAATTTTCGTTCGAGCCGTTTCTAAAGCGCCTTTTTTAATCTCTATAAATCAAATTTATGACTTGTGTAAGCTTTCTGTTTTATTTACCCTTTTATAATTTTGTTGTCTGTACATACACGGATGGAGTAGGGGCAGCACACACACTCTCATAGTATAAACACACACACACATATGCACGATTGTCACATTCATTTTAGCAAGTTCTCTAGGATTTGTGACGTCAAATGTATTTATGCATTTAGAAAGCTGTAGTTGAATATGTTGAATGAATCTAAAACTTTATTCTATTACTAGCTGTCCCACGCGGCTTCGCTCCCGTCAACTGGCTACCTACCTACCCATCATCTACCTTACCTACCCTACATGCATGATTGTTGCGTAACTTAAACCGTTTACGCAGCGCACGCAACGTAAGCTCTCAAAATGGAATATTTTTGCCCGTTTTTGCAACATTCTTCATTTATGCTCCGCTCCTAATGGTCGTAGCGTGATGTTATATAGCCTATAACCTTTCTCGATAAATGGACTATCTATCACAAAAATAATTTTTCAATTCCAACGAGTAGTTCCTGAGATTAGCAAACAAACTCTTCAGCTTTATAATATTAGTATAGATTGTGCTCGGTTGATAGCAATAGGCTCGCCTACTTTTACATGGCGCTTAAACATAACTGGTGAAATGTAATTGTACTTATAGGTCCACCCTCTGCCTAACCTTTCGGCGAACATAGGCGTTATGGTATGTTATGTGTATTTAAGAATGATTCTTCAAATCCTTAGTTCAAGAAAACTGACCATACAGTAGATCAAACTATATATATATTACAAAAAATCATCATCATGAGCCAATTAATGTTCCCACTGCTGGGACACAGGCCTCCTCTCTGTGGGAGGGAAAAGGATATCACATGTCTTCGAATTTTTGGTTCTAATGCATGCTGGTTTCCTCAATAAATTTTCCTTCACCGTTTTGAGAGCAGTGGTGATGAAATAATTTACACAAAGTAAAGCGCCTGCCTGGGTTCGAACCAACAACTTGTAAGTTGCGGCCGATACCACTGGGCCACCACTGCTCTAAAAAATGTATCAATTTAGATCTTAACGATCGATCTTAGGACATCATTTGGGTACCAGTTTCTAGATGGATACTTAATATGGTATGCAGAATTGTAGACAGGTTTGCTTAACTATAATTAGGCAATAAATGTTAATGTTTTTGAAAATAGAAAGTAAAAAGCTTCATTCTGATTCAGTTTAATAAAATTAATTGTTATTACATATACCCCAGGCGTATTAGTGATTTGATTTTATAAATTTTTGCTTTAAATTAATTTGAATAAATGATTTCATGCGCATAAATTATTTTTAACATTCACAGTGATTATCTTACTACTCAATTAAAAAAAGCGTGGAAATCTTATTACTTTGCTTAGGATAATAATAATAATAATAATAATAATAAAACCTTTTTATTTCCGTATCCTTATTGTTACATTTCAAATGTTGTTAGTAGGTAGCTGTTAGTGTTTGGCTTACTTATTTACTAATTGTTAGTATTTTTTAGTTTCTTAAACATTTTTACTTATAGTATTACATTATATATTTTAAACCGAATTTGTTTATTTTTTTTTTATTCTGGTTATTTTTTTGATATAACTAATTATTTTCTAGGATAGGAACCCCTATTTGGGTATAGGCCTCCTCCAGTTTATTCCAGTTTTCTCTATTCTTAGCATGTTTCATCCACTCTTTTCCTGCTGTAGCTATAATGTCATCCAGCCATCGTTTCATAGGTCGGCCTTTTCGTCTTTTTCCGCTAGGTCCCTTCCATCTCGTCGCTTCTACTGTCCATCGCTTGTCGCTGTTTCGTGCTACATGGCCAGCCCATCGCCATTTTAACCTTAGACTGTAGTGTAAGACGTCAATCAGTTTTGTCTTCTTTCTTATTAATTCACTTCTTACTTTGTGTATTCTTCTTATTTTTAGTAGGCTTCTTTCCATCGCTTTCTGGCATCTGATTAGTTTTGTTTTTATTTTAGTGGTGTAAGTTCTCGTCTGGCAACCATACGTGAGAGCTTAGGATAGTAATATCTAACTCAACTGTCCATAAATCTGTCTAAAATAGCATTAGGTAATATTAACATTGTATATTTTATAAAATATAAACTTGTTATATTCCTTGATGATTGGTTTGTCCTCTGATATTGTTTCTTCGAAGTATGCACTTCCGTGCCGTTTAGTTGAAATCATTATAGATATAATAAATCTGTAGAAAAGTCGTTTTAGTACATCGAAAATATTTCCAAAATAGCCAAGGTGTTAAAGGATAACCAACAAAACCCATTTCTAGCATTTTTGGATTTTTTGTCTGTTTGTCGGTTTAGTTGTGCACGCATCACATAAAATGTACGAAACTAATGTAGATAACGTTTATACATAAACATTGTGCGTAACTTGAAGAATTAATTAATTTTTGTTTCATGGCAATCGGTTCATTCTATCAAAACTTCATCATCAGCCTATTAATGTTCCCACTGCTGGAAGACAGGCCTCCTCTCTGTGAGAGGGAATGGGCCGTTATCTACCACGCGGGCCCAGTGCGGGTTGGTGGATGTCGCATGTCTCCGAATTTTTGGTTCTAGGACATGCCGGTTTCCTCACGATGTTTTCCTTCACCGTTTTGAGAGCAGTGGTGATAAAATAATTTAGACAAAGTAAAGCGCCTGCCTGGGCTCGAACCCACGACCTAAAACTTGTAAGTCGCGGCCGATACCCCTGGGCTACCACTGCTCTCAATCATAACTTAGATGAAGTTAAATATCACAACACACGCATTTCAGATACTCGGACAGTTGAAGTCCATATTTGATAGATGGCATTGTGCATTTAACGTCATTTTCTGAATGGGGTGTTAAGATTCTCAACGATAGAATGACGCTAGAAAAAAAAACGATAAGAATGTAAGTAGGCAGTTGACGTTTTTATTTGTAAAGGGTTTGCTCTTGACTCTAGTCTAGGTCAGAGGTGACAGAGACAAAGTCGACGACGGAGAGTGCTTACCCAGAAGAAGCCTGTTTATTCTAACTTTGAAGAGATTCGGGATGTATGAGTTCGGAAACGCAGACGCTTTCGCTTTATTTTAATAAAGCCAAAGCATAGGTCATAAAGCCAAGAGGCGAACACTGGGGCCCATAGCAATGCTGCAACTCTTGGATCCTAATCATAATCATAATCATAATCATAATCATATATTTATCTGCAAACATGGGTAAAAATATACATTGATGTTTTCTGTTCATTAATAAAGTTCTCCATGTTTAACCATCACATGGGTATGCAAATAATGAAAACTAAGTAGGTACAAGATAAAAATTTGATTAAATATGTCAGCCTTATGTAATAATTATGATAATATTTAAATGTCAGAATATGAAAACAAAAAAAATAAAACAAACAGAAAATTAAATTACATGCAAATATAAGTTAAATTCGATACAATTGAAAAAAAAAAATACATTACAGTCAGATTTAAAACTAATACAAATCAAATAAAAATTAATACATTGATTATTCATAAGACCAATATTGATTTTCCTCTAATATAATAAATCGGATGTAGTAGGCCTAGCATTTTTCATTTAAATAGTCATTAATATGATAGTAACACTTTGCAACTAGATATTTGTGTAGTATTTTTTTAAATTGATCCGTACTTTTAATTTCTATTATGTGTTTAGGTAGCTTATTATAGATTTTGGGTGCCATACCAAGAATATTTTTATCAAAAATTGCTTTTTTATGTGGTATTGTGCATATTTTATTTTTGTGACGTAAACTTTTTGGGTGATTGTATAGGTGTAAATTTGTCTTAACATAGTTTGCTACTTCGTATATGTAGAGACAGGGGAGTGTAAGTAGCTGGAGTTTTTGGAAATGTGGCTTACAGCTGTCTGTACTTTGAATGCCACATATTGCCCTTAAGCATTTTTTTTGTGCTTTGAACGCCATTTCTCTATCGGGCGAGTTCCCCCAAAATATGAGTCCATATCGCAAAGAAGACAATACATATCCGTGGTATGCCATTAATAATGTTGACAGATTTGATATTTTCCTTAAGTTATAAAGGGCATATGAACACTGGCTAAGTTTTTTGCATACATTCTCAATATGTATTTTCCAGTTCATCTTTTTATCGATCCAGATACCTAAGAATTTTGTACTATCAGTCTCCTGAATATATTTGTCACCATATCGAACATCTAGTTTTTTATTGTTTGTTCTTTGTTCAAACGAAATGTAGGTTGGTCCTACCAGGTCTATACCCACCAAACTGCGATACGAAAGATATATATATATATTTATGGTATTTATTATAGTAAATATATAAGTATGTTTATTTTAGCTATATGTATATATCTACTATTGTATCCATTTTACTTATCTTTTTTTATTTATTTTTTTGCACCTGCCATGTTATCTCTCCACCACCCTTGGTTGACTGGTAGAGAATGCCTCAGGCATTAAGTCCGCCTATGTACCTTTATGTTGCATGAAGTTTTAATAAATAAATAAATAAATACGCAGCAGCGGTGAGCTAGGGGTTTGTTCTTTGACATACCGGTTCCTTTCAGGCAGGTGGAAAGTGATATAAAGGGTAGTACACAAATTATAACTATTACTCACCTTGATTCCGCGGTGGTCTCCTGGTCAATCCCATGTGGTCGGGGGTTATAGGGAAAATATATATAATAAAGGGAAGAAGGAACACCCGACGTGATCTGAGCCGAAGTTGTCGGCAGCCAATAGACACCTAGACAGGTTTCGGACACAATTCCCTCGCTGCGTGCGAAATATACACAAAAACATAGGCACGGGTGGAGCACAATACCGCTGCGCGGATGGCGGCCGTAATTTCGAATAACGATGGGTGGATAACATAGAAATCCAAGCAAGAACACACCATATTACGTGTAGCCATGTCGGTCACATTGTTACGAGTCCTCTGTTAACGTCAAACTCAATCAAAAGCTATCAATTCGATGACAGCGAGCTGACACAGTGTTGCAACAAAATAACAAATGGGACGAAATCATTTCGTTCCAAAAATATACTATTTATGCAACAAAGTCGACGGAGCCCCGGTGTGGGCTCCGTCGACTTTGTCGGCGCTCTTATTTTTGACTGCAGGGTCTAAAGTAACCTAACATGATGGAGATGACGGGAGTAGAGTTCGCTCGCTTTGCTCGCTCACTTCAGCTCCTTCGAAACTTCATTGACCATAATTTATCGAATTGTCTAACCGTTACGTAGCAATATTCACAATGACCAGACAATGAGATAAAAATAGAAGTTTAAATCATGACTTTGCCCAATTCGACTTGACTAGATTCATAATTCCCGGGCATTATACACAGTGCCCTAATTATTCACTTGGTCCATGACATATGCACAAATATCTCCAAGAAAATCATAGACAATTCTCAAAAAAAAATTTGTATCTCCCTTATAAATTTTGGTCAGCAGACGACAATTTTGTATGAAAATTCAATTTTTTTTTGGGAATTGCTCTTGATTTTCTTGGAGAAAGTTAATAATTCTTATACACGGGCAGAAGCAGTTCTCAGAATATGGTCGGCATTTTCCGTTACATCCTGTAAAGATGTGATATTATGTTAAGTAGTACAATAAGCGATATGATTGTATCCAAGAGCTGTAACATTCCAGCCCCATAGCCAAGTTACAAACGCTTCGTATCGAATCTCTTTCTACAATCGTTAACGCCTTCTATTTGTATGGACTGACCACGTGACTTCACGTTAAGATGTGTCTGTCATTCCCATATGTTAGTTTTCTACTAGCGTTATCGATTGTAGATTGTCAACTTGGCTACAGGTGCAGATATTTAATAGCAATCACTCATACTCCTACAAAACAAACATCATACCATCATCGCCAATAAACCTGATCAGCCGAACTTCTGGCCATAAACAACGAGTGAAAAACATCTGGTCCACGGGGCGTATCAGGTAATTAATTCCAGTATTGTTCACGTACAGCCGAAGGAGTTATAGCTTCGTCTTTGTGTGTACTGACGGGAGAACGCCTATGGAAAAATATATTGACTGGGATGCTTCTGAAAGATTGTCGATTGGTTTTGAATGATAATATTAATCATAAAGAGTGGAATGCCTTGCCGGAGTCTGTGTTTCCTGATAGCTACAACCTGGGGTATTTAACTGGTTGAATGCCGTAATTACAGAAACAATTAAAAAGTCATTGTTTAGCGTGGATCCGCGTTTCTGACAGTCAAGACGTTAAGGCAAGAGTGAATAGATTACTTCTAGGCAAGCGTGCTGCACTGTCGACCATAACATAAAATAAAAGGCGATCCTATTAACAATTATAAAAAAAACATGTGGATGTTTATGAAAATTTGTCTTCTTTTCCATAACAGTGAATAATTAGCTGTCCGACTTGAATGTCTATGAGCGATAACCATCATCATCTGCCTAGCATTTGCCCAACTATATTGGGGTCGGCTTCCAGTCTTAACAGATTCAGCTAAGTACCAGTGTTTTACATGGAGCGACTGCCTATCTGACCGTATCTGCCAACCATTAACCGGGTAACACGATACCCCTTGGCAAGACTGGTGTCAGATCTCAGGCATCTGACTACCCGTAACGACTGTCAAAGATCTTCAAACGATAGCCGGGCCAACGGCTTAACGTGCTTTCCGAGGCACGGAGGAAACTCGGTATGTTGAAATGGTCACCCATCCAAGGACCGACTTCGTCAAGCGTTGCTTAACCTTGATGATTGACCAGTGCGGCTGTTATTATTTAGCCACGAGCTCCTCCTCTATGAGCGATAATCACTATAAAAAAAAAAAAAGAGTGTGTTGTTGTTGGGAATTGTACCCAACACTTCGGGTGGCCGGAGCGCGTCGTCTGCGCTGCAAACACATCTGCGTGACCCCCACGGCATTGGTTTGTGAGTGCGAAGAGCGGCAGGTGCGGCGGCGGCAGTGACGCGGTGCGGCTCGGCGAACAGTTGTCTCCACCGGGACAGTCGACACCTCTCTCTTAAAACTTACGTACTTTTTAATCTAACGGCATTATAACCATTCAATCAATCAATCTTTATTCGTGAACACAGGTATTACAATAAAGGTCTTATGTTTTCATTCACCTAAAATATACAGTACATTCATTTCTTCAATTTCGTCAATCTCGAAAGGTAAGTATAGACTGGAGTAACAGAACATCGAGCATTCGCTGTTTTTAGATTCATTCGCACCACACTTGAACGAACATGGCGCTCGATGTTTTTTTACAACCTTATTTTAAAAACCAACGAGCGCTTTGGTGTAACATTTTATTTGTACGCGGAGTGCGGTTAATAATTAACGCAAGGTTTAAATAAATGTTGCAGGTAATTGCTCACTCGCCGTGAGCATTACATCGAACGCAGCGTCCAAGATTCGTAAGAATTCACTTCATTACATGGAAATGCTCGCTAAAATGCTCTAGTGTACACTCACCTTTACATTTTGTCGTTGATAGATTGTCACTTTTTCTAGGACCTCTAGACTTTCAACGTCTGCATTCCATTTTATATATGACCTTCCAATGATGTTGCAATTACCAGTAGGATAGGTCCTGTCTGTAAGTTCTATCCAATGATATGCATGTAGAATAAAAGTACTTTTGAATAATACTTAGCTCTATGTTTTGATAATCTGACTTCGGTGAATACACAGATACAGGTACAGTTTAGCAGACCTGGGACATATTTCCAACTCTTTTTGTCCTAATGACATCAAGCCAAGGATTTGATAGCCACACTTTCTCAGATAGATCCTGCCGGCACTAATCCTGGGTCGATACCCAGCACTCACCAACAGTACCTGAAAAAAGTTCAATACCGAAACCTTTACAAAAAAGTTATATCATGTTAAAAATAAATTCCGTGAACAACGGAACATGTACTAAGCAGCTTAGCCGGTCCGCTAAAGAACACGTCACAACATGCCCTCAACTTTGTTATACATTTCCTTGACTTAGCTTTTTAGGGTTCCGCAGTGTGCCCGGCAATTAATCGACAGTTTGTACAAATTATTATTGTGTTTATAAAACATTTTTTCGTATTAAAACAGCTTAGGAAAGTGTGTGTGTACCATTGCCGAAAAGCTAAACACTTACACAATTTCCTAAGCTTCATTCCTCCACAGTAGAAAGGCAGAATGCTAGTATGAGGACCAATTTGTCAAAGAGTAACAATGTGTTATCCAGTAACTAGATTGTGCAGGTCAGATAGGAAGTCACTCCATGAAAAGTACTAGTATTCAGCTGTAGACCGAGGAAGCTATGGGAGTCAACACGACGTGCTCCTGCGACAATCGCTTTGGGAACACTGAGCAGCGGGCTGATCGCAACTAGTTTTTATGTAGTGAGGTCAGAGCTGTTTAATTGATTATGTTCAACGGTACTTCGTCAATTTCATTGTGGGTAGAAGATAGAAAACGATTTTATAAATATGTATAAATAGTAGGGTATCGAAATAATAAAATTCATAAGATCTCGTCAGCGGTTTCATTCAACACGTCCTGGTACCTGCCTCCACAAAGCCAAACCTATCATAGTTGAGACAGAGGCAGATGAAGATTTATAGACCAACCATTTGTCTATGTAAGTTCGTCACGTCTTAGGCGACCACTGAAAATCAGCGCCGTGCTGTGGGTCACCCACGGCACAGCATTATGCTGAGTGGAAGCCTTCTTGCCACAATCACGACATGCATCTGCCTGGTATCTTTTTCACCCTATTCCTTTTCTGTTTTTATGCAAAATGTAGGTAGTAAATGTTCTTACTGTTTTATTTATTTCTCGTTTTTACTAACTTACTTTAAGTACTACTAATACTATTGTTAAGAATTTAGCATAAGCATGTATTTATATTGTATGTCGTTTTGTGACACTTAAAAACATTTTCTTTCTTTTTCTTTCTCTGGGAAGATATTGATAATTTTCTAATAGAATCCTAAGATACCACTTTTGTCTTTGGCGGAGTAATGAATCCAGTACTTACTCCGTAGCTTTATTAGTAAATGCTAGACCAAAGGTTTACTAGCAAATTATGCCGTGGTTTTGGCAATGTAAGTTGTGGTCAGCTAAATGACTCGTCAGCCTGTATCGGTTGGCTTGCCAAACTTACACCAAAATGACACGATTATACTACTTGTCATATTTATTTTTGGTCAATCCTGCCATTCAAGTACTGTAACTGCAATGTTGATGTGTTTCGGTTCAAGAATAAAAATATATTAAGGCTTGCCTTTGACCACCATCTCGCGTGCTGGTAAGCGATAATTTGGTTGAAGATGGATCATGCTTGCCTAAAAGTAACCTGTTCATTCTCGATTTAAAGACCGCTAGGTTATGGCTATCAGGAAACACTCCAGCAAGGAATTTCACATCCTAACTGTATCTTACAAATTTTATAAATGCGAAAGTTTGGATGGATAGATGTCTGTTTGTTACTCAATCACGTCAGAACGGCTTAACAGATCCAGATGAAATTTGGCACAAGCATAGTAATGGCCTCTCGGGATGATAAAACACTTTTCACGCGAGTGAAGCCGCTAGCAGAAGCTAGTGGACAATAAAAGTATCCTTAATCATATTGTATGCATGCAGAACTCTCTATAATACTTAGTCTTGAAGAAAGAAAGGAACCCTCAATTGTTTATTTTTTATGCATCCAACTTACAAAACACAGTTTAAATTACAGTATGTTTTTTATATCTAGGTAACTGTCTCTGAAAAGAAATACCAAAAACTCACAGAACAAAGAGAATCTTTCAAATACGGAACCTTTAACCTCACAACACATTTAGCCAACATAACGCTATAAAAACTTTCCTTTGACGCGTTGCCCACTACGTCACACACACAAAGCGAGCGATTACATAGAAAAACGTGCGAAACGCTTAAAACGAGGGGGGAGACGACCTAGGGTAGGGGGCGCTACAGAAATGCAAATATGAAATATGAAAATGAAGATGGCATGTAATAAAAGTGATATACTGGGCTCCGTAGAGCCATTTCGTACCGTGGGTAGTCGTCTCGTCAGTTTTATGCTCGGCCGTCCATCATGCCCTGACAGCATTCATGGATGCCTCCTTGAGCCTGGAGGGGGGAGGGGGAGGAGGGGGAATGGACGTGCAGATTTATTATTTCAATGTTGATGTTTGATGTTTTATTACTTTGAGTCGTGTTTTGTTTTCTGCTTTTCAGGTCAGTGACGTCATAATATGTTTTATTGAGGTTTTATGTAAATAGTAAATTTGATGTTGTTATTTTCAAGTCCAGCTATTGCATTCTTTATTCAATTAAATCTTCACTTGTGTTACCCGATAGCTACAATCTACGAGTCTTTAAGTCAAGAGTGAATAAGTTACTTCTAGGCAAGCGTGCTTCACCGTCGACCACATCATCGCTTACCATCAGGTGAGATAGTGGTCAAGCGCGAGCCTACCTTAAAACTTACAATCAAAACGTAACTGGTGAAAATAATTTGAAATGTGGCCGTACTATAATAATGCTGTTATGTTAAACCTTCAAACTTTCCAAGGCTGAATAAGTAAATGATAATTTTATTGTCATACCTCTTTTAATACTAGCCAAAACTAGCTAAAGCCAACACACAGCAAAAGCAACACATCTCACGACACTAAACCCAAAAAGTACAGTAAGCAAAACAATAAGGATCGTTAACAAAAATTTTAATTACCATAAAACAGCTCAAGTGGTAGTGGGTAGGGTCAGCACATCCAGCGGCGATGCAAACAAGGCTGGCTTTAATCGAGTGCCCTAACTCGGCGTAAGCTTTTTGATATCTCCGATACCGGGGGAGGTGCAGATCCTCGTACGGTTAGCAAAAGAGTTTGGAAGTAAATTAGCTAAACGTGATAGAATTTTAAAAGGTGCAATATTCTATAGTCATTTACGGATAAGTATAGTTATGGTCAATCTTTCTAAACAAATTGTTATATATTGCAACGAAAATAAAAGTATAATCACCTACAAAAAATTGCCGGCATAAAACTTATTAAATTACAGTTATTTCATTTATCTATTATTTTTTTGGCTTGACTTGGATGAAAAAAAAAAAATTATGTTACAACTTTACAAGAGATACAAAATATCGAAAGATGTAATGCAGAAGGTAACAACATTTAATTGCAAAAAAAATACATTTTTCTTTTATTGATAACTTCGTAAATTGCTCCCCGCTTTCCTATTTGCTGTCTCTCCGCTGACCATGTAGGTAGCGTTAGCAAAGCCAGGTGGAGCATGTTTACGGGCGCTCGGTCGCGTACATCACCGCGACAACGCCGGTGTGCGCGCACCCTAACGTGCTTCTAATAACATTAGCTTTTAACTGTCCCGCTAAGGTTTTTAGGGGTTTTAAGAACTGGTTGTCAACTTGTATTGTTGTAGATTATGAGTATAGGTGAATAATGGGGCGTTGAGGTGACTGTAAAAGAGGACTGCAACTAAGCTGTTCTGCCTTTGTGTGTATTTCGTGTGGCTGTTCGGCTTGTTTTGCCTCTCGTTAGCGATTAAAAAAATAACAAAAAACTTATTTGCAAAAAAATACAAACGGATGTCAAAAAAAAATACAAAGTTAAAAATTACTTCAATTTCGGAAATCGGTGTCAAAAAACGAAGAAACCAAAACAGGAACACCTTTTTGTATTTCACTCTTTAGTTTTGGTATATACCTAATGCACAAAGTTATGCCAGAATAGATTCCTCGAATAACATAAAACTTGAACCTGAACGGTGAAATTTGAGTGTACCAGGGTGAACTGTACACATCTGCGTACCCCTTTAGAACATACCGGCGTGATGTTATGTTATGAAATGGCCTAAACAATAAATAAACATGCGATTGCAGCAAGCCCGAGAGATCTGCCGTTGTTTATTGAAGAGTTCTGTTCGTCTGAAGTTCTTCATCAGATTTTCACCAAATTTAAATGGGACCACATGTAAAGCACCAGCTTTCAAATACAAATCATAATCGGTTCACCTAGTAAACAATTTTGAGGTGACACACATAAAAAAAATACAGTCGAATTGATAACCTCTTCCTTTTTGAAGTTGGTTAAAAAAAATGGCATGTCAAGCGCTATGGAAATTTCACGTGACAAATACCTTTACTTTTGACATTCCAACTATCATCTCATAGGATGACACATTGTCGAGTCTAGAGCCTCAGGCCCAATTATGATATGTTATGAGCGCGCGCATTGTGAAGACTCGAATACATCCTAATTGGGACGTTTATTCTTCAGTCTAAGTCACGTATGGCGAAGAGCGATACGCTTTGTTGAAACAAAAACAAAATTAAAAAAATGCCATCGTGTGTATTTAGAAAGTGCACCAATTATGATACCAAAGTAGATAAAATAGAAGAGATCTCATACCATATGTAAGTACGCAATACACCTCAATTTACTAATTTATTTCAAATTTTGTCATAATATTCTGATATTTGGAGGTTAGAAAAGGAAAAAAACATTGGTGGTCAGAATTATGTTTGTTTACATTCACACGCAAGTGACAAACACTAGCTGTCTCTTTTTTAGGGTTCCGTACACAAAGGGTAAAAACGGGACCCTATTACTGAGACTCCGCGATCCGTCTGTCTGTCTGTCTGTCAGTCTGTCTATCCGTCTGTCACCAGGCTGTATCTCATGAACCGTGATAGCTAGACAGTTGAAATTTTCACAGATGATGTATTTCTGTTGCCGCTATAACAACAAATACTAAAAACAGAATAAAATAAATATTTAAGTAGGGCTTCCATACAAAAAACGTGATTTTTTGGCAGTTTTTCGCGATAATTGTACGGAACCCTTCGTGCGCGAGTCCGACTCGCACTTGGCCGATTTTTTCTTGTTGTTTTTATCAAGCCATCCCTTTCGACTTGTAGTGAAATGTCAGATGAATGAAAAGTGTGCTGCCGCTGCTGTGCAGAACACTTTTTTTGTTTGTTTTGTGAGTGTATAAGTATCTGTTTACTGGAATATCTTTGCTCAGGCCTATCTATAGAGCTATTATTGAACCTTATTTTGCTCTCGAACAACATCGCCGAGTTTAAGCGAAATTTGGAAGCATTTATTTATTTATTAAAACTTCATGTAACATGCAGGTACATAGGCGGACTTAATGCCTGAGGCATTCTCTACCAGTCAACCAAGGGTGGTGAAGAGATAACATAGCAGGTGCATAAAAAATAGAAATAATTATTGAAGTAAAATTGAAGAATATACATAATATATAATAGTTAAAATAAACATACATATATATTTCATACAATAAATACCTATATATATATATATATATATAAAGTAATAGAAAGGTAATTAAGACTCTGCTATTAGTGTAGAAAATAGCCTTAACTGCCGCATAAATGCATATTGACTGGTGGCCGTCCTGATATCGACAGGTAGCGCATTCCAGAGAAGAAATGGACTGAATATGAAAGAAAGAATGAATAAAATCAGAAGTATAAGAAGGACAAAGCAAGAGAAGATTGTTAGACGAACGCAGATTCCTAGCGTATGAAGTAAGTACATTGATATTGAAAGTGAGGTGTGAGATAAGAAGGAGGAGTGGGAGAGTTGAGTAGGGAGAAAAGCGTGGTCAAAGCGCGCAAATTTTGCCTCTGCTTAGTGGACATCCATTTGAGTTCAGATCTGCAGCTCGACACATACTCATATTTCCTCAGGTTGAATATGAACCGGATGTAGTTGTTTAGGAGCCTATCAAGCTTGTCCAGGAATACCGCGTTCAGGTCATCATATCATTCCTTTCTAAGGTTGAAATCTTTGGATCGTAAGCAAATCCATGTGGAATTGTATATGAGGCACTGCTCGCTTTTGATACCAACCTTAATTTACCAACCCTCATGTGAATACCAGCAGTGAAATTCCCAGATCAGGCTCTAATTACTGGTCAAAAGCCGACCAAAAATTAACAATCTCCTACAAAACAATTCGGGCAAAATCTCCAAGTATGGCGGTAGTTTAGTATCTGTTTAGTGCTATACACTAAACCTCTTATAATTCTACTGGCCACCGCAGCCGTGCGCGCCTCGTAAACAGACACACACGCGCAGTTTTTGTGTATACTTGCCTTCTGCACACCGCATAGTTAAGGGGATGGGCTGATCTGGTGATTGGGGGGTAAAAATTTCAATAAAAAATAGTATTACTCAAGCCAGTGTACTATGTACAGTAGAAAACAAATCTTTTTCAACCTACATAAGACTGAGTTAGTATCCGTACTTAGATAGTATTGAACAAAGTGGCTTCCCGCTGTCGCTTCCCGCTGTCTCTGTCCCTATGTATGTTTAGATCTTTAAAAATACGCAACGGATTTTGATGAGGGTTTTTTAATAGATAAAGAGTGATTCAAGAGGAAGGTTTATATGTATAATACACGCGGGCGAAGCCGCTGGCCGAAGCTAGTGGCTGTATATAAGACCACCGATTTTTCTGAAAAATTAGTAGGTTAGCCGCGGAAAGCGAACGTTAGGCGCAGGCCACACAGAAATGGCGTCGGGCGCGGACATGGCACGGGCGGCTTCCTATTTCATTCAAATTGAAAACAAAATGCATAGAAATAAAGTGCAAATTAGAACACACTGTATGTGTGTCGTTGATCGGACGTGTTTATGACGACATGCCGTGTGTCCTAAATTGCACTTTATTTATATGCTTTTTGTTTTAAATTTGAATGGAATAGGAAGCCGCCCGTGCCAAGTAATAATAATAATTAATAATAATATAAGCCGATAAAAGCGAGCACAAGCCCGGTCGATGTGGCGATACTTTAAGAACATCTATGCTTCTGCTAAGCTGTGGACGTCTTTCAGTTGAAATAATTAGTAAGTAAGCCAGCAATATTAATAAGATGTGAAAGGAGCAGAAGAAGAAAAAAGACTGTGTCTATTGAACTGCCTTTTGAATGCAAAAGATTTAAAATAGTCATTTAGTTTGTCCTTGCCAATATTTCTTTACAAAAGCAAATTTTTTGTCCTAATTAAAAATATAATTTTATTTTAATTTCGGTAATTAGCAGCACCTACCCCTTAAGTGGGTGCAGGTATTTAGTGTCCGTATTTATAGTGCTGTGTTTAAGAGTGAGTTAGGCGCGATCCTAGCGCCTGATATTATGCGAGTCTCCACGTCTCTTTGTTACCTGGCTTACCAGCTTGCATGGAGACTTGGGCAATGTTGGTTGTAACCTGAAATAATTCAAATAATACATAAGTAAATAGAATGCGACCCTGTAATATACTGAAATAAAATTATTCAATAATTTTTTTTTTTTTCAAAACAAGCTATTTCGTATTCTTCTTGATACCCATACCATGGCAGTGCACAAAAAATAACTAGTCCACCATATTGGATTTAGAATGATGTCACTTTCGCCGTCCGATAAGGACCAGGCCCGAGTCGACGGCGCGTAGTTTTCCGTTGGGTCCACTAGCGCTGATGCCTGTCTGGGTCGCGGATAAATTTGAAAGAGAGTTACCGTAGCCCTGGCACAAGCAACTGAAGGAAGACGGGTGGGTTTTAGTCAGTAAAAGTCTGACACGCCCTTCCGCTTCACCCAGAGCAGGAGAAGTCATTGGATGAAAGAAAAAGCGATTTTTTTATGTCCCAAGACAAAAAAAAAAGATCGCTTTTCAGGAATCTTTATAAGTGATAATCACAAGTTCACAACACATTGTTAGTGTTGGTTGTTGTGTAGGTAGAAGGTGGAGTTTCGTAGTTTCTGCCTACCTCAACGGAAAAAAGGCGTGAGTTTATGTGTATAGCTGGTTCGTTAATTTTGTAACTGAAAGATCATCATCATCATTTCAGCCAAAAGACGTCCACTGCTGGACATAGGCCTCCCCCAAGCATGGCGATTCATCGGTCCTGTGCGTTTCGCATCCACCGGACGCCCGCAGCCTTGACCAGGTCGTCGCGCCACCTAGTGGGAGGCCTTCCAACGCAACATCTTCAACTGAAAGATAAATCTTACTAATATTATAAATGCGAAAGTTTGGACATGTGGATGTATGTTTGTTACTCAATCACGCCGGAACTGATCTGGATGCAATTTGGCACAAATATAGATTATAGTCTAGCACATAGGCTACTTTTTATCCCTTGGGATAATAAAACACTTTTCACGTGGCGAAGCCGCTGGCAGAAGCTAGTAACATAATTACAATCCTTTACAATTCGACTGCCAAAATTATTGACACAGATCTCCCCTAGAAGATCTTCCATACGTACACAACTATTAAGGCCGTACCCTCACCAAAAAATCAGCATTAGATATGAGCATTCCTATTGGTCTAGCGGTGCTGGTGGCGCATGAATTACAGTAGTGAATACGCCCAGATTTTAGAATAAAATCTTTATAAAATCGGATATAGGTATTTTGAAAAAAATAAAACATACAAAATGTTCATTATCAAATTGTCTATCCATTAGTGTTAGTAAAAACAATAATTAATGAACACTTTACGAGGAGATGCATGCTATCAATAATTATTTCTCATTTTTATGGTTTTGTTGGAAGGAGATTAGTGAAACATATACCTCTTTAAAAAAAAAAGTGTACTACCATTTTAGAATCAACATTATGTAGAAATTTAATGTATTTTTATTAATTGATATTTCTTTTTAAATAAAGAGTAGATAGCTTTTTAAAAACTGCACAAAAACGACTAGCGCGGCATTTTTCTCGGGGAGGCGCCTTAAGAAAAAAAAACCATCGAACGAAACCCCGACCCATATAACCATCAACAGCGTTAACATAACTCATAAAACTTCAACACGGCCATACCATAACTAATTCTGTCCATAACACAACAACAATAACTAAAGACCAATATACACCGTGCAGTATAATAACGATAGACCAATATACACAGTACGGTAGCAAGCGCACTACTCTAAATATTTATGTCTTAAAAACTTATACAGCCAAAATGCTGGGAATCAAGCAGTTTGCTCGAATAAATCCGTCGTTGGCTGAGAGTAAAACAGTACATATTTTGTTGCGGGATTTAAATCAAGAATCGTGCGCGGGAGCATTTGGTGGGTATGACTTTGGGATATTGCTGGACTGTCCTGTTTTAAAGTGTTGGTTTTCATTATTTGAAGTTGTGTTACGCAACTGAGTATTTACGGTGTATGGCTTACGCTTAAATCTTCAATGAAAACAGTTTTCATATTGTGTACTGAAAAAACTCACTGTTTATTACCGATAAACAAGAAATGTATAGCTTATTTATGCATGTTGTTAGCTGGCAAACTTCTTTTAGTAGACAGACTTGCGGTAATTTTCGATCCACCTAGATCATCACAATATTTTTTTAAGATCTATCTACTAGCTTCACTTTGTTTATTCCATATCAATTTAATTATTTTACTATCAGACAGATCTAAATAACAATAGATATATTTCTTGAATCATGAAATTTTGCACGACAGTTCGTACAGGGGTATTTTGCAAGAAAATCCTCTATTTAGTGGGTGAAAATTTTTATCATCATAGAGAATGACATCAAACAAACTGCTACAACCACATGGCAAAGAAAAGCTGCAAACAGAGAAATATGGGCAACCTTAGGGGAGGCCTATGCCAAAGGGCAAGCTGATAATAGTATTACCGATGTCGAAGATTAATTTGTTATTGTAAAATGTAATTAAACTTATCAATACCTATATTATTCTAAAATTGGATATAAAACTATTGTTATATAATAATTACTAATAATTTAAAGCATCGTAAAAATAATAATAAAGTATGTAGAATAATAAAATATGAACAAATAAAATATAATTGAAATTATAGGAATGAAATTGAACTAAATAAAAAATAATTAAATCTAGTCATAAATAATATTAAGTAATAATTTTTAAACTTTAAACTATTAGCATGATGCATGATGGTATTATTAAATGATATTATTTTGTATAATAATTTATAAAAGGATGTAATAATAATAATTGTTAAAATGTATTCATATTATCGGAAATAAAGGCTATTTGAATTTGAAATTTTTATCATCATAAGGTTCACAGTGTTTTCTTTATCCCCACACCGCACACTAGTTTGGTCATAACACACACACAGTAGTTCCACTGTTTACCCTCTCGGCTCTCGGCACAATTCGTCATCGGTAGAATGAATCCCTCAGCACCTCCACAGCTCCACACTGAATGGATAGACTTGGCAGGTGATTAGCTCACAATCGTTCTGTTTGGAAGGTCAACGTAAATTGTTTCATTCACATTTAGATTATGGAATGGTTTGATTACAGATAAGTGGATTTGTGGCTTTTGTATGCTGAACCGTGTATTTTATTAATTATTTTAACTATTTTTTGTGACCCGTGAATTTGCTGCAGGACAATCGGACTTTTCTAAGGAAATATTCAACCAAGATCATGTCATTTCCTTCTAAAATCGTAAGATCGTCTACCACATCATCTATCAACAGTCTATCACAACAAAACAGTTGGCTCCCGTAGAATTAGAGTTCTCCTCTGTTGGTTTTCATCTTCATCTATCGCCCGTATATTTTTTTATACACACCACCAAGCGTCTTGGTCACAACACATTAGTTCCACTGTTTACCCTCTCGAATCATGGCACAATTCGTCATCGGTAGTATGAATCCTTCAACACCTCCACAGCTCCACACTGAATGGATAGACTTGGCCAGATCATCACGTTTAGAAGGTCTACGTAAATCGTTTCATTCACATTTAGATTACGTATTGGCTCAAGAGTCGAACAGCTTTCTGACGATGACTAAACCACTTAACGGCAGCAAGTCTAGTGAGGTAATTAAAAACTGTGTCTACTCAGGCATCTTCATCAGCACCTCCAGCTGACTATGTTGAGCCCGTAGAAAAACCCTCTGCATGCCATCAGCTGCCTTGTTCCACCTGAGTGTCTCTGAACTGTCTATGCCAGGTGGGCCGCTGCAGGTATAACTCAGTCAGATGGGGGGAATCTAATGAAACAGAATGCGACTGCGGAGCTAAATGCCTCCTTCTCGTGTTTCCTGTGTAACAACACCTGCACCCAAAGGCAAATTCCAACGCAGTTAAGGTGGCCAAATTCTGGTATACTCTTAATTTTAGGATCATCAATACGACGGGGTAGAAGAAGATGATGCCTAACCGGTTGGATGGTGGCACGTGTTACAAAGAAATTATTTGACCGATTTCTAAGTATCCAGTAACCATGAAAAATTAATCATAAATATAAGAAGACAAAGTATCTATGACTGCACAACGTGTAACCTAGTTTTATTATGCTTTTAAAAGGGAACTTATAAGAATTATTTTGGCTTAAAGGAGTGAAAGGATAAGAGTAAGATGGGATTAGGCCAACTCCACCATTGAGTGAGACAAAATCAGAGAACGGTTGAACTTGAGCAACGATAAACACAATTGTAAACTCTGTTCATGTCTACAACTTCCTAACCCGTAACAATTTCGATATAAGTAAGATCGAATGATTCCCGCGGCTCAATCTCGCTGAGTCGTGTCACTCGGCGCCCGCGCATTACACATCTGCGTACACGCACACATGCAAACAATTACACATACATACATATATCCAGGAATAATAATGACAGTGTGATTTAAGCAGTTTGTTACAGACAGGAGTACAAAAATAGAGCTAAAGATTATTTGAATATGTTTTGTGTGATTGGCACTTGTTTTGATTTACCGATATTTATCAGTTAGTAATTATAATTGTTTCATATAAACACAATTATCCAAAGGCCTAAACCTTTTCTCGTTAGCCAATTACGTACCCAGAGACTTTCATCGCAAGGCATCGCTGTCATCCGGGAGTGTGCCCAGAAGACTGGCAGCATTGCCACGTTGAATGGCAATGCTGATTCTTTACGCAAAGAACGAGCCAGCCCTCTGGTCTTGCACACTGTCGATGAGTCGGTGAGAGATCTCCTTAAAAAGAATACATGCACTAGGGCCCAATGACCATTTATGCGATATCTTCATTCATCTTTATATATAAAACAAAGTCAGGTTAGTTACACCATTTTTAACTCGAGAACGGCTGGACTGATTCACATAATTTTTCATTGTTTCGATTTATCTCTATCCCAAATAACAGAATAACTATTAAAACATCGGTAACATTCATTTCATTTTCAAATACGTTTTCCGTTATGCCATCGGCATCACTGATACATTAAAGAATACAGGGAAGGTTTAAAAACTAAAAAGAAGATAGGTAGGTAGGTAGCCAGTTGACGGGAGCGAAGCCACAGGCACAGCTAATATATATATATATTTATATCATATTCTTAAGTTAAAAGGTACCCATATCAATCATCATCATTGTTGTAATTGACTGATACGATACTGAAATTAGTCACGTTAAAACAATAGACTAGTATTGCTGAATACCGTACCCAAGTTCGTAGGTACTGTAAGAAAAACTGTTTGTTTACTTATAATTTTGCATTTTTTGGAATCAATAAATACGTAAATCGTTATAATTAATGAAAATCACAACAGAATAAACTACGAAAACTACATTTGACACATTATTTAACAATTACGCTCAATTAAACATAAATACAGTTTAAAATTGAATAATAATTAAATTAACGTGAAGCATAATACATTTAAAACAAAATGTGCGCTCGCCTGGTATAATTAAAAATCATAATTACTATTGGTACGACGACAAACGTTTACGACCGCAATCAAACACAGTTGCACATTAAATAGGGTGGAAGGGACTGTTGTCTTCTGTCTTTTAAATGTTTACCTATTTCATTTTTCAATTAAAACTATACCTTAAACTGGTATTATCTAACACCTAGCTGTTTCAGTAACAGTTGTTGTCTTAAGACACTATGATGAAATTATGGGCTTCAGTTAAGCTAGTCCTAAGTACGTAGCAAGTGTCTTGAGTTTTCACAATGCTTCAACAATAGAGAGTAGAAGAATACCTTTTTCCATTAGTAAAAATCGGTCAATGGATGCACCTACTTTTTTTTCTATCAGCGCAAGAATGACTTATTTTAAGACAATTTCGAATGGCAAAATGTTTAGCTTCTAACACATAAATGTCATCTTATGAACTTGACCAGAACATTTTCCTGTTTGTAGTTGTTTTGGTACCACATTTTTAGCTTCATCTAACTTTCATAAGTAATTGTTCATTAAACCAATGAATAACCATTAAGGATTGAGCATTACTAAACACTCAGATATTATATTAAATCACATTCTCATCCAAAAACATCCATCCATCCCTCAATATTAAACAAAACAATTATTCCGCTCGGCCGACAACCGCGAGCGCTACCCCACAATTCATTATCAACAAAAATGAGTATATATTTATTTGCACAGGCCACACACGTCAAAACAATGCGATTGTGCCGCCGCTTGTGCGGACGCTACCCTGTCATTTACCACAAAAACTAGATGAAACCGATTAAAACCACCCGAAACTGGTTATGGCCGGAATTATAAGTGTTTTATGTAATTATATTTGGATGTTTGTTTTCTATTTGGATTTTGATTAAAAACTGAAGTTACTCATCAAAATCGATATGACATTGATAGAACTTAAAAGACCAGAGTCATTATACCCGTACTTTTAAGGAACGTTTATAGAAGTCGCAATTCGACAAAAACACCTCTAAAGTCGCTACATTTTCACAAGTTTCGTCGCAATACCATCTCAGACAGACACATCACAGACAGTATATTAAGTAGTAGTTCGAGAATTCTCCTTCAAATTCTTCAGGGTCTGAAAGTATGAATTTCTTCTAAGAAAGTCTACGAGGTCATTGAAATCAAAAGTTTAAGAAATCGCAATTTTCTCTAAAACTCTGGTAGCCTTTCTAAGCAGCAACATAATGAACGTCACAAAAACATGTAATACCACATAACAAAGATTAATTTTCGTTGTTTCACATTTCACACTGTCACAAGACTACAGTTTTCAGCTTTGATCTTAAAAGAAATATGAAAATCCAATATAAAGTACTTACCTAATTATGTAAACTCTTTTCTTTCTTTACACAACCATAAAAATCAGAAGAATTTATACATTACATTCATAAAGAATCCTTTTCCAAAATAATAATATTGTTTAGAGAGTTTCTTTAAAATTTAACACAAGAGCACATCTAACCTTATATAACCTTATATTCACGTCACCGAGACCTTGAAACAGTTGAATAAAAAGAATATAAACACAACATTGAATTAATTTTCCAAGCTAAAATTCAGCAAGCCCAATTAAATAAAGGCCGAAAACGGAAAATTAGTCTGAAAATTTTCCTAAATCACCAATGATTGTTAACAGGACTGCAGACAAGCACCCGCACATAGCTCATACCGAACAATGGCGGCCTCCTAAATATCGAATATTTATTTATTTATAGCATTTATAATACGGTGAATATATCACTGAACTGTCATACCAACCGCGATAATGCAAAATTTGTGGCCAGGAAAACTGTGGAGTCGTGTGATTAACGAAATTATTGGTTAATTGGCTAATTAGTGTTTTTATATTTTAGTAACTCGTATCTTTGTTAGTTAATAAATTGGTTTTGTATTCCAGAAATATCACCTATCAAATCATGTAAGTTGAAGGAGAGAAAATACTTAAGACGTCTCTTGACCTTTCTCATTCTCATGACGTATCACGGGAACAACAGTACCGAATTCCATTAGAATCTTGGAGTCTTAACGCAAACAAATCAGTAGTAAAGAGTATCCATGAGTTCTTCCAAGTAGAAGCCAAAACTTTCATCGCTGCTTTGAAACATTATTGCCACCTTCGTCCCAGCAGATTCTTCCAAACGAGAGTCTCTTGACAAAGTGGAATTCTAACAGCTGCTGTGGACTTTCTGGCTCTTTCTGGAGGGAACTCATGTATAATCTTCGCCTGGACAACGAAGTTACACGGACTAGTGGACTAGCTAAAGAGTTCAGTGGGCTGGGTCCACCAAAATCTGTAGCCCCAACCCGCTCCACAGCACCTCTATCCCAGCATCGCCAGCAGCATCGAAGTGCGCCAGTAACGAGAGCCGCGTCACAATAATTCTCGCGCACGACAATGCTTTAATGTGCGTTTGATTCATTCGTTACAAAATGAGGTTATCATTGCCAGTTACGCGTTGTAATGAATTTTGCTATTGTCGGCCGGCCTTTAGCGCCGGAATGGCAACAACAAATCATTTTGACGTTTTATCTAGTGGGAATATGTTTTTGGGTAATTTTTCGGTGGTCGTGATTTGGGAAGTATTAATTAGTTTTTTTAATTTTGAAAAATATTGGTCAGACTCAGGGAGTATTCATAGTATCAACTGCGTAAGTAAAAGTAAATTTTCAGTTTAGATTCATCTAAGCCAAAAAATAACGCTGAAAATTTTTCTTCCACGCTTTTCACCACTGGAAACCACACCACTGTCTTATACCAGACCATTTTTTTTATCTAGTTTAAGACATCAATACAATACAGTTATTTCAACGGTATTCCAATCAGATAGAAACACTAGGCAAATGCTTCCATTGCACGGAACCAGATCTTATAGGGTCCCTTTAAAATCCGAATATAACAATGTTGTCTAAAGCATAAATAGACTGCCTTTCGTTTTAAGTTTCCTCTGATTCCCATACATGCTAAAATAATAAAACCCATACCGCTAAACAAACACTAACGCCCCTATAAACCACGACCGCGTAAAAACCAAGAAACCTCTCACCCCAACATTACCATCACAAGACAAAAACCCTACATCATGCGCCACCAACGCTGACGTAGCCCAAACTTATCCGCCGGTACTTTTCACCCGGACACCTTAAGGCCATTAAGGCACTAATGACTCCCTGTAAATTGGCCATAACTCAGGCCAGGCCGTAAATAACCAGTCGCCTCTTGATAAGGGCTGCTGACTTGTCGCAAACGTCCAACGTGTCTGTCTTAGTTTAACATGTGCGATTTATAGTTGCGACAGCCGACAAGTTTGTCTTGTCTCCGCACTTTATGTATATAAAGTAGTTTTGGGTCTGTTAACGGCTACTGATATTGATGGGAGCGCCATCTGTTGTGCGGAGACGTAATTAAGATGCGAGTTGCAGCTAGTAGACGATAGATGGCTTTAATTTCGTCGATAATGGATGGTGGTGGAGTGACGGATGTTGGTATACGTCTTGCGTAGAAGACGGATCACATGGCCATCACGTATGTAATACACAGAAAATACATTTACTTCAACTATTGGTTGTTATCTTACCGGAGACCATGTCGAAGGGCGTATGCCTATGGATTTTGTTTTATACCAAACTATTTGAAACTCTTCTTTCTGCCTTTACTAAAACTACCTTATCTGCAATAGAGCTTTACAATAGGTAATTTTAAAGGCACCAGCAGACATTCGCAATTTTTAGTCCCTATTGCCATGCTATGCATGCCATGCATGACATGCTTAAACAGTGGTGGCCCAGTATTATCGGCCGCGACTTACAAGTTGTAGGTCGTGGGTTCGAACCCAGGCCGGCGCTTTACTTTGTGTAAATTATTTCATCACCACTGCTCTCAAAACGGTGAAGGAACACATCGTGAGGAAACCGGCATGTCCTAGACCCCAAAAATTCGAAGACATGTGACATCCACCAACCCGCACTGGGCCTGCGTGGTGGATTACGTCACATTCCCTCATTCGAGAGGAGGCCTGTGTCCCAGTGGGAACATTAATAGGCTGATGATATGATTATGTGATGTGATTGCCATGCTATAACGTAAAAGCTGCTTTCTCTGCATGCTTTTATACAAAGTCAAATGCCGTCGAAAAAGGCATCGCCTATGGGTTCTGTTTTATACCTACCTAACTATTGGCATCTCTCTGCAGATGTTACACAATCAATTTGTCTAATGTTAGAACAATTTGGGAGTCTCTACTGCCATTCTATTGAGTGACAGCTGGTTCCGCTGCAAGCTTTCATACAAACAAAGGATTGCCTAAAACACCCCACGATACCTTAAACTTTCCAACATATTGATACACCAAATCATAAACAAGGCAGGCTTAAACAAAGAAACAAACAAACAATTATTGCGCGCGCCGCGTCGACCGAAATTAGCAATTACTTTGAGGGAATCTCCGGAGCCGCCATTATCTTAGCAGCCGTAACTCGGCTGCTAACTGTTATTGCCATCATTCCCCGCTTGATTTAAACAAGACGTTACGCCACAGTCCCTCGTCAAACGTGGAGATAGGCTGAGTCGGATATGGTATTACGAAGTATGATTCAGTGGTATGGGTTTTTCCTGGTTCTTTTAATAGAAGCTGCTGAACTGATATTGGAAAGTAATTTATAGCTTAAAGAACGGTAAGGCTAACGACGTGGCTGAGTATTGGTTGAAGAAAATTTAAATTAAGAACAAGGCATCAGCGACACGAAGAAGAATTTAATAAAAATTTAATGAATAAATATTAAGAAGAAGAACGCTTGAGTTTAAAGCCCGTATGTAAGAATCGCATTTGCCCATGGGGTTCTGTCTAATCCCATGGGAAAAAGGCGTGATTATATTTATGAACGTATCTCGATCCATACAAATCTTGGTCTCTTGACAAAGTTTTATACATGTTGGTATGTCAATCTCAAACATTTTAGACGACATGTTATAGTAGGTATTGTTATAACGTAATTTTTTCGGGGACTACTTGTTTTAAATTACGGGCCGAAGTCAAAAGACTACCAAAATGCTGAATTTTACTGCACATAAACAGTAAGATTTCATCGTAAACTAAACAGTCGTATATTATTGAATGCAATGACATCAGCTCTCCGTATTGGCGTGTGCCCAACGTGGTTATCGCTTTAATTTAATTAATGAGGTACAAATTCAGAGCAGATCAACGTTAGTCTCTAGAAATCTTATATTTAACGAGTCTAAGTAAGATGTTTCAGAAGAAAATCCACCAGCCTAAACTAATATAAGAATACAAAGGTGTTTTTTTGTTTAGAGGAGTCATAAGATCTCGAAATACTGATTCGATTTTAAAAGAAAATCACTGATTGAGAATACTATACTATTGGCATACACATCACATCACATCATCAGCCTATTAATGTTCCCACTGCTGAGACACAGGCCTTCTCTCTATGAGAGGAAATGGGCCATAATCCACCACGCAGGCCCAGTGCGGGTTGGTGGATGTCACATGTCTTCGAATTTTTGGTTCTAGGACATGCCGGTTTCCTCACGATGTTTTCCTTCACCGTTTTGAGAGCAGTGGTGATGAAATTATTTTCACAAAGTAAAGCGCAAAGTAGTAAGCTATTGGCATAATTATAAGCTAATTTTTATCCCAGAAAATACTCAATACCTGTGAGATAGACCAGGGTATTATAGGCTCAGACAAAAGTTAATTAGGTTAAGATAATTTTGTGTAAACTTTTTTGGTAGTTAGAACCAATACTAGAACCTATTTTAAGAGGTTTAATTCATCATCATCACTTCACCCTAAGTGATGGACCAGCGGATACCCGCAGACTTGACCAGGTCAGAAAAGTTCTGAAGTGACGACCGCGTACTCGAAGACTCAGCATTGAAAGACCTCCATCTAGGTGGAGCGATAACCTGGCCAAGGTTTTAATTCGTCTGAGAAAATTAAAATGTAAAGTAATTTTAAAGTCAGTAATGTGATTCGTAGCTCCGTCCTCGCCGCCTGAGCGACACCATGATATACTGAGATAAAGAACTCCATTACACTACAGTGACCATGGCAACACCTTTGTTGTACATGATAACGTTACACTTAATTTCCCCGACAGTGGCCTGACATTCACAATCTAGAATACAACTTGGATGAATGTAGAAGGAAGATTGGAAACAAAGAAAGATAAACTGTTCAAATGTTAGAATCTGTTTAGAATAGAATAGAATATACTTTAGTTTACAACAAAAAAAGTTACAAATCTATAAAAAAAAAAAACTTTGGGTACAGTGGCGGTCTTAAAGCTGACATCTATGTCTATCAGACAACCTTTGGATGGATTGAAAGAACAAGGATCATTTATTTATTATTGTCTTCAAAAATAAATGATATCTGGAAGAAATAAGTGACTAGTGAAATGGAGACGAATTGAAGAAGTAAACGACATATTGCGCCGACTTCAATATACCAAAATTGGGATATGGGCTTAAGAATAATGGTTAATGAGTTTCTAGCAGAAGTGACAACGACATTATAAAAAGCCACAATAATTGGACTCATTCATATTTTAAAATCTAAAAATAAAACCTTTAACATATCACAAGAGTTTGTGATTTTCTCAACCGTATCCTTCAAGTTCTGTGTAACCAAAATGGCTGCGCCGGTAAGAACGCAATGCAGATATGCGATGGAATGGTTTTCGAAAGAGAAAAGTAATAAGTGATTTGGATCAAATAGACGATGATTCGCCTACAATAGGGTTAAGGAAAGCACAAATACCTGTGTTCGGATGTCCGTGAGTAGATCGCTGTCGACGATCTGATGTGAAAGAAAGAGCAGGAACTGGCACGCGCACTTTCTCGAATTACACGCGCTCCCTCGAATTGAGCGCGGGGCTGTGCTTTCGACTGGTCTCCGCGACGGTTTGACCTACCAGCAACAACGAAGAAAGAAGGGTTCTTGCCGACGACACGATTGGAAGAAGAAGGTTCCACTCCACCGATCCTTCCTATCTAATTAAATGTCCTATTCTAAGAGTAGTAAAGACTACCAAAAAGGCCTTAACAAAAACAGATGATACGCAATATTGTAGGTAAACAAAAGCTAGCATTTTATCATTTAATTCTATTTCTCTTCATTTCAAAATATAACGCTTATCGTGCCATAAGCTTGCTCATCCCCTCTTTTTATGAGTGACATAAAACGTGGCACAGGGCTATGGCGAAATGGTTTATAGAAGATATCTATGGGCTTATGAAAAAAAACAACAACAATAGAGTTTCTAATTTATAGCCTACCTAGGTATGTAGATCTAATCTTTGCTGCAGATGATCACCGGGATTGACTACTTTTGAAGGCTTGCCTCCGAAAATAAATTGAAAATATCTTAACTTCGAAAAATCTTCCGTTTCTAGAAATTTGTGAATTTATTCTATTGTCAAATCTTATTTTAAGTGATTAATAGTTTCGCTGATATTGTGGTCAACAGGTCAACTAAACACATTGGTCAAGATAATATAAATACAACATATTTCTTTGTCAGTTTTTGGTTGAACATCCAAAAGGTTTGAGCGATTTACAATGAGTCTCATACTTTCCTTTACTCGTTATTATGAAGCCTACCCCAACATCTTGACAGATATGACGGTCATCATCAAGAAAACTTTGTAGGTGACAACGTCAAGAAATTGGCTTCACTTTAAAACTATTACTGGAACATTTCGGCGGATCGAACGGCATTTGTCTAGAGGCCGGGCCGCGCGGTGACGATCAATGCCTCGATTAGGGAGGACGGTCCTAATTTTAAATCTGATAAAAAAATAATGGGACTTGCGAATTTACTCTTACTAGCAACAAAGCAGAGATTTGGTAATTCATTTAGTTTTATTTTGTAATAAGTATAGATTATTTTTGTAACCGAACTAGTTTTGTGACCTAATCAGTGCAGGATATTGAATATAACAATGATGTGGTATTTTTTTTTTGATGTAATATTGTTTTACGTTTTTACCTAGTCAGCATAATATTGTTTTCGTTGTTTTTTAAATGAATATCAGCAATTTATATTAATAAAAAACTACATAGAAAACAAGAAAGTTCTGTTTGAATATTTTTTTTCCTGTGCACTGTCATAAAATTAAAATCAGGACTTTCTCTTCTTCTTGCAATTAAAAAAATATCCCGATTCCCACCGTACACTTGGCAACACTAACCCCCATCGCCCCTCGGATTACCCGGGCAGAGGGGAGACATTTACTAGTGACATTCGGAGTATTTATTCGCATAATAATAATTCCTCAACACGACGACGGCGGGGACGTACCTCCGTGAAGAGTTATGGCTGGGGAGACACCTTCGAGGTGACAGCGACGCTGTTGGGAGATGGAGGATATGACGGGAATTTTAAGGATGATGTAGAAAGTAAGATAGAAATCGTTGTGCTAATTTAGATAAATGAAAATACTTAAAAAACAAAGCATTTCCGCAAGCAGAGTAGGTCAGCCAGAATGATGAATACTTTTAGCTAACTAACTTAATAACTAAATAGTTTTAGCAGACCTAAAAGTATTAGCAATAATTAATAAGATATGTTAAATTTTTGACACTAATTGATTTCATTTGGAACAGAGCAGTTCTCGGATATCAATTCATTATGAGATTTGCAGAAAACTGCGTAGTTAACACGTAGTAAAATGATGAATTCATGTTGAATGAAGTATAAATTAATTTCATGTGGGACGTCAAACCAGAAAATTGTCATTCTTAAGAGTTTCGTTTTTATACGGATTTAAAGATTACCTTTAAAGCCAAAACATTCTAGAAAATCTAAATTTTCCGTTGATACAAGGCCTCCTCGAATTGTACAAACTACTGCCAAGTAAACAAGGGTACGTCCACACTGCTCTCTCGATCGTCGTCCACCTTAAGATTAAGGCATTAACGGAACACGCGGCGACGGCCTACAGACGACCGATGTTAAACATAACGATAGCTACAATGTTATAATAGTTGCTAGAATTGTTTAAAATGGTTAGAAAACTATACAAAATCATGATGGAGAGAAAGGAGAATTAAAAAAAAGAGAGAACTTTTTTTTTTGTTATAGGCTCGCGTTTGACCACTATCTCGCCTGATGTTAAGTGATCATGTGGTTGAAGGTTTAGCACGCTTGCCTAGAAGCAACCTATTCACTCTTGACTTGAAGACCCCTAGGTTGTAGCTATCAGGAAACAAAGACGCCGGTAGGGAATTCCACTCCTTAGCTGTACGCACAATGAAAGTATTTTCAAAACGCTTTGTGCGTATGGGTGGGATATCCACCATGTACTGATGGCGCATTGCCGTACGTCTTGTAGTCCGATGATGGAAAGGGCTAGGCGGAATCAAATTGTGCAGTTCCATCGCACACTCTCTGAAATGTAACCGATAGAAAACATAAAAAATAAAGAAGGTATAAGAACACAGTGAGTAAAGGCAGTTAAAGGAAAGGGTATCTCCTTAATGACCTAACGAACGGTGTCCACCCTAAGATTAAGGCATTAAATGAACACGCGGCGACGGCCTACAGGCAGCCGATGTTAGACATAACAATAGTTACAAAGATGTAACAACTGCTAGAACTGTAGAAAATAATCAGAAAACTATATACAATCACAGCGAAGCGAAAGGTGAAGTAAATAAAAGAAAGAAGGTAGAAAATAAAGAAGGCACAAGAACATAGAAGACAAGTTATGGAGTTAAAGGAAAGGGGTACGTCCACACTGCTCTCTCGATCGTCGTCCACCTTAAGATTAAGGCATTACCGGAACACGCGGCGACGGCCTACAGACGACGGCCGATGTTAAACATAACGAAAGTTACAAAGATACTAAGTGTGCTGGAACTGGTGATTGTATAGAAGAAGGCAGTGATGAAAGTGGAGAGAAAAGAGAAAATTAAAAAGAGAGAAAAAAATAAAGAACCTTCGAGACATAAAAGTAAAACAAGTTGAGTAAAATTAATGTTAAAGCAATTTTTAAAAAGTGAAAGAATAACAAATTATTTTAAAATAAGAATGTGAACGTCTTACGCGGATGATAAGTGGAAGCGTGGATAGATCCTTTAAAAGTTATAGTTCCATTTCATGCAATTATTATGATCAAGAAGAAAATCTTGACAAGAAAGTAAAATAAAAAAAAATTAGCATATGAATAACTAAAAGAAACTGTCCAAAGAGAATTTAAAAACACAAGCAGAAACTTTCCTCAGTTGTAGGCAGAAATAACAATTTCAACTTAACTGGTCGAGATATTGTACATAAAACTTCAACCAACCAACACTCTTCTAGTCCCTCTAACTCAGAATCATGTAACCATTATGCGGTGACCTAGCATTACAGCAATACCCATGATTACCTCATCAGCGAATATCTAAGATTAAGCTGAAGAATTAACTTGTTACTGTCGACTTGTACCCTTCAGCCTACCGATGCTTCTGAGGGTTTAGAGCCGAGGATAGGACAACTATTCTCAAGGTGGAATTATAATGTTGGTTTCAGTAAGAAATATCAACTAGGGAGATGTGATTTCTCTAGGTCATTTGAAAATTATTACATTATTGATTAAATTCTTATTCTCAAGCAAATCTAGACAATGTTGTAATATTTTCCTAGAATTCGATTATCAAACCGAAGGTTACCGACCGACACTGATGTCCACATTGTTTTTCTTTTGAAACTAAAGAACTAACTGCTCAAATAACTTCCCTGTAAAAGTTACGGCAGTTTCTACAAAAAAATTAGATTAGCAAGTGTCACTTTTTTTTTACTAGTGCTTTTTACTTTCCTGTAATTTTTTAATTTTTAACTCCAACGTCAGCCCGCCGCATAGAGTTTTTATAATTTGAGAAAAGTTTCAAAAGTTAGTTAAGTACAGATTATCATCTATATAAAAGGTAAAACAAAACAAATACTTCATTTAAGGCGTTTTTAATTACTCTAGATTTAGATTTTGATTAATAAATTAATTTTAAATATTCATTAAATATGTTTGGCAGAATGAATATTTTGCTCGTGCCTTTTACGTTACGACGTGACAGCTATTTGCACATGCGCAGTAGATATGCCCGAGGAACTATGAACTATTAGTTAATCTGTGGATATGCTGAGCGCCCTTGAATAAGCGCCATTTGATTAATTTCTTGCTTGGTTCAGATATTTTTTTTTATTTCCTCGCACAATGCATAGTAAAATGTTGTATGATACACGTGCGTAAGATGATTTCCGACTCGTGTCGATTTATCCACTCATCGGAAATCACCTACTTTCCGCACTTGTAGCATAAATAACTATTATTTGGGTTTATTTCATTCAAAAGATTAAATTTCTTAAAACAATAATTTTTATCATTTAGTCATCGTTATGCTGGAATTTTCAATTGCGAGAAAAACTGACATACACTTTACATTATTATGAAAAATAAATAAATATTCTGAAGTAAAGTTAATTCCATTTCTTCGTATTTCTACCCGCAAGGGAGTACTACCATCAATTTGGATTGATTTCAGTTAAGACTTAAATAAACGAGACCTTAACTCTTTACGCAATTACTATCAACTACAGTCTCCCTCAGAAAAGTAATAAAGCACCCTTACAATTACAGCCGATAACGCACCGCCCACCAACCCATCCATCTCCACCACCACAGTAAGATCGACAAATCCTGACGCACTGCAACTTCGCACAAAAAAAGATCTTCTCACATATACATCTTTAGATATTGGAGCCTGTTGACATATTTACGAGCTTCTCGACTATTAAGTGGTGATTTAGTGAGGGCATATCGGGATGGATACGTTTTTATCGCGAGCAATATATCCACTTGGCTTCTAGCTCTATTATGTGAACCATTGTGAGAGAGCTTGAAGATTTCCACCCGCAGTTTTCCCTGTTGGGATTTTTTTAATGTTCGTTTGTGTTTTTGGGTTTTGATCGAGTTCTATGTGAATGCGTTGCACTTGTGGTTGAGTTCAAATCTTAGGCAAATAACACGCTTGCTGCTTTGCAAGATCGCTGTCTTGAAAGTAAGCAATTTTAATAGGAGAAGATTATTACAAAATAGGCTATGTTCTTTTCTCAATATCAATTGACGGAACAAATTATTATGACTATTATTAATTAATTATAAAACTTAATAATAAAATAATAGTAAAGTAAGTATTTATAAAGTATTTAAAAAAATTCGTAACAATAAAACAAAAACACACACAACTATAACAGGGCTATAAACGCTGGCTCACAACCACTATAACTCGACAACAATGCACAGAACTAATTAAATTCAAATTAATCGTAAAAAAAGGAATCACGTCAAATTGACCGTAAAATTTCAAGAAAGAAAAACAATGGGGTACCGACGATAACGGCGCTGGACTTAAATTAAATCGGAGTCGTTTCGACGAACCCTTCACTTTTGTAAACTTACGGACTCATATTTTGTCGACAACCGCGGCTAATACCGAAATAATATGTCTCTTAAATTAAAAAACTTGAATCATTTATTCATAACTATGCAGTACTAATAGTGTTTTCCAGTTTTCTAATCTAAAACAAAGGGAAACTTTTTAGTTAGAGGTTTGTTTTTTTATTGATTGGCTCTCGCTTGATCACTATTTCACCTGATGACAAGCGATGATGTAGTCAACGGCGAAGCACGCTTGTTGTGAGTTAGTGTATTTTTAAGTGAAGATAGTCACCATTTCAATTAGATTTAAACGTTAATAATTCTTGATTCCAGCTGTCCATTATCATTTCTTTCATGGGACACGAAAGTCAGCAACCTATAGTAACTAGGTACTTTAACAAACTAATTGTGAGTGTTGTAATCTCAAACATTATAATAAAATAATAATAACATCAACCTTGCAACTGTCCCACTGCAGGGCAAAGGGTTTTTCTCATACAGAGAAGGCACAACACAACACTACGCTTGCTCAAGGTTGGCGATATCAAACTTATATTAAATACTCGTATAAGTCTGTTTGATGTTTTCCTTTACCGTTGTCAGCGATGTCTAAGATAAACTTATAAAATACATATGAATTTTAAAAAGTCACATTTGAATCCAGGACCAGAATAAAGGATGTGAGCTTAGGTCTTAGTCACTGGACCATCATGCCATCTCAACCATTATCCAATCCGAATTTGGCAAATTTTATTTTGCAAAAATATGTTTTCTTATAAAATTACAACAAAAACTAAACGCAACGTTCTCGCTCAAAACCCGTTCCCTCTACATTTCCAACACGGAGGGTTAACTCTAAACTCCGTCCAAGGTATGAATATTTACGAAAGCATTAATTATTTTTTAACTTTCTTCCTCCTTTAAGAGGCTTTTCTTAGCGTAAGGTGGAAATACCCAATGACTGTTGTTTTTAGTTGGCGAAGTAAAGTATACCCTATTACCGTCCAATTCCGAGGTCCCTGCTTATTAAATCAGGCAAAGTACGAGAAATATTAGTTTGAGGAATTTTTAAGCTGGATTTGAGAATGGTTTAGTGGATATGAGAAATCTGAGGTTTTCCAGAGGAAAAGAAGTTGGGGAGAAAAATAAAGTATATCGCTTGGGAGCTTTTTCCACTTTTTTACGGTTACATCACACATCACATCATCAGCCTATTAATTTTCCCACTGCTGGGACACAGGCCTCCTCTCTGTGAGAGGGAATGGGCCGTAATCCACCACGCGGGCCCAGTGCGGTTTGGTGGATGTCACATTTCTTCGAATTTTTGGTTCTAGGACATGCCGGTTCAAGCACGATGTTTTCCTTCACCGTTTTTGAGAGCCGTGGTGATGAAATAATTTACAAAATGTAAAGCGCCTGCCTGGGTTCGAACCCACGACCTACAACTTGTAAGTCGCGGCCGGTACCATTGGGTCAAAAATGCTCCATCCATTGGGCAATCTTTTTTACGGTTAAGAATATTTATTTCACAAAAAAAACAATGGCAATCACTTACATGAGAAAACTTACTTAATATCTAAACAATTAAAACTATGTTGAGCATCCTTACAGGACTAAAGTAACATAGCATAATGTTGGTATACATAAACATAGAAAGGCACACATATATTAGTACATTTACCCGAATCTCTTCAAAGTTAGAGTGAACAGGCTTCTTCTGGGTAAGCTCACTCCATCGTAGACTCTGTCTCTGTCACCTATGACCTAGACTAGACTCAAGAGAAAACCCATTACAAATAAAAAAATAAAAAAAAATAATATAGATAGGAAATGGATAACTGATTTTTTTATTAATAAAAGCAATATTAAGCGCTATTCCTCTCTCCTAGACACTGACTGGATCCTAAAATGTTGCTGAGCCCGACAGGGTCCATAACTGTTTCTGTAACTTATAATTACCACCTGTATGTACATTATGGATGCAATTATTTGAATTTGTCTTAGTCGTGTGTGTGATGTACATGAACATTGTTTCTGTGTGCGTAAGCTCGGGAGCGCGAGAAACAATGTGCATGTACATCACACACACGACTAAGACCATACCGCCGTCGTGAGATAGAACAACTGTACCAAGTCCATCTATCTACATGTACTGATAAACTAGCTAAGAACTTCTTTCGTCTACTTTATATGTTATAACATCACCTAAAAATCGTTCCAATAGCAACTTATCTTTTTTCCAATCTTACCAACAATAACTTAAGTAATCTAGCAAATTTATTTGTTAGCCCCAAATATCTAACTTTCAAAGTTTTCAATATTCATCTATTCTTTAGTAAAATGGAGAATTTTGTCAAATAAGAGGAGGTGTCAAGTTTTCAAGGCTATAATCACCTTCTATAGAATGCAAATTCGTCACCATCAGGTAAGCAACTTTAAAAATTTCCCGTTATAACGGAAACACCAATCCATATCCCAGCAGCACTTACTCCATTTCCATAGTACACCTTTCCATATTCGATAAGGCGCCACAAACTTGTTGTTAATTGTACACCAAGACATGCATTTAAACAAATTATTAACAAATTCATGTACAAAGGCGAGTTTTACTCCAAAATGAGTTTTCTTCCCGCTTGCTTCGTAGTGGACAAGGGGTATGTTAACAGCTGTTTACAAAGAGTTCATCAAAACATTACTATTACAATCCTCACTAACGGTTACTTAACAGCAACCCATCCACATCAAAACATCAGCAACACTCACCATTTTCAATTTTCCTACTCTGCTTGAGTTAAACTCAGTTTCCATATTCGTTTCCGTCTCTCACCAGCATCCCACTATCTCAGTTTTAAACTTTGATATTCCATAAGGCAACGCAAATATAAATCAATGTTTCTTATTACGACGTTTACAAGGGGTAATTTTACAGTTAACAACGAATGCATCAAAATACTACTTCAGCAAGACACACCTAAGTTTGCAACGGTCACCCATCTAAATCCATTCCTCACCACCAGTCACTTAACACGCACATTTGTTATCTACTGCAACGGTTACCCATCCAAATCCTTAACTTGCACCTCTTTCCCAAACAAATATATTCTCGCTGGCTTCCATTGCAAGGGGTGTGTTAACAGTCATCATCAAGAATTTAGCCAAAACACAACTAAAGCAAGACACCTCTAAGTTCACAAAGATCACCCATCCGAAAATTAACTTCAGCAGCAGTAATATAACTTGCACATTCTCCATCTAAGCTGCATCGGTCACCCATCCAAATGTGAACCTCAGCAACACTCACTTATCTTGCACCTTTTTACATTCAAACATATTCTCGCTCGCTTCCGTCTCGCCACAGCATCCCACTATCTAAGTTTTAAACTTTGATATTCCATAAGGCGCCACAAATATAAGTTTATTTTTCTTATTACGCAGTTAACAAGGGGTGTGTTATCGGTCGGCAGGCCTGCTAGCAGTTAAAGCGAATTTATACTTTCGATTACACTGGGCTGTGGATGAATAAAAAACAAATGAGCCAAGAATTTGTTGGTACGCTGCGCTGCCGAGGACTGTTTTGGATTAGAGTGGATGTGGAGGTAAAATGGGGTTAATTTTTTTTGAATTAGGTGATGGCTATATTATACACACACACCACACCACCACATTACCACCACCATCACCACATCAGCGCTTACCATCAGGTGAGACAGTGGTCAAGCGCGACCCTTTAGACTTTAAAGAAAAATGTAGAAATCTTTGATTTTAGTAAATAGAGGAAGGTTTTATATTTCTACATACCATTTCACTATTTCACTGTTTTCATCCTCAGTTTCATTTTAGATTCGGCAGTTGTATATCTACTGAAAAAGGGTTCATAACATAAGTACGAAAAATTATATTGCCATTAAGATCACCTCTACGTTTGTGTAGATAAAATAGCACCAATTGTTTTGAAGAATAAACTTCAAAATTGTATTGATCCTTGTATTGACCAATTTCGTTGTATGAAGTTAAGGTAAGATATTTAAACGCAATTCTTAAAGCTGCTTTTTGCAGAATACGCTGAATCAATGCGATCACGATCAAAAAACAAATTACTTTAAAAAAAACATGTTTATAATCCTCCATTTTAAGTACCCTCAAAACAAAGTTGTATTGTAATATCCACACTAAACTACCGTCGTCATCCGAAGGCGCAGACCTAAGCTATTATATTTAATGTGTATGCTTGCTTGATTTGAACGTAGTATCAAACTCCAGCATTCTTTGTCTCTTAGTAATGTTAATTTGTCGTGTTTTCTTGTTATTATCAAGTGAGGAAATTAAACTTTACGGTTTTGTATACTTATTGAAATGAGCTACGGAGCGGGTGCTACGAGCCTACGCAACTACGCGGCTACGAATGGGGAGCTACGGCGCTACGGATTGACCGTAGCATGAGGGAAAAAGTATGAGTTTTCAGATACGTCTTCTAACAAATATTAGAAGAGCTATTTATTTTTAAGGACGTTCGCATTCTAGTGTCAGTCTCGATATGTATCTTTACCTAATTTGAACTATACAATTTTTTTACAAGTATTCAACATTTAGGGCCAGTTTCTGAATTTGAATGAAATTTGGAGTTAAGAACTTGTCCAACTCTTTCTAAATGCCAAAGTTAGACAATTGTTCAGTTTCAAAAACAAACAACTTCAATTTCTTAATTCAGATATTGCGGATTAGTGTGACTGAGGTAAGATTGGGATTAGAATTTGAAGGATTTACTTAAGTAGGTCCAATAAGTGGCTAATATTAAATTAAATGGTAAGTATATTGTTTTTATTATTATTAATTATTCTAAACACGAACGTTTATAATAGTTTTAAATTCATGATCCTAGATTAAGCTTTTTGAGATTTTTTTAATTAAAAGAAAAAAGGCAAGGCATTTTTAAATAGTCCTATGGAAGTAATTCCATTATGATCTTTTTTCAAAGCAATAAATTTTATTGTCAAGATAATTAACTCATAAGTTAATCCATTTTGAATTACGAAAGCCACATTATACAGAGATGAAATAATCTTTTCAACACACTTGCTCATAAAGTGGCTCTAATTTCACCGCAATTAGGCACATAATGATACCTGTTATCTAACTGTGACTTTTTCATTGCTATTATTCACAAGTGAGTTATAGAGTTTTTTTTTAATTTATTGTTTGAGTTGCTTTGTTCTTAAAAAAGTTTCGATACAAAAAAGATCGTGCTTAATAGTACAAATAAATTAATATAATACCTATTGCTTGCTCATTTCATGCAACTTCGTTTTTCAATAGATAATTTCAACTTGTACGAGCTTAATAAATAAAACTTTCACTCAAATATAAATTTTATTTGCTCTGTAATTAAGGAAAATTGAAATTCCCTATTTTGTACATGGCTAAAACACTATCCACGAAAACCCAAAAAAAAAGAAACCTCATTCCTTTAGTCTATGGCCGATCGCCATTGTTAAATGCGCGCCAATGAGGTAGGAAAACTATGGAGACGGCATATTCTACTATATGAAGAATAGTTATACAAATATCTATAATATCGACACACGCATGTCAAAAAGCGTTTTGTCTCTTTTTAACTAAGCAAGAGCTGCATATGAAAAGAGAGACATCTAAATGTTTGTCAAGGACTAAACTTGGTAACAATTTTGAGTGACGTCAAAATCATGTCTATGCGTGACTGGTCGCCGAAAAAATTGGTAGTTGTGTGCCGTATATATACGTTTATCTGTGTAGTTTATCTGTGCTGTCAAACAGTTGCAAATGGCCTACCTCATTGGCAAATGGGCAGCCATCTTAATTGCCCGATTTATGTAGGTATGCACGCTAATTTCGTAGGTATGGCAAGTCCATAGGTTTATAAGTCAGTGATGCGCGCGCATTGGAAAACTGATTAATATTGCCCGCCATTGTGAAAAACTTTCACAACTCGTTTTTACTGTTGAAAATGATTTTTTAGTATTATTTTCTTCACAAGTGTGTTGAAAAACGTCGTATGATACACGTGTGTATTGATGATTACCGTCCTCGGCTCTCTTAAGACCCTCACCTACGGCTCGGGTCTCAATGGCGCCTCAGCGGTAATCACCAACATTGCACACTTGTACCATAATGTACTATTTCAACACACTTGCTCATAAAGTGGCTCTAATTTCACCGCAATTAGGCACATAATGATACCTGTTATCAAACTGTGACTTTTTCATTGCTATTATTCACAAGTGAGTTATAGAGTTTTTTTTTTAATTTTATTGGTTGAGTTGCTTTGTTCTTAAAAAAGTTTAGATACAAAAAAGATCGTAATCAATAGTACAAATAAATCAATGGATCTATAACTTGCTCATTTTATGAAACTTCGTATTTAAATACATAATTTCAACTTGTACGTGCTTAATAAATACAACTTTCACTCACATATCAATTTTATTTGCTCTGTAATAAAGAAAAATTTAGATGCCCCATTTTGTACGTGGCTAAAACACTATCCACGAAAAGCCAAAAAAAAAGAAACCTCATTTTCTTAGTCTATGGCCGATCGCCATTGTTAAATGCGCGCGCATAGGAAATCTGATTAATTTTGCCCGCCATTGCGAAAAAAAATTCACAACTCGTTTTTACTGTTGAAAATGATTTTTTTGTATTATTTTCTTCACAAGTGTGTTGAAAAACGTCGTATGATACACGTGTGTATTGATGATTACCGTCCTCAGCTCTCTTAAGAGCCTCACCTACGACTCGGGTCTCAATGGCGCCTCAGCGGTAATCACCAACATTGCACACTTGTACCATAATATACTATTAAAAATTCAATACAACGCTTTTCTTTGGTAAGCGCATCACTGGAGAAGGCTCAAAGGTTTTCGCTGCTTTTAGTTTTAAATGGTCCCAGAAAAATCAAATTACAAAAGATTTTTTTTTATTTTAATATTGCCATTATTCGAGCACAAATATTACTGAGAGCTTCTAGATAAAAAATTAACTTAAAAATAGGCCAAGTGCGAGTCGGACTCGCGCATGAAGGGTTCCTTCCGTACCACTATCGCAAAAAAAGGCAATAAAATCACGTTTGTTGTAGCCCCACTTAAATATTTATTTTATTCTGTTTTTATTATTTTTTGTTATAACGGCAACAAATCAAAATCAAATCAAATAAAAATATTTATTTGCCAGAAAATACATGGTTTTAATAAGGAAAGATCTTAAAGCCTAAAAGTTATAGTATTCTGCCTGCAAGCAAGCGTGCAAATTTTGTTCAGTAATAAAGTCATTAAGTATTTAGACATCATACCCAAAACACGATTTTAAACATTAGATAAAAGAAAAAAAAGCTAGACCAAACAGATATACATCATTTGTGAAAATTTCAACTGTCTAGCTATCACGGTTCATGAGATACAGCCTGGTGACAGACGGACAGACAGACAGACGGATCATGAAGACTTAGTAATAGGGTCCCGTTTTTACCCTTTGAGTACGGAACCCTAAAAACAAACCTACCCGGGCATCTAATACAATTACAGGACACGGCGTTCAGCAGTTCGGTGCATGAAACCACTAGCTAGACCAAGATGGTGACATGTTTTCAAATTAAATAAAACAGAATGTTGCAGTCTTAACAAAAATTAAGATACTAAAATGTTATTGTTAACAAACAAGGTAAAACCAAATCCAAGTTTTCAAAGTCCAAAAGGGAAAGCCGTCATTTATGTTAGTAGTTATGCTTATTTATGTCATTTTGCGTCAAGCCGCTCAAATGAACATGAATGGCCCTGCAGGTTCAGTGTCCTTTTTGAATATCTGAAAGTGGACCCCTGACCAAAATGCTCCTATCTGAAACTTTACAGAATCGTTGTTCTCTCAACAAGCCACACCTGGTCACCTTTCGCCCTAAATATGCTTGCTTAAAAACCCTGACAGCTTCCCGTCGTATAATGATTTTGCTTTCTAAATTTTTATAATTTGCGACAAAACAAAAATCAAACCCAGAACCCTCAAACGCAACGCGGTACAAGAGGCCGAGGTATATAAATCCTAATCCAATTTCAGGCCATATCAATACACAAATATATGAGTCTGATGGGGACAAATCCACAGACTTAACCCTAGTTTACGGCTGGCGACTGATGGACATTGACCGGTATCGCAGCAATACAGCCAGCCCCAGGGTTGCTAGTTAAGGGTTAAAATTGCCCTAATGTCTGGAGATAGATACTATAACCTCTTTTGTTTTTGTTTTTGGTGCGCCTGTGAGAAATGTGATGAGCAATTTTTAGTTTATTAGTAAATATTGCTATTCTTTATTCTTGTTTTTGACGTTAAATACTTACTTTTTGGGCTCCTGTTGCATTTGACATAATACGTTTCAAAAATAAAAAACCGGCCAAATGCGTGTCGAACTTCGCACATTTAGGGTTCCGTACCAGACCGCAAAATTAAATTGGTTGTAATAGGAAAAATGAGGGAAATTCAAAGAATTTTTTTTTTTAATATATTTGTATTCGTTAGTAAAAACATGTAATAATAAACATTATCACGAAATTTGAACTTCATGGGGCAGTTAGAAAATTCTTCGGTTTTTTTTTTAATCTGACTTTGGTAGCTTCTCATTCCTTTGTTTTCCAGTATTTTTTAAAACTCAAACACAGTATATATCTACTAAACGAGCTTTAAACAACGATACCCCATTTGATGCGTATATTTTTTGACAATTTGTATGGTTTTGGGTCAACAAGGTATACTATGGCATTTGAAGGCTCTAACCGTTTGGCTGTAAAACCCTGTGTGACAGGTGATGGACAGATGGACAGACGGCCAGACACGTGAGTGACAGCAATACGGTTTGGACCCTTCGGGTACGGTACCCAAAAAACTAAACTAAAACAACATCACATACAGATAAATGTAGGTCATAGCTATTATTATATATTGTTTTACTTTTAACTTATTTCGATTTAATTTTTGATTTATTTAATACTTTGCTGTGATTGGAATCAATTGTAATTTGATTTTAAATTTATTTATGATTTAATTTTGTTTTAATTTTAATTTTTGATTTTTTGTTATTTATAAGATCTGTTAGCGGTTAAAAATTTATTTTTTATTTTCTTGAATTCTTTATATAATTTATAAATAATAAGTGTTTTTATAATGTGCATGTAAGATTCACATCTAGTAGGTGTCAATCAGACTTATTTTGATGTACATAATTTTTTTGCATACTCGATTGTACATCAGTTTTGTGAATTACAAATAAAAAAATAAAAAAAAAATATAGAGCAAACGTTTGTCCAAGTTTTTTTTTTTTTTTTTTATTGTGTCTATCCCACCGCACTATTCCCAAACCACTGCAACTCCTGAAAGCCAGAATCAACAGTGGTGACCACCAAATAAGCGCCGAGGCAATGAAGCTCGGCGAAGTCCCGGAGAATGAATTTAACTGTCTTGGATCCTGCAACGAAATTAATCAGAAAAGAGTAATGTAGGAGTACAAATTTCCACTTCCCTCCATATCAAGCAGGAGACAGAACAAACAAGGCCAATAGGCATAAAGGGTCGTGTACAGTGCAAAGCACGCACAAATTTGACATCATTGTGTCAGCACTTTACTCGCTACGCGCGGTCTATACTTTAGTACACAATTATCACTCAAATCGCGTGCACTCATTATCATTCAATTAAATTCTGTTATTACGTACTCTTGCGTATTAATCAAACTACCATCATTAAAAGGTGTAAAGACCCTACATCTTTTTGGTCCTTCGAGCATCCGTATATGCGGGACTATTTCGCGTTCATAACAGTGTGATTAAACTGTGAGCACGGAAGTACAGCTCCTGCGACTACGACCGGTGGATAGAGTAACATCCGTCTACTGCAACACAACGACTGAAAATCTATCATACAACAACAATCATGAGCACCAGCATGGAAAACATTTTGGCCAATCAAGATCGAATTATTCAAGCCATGGAGCAGCAACTGCGGAATTTCAAGAAGGATTCTGCGGATCGAAAAACTCCGGCTAACATCAAAAAACGTTTGCAAATCCTGGATTCATACTGGAGGGAGTTTCAAGAAAATCATGCTCAATTGTGTGAGTTTGAAGATCGTGGTTATACCTACTTTTCGGAGAACATGTACGATAAAGCAAGAATTTTCTACAATGAAGCTCAGGAAATCATTCAAAATTACAAACCGCCTACTAGTACGGATCATGGGGATAAGTTGCCTAGCGCTACATCAATGCGTACATCAGATACTCGCAATCAAGAAGCTGCGGATGAGCAACAGCAAACGGACATGTTGTCAGTTGATCCAGATCAACCAAATATCAAGCCAACTGGCACCCCATCCACATCATTGTTCAAGAAGATTGTCTCTCGAGGTAATGCCAGTAAATTAGAAGAAATGCTCCGCAAGCAGAAGAGTAACTTCAAGGCTTTATCACGAGCAATCAGGAGCGTGGATATAGAGAGCCTCACCGAAAAATGGGAATTCGAAGATGTGCTCAGAACCATTCAAGCAAAATGGTCAACCATCGATTCCCTGCACTGGGAAATTGATAGTGAGATGTACTCAGAAGATGAGGAGTATGAACAGGAATATAGCAACTACGAAAAACGGTACGTTGACATCAAAAAGTTGGTCAATAGCAAGATGTATTCCGTTTCATATCGGGAAAATTTTACACCGAAAATAGATATTCCTACCTTCTCAGGGAACTATCACAAATGGATATCATTCAAGGACTTATTCCAAGAGGCTGTCCATAACAACAAAAGCATCCCAAGCGCCCAGAAGATGCAGTTATTAAAAAGTAAGCTGAAAGGCGAAGCAGAAAGGATCATTCAACATCTCAACATCAGTTCCGAAAATTACCAAATCTGCTGGGACATATTGAATCACAGGTATAACAATGACAGGCTAATTTTCACCTCACACATGAACATACTCCTGTCATTACCTACAATGCAAAACCAAGTCGACACACAGATCAAGAACATGTTCGACACTATCAATGAATGCATGAACGCCTTGAAAAATCTTGGTATAGATGTAGCCGCCATGGGACCAATGGTTGTGCATTTACTTACACTGAAGCTGGATACTCAGACGCTTAGTGAACACACTCAATCATTAGAAAATCCAAGAGCCTTGCCTGTTCTAGCAGACTTTCTGAAATTTTTAGAGAACAAATATACTGCTCTCGAGTCAACACGGCGAAAACATTATTCATCCAAATCAACCTCGTCGTCATCTCCGAGTAGAAGCAAGGATTCAGGACATCAATTCAGCAAAAATAATCAATCAAAATCGAATAATTTAAACAACAAAAACGATTCTAACAAATCGTTTTTGCGTAGTTCAGCTGTAAAAAGTTGTGCAACGAAAACACAATATTGCCCACTATGCAAAGACGACAGCCACGGACTTTTCTACTGCAAGCCATTTTTAGAATCGGGGTCAGCAGAAAAGAGAAACACATTGCAAAGGTTCAACTTGTGTAAAAATTGCCTGGTTGATCACAAAAATAAATCATGCCGTTCTGAATCAAGATGCAGGGTGTGTAATGGAACTCATAACACCGTACTACACGATGCCCTACAGACAAACGCAGTGTCCAGCAACATGGATATGTCACCGTCTACGTTATGTGAAGACTACACACAAAGCAATGTGACACATGTTTCCAAGGAATCTGTTGTTGAAATTCTGCTAGCCACAGCACTTGTCCGTATACAAGGAGCTAATGGGGAATATCACACAATGAGGGCTCTCATAGATCAAGGCTCTCAAGCCTCCCTCATCACTGAGAACGCAGCTCAAATACTGAAACTGCCGCGCCGAGCATGCAAAGGCGTCATAGTTGGAGTCAGTGCCAATCAAACCAACTGTAAGGGAGTTATCAGTCTTGTAGCGTCATCATTACACTCGAATTATATATTCCAAACAGAAGTTGTTATTATGAAGAAATTAATTAACAACTTGCCAAACCACAGTTTTGCAAAACCATCGTGGGAATATCTTCAAAACATTCAACTAGCAGATCCAGATTTCAACGTTTGTCGTCCTATCGATTTATTGTTGGGAGCAGAAGTTTACTCAGAAATCATCATGTCTGGCATAATCAAGGAAAACTCATCTCTGCCAATAGCACAACAGACTCAACTTGGCTGGATTTTGAGCGGCAATGTCAAGTCCTATCAATGCAACGTTATCATGAACAATATACAAGACATACAAAGGTTTTGGAGCATTGAAGATGTCACCGAACCCGATACTAATATGTCCTCTGAGGATCATCAATGCCTTCAACAATATCAATCGGAAACAGTACGACGAGATGATGGTAGATACGTGGTTAGACTGCCACTGAAGCCAGATATCAAAGAAAAATTGGGCGAATCAAAACAAAGAGCCGTAGCACAATTTTATCAACTGGAAAGAAAGTTTTCAAGTAATAAAAATATTTCCGAAGATTACAAAACATTCATCAACGAATATATCAAACTGGGTCACATGCGCAAGTGCGCACAGAAAATTCTGCCGGATTGTATTTTACCTCACCTATGCGTTTTACGCCCGGACTCGGCAACAACATCGCTGCGAGTTGTATTTAACGCATCAGCGAAAACTTCCACGGGCTACAGTCTCAATGATTTAATGTACAGCGGTCCTAATTTACAACAGGATTTGTTTACATTGATTCTGAGATGGAGACAGTATGAATATGCAATCACAGCCGACATCGAGAAAATGTTCCGACAGATCTTATGTAATGAAAAGGACCTTCAGTATCAGAAAATCGTCTGGCGTGACTCACCTACCCAATTGCTTAGAGAATATGAGTTGACTACAGTCACCTATGGCACCAAAGCAGCTCCATTCCTGGCCATGATGACGTTGAAACGGTTAGCAGAAGACGAACGCTCAAGATACCAAAAAAAAAAAAAAAATCAAAAGTCATTTATTCAAACTAGGCTGAGAATCAGCACTTTCCGAACGTCAAAATTACATAAGACAGTCCCCCAAAAACGCCCGCCCTTCACCACTTCCTAGTGCTTTTGCTGGGAAGAAGAAGTGGCGCAACAAACTCCCCAGCAGCACAGCTGTCTGTTCAGTTAGAAAAAAACAAAAACTTGATTCTATACAAAAGTATGCAAATAATTTACATTACTCAAAACAAAAAATTATAATAAAATATATTTGCCATAATGACAGCTAGCACACGCCAATATACCAACAAAAACATCGAAATCTAAACTCAAGCGAAAATAAAAACTAATAAAAAAAACGTAAACGGAACTTAGTACCCGAATTATAAAGCCTCCAGGCATAAAGGGCGTGCCCGCCTACATATAGCTAATACAGCTGTAACTCGAAGTCACATAATTATGATAAACTAGGACCATCGAAGTAAAAAATAAATCAACAGTTAGGCAAGAATAATATATTATGATCCACTGTCGAGGTCGCTAGCTGACCACATATTGCAATACAACTCATTAAAAAATAAAAAACAATGTAGTGAGTCGATTATGTCAATAATATGACAATTAAATTAACATAAATTGACTTATACTGTCAAAATAAAAAAAAAAAAAAACATAACTCATATAACCTGTCAGTATGTAAGCTAATTCTGGAGAAAGAACACAAACATTGTCTTGAGTTAATCACAGCGACCAACTATTTTTATCGTTTAAGTAGTCGTTAATAGAATAGTATGCCTTTGAACAAAGGTTTGATTTTACTTTAACTTTAAAAGCATTAAAAGGCAAATCTAGAAGAGCAGAGGGTAGCTTGTTATAAAAGGTTATACCAAGCCCAACAAATGAGTTATGAACCTTATGAAGCCGGTGAAAAGGAGCTCGTAATTTGTCCTTATTTCTGGTGTTAATATTGTGAATATCACTGTTTTTAGTGTAAAAGTGTATATTTTGCCTAATATATAAGATATTGGCGAAGATGAATTGTGATGCCACTGTGAGAATACCAATATCTTTAAAAATATCTCTAAGAGAAACTCTGGCACCTAGCTGGTAAATTGCTCGAACTGCTCGTTTTTGAAGAACAAATATATTTTGAATGTCAGCGGCTTTGCCCCACAGCAGAATGCCATAGGACATAACGCTATGGAAATAACTAAAATAGACTAATCGAGCAGTATCAACGTCAGTGTATTGTCTTACTTTCCTGACAGCGTAGGCGGCCGAGCTAAGCCTTCCCGCTAGACTTGAAATATGTGGGCCCCACTGAAGTTTGGCATCTACTGTTATGCCCAGAAAAACTGCCGAGCCCACAGTTTCAAGCACCTCTTTATCTAACACGATGTTGGGTCCTAGATTTCTAACATTCGGTAAAGCGAATTTTATACATTTCGTTTTCTTGGAATTGAGAACTAAGTTATTTGTTGTAAACCAATCCGTAACCATTGAGAGTGCACTGTTTACATCGTCAAAATCATGTCTATTCCTGTCAACTTTGAAAATAAGAGAGGTATCATCTGCAAATAATACAACTTCACAGATACCCTTTAAAAAGAACGGTAAGTCATTGATATACACTAAGAACAAGAATGGACCCAGTATTGAGCCTTGAGGTACACCTAACTGAACTGGTAACCCGGAAGATTTCTCACCATTAACATCTACACATTGGGACCTATTATGTAAGTAAGAATTTATAACATCGAGAGCTTCGTTTTGCACACCGTAATGACGCAGTTTACGCAATAGCGTGTCATGGTGCACGCAGTCAAAAGCTTTGGAGAGATCACAGAAAACCCCAATAGCATTTTGCGAGTTCTCCCATGCGTTAAATATGTGTTTCAGCAGAGCAACACCCGCATCTGTAGTCGAACGACCTTTTGTAAAGCCATATTGTTCATTATGAAGGAGGCTATTTAAATTAAAATGTTTTAGCAACTGCTTGAGTATTAACTTTTCAAATATTTTACTAAACGCTGGCAAAATGGAAATAGGCCGGAAATTGCCAACGTCATTTTTATTACCTGATTTAAATAATGGTATGACTTTACTACTCTTCATGAGGTCAGGAAAAGTTCCTAAGTCAACACATTTATTAAAAGTAACAGCTAGATAGGGGGCTACGATGTCTATTATATTACTTAAAAGTTTAATGGAGATTCCCCAGTAATCACCAGTGTTTTTGGATTTGAGTGTGTTAAAAACATTAACTACATCACGAGGCGTTACATGTTCGAAGCTAAATAAACGAATACTTTTAGACACACTACTAAGCAAAAGGTTTTCAGCTTTAGACGGGGACGAATTTAAGGAGCGAGTCGTAGTTATGGGTATGTTGGCAAAAAACTCATTAAACGCTTCAGCTACGTCAGCTGCTTTAGTAACTAATTTATTGTCGACCATAATCTCAAATTCTTTATCTTGTTTAACCGACTTTCCCGTTTCATTGTTAATAATTTTCCAAGTGGTTTTTACTTTATTATTGGATTTTTTTATTTTATCGCTTAAAAATTTTGATTTAGCATAAACACTAACCTTTTTAAATAATTTTGAATAATTTTTGACATACTCCAGGAAAGGAGTATCAAACCTGTATTTTTTCAAACCATATAACTCGTATAGTCTCGCTCTACTTTTATAAATACCTGGAGTGGCCCATTGGTTAATGCCAACGGTGGTGCCATTAATTTCAATAGTTTTGGTCTTGAAAGTAGATTGGTACTCTTTTTGCACGACATCAAAAAGGGCTCCATAAATTTCATTAGGACTCTTGTGTTCTACTATAGATGGTGTAATTCTATTAGCTATATTATTTTTAAACTTATTGCAACGACTAGCTGTATAGGGCCTACATTCCATTTTACGCGGCTTTTTATGTAATGGCATGGGGAAGCTAGCTAATAAACCACAGTGGTCAGAAGTTAAGTCACTTAACACACATTTATTTTTGGCATCACAATCACAAAATATATTATCAAGACAAGTTGACGAAGATGCCGTGATCCTAGTAGGTTCAAAAAACAAGTTAATTAAATTATAAGACCTGAACAGATTAAGAAGTCTAATACTTAATGGAGTAACATCTAAAATATTAATATTAAAATCTCCACATAAAATTATACTTTTATTACTTGATTTTAACCTATTGAGTGAATCATCCATTACCAATTCAAAACTATTAAAATCACCAGAGGGGGGTCGATAAACGCAAATTATAACGTATCGCTCGAGTTCAACACAAGACAACTCAATAGTGCGCTCAATAGAAAGATTAACTAAATCTAAACGTTGTTTACATTTTAACTTGTTTGAAACAAGAACTAAAGATCCACCGCGAATGGCGTTTTTTCTCACAAACGCACTTTGTACAGTAAAATTATACCCTAGTAAAATTATACCCTACAGCATCAGCGGTACTTGAACAATGCTTCTACATGGATGATCTTCTGGCAGGACACCACAGTATAGAGGAAGCCAAACAACTCAAGGATGACCTAATTAATTTACTGAAGTCTGGTGGATTTAATTTAAGAAAATGGTCATCAAATAACATTAACATACAAGAATCAATATCAGACAAGGAACAAGCATTCGAATTCAGGCATCAAGAATCAACCAAAACTTTGGGACTGCGCTGGCACCCCCGGGACGATCAATTCAAGTTCCAGATGAAGATAGACACATCATCATTGACACCATCCACCAAAAGATCATTATTATCTGACATTTCAAAGATATTTGATCCGCTCGGCTGGCTGTCTCCAGTATCCACCAAACTGAAACTTTTGTTCCGAAAAGTTTGGTCGTTGAATCTTCAATGGGATGACGCAGTACCTACAAACATCAATGAAGAATGGCTTAAAATAAAAAAGGAGTTACCACAAATCGAACATATTAATGTGCCAAGATGGCTTCAAACTACAAAAAATGCAAACATAGAGTTGCATGGGTTTTGTGACTCATCAGAAAAGGCATATGCATGCGTAATTTATGGCAGAATTATCAATCAGGAAAAGGCGGAGTGTCAATCCCCTGTGGTCATAGTAGCAGGGAAATCAAAGCTCGTGCCTGTCAACAAATCAGTATCTCTGCCTAGATTGGAGCTTTGCGCTGCGCACTTGTTGTCAAAACTGATGAAAGTTGTCCAGAACTGTTTCTCAACCCATAACCTACGAATATACGGTTGGTCCGATTCGACAGCAGTACTAGGTTGGCTCAATGGTGAACCGAATCGCTGGAAACCATTCGTGGCTAACAGAGTAGCACAAATAACGGAGATAATACCAACAAAAAGCTGGCGATATGTGAAATCGGCCGAAAATCCAGCTGATTGCGCGAGCCGAGGATTATCAGCGAATCAACTACATCATCATCCTCTTTGGTGGCACGGACCAACCTGGCTATCAACATTCAAAGTAAACCACAATCAAGACATACCAACTTACATTACATATGAAGAAATCAGGAAGTTAATAAAAAGTAATGTAGTTCAACAAAATGAAGATATTATTTTAAAATTATTGAGCAGATTCAGCAACTTCGACCGAGCAGCGCGTGTTCTTGCTTGGACTTTGCGCGCCATATCTCGCAATCAACACAAACCGAAGTATCTGACTGTCAGCGAAATAAAAATCGCTAAACATCTATTTATCAAACAAGTACAGCTGACGGTATTTAAGGAAGAGGTATTTAGTCTCCGAGATCAGAAGCAAATAGACGCGAAGAGCAAATTGCTAAAGCTGAACCCGTTTTTGGATCAAGACGGCCTACTGAGAGTCGGTGGCAGATTGAACAACGCGAAGATGAGTCAGAACATGAAGCATCCTCTCATCATTCCCAACAACACCCATCTCAGTGACTTATTGATCGAACAAGGACATCAGATGACACTCCATGGGGGAGCGAGAGTTACTCAAGCATGGCTGCGTCAACAATATTGGATTCTGGGAGGAAACCGAGCTGTCAAGAAGCGCTTACGAAACTGCGTCAAGTGCCGAAAACACGACCCAATCAAACACGAACAACTCATGGGCAACCTTCCTTTTGCACGCAGCAATCCAACACGACCATTTTATCATACAGGGGTTGATTTTACTGGGTTTGTCGACGTCAAAGCAAGCAAGGGCCGAGGTATCAAAACCACAAAAGGGTACATCGCCGTGTTCGTTTGTATGGCCACCAAGGCTGTACACATCGAGCTAGTATCGGACCTGACCTCATCATCGTTCTTAGCAGCTTTGCGGAGGATGGCAGCTCGGAGAGGCACCCCAGGCCATGTCTATAGTGACAATGGCACGAACTTTGTTGGAGCGAGTAGAATACTCAACGAAGAGTTCGTGAATATCAAAAACACTTTGGATGACAGTTTTTTCGAGGCTATTACCAGTATGGAGATTAACTGGCATTTTAATGCCCCTTCCTGGCCTAGTGCCGGAGGCCTCTGGGAAGCCGCCGTCAAGAGTTTGAAGTACCATCTCAAGCGGGTCATAGGAGATCAGAAGTTGACGTTTGAAGAATATTCGACGTTACTCGCTCAAATAGAAGCATGTTTGAATAGCCGACCATTGTGCGCACTCAGCGAAGATCCCGAGGATTTAGACTGTCTCACACCGTCTCACTTTTTGGCAAGTGGTCCGACACTAACTATCATCGAGACAGAGAGAGACTTGCGAACAAGATGGCAGCTCACACAAAAAATATTTGATGATCTGTGGAAGAGATGGCGAGCTGAGTACCTGTGCCAACTATCAGCTCGCAGTAAGTGGCACAAACCTCATCAGAATTTGAAGATCAATGACATCGTCATCATTCACGACATTAATCTTCCCCCGGGAAAATGGCCCATGGGCAGAGTTATTGAACTTCATCCAGGGAAAGACGGATACGTCAGAGTAGTGACCCTACGGACGAAAAATGGTTCACTCAAGAGACCAATTACGAAATTATCCGTCTTGCCGATCAACGACAATAATCAAAGCCACGATACAGAAAAGGAAAACAAAGAAGGTCAAGCAACAAACAATAAATATTCCAAGCCAACCTCATCAAAATTGTGCAACTTCATAATTACAACACTCGTACTTCTGATGTTTATTTGCTCAGGAACGTGCGAACACAAAATTTCCAAAGTTGCAGAAAATAAAAACATATTTTTTGATAAACTCGCAAATATGAAATTGGAACGTGAAGAATGGAAACTCGTCGTTTATTGCGACATGGCTCCGTATTGGCAAGGAATTAACCTTCTGGACAAGTTTATCACTCATCTGGACAACATATGTTCAAGGGATCAAATACCACAATGCAACGTAGTCCGATTACAACTGCTTCACGGGTACAACGAACTTGAACACTACAACAATGTTTTACTTGGTCAGCAAGGTCAAGTTCGCCGACGTCGCGGGCTTATCAACGGCATCGGCTACATCGCACATAGTTTGTTTGGAGTTTTGGATGAAACTTTCGCCGAACAATATCAGAAGGATATTGCCTTAATCAGAAGCAATCAAAAACATCTCAGTAATCTGTGGAAAAACCAAACTTCAGTAGTGGAGGCTGAACTAAATGTCATCAAAAGGATTGAAAATACCCTGGACAAGCAGCACAAAATAATCAACCAACACATTACCAATTGCAACGCGGCCATAAGCAAACTGAAAGAAGAAATCCAACACACTGACAACAAAGCGGAATTCACATTATCAACGTTCATAGCCAATAACATCATGACCAATCTTAAAGAAATCCAGGAGACACTAGTTGACACAGTGGCTAACATTTTCTATGAAAAGTTCAACTTTCACTTGCTGACGCCGGCACAGTTGAAAAACGAACTGAATGTTATAACCGGACAAATCTCAAAGGACTTAGCCTTACCGATTAATAATATTCAGACTGACTTGGCGAAGATCTATCACCTATTGAAAGTGAAAGCAAGAGCTACCAGAAAGTTCCTGATTTTCGAAGTAAGAATTCCTCTTGTGAGCAGGGAAGATTATGAGCTTTACAACCTCATACAGATTCCACAACAAGTCAACGCAAGCATGGTCAATATAGTGCCTGTAGCAAAATACCTGGCTATCAATACACATAAAGACTCTTACATACCAGTGTCTACAAGCGACTTACAAAGATGTATTCCTTACGACACCGACGAGTACATTTGCCCACTGAAAAGGCCAGTCTATCAAATGACGTCAGACAACAACTTATGTCTGAAACATCAAGCATCTAATCAATGTCAAACTGAAACAAGAGAATGTCGCGATACCTGGATTGACTTGAATTTAATTAATTCATATCTTTACTTTTGTTGCGGACAATGCAGTGTGCGAGTCATATGCGATGACGATTTTACGATCGAGCAACTCAGCAAAACAGGTGTCATTACACTGGGAGACAGCTGCGTCATCAAAGACAGAATGTTTACGATTTATGCACACAGAGCATTATCAAACACAATTAAAACGAAGGTCGATGTCATGAACATAGAAATTCCACCAATAAACCACATAATTAATCTGTCTATACCTCTCATCGCTCCACTGAATGAGACAGACGATATCACCGAACAACGGGAAGACATAAAGGCGATTGAAAAAGCACTCAAAGAAATGAAATCCAATCAGGAACTGGCAGATCAAGTAACATTCCATGACATTCATCATTACGTCGCCATCTACATCTTGGCTGGAGTCGTCGTGGTTTGCATCATCTTGTACACATGGCTACGTGTACGAGCGCGCCAGCCGCATCCAGCGCCCGCACCTCCGACAGCTGAGCGAGCAGAGGCCACAACGGAGCAGGCAGAGGCTAGCGTGAGCTATGTAGCTCCCGTTGCCACCGCTGCGGGTCGCCCTACCATCGTCACAACGAGCAGAGGGTCTTCGCCATCCGTTCGGACTCAATTCAATGAAATACCTTAAGCTTAGTTTATTTAAGTTTGTAAGCAAAATTGTTAATTATCATCTTGTAAATCATTATCCTTCATCTCATTCACATCTTCTCGGGCCCCGGAGCATGTACAGTGCAAAGCACGCACAAATTTGACATCATTGTGTCAGCACTTTACTCGCTACGCGCGGTCTATACTTTAGTACACAATTATCACTCAAATCGCGTGCACTCATTATCATTCAATTAAATTCTGTTATTACGTACTCTTGCGTATTAATCAAACTACCATCATTAAAAGGTGTAAAGACCCTACAGGTCGTTCACAACTGGGATAAGCCCAGCTGCCTAGCACCACGGATAAAAATTAATATTAATGGGTCCTACATTGTGAGCTGCTATATTTGTTTCCAATAATAGGTATGGCAAAACGCTTGAACGCACGGCAATTTGTTCTAGTTTCCACAAGTTCCGTATAGTAAACAACTCCTGATGCAGCCTGTACATAATTCAACATAAAATTGCGTTCTTTCTGCCAAAGAATACGGTCCCATAAGATATGATGTGCAGATTGTACATATTCGCAGTCAGAAAGATAGAACACTGACATAAAGGTGAAGCAACGAGCTTGAAGGAAAATAATTTACTTTTAAAGTTACCATGCCCTGTGAGAAATTGGGCAACACAGTGATCCACCTCCAGCCACGTCCTGACCAGCCGCACGCGAACGGATGGAAGAATTGGTGGAAGTGTCGGCCCTTGATGGAATTATCCCACCTACATTGAAAAATTATTTGGCCCATGATTTATAAATTATTATGTGACTTCAAAAAATATTATTAGAAGTAATGAGTTGTGGGAGTGGCCTTTGCAATGTTGTCATGGTGATAGTGACACCATCACCATCTTCCTGCCCTTGGCCCAAATTACTCGGAGACGGCGATACACCACTCCTTCTTCCATTTCATCATGTCAACCGTGACGTTATCACTGACTCCCTTTTCTCTCATATAACTTCTCATACAATCCATCCATCTTTTCTTTGGTCTTCCTCTCCGTCTACATTCATCTTCATTTATATTGATGATTATTTTTAAGCAACTTGCCAAAAAGGAGGAGGTTCTATCTTTGAGTTTGTTTGCTTTTTTGTGTATGTTCACCGATTTTTTTAAATAAAAAACTATTGTTGAAAAAAACTACAACTGATTTCCAAATAAAAACACTAAAAAGTGAAAAATAACTTCTTTTTCGGAAGTCGGTTTCAAAAAACGAAAGATAAGAAAACAGGTTCACCGACTTCCGAAAAACAAGTTAGTTTACACTTTCTAGTGATTTTATTTGGAAGTCGAGTCGGTTGTAGTTTTTTTTTTTGTAAAAAAGTTTTTAGTTTTTTTCCGCCTCATCACATGGTCATACCAGGCTAAACGATAAATTTGAACTTTTTTGTCACTGGCGCAGTAGGAAACCAAAGGCGTAGAATAAAAAAAATGCTCTTATAATATATTATAGGCAAAAATATAAGGCACAAAGCTGGCAACCCCAAAGCATCCCCGTTTGAATTACTATAGTTATTTCTTGTTTATTGTCCCAGTATTGGACGGCAGTAGGGTTGGTCATTTTATTGGCGCGCGTCATTCTAGGGTTATACGATGTGGAATTTAGTGCGTGTTGCGATATGTTGTTTTGCATCGTGACGTCATCATGTATGAAGTATTTATGATTGTTTTGCTCTGGTTGCCGAACTGTTGGTTAAATGTTCTTTGTGATTAAATGTGTATGCGCAAGCAAATCATGCACAACTCTTTCATTTATAGATTTTATTAAGTGTGTCTGTGAAGAGGGCAGTTCCTAAGTTTGCAGCACTATTATAAAATGTTTGAAATTCTGTACATATTTAACAAAATCACAATACCTCACTGGGAGCATAGCGCAAAATTAGTAAATTCCGAGAAATAAACAAATGTGTAAACTGTTGCAAGCTTACTACTATTATGAACATGAAAGTTTATGAGGATGGATGAATGGATGTTTGTTATTCTTTCATGCAAAAACAAAAACTACTATGTATAGACAGACATACTTTCTGTCTATCTATATAAGTCTGACTGTCTGTTACCTTTTCACGCTCAAAGCTGAAGGGATTTAGATGAAATTTAGTGTGGAGTAGTTCGAGACCCTGGAAAGGACATAGAATAGCTTTTATCCCGGTAATCATCCTATAGGGGATGGGCAGGGTGGTAGAAGTTTGTATGGTGAACTAATAAATTCACAAGTAAGGTGGCCCACACACCTATAATATTATGGCGTGATAAAAAAATGGCTATTCAAAGTACTAATGCCACGCAGACGAAGTCGCAAGCAACCTCTAGTAGGCCAAAATTTATAAAGATATTGGGAAAGTACTAAAACCACGCGGGCGGAGCCGCTGGTGGCAGCTAGTAAGATAATAGGATGTTTAAAAAGAATCTTCACGACTGGCAATTTTAAGTACCTACGTCCGGCATGCCCCGGACAGACAGTCTTGCTAACAACCTTGCTGACTGGCAAAACTTTTCACTACGACGACAGCACCCGGTAGAAATCAGACATTATTAGAAAATACCCAGACATCTAATTCCAGAATTCCTGACACCCACATCTTTTATCTTTTCTGTTAGGTACATGATACATATAAGTCGTAGAACCGATGACCGTTGGGGTAAACGTGTTCTTGAGTGGAGACCGCGAACTGGCAAACGTAAGGTAGGAGGCCCTCAGGCTAGGTGGAGCGACGACCTTCGCAGGGTAGCTGGGAGCAGCTGGATGACAGTTGCCGAAAATCAAACCAAATGGCGTGCGATGTGCAGCAGTGGACTGCTATGGGCTGATAATGATGACATGATACAAGATTCGACAGATAAATTTTTATTTTTATTCATACGGTCAAGGTATCTGTCATAGGCTGTTAAGGGTACACTAGTCGAAAATTCTTCCATACAAACGTAGTCTAGCGATTATTCCACTGTTTGACAATGTACGTTCAAAATAAAAAGTGATATCAATTTGTCTCATCATTATCTAGCCCTGTTTGGAAGCAAAAAAGTAAAAAAAAGAAAATATTTGAAAGTTATGAGCGTCGAAAGTTCCACATTTCGACACTAATTTTAACGCATTTTTGGGCGCAAATAAATGCCATATGAAGACGGAAAATTGAAAAACGGCCTCCATACAGGGATAGATTAGTAGTTCAACAATGCAAATAATTTAATTTTGAACAGATACGTTTAGTCGTTTTTTCATGATATCCAGACCCCCAAAGGTCTGAATATAAAATTTCGCGCGCTCGGTTTCGCCCTAAATCATTATCCATTTCGCTACAAATTTGCAAAAGTTTGCATTCGTACGCAAACTAGCTTCCTACTGCTCATCACAGCATCTATCTCTTCCGCACGTGTTGTCGGTTGATATTAAATGCATTTTAACCCCGCGCATAAAATAGTTCGTGCCGTCGACTAGTGTAACCTTAATAAACAGTCGTTGCCATGGTCCCGCAGACACATACCTGACAGCGACCTAACTGAGCCATAGGATGTGAGTAACTTATACCTGAAACTTTGATGCTTTAAGTGATTACCTCTGACTATAGTCTGTTGTTTTTAACCGACTTCAAAAAGGAGGAGGTTATCAATTCGACTGTATTTTTTTATGTTTGTTACCTCAGAACTTTTTACTAGGTGAACCGACTCTGATGATTATTTTTTTATTTGAAAGCTGGGTGCTTGTCATGTGGCCCCAAATTTCATCAAGATCTGATGATGAACTTCGGCGATATACATCAGAACTCTTCAATAAATGACGGCAAATCTCTCGGTATAGCTGCATGATTGTTGACACCATTTCATAACATAACATCACACTGGTACGCTCTACACCTGCGTACCCCTTGTACGCAGGTGTGAAAAGTTCACCATGTAATACTGTCATACATTCCACCGGTTTTGTTCAAGTTTCATGTTATTTGGTAAATCTATTCTGGCATTACTTTGGGCATTATAGGCACCTAACTTATAGAACTGGTTTTATATACTACACAACATTATATACCACAACTAAAAATGAAAAATAAAAAACTTTTAACAAAAATATACAACCGACTTCTTCCGGCTTGTGAAAATGTTTTTTCTCGTAAACTTTCCCATAGTACAATCTAGTATAAAGTTTAAAAAATAATAGGTGTTTTACCCACAACGTATCACAAAAGAATCCCCGCCACAACCGATCCCAGTATATCTGCCCAATGCAACTTAATTCGGCAAAATTACAATCGTTCAACAAACAGTAGCCGTACCGATTAAAACAATTGAACGTATTTATTTCAACCATTATAACCCTCCCAATGCATAGTGCACCGTAATTATCGTAAAATGCGAACATGTTTATGTATTTTTAATTCCGTCGTATATCGCGTTTGGTCGCGATGTAAAATGGCGAGGCCGGGTGTACGGAAATCACTACAATAAACTTGTGTTAATGTTTGAATTGTTATGTATTGTGTTAATATTGTCAGACTGAAGTGATATTTTGTTGGTTTAATTTAGTTATAAAAAATATTTGGTTGATTTTGAATGATAGAATGTTTTTTTTATGATAATATCTAATTTATTTATTAGTTTATCCTCGCACTGGAACGCCTTGCAGCAATTTCACCAATGGCGCACAATCTTATAATAAATTCACCATAAGTCCACGCTGTTTTCCTCCACCGTTGTCAGCGATGTTTATGGTAAATGTCACATTGATACTTGCCCGGATTCGAACCCACGACCTCAAGCAATAGAGGTGAGGTCTTAGCCACTGGGCCACCACGATGGTCAATTAAATTATATCTAGTTTTAATGATTTATGGGTTTGTTGTCTATACTAATCATAGAAATATATATCTATGATACTAATACTAATATACTAATAATATTTTATATAGGTTTTTTTTTGTTTGTTTGTACCGAATAGGCTCCGATACTAATGGACTGATTTAAAAAATTCTTTCACCAATAGAAAGCTACATTATTCCTGAGTAATATAGGCATATATTTTTTAATCCAGAAATTGGGTCCTGTGGGGTGGTCCAAGGTAGCGAAGCCGCGGGGAACAGCTAGTTTAATATAATCTTTATAATGGTGGAAGTATCAACATAGCCTACATTTTTATTCGGGTTATCGTTTTACAATTATTAAAATATTTTCTACTATTATATGCTTCACAGCTTCGATATTAGCCCAAAGTCTTTCTAACTTAGCCAACCTGTCACTGCAATACTAATTCACAATGCCCGCCAAACCCATCCACTTCTTTCTACCCATCCCTCCGCGGGAGGATCGTGACCATTACCCAGGCCACTTAGCTGACCCACCCTGATGCAAGGTAGATCGTTGAAAACAGCACTAAATATAAACCAATAGCGGCCACTAACCGCGCTGGGTCTAATTACCAATGATTATCGTTTCGTGCCGTTTGGCCGGGATGCAGTTTTAAATACGGCCATTTTGTTCCGCTACTCGGCTACTAATGAGTGTAACAGATCGCTTTTTGATAATGTTATTGATATGGCTTGGGGACCACGATCCGTTGAGATTTTCCAAAGTAATTAGTGCGCGTGTGTGAAGTGTGGATCGGGATGGCCGTGTCGTAATGCGGAATTACTGCCGCAAGTGCAGGGTTGAACTGTCAAATTGACAGCTCATTTATTAATTTTAAAGTTTATATTTATCATCTTATTAAAAGTTTTAATGCAGTTTTTTGCTGATTTTTATAACAACTGGTATACATACCCACTACGCTTAACATAAGGATTTACGACTGCAACCTTTTCACGATGGATTTAGGATTTACCCATGGTTTTTGTTGGATACACTTCTTTAGCTAATAGATCGGTAATGATAATGTTATTGAGATGGCTTTGGGACCACGATCCGTTGAGATTTTCCAAATTAAATTACTGCGCGTGTATGAAGTGTAGATCGGAATAGCCGTCGTAATGCGATAGCACAGGGTTGAACTGTCAAATTGACAGCTCATATTATATAAATTTTTCTTGGCACTTTATAATATTATATTCATAATTATTTATTACTTTATTTAAACCTTTATGCAATTTCATTTGTTGTTGTATTTTGTATCCTCGCTCTTCGTTTGACCAAATAGTTTACGATTATTCATAGACAAGTTATAGTGTGATGTCTACTCTGTTATCGTATCTTAATAAAGTAGCTTATAGACTGCTGCTGTTCAGCTCCATCCGGTGAGACCGGATGGAGCCCCAACATCATTTTGATAAGGCCAAGTAAATTGGTTGATAGTTAAAATCCATAATCAACCAAAACCTTGAAAAACCACAAACATTCTTCATACACCAAAAATGACGTAACAAAACACAACCCGTTATACAGGTTGTTCCAAAAACAAATCCGGATAGCACGGCGCACGTTGTCTACACGGTTGTCAAAATGTATCGGCGCGCAATAAAGTGCGTCGCAATACGAACCACGCCGTGTCCGCACGCCGCCGCGCGTCGTAACTCCACACGTGCGGTTTGCTGCCGGACCGAACGGGCTTTTAGAGAGAGGATGATACCGGATTAGATTTTTGAAAGAGTCCTATGTGTGTGTCTTCGGTGTACGGGATGTTGCAGCGTGGATAGAGTATATGTCTCACTCATGGTTTTTTTTTTTTTTTTTTTTTTTTTTTTTTTTATTATCTATAGGCTTGCGCTTGACCACTATCTCACCTGATGGTAAGCGATGATGTGGTCGACGATAGAGCACGCTTGCCTAGAAGAAACCTATTCACTCTTGACTTAAAGACCTCTAGATTGTAGCTATCGGGAAACACAGATTCCGGCAGGGAATTCCACTCTTTAGCTGTACGCATAATAAAAGTGTCCCCAAAACGTTTTGTGCGTATGGGTGGGATGTCCACCATGTACCGATGACGCATCGCCGTACGTCTGGTAGTCCGATGATGGAACGGGCTGGGCGGAATTAAATCATGTAATTCCATCGCACACTCCCCGAAATGTAACCGATAAAATACCGACAAACTGGCAACTCGGCGACGATGTTCAAGGCTCTGGAGCTTTGACTTGACCAGTGCCTCATTACCGATGAGTTTCTTGGCCCGCTTTTCGATCGACTCTAGTGCATCAAGCTGGTATTTGGCAGATCCATCCCAGAGATGAGAACAGTACTCCATGCACGATCGAACTTGCGCTTGATACAAGTTGAGCAGCTGTTCCGGCGTGAAGTACCTTCTCACCTTCGCAAGGATCCCCAACTTTTTGGCAGCCAGCTGAGCCTTTGCCTCAATGTATGGCCCAAAATTGAGAGTCGATGTCAACGTAACGCCAAGAAGCTCAAGATGGTCCGTTATTGGCACGGTTACATCACGGAAAGTAGAAGCTGGGTGGAATTGACTCCTTTTAGCGGAAAAAAGACACGCCTGGGTTTTAGCAGCATTAAACCTGACCAGATTGGCATCGCCCCATTCGGAAACTGCCTGCAAGGACAAGTTCAAGCGCTCCACCATGGCCTCCCGGAGAGACCGGACCTGAGGCCCGGTAGCACGCGCGTTGGACAAGTATCTCTCAGCAACAGTGCTGTCGTCTGCATACCCAAAGGTGCCGGGCTTCAGCAGATCGTTTATGTGCAACAAGAACAATGTTGCTGAGAGTACGGACCCCTGAGGGACCCCGGCATTAATATCCAATTGGTCCGACGAGCAGCCATCGATAACCACTCGAATGGACCGATCTCTCAGGAAGTCTGCAATCCAATCACACAGACCACCGGGCAAACCGAATGAAGGAAGCTTACCAATAAGGCTTTCGTGCCAGACCCTATCGAAAGCCTTCGAGATGTCGAGGGAGACGGCAAGCGCTTCCCCATGCCTCTCGATGGCCTCACTCCATATGTGAATGGCATACGCTAGAAGATCCCCAGTAGACCGATTTCGGCGAAAGCCGTATTGGCGGTCGCTAAGGATATCGTTAGTTTCTAGGTATGCCAGGAGCTTAGTGTTGAGTACACGCTCCATACTCTTACAGAGTATGGACGTTACAGAGATGGGTCTGTAGTTGGCCGGGTCAGCTCTACTGCCCTTCTTGGGCACGGGCTGTACGTTGGCTTGCTTCCAAGCATTCGGCACTGTTCCAGTCTCATATGAAAGGCGGAATAGGCGTGTCAAGATCGGAGACAGTTCAGGCGCACAGGTTCTAAGAACTATAGCTGGTATGCCGTCAGGGCCGCTAGCCTTGTTCACGTCGAGGTTGCGCAGCACCCTACGGACGTCCTTTTGATGAATGCGAATGTCCGACATACTCGTCTCGCACCCATCAGGAGAAGGAGGGGGCCGCGAATCACCAGGATTCAGACGTGAAGATTCCGCAAAAAGAGAGGCAAACAAATTTGCCTTCTCCTCAGCGGTGTGAGCCAGTGACCCATCGGGTTTCAGCAGTGGTGGTAGTGAGGGACGGCAGAAGTTCGACTCGACCGACTTAGCCAGGGACCAGAACGCTTTACTACCTGCTGGGTAAGAAGCAAGTTTGGCCCCCATTCGGCCAATGTGGTCGAATCTAGCCCCACGCAACACCTTCTTGCAGGACTTGGCAGCCCTGTTGTAGGCTTTCTTCTTCTGACCCAAGTCACTCGCTTTACGCGATCGAGCGTCGACCCATGCCAGGTACGCCTCATGTTTAAGCGCGTCGGCGCGACGACATTCGGCGCCAAACCATGGCCGGTCAACGCTGGAAATCGTTATGTCAGAGAACGGAATGTAGTACTCCATTCCCTGACGCAACACATCAGTAACGGCGTCCGCGCACGACGAAGGATCAGCCGAAGAAAAGCAAGTAGGCTGCCAAGGATAGCAAGCGAAGAAAGAACGCATGCCATCCCAATCTGCTGACCTGTACCGCCAAACCCGCCGGGTGCCTCTTGGGCTGGGATCGGGCGGGGAATAGACGGACACAGACTTCACCAGACAGTGGTCGGAACTACCCAGGGGTGAACTTATCGACACAGAGTATCTGTCTGGATCTGTTGTCAGCAGAAGGTCCAAGCAATTCGCTGTGTGCGAATCAACATCCGGTACCCTCGTTGCCCCCTGGACCAGCTGGGTGAGGTTTAGCGTTAGCGAAAGCTTACGCATCTCCCGTCCAGCATGGTCAGTGCACTGGTATGGGAAGAGCCACTCCTGATGGTGGGCGTTAAAGTCCCCCAGTAACACTAATTCGGTGGAAACTGGTGGGCAGATCCCCTGGTGAAGGTCGTTGTCATCATCATCATATCAGCCGAAAAACGTCCACTGCTGGACATAGGCCTCCCCCAAGCGTCGCCACATTGATCGGTTCCGTGCGTCTCGTAACCAGAGGACCCACGCAACCTTCACCAGGTCATCGATCCACCAGGTGGGAGGCCTTCCAACGCAGCATCTTCCGGTTAGCGGTCGCCACACCAGAACCTTTCTGCCCCATCGGCCATCCGTTCTGCGAGAAATGTGCCCTGCCCACCTAAGTTTGGCAATTCTTCGGGCTATGTAACCTTGGTTCTCTTGCGGATTTCTACATTTCTGGTGAAGGTAGTGGGAATAAATTTGATGCGAGAAACACAAGAAATTTTCTCTTCTCATTCTCTTCCGTTTCCTACTCCTCCGTTATTCTTTTCTGCTTAATTTCGTTGCGGGATCCAAGGGAGTTAAATTCATTGCCTCGACGCTTTTCTGGCAGCCGCCACTGTTGATTCTGGCTTTCAGGAGTTGCAGTGGTTTGGGAATAGTGCGGTGGGATTGTCGCACTTGCTTTCCATTTAAGAACTACCAAAGAGGTATACCTCCCACAAAACAAACCGAAGTCCTGGTGAAGGACTTAGGAATCAGCTGGACCCAGAAGCAAAGGACCGGTCGATGTGGCGATGCTTAAGGCGCCGATTCCCTTGAGTAGCTGATTTTAAAATGAGAATCACGTCTAAATGGCGTAGTCGTAATTTTTTGAAAAAAATATATTTTATATTAGACTATTTTCTTAATAATTTGATTTAAGCAAATTTTGAGTTTTATTCGTATAACATAGTGTGTGTCAGGAGTACCTGCAGCCTTCGGGGTTCCGAACATCTTTCAACGGGTTCCGTACATATTCTATTAAAGAAATCGTGAATGGTTGAAGAGGTTCTACGGAAGACGGTTTGGTTCATCCAATAACAATTGTCTGCTTTCATATTTCTTTGAAATTTTTGTTTATATTTATGTAGCTTACATTTTAAGTTAGCGTACTTAAAAACTTTTATTACCTTACTTGTGTCATGTTACGGTATCGTACTTTAATTGAATGCTTAAGCCATCATTGGACTGGTTGCAACTATGTCTGAAGATTAGGCACGTGATTTCCGCTTTATTCTTTTATGCCTTGCCATAATTTCACTCATATGTTTATTTTACTAAATACTAAAAATAATTTAAACAATATTGACTATTGCGTCATTCCTTTTTTAAAATAACATGTTTACTTTTTTACTATTTTCATGTTTTCGGTGTTTGTGTGTTTAATTCAAAATTATACGTTATCGTTGCGTTAAAAAAGTTTTATTTATTTTTATTTAATAACGCTACAAATGGCGCCCGAGCTAAAGTAAGTTTTAATATTCATGTTACTACTGAAGTATATATTCTTTTTCATTATTGTGTGTGTGGTGCTCTTCGAGCAATTTTTAATTTTATCTAGTTTCAGAACCTGGAAATTTTCTTAATATTGAATTGGATTCTGTGGAGTATACCACTCTTTCTACTTATACCCCTTGATCGGATGAGGCGTCAGGCAAAATACGTTTTCTTTTGCTTGTGATGTATTTATCTTATATTCTGAATTATAACTTTGTAAGTCAATAAAGAACCTTATTAATATGAAATAACTTTTATTTCTGTCCTCAAATACATATTTTTACATAACCCTGAGTTTTATTTAATTCCCTTAGCTAGCAGTAGATAGAACCCGTAGTGAATGCTTGGAAGTATGAACGTTTAGGCTTCGAGTATAAAGGTAAGCTTGGATTACAAGGTTGTTTGCTAGTTATCTATTTTATTTTTTTGATTCTTAGCCCAGCTATAGCGTATTCCTCGTCTTACTCTCCATACTCGTTCCTTGTTCATAACATTCGATGTTTAACACTTTCCAACTTTGGGTAACATACTCGTGTGATGTGGAAGGCGTGTTTCATCACGTGTTATTGGCCAGACTCTAAGCATTTATTTTTAGCTGAAAGTTGGGTTCATCACGCGTTGAACTTTTTCTTCCCTGCCGAGGCTTGTGTGAAAGTTGCAGTCGATCTATCTATGGCTTTTCTCAGAAACCTATAACATTTTTTTGCCTTTAATCTATACATTGTTATTACATGTCTTTCCCTGCTTATCCCATAGACATTTTAGTCGTTAATATTTGATATTACAGTGGTCAATATAAAGTTTGTTGAATCTTAAACTCAAATCTCTCTCCCACATTTCTCTCCTTTACAAATTGCCTTATAATTTCAAAATGGTTATTTAGATTCACCAGAATCCTTTCGAAATATTAATTTTACTCTTAATGCTATACATTGTTACCATTTTTTTTTGCCAGATTATTTACATAACATAATGTTATTTTTTCAAATTATGTATATTGTCAACCTTCTCCATTTCAAACAATCAACTCGTTGCTATGCAACAGACTGATATTTTCACCGCAGTTGACACTTGGTGACGTTTATTTTGAAATATTTGTTCCCTCTAGTGATGTACCGGTGTCGATAAAATCTCTTATCGATAAAAATTTATGAGATGTACACGTGTCGATAAAATCTTTTATCGATATTTTTCAAATTATTTATTTTTTTCGAAATATCTGTTACACTGCCTGTAGTGATGTTCTTTTTAGCCTGCATGATTTTAATCAATAAGATTTTCTTACCTAGCCTATTATCGATAATCTAGTATTTAGGCCTTACATAAGACTTATTTTTTTTTACTATAGCTTATTGTCTCTTTATTTTGTCTCAACCTTGCTCTTTTGCCTTTGTATCTTATTAGGTAATTTTAAGGTATCTGTTAGGCTATAGCGATTAATTTAGTTTAGGTTTAGTGGACGTTTCCTAAGCTCGCATCAATAAGGGGCGTTAGTTTTGGCTATCTATCTTGTTTGATCTTTGACTCAAGTCACATGTTTGTGCTGGAGTCTTATATTTTTGTCGTGGACGTGTTGTTGATTTGGGGACTTAACTTTGAACTCGAGTTCCACCTCCTTGTAGGACCTTTGGCTCAAGTTGTATCTTTGAACTTGAGTTTTGTTTTGGTCTTTCCTTTGACTCCTGTTCCATAGTTTGAACTGGAGCCCCATGTTTTATATATAGGTTGTAAGTTTTTACTCTGATCCTACGTCGTTTTTTTTTTGACTGAGGATATTTTTTTTCTGTCCGGTGTCGAATTTCAGGCCAAGGTTTTTCTTTGTCCGAAGCTGTTATTTCTGACCGAAGACGCTTTTTAACTGGAAGCAACAGTTAAAATTTATTTAGTTTGTCATCTAGGGTCTAGGATATTTTCTTGGTTTTGAGTTAGGCTAGGTAATTTCATCTAATTTTATCCTCTTGATTATCACAGTTAGGGTTGTCAAACCTTTCTAGGGTTCGCAATCAATTATTTTTTTTTGCTGGAAAGAGGGTATTGTAGCGTGATCGCTACAAGACGCTTTGCTTTAGCCTTTTTAATTTGTCAAAGCAGGCTAGTTATAATTTTTCAAATTTTCATATTTCGTTTGTCAAGAAAACAGAAGACTATTTTTTTCTAAGACTGTCACAAAGAATTTTGATAAAAATGTTTTGGCTCTGTTATCCACTACTAAATTTATTATTGGTATTTTTTTTAAAAGTAACTGTTTAATAGTTTGTTTTAAATTGCCAGCGACAATATGACCATAGCTATGTCCATTCTTGTACGGAAATGGCAGGAAACCATTCCTTGTCGTTAGGCCAAGGGTACGTGATATTCGGATCCACGGGCGCGCCGGAGCTCGCGGAACGCATGTTTCTGCAATTGAGCTCTGTCAGAGACACCAACTATCGTTTCGCTACCAGGGCATGCCTCATAGTTGCCGTTAGACAGACTGAAGAATAGGGCAGACCAGCCAAGACATTGATGACAAGCTTATCATAAATATAACCATGTCGCTGACAAGAGTTTATGCATCATGAATCAAAACTGGTACGTAATGACTATTCTTACTAATTGTTCTTTTGAATGTCGATTTCTTCTGGTATTTCAGACCCTTTTGGTTCCATAATTTTGATGGTCCGTTTCCTTGTCTGTAGATATCAGTTGAGCCGACTTTCGGCTCTTTACCCCGGGACAGAACGAACTACCTCAGGAGTACCTGCAGTCTTCGGGGTTCCGAACATCTTTCAACGGGTTCCGTACATATTCTATTAAAGAAATCGTGAATGGTTGAAGAGGTTCTACGGAAGACGGTTTGGTTCATCCAATAACAATTGTCTGCTTTCATATTTCTTTGAAATTTTTGTTTATATTTATGTAGCTTACATTTTAAGTTAGCGTACTTAAAAACTTTTATTACCTTACTTGTGTCATGTTACGGTATCGTACTTTAATTGAATGCTTAAGCCATCATTGGACTGGTTGCAACTATGTCTGAAGATTAGGCACGTGATTTCCGCTTTATTCTTTTATGCCTTGCCATAATTTCACTCATATGTTTATTTTACTAAATACTAAAAATAATTTAAACGATATTGACTATTGCGTCATTCCTTTTTTAAAATAACATGTTTACTTTTTTACTATTTTCATGTTTTCGGTGTTTGTGTGTTTAATTCAAAATTATACGTTATCGTTGCGTTAAAAAAGTTTTATTTATTTTTATTTAATAACGCTACACTATGTACTACGAGGTTATCCTATTTTTCAGCCAAACGACATACTGCTGAATAAAGGCCTTCCTTAAGACGACGACTAACGCCAACGACCTTTAGGAAACAAAACGCGCACTCGTTTCACACCCGCGCGACCCAAAATTTTGTAGTTTTTGTACTTTCCTTATTATTCTATGACTTTAAAAAAAAAAGCCTCAGATCAAAATGTAGATAATTAACTTGTCTTTGAGATGGTGTCGATTTCATTAAAATATGCCCAGCGGTTTTGATGTGATTGTCGTGTTTTTGTCCGTTTTAGACATAACTTTACAAATTAATTGCACTATGTTATACGAATAAAACTCAAAATTTGCTTAAATCAAATTATTAAGAAAATAGTCTAATATAAAATATATTTTTTTCAAAAAATTACGACTACGCCATTTAGACATGATTCTCATTTTAAAATCAGCTACTCAAGGGAATCGGCGCCTTAAGCATCGCCACATCGACCGGTCCTTTGCTTCTGGGTCCAGCTGATTCCTAAGTCCTTCACCAGGACTTCGGTTTGTTTTGTGGGAGGCATACCTCTTTGGTAGTTCTTAAATGGAAAGCAAGTGCGACAATCCCACCGCACTATTCCCAAACCACTGCAACTCCTGAAAGCCAGAATCAACAGTGGCGGCTGCCAGAAAAGCGTCGAGGCAATGAATTTAACTCCCTTGGATCCCGCAACGAAATTAAGCAGAAAAGAATAACGGAGGAGTAGGAAACGGAAGAGAATGAGAAGAGAAAATTTCTTGTGTTTCTCGCATCCAATTTATTCCCACTACCTTCACCAGGTCATCGATCCACCAGGTGGGAGGCCTTCCAACGCAGCATCTTCCGGTTAGCGGTCGCCACACCAGAACCTTTCTGCCCCATCGGCCATCCGTTCTGCGAGAAATGTGCCCTGCCCACCTAAGTTTGGCAATTCTTCGGGCTATGTAACCTTGGTTCTCTTGCGGATTTCTACATTTCTGGTGAAGGTAGTGGGAATAAATTGGATGCGAGAAACACAAGAAATTTTCTCTTCTCATTCTCTTCCGTTTCCTACTCCTCCGTTATTCTTTTCTGCTTAATTTCGTTGCGGGATCCAAGGGAGTTAAATTCATTGCCTCGACGCTTTTCTGGCAGCCGCCACTGTTGATTCTGGCTTTCAGGAGTTGCAGTGGTTTGGGAATAGTGCGGTGGGATTGTCGCACTTGCTTTCCATTTAAGAACTACCAAAGAGGTATGCCTCCCACAAAACAAACCGAAGTCCTGGTGAAGGACTTAGGAATCAGCTGGACCCAGAAGCAAAGGACCGGTCGATGTGGCGATGCTTAAGGCGCCGATTCCCTTGAGTAGCTGATTTTAAAATGAGAATCACGTCTAAATGGCGTAGTCGTAATTTTTTGAAAAAAATATATTTTATATTAGACTATTTTCTTAATAATTTGATTTAAGCAAATTTTAAGTTTTATTCGTATAACATAGTGTAATTAATTTGTAAAGTTATGTCTAAAACGGACAAAAACACGACAATCACATCAAAACCGCTGGGCATATTTTAATGAAATCGACGCCATCTCAAAGACAAGTTAATTATCTACATTTTGATCTGAGGCTTTTTTTTTTAAAGTCATAGAATAATAAGGAAAGTACAAAAACTACAAAATTTTGGGTCGCGCGGGTGTGAAACGAGTGCGCCTTTTGTTTCCTAAAGGTCGTTGGCGTTAGTCGTCGTCTTAAGGAAGGCCTTTATTCAGCAGTATGTCGTTTGGCTGAAAAATAGGATAACCTCGTAGTACATAGTGTAGCGTTATTAAATAAAAATAAATAAAACTTTTTTAACGCAACGATAACGTATAATTTTGAATTAAACACACAAACACCGAAAACATGAAAATAGTAAAAAAGTAAACATGTTATTTTAAAAAAGGAATGACGCAATAGTCAATATCGTTTAAATTATTTTTAGTATTTAGTAAAATAAACATAATGAGTGAAATTATGGCAAGGCATAAAAGAATAAAGCGGAAATCACGTGCCTAATCTTCAGACATAGTTGCAACCAGTCCAATGATGGCTTAAGCATTCAATTAAAGTACGATACCGTAACATGACACAAGTAAGGTAATAAAAGTTTTTAAGTACGCTAACTTAAAATGTAAGCTACATAAATATAAACAAAAATTTCAAAGAAATATGAAAGCAGACAATTGTTATTGGATGAACCAAACCGTCTTCCGTAGAACCTCTTCAACCATTCACGATTTCTTTAATAGAATATGTACGGAACCCGTTGAAAGATGTTCGGAACCCCGAAGACTGCAGGTACTCCTGAGGTAGTTCGTTCTGTCCCGGGGTAAAGAGCCGAAAGTCGGCTCAACTGATATCTACAGACAAGGAAACGGACCATCAAAATTATGGAACCAAAAGGGTCTGAAATACCAGAAGAAATCGACATTCAAAAGAACAATTAGTAAGAATAGTGAACGGTAAGGTTCGTGCTGCTAGCTATTTCGGGTGCTAAATGATAAGTCTGAGCTAAGATTCAGAGTACGTTTATTCCGAAACTTCACGCTAATTAATGCTAATGATGGTAATGAGTGCTACAAGTATGCCGGTCGATCGCGCACTGGCTCGCGTAGCTCACGCTTTCCGCTGGTGCGGCCGCGCGACCTACTTGAGTCAAAACTGCTGATGATGATGTGTTCGATGAGTATCGAACATGCTCCCGAGTGGAGGAAATGGGAAAGATGAGATGAGATGATTACACAATTAAGAGGGTTAGTAACACATAGGTGAACCAGTATTTGTTTATGCTAAATGAAGGTTAATACAATGCTGAATGTTCTTATCCTAAGTGATAGCTAATCTCTATCTAGATCTACCGTAAAGACCGATTGTCTTTTACTGATAGGTGACGTTGATTTGTCTCTTTTGTACCGTAAACTGGACCACCGTTTGGTCCCACAAACACTGGGCTCTTGCTCGGGCACGGGTGATTTACGCGCACTAGCACTAACACTCACACTGCTGGTAGGCGCCGCCCGCGGCGCGGCAGGTTCGTTTGGAGCCTGCGGGTCACGCGCGGGCGCGGGTGAGGCTTGCTTGCCTCGCCACCACAGGAACACCAGGAACGCTACGACGGCGACGACTGCTGCTAGCAATACGTATGATATGGCATAGTGATGTATATCATGCGTAGTTAATGTTCCTTCTTCTAAAGCTGCTTTCTTCATAGCGGCTATCTGATTGCCGAGACTTGTTAGTGTGTTGTTGATCTGTGCATCTTCTGTTGTTGTTTCGAGAAGCGGTAGCGTAATATTGACCAAATGATAGTGCTGTATTGGAGCTATGTTCGCTAATAATAGGTCAGGTTTTAAAGTCAGCTTGTTTTCCTGCTGATATGAATAAAGTGTTATGTCACGGCCCTTAGCTATGCATTCTTTATCGAGTTGAATGAGCCCGGCCTTGCTGACACGGCGCGTTCGGGTTTCATTGTCACATATGATTGTAAATGAATAGGTATCGCATGCGAAATACAAATAAGACGATAGGTCGTGTAATTGTAACCACATATTCTTGCAGGTTTCTTTCTTAGACTGGCAGATACCTATTTGTTCGGTTTGACAGAACTTTTATTCTAGACCCAGTCGCTTGACTGGACCTCGTAGCTGACAGATATAACTTTCCTCCTGATAGGTGCAGGTTTGAAGATCGTCGTTCTTGACTTCGATATAGGAGTCCCTCATCAGATTAGTTGCTATGTAATCTGTGAGGGGAATAATGCTGATCATGTCCTTTCCCACCTGGAGAGGAACAGGTATTAAGCGGTACAGTTGGAAACTGTCTCTGCTAATGAGTGGCACGGAGATCTCAAACATGAAGTACTCTTTACTCATTCTCGCCTTGATCTTTAGGTGTTTGTAGATTTCATATAAATCGGCCTGGATGTTGTTGATAGGCAAAGTAAGTTCTTTTGATATTTGACCGGAAATGATTTGAAGTTCGTTGCTGAGCTGCTCTGGAGTAAGTAGATGCATGTTAATTTTACTATGATAAATATCCGCTAAGGTGTCGATTAATGTATCTTGGACACGCTTTAAGTTGTGTATCATGTTTGTCGTAGCCATGGCTGCGAGAGTGAATTCTTGTAACATTGATGTAGGTACTTTTACCTTGCAATTGTATCTGCTTAGTCGCTTGATCTAAGAGGTTTAGATGTCTATTTATGAGCTTATACTGAGTATCAATAGTCTTCTCAGTTCGTTTCAGAATATTATACTCAGCTTCTACCACTGATGTTTGGTTTTTCCAAAGCTGTAATAGGTGCTTTTCGTTGCTATTTATAATTTCAATATCACGTTGGTATTTATCAGCGAAACTTTGGTCGAGTACTCCAAATAATGTATTGGCTATGGAGCCGACCGCGTTGACAAGGCCGCGTCGGGTTCTTGACCGAGTGCCGAAATGCTGATTTAGCAGCAGCTGATTGTGATATTGGAGCTCATTGTAATCGTGCTGCACTTGTAATAAAATCATGTTACAATGGCTAGGCTCCTTGATTTGTTCACATGTCTGCTCTAGATATTTAATGAAGGTGTCCCCGGCTTTATCACCTTGCCAATAAGGTTGCATGTTGTAGTAGGACACAATTTTCCATTGATCCCGTATTAGATTTAATTTACCTATTGGGTCGTAGTATAAGGATTGATTACCGCTAAATTGGGTAATGTGGTTCGATGCTTCGCTGCTGCTCCAAATGCTGATAAAAAATAATAGTGATAAAACGATGTTGACGAAATTACGATGCTTTCTCGTACTTGCTTTTGTTTCATCCTTTGTGATCTTGGGTTTGGCTTTTTTACTCTGCTCTTCAGCTTCCTTTTCTGCGTCCTCTTGCTCGATTGGTAAGACGGACAATTTGATAATAGGTCGCTTTATTAAACCGTTCTTCGTCTTTAATGTCACAACCCTTACAAACCCGTCCTTCCCTTGGTGTACCTCGACAACTCTCCCCACTGGCCATTTTCCAGAAGGAAAATTATCATCGTGGATGGTCACCATATTTCCGATCTTAATGTTGCTTTTTGGCTTTAGCCACTTGCTACGAACAGATAATTGGCTAAGATATTCAGTTTTCCACCTCCTCCAAAGGTCTTGGAAAATCTTGTTTATTAAGTGCCATCTAGTCCTAGCGTCACTGGCTGTTTCAATAACGGTTAGACCTGCTCTACCGGTTAGGAAGTGCGCGGGTGTTAAGAAATCTAAATCGTCTATGTCTTCAGATATCGGACATAGTGGTCTAGAGTTGAGACCCGCTTCTATTTGCGCTAAAATGGTGCTATATTCTTCATACGTCAATGCTTGGTCCGCTACAACTCGTTTGAGGTGTTGCTTTAGACTTCGTATTGATCGTTCCCATAATCCTCCCGCACTAGGCCAGGAAGGGCAATTCCAGTGCCATTCTATATCCATTTCCGTTATCTCACTATAAAATGAGTCACCGAAAACTTGTTTTAGCTGCTCGTACTCCTCCTGCATTACTTTGTTAGCTCCCACAAAGTTAGTGCCGTTGTCCGAGTACACATGTTTCGGGGCTCCTCGTCGCGCTGACATTCTCCTCAATGCTGCGATAAAGGAAGTGCTGGTCAAGTCCGACACCAATTCTATGTGCACGGCTTTCGTAACCATGCAGACGAACAAAGCCACGTATCCTTTCGTTGTTTTTATTCCACGCCCTTTATTTGCCTTCACAGATATGAAGCCCGTGTAGTCTACACCTGTGTGATAAAACGCTGGAGCTGGGTTGGTGCGGAAATCAGGTAGATCTCCCATAATCTGCTGTAGCTTCCTGGGTGCCTGTTTCCTACAAGTAACACATCTATGAAGTTGCGTTTTGATGGCTCGATTTCCTTTAATTATCCAATACTTTTGTCTAAGAAAGGACATAGTAAGTCGAGCTCCTCCGTGAAATGTGAGCTCATGGGCTTGCGCGATGAGAAGCTCAGTCAGTCGACTGTTGTATGGAATGATGATTGGATGCTTCATTTCTATGCTTATGTTGGCCTGCCTGAGTCTTCCCTTTGCTCTAAGGATCCCGTCCTGATCTAAGTATGGGTTAAGGTTGAGTAGCTTGCTATCAGATTTTACTTCCTGGTTTTGCAATAAGCGTTCAATGTCTGTTTTAAATTCAGCGCGCTGTACGTTTTTTATTATTATAAGTTTTGCTGATCTAAGCTCGTGTAAAGTGAGATGCTTTGTTTTCTGTTTACTAACGACAGGTGTCAATGCCCGCCGTACCCAGGCTAAGATGCGTGTTGTTTTTGTAAACGAGCTGTAGCGATGTAATAGATCGTCGACTATGCTGCTATCCATGATAGGATTTTGAACAATGTTTACCTGCCTTTTTATCTCTTCGTTAGTAGTATACTTCGTTTGACCCGTAGGTTTGAAGTGCGATGAAGATAAGAAGGTCGGTCCTTGCCACCACAATTCGTGTTCTAGCAATTGTGAGGTCGTCAGGCCTCTACTAGCTGCATCCGCTGGGTTTTCTTTGGTGTTTACATAATGCCAAGTGTTTGGTGGCATAATGCTAGCAATTTTCTTCATCCTGTTCGCTACGAAAGGCTTCCAGCGCTCCGGGGATCCTTGAATCCAGCTAAGGGAAACCTTAGAATCGCTCCAGCCGTATATCTTCACGGCCAAGCTGTTGATGCTTTTGACGATTTTTGACATGAGTTTCGTAAGTAGTTCGGCCGCACATAATTCTAACCTAGGTAGCGATACAGCCTTGCTAGAGGGCACTAACCGCGTTTTTGCTGCTACTAGCACTACTGATGTAGAGTTATTGGATACGATTCGTGCGTATACTACACAGGCGAAGGCTTGAATTGATGCGTCACAAAACCCATGTAATTCTATGACGTCATGCTCTTTGCTTTGTAACCACCGAGGAATGTGGAACTGATTTAATAGATTTAAATCTCCCTTCAATTTGATCCATTCTTCTTTGGTTTTAATAGAAACTTCGTCGCTCCACTGGACCTCAGAATCTTGCCATACTTGCTGGAATAAAATTTTCATCTTTGTGGTTAGGGGCGCTAACCATCCCAAAGGGTCGAAAATCTTAGAGATTTCGGATAGAAGCATTCTTTTGGTCAGTTTTGCTGTTTGTGTGCTGTTTGAATCATATTTGAAGATGAATTCGTCCTCGGTTGAGTTCCATTGTAGCCCCAAAGTTTTTGATGAGCTTTCAGTTTTAAATGTAAAGACTGCTGGCTGTTTGTCGGCAGTTTGCTCAACTGTTTCAAGCAATCTTTTATCGTTTGAGGACCACTTTCTTAGTGAAAATCCGCCGCTTTTTAGGCATGCGTTTACTTCCGTAATCCTCCGCTTTCCTTCTTTGATGCTATGCGCTCCCGATACCCAATCATCCATATAGAGCTCTTCCTGGATGCATTTAGCTGCTCTGGGATATTTTTGCTGCTCATCTGACGCTAATTTTCGCAGAGTCATCATTGTCAGGAATGGCGCTGCTTTAGTTCCATACGTTATGGTTGTTAATTTATAATTTCTTATAGGCTGATCCGGACTTTGTCGCCATACGATTTGTTGTAGGCTTTGGTCCTGCTCATCGACTAAAATCATACGGAAGCATTTCTCAATATCAGCTGTGAATGCGAAACGATATTGCCTCCACTTCAGGATAAGCTCTAACAGGTCTAACTGGAGGTTTGGACCCCTGTACATTAGATCGTTTAGGCTGTGGCCTAAAGTAGTTTTAGACGACGCGTTGAATACCTACTACGCGCAACTTTGTTGTGCTAGATTCTGCTCTCAGTACCGCATGATGAGGAAGGAAACATTCTATTTCCGTCTTCTGTTTGCTGTTAGAAGTCGCTAACTTCATGTGTTGCAGCTGCTCATATTCGCGGATAAATTGCTTGTATTGCTTCGCTAGGTCTTCATTCTTGCTAAACTTACGTTCTACATTTTTAAATTGTGCTATCGCTATCTCTTTCGAAGATCCTAGCTTCTCTTCTAATTCTGGTTTCATGGGCAACCTAACTACATAACGACCGTTTTCTAGACGTTTCGTCGTAGTTTCATAAAAATCTAGGCATTCCTGATCTTCTACGGACATAGAATTCTGTTCTTGAATGTCTTCAATTGTCCAGAATTGTTGAATGTCTTCAACGTTATGCAAGATCACGTTGCATTGGAATGAGGTGCTTGTATTGCCACCGCACAGCAACCATCCTAAATGAGTTTGCTGTGCTAGCGGTTCCGAGGACGTTTGTCCGCGAATTAATCCTTCTAAAAGGATGTTGGCGTAGATTTCTGCTCCTAGGAGAAGATCCACCGGACGACTGATGTTATAATCTGGATCTGCTAAACAAAGATGTGCTGTATGTTGCCAATATGGCTTAGCGAACGTTTCGTTTGGCAGATTTTTTATTAAGTTGTTCACTATGACAACATCAGTAGAAAACTTAAAATCGGTGTAAGTCGATTGACAAGCGATCGTTAGTTTTCCTTTGCAGTTGTTTTCACGTTCACCTACTCCGAAAATAACCCCTTTACAAGATTTTCGCTTTAATCCTAGCTGCTGTGCTGCTTTCTCGCTGATCACGGAAATTTGTGAGCCCTGATCGATCAGTGCTCGCATGACGTGCTGGGTCCTGTCGGCTGCTGTGACTTTCACCAGCGCTGTGGCTAGCAAAATCTCCGATGTTACTTGCTGAGAAGCGTAGATGCTTTTGTTGTTTTCGCATTTTTGTTTCGCAATCTCGGTCAAGTTGTTAGACTTTGATTGTGTTGCGAAATAGTCATGCAAAGTCGTATGATGTTCGTCATTGCACTTATGACATCTTTTTGTCGAGTAGCATTTTGCGCCATTATGATCGTAAACACAATTCACGCAATAATTTAATTGGCTAATTATTTTTATTTTCTGCTCATTTGGTAATTCTGTAAATTTTTTGCAGCTTATTAAATTATGTTTTGCCGAACAATGAGGGCATTTATTTACTGACTCAGACACATGCATTGATTTCGCCATTTCCATTTTCTTGCTATTTTTAGATTCATTGCCCAATTTAAAATTATTTTTGCGATTAAAATTGGATGAACCATTGGATGATTGAGATGAAACTGCCTTAGTTGTCCCATCTTGACGTCGCCGAGATGACTCTAGGGCAGTGAACTTGTTCTCTAAGTAGTCCAAAAAGTCCCGAAGTACCGGAAGCTCTCGCGAATTCTTCAACGACTCTATATACTCGGAATAAGACTCACTATCCAATTTTTGTGCTAGTATATATACAAGAAGAGGATCCCATGTCGTAATATCTACGCCTAGATTTTTTATGGCGTGGAGGCTCTCTAAGGTGACATCATGAAGTCGTTTGATGGCTGTGTACGACTGCTGCGGTATATTGGCAAGATTGTAAAAGGAATTTACGTGGGACATAAATATCTGCTTTTTGTTGTTAAACCTGTGAGTTAAAATTTCCCAACAGGTGTTATAGTTGTCCGCGCTAATCGGGAGATGCTGGATCAAGCGCTCCGCTTCTCCTTTTACCTTGCTCTTCAGGAATTGCATCTTTTGTGCCTTTGATAGAGAAGGATTGTTGTGGATTGCTTCATCGAAAAGATCTTTGAAGGATACCCACTGCTGATAGTTACCTGAGAACACAGGAATTTCCATCTTCGGTGTGGACTTGTCACGGTACGATGTTGCCCACATCTTCGAGCTGATAGCCTTTCTCAAGCCGTTATACGTACGTTCATGTTTAATGTAGCTTAATTCGTACGCCTCGTCGTCTTCTAACTCCATCATTAGTTCCCAATGGCTGTTGTCCACGGCTGTCCATCGAGTTTGTAATAATCGCAAGGCGTCTTCAAACTCCCATTTATCGGACATGGATTCGACATCTATGCTTTCTACGGTTCTTGCGAATGCTTTGAAATTGATATGTTGCTTGCGCATCATATCATCTAGTTTGCTATAAATACCTTTAGACACCTCGGCACGAGCGCGCGCCGGGCTGGCGGATGCTGAGGATGGCTCGTGGTCCTGGTGCTGTAAGTGTTTGCCCCCGGCAGGACCTGCTGTTGCTGCTACTTGCTGATTAGAAGGGTTGTCTTCTAGATCAGAGAATCCTGGCGGCTTTGCTTGGTGACATAACGCGTCATAATATTCGGATATGGCGTCTTTTGCTGCTTTATAAGACTCCATTGTCCGCTCGAACTCCGAATTTACGAAGTACTTATGACCTCTCTTTTCAAGCGGCACAAGTTTTTCGTTGTTTAGCTGATACTCTCTCCAATACGACTCTAAAAGATCTAGTCTCTTTTTACAGTAGTCGATGGTCTTACGCTGTTTGCTATCCTTATTGAAATTAATAAGGACCTTGGCAATGCTCTCTGCTAATTCAGTTTGTTGGAAGTATAAAGTCTCCATTGTGCTGCTGTTAGACTTAAGCGAGACAGAATATACGGAACGCTCTTACTTGAAAGCCGCCTTGTCCTACGGCTATTGCTGCTATGCTGCTGGCTCGCTGTTGTCGCTGCGCGGGTAGCTCCCACGGTGGTTGTGAATCCCTATGAACTCACGCCTAATCTAGTTCGCGGCAACCCACAGGTTGCTGGTACGGTACAAGCACTTCGCGTTACGACTTGTCGCGGTCGCGGAGTCCTTGACGGTTTCGAAGGACCAATATGAACGGTAAGGTTCGTGCTGCTAGCTATTTCGGGTGCTAAATGATAAGTCTGAGCTAAGATTCAGAGTACGTTTATTCCGAAACTTCACGCTAATTAATGCTAATGATGGTAATGAGTGCTACAAGTATGCCGGTCGATCGCGCACTGGCTCGCGTAGCTCACGCTTTCCGCTGGTGCGGCCGCGCGACCTACTTGAGTCAAAACTGCTGATGATGATGTGTTCGATGAGTATCGAACAAATAGTCATTACGTACCAGTTTTGATTCATGATGCATAAACTCTTGTCAGCGACATGGTTATATTTATGATAAGCTTGTCATCAATGTCTTGGCTGGTCTGCCCTATTCTTCAGTCTGTCTAACGGCAACTATGAGGCATGCCCTGGTAGCGAAACGATAGTTGGTGTCTCTGACAGAGCTCAATTGCAGAAACATGCGTTCCGCGAGCTCCGGCGCGCCCGTGGATCCGAATATCACGTACCCTTGGCCTAACGACAAGGAATGGTTTCCTGCCATTTCCGTACAAGAATGGACATAGCTATGGTCATATTGTCGCTGGCAATTTAAAACAAACTATTAAACAGTTACTTTAAAAAAAAATACCAATAATAAATTTAGTAGTGGATAACAGAGCCAAAACATTTTTATCAAAATTCTTTGTGACAGTCTTAGAAAAAAATAGTCTTCTGTTTTCTTGACAAACGAAATATGAAAATTTGAAAAATTATAACTAGCCTGCTTTGACAAATTAAAAAGGCTAAAGCAAAGCGTCTTGTAGCGATCACGCTACAATAGGTATCATCACCTCTAAACATTCCAAAACAAACTGACCAATTAAAACAAGGCAAGTCGACGTCGGCCATCTTAAATCTGCGCGGCCGTGCATTGGCAATATCTGAGCGGTACCTATTACTTCGGGCCGGCTGTGTGCGTACACTGTACGTTGCGCGTTGTACAGTCGCATGAGATTTACTGTTATTTCCTCGAATACGATGCTAGTTTGCATTTAGTGGGTGTATTGGATGCAGTTTTGAAGAAATTTTGATTGAGATGACGGTATTGTTGGTTGTATAGACTGTGGTTTGGTTTGTGCTGTTTCCTGCCTGACTGTCGTTGCAAAAATTAATGGCAAAATATTAGGTGATCGAGACCTGTGGGAGAAATAGGAACGAAACTTTTCAAAGGACCCTGTGAACCTCACATTTTTTTTTATTTTTCATCCTGGTGGCAATCCTCATGGATGAGGAGTCTGTCAGACTCTTACTGGCTAAAACTATCACGGTTTTCCCTCACACACTTGCGTTCGAGCCTGCGAGCGGCACACCTAGGCCAAACAGCTCTGATTGACAGGACACCACGAATTCCGCTATAACATGGTATATCTTTATATTCATATCGAAAAAATTATTAAATCTTTATCGCAAAGACAATTATCAGTTTTCACGCACAGCTACAACATCCTCTACTTCTATCGACTCAGTCGCCTTGACTACAAAAAGAAACCCTAGATTAATGTAAATAAATACCAAACTATAACTATCGATTTCAGTGACTCAAGTGGAGGAAATGACTTAAAATATAGGGGTGAGTCTTATAACTACACAAGCCTCTTGAGCTGCTCGCCAATGAAGCCTGTAAAATTTATAACCACTCTCATCTGCGCTATCGGTGCGGTGCATGGATATGCATCAGCTAACCTGCGATGGTCGTCGTTATCTCGAGACAGACCACAGACAAACAATGTTAGCTTTAACGACCATCGGATCAACGGCCAACCTTGCTAATCCTATTCTTATCGAGATAATCATTAGTTAGGTACTACGCATTGAAACACAAAACTCATTTATCAATAACAATAAACATGATTAGCACTGATTCAGTACAAACTATCTTTATGGTATTAAATAGATAACGATAAACCATTAGGTCACCTACAAACTTTTAGACGTATCTTTTACGTGTGTCGGGAAGTAATTATAACCTGAGGCTGAAGTTACTTTCTTCTTGCTATGCACTATATTGGCTAGTTTTAGCACATACTCGTATTAATTAATAGTTACTACGTAAGTTTTAGTCCATACTGTTTCGCTTTATCTGCAATATGTTAAAGGTTTAATTTTTGAAAGTTTATCTATACATGAGGGATTAACGGTTAGGTAGATTGTTTCTTTGTGTTAATGAGACAGTTCATAACAATCGTTGACTGTGGTGTATGAAGTCTGTACTCAGAAGTAGGATGATTACCTAATTAGATTACCTATGTGCGTCCGCAGATTTGTTAGGCATATATTTGCGATAAGACTACTATTGAATTATATGTTATATAAAAAAATTGTGTACCTACATCAATAAAATCTTATCTATGAATCTATTAGTTGTAATTGAACATGACAGGCACGTTTCTACGATAATCAATCGCGCTAAATTTTTACCAGACTGCCCCAAAATGGCGTATAATTTTCCACTGTTTTGTCAGCTCATGAAGTCATACCTACTCTCTTTCATAATTCATAATTCATTTATTCACATATAAATAGAGTAATTACATACGTTGGTTTGTTATGTTACATCATTGAATCTTATATTCTATTTAGCCTATGTATGGCATGTGAAATTATTTATTCATGCAAAGATATATAAAAATCGTGGGTAATTAACAATAATAATTCAGTCCTATTGTCTCTGAAATTCGGCGTGCATAATGTCAATTAAATATTACTTGGTTAAATACAGTGCAATATAGATTATTAGTCAGTTATATTATAACGTTAAATAGTGTCATTTATATAATATATTATTCAACAGTCAGATAAAAATAGTAGGTTCGATGTCACACTTTTACACACAAACTCATCATTGCATGTACATATATTATTCTTGAAACCACTCATTTATAGAGTAAATCATTTTTTTTAGGAGTATCTCTTTAAGCACTTTTTTAAACTTTGGTAGAGGAAGATCTTGGATGATTGTTTGTAACCTATTATAAATTTTAACACACATAGCTGAACAATTTTTATTAAACACAGCAGTCTTTGGTACAAATTCTAACACCAGTCGCTGACCATGTCTTGAACTACGTGGGTATTTATTATCACGTGCATAAATGTCACAAGCTTTCACAAATAGGTTAGGATTAGATTTTACAAATACACAAATTTCAAAAATATACATGCTTGGTAAGGGTAATATTTTGAGTTTTTTAAAGTATGGTTTACAGGACTCATATGGAGGAATGCCAACAATGGCTCTTATGCAGCGTTTTTGAGATAAAAATGCCCGCTGGGAGTCTGTTGAGTTTCCCCATAATATCAACCCATATCGTAACACGGAAGCTACATAACCATGATATGCTAACAATACCGTATGTTGAGCTGATGTAGTTCTAAGTTTATTTAAAACATATACAAAAGAGTTAACTTTCTTGCAGACTTCATCAACATGTGCTTTCCAATCTAGGTACTTGTCCATGGTGAATCCTAGAAATCTTACATTGGTAGTTTCATTGATTTGTGTACCGTCATATGAGACATGCCTAGGAATGATCTTAGATCCACGGGTTTGAAATTGCATAAAAGTCGTCTTACTAATATTTACGTGTAAATTGTTCCTTACCAACCACCCTATAACCAAGTCTATAGTGTTATTAATTTCAATGTCAAAATCATTATTAATTAAATTGTCATTTGTCAATATGATAGATATGTCATCTGCGAATAATATACATTTATTGGTAATAATGTCAGGTAGGTCATTAATATAGATAGTAAAAAGAGGCGGTCCGAGGATACTTCCTTGCGGAACGCCGTAACCATTAACAAGATACTTAGACCTCTCTTGTTTTACCATTGCATTTTGTTCACAAGATATTTCGACACATTGTTCACGATTGTCTAAGTATTGTTCTATTCATCCCAACGCTGGGCCTCTAATACCATAATTCTCCAATTTATCTAGAAGCAGGTCATGAGAAACGAAGTCAAATGCCTTTGACATGTCAAAAAATATCACCATTGTCTGCTTTTTCTTATCAACATTTACTAATATATTGTGCACTAGATCAAATGCGGCAAGTGTAGTTGATTTTCGTTTTTGAAAGCCATATTGTTCCTTTTTTATTATTTGAAACTTATCTATATACGATGATAATCTTCTATGCATGGCCTTTTCAAATATTTTAGAGATGATAGGAATTAGAGTTATGGGTCTATAGTTGCTCATTTCTGTTTTATCTCCTTTTTTATGCAATGGCTTTACTACTGATTTCTTTAATCGGCTAGGAAAACTCCCTTGCTCGAAGGATAAATTTATTAGGTATCCTAACACGGGAACAATACTAACGATGCTTTTTTTCAAAACGTTAGTTGTGATACTATCATAACCAACAGAACTGGTATTATTTAAGGACATAATTATATTTGCAACTTCAATGTCTTCTACTGGTGTGAGAAATATACTATTGTTTGTACGGTTTTTATTTGTGTTTTGCAAGTTACCATTATCGCTGTTTGATAGTTGTATTAAGTAGTTATTAAATTTGTTTGCTATTTCATACGGACTAGTTATCGTACCATTGTCAGTTTTTATATTCTCTACAAATTCTTGACGGGTATTACTTCCTGTATCATCGTTTATAACTTTCCAGGCCGCTTTGCAGACATTGTTTGATTTGGTTATAAAATTGTCATTAGTAATTCTTTGTGACTTTAATATACAGCGCCGCAACAAATTCGAATAAGTGTGATACGTAGCTTTATGATCTTTTGTTCGTTTGTGGTAAAATTTAAATCTTAGATGTCTTTTGGTTTTACAGCTAAGTCGTAATCCTTTAGTAATCCACTTTATATCACGATACTTTGTGGTAATCATTTTTTTAATCAGTGGGAAACATAATTCAAAAAACAAACATAACTCATCATGAAAAATATTAAAGGCTAAATTCAGATTAGATTCTTTGTACACAGTATCAAATGTTAAGCTTTCCAAACTTTTCCGAAATTTCCGAATATTATCCTGACTAAAATCTCTCTTCATTATATAATATTTTGACGACTGAAATATTTTGGTTTTTATTGTCAAGTCCAACATCTGTGCTGTATCGTGATCGGATAGTCCCAGTTTCAATATTTTACCAGATGCTTTCTTATCGTTACTAATTACATGATCTATGCAGGTATTTAGTCTTGTTGGCCCATTAATATGTAATGTCAGATCATAATTTTGTATAATGTCATAAAAACAATTTACAGTTTTGCATTTCTTAAGTGTGTTAATATTAAAATCGCCTGCGAGTACAATCTTGTGTCTGCTGTATTTACTGTTAAACAATAATTTATATAATAGCGTGTCAAAATACTTCAAAAATAACTCAACATTTGATTGAGGTGTACGATAAATACATATTATTACAATCTTTAAAGTTGGCACCTCAATCCCGCAGCATTCGAAGACCATTTCCCGAGCAAATTTTTGTATAATATTTAATTCGTTGTACTTTATCCCGTTCATAACGTATATACAAGTACCACCTCGCTTTTTACCTCTACAATATATGGATGCTAGGTAATAACCATTAATTTTTGCATTTTTTATATCACTTTTTATTAAGAATGTTTCACTAAAACACAGTACATGCGGGATGATTTTTGTTATCTGTAAATTAGTGAGAGTAATTTCAAGAATATCTCTTTTGCATAATAATCCTGCTATATTCTGGTGAAAAATATGGAAAAACGAAGTAATGTTTTTATTAGGAACGAAAAAAAGTATTAGTATTTGGTTCGCTTACTAGTATGGTTTTAGTATTTTTTACAAAATAATAGGGGATTCTGCCCTTTTTTGGTTTATTTTCCAATGATGTTCTAGAAGCTTGTAAACTCGTGTGTTTATCCTGCTGAGATTTTAATTGAAAATAATAGGGTATTGTCCCCTTCTTTGGAATATTAATTTGATATTTCTTTTCATAGTTTATGGTGGATACCGGCACCATAGTATGTACATTTTTAGGATTTTTACTATTATATGTCAAATATTTTTGCTTGTAGTCACTATAGTCAATTGCTAAATTAATTTGTTTACACAGTTTATTGAGGTCCACCTTGCCATAATAATCATAATTTGTGGTAATATTATCTCTCTCATACCCATTTCCTATACTTAAGTCTATAAATTCACAGTTTTTGAATTCCTTACAAAGTAATTTTAACATGTTATTCATCATTTTTTCGTTTAAATATTTACTACATAATATACTTGTTACAAAAACATGTCGATCTTCGAGAAGTTTTAAAACAGCTGATGTTTCTGTCATCACCTGTGTGGGATTTACGTCGTGTTCTCCTATGGACAATATAACTCGGTCTTCTTCTTTAATTTGAGAATGGCTTTCTTGAATTTCTTTGAGTATGTCTTTGGTTCTAGCCCCAGGCTTTATTAATCCACTTATAAAGTATTTTTTTATTTCTCCACTTAGTCTTGAGTTTATTAGCTGACTTGATAGTCCTCGGCATTGTTCTCCTCCAAATATGTGAATTTTATTTAAATTATCAGCACCCTTCTGATCAGTACTTCCTTGCTCTAATGTGTTTGTTTGCTCAACTGAAGTCTCATTAAAATCAGGCACCGGGTTCTCGGCTTTGTTTAAAACTTTGACTTCGACTTCATCAATTTCAAGTTCCGCAAATCTAGAATTGTCGACCAGCATTCGTCTTGATTTTCTTCGTTTAGATTGCATCTGGTTCTTGACATTTTGTGTAGGGGGGGTAGTACATATGTTTTTTAGAGAGTTTATTTGTCGTGTTTGAAGATTAACAAGATTTTTCAGTTGATTCAATTCTAAGTGAAGATTTTCGATTTCGTTATTTGCTATCTGTAACTGCTCAGATAGTAATTGGTTTTCAGTCTTAATTTTTTCTAGTAAATCTATGTCTTGGCCAGTAGATAAATCTAAACTTCTTGTGAGTGGTTCCGTTGTTGATGAATTGAGTGATGAACATATAGATTCTATTGATTTCGCTTTATGTAATCGCTTTGGCCGTATTGTGACATTCATTTTTGATTTATAAGGTGTTTGGTCCATTATCGATATTTTGTTCAAATTCAATATTTATTTCTAATAATAATAATTAATTTGTCAAAATTTGTTAAAAAAAAGTCAGTGCAAATAAAAAAAAAATAAAAAAAGTCAAAAAGTGAAATCTGCGCAACTTGTTGATACTGGGACGCGAACTCGATGCTCGGCGATTCCAATCATATAAGTCAAGCTCATCGGCCGTTACGCCATACGGACATTACTAATATAAGGCGAAAAAGTCCATCACATGTGACTTCTATTTGTTTTGAAGTAAAGATGTTCGTTAAAGTGACTCATGCAGAAAATATTTTTGCACAAAATCACAAGTCATTGTTGTTAATTTTTAGTCATTTAATGTTTATTTTAATCACTTTCACATCACTTGTGTTATGATTTTGTTCATGTCTGCACTTAGTTTTATCACGTCTCAAACTTTTTCACTTAGTTTAGCAACATAATGTTCCCATTGGTCTTGTGTTAAAGTTTGCTTTAGTATTTAATAGATAACAATGTCACTTAAACTTCAGAGGTATTAGAACGTTTTTATAAGTAGCAATGGTTAATTCTTTATTGCCGTTTTTTTTTTCTAACAACTAAAGCAATCCCCAAACAGCACATCCGACTAATTACAGTGCGCGTATTAATCACGGCATTATTCGGCACGCGAGCGCATCCTTTCGATGATTATTATCACTAAATCATATTTAGTGCAGTCATTATCGCCTCTGCGCACGATATTATTGAGTGCGCTCATAATAAATAACAGCTATTGGGTGAGATTCTAATTTTAGCCCCGTATTTTACAGTGGTTGCGCTGTGGCCTTCCGATTAGCTGCTATACAGATTAGATGATAAATTGGTGAACATAATGGCTGTATCAAATGTAGGTGTTTCCCACAAAAAATGGTAATTTCATAAAATGAGAATCCAGTGCAAATATTAGACATAATATGTCCCCTAATTTTTCTCCACATGAACAAAACTTCCTGCTAGGTACTACTACCGGACGCAAAATACGCGCTTGGTCGTGGAGTTGCGAAAAACACCCCTTTTAACCTAACCTAGGTAACTACTAAGAATTTTGTTTAGAATGTTTAAAGTTTCTTGCACCGATTTCTTCTACTTGTGAAAGCTTACTATGGACACCTTGATGTTAGCAAGGCACTTTATAAAATTACAACCGACTTCCAAACAAAAACACTACAAAGTGAAAAATAACTTCAATGTCGGAAGTCGGTGTTCCTGTTTTCATTTCTTCGTTTTTTGACACCGACTTCCGAAATTGAAGTTATTTTTCACTTTATAGTGTTTTTGTTTGGAAGTCGGTTGTAATTTTTGTAAAAAAGATTTTTATTTTACGATTTTTAGTTGTGGTACTTAATGGACCAGTTCTATAGGCTAGGTACCTATAACGCCCAAAGTCAAGCCAGAATAGATTAACCCAATAACATGAAACTTAAATAAACAAAAAACTGAGAGTATACCAGGGTGAACCGTTCACACCTGCGTACCCCTTTAAAGCGTACCAGTGTGATGTTATGTTATAAAATGGTGTAAACAATAAACAGACATGCGATTGCAGCTATCCCGAGTGATTTTCCGTCATTTATTGAAGAGTTCTGATGTATATCTCCGAAGTTCTTCATCAAATTTTGATGAAAATTAAATGGGACTACATGACAAACACCAGCTTTTGAATAAAAAAAGAATCATCAAAATCGGTTCCCCAATAAAAAGTTCTGAAGTAACACATATAAAAAAAATACAATCGACTTGATAACCTCCTCCTTTTTGCGAAGTCGGTTAAAAAACATGTTTCGCATGACATTATAGCACAGTCATTTCTGCAGTACCCATTTCAAACTCAAATTACGCGCTATGTCACACAAACCAGCATGACGAATAAGCCCGATAACAGCAATACCTAATGAACTAATAACCAAAAATTATTGCCACACTAAAACCTTATCATTACCAACATTATAACATATAACATGGCAGCATTGTTCCAAACGCGACGCGAATCACACAGCCTATAGCCACGCTGACGGCTTTACGATCGTATTAATGCTAATTTCGGCAAAATTCGGGCAAGCTCGGAAGTGTTCGGTTCGCCGAGTGCTGATGACGGTATGTCATTTTAATGCGAGCACCTTGTTTTGGTGATTGGGTTGTAATGACGTTATTTAGATATATGGCGCCGAGTGTATATTCGTAATGAGTTTGGTGATAGTTAGGCAGGTAAATGGTAATGTGTTTTCGAAGCAGGGTACTCCTACGTGGCAGGCTACTAGTTTAAAATTTTCCTGGAATGATAGAGCAGCTGCAAATGAAATGAGGGGTATATTTGTTGGGCACTACAAGCTGTCCCGCAACTTAGTTTGATGATGATGACAAATGTGTTCATGACGTTTAAATTTAATGGATGGAATAGTTGTCCATTCAGAGTAAGAGAGAAAGAGTACCTGCGCTATGGATTGTCCAACTAGCTTCATCTTTTGCCTGTAATATTTTTGATTAGCAAACTAGCAGGTGGTTAAGCACCTGATGGTGCTTAACCACCTGCTATTGACCCGTTTCAAAAAGAACTCTCCGAAAGTTTTGTTTGAAGCTATCCATGTCATAACTCTTCAGAAAGACTTCAGGAGTAAGCCCATTCTACATTTTGCAGCATGGGACGAACATGTTTCTGGAATGAGTGCGTGACTTTCTTGCGTTGGTGGGATGATCTGTGGTAGCAGCCCGAAAGATGATGTAAAACACGATGTAAAACATCGTATCATCAAAGCATCGTACCCGCTGTTATACCTATAATTTAGGCAGAGTATATATAATATATCTTTGAAGACTGTAATAGGAAGAGCACTGCAGCATTTCACGTATACTTGTATGCTGATAAGAATCATTTTATCAAAAGGCGAAAATTTTCCCATTCGATTGACCGTTTTTGTCATTAAAAAACCAATGTTGTACTGGAAGTTCGCCAGTTCAGTTGCTTTGGAACCTTCGATTACGTCATCGACATACCCACGTTACGTCATCAATACCTATATTCCCTCGGCAAACAAGCGCCAACAGCCAAAACTGACGGTATTTCCCTCAAAACGACAGCACATAAAAAGTTATCAACTAAAATAATTATCGAAATAAATGGCCGTTAAAATGGCGCACTAACCCATAAAACTAAACGCAATCAGTTCAAAAACTACCGCAGAGAGTGGCATAAATCAAAATTTAACAACGGCTAGTCGGCCTGGATGATTAAATTCATAGCTAACTGTGGGTTTATTGGGTAAATGGCTATCGGTTGCCGGGTTGAAGGGAGAGGTTAAAAATTGCGGTGTTTACAAGTTAGCTTTTCTTGTTGTCTATCCTACTGGAACCGTAAGTTTTATCGGGATAAAAAAAAGTAGATGGCATTCATTTACATAGTTTATTAATTATTCTAAAAAAAAACAAACCTATATACAAATACAAAAGGGAGACGGAAAAGAGCTTATCGTGCATCAAAAAATTCGTCCACATCGATGTCAACGGGAAAAGTGCCCGAAACGCTGGCGGTATTACCACGTTGGATGGCAATGCTTATTCTCTGGCCGAAGAAAAGGCCATCAGCCCTCTGCTCACGTGAAGATTCGACGAGCTTTGTGCTAATTTTTCGAAAAAGTTGATACGCACTCGGACCCCATGAACCTAATTATGTTTCAACCCCAAACGGCTCAAACATATAACTTCCAATAAGGTTGTTACATTTGCGCCATTTGAGGTTTTCTACACCAGCAGCAGCCGCCCCAGTACAGCCCGCTGTGCTAAGAAGATGGGATGGCGCAAGGGTGTCGACACATGTTGCATCCCTCTCCAAAGGCCTACCCACCTTCCAAGGCATACCCACGTTCTAAAAAGTTGGCACCCCGGCGGTGACAAGAGCCCGACGTATGATGTCATTAATGCTGGCGTACCGTGCTATCCGGCCAGCGCTCCTACTGCAGGATAGGCCATTGTGAGGCGGTCGACTGCTTCACCACATTGACAACGATGTGGAGCTCCGCTAGGAGCACCCAAACGCAGACATGGCATTCATTGAGTAGCATTCCGTCAGTGAAAGATATTTTTAATCGACTCTGTGTTACCAGAGATTTAAAAAAAACTGTTGAAAGGCACGCATCAACCACTACCTACATCACCATAAGTTAGTAAGCCGTGATCAGTAGCCTAATTTCATAAGTGAATTCGTCAGGGCAAAGGGTATGACTCCATGAAAGAGTATGACAAATTCCCTTCAAATAAGTACGTATGGCCAAAAATTATTAGGCACTTTCATTAAACATGAAGTGTGAAGATATTCTCTTCGAAAGAGTCCAATAATTGTTGACCCTTTGCCCTGCCGAATTTACTTACGCAATTAAACTGCTGGTCGCCGAAGCATGCTTGCCTAGCTCTTGTTGCTCAGTTGTCTAGCAATTGATTGCTCCCACCAGTTACACAATACAGTCCCGCGGGTATATCCCCGTTGTAAAATGGCTGGCCCGCCATAATGAGCGCGCGATTGTCGTTGCTTTGATTTAATGACTCGAAATAATAGCAATCAATGCGATCGCTGAACGACTGCCGATATTTTTGCGATAGCAAAGGGTGTTAGGAATTTTTTAGGGTTAATTTTTGAATGAGTCATGATGGATTGTTTTGTTTTCCGGGGAAGTGTATACAACCAGTCGAGTGTGAAGGGATACAACCAGTCGATTTTGTAGACGTCTCATCGTGATAAGTCAGGTGAAGTGAGATTTTATAATATATTTTATATAGATTTTATTATTATTTCAACTCATGGCGAAATTTAAATGAAATAGCAAGTATATTTTATTAGTATCTAATTAAAAGACCGGCTAGAACCAAAAATTCGAAGACATGTGACATTCAACAACCCGTACTGTGCCCGCGTGGTGGATTACGGCCCATTCCCTCTCACAGTGAGGAGGCCTGTGTCCCAGCAGTAGGAACATTAATAGGCTGATGATGATGAATTAAAGGAGAAGGCAGGAACTAAATTCATCACTAAATGCTAAACTGTCATTCCAACGGATGCTGGGGATTGCCGGCTCACCTCGAGCTCAATTCACCAAGTCATCACGGTGAGACTTTTACAGAATAGCACTTTAACATAATCTCGGAATGTTTCCAGGGAAATGCAAAAATGTACGTGTTAAGAAGAAGTTTTCTGGCCTTGAATAAAGTTCGCTAAGTTTTTGTACCTAAATGTTTAGGGAAGTTTAACAAAATACAACTTTTTGTAAAATGTTTAGTAAGTTCGACAAAGTTTCAGTTGCAAAGCTTTGTGAAGTTAGAAAGACTTTTTTTAATAATATTTTTATTATTTGATTTAAGTATCGTAAATATTACAATGGTGTACCGATATTTATATTTTTTTGGAAAAAAACCCCTAGTGAAAAACTGCATAATTATTAAAAAAAATGGTACTGACAAGAACCCCAGTTAAGGTGGAATCAGACGCTTCACTCGAGTGAATACTTCATTTTTCTTTCATTCCATGTTCACACGGCTTAGCTATGACGTAGAAAAGAACCTTCATCCGCTCTTCGTCTTCCATATGTTCGTGACGACTACAGGGACCGAGACAAAATGGCCGAATCGAGTGAAACTTTCACTCGATTCGGCCATCTCCCTGTGTACAGACTGTTCATTTTTCGTTCATTCGTAGTATTTCGGAGTGGAGTGAAAGATGAGAAAAAGAATGCCAATATTTATTGCGTTGGATCGGTTCATTAATGAGTTCATTCCGCACTCTTGTTTCATTTTGTGTTCAAACGTTTAAGTTCGAGTGAAAAGTGTCGAATGAAATACGACTATGAACGAAAAATTAACTAGTTGCACCTTTAAATAAGAAATTTTAGTTTAATGAAAAGAAAGGTCTAATGAACATGTTTTAAACAACCTGTATCGTTCGCCGCGTTGACATCAGCCCGTGTAATGGAAGCGCATTATTTTGCGTCTAATTAATTTACGATAATGTACTGATACGCCATTAAATAATATATCATCAATCGTAATTTTAAATTAATTCCATTATATTGCCATCAATTCCGACTTTTCGGGATATTTACGTACCACACATTATTAATTATTCCATGGACTATTATACGATCTGAACTCAATCTCAGCATGTAATTCTAACTCAGTAAAAATATCTACTATGATACTCTCAAACGCAAAAATGTAAAAACAAGACGTTTTAAGAAAGTCTTCAGAAACTATGCAAAATAAGATGTTTATTGTTTAATGTTATAACTTTAAAGCACTTATCTCCGGGGTTGAATAAGCTGGTAAAGTTTCAGATATCTTGCTGATGAATCTCAAGTTAGTTGTTGATAACCGTTGACCAAGATATTAACTAACAATCAGAATGTTAACATAATGACAAATTATTGACAACTGATCAAATTGAAAAGACTGCCACATATTGAGAAAAATAGAACAAAAAAAAAAGTATTAATTATGTAATGAGCAGATTTGGAGATTATGCTGTTTGATACTTTACTCCGCGCGTATTAAGAAAAATGTGGGAAGAGACCTCCGACTGAATTTCCTTAGTAAAAATTCATAATTCGAGGTTTGGCTCTCGCCTATTTCCTCCTCCAATAAAGGACCAATTTAAAAGATATTTCATAAACTGGAAAAGAAAGATATATACAATGTGAGGTGTTTTCTTTTTTATATATATAGTTGCCGAATTTGTACACTAGGCCTTTGTTTTGGGCAGCACAATTTTGAGCATGTTTGGAGCTTCTAGTGCTTCTAACGATAATGTATCATCAAAATGGAAAACGTAGAGACATAGTACATATCTTTTTTTTTCAGTTTATGGAATATCTTTTACATTTGTGCAATATTTGAGGAAGAAATAGGCGAAGGAATTACGACTTTTTACTTAAACAACCTAAACTAAACGAATAATTTTATTAACATTTATTACAGTTATCATTCACTGCTTGGAGTCCTGCCCACTCCGCAAGTTAAGACCATGACGATAACTTTGAAAATATTCGACCACAATAAAACATTGACAAAGAAATATTACTTCCGAACTTCTGCGAAACGAAAACGAATTATTGTTTCAACAAATTATTATCAGGACATAAAACTACCAATTGGCAAAGATACTGTAATAAGTATACAGATCTACTTATCGAAGATACGGAACCAACAAGCCGTGGCGCAATAAACCAATAAAATAAGAATATAAATAAAAATAACTGCTGTGATATAAATAATGTTAGAGTAGTACTTGTATAGGGCTGTATATCACACGGCTCAGGGTGGTGTGTCACCCGTCTGAGTTATAGCGTCACAGAACATAAAATATACAACAAAAACTGTTGTTCTTCCAACAGTTTTGCCCCATATTAAGAATGAGCACAAACAGAATGTGGATTTGGAACAGGGGCGCGGCATATTGTGGAGAGGATGTGTGACTAAACATTTTTGGTAGAAAGTGCACTGTTGTCATCGCTGAAGATAAGGAAAAGAAACTGCCAAGTTTTGTGTTTTGTTGCGTACAGCATTTAAAGCACTTTCATCGAATGAAACATCGCACACCGTCGTCGGTGGCAACACTTTTTTATAATATATAATAGGTGCCTGACCTGTACGTCCCGCTGCAAGGCAAATATCTCCCCTGCCCACTTTTCCTGGTTCACTATGATTTTGGGTCCGTCCTTTGAGGGGTCTAGCGCATCCTACCCTTCCGGGCCAGCTATAAGTTAAATCAAAGTAAGAACAAAAGATTTAGAATTTGAATTTAATTTAGGTAAGTATAGAAAACCGATCTCAAGATACGTTGACCATACATTGCTTAATTCTGGTCCACATCAAAAGGTTTAAAGTCACCCAAAGGGCAATGGAGAGGGTTATGCATGGAAACTCCGAAGTGCTCGCATCAGAAATTAGGATATCCGCACGAGGACTAAAGTTACCAACATAGTCGAAAAATTTCCAAACATAAAAAGTGGTATTGGCAGGAAACATTGCTCGAAGAACGGATGGTCGATGGGACCGAAAAGTTCTGGAGTTTCTCCGGGAACCGGAAGACGCTACGATGAAAGGCCTCCCACTATGTTGAACGATTAATGGTCTGGTTAAGGTTGCGGGAAGCCGCTGCATGTGAGACTTAAGGGATCGGTCAATATCAAGCCAAGCCTTGGCTTGACTGACCGAAAGAGGACGTTTCAGCAAGCCAACTCAGCCGAAAAACGTCCTCTTTCGGTTGAAATCATGATGATGACATTCTTTATCTAGATTTGAGCCCTAGATTCCAGGCCTATTGTTTGAATCTTACTGGCTAGCCCCTTCAAATTATTTCCTTCTAACAGCGACTCCACGTCTGCCCGCTCGCCGCATCCTCGGGGCCGATTCAAGCCCAGTTCACGGGGTAATTCGTTATTTTTATTGTTTTTTGTTATTATGATTCTGTCCCCTGGATTACTGTCCGTGATACATGGCCGAGCACTGGATGCGTTTAATTGCCCCGGACGCTTTCCCGGTACGCGATAAATAATAAGATTAAGGTGGGAAATAGTGGATTTGGCTGTTTATAATATGAACGTTGCTTACCCTTTATGTTTTTGTGAGCGGTTGTGCGGACGTAAATGTTTTTTGAAGAAAATATATTATATTTTACGAAAATAAAATAATAGTGAGTTTTAGGAACATAAGGTTCTTTTTTCACCTTTAACTTTGTTAATTTTTAATCTCCTCGACTATCCTGTCAAATAAGATCAAGCTTTAAGTACTATTTTTGCTTGCACGTATGACAAACTACGCTTAACCAACATGACAAATGAAAAAATGTTTTGAATTTTACCAAAAAAAAAAAATATCAGGCCAACAAACGAGCATTTCACCCTACGTCATAAAGTTTAAGATGTGCAATATTGAAAATAGTCTTAAAATATTAATTTTTCTTACGGTCTTGTTTTGCCACAATGAGGGAATTATTTATGCTTGAAAGTTGCTTCACATATTATTACCATTGGATTTGGATAGATACAGACATTGTATAGAAAATAAATGGAGGAGGCCTCTGCCAATTATGGGAAAACAGAGTAAGTTGTTTAAGTCGACTCACCAGAGTCATAATTTAAGTAAAATAATTGTGTCAAAATGCAAATGTGTCTGAATAATAGCTTATATTAACAAAATCATTAGATCACATCAAAACATCACATCATCAGCCTATTAATATTTCCACTGCTGGGACACAGGCCTCCTCTCTGTGAGAGGGAATGGGCCGTCGTGGTGGACCACGCAGGCCCAGTGCGGGTTGGTGGATGTCACATGTCTTCGAATTTTTGGTTCTAGGACATGCCGGAATCATTAGATACTGTACAAATTTCACCAGTCATGTTGTGATAATGTCTACTCGACTACTCGTATTCTATTAACTTTTTTCCGGTCACAAATAAACAGATTAAAGCCATTTTCTATAGACTCGCGCTTGACCACTGTCTCATCTGATGGTAAGCGATGATGTGGTCGATGGTGAACCACGCTTGTCTAGTAGTAACCAATTCCCCCTAAGTAGTTGTAGCTATCAGGCCACACTCCGGCAGGGAAATCCTTCTGCTGTACAAATAATGAAAGTATTTCCTAAACGCTTAGTGGGTATGGGTGCGATGTCTAACATGTACCGATGGCGCATCACCGTACGTATTGTAGTTCGATGATAATACGGGTTAAACGGCATTAGATCATGCAATTCCATCGCACTCCCCGAAATGCAACCTATAAAAAACCGACAGTCATTTCAATTTCGGAAGGCGGTGTCAAAAACCGGTCAGGTGCGAGTCGGACTCGCACCCGAAGAGTTCCGTACCATTATCGCAGAAAACAGCAAAAAAATCACGAGCCCCATTTGCTGTTTTTTGCGATAATGATACGGAACCCTTCGTGCGCGAGTCCGACTCGCACTTGGCCAGTTTTTTTTCTAAATATAAACGTGTACGGAGTTTTCTATCGAACATTAACTCACACGGTGCCTTGCCTGTTGTGGCATGTGGTGCTGTACGATAAGCTAATAGCCATGTTTTTTTTTTTTTTTTTTTTTATAAAAACGAAAAAAATAAAATTGCTGTATACTATGATCTAAATAATTTTTATCAAACCTAAATGCTAGCATGGCCTTTTTGAAGGTTTGATCCCCCTTTTCTGCAAAGCCATTGCTGGCTGGGTGATAAGGTGCAGTACATATGTGTCTAATTGTATGTGTAGTGCAGCAGAAACATATTCATATTATAAATACAATTCGACCAAAAGAATATTGTTTAAAATGTTGATCATTTTTTCATAAGAGACGTGCTGTTAGCGGTGTTAGCGGCCCATAAAGAGTCGACTAGGGAACAAAACCATAGCGTGAACTAATTCGACGCCACCGCCATCTATCTAGCGGGAAGACCACTGGTGGAGGGTAATTTAAAGGAATAAATTATGAAAGAATTTCTAGTGCCTGATTTTCAATAGACATAAAATTACATACTGTTATAGTATACGTATTTAGTCTATGTATGTATGTACATACATACATTAACTCACACATTTATCGAATGGGGGTAGGCAAAACGCCTTTTGCTTCGATTCATTCACTCAGTCGCACTTAGAATGAAAAAACCGGCCAAGTGCGAGTCGGACTCGCGCACTAAGGGTTCCGCACCATTATCGCAAAAACGTCAAAAAAAAACGTTTCTTGTATGAGAGCCCCATTTGAATATTTTTTAGTTCTGTTTTTAGTATGTGCTGTTATAGCGGCATCGCGAAAACTTCAACTTCATCTGTGAAAATTTCAACTGTTTAGCTATCACGGTTCATGAGATACAGCCTGGTGACAGACAGACAGATGGGTCGTGGAGTCTTAGTATTAGAAAAACCTCGATTAATGACAATAAGTATGAAGCTATGACATTCAATTTGATAAATAGAGGTGGGGTTGAGTTAGAGGATATGACTAGGTATATATGGGTGAGAATCACTTAACTCAAACAAAAAGAGAACCACGCAAAACATTTACATGATAATTAGCAAAAATTAAGAAGATAAAAAGGCAAAAAATTAGTTGTTTGTCCTAAAAAAGTTAAAAATAATAACAGCGCGGGTCACAGTTTGAAACAAAACAGCGTTACGATGTATTTGTAGGTAATATCAGCCTTCTCATTAGGGTGCTGGGATACGAGTATTAATTGTATGTACACTTGGATTCAAAAGTGTTGGTGGAAATAAATTATTGTAATTAGTTTTTCTTTTATCTCTTTTGTTCTTATAAAAAATATTCATTTTTTTACATAGCTAATTATGATTGCCAGACCACGAGACTATCCAAGTAGAAAATAGAAATAATAATTGAGAAAATGGCTATACCTTTAGGGCTGTATAAATGCCCAAGAACTGAATAGAAAAATTCAAAAGGTTTCGGCAATAAACGTGATGGGTAACAGTTTTGACAGCTGTCAAATAAATAGCATATTTGGAATTCTGCTGGTAACTTGGAATACTTAGATATCTATATCAATATTAACACTATCTGTGCTTTTTTTGCCGTAAACAAAACGTCATTAGACACAAGAAGCCGACAGTTACGAAAACCAAACACAGGACACCATCTTGACATGCCTGCTACCAGCCACACTGGAACTAGTCGTCTACTTTGAAAACTTGATGGTACTTTTTTCTTACTTTACGGTAAGAATGCAATCATTCATAAGTAATAATTTAGTATGATACGTAAAATCTTCATTGAAATTATTTAAACTGTAAGTTTATGATTTTGTGAATATTCCTATAATTAAAAATGTGACATGGAATTAAGATTCGCATGACATGTTGTTAATTTGAAAACAGAAAGGGAACATAATTTGGAATAGCCCAAATTACACAGATAATACATAATTAGTACAGTGCTTAATGTGTGAATTGTGTGTTCACGCTGCTTACGTATATCTGCAAGTACAGTAGGTAACTAAGAATATTAAACTGAAAGTTCAAACTAAACACTGATCCGTGATTATTGTGACTGATTACTTGATAATTATGATTGTATTATGTTAATAAATATTGAATACCAAAGACTGTAAAACTGTTACAAATTAGTTTCTAAAAAAAGTGTAAACAATTGTTAAAGAAAAATGTGAATTTAATTTGGAATACTATATTACAAATGCACCCTAAGTAAAATAACAATTTTGGAGATTTTTTTTTTCAAACAACTCAATTTTATTCAATTATTTGACAATATACCGTGTATAAAATACTTAATTAACTAAGACTACAAATATGTACATTTAAACCAAAAACTACTCACTACCTAAGATTTTTATTTAGATACGAATTTTGATAAGGTTCCTGGTTTATGTTTCGTTCGATTGTTTGTATTGTTAAATTTAATAATTTTCCAGTAATATAATATTTTTTTATTGGCCTATCCCGTTACTCTTTTAATTTAAAGCCATAAAAACAATTCAGTATTCCAAATATGCTGTAGTTACTGTAACATTGTCAACCATTGTCTTTGTTGCGACTTTGAAGTTATTTAAGTCTGAACAGCCTACATTCATTATGGATTCTATGATGAGGATAGATAAGAGCAAGAGGATGATAATGATTTGAAAGACTGATAAACATTTAGATAATGCCGTAACCTACAGTTGCATCAATACCTATTATTAAATTGGTAGTGAAAGTTACGATTACGATTCAATAAAACAACTACTGCTTACTACTCTCGGTAAGTGGTCAAAGATATAAATATGGATAATGTTTTTTACCCTTGTAATTTTAATTTATTTAAGCTTAGATTTCATTGTCCACTAATCCGCACTGGGCCCGAGTAATGGATTCTGACGGAGTCCCTCTCACAGGCACAACACTGATTATTTTCATAGTCAAATCATCGATCTTCCTGTTTTTTCGTTTTTTGACACCGCCTTCCGAAATTGAAATTATTTTTCACTTTGTAGTGTTTTTATTTGGAAGTAGATTGTAGTTTTTTGTAAAAAAGTTTTTTTATTTTTCACTTTTTAGTGGTACATAATAGACAAGTTCTATAGTAAGGTACATACATTATAATTCCCACAGTAATGCCAGAATAGATACCCGAATAACATGTAACTTGAACATAACCGGTGGAATGAGAGTGTACCAGGGAACTGTACACATCTGCGTACCCGTTTGGAGCATACATTTTTTCGTTTTTTGACACCGCCTTCCGAAATTGAAATTATTTTTCACTTTGTAGTGTTTTTATTTGGAAGTAGATTGTAGTTTTTTGTAAAAAAGTTTTTTTATTTTTCACTTTTTAGTGGTACATAATGGACAAGTTCTATAGTAAGGTACATACATTATAATTCCCACAGTAATGCCAGAATAGATATCCGAATAACATGTAACTTGAACATAACCGGTGGAATGAGAGTGTACCAGGGAACTGTACACATCTGCGTACCCGTTTGGAGCATACTGGCGTGATGGTATATTATGAAATGGTGTAAACAATAAACAGACATGCGATTGCACCAATACTGAGAGACTTGCCGTCATTCATTGAAGAGTTATGTTGTATATCTCCAAAATTCTTCATCAGATCTTTACCAAATTTAAATGGGACCATTTCGTTATAACTTTCGAACAAAACAAGAATTGACAGTGTTTTTTTATAGTCTATAGTCTCGCGTTTAAACACTATCTCGCCTTATGTTAAGCGATGACGTGGTCTACGGTGAAGCACGCTTGCCTAGAAGAAACCTATTCGCTCTTGAATAAAAACCCCAAGGTTGTAGCTATCAGGGAACAAAGACTCCGGCAGGGAATTCCACTCCTTGCGCACAATGCAGTTATGCCCGAACATACATAATATATATAAATAAACATCCGAATTGAGAACCTACTCCTTTTTGGGAAGTTGATTAATAAAACCAATCCAAGACAAAACACCACTGCGCTCAAGCGTACCCAGTATTATAAATCCGGTGTAACGCTCATTCCGAAACGATAATTAAGCGACAGCGGCTCGTTGTTCACAAAAGGTGCCTAGTTTATGGCAACGTATGTGTACGCGAGCGTCCTTTTTGCATATCCCCTCTGTTATGAGGAAAGATGTGCCTATGAATGACTGTGTTACACATCTGGACGTGAAATGGAGCTAATTATATCAAGTTAATCTTAATCTTTTTTTGTTTATTTTTGGTCGTCTCTGTATAATATGTGGAAATATGCCTACAGATGTTTAGAATTGCTTACACGGCTGGGCATGAATTGGAGTTAAGTATAATCAAATCTATCTGTATTCTATCTCAAAAAGTTTTTGTTTGGATTTGGGCCTTTATCCCCCTTACTCATAATATACTGAGATCCCACTGTAATAATCTGCAGTTATTTAGTATTCCTTGAGACTTAACTTTTATGAATGCAATATGACTGCAAGATTGTGTGTTTTTTTAACTTCTCCTGTATCGTGGGTACGTATGCCACACCAACTAGCTCTCAGTTAGCCGCCCCTTATGGGTTGCCAGGTTATGCAGACAAACTGGCAAATCACAGCTTGCGGCTAACTGAGACCTGGTAACTTTATCTTTTTCCTATTTTCTACAACAGTTTCTTTAAAATGACGTTGGATCCACTTGAAAATCTTTACATTTGGGGTTAGTTATCAAATATAAATTTCAATTTATTTAATTAAGGTTATTTCGGCTAGATTATATATAATTAGTGATTATGTTCGTTGTTAATAAGAAAAAAATATTAACGAAATGCCAAACTAAACAAACACCGTAGATACTTCAACGCTTTGATTATATTTATGTTGAAATTTAGATTTATGAAGGTTATTACCTCAATATCCTTGCGAGAACTTACAAGAACGTTTGAAAATAATGCCATTTAAGTAAACGATAATTGCAATGTTTACTCATTAATTAACAGTGCTTCTGTTTACAACATCTAATAGCGTATTTTGCAAATAATTAATTGTATTAGTTAATATGTATTTAATCTCTTGAAGATAATTACTACGTGAGAAACCTTATCCTCACAAACAAGACTATTCCGGAAACCCGCTAAAATACCTTCAATGTGTTTATCAACAATCAGCGACCATTATCTAATGAACCACAACAATGCGCATACGCACCTTAAAACGACAACAAACGTGTCGACACCTCAGTTCCCACCGAGCGTGCGCAGCTTAAACACGTCTCCAAAATGTGCAGCAGATTCCTTGACCCCGAGGCAATCTTATCCGGCAACGAGCAATGGATAGAGCTCGAAGAAAAGTGGGGAGAACCAGTTGACCTAGAAACTGAAGAAGACAATCCTCCAGGAAAACTGCAGCCTGTCTTCAGTACCTTGGACTTGATGAAGACTACCTTCGATTCATCGTTTCTGTTCAAGAAAGTGCGCAGGAAAGTTGGCAGGAGGTTATCAAAAGCAGGAGGTCTTGACTATAAAGACTTCTTGCAGGACCTCGAAGTTAAAAACCAATCAAAGCAGTTCTACTTCATCAATGGACAGATTATGTCAGCTGCATCTGTAGAAGAAATCTGTGACAAGATTGATGAAATCTTCAAATCAGTGGAGAAGCTTTCTTCAGCAACCAGCACCATCCGCCAGAAGAAGCATATTCCTGAGAAAGTAAGCTGCAGCATATCTGTGGACGACCTGTCCTTTGATGATACTCCAACAGAAAAAGAAAAAAGTGATACAGAAGACGTGGAGAGATACATCGATGAAGCCTTTGAGCAGTTCAGCCATCTCTCGAACATGACCATGGATAATGTAGATGACGTAACGAGGGAATCAGTGACGACTCTTGTGAGGAAGTTCAGCTCCATTCTTCAAAGCCCAGCGGTAAACTGCAGCCCTAGGAGAAAGCGGGAGAGTGGGAATAAGTTCAAGGAGTTAGCAGAATTTTGGAACAGCCAAGCGTTTAAGGAGACTGAGACTGAACATTGAACATTACGTGATAGTGCGTTGGTATTTCCATTGGAAGGTACTTTGGTGTACTTGTTATTTAAGATGTCTTGAGTTGAGAAAGATTTTATGTGCTATTTTTATAGTGTGGGTGTTTGATAATAACACTGTGATCTAAACATGTAGTTATTCAAGTAAGTAATAAGATAATAATAATTTATATGATATAGCAGATATTGATAAATAATGCAAAACAAATTTTGTGGGCCGTTTAGTTTTCGGTTTTCTTACAATAAATTTTTACAAAGTTGTTTGCCAAAGTATTCATTGAGAAAAATAATGTTTTTGTGAACCATAAATGCAGGTAGGCATGATGTTTTTAGATAATATAATAATATTATCATAATGATTAACTGACGAGGGTAGACTAGTAATTAAGTTTTTATGTAAGACAAAAATTACAGTACAGTTAATTTAATATAGGTACATAAGAACACAACGTTATACGAATTTAATGATAAAAAGTAATTTAACTGAAATGGTATCTATTGCTGTTTCAAATATGTTTTTATGTTGGTAAGCTCTGTAAAACTTTACTATTGTCTTAGGTTAGTAATTTATTTGTTCAAAGAATGTAATTTCATAATAACAATTGTATGCCAATGTCGTTGTTTAATATTTCAGAATTTCGTAATATGTATTTATTGTAAAAGGTAACTAAATTCTAATATATTGTAGTTTGCAAAACAAATTAACATTTTGTATGATAATGTTTTAAATAAACGTTTCGAAATTATTTAATACTTTCATTTGCGCATTACATTCTTATGCACCTCAAAGTTAGAGAATTTTTTACCTTGAGACATAATAATACACTCATTCAAGGTCAAAATTCATCATCATCATCAGTCTTTTTTAACAGTCCTCCTCTCTCTCTGAGAGGGAATGGGCCGTAATCCACCACGCAGGTCCAATGCGGGTTGGTGGATGTCACATGTATTAAAATTCTAATAATTCCTCAAGATGTTTTCCTTCACCGTTTTGAGAGCAGTGGTGGTGAAATAATTTACACAAAGTAAAGCGCCTGCCTGGGTTTGAACTCACGACCTACAACTTATAAGTCGCGGCCGATACCGCTAAGTCACCACTGCTCTCGTTTCAAATTAAAATCAGTAAATTTTTATAATAAATGCATTTTAGTTAATACTGATTAGCATGTATACCATTATCTATTTATAGCTATCTAGGTTAGAGTTGTAAATAAATTATAAAATATTTTTATTTCTAGATCTTTAGACTTACTGATAACATTCATTTACATATAATAAGTGCTGATCATATCTTTTTACAATCACCTAGTTTTGGTGATACTAACTTATATGGGTTACTAGTACAGTGCCTACTAAAGTCGATAATATCCTGATATTACTAACTTATTATTGCTTATATAACAGTTTTATATTATCTTAATCATACATTTCAAGATATGATAACTGAGACAAATTCTAGTCGTCAGCTGCGGCATTGCAAATCCTGTCATTTTTAGAATCTGATGATTTCTCAGGAGCCTGGAGTCTGTGCCTCATTTATGGCATGGATCTTAAAAGCCTGGCCAAATGGCAATTTATATTAGGGTCGCTTTTACGAAACTCTCCGGACATAAGACGTGATGATAAGCGTTATTTGTCAAGAGATTGATCCGGTTAGGTCCCAAAATAAGCCTGGTCGCAATTGCAATTTCTTTTCAAAATATTTTAGCCCATATTATTTGGCAAGATGTTCTTGGTAGGATTGTTTAGTCAATCTGTTGTTTAGAAAAATAATAAACAAACGACATACAGACAAACATTCATGACACAAACAGTCGTTACCAAGCTATTACTTAATTACCTGAACGGACAACAAATAGAAATTCATGGTTCATTACGCAAACAACCGTGGCTTGGTTCTGTAGGTCCTCGCAGGACACGGGCCAAGTTAGTCGCTAAATCACGGGCGGTGCCTGTGGACCCCTGGATGGGGACTCACGGGGAGCTAAGCGGGACCGGGAACGTGGTGGCTGATGATGGAAGTCAGGGATTGGTGATGAAAATTTGTTTAGTATTTCGGTGATGAAAGTAGTAGACGCGTAGAACGTAGGTGTGCTTGTTCTATGTTTATAAGTTTAACAGTTTTGAATTTGTTATTTACTAGGTAATTATATTGATGGGTTTGACATCTATTAAACGAAATATTAGATATGTCTTCTTCGGCAGCTGGAAACACACATTTAACCAACACCTCATTCGGAAACCTTGAAAATAAAGCATTCAACTTTTTTTTTTATTTAATTTTTTTTTGCGTCTCTCGTGTCTCCAATAATTATTTGTGACCCTGTTCGGTCACAAAGAAATATTTCTTCTTTCTTTTCTTTCTTACCTGCACTAATCAAAAACATAGCTGCAGCTGATTTACCTACTCATTAACAACAGAATAATTTTGAAGACTCATCAAAAGAAAAATAATTTTGATCTCGGGTAAAAAATTCACTACCACACTATACGGGAACGTAACCAAATAATCCTATGATGGTGGCACGATCTTATATCGACGTTCCACCTTAAATCCAGCAGCCCTGTCCTCAATTCCTCCCCGTATGTCCGCCATGTTTCGCGCACTGACCGGAAGCAGAAACTTATTCCGGCTTGTTCATGAGAGTTAGACAGTTTGTCAATTTATGAGCGCAGAGCACAATAACGCGAGCACAGCGGATCGGACTGAAGGCAGATGCTGCTAATTGAGTTAACGTGATTAGCTATCTGTTTGTGCCGTGTTTGTGTCAAAGGGGAATCGAGGAGTCTTCCTGTCTACTTTTTTCATTGACATCAGTCAGACTTGTATACACCAGTATAAAAGTCTTCGAAGAAACCGTAGAAGACAGGTTAAACCGGTGCTGATGCTTTGAACAGGTTATGTAAGACGCAATGGAGTGCTTAAGTCTGAATAGAGGACCGTTCCCGCCTTCTTTTGACATGCATGAGCTGACACACCTATAGCATCAATACAAACTTGGATTCTGCCACAAGCTTCTGAAGTCCTGATCTTCTTTCAATCAGTTCAGCACAGAGCACAATAACGCGAGCACAGTGGATCGGACTGAAGGCAGGTGGTGCTAATTGAGTTAGCGTGATTAGCTATCCGTTTGTGTTAAAGGGGAATCGAATGGTTTTACTGTCTACTTTTTGCTCTGACTGGGGTATTACAGTCTTCGAAGAAACCGTATATGACAGTTTAAAAAGGCGTTAAGCTTGTAACAATAAATGTAAGACCCGATGAGGTGCTTAAGTTCATAAAGTCTGTCGTTCCCAGCATCATTTGACTTGGAGGAGCTGGCACACACATCAATTGCATCAATACAAACTTGTTTTCTGCCACAGGTCACTTTAAAAGGTCTGCTAGAGTCACAGGTGTCTGAAGTTCTGGTCTCCTTCCAGTCAGTTCTGCACTGAGTACAATAACGCGAGCGTAGCGGATCGGGCTGAAGTCAGTGTTAATTGAGTTAGCGTGGTTAGCTATTTGTGTGTGCCATGTTAATGTCGATGGATCTTCTTCGTAATCATTTCCCTTGACCCCATTTTTAACACACCCATAAACATGCAAAAGTTGAAGGAAACCTTGAAAGAAAGGTTAAAAAAAATATCTTCAACATTGGCATTACGAATTATCCAATGTGGGCTTCTGCAGTCAAGGAAGGAGACCTATATTTCAGTCTTTTGTGATGGATGAGCAGGCTCGTACGATAGCATTGTCAAAACTTGGACTTTGCCACTTTCCTAATAGCTAACAAATTTTGAGTTTGAAGTTAGAAATTAGCATTCTGAATTTGAAATCTCCCCCGACCTTTCAAAACACCACCCTACCCCAATTCTTTTACCTACAAAAAAAATCAAGACTCAATATTCATCTCGGCGACAATCAAAGTTTAAAACTTGTTAAACTGTAAAAAGTAATACATATTTTTAACTGATTGACACTGAAAGAGTGATTGAATGTTCATTTATAAAAATAACGGGAACGGCCCGGTTGCGCCTCTGTGTAAGCTGGGTTTTGTGGGAGAAAAATGCTAAGTCCTAGTGGTCGTTTACTACCCTTACTTAAGACTTCGTCACACCTAACCTTGCACAAACCACCAACCCCCAACTTGTGTTAACCCCCGTTCAAAATGTATTAATTAAGAGTCCACACTCCACCTTCATTCACTGTAGCTATCAACAACTTGCTACACTTTAATTAGGTGTAACGCAGCGTGCAACGTTGCGGCTGCACCGGACTCCTAAACCCGCCATGTTACTAGACAAGCATGGCGCTTGTTGTTGTGAAGTGGCGTAGGAAAGCTATTGGTTTGTGGAGATTTTGTACCTCGGTTCAGTGTTTAGATCGAAACTAAATATTGTTAAGTTCGGTTTTTGAATATTTAGAGAAAATAGCCTCCAGAAATAAAAAAAAACCTAAGGACGGTCGAAGAGGCTGAAAAGTTTTGAAGTGGCTACCGCGTACCGAAAGACGCATCGATGGAATTCCTCCCACTAAGTGGATCTATGATCTGGTGAAGGCTGCAATGGACTCTTAAACTAAATTCGCCATTTTACTAGACATATACGGCGCTTGTTGTTGTGTAATAAAGCCATTGGTTTGTTGAGATTTTGAGTTTAGTAATGGTGGGTCTGGAAATCAGTGGTGTAGCGTTAAGATTAGTTTGAACCAAATAAATTGTAGTTCTAAAAACTAAAAAATACGCTTTAATGGTAAATTGAACTAAAAAGTCGCTAATCCTGAAGAACTTGGTAAGGCATTTGGGACAAACAATTTAAACGCACGCGGTAGAATCAACTTTTATTACTTGCAAATTTTAATTTTTGTTTGACTTTCAAAAGTACTTTGACTTTGACTAAATTATTGCATTGTCATCGGTTCTTGATAGGTGTGCAAAGTTTCAAATCAATCCTACGTTTTGAAGTGGGTGAAAATCACGTTCAAAGATTACGTTACATTGATACATAGTTATACATAGATACATACCAAGCTAATAAAAGCGTGTTAAAAAACATAAAGTTTTTAGAATCGTTGACCTTCAGAAGTAGAAAAAAAATCCTATGATTAGTTTCAATATTATATCTGCTGATCAGTATTTAAACAAGGCATTATTTTTAATTTAAATGTACCGCGAAATATCCTTTTACACATTACCAGTTGTACCAGACTCCTAAACCCACCATGTCATACTACAAGTATGGCGACTGTTGTTGTGTAGTAGCGTAGGAAAGCAATTGTCTTTTAGGCCTTTTACGACGTCCGTCTTCAGGTACCTACCGCATGATGATCCTGGCGAATCTGTCCCCATGCATCCTGTAAATGTAACTCGCCTAAAGTATAATATTATGAGGTAATTTGTTCTTGAAAGAATTTTTATGGCAGACTTGCAACTTAATGCATCTTGATGGTCCTTTACTTTATGAATAACAATATCAATCAATATCATCAATAAATATATTAAACCTGTAGAAGTCATTTTTGTACATCGAAAATATTTCCAAAAAAATAGCCAGGGTGTTAAAGGATAACCAATTGCCAGCATTTTTGGATTTTTGTCTGTTTGTCTGTTTATCTGTCTGTCTGTTTATTTGTGCACGCATCACGTAAAATGTACGAAACCAATGTAAATAACTTTTGTACTTAAAAATTTTGCGTAACTTTATGTATTGATTAGTTTTTGTGTCACGCAATTCAGATACTCGGACAGTTAAACTCCATATTCGATAGATGGCGTTGTGCATTTGAAGTCATTTTCTGAATGGCGGTGTTAAGACTTGGTTGGATAGGCAGGAAGGTAAGTAGGGTAGGGTAGGCAGTTGACAGAAGCGAAGCCGCGGGCTCAGCTAGTTTAGTACATAATAATTTAGGCCTAAGGTGAAGATTTTTGTAGAAAAAACATCAACAGTAATTACGAGAGACGCCCCTTAATTTATGTTGTCACCTCATTACGCACTAAGAACTTAATGTCTTTGATGACATAAAGATGGGTGTCCACTAACGCGGTTATAAAAACGGCAACAGTGCTCCATTAGTGACGTCACGGGCTCGGCCGCTCTCGATCAATTTGAGCAAAATCGCCGGCGTGAAGTGTTTTTTAATTAATTTTATGAGTGAATTTTGTTGTGGGACAGAATTGCGTGGAGTGGCGGTTGCATTTTTTTTTGGATACGCTGTTACCTGTATTATAAATCAAAGCACAATCACTGCAAACAGGTACTGCAATACAAATGTCTTCCGCATTTCCCGTTATTATTAAAGGAAATCCTCAATACCGTCCAGTATTTATACCAAATTTGTCTTTCAATCTTTCGGAGTAAAGTTAAGATGTTAGGATTCTTATTTATTGATTCATAGTTCATGAAAATTTATAAATATAGGAAACTGAGTTAGTTTATAATTATTTCATGTGTCAAGATAATATATCTATCTGCAACTTTTATTAAAACCACCCACATTTTGGGTGCACTAAACCATCGAAGAAGACAGGCGTGATGTTATCTTTTACGTTATTAGATACTAGCTGTTGCCCGCGGCTTCGCTCCCGTGGACCACCCCACAGGACCCGTTTTCGGGATTAAAAAATGTACACACACTTAGGAATAATTTAGCTTTCTATTGGTGAAAGAATTTTTTAAATCTTTCCAGTAGTTTCGGAGCCTATTCGGTACAAACAAATAAAAAAATCTTTCCTCTTTATAATATATATAGTATAGATTAATATTTTTTTTTTACAAATATATACTACCGACTTCCAAATAAGAAAACTACAAAGTGAAAAATAACTTTGTTTTTGGAAGTCGGTGTCTTTCGTAGCTACCATTTTTTGCGTTATGGACACCGACTTCCAAAAATAAAGTTATTTTTCACTTTGTAGTTTTCTTATTTGGAAGTCGGTGGTATTTTTTTGTGGAAAAGTGTTTTATTTTTCACTTTTTAGTTGTACCTAGTACCTACCTAATAGGCAAGTTGTTAAATAAATTTCCTATAACGCCAGAATACTAACATTAACATTAAAAACGGGATATTTACCATATTTACTGTTTGTTGCGAGTTCCCGATATTAAATTTATCCATGATCATGGTGCTTGCAACAGCACCGAAAAAAATAAAGTTGATTGAAATAAATGAATAATAATAATAGAAACTCCTCCTTTTTCGAAAGTCGTTTAAAAATTAGATATATTTTAAGCATACCTCAAATATAATATTTCCCTAACAATTATTCACCAAATTAAACAGAAACCCCTTTTCCTGTGACCAAAAAAAACTACACTCGTCGGCTCCATTCCCTCAGTGTCCGCGCGACATTGTCGTCGTCGACGCACTAATTCAATACGGCCGACGTGAGCCATTTGCGTTCGCGCTTGACGCATCGCCCGTGAAAAAATCAATTACGATTTTTTGATAGCCACGCTGACCGGCGGTGTGGTGTGGAAACGGCTTTATTTTTAGAGGATTATTTTGTATGGGCTTATTTTTTTAATACGAGTAGCCCGTGTCTTCGTTCGCGTGATACATGTTTTATTATCTCGAGGGAACATTGTACTGGGCTAAAAAGTAGCCTATCTGTTATTCCAGACATCTCGTGCCAAATTTTATCCAGATCCGTTCAGCTATACCAGAGAGTAACAAATATATATCCATCCATTGCAAGTAAGTAGTCTTAAGGTTACACTAGTCTATTATTTTTCCATACAAACGTAGTCTAGGGGTTACTCCACTGTTTGACGATGTACGTTCAAAATATAAAATTATATCAATTTGTCTTATCATTATCTAGCCCTGTATGGAAACAAAAAAGTAAAAAAGAAAATATTTGAAAGTTATGAGCGTCGAAAATTCCATATTTCAACACTAATTTTAACGCATATTTGCGTGGCAATAAATACCATAAGAAGAAGGATGATTGCAAACCGGCCACCATACAGGGATAGATTAGTAGTTAAAAAATGCAAATAATTTTATATTGAAAATATACATTTAGTCGTTTTTTTCTGTTTACAAAATTTCACGCGCTCGTTTTCGTCCTAAATCATCATCCATTTCGCTACAAATTTGCAAAAGTGCTAATTCGTACGCGATCTAGCTTCTTACTGCTCATCACAGCATCTATCTGTTTTGCCCGAGTTTTCGGATGAGATAGCAGGCATTTTTACCCCGCGCACAAAATAGTTCGTACCGTCGACTAGTGTAACCTTAAGCAGCCTCTAGAATGAGTAACTTATCTGGCTTCGGGAGCTTGAGCTGGCTGGCGTCTTGATACATTCCATTGTTAATGTGACGGCAGGTATAATCCCAGTATGCACTATTCATCAATCCGTCATTATTAGCATTTGTAACTTCATTTGTAACTTAAATTAATTTAAACCGGTCAATTGCAACCAGTTGTACTTTTTCTTTTCTTTTTCCTCATACTGGTGGACAACATTTTTTTTTCCTAGTCTTTCTCATATTATTTATGTGTATATTTAAAAATGAAAGCAGATATCTATCAGAATTGCTATTCAACGTGTCAATGACGCTGCCCAATCTGTGGGCACTTTTCCCATTGACAACGATATGGACGATTTTTTTGATGCCCAATGAGTTCTTCCTGTCTCCCCTTTTGGCTTGCAACTAAGTATTATTATCAGTTTATATATTGGGACTTCATTTCTTAATCTACATTTTTTTTGTTAAATTCTGATGTAAAAGTAAATCCATCAAGAATAGTCGGATTTTAAAATTCCAGTTCCGTCTCCATCCTCTCTAAGCCTCTGACTGGCCAGTGTATTTTCAATAACACTACTCTGTCACACGACAGTTGACACTTCAATTCGCTTCAATCTAAAATGTTGCCGTCACTGCGTAAGCCGTGTGGTAGGCAGGCAATTATGAAGTGAGGCACCATTTTATTTTTGCAATATCGGCAGTAAGTTGTGAAAAGTTTAAAATATTATATGTGCAGGTTTTTTTTTGTAACTGTTGTAATATTTAATGTGTGTTTTATTGTGTGCCAGGTTAATCGGTTATTGACATTGGGTATTAACAATGAAATGAGGGTAGTTTGAGGTTTTAAAAATAATCTAAATCTGTGTCACAGTATAAATATGGACAAACACTCACACAAACATGCGCATCGACGAGACCCCTAGTCGGCTCGCACAACTGACAGCACTGCGGATGCTGCTCAGGATTATCCGCTGGGTCTATCTAATGATTGTCTGAAAATTTCATTGAAATCGGTCCAGCCGTTTCGGATTCTATAAGGACCATACATACATACTTTATCTTTCATATATATTATCTATATATATGAAAGATAAAGTATGTATGTATGTAGGTATGATTAGCATGTATAGATAGTTTTTTAAAGAATTGATAAGAGATATCATACAGTTTAATGATTACGCGAGGAACTTGAAAACGTGTTTTTTTTTGTTTGTGCTGATTTTTAATGAGGTAAGTGTCAAATGAAAGTTCTTACTTAGCCTAGAACCATTTATTTGTTTGAATCATGTAAATCGGTCCATGAGTGGCCGAGATAATCGCATATCATTATAATCAAAATGTAAACAAACTGGAATTTTTCACGTTTTTGTTCTAGAAACTTTTTAATTAAATTGTGTACGTGGTCATTTAAGCCAAAATGTGAGGATTATGTGGAAAATTTAATAAAATACAAAGCTCCAAACATTTCGGCTAAGTAAAAATGAACGCAAAGATGGTCCAAAAACGCGCGGGCGTCAATATGGGAACGACGGGCCATATATAAAACGGGCCACTGGCCCGATGAATTCAGTCACAGCTCAGCCACCGAAGAGGCTGGTCCTTGGGTTGACCTCGTACTTCCCTACATACGCATTCAGGGGTGCGTGATGACGCCACCAGCAGAGTTAACTTTTTTTTTTTTTTTTTGCTTTTTTTTAAATAAAACGTTGCCCCACACTAGGAATTTCGCCTGTATTGTGGGTGCGTTTACAAAGATATAAACTCACATACACAAACACCCAGAGCCGGAACAACTATCTGTAGATCATACAAATATTTGTTCCGTGCGGGACTCGAACCCGCGACACGCAGCGCAGCAGTCAATCGCTCGACCACTGCGCCAACTGTCGAAATTCAGAATGACACTCGTCGCACGTCAAACATAAGTGGGATATAACTGTCCCAGGGGGCAACCGTGGGTACTTACACCACCCAGGCACCATACCGCCACCGCAACTCTAAATATTATCATAATTTTCATCTAGCCCGATAGATTTTTAGCAACGCAGCACTCAACATAAATCAGGCAGTTTGGACCAGCACATCACGTACATACACATCGTGTCACTGGTACAATGTAAAATCATATAAGTTCCGTATTTTTTTTTAAGTTCACTATATCCCTGATCACAAAGGTCTAATGTCCATCTCATTTCCAAACAAACAATCATCCTGATCAACGAATACTCGATCCCCTATTCTCATAATCTTCGACTAGCCCGATAGACTTATTAGCAGCGCAGCACTCGACATAAATCAGGCAGCTTGGGCCAGCGCAGGTGCGTCTAATGCGCCAACGCACGATATATAGTCGCTTGCCTAGTCATTGACAGTGCTATTGCAGATTTTGATTTATAACAATCGTTTTTGTAATCGAGTGATCATTAAGTTTTCCGTGTATTCAGATATGGTTACTCTTTTAAAACTTAACTTTGACTCAAGTACCCAGCTTGCTCTCATTCTTTGGCCGGTTCGGCTAAGACAGACCTAATCATCGGACAGGTTTGAAAAATTAATGGAAAGGTTGGAGGCGGTTCTTGTAGCTGAGTGGCAAATGGACATACAAACAAACTCCAAATTCGAGACAAAACTCTTTATACCTATTTGTTTGGCTAAAAGGCCAATAAATGAAACCTGAATGATGAAAACTTACTATTGACACAAAACAAGATAAAAAAAAAACTTTGTACATGTCCCATTGTATTTGTATGTTTTTATGTAATGTGCACAATAAAGAAAAAGAATAATCGCAAAACTTCGAACTCCTTTAAAAAGACAATCACAGAAATGTAATAGAATTATATTTTAATAGGCTTAATAATTACATCCGGCTGTGACAACTCTTTAGCTCTTTCCTCAAATATGACTATTTTCAACTTCAAAACAATTTCCTCATCAGTGTCCTAATACCCTCCAAACTACCCATTTATTAATTCAGTTGCCAATAACAAACGGTGGGTGTCGTCATCGACCCGTCCGCGTCGTGTCTCCACCGCCCACAAATTAATTCTGTTACACTTGGCTAACGGCCGCATCACCTGGACCTCTAGTCGTCCGCCCTACATTTCTCAAGACCTTGAAGTAAATTGGCTAGATGTGACAGCGTATTTATGATTATTCCCATGTATTCAATAATAACTTCCGGGAGACGCAGCGTTGGAAGGCTTCCCTCTAGGTGGAGCGACGACCTGGTCAAGGCTGCGGAAGTCCGGCCCTTTGGCTAAAGACCTCGCCATTCGTTATTGAGGTCATGGGTTCAAATCCGGGCAAGTACCAATGTGACTTTTTAAAATTCATATGTACTTTCCATACTTTCCAAGTTTGTCTTGGTCATCGCTGGTGACGGTGAAGGAAAACATTGTGAGGAAACCTGGACCTGATAGTTAACATAAGTCTGAAATCGCCAACCCGCATTGAGCAAGCGTGGTGATCAATGCTCGCGCCTTCTCTGAATGAGAAGAGGCCGTTGCTCTGCAGTGGGACATTTACAGGCTGGAGTTAATTATTATTAGAATCGGACCAGCTCACTAAATAGCCTTGTCTAATCCTGGACTGAGATTCCAAAGTTTCAGATGAAGTCTCTCGACGTGCAGCCAAGCAAACATCTCAGACATTGGCATCAAACCGAAAAACTACTTACCAACATGTTAGTAACCAAAGAAAAATATTAGAGATGAGATCTTAAAGTTAGTCGGGACGCCGCAGATGGTAGACTTACTATTCTGAGGATTACCTTACCGGCTTTTGGCAAAAATTGGGGTACGTATTAGCAGGATAGAGTCCTCCAGTCCGTTAACCCGTTGCGGCACGATTGATTTAACCCCTTGAGTGCCCAATACATGGAACCACGCGAAACACAAACCTTTTTAATTGTTTCGGTAATTACGGCATTTAACCAGTTAACCAACATGCAAACATACAGGCTTTTATATTTATAATATTAGTAAAATTTTAGTAGCATTACTATATAATAGGATAAATAAAAAGATGTATACCCACTAAAGTCGGAAACTGTGACTAGATTCCTTGGTGTTATTATAGATAATAACTTGTCCTGGAAACCGCAAACGGACGATATATGTAAGAAAGTTAATAAATTTGCATATGCTCTCTATAAATTGGCAAAAATTGTAAACGAAGAAACTCTTTTAATGGCCTACCATGGCTATGTTGCATCCGCACTAAGATATGGCATAATATATTGGGGAAATTCAGTAAATAAAGAGTATGTTTTCAAAGCCCAAAAAAGATGCATCAGAGCTATGTGTGGTTTACAGAGTACTGACAGTTGTCAACCTCTATTTAAAAGCCTCAAAATCCTAACTATGCCTTCTCTGTATATATATGAAGTAAATGTATTTGTCAAAACAAACAACGCTCTATATGAATTAGCTTTTAAAAGTCATTACAGGAAACTTCGTGATAAAAATAAGTTAGAGCTTGAAGTACCTTGTGCAGGCACGGCTTTAATGAGTAAAAGCTTCTTCTGTATGGCCCAGAGAATATTTAATAAGTTGCCCTGCTCAATAAAAAGTCTCAATTTAGTCAATTTTAAGCATACATTACGTAATATATTCGTACGGAAATGTTACTATTGTCTCAGTGACTATTTTGAAGACAGTTCTTTGACATAATAATATTTGGATACCCATAGCATGTATAATGATGACTTTGCAATTCTGTGGACAATATCACTTAAACTTTTCTGTTAAAAATTACTTATTGACATTATAACTATTTATTACTGACATGATCGATTTTATTATTGACATCACTTGGCATATTAAATTACACAATTAATTGATATTGATTACGGAGTTATTATAAATTAATTTAACTAATTGGCAAAAGCCTCACAAAAATGCATATTTGTACGCCACATGGCAAAACATATAGAAACTCATATTATTGTAACATCTTGCACACTGCTGTAACCTACTTATGTTTACAAATAAAGACTGATTGATTGATTGATTGATTGATTGATTGATTGATTAAACAATTACACGAATGGTAAAAAAATCTAACAAATTGGATAAAGACACTAAATTACGCAGACACTGAGGCAATATTGCAACATACAAAATGAAAAACACACATGCACGTGCACGCACACACACACACACACACACACAAAACACCCACCCAAATACATACACACACACACGCAAACATACTAGTAATATCTAAGGTACTGAATGAATTGTATATTGCTGTGGAAGAGCAGAGTCTCCTAACACTGGCATTATTTGCTTAAAAGGAGGTTCCAATCACCAACGAATGTAAAACTTTTTGGTTCAGAAGATTTTGTATTTGTATTTTTTGTATAACAATAAATTGCAATAGAAATCTTTTTGAGGACACTTCCAGTAGTTCCTACAGTTCGTCTCATCAATAATTGCTGACAGCGGCAGCATGTGAACACAGTCGCTTATTAAGACGAGGAGAAACTTATTGCTTGATCTGTAACAATGTATGAGTTCAGACTTTTAATTAATTGTCTACTTTTCTTAAGTAAGGTGAACGGGACGTCAGGAGTCGTGGACGATGTTTTTTTCTCTAATACTAATAAAACATAATATCTGAAGTACTGGTTTGGGTGGATGTTTTAGTCCCATGTAATAGATAACGAGTCACATCCCTCCCCACGCATCCTGAATCCAGACTACAACTGAGAATTTCCAAATGTTTTTTTTTATCCGTCTTGCTAGGGAACTGGGCTTATCCCAGTTGTAAACGACCCTTTGTGCCTATTGGCCTTGTTTGTTCTGGTTCCTGCTTGATATAGAGGGAAGTGGAAATTATGATTGTTTTCCTACTCTTCCGTTATTCTTTTCTGATTAATTTCGTTGCGGGATCCAAGACAGTTAAATTCATTTTCCGGGACTTCCTCGGCGCTTTTCTGGTGGTCGTCACTGTTGATTCAGACTTTCAGGAGTTGCAGTGGTTTGGGAATAGTGCGGTGGGTTTCCAAATGGAAATACTCAGTCACAGTTTGACCGACACGGGTGCATCATTTATTTTGTTCGAGCATCTAATATTTTATGAAATGGTTTCTTATTTTCCAGAAAAAAAGACGATCCTCATATCAGTTATTCTAATAACGTTATTTAATTAATTACGCGGTATTGTCGAACTGTTGCGATCCATTTACATAGAATCTGAATGTATTGCAGCTAGTGAAGTGCCTACTCTTGCTGAAAGTGAGCTAGCATACTCTATTTACTTTGCAACTGTATGGCCATATTTTTTTATAAGGCGTTTAATTTTTACTAGCAAAGCCAATCTCTGGCATCCATTCCAAAATATTTGAATACTTTTGAAACTCCATCCATCATGCAGGTCCAAAAATAACCAGGAGACTTATTGTTAAAATACATTGATTTCTAGCACCATCTTTTCATTCGAAAGACGTCTACTTCGACCGGGCCAGTGCTTCTCATATCCAGCTGATTCCCGCACCTACGCCAAGTACATCGGTAATTTCTAGCATTCTGACATGCAAATGAAAACAATTAAAATATAATATATACTAAAAAAACCTTGTATTGTAACAATAACCATTCGCCCACATCCCCCATCACTAAACCTCGACCGTAACACTAAATATCTAGCGGTTTTAATTTATTATCAAACTTGAGCAGTTTGTCGCTTGCACATGCAGGGGGCCAAGTTTCGATACACTGGGACCATAAATTGATAAGATTATGTGCATTCGGACTTTGATTTACGTCCCTACGATAGATAATTGGGACGAGTTTTGAGTTTACTGCATAATGGCTCGGGGTTTAGAAGTTTTGGGGTGCTATTCGGAGTAGGTGCATATGTCATCGTTTTATGGAGGGGATAAGGGACTGTGTCAGAGGCAGAAGAAGATATATTCTGCATCACATCGGTTTTGTTGCAACTTACTAAACTGTTTTCAGATTTGATTAGATATGCACAATATCTTGAGCATTGCGATTAACAAAAAAATTTTTACAAAAATTACAACCGACTTCCAAACAAAAACACTACAAAGTGAAAAATAACTTCAATTTCGGAAGTCGGTGTTCCTGTTTTCGTTTCTTCGTTTTTTGACACCGACTTCCGAAATTCAAGTTATTTTTCACTTAGCAGTATTTTTGTTTGGAAATCGGTTGTAATTTTTGTAAAAAAGTTTTTTATTTTTCACTTTTTAGTTGTGGTACATAATGGACCACTTTTGGCGTTATAGGTACCTAGCCTAGGTACCTATAACGCCCAAAGTGAAGCCAGAATAGATTAACCCAATAACATGAAACTTAAATAAACAAAACCGGTGGAATGAGAGTATACCAGGGTGAACTGTTCACACCTGCGTACCCCTTTAAAGCGTACCAGTGTGATGTTATGTTATGTAATGATATAAACAATAAACAGATATGCGATTGCAGCTATCCCGAGTGATTTGCCGTCATTTATTGAAGAGTTCTGATTTACATTTCCGAAGTTCTTCATCAAATCTTAATGAAAATTAAATCTTTTTATATTCGAAAGCTGGTGTTTGTCATGTGGTGACAAACACCTGCTTTCGAATAAAAAAAGAATCATCAAAATCGGTTCACCCAATAAAAAGTTTTGAGGTAACACACATAAAAAAAAATACAATCGAATTGATAACCTCCTCCTTTTTGCGAACTCGGTTAATAAAAAGCGATACCTATCAGTATTATTTTATCTGTGTTTTTTTATATCCGTTTTAATAAAAGAGCCAACATTTTAAAATCCAATAATCCAATTTGAAGTCTTTTTGACATAGGTTCTATTAAACTGAGCATTGAGAACCACCTTTTATCCTTGTATTTTGACCATTAGGTAATGTTATTTGCCAATTCCTAAGACTTCAGAAACACAAAAATATTTTTTCCTTAGTGTTTTATGCAGTTGTACTTCAATATCTACACTTCAGTTCCATCCAAATCTTTCACCAACCGAAAATACCCGAACCCACCATTCAAAACTACCACACCAGCCAGCTAGGTAACATTTCACCACCTCCCGTATATTACCGCCATATTATCACGCTTATTACCAAGCGGGTATCGCAGCACAGCCACGTGGGACAGAGTTAGCGTGGCATGTTTATGTTCTACGTAATTATGCCTCAACTGTGAGAACGTAGTGTTGGTGTGTTCTGATTTATGAATGCTGTTCGATTATGCGCGATTTTTGGATGTGTAGATCATAATCAGCATTTGGTTATGTTTTGGATTCTAGTGTAAAAACTGGTAGATGCTGGTCAGTTCTGGATGGCTGGTTACTTCTTCGATATCGGAAAACGTGATATGGAAATCTAATAGAGTTGGGCAGGATACAGGGCAAAGCGCAGTGAATATAGGTGGAGTAAGGCAGTGATCAAGTGGCGACCAAGGACAGGTAGAAGAAATTTTGGCCGTCCGGCAGCGAGATGGAAAGATGACATGTTGCCATCGCTGGTAGAACTTGGATAAGGGTGGCACAGAAGCGTGGGTATTTGCACAAGAAAAGAGAGGCCTAAGCAGTGGACGTCTTCCGGCTAAAGTGATGAGTGCTGGATTTTTTATTTATTTTCCTAGCTTAATTATAGTTGGAATATTTAAAATCTAGGCAAGTAGACTTAGAAACAGTTTGATAGAGAACAATATCTTCAGAGAATTTCTCCGCTATAACATGACAGCGAAATTTTTCACTACCAAAGGGTAAGCTGTAAGAATAACTTAATAGATTGATTGGCATATCTTAGAGCATGCTAGGGTTGAAATATGGGCAACACCATTTTCTTTGGGAATAGGTAGTTAAATGCACGACTTACTTAACTATAACATTCAGGAGTAAGATGGAAAATGGTACGTCCGTTCTTAGCACCCACCCTTTTACACAAGAATACAATGCAGCCCGCTAGCCGCTAATGCTGGCTGCTAGCCCTTTGTCATTTCAGAAGCCAATTCGCTATGTGCAATTAATTGCATCCATCAAGAAAGGGTGACCACACTTTCAAGTGGACATACCTACATGTTTTGCCTTACCACTAGCCGTGCCCAGTGTTTTTAAAGCCATCCCACACTTCATGAGTGATAGCAGTGGCGTAGCTAGTCTTACAGTGGGCTTATTCATCAATTGTTAGTCTAACAAATAGTTAAATAATTAACTCTCCAACTTATCTCACCATTTGTGAGGCAACAATGAATGAAACCGAAATTTGAAACCCATAGAAATATAAAAACAGGAGAAGTGGCAAAGGGCGTGTCGGTGTCCGCGCGACGTGTTCACAGTGACCATCAGTGTTGCCAACAGTTCAACTAGCTCTCCACCAGATTCAACTTCTAAAACCACCAGAAAACCACTAACAAAAATCGGCCCTACTCTAAAAATCGCTAAAATTTCCACTAATTTTATTTTTTCGGATTTTACGAATGAAAACAGTATGTACTTGTATTAGTAAAAAATGTTCTTTAATATGACTTAATAAAATATTTAAAATCAGTAAATCAACATGCAACAATTAAATAGGTATTAAAATAAATCAACAAGTTGAAATCAGGAACATAAAAATTATTCAATAACTACAATTATAAAAAATAAAAATAAATTAAATCTTTGAAAAATTATAAAAAATAAATCAAATTTGTCTTCTTCAGATGAATTTTGTCTGCACTATCATCGTCGATTCCACATTTATACGATTCTTTGCTACCAATTTGTGTTAAAACTTTTAGTGGTAGGTCGTAATCATTGCAGCATTTTCCTTCCATTCCAGTCTTAGACCAGGCTACGGTATGTTCATACATAACGTTTAATGTCATCTTAATCATGTCACGCACGTCATTCTGTCGGATCAGTGTTGCCCACACAGTAAAAGTAAAACTAAATAAGTACTACTGAAAATTAAATGAAGTAAAAATAATATATTTCGTAAAGTTTTAGTGCCTTAGTGGTTGAGTGATAGCATTTTCAGTAATTGAAACTTAATTATATTTGACCACCAGAAAAAACCACCAGCCACTAAAAGCAATATTTCGCCACTAACAGGGGGGTCTAAACCACCAGTTTTAGTGGAAAATCCACTAAGTTGGCAACACTGGTGACCATTTCACAGGCAAGGCTAGGTTATAGTTTTCAAATATCACAGCGACTGTACTATTTTTGCAAAAATTACATTGCTCCTTAACCACTTCCTAAGTTTGTAGCTAAGTGACTGGGCAAGCAATGTAAAAATCACAAAACGATACTTTACTAAGCGGATGCATCGCGTAGTACGGCCGCTGCTTCTTGCGACGAGTTAGTAATGTACTTGTGCAGATGTTTTTATGTGGGTAAGTTGTATGGTGCTTGGTAAATACACGCTGTATTAGATGGGATAAGGTTTTTAATTAATTGTGTAGTACGTTCTGATTTAAGGATTGCGGCTATGTGCGCAACTGCGTATCTAATGCTTTTACTGAACTGCATGTGTAGTAGTAGCCGTCTGGTAGGTGCAAACTGGAGACACAAGTTTGCGATATATTTTTGTTTACCTCTATATCTCCTTGTTTATTATATCATGTTGAAACCATTGGTAAGCATTAACTATTGGTTGAGACATTAACCTGTGGATAAAAAAAACTGGCCCGAAGATACGAATGTTAGATCAATTGGAGCATCCTTAATCGGGTCATCATAACAATTTAAGTTATTTAATAAAAACAAGTAATTTTACGGACCAACTTCAGACTCTGGATAACATTTTACTAAATTTTGATGCCTCACTTTAGGACTACAGCTACCCCATATGATACCGCGGTAGCTACGCCCCTGACTGATAGTGCCGCAAGTATTAATGTGTCTGTAATTACGTGAGTCGTAGGTCAGTCGACACTATTAGTCAGGGTGACACTCCCTAGTGTCAATCTGTCACTAAGAGTGGGTTTTTGTTTCTTTAGCCGGGTACTGCTGGGTAGCTTTTGAAGTGGTTTAGTGTTTTCTTTGAGTTGAATCAATTAGGTTGGTTAGTTAGTGGGGCTGTGGTCGCACAGAGGTTTAATACAGAAATGGGTAGATTACTTATCTCCCATACAAATGTTTATAACTTTTGTATGGAAAGATATCATCAGCTCAAATTAAAATGTTTTTTTTTTTGCGAATTTACTATGACTTCCTTGAAGAAAGTTGTTCATTTGACTACCCATTTCCGTTACACTCCATATAGTCAACGGTGCAAGGGGTTGCAATTTTGGCACTAGTAATAATACTACTAGTAAGACAATCACACAAATGTTTTGCTTAATTTCCTAAAATCCATTACAGTTTTTAAGTTAGTTTTAAGTCAATTGCAAATAACTACATAATGTAGGTGATTATTTTTATTATTTTATTATTGCTAGGCTTGCGTTTGACCACTATATCACCTCATAACCACTACCACCACTGAAAATCAGCGCCATCATTATGCTGAGTGGAAGCCTTCTTGCCACAATCATGACATGCATCTGCCTGGTATCTTTTTCACCCTGTTTCCTTTCTGTTATAAACAAAATGTAGGTATTATTTGCTATTATTGTTTGATTATATTAACTTAATTTAAGTAGGTACTGCTAATACTATTGTTAAGGGTTCTACATAAATATGTTCTTATATTGTGTGTTCTTTTTCTTTTTTTATTTCCTTTTTTAATGGTTAGCGATGATGGTCGATGATGAAGAATATTCACTCTTGACTTAAAGACTCCTAGGTTGTTGCTATCAGGAAATACAGGGCATTCCACTCCTTTGCTGTACGCATTATAAAAGTATTCCCAAGTTGTTCTATTCTCATGTTGTATTTATTTATTTATTTATTATATACTTTATTGTACACCACTTAAATAACCCACGATACACGACATAAAAATATCATTTATGTTTGAATTGCGAACCAGCCACTGTCATTTTAATTGTTTACCAATCAGTACCTCCACCTTTAATTTTGTTGATACCCATCCTTAACTACATCAACAAAAACTACCTTATTTTTCCAAAATTTTTACCAAAATTTCAAACACAACGACACACACATACACTATAAATAGACACGCTTTTAGTGAGAGATAAGGGTGTCCATCTGTCCTGTCAGTCCGGGACAGGGCCCGGCCGCGACGTCACTAGTAATCCTGACGCGACTTTTGACGTCGTAAAATGTCGCTGATATGTCCTGACGGGATAAGTCCTTGTGAGTTTTGGAAATCACGCAAAGAAAATGTTTTGGTCTGTTTTGTTGTAATTTTAGAACGTTCCTCGTTATTTTGGGTTGAGTATTTGTGGGATTCTAAAATAATCTGCTTCGTATAAATAAAAACTGTTATTAAGTCTGTTGCGCGACTGGTGTCATGTTTGACAGATGACATTGACATATGATCTGTCAGAAGTGAGGAATAAAAATCGGCACGCACATTGTAATGCCCATTTTTTTCTGCATTAAACCGATTACGAAGCAACACGCAGTATTTTATTTAGAAAACACATCACTTAAAATTTTCAAGAGTTTCTATATTTAGAACTAGCTTCTGCCAGCGGCTCCACCCGCGTTAAAAGGTTTTTGTATCGCAAGGGAACATTATACCGCGATGAAACCAGACTATAATCTATCTCTGTGCCAAATTTCATCCAGATCCGTTCAGCCGTTCTGGCGTGATTGAGTGACAAACATACATCCACACTTACACAAACACATCCATACGAACTTTCACATATATAATATTTTATAAATACTCGTAGTTAGAATTGAAAAAACTTTTTATTTTGAATTTTCATTGAGTCAGAATGAACGTATACTATGGGTATAAAGTATAGATTGTCCCCCCATATCCAAGTACTAATGCTGTAACATGGAAATATTGTAAACAAAAAAATTTAAAAGAGTAACCATGGAGTTTCTTGCCGGTTCTTCTCCATAGGAAACGACTAACCCGAACCGTGCACCTTTTGTCGACGTTTTATAAGTGCCCATGTAGGCCTATGTAAAATAAAAATATTTGATTTTGATTTTGAGATACAGATAAGTTTTCCTTTCAACTCTTGCAATGAAATGAAAATCAATGTAGTTTCGCAGGACTCTGAACTTATTCAGTTCAGAGTCCTGCGAAACTACATTGATTTTCATTAACTGTCTACTCGAGTATTAAATTAAAGTTAACTTCATTGCTAAAATAAAATGCTAATGTTTTGAAAACAAGTAATCATATTAGTATGATTTAAAAAAAAAAATAAGGGCTGATTTTTAGGGTTCCGTACCCAAAGTGTAAAAACGGAACCCTATTACTAAGACTCCGCGGTCCGTCTGTCTGTCACCAGGCTGTATCTCATGAATCGTGATAGCTAGATAGTTAAAATTAACACAGATGATGTATTTCTGTTGCCGCTACAACAACAAATACTAAAAACAGAATAAAATAAATATTTAAGTGGGGCTCCCATACAACAAACATTGCCATTTTTTGCGATAGTAGTACGGAACCATTCGTGCGCGAGTCCGACTCGCACTTGGTCGGTTTTTCAATAGTCAGATAACTTTTAGCTGAAGAAAAATTTATGTCACTTAGACATAATTTCTGTAAGCTGTCAAACCGCCACTTTAATTCCTCAGATGAAAAACTTGAAAAATGACCCTAAAAAGTAGCGCGTGTTTGTATCTAAATAGGCAATAATATCTTGTAAAATCCAATTACATACCTTTGCTATTAAAATACACAGGCGGACCAGTTGAAAATTGCAAAATAACTTCCACAAAAAAATCTCAGCACCTCCAGCATCCAAACAATTAACCCAATGATTAATCACTAAACGTTAATTTTTGCTACATCCAATGAGCACTAGCCCCGATATTAATCTACCGCCTAACACACTAACACGACACAGGGTAAGGGTGACCATTCTTCATTAGCACAAAGGAGCCGGCCTTTTGTCTCCACTCCATTCATTCGCGATTGTTCACTACTGTGAGTGAGGAGCTTGGGGACTTATTCTGGAGACAGTTGACTGGTGATCAGTTTGATTTTATTTATTTATTTTATTTTATTTTTAATTAATGAGAGAATTAATTTATTGAAAACAATAAAGACTGCCTATGAGTACTTTATTGTTTTTATTGTAGAAAAGCTGTATCCGTGCTCCGTCGTTTTGCTGCCAAGCTCCCGTCAACTGCCTAACCAACAGTCTGTTCACAGTTATATGTCCTCTGATTTGGCACACAGTGGTCCTTATTAGGATCACAGTGATCCTTATTCATATTAACATAAGGTCGCTTTTTCTTTGCTGTCAGGGGACAAGTTACAGTGAACGCACTGTACACTACTTATCTACCTACCCTACTTACTTACCTGCCTACCCTACATACATGCGATTTTTTTTTAAGTGTCTTTCTTACGCAGCAATTCTTTTCTCGCGAAAAAAAAAATCGAATTATCGAATATTGAGTTCAACTGTCCGAGAATTGCGTATGTTGTGATATTTTGCTTCTTGAACACTTTAAATTAATTTACCTTTTAATAGAGTGAACCGACTGTGATGAAACAAAAACTAAGTAATACTTCAAGTTACGCACAATTCTTATGTATAAAAGTTACATAATTTGGTTTCGTAAATTTTACGTGATGCGTGCACAACAGACAAAAATTCCATTTTTTTTTTTAAATATATTTTCGATTTACAAAAACGACTTTTCTACAGATTTATTATATGTGTTGATATTGATGATATTATATTTATGATTGCAGGATTCTTTGCTATCAATCTGTGTTGTGTTCGGCTTCCAATCTAACTGGATTTAGCTGAGTAGCAGTATTTTACATGGAGCGACTGCCTATCTGACCTCCACAACCCAGTAACTGGGTAACACGATACCCCTTGGCTAGACTGGTGTCAGATATCAGGCTTCTGACTACCCTTAACGATTGTAAAAGATCTTCAAATGACAGCCGGGAGAAACAACTTAACATGCTTTCCGAGGCACGGAAGAAATTCGCTATGTAAAGACCCATCCACGGACCGACCTTGGCAAGGTTGCTTAACCTTGGGGATTGGCATGTGCGGCTAGTATTATTTAGCCACGAACTTTATTGCTATTATTCTAGGCAAATTTAAAAAAAAAAAAACACAAGATAATCGTTAATAAATAATGCCTGAGGCAAATAACAGTCTACTTGTCCAAAAACAGAAATAAAAGCAAACGTAACTCAAACTTTAGTGAGTCTAAAAATGAACGAGTAAATTAATCTTATTATAAACTATATGCAATATAAAGAAAGAAACGTGTTTTCAAACATCACAATTACCACTCGATATAATTTTAAGTAGACACCAGTACCTTACAAATAAACTATTCCTTACAAAACACACGCACATCACAAAATCAGCCCATACCGCACACAACATTCGAAGGAAACGAACCCACATCAACCGACCAGAATACGGCCGCTGACGTCCAGACGTGATCCCTGTCAACAAATCCACAATACAAGCTGACTCGTTGTCACCCTAGTTCAACAATGCAGTGATTAATGAGCACTTCTTGTATCCCACTATTGGACGGCGCTTCGATTCAAATCCAGTTCACTTGTGGATTTTTGGATGGAGACAGATGTTTGCGTGGGCGAGGAAGGAATGGAGTAATGATGGACTAACAAGTGCTGTGTCACAGTCTCTTTTCAGTCGTGGAACAAATAGATTTTTGTCGTAGTGTGCTTTAGTATTTTCCTCTTTTTAACTGACTTCGCAAAAAGGAGGAGGTTATCAATTCGATTGTATTTTTTTTTTATACCACACAACTTTTTATTGGGTAAACCGATTTTGATGATTCTTTTTTTATTCGAAAGCTGGTGTTTGTCATTTGGTCCCATATATTATTATACATCAGAACTCTTCAATAAATGACGACAAATCACTCGGGATAGCTGCAATCGCATATCTGTTTATTGTTTACACCATTTCATCACATATCATCACACTGGTACGCTTTAAAGGGGTACGCATGTGTAAACAGTTCACCCTAGTATACTCTCATTCCACCGGTTTTGTTTATTTTAGTTTCATGTTATTGGGTTAATCTATTCTGCCTTCACTTTGGGCTTTATAGGGACCTAGCCTATAGAACTGGTCCATTAAGTACCACAACTAAAAAGTGAAAAATAAAAACTTTTTTACAAAAATTACAACCGACTTCCAAACAAAAACACTACAGAGTGAAAAATAACTTCAATTTCGGAAGTCGGTGTCAAACAAAGAAACGAAAACAGGAACAACGGCTTTCGAAATTGAAGTTATATTTGAGTGTTATAAGTGACTTCTGCCGTTTTCTGAAATAAGTGTATCATTTTGCTATATTGAGTGTTGTGAGTGATGACCTATGGCTCTGAGACGTGGTCGCTTAAAATGGGCCTCATCAGAAAGCTTAGAGTCACCCAAAGGGCAATGGAGAGGGCTATGCTCGGCGTTTCCTTGCGTGATCGAATCAAAAATTAAGAGATTCGTAAGAGAACCAGGGTTACCGACATAGCCCGAATAATTGCCAACCTTAAGTGGCAGTGGGCAGAACTCATTGCTCGCAGAACGGATGGCCGATGGAGCAGAAAAGTTCTGGAGTGGCGACCGCGAAATGGAAGACGTTGCGTTGGAAGGCTACTAGATGTACCGATGACCTGGTGAAAGTTGCAGGGATCCTCTGGATACGACACGCACGGGACCGGTCAATGTGGCGACGCGGGTATAGGACACGGGGGTAGGCATGTCCAGCAGCGGACGTATTTCGGCTGATATGATAATGATGATATCACAGCCACGGTTCGCATGATATGTTGCTTAAGAATTACAAACTGTTAACGCTAGAATCCAGAAGACTGCTTCTCGGAGCAATTTTTCTACATGGTATTGTGCATAACAAATATGATTGTTCAGACTTAATTAATAAAATTTGTTACATCGTTCCGAGGACAGTAGTGCGTAGACAAGCGCGTTCATACCGCCTACTTTCTATTAATATCAGGCACGTCTGTAATTCAAATGCTGGATTTCGCGCTCCTCTGCGCCAACTTGTGGATGCCTACAACACTAGATTTGAAAACATTGATATTTTTAATCTAACAGCACATCAATTTAGGAAATCTATAGTCGATTCTCTTCTCTATTAGCTTTGTAAATTTAAGTGGGGTATTTTTCTTTTCTTCTCTTTTTGTATTCATAAATTTAGTTATTAGAAAGATTAATTCAATTAATCAACGATTTATCGTTACTCCACACACTAATGTATTCTCTTTTTTTTTGACATGGTAGCATTAATAATCATCAAATTAGTAATAAGTGGATAATGTTGCTAGTAGTTTATTAAGTATTTTGTGTAATTAGATAGTATGTATCACATTTAATTGTACTCCTGTTTTTTATCCCGAAATAAAATAAATAAACAAATAAATAAATGATGATACAGGTGAACGTGGCCTAATCGGAATAACGAAATGATTGCAGTAGATAGTTTGTAAAACTGGCAAACTTTCATTGGACATTTAAAACCCCTGATATACGTGAAAGACCACCTATCGTACACTTGGTTTTATAAATACTTATACTGTACCTACTATGAGGTGTGCATCATCATCATCAGCCTTTTAATGTTCTTACTGCTGGCTGGGACACAGGCCTCCTCTCTGCGAGAGGGAATGGGTCGTGGGTCGTGACGCGGACCTAGTGCGGGTTGGTGGACATCACATGTCTTCGAATTTTTGATTCTAGGACATTCCGGTTTCCTCACGAGGTTTTCTTTCACCGTTTTGAGAGCAGTGGTGATAAAATAATTTACACAAAGTAAAGCGGCTGACTAGGTTCGATCCCACGGCCTATGACAGGTAAGTTGCGTCCGTTACCACTTGGATACCACTGCTCTGGTGTGCAATAAGTATACATTATTACGTAAGCCAACGTGACAATGAAAGAATAGTTAGAACCAGCTAAATTCTCAAAAAAAACAAATTACAAAACTATCTCTACTACTTAACTCAAAAAAATATCCGCCACACATCTAAAGTCATCTATCTTACAGGTATTCCTCTCAAACCCAGACAATCAATTCAATTAGACTGTGTACTTTGAGTGTGAGCCCAACTTGCTATTAAACGGAGCAAGTGACAAAACAAACTTGGCGTGAGTTGGCTGAGACCGCCTTAAACTGGTTTACGTCGGTTTGAACCGGTTTATACTGGTTAGGCTCGATTTAAACTTACTGCGAAGTTATTTGATGTGAAGATTGTTCCGTGAAAGAAAAACGTTGTTATGAAATTAAATTCACTTATGAGTAGATGTTGTTATATAACAGACTGGATTTGTATTTAAAAATGTGTATCATCTGTAAAAAAAAGGAATTTTTTGTAGGTTTTTCCTGTAGAAATATTTTTCGAGCTAAGCTGTACCATTCCACTTCCCCAAAGTTATGTCCAATTCATTGAAAAAGAACCAGAGCGAAGGATCTTTAACAAACTGCAACAAGCCCGTTCCACACACAGCTGCGCAGTTCCTAAGGCTACTTTATGCCTTCCAGTGTCTGTCTATCTGCTCCTACATCCAACTTTGCAAAGCAACAAAGATATCGCCGATGCAATGGGCCGCGGCCAGCACGGAGCGTTAAGCCGGACAAAATCTTTACGCGACATTCTGGGCCATTTGGGGACATTCTCTGACATTTGGGAGTATTCAGGGACGTTTGGGACGTTTTTGTGTAATGGCATTTAGGTAAAAGGGTGTTATTGTGATATTTTGTTCGATGGGTCTTGGCAGATTAAGAGGGGAGATGAGGGGGTTTAAGGGAGGGGATTAAACTGTCAATTTTAATTCTTTAGTTTAAGTTGGAGACTGTCTTTATTAGTTTGCAAAAAAATTGTATTATAGTTTTTTTTTTTTTTTTTTTTTATTTGTGATGGGTTTGCTCTTGACTCTAGTCTAGGTCAAAGGTGACAGAGACAGAGTCGACGATGGAGCGAGCTTACCCAGAAGAAGCCTGTTCACTCTAACTTTGAAGAGATTCGGGTTGAATGCGTTCGGAAACACAGACGCTGGCAGTGAGTTCCACTCATTCGCTGTGCGCATTATGAAGGATGTTTGGAAGCGCTTGGTGCGTATTGGTGGAATGGCAACAAGGTAAGGATGGTAACTTGCAGTGCGTCTAGATGTCCGATGGTAGAAGGGGGCTGGTGGCACACTCACCGAAGTACAGTCTGTAAAAGACCGACAAGCAGGCAACCTTGCGGCGATGAGCCAAGCTGTGTAGCTTGGCATCCGCCAGCTCAACGTCGCCAATGAGCCTCTTAGCTCTGCGTTCCACCGAGTCAAGCGCGACAAGCTGATACTTAGCTGAGCCATCCCAAAGGTGGCTGCAATACTCCATGCAGGATCGGACTTGCGCTTTGTAAAGGGTTAAAAGCTGTCCAGGCGTAAAGTATCGCTTCACTCTATTTAGGATGCCCAGCTTTTTGGCCGCAATTTGGGCTTTGTACTCAATGGAGGCGCCGAAGTTGAGGCTGGATGTCAACTCCATGCCCAGTTCTCCATGCATAGTTCTATGAAGGAACTGACATTTTGCTTAGTTAATAAATAATGTAGCTTTAAGTAGAGATAAAACAGAACCAGACACAGATACAAGAAAAGCTCAGCAAAAGAAGAAAACCTTGAAGAAAGTTCCTGTTTAAAGCTTCTGTGGTCCACTTTAAAAGTAAACTTATATTACAAGGTTTTATTTACTCAAAAACTGGATCCGTTAACAAGAATCCCGAAAAAAAAATATTCTCATATCCAACACCGCGAATACACTCATCACTTCAGCAAATTACCCACAAAAGGGCAACACAATAACAGGAATCCATTAACAAATCGTTTACAGACAACACGACAAGTGGCACGGCGCGTGTACCGCAAAGCAAGCATGACAGAACAAAGTTTGTGAACCGGATTGCGCCGGTTCCGGGCGGATTAAACCGGTCCGTGCCGGCGCGCGGCGGTTAGAGGTGGTTAGAGGCAGTTAGTCAGGTGAGATCTGAGGCGCGGCGCGGGCTTACTATCGAATTATTGTCTTTGTACAACTAGGCGTTTTGTATGCCAAGGGATTTCGTTTTTAGGGATGAGTTTCGGTTTCTGTTCTGTAGTCGGTTTTGGGGATTGCATTTCTGAGATTGCATCTGTTTGTGAAATAGCTTTAAAGTTTATCTAGAGTTTGTGTCTTGGAATAAGAGAACGGCGGAGTTTTGAGATTATTTCAAAACAAGGATTCATAACAACTATCCCAACTTAAAACAGGGAAGCTAATTGTATTTAAATCGCACAGGAAACTAAAGAATAGGAAAATAAAGAAAAACTTTTAACTTGTACGAATGAAAGCTGTTTATGTCATTCTGGACTTCTTCGAGATGAGTTCCTCTGTATCTTTCAACTAATGTAATTAGCGTATAGCCGTTTTTGTTAAAGTAAACAATAATTATAGTCAAGGTGAGCGTTAATGTCTATAGATCTTGTCTTACCTACACAACCCTTTACTGCCTATAGCATTCAAGACCCTACCTCAATTGACAGCGACCAACACTCCAGCATCCAAGAGAGATTAGACCATTTGGACTAGACCTAAGATGCACAGATCTCCCGATGACATCAATCTATGTAAACAGGCTCTACACAGCTCTTAAATCAATAGGTCTTTGTCCAGGTACTTGGTAGACCATCGAGAGCGGTTTGATTTAATATAATGGCTATGTGGGAACATTAGACGATCAATTGGCCATCAATTGTGCGGTTAATTTGCAGTAAATACGCAGTAATCCGCCGCCTGTCCGGGGCTGGATTTGACAATGTTATTGCATGATTGGTGCTGTGTTCGGGATTATACAGTTTGGATTCCGTTTGTTAAAATTTTTGGGGTTTTTTGGTGTGAGTGGGATTAGTATTTAATCGACCACATCGTCACTTATCATTAGGCGAGTCAAACGTGAGTCTACCGATAGTAAAAAAAAATTGACCAATTGAGTTCAAGTCAAAGTTTAATTTAAGGTTACACTAGTCAACGGCACGAACTATTTTGTGCGCGGGGTTAAAATGCATTTTATATCAACCGACAACACGTGCAGAAGAGATTGATGCTGATGAGCAGTAGGAAGCTAGTTCGTGTACAAATACACACTTTTGCAAATTTGTAGCAAAATAGATAATGATTTAGGACGAAACCGAGCGCGCGAAATTTTATAAACAGACCTTTGGAAGTCTAGATATCATGAAAAAACGACTAAATCTATCTGTTCAAAATAAAATTATTTACATTGTGTACATACCTGTATGGAGGCCGTTTTGCAATTTTCCGTCTTCTTATGGTATTTATTCGCGCCCATAAATGCGTTAAAATTAGTGTCGAAATGTGGAACTTTAGACGCTCATAACTTTCAAATATTTTCATTTTTTACTTTTTTGCTTCCATACAGGGCTAGATAATGATAAAAGAAATTGATATCACTTTTGATTTTTAACGTATATCGTAAAACAGTGGAATAATCCCTAGACTACGTTTGTATGGAAGAATTTTCGACTAGTGTAACCTTAAGAAGAGTCTTTTATGGTAAAGTAATAAATAGTTTTGCCCATGCCCAAAATATGGTCACCCTATTAATATATTGCAATTAAATGTTTATAATTTAATTATGGTAGAACTGTCTACCGGTGTCAAACTAAATTGAATTTAATGTTTAGTTTTAAGTTTTGTCGTTAAAATAATAGTCATGTTAGTAGTAATATTTACGGCAAAAGGTTATTTGGAATATATGCAAAAATAAGGAGCGGCCTATTTAACCAATTTCTACGTGTTTCTGATCAGGTCTTTAGCATCATATTTAAACACTTTAGTATTTATAGGGCACGATCTAATACGACTAGACTTTCAAGGACTGTCTTATTTTAAATTATTGATTACCTAACCCAGTTTTGTCTTAACCCTCAAAGTCAAGGTAACCAGATATGTTGGTAGTTAAAATTAGACCACCCGCTTTTTGTGACAAATTACAAGCTCAGCTAATTAATTGAATACGAAGACGTACGGCGATGCGCTATCGGTACATGGTGGACATCCCACCCATACGCACCAAACGTTTTGGGAATAGAGAGGTTACTTCTAGGCAAGCTCCACCGTCAACCACATCATCACTTACCATCAGGTGAAATAGTAATGTGGTCAACGAGAAATAAAGATAAGTTAGATCAACCATCTTATAGACTAGCTAAAGTACACTCATCTTTCATGGGGTACTTTGTTAAATTCTATAACAAAATACCTTGTGATATATTAAAACTAAATGAAAGTAAATTTAAAACTTTAGGTAAAAGCACACTTTGTAAACAAGCATATTACAAACTAGATGATTATATTCAAGATAAGAATGCTTGGAAACATGCTGGTCCTGCTCCATAGGGCAATTCTTAGTGTAGACAAAATCAAACTGGGTAATTTGTATTATATTCATAATTATAGTAACGCTTTATTTTTATTATTTTCTTTAATGTTTTTTTTTTGTAATTTACCTATGATTGCATACATTTGTAAGTATGTGAGAACCATGTTCCTATTTATCAAGTGAAGGGTTTACCTGTTAGTGCTTGTAATACTTTATACCTATATGTAGTAATATTGTAAAACATTTTTCTTTTTTAAAAGAGTAAGTATGGAGTTTCTTGTGCATTCTTCTCCATAACAAGCTACTTTTCCGAATGCACGGTAGAATCAATTTTTATTACTTGTAAATTTTAATTGTTAACGTTCAAAAGTGCCGCTTAATGGCCTAATTGAATAAATACATTTGACTTTGACAAGCGCGAGCCTATAAATACAAAAAAAAAATATATAAATGAGCTGGCAATCAGTATTCACTGTCTTTATTATTTACCGTTCATCACCCTTCTGCCCTTATCCCAACTTAATAGGAGTTGACGTAGCATATTCTTCTTCCACACATCTCTTTTTTTCTTACATTATTTAGAATTACCGATTACAACAAAAAATACTATTTTAACTTCAAAAACCTTACAGCAACAATTAAACGCCACCCCATCAACAATTTTTCTCCATAAAACGCCCCAATTAATTGATTACGGTTAATTCTGTACCGAACAAGCGTCTACAAATTGCAGTGCAATATCTCAAGGCGACAACGGCCTATCAATAAAGGCCTCTAGTCCTCCACTGGCCTGGCGAGGCCTCCGTCTTGCCAATACGCAGGCCGGTAAATTGAGACGGCCGATTTACGAGCCCTGGCCTGGGCGACGTATTAATTTACAATAGGCAGTGAGATGTGTGGGAATGGGGGAGTAGTTTCAGTTGTTTCTTCGATTTTGAAAGTGATGCTGATAGGATTTAAAATGGAGATGATCTAAAACTTGACAATGATCGTTATTTTTGTTTACCTGGCTGCTGAGGTATTTGTAAAATTTTTATAATGGTCACTTCTTTACATTAACCCCGAGTTTCTCAGCTCTAAATTATCGCAGAATGAATGCGACAAATTGTCAAGCACGCGTTATAACTTAAGATAACGCGTGCTTGACAATTTGTCACATTAATTCTGCGATAATTTAGAGCTGAGAAACTCGGGGTAGAATACGGACATTTTAATAATTTTTACTTTAAGGTTTTTCGATTCAACAGTAATAGTATAGTGATTCTTGAATTTGAGGGCAGTGGCAATTATGATTTTTCGTACTGATTCGCTGATTTTTCCAATTAATTTCAAGGGGAGTCCAAGACAGATTTTTTGGGACATGAAAATTCTGTTAGCTAACTTATACCTACAAAAAAAAAACTACCACATTAGCTACAATAAATATTTCTTCAAAATGAGTACTAATAAAATTTATGTTAAGCTAATGCAGATAAACATACAAATAACGTATCATCATCATCTGCCTAGCCTTTTCCCAACTATATTGGGGTCGGCTTCCAGTCTTACCGGATTCAGCTAAGTACCAGTGTTTTACATGGAGCGACTGCCTATCTGACCTCCACAACCCAGTAACTGGGTAACACGGTACCCCTTGGCAAGACTGGTGTCAGATCTCAAGCTTCTGACTACTCGTAACGACTGTCAAAGATCTTCAAATAACAGCCGGGACCAACGGCTTAACGTGCTTTCCGAGGCACGGAGGAAACTCGATATGTTGAAATGGTCACCCATCCACGGACCGACCTCGTCAAGCGTTGCTTAACCTTGATGATCGACCCGTGCGGCTGTTATTATTTAGCCACGAGCTCCTCATACAAATAACGTATCAGATTAATATTGATGGACTATTTATATCTGGGTCTGAGAAGCAAGATTGAGGGATCTAAGACATTACAGTCAGCCGCGTGTCTTGTTTTAATTTTGATTAATCTGATACAAATAACGTATCAGATTAATCAAAATTAAAACAAGACACGCGGCTGACTCTAAAGTCTTAGATCCCTCAATCTTGCTTCTCAGACCCAGATATAAATAGTCCATCAAAATTGTAACTAATTGAGGAGACAGCGTCGTTCTAATCACCTCCTCCTCATCCAGCGCGGCGCTCACTCGCTCCGGAGTAACTCATCAATATTCACGACACTGAAGATATGACGAGCTGCTATTTTTAGAACTAGAATATTTCTGTTTCAGTTGATATCTTGATGTGTTGTTACATGATAATTTTGAAGTAGAAATTGGCTGGCGAGAGTTAGTGAATGCTCTATTGACTCAAATACAATGGAGTAAGACACGGTTAGCGAAGTGGTTGAGCTATTGGCTGCTGCGCTGTATGAACAAATATTTATATGGCCTACAGTTCCGGATCTGGGTGTCTCGTATATGTGAGTTTAAATGTTTGTAAAAGCACCCACGATACAGAAATAAATTCCTAGTACTTGAAAAAAATGTTTAAGTAAAGTTATCTGCTATTTCCTAACACTCTCATTAGGCATTTCTAGTACTAAGCTTATCATTAAATGAACGACTGTTCTCTGTGACACATGAGTATCATTGTTTCTTTCTTGTACGGCGGTATGACATTGCCACCTGGATATTTCTTTCACGGGGTCGTAGAAAAGAGCGTCCTTCACTCAGCGGTCATTACTGAAGTCGGCACCTGGATGATGATAATAAATCTAAATAAGATGCGTGCTTTCCAAATAAGTAGTTCTCAACTTTTAATGGAGAATACTGGAATGCCAGCAGAGGAGGAAGAGAAAACGCACCGATCCCAATTTAAATGGGGCATAGACTGGCTGATGATCACAAATTCCAGTGTTGGCCCGAGGACTTAAAACATAAATAAAATTAAACTAACAATCATGCTATAATTATACTCCATTTGAAGTAAGATTAGAAATTTATACAACGATTTTTTACAGTCCGTTCAACCGATTTTGAGTTCTATCCCGTATAAATACGGATGGCATAAAAAGCATAAAACTGTTACCAAAACTAACTGTTTACTACAGATGCCATATTACCAACGCAATAGAAGTCAAATTCGGTTGAACGGTCTGTAAAATGGGATTATTTAATGTCTAATTTTATCTCAAATGGAGTATAGTAGAACTTCAATCAATTAGATAAATACATTATAATACACACACTACCACCACCACCACCTACATACTCCTTGTAAGCTCATATCTCATACGAAATGCACGAACACCAACAGAAAGTAAACCACCCAAAATATTGCACGATAGTAATTACCGAACCCCACTCCCCCTACCCCTGCTACACATAACCACCTTCAATCAAGAGCCCCCAAATAAAAAACAAAAACAAATGACGTACCCCTAAACAAACTAGAGCCTTCCACCTGACCAGCTACATAAACACCGAAGAAGAAAAGCAAAATGTATGTGCCGTATCGACGGCAAAGCCCCGTACAAATCTGGCCAGTGGATAGCCGGCCTGATCGACAAATCCGGTAGATTACGCGTTGATACAGGGGCATGTTTATGAGACAGCCGCCGGACCGGCCGGACTCTGGCCGGTACGTAGGGCTGCCGGGAATTCGAGGGAGTTGATGAAAGAAGGCTATATTATGTGAATGTTGGTACGCTTAATAAGTGAATAGAAAATACTATTGCACTTAATAGAAATACACTGAGCATAGGACACTAGATACTCGAAAGGTAACACAGTCAACTAAATGCAACTCTATCTAAACTAATATTATCAATAAATTGGTATAATTGTTTGTATATTCTTTCATCATCATCAGCCTGTTAATGTTCCGACTGCTGGGACACAGGCCTCCTCTCTGTGAGAGAGGGTATGGACCTGAATCCAAAACTTGGAATCAGGTTCTAGGACATGCCGGTTTCCTAACGATGTTTTTCTTCGAAGTGTTTAGGTGATGAAATAATTTACACAAAGTAAAGCGCCTGTCTGGCTTCGAACTTCGAACCCACGACCTACGATACGTTAGTCGGCGCTCTTACCATTTGGCCACCTTTATTCTCATATGTGTCTTTAAAAGGTAATAAATTCTAATCGAATTACTAAATCTCTTTCAAATGATAGAAATCTACAATATAGCTCAGTGCCATAGGTACATTTTTAACCCCATAAAATTAACGGTTCCACACAAAAGCGAAGCCGTGGGAAATAGCTAGTCATTAGTAGGATAAAAGTACATAATTTTACATGCAAAATAAGTTTATTTATTTATTTAAGGATTACCGAAGTTATCAAACAAACACTGTACTGTTAAAAACTGTGTCTCATTGGGCAGGCAGGCTTCAATTCAAATAGTATTATAATTATAATGAAATGTATTTGGTAATTTTATTTTATCAAAATATGTATTGTTATTACGGGAATTTTATGTATGTATTTTTTTATTGTTAAGGTTAGTTAAGGTATTTATATTTATTGTGTTAAGTGTTGAGAGAAAGAGGGTATTCAATGTACTCTTATTGCCACATCTGTGTTTGACACTATTATTATTAAGATTGTACACGTACAGTAAACACTGTACTGTGTTTACCAAACGGTAATAAATGTTTTCTTTCTTTCTTTCAAATATCCGTGAGTACCGCAAAGTAATACTTTCAAAAATGCAAAAAACCTTCAGAAGTATGCGTCAACACGAACTAAAATAACTATGGTCAAACAAAGATGGAAGTTAGCCAAAAAACACACATCCTAGAAATGCAGACAATTTTTAGGTGAAGGTATGGTGGTTTTAGAATGACGACAGAAATGTGACCCGCTATGAAATAATATCAAACAGTATTCATTTGTTTCATCTGCTTATATGAAGGCTGGATTATTTTAGGAATGTTTCTAGATCTGATCACTAATTTGCATATGGTGTGATTTCGATATCAACCCAATAACAATTAAGAAGGATATCTTAAATACCGAATGTAACATCTTTCGTCGTAAGTTTAGAGATATCTTAGGTGACATAATACAAAACATATACCGCCAATTCATATCCATTCTTAGTATTATAAAAGTTAGGTATTCACGCCTTAACCGCTGGACCAATTTTGATGGATCGTGGAGAAGGACATAGAATACTTAATAAACGATGAGTATGTTCCTCGGGGATGATTTTCAACCTTCACGCAGGCAAACCTCCAGTGGGTTTACCTGCGTGGTTACCTTTTTTAAATTTAAAACAAAAACACAATCCAGACAATCGTACTCCATTTCCCAATACAAACAATAGTCATAAACGTACAAGAAACTATATTATTTGAAAGCAGATAACATTTTACAAACATATCTCTATACTGAAATAAAAATGGTAATTCTCTGGCAGCCCTAACCCGACGAGATAGAAGGAAGGTAGCTCGCGTAATATTTTGGCTTACAAAACGAGTCCAAGTTTTAATAGTGTACCCCATGTTTATGTTATGGCCTTTCGTATCGGAAGTATGAACCTGTCCTTAGGGACCGCCTGATGTACAACGTATGGGGGCCAGATGGATTTGATTTGATTTTATTTTGGCTATATTTTGTGTTATTTCTGCCAAAAGATACTATGGGAAAATTTACTACATTATACACGTACGTATGATAGGTATGCCTTCTGTCTGCTGACATTGCGGACACTACGTATTCATAGACCTTGATGACGGTGCAGTTACCTTGAAGCGAACGCACGTAGCTAGGCATTTACTTACACAGAAACTACGTAGCATCAATATAGGAAGTTACTGACGATGCAGTTACCTTGAAGCCAATGCTGCCATGACGTCAAGAAATCCATCAATACCGAACTAATATTTAAGAGCATTTCTTGTAAGAAGAAGGCATTTCATATTCCTACTTCGAGTAGGATGGATACTCGTAGGCTAGTTAGTTGTAGTTAGTCTATTTTATTATTGTAACGATTCCATGTCCTAACATCGGCTTAGACAGGACATTTGTATGTTATCTAGTTGTAGTTAGTAGTTGTAACCTTTCCATGTTCCAACCTCAACTTGGAATGGACATTTCTAGGATAATTAATTGTAATTAACTTAATAATTAACAGTCTTATTAATAAAAATGACGTATTACTAGCTTACTCCGAAGTTACCTACTCTTGGACTAGCTAATCCCGGAGTAAGTAAGGATTAACATAGGCTCAGCAATGTTATTAATAAACATGGAATAACCCCGGACTAACTATTCATTTGTTACTCTTGGATTTACGCGTAAGCTATGGCAACACAGTTCAATTTAAAAGTAAAAAGAGTGAACCAGTGAATGAAACCAAGAAATTTGATGACATAAAGTAGAAAAAGAAAGAAAAATAGCTGATAAAGTGACATCTGTCATACTTAAATCGCATATAATAAAATACTATGAATGCGAAAGGAACTGTCTGTCTGTCTATTATCATTTCACGCTTAAACCGCTGAACTGATTTTGGATGGAGTTAGTCATTGAGATATTATGTATTACAAAATTACCTAAATGGAGTTAGTTTGGGATCCTGGGAAGGACATACGATAGTTTTTATCCAATGTAATGGTGGCAAGGAAGGTAGAAATTTGTATGGTGAACTAATAATTTCTCAAGTAAGGCGGCCTTCACAATATAATTAGTGCGACATTAAAAATAGGCTATTAGGAGTACTAATGCTACGCAGACGAAGTCACGGGCAACAGCAAGTATTTAATATTCGTAGTGGTTTGATACATCTGATGACGAGTGTATATCTCATACTAGTAAAATACCTAAGTATTAAACACATCTTCATGCCAATTCCTGAAATAGTGTTTCCTGTCTAGTACAATATATTTATATTAAACTAAAAATTTTCATCATCAAATCACAACGAACAAAATGTCAATCAAAAATAATAAATGTAGTCGCCATGGATACACTCTTAATCCAACCTTACTCCGACCTTAAACTAGCTAGCACCATGGAATAACTTTTAGTCCAAGACTAGAGTCAGATTAGTATAATCTCTCCTTATTCCGTGTTTATTAATACGGAAATTTGTTAGCACCAACCTAATGCTTGGAATAAAGTTAATCTTACCTTAGTCCACGTTTATTAATAAGACGGTAAAAGTTTACAATCATTTTGGGTTTCTTCCCAATCCCAGGCCAGTGGTAAACGTAATTCGTATGTAAACAAAACGTAAATCATAATAATAAAAAAAAATAGTCTACATCAGTTTAAAGAAATTTACTTCTCATAAGAACTTACAGTCCGCTTATAATGAGATACAGAGTAATAATTATGACATTATGTACAATACAATTTCCTCCAGAGCCTAAGTAGTTATAATGTACATACATGTTTCTTAAATGTATTCACGTTATGACACTCCTTTATATCGTCCGGCAATTCATTGAACAGCTGTGCTCCTTCACATATTATAGTTCTTCTACCGTAATTAGTGCGTACGCGGATGACTTTTAGTTTGTTTTTATATCTATTTCTCATTTTTTACTTACACTTATTTTTTTTACTTTCTACCACTACTCCAGTTTTCTTAGGTACTATGTGTATTAAATGATTCTAGAAACTGCAACAGATGGGAAAGATATAATAAGACAAGAAAAAGACAAAGTGATATTAATATATTAGCGATAAAAATGACCAAAAAGTTAATTTTTAGAACATCTTTCGCTCTCCATTGGTTGACAGTCGTTATTGCTGACAGAAAGCCATTTTGACTAGCCTTCAGTTCTATGATTTAACCTAATTTTAAAAACAATAATAATTGTGTAAAGAAAACAACCAAGGTAAAATAGAATTATAGGTCAAACTTTGTTAAAAATATCATTTACAAAGTAAATAAAATAGGAATAAAAATGCGTTCCCGGATCGCGTAGCACCGACGTAGCTTCGACTACAACGGCGTGCTACGGCGTAGCAACTGGCGTAGACACTAACATTTTTTACTTTCTACCCACTACCAACTCCAGTTTTCTTAGGTACTACGTGTATTAGGTAGTGCCTTATGATAAGTATTGATGTTGTATTAGAGCGGCTGTTACGTATAAATTGCAACCGAAATGTAATATAATAGCCCAGGCAATAAAGACATTTGCTATATTTCCTAGTTAAGTCATTTAACCGGAATTATGTTCATTATCGTAATAGTAATGTTGACTGAAAAGTCCATATAAGTATTATTTCCTTATGTTCGGAACTGTTTCATTCATTTAGTACTGTCAGTGAAATATTCTGCTATGGGATATATTCAGTACCGTTAACTTCCTGTTTTTACGTATTTTAAGTAGCTCTATAGGCTTTTAGGCAATCGATCTACTAAACCTACCAAACCCATAGCCCAATGCATTGTTCTATATATTTTGCAATAGTCCTGCACCAGCCGGGGATTGTCCTTGGGTGTACTTGCGCAGTATAGGGATAATCGTCACATTTCCTGATACAAGCCTAATAATAATGTTATCAAAACATGAAAACATACCAGAAAACGTCAATTTGAACGTTACACGGCTCTCTTGAGCATAAAAACGTAATTTAACTAGCCTTAATTACCATACGCACAGATTTAGTACCAAAAATAAACATAAAAAAATATATTTTGGCTCATAAAACTAATGAACATTAATGAATCTTATTAGGACTTTTTTGACTTTTTGTTTGACAAGCAAAATACAGATTTTTAAACTATCGTCTGTAAACCGACTTTACAGACAACACTGACCTCTAATAGATAGAGGTCAGTGACAGACAACCAATTTTTTTGACGTGACAACGTCTAATATATCGATGAACGCTGGCTGCACGCACGAAAAAGGATGACTCAATGTAACGTTACGCTCATTGTAACGTTAATCGTTATCAATGTTTTGTTATGACGTTGTCATGTTAAACTATCGTCCGTAAACCGGCTTTACAGACAACCAATTTTTTGCTGATATGCGATTGTTATGGACTTTTCAGGCAACTGCCTTAATGAACGTGATTCCGGTGAAATTATTTACTTTTTTGCAGATTGGCCTCTAATTACAGTTATTTCCTTGGGCTATAATGGTTGGTTTAAATCATTAATATCTCTGAAAATAAGGTGTCATTAGAAATATGGTATAATCAAAAGTCTCTCCAATTTTTCTTGTCGACGAATCGAAAAAAAAGTGTTAAAGTCGTCTATATTATCATGCCAGCGACTTTTTTCAGTCAATAAATAATTTATCTGCCACTAACTTCATTTAGCTCTACCTTCTATCTTACACAATACGTACATTTAGTTCCAGGTACCCTCTAGCACCAGAAACAAACCAACCCAACTACCCACCTTCCCATTATTTAAATGAACTAAACAGACATTACATACAAAACCGATTACAATTTACAAAACAAAATACATAGGCACAAAACAAAACGAAACAACGTAAATAAACACGGTTAACTATCTCAAAATGTAACCAGGCCCGGTCATTACGCATAATCGCTGGGCAAAAACTACAAAAGCCCATAATTATTTACAACTACCGGCGTTTGCACACGTTTTAAAACTACCCGCCGACCGTCCCATCAAAGTCAGATAACGCGGGCTACTATGAGAAGCCTTGTTTATTGAGAGAATGTCACGGGGGTCCCGAAGTTCAGATTGGGAGGCTGAGAATATTATGTGAAATTTTTGAGTGATAATTTTTTCGCCCATGCTCTGGTACTTACCTAGTAAAACTGAAAATGAATTGAAAACTTTAAGTGGCGTACTCGTTTTTATTACGTCATTATTCTGGCTGTAAAATAATGCTTTTCTTAATAAATGCAAACTAAACTAAAAAGAAAAGTAAACTTTTATAATTATCACATCGAAGCACTTCAGTGCTGTGAAATTAGGAAAGAATAAATAATAAATTGTAATAATTTAAATAAGATTTTGTGTGTTGTTTTTTGTGTGCACTAAATAAATGATTTATCTATCTATCAATAAAATTAACAAGAAACTTTGTTGATTTTTAGGGTTCCGTACCCAAAGGGTAAAAACGGGACCCTATTACTAAGACTCCGCGGTCCGTCTGTCTGTCTGTCTGTCTGTCCGTCTGTCACCAGGCTGTATCTCATAAACCGTAATACCTAGACAGTTGAAATTTTCACAGATGATGTATTTTTGATGCCGCTATAACAACAGAATAAAATACATATGTAAATGGGGCTCCCATACAACAAACGTGTTGTTTTTTGCCGTTTTTTCCGATAATGGTACGGAACCCTTCGTGCACGAGTCCAACTCGCACTTGGCCGGTTTTTTTCTTTCTTATCTTGTCAATTATTTTTATCGATTTCATAAAATAAAAATAGTATCCAATATTGATTGATAGATAATAACAGTGACGGGCTAAATAGAATTATTATTTTTTATCCAGGAGCCATCCCAATTGTTGAAATGATACTAAATATATCTTTGTAATTGAATTGATCTTAAACCAATGGCCAATGCCTTCTTATTAATTTACTTTAATAATTGATAGTTTACGTGTCTGTCAATGAATTCAATCTCAGTTATTTTTTCATAATACATTTCCCACATAATTATCAATAATCAAGTACCCAAATCCGAACACGCCGTTAAGCTATACATCCGCTGATAAGGCCTTTTGTATCTCAAAATAAATAAAATAGCTTAAATATGTCCGGCCGGGGACTCAAACATGGCGCCCGAGCCCATACGAGCCCAGCAGTGAGGCGAACTACACATATGTATGGAAATTAATACAACAACAGACAACTTTTGTGAGTAATACCGGGTTAGAGAGTATGTTTTAAGCGTTTTGTAGGTTTGAAGTGAATTGTTTTAAATGGCAGTGGCAGGAACGATGTCAAGTTAATTTATTTAGATTGTCTTTTTAGGGTTCCGTACCCAAAGGGTAAATACGGGACCCTATTACTAAGACGCCGCGGTCTGTCTGTCTGTCACCAGTCAGTATCTCATGAACTGTGATAGTAAGACTGTTGAAATTTTCATAGATACTGTATTTCTGTTGCCGTTATAACAACAAATACTAAAAACAAAATAAATTAAATGTGGCTCCCATACAACAAACACGATTTTTTTGCCGTTTTTTGCGATAATGGTACGGAACCCATCGTGCGCGAGTCCGACTCGCACTTGGCCGGTTTTTTATAAAAGTAAGAAGTAGGTATTATAACCTAATTTTACGATACAAGATTAATCGTTTTAACCGATTGCCCAAAAAGGAGGAGATTCGGATGTTTCTATTTTTTTATGTATGTTCGGGCATAAATATATAAACGGATTTGCAAAATTCTTTTTTTGTTCATAAGAAGTTTATCCCGAAATGGTCCCTTTTTCAATTTTCAAATCTTCGGATATATACCTACAACAAAACTCTTCAATAAATGGCACGGCAAATCTCTCAGGATTGCTGCAATCGTATGTCTGTTTATTGTTTACACCATTTTATAATATACCATTACGCCAGTATTCTCTAAACGGGTATGCATTGTACAGTTCACCCTGGTACACTCTCATTCCACCGGTTATGTTCAAGTTACATGTTATTCGGGTAATCTATTCTGGCATCACTGTGGGCACCTTACTATAGAACTTGTCCATTATGTACCACTTAAAAAAATAAAAATAAAAAACTTTTTAGAGAGATGTTGTAATGGCTTAGTGGCCAACTGTTTTCTTGCTTAAATCTTTACATTATTTTTGTGCCGTTAATTAGCATTTCTGTATTATAGCTCACTGTAGTCTATTACATGAGATACCATTTGTTTTGGTTTCGAAACTCATCTACTAACCCTCAAATATTCTGCTGAAAAGAACAGTAGGTACTTTTGTGTTCTTTTACTTAGCTTGTATACCACCGGTAATGTTTTATTGGTATATGAATTTTCACCTGTATGTAGTATTTGTACGAGTCATAGAAACTGCCTCAAAACTAGCATGTGTCATTACCAGAATTAATTTAATTCATCCTAATACGCAGTTAACATTTGTCATCGACCCCTCCCATCCTACTGCTAAAACTTTCCACCATCAAACCGATACCAATTAAAGGCACCAGCAGCAGCAATAACAATAAAAATAAAAAACTTTAATAAACAATGAAACACGAGGCGCTGCGAATTCGCCAAAAACACGGCCCCAACGCGATTACTGCCCCTTAACTCGGTATAATTACGGTCATTTGGTGTCATCTTACCCTTAACGAGATCATCAACACAGCACCAATGTTGAGCTACGAAGATTTGTGAGCGCTACCCTGGAGGAAAGATTTGGAGAGACTTGTGTGTTTTGGAGACGGTATGAAATTCCAAATGAATTCCGCGCTGTGAAATGTTTTCGTCGTTTCGTTTTGAAAAAGTACATACTACCACCAAGTTGATTTCTACCGCCAAGCAGAGTTGTTATCAACGGAGTTTTTGGTTATAGGTGGCAATGATATTCAATTGACACCAGTATCAGAATCATAGCATAGAACTCTTGATTGTTGCAAATTCATAAAGATCTTTGTGACGATAAATTTTCGAAGTTGATTAAATTGTCTACTTAGGATTACTTTACATTAAATATTGTTATGTACTGGAAAGAAATCTAACATTCTATACTCTTTTTATGATTGCCTATCCTGAAATAAAATAGGAAATAATTTCACGCGCCAACTTTTGAATGTAAACTTTTATTGCAGATTCTTTTAAAAGGTGATTTTCTTTGCTAGAGAAGAATTATACGGTTAGGGAAGGGGGGAGGATGATCGAGAAATCTGCGTTTTTTTGCATAGAAAAAAATAAACTTATGTCACCTCCATCCCTTTGACTATCCTCCATCAGTATGAAGCTTCAAACTATAAATAATATTTTAAATTAATGCTAATGCCGCTGGTTCGCCTAAATGTCGGGTAGACATTATAACTCACAGCAAGCGACGCGAGCTGGTTAATGTACGAATTTGCCGTTATTTATTATGATTACCCGGCCAAAGCCGTGATCGATAAGTAGTCAAGGTGCGTGGATTTATATTGCGGTCAAAGTTTTGAATATGGAAGTAAATGTAAGGTTATGCGTCATAGTTGAACGGTGGCCTATTAGAGGTTAAGCAGGAGTTTAAATGGAATACCGTTTGGGATCAGATGAACAATCTGCTGCAAATCTGCAGGTGATTTTGGGTGACAGTAATTACTTAATTGACTTGGTGTGTATTTCAAGTTTCATGTACAAAGAAGGGCTATATCTAACGTCACAAAAAACAGCTTGCTCGAGTCGAAGTAAAACATACTGTATAAGTTACCAAATACGATGAGTCTGTGTACATTACTGGAAGTAAGATCAATCTGCGTTATCTTTATCTAACTATGTATCTTAAGGTTGGCTTCTAGTTTAACTGGATGCATCTCACCACCAGCGCAAGCGTGCTCCATCGTCGACCACATCGTCGCTTACCATCAGGTGAGATGTGGTCAAGTGCGAGCCCATAATACAATAAAAAAACAAATTTGCTTGAACACGCTAACCTCTAAAAATTACCAACCGAATTTGAAAAATCATTTTTTTTAATTTGCAGTTCATCAATCAATCAATCATCAATTATTATTGAAAAGGGTTTTATTTCGCATAAATATGGTACATACAAATTTTGCTTACTTTCTTTCAATATCCTTAGAAGCCGAGCATAGAGAAAGAATAGAGTGAAGCCGCGGGGCACAGCTAGTACATAATATTAGGATAACTATCACAGTACATAACGCATGAAGTAACAATAAAAATAATGAATGTGCGCGCAGCACGGATAAGATTAATAACGGAGGAATTTATGGGAAAATAAATTTATTTGACGGAGTTAAGTGGCTATACTTTACCGATGTGCCATCTTAGATGGGTATGAAGAGTCGTGCCATCAGTGTGTTATTGTTTCTGGTGGAATAGTGATTCTAGACCTTATAGACAAGACCTGGGGTTTAGTTAAGTCTAGGACTACACAACACAAGCCCAAAAACTGTTTTCAACTTGATTAAATCTAGTATTTTGATGTACATTAAAGAACTAAGACGTCGCAGAAATATAATTGTGTTACAAAATAATGCTAATAAATCAGCACAAGATGATAGGCAAGGTGACAGGCTCAAAAAAAAAACCGGCCAAGTGCAAGTCGGACTTGCGCACGAAGGGTTCCGTACCATTATCGCAGAAAACGGCAAAAAAATCATGTTTGTTGTATGGGAGCCCCACTTAAATATTTATTTTATTCCGTTTTTAGTATTTGTTGTTATAGCGGCAACAGAAATACATCATCTGTAAAAATTTCATATGTCTAGCCATCACGGTTCATGAGATACAGCCTGGTAGGTCTTTATGGAGACGAACATGCAAGAAAAGTTGTATTGTTAAACGAGGTTTCACTGTAACCGCACTGCTTTAAATAGTCAAAATAGCACCACCTTGTAAGAAATAGATGAAACAAAATTGCGTAAAAATTATTACATCCAAGATTATCTACAGTAATAGTTTAAACTAATTACTGCATGACTAAAACACATAACAACTTATGTAGGAGAAAAAGAACCCACTAACGAAATTACTCAAACACCAAAAATGATTACCTCACCACTAGAAATCAAACAAACGAAACTCAACCCTCAAAATCTAATAGCAAATCAAACAGTAGAACACCGCGGGTACTTTCGACCCATCCACCCTAACTTGAGTTATTTGCCCAAGTTATCGGCCCACCGTTTATCACTAAAATGTCACATTTAATAATAATTAATGATAATTGCCTTCTAGCTTACGACAAAGGCGATCGGCCGATTCTCATAAGTTATTTCAGTTTAAGTTAGAGAACACTTGGAATTTGACTAGAGAACTGTATCTTGTGTAGTTTGGTGTGAGAGTGGGATAGGGAGTTGGGTGGAGTCGCTGTTGGGATTAACAGTGGTATAAGTTTTTAAACTATCATGGTCACTAACATTAAGGGTACACTAGTCGACGGCACAAACTATTTTGTGCGCGGGGTTAAAATGCATTTTATATCAACCGACAGCACGTGCGGAAGAGATAGATGCTGTGATGAGCAGTAGGAAGCTAGTTCGCGTACGAATATACACTTTTGCAAATTTGTAGCGAAACGGATAATGATTTAGGACGAAACCGAGCGCGCGAAATTTTATAAACAGACCTTTGGAAGTCTAGATATCATGGAAAAACTACTACATCAATCTGATCAAAAAAAAAAATTGCATTGTTGAACTACTAATCTATCCCTATATGGAGACCGTTTTGCAAATTTCCGTCTTCTTATGGTATTTATTTGCGCCTAAAAATGCGTTAAAATTAGTGTCGAAATGTGGAACTTTCAAATGGATAAACACCCGTGATCATGGTGCCCGTGGTCCCGTTTATCCGTGATCATGGTGCTTGCAACAGCACCGAAATATCGGAAACTCGCAACAAACAGTAAACATGGTAAATAGCCCGCTTCTAATGTTAATGTTAGCGTTAACAGTGGTAGTTGTTAAGTGTGTCTATGATCTGGCAAGGGGGACGTGGGGGAAGCCACTATTTTAAAAACGATGAAGGAAAACATCATGAGGCAACTGGCATGTCTTAGAACAAAAAAATCGAAGACTTGTTACATCTGCCAATCCACACTGGGCCCGTTTTGTGGATTATGGCCCACAAAGCTTGGAGATCTGTGTCCCAGCAGCGGGAACGTTAAAACGCTGATTATGGTGATGACATGATGATTCAACAGTAAAACGGTACTTATCTAACCGAAATTAAGATAATAATTAATTACGTTCTGTTACGAAAATAAATGAACTCATATAATATTAAAGCTTTTAGAAACCTAATATACCGTTGTATGACAACATTGGATTGGGCTCTGGGGCTCTTCTCTTCCTACATAAAATCCAACATACTTATTGAAAAAATTGACAATTATTGCTGAATTTATAATAATACTAATTATTGATATTAATTGGATTGATAATTTATATCAATATTATAAAGAGGAAAGATTTTTTGTTTGTTAGTTTGTACCGAATAGGCTCCAAAACTACTGGACCGATTTAAAAAAGTTTTTCACCAATAGAAAGCTACATTCTTTCTGAGTGACATTGGCTATTTTTTATCCCGTAAACGGGTCCTGTGGGGTGATCCACGGGAGCGAAGCCGCGGGGAACAGCTAGTTATTTAAAAAACTGCTGTTTTTTTTCAACTTACATAAATATTGTAGTCCGCACTCGGATCAGTGGTATCGGCCGCGACTTACAAGTCGTAGGTCGTGGGCAGGAGCCCAGGTAGGCGCTTTACTTTGTATAAATTATTTCATTACCACTGCTCTCAAAACTGTGAAGGAAAACATCGTGAGGAAGACATGTGACATCCACCAACCGGAACTGGGCCCGCGTGGTAGATTACGGCCCATTCCCTCTCACAGAGAGGAGGCCTGTGTCCCAGCAGTGGGAACATTAATAGGCTGATGATGTGATGTGATGTGACACTCGGATCAATCCTCAATGATTTCTAAGAACCTCTATCTAGGACTAAAATCAGGGCCAAAACTTAAAAGACATCAACACCAACTCCACCCCACCTCTATCCTCAACGAGTATTCTTAATCACTTAGCATTGGTAAACGTTCGCACGACAAGGTAAACAATATGAAGGCTACAAGTTGAACTATAACTCTCGTGTTACGTATAAAGTTGTGCTCCTACGCAAACGGCTGCATTGTTTCATGTTTGACTAGCAGACCGAGTTCCGCTGTGACACTGCTGGTGTATGATTGTAAGCGGATTGGGATGCCTATGTAAGTTGTAACAAGTTTATGGTATCGGTGTTTTGAAAACAGAAATTTTAAGTGTCTAAAAGTTCAGAAACAGTGTTTTTAATGTTATCTCCTTCTTAGCGTGTCAATGACAAATATGCATCATAATTTGGTTTTATCTAAGTCAAGAAGTCTAATCTTTTTATGCGGAAACGCAGCCACTTTTCAATAGGTAGGAACTTGAAGCAGCTAATGAATAAACATTGGGTTAGCAATAGGGAGAAAGCACAGATCACAATCTCAATTATTCTTATTCGTTGTTAAGTTTCCTCTGATCCAATCTAATCTCAATAATTATAAAATAATGATAAAATAACTCTATCTGTCTATTTGACTATTCGGATTTGTCACACGAATAGATCCTTCCCACGAGTGTCCTTGATTAGGATTTGGGATACTTTTTATCCCAGAAGTAGGTTTTTAATATAATTATATTTTTACGCGGCAGAATCACCCAATTTCTCTTTTTCTTTTTAAATAATACAATCTTATTTACCTTACCTTTTCGGCATCCAAGATCAAAATAAGCTCCACATTTTTAATTCCCTACGAGAGCAACTAAAGGGTTAATCGATCGAACTCGATCAAGGGGATAAAGGGGGGTTAGTCCCCTCTTGGATATTAGCAAGGTGTTTCTCATTGTCCCAACAAGTTTCAGTTCCAATGGAATTTGTTCCAAAACTCGATGTTAACGGCCCTGAATGATAAAGATCTTCGATTGACAGAGCTGGTTCTAGAGAAGGCAGGGTATGATTTTGGATTATTTGGATAAAGGATTAAATTTGGCTTACAACACAAAAGGTATTAAAGAAAGATAAAGCATTACCAAAATTAAAAGACGTCCATAACCTACACTAAAATGAAGCAAAATTTTATTTTTAAGTCAATAGGGACTCACCTGATTAGACCTCTTAGAAGTAAATCTATATCTCTCAAGCATAATAGGTAAGTTTTGGATTTCCCGAGACAATCCTAACCTCTCTGAATTCTTCAAGACATTATGCGTGCACTTTCATCGACCACATCGTTTACCATCTGGTGAGATTGAGGCCAAACGTGAACCTACTGAAACACCAATGACAGCCACATATCATGTCCTGGCAATTATTATTCACACGAGGTTGATAAGGTCGGCCATTGTATGTGTTTCAGTTTCAAGTTTCTTTTTGAATGTATCTTATGGTGTACAATAAAGTACATAGAGTTCTACTTTCTTTACCTTGTTTTCTTCATATCTAAACATTTGCAGGTCTATTCTTGTCAGTCGCGGACTATATCAGCGATCTCTTTGTTGGTCGCTCATATCGCGCTGGATTAACTGGCACTTTCGATACTTGCTAAAATAAGGAGTTTGAAGATGTTGGGACAACTGGAAGAGGCAGAATGTGGGTCATGCTACTTTTTTTTTTCTTAACTGTGGTACGAAAATATCCAGAAAACCAGCTTTCTTCATCTTAAGTTGGCAGATTAAATTTTTATATGAACGCTTTTTTTGCTGTTTTGTATAACACAGACGGAAATCTACATCGCGTCATTCATCTCGCATGAGATTGGTCGATTTGATAGCGGTCAAACCCTTCGCCTTGCCGAATTTACTTGCGCAATTCGGCTGCTGCGAAAAGGCCTCGCGTTCCTTTCATGTCTCTCAGTGTAGTGTGTCATCTCGCTGATTCTTGAGGAAGCTATCTAAGATCCCGCCATCTTCTCCTTAATCTGCGGTCACCTAAAATACGGTAGCATTGCTGTCCACTATTCGTTTAAAATTATCAGTGCCTTTTGAAACCAATACCTTCGTAACTTTTTTACGTTTGGTACCATTTTTGGGGGACATCACATTTTTAACAGAACTAGAAAGCTCTAAGTTTATTCATTTCTAACCAAGAACCCTTTCCAAACTCTTCACCTTCTTCTTCTATCGAGATTTCGGGTCTTTTAATATGAGATCGTCGAAGTTATTAAGATTTTATCTGTAACACGTTGTATTGAGGTAGATAAATGAGTTCTGTTGCTTTAACGAAGTTGTATCACTATCGGATCGAGCTTTGTGTTGCAAAATTTGTTCAGATTTAGATAACACTGATGTTGACTCTCGTTTTGATTAAGTTTGAGAATTCTCGAGTGTTTTGGCTTGTGTTTGTGTTGGCAGGTATCTTGTTACTATTTGGAGCAGTTAGATTGCTATTTAATGTGAAAGGTCGTCAGCTAAGGTCGATTGTGTAAAGTTCTTTTCGTAATCTATTCACTTTTAAACAATCTTTTTGATGTTATTTTCTGTAAAAACATCCTTGGAAGCCTGATTATAATTTAATACTTATTAAAAAAGAGTATTCTCCTTTATGCAAGATTTTTCGTATGAAACTGCATAATTTAACAACTTTTTAGCTAGGATAGTTAAGAATAAAAAAAAGCAACTACTCATTCAACACACTCAAACTCATCACTCTCTCAACAGTCAATCTTTTACTTCATTTTTTTTTTCTTTGCATTTCATCTGTTTTCTTAGCGACAGACCAAGTTAAACTACATTCTCTGACAACTCAAGCGATTTTCCAACAGGGCCGGATTCAAGGGCTCTCGCAAATTCGTATGAAAGTCCTTAATTTTTTGTGCTACTCACTTAAATTTCGGCGGGGAGATAGTTTATAGTTATCTTATCTTATCTTATCTTATGGAGGGGCCGAGAAATAACTCGGACACTTCGACCCATTGGGATATTTTGTGGTCCCCTAGATAACTTACTCCTCCTCATTCTCGTTGAAAACTGTTTTCACAACGAAACTAGGAGATATGAGCCTATAATCTTCTGGTTTTGGGTGTCCAACCCCTAGGAGATTCATTCGCTTACCAGCCAGTGCATCGCATGTGCACAGTAGGTGCTCCATGCGTTCCGTATGTTCCTCACACAACCTGCACATGGGTGTCGCGGTTAGACCCATCTTCATGAGCATGTCGTTGGTTCCAAAGTGCCCAGTAAAGGCCCCAAGCAGGTAGCGGATTTGCCCCCTGCTCCAAATGCAATCCCGGGCTTCTGTTTTCCAAATGCAATCCCAGGCTTTGAAAGTAGAGCCCAGGAATCTCTTGGAGTGTTGTAGACCGGTATTAGCCAGCCAACAAGTTCGTTGTCTGTGATCTGCAAACTCCCTAAATGCGGCTTTTATGAGACATGTCGAGATGCCTACACATGGTTCTGGACCCACAAAATCATTCGCTGAGCCCTCCCTTGCCAGTTCATCAGCCACTTCGTTACCATGGAATCCTTTGGGCCCAGGCACCCACATCAGTCTTACCCTGTTGTGCTTCCCAAGCCTGTTTAGGGTTTGGATAGCATCCAGAATAAGTCCGGAGTCCACTTTGTAGGATGCCATGGCTTTGATTGCAGCCTGACTGTCACTAAGAAAATATATGGATTTACCTCTGGTCCCTCTATCTATATTCTCTTGAGCACAGGTTATAATGGCATATGTTTCCGCTTGGAATACAGTTGCCATCTTCCCTAAGCTTTTGCTACATTTGTAGCCTTTTGCGTATATTCCCGCTCCTGTACCTGATTCCATTTTGGATCCATCAGTGTACCACACCAGACTATCTTGTTCTGGTGGATCAAGTCCCTTCGTCCAGTCCTCTATTGTTGGGATTTGGACCTTGAAAGACCTCTCAAACACAAACATAGTTTGCATTTTATCGGATAACATGCTTGTTACCCGATCCAGGTCTTCATTCTCATCGAACTTTGTATGGTTAGTCTTTGGCTTAGAGGCATCCCATAGTCCAGCGACAGCGAGACGATGTAATGTCTTCCTTGCCTCGAATTCAACGATCATATGCAGAGGAGGGATATTGAGGTATCTCTCAATCGCTGCCGTAGGTGTTGTCCTGAAAGCACCCGTGATGCCGAGACACACTGTTTTTTATAACCTGCTGAGTGGCGCTTTGCACGAGGCAAGCTTTGTTCTTGGCCACCACACTATGCTGCCGTATGTGATAATAGGTATTATCATTGTCCGGTACAGCCATCGTATCACTTTGGGCTTTAGCCCCCAAGTTTTACCGTACGTAGAACGACACATGCCGAACACTCGTAAGGCCTTTGTCGTAATATTTTCCACATGAGTTTTCCCACCTGAGTTCTTTATCAAGCGTTACACCCAGATATTAAACTTCGGTGGACCAGGGCAGTTTTATTCCATTGAGGGAGAGCTCTCCTAGGTTTCCTAGTTGTCTCTTCCTCGTGAAGGGAATAATGACTGCTTTGCTTGGGTTGATAGAGAGGTGGTTCTCTGTACACCATTCCTCTGTCATCCTCAATGCCTGTTGTAATAATCCAGACACTATGTTCGGGCATTTACCATTGGCAATTATAGCTATGTCATCCGCATAGCCTACTGTGTAGAATGGTCCGGTATTAAGTTTGGTTAGTAGCGAGTCTACTACCAAGCACCACAATAATGGTGACAGCGCTCCGCCTTGCGGACAACCTCTTGTTGTTTTTGCACTAAGTCTGTCTCCCATTAGTTCCGATCTGACTGTTCTGCTTCTCAGCATATAGTCAATCCAGTTGCACGTGGTATCATTGATGCCATGTTCCTTTGCAGCAGTGCGTATGGACTCAAATGTTGTCTTGTCAAAGGCTCCCTCTATGTCGAGGAAAGCCCCGACACAGATTTCTTGTGCCTCTAGCGCAGCCTCGGCTCGACTTGCAACATAGTGCAATGCCGTTTCCGTAGATTTGCCGGGGCTGTAGGCGCATTTTAGTTTATGTAGAGGGAATACTTTCAGTGGACCCTCTCTTAAGTACCTGTCTACCAGTTTCTCCAGAGTTTTCAAGAGAAAGGATGATAGACTAATGGGCCTGTAAGCTTTAGCTTCTTCATAAGTCGGTCTACCCACCTTCGGTATAAAGGTGACTTTGACCTCCCTCCATGCCTTGGGTACGTACCCAAAGGCTATGCAGGCTCTGTAGAGCTTACTCAAATGGGGTATCAAAACAGATGCCCCTTCTTGCAATAGTATTGGGTAGATGCCATCTGGACCAGGGGATTTGAGTGGCTGGAAGCCCGCTATGGCCAGCTTCAGTTTATTTTCATCTACCACTTTCTTTGCCGTGAGCCAGTTATTTTTGGACGTGTGCCTTGTGAGCTCGTCCCTTGTGACTGGTTCCTCTTCATCGCTATCGCGCAGTATACATTCTGGGAAGTGGGTCCTAAACATCACGCCCAGAGTGTCCTGTCCAGTTTCCGTGAGTTGCCCATTCTCATCCCTTACAGATGCTAGTGGGTTTGTCTTGGTCATGGACATTGCTTTGCACAACCTCATCCCATTTGGCAGAGTTTCGATGAAAGTGCAATGCTGCCGCCAATTAGTTCTTCTGGCTTTGCGTACCGCCGTGTTATACCTTGTTAGCATGCTATGATAGCCAGAAAAATCCTTCCTGGCTTTTGCATCATTAAAGGCCTGTCGTGTTTCCTGACGTATTTTGGCTATTTCAGGAGTCCACCATGGTACCTTTTTGCCAAAGGCCTTCTTCTCTGGGCAGTTATCTTCCCATGCACCGATGGTGCCTGCCTTGATTCTGTCCGCTGCAAATTCTATATCCAGTATGGAATTGAGCTTACCTTTAGGGCTCCCCAAATTTACTTTGAGGTCCCTCCTGTATGAGTCCCAATTTGTATGCCTTGGGTTTCTCCTTCGTCTAGTTTCGGCTACTCCCGCCGTCCTAAACCTAAAGCATATATAATTATGGTCAGACAGAGAAATTTCGTCCGATACATGCCAATTTTCAATATGAGCGCTGGCCCTGTTTGAAGCCAGCGTAAGGTCAATAACTTCAGTCCTCGCAGAAGTCCTAAAAGTAGGTTTATTGCCTACGTTAAGGATTTGTAAAGAAGAGCTTACCACAAAGTCCAACAAATCCTCCCCTCGTTTGTTGACATCCGAGCTGCCCCAAACGACGTGGTGTGCGTTCGCATCGCAACCAAGTATCAGGCCACGGTTCTTTTGGTTGCCGTAATCAACCAGTCTTCTGATTAGTGGTGTTACTGGTTCTTTTTGTTCATATGGGAGATAGGCAGAGGCGAGGATAATTTTCCTTTTCTCTGTTCCCGTCCCCACTTGGATCAAGGTTGTTGTGAGATCCCTGTAACAGAAAGTACGTAAGGGCATTTCCTCTATACCGCCCCTGATATAGATGCAAGTCCTCGCGTCATTAGTTGGACAGTCATAGAGCACCATGCCTCCTGTCCCACCTAAGCCTTTTATAGTCCCCTTATACAGATAAGGTTCCTGTATCAAGGTAACATCGTATGTGTTAAGCTTCAGTTGCCGAGCCAGAAGGGCAGTAGCGGCTCTGCAATGATGCAAATTAATTTGTACACACCTTAGTCCCTCCATCTTGGATGATTTTGATGGGCCTGTGTTGATATAGAAGGGCCTTAGTCTTGAGGCCCCTCCTCCATCGCCTGGCTCTCCTCGAGAGCAGTGGGCGACTCAATCCCCAGGGTGTCGAAGTCCCCGAGGATGTCATCCTCGTGGTCTGCCTCTGACGCCCTGGTCCCAATCTCTGTTTCCTGCGCTGCGCCGTCAGCAGAGATTTCTTCGATGGCCTCCCCATGTTGTGGTGGTCCATCCTCGGAGGGCTCCACTTCTGCTTCCGCAGTAGGTGCCTCTCCCTTTTCTTCTTCCAGGAGCTTGAACGAGTATCGTTCAATCCCTCCTGGAAGAGAGTAGCCTGCGGCCTTGATGACCCCAGCGGACACCCCGTCCATGAGGACAATACGACGGATGCCGGTCTGCTCAGTGAGTGCATTCACGACTTTCCAGTCGCTCGTCCTCAAGGTAGGGTTAAGTCGCTGGAGCAATCGAACGGCCCGGGCAGAGTCTTGCAACGCCAAGTTGCGACTCTTCCATGCCATTTTTACTGGCTTTGGAAGGTCCTTGGCGTCGACGACCTTGAGTTTCAGGGAGCCAAGTTCCACATTGCGGATGGCACCCCGAAACCAGCTAGCTGCATCAGAGTTGTCGCAGGATACATGAATTGCACCCGCGACCACTCCGGGAGCAACCGTGAGGACAGGCAGAGGATCCGGCGCCACTTCCAGTTTCTCAATTATGAGCTCCTGGATCGGTACCAAGTCCTCCGCCTTCAAGTACTCCTCCGGGTACTTGACTGTGACGACAGCGAGTTTCACAGCCGCCACCGCATCCCTAAAGGATCCGGTTGAGGATGATTGCCCTTGGGTCTTCATCCTCTTGGCCGCCATGTCCCCGCTGTCCCCACTGAGAGCAGCACGCGGTCTCTTTGATGGGCCCTCCGTAAGAGTCCCCTCCAGAGCCGCCTGCTTTCTCAGCTTTTGGCGCTTTTTCCTTCGCGCCCCAGATCGTTCAACCGGAAGCCAGCCTGATTCATGCCGGCCGCCGGGAGACGACGAGGTGCTGTCTTTGCCGGTCGCGTCCGGGGCCGCAAGGTCCGAGGTCATTCGATCTCTAACGCAAGCGTCCCGTGTCGCGCCAGCTTTGGCAGTACCCTTATGCCCAGTGGGCTGGTTTGCAGTTCCGCCCTTCGGTGGTCCCACAGCAGTGCCGGCCCTCGACAGTGCCGCGACAGTCCCGTCATATGACAGTCCCGCCGCAGCCTCACCTCGAGACGATCCCACTGCAGTATCACCTCTGGACGTTCCTGCTAAGGAAGATGCAGTCCCGGCTTGCGCCGGTCCCGCCGTCTGGTGTGCAGTCCCAGCTTTCGCCGGTCCCGCCTTTTGGTGCGCAGTCCCAGCTTTCGCCGGTCCTTTCGCCTTGTGGTTTTTTATTGAATTTAAATCCATTTAGTTTATAGTTAAGAACGGATTTTGCGACAGTGCCGGGTTTTTAGAAGCCTTTACATCTGTTTGAGCACGTAATAACAATTCGAACTCGAACGATGAACGGCTTTCAAATGAGTTCACAGCCCCGAAGTAGTACGCCCAACGCGTGAATAAACTTTTTCACAAATATTACATTTCGCATGATCTGGATCAATAGGTGTGAAATATCGCCATATTTCACTTTTCTTCCCCGGCGCCATAAAACAAAATATTGTTCTAAATAAATATTTATAATAACTTATCCTAGCTTAAAATAAACCACAACTCGAAACTGTGTTAATTCACTTAATCACAATACCTGCTTACTGATTGATCGACAAGAGACAACTAGTAACAAACTCAAAATAACAAACACGCGATGATGACCTGCTAAGCTCCGCCTACTCCTACTTGTCTCGACCTGCATACACTCGCATTCGCTAAACATTCGCATTGTTTGATGCGAATGTGAGTGTTGATTCGAGTGTTTGACATGTTGCGAATCATTCGCATATGCGATTGCGAACGCGAACATTCGTAACATCCCATTTATAGTTAGTAGACATCCGCTAAGAATTGGATCTTGCGACAGGGCCGCATTTAGAGGGACTAAGGTCTCTCGCAAGTTTATACGAAAGTTCTTCATTTTTTGAGCTACAAACTTAAAATTTGGTATGGAGGTAGTTAATAGTTAGTAAACAGTCACTTTATGTTAGGGCCGGATTAAAGAGGTCTAAGCACTCTCGCAAGTTTGTATGAAAGTTCGGATTCTTTTTTGTACTACATTTCTGAAATTTATCAAGTAGTTTATGAGTAGGAGACATAAGCTAAGAAAGAATTTTGTGATACTCTATATCTTTTTCTAATTGGTTTTCATTTTCTGTTGACTGAAATATAAAAATAGTTTCCGTTAAACATCATTAAACTTTATATCTTCATAACCACGCGGACGAAGTCGCTCGCAACAGCTACTAATAATATAATTGAAGTAGTTATGTCAGTTTTAATTTAACAGTTAATCAATTTAACCCCATTATGCGGAACCTATGTAAATAAAAAAATCCTTTCTTCTTTCGAGAATATTTTGTAGGTATTTAATTATTGGGCTTTCAGAAATCTCGGTTTCATTTTGAGACAAGCCCTGGGAGGGCCCTTTGGTTTTTGTTATTTTTTGTGTATTTCGTTAGTTTTCGGTTGTTGATTGTTTACATTTTAGAACTGTATAATAAAATCTTTAATTTTTTCTTTATTCTTTTCTGATTAATTTCGTTGCGGGATCCAAGACAGTTAAATTCATTCTCCGCGACTTCTTCGAGCTTAATTGCCTCGGCGCTTTTCTGGTGGTCACCACTGTTGATTCTGGCTTTCAGGAGTTGCAGTGGTTTGGGCATAGTGCGGTGGGATTATCCCAAAAAAAAAAACTATAAGTAACATTTGATTATCTTTTTTTAACTACAGATATTCGATGTGTGTTAGTAACTTAGAAAAAACTTATCATTTACCTGGATTGAGCAGTGGTGGCCCAGTGGTAGCGGCCGCGACTTACAAGTTGTAGGTCGTGAGTTCGAACCCAGGCAGGATCTTTACCTTGTGTAAATTATTTCATTACCATTGCTCTCGAAAAGGTGGAGGAAATCATCATGAGGAAACCGGCATGTCCTAGAAACGGAATCGAAGACTTGGTATATCCACCAACCCGTACTGGGCCCGCGTGGTGGGTTACGGCCTTCTCTCACAGAGAAGAGACCTGTGTCCCAGCAGTGGGTATATTAAAAAGACTGATCTTGAAGAATGACCTGGATTTCCATTGGCACTCATACCCCTTCAAAACCAAACACAGTAATACTGCTTAGTGGTAAAAAGGTATTTCTGCTCTTTTTATCTCAATTAATGAAAATTATTTTCAGAACATTTCCACCAACAAAATTCCAAGTTGGGACATCGTCTTAGAGCTGGCAACACCGAAGCTACTTGTTTTGCGTAGCCCGCCGCTCTCGACAAATGAGGTGATCGCGCCCTCCTACAAATTGGCCACATTAATATAGACAGGGTTGCAGGCTGTTCGCGGAGGCAGGGTGCGGGGTTTGATGGAAAGTAAAAAGGTGTAAAGTAAAGGAATTGAATGCACTTTAAAATTGTATTTTTAATGCTATTTTGTAAGTATTAATAGACACGTGGCAACTTATAAATTTAGAAATAAGCTAAATACTAATGGAATCTGTCTTCAGCATCTAAAACTTGAGTACTTCAGTGATGATATTTCGATTTATCTCACTTGACATGAGAATATATTGTTACGAGCTGGGGCTCAGGGATAAATTATTTAAACAGCAGACTTCAATTAATCACTCTTTATTACAAAAACACTTCTTAAACAATTCTATTACTTCGCACTATTTTCCTTTTCTGATCGCTCTGTGTCGCTTCCGAATCGAAACTGACCCACGACGAACCCGACCGCTCTTTATATAGCACCGGAGATGTTTCTAGAACGTTCCACACTGTTCTAGATAATTCTAGAAACTTCCAGAACAATCGACTTTCGAACTCACTGTTCCCGAAGCGACTAGAAACTTCCAGAATGTTCGGTTCGAACATTCTGGAAAATTCTATTCGACACGAGAAGATTAGTTCCGCTATTCGATACTAGATGGCGCCACTAGTAACTACTTAGTTCTTCTACTCGTCACTAGATGGCGTTGCCCTATCTTGTAACAATATTAATCTCTCTCTTTATCTTTGCTTACCAATTCCACGCTTGACAACAAGTTTTACATATTACAATGCAGTCTACGTAAATTGATAACTTTCACGATACAAATAATTTTCGCCAATGGGTAAAAATTGATACAATTTATTTCTGAAAGTTATTTTTAATACGAGTATTATATCAATATAAATTCAATTTCATTCTTTTGTTTTCCCATTTCATTTAAAAGCACTCTCATCCTTCAGTCGCACTGGGTTTAATGTGTAGGATGCCTGTGTCGATTCGGTAACGGAGCCTGTCGAACGCTCGTCTCGCGAGCGCGCCAGCTTAGCCTCGCAGTGCAGTGCTGAAGTAAAAGCGAAAATATAATGATAAAACAATTTAGATATGAGTTTAACGCTTTAACTAGACATTATGTTATTATTACGATTACAGGATATGGAACCTTGAAGACCAAAAAAAAAAATCTTATAAAAGTATTATAAGATTTTTTTTCGATTCCATAGCTTTACTTTGCCTAAATTATTCACGAACAAACGGCAATAATGAACAACATATCGGACAATGATTTTGTGGGCACCTTGGTTAGGTATTGACTAATGTTTTTGTCACACAAAGGGCAAGTTTGGTTAATTCTTAAGATGTCATTTTCAGATAAGTGAAAAGATGCTTATGCATCTTTCCAAACACTGCCGTACAAGACTTGTTTTGACATCAAATAATCTCTGTAACCTGAGCATAGCACTTTTTGGGAGAAACCTTTAACCTTCCCAAACCCATAAAATAATCCACCCGACTCCTGAACGCCATCGCGAGCCTCCCGTCAATAAGTGCCGAAGTGATATCGGTTTAATTCGCGCGTCTTGACGCCGAGCCGAGTCGAGGTGAGCCGGAATGTTAATTACACAGACTGATCGCCTCTCCGCTGTATACGTCGTTGCTCTGCGGAAAGATGGCGGCTGAAAGAATGATTGGTGAGGGAATTCGGCTGTCGTAAGCTCATTTCACTTGGGAACTGCTAAGTTGGTGATGTGTTGTCTTTTCTTAAGGGAGCTGTTAATTGTGCAAGTCTGATAGTATGATGACAATACAGAGAAATTTACGACAATATCAAGCAATTTACGGCAATATCAAGTAATTTATGGCAATATCAAAATTAAGTTTAAAACTTTCGCGTTTCATAATTGAAAAACCATATCACGGGAAAATCATCGAAAAAATTATCGCGTTAAATTCCCGTAAAATATTGTTTTTCAATATCAAAATTGCATGAAATGCCGAGAAATTTGACTTTTTAATTGAATTCTTCGTGCTGTTCCCTGAAAACTATAACCTGGGAGTCCTGAAGTCGAGTGAGAAGGTTCCCCTCTCCGCTGTATACATCGTTGCTCTGCGGAGAGATGGCACCTGATAGAATGCTTGGTGAGGGAATTCGGCTGTCGTGCGCCCATTTGACTTGGTAACTGCTAAATTGGTGACGTGTTGTCTTTTCTTAGGGAAGCAATTAACTTGGTAAATATAAAGTGTCGTGGTGGCCCAGAGTGGCTCAGACCTCGCCTCTCGTGCTTGAGGTCGTGGGTTCGAATCCGGGCAAGTTCCAATGTGACTTTTTCAATTCATATGTACTTGCCAAGTTTATCTTGGACATTGCTGACAACGGTGAAGAAAAACATCGTGAGGAAACCTGAACTTATAGTGAGTTTATTATAAGATTGTGCTCCGTTGGTGTCATTGCTGCAAGGCGTTCCAGTGCGAGAATAAACTAATAAATAAATAAAATCTTGGCAACATTGAGTAATATGCAGCAGTACCGAGCAAAATACGGCAATATCGAGCAATTTTTGGCAGTATCTAGCAATATACGGCAATACTCAATATAATTCTCTGGTATCTATAGTTTTCAAGCCTCCAGTGCAAAGGTTACTTCTATGTTTACACCGATTGATCGCCTCTCCCCTGTATACGACTATATTTGCTACATTGCTCCGCGGAAAGATGGCGGCTGAAAAAACGATTGATGAGGGAATTTTGCTTTCGGTCATTTGACTTGGGAGGGCTTGATGTGTTGTATTTTCTTAGTGGAACTGTTAATTGTGCAAGTCTTATAGTAGGATGTCTTGGAAAATCTGATCATTTTATGACAATCCTGAGGAATTTAAGGCAATAAGATTGGAACAAAAATGTCAAGAATATCGGAAATCATCGTGCTCTTGCCTGATAGCTATTTTATCCTGGGAGTCTTCAAGTTTCTTATAAAAAGTATACACAGACTGATCAACTCCACACTGTATACGCCATTGCTCTGCGTAAAGATGGCGGCTGAAAGAATGATTGGTGAGGGAATTTGGCTGTCGTGCCCATTTGACTTGGGAAAGGCTGCGTGTTGTCTTTTTTTACGGGTTACACACGGCACTAACTGTTTCAGTTTTTTTGTTAAATGTAAAGCTCAGCAACACAGAACAATTCACAATACAGTACGGTACCTATGACGTAAATTATTTCAAAGTCAGCGTTGAGCTTTGATATTCTTATGCAAAGCATACAGGACGGTTAGTACTGAGCCCTTACCGGTACTTGCTGGCGTACTTCCGGTCGACCTTGAAGTGCAGCGACGTGCTGCAATGTACTATTCCGCACGAGAGACCATGGACGAGAACTTTTTACCGCGGAGTGACCGTGAGAAAATCTCTAGATTATTTAAACAACATATTGACGTCCGAGAGAAACTTTTATCCGAATGGCAAAGTATGTGGGATAATTCCATCAAGGACCGATACCACCACCAATGCTATCAATCCATTTGCGTGCGGCTGGCCTGGACGCGGCTGGAGATGGATCACTGTGTTGCCCAATTTCTCACAGGGCATGGTAACTTTAAAAGTAAATCTGTTTCCTTCAAGCTCATTGCCTCGCCTTTATGTCAGTGTTTAGTACAGGCCTGCGGATCACAGCCAAGAGGCAACGCTGGGGCCCATAGCAACGCTACGACTCTTGGATACTACCAGGTCCATACCCGCGAAACTGCGATGCGCAGCAGCGGTCACTAGGGGTCTGTTCTTTATGATACTGGTACCTGTCAGACAGGTGGACAGTGGTACCTAACTGCACAACTTACAAATAATACTCACGTTTGTTCCCGCGGTGGGCTCCTGGTCAATCCCGTGTCCGGTCGAGGGTTATAAGGGTTATAGAGGAAGATATATATATAATAAAGGGTAAGGGACGTGGTCTGGGGCAAAGATTCCCCGCAGACCCCTGGACACGTTCCCGCCGAAATTCCCTCGCTGCGCGCGAAATATACACAAATACCAATGTCCGGGCGAAGCACAATACCACACGCGGATGGAGACACATTCCGGTAAACGATTGACTGGTTAATTATCAGTTTTACAAACAAAACCAGCCCAAAGCCAAATCGTCACGTCTTTCTCCGGCAAACACGTTTTTTCAAGTTATCTGTCAACTGTCCACTCCAAGCTCAGTCGAGAACTGTCAATTCAAAATGACAGCGAGCTGACAAGTGTTGCAACAAAATAACAAAGGAAGGAACGAAACATTTTCGTTTCGAATAATTAGTGTTCTACATCTGACTGCAAATATGTACAATCTGCACATTATATCTTATGGGAGTGCATTCTTTGGCAGAATTAACGCAATACTATGTTGAATAATGTACAGGTTGCATCAGGAGTTGTTTACTATACGGACCTTGAGGAAACTAGAACAAATTGCCGTGCGTTCAAGAGTTTTGCCATACCTATTATTGGAATCAAATATATCAGCTCACACTACCATTAATATTAATGCTAATTTTGATCCGTGGTGCTAAGCAAACTGGGATTATCCCAGTTGTAAATTTGTGCCTATTGGCCTTGTTTGTTCTGTGTCCTGCTTGATATGGAGGGAAGTGGAAATTTGTATTTTTTTCACCATACCACCCCATACACCTATTTTATACTCCATTTTTCTTTTCTGATTAATTTCGTTGCGGGATCCAAGACAGTTAAATTCATTCTCCAGGACTTCGTCGAGCTTCATTACCTCAGCGCTTTTCTGGTGGTCTCCACTGTTGATTCTGGCTTTCAGGAGTTGCAGTGGTTTGGGAATAGTGCGGTGGGAATATGCCAATAAAAAAAAAACAATTCACAGCAACTCCAAAATACTTTGTAAATTGTCTAATAACGTACGTTTTTGAAGAGCACCATTACAGTTCTTCCTTTGTGCGTACTTCTTAGAAGAAGATCTTCTTGATTTCAGTGTGGAGTCTTCAAATCTCGACACATTATTGTAGGCAAGCGTGTACTAAAGGAGCATTGGCGATCACTTCTTCGATTAGGACAGATTGTAGTATAATCGAATTATCGATTTATCCATCCTATTTTTTCACTTGATGTGTTTGACAAGCTTTCAGAAAGTTTTAGGTGACTTTAAGCTTCATCCTCAAGACAAGATCTTATTTTAAAATCATTGTCTCAATAACGGATGCTGTTGATATGTTTTAGTCTCTTATAACAGTATCATCCTCAAAAACACCATAACAAAACTCAAGTCAATTATACTCAGTCCCAATTACGTACGGCAATACGAAAAGGAACAAAGAACGAAGCAATAGCAATGGCGATACACAGCAGTCTCTATCGGGGACGAGACAATGCAAAAAGGCGCTAATTCCCCGAAACGAAAAAGTGGTAACGATTATGCGTTGTGCAGCCAGCGCGTTTGTCTCGCGATAACGCGCGCTTACAATTAGCGTGAATGGTGTTATGTTAGAGAGGACGGTTTTCTGTGAATATGGTTTTTTTTGGGTCAAAATGTGCTTTTTGCCTTGAGGGTTTTAATTTGTGCAAGTTTGCAATGGATTTAAAAACCATTCACATCACACACATCATCAGCCTATTAATGTTCCCACTGGGACACAGGCCTGCTCTCTATGAGATGGAATAGGCCGCTATCCACCACGCGGGCCCAGTGCGGTTTTGTGGATGTCACATGTCTTCGAATTTATGGTTCTAAGACATTCCGGTTTCCTCACGATGTTTTCCTTCATCGTTTTGAGAGCAGTGGTGTTGAAATAATTTACACAAAGTAGAGTGCCTGACTGGGCTCGAACCCACGACCTACAACTTGTAAGTCGCGCCGATACCACTGGGCCACCATTGCTTAAAATCCATTCAGACATCAGAAATCATAGTCCAACACGCAGGTAGTTGTGATTTATAATTCAAATAAGATAGTTGGCACGTCATGGATAAACAAAGTAATGGCTAAAATACTATACTACTACTCGATTATCCAAAAACTATCTGTTTCTATGGATAACTTATCAAAAAGTGTAAATGAAATGAAGTGAAATCGTTTATTTGCTAAATGTAGGTGTACAAATTAGATGTTCTTTTAGTAGAGAGTCCCTATACACTTTACCTTACGGCATGCAAATTTATATTCTTTTTTAATTTAATATACAAAAACACCACTATTTTGTAAATTATCATCATTTCAAAGCAATAACCAGATCAAACATAAAACATAAAATGGCTTAAAACATGAAATGAAAAATAAAATGATTTAGGTTATAGGGAAACATTATTTGAATACAACAATAGTTGATCAACATTATAGACATTAATATAAAAATAGTCAATCTTATCGATATAATTTCAACACAATAAATGGAAGTTATGAGATTGATAATAGAGATGCATAATATTAGGAATAAAATAATATTAAATATTAGAATGTCAAAATAAAAATCAAATGTCTGATAAAATCTCTATAAGTATGTATGTCAATTTAATATAAAATTAAGTAAGTGCTAAAATATAAATCAAATGTCAAATAAAATCAAAATAATTAAGTCACACTATTTAAAATATGTCAAATGTCAAAAATAGTAATATAGATGTCAAAACAAAATAATAAAATAGAAAATAATAAGTATCAAAATAATTACAATGTCAAGCAAAAGTTTATCATTAAAAAAACCAGTAATAGTGTAGTAACACTTGTCCAATAACATTTTTGTTAACTGTTTTTTAAATACATTGGTGGGTGATTCTAATAAAGTATTCGGTAGCTTATTATAAATAAGAGGACCCATGGATAAAAAAAATTTTCTTAATGGGGCTGTTTTGTGACCACCTGTACAAAGTTGATTTTTATATATAGACCTCATGGGTCCTGTGTATTGTGATAAAATCCTTTAACAAATCTTTAATAATAAAGCCATTTATTCCAAATCTCTGTTTCGATATATATTACAATGTTTGTTAGTAAGTTGTTGCTTAAAGAAAGGTTACTTATAATTAATGTTAGTATTATTTATGAGGTCTGGACCTCTGTTTGGGTATAGGCCTCCTCCATCCTTTGCCATGACTCCCTGTCCTTGCCTGACCTTATCCAGTCGTTCCCTCCGACGTGTGCTTTATTTTGTTGATTAAAAAATCTTTCATCATCATCATCATCATTTCAGCCGTAAGACGTCCACTGCTGGACATAGGCCTCCCCCAGGCACAAAACAAACAAATCAACAAACAAACAAACAAATCTTTAAAAAGTACTAAATATATTTTGTCAGTTCTAATTTAGGATTTATTTTATTCATCGAACAACATGATATATTATTTGTTAGTAGAAACACCTTATAAAATTGTTAGAATCATTACAAATAAACTTTTTTATTTCGTTTATTTTTCAATACATTAAATTAAACTTATTGTACAGCATAACACTTGTCTAAAACCTTAAAAGGTTTATGTGACAAAGTGGAGGAAGCAAACTCGTACCGCATATTACTAAAATAGGTACCTAAACATATACTTATGCCCACTTAAAACTTAAGATGTGATGTCCCCAGTAATATATTTCTTTTAGGGAAATTTACTTTTTTTATACCTATGTGCTAGTGACAATATTTGATTGTACAGTTTTAGGAATTTTATTCAGACTATCAGGTAATATATATTTCCACGTTCTCGTGCCATACACATATAAAGTTGTAGGTAGTTTATATGTTGGCAAATAATCCAGATCACGTAACTGTTTTGGTCTATTTTTTAAAGTTAAGGAGCTAATATTATTAAATTTGTCCAAGATAATTGCCGACCTGAATTTATCAAAGACTGACACAATTTTACAGTATTTAAATAATTCGTAATCTTTATATTTAAGTTAAATTTTCTTTGGCACAATAGTCTTGAGTATACTTAGTTGTAGTCTATATATTTTAACTACATAAGTTTTGTAGGAACGTCCGTACATAGCTTATGACGGAATCTGCTAGAGCGAAGGGAAGTTATATTTGAGGATAACTAACTTGGCGTTAAAAATTTAGAAATGTCAAAATATTTTAAAATCTAATGGTTCTAGCTTAAAAATCAGTAGCTAATTTCTAACTAGACTTCTACATTAATCAACATTATCACCAACAGTCAGTGCTGGACATGGTTTTTCCAATCACACCCTATTTAACTCAGTACTCACTATTGAACCAGCCTTCCTACGAAGATCGCACACTTTCCTTTACACTCACTATTGCATAATCCCATCCTCTTTCGCAATTAGACGTGACTTGGCGACTATAATCGTTAATGTTTAGCACCGGTCACATATTTCTGTACCTTTGTGCAAATGCACCCTCCGTCTACCTCCTCGTCGACCAATCAGAGCGCGCCTTTATTGCTAACCGTTTCTAGCTTTGATAGAACGTTCCTTTTTTGAAGATTTTCAAGTTTCGAACGTTTTTCTGGAAGTGTTTAATAGCCAGTTAGCATTTCATGTAGCTTCTATGCAAATTATAAAGTACTGTTTGTTTTTTTGTTGCCGACGGAATTGCTTCGGGAACAAATTGATGAAAACCTGATGGCCCATTTTTATACAATCTCATCTCGGGGACAATCAATATAAAACACTCTCAAAATGTAGGGAAATAAGGAGTAGGTGTTTTGACTGATTTTAGAATGATGAAAACTTAAATTCAAAATAAGGCAATTTCATGCTTAAAGTGTTGTAGAACCACTTAAGCATGAAAACTTGTTCCTTATACTTTGACATTAAAGTAGAGTTTGTCACGTACAATTTATCAATACAGAAACTGGGCTTGCCATTTTAACAAGAATTTTTAATTATAAGAGTGCCTCATCAACTCACAATTTAATCGAAATCAAAACACGAGGAAGCAGCTAAGACGTTTTTCTCAATATTTTAATTATTCGCGGCAATATCAGCGATATTTACGTAGCAGGCGTAATTAACAGCGGCTCATATGGACTCGGCTGATTTCTCTGGGGCTCGCCTACCGTTTGATGGAGGCTCCCAAGCCCTTTTATTTGTGAGGCCACGAAGAAAGCGTTTGTGTAGTTTGGGAGCGGGGTAAAGTTGTGAGTTATTTAATGACGCTAGAATTGAGTGTAAAGTAGGATTAATGAAAGTAGGATTAATGCAGTAGAAATACGTTCCTTGCGAAATATGTGTGGTGTAATTTTAAATGATAGATTGAGGAATGAGGTAATAAGACAACGTTGTGGTTTAAAAGAAGATGTAGTGACTAAAATTGAAAAGAGTATGTTAAGATGGTTTGGCCATGTTGAGAGGTTGAATGAAAGGCGACTAACGAAAGGTATTTACAAGGCAGACGTGAATGGAAACGCCGGGAGAGGACGCCCTAGAAAGACATACATAGACCTTATATCTGATGTTCTACAGAAAGGCCAGGTGCGCAGTACTCATAACCGGTGTGTGTGTGTATGACTAGATGTATGAATGTGAGTGAAGCAAAAAACGTATGAAAGGATCGTAGCAGTTGGCGTTCTGTAGTTTCTGCCTACCCCCATGGGAAAAAGGCGTGAGTTTATGTATGTATGTAGAATTTAGTGTTTGATTAAACTTCATAAACTTTAAATAATAGTGACGGGCGATTTCCCTGTTGTTGTTTTTAATTTCATTGTAAGGTTAGGGAAACTCCTTTTTGTAAAAGATCTACCTGATTTTAGGGCCCGACAGCCTCGTGAACTAACTTTTCTCAGCTGACTAAAATATACAAGACTTAGTATTTTGCGGGTAGAATAAACAAAATATTCTACTAATATCCGTGTTAGCTGGGCAATGAAAGAAAAATAATAATGAAAGAGCAAGCAATTTTTTTCTGCTCAGAGGTTTTCTGCTCAGTGTTGGCAAAGCTTTATTAATAACTAGCTGTCCCACGCGGCTTCGCTCTCGTCAACTGGCTACCTACCTACCCTACCCTACCTACCCTACAAACATGAATTTTGCTTACTCTGCGCACGCAACGGAATAGGGAACATTACTGCCAATTGCTCCCGCCAGATGGCGCTTGACGGCTCAGAGTATGCTCAGAGTAAACAAAAACATAACAACATGGCGTCTACTACTGTTTGTGGTTGCCGAACTATTTTTTACTGTTTTTAAGATGATTGATGATTTGACTTGTGTTCAAAAACCAAATAATAATTTTGGGGAAGTAGTTAGCTTCATTTTACTTTCACTATTAGTTTTATATTTTCTATGCTTAGACTGCAAAATTTTATCGCTCGACTTTGACAGTTTGTTTTTTTTTTAGGGATGGGTCTGATAAATCAAAACGTAACTTATATCGGATATGTCTTAGATATCATATCATATAGATATCGATATCAAAATAAGCGATGTTACAAAAGCTGTATCTAATAAAAACCTAACTAGCGTGCGAGAACGAATAATTCAAAACTTAAAACCGTAACAATGCGAAAACGTACGAACTACGAACAAAACGCAATCTTCACAAACGTTAGGAACCATAATATATGCGCTACCTATCTTTCTAAGTATTATTTCGCGTTCGTTGTAAGTTTGCTCATCTAAATAACATTTTAACTTTTGCAAACTGTACTACTGATATCGATATCTGAAAAACGTTTTCGATATCGATATGAAAACACATACATAACCGTTTGCGCAAAAAACCGAAAACGCCTTTCTCTAGTTTGTTTACGCTGAAACCTGTGGCGCCATTTGAGCGCAGCTTTGCGGATAGTTCCCTATTGCAGGTTATTGCAACATTTTCCATTTATGCTCCACTCCTATTGGTCGTAGCGTGATGTTATATAGCCTATAACCTTCCTCGATAAATGGACTATCCAACACAAAAAGATTTTATCAATTCCAACCAGTAGTTCCTGAGATTAGCGCGTTCAAACAAACAAACAAACTCTTCAGCTTTACAATATTAGTATAGATTTGTGGTTTTCAAACCTAAATACATATTTATATACCTTAATATCTGTTACTTTTGGCAATCTCAGTCTCTTCTTTTTACCAACCAATACCATTCATATTTTTTTTTTAATAAGTAGGTGTAACAAGTGTTAAATTTAGCACATACACTACAATAAGAAAATGTTGTAGGTAATCTTTTCAACTTATCATAAAAATCACCAGAAGATATCATAGATTCAGAAAAACTACAGCCAAAAAGCACCTTTCTACCCCTGAAAACCCGCAAAACAATTGCACACCTACCCTCTAATCCCTCTAATCACAATTTTAAACCTCATCGTGGTCCAATTAATCCAGCATCTTCAGATATGTTCAATTAGGTTCTCATATCGTTGTGCCGTGATTTCTCAGAGGGGCTACAGCGTCAAACTTATGTGATTGTAGGAGAAAAATTACGGGAGCGGTGGAATTTTGATGTTTCTTTACAGAAAAGGGTACTAAGAGTTAGTTAACATTTTAGATTATGGACGGTAGAATTGAAGTCCGTATAAGTGATCCACTATTATATGTAAGAACCTAGATCAAGACTCAAGATTACATTAGGCACAGTTTTTTAGTCCCTAGTTAACTCAACCAATGGTTAAATATGCTAACCAATGGTTACAACATTCAAAACGCTGTTTTTTTGTTCAAAAATAGTTAGCCTATAATAAAATGTTCAAAGTTGGAGAATTGATGAATAAACGCGTTTTACCGAAACTTAAACCATTGGTTAGCATATTTAATCACTGTTTGAGTTAACTACGGATCATAAAACTGGGCCTTAGAGAAGCGTTTCTTAAGACTTATTTAAAACTATTTGATTTTTACCTTTTCAATTTGCTATTAAACTGTGATGACTCTGATAAGCACTATCCCTAGATTTGACATCATTGCACTGCTACTGTCACAACAAAAATCTAGACTTGTTATCTGCTTCTGTTTCTACATAGTATGGGTCACGGTTTCCTGTCTCTGGAACAAGAATTCATAGCATTTACTAGCTTTCTTTAATGTATACAGACAGGACATTAAAGTTCACTGATAAGTTATGTCAAAATGTGTAATTTTTGTTACTATCCTTACGATTACAAAGTATCAAATCTTACTATCCCATTACCTACCAAAAAATAAACAAAATTCAAAAACCTAATCTGTCGGCATTAAGGAAAGAAATAATAAGCTAGTCCCGCGCTGGGCGCCAACAAGGGAAGCCCTTAATATTCATGCTCCGTGAAAAGTTGCGGCAAGATCCGCGGGACCTCATCAAATTATAAGTTGTGCGAGTCATCGCCTCGGTATAAAAGTGAGAAAGCAATAAAAATTGAGACTTAAGACGGACCACGAGATTTGTGCTGTATTTAGTCGCAAAATAGCGAATTAAATTTTCACTAATTTCTGACAGATCCTAAATTGTATTTATAAGTAAGCAGAATTCTAGTTGTGTGCTTCGATTGACAACCTAATTAATAAAATGTGGGTTACTAATCCAAACTTCAGCTTAAAGAATTTAATACAGAAATACTAAATAAACATAGCTGTACATAAAAGCCATCTAGATTCCCCGACATTCTAGTAATCAAACTATTGGCAGAACGACCGGCGCCGTCGACCGCTCGAGGCCAACTGACAAACTTTTAATTTCTTCACCGCAGACATTGACGTTCGATTGCGATTGGCGGGAAAGTTACATTGCACAGATAACGCCAACTTTTGAATATAGAAGGTAGAAATGTAAAATGGATGCGTTCGTATTGGAGTTTTGAAGTGTATTAAATAAATCGATTCGGTTTTTACGAGGTCAAAGTTTTCCGATTCAAACAGTTATAATGGATTGAGAACAGTGAAATATCAGCTGCAAGCTACATTGGAATTTATGGAATTTTTTGTTAAGCACAATTTTGTTGAAGACTAGACCCAACAACTTATTCAGCATCGCCATCACACACAGTAATACGGTCAAGTGCAATAACTACCTATAGCTAGAATAAGCTTTGTCAATAGTAATAAAGCTCAACAATATATCTAAGCCGTAATGCAAATCCAATCAGTGTAAGCCACAACCAGATTAGCTGATGCATTATTAGTAGTAGGTACAAAATCAAAAACAAAATCAAAATGTCTTTATTCAATTAGGCTATAAGCGGCACTTTTGAACGTCAAAAATTCAAAGTGTGCGTTTTCTACAAGTTTTAAATTTCGCCTCATTCAGTTCTAGAATGTGGAGAGGTATTTTATTGTAACATTTTATACAGTACCCCATAAAAGATGACGCTACTTTAGCCAGCCTGAAACCTGGTTGAATTAATTGGTCCCTATTTCTAGTAACATAATTATGTCTGTCGCTGTTTTTACTAAAAAGATGTAAATTCTTTCTAACGTACATGTTGTTTTCGTAAATATATTGACCAAATACCGTCATGATGTTAATGTCCTTAAATAGTGCGAAGCGAAGATTGTATATTGCTCTGATGCCTGGTTTTTGCAGAATAAAAATTGACTGAATGCCCAGCCCTTCCCCATAGAAATATACCGTAAGATATTATACTATGAAAGTAACTAAAATAGACCAGCCTTGCGGTATCTACATCAGTAAATTGACGATTGTTTTCCTCTAGAATCTGGATTCTAAGCAAAATTCTTCTTTAGAGCATACGCGGATCATATTGGTGATGTTCTTCAGAAAGGCCAGGTGTGCAGTACTCATAACCGGTATGCGTGTATGACAAGATATATGAACGAAAATGATAAAAAAGGTATGTAAGGAAAGTATCAGGTGAAGTTATGTATTTTTCTGCCTACCCCATGGGATAAACGCGTGACTTTATGTAAGTATGTATGTGTAAAGTTACTGCATATCTACCTGTGATGTAACCAAGTGAAAAAACACAGTGTCAGTTATTAGCTGGGTCAGCGGATCGCAGTAATGACGCATGTCGGATTGCTAAACAATGTTTTAATGTGAAACACCCTTACGCAGATGGCACGGGTTATTTGCTTAGGACAACCAAACTGCCGACCGTTTAGCGACCGGCCCGTCAGCGGGAGACGGCGCAAGGGATTGGTGGCAGCGGATTGGATTTGTGTCATTTTTGTACTGATGCTATGCTAAGTAATTTATTTTTGAGAAGCAGCAAATATGGCTACATAAAGAGGAGTCTTCCAGGTGTTTTATCTGTATTAAAAGAAGAGAGATTCGTGTTTTCCTTATCACTAGCAACTAACAAGAAGTGAATGATAGCATGATTGATGACCGATGGCCATTGATAGATAAAATTAAATGAAATTATGACAAGGTTCAGAAGATGATGATCAACATCAGATTTTCATCCTCTGTTTAGCAGCAAAACACCAGAAGAGACTACGTTTTCCTCTCTTCTGGTGTTTGATTTATTTGTTCCTTTAGTGGGCAGTGAAGAACAGCACTCCTTATTTAATTTCAAGGATCGGCCCACTGCTTAATACACGGACTTTTTGGCTGAACAACTTTGAAGAGTTGCAGCAGGCAGGTAGGTCAGCCTATCGAAGTCCAGCAATGCAGCATGGCACTAAAAACACTTATCCACTAATCGCTGGTCGCCCATAACTCACACCACCCATATACAGGCTGATACAGGTGCGAGATTAAATGGCCGCCGTGTATACAGGGTGTTCATTACGATATTGCTGTGAGTACAACGAATATAGCAAGCGGTTTTTATTAGGAATGTCATAACGCTTTACTTTTTTGATGAGAATTGAAAATGTGTTTGATCTGCTGTTGTAAAGGGGCAACGTGTCATTGTTTATGGTGTGGGTATTTCGCTTTTCAATGTGCGATGATTTTAAAGGTCCCGTTAATTTGTTTCGATTTCGTTTTGTGATGGAAGGGTTTAATTTTGAGTGTGATTGTCGTGATTAGAAATAATTGGTGAATACTGACTGACAGTATTTGAATTGAATTTTTTGTTTTGGAATTTTATGGACCTATAGAAAAAAAAAAGGTGTGTAGCTGGAGCTAGATAGCGACATAGTCAGTAAATAATCTGTTTTCAATATAATTATTTGCCGATGAATTCTTTGGATACCTCAAAGTCAAGATACTATCTTTTCGTGTGTTTTCAACTGACAATTTTCAACACATAGTCTTCTCAGGATGCATTAAGGGATACATATCATTGGGAAACAAAAGAAAACAAAATCAAAAGGGAAACTACAATATTACCGATAGTTAGTACCTATATACACAAAACTCTATTTACCCAAAAACGAATACCTACGCAGTAGGTAATCACGTAGTATTCATTTAGTAAACTAGGGTGGCACAATATCTGCCGTAACGACACGACGTCCGCCGGACAGCCGGTAAACAACCGGATGGTAACCGTTACGGGCAACTATTGTACACACTATTTGAGTCAGGATTTTCTTATGTAAGCAATTGTTACCTTCAATCTGAAGGTCGTTTTTCGTAAAGATAATCTTGTTTATTATAGGGGCTTAGGTCCTTTTGTAAGAACATTGATTAAGGGTCCGATTTAAAAGATATTGCTTACTTTTTACCGACATTACGATTTTATTTTATGTCTGCTTGAAACTTCATGTTTGTCACCAGGACCAACTACTTTGCTTGTAATGTGTGGATACAGTCTTGGACATCCTTCAATATAAGAAAACCTTGAAATATTGGAATCAATTGAATACAGCTAGTACCTACGTTACTTGATTTCTGTTTCTGTATAGGCTGTATATGATTCAATAAAGAATTCAACTAGACAGAATTAGTGAAATTTAAATGTTGTTACGTATCTTATTTTACCAATTTGTAACTTGTTCATGATAGTGGATGAAAAAGCTACTTAATATTAACTGATTACAAGATACTTATATGGAAAAACCCCTGAAGTTCTTAGAATGTCCCCCCCACAGTAATTACTATGTATATCTTCCTACACATTCAAATAACCCATAAACTCTATTGAAACTGTTGTACCCTGATGACCGTTGGCTGCACATCTATTAACTGTAACAGGTGGAGCGAACGGGCACGATGAGTTACTGTTATATTTATGTTCGTGTGTACGTCCCGCAGTAACTCAAGAACCTAGTGCATCGATTTTACGATGCCCGCTTGTTTCGGGAGCATCGGTGCAATTTATTGGCAATACGTGCCCTATTATTGATAGGGAAGACATGTTTTGAATTTTGCGTTTGTGAATATTATTTTGGGTTGGCATTTAAGATGGTTAATTTTTTGGCAATTAAGATGGGTATAAGAATAGAATGAAATGGAATCATTGGAGAGGGAGAGCCCACACGACCCAGACGTTGCTTAATTCTTTCTGGTTCAGGAATTGAATAAAAATGAACGTAGTAGTATACTACTCAATTCCACTGATTTTGTGTTAAAAGAGTTCGGTAACATTTGGGGCTTGGTTCTTGGACTTGAGCACATTAATGTCAAAAAAAGAACAAGCCAACCAATCACAACTGTCCATTGCCAGTTTTAGTTGAGTTGAGCATGAGCATGAGCATCTGGAATACCAGACTAATTCTATTTCCTTAGAGAAATATTAAAGTTGAGCTCCGACTCCAAATTGGTACAAAGAAAAGATGGATGGACTGTGTGAGGAGTGACATGAAAGAAAAGGGAGTCAGTGATAGCGTGACGGGGGACAGGACGGTAAGGAAGAAGAAAACGTGTTGCGCCGACCCCAAGTAACATGGGATAAGGGTAGGCAGAACGGCACAGGCAACGGTGAAGTAAAACATCGTGAGGAAACCTGGACTTATATAGTTAATGTAAGTCTGAAATAGCCAAGTCAGAGGCCTGTGGGGTTCCCAGAGGCGGCTTAATTAACTCTGACACCAGAGGTGGTCATATCCTCACAAGAAAAGAAGAAGATGGGCAGGAAGAAGAAGATAAGAATGGCCAAATGATTAGCGCAAAGGGTAATTATTTTCCACAATAAATGCTGCTTACTGTTCCAGTTCCAGAAACTTGCCTTAAACTGGAAGTAATGAAAATAAGAGAAGGAGGCCGTTGCCATACTGTGGGCTAAATCAGGCTAAAAAAAAAAATGTAACAGTAAGTCAAATATTGATATTTGCCTGCATCAGGTTAGAACGGAAGGCGACCGAAACATAGTTGGCAAAAAGGCAGATATTTGAACTAAAACAAAAATATTAGAAAATAATAATAACGCACAAAGGACACCGAGAATAAATGAAACAAGATCAACACTTAAAACACAATAAAACCGCATGTAATTTTAACCCAATCAAAACCTGCAAATAATACAAAAACAAAATTGTCCAAACAGAAAATGATAATAAAAACGACCAAAATGCCAATTCAAAAACGAATTTTAACAATTACATTAACAAAAATGACAAAGAAACAGTCATTTCAAACGGCTCCCACTAAAATTTTAATTAAATATATCGAAACAAAATCATAAATATGGCGGGGCATAAACTCGTACCTTTATTAAAGCCATTAGGAGGGTAGAAGAGTATTTCTACATCAGGATGTTGTACAGAACAATAAGGGCGTAAGTCAAAAACGTAGGATCGGTTTTTTTTTTTTTTTTTAAATCATTTATTTAATGAGGTTTTTTGCGCTGATGCGCCAAGCCAGCCTCGTAAGGTTATACATTATGTGTATTGTACAACAAATAATCGGTTTGAAAAATATCTTAGGCATTACGTGTCTTGCAAAGCTTATTGTAGGCTTTCGCTACTAACTAAGAAATGATAATAATGCATTGCAAATACCTACTCGGTGTCTAACCGAGTATAATTGATATTCTATAGTCGAAAGCATGGCGATAGCGATTGTCAAAAAGGCAAAATTGACTTTCGACAATCACCTTCGCTGACATCGAATGCCACTTTTCTAGAGCCTTCAGGGGGCTGACCATAAGCTCTTAGAGGTATCAATTTGAGATCGAATAAGGGACAGATGTATCTGACGTGTATACATCTGTCACTTACTCGATATCAAATTGATACCGCTCTAAGAGCTTATGGTCACCCCCCAGGTTAGGTTCTAATTATTTTAAAATGTATTTCAATGAGAATCAATTAATATCTAAAACAAACCCCCGGTTTCTGAATTGATAGTCAGAAGTTGTCAAATTCAACTTTAGTGCTACAATTTGACAAATTCTCAATGTATAGTACTGAACAATGAAGTCTTTTCAATTTAGAATTAGGTTCAGTAGATTTTATCGTTTGATGTTCTTCTTAATTATTCAATCTACGTATGTTGCAAATATCTCGTCAAAAGTCAATCCCACCGACCAAAACTTATCTTTCTTTCCTATCTACATGGTGTTTCAACATACGCCATTACAGTCCTACGACCGTCATATTATTGTTTCCTCACACGACCGGAGAGTGGACCACCCTTTCTGCCCTCAGTAATTCGTGAGAGGGACTTTTGGTCAATACAATTAAGGGTGGGCAAGATTTCACACGTACAATTTGAATTTTAAACAATAGTTTGTCATATAAATTTAATTTTATGCCCCTCATGTTTATGTATACAGGGTGATGTGGGGATGTAAGATGGTGGAGATAGAGCTTTGCTTTGTTTCAGTTTTTGGGGGTTTTATTGATAACGATGTGGTTTGTAGAGCACTTGTACGAATCAGTGCCTACCAATGTAACAAAGTTTACGTCATCTCTAAACATTAATACGATCTAATAATAGGTATTTCTATAGGGTTATCAGACTATTGAAGAATTCGGCCTTAATTGTTTAAATTAAATTTTAATGGAATCGACGAATTTAATTATAATGTAGATACATAATAGAATCATAAAGTCTAGTAAATATAATAATTTTTATAATTATAATAAAATGATTTATGTGATTTCTTTCTGCATGAAATGGATTAGATGTTAGCGAATTTAATAATTATAATATTTTGTGTTTTTAGAAATAAATGGTTTATTGTTATTAATCATATTTAGCAAACAAGGTTTATTTTAAGTTTACAACCTAAGTAGCTTGATCTTATTATCACATGTTTTTTTATGGTTACAAACTAACAAAAATCTTTAAAAATACTCTCTATTCTAAATAAAATGAATAGCTGCTTACCACTCCTAGAAGAGAAATAGAAAATGAGGTTCATGACATAATCATATTTAAAATGAATAGTGATAATGGCACTTAGCACTTTCAAAATCGTGCAGTATAGATGAGTCGAACCATCAAGATAACCCATACACGTGTACCAGCCCCATCATAACAAACATCCTGTAGAATAACCTCGACTATAACCGAAATAAATTGTCGTTTAAAACTAGGGATGGACGAGGGTACAGCAATTAACTCGTGTCGCCGTTAAGAATAAAACATTCGGATTCAGTCCGACACCGCCGCGCCGTCACTAGCGAGTAGATTCGCGATGCTTTTCAAACTATGGACGTAACTTTTCACTGTTTAGGCTTTGAGGGCCGGTGGCACTGGTTTTCGTTAGCACTCGTTTGTGGTGGCTGTATTTGTAAAGGTGTGCATGATGAAACCGTTTTCAGAGACAGACATATTGCCCTTAGTCTTCTTTTTCTTCGGATCGATGGTACATCATTTTTTTGGTCCAATATCTATTTCGCCACTTCCGTGGTATAGTTTTAGACACCAATCTATCTGTTCTAGTTCATCGAAACTAAAATAATACAATTTTAAAGTAATTTTACTGTGCTGCTACTACTAAGGGAATTCGTGTCAAAGTTTATTAAAGTTTCAGACAGATTTCAATTAATTAGCGTTAGTCGGGTTCAATTAATGTTCTTGCAACTGATTTGAACGCAGAATGATCAGAACTGTGCCGATGAAGCCTGGACTGAAAACAACATAGGGACAGCACCCTTCAACACAAAGGCTTATATTAATCTCGAACAGCTCAAAGACATGGCATGACACTTTTTAATACCCCTAACTAAAAGTCACCACCACGGTGGCACCCACCTCGAAGCGGCGGTTACTCCGCCAGTTAACAGCTTTTATAGCCAGTACAAAACGAGTAAAGCCACCAAATACTAATTCTCCTTTCTCAAAATGTATCAAACTTTTCTAATTACTGTAAATGTGATGTCCCCGCGAGTTTTTGCGATTGCAATATCGTTAAAGTATGGCGTCTGGTTAGTTGGTAACGTGTACGCGGTAAATCTGCGGTCTTTATTTTGTAATGAAAGACGTGAAATTAAGGTAATTTGTTTCGGGTTCCTGGAGAAACGAGGCTGACTAATTTTAACTTCGGTCTAGTTAGATCAAATCCTAAGGCCACACCTAGGTCATGTCCTGTAGGTACCAACACATGTCTTAAATTAAATACCATACTTACTTAAATAAGATCCAACCCAATCCAGTCTATAGCTTAGGATCTTTTAGCTCCACGCAAATCGCTACACGTACTGCTTTACTAGGCATTTGTTTGTACCTGCTGCTGATTCCTACAAGACAATTTTTTTTTATTTTTTTTTTTATTCGTTATGGGTTTGCTCTTGACTCTAGTCTAGGCCAGAGGTGACAGAGACAAAGTCGACGATGGAGTGAGCTTACCCAGAAAAAGCCTGTTCACTCTAACTTTGAAGAGATTCGGGATGTATGCGTTCGGAAACACAGACGCAGGCAGTGAGTTCCACTCTTTTGCTGTGCGCATTATGAAGGATGTTTGGAAGCGCTTGGTGCGAATTGGTGGAATATCAACTAGGTGAGGATGGTAACTTGCAGTGCGTCTAGATGTCCGATGATAGAAGGAGGCCGGTGGGATGAGGTCGAAGAGTTCATGAGCACACTCGCTAAAATACAGTCTGTGGAAGACAAGCAGGCAACCTTACGGCGATGATTTAAATATTATGAAAAGCCACAACGTTAATACCTACTAAAGTAACAAAAATGAATAACCAAAGATTCAACTCATCAACTCCCCAAATTAAGACAAAACAAAATAGCATCTCCAACCCGGGCAAACCGTTCCGAAAATCAGAATTACCAAAATTAATTCAATAAACAACATCACATATATGCAACGTCGGACAATAATTCGCAGGCGTGTATCCGAACGGACCACGTGACCCGCAAGATGGCGCCGGACGACCTTTCGGCGGGAATCTGTGCTGCCATTGTCAATATTTTTGCCGGGTTTTTCGGTAGTTCGCTGTTGTGTTTTTTGGCGAAATAAAGGGTTTGCTGTAGTTAGCTGGAGATCTTGTTATTTAGAAAAATATTATTTCTTATTTTTAATCTCACTTAGGAATATTATTAATCTTGAAGTCTGTAATGTTTTGTAATATACTATGTTTGTTATATAATAGACTAGCTTCTGCTAGCGGCTTCGCCTGCGTGAGCATCGAAAATCATCCCAAGGGAACATATTCCCGGGATGAAAGATATCCTATGTGCTATTCCATACTATAATTTATCTCTGTGCCAAGTTTCATCCCTCCGTTCAGTAGTTTTTGCGTGGAAGAGTAACAAACATACAAACACACTTACAAACGTTTGCTTTTATAATATTATAGTGTGATTGGATAAATGATAAATGATTTTATTTTTGTAAGTTGGTTTGTACAAACACTTTTACATGTCGATCATATTTTTAAAACTAGATGAGGTCGGCGTTTCCTATCTGACTACTCGTGAGAAGAAAGGCCGAAACAAACTCAAAGGTCACAGTCTCTTTTAAAGTCCAGACAAAAAGCTAGGTTAGATCATGTGAAGACCATGTAGATTGATGTCTGAAATGGTCTTTTGAGGAAAGAACCAGCCAGATTGAGTGGACCTATACCCTGGACCTATATCCAGGCCATGATCTACCATCCTATCTAAACAATGGATACCAACTTTTTATCTCGGTATTAGGTACGTACGTTTTCTTGGGATAAAACACTTTTCACGCAGACGAAACCGCGGGCAGAAGCTACAGTAAGTATTTTTTTCGTAAAAAGTAGTGGATCTTTTTTATACAAAAAATTGGTTGTCTGTAAAGTCGGTTTACAGACGATAGTTTAACGTGACAACGTCATAACAAAACATTGATGAAATGATTGCATATTTAACGATACAATTAACGTCATGGTAACGTTACAATGAGCGTAACGTTACATTGAGTCATCCTTTTTCGTGCGTGCAGCCGGAGTTCATCGATTTATTAGACGTTGTCACGTCAAAAATAACATCAAAATTAACTTCAATTAAATAAGCAACTTACAATATTCATTGAACACATTTCCAAAAATGCATTCATCCGATATTCCTCTCCCTAGCTAGCAACACCAAGAGAAAATCGGGAAGCGTTTCCTAACGGCGTCTTTTTACGCTACCTGCCTGCTAATTGGAAATTAGGGGCCTAATGTGTAGGAGTTTAGTTACAGTAGCCATTGTTATTGGCGATTCCTATTCGCAAAGGTTTTTGTCTTTTTCTATTTACTTGATTATTTTGGTGACTAACGTTAATGGTCTGTTGGGGTAATTTTTCGTTAGACGATTAAGGGCCACATAAAGTTGAATAGAGATTAGGTTAGTTACCGTTGATTAGATTGAGTTAGTTTATTTTATTGGATTTGGTAGGTTTGTGTTGTTTTAAGTTATTTAGAAAAAGAAATAGGTAATTAACTAAACTAATTAAAATAGACTTAAATAGCTTATTTTGTTGCTGTCATCATATATTTATGGAAATACAGTTAACTGCAGTCGTATGAGTCATTAATAATAACGATTATGATCTAACTAAATTACTTATAATCTCACTCGCATCCTACTTGTTTATATTCCTGCCAACCCCTTAAACAGCCCCATAACTAAGCACTTCAACCACCCACATTTATTAACAAAACAACCCTTTATACAGCAAAACGCTAATATCAAACAAAAATAAACAATACAAAACATTGGCCTAATTAGATCACCTATGAATACTCACAAGATGGCGGACGCATTCGCGCCATCTGTCGGCGCTTATACGAATTTATTTATACATCTAATTGCTTCGTACAGGGAATATGCTACGCGTATGCACTTAATACCTTTAATATTACATTTAAAGCGCTATTCTGCTTAAAACAAGGGTTATTGTGAATGCTGTCATCAAGTTTTAGTGGAAACGGTGATTGCAGCAGTGTTTGTCTTTTGGGTGATGAGATGTATAAGTGTTTAGTTGTGTGCTGCTTCTGTAGCAGTCTTTATTACGGATAATATAAGCCTATCGCATAAATATTGTTATTAGGTAATATTCATATGATATTTTGCAACATTTTGGTACCCCAGGCTTCTGACAAAAGTCGCAGGAATAAGTAAGTAACTCCAATAAAACTTATTAAAAGAAAACGTATCTATACTTCATAAAAGATAGCTTGATCTCTGAGACAGCTGTCAGTATCAATACAGTAACAATAGCGCTTGACAGGTAACAATAACTTAACAATACGTCAGTTTGACATATGTCACAGAGATCAAGCTATATTTTATGAAGTATAAATCATAATTAATTTATCGTTGGCTATCGTTATTTTCTTGGAAATAAGAATCAAAAAATTAAAAATCATAGTGCCCATATTTTATCCACTAAAGACTAAATGCGAATTATTCTTACCTACTTTTTTAAAAGTAACGGGACAGCACGTTCACTATTTGGTGGCCAATCATTAACTTCTACAACGTGCATTATCATTTATCATACATCTGTTAAATTCCTCATTCAAACGCCAAGGATTTGCAAACCTAAACAAGAACAAAATACCTCTTAAAATTACGGACAGATCTTCACAATAAAGTTGACTTAGCAACCTCATCTGCCATCACTAAGTCGTCTAATGTCCTCGTAATCTATCCTGCCATACCCCACCGCTGGGGTGTGGGACCGTGGGCATAACAACCCGACGCTAATTATGTGGCACGCGGCATCCCCCGGATTTGCATGCCACTAAATCTGGGTTTCTGAGATTTAGCTGAGGACATACGGACGTATTTCTTTGAAAAGAATTGCGATTTAAAGCAGGATGGCAACGAAGCTTACGGTGTGATGTAAGGTGAGCGCTTGAAAAATGAGAGTTTACTTTGATGAGGTAAAATTAAGTTGAATCTACTTTTTTTTCCGGAGAATTGTATATTTTACTGAGGATCAAAAAGAAAAAGATAAGATAAACATATATTTATTTGCTGAAAAAAGTATACACATGAAGGAATAAATATTATGTACATGCAGGATAACATAAAAAAGTACAAAAGTTCAAACATGTTTGCCACATACACACAAACTTTTGAAAGTTATTTCAATGAACGATTACAAAAATGAATTTAAACACAATAATCACAAATATTTCAACAATAAAAAACTAAAAACAAAATAATAATGTCAACATATAAATTAAATGTCAAACAAAAATGTATCAATGTCAAATTTATTTAAATATTAATCAAATGTTAATATCATGAACAATTACAAAAAATAAATTTAAAAACAATACTGAAAAATGGTAAAAAAAATTGGAATAAATAATAATAATGACAAAATTTAAAAGATCGGCAATTGAACTAAAAATTAAGTGTCAACCTTGGTAAATAGTTTTAAACTTTAAGAGCCCCCGCAAATGACAGACTTATTATCGGACGATAGTTTGGTCTAACGCGAGCATACCGTCACAATTTTATGGGCAAATAATCTGAATGAGAATGTGTTAGTTAACCAACTTGTGTACAAGAATTTACCTAAAAAGATGACACAACCACCAACAAAAACGCGGATTTCGATCGTCAAGATGAGACGTTGGCAAACCAAAGGGGGAAGCAGGGGTAACTCGCGCAAAACTATAAATTCCAGTTTAATTACCCCCGGGCAGCGTCACATCATGGATTCAGACAGTTTTATGACGATTTACGGCACATTTCGACGCCGGGACTGGCCCGCTTAGGGATTTCCACCGCCCGATCAAGCACGACCTACCAAACCGCTCTCGCTGTAGAAAATAGTTGGCGAACAGGGGGGAAGTCGGGGGAAACGAGGGCTCTTGTTGGACTGGTCGGTATTCGTCACCTTTTACACAGCCGGGGGGTTTTAAGGCTTCCAGTTCTTTATGGTAATGAAATCTGAGCAGGGTGACGCGGCGAGGTGATGGTTGCGAGAGTTTTTGTTGTGCCTCCCCCCCTCCTTATTTATTGTGCGTTTGGGGTGCAGAAGTTTTGGTCGAAGTTTGTCGAATAGAATGTGTTCCGTGCGGTGTTGATGATATCGGGAGTACGAATTGTTTTTGTTCATTTCTATTTGGGAAAAAGGTACAATAGCTTGGGTATCAGCGCCAATAAACAGATGGGTCGGTTCGGTGATTTGTGAAATCGTGTTTGAGTTTCTCTGCGTGTTTTTGTTGAAGACTGTGACGTAATGAAGATGTTCTTCAATAATAGATCGCGTCGTCACTTTTTGTATTTGTGTTTCACGCTAATGTCCGTTATTAAATGTATCTATAGTCGTGACAATCTAAGAAGTCCGTTGACGTTTCTCATTTTACATACCGCGATAACTTTCTACGTAAGAAAATGAAAAATCAAATTCATAATCCTAATTAAATACTATGTTACCGATACACTATGACAACGAGTATCATTCGCAAGCATCAAGTTCAATTATTATTAAGTATTTGTATAGCTGTCAAAACGAGCCTTTTATTATTTGACATCTTTAGTAATTTTGTAAGTGCTTTAGGTATTATTTTTGTATTTTAGAAATTAGTTTGTTGCGTCAACGTGATAGATCCCTCGATTCCTGATAGCTACAATCTATGGGCCTTTAATACGACATCATCGCTTAACATCAGGTGAGATAGTGGTCAAGCGAGCATATAAACTACTAGCTGTTCCCCGCGACTTCGCTCCCGTGGACCAGGAACTGTTTTCGAGATAAAAAAAATAGCCTATGTCACTCAGGAATAATGTAGCTTTCTATTGGTGAAAGTATTTTTTAAATCGGGCTAGTAGTTTCGGAGCCTATTCGGTACAAACAAACAAAATAATCTTTACTCTTTATAACATTATATATAGTATACGAGTATAGTATACATAAAAAAGCCACAGAATTTACTTTTTACACGCATAAGCCCGTATTTGACAATGCTTCGAATATTTTGGTTAAATACTACAGGACCTTTCATAAATAAAAATTTCGACCAACAGACAAAGCTTGTCATATGTTTGGAGAAAATATTTTCTTCAGCTCAGCAAATCGTTACGAAAATAATAAAAACCAGAATCTTGTAAAAATTCAGCCCGGCACAATCACTCCACACGAAGACAGAACAGCAAAACCAATACAAAAAGATCCACTTAAAAAAGAAAAAAATAATTGTCATTCCCAACACAATCCAGTCGGGATCATAACAGTTTAACACGCAATTTTATGTGTCGATACAGAACGTAAGCTAACGAGACTTTATAAGCAATAAACGTACACACAGACGTTTTGGTGTGACATAAAATCAAATCAACAGTTATCCTGCAAGCCTACATCACAATCGGGCTTAATCGCGTATGTGACAAGTTAGCTTGTACGAGCAAGCGACCAGTTAACAAAGAACTCCGATAACTCGGCAGTTATATCCGCCAAGTTCTGTTACACTGAATAAATCGGGGAGAGCGGGGGTCGGAGGTAAATTTGTCGGTTTGTAACACGCTCAGCGCTCGCTCGGGCCCGATATCGCCTTGAGTGACGGACAAGTATGCATTCAAATGGGTTACTTTAGCCCCCTTCTCCCCTTTATAAACATCGTGGCTAGATCCTCCACCAATTTGGTACAGAATTTGTTGTGGAATGTCGAATGCTTTTTGAGGGTTAAATTGCATTTAATTTGCAATAAACAACAGAACTGTTTTGATGTACATTTAAATGTTTGTTAAACGATTTTTGGGTTGTGTTTAAGGTTTGTGTTGTAATTACAGAATATTTTCATTTATTTTGGCGCTAATTTCCACTATCCAAACTGTTGGAGAATCAGACGTTCCCAAATATGATACTGTACCTATAATAATTAGTGTCAAGAAAAGTTTTCTACAACTTACTAGCATTGATTTCTTGCTACCAAGACCTAAAAACGGTTGTTTGAAAATAGGTGCTTAAACTCAGATTACTTAATAGTTTACTACGTGCAGTGTACATTGTATCTTATTTTTTTAAATCTCGCAGTTTTAATGCTGTGATAGGAGCTTTTTAGCCTGGCACAGGTTTATTTTTCTAAATTCTTATTTTTTTTTTATTTGTAATATCCATGCAAAACACAAACAAATAAAAGTTTACATTGTGTATTTTTATTAGATTATTTGTTTAGTCTACGAATTTTCCTTATTTAGATTACAAGGTGTTTTGGTGTTATTGATAGAATCCTCTGCCATATTTTCTACCTATGATCGCATTTTCATACTTTCTTCTTAGGATATTCTTTACCATAATTTACCAAATCCCTTCCATCAAAATGATCCCCATTATCACAGAAAACAATATCCGTCTCCCTTCAATCCATAAAATGATATTACAATATAAATCACTAGCGAATGCATCTCACGCCCCGGCATAATGCACAGACGTACTAACAGACAATATATGACGCGTACCCTCACGCTAGCCCCCATCGGAGGTAGGCAGAGCGATAAAAACAGAAAACTCGTCAGCAAAGGAGATGGCTGAACGATTTATGGGTTGGTGTGGAGGAAGATGTGGTGGCAGTGTGGCTCCCTGCCACAAGTTAACCGATTGTGTAGGTAAGAGATGCTGTGTTGATCATTTTGGTTGTATTGTATTTTGATAAACAGTTAGATACAAGATAGGTAATCCCAAGAGACTGCTAAGGTGCTGCTGCTGCTGCCTTTTTGGCGCAGCCGCGGGGCACACTATGTATGTAATTGTTTTAAAATTCCCTTTTATTTTTACCTACATTGTGTGTATCTGTGTGTGCCAAATAAACTAGTTTTCTTTCTTTCTTGCTTTTTACAGATTGGTACAAAAGCCAAGAAACAATTTCTTTTTCTTCTTTGTCATTAAAAATTTCCTTTTAATGGTCTAATTGAAATAGATTATTTAATTTCACTTAACTTCTAGGGGCGCTTAACGTTCGTCAAAAATATCGTACAGTAAATTGATTGGAATGTTTGAATCAACGTCCGAATTTAAATAAAATTGTTCTTCTCTCTTTAAGTTTTGACAATTCAAGAACATACCTTTGTCTTATTTCAACCACTCCCTAAACTTACAACACTATAACCCACACAAGACTTTCTTCAAAATCATTACCCTTCATTTCACCGCAGTCGGATACTTCAGCCTTCATTCCAAAATTATCTCCAACCTCGGTCGCCTATCATACGCTACCTACCCCATAACCGCACCGAGTCGTTCTCTGTCCGGCACGTCACCGGGCCAAATCATCGTATCATTCGTGACGGACATGCGGACGTGACCGGGAACCGAACCCGGACCGGCGATAAATCGCGCGCCACTGCCTGCTGTAAGTTGAGCTGTAGTGGGGAAGATGGCGTTGTGTTGAGACAGTTTTGTAAGTGTGGTATATATGAAATTGTTGATATTGTAATTAAAAATTTGTGTAAAATATTAAGCAAAATAGAACGAAGAAAAACCAAGAATTTTGTTTGTTTTACTATTTTACCCTTTTGAGTACCCGAAACGTGAATCCACGCGAGACACAATGCTTTTCAATTGTTTCAGTAAATACGTCATTCAACCGGTTATGAAAATGGTTACTAATTAATTTTTTTTTTTTGAATTTTATCGGTATGCCCAAAATATAGAATTGGAAGCTATTCGCAGAAAATAATTGTTTAGATAGAAAATAAAGTAGGGGAAAATGGTTTATTCTGCACATACATAACGCACAATATACCTAAAGATTATACAGAATCAATTGTACCGATTTTGCTGTTACTTATATTACTTTTATTTCATAGTTTGAAGTTCTCTTGGACTCGATCTATGCAACCTACAGAAAAGTATCAATGTTTCCTTTAAAAGTCTTATAACAATCGATGATTATCCAATATAATGCGAAAATTACATTAAACTGTCCTCAGTTCTTATTTTCTTCAACAAAATCATCCGTCCTCCACATTTCCTTCACACCAGCCACACAGAGCTCCACGAACACTGGCCAAACACGACTCAGTCATTATTGAACATGTTATTGCTATTATAAATAAGGATCTCATGATATTGTGCTCATATTAAAATGTTTTGTTTTCCTCTTTTTCTTTGGAGGGTGGTGAATCGATAGGCGCACAGATGGATCTAAGATACATGTACATAATGGCCAATTGTTGTATCAAAATTGTTTTGCGAATCTGGGCCTCGTGAGCTCTTATTCCGATAGCCTAATTAGTAACTATTCTGAAGCAGCTTTGGTAAGTTCAATTATTAATCTAATATTACTAATGTTTAAGTATGTCTATATATTTAGTTTATTCTTTTGAGTATATATGTTATAATTATGTAGTATTTATAGTTTATATATATTTTTGCATAATCCTTATTCGTTTAACTGTCAATATTGCACCTACCACTAGTCGTCTCTGCATCACCCAAAGGTCGACTGGTAGAAAATGCCTAAGGTATTAAGTCCGCCTCTGTACATTTTTGTGCTTAAAGTATTAAATAAATAAGTTCTAGTTTTCTTTGACAATATGTTTAACTAGCTTTTTATTGCAACTTTGGTCCTGTTCCCTATTTCAAAGGTTCCATGCATTTTTTCGAGATATAAAGTATGTACACCATAGCAGCTTCAAATATGCAGTATATTAGTGAAAAATTATTATTATGAATTGAATAAGTGATCAGCTGTTCATTGTTAAAATTATGAATATCTAAGAAGTCCGATGAGGTTCCTCATTTTAGATGCCGCGATAACTTTGTACGTAAGAAATTGAAATATCAAATTCGTAATCCTTATTAATTACTAGTTATCCATACACTAATATGGTACTCCCATACCGCTGTTAAAAATGTTTGCAAACATTTTCTAACACCAATAGATTTACTAACAAATGTTAGGAATTGTTACATTCTGTTAGGAATTTAAATGTTCTGAGTATATAATATTTCACAATGTTTACTAACATTACCTAACATGAAAACACAACAGTGTGGGAAAAATGTTAACTAATTTTTGTAAACCCTTTTAACAGCGGTGTGGTTGCACCAACAAGTATCATTCATAAGCATCAAGTTTAATTATTATTAAGCTAGCTAGCTGTCAAATCCGACTTTACTTGACTTAATGTAGGGAACAACTGATGTGTTTTATTTTCTTTCAGAATTGTTTTTTGTACAAGAAGCTATGCCGTAGTCAAAAACACAAATTTCTTCTTTGTTCCTATTTTTCCAATAATTACAATTAAAATTGAACGTGTAAATAAATAAAACTAGCGGATACCGCAGAGTGTTACTACGCTTAAGAAGAAATACATTTGTTTATTGGTTGCTAAAAATTTTGTATATTTTCTTTTTTTGTTTATTTGTCTAAAAAGTGGTCTTCGGTTTGGGACAAATCGGTTGGATGGTTTCAAAGTCTATAACGGTCATTGGTAGAAACATTTTTGTGTTATATATTAGAATTGAACGTGTGAATACCTCACACTTTCTGACTCAACTTACAACCAAACCAAAGGCATCTTTTACCCATCTGCCTAACAAAATCCCACTCACTACCACCACCCTTATGCCAAAAAGAATAAAATCATTAATTCCCCGCGGCCATATAAAAGAGCTGGCATATTCTTCGTAGAAACACCATGATATCCGGCGGAGTAGTATTCTAATGTTTTTAATGGGAATTTATGGGTTTTATGGGTGTTTATGGGACATTTGATAGGTAATGGTGTCTCGTAGTGCTGAGACTATGGGGTTAGGGTGGGGTAATTTCGTTATGGGTTGTGTGGTTTTAAAATATTGTAATTGATTTATTCTTCAATAATATCATTCATTCGTAAGACTCAAAATTGAAAAGAATATATTAACAGTGAATATAAACTCAGTATCTTGCCCTTCACGCGTATGTTATTTATAACATACGCGTGAAGGGCAAGTTACTGAGTGAACTTGGATTCTAGACAAAGCGATGTTCATAATTGCTCATTAGAATGTCAATGTGTACATACTCTCTTAGAGCAAGGTTATTTCCAGTGTGCGTAAGAGACAGAATGTATATGACATGTACACATCTGTCCCTTTTTCACATTCGAACCATTATAGTTTTGATACGTCATGGTACGGTGGCAGCCTTATTTAAGTGATCTAAAATCGTTTACCAAAAATAGTCAATTTGTTTCAATATTTTACTTAGCTAGATACGACAAATTGTAACATTAAAATTCAATGTTCAGAGTAAACCATGATTTGATGAAAATAGGGTACATTTTGCTACACCGTAGAACTCTCTGCTACGAACAACGCAGGCACGTATCCAGACTTTTGGTTCGGGAGGGGAAAAACATTGAAACAACCATGTCTAAATTATGGAAATTTTAGACACGTGTGACAAAATTTTCTTTCCTATAATTAACAGGCTAATACATATTCTGACTACCTTTCCTCCACCGCATCTGTGGAGCGGTCATTTTCATGCATAAAGAGAATAAACTCCTTTTTAAGGCATAGAATGGCAGGTGAGAGGCTTACTGATCTCGCTCTATTGTCTATTCATTCCGCATTGCCGCCAGATCCTGATATGATACTAGACGTAATGACTGCCAGTGGAAAAAGAAAAATACGAATATAATACTTATATATAAATACTTATAAGTGTGTGACTAAACTACGGACGTCGGACGGTACTTCTTTAAGTTATTAAAAATTATAGTACAGTGATAACAGCGATTTTTCAGATGAAGATCCATCTATATTTTTATTTTACCTACTTATTGAAAGAACACGCAAGCGAATGAATTAACACAGTCAGATTTCGGGAGGGGATAAATCCCAACTATCCCCCCTCTGTATACGTGCCTGAACAACGGCTATGCATTGAGATTTGGTCACACAGACTTTACGTTAGCTTAAAGCTAATTTTCTTGCGATTTTCTGTGTATTAAAAAAAACCCAAAACTAAGTGTGAAAAACGTGGTATTGAAATGCAATTTCTTATTAGAATTGCATAATCAATGCAAATTATAGGAAGAAAAAAGTGTCTGTGCTCTGTGCCAAAGCTATCCTGATTTTCACAAAACCTGAGTAGGTTAGTGCAAATAAGGATAAATAAGCCCATATACAAATACCTAAAAAATGGTGTTGGTTGGGATGACGAGCTAACCAACGACTTAATAAGTTAATGGAAATCATATCGTGAGGAATTGTTACTCATTCTCGTTGGCTTGACACCACGTCGATCGACTCGATCGACGATCGACGTCTATCTGGAACTTCACGGTTTTAGTGACGCCTCCAAAACAGCGTACTTGCGGATTGTAGACGCAGATGGAAATGTTCAAATGTCGTTGCTGGTTGTTAAGACAAGGGTTTCTCCAGTAAAGCAGGTAAGTATTCTGCGGGTAGAGCTTGCTGTCACAGAAACTGTCTCAAACATCTGAAGTCTTAAGGATCTCCCAAGACAAGATCAAGGCGTGGACGGACTCTACTGTGGCGTTGGCCTGGATAAATAGCCACCCAAGTAAATGGAAGACATTTTTGGTCAATTAGGCCGAAAATATTGACTTTGATGAAAGCGCCGCAATGGTTTTACATCCCCACTAAAGATAATCCAGCAGGCTGCGCCTCTAGAGAGGTATTGCCCAGTTTACTGCTAGAAAACGATTTATGGTTTTCTGGACCATCGTTTCTTAAGTTACAAAACGTATATTACAATAGGCCAAATAATTATTGCAGTACAGATTTAGAAGTGTCAGCAAAGGCACTGTAGCAATCATTCCAAACTGTTCCTTCTTCGATCAATTTTCTCAGTTACAAAGATTAGTTAGGATTGTTGCTGTCGTAGATTTTAAAAGGAGAACAACATATATACAGGTAAGGATATCTACAAAAAACAGAATTAGACGCTGCATTCGAATGATGTATTAGGAAATCACAGGGAAAACTATTTACAACAGAATATAAGGAACTGAAGGACAAAGGTTACATACAGTCAAAAGTCGATTAAGGTCGCTCTGCCCCTTCCACGATGATAAGGGCATTATGAGAGTTAGATAGACTGGAGAAATCAGAGCTAAGCGAAAAATGAAACATACGATAGTCCTGCCTCCTTCCAGTCATATAACTCGGCTAATCATAGCTGATGCATAGCATAAAACCTTTCACGGAAGTCCTCAGCTCATGATAAATCATTTGAGGACAGCCTACTAGATTATAGGGTTCAGAAATGTGGTCAAACACCATGTCACCAAGTGTGTGACTTGTGCCAGGCAAAGAGCAAGTACTCAAAATCAATTCATGGCTTCACTACCAGCTGTTCGGTGCACCCCAGCTCAACCATTTTTGCATAGCGGGATTGATTATGCTGGTCCAATTAATGTGAGGACAACGAAAGGTCTTGACCACCGTTCATACAAAGGCCACCTGTGCCTGTTTGTATGCCATTGTCACTCGTACACTGCATTTAGAATCAGTGAGTGACATGAGCACTCAAGCCTTTTTAGCGGCGTTTAGACGTTTTGTCTCGAGACGAGATCATTGTGCCAAACTGTGGAGTGACAATGGCACCATGTTTGTAAGTGCGTCTAGGGAGTTGCAGCAGTTGACAGCTATCACTTCAGATCAGTATACAGTGGTTTTATTTATTATTCCCGCTAGTATACCGAAAAAAGGTCAATCTCGCCTAACGATCAAGTGGTAAAAATGTTAAGAGTAAAACATGAATTGATGAAAATAGGGAAATCACGAAATAGTTCAGATGATTTTTGCTACGTCGTAGGCCCTACGCCGTAGACACTACGCAGTAGATCTCTCTGCTACGAACAACGGCTACTCCGTGTGACCAAATCCCAATGATTTGGTCACACAGACTTTACGTTAGCTTAAAGCGAATTGTTTGTGCATTAAAAATATATTCTAAGTTAAGTGTGAAAAACGTGGTATTAAAATGCATTTGTTTTATTGGATGTGCATAATCAATGCAAATTATACGCAGATAAGTGTCTGAGCTCTGTGCCGAAGCTATCCTGATTTTCATAATACTGAGTAGGTTAGTGCAAATAGGGATTGCAAGCCGGATTCATCGAAATTCAAAAATAGCTGAACAAGCCAGCTTTTCTTGATATTTTTAAATCCGGATTTTAAGACTCAAATTCGGTTATTCGGCTTTATTTCAAAACTGATTTTAACGGATAATATTTGTATTTATCCACAAATATTCATTGTAAATAATCGGTAGATCGATATTAACTACTGCGCAAATCCGAATAATATTTGAATTGGTAGGATTGGGTTTTATTTTATTTTTTTATTCTATAGATCAACTGGATGACTGAAAGAGCTTTTTCTACTGCTGGCATGTTCTGTAATAAAATAAGATCGCGCTAAATGATGAAACACTTGACGCAATCATGTTTTTAAGATCTCGTTTTTTAAAGAAGACTGATTAAAATTTTATTGAGTAATTATTTTCTTATTTGTAACTGACATACGTTAAACTTTTTCTTGACACTGCATTTTATAAAAAAGGAGGATACCTTAATTATCTTAACCTTATGTTGTTTCCTTCATTATCTAAACTTTAAGTACAATTTATGTTATGATTATCTAAATTTATAACGGGCGAAATGACTGATGCCCAAAGCTTTGTTTTTTATTAGTGTTCCGTACCCAAAGGGTAAAAACGGCACCCTAAAACTGAGACTCCGCGATTCGTCTGTCTGTCTGTCCGTCTGTCACCAGGCTGTATCTCATGAACCGTGTCAGCTAGACAGTTTAAATTTTCACAGATGATGTATTTCTGTTGCCGCTATAACAACAAATACTAAAAACAAAATAAAATAAATATTTAAGTGGGGCTCCCATACAATAAATGTGATTTTCCGGCCGTATTTTTGCGATAATGGTACGGAACCCTTCGTGCGCGAGCCCGACTCGCACTTGGCCAGTTTTTTTGTTATTTTTTTATTGTCTATAGGATTGCGTTTGGCCACTATCTCACTTGATGGTTACCGATGACGCAGTCGACGGTGAACTCTTTTATTCGGTCGTGCGTCGTAATTGAACAAATAAAATATGCAGATTTTAAATAATTTGTACGAAAAAGCCGGCTAACCAGGATTTCAATCGTACGAGAACACAGAAATCCGGATATTGCAATCCCTAAGTACAAATAAGGATAAATAAGCCCACACAAAAATACCTAAACACAAACCTTCAAACTTCGCCAAAGACAATAAAGTCTCGTTCATTACATTAATAACACAATTATTTAAGTAAGTAACAAAAACTTGAGCCATTAGGCACAGTTCGCCGCATACGCCACGCTATGGCGGCGTAACGCCTCATATCGCGAGCCGACCAACCTTCACGACATTACTCATCAGGGGATAAGTTGAACGGTTTAATTTTTGACACTTGGTATTAAAGGGTTGGTGGGGCAGAGATTCGTAGAAATAATAGAAATCTATTCACAGTTTGTTAAAGAGATCACCCGTGGGGATTCTGAGGCAAAATTATTAACAGTCGTTAAAGGTAGTCGAAGCCAAAAGTTCTGATAACCAGTTTTTCCAGGGGGTATCTTGTTCGGTGTAACAAGCTTTATGTCAAATACTAAAAATATCTTGGTGATCAGCATTAAAAAATATTGCAGTAGTAAGTTTAGATGTAGATCTAGGTAGCGGTTCAGGTTACATACAATTTTAATAAGGTAAGCTGGTTAGTTACATGTAACAGCTCAACCAGTGTAACAGATGGTTTTATTATATTAATTAAGGATTCTTTCAGCTCATGTTTCGCTTGACCTACCAAGAGCTATGAATCTATACAGATAAAGAGTTCACTAGCTACGATATTTGTGTTTCATTAGCATTTCAAGCATCTAATTCCGTACATTATGCCTCCTATAAGCGTCATCACATCACATCGACGTGCCGTGCGTGTCGCATCCAGCGGCCTACCGCGATTCTCACCTGCTTATGGTCCACATTTTGGGAGGCCTTATATCGGTACGTGGTCACGACTCCTACCTTTGTTAGCACAATATACTGACTTCCTTTCAAAGAATACCAAAATCCAATTGCAAGAGTTGCATTCCAAACAGGATAACTTTTAAGAAAACAAATGAATCATCCAAATCGGCTTCTCCATAACGTCCTGATGTTAGTTTTAAGCAGTAACTTATTATCTTTGCGCTAATTGCCCCCTCTGGCTTAATGCTGGGAGATTTCGGCGCAGCTTGATAACAGGCTGTGGTCTGGTTAAATCTTGGAGGTGAGGTGCTCAACGTGGGGCAGGGTTCTGTAGGCGGATTTTTATTTAAGAGTATCATAGCTAATATGAGTCGTCTTACTGGTAACTTGTCAATCGGTAATGCTTGCGGCCTCTATCAGCATACCGTTGCTACGTTATTTTCTTTTAAATTAGTGCATACTGGGATAAGACCCTTAATTCAGCAGCCGCAGGATTTCCGTCTATGTGATTGATCGATTTTTCATACTCTTTGCCCTTTGCCCTGCCAAATTCATTACGCAATAAGGCTGCAGGTCTCCTGTGCGGGTCACGAATTAATCTTTTTACTTTCTATCAGAATTAAAAACATGTAATCGAGATTGTTGTGGCATTATTTGATCCAAAAACTTGTAGGTATACTTCAAATCTGATTATGAATGGTATAATTAAATTTAATATGTGTGTGTGTGTGTGTGTGTGTGTGTGTGACACAAAATGTCTTTATTCATTAAAATATTAATTATATCATGAGTATTTCTGTTAAATGTACCTTTGCTACAATTTACCTAAGTACGTCTGATGGTCAATCAATTAGTATAGGAAATTATTGACGCTAAGATCAAAAAAACTGGCCAAGTGCGAGTCAGACTCGCGCACGAAATTAAATAAAATAAATTGAGGAGGGCTCCCATACAACAAACGTGATTTAAACCGTTTTTTTGCGATAATGGTACGGAACCCTAATAAAAGAAGGAGTCTGGATTTCTTATCAACTTCCAATAAATTCATAAAAATTTGATCTGAGATTGCATCCTAAGCCTATATATATACCATACAAAAAGAATTCATAATACTTACATTCAAATACAATCTCAACATTCCAAAACTAAACTGAAACAAAATGCACGCTTGCAGGGGCCGTAAACACTTTTATTAAAAAACAAAAACATAGAAATTCGCTGCGAAAACTTTTGCCACCGCAAGAATGAGATAAGTGAACTAAGTTGTTCTCAACTGGCAGAGGCTAAGTGTAATTATAATAATTCACTTAATAAGTGACTGTGAAACTGTGGTGTTATGTAACTTGTAAGTATAAGTTATCTTTAAGTGGTTAATGATACGCTGGGGAAGGTGGCACTTTTTTGGGGCGAGAGCGAGATTTTCTGTTTGTATGAATGGAATGGTTAGGCAACCAGTTACTTAGGTATTTTTATAGGCACTGTTAATAAGTAAGTCGGTGTTCCTGTTTTCGTTTATTCGTTTAATGACACCGCCTGCCGAAATATTATAAGTTATATTTCAGTTTGTAGTGTTTTTATTTGGAAGTCGCTTGTATTTTTTTGTAAAATGTTTTTCAGTTTTTAGTGGTACATAATGGACAAGTTTTATAGTAAGCCCCTTTAATGCCCACAGTGGTGAGTGTACCAGGGTGAACTGTACACATCTGCGTACCCGTTTAGAGCATACTGGCGTTATGGTATGTTATGAAATAGTGTAAACAATAAACAGACATGCGATTGCAGCAATCCCGAGAGATATGCCCTCATTTATTAATGAGTTCTGTTGTATATCTCCGAAGTTCTTCATCGGATCTTTACCAAATTTAAATAGGACTATTCCGGAATAAACTTCTTTCGAACATAAAATAATTTTTCAAATCCGTTTATAAATGACGGAGTTATGCCCGAACATAAATAAAAATATATATAAATGTATATACCTACATCTGAATTGAGTACCGCCTCGTTTTTTGGAATTTGGTTAAAATTTGCATGTATTATAATACAAATAATATCTAAGATAGATAAGAATCTGGTATAAATACATAAAGCAGAAATATACTTGCATGTAAGTCATAGAAATATAAAATAAAGATGTAAGTAACTACTACAGTACTTAGGTAATATTAGCGTTGTACCGACATACTAGTCAACTCTGCCTATTTAATATCTTTTTACATGAGAATAGATCAAGAAAATATTTGTCCGTTGCACCGTTTGCCTTAAAACTTACAACTCCACCAACAAACCGATGAAGTGTTGCACCGAAAATTCTTATTTTATCAAGATCGAGTGTAATTATAATAATTTACCTAATAAGTGACTGTGAAACAGAGGTGTTACGTTCATTTGTAAGTATAAGTTATCTTTAAGTGGTTAATGATGCGCTGAGGAAGGTGGCACTTTTTGGAGAGAGAGGTTCCATTTTGGGAGATTTTCTGTTTGCATGAATGGAATAGGTAGGTATAGTATTTTGTTAACTTCACCTGAAGAAAATATATTAAGATAAGCTTATCTTTTTCCTAAGTAGACATAGGTAACTATCCGACTACGCATAGGTATTTAAGCAAGTACAACACGTGTACCTACTAAGAAAGTAAGGTACTGAGGTGCGTTTCGGTTTTGTTTTTAGATATCAACAACGATTTTCATAATTACTTACTTGTTAGAAGTTCAGAGAAATAACTAATTGGTTCATGAAAACACCTATCTACTCATGTTGGGCACCGTTTGCCTGAAAATTAACAATTCCTAAGTCTAAGTACCTAAACAAGTCGAATCAAACAAGCATACCGTAATAGAATTGTAAAGCCTAAGTACTTATCTACCTAATTAATTTTATCGAAAAAATATAAGAACCTACGTTATGCAAGTTATACAAGATTATGCTAAAAGTGGTGTTAACTAGTAGAAGCTAGAACAAGGAATGCCTAATTAACTGCAGCATCAGTGTTCATCCAAAGTTTATTAGCTGACCATAAAAGAGGTACTTTAAAAAATTAAAATAGAGTAAATTCTCACACAAAATACCTACCGAAATCCCATTTTGTTTGTAGTTACTCTCCTTAATAGATCGTATAGTATTTCCCTTAAATAGTAACCATTTAAAAAATAGCCAGTAATTACAAAAGTCAAACAAAATTTATTTCAAAACACATTCACCAACTTGAGTGACATGCAACGCCATCTATGTTGGAGAGCACGTGACTAGCATACTGATCGTCGCCGCTAGATGGCAGTACATCGCTAGGTGTCACTCTTGACATATTTATGGCCAAAAAAACAGCACCCCGCTTGAAACAGAATCGCTTTTAAATGACTGGGCGAATTTGCGCGCGATCTCACGAATTTGTATGCAGATTTAAGAAGAAAGATGTCTGAGTGTGTTTTCCATTCGTGCAGACGGATTTCGTTATTTATTTTGCTTGGAAAAGCTGTTTTGCTAGATCTGTATATCGAAGTTTATGTTTTGTGAAGATTAACTTGCTTTATTCTGTTTTTATTACGCGAAAATCTAAGTAAATCGTTGAAAAAATCATTCATTTGAATTTATTGTCTAATATAAAATCCAACTTCTGGTGGTTGAAAAAATGCAGATTATAAGATGGTGGTGCGGACAGTAAATAAATAGGCGTTATTTCCATCAGAGGTCACTTAAAAATCTGCACTAGGTACGATCTTGTCCCTCAGTCTTAGGTAGGCAACTATAAGTGCAAATATCTATCTGGGAAAGCAGTACCTACGTACCAGACAGATTCCTTTAACTTAGGTACCGTTTAGTACAATATGTACTATAAATACAATCAGTAGCTGTTTACATATACGAAAGTATATTAACACTACTTTTGCATCTTCGTTCCAACTCCAAGACACCAAGAATGTTCCAAGTCTTGAAAGCAACGACCGATGCATTATTCATTAGTTTCTTTCTCTGAAACGGAGTTTAAATGTAAATATCGTCTCATGTTGATAGGAGTGTGTACTTGAGAGGTCATGAATGCACTGTGGTCTTGTGTTGTTCAATACGAGAACCTACGACGTTATTTGAGATCCTGATGACCTGACAACCAGTCTTCCCAAGGGCTATCGTCTTGAGGGTAGATGAGGTCAGGTAGGCAGACGCTACATGTAAATTGCTGGTTTTCAGCTGAATCCGGCTAGACTGGAAGCCGAAAACATCATGTTTGGAAAAAGGCTAAGCAGATATTAAGCGATCAAATTATATTTTTCTTACTTAAGAAAAGAAAGTTGGCACATACGTATTTGATGTTGCTGCAGAGTTGACACCTAACTTACTTAATAGCTAAAGGCTTAAATTATTTCGAAATAAACCTGTTTCTGAGTTTTGCAGGCTCAGGGGAGACACTCCTCTGTCTCCGCAGGGAAGTGCCCTAACAGCGTTGCACAGAGGGGGTTCCGGAGTGGTCTTTTAAGAGGTAATGGACCCTTCCAAGTGCTGATGGTGATCAACGGGGTGGTTTTAGTGAGGTAAGGCGCCTTTTGAAGGTTTAAAAAAAGGTTTAGTTTTTAGGTAAAAAAAGGAAGTCAAATTGAACTATGCTTGACTTGCAGTCCACCTACTTTTCAATTACTAACACTGCCAGACTCCTTGAAGAAATTAACCTTTTAGAGATATTAAAATCTGAGGCTTTGGTTTACCTAATGATTACCTTTTCCAAATGTTCGCCCAGGGACGACCATAAGCTCTTAGAGTAAGGTTATTTTGAGATCGCGTAAGTGACAGATGTATACAAGTCATATACGTCTGTCCCTCACACACATTCAAAATAACCTTACTCTAAGAGCTTATGGTCACCCCACTGTACCTAATCTAGCCCCCAACAGGCGGGAATGTTTGAATGATACGAATAGTCACACGATTCTAACATATCAATCAGTCATCATTTTTATTAAGGAAACGCTATAAATTGTACAAACACAACTTTTCACCCAACATTTAAGTAGCGTGGACACAGTTCCCATAAATCGCCTTCATTAACACGCATCGCATAGTTCAAATTACAAAACTCGAATATTTTATTTTGAAATAGGACCGTCAATTCAGTTCCGAAGTCGCATAAAACGTTAGTCTATGACAGACATGGGGGTGGCAAAAGTCCGGGCCCCGCCAACGAGGCCTCCCATAAATATCAACCGTCTGAGACATTGTCAACCGGCCACCCTAATTTACGGCTAGTAATTAGGAGTTTGCACTTTGCCAAAACGATTTGCATCGATCGCTACGCTATTAATTTATTGTTATTCTAGAATGTTTGAGCTATAGCTGGATCTGACCATTCGCAGCTAATCTATAATAATGCTCCGATGATAGTAATTTAGTTCGAAGTTTTGAATTCAATTTGTTTACCTAATGTTTTATGTCGAAACGCTACATGTAGCGACATCTGTCAATAATTATAATTAACTATTTGCTACTTAAGTACTCACAAGTTGTTATGGTATCAGTATAGATGTCGCTACTGTGCATGATTAAATTGTGAATTTGTGTCTAAACTAAACAATCAATCGTTTTGTTTTCAAGATGAATGTTATTTTTTTTATGAAAATAGAAAAAGGTGAATAGATAGGTAATTATTTCTTTTGTACGCAGCTGATTGATATTTTATACTTTTTTAAGTTTTATAGTCTGTGGTGTGGTAAAATCATTTTCCCGCATTTTTGAATACGTACGTCAAAAAATAATCAAAACAAAACTCGCCCGCTCCCGCTTTCACTCAGGAGATAAGTTTTGTGTAAAAATGTGTTATTGAACAACGTTTCTTTCTATAGCATATTAGAAAATATCTAAAATGGATCCCTATGAAGTGGAATTCATTGGCGAGAACCGAATCATTAGTGTAATACCAAATTTTACTTACGACAAAATCTATCTGATTTGCGGTGAATTTGGACCTTTCCGCGCCGGTTTGCCACTAAATGTGCCACTGTGGCTTGCAATGATGTTGAAACAGAAGCAAAAGTGCCGTATAGTGCCTCCCGACTGGATGGAATTAGATGCTTTGGAAAATATAAAGGAAGAGGAGAAAAGATCTAGGTTAGTTTCTGTATAAAGTTTGTTTTTATCTAATTTTGTACTGCCTCAATATTCTTGACTGCTATTTACTGTTAACGTAAATCCACAATACATAACTTGGCCTATATAGTGATACTAGCCTGCTGATTTATACAAAAAAATCGAATTCCAAATTTCGCCTGTACTCTAGTGAAACTTACTATATATAATATTACTAGCGGACGCCTCGCGGTTTCACCCGCGTATTTCCCGTTCCCGTGGGAATACAGCGATAAAAAATAGCCTATGTCACCCGGGGATAGTGTACCTTGCCAACGGGGAAAGAATTTTTGTAATCAGTCCAGTAGTTTTTAAGTTTATTTGTTACTTACAAATCTTTAAAATATTAGTATAGATAAATGTAAAAGTTTGAATGGACATGTCTGTGGATGTATTTTTGTTACTTAATCACGCCAGTACGGCTGAATGGATCTGGATGAAATTTGTCACAGAGATAGATTATGGTCTGGAATAGCACATAGGCTACTTTTCATCCCAGTATAATGTTTGTTTATTTATTTGACAATTTTTGTACACACACATATTTATTTATTTATTTATTATATACTTTATTGTACACCACTTAAATAATTACAGGACAAAAAACATTTATAAAGATAAGTGTACAATGGGCGGTCTTATCGCACAGGGCAATCTCTTACAGACAACCTTTGGATGGACTGGACGAGAGGAGATAGACATAGGGCTGTCAGTGTACAAAAAACTGTCTTAAATAATATTACTTATATGTAGGAGGAAGGTAAATTACTAATAACAATCTAGAACAAAGAAGTATGACGCATTTAAACTTATTAATTCAGTTTTGTTTAATTGGCAACATTTAGCCTACGATTCAATCTCAGTTCGATTTTATTCGATTGACAACACTTTATTTGGCTTATGTCAAAATACTCGATTTTGATTGGATGTTAAAAGCTGTGAACTTTGCCCGAGGTGTTCTTGAACCAATGAAAGCAGGGTAGCCAAGGATAATGGCGACCTGAGCGGAGTCGCCCGCCATATTTGGTCGGAAAAGGGTTAGAAGAAGGAACGCGCGGGAGCGCGTTTGCAAACAGTTGAAAAACAGAGTTGTGAGAGAAATAATTGAGAAGTAGCCTAAAGTGTGGCGTTATAAACTTGAAAGTGTGTTTTGTTGAGAGAAAGCGAAACGAATAGGTGGCCGAATTCGCTGCTTTGATAAGATTGGAACAAGGACTATCTCCAAATCGGCATAAGTTACCTGCTTTGTAGCATGCATATACCCACGAAAGCCCACAAGATAGAGTGTTTATCCAAGATAGCCTTCCTATTTCCGATATATATATTACATAAAATACATACATACAAATAAAATAATATACTAATAAATATCAAATATAGAGCAGAGAAAGGAGAAGAATAGTTACAGAGAAAGGAAATGCTCTTTCACCATTTTTTTAAATATAGGTAATGTTTGCGCACGTCTTACCTCAATAGGTAATGCATTCCACAAACGAGCTGCTTGAACCGTGAAAGATTTGTCGAAGAACGATGTGGAATGCATACGAATGCTTAATTTTAGGTTTTCCGATGATCTCAAGGATCGAGAATGTGTGTCACAGAGGAACTGAAAGCGTTCTTTAAGATAAAAAGGACTAGAAGGATTAAAGAGTACATTATATAGCAATGAAAGTATGTGGGCACTCCGGCGAAGGCGAATAGGAAGCCATTTGAGCTTGGTTCGGAATTCAGAAACATGGTCATACTTGCGCAAGCCAAATATGAACCTGATACAGAGATTTTGAAGTCGCTCAAGCTTGTCCAATTGGTCTTGGGTGAGATCGAGATAGCTGGCATCAGCATAGTCCAGGATAGGGAGAAGAAGAGATTGTGCTATCGCAATTTTAGTGGTGATAGGAAGAAAGTTACGAAGGCGTCTCAGGGAGCCCGCAGACGCAAACAGTTTACGACTGACCTCCTGCAATTGTTTGGTCCAGGAAAGGGTGCTGTCGATATAAATCCCCAGGTTCTTCACAGTGTGAGCTATAGGAACAATGGTGTTGTTGAAAGAAACCTGGGGAAGTGTCGCCCAATCAATCCTAGAGACCGTTCGGGAACTTCCCACAACAGCCACTTGAGTTTTCGTCGGATTGATTTTCAGCCCAAACTCAGTGCTCCAGACACCAATTCGAGCCAGGTCCGTATTAATGGTCTCAATAGCGTATGATAACTCGCCGAGAGGGGCTTGAGTATAAATTTGGAGATCATCAGCATAAAGGTGGTAGAAAGAAGATAGACGTTGAGTGATAGCATTAATAAATAGTGCGAAAAGTAGAGGAGATAAAACGCCACCCTGCGGCACACCGGCACCGGTGTGACACCAAGAGGAGAAAGATTCCTCAATGCAAATACGCTGCCGGCGGCCAAACAGGTAACTATGAAACCAGTCAATTACCGAAGGAGATATGCCAAAAGAGCACAGAACGCCCAGTAAAATGTCGAAGTCAACCGTATTGAAAGCATTGCTGAAGTCAAGTAGAGCAAGTACAGTTACACACATAATACAAGAACAAGAAAAAGGAACAGAAAAATAGGTACAGAGGTGGTTATTTCTAGTGAAATCTCTTCCAGCTTACCTTGGCAAGGAAAATTATAAAAAAGAGATATAGACATTGTGTGTGGAGGGGAAAAATAAATACATAAAACAATTCACAGTTATGTAATTTACAATATAACAAATAAAATATATGTTCCCTTGGTATAAGAAACATTTTTCACGCTAGGGTGAAGCCGCTGGCAGAAGCTAGTGTTACATAAATCCATAGTTATGCAGTTATTGTGTAATCATTATCAAACAAATTGTGTAATATATCATCTCACTCAACGCTCACAATTAAACTTTACTCATAATTTCAGGTTCTTCACAAAAATGCCAAATGAACACTACATGGTGGAAGCTAAACTAATACTCGGTGCGGCATCAGAAGACATCCCTAATGCTTCAGAAATAAAGACCATAATCAAAGACATTTGGGACATCCGTATGTCAAAGTTACGGACCTCCATGGATGCTCTCATGAAGTCCGGAGGTGGATATGGTAGGCTGGACCACTTGACGATGATGGAGATTAATTCTGCTAAGCCTTTGTTGCCATCAGCTATGGATTATTTATTGCAAATACAAAAGGTAAATGTAATCTGCAATTTTTTTTTTTCTTCTGGCTGTTAATATTAAAATCTTGATAACAGCCTTGGGCCAATTTAATAAAGCCGACAGTCTAGTAATCCATTTTTCAAGCACTTCTTGACATCCAATTAAGACTTGGTGTACTTAATAGCATCTCCTCAACTAGACAAGATTGCACCATAGTGTTTGGATGAGTTTCGGCTAATAGAATATTGTTTAATAATTAATTAATACCTATTTGGTCAGTAGGAGCCTGATTGCTGATACTTTTTGAAGCAAAACAATGTTCAGTTAAACATTAACCTTCCAGAAGTAGACTAAATATATTGGATGAATAGAAAAAGTAATTTATTAAAATAGAATGCGAGCTAGACGGACGCTTTCTAATTTCATTTATAGAGGCAGTTATACAACGCTATCTTCTACTTCAACATTGAGACAAAAATAGCAACTGTGCAGGGTCTTGCAGCCAACTTTAGAGACACATAGATCTGCTGTGGCTACTGTAATTCTGTCCATGCACCTTTCGTGTGTTTGAGAAGTGGATCCACGTTAAAAAAAAATCTGCATTTGTGTGTTTAAACGTGGATCCACGTCTAAACCTAACGAACTTTTAAATGCGATTTTGTGAATTAAACCTTGGGTTTTTGGGTCTTTCTAGTAACGCGTACGACTTGTGACAGCACTCGACGGTAATTATTACGAGTGCGGGCTAAACACGAAAGGGTTTAAAGGAAACTAGCTGTTGCCCGTGACTTCGTCGGCATAGCATTAGTACTTCAAACAGCCTTTTCTTGATATCGCTCAATAATATTGTAGGTGTGGGGCCGCGCCGCCTTACTTGAGAAATTATTAGTTCACCATACAAACTTCCACCCCCCATTCCATCCCCTTAAGGATGATTTTAGGGATAAAACTATTCTATGTCCTTCCCAGGGTCTCAAATTATCTCCATACTAAATTTCGTCTAAATCAGTTCAGTGGTTTTAACATGAAATAATAACAGACGAAGAGTTATTTTCGCATTTAAAATATTAGTTAGGATTACTAACCGGTATGTTTGTTCTCTTTTTACAGAAAGCCCAGAAAAAGGTACAGCAGCCATCAGCCCTCAACACGTCAACATTCAGCCAATCAGGGAGCGGGAGCTCACAGAATACCTAGTTCTCTAAGTGCAATATCTACTTGTTAAGATAGCATGTAAGTTTGTTAAGAAGTTACCTAGTTATTTTTGTAAGCATTTTGTACTGATTAAGTAAACAATTTCATAATTATTTGTGTTTACATTTACTAGTGAGTGCAGTGGTGTCCTAGTGGTTTTGGCCGCGACTTATAAGTTGTAGGTCGTGGGTTCGAACCCAGGCAGGCGCTTTAATTTGTGTAAAATATTTCACCACCACTGCTTTCAAAACGGTGAAAAAAAATATAGTGAGGAAACCGGCATGTCCTAGAACCAAAAATTCTAATACATGTGACATCCACCACCCCGCACTTGGCTCGCGTGGTGGATTACAGCCATTTCCCTCTCATAGAGAGGAGACCTGTGTCCCAGCAGTGGGAACATTAAAAAGGCAGATGATGACATTTACACCAACACACAATTTTTGCACATACTACAAGCTGATAAAGAATTACAAAAACATTTGGTCTGCTTTAGCTACGTAACTTTAGCTTTCCGCTGCGCAAAACACGGATCGGTGCTGTTTTTGTATGAGATTTACTACTGCGCAGCCATAGTAGCCAACTTCAGGACGGCCAAGAAGTTTGGCCAGAACTATAATTATCTATAAGTTTTTTTTATTATTATTATTGATAGGCTCGCGCTTGACCACTATCAGGTACGTATCCAGACTTTTGGTTCGGGGGGGGGACAAACATTGAAATAACCATGTGAACTGTGTAAAAATCGCTGTAATCACTGTACTATATTTTTTAATAACTTAAAGAAGTACCGTCCGACGTCCGTACTTTAGGCACACACTTATAAGTATTTTTCTGTTTTCACTGGCAGCCATTACGTCTAGTACCATATCAGGATCTGGCGCCACAGCGGAATGAATAGACAATAGAGCGAGACCAGTAAGCCTCTCGCCCGCCATTCTATTCCTTAAATAGTAGATTATTAACCAAGGGGATAAAGCAGTGTCTTCTGTCGCGGGTGACCATTTAAATCGCAAGCGTAACGAAGGACTCGAGGTTTACTCCCGAGCGCAGCGAGGGTGTTAAAAACTTAAATCATGAGCGAAGCGAGGTATTTAAGACGAGTCCTGAGTGTAGCGAGGGATTTAAGTTCACCCAAGACTAAGGCAGCTTTATCACCGAGGAAAATACTCTACTTTTCGTACCATTTGCCAAAAAATTAACACAATAATAATATGAGATAAGCATTTATTAAAAATAATGACAATTAAAAGTAAAAGTTAACATTCGAAACATTGGCCCAATTATTGATAGAGAGAGTTACATTTTTGTTTGGTACATTTATTGTTGATGAGTCTAGACTAATGTTTTTTTGTCGGAAAAGCAAAAGTATCAAGCTCATACGGCCTCGTCGGTTTTCGTAATTTTATTTAATAATCATAACTGCATAATAAATGCGTATTCCTTTTTCAAAAAGATGTATAATGCTTTATATACAAACTCAATGGTGTAAACACAGATGTAGTTCAGTATAAATTTCGGTAAGTATTCCAAATTTAAATCACATTCTCCCCCTAGAGGATAAATGAAATTCAGTACAATTTTCTTTCCCTGTTTTTAACAGATTAAAAATAACTATTGTTATTTTTAATCTGTTAAAAACAGATTAAAAATAACAATAGCTGTTGTTTTGCTGTTGCTTTTTGTGGCATAGAATGTCACTTTTTTGAGCAAGTGGTACGAAATAGATTTTATTCTCTTTAGGCATGAAAATGACCGCTCCACAGATGCCGTTGAAACCGGAAGGGTGGCCAGAATACATATGTATTAGCCTGTTAATGGTAGAAAAGAAAATTTTGTCACACTTGTCTAAAATTTCCATAATTTCGACTGGTTTCTTATCTGTATTTTTCCACTTGGCACACCACATACTGTACTCTGCTTTTATTAGTGATTCTCCAACACTTTCTTCCCAATAAATTTTCATATTTTCTAATTCACTTATCTTCCTCTCGTCCACATTTTTCGGAAGAATAATTTCTAAAGAAAGCAGCTCTCTTTGATTCGCAAATCTATCTTTCATGCCAGATACCAAATCGTCCGAGCACGGTATAAAAATAGTTCTTCTGTTTAGAGTATCGCTGGGAGGGTTGCTTCGTGCAGTTTGGTGGTTTTTTTTTTCAGTCAGATTTCGGGGGGGGGATAAATCCCAACTATCCCCCCCTCTGTATACGTGCTTGACCACTATCTCACCTGAGGGTAAGTGATGATGTGGTCGACGATGTAGCGCGCTTATTTATTTATTTAATTTATTTATATATGCTTTATTGTACACCAAGATAAAAAATACAAAAGGAGACATTATAATTAAACAAACATACAACAGGCGGCCTTATCGGGCTTACCTAGAAGAAACCTATTCACTCTTGACTTAAAGACTCGCAGGTTGTAGCTCCCAGGAAATACAGACTCTGGCAGGGAATTCCACTCCTTAGCTGTACGCATAATGAAAGTATTCCCAAAACGTTTGGTGCGTATGGGTGGGATGTCCACCATGTACCGATGACACATCGCCGTACGTCTTGTAGTCCGATGATGGAAAGGGCTAGGAGGAATTAGTTCATGCAATTCCAACGCACACTCCCCGAAATGTAACCGATAAAAAACCGACAGACTGGCAACTTGGCGCCGATGTTCAAGGCTCTAGAGCCTAGACTCGACCAGTTGCACAGTTGCCCAGTTGCATAGTTTGTCATTGTTTGTTGCAATTTTTTTAAACATAACCCCACTAGGTATTTCTCCTGTATCGTGGGTGCTTTAACAAATATACTAACTCACATACACAAACATCCAGAGCTAGAACAACTATAAGGTCGTACAAATATTTGTTCCGTGCGGAAATCGAAGACGCGACACGCAGCGCAGCAGTCAATCGCTCAACCACTGCGCCAACCGTGTGCCCTATTTGCCTTGAATCGGCTTCAAGATAAAGGAAAGGAGATTGGTTACCATGATTCTTTGGAACAGTAAAGGACTATCCACTCTTTTTTTGTAAGCACATGGTATTTTGGGGGTTTTTTTTTATTATTAAATAAAGGCTCGTGTTTGCGCCCGGCAGGCGCTTTACTTTGTGTAAATTATTTCATCACCACTGCTCTCAAAACGGTGAAGGAAAACATCGTGAGGAAACCGGCATGTCTTAGAACCAAAAATTCGAAGACATGTGACATCCACCAACATGCACTGGGCCCGCGTGGTGGATTACGGCCCATTCTCTCTCACAGAGAGGAGGCCTGCACGTACAACGGACCAAATGCGAGTCTAAGTGCGGAAAAGGGGTCAACCTATCCTATCCTATCCTAAGGCTCGTGTTTAACCACTATCTCACCTGATAGTAAGCCATGGTGTAGTTGACGGTGAAGCATCTCTGCCTCTCTCCAGTCTTGACTATTTATTGCTTTTAATAAAGCAAATGGTCATGAAATGTTATTGCAAAAACTTGTATAATTCTGATTCCAATTAGAACACAAGTTAGGTATAAAGAATCACAGACTTGTCATCATCTGCCTAGCCTTTTCCCAACTATGTTGAGGTCGGCTTCCAGTCTTACCGGATTCAGCTAAGTAAATTCAGTGTTTTACATGGAGCGACTGCCTATCTGACCTCCACAATAAATATAAAGAATCACAGACTTGTAACCACCTTTAATAATTAGATAGCATTATGGTATTATTTGGACTTACAACAAAGAAATATCACCCAGGAAGACATACCCAAAATAGTCTCACAATCTCAATAGAAGATTTACTAGACTTAGACTATTCCTAAAAACAAGTGACAGTCGCCGCAATTCGCTCCAATTTACAATTTATTACGACGATAACCGGACATTCAATTATAAACACGATGATTTGTGAAGTTAGAATGTTATCTAAATAGGTTTTTAGCTTACAGTCGACTTATTGATAGTTTCGGCCAAAGGTGGGTAGTTAAAGCACAGACTAATTAATAGTACAAGATAAAGTGACTTGAGTGTCTTTTGTTTGTAATACTCTGCCGTTGTGCAGATGCATAGGTGATCTCGTAGTTAAGTAATAACAATAGCACAGGATGATTTTCAAGGTTAAGCAACGCTTGCTGAGGTTGGTTTGTGGATGGGTGACCATCATCCATTACATACCGAAACTTCTTTGTCCCTCGGAAAGCACGGTAAGCAGGTGGGCCCGGCTGCCATTTGTAGATCTTTTATCCATGGCATCTGTGTAATGATGGTATCGGTTAACCATGGCAGTATTACCCAGCAACCGAGTTCTGGCGGTCACATTGGGAATAATGGTACTGAGCGGCATCCAGTAAGACTGGAAGTAGGCCCGCGGAACATATAACTCAAAATTTGAATTCTCTCACAGAAATGTGTACCTTATTGCGTAATTGTTAAAGTTCTATTCTAATTGTGTGTGCGCAGTGTCCCGTGAATTAACCCTAACTGACTGTTATGTGATGGGTACCTATTTATTATGTAGATAGGTACATTCGGTATTTTACGGTGTAACATCTATGTTATGTATAACCACGCACTACTGACTGCATCGCGACAACCGCTTAGGCATAGCACGCACTGCCATTTATATTCGCGCGAATTTTTTTCCACCCTTTCTGTGACCTATGGCAATGTATGAAGCTGCACGCATTGCGGAAAAAAAATATTGCGCTCAATGGTACAAAAAAATTCGCGCGAATAAAAATCGCAATGCGTGTTAAGCCTTAGGGGTCTCGTCGATGCGTATGTTTGTGTGAGTGTGCCGTTTCAAGCGTTTCTAGGTAGTTTTTAGGGTTCCGTACCCAAAGGGTAAAAACAGACCCTATTACTAAGACGCCGCGATCCGTCCATCTGTCTGTCTGTCTGTCTGTCCGTCTGTCACCAGGCTGTATCTCGTGAACCGTGATAGCTAGACAGTTGAAATTTTCAGAGATGATGTATTTCTGTGCCGCTATAACAACAAATACTAAAGAAGAAAATACATATTTAAGGGGGGCTCCCATACAACAAACGTGATTTTTTTGCCCTTTTTTGCTCGATATTAATAACGGCAACAGGTAGACGCTTGAAATATTCACGGAATATTTAGTTGTATATTCACTTCAAAAAATAATAATGATTAAATTAAAATTAAATTAATTAAGGGGGGCTCTCATACAACAAACGTGATTTTTTTGCGATAATGGTACGGTACCCTTCGTGCGCGAGTCCGACTCGCATTTGGCCGGTTTTTTAAGCCTTAGGGATGTCGTCGATGTGCATGTTTGTGTGAGTGTGCCGTTTCGGGCGTTTGTAGTTAGTTTTCGTACGGTTCGTCCATATTTATACTGTGGTAGAACTGTGTTACCTCGAGGTATTTAGGTTGCCTCTCGTTCTGGAACCTATTCTAAAGAATAATGCAAGGTTCTCTCAAAATTCATTGGTGGAAGGGGGAAATCGATGCTAATAAAAAACATATTTATATCGGAAAAATTGTATATTTCCTCTTATCATCTAAGATGGGCCTTTTTTCTTATAAATCTAATGTGGCCATTTTTTCAATTATTTTCTTCTTAAAATCTACTGCGTCCGTTCTTGCCAAATTCTTATAATTAGCTTAGAACCTATTCTTAATACAATCTGCTCTTATGCTTTAGTTTTAATTAGTCTTATATTAGGTACTAAGGTTATTATTATATTGAAATAGCCTAGCCGTTAACTACGGTTTACAAAAAAGGTACAACAAGCTAGAATTGACTGAGAGCAAATATTTTTTACAGGTTTATTTCACAAAAAATCTTTTTGAACTTTTTTATCAATTGGTATTTAGTAGAGAAATTACTGGGATTTACAGTAAATAAAGAAAAATAAAGACAAGAATAGTTAAGAATAAAAAAGTACTGATAGCAAATAAGTTGGAAAAAAAGAAAAATTGAGTAATAGTTGGATAGTCGTTCTTTTTCATTCTCTCAATCAACCCATACTTAATTGTAATAGAATAAATAATTACAGAATGGCTTCCAGACTTATAATAATGTTTTTTACTGGAATGTAATATTACAGTTGAGATTAAATTATTTTATAAAAAAGCGTTTTAGAAGAGATCCAAATTAAACAAGAAAACTTTAGAAACCTAGGCTTTTTAGTCAAATGTTAAAAACTTTTACATAATATTGAATATTGTACTAAAGAAAAATATAAAATGTGAAAATTACAACTGTATTTGTTCACCTATCTCAGAAGTTGCTAAACTAAGTTTGAGAAATCTTTTAGATCAAGCTAAAAATAATTTGCGTTACGTTGACAACTAATACAAGAAGCACACGAAAGTCAAAAAACCAAACTTATATGTATTTCTATAGAGATAAATATATATTACTTACATACAGCTTTAGCCGTGTTTTACGTTGATTCACTTTGCTAAATGGAAATGTACAATACACCATAATTTTTAAAACGCAAAGTAATCACAACACTTTGGTTTAACTCCAGCTTATCGAATACATAAGAATTTTAGTTTAAATATCAATAATTTTAATAAAACATTGATTTGTATGTACAAAGTTAGACAGTATGTACAGTAAAGTAATCAACAAAAAAATCATATAAATTATTTTTCTCGTAGAAACAGAAAATATATACAAAGATCTGCCGATATAACGAAGCTAGACACATGTTTCAAGTTTCTCTGTCGTTCCCTTAGGGATAAAGATTGAAGATGCGAGTCCAAAGCATTTTTCAAAGAGCCTTCGATAAATTTCACTTAAGGCAAACAAAAATGCGTTTTGAACATATTGGGGGTAGTTACACACTATTTTTGCAGTCTACTATAAAAATGTGTGTAGTTTTACTGGTTCGATTTTACTAGGATGGCCTGAAAACTGCCTAGATAAGCCAAAAAGCTGGTTTAATATAAGTCACCGTTATAGATAAGGAAATGGTGGGATGGAATGAAGAGTTGTTCAAAGAAATAAAGAAAAATTGTTAATTTAGCTTCCTACCAAGTTAGTCAAAATCCTGAAAATCCTACCCATTAGTCGTGTTAGTAATTTGAACAACCACAAAGCAAGAATATGGCATAGATTTGCAAAAGGAGTCTACATTATCTACTGATAAACCTCCATGTGTTTCAGGCAATCTTATTTTTTCAGGCCAAACTAAATTTAGTAGGGCATCCTAAAAAAAACATCTGCAAATGGTGCTAATATGTAAACATTCCTACTAAATATGGCACAGAAAAGCAAGTCTCGTTAAAGTTAAAGAAATATGTACACTACGACTAAAGAAATAAGGTATAAAATACTTTGAAACCATGCTGAGCTTGTTACGTTCTTCTGCCGGCAATGAAACTCAAGAGATCTTTAGTGAAAGGATAACAATTGCGTATGCGCATACTAACACTAATATTTACAAATATGTACAAAAATACTGAACTAAATATAAAAATAATATTTACAGTTAAATCTATGACTTCAAGTTACTTAATACTAAATAATGACTATAGAATGCACATAATGTGTTAATAACTTTAGTTTAACTTGGATTCAGCCTGAAGTTAGATCTAAGTTTAAGCTAAGCCTAACATTCAACTAACCCCAACTTAACTCCTTAGTTCTCTTAACTTCACTGTAATTCTACTCAAAATTTGAACATTAGAAAATATGTTCAAGGCTTTTAAAACTAGATAAAACCTCGAAAGAAAAAAATACTTTTTACCCGACTATATTGAACCCAAAACATTAACATTGTAACCCAGTATTAACATCTATACTGGCCGAATTTTGAAACAAAGTTTTGTTCGGCTAAATTGTTTACTACCCACAATCGAGTTTATTACCGTAAAAAAATAACTACCTTCCTAAACTATAATACTAAACAGCTACAATTTTACTTGGATCTACCTTAACTCTTAAGAACATAACATCATCTTTGATAAAGTTCCGCTTCTTCAGCATCTCATGAGAGACGAACCTTGGGAACCCGAAGCCTAGCGCATCAGGTTCCTTGGAAGGCCTCTGGAAGTTCTTCCATGTCGGATCTGGGACGAAGCTCTCGACGATGTTGCAGGCTCTGTCGGGGCTGGAGCTCTGGTCGAAGAGGGTAAAGGAGACCGTGTGGGCGAAGGGCCAACGGAGAAGAGCATCGTATTCTCCTGGCAGGATCTTGATGTATACTGACATGTGAGTCGCTTCACCAGCTCCGTTGCCGTTCAGGAATAGAGATGCCTGAAAAGAAGAGACAAAAGGTTTAGTTTGCTGTACAATGTGCTAAAACTAATTAACAAAGCTTTTCAGTTAGAAAAAAGTCTTCAAGTCGTGAGATGAGACCAATTGGAAAAACAAAAGACAATCAAAATATAACTGAACGGAGACACCACGTGGAAGATCCAAAAAACTATTACGCAAATCGTCCAAACCGAAACAACTACGAGTCATTGAGACGTTTAAAACTCAAGAAAAAGAAGTAAAGAAATTAAAATAATTAACAAATGTCACAGTCTACCAAAACGAACAACTATAATTTATAACGCTCAAAATAATATTACATTACACACTGAGTGAGCAAGAGTATCTTTAGTCTCCGTGGGGACGCGAGTTTAGTCATCTCATCATTGAGAGTTGACTCATACAAATATACCGGCGTGGTTTTGTTTACCAACAAATGTGATGCATGTGGCGTTACGAAACGATTTTTTGGTTGGCAACACGATTTTCTGTGTTAAGAGGTCAACATTCAATAATTGAAAATAAACATGCATTTGCCATACTATATTTGCAGTATGTATCACGGCATTTTCGCAGCAATAAATGCGAGTTTATTATCGACCTCAGAGTTTTTCACCACGTGGCAACGAACCAGGAATTTGGCAAACATACAAAAGTGGGTAGTTAGAAATTAAGTGAAGCGTGAAAGTGGAACAAACGTATTTTTTTCGAAGCTCGCACGACATTTAGCAATTTTTGGAAAATGTGACTAATACTCCTCTGAGATTGGGATGACAGAAAAACAAATCCAAAGAGAGATGACCGCGTAGGAAATAACTCAAAAAGACTGGATATTTTTACAAGGAATGAATTTCAGAAGTCAATGAATCAGTTTCAAAAGCTCACCTGCAACTTATAACCATACTGGCTCGTATAAAACGCTGGAGACACAAGCTCGACACCATCTTTGCACTTCGCCTCCGCCATCTTAGCAGCCCAGTCGCTGATGCGCCACACCAGTGCACCGGAACAGTTGACCGACAGTCGCGCTACTGCTGCGCGCAACGAGTCCAGTTGTCTTGCTTGACGGCTGGCGAGCGCTGAGACGAGGGCTAAGTGCTGTTGGCAACTTTCTTCTGTATGTTTTTCTAGAGCTTGTCTTGTTCCCTGTAAAGGTTAAAATATTAGTTAGTATTGTAAGAGCTTTATGTTGAAATTCAAGTAAACAACTTTTTGAAAGGGAACCTTGCCTAGGATCACTTTGAACAGGTTATTCACATATTATTTAAGCTTTTCACTACAAAAGTAAGTACCCAAACTAGAACTATCAAAAACTTTTTTTTCTGCTTATTTGCTAGCTTTGCTATACTTAAAACCTCGTGATATTTAACATTGGTTGCTTTGTATGTAGCATTTTTACACTTATTTGCTCTAAGCTGTAAGCTTGCATCCTCACGCAATTTACGATGTTGCTTGGTATATATGTAACTGGTTAATAGCATCACCTTGGCTTCAGCTTTGCGAGCTTTATCACGATAGCTATAACCATAATAAATCAGCTTTTTGCTTAAGTTGATATATCAATTTATAATCTTTGAAACATACCTTAAACCTACACCCAGCATCTCTAAAGGAGCAAGGTAATGCAGCAGCAGCGGCGGCCGCGGCGTGGTCCCGGAGGTGGGCGGCCAGATCAGCGCGAGGTACGCCACTGGCTCCACAACGTTGTGGACACGCCACTGGTGCGCGGGCGCATGATGCTCCGTGCGCTGATACTGTATCCTGAGGAGAAGGAAACAGGTGGGTTTTAAGATGAGGCTAGTAAGCTTTTGAAAAAAAATCTCTTATAAAGTTTCCGAGTTCCATTTAACTATCAAAATAATGACGTGGAGACGCTTCAAGAATATAGAAAAGACCTAAAAATTTAATTGCAATAAAATACGTCATTATTTTCGAATGAAAAGTCGTGTGTTTGTATACTTTTTAGGTCAGTTATAACCACTGGGACGATTTAAATGAAAATTTTATGGCGGGTAGGATTTTAATTTATTACCTAGATTATTTTTCTAACTACCCATTATTTCAATAAAAAATATTCTTCACCCAGAAGTCTTCAAATGGTCTCGTGACTGATTAAGTCATTAATTTTTGCTGTTGCGTCATTGGCAGCCTTTATAATTCAACATCAGTAAAGCCTTACCTGGGTATAACTCTGTCCACAGTGTTTGCAAGGCACTAGTCGTTTACTGCAATGTTGCTGAATGTGCTGTTGTGTATGTCTTCGCTGCACCTTCGCTCCGCACTTGTTCTCGCAGTAAACCGGCTCGTGGCCACAGTTGCCTTGATGTTCCTGGAAATTGAGGATTGTTGTGTTAATTGAATCTTCAATCGATAAAGGAAGTCGATAGATTGGCTAGAAACTCTTGGCAAAAAGCTGCTTCTTTTGAAATTGAAGACGTGAAGATTTTCCTTCCGAAATGTCTGCAATTTTTCTGTGGTTGTATGTTATCACAATGAGATCTTAATGTTTTTGCGTTTTTAGCAAGAAGATATAAAAAATCGAACATTTTGGTCAACAAATTGGCATTATTGTAAACTTTTGTCTCGCTATTGAATTATTTACCCTCGTTTACACCTTCCTTTCTTAAATCTCATAGTCGTTTGGGTGTTCTCTCCCAATATTAACATTAAAAAACATCAAAAGGATTACCCTTACCTCTAAAGCACTTCCGGAGAACTCCTTATGACAATGCTCGCAGTTGGCGCGGCGACGAGGACAGGTGTACCGCAAGTGATCCTGCATCAACACCCGCGGGATCATCGCGCCGCATTGCGCCGCGCACAGCACCGCATCGTGCTTGCACGTGTTCAGATGCGCCTGCGCAAGGGAAATAGATCTTTATATGTTGATTCGGAAGTGAAGCTCATATTGAGTCGCTGATGTAAAAAAATACGGGTGAATGGGATGAGATAGTTTGATCAAAACTGTGCAATTGTTTGGAGTAAGAAAAACATTACTCATTCAATTTATGCAGCTAGATAATTTATTTAAGTACGAGTTGTTAATTAGAGTTTTGACGCTAACTAGGTAGTTGTAAAATCTTTATCTGTAATTTTAATTTCTATGTGCTTACAAACAATACTGTGTAAAACAATACTGTAGGTATTTTAAATTCATCAGAAAAATCGTAATTTGTTTATAATTCAAACGAACATTAGATAAATTAGCGTGTTCACGCTAAATAAACTTACGGGCAATTAATTTTGAAAACTGACTCGCACTTGCCCTGCCATAAATTAAAGACTATTGTCGGTCAGATAAATAAATGTGTCGTGCGTGACATGACAGGCGCACACGAAATGATAGATCGATCGATCTATTTACCTACTTAACTTTATCTAAGCAAATATTTGGCTTTCCCACTCACCTTCAATTTGCGTAGCTCGTCCGACCATTGGCATCCTTCTTTGTGGTGGATACAGTACACCACCGATCCCATAATAGCCTTCTCCGACTCGGGATCTGGATAAATCTGAAACAAAGAGAACAATATTTAAAATCATATCTTAACAACCCAAGTACGTGCTCTCAAAAATATATCGACCTTTTTTATCTTTGAAATAAGGTATTTAAGCATTTTTTCAGAATTAATTTCAGTTTTAACAGAAAACACGACGTCAAAAGCAACGGCTACCGTTGAGACTGATTGAGGCGCTTGCCACACTCGCATAACGGATTAAATAGGACAACGCGATTAAAAATAAACCACATTTCAAAGAGAATATCAAACGGGCGCTGTATACACACCGTACTCTCGAATATGGAACACATCGTACGGAAATATGCAAAATGGCCGACTGTTTTTCGCGCGTAATTTATTCAAAGTAAAGGCGCGGGTGCGTTCACCGCAAACGACAGATACGTAGTGAATGCGTTCCCGTTTGTACATTTTCGTTATCTTTATGGGTGCAACGAACAGATGGCTCGAGCCACGGACCACCGTTCCCTATGTTTGTGCCGCGATAAGCGTGATTTTTCACTTCCCAAACCAGCTGGGTAATGGAATGAGCAAATACACGCGCGAGATGCCTTTGAACAGGTTAATTTCACATGTTAAAGCTAATTTTTCTATGAAACCGACCCAGCGAGAACTGAAAAACTTTTTTGTTGACCCACGCTGTTGTAAAAATAAGAATGCGCTTCGAATGCTAAATGTTGTTAGTAAACAAAGCCAAGTTGAAATATTAGCTCAGGAGATGTCACTAGTAGTCGCACGGATCTTTAAATAAGCCACCCGTATCGTGAACACGGATACCTGCTAAGCTTCCAAATCCATCGTAAGTTCTCCATTCATTCGTATTTTCTTCTGAAGAAAGCAAGCGATGGACTGTTCTCGTTTCTAAACTGAAAGATCAAAGCCGTTCCATAGTACGCAGTGTTTCTATTTACAAACATTGATGCATGTGGTCATCGGCATGGCTGCTGCGAGCTGCGTAACCGTACCACCTTAGCATATTCTATTCAAGTAATACGAAGTACCTTATCATATCCATTAACGCCACTTAACTGTGAGTTTTATCGCAAAGGTATAAGGGTGAGATTCCTGTATCGTTTTGCGAAGTCCTAGATGCTCTCAAAGCTGGTGGTGTATAAATTTACAAATATAGAATGTTATTTGTGTCGTATTCTAAAAAGATGGACCGCGATGTGTTGAGCTCTCCCGCATCGGTCAATTATAGAACTCGTTGTATCGTAAATAGTGTAGAAACGAAACGTAACAGGTTGCTGAAGTGACGCGGCGGTTATGACGTTCTGGAGCGCAACTCCCGCGCAGCAAAAGGATAGATAGAAAATGAGGATGTTACGCTGCCATTTGTAAAATATCACAGGCCGAGGTGACATTAGACAGCTAGATAATATAATGTAACATAAATTGTATAACCTTACTTTAAAATATTTCTTTCATTTAACTAATATTTATGTTGCCACTTTAAATCTAGCTGTCAAACAGCGTTTTGTTTTTGTTGTAGGCTATAAAATGCCACACTTGTATTTCCTTATTCAGGCTATTTTAATGACGGTTCCATATAACATTTACATTGGAAATCATTAAGAATGTGATTAATCAGTTATTTGACATAACACATGCAAATGATTGCCGACAAAAGGTTACGAAATAGTCAGATATAACAAGAACCATATTAGGTGGCAAGACCTTATCCTCCTACGTGCAATGTTTGAATTAAAACAAGTTAATAGGTTTTATAATTAATGAAATTTACACTGGCAATCAAGGGCATTATCATAAAATTAGATGATATTTGTTTAAGTTATACAAACATAAAAACTGCCAGAGTATTTTTAATAAATCTTAATTATTATAAACTCGTTCTGATTTCAAAAATAATCTACCACTGTGTTCATTTGTTTTTCATCTATTTAAGTCAGTTTTTTTACTAACCATTTCACATCACATGAGCTAAAGTAAAAATCATCTTGTATCTCAGGACTAGTCAAGCAAGACCAACTTGAAGTCGCAAATATTATGCATAGCATCGTGCTCCCAGCTATTACATTTCAAGAAAAACTAAACAAGTCTTTCTTACAAACTACTTAACAAAATCGTCACGTCCCACAATTCTCACGAAGACAACTCAACTTTAAGGAAGGTAAAAAACAAGGTTTCAAATCTTATATGGCATAAAAACGTTATCTAATTACAAGGTAAAGCGTCATACGCCCACCGTACACAGGGTTGCATCACATCTCCCACGCGAGCAGACACTCGCCTTCTATCGATATGGAAGACCTTGGGGATATATTCTATTGGACTAGGTATTAGATTTCTATCAGCTAGGATTGATTTCAGTTCCGTCTTATAATGTTTTTTGACAAGTATTGTAGAAATTTTTCTTTGGAGCTCCTGGCATCTCTAAACTGTTGTCTTTAATAATTGTTGACGTTGGAAAGCGTTAAATCTTCTCTGCTATTTAAAATATTATTTGCGAATCGAAAAATCTATCTCTCTAAAAGCAGTTAAAAAGCTCCAGTTAATGCAAAAGTTATTTAAGTCAAAACAATTGAGGGTACGTCACAATCCACTTGACGACCGTGTCCGGTCGCAGGCGACGAGTTGACGTCTCTAATTTGTTACGAGCACCATTCGTGGTGATTGTTAACACCGTTCCCTGTGTTATATTTGATATTCCAAGGTTTATAAATGTGCCAAAGGAGGGGCCGGAGTGAACGGACTTGGAACTTTTTAGCGACTTTTTGCTGGAAGACGCTTAAGCGAGAAAAGTGTTAATACAGTCAAGAGACTCAATTATATCGAGAAGAGCAAAAAACCTTGATAAATGTGCATGTACTAACGGTAAAATTAGTGTTATTCAAAATAGAACCGAGTCCGAATTAGACGCTATTGACAATGACAAACACCTCAATTTCCAAAATGTAAACTCTTCTGCATAAAATGTCTTTCCTAAAATATATTTGAAATCTAAAAACAAAAGTTCTCAACCGAACGCACCCATCATCGTTTAAAACAGAACGCACCATATAAATTATGGCGCGAACTTAGCTGTCAGTTTGTGTTCTAATTTGGAAAATGGCGGTTGGAGTGGTTCGGAAACCGTTATTTTTTTCTTACTTCAATGTTATTCTGGGTACACTTCTTTGTACAACATCTTTGACGTTTCTACACTTCTGTTTTCATCAAGTCACACCGTCAGTTGATTGACATCTGACGGTGATGTGCGTACAAACTTAGCCGCACCTTCCTGAACCTTTCCTTTTCCTTTATTACCTTCGAAATAGAGTTGATTTTTGTTTGTATGTGTTTATCTATTTTGTTAATACAATTTTGTATTCGTTAAGCTATCGACACGCGCTGACGTGGGAATGTAAACATTACACCAAAAATATACCTAGGGATTATTTTCAAGTGTATCCGTAGTAAACAGAACTTGTAGTAAGGTTGAAGGGCCTCCTTTAACAGCACCACATTATCTTAAAAAGTGTTAAAATACTTTGCTAATGGGTATCGCAGTACCGCATAGTCTAACCAATAAATTTTCAAACCTTGTCTTCTTGTAGATGACAATATTCTTTACCAAGTTATAATTACTTCATCTTTCATCACACCATCTTTGTTTACTTAATGGAGACTCCTACTCAAGACAAGCCACTTAATCTGAAAAATGCCTCTAATAACTTATGCTTGTAAAGTAAACGCAATATTTTCCCAGCCTTGCGTGTCTAGCAATAGTTATTAAGTTTTCAGCAATCTAAGTTAAATTACTTAGTTTATTTGATTTATTAGCATAGTTGGATGTGGTAATTATTTCTGCAGTGTCTTGACCTTCGTGTCTGCTCACTTTTGTACTAGATTATTTACAGTTAATTAATTAATATATGATAGATTTTTTATTCGGGCTTCTAATACCGGATAGCATTTTATATATTAAGATCCCACCGCTTAAATCTGCAGGTTTATGTCTTTTTGATAAATCATAATTTTCATGAATGATAATTGATATTAGAATAGATTACTGAAGGGTTGCATTGCGTAGCAATATTTAGCCACAATTATCGTGTATTAAATTTATTGTAATTAAATTTGATTAACAAACCCGAGATCATAAATAGATTAAGCAAGCTAAGAATGAGTTTTCCTAAACAAAATCACAAGCCGTAAAAAATTACACAACTTGTACGACAATCCATCTAACCCATTAGAATTGCGTGTAAATGAGACCGGAACAACTCAGAATTGCAGCATTTTTTTTAACAAGCACCGCATAACAACAACTCAATATTCATAAGAGCATGGTATTACAAAATTTAAATAATATAATATAATATAATATAATGTAAGTCTCGATGGTTATCACCGGTGCGCGCGCGCAACGGAAGCGAGTTCGACGCCCGGCCGGGACGGTACCGTGGAATATGTAATGATGTCTAATTAAACGTTGTGTAATGGATGTGTGATTTTTGTCATTGTTTTTAAGGATGTTTACTGTAAGGCAAAGCGTCTCTTAAGTTCAGGTCAGGATAGAATGGAAGAACAAAACATATTATCACGAATCAAGTAACATGAGGCAAGAGCAGTTGATGTTGTTGATTATGATGGTCAAGTCAGATTAAACAATACCAAAACTTTTGGAAAAGAACATATTAGACAAAAATGAAAATGAAATGAATGCATTCCTTGCACAACAAAACAATTTCAAAATTGTGCAAGAAGACGGAGTAAACAGGGACATTCCACGCATTACTAGAACAATAATAAGCAAGAATTCTCATTCTTATCTATTAATCAATGCGTGGCTATACGTCGGCAGAAGACTGAAGAGCTAAATTTCTATTAGAAACAATGAAATGTAAGTAATTGTATTGTAATGCTACAAGACACTACTTTCCTACTAAGAAGATTGTTATCTAAAAAATGCGTGCGTTCTCATGAGCATGAATAACTTTGTTACGTACCGCTATGATGCGCGCATTTTTATTGAAACACCTTAGATAGTATATAATTAAATCATCTTCCAGTTATATATTTAAATAATTACTAGTGTCTATCGTCTTATGTATATTACTCTCAATCTTTCCGCCAATTTACCAACAGATGTCATAACGACGTCATCTACGTAGGAGCTATTGCAAATAATTTCGTTTTTTGTTTACTTCCATAAATAACGAAAGCAAATTGGATGGCGTGTCTTGTACAGCACAAGCTGATATCCTAACTATTTAGAAAGCCAAACATGTTGTTATTTCATATATGTAATAACAATAATGAACTCTCCTTTGCATCATTTTTCAACTACCCACCTCAAACCTACAGACTTTCCACCCGACTTAGGCCAATCTTCTAAACTATCTCATTCGTAGATCAGTTTCTGTGCCAGTGTGGGAGTAATATTAAACTTCATTGATAAACAAACGGATTTCTTCAATGGACTGACATCACATCGATCCATCATATACGCTAATGCATTGATTGTGATTGTTTACGCAACGTCACAGCTTCGGGTGTTAGCTTCTATATATGGATTGATTAAATAATGTTTGATATCAACGACGAGAAATGCATTTTAGAAGCTCCATCCCAAAAATTTAACCACCAGGTGGAAAATGGTGAAAATGGACATAACATCACGCCTGTATTATCCAATGGACTGTAGGCAAAGGTGCACCTTTTGGTATACCCACATTTCGCCAGTATTGTTTAACACCTTAACTGTCAGTCAATGAGACATAATCGAAAATGTATTGTTTGTCGGTCATCTGGCAGTTACGGTGTTAAGTCGCTTGTAACAAAGGGCGAGCCTATTACAATCAAAAGGCCACAAGTTCAGACTCCGGGCTGCTGCAAAAACTGAAAAGACCTTATTTTCAGTCAACAAATCTGTGTTAAATCTCATTAAACCGATTGGCTTCAGTAGCAACTAACAGCGTATTACAATCTCTCTCCTAAGTAGTTGTGTTTTTCAAAATAGACCACTTCGTTAGAAGCAACGAGATATCAATTAGGATGTCTGTCATCGCCCAAACGTCTCGGGTTGCCGACGAATTTAATTCTAAAACGCACCCTGCCATTTGGGATACATTAATTCATAGTTTGTTTTGTTTAGATGTTAAAATTAATTTGAAATAGGAGTTCGGGGGAACACGGAATTAGAATGTAAAAATGTATTGTCGGATTTTCTTTTTAATTGAAAGAAAGAAAAATATACAGTATTAGTTTCTTGTCATCCCGAGTTATAATAGTAAAGTAGGAAACTGAAGAAGCTGTTTTGTGTGATCTTGTTCAAAATACAACGAATACAGACATAAACAATAATATCTTAATAAATCAACGTCAAGTAACGAAGACGTAGCCAATAAAATAAAAGAAAACCGCGTCCAAAAATGTAAACGAAAGATAAATTCTAGATAATTTAGACAAATCGCATTTCCCGAATGCCTACGGTCGCCACTGTCGTTCTGTCACGCCACAAATTCCAGAAGAAACCGCAGGTATGCGCATACGCTTCTAAAGATCCATTTTGACACGTACTGTCTCGTAAGAGATCACCGTTAGGCATATAATAATATAATATACATACCTATTGAGAAGAAACGTAGAAAAGAGACATCGAACTATGTATGATAAAGATAAAATATTAAGACCTAGATAAGCCATTGTTTCATCTATCATTCTTCATAAGTATATCTCTTAAAATAGTTCTGCCTACAGACAGAGAAATTTAAAAGTTTGTGGTGAACATGTATGACTCTAAATGACTTTATTTTTACTATAGGACATTTTTACATCAATTGATCCGAAATACCACAAACTCAAATAAGAGTCAAAATCACGTCAATCAGCCTTATCAGCAACAGTACCATTCCACTAATAAATAGCAATAAATCAGTGAAGCAGACGCACCGGAAGCGGCAGAGGTCGCTGGTGTCAGCCACAAGCGCGCGCGCATCAAACGATAGCTTTCGTAACAATCGGTGACTGGACTCAATTGCTGTTGTGTAATTATCTACTTAGTGTTTGTAGACAATGTGGGCCCGTGGGGTGCGTTTTATATCTGTGTTTTACTTAAAGATGGGCTATATATGTGTGCACATTACAAGATTCTAAATACACTTTTTTTGGAGCAGCTTGAGTTGGATTTTAATTAATTAGAAAAGAAAATCTGGCGAGGTTACTGCAATCGAAACCACAATCCTCTACACCTTGGATTGTTTTATGACTTATTGCCGCCTTAAAGTTCTCAAGACCCTATTGCTCTATCCACTTTATTGACCCATTCGCTTCATCTATTGTTAAGGCAAAACAATTTAACAGATCCCAATCTCCCGCAATCTGTGCTACACCCGAGCTAGCTGCGAAAACAATCACTCCTTGTAACCACTCGGCCTCAGCAAGTGCTACTCCAATTGAAGTCACTAACCGCTTAGCTCGATTGGATAATTCACCAACTGCTCCGAGTAAAAGGGTAATGTGTTCGCAGGCGCAGATTGATCGATTGCCGGAAACAGCCATTTTGAATCGGCCACGACATTGCGATTTCAATCCTTTTATTAGCTGTTCGCTGCTTGATAAATGCCGTTGATCTTACGGATTCGTATGTAGAACGCGATAAAAATGTCTGTAGATTTGCCCATCATGTGAATGACGAGAACTTGCCTTGACCTAATTGGGGCCGCGATAGGATTAGTTAGGACTAGATAAACGTTGGTGATAAAGTTGATAATATCGAGTGGCTCAATAATGAAAGGTTGTTTTTTCAAAATTATTGGACGATCGTGGATAGTGTAAGCAAATTTTGAAGAGTTACATCAAAAGTTACCGAGTGAGGGATATTAATATAGACATAATGTCAGACATTATGATCGTTCAATACTATTTTGATGTATTAAGTACCGTGTCTTATTGAATAACATTTTTAATTTGTTGAGCTTAGTTATTTTAAGTGTTGTCTTTATCCTTTAGGGTACCAACAATTAATTGTATCGTCATATCTCACAATCGTATGTCCATTTAAAGAGATTAGACATGAAATCAGTACAAAATTGTACATGATTACCATTAGAAAAGGCGTTTATAGCAATGTGCAATTAAGTTTGCCTTTTTCGAAACTTCCATATTTCAGGCAACTTAAATAGAGATGTTATATACCTTAAACTAGCTTTAATTACTGAACTATAAGTAGGCACACGTAAATAGACATAAAACTCATTCTTACACTCTTCACGATCCTCTCTTTCTATTCCCATATGATAGAAAGTGACCAGAATACAAAATGGCGGCGATGACGCATTGTGGTATAGCAATCTAGTAATAGAACGCGTTAAAAGACTTAATGCTTCAGTTACGGTACGGATAACTCATTTGAAATAGTTAACGGGATCCTTTATGTTGAGAAATAAATAAGAAGCGAAGCATGAGGTGTGAATGATCCATGTTTTTAATTCATTAAGACTGAAGAGTGTTTGGCCATAAAAAATGACAAATGGGCAATCTTGTTATGGAACTAATTCGTTTGGCTAATGAAATGTCGGCTTTATGTAAAGCATTTTATGCTTTGACTGGCAAATATTTGCTGAGCGCTGATTGATTTATCAATGGTTCGAGGATTCCTAGAACCTAATTATGGCCATAATAAATTGATTAACCATCGCTCTATGGGCGTCGGCAATCTAGAAGTTGAAATCTGTACATATCCCATCAAATTATAAATTTGCAGCTATTCATGTTGGCAATTTTTCCTCAACCTCTGCTAAAAAATCTCTTGAAAAAACACTGGTTCAATATTCAGTCCTCATTTTTCTTATTTTATGATCGGCGCAAGCGCATAACTCCTGCGCCTTCGACTTATCAATGAACCATTTAGTAGTAAAGTGAATAATGGCGTGTCGTGACTCAGACAGAATGGCAGATATTTGCCATACTGTTGCCATGATGCGGGTTACTGGGTCTCGCAGTTTTATGGGCATTTCGCTCATTGGTGGGATTTCATGCATAGCATGGGAAAAATTGTTTATGGTTCACACCATAAACAATTTTTACACCGTAAGTGCGTGTGAGCTTAGGTCATATAGTCTGTAATAGTCACATACTGAAGCTTCGTTATTATCATCATTCGCATGTCCTTATGCCAATTTATCTTATTTGGGGGCGGCACAACTAATTTTCTACCTCCATACTACTCCGTTTGTCGTATATTAGATTTAATACCGTCACTAAAAGTTCTGGAACTTCCAGTTTTGTAAAGCCTAACTACTTGTTCAACATTCTTGTGTTTCCTATCTTCATTTGTAATTTTTTTAATGAGTTTAGGTCTCTGGTGTTAAAATTAGTACCCTATGCGCCTCGATAAGTAGTTTTGGCATGGTTTCCTAATGATTCATATTTTTTCTGACTTCATGGTCAAGTTCGACTTGAGTCACTCTTTGCAAACATAACTGACGTACCAAACCTACAAGTTTCATGATAGACTTGTCTAGACAATATTATTCATAATTTTATAATCATAATTGTCAGTGACATTATGAATAATTGAAGCAAGCTCATGTAATTCAAATTAAAATAAACCACTAAGTAAAGATTACAATCAACGTCATATTTAAATGAGAATGATGAGTTTATTGACCGGATATCGCAGCCTCCAGCAGGCGGAAGTGACGTCGCGTTATCGTGGGATGCGTATGCGTGCGCGCAAGTAACCGCAAAAGATTATTAAGTCGGCGCCTTCGTTTTATTGATTTATGGTGAATTTATCGGTTTCTTTAACTGTTTACTTGAGTTATAAACTGTACAACACATTTACAACTCAAGTAAACAGTTAAAGAATAGAGTATATCTTTTGTGTGCAGATGTCGAAATCTAACTGATGGATGGAATAATATGGACTTGAGATAATATGGAACATCATAGTTCCTTTAGTATTTAGACCAAAACTTTTTTATTAACCATGTCAAACTCCACTGATGAAGTAATTTTACAGTCATATTATTTCAGCTTGTATAGCAATTTATTCGACCAATTTTTCTTCAACTTCCCTCCCGTTGGGCATACCGCAGCGATCATAATGTTTTTCGAAAGTAGGAACACTTTCACTTCTAAGTTAAGGATAAACATACTCCGTTATGGAATTTAAGTTAAGCATAATTAATCATGCCGATTTCTTTGGCAGTAAATGCCTTTTCTTTCTTTCTTTAATGAGTCTCATCGATAATAGCAAGCTTTCTGTCAGTGAACAAACATCTTTTGTATCATTACTATAGATAATATTGATGTCACAGGAATGTAGGTCCAAAGGTACTACTGTTACACTATAGCTGCATAGATCGGAATTCTGCCTTGTAATCAAAGCGTAAATCCCACGTGTTAGCAGTTTGTAAACAGTTCTCAAGTATGTGAGCCATGTTGACATACAGACACTTATTAGGCTTATTATATTGAGTGTTTCTGTTGGGCAATTTATATTACATACGGACATTAATATACGAACATCTTCAGTTGTATTGAAAATATTGTGCAATATTTAAATGTATTCGTTCATTATTTGTCCTGCAGTGGGACAACTGTTTTTTTTTTAGACAATTCATCATCATTTCATCAGGAGTAACTAAGTTGTCTACTGATGGAGATAGGCGTCCTGCGCTTTTTGCATCTAGAGGATTCCCAGGCTTTCAACATTGTTTTTTTTTATAGATACAGAACCAACATAGTTATTTTTAGTTTGATTAGTGGGTGTGATTTGCAGAAGCTACTTGTAAATACCTCTATCACACTTATAGGTATTCTTTCGGCAGGATTACTAAGAAATGTGCTGACGTAGGTAATGTAGTAGTTAGGTATGTATCACATAGTTCGTCTATCTATGACGTAAATCGGGTCTTGTTTTATTATTATCTATTTTAGTCATTCTTAAAAATGTGACGGCTATAAGCCAATTATGAGTCACTCAGGAGTCGGGCTCACTCAAATTTTGATCATTTCAGACCCATCTCAGGTGCAAAACTTCCTGTACAAAACTGCATAATGATACTTCTACACTAATATATTATTATAAAGAGGAAAGATTTTTCGCCGAAACGTCTGGACCGATTTTAATCATTTTTTCACCAGTAGAAAGCTACATTATTCCTGAGTGACTTAGGCTATTTTTTGACGGGTGTTGTGCGGTGGGTCATGGGAGCGAAGGCGTGGGGAAAAGCTAGTAGAAATATAATATAACGACTGTATTTTCCGGAGGGATATGCAGAGATGCTCCTATAGTAGGTACATCCACATTTCGCAAGTAATATTTTAAGACCCATGTGCCCCCCCGTCCCTCCTAGCGAGCCAATAGGACCTCGTGTTCAGCAGTAGCGCTTGCTACCACAAAAGACCAACGAGATATTCAACAAGAAAAATTAAAAACCTTCGACTCAAATACCTCCTTAAACTAAATAATTTATCTAGTAGTAAACACGTTTTGACCGACAGTCCATCGAAACACGTAAATAGAACATTATAACGATATCTTGCAAAAATACCCTGATTTAAAGAGTAAAATGCGACCTGTCATACAAAAAATGTCAATCAATATCATTTAGGAGCTATCATGCCACAGACATATACACAAATACACAAGTTAAACTTAGAACACCCCTCTTCTTTCGTCGGAGGTTAATCAAACTAAGTAACAAAGCTAAACTAAATACCAGCTTGATTGTTCTTGTTCTTGTTAGTCATTTGAGAAAAATACATGTTTTTCCCACAGTGTTATCTGTCACCATCGGAATGTCATATTATGTAATGTTATTGTTGACGGAGTCGTTATGACCGAAGATTAGATAAAGAGCAGTTTACGAGATGCTTTAGTACTGGTCTGGCTGTACGCAGCGGGTTTCGAGTTGAGAACCAGGTAAATTCTCAATATTGAATAGTACCTATAATTTCCATGCTTAGTGTTAGCTCAGACTTTTTAATTCCATGTTTAGGGAGAACGGGAGATGAAGCAAACAATCTGAGACGTAGTTTTAGTTGATATAAATTATGAGTATTTGAAACAATTACTTAACTATTTGCTTAATTCCTGTAGAAGCCAGATAACGGCATTAAATTAGCAAATTCATTGTGTAAATATAATTGCCAAATAATTAGCTAATCACAAAATTACGCAGTAAAATAAGCATCGCAAATTCAGTCAATGATAGAGTAGGATCTTTTATTTTGAGCTAGGTTATACTGAACAATAACATTACATAAGTCAGAGGTATTACTTAGAATACTTAAGATGCTGTGAGAAACTATCTGTATCTTAGTATAAAGATGAATATGCAAATGCTTCTGCAAACTGCAAAGGTTTAGACAAGGAATTAAATTATAGTCACAGTATAATAATAGTATCTTGGGTGACAATCTTAAGAGTAAAGACGTGATTTCAATCTAAATATTTAAATAATTACCGTTACAACGAGAATTCACTAACCAAAACGGCTGAAAGTCTGAAACTTTAGCGTGAGAAAGCTTGCAGTTTATGTCACTAGATGGCAGTAGGAGTCATTTTACACCGCGCTACGATTACTTTCCCCGCGGCAAAATCTATAGTACCTAAAAAAAATTAGGAGGCAATTTTTTATTTACATTCATGTCTTAACTATATCACTAACATCAAATGATAAATTTTATATTAGCGTAATGATTATTAAAATACATTTAAATGGTAACAGATTAAGCGCCGAGCTTACCTAAACCAGATGAACGCATACAGTTTCTAATCATCAAAACAAACCAAAGTTACGCAAAGACCAGTCGTCGTCGACCCCATAGCCCAACAGTCTAACTACATTCCTAAACAGATTTCTAGATTACCTAGAAGGCGAGTATTTCAATTTAATTCCGTTGCGCAAGCACGTTTCATTTCATCTCAAGGAACGTCTAACTTATCTGAGCATCTATGGTAATGTGTAAAAAGTTTTAACTGTACCGGAGGCATGTGCTTTTTTACGTTGGCAATACTGAGAGGAATGAGGCTGTAGATAAATAGACTTTAGTGCATAAACTAAATAGTAGTGCTGTAATTTAGAGCGTAGGGTGCGGTTTTTATAGTGTAGGATTTATTTGTAGAACTAATTTTTACATTAATTAACTCAGTAACTGTAACAGGCAGTACTTTTTGGCAAGAATTGAGAAATCTCTGCAATTGAGTGCCTATTTTCTTCATATAACCCAGGTACAGTTCTAATTTCAAATGCTGAAAATAGGAGATCCCGTTAATTACGACTATAAAGGACAAAGTCTACTTTCCTTCTTAAAAACGATATCACCATAAATAATTTCCAATTGAGAAACCATAAAATACTATAACCAAAACTTTATTACCAGAAGAAGCAAAGTTGAATTAAATTAAAGTCTTCTTTAGGAAGTCAAAAGCCATTAACCATTCTGGTCTGGCAACCCGTTATGAACATGTTTCGACAAGTCTGAGGACTACTGAGAAACGAGGGCAAGGACTAGGAATCCATGACCTTATAGAGGTCTTTAATGAATTGTCTACACAATGGACTATGATGGCACTCGTAAACTTCATTGATAGACGTCTAATTAGCTAATGAAACTCTATTAGAAGTCTGAAATTTATTGAACAGTGGAGGTATTTGTTAATGCTTTTGAAAATAAACACTTATAATACTGCTGAATGACCATGAACAGTGCATTATTTGATCGAACATTACTGCATCCCATTTTCTGAAAAATCTTTTACTAGCAAGAATTAGCTCTTCAGCATAAAGACTATGTTATTTATAATCTTCAAAAATGTGTCTAGCACGCCAAATCCAAAAACTAAATGCGAAAAATTCTGTTCTTAATTAACAACGAAACACAGAATAAAAGCATATATTTATAATTCACTTCAATTTTCTCATCAACTACGCTGCGTTGTGATATATTAGTTTTATGTGATGTCTTTATAAGCGCATTTCACTTGGAACACGTGTAGTTACTAGTTACGACACTGAGCGTAATGTTTTCTAAGAAGAGCACATCTTGAGCAGAAGATGTAATTGGGCGTACATTGGACACCTGTTTAGTTCTTATGATGTTTTGTCAGGATATTTATGGGGCCTAACGTTGGTTCTATAACGTCCAACATTGGTAGAATGATGTTGGGATCTGTTGCTGATAATGTCAAGGATAGCATTAAGTCATTCCTTTTTAATCATGTAAAATTCTTAGATAGATAATGATGTATTATAATACTTATAATTTACATAATATTGTATTGTATTTTTCTTTTGTCTTTTTCAGTTACATAAACATAAAGATTTGGAATATGTCTGTTTTATTTTTTTCTAAAAAAGTAAAATCTGTTTTAATAACTGTTCTACATTTCCTACCCCTTTGTTTAATGCATGTCGTGGCAGCCTTTAATTAAGGCTACACTATAAAATGTAAAAATATGAGTACTTTAACATGTATTTTTTGGTGTATGCTTTATTGATTGTCCTGAATTAAATAAATAAAATGACAAAAAGGTATAGGACGATGGAGCACAGTCTAGTTAAGTTGTGGATTGAGACTGTTTTACTCATAATGTATTGATAGGTTTTGATAACATCGCCAATATTTGCTAAGCCCAAAAGTTATTCCAAGACTTAAAAACTTACCTCTAGCAAATCGTAAAGAAATTCCACGTAACTCATTATCACAGTGACAAATTAAATAAATAAAAAACTTTACTAAACAGACCTCACTGCACAAAGCCCGTTGTCGGAGTGGCAAGTGGCAACTGCAAAAGATAATTTGTTTAAGGTAGGTTACCACACCTATGCGCCTACGCCGATTTTTTAAACACCTGCCTTTCTATATATGGACACTAATCAACAGATTTAATATTAACATTGCCGTTTTTTTATTCTTTTTTAGTCTGCCATCTGTGTCATTGACACGGTGGACAAAAAATACGTTTTTTTTTTCGAAACTTGGAACTTTTCTTTTACCTCCTTTGTACTTGAAAGTCATCAACATATTTGAAAATGGAAGTAAATTAAAAATCTAGTAGATGTCATCTTAATTGTCATTCTAGTGTTTGGTAAATATTTAAGGAAAATAACGAATAAATCGGCACCAGCAACTCGCGAATCATCGTCAAACCGGTTTGAAAAGTAGGCTTGCAAAATACAGCTACGGTGTTAGTAATCATGCAGTACTGTGATTTCTCGGCGACAAAAAACTAAGTTGACTGTAGATTATAACGTACAGGTGCAATAAAAACTGACAACCTCACGACATCGACAGTTAAAGTAAGGCGGTAAAAAGCCCAAATAGATCGTACTCCTCAATTTCAAGATGCACACAGAGGTGCTTACATAATGATAAATCACGTTACTTACACACGTCAAAATGCGCTTACGCACCAAAACCTCAGTTAATACACACTAATGATAGTGTGGTGCTGCCTCAGCAACCAACAATCAAACGAGATTCAAATGAAAGCTGTTTAGCTCCTTCAGAATCAAGCCCGAGGCGCGGATGCGATCAAAAAAACAAAAAAGCTATGGTCGCGTTCGCGTGCACCGTCCGTGGGAACGTTCGAACAATAAAAAGTATTTAATCGACACGATTATCCGGGGTTGCCATTTCCGAAAAATTCGAACCATCTTAAACATGTACAGTATAATTTAATTTTAATATTACGTTGTCGTATTCAAATTTAACACAATGGCGTTGCGGTGCGAATGCGACAGCTTTTTGTTGCGAAAAAAATATGGCGGATGTAATTACAGCAGCAGACGCAAAATCAGATTGTTATTTTATGGAACCAGTCTTTTTCGATACGGGTCTATTATCGAGAGGAGGTAGCGATTTTTCACGCATAATATTTGCGCTGAATTCAAACAAAGATGTTTCGCAATTGTGTAGCAAATATTTATTTCTGCGAAGGTCGAATAACTTCAAACTTTCAAGAATGATGTTTGTCAAGTGAATTAAGGAGTATTATTAAAGTGTTGTAGCGCAATCCTTTCGAGGTCAGCGGTAAATAATTCCAACTGCTCAAAGGCTACATCCAACTAAAAAATAAGTTTTAAAATGTGATCGAAACAAGATCTAGACTGTCAATCCCAAATATTTCTTCAACAAAGTTCAATAACATAGCTGATTTGCATTCGCCAAGACATTGAAACCGCTTTTCGTCCTGAGAATCGATAAAGACGATCGGATTCGCGCTGAGAATTTCGGATTCGAGTCCGAACAGCCATATAGGTCTAATAAATTAAGAGTCTTGGTGCGTGCGCGCATTACAAAACGATGACTAAACACCGCATCGGCCGTGCAATCTCGTACAACCTGGTTTTTGTCGTGACTAATGCGAGATATTCAGATTTTTACTAAATAACCGTGTTCTTTAATAACTTTCGGGTACTTTTTGGGGATTTATTGATCGTAAATTATGCTGGAATATTTCGTGCCAAACCTTGATATTAATTTTTATCAAATTATTGAGAAGAACAAACACTATAAAAAACTTAAGGTAATTGGGATTGGAAGCTTTGGTGAAACAAATAACTGTTTGGGTAACCAAAGCGCCCAAATAAGACAATTCAAGTTCAAACTACCGTGTGTCGTTAATAACACATTCTTGCTCACTTAAGCATGAAATCACATATGAAGAAAATTGCCCCAAAGAGCCCAATCTACATACCATTAAAAACTAAATTAGGACATACGATCTTTAAAGATTTCACAGAATTTGTCAAGTATTCAATTCAGCCAGACTTGTTAAATTGGTTCCGTAAAGTTACGGTTCAAAAAATTCTCTCACGAATAAATACATACTTATTTTGTCTGTCAACGACTTACAAAGACCATTCAACTTTAAACCCTATAAATAGGAAGTAAGTCTTATAGTAAGTTGCGCGAAAACTTGAAGGCCACCGGAAATCAAGTGCGGTTGGATTATTGGGATCGCGATCAGAGTTTAAATATGGCCGCGCATCCGGTCAATTGACTGTCCATTTTACTAATTAAGAAGACTCGATTGTTGTTGCGATAGACATTAATGTCAGTGTAAGTAATAAAAATGGAAAAACACAAATCATACATAAATGTATCCTTTGAGAAATACCAGCAACTAATGTAAGAACAATATTCCATTCACATAAGCCTAATAAACTGTAAACTCCTTTAAGGAAACAAGTACCATAAAAACTAATCAAAATTTACTGCGGCCATCAAAAACAAATTTTATAAAAGCTCACTGGCCAGGCCCATTTAGTTAAAACATGGCGGTAAGTATTCTTAACATGCAACCATTATAGGATTGTCCATCAGATAACGGTGAGAATGAAAGCTTCCGTGATGTCAAAATAATTAAGATCGTAGATACCATTTGATAGGCTAATTTGTTTTAATTAGTTAAAAGGGATCGGTTTAGTATGGTATGGGGGACAAGTATGAGTATTACACGTCCGAAAAGACAATGGTAGGTGTCAATGGAATAGACAGGTTTTTTTTTTGCTTGTGTTGTGACAATCGAATCAAAGTGAACTGCTGTTGTGTCCCGCCCGTGGCAATTATTTAAAATCTCCTAGAAAATATGTTTTTGAAAACATGCCATGAACATGTCAGAACATAAAATAATGGAAGATTCCTCAACCCAACCCCCATATTTATTTTTGGGCTGCAATTGGGCAATAGCATCGCATATCTTAAGAGTTTTTAAGCAACCATTAACATTATTTATCTGCCCCAAAATACTTAAATTACTATAAGATCCCACAAAGACCAATTTCAACTAAAACCCCTTTATCAAAAAAGGTTCTTTTCAAATCCATCCATCAGATCTGTATAATTATAACAATCGTATAATATGGCAACACTGACAGCCAGTAATTGATGCGTTCAGTTTTGAAAACGTTCCAGATTCGATTGTAATCATATATTTTTGATTTAATTGTCGTAAGGTTGGTAATGTTCGATTCGAATGATTGGCCGTTATTTTTGAATAATTGAATGATTAGCACTTTGAAGCTTGAGCTTATTATTATAAATGATGGTTTTAATAAGGGTTTTTCTCATGAGAATATTCTAATAAGACTACAATAGGTAATTTGTTTGAATAGAAGATGGCTTGAAAGCAGATTTGGTGTAATACAAAATTAATTATTTGTTATCTTTCTCAATTGAAAAGGTTTTACAATTCCATTCAATTATTTCTCATTATCCTCAATTATTTATGTAACCAGTTTAAGCAACAAGACAGTTCTAATTCCAACCATATAATTTCACAGTTCTAAAAAACGCAGAACACGACAGTGTCATGTACAATCACTATAATTTGTCCAACAACATTCAACCTTATTTCTTTTACATCCAAACGAATCGACTTAAAATAGTGAGGGGACTTAACTAAATAAAACAGTAACAGTTGATCCCCACACTATCAAAGGTTGACTCAAAGACTGTGTGGGGAAGCAAAACTACTCCCAATGGACATGTAGCAATAAACAGTAGGGCTCTAGACAGAAAACAGACGTCCTCGCACGAAGGGCCCTTTGTTTAGACTTAGATCATTTATAAATAAACCTTTAAGTAGTGACCTCCTTTGTGTTAATAATACTGGCATGTTTATAAAAAAGTTTTGAACGATATTCAAGGAGTCTGAAAAAAGTTTTAATTAGGAACGTTTGTGATGAGCCTACTGGAATCGAAAGGAATAAATAGAAAAACAATAGAGATAATATCCTAAATTAAAGATTGTCGTGTGTCTGCTGGAAATAAGCATGACCGTTCATAAATAATTCGGATATTCAAAAAAAAACCAGCCATATGTCGGTATCAGCTGATCGGCCTCCATTATACTCAATAATTCCTCTTAGCACAGGTAAATGTTTTTTTGGTGGCAACTTTCAACAGCTGTTCGAGTGCGTGCACGCATTCGAAATCCCGAAATTTTCATACAATTTGAAGTTTCGTTAATGTATTCGAACATCTGCGCTGGCAGGTGCTGTCCCGGAATTTTTGTATTTCGAACACTCCTTGAATCGAATTATTACTTTTTGCCTGATTATTGACGGAGGCAGACGCCTTTTATGATTGTTTAAATACAAATTTTATTGATTCTTATTTTAAATGTTGAGCTTTAATGTTTATTAGCATGACATTTGATATGAAAATTGATGTTTTGATGCTTCTTAACAGAATGGTATTATAATCTCGTTGAATACAAAATTAGAATATTAATCACATTACATAATCAGTCATTTAAATTAAAATGACCGCACGTGTGAGCCTCGAACCTTATACTTAAAGAGTTTACAATCAATATCCGCAAAAAAATCCTTTCCCCTCCACATCCTTTCAAACAATTTGCTTTCCATAACCGGAAATGTCATTTTATCAGTCCACTTTTTTTTTCGCATCCGCATCCCGTACTCGATTCATATCGATGTGTTTGTGTTCCGATACCGATTACTGTGATATCGGATGTCATATCCGTTAAGTTGATATCGGATAGCTCGCGAAGATTCTGCTGACTCCGTGAGTCTGTGCTGTGCTTATCTTTATTAAGATAAGGATGGTCTTGTGTATTAATTACTGTGAATGAAATTGAGATTGAATGGTGAATGTCATGTTTTTTGCGCGTAAGAAAGTTTCTGGGAATTTGTGTTGGAACTTTTGCACGTATTTACTGTAAATTAATGTTAAAACGAAATATAAATCATTCAATTATTTTAAATACATAATTGTGTAAAATAAATTCTTTTGATTCTGATTCTTGATAGCAAAATACATCCATAAGTCAAATTGCACCCATAATAACCTCAAATTAATTCATAAGTTTCCCTTTTTAACCTCTAGTGACATTTATCCACAACATTGAATATCAAAAAAACATTCAGTTTACTAATATATAGATAAAAAAAGCAGATCCGTTGAAATCTCTATTATTTGCGTCCTTTGTACGGAACACCCCGGGTGACTATCGAGTTCAGTAACAGCTGACGCTACAAAAACTACCCTCTTCCTTTATCTAAGTTTACTATTCAATGTTGAGCACTTTTGTGCCTTTATTGGAAATATTATTAGTAGTTCGAGTGATGTTATGGTATTTACAGAAAGAAATGGCCCCTTATATCAATAAGTAGATTGCATGCCAAGCCCTTACAAAAATGATTTGACCTATAATAGTACATTGTGATACAAGGGTGGGAAGTAGGTTATAACCTACACACCCGTGTATCACACGACGTTTTTCAATACAGTTGTGAGAAACAGTAAAAACAAATCAAAGAATTAGATTTGTTTATTCACAAAAATAAAATTTTCAATATGGCGCTTTTTTGCAACTGGACATATTTTTTTACAAAGAAAACAGCCTATACAGCCTATTCGATTTTTGACAAACGTTAATGTGAAAATAATTAACTTAAAACTGTTAATTAAACATATTAAACAATATTAAAAAAAAAATGAGAATTCAATGCTAAAACGTACGGAATCATTAATTTTTCCTCGTATAAAATCGTATCCCATTTTATTCTATGTATGAAAACTCCTTGCTACTAAACTTATTTAAATTGACTTATGGTGCGTTTTTGCAACTGGACTTATTTTTTTACAACGATATCAGCCTATACAGCTATACAGCCTATTCGATTTTTGACAAATGTTGATGTGAAAATAATTAAATTAAAACTGGTAATTAAATATATTAAACAACCATTTATAAGACTTTTGAGAATTCAATGCTAAAACGTACGGAATCATTCATTTTTCCTCTTAGAAAATCTATCCCATTTTATTCTATGTTTGAAAACTCCTTGCTCCTAAACTTTTTTAAATTGACTTATAAATTTAAAACTAAACTGCAAACATAATGATCGAGCTCGTAAACAAAAGTCACGACCGCGTAACAGAAAGATGCCTATGCGTAAGATTTAACTTTCGAATCATAATTATAGCCTCTGAAAGTACGCCATGTTTAACAACTGTATTGAAAAGGTATTTACAATGCATGTCCTCGAAAAGAGCGTTTTCCAAGCAGCCAAACTGTGCGGAAAGTGTCACTTTTTTTTACTAGTGCTTTTTACTTTCCTGTACTTTTTTAATTTTTTACTCCAACGTCAGCCCGCCGCATAGAGTTTTTATTATTTGAGAAAAGTTTTAAAATTAGTTAAGTACAGATTATCATTCATATAAAAAGTAAAACAAAACTAATACGTCATTTAAGGCGTTTTTAATTACTCTAGATTTAGATTTTGATCAATAAATTAATTTTAATTATTCATTAAATATGTTTGGCAGAATTAATATTTTGCTCGTGCCTTTTTGCGTTATGACGTGACAGCTATTGCACATGCGCAGTAGAACTATTAGTTAATCTGTGGATATGCTGAGCGCCCTTGAATAAGCGCCATTTTATTAATTTCTTGCTTGGTTCAGATATATTTTTTTATTTCCTCGCACAATGCATAGTAAAATGTTGTATGATACACGTGCGTACCACCTACTTCCCGCACTTGTAGCATAAATAACTATTTTTTCAATTTAGTAATGAAATATCGAGTTGGCACGTGCTCAGGAGCTCACCAATTCTGCCTTGTTTGTGCTAAAAAAAACTAAATAGAATCTATATAACAGAATCTCACGAAAATATTTATTACAGACTAAGAGCCCAGTTCAAATCGCTCATCTAATGCGAAGTACTTATTGAAAGACAAGTTAGTAAATACTTTTTCTTGATAGGATACAGGCTAAAAACTATCAAAAGGTAATCGAAAAATCAATATATGTTTTTATATCAGCTACCTCTTACTTACGTTTTATAATTTCAAATTGAATTTCGAACGACCCAAGTTTCTAACCAGCCAGGAACATTCGATAGTAACAAGGTTTTTTCCCCGCCTCATGTGCACGGTTCGTTTCCCAAGCCTGCACAGTGCACATGGCACCCAGGAATTTGACACGCAGATGTTCGTTCCGCCACCGACACAATAAAATACCTAATAAAAATGGTCGACTTGCACTTTAGAAAATAATTTAAGTTTTATGTTTTATCACGCAATTATTTTGTCGACGATGTTGTGATAATTATAACTACAAATTAATTTGAAAGAAAGTTGGTAAATTAATGATTTTTGTTTCAATGAACTAAAATCGTGTTTAACTTTATTGTGTATTTCTTTGACATTAAAAATAAATGTAATACTTTTCTCAAATTTCAAATTCAATCTTCATTAAAATTTGCTGAAACATGAGTATAGTTAGGTACTTACACACACCAAATTGCCAATATGTAAGAGATGTTAAAAAAATACAGAGTGTCATGTTTGCCTTAAATAATGGCATGCAAATATTAATAATAGAATAAAGAACAATCAAAATCCTAAAAGTCCTCTAATATTAATAACATAAAAAAACATGAGAAAGCTGTGACACCCATTAGCGCATACGCGTGTGAATTACTATGCGCTTGGAAAGATCATCATTCCATTACGAAATGTCAAGCCCCATATGCAACGTTTATACTTGGTTATGGTCGCAGGTCGCAGCATTAGACGTTTTGTAGTGTTATAATATAATAAAACTTTAAGGAAATTATCAGAAAATTATTTACAAAGGCTAATTGAAAAGGCATCTATTCTAAAAACTCTTCGGTAAGTCTTACATCAGTAATACGGTAACTGATGTTAGACTTCATATAAACATGAGAGTAGAAGTTTTTCTTGAATGTTTGTCAAAATATCACTTCTTATTGGAGGATAGAACATGAGATATATTATTAATTTAGAAACTATATTAAGTATACAACCTTCTGCCAGCGGCTTCGCCCGCGTGAACGTTAAAAATTATCCTGAGGGAACATATTCCCGGGATAAAAAGTCATATGTGCTATTCCTGACTATAATTTATCTCTGTGCCAAATTTCATCCCGATCAGTTCAACCGTTCTGGCGTGATTGAGTAGGTAACAAACATACACACTGCCATCCAACCTTTCGCATTTATGATTTTAGTAAGGTTATCTAGAAACAAACCTGTTAGTAATGCAATATACAATATCGGGCTCAAACTATCCAACTAAGGAAAATAACGAAATAGTGTTCGGCTTCACCACAAAAGTTCAATAGGGTCGATTTAACCTACGACCTATTGATCTAAACTCAACAGGCTTACCCCTATAAAGTGGAAAGTGGTAATAAAATTGTGAGTGCTAATATTGATCGTAAAAATATATCTCAACAATAGATAGAATCTGACAAGAAATCGATTAAACTGGAGAAAGGTAGTTTTTGTCAGCAAACATCTATAAGAATGACAAGTCGGACTAAGAATGACAAGTGACAGCCCAAAAGTAGAACCAAATAAATAATAGTTTTAAAAAACACGCTTTATAGGAAACCAATTAAAAAGTAGAAAATAATTTCCAATAAATTTAAATTAAGAATAGTGTGATTAAAAAATATATATACTGTGGGATTTTTAAGATATTTTTAAAATGACTACTTTTACAATTATCTGTCAATAAAATATTATAACACTTGACATCAAGCACCCTACGCTTTTTTACAATAAAATACATTTTTTTGTTAGTCACACTATTCTTAATTTAAATTTATTAAAAATTATTTTATAGTTTTTAGTTTGGTTGGCTTTTTTTATTATTATTTATATTTAACTTTTTAGTTGAATCGCTAATCCTGAAGACCATGGTAATAATAATGGTATTTACAAACTGTTTAAATTATTGAATTGACATCGGTCCTTGATAAGAGTGCAAAGTTTCAAATTAATCCGAAGTTTTGAAGGGGGTGAAAATCACGTTCAAAGAATCCGATACATATATACAAAGCTAATAAAAGCGTGTTAAAAAGACAAGAACGACACTATGTAAGTACCTATTTTTAAAACAGGTGCAAACTATGATGGTATAAATATGCCTAGACACTAACACAGTTTTTAATGGGCAAACTTAATTGTTTTATAATACTTTATAAGTGTTAAAACTCAGCAAGCGCGCAAGGAATGTGCAAAATCCTGCCTCGCCAAACGAGGGCCAACATTGTACTCATACACAATCTACACTTCGAAATATTTCTCCCAATCTACAATACTAAATGAATTCTTACGTTATTTAGGTACCGGTAATAAAATATTAGCTTCACGGCATTTTAAAAGTAAATTACTTTGGCACCACATACCTACTGGTTGAATTACATAAGTTGTTACTAACTCCTCGGCTAAGATGGTGTCTTTTGTAACCAGCCTTACCATACCTTACACAAAATAAAGTCGTTTATGTTCTTTTTTTATTAAAAAGTTTATACCTTTAACTGTCAAAATGACTTTTTAATTTTGGTACACGTCAAAAAGCGCGCTATAAATCGAAAATGGCGCCAAAAGAAAGCCATCAATTTATTTTACGATGATTTTTTATTGCGAGTATTTTTTAAGACGTGGGTCATAGCAGTTTGACATTTTGTTGCTGGAAATACTAAGCAAGCATGAACGAAAGGATTTTTATTGCGAATTGTCGTCCGTCGGTCATCGTTAATGACACGATAATTCGTTTATGGTCCTCGGTAAAAGTAATGGTGATAATAACATGAATTTTTAAGATGCGAAAATAAATCATAAGGCTTTTACTTTTTTTATTTAACAATAGGCTTGCGTTTGACCACTATCTCGCTCGATGGTAAGCGATGATGTGGTCTACGGTGAAGCACGCTTGCCTAGAACTAACCTATTCATTCTTGACTTAAAGACCCCAAGGTTGTAGTTATCAGGAAACAAAGACTCCGGAAAACGCGAGAACGTGGTAAATGTAAGTCATAAATCATAATCTTAGGGCACAGGCCAGTGACTAAGAAGAAAAAAAAACCTGAAATACCTACTGTGCTAAAAACAGTTAAACATTACTTTTCTACAAAAAAGTGACACTACAAAAACATGTGGGATTTTTATTAAAGCATAAAAATCACGTCACGATAAAATAGTGGTGCTGCCACAATAAAATCTTCAAAAATCATCGTTAAAACTTTACGTTGGCCTAACATGGTGAGATTTACAACAAGTATTACGTTTCGCAATGAACTGTAAATCAGTTTTATTGTATCTGATTAATCAAGATAGTGCCCGTTTTTTATGTTTATTAGGTTCGAATAGAACTACTCTATCTAAGTAAGTAATTGGTGCTTTTCTGTACCCTCTGGATTTATCAACTTTATGGAAAAAGTTGTTACAATAAATTTTCGAAAAAAACTGAAGACAATCCCAAAGTTTCTGAATTGATGATTCGAAGATAAAATTATTCAAACTTTAGCATTAAAGATAATTTTAACAAACTGTTAATTAAGAAACTGGGGATGACAATTAATTAATGCATTTGTTTTTACTTTTAATTACATAATTATTACAATTCATGCATGCTAATTGCCCCTGTTTGAAGTTCTACGATTGTTTTACGAAAAAATTAGTACATTTATGAGAAAACATGTATTGTTTATATGAATGGCACAGCTCCTTACTATTACAGCTCTTTACGTCCGATATCTTATGAAATGCATTCCTAAGTTCACTGCTGTACACATTTTATCCTCCAATGGAATTCTCAACACGACCCGCCAGTAAATATTGCAACATCTGCAAATCAAATTTAAGTAAAATGAATGCTCTTTGCATACCGTTAAAATACGTGTATTTCTGCATATATTTGCCGCTGGTTTTTGCATAATATTTGATATAGTCATGATAAGTTATCTTTGATAAGTAGGTTACGCATGTGTTCACCGAAAAATTGGATAAAATTATTTCACGTCAGAAATTTTGCATTTATCAAAAATTTGGCAAGACCTTACAAGTAACGACAGGAAAAGAGCTATACAATAACATAGAATAGGAATCTATATAGATAGGCATTAAGTATTTTCTAGGTCATCTAAGTACTTCAGTAGCTGAATACTCTTGATAAGTACGTAATCTACTTTGTCATCTTATTTTGGACTAGTAACCTACATTAGTCGAAAATTATCGGTATCGCGTTTTTAGACAAAACTGATAAGTATGACTTACATGCAATATTGCACGTAGATCACAAAAACTGTACCTATTGGAAATATGAATGCCACGTAAAGTTAGTAAGTGTATGTTTGACCGGTAAAATTCAATAGGTATCTTCGGGTCAACAGACTTCTGAACGGTACCATTGATTCTTCAAAGAAACGGCCCCATTTCAAGTTGCTCATACAACTTGTACGCCATACTACCCAAACACATCACTAGCAAGTACTTAAAACCTAAGACCTGAATCAAAAACAGACTTCAGCATTTAGAAAGGCGTCTTAAAAGGTGAAAGTCATGCTTTCATGCTTCGCAAAAAACTCGCATCTTGGCGCGGCCTTGCCAAGGTGAGTGCAAGGGGGACATAACGGCGCTGCCACCGGCCACCGCGCACCAATAAACATTAATTTTCATACGCCATCGCCGAGTTTGGCATCCACCGAACGTTCCCACACTGTCCCTCGTACGTGTCTCACAACATAAACAGCAATGGACATGAACAAACCACGTGCCTTGTCGGAAATGAATTATGGTTTTTGATACACTTCCTTTCAATACTTTTGTACTTAATGACCGTCTACTATGGTGTTCTGTGCCATAAAGTATGGTTCAAATTTCATCCACGTATACAGTCGGTTATGGGAAAGCTAGATAACGGTAGCTAGCCTTATTGAGGTAAGGGACTGTTAGGCATTCGCGCTGGTATTTGTAAACAAAGGTGTAACTGGTGTAAGAGTAATTTTCCCCAGCTAATGGGCTATTTCATAAGTATTGTTTCATCGTTGTGTCATCTCCATTAACCATATTGTCATCACGAAATAAAATCTGGGTTGTAATCTTATTGTTTTAAAGTAGGGTAACTATGCTGACGGTTTTTTCAAGGACGTAATCTCGTTATGATTATGACATATGACAGCCCAATTAAATAACTGAAGCGTGTGATGACCAAATTCATAGAGCTTTCAAGGACATTCCTATTATGTATTGCAAATTTAAACAACATGAATAAAGATGTTCAGTAAATTTTGACATAAAATTCTACAAACCATCTCTTATTAAATTATGTATTCGTAAAGCAGTCTTAGAGCCACTTTTCTGTGAACTAGCTAACCGTAAGTTTTCGTATATAATGAACTACTTGGCATTCAAAACACATACTTAAGTTGCAGCTGCAACTACACAAAAGTCCCTCTCGTAGAAATATTTCAGCGAAGAGACTTGCCGTAATCAAAAAGGGAGACTTACGATTTGGCTGATCTCCGTGATAGGAATTGGTGTGATGGTTTTATCCGAGCTCTGGGGGAGCGAAGAGGCGCTGGGAGTCGGCGACACTCCTGGGGAGCCAGGTCCATTCCCGACGCTCTCCTTAGAAGTACGATTTGGAGACAGCCTCGCTGGGAAGCTGAGGGTCTTCGTCCACTGCGATAAGCTACGCACCATCTTGACTGTTCATAAGCACAACACTCGTTCACTAAACTCTTTATAACGAGCGACACGCGCGCTCGCTTACACGGTCCGCGGACGAATGAAGAATCGAGGAGGGCAACAAACAAAACGTACAGCCTGTGCAAGTTGCGACTTGACCGGGTGGAGGGGCGAGCGTGTAGGGTGGCGATGTGTGAGTCGATGCAGTTCGGACTTCGGCCACCTATTGGGTTTTGGGTCGGCTTTTCTTTTGTTTATAGGATCGCGGCTGCTACCTCGTGAAGCAAAAAAGTTTCGAACGGTCATCTTTGCGTTGTAATGAATTGGCAGTTAATTTACAGTTGTTTGTGTTGATATAGTCCGTTAAAATCTTATTAGTCACCAACTAGTATTATGGGAGAGGCACAAAGTTGTTTTTTTACGTTGAATAGAATATCTTCTTTTATTACACTTTCACTTTTAAAACTGAGTTTGTTTTAAGAATTTACCGTCCTTGAGTACCTACATAAGTAAATCTTCAGATCTCAGTTTTATATGTATCTATGAATATAAATCTGAAGAAAAAAAGCTCATTAGTTCCCGTACTCAAAAGCACATTATATCGCAGACTTCAAACCCATATATACCTACCTCATACATTCATTTGAATTAGCAACGCCCTATAAAAGCAGAAAATAACTGCACCAGAGGGTGGCACCCTCCTCTTTTCAAAAACTCCAAGATATGTGCGCGCGCAAATATAGACTGGTTTTAAATGCGACTTAAGCGCATTGTTCGGAGTAAGCAATCAATTTTTCCCTGTCAACGAATATGGAAAGAAAGAAATCAAGCTTTATGCCAAGCTAGCCCTTTAAAAAAAAACATAGCACACTTAAGCAAAAACTGTTTCATTATCTTCCTGTCTATCTGTACTTATAACCCAAGCATTTCTTTAATAATCCTATTAATTAGTTACTTCGCAATCCACAGCTCCATCAACTTTTTTTAAACTACGGTCTCGGTTGGGTGGTTAATAAGTATTAAAAAAAAACTTGAACCTTATGGTTCGTAATAACCAGGGGTGAATAAGACGCGAATCGATACAATGGGTGCGCAGGATTGCGTGTCGTAACTTCCTGAAGCCACGTGCGCGTGCAGCTGACGCCCGCAGCGCATGCGCGCTGAGTGCATAAAATTTGAGGGGTTCGAAGGAAACTGTGAGTGGAATAGTAAGGAAGCTTTTGTTTTTACATCCTTTGGAGGCAACACTTGGTATAAAGATGTCTTTCGAAAGTATTACGACCCTTCGTTTTGTATTCCGTTGGGATTGTTGCAAAAAAATATATCTTGTCTTTTTTGTATTCTCACAACTAGCAACTTTTAATCTCGTTTCACTTAACATAAAATCACGACTGCATTCCCTGAAAACTAAACCAGAGTTGCACCTATAGTACACCCAAACTGGATAAAAAATAAAATATTTATGATAATTAAATATAAATGTAGTTTCTTTCATCAAATCTTTCATGTCATTCCAGAGCTATAAATAAATGATTACCCAATCCGTTTCCATCATTCACAAGCTCCCTGTTTATTTTACAACGCTCAGCAGCGATTGTCTTGAGCAGCAAAAAAAGGGTCATTACTGCCCCTCGTTATAAGTACGGGGGTTCAATCAGCCCCTGGACCACCCCAACCCTACTATCCCATTGTTCTCAGATAGGGTTGTAAGTTCTTAGCTTGAGGGTACTTAGATACTTGATGTTGGCACGGTTCAATATAAGGGCAGTTAGAGGAGTTTGTTGATTGTAGTTTGGGCCTGTTTTGTTCGAGATAACGTGTAAGCATCATTACTATGGTTAATGGACGTATATTGTTTTTTGAAAGCTTCTGCATAGATAGCAGCTCTATCATTGATGAAAATACAAAAAAAAATATAGATAGAGTATTGGCGGATACGGCCTTACGTGTCTTGAAATACAACAAATGAATTGCGCAAATCAAAACAAAATCAATGACATTTATTTCCTTTTTACCATTTTATAGACGCCTGTAGGCCTTTAAAACGGTTATTTATTGCTATTCCTTGTTCTAGCTTGGGAACCTAAGAAAGATGGGAGACATGGTTAGGTTTGACCGACTTGTATTGGCAATTTTTTAAACTCATAGGACTTGTAAAGAATGTAAACTGTTTCAATTTTAAGTTATACAACGTAAAATTAGACTTTTAAAAATAAACTCAATACTAAACATTGTTATCATAACAACTATAGGACGTATTCCTAAATATTGTTTCGATTGTTTTGCATGTAGTCTGGAATTTACTCCAGACAAAAGCTTTTCTAATGAAGTTATTATGTTCTTCTTGAAAAGCCTACAGGAATAAAATTGTAGTTAAAGGATAGGGCCTAGATCCTGTTCGTGTTTGGCCATAATATTCTTATCGTTTAAGATATTGAACCATTTTGAATGCAGTATGTGTCCATAGCTAGCGAAAACTTGATATTGATCAAAAAGTAAAATTTCGGCATTTTAGTACCCACGTTTCTATACAATATCTTGTCAACAATTTATTGAAACACAAGGTGACAGCAACAAGATGCCTAAGCATTTAAAAAGGATACCACACAATTGTGACTAAAATTAGCCATAGAATGTGTTTGATAGGCAGTATAGGCATTGACAGTAAGTAATAGCCAATAGGCAAAAGAGTTTGTGCCACAGACAATAGTTCTGAGTACCGGATACGGCGGTACGTGTCTTGAAATACAACAAATGAATTGCGCAAATCAAAACAAAATCAATGACATTTATTTCCTTTTTACCATTTTATAGACGCCTGTAGGTCTTTAAAACGGTTATTTATTGCTCTTCCTTGTTCTGGCCTGGGAACCTAAGAAAGATGGGAGACATGGTATGATGGAAGTCATTACAAATCGGCGTAACTACCTCAAAATGTGTTGTTTTTCATAATTCTAAGATAAAAGTTTGCCAAACATAAGAGCTTTGATAAAAGCTCTTTTGATTGACAAACTTGTATTGCCTATTTTTCAAACTTAGGTCGTATTGTAAAGAATGTAAATTGTTTCAATTTTAAGTTATACAACGTAAAATTTTAGACTTTTAAAAATAAGCTCAATACTAAACATTGTTAACATAACAACTAAAGGACGTATTCCTAAATATAGTTTCAATTGTTTTGATATTCGAACGCCCCTTGAAAAAGCAAGCGAAAACGTCAAAACAATTTATGTGGGGCAGAAAAAACGCGTACTGCAATTTCTCAATTCAACACATGGCTTGAAAAAGCAATTATTTTTTTATCCTTACCTCACAAGGGATTAAAAGTTACAACAAATAATTAATATGCACAGCACACATGTTTTGTGCCTAATACAGACGTTTATTGACGATTTACGTCAATTTGCCCAGTAAAAAGTTAGTATAAATAAAATTTTAATCTCTAGTTAAAACAAAGACGTGTAAAATGTCAAAGTGATTTATCCGCGCTTTCGTGAAAGTAAGGTGTGTATGCTTTTTTGAATTTTTGGTAATGCAGTTATTTTGGGTAAAGTTCCTCCATTTTAAAAGAGAACTTGAATAAATGGATTTTGCATAAAACGTACATAAATAAGTCTAGGTTATTATTATTATACTTCAATCTATTAATAAAACCTGATCGTATTCACATTGTATTTATAGAATCAAAACCATTTATCATTGGTCCTTGTTGTTATGAAGTATATCACTGGTGCTTTAATAAACTTTTGTTTTTTGTCCGTAATCGAACCACTTTTAAGGGTCAAAGCAATTTTTGCAAAAGTTGGTTAAACCCGTCGTGTGGGTAAACCAATCGTTTCTGCACCGACTAAGGGCCGATTTCACCAATGATACTAATCGCGATTAGTTCAACTAAACTCAGTTTACGAAAATACAGTGTTCTGTTTGGTAGTTTCTCAGCGGTCTCAACCAATCAGAACGGTGTATTTGCGTAAACTGAGTTTAGTTGAAGTAATCGCGATTAATATAATTGGTGAAATCGGCCCTTATACGTAGGCAAACTTAGTCAGATGATGCTTTCATTAAATTACTCGCCAAACTTCTGGGCCGCCCTGAAGTTGGCTTTCCGATGCGCAAGGCGCGGCGCAGTACCGTTTTTGTATGAGATTTAATACTGAAGATGAAGTTTGGCGAGAACTATACTTATTTAATACTAGACCTTAGGTACTAAAGGAGCCATGTATATTCCAAAATATAAAGTAGTCTGTCGTATTCAGCGATAGTGCTAAAAAGCCTGACCAGTCGAGTAATACAGCAACATTGTTTTTGATTATATACAACCTCAATCTCAAATTGCTACTCTTTTTTTTCACCAGTAACAATGCAACACTAACCAGGATTTATCCCGCTTCCCCCAAAACCCACAGCCATCCTACACATTGTTACCCGAGGGTTCCTTCATTATTAAAAACTAGTAAACGCTTGTACAAAATTAGTTCACTGTCAATCTGTCCGACTATTCCTGTAACCTCGTAAATTACGTTCTAACACCGTAAAATACTTTGGCGAAGGCGTATCAAGCTAATTAGTTTGCTCTAAGTTTATATAGAATATTTGGAAGTGATTTAGCCAATAGATGAATGATTGATTGGGTGTCCCGTTTTGAACAAACTGTTTTGACTAACGGTTGGTTCAAATAAGCTTAGGTTAGGAATAACAATATTGGTTAAGGATACTTACAAAGGATGTAAACTTAAGTGCTTTTAAGCACTAAAAAATATTAATAAAAGAGCCGAAAGATTTGTATAAAATACACAAACAATATTGCGGCACTGGTAGCGCATGTATTACAGTAGTGAGTACGCCCAGATTTTAGAATAAAATCTTTATAAGTTCGAATATTGGTATTTAAAAAAAAAAAAACTTACAAAATGTTCGTTATCAAATTGTCTATCCATTAGTGTTAGTACAAAAAATAATTACTGAACACTTTACGAGGAGATGCATGTTATCAATAATTATTTCTCATTTTTATGGTTTTGTTGGAAGGAGATTAGTGAAACTTACACCTCTTTAAAAAAAAGTATACTACAATTTTAGAATCAATATTATGTAGAAATTTTATGTATTTTTATTAATTGATATTTCTTTTTAAATAAAGAGTAGATAGCTTTTAAAAACTGTACAAAAACGACGGCGTTTTGCTCGGGGAGGCGCCTTAAGTACATTTTTTTATTCACAATCCGAATGATTTTAATGGGAATTCCAGATAATGGATACGAAATTCCATTCTCTATTCAATGGATTAGGAATTTCGTATACCTAGGTATTTGAAAACCGCTCGAAAACGTATAGCACAATGAATGTTGATGATGTTGTTATTGATTTTTTAAAAATAAGGCATACCTTTGATTGTGTGCTACGTTTTGCGACTACTGTGTGGTCTAAAATAAACATTTAACTAGCTAAACCAAAAATAGCTACGTAAATCTGTTCATCACAGCATATGCCTCTGGTAGTCAAAATCAAAATCAAATATTTTTATTATACATAGGCCTACATGGGCACTTATAAAACGTCGACAAAAGGTGCACGGTTCGGGTTAGTCGTTTCCTATGGAGAAGAACCGGCAAGAAACTCCATTGTTACTCTTTTAAAAATTGTTTGTGTTTACAATATTTCCATGTTATAGCATTAGTACTTGGATATGGGGGGACAACGTAGGCCCGACAATAAGTCGTACGAAATTAAAAAAAAAAACAAACAAAAAAAAATGTAAAACGAAATAAAAAGTTAACAAATGTTAACAATCATCTAGAAATCTAGAAGGCCTAAGGGTAGTAGGTCACTTAGGTATACTATGATACCTCAAAGTATGAAAAAAAGGACGCATACGCATAGTTAAGAAATCGTAATCAATTAGTGTAGTGTATGATTAGCTTGACACACTCTGAATATTCAGTAATGCGGAGTAGGGAATTAACTTTGAACGCTCTAGTTGTTTGCAAGGGTTCAATCAATGAGCTGATAAGTGGACCTACAACAAACAAATGTATTATGGCTTGAATGTGAAAAATTTCGTTTCAATAAAAAAATTATATCGGTTATAGTCAACTAAAGTATATTTTTCAAATCATTTTATCAACCACACACAGTAAAGTATTTATTTTGATTTTTATATTAAATTATTTGAATTATTATTTAATCTTTTTATATTTTTTGGCATCTTCTGGGTAAGCTAGCTCCATCGTCGACTTTGTCTCTGTCACATCTGACCTAGACTAAGAGCCAAGAGCAAACCCATCACAAATAAAAAAGTACCATTTTACTTGGGCTAAATCTAAAAAAAATGGTGGCATCGCATCAGACCAGCTCAGCTGAATCCGGTTAGACTGTAAGCCCACGCCAACATAGTTGAAAAGCCTAGGGAGATTGCATCGCATCAGACCAGACGATGGTGGCGAAACGAACTTGGCAGGACTGGTGAACACCTGTCCAAAACGGGGAGGAATAGAAAGAAAAACGGGAGGCTCCTGCATAATGCCATTATTTATTACGTGAAAAAAACTGGCATTACATTTATGCAACACATATTAAATTAAGAGAAATTATTAACCGAGGGAAAAATATACTGAATGGGCGACTGTTATACTAAGTAACTATTTATCCGATTTGAGTAATACCTTTTAGGAGATTTTTGTGAGCTGCGGTAATAATATTGTTACATACTTTAATTGTATTTGGGTTTCTATTTTTTCTATTTTAGAATATTATTATTTTGAAAATAGCTGAACAACTATCGAGGCGACATCACTGTGCAGTGCCGGAGTTCGGGTTTATTCGTGTCCAAGAGCGAGCGAAGCGAGCTCGGGAATTTAGGGCACCCCGACACGGATAGGTTAGGTTCGAAGGGGATGACGGGAGCTGAAGTGAGCGAGCAAAGCGAGCGAACTTAGCTCCCGTCATCTCCTTCATGTTAGGTTACTTTAGACCCTGCAGACAGAAAAAGGAGCCCTGTCGACAAACTTATATTTTCAAGTCGCTGTTTTAAACATTTGTATTCGCCCACTGTTTGTAGCCCACTTAGTATTTCAGTAAGCCATATTAAGTATTTTTTACACCTTTAATTTGAATTTTTTTTCGCTCGTTTAAATACTAGCCTTAAATTAATGCTCTCAACAGTAAGGACCGGATTAACGCAACATAAAAAGCTTGAAAGATCCACAAAAAAAATTGTAAAATATACAACATTAAAGTTTTATAAAACGACAAAAGGAAAAAAGTGGTAGGCTTTATTTTTGAAAAATTATTTAACATTTTTGTAAACGTAAACAATCAGACATACCAGATTGTTTACGTTTCCAAAAATGTTAAATAATTTTTCAGGTGTTCTAAATGGATAGTCTTCAATCATTCGAAATATTTTTATGAGTGGAAATTGTTAGTGTCTATGGGCGAAATTTTGATTATAGAGTTTATTATTACACTTATCAATAAGACTACCCTCTTATCGAAAAATATAATAAATATAGCGAAAATAATGATATTAGATTCTTTTTTGTTGAGATTCTCGGGACCCTAGGGTCCCTGACGTTTGAAAGACGTACCAGGGGCCGGAACCAAGTCGCAGAGGCCTTGTTAGACATGTATAATGAAATGTGACACCAAATTATTATGCAATTTCCGCAATATACAAATGCATATAATTCGGTCTCTCATCGGCTTATTTTTGTAATTTACGCTTTTAAAATTGCACCCAAATGATCACATGTCATGCGTGACCAAAAACATCATAATACCATAACTACCCAAAAACCGATTAAGTCCATAATACCCTTATCTCTACTGACCTCATTCCACGCAATAAGGGTGAAGACTCATTTCCGGCTAAAACGGCCAGCTTTCAATTAGCCACAATAGACAGTAATCGATTTGGCCCGCAGAATAATCACTCATTAAGGACTCTACAAAAAATTTCAATTAGGGTTCGGGAATACCACGTGGGTTTAATATGTTTAGTAGGGTGTGAAGCCGTGGGAATGTTTTCCATGGAGTGCAGGACATCCTATTTAAAGATATGGGAAAGGGTCTAAAATGCCGACGTGAAGTAGTGTCATCATCCTTCGCTGGAAAGAAGAAGAATCCATTTAAGAAGGATGCATGGTCAATGGTGGAAGATGCTTCTCCATCTCTTTCATTTTAGATCAGTGTTTTGTTGAACACATGAATCGTTTGAGATGGTCATGGTAGATTTTGAGTTTTGCCAAAATTGATTTGCTGGTAACTTTTTCTAGGCTGAAACTTTGATTACTTGATTTGATTTAGGGAATAGGGTCACACTAAGCAGCGGAGAGCAATGGTGGCTCAGTGGTATTAGCCGCGACTTACAATTTGTAGGTGGTGGGTTCTAACCCAGGCAGGCGCTTGACTTTGAAGGGAAACATCGTGAGGAAACCAGCACGATCTAGAACCAAAAATTCGAAGACATGTGACATCCACCAATCTGCACTGGGCCCGTGAGGTGGGTTCCTCTCACAGAGAAGAGGCTGAGTCCCAGCAGTGGGAACATTAAACGGCTGATGATGATGATCATACTAATATTGTAAAGGCTAAAGTTTGTGAGTGTGTTTGTCACGCTCAAACGGCTGGACGGATCTAGATGAAATTTGGCACAGAGTTAGATTATAGTCAGGCATAGCACATACTTTTTATCCCGGGAGTATGTTCTCGCGGGATAATTTTTGAATTTCTCGTGGTCGGATTCGACTGGGTGACAGAAGCAGGGCTGGCAGAAGCTAGTAATAAAAAACAAGTTTTTAGCCCTCTAGTATTTACCCCGATAGACATAGCTAGGAAAATGATCAAAATTAAATGAGAGCAGTGGTGGCCCAGTGGTATCGGCTGCGACTTACAAGTTGTACGTCGTGGGTTCGAACCCAGGCAGGCGCTTTACTTTGCGTAAATTATTTCATCACCACTGCTCTGAAAACGAGGAAGGAAAACATCTTGAGGAAACCGGCATGTCCTAGAACCAAAAATTCGTAAAAATTTGACATCCACCAACCCAATTGGGCTCAATTAAGTATACAGTTAAATTACAATTGGTTGTAAAACTAATAAAACTTTGCCCTTTACAAGTATTGCTATATTTAACCCATTGCATTGCTGGTTAACTTAGATGATTAACTAATGTATGTAATTTACGAGAAATCTATAAGGAAGTGCACTAATTATAATTATGCTGTTTCTGGTACGCGATGAATTTATTGTTTTAATGCTTTTGCTAAAGAAGCCCTTAACTATAATAATATCGTTCGTATGATTAGAAATTTATAATCCTATCAACATTTCCTAGAATTTAAATAAATTATAGGTAAAGCCAGCAATTTATTAATATGTGGCGAATTTGAAACTGAACGCGATCTAAAGCTAAAATCACGCCATTTTCCCATGGGAGTAAGCAAAAACTACAGAATGCCACTTCCTACACCTTACATATTCATTTTGCTACATTGACGTCCATACATCTAATCATACACGCACGCTGGTTACGAGTCCGTGTATGCATGTATCTAGAGGTATAAGTTTCAATATTCTACAGGAATTCTGACACGCATGGCTCATGAACGCAGAGTAGATGTGCTGATCCCTGATTCAGTTTCATTGGTGAAATTTGCGCTTAGTGCTTATCTCCTGGGTCGCGGATAAATTTGATAAAGGGTTACCGCGGCCCTGGCACAAGCAACTGAAGGAACACGGGTGGGTTTTAGTCAGTCAAAGTCTGACACGTCCTCAACCCTGAGCGGGAGAAGTCATTGGAAGAATTCGAAAAAATAACAAAAAAAAGTGCTTATCTCCTGGTAATCTTATAATATATATATTTTTTTATATCCTATAGGCACGCGCTTGACCACTATCTCACCTGATGGTAAGCGATGATGTGGTCGACGGTGAAGCACGTTTGCCTAGAAAAAACCTATTCACTCTTGACTTAAAGACCCCTAGATTGTAGCTGTCGGGAAACACAGACTCCGGCAGGGAATTCAACTCCTTAGCTGTACGCACAATAAAAGTGTTCTCAAAACGTTTGGTGCGTATGGGTGGGATGTCCACCATGTACCGATGGCGCATCGCCGTACGTCCGGTAGTCCGATGATGAAACGGGCTAGGTAGAATTAGATCATGCAATTCCATCGCACACTCGCCGAAGTGTAACCGATAAAAAACCGACAAACTGGCAACTCGACGACGATGTTCAAGGCTCTGGAGCTTTGTCTTGGCCAGTGCTTCATCGCCGATGAGCCTCTTGGCCCGCTTTTCGATCGACTCGTGAAATAAACCAGTATCTGTAGGTAAACCTTCACCGGCTCAATAAGAAATACATTTTAGTTGCTCTAGATCACACGTTCGAATATATCAGACAAAATAAGTAAATATAAAGTAAAAAAACAAATTTAACAAGCTTTTTGAACTGAAAAGTACTAAATATTATAACTTGTCAATACACATCCATTGAGCCAAAACACGATGGTGCTATCTTCTCTGGTTGAGGAGTTGCTATGGCCACCTTCCGGCTCCATCATGAGACCAGCTTCATAGTACCATATTATTTTAATGTTTCCAAAGTTACATAAGTACGCCGACTTTCAGCTAAATCGGATGCCAAGAAGCTTGAAAAATCGATTACTAGTTCCCACACACACACACGATAGCAAGATACGTAAGTAATATACAGCTTGTAAAAAGTTTTGTTGTAAAAAGTTTGTTGTTGTTTTGATTTGCATGTATACCTAGTTTATTCGCGAGCTAGCTGACCGAAACCAGATGTATCCTCCGACTGCGCAGCATGATTTTCTCCTTGAAAAACAATATATCACGATAAAAATCGTTAAGTTCCCGTGATATGTTGTTTTTCAATTATGAAACGCGAAAGTTTTAAGATTTTCTTCTTGTTTACGTCTTATTTGTTCGCTGTTTAAGCAGTCGGGTAGTTTGTTTTTTTATTTACTTTCTTATTTTAAGAAAATATTTATTTATTTCTAAATAAATGGAACATTGAGATCGTACATTAAACATTGTTTCACACATACTAACATCTGGTTTTGGTCAGCCAGTAGTACGCGAATACTTATCCTCCAACTGCACAGCATGATTTTCTTCTAGTTTACGTCTCTTTAGTTCGCTTCTTTTAGATTTTTTTTAATATTTTTTTTTGTAATATCTTTTCATTTAACATTCCTCTTAAAGCCCTTTATTTTGATACCGGCGCACAAGACGGATTTGGAAGAAAAAATTAGGCCTCCACAATATAGTGCCAATCGTCCAACGCGTTTTGTCTCTAGAACACCACATAGGAACAAACATACACTAGACTGATAAACACATTACCCTCCTTCGGCAGTCGGGGAAAAAATACTAACTTAAAAGTTTTTTAATTTTATTTGTGATGGGTTTGCTCTTGACTCTAGTCTAGGTCAGAGGTGACAGAGACAAAGTCGACGATGGAGTGAGCTTACCCAGAAGAAGCCTGTTCACTCTAACTAAAAAAAAGTTAAAAGTTTCCTACTCCTCCGTTATTCTTTTCTGTGTAATTTCGTCGCGGGATCCAAGACAGTTAAATTCTTTCTCCGGGACTTCGTCGAGCTTCATTGCCTCGGCGCTTTTCTGGTGGTCGCCACTGTTGATTCTGGCTTTCAGGAGTTGCAGTGGTTTGGGAATAGTACGGTAGGATTGTCCCAAAAAAAAAAAAAAAAAACTACTCTCACCTACCAAGCCATCATAACCGTGACAACAAGCATGTATGAAAGGAATTTCAATTTATGCCAAGCATTTGTATGGCCTTTGTTTTCAATGCCTATAATACCCCACGTGCAACGGCACCCCTCCTTCATAGATGATGGTGTTATTCTATGGGGAATGTTTTATGCGATAGGTAATAAATTTTTGAAAGCACCTAATAAAATAATATTTCTGTGGGAAAAGCAAATAGGGAAGAATTTACACGATTATTTTAATTGGAAAGTTTGTGTGGGATATGAATTAATATTTTAACATAAACTTTTGAGCAAAGCTGCATGAAAAAGTCTAAAGAGTCAAACACATCTTTCGTTATATTTCAACGCTTAATAACCCTGACGTAAATGATAGTAAAAGTTTTATTACAACTTTTGCAAAACTGTGTATAACTAATCCGACCATTCCAGATCAGCTATCAAAATTGCTCAAATACGCAAGCGAAACCAAATAAAATTAATAGACCAAAACTATAGACGAAGTGACGGCAACAACTGCCAACTGAAACCACATTGCCAATCAATTAGAACCACACAAAAACCTACCACACTTCTCTCCAAGCGGTCCCTTTAAACTTTAAACCCATTGTAACAATCTAACTGCCCTTCAGTCAAAGCCCATATGTGGCACGAACCGACTGACTAATAAAAACAGTTCAGCAAAATGACCGGTCCCATATGGCGTTGAAGAAATCCGGGACATCTTAGGCACATGTGGACAAATACATAGATGTTTTTTGGCCTATTGTGTTCCAGATTTTTTCTGTGTCCGCACACACGTGTCAGTCTTTTTTGACGCAAATTGTGTAGTCTTTGGAGAAGTGTGTTTTTAATTTGTTGAATCATATGGGTCGATGGGATACTGAGAGCGTGGTGGCCCAGTAGTAACAGCCGCGACTTACAAATTGTAGGTAGTGGGTTCGAATCCAAGCAGGCGCTTTACTTTGTATAAATTATTTCATCACCACTGCTCTCAAAACGGTGAAGGAAAACATCGTGAAGAAACCGACATGTCTTAGAACCAAATATAAGAAGATATGTGACAGCTCGTGGCTAAATAATAAAAGTCGCACGGTCCGCGGATGGGTGCCCATCTTTTCATAGCGAGTTTGTTCCGTGTCTCAGAAAGCACGTTAAGCCGTTGTTCCCGGCTGTCATTTGAAGATTTTTGACAGTCGTTACGCAAGAGGTATCGTTTACCCAGTTACTGGGTTGTGGAGGTGAATATTAGGTAATAAAGACGATGGAATTAAGAACATATTTAGTGATCAAGGTCCGACGAAATGAGCTTATTATTTATGAAAACTCAACAACCAACTTTTGCAAGGTTTTGACGCTTTTTAAACATTAGGTACATTTATATTCCACAGGAGATGGGTTGCCGAAAAACTGAGTCAAGTCACAGAGTCATCATAATTTATATAAAGTAATTTTGAAGAATAAACAATTTGTATCAGGTTAAAGGTTCAATCATCATCAGCCTTTTTAATGTTCCCACTTCTGGGACACAGGCCCCGTCTCTTTGAGAGGGAATGGGCCGTAATCCACCACGCGGGCAAAATGTGGGTTGGTGGATGTCACATGTATTCGAATTTTTATTTCTAGGTCATGCCGGTTTCCTCACGATGTTTTCCTTTACCGTTTTGAGAGCAGTGGTGGTAAAATAATTTACACAAAGTAAAGCGCCTGCCATGGGTTTGAACTCACGACCTACAACTTATAAGTCGCGGCCGATACCACTAAGCTAACACTGCAGCGGTTCAATAGTTTGGTTTATTAGCCTGTTCCAAACCTGGAAATAGGTTATACTCGATTATCCATTCATCAATCGACCGGAGTTCCCTTTGAGCATATGAATGTAGCGTAAAGTCATGAATGCTAAACGCAAGGGCTTCAATCAACTTGTGTGTCCCTTCCGTTCATAACACCTGAACATATCCATAAAATATGACATAATAGGAAAAGTCGTGTGTCCACCACACGAGTGTACCGAGAACTGATTATTAACAATCACAATATGACCTCATTGGCGCCGTTTATTTTTGATTGTCTCGTCAAACTATGGGACGTGCTCACGCGGCAGGCGTTGGTACGTGACTGACTAGATTAAGAACTTTTTAAGTTTTCACTTTGGATTTGTTGTAACACTTCATAAAATCATTATACATTTTTCTTCATGATTATTAATTACTATTGCACGATGAGCAGTAACGCGGTCGACGCCGTCGAAGGCGCCTTGCCCACGCTACCCTAACCTGCTTAACAAAAATCAACAGCTATCGCGCTGACCGCTGACGTATAAGTAATGTGTATTTTGGATGGTCTTCATAATTCTTCAATATAAGTAACCAGTATACACAAGATAATCAGAGTTAAATAACCCCTATCAATTGACACCGCAACAACAACCCACGCAATTGCAAAATCTTTCAATTAATTACAACATGCTTGCTCATCGATACGACCACTTCGCAACTTTAAACAGATTGTGCAATTCCAATACATCTCATATCCGCCGATCAATTTGTCGACCTATTTCTCTGACCTGAACAACTACCTAAGAATGTAAACCAAGAGCCTCATTTTCACCCAGGTCTCAAATTAACTACACTTCAAAACAAGGTAGCCTCTAGGCACTAACAAGTTAGCCACTGTTTTCGTCACCTGACCGGGCCTAGTCCTTTTAAGTACAATTCTAGAACAGGTTTGCATCCGGCACGCACGGCTGACTCTTGTGCAAGAGGCTAACAATATTGAATTGATATTTGACTGTCACTCATACGCTATTGATGGACAAGGCTTTTACGGGACATATAGTGATGTTGAAGAAATTATTTGAACAAATACGTGAATCAAATAAAATTTTAGAAAAGACACAGGTATAAAACTGGAAGATGAATGGAAGAGCACTTGAAAATGGACTTGCCAAGAAAGGCAATTCAGATGGTCGATCGACTAGGATAATCATTATTAAATAAAATTAAATTGGTTTTGCAACAGATCCAGGATGTAAAAAGGTTAGAAGATTGCAATTGAAACAGGGACAATTGCAACATAACAACGTTGATGAAATGTACAAGAAAGTGACAATAGATTGAATGCCTCTTATCGATAAGTGCAATGTATAAGTACATGCAGCACACTTTCTCTCAGCTGACGAAGCAGGTTAAGCAGCTGATAAATGTACGCTATACATAATGTAAAGTTACTAGAAAGAATCCAACTTTTGGTTACCAAATAGAGCCAATGAATGAAGAAGTTTGCCAATATTAGAAGACAGTATAATGGGATTGGAATTTTTCAATTTACTTTGTCATCCATCCCTCAAAATCCATAAATAAACAATAATAATTAAATATCTTGTCTACTTCCATAGCTTCATCAATCATTACGAGTAAAATTACTAACGGCTAAACCGCTTCATCCCATTACGCACTAATTCGAAATTCAAACAAAGAAAGGGCATGGAACTTTTAAATCATGGAATAGTGAGGCGACATTGACGTAAGAAAAAAAAATAAAGGCAATGACACATTTATTAGACCTGTCATTCGATGGTACTTACGTCTGACAGCTCATAAGTTTTGAGCCTTAATTTGTGATAAGCTAAATGCGTGTATGTACAGATGGATGCGCTACTGGATTTTAGCTTTCACATTTCTAAAAGTATTGTTGGGTTATCGGTTATTTAAATTGGGTCTTTTAGAGTCTTTGTGTCGATAGTTTTATGGTTACAACACCGTCATGATCCGATATGTTATTTCATCATCATAACGATAATTCCTTGTCTGACTTAAGGCAAGAAGCTTAATAGATACTTAAGCTTAGAGTTTTTTGTTCTAAAGCAATAAAAGTGAACTTCCAACTAAATTGTCTGATAAGAACGATTGAGTCACAAACACAAATGTCAATTAAATTTACGATTGGCATAAAATCTAATAGAGCACTGTGTAACTTAAGAATCTAGTTCCATTGCAACGTATCTAGGCAATGTTAGCTCACTCGTAGCAGGTGTTCTGACTATTTAGGTACGAGAACGTGTATATAAACCACCTTTGTATACTAACGAACCAATAAATTCTGAACTCAACAAGTTGGCCTTACCAACAAAGTGAACAACACATCCCCTTTTATATTTAGTCACATTTATTGGCTTAACTGAGCTAATTAGATGCGGTGACAGTGTGTTTCGGAACATAAGTCGACTAATTCGTCTGACAGCCGAGACGTAATCGTAATCGAGGTAATGCCCCTCACTATGCCATCGACAAGTTATGGCGCCAACATTTACTTCTTTTTTTAAACAGTTGACACTGGCTGAGTTTATAACGCATTAAAAATTACTTTGTGATTACTGTGTCCTTTTTTCTGGTTAATCCAATTTTGTAATCTTTGTTGATCAGAATATTGAAGTTGTGAAATGCTTATTTATCATTCTATATACTGGTATGTATGTAAAACACTGGTACTTAGCCAAATCCGGTAAGACTGGAAGTCGACCCCAATATAGTTGGGAAAAGGCTAGACAGATGATGATGATACTGGTATGTATGTAAAGTGCTTTGAACTCTATACTACTCAGAGCATAAAAAGAAAAGACAAGAGATTATTTTTATAGGTAGTCGTGCGGTTGTTCTTTCAAATCATCATTTCAACCGAAAGACGTGCACTTCCACCCGTAACTCCTACCCACTGACCATAGGCTGCCCTCAAATAGGTCATTCATTACCTAAGTAAATTAAGTTCTTGCATAATCGCCACATCTGTCAATAATATTCTTCCCAGTCCTTGCATATTATCTATACTTTTTCATCCTCTACTGAACTATAACTTTTATAATGTATGTACTCATTCAAACTTTTGTTGCTAAGCTGTATGGTAATGAAGGTTATTTTGATCGAGTCATACGAGGCATATATATACATACATAGCCGCGAACTACCTGATGAGCTGCTTATATACAATAACAGGAAATGCCTTAAATTGCAAGCCGGTCAGACTGAGCTAATTTAAGAATTTATGTGGAAATATTATTGTACAGTCTGTAGCGACATTTTTGTTACCATTTACGTTACATGAATGAATACTCTAAAAGTAATGATGGTAGGTAATACGTCATTAGGCTCTAGGGATCCTACAAAATTTATTCCACATATTTTTTTTTGACAAATAATACGCAGTTTCTGACGGTACATTAGTAACTATCTCGGAGGGAGCTTTCAGATAATCTTATTTCCTATACAGACAAAAGTGTTGCTGGCGAGTTTGGACAACTGCAACACTTGGGAGTTGTCTTTTTCTCTTCCATTCGATGGAAACCCATAAGATTTTGGGCCCAGTTGAGCCACGTTAATAGCAGCTTCACTGGTGTTCATTAGGACCGAGAAGGTGTATGGGCACTTGGGGTACTCTATCATGTAAGTCATATTCTTCACACGGGACAGCACTCACATTGGGTATCAGACTGGCCAAACATAAAACCCCATTTGGACAAATTGTGTTTGCAGCGGCCTGCTTGGGTAGGCAATGGGTTTTCAAGAAGGCGGGTGGTGATAGGTGAAATTCCTATGAGAGGTGTAGGGGGGATTTTGGAAGACTGTAATGTAGTTTAGAGTAAGTAATTTGACTTTTTATAAATTTAACTTTGGCTGTATGATTTCGGTAACATTTCACCCAGAATTACAGTTCAGTGCTTTTGCATAAGCTCAAAGCCCAAAACGGATATAAAGACATAATCAATGGGTCCAGCTGATTTGTCGTCAACTTTCTCTTCCCCACGATTCATAATCGTAATTAAATTAATCTTTAATGCTACAATTACAACCGGCTACCGGTTAATTAAATAACAGTTAAAGTAACCGGAAGAAGCGGTTAGACCAAGAGCCAATATCCGGCCGATATAGGTACCGATATATGAATGAACGGTCGTTAATAATACCAGTTTGTGTGGAAGTGGCATAAGAGTATTATGTGTCTGTTCAATAAACTGTCGGTAGAATCAACTTCATCTGCTGTGATTCTTGGGTAATTAGTTTTAAACCTCTCGTTAATTCTACCTATAGATGCAAGAGAGATAAACTCACTATTATTTGTAAATTCATCTTCATATTCCTGTCCTTGTCCCATGTTACTTGGGATTAGTGTAACACGTTTCATCTTTCATTTTTCCTTTGACAACCGTCACGCTATAATTCACTCCCTATTCTTTCATATCATTCCTCACCCAATCTATTTTTTCTTTCATCCACTCCTCCATTAAATCTTTCATTTCTCCCTCCCTCTCTCTCTCTCCTTTCATATATATTCAAATTCATCACCACCTAAATTGTAGATTCATCAAGCTCTTTGTAATATATTTTTCAGGAGAAAGACGCCGCCGCCGTGCAATGTATAGTAGGATGTCTGTAGAATATGTAAAAAAATTAACTAAAGTACCTAAAGAAAATTAATTTGGGTGTAATAACGTCGACATCAGACCCAGGCGAAGAGAGCAGGAAATGATATCTACAGATAGAGCTGGTCTACTTGGGACTGGGAGAAATTGAAAGAAGGCCTTTATCCTGCAGTGAGCCTTAACACTTTGCTCAGCGAAAATAAATAAAAGAAAATTAAGCACCAGTATTATTAGCAAAAGCGATTCTAATAAAACAATACCAGGTAACGACATTAATCATTAAAACCAGTGTGAGAAGCAATTTCTTACCTTGGCGTGAAACATTATAAAGCAAAGAAAGAATGAAAAAGAGTATCACGTCAAGGATAAGCCTATAACTAATAAAACCATGACAATTGATCAAAGAATACCAGAGAAAATAAACTACTTGATAAAACATGAGAAGCAGTTTCCTACCTTGGCGGGAACCATTCTCAAGACAATGTAAAGACTGTAAGCTTATAAGGTCAAACCATGGTGGGCAAAATAAAACCAGCACGAGAAACATTTTCCTACCTTTTCATGAACCATTGCCACGTAAAGGTACAAAGAAACAGCATACCTACTAACAATGAAAGATTGATTCGAGACCAGAAGAAACTCTCTGAATCAAGTAAACATCAAAACGAAGGAAAGTAATTTATCCCCTGGCGACAATTTAAAGGGTGTGCGTCGTCATACTGTCTGAAGGGAGTCAAACAGTAAAACTTGGACCAATCTCCATTACCAAGTGTGGAAGGCTATAAAATGGATATTTTTGGCGCGACCATTCTGGAATGTTTCGTTAACGACGTCAAGTTTTATGATATTTTTTGGGTTAGTGTTCTAAAAGAGGTGGATTGTTAAATATTTTGGATACTCATGTATAGGATTAATGTGTTCTAGCAAGAAGGATATTTGATATTGTTTTGGCAACGAAAACATGAGTCGACCGTATGAATCGATGGAATGCAATAGAAATAATGATCAAGAAGATTCTCAATAGATAGATAAAATCTGACAAACAGAACTACCACAAAAGCTCCGAAAATGCGTCAGAAGTTTAATTCAATACATAATCCTGACAAAAATTCCTTCTTCGGAGCTGGAAATATCGGCAGGGCTTCAACAAAGGGACTCCCGCGCAGGCCGCAACAATGGCGGCGACAGATGCACGCGTGGCACAATGCGAACTGTCAACTATCAGCTGTGCGCCGCCATCTTTGATTTGCTGGTTATTATATTGAAAGTGGACACCTATGTGGGGTTTTGAATTTTATTGTCAACAGAAATAATGGAATAAAAGGGTATCGCAATAATCGAGCGAAAGTAATGGTACTTGAACTATTAACGGTTTTGATAATAGGTTCGTTTTCCTGGTCATGTACCTACAGAAAACAATAGATTTTTATAGAGAAAACTAATTTAGAAATGGTTAGTCTGAAATGGCTAAGGCCAGGTTAGACCTTGGCCTGAACCATAACGTGCAAGAAGAACTTGTTACAAATGATTTAACTGCATCGGAAAAGAACAGCACCGCATACACGAAATACCTACCATGACAGCTTGCATTGCAACCGATTCTTTCAAAACACCCAATACTTGAACAAAATAACCAAAACCTCATCTATTGTCAACAACTAAATAATTCATATTAAATATGGCATTTTATCTCCGACTAATCTCTGGCCCAATTAAGTTCTATTTGTGTAACCCGGGGTGGTCCAAAAAGGAAATAAGTCGGGAATATTTTGTTGTTCCGTGGCACCGTACGACCTCCGTCAATTAGAATATGTCAGTTACTGTATTATGTCACGGATGAAAGCCCTCCCGAGAATGATACCGAGTTAGACCCTTTTAAAGAAGATTGAATATATGAGTCTTCAAACTCAGGTCAGAAATAACTGTAGCTGGATAATTGAAAAGAAGTACGGAAAAAGCTCTGTAAAACCACATAATTTAACAGCAATTGCCAAAATGTAAATGGCCACTGCTAATACCCCTAGCGCTAATCGAGGTTTAGAGGTTTTAGTTCCTATCAAAATTTTGTCGTAAAAATTTTGTCGCAACCACATTAACTATTACTAAAAAAATATCACAATGAGCATCTAATCTCCAGTCCGTACCATAAACATGCGCATACGCCTGTGTCATATGACGTACGGCAGTGCGAGGGCGCATTCCTCACATAAAACAGCCTCGCGCCTCGATGCCTCTATTGAACAATATACACTCTTCTTTTTACTAATAGCTATACATCGAAACGGTCACAGTATTGTGGTCAAACTTAAAATTGATGTCATGGCATACCTTAAAGATTTTAATGTTTCATCATCACTAAATAAGAGGGATAAGGAATCGAGCCGTTGTTAGATTGAAAGGGACCTATCCTATTGTTAAAATATGTTCTAATTTCACACAATAATAAAGACAGATTTATATTTCTAAATTAGACATTAATTTGGTGTAGGCACTCGAAGATTGAATTCGACTCACTACCAACATTAAAGGATTCTCAATCAAACCCATCCCAATCGTTATGGCAAAACCTTTTAGCATTTTTTTGTCCTTTCCATATCTCCTCAGCCTGCACAAAAAAATCTTCATTCACATATTCAGTTTCCGACCTTTAACCAACAGAAAGATCACAATCAAACACCGGATCAGAAAATCGTTATTTTTTTTCTGTGGCACGCCACTGGCCTTGTTTACATTAGAAATATTTGTAACGTCTGTCTCTACAACCAAGTTTATTGGAATTAATGGAATCCGTCGGTTCCTTTTAGATACGAATCAACGGATAGGTGGTTAAGCCGAAATGGAGTTATGGTTGAAGATTGTTGAAATTAATATTAGGAGTGATGTGGGACAATGAATAATTGGTGTTGATTTTAGTAGGTTAGAAGCCAATGATAACAAAACAACATAATATAAGGAAATGGTTAAGATTCTGAAAGTAACTGGTTTGAGAGACGTAAGAGCATCGATTGCTTCTACTGTTTATAATGTCTTAGGCAAAATTTGTGTGCGTAACAGTATTTTCTTTTTCTTTTTTGTGCGCTCGCGCTTGACCGCTTTCTCACCTTGTCCATTTAAACAGGCGTTTTGTACATCACAAATTGACTTTCTGGACATCCAAATACGGGATGTTCCTACATCCTAAATGCGTAAACCGTAACTAACTTTTGGTTATTCTCTGCTTGCATTTCAAACATTGCGACTGATATTATAAATCTTTCCTTAATGTTTTGCTGTTGATAAGCACTTTTGTAAAACAAAAGTAAACATTGTATATTTACACCAACGATAACAAATCGTATGATCATTATTGTTTCATACCCATTATCAAAACCTTTTATCAGAATTTAACCGACAGCTTTACTTTCTGTTTACTTACTGATATTTTTACCTATTCAACGATGAGTTATAAATAAAAATTGCTTAATGTTTAGCCTACGGTCATTAGTGCAAATGGCGCTAATGATGTTTTTAAAATAAACAATTTATTGATTGCAAGAATTTGTAATGTAGGCATCATACAAGATTCTTTTGTAAAGTTAATGGGTTTTATCTAAAGTGAGACTAAAATTCTTAATGGAGCCATTTCTAACAAAGCAAAGTTACCGACAGCGATGTTCCTTTTTAATAATAATCTTCATATTATAGCGACGAAGAAGAGCTGGCAATGGCAACGGATGCAAAATAACACAATTTAGCACTAACTTATAATGAGTCATTAACTCCACCATTAACTCCACCATTTTTATCCCTTCGATAATAAGAAAGAGCAATTATGTCAATCAAAATTGCATTCATTTCATGAATATCTTCCTATTGTCTCATGGACGTGTTGTAATTCTAACATAATCCTATTCCTTCGTCAACGTTCATACATTTCTGCATTAAGAGTTCCATAACCTGCTTTTCAGACATCATCAGTAAGATCAGTGGCGTCAGTGCAGATCTCTTTAAGATTAGACCAATCAATCTCACTCCACTTTGTTGTAAAGACACCAATATCATTTCCCCCAACACCATAACCCCATAACGTATTCGAAAGGTCAATGAATACCGGTTCAATAACAAAATGATACCGTCTGTCCGTTACCGAGGACTGGTCTCAAAATCAGCTGTTCGCCGCTCCCATACACTCGTTCCACCGGTTTTGCTAATATTGTTGGTCTAGCAAGAATTTGAACTTGAAGTAGATCGTAACGTCTTTTTAAGAATGGGTACAGTTCATTAAGAGCATGGTGCAAATTGAAATGAAACAAGTCTCAGTGAAATGGAGCATATCAGTAAGATCTTTGCTACGTTGCATAGTCAGGAATTGAATCATTATAAGCGACTTTAAATAAAAAATTGACTAAGTATGACGGGAGTCTTATGCGACACCCGAATGCCGAATTGCCAATACGCACAACAGGCAAATTACGCGTACGGTGCCGAATGCTGGGCCGTGAAAAACAGCCACGTCCAAAACACACCGTGGTCTGAAGGAGTAACGAGAATGGATAGGGTCCGCAACGAATACATCCGAGATACTTTAACAAACGTCAATGGACATGTCATGAGAAGGACAGAAGAACACTTCGTGAGAACGACTCTGAGCCTACCTGAAGGCAAAAGAGGCCGAGGATGACCTCCTTTGACATGGTGGACCGGTATGACAAGCTCCTCAAGAAGGAGAAATTGCCTGACCCGATAACCCTCGACAGAAAGTCTTGGCGCCGTAAAAAAAGAAGAGCCAACCAGCGACGACTAAAGTGGTTGAAGGTTAGGAAGAAGAAGAAGAATAATTGTAAACGATTTTACTTTACTGGGCTATAGACGATTTTTTCTTGTTTTCAAAAATCATTGCTTTATATAGCGACAGTCATAATTATTTTCTTGCTCTTGTACCAATTTATTTGGGGTTAGTACAACATATCTTCTTCTTCCATATCTCAAATAGTCGTCGTCTCGACACTCACCCCCTTTTCTAGACATGTCATATTTCTATAATGGTGCTCAGGTAATAAATACAAATCAGCAACCACAAAAAATATTTTGCAATTATGAGTCCTACAGAGATTTTTATAGTAATTTTACCGAAAGAGATGCAGTTAAATTTGTATGGCTATTTTGTGAAATAACTTGCTAGATATTATGCTCTTCTTATTCTATTGTATTCTTCCACTGTATATCTATTGCAGCTTATGTTATTTAGCTTTAATTTTCAGCTGCTATTTCAATTGTTATACTTTCCTACTTATTCTTCTCATCAACAGTACCTTCGATATTTTTTAAATCAAACCTTTTAAATTAGTTTAAGTAGTAAACCAAAATTTAGCCGATAATCACGAGTTCACGACACTCCTACGCACTTTCAAATATCATCGCACACACCGGCCCCTTTGTAGGGTAAAAGCGACAATAACCGGCACTATATATTTAAACGCGGCATCTTTATGACTCATTACGGGAACCTCCAAATGTATGTGCAAACATCGACGTTTAACATCGTAAATACTATGTTTTTATTGGTGCCTATAAAAATGTTGATGGATGAACAAATGAGTCGGTTTTATTTCATACATATTTATGTACTTGTTGCTAGTTTGTTGGAATGTGTTGGTGGTTAGTTTGACGTTGGTGAAGATAATGGGTGAATTGAAAGCTACATAGGCATTGTCGTAGACAGTAATTAATTATAGATACTTATGTTTGCTATACATTGTTAACAATTTTGCCTTTTTTATATTGGTTTTAAATAATACTTGTACTGTGTTTATAAATTTACGTTGTAGCTCTGGATTCAAATTACCAATTGATCATACGGTATTTACCGTAAAATCAATTGGTTTATGATAAATTAATAATACTTCTTTATTTTTATTCTATAACAAGTTACTACCTATTAGTAATAAAAACCAACAATAATAATTGCATGTCATCGCATTAAATATAACCATATTGTTCTCATGTTCTCACTCTGTGTCACACGATTCCCAGTAATCCCGAATCACGTGTGGCCACTTCGTTTTAAAAGCAAAATTATTGCCGGTTAAATAAAAATTACCGACAAATACCATAATTTACGTGTTGTCAACATTCGATTGATTCTTTACTCGCATTACCGATGCCGACTGACTGATAACTGGTGCAGTTACCCTAGCATATTTTCACCTTTATGCCGCAAGACATAAAGTCCATGTTAAATGAGTTCTTAATTTGTAATCTTCAACTATGGTGTTCTACCATTAACCTGTAAATCGTTGCTTGACACCTTATTACCACACCTAATTTCAACCCAATTTAAATTCAACCTTCGACCGATATACCAACGTCCAAATTCCCTAAAACACACCACTCAACTTTTGTAAACCAATTCTAAACTCTCTTCCACTAAAAATAAGTTTCAAAATGGTTTACCAAACTATTTCTCCATCAAAATCAATGGTGGTATGATGTCGTGTCTTAAGACCGCCGTATCAGCAGGGAGGCTGGCGGCTCGATTGAGATATTTCCACTAAATCCAATAGATAGTATGTTTGTTTGTTTGCGCCGATATAATGGGAGGTCCCAAATTTCTCGGTAATGAAGACTGTCGGCAGAAAGGTGTTCTGATGATAAAAGGATGCGACAGGTTTTTGTATTGGATGGTGACTAATTTTGATAAAACATGCAGTCCCATATATCACGACCCGATTTTATTACGATACCTATCCTAATAGATATTGTAAGTAGTAATTTTGTTTCAATTCTTTTTCGGCTCGTGTTTGACTACTATCTCACCTGTTGGTAAGTGATGATGTGGCTGACGGTGGAGGATGCTTCCCTAAAAGTCACCTATTCAATTTTGACTTAAAAACCCCCAGGTTGTAGATATCAGCAAATATAGTCTCCGGCAGGTATACTAGTAGCAGCGTTGCCAGATTATTGTTTTGGCAAGACGGGACTTCGAAACTTTTTGAGTAAAAAAAGCGGGATTCTTTCGCCGAAAGCGGGATATAGTAAAAAAACGTATATTATCAGAAGTTTTAAATATTTGTAAAAATTTGAGTTTTAAATTACGTTTAAATGACAATAGATATCAAAAATAGCCATTGAAAATGCATTTTAATATAAATATGATATTTTAAATCAGATTTGCCCTATCGTTCGTATTCTGAATAAAAAACAAAAATTAAATTAACCCTCTGGCTACAGGCACTACCGTCCGCCACCACACACCTTCCGGATCGCTACATGTCTGCGTTTGGGTGAGCTCCACATCGTTGTCAATGTGGTGAAGCAGTCGACCGCCTCGGTCACCATGGCCTATCCTGCAGTAGGAGCGCTGGCCGGATAGCACGGCACGCCAGCATTAATGACATCATACGTCGGGCTCTTGTCACCGCCGGGGTGCCAGCTGTTTTAGAACCCAATGGCTTGGCACGCGACGATGGGAAGAGACCAGACGGGATGACCATAATGCCTTGGAAGGTGGGTAGGCCTTTGGTGTGGGATGCAACATGTGTCGACACCCTTGCGGCATCCCATCTTCTTAGCACGGCGGGCTGTGCTGGGGCGGCTGCTGCTGCTGCAGAAAACCTCAAACGGCGCAAAAATAACAACCTTATTGTAAGTTATATGTTTGAGCTGTTTGGGGTTGAAACTTTAGGTCCAGTTCACCAACAGCTTTTTTAAACAGCATAACTTAGTTATTAAATGTTAATCGTAGACGCTAAAATAAATTTTATATTTGGCATCTGTGGTCACCTTACTGTGTTAAAATTATTTGCAAAAATTGTGGTAATTAAATATCAAACAGTGTTGCCGATGGTTGGACTAATATTGAAAACAATGATGCAAAGAAAGTCAACTAAACAAAAAAATAAACTTAACAATTTGCATGAACAAAATCTAACAGTAAACAATTCCTCGGCAAATTAACTGTTTCACCCAACAATACCACATCACCTACAAAATACGACCATTTATCAGCTCCTATCTTCAGAACAGCGGAACGAAAGGCATCCGAACATAATCCTTCGAGTTCGTCACACCTTTCCTATATTGTGAAGACAAAGCTATTATTATAGTAGTTCTATTGTGTTCGGGAATACTGGCAATACGCAATTTTTGGGTAACCGTTAAGGTAGGGAAAAAACTAAGAACTAAAAAAGAAAAAATGGCAGAAGTAAAAGTTGATCCCGTTAATGAAATTGGCAGAAACGATGGATAGAAGTGTTGAAATAGTATCCGTGCAGTTTCTTGCACTTTCTGCTCCATAGAGATCTATTTACGCTTGGGAATGTGCAAATAGCTTCATCTTCTTGACTAACCGACATTGACAATTTAAAAGTGCCGTTAATGATTTAATTGAAATAAATTATTTAAGTTTGAAATTGTGCGAAATATGAGACAGAAAGAGGGAAACTAGAGTGACAACTATAGTTATATGACTGCTGAGATAAATATTTATAGAAAATTATGGTAGAAGAAGACATTGCACCGATCCCAACTAAATCGGGATAAGAGACTGATAATGTTGTTGAAATTCTATAGTGGGACAAGGTTTAAAATGTAAGATTTCAAATTTATCTTTATATACATACTTTCCAATCTCGGAATCTGAATGACTTCCTATTCGCACAGATAAATTTAATTAAACTACACCTCGATACTAATACCGCTGCCAAGCGTGGTGTTAATGCAATTTTTTTATGATGATTAAAACAAACGACTAAAGTTCAGTTTCGAGCTTTTTACGACCTGGTAAACATACAAAGAACCTAATAAAAATTAAACAAATCTAGGATTACAAGACGCAATAGGCTCATTCATTTATAGCATGTATTTCTGCTTACTAAGACTACACTTCAACGTTCGAAAGTCGTTCTACCGTTTCTACCCCTATATTGTTCAACTAGCCCACTTTCGACTCCCGTTTGTTTTCTCTAAGCTCTTTATTGCCTTCAACAGTTTCTGCCCACCCCTCATTCTTCAAATAGCTCTAAATAAACAAAACAGTAAGATTTTTACGGCTTAATTGCCTACCTGTAAATGTCATTATACACAATAAAGAAATATGTCGGTTTGCCTTTATGGCTACTCCTCTTAAAAAGGACAGTACATTTGAAGAATAAGAGAAAAGGATAATAGAATCTTTAGTGGCTGGTAGTGACGTAACTAATTAAGAATTATTTGCCATAACTGTTGACAATTGCATTGAAGATAACGACAATATTTGTGGAATAGTGGTTTTAAAACAGGAACCGTTTTTTTTTGGGTTAGCACTTGGGTGGTTTATTTATTTATTTATTCAGACCCAAATCAAGTGTTAATTTGAAACTCATAGGAATTTAAATGTAATTGGAGAATATAGGCCATATTCTAATCTAATTCCATACCTATAATCTCAAAACATTTAAGACCATCCAGATTCCAGATTTATTTTCCCATCAAAAGCAGTGAAACGAAAGACGACACTAAAGATAAAGCCACTGAGACTGTTGTCTTTACTGCTTCAGTGAGCAACTAATATGTAGAAACAGGTTGCAGCAGGCATAGTGCTGGCCAAAGAATGGTTGTAACATGTCAATACTTGTGTGCCATTGAGCTTGTTAATGACAGCACTTCACCGGAAGCTCAGATAAGAAAAAACAGGTAAGGGACAATGCGGGGTTTTTGCCGCAAAAAAGTCAAAAAATTCGTCCTCCTGACCAAAAGGTAAAAGCAGCTAAGTATAGATATGTCGATTATGGTTCTACAATCACTAATGTAATTGCTAGAGTAGAGTCAAGAGCAAACTCATCTCAAATTAAATAAATTAAAACCATTCCTTCCCAAAAAGTAAAGTCTTGGATAGCACCGAAAACTGGTTGCAATATTTTGATCATTTCGTTTGCCCCTTACCATCACGATTTACTTAATTGATTTGATCCTTATGTAAATATATGACTCTGAATTCTGTTTTAACTAACTTCATCATATTTAAACTTCCATAAATTTCATATATGTATATACAAGAAGACTGCCTACACCTAAAAGGATAACATTACATTAATTTTATCTCAGCAATAGAGATGCCATTTTTTTGCTCGACAAGATCACTGGAAGCATACTATTTATTATAGTAATACGATCCTTCAATCGAGTCAGTTTTTGCACAAACTGCGAACCGCTGCTTGCAACCACTTTTTACGACTTCACTGACCACCTAATCATGATCTTCCCTGCCTCTTGCTGGACCAAGCTGATATAAAATAGAAAGAGGTGCTGTATGATCGGTGAGGTGTCTTGGTTTCTGGTTGTCAAAGGCGAATGTACGGCCTTGTTGATAGTATGTGGAACTTGGGACTGAATCAGTTAGTACAATTTGATGATGAATGATTTTTTGGTTTGATGTAATCTTGGGTTAAACTGTTGAATGAATGGACAGATGACGTATAGGTTTTTGGGTGATACGTGGTCTCTAGAGAGATGAGTTGCAAGATTTTGTGTAGGTGTTATTTGCACTTTCTCTTTTGGGAGTAAATATAGACTTGTTTCATTTCCTACGTGATCTAGAAATAAACGACAAGTAGCTTAATTTTCTCTTTATGTAGACAGACTTTATGCTGAATCTATAGCATATTATACCCAAACGGAACTTGCAGATAATCAAATAATTTACTTTCCTAAGGTCTACTTCTAAAAGCATTAAAGCACTAATTTTGTAGCAACGCTAGAAATAAAGACAAAGCACCTACTGAATCTAATAAAAAGAATAAAACAAAGCTTCAAGAATCACAAATTGTTATTAATGGTGCATTGGGAAGAGAAACGATTATCTCTTCATGAATATAAAATACCCTTTGTACAATATTATACGTCGCAATATTGCCGATACCGACGAGGTCATTTGATGGCTTCAAATATACCTTGAACAAGTCATGACAAGTCGGGATCCGGATTAAAAGGTTTTATAACTGGCCTAACGGTCTCATTGATACAATATGATTCTCAAAAGGGTAATTTTAATCAGGTTTGCACCAGTTGTTATTGATGTATCAAGTTGATAAAAGCAAAGACTTGATTCAATGTGTTTCTGAAACAGCTTAGATAAGATGAGTAGTAGTGCCTGTACTCTATCTTATATTTTACAACCACTTACGTATGATAATATAATTTCATCTGTGTCGCAGTACACCTTCAATTGATCATAATCATCATCATTTCAGCCGAAAGACGTCCACTGCTGGACATAGGCCTCCCCCAGGCGTCGCCACATTGACCGATCCCGTGCGTCTCGCATCCAGCGCCTTCCCGCAACCTTAACCAGGTCATCGGTCCACCTAGTGGGAGGCCTTCCAACGTATCGTATTGATCGATCAATTTCAATTGTGTGTGCCTGAGGCGCTTTTGCATTTTCTAATGTCTTTCTTCTTACACTCTACTTTTCCTTACCATATAAGTCGTATTTGTTTGTCAGTTTATCAACATAATTCTTACTGTAGATCTCTTTTCGATTATGCCAGTCTACAAAAGGTCTTTCAATATCCTCCAATTAGCATAAATATCCGCCTCGACTGCTCCGCTTCCAAATGAAATTAGGATCAACACCGAATAAGCCAACAACGGTCCTTGGACAGGTAGTGACGTGTCTACTGTCCAACCTGTTAGGCACGACCTTGCCTCGACCTAGACTGAACAGGATTGGACGGGTCAACGCACTGCATCTGTCTGGGAAAAGATTAGTGTCGTTTGAAGCTAGATGTTGCAGACCGCTCGCTTTTATGGCTTTGCATTTTTGTTTGGCAGATTATGTTGGGGTTTGAGTGCTTGCAAACAGGTTCTTTTTGTTAAAACTGTTGGGAAGGATGGTATAACTTAAGTAAGGAGCTAAGTACGAATTGTTCATGTTTAAGCCACTTATTCTTGAAGGTTTTTTACTTTCAAACTCAATGGAAGCTTAAAGCTTATTTGTATAGTTTATGTTTCGTAATGTTATGTAAGATAGTATGTATAAACTAATATTTTGTAAAAGTAACATTTTTTGTTTTAATATGTCACTGGAAGTAGATACTGATCTTATTGCGAAAATTCGTCCATTGACGGCATTTGCTTTTACTTTAACCCCGGAATATTGCTCGCGGAACAAGTCAGTAGTAAATAATTTCATAGTCTAACATGGATAACAATTTGATATAAATAAATTGCCTAGAATTCCTTAGGTTCTATTATATGCAAGGTCATTATTTACAATTATGTTCATAAAAATGTATGTGTGTATTGAATGAGGCAGTTAGTTACTAGAAATTGCTATAGCGTCCTTTTAAAAGATGTAGGCTACAAGACTATTAAATAATGATAGTCATTCTACAATAACTTATTGTTAGTTATAACTAGATACTTCTTTACATGTCTTACTATAATTGTTTAAATGTTTATCGTGTTTGACTGGTTTAAACTGTTCCCTAATTTCCATTCTGAATTTAACTACCCTAGTGTTTGCTGCTTTAGCCATGAACATAATTATTACAAAAAAATGGCAATTGGGTGTGTCTGCCAACTGAGTTTCGGCCAACAAATCTACAGTCACTTCTGAAAACATAATTGAGACTTTGCATTGTCTAGGCTCTGTTGTTGTCTATATAAGTTTAAATGGTTATATCGCCCATGGGTCCCTTTAAAACTGTTAATAACAGATTAAACGTGACTTTACGGCACACCTACACAATATCATCACACCATCATCCCCTCAAAAATAACAACAACAATTATTTTCTTTTAAAATCATGGATGTAGCAATCTTCGAAGTTGGGACAAGCTCTAAGGGCAAAAATAAAACAAAGTATCGGCGCGGTCCACACGTGCGGCCACATCTGCGCAAGGTGCGCTAGCGCAGCTGTCCTCGCCAACCAGCTCGCTTGCGCACAACGACCATAAACATTCGAATGTCGAACATTTAAAAATCTCGTCGCAACGCCTTGCACCTTTGCTTTTAGAGTCAAATCTTTTTACTCCCATTAGGGTTGCTCAAATGTAAATTTTTGTCCAAATGCCCGATAATTGTCCTTTTTAAAAGAACTGATGAGGAGAAAATTATGCTGTTACAATTCTAAAGCCTCGATTTTAACGATGTAACGCTGCATAAAATTAATTTAAATGCAATTTCGGTGCAGCTTTAGAGGTTTTAGCAAAAACCTTAAAAGGCCATCTGATTTTGTTAATTAGATTTTAAGTAACGATGGTATTGTAAAGTAGCGCTGTATCGAATTATTTTTTAAATGCAATATCGGTGCAGCTTTAAACGTTTTAGTAAATATCTTAAAAGGCAATCTGATTTTGTTAATGAGATTGTGTGTAACAGCTGGTTGTCATATGCATAATTTGTAAGAATTGGATGGATACACTAATGTATAGAAGTGATCGAACTAGTAGATTGCCAACTCTAAACTTTCTGTTCCAGTGTGTTACCTGCTCAGGCTGGGATCCCCTTGAGCAAGTGGTTAATTATTTATTGTTTTGAAGCCTACTGGACTATCAGTTCCGCTACGTTCGTTCTATGGGCAAACATTCCTTTTACCACCGATGAGATATTAATCAAATCAAATCAGTTTATTCGCAATAAGTGTTGGTACAATTTTGGTCTTAACATAAAGATATACAGATCCAAAACACTTAGTCATAATAATGTGACATGCAAACATTTGGGTTAATATTATTATTATAGTTATAATTAATAAATTACAATTGAGAAATTGAATAAATGAAAATTATTAAAAAAAAAAAAATGATGTCCGAGGGTAAATGATTTTGGTAAATAATACAGCTATTAAGTACCTAAGTACTACCCTTTATTGTTGAATCTGTCTGAATAGTTCAGAAAACAAGACAATGAAATAAACTTTTTTGTGTTTAAGGCATCTTTAATTGTATATTTTTTTGTTAATGATGGGCTCGCGTTTGACCTTAATCTTTTTTTAGGGTTCCGTACCCAAAGGGTAAAAACGGGACCCTATTACTAAGACTTCACGATCCGTCTGTCTGTCTGTCCGTCTGTCACCAGGCTGTATCTCATGTACCGTGATAGCTAGACAGTTGAAATTTTCACAGATGAACAAATACTAAAAACAGAATGAAATTAATATTTAAGGGGGGCTCCCATACAACAAACGTGATTTTTTTGCCGTTTTTTGCTCGATATTAATAACGGCAACAGGTAGACGCTTGAAATATTCACAGAATATTTAGTTGTATATTCACTTCAAAAAATAATTATTATTAAATTAAAATAAAATATATTAAGGGGGGCTCCCTTACAACAAACGTGATTTTTTTGCAGTTTTTTTTGCGATAATGGTACGGAACCCTTCGTGCGCGTATCCGACTCGCGCTTGGCCAGTTTTTTATTAGTTTTAGTGGCTCGTTTTAACCATAATCTCAACTGATGGTAAGCAAAGATGTGGTCGACAATGGAGTACGCTTGTCTAGAAGCTAAATTGAGGCGGAGGTCAGTCTCATTGCATCACAAATGTCATTGATTTACCTTCCCAATTCCCATGCCATCTCTCACCTTATAATCCTCAATCCAGATCAACAGATATAATGAATAAGTGACCTTATTTGACCTGCAACGTTTCTCATTGGGTACTTAGCCGAGGTCTGCTGCATACTGCCCGACAGTACGTAATGAATAATGCAGTTGAATTTTGAGTTCGTCTCATTTGTTAATGTTATTAGTTACGCTTGTGTATGGGTTGTTTGTGGGGTAGGTAGAGGTCCGGTGTTGTTGTGTTTGGATGATGAAGATATTGTTATTAATGACGATTTAACATGGGATTTTTTTTATAATCTATAGGCTCGCGCTTGACTTAAACATAACTGGCGAATTGTGAACTAATAGGTGTATCTCTGCCTACTCTTTATACCAGGAAATACAGGTGTAATATATATGTGATTTGTGGACATCGTAAAAGAAAACTTTGAACAAACCTACATTTGAAAATACATGTGTATTAGGTATTTGTGAGTTCTCCTGAAAACAGTCAAGAAGAAAAACGCAGCTATATCTACCTACTATCTACCTACTGCCTTTTTCCCGACTGTCGATGGAGGGTAATGTGTTTATCAGTGTATGTATGTTTGTTCCTATATGTGGCGTTCCAGAGACCAAAGGCGTTGGCTGATTCTGATGATTCTTACGTCAATCGATTCATCTTAACCTTGCGAGTGTATTTAGCTACATTAAAATTGGAAAATAGAAAAATGGCGGCTTTTGGGCGCCATATTGTGGGGTAATTTTTTTTATTTCTGCCATACACATCGTGTGGGGTATCAAAATAAAGCGTTTTAAGAGGTGATTCCTAAAATATATAACTCTTACATGTTTAAATGTACCTAATTCAAAAAAAAATGTTAACTAAAAAGTTATAAATAAATAAAGTTAATTAAAAAATTCAAAAATCCCGACTGGTTAAGAAGCGAACTAAAAAGAAGAAAATCATGCAATATTCGCGAGCTGGCTGGCCAAAACCAGATGTATCCTCCGACTGCACAGCACTATTTTCTTCTTGTTTACGTATTTTTAGTTCGCTTCTTAAGCAGTCGGGTTTTTTGATGTTTTTAATCAACCTTTTTGGTTGATCAATGCGATAATGAAAGCTTGCTATTCCTGTGCAAAGTTAATTGAGATTTTTTGTCTTTTGAAGTGAAAACCATCTAATCTTTAATCTAAATTCTTGCTTAATAACCCTTTAACCTTTAATAAACTCGATAAGCCATTGGATATACGTATACCAACGTTTAAACTTTAGTTCTATGGCATACCAACAGATAGGTACGTACTGACAGTTGCTATGCCATCCAAAAAGTAAAACCAATCTCCAGGTGTACAAAAACTTCAACAATATCTGTGCCACTACCTCGCCTCGTCCGTCAACTTCTTGATTTTATTGGTACCATCTGGTGGAGCCTGTTAATTCGAAAATAAAACCACATAAGAATACATCACCTGCCTGTCATCTTATGCAAGCTGTTGGGAGATTCTGCTGAGATACATACATACTTATAATGAAGCATGTACTAGATGGATGAGCTTGAAATATATCGGAACGTACAGGTGGTCAGCTACCTTAATAAACCATTTATCTGTAGCAAGGAAAAGATAAGAAAACTTTACCAAGCTATATTTTATGTTCAACATTGGAAGTTTAAAAGTTGAGGTGATTCTACATGTCATGGGAGGTCCGTAAGTTCACGGAATACAATTTTCCATAAAAAGTAAATGTATTTTAATATAGAAAATATTCCGCGAACTTTTGGACTCCTTTTGGATCTGATTTATTGGACTCCTAGGAGATAGCTTTTGCTTGAACAGTACATATCTCACCGTGAAATCTAAGTTGAATTGGATTTAAAGCTAATAAAATTCTGTAGCTTGAAATAAAAGGAAAGTAGTGTTATTATGTTTACGCTCTCTTGTGACATTTTAACAGTATACTTGCTGTTCATTTCAAGCTCCCGCCACAATATGTTTTCACGGTGTGTTGTTAAAAGAATTTATGCTAAACCCCTAATGTCAATATCATCATCATCAATCAATATAATACCTACATGTAATAAATCTGTAGAAGAGTTGTTTTTGTACATCGAAAATATTTCCAAAAATAATAGCCAGAGTGTTAAAGGATAACCAACAGAAACCATTTGCAGCATAATTGGTATTTTGGTCTCTTTTATACAAAAATAAATGCACTGCACTGTCCAGCATTCTTAATAAGAGTCGGGGTCAGTGACCCTAAACTGTGGCGGCCTCTTAATAAGAGTTTCTTCCCGCGCTTCAGTGTTGTCGGTTATTTTCTGTGGGGTGGTATTCTCGTCACATGGGAGTGTCTTTCCACGGCGTGGCCATAGACAAGGATGATATAAATGCATTCAAATCACCGGCAACCCCGGATCTCGCTTGTTGATGATTTTTTTTTGCTTCGGACCTGTCAAAGCGCGTTCCGACCGCCTGTGTGCCGGTCGGCGATGGTTATATTTTCGAGTTTATGGTGAATCTAGTGCTGTGGGTGTTAAAATATCATGGAATAATAAGTAACGAAGTGATTTTACTAGCGTGATTGTGTATGTGTCGTGAATTCCAGCAGAAATACGTATTTCAACGAACAAAGTCCTCTATTGTTCCGGCCATGACGACCGTTTTGCCGTAAGTCATTTTTCGACATCTAATTTTGCCTTATTCTTATCAAACTGTCGTTATTTACATTAGTAGGTTAATTAACAACGCCACTAAAGCCACTAATTGAAGTGCTAACGCCGGTTCTTTGAATGAAGTCGAAAACAAAAACAATAACAAACAAAAAATCCACCATTTTTTTTTTAGGCGGTCGGGTCATGTATTTTGAAAAATTTTTTTTTCGAAAAATATGTGTGGGGAGGTTTATTTATTGATTGATTTATGTGAAATAGGGTATTCTTATGTAAATAAAAAAAAAACTTATTAAAATAATTTTTTATTTTTTTATTTCTAACTACATCTGTACAAAAACAGTGCAAAATATTCCCTTTCGCTGACTTTACACAATTTTTGCAAATACAAAACAAATCCAAACATGGAAAATCCATTTGAAATCTGATAGCTTAGTTCATTGACATTACAACAACATAAGTTTGATGTATGGCTCCCATACAAAACTTTCGTGATAAAGCGATAATAGCCGCTCCAGCGGCGTATTAAATAGGGGCCCGAATCACCCCCCACAGATAAGAGCTTTTCGCGGTTTCGCGCGCCACAGTGCAGTGCTTGAAGTAATACTTGTTGTTTCATCGCAATCGGTTTACACTATCAAAAGTTAGATTATTTTAATTTAATTTCAAGAAGTAAAATAGCTGGACAGTTAAACTCCATATTCGATACATGGCGTTGTGCATATGACAACATTTTCTGAATGGCGGGCGGTATTACGATTCTCCGCGGAAGAATGACACTAGAAAAAATATTGGTAGGTAGCAAGGTAAGTAGGGCAGGTAGGTAAGTAAGTAGGGTCCCCTCCGGTGAGGTCACGCACTACACGGAGGGGCTCAATAGTCGCGGTTTGGTCACCCACGGTGAAGCGAAGAGGAACCCGAGGAGGGTACGCTCGTTAGGGCTTTTGCCGATAAGCCGACGACGTGGACGTAGCGGCCTACAAGTAAATTGCTTAGCCGCTTGGCAACAGAAGCGACATTGCAACTGAGGTGAGCGGCTGAGAGTAGGAAGCCGCGGCGGAAGAGTATTGTGGTGCGTGGTGCGGTGCTCTCCCTACCTACCGCGTCCTGGACGGGGTCGCCACCATGGCGGACGCGGTGGGCCGCTCTCCCTATCCCCTGTGGCCGAAAAATGGTAGTGGCTGGCCCATCACAGGGGGACCAAGGGTGCCATACACGGGGTCGGGTTGGGTCCCTGGAGTGGTCACGCACGACGTACAATGTGTGACGCCGGTGATGGGGTATTCTCCCCAGAGGAGGGTCCGGTGACGGACAGCCGTGGCGGGTACGCGGTGAGTGCTTTTGCGTGCCGGTGTTCCCGCCATAAGCAGCACAGGAGGACACCGTGCAGTTTTAGTGGGTCGGAGTCCCACATAACTGCACTATGTCGTACAGTGGTAGTGCAGTATGCATGAGCATAAATTGAAGAAAAAGAAAAGGGACGTAAGTAGGGTAGGTAGGTAGGTAGGTCAAGATAAGTGCTAAGGGGTAGTGTAGACAGTTGATGGAAGCGAAGCCGCGGGCACAGCTAGTGTTTAATATTTTCATCACATCTTTTTTCCCTTTCTAGGCAACAAACCTCTGTCCATCCATTGCTTATTAAACCGGCCCATCTCCAAAGCGATACATATCAATCAAAATAAAGAACAGTGCTATAAAATATTTAAAGGGATATATCACATTGTCACGTATGAGGACTGAGGTGACCGGTGCGTTTACGTTTATCGTTCGTAATCATAATCCATCATGTGTTATAGACGTGGGGCCGTTAAAAATGAGTGCAGTGTCAAATGTAAGGAGATTAGGGCTATTCTGTGAAATTAAGGTGCTTGTTCTTGAAATATAGGACGATGGTCAAGCATGAATATTCGTTAGAGTAGAAATTTTAGTACTTTAGGTACACACCTTTAAATTAATAGTTTTGTGAATCGATAAATCTGTGCCGTCAGATCTCAGATCTCAGAACTATCTGAAAACGTACAATCCTTCTACGAGGTACTCGTACTGAGATATTCCATCATCATCATCATTTCAGCCGAAAGACGTCCACTGCTGGACATAGGCCTCCCCCAGGCGTCGCCACATTGACCGATCCCGTGCGTCTTGCATCCAACGCCTTCCCGCAACCTTAACCAGGTCATCGGTCCACCTAGTGGGAGGCCTTCCAACGTATCGTCTTCCGGTTCGCGGTCGCCATTCCAGAACTTTTCAGCCCCATCGGCCATCCGTTCTGCGAGCAATGTGCCCTGCCCACTGCCACTTAAGTTTGGCAATTCTTCGGACTATGTCGGTAACCATGGTTCTCTTGCGGATCTCCACATTTCTGATTCGATCACGCAAGGAAACTCCGAGCATAGCCCTCTCCATTGCCCTTTGAGTGACTGTAAGCTTCCTGATAAGGCCCATTGTAAGCGACCACGTCTCAGAGCCATATGTCATCACTGGCAACACACACTGGTCATAGACTTTCGTCTTGAGACACTGTGGTAAGTTAGAGATATTCCATAGGACAAGAAAATAGTCCCTTTAACAGTTATTTGGGGGAAATGCTGGTTATTATTTTCTTCAAGTCTCGCGTTAGCCTATATAAGAAACAAAGAAATGTATTGTCTTATATTTGAATTCTTAAAACCAAAAGTTTCGGCAAAATAATTGAACAAAATAAAACAATGTTTTATTCAAACTTGATCAAGTTACTACCATATTTTTACAGAATAACCCATCAAATCTACCGTATCCCAAAGACACGAGACAGTCATAGATGTGTGACCTATGACTGCCATGATTTACAGTCAATACGTCGCTCTATGAGTCTATGGTGTGCACTGTCTGTGGAATGCACTGTTCATACAATGTTGGTACAATGTGAATAGATTGCTTAAAATAAACAGAGAACATTCTTTTAGTTAATTAAAAGGTACCTGACTAGGAAAAAAATAGGCTTCATTCTATCGTAACAAAGCCATCTCAAGAGATTTGCCCGATAATATAAAACAAACTTAGGTATTTATAATGATGTTTTTGCAAGATATTGTGTAATGCTAGTAGACTTATAATGGTAAATATCTTCTTCTTTTCGTGTAATACACATTTAATCATGCTGTTTGGGTGCAGTAGGTGGCCATGCTTGTTTATTAGGTACAGCATTAGAGGCGTTGCTCTGGTCATCTAGATTCCAGATATTTGGGGTACTCAAGCAAATTTGACAGTATAAACAGGAGCAAAGCACTCGCTCTGTATATGTTGGAGTACACTTATATAAGCTTAGTTAAACTGTTTTTCCAAACATTAAATCACTAATAAACATAAATTAAAATGAGACCAGCTTCACAATACACAATCAGATCACATCTCATAAGCTCTTATACGTATCTAATCTACGCGTCGGTCACTACAATGCCTTTCACCCCAAGCTTACTCTATACATGCGCGTACGCATGACAAATAAAATTCCTAACGTGAGAAAGTCGAGATAACGTCAAATGACCGTTAATGCTGTATTTAGATAAACTTTATTGTTAACTTCTGTGAACCGAGTTCCAAGTGAGGTTACTGTAATGTTGCATCACAGTGATACCGACATTTAACTGGTGTTAGTTAACTGTGTTGGTTCTTAGTAACTTTATTTGTTCCTACTTTCTAATTTTGTCAATGAGAACATCTTGGTGGCTTCATGGATTAAGATTATGGTTTATATTGTTCACCTTCAACTAGGACATTATATTTTAGCTTTAGCCCATAGGTATGTAAAGCTGATTTTCACTGAAGCGTTGTTTATTCATCATCTTCCTGCCCTTATCCAAACGATATAATTCTCATCAAACTTCTTGGCCGCCCTGAAGTTGGCTACAATAGCTGCGCAGTAGCAAATCTCATACAAAAACAGCGCTGATCCGTGCCTTGCGAATCGGAAAGCCAACTTCAGAGCGGCCCAGAATGTTGGCGGGAACTATACTTGGATTGGCATGTTTTTATGATCATGGTTGGCACTACACGCTTCTTCTCCCATTCTTCCCTGTCAAGCCTAACGCTGTCATTGACTCCCTTTTCTTTCGTAGCATACAATCCACAGATCAAAATTTTAAAAAATCTTGACGACACGTCAACGTCATTATTTTCCCTGTCTATATATTAAAGTTCCTAGCTGATAACACCTAGATTCTCTACCAACTTTGCGTACACGTACTTTTACAACCCTGCAGGAGCTTTCCCAGTGCTGATTCACTTAAGTTCTATTTATATTAATATTTCTATATTCAGACGTAGTATGGTCTAATATGAGTATGACTCATTGCTCCTAGAGAGAAACAATCCTCCGTACTCCCCTCCGTTACCGTCGCGTGACCACACGTTCCCTCACGTACGAGACATCTTATCTCCATTGTTAGCACCTACTTTACATCATAATGTCCTGGTACCCGTTTTATATGTGGCGGCATGTGTGTTTCTCCTCGGGTGACCCCTCGAGCTGTGCGGACGCGGTTGCGGATGTGATTCGGCAGGGAATGGAATATTTCATTCCATTCTCCGACATTACGCTCGGTCCCAAATCCCGACCTTGGTATAATGCTGAATGCGCCCTCGCTGAGGCCCGAAAAGAGTTTGCCTACCAAGCCTGGGTCGGGGCCCGCGACCGCAAAGTCAGAGCACGTAGGGTTCGCGCGAAAAAAAGAGCCTTTAATTCTGCCGCCAAGTTCTGCAAGCGGGTTCTGCGTCGGGCACGTTTTGACCATATTGGACGTATTGGGGCCAAGCTGGCATCGCACCCTCCGGGTAGTAAACAGTTTTGGTCCCTGTCTAAAGCGGTCGAAACGAATTTCTGTCGGCCCACTTTACCTCCGATGCTGAAACCTGATGGGTCGCTGGCTCACTCTGCGAGAGACAAAGCAAATTTGTTTGCATCTCTTTTTGCTGGCAATTCACGTCTGGACGCTGGCTCCAAGCAACCACCTACTGTACCTCACTGTGACTCTTCCATGCCGGAGATCGCTGTGCACGCTAAAGAGGTCCGGAGAGTATTGTGCAGTCTAGACGTGAACAAAGCCAGCGGGCCTGACGGCATCCCAGCGAGAGTGCTGAGGCAGTGTGCGCCAGAACTGTCTCCTGTGTTGACTCGTTTGTTCCGCCTCTCTCTTGTAAAAAGTACGGTACCGAAATCCTGGAAGCTTGCAAATGTACAACCAGTGCCCAAAAAAGGCAACCGTGCAGACCCTGCCAATTACCGTCCGATCGCCATTACCTCCATTTTGTCCAAAGTTATGGAAAGGGTACTGAACAGTAAGTTGCTGACCTACCTTGAAGACAACAATCTCCTCAGTGACCGTCAATATGGCTTTCGCCGGGGACGGTCAACTGGCGATCTTCTTGTGTATGTCACGCACTGCTGGGGCGAAGCCATCGAGAGACACGGCGAAGCACTTGCTGTTTCGCTTGATATCTCGAAGGCCTTTGATAGGGTCTGGCACGCGAGTCTACTCAGTAAGCTTCCTGCTTATGGCATCCCCGCTGGTTTTTGTAGCTGGATATCAGACTTCCTCAATGAACGGTCGATCCGAGTGGTCATTGACGGCTGCTCCTCTGACTTCATGGCTATTGATGCCGGAGTACCTCAGGGGTCTGTTCTCTCTGCAACTCTTTTCCTGCTACACATCAATGACCTACTTCAGCCTGGTATTATTGGGTACGCAGATGACAGTACTGTTGCAGAGAGATACTTGTCCAGCGCAAGAACCAGCGTGGATGAAGTTCGTTCCTTGAGAGAGGCTATGGTGGAAAGGACAGATTTGACCTTAAGCCTTGTCTCCCAGTGGGGTGATGACAATCTGGTCTCCTTTAACGCCACCAAAACACAGGCGTGTCTTTTTACCGCAAAAAGGAGTATCTTCGATCAAACTCCTACTTTTCGGGGTGCGTCTGTTCCTGTGACTGATCGGCTCGAGCTCCTGGGCATGGAGTTGACATCCAGCCTCAACTTCGGCGCCTCCATTGAGTACAAAGCTCAAATTGCGGCCAAAAAGCTGGGCATCCTAAATAGAGTGAAGCGATACTTTACGCCTGGACAGCTTTTAACCCTTTACAAAGCGCAAGTCCGATCCTGCATGGAGTATTGCAGCCACCTTTGGGATGGCTCTGCTAAGTATCAGCTTGCCGCGCTTGACTCGGTGGAACGCAGAGCCAAGAGGCTCATTGGCGACGTTGAGCTGGCGGATGCCAAGCTACACAGCTTGGCTCATCGCCGCAAGGTTGCCTGCTTGTCGGTCTTTTACAGACTGTACTTCGGTGAGTGTGCTCAAGAACTCCACGACCTCATCCCACCAGCCCCCTTCTACCATCGGACATCTAGACGCACTGCAAGTTACCATCCTTACCTTGTTGCCATTCCACCAATACGCACCAAGCGCTTCCAAACATCTTTCATAATGCGCACAGCGAATGAGTGGAACTCACTACCTGCATCTGTGTTTCCGAACGCATTCAACCCGAATCTCTTCAAAGTTAGAGTGAACAGGCTTCTTCTGGGTAAGCTCGCTCCATCGTCGACTCTGTCTCTGTCACCTTTGACCTAGACTAGAGTCAAGAGCAAACCCATCACAAATAAAAAAAAAAAAAAAAAAAAAAAAAAAAAATATCGTTTAACCTTTTCTTTATGAAATGGATGGGTAAAGGTTGCGTTACTTTAGGGTGTAACGTTGGGAACTAAGGACGTAATTTGGGTGGAAATATGTTCTTGTTGAATTGATAATTTGATCTGTAATAGAAGGAGTATATTGAATATAATGCATCGGGTTCGTATGCAATGAGTTCATTTGAATAATTTATTCGAAGCTGTTTTTAAGTTGTCATAAAAAAGATGTAGATGGGCAAATAAAAACATAAATAAGTAGATACAATGAAGCAGCTAGCTAATCGGTTCCAACTGTTCCAAGAACTTTTCGTCTGAACCTGTTTTATTCCAGCTTTTAAATGAAGTATACGGTTCAGAATGTCGCCCCAATAAGAGTAAGTAGATAAATAACAAATAAATAATAACAAGGTTGTCACAATCCAATGACAACTTATTCATATTTCATTGATATTCGATCTTAGGTCATTGACAAGGAGTAAATCTTATGAATATTGCGAAATTCTGACGCAATATACAAATATTACACATCCTTGTAAGGATCCTAAACATTGCCCAATTTACAGCATCGATTACAAAAATGATACAACCTGATTCCGAGTGTTCTAATGTAACCTCACCCTTATTCATTCTGAATATGTCCAAATTGGGTCTTTTGAAAACGAGGTCAGTGATCCTGCGAGCATTATTTTCTTCTACAGATTAATCTTTAATTTAAATGCTGTGCTATACAAAGCCTTAGAACGCATAACATAATGTGTGATCGCATGAGAATGTGTCTCTATGACTTATGAGATATGCATCGTGAATTTAAGGATCGATCTTGTGTTGAATACAGAGAATAGATTTGTTTTAATAGAGAATATTAATAATAAAACTGTCCTATATGTATGTTGTGTTAAGATTGAAATAAATTTATGAAAGGATTCCTGAGGCTCTTAGATAAAGTAAAGGGTGTCACAGAATACTTTTCGTTTTTGAAATCATTCTATAACCGATATCAGTTGTCAAATAAATGTCCAAAATCTTTAGGATCCTATACAAATTATAAAATTTGACAATCTTTGTCGCTGATTGACTGTAACTTTGGTTAGCTCCTTTGGATTTCTTTCTGCCTTAGGTCCGATTTCACCAATGAAACTAATCGCGATTACTTCAACTAAACTCAGTTTATGCAAATACAGCGTTCTGACTGATAGTATATCAGCGATCTCAACTTAATTTCATTGGTGAAATCGGTTAAGAGGAAACGGGGGCAGAGAGCGCCGACTGAATTTCCTTAGTAAAAAGTCATAATTCGAGGTCTGGCCTCGTCCCTTTTCTCCTCCAATATTGGATCAATTTAAAAGATAATCCGTAAACTGATAAAGTAAGATATATACTATGTCCCTATGTTTTCCTTTTTTCATTTATATTTGTCGAATTTGCACACTAAGCCTCTGTTGACAGCGCAATTTTGAGCATTTTTTGAGGGCTCTAGTGCTTCTAAAGATAATGTATCATCAAAAAGGAAAACATACGGACATAGTATATATCTTTAATTTTCAGTTTACGGAATATCTTTTAAATTTGTCCAACATTGGAGGAGAAAAGAGACGAGCCAAACGTCGAATTATGACTTTTTACTAAGGAAATTCAGTCGGCGCTCTCTGCCCCCGTTTCCTCTTAAGGTTACACTAGTCCAAAATGTTTCCATACAAACGTAGTCTAGGGATTATTCCACTGTTTGACGACGTACGCTCAAAATAAAAAGTGATATCAATTTGTCTCATCATTATCTAGTCCTGTATGGAAGCGAAAAAGTAAAAAAAGAAAATATTTGAAAGTTATGAGCGTCGAAAGTTCCACATTTCGACACTAATTTTAACGCATTTTTGGGCTCAAATAAATACCATAAGAAAACAGAAAATTGCGAAACGGCCTCCATACAGGGATAGATTAGTAGTTCAACAATGCAAATAATTTAATTTTGAACAGATAGATATAGTAGTTTTTTCATGATATCTAGACTGTCAAAGGTCTGTTTATAAAATTTCGCGCGCTCGGTTTCGTCCTAAATTATTATCCATTTCGCTACAGATTTGCAAAAGTGTGTATTCGTACGCGAACTAGCTTCTTACTGCTCATCACAGCATCTATCTCTTCCGCACGTGTCGGTTGATATAAAATGCATTTTAACCCCGCGCACAAAATAGTTCGTGCCGTCGACTAGTGTACCCTTAAATGGCCAAGTCGCTAACGAGAACAACTGGTAAACTAAATGCTCATTCTCTTTATCAGCGGTCTTTGCCCGGCTATGGGGAATCTCTCATTAATTGTTGAACTTCAAAATCGTCTTCATGACATTCCCTAAACACTGCTGGAAGTATCGTTTACCCCATCTACATAGGGAGAGGAGATAACAACACAACACAAAACAAAACAAGACTCCTTTTCACGCATCGCTGATAGATTAGAAATCAAGTTTTGTACTGAACTGCATCATTACGCCTCTTCAAACTCAAAAAGGGGTGAATAGAGAATTATTTGGTCCTATTGTACGCTCTGGCTATCCTTTTGTGGGTCAAATTTCCATTGTCAAGTTTATCTATTATTTTGATTTCATTTTTAATAACCGTGTGACCTGGTGTGATAGGGTTTTTTATGTCCATGAGAATTACAATATTCGGTTTCGTTGTGTGACGAAGGAAACGTCATTTGTGGACTATTCAGGTTTTTTTATTCTTTTTAATCATCATAGGGATATAGGGCATGTATTTTGAATAAAGGTCGTGTAAACTGACAACGGATAAAATTGATTTTCTCGCCATAAGCGGCACAGGAGGACACCGTGGTGTTTTAGTGGGTTGGAGTCATGACTGCGCTATCTCCCCGTGGTCGCGCAGTATGCATGAGTATTTCTCTAAAAAAAAGTCGGTTTTAAAACCGGAGCACTCAAGTACCCAGGTAAGTAGGGTTGTCCAACTGACCTCCTTGAAGATTAAGGCCTCAACCAATGGTTAAATAGGCTAAACAATGGTTTCAAATTTCGGTAAAACGTCAATTTTTAGTCTTACAAATGATCAAATAATTAACTCTCCAACTTATTTGATCATTTGTGAGGCTAACAACTGAACAAAAATTATGTTTTACCGAAATTTACAACCATTGGTTAGCATATTTAACCATACTGCTTGAGTTGACTACGGATCAAAAAACTGGTCCTAAGAGAAGAAAAGCTGGATCAGACAGAGTGTTTGTTGAAAGAAATAAAGATCTCTTCAAAGTTAGAGTGAACAGGCTTCTTCTGGGTAAGCTCACTCCATCGTAGACTCTGTCTCTGTCACCTATGACCTAGACTAGAGTCAAGAGCAAACCCATTACATATAAAAAAAAAAAAAAAAAAAAAGAAAGAAAAAAAATACATTTGTGACCCGCACAGGAGACACGAGTAAAAAGCAAAAAATTAAACAATAATAAAAATAAAACCCCGTGCGAGACCAAAAAGGCTTGTTCTACAAAATCAAGAAGTCCAATTAACATATAGTTACGTATCATTTGAAAACAGTTAACTTGCAGTTCTTAGATATAATCTGAACAAACAGAAACAACAATATTGATATAAAACTCAAGTAATCAAGTAAATTGTCTATCTATCGTATCGTATTCCAGTTGGTCGATCAGCAGGGCAATTCGACAGGCACATGTCAACAAAAGACTATGCCTATCTGTTTATACTCGTAATGACATCTGCTACCATCTACTGGGTTATTTGATAGTTCTCCTTAGGCTAATAGTATTTCAAGTTTAATATTTGAAGTAAATACGTGATGTTTTAGGATTTTAGTCTAAAAATAATAAATTTTAGGCAATCTACCTTCGACCAATTGAAGAAAGCAATCTCCCTTTGGAAAGCGCTCCCTCTGAATATCAGGATGGCAACCAGTCGGTTTTCTTTCAAATTTAAAGCACTTGAGCACATTCGCAAGAAGTTTGCATAATCATCACAAAAATCATTTGTTGGTTTCGGTTTCTCTATAACATTGTTTATATGTATGTATCTAAGTATATATTTATTCTTCTTTTTTTTTGTATACAAAATCATTTTTCTCAATTCACCCTAAGGTCGACTGGTAGAAAATGTCCGCCTTTGTACTTGTGCATAAAGTTTTAATAAGCTTAGGGATCTAAGCAAGGCTGCCGTTTGGCAATCCAATACCACTACTTCTACTCTACTGAGTCGGTTTCCTTACAGTAGTAAAACACCCCGAACCTTTGGATGTTATTTGTTATGGAGCCTTAACCAAAACAATATCCAACCAAGCAGTCTACCATCACCTTGGTTGACCCGAAGATGCCATTAAAAAACTTTGATTCTGCTACAAAACACCCCAAATCCTCTGGGTGTATGAGCTTGTTCATCGGTTACTTAAGACAACGACTAACGCCAACGACCTTGAGGGAACAAAACGCGCACTCGTTTCACACCCGCGCGACCCAAAATTTAGTAGTTTTTTGTACTTTCCTTATTATTCTATGACTTAAAAAAAATGCCTCAGATCAAAATGTAGATAATTAAATTATCTTTGAGATGGTGTTGATTTCATTAAAATATGCCCAGCGACTTTGGTGTGATTGTCGTGTTTTTGTCCGTTTTAGACATAACTTTACAAGTTAATTACACTATACGAATAAAACTCAAAACTTGCTTAGATCAAATTATTAAGAAAATAGTCTAATATAACATATATTTTTTTTAAAAAAAATTACGACTGGCCATTTAGACGTGATTCTCATTTTAAAATCAGCTACTCAAGGGAATCGGCGCCTTAAAGAATATGCGGATAAGCAACCGACAACGTCCTAGGCTGACTTGACATTTAAAATAAACTAAGGCAACGCAAATTCCTATGGTCCTACGGCTTGCGAGTTTATTGTCCTCTATGGAGTAAGGTACTAAACTAATGTCCGGGTGACAAGCAACCGATAAAGTTCTAGGTTGACCTGCGAAGACCCATTTCAAAAAGTAAATAAACTTAATATGTATATGTCTAGGGATTTATATATTTGACCGCTACAAAGAACGGTCATCAGGATATTGACCTTGATAGTAAGAACCTCTTTGGTCATTCAACTAATTCATAATATGTAGATCGATGACCACAAGGGTGATACCCAAGTTCCAAGTTCCGCAAAGCTTTTATTATTAAATAAAATTGTAGGACTCTGTCGTGACCGAAACCTAGAATGGTACAGTCGCCGAATCAATGTTTACTTACTTATTGTTTAATGTTATTTGTTATTTCTTTAGAGATTCAATAGAGTAAAATGTAATATGTAATTTCATTGTATTTTACGCTTAATTTATTAAATATTATTAACATTGTGCAATACTGATAAGTGATAGATAAAAAACGACGTTGTTCTGTACAGAACAACGTCGTTTTTTATCTATCACTTATCAATAGCGAGAGGTGTTAATGAGTGCGAATGAGAGGCATATAAAATCAATTATCAGAGACTCACTACACCCAAAAAGTCAAGACTATTTCCTCGGATAGGCCGTTGATAATATTAGATTTCGTACGAATTCTGTCCTCTTTAGCAACTCATGCCTCGTCCGTAACAGCCGCACGGGTCGATCTTCAAGATTAAGCAAACCTCGACGAGTGTCTCCGCGTCTCTCTCTAATCCTCCGCGTCTCGGCAAGCATGTTAAGCCGTTAGTCCCGCCTGTATTATGCTGATTTTTGACAAACATTATAGGACACCAGTCTTTCTAAAGTACCGTGTTTTCCAGTTACTGGGTTGTAGAGATCAGTCGCTCCATGTAGTGTGTAAGACTACAAGCCGACCTCTATATAGGTTGAAAAATCTAGGCAGATTGATCGCAACTGTTTCTATCTATGGCTAAAAAGCAGGTGACCTATCGAATGGAAGGTGATCAACGGCGCCTAAGGACATCTGCAATTTCAGCTGTTCATGTCCTAACTCAGCAATGCCGTACCATCATCTTTCTGCCTTTGTCCTATGTTACTTGGAGTCGGCGCAACACGTTTACTTCTTCCATACCGTCCTGTCAACCGTCACGCTATCATTCCTATTGCCTTTTATATCACTCTTCACACATTTCTTTCGTACCATTCCACATTGTTTACTTAAGGTTACTTTAAGTCTCTATTATCATGATACATCCCCAAAACATGGATCAATTCAATATCCACAGCATGGTCTCAAACGTTCCGTTACACATTCCACAGAGTTAGTGCCACTCCCAGCGTGGCATATCTCTGCCTGAGACAGCGACATTTATTGCTCTTTGTTATGTCATAAAACAATAATTACCGCTGCGTTTGACAATGAGAGCTAAAGCTATGCTATGGGTATTGACGAGCATATTGGTTGCATGTGTTGGAGTTGATACGAAAAGAATTTGTCTTGTCTTGGTCAAGTCAATAATATGTCATGACTTGCGGTTTTAACTTAGTCAGTCGTTTCTAGCTCAAGCCAGATTTAACAATGGAAAAATTATGGCTTTTCTCTTCTTTTCGTGTCGATAGATTATTCAGCTTGCCAGATTTTGTGCGACCAGTTATGTGGCTACTTGGAAAACTCTGTCATTTGCCACGTTCCAATCCATTCAGATCCTTGTTGACGGATACAGTGCACAATGCCACATTCTCAAAATGTATCTTCTCAAAATGCCACACTAGCAAAATGCCACAATAATCAAAATGTCAAATCAAAAAGTCAGATCACATAATGTGCGATGGTGTATGAATAAAAATAATACAAATTTAATATCACATTATTTATTCATTTCCATTTATTTTAAGGTAAAATAAATTAAAATGTAAACTGAAAAAATGAATGCCGCCAAAATAGTATTGTAAAAAATTTCATAAAAGCATAATTATTTGTAACTTCTTTCAAAATTGTAAGCATTCACCAACAATTTAGTTACACAGGGGTAACAAATTTTAGCTAGTTAAAACCTTGTTATTCATAAAAACATATTAAAGACCAAGTAATAAAAAATATATTGTGTCCGAAGTGACATTATGCGAAAATGGCGTTTTACAAAAAGGCATAAATTTGCGAAAAGGCATTTTGCTAATGTGACGTTTTGCGATGTGGCATTTTCGAGTATGACAATTTGAGAAGATTCCAATATACATATTGACATATCTAGTCTGTTACCGAACTTATAATATGTGGCATTTTGTGCCGAATCCGTGTTGGCTAGTTGTTTGTCATATAGCTATAATCTTATAAAACCATATTCGACTTGAGCATTGAATGCTGTACAAAATACTCGGACTTGCCGCATCTCGTTTTATTTATTTAATTTTTATGACTCAAACGCTGCATTTTGTGTGCTGCTTTTGATCAGTTTTGCATAGGTAGGAAGATCAGAGTATTGAGTCTATTGACACCGGCACATGTTATAAGTTCGGTAACAAACTAGATATATTTATGAATCTGCATGAGGAAAATCCACTAGGTACAAAAAAGTTAGTTAAGCCCTGTGAAATTTCAGAGACTACAAACGTTGTACCTCTCTGGGACAGCTTTTGCTCATGTTTTGCATAAACAGAACATTGGCACGTCTTCTAAAAGGCTATATAATATAATGTATCTATTTGCACGTAAATAATCCACTCTACATTAAGAAAATAATCGAGCCCAAACACGATGCTCTCTTGTCTAGTAGAGGAGTTGCTAAAACCACTTTCTGGCTCCATCATGAGACCAGCTCCATAGTACCATATTATTACAATGTTTCCCAAGTTTATAGTTCTCGCCAAACTTCTTGGCCGCCCTGAAGTTGGCTACAATGGCTGCGCAGTTGTTAATCTCATACAAAAACAGCACCGTTTCGTGCCTTGCGCATCAGAAAGCCAACTTCAAGGCGGCCCAGAAGTTTGGCGAGCACTATTACATAAGTACGTCAAGTTTCAGCTTAAGCTGATCCCAGAAAGTACCTGAAAAATCCATTACTAGTTGCAGAACACACATACAAGCTTCTAATAAAAAGAAGTAAGGTATCCGTGCAATTTCAGCAGCCAAGTGAGCGATTTCGATGTTATTAATGATATTATCCAATGGATCATAGATCTCGCGCTGTTCCGCACTCGCTCGCGCCGGTTCTCACGCCCTGCGCCCGCGCACCCGTAAGATTCTCCGGTCCGACACACGGCGGCCAGACGGACATGTCGACAGTATGTCGTTGTTTAGTAAAGCTTTTATGGACAGGCAGCGGTTGGCTTATCTAGTTGGTTTGGTACCTATGATATTTTGTTTTTTTTTTGGCAACTAGATAGCATTGCTGCATAAAAATCAAAGTACGCTTTTTGTGCTTTGTTTCATGTTATTTTCCAATAATTATACCGAGAGGTGCTGAAACACCCAGGCAGAGCGAGATAGAGAGCAGAAATTAGTTAAACCTGGGTTACATGAGGTTAGTTTTTGAAGCTACAGTAGGTACTCAGGCCACTTGTATACTCGTACAAAACAATATTTATTGTATATGGCAACCCAAAATAATAAGCTAAGCTATAACTTGCTTGAATTGCTTGCTATACTGCTTCAAAAACTAGGTTATATCAATAAACCCATTTTTTATATAAATTCAAAATATTGTATGTTTTTATTACAAATATTTATTGCTAATATTTATACACTGATAAATAAATCCCTAAAGTCAAAAGCTTTGGTCGATATCTAGGTAGCGCCATCTGCTTTGAAAAGGACGAACTAAACAGAAAAAGTCCACAACGCTCCTTAGGTCAAAACGCATAGTGAAACAACCGTACAGCTTTGCACTGTTAGAAGGAGATAGCAACACAACTTAACAACCGGACATAATCCGGTAGAGGGAGACAAAAACATTGTCGCGTGACTGGTTAGCATTGCAAGGTCGTCGAGAGAGGTGAGTGACACCAATCCGTGGTGGCTTGCCTATTGTCAATTTAATCTTTACAATTCAAGAAATACGGTTGAAATTCGTTTGGAAAGTGGTGATAGATAGTGCGTCCGCGCATTTTGCGTGCCAAATCATCTTGTTTTGATTTTGTAGGCACAATTTGGTTTTTAATCGATGTTTAAACGATCGTTTACGGTTGATTCGCCGCGATATGTGCGGTGCTTGTAATTTGGGTGCTGTGCCGAATTTGATAATTCCTTGGTTACAAGACAATGTTTTGCAATGTGTAATTTTTCTGACGCGTTTTTTGTCTTCGTGTTTGATACTGGTTGACACGTGTATTTTTGTTAAAATGTGTTATATTTTACAGGTAGATTCAAACATAATAGCGGCGCTGCGCAGTAACAATTCATGTGACAGCGGGAGTGAGGGGTGGGGTATAGCGCATAGCGAACTTCAGAACCGTACTTAAGTTAATATAGACATACTACATACATATATACAAACATTCATACATAAATACCAACATGCATACATACAAATAAATAAAATTGAAGTGTCTGTTTGTAATATCAAAATGATAGTATTTTAGTAATTGCGTATGAAAGTAAATACGGTAGGTATATATTTAAAAAAAACTATAATATTGTAAAAAATTTAAGAAAAAATCCAAAACTGTCTCTGTATGAGACACTGTTTTATAGGTTTATCGACTTTATCGCAAGTATCCCCCCAGGACCGTTTGTTATGGCAGACTGTGGGGGAGACACGTGTTCGATGTTTACGGGATTCTATTAATGTTCCAACTTGTTATTCAATGAAGATATACTAATATTTTGACCAACTATTTTTATCATGTACGGGTTAATTAAATTTATGGATAAATAAATACTATTCTTATACCTAGGAACCTACTACGCTTTAGAATGGGCAACTATTCAAGAAATAATCCACTAACCAGAGATATTCATGTACTCGTATCTTTAGATTGAACACACTAAAATGTATTTAAAAATAAATCTATACGAATTTTAAGATACAAAAAATACAAATTAAGAAATCATTTTATCATCAATCATATTATTTATTTTTTGACTGACTGAAAGTTATCCGTGCCAGTTAATGGTTTAATAAAATTTAATTAAAATCAAATCAAATCTTTTTATTGTGGGCATAGGTTATACAGACAGATGTTAGGTAAATTACAGTTCCATTATGTCCTGCATAATAGGCATACAATAATTAAGTCAACATGCAAAATTATCATAGGTATCAGGTATCACATATAAAGCCAATCTTACATAAGTAGGTGCATGGTGACAGATTGTAGTTGGTACTAATTACTCAGAAAATCTTGGATCGTATAGTAAGCTTTGTCAATTAAACAATTACGTAATTCATATTTAAATAGTGGCAGTTCCTTAGTGTTTAAAATGTCCACAGGTATCCTATTGTAGATTTTAGATGCCATTCCGAAAAGACACATACTTACATAGATGTTTTGAGTTTGTAACTTAGTTAATTCCTCCTCTCAAAAAGAAGGCGAACTAAATGACTTGACATCTTCGTCAGTTTTGGCAACAGTCAATAGTGTTGCCAAAAAAAACTAAAGACTATTATTTATTTTCAGCCTATTTTGTCCCACTGCAGGGCAAAGGCCTCCCCTTCTTCCTTCCAATCCTCTCGGTTTAGGGCAATTGTGGACCAATCCTGTCGATAGGCATCAAGTTCATCCCGCCATCTTCGCCTGGGTCTGCCGCGGTGTCGCCAAACATTTTCTGGGACCCACATTGTAGTTGATTTAGCCCATGAACCGTTTGACATGCGGCAAACGTGTCCGGCCCAGTCCCATTTTAACTTGGCTGCTTTTTGGGTGACGTCGGCGATTTGTGTTTTGGAGCGCAGCACTGTGTTTTTGATGCGGTCCGTTAATCTGACTCCCAGAATGCTGCGCTCCATTGCTCGCTGGCAAACCTCAAGCCTGAACCTCTGCTGCGCCGTCAAAGACCAGGTCTGAGCTCCATATGTAAGGATAGCAAGAATGCACATGTCCATCAATTTGCGTTTATAGCAAATAGGGAGGTCTACCTTCATGAGCGCCTTCATCGACCAATAGCTCCTCCGGGCGTTACCGGTGCGGCGAGCAATTTCTTTCTCTTGTCTCGCCTGGAAAGTGACTATTTGGCCGAGGTAGATATATTCTGGAACATATGCAATCTCCACACCCCCCAAACACAGTTTCTGCTGGACGCTATTGGTCATGAGTTTGGTCTTCGACATATTCATCTGAAGTCCAATCTCAAGGCTCTTCTTGTTAAGGTCACTCAGCATTACTCCAAGTTCAGCTGCCGAAGATGAGAACACGACGATATCGTCGGCGAAACGGAGGTATAACAATTTATTGAGTAGTCTTTATTTTTTTTCCAGCTGTCTTAGAACCCAATTTAATGGCCTGGCACGCGTCGATGGGAAGAGACCAGGCGGAATGACCATAATGGCATGGAAGTTGGGTAGGTCTTTGGTGTGGAATGCAACTTGCGTCGACACCATTGCACCATCCCATCTTCCTAGCACGGTGGGCTGCGCTGGGGCGGCTGCTACAGGTGCTGAAAACCTCAAACGGTGCAAATACAACAACTTAATTGGTAATTATGTGTTTGAGCCGTTTGGGGTTAAAACACTAGGGCCATGCGGTCAGAGTGCACACCTATTATTTCGGGATATCGCCAAGCGGTTGGTCGACTCTTCACGAGACCAGAGGCCTGGCCTTTTTTTTGGCCAAAGAATTAGCATTGCCATACAACGTGGCAATGCTGCCTGCCAAGAAGGCACTTTCCTGTTGACAGCGATGTGACGCCCCGTAATTGTACATATATTTATTCTTATTTTAGTTCTAAGATTAGTTTGTAAATAATAATGTACATATGAATACATATGTACATATGCCGTTGGTCCCGGCTGTCATTTGAAGATCTTTGACAGTCGTTACGGGTAGTCAGAAGCTTGAGATCTGACGCCAGTCTTGCCAAGGGGTACCGTGTTACCCAGTTACTGGGTTGTGGAGGTCAGATAGGCAGTCGCTCCATGTAAAACACTGGTACTTAGCTGAATCCGGTAAGACTGGAAGCCGACCCCAATATAGTTGGGAAAAAGGCTAGGCAGATGATGATGATGTATATAAATACACAATAAAGCATAAAAAAAAAGTTTTTAGTTGTTCTTTATTTTTTTTTCATGTATCACGAACACTCAATTCATTTTATTACAACATCAACATTACTACGGAAGCATCTAGGCAGCATAAAATTTATATCATCTAATGTAATTCAAGTAATAGAATTTGAAATTGCACGCGTGTGAGATTGCGCGAGCGCAACTCTGACGTGTTTGAGATAACTGCAATTTGATTACTCATTATCTTCTTGTGAGCATTGAATATACTCACGGGCTTGGAAATTTCAAATAATAAATTCTTTCAAATCGATTGAAGTGGAATGTTTTACAAGAATTTATATTTACGATTGGCTACACCCGTATCTAAAGCAATCCTTTCATCTTTCCATAGATATAATATTGGTCATAAATGTAGCAAGAGAAAACATGGAAAGGAGGCCTTTGCCCTGCAGTGGGGAACAACAGGCTCTATAATACCATCATTTGTCACAAATTAATGTAAGATCCTTATTTGGTTTGTTTAAGAGATGAGAGCTAAGAGACTTGAAAAAAGATGTTATTCCAAAAGCGGTGGGTTTAGAGACAAACCAAAGCTTGTTCAAGCTACGTAATCACTATAAGTAACATTTAAAATTGTTTATAAAGCGCATTCTAAGAAAGCTCGTTGTTTTACGAGTCAATAAAATAAGTTTTAAAGTTTCGTTTGTAACAAGCGGTGTTTGACCGCAAGTTGTAAACAGCGCCATCTATCCACAGCTGGCTGAACCGCGTAGAGTGTGACCACCCGCGTGGTGCGTCGGCGCGTGCGCATCCGATAGCGATTAATTACGATTGATGGAAGCACTGCGCTTATTGGACACATCACATCATCACCCACTGCTGGGACACAGGCCTCGTCTCTCACTGGTAATGGGCCGTAATCCCCTACGCGGGCTCAGTGCGGGTAGGTGGATGTCACATGTTTTCGAATTTTTGTTTCTAGGACATACCGGTCTCCTCAATGGTGAGATCGTGGAAAACATCGGTTTTCCTTCACCGTTTTGAGAGCAGTGGTGATGAAATAATTTACACAAAGTAAAGCGCCTGCCTGGGCTCGAACCCATGACCTACAACTTGTAAGTCGCGGCCGATACCACTGGGCCACCACTGCTCAGACAGAATTAACAAACGAATTGGACACAATTGTTTAAGAGCGGACTCTAGTCAACAAGAATTTGAAAAATAGGTATTTGAAGAAACTATTGCCGTCGCGCTGCGCCCGACCAAGCGAGCTATCAATGTGTGAACGAGTAGTGTATTTGTGTGAGTAAGAGCGCGCCGAGCGGCCGACCGACTCCGCCGGTGCACGCGCCCTCGCCGCGAGTACCGAGCCGCTTTACACTTTACGAAAAAAAATAAAGAGGCGATGAATTTTGGAGAAATGAAGTTTTTTTTAAAATTCCTTCCACCAGAAATAATTGATGGTCGTATACCACGAAATTTACCTGCAAATGAAAGGATTGAAATTACGATAGAAAAATGCACATTTTCACACGACTGCTCAAAAGAAGAGTGTTATGTTTATAGGGCTCATGTATGTTTGTCAGTTTCTTTATTCCACCATAACTTCTAAACGGTATCAATTTATGTGATATCTTTAGAAGCGTAACGTTATTAAAAATTAAAAATATAATACAGGAAAAAAAACATAAACAAAATTACTACCTATTCTATCATCGTCTAGCTAGTCTAGAGCTTACTTAGTATATAAATAATAATATATAACAGTAGTATTAAATAATCATTCGTTCCCTAATAACATACCAAAGGAAATTAACCTATACAACAGTGGGTACTATTCAATATCCCATAGAAAACTTATAAAATAAATTGTTTTTAAAAATATCGTTTTATTACCAAAAGAGGTATGATATAAAAAAATAAATCATTAAAAATAATTAAAAACACGCCTGCCTTGCAGTCGGGGGACGGTTCCGTGGATCAGTTTTTTACAGGTCCACCGACTTCGTTGAAAAGATTGGTTTTCAGTTGAGACCCATTCAACAGAAAAATAATTTCGCTTGTTTTTAATTTTTTTGTTAAATTTTTTCATTCACTTTTCGACAAGCTGCCTTGTCAAAAAGTGCTTTTAATTAATAAGCGTGTTTTTAATTATTTTTTTATTATTTTAATTTAAAATTCTTTGTTTTAATTTAAATACCCACAAACCCCACTTCTCCAAAATTCATAAAACATTTTTATAAGTATCTGCTTTATAAGAAATCAAAATTTAGTTTGCATGATACTGGGTGTAAGACCAACCGAAAGAATGCAAATCAGCAGACAGGACGTAAGGTGACCGAACGATTCAGTACATCAGAGCCATCATTTTGAGGGCCGAGTCACCCGCGTCCGCATAAGCATTTTGAATCCCTACACGTGGTCCCCGGATTGTGCTAATCAGGTGACATACTGGTGGTAGGTTTCGACTGAAGGGCTTGTGACCACATAGCGGGCAAAAACAAACCGCCAAGTGGCCTAGCCGTGATCCGGTTACGATGTCCGGTGCAGCTATTAGCGGAGTTGGGTCGAGATAGCTGTTCCACTGATGGCAGGCCGGCCAGACTGACGCTGTTATGGATGTATCGGGAGAAAGGTCGCAGAAGGCAGCGAGCACGTATTCAGCCACTTTAAAAAATAAGATGCAATATACCATTCGTATTATGAATTTGTAAATTTATATTGCAATTTTAAAGTAACATTTTATTTGCAAGTTATTGCACCGAAAAAGGTCAAATACCATTTCTAGAAGGGAACCTTTGGATAAAATTAATTTATTATATTTATATTATACAGCGAGCGTCTTTTGTTCACTAAAAAGAGCCAATTTTATCCGGCTCCATCTTTCCAAGGTGTAACCGTGCCGATAACGGACCATATTGAGCTTCTTGGCGTAACGTTGACATCGACACTCAATTTTTGACCATTATATTGAGGAATACCTGAACATGCTGCTAAGAAGTTGAGACGGTACTTCACGCCAGAACAGGTGCTTAAGTTCGATCTCAAGCGCAAGTTCGATCTTGCATGGAGTACTGTTCTTATCTCTGGGACGGATCTGCCAAATACCAGCTTCATGCACTAGATTTGATCGAAAAACGGGTCAGGAGGCTCATCGGCGATGGGGTCGAGTCAAAGCTCCAGAGCCTTGAACATCGTCGCAGAGTTGCCAGCTTGTCGGTTTTTTGTCGGTTGCATTTCGGGGATTTTGCGATGGAATTGCATGATCTAATTACATCCATAGCCCGTTTCATCATCGGACTACAAGACGTACGGCGATGTGACATCGGTACAAGGAAAAATTTTGGAAATACTTTAATTTTGCGTACAGCAAGGAGTGGAATTCCTTGCGTCTGTGTTGCCCGATAGCTACAACCTCGGGGTATTTAAGTCAAGAGTGAAGTTACTTCTGGACAATTTTGCTACACCGTAGACCACATCAGCGCTTACCATCAGGTGAGATAGTGGCCAAGAGCGAGCCTATCTATAATAACAAAAATCAGCGATTTCTTTTCAACAACATTTGTTAGTTCGTTCGGTTGGTCTGTATCGAGCATTATTCTGGATCCTGGCTTAATTTTCTTAACAACTTTTGATCGTGTATTTGCAACTGCACTTCCCAGATCTTATGCATGCCTAAGTTAATCATTCGACAAGTGCCTTCAACAATAATAAGTAATACTCACAATCACACGATTTATTAAATAAAATCATTGCATAGTGTAAATATCGACATCGGTGTATATCACTAGAGTATCGATAAAAATATCGACAGCTGCCACTTCCCTATTAGTGTACGTGTAAGCCTTACCCTCCCTCACCTCCAACCGCCCCCCGTAAAGTGCGAAAGGGACAACTGCAGCTCAGGCAGATTTTACCTACAAAAACCTTGACCAAAAGGCGTTTCGTATTCCGCTGTTTTCTTCTTCAAAACTGGCTTGATCTTAAACAATCTTATATCAAAATTTAGAGGAAAAGTATATCTATGCTTCTATCATTTTCTTTTTTTTTAAAAACTCATCAATTTTGTCTGAAAGTCGTCTGAACATGGCGGTAAAAACGGGCATTTTTTTCGGGTTTTTGGATTGTCATATTTCTTTTAGTGATTATGTTTTCGAAAAAAGGAAATGATAGGGGCACGTATTAACTAGACCTTGATTTTATGGGAAAAAATCATTGCTCTGGAGGCATTATCTACGAAGAAAACAGCGGAATGTTTTTGTATGGGGAAAGGCCCTATAGAGTACCCTCTTAAACATAATATTAAGTCACACAATAATTTATTGAATATGAATAAGGTGAATAAGTTTAAAAAAAAAGAAGTTGGTAAGTAAGTTGAAATATTTTCCAGCTATGAACTTATGGAAGCATAAGATAGCTGCATAATTTTGGTCAACTTCTTTTTTAACCTGTAGCCTACAGGGCTACAGGCAAACAAGTACATGCTGGAAATTTACCTTCGCGTAGTCAACGGGAGAGGCGTTGACCGGACAAGTAAACAGGCCCTCGCTGAAACAAAGAAAAACAACTTTTAGCTACATACTTTTAGGTACATGACTTCATGCAACTTACAACAATAGAAATATTTAGATTTACTTCTTACATTAAATGCAAAATGAAAATGGTTTTGCTAATAAGGTATTATTCGGGTGATAGTCATTCACTTTCGGAAGTTTGTCACTATATAATGCTCCTTAGCGTACCTACTCAGTACTTTAAATTGTACTTTCATATCTGCAACGATGTTAATATGTTAAAAAACAGAAGCAATAATAAACTTTTCGCCTTACAATACAATCCTATTCCTGCCCTTGTCCCATGTTACCTAGGGTCGGCGCAACACGTTTTCTTCTTCCATACCATCCTGTCCCCCGTCACGCTATCACTGACTCCCTTTCACTATTCAAAATACTAGATATAATAATATTGCCGTCTACAAATATAGGTAGGTACTTGAGCAGACCATTAGATGGTTCTGAAAATTAACTAAAAATAGACAAAATCAAGCAGTTATACGCAATGGCTAATAACCATGTTAAAATTCGCAGCAAACACATTAAAGAACCTCATAACAACTTCTCAAGTAACATTGTTGTCATAAACTGCAGCAGTTAGCGTTAACACGTAATAAAATATGTAGTTAACCGAACATTTAAGTGTTAAAAATAAAGTGTAATATACAATTGAAATAATTATTATGTCACGCAATCGTATGAGATTGCCGTCGGCATAGCAATATTTAAACCGACCGGTACAATGGAAAACAAAATTGTTCTGAATGTAAGCTTTAATAGTCAAAATTGGTGTATAGAAATTTATAAAACCGTAGTTATGGAATAAAAACACGACAAGGCTCCAACGGGAAGAAATACAGTTTATTTTCCCAATTTTTTCGGGCCACAGAACACAAAATAGTTTTCTTCCTGCTGCAGAATTGGATTATCATCATGTTCTACAGCCCAACTTTGCCCACTGCTGAGCATTAATCTCTCTTTGGTTACGTTGGCAGATGTTCCTCTACCACCCTCATCCAGGTTCAAACCGGTTGGAGTAGATCTATTTATCATACTACGTGTAAGTATAATTTAAACTAAAGTTCTGAAGCCTTGATAAATGATTAAAATTCCATAACATTTTAAATACGTCCTATCATATCAAAAGCTTATGTGAAATCCATTGTTATGTGAATACCTTCATATCTTATGTGAATACCATCCACTGGTAGTTTTGAATCTTATCGAACTGTTTTCATCATTCAACTGGTCTCAATCACTTGTGTCCACAACCATACCCATACCCATACCACTTGCTAATAGTGTCGGTCACAGAGAATAATCACCGGAACAGCAGACGGATATCGTCTGGCGATAAATACGTTTGCATAGTGATTCAGTGATGGCTTGCAAAGTATTTCGTTACAATAATAGTGTCAGGTTATATTGTTGCATAGTTTATCTGGAAGCAGGCAGACTTTGGAAGGGTAATTATAACATTGACAAAATTTGCAAGTTTTCTGGACATGGAAATTGCAGACAATTAAAACAAGAGACAATAGTTCTAAAAATACTTATATTAAAAATGTAAAAGTCTCGATTTTCAAATATTCGTTCAATCACGCCTCAAATAAGAGCACGGGTAGACCATTACCTGAATTAGGACTAATAGAATATTATTTTGATTCCGGTATAAGCAATTCACGGGATAATTTCTGACAAGCACGCGGGTGAAAATGCTCACAAAAGTTATAGTTTTTTTGAAATCCGAGAATAGTAACACTTTTACGAGGAGGCACTTCTTGGGCCTTTGAACGGTGGCTCTTAGTCGCCAGGATCGGGCGAGACCTGTCTCTGCCAGTATTAGTGAGGACTATGCAGGCGGAGACAGAAAACTAGAGTGAAATAGCCACCGAGTGGAATCGTGAGAAGGCCAATCCCACTCGGAGAAGAAGGCATCATGGACGCAACCACCTTTATGTGACACGGCAAAACCCCGCCTGTATCAGGCAGGTGGCACTCTTGGGTTTCAGGCGCTCAGAGTGGGGACTCTTTCCGTCCACCGAGTGACCTCAGGAAAGACAGTGATCACGTGCTGCCGTGCACAGTGAGGCTCGGGAGACACCTTTATAGTTTCCACATGGATGTGGTATTTTAAGAAGTGCTGATGGTGATCACCGGTTTGGTTTTAATGAGGTAAAAATACCACACTGGCTGTTTTTTCCCCCAAAAGTTCAGGCGCTAATTCAGGCCAAGGTTTCCCCCGATAACAAAAAAAAAATATGAGCATTCCCAGCCAACGATTGTAGACCTTGTAAAAGTATTCCCCTCACTGCCACCATTATTATAAAGCTCGGTTTTTTTTAAATGGCCGTGCTTCTTTCACTCTTCCTTATTTATTTAACACCATGGTTAGCCTTTATTTTATTGTAATGCTAGCACACATGGTCACAAGTTGGCCCAACGCAACGGTCTACCTAATTGGCTATAGATTCGTATTCAAGCTCATTTTCAGATGATCCTCTTTTGGTTTCGATAGTAAATTTCATAATTGTATACAAAATAACATAATATTAAAATTAAATCCAGTTTCGAAATTTAAAAATTGAGGATGGCAATTTTGAAATTAATAAACATGCAAATCATCATCATCTGCCTAGCCTTTTCCCAACTATATTGGGGTCGGCTTCCAGTCTTACCGGATTCAGCTAAGTACCAGTGTTTTACATGAAGCGACTGCCTATCTGACCTCCACAACCCAGTAACTGGGTAACACGGTACCCCTTGGCAAGACTGGTGTCAGATCTCAAGCTTCTGACTACCCGTAACGACTGTCAAAGATCTTCAAATGACAGCCGGGACCAACGGCTTAACGTGCTTTCCGAGGCACGGAGGAAAGTAAATAAACATGCAAACATGGTCCAAAATTCGCATGCCCTAATGGGGACTACAGTTTTCCAACGGCAAAGTTAATTTTGTCCCTCAATTCTGTTTATCTTATCGTTAGAGCAATGTTCGGTGCTCTCATAGTTTGAACTTCAGTAATGTTATTTAATTATTTTGGTGTTTTGTAGCTGTTTGTACGAAACCCTCAGTGCGCGAGTCCGACTCCCACTTACCCAGTTCTTTTCGTATTACAACCTACTTGATTTTGCGGTTTTGTACGGAACCCTAAATGTGCGAATGCTGAAACTTAGCCGGTTTTTCTTCTATATATTAACCGCAATTTCTCAGGTGATTAGGAGGCAGTGCCGATTTTTGTCTGGAGCCCAGTTTTTATTTCTAGTATTGGTTGGGTGCACTTTTAACAAGCTGACATCTTTAGCATTCATCAGTTTTTGTATATTTGCTAGCAGATACAGTTTTGCACCACATCTCATCAGACGTGCAATGCCGACATGAATCACTCATGGTGAAGGTTTTATGATTCCTATCTTAATAATATTTAATTCTTAAACAAACAACTTGTTATAGAAAGCAATAAATCATCCTATTAAATTACTTACCATAGTGTTAATACCTGATCGTACCTAATTACCTTAACGCCTAAGATGCTGGACCAACCACCAGTTTAATTGAAAAAGAACTTTAATAAGTCGTGTTAAAGTAGATTTTGGTTCAACTGTTAATCCAAACGCAATGTACAGTAGTTCTTCTCGATAAAAACGTTTATTTTTTCGTTTGACGTTTGTAATTAGCCGGTAATGCGAAGAAAATTATGTAGCGCGTCTCTATATATGCGCACGCGCATGAGATATGGCAGTTTTTGTTGGGTGATGATCTCGATGTTTCCGTACGAGTGTTTTGCTTAATAATCGGTATAATCGATGCAATGGCTCGTGTAGTTGCAGCGATTTATTGGTGGCGTGGTCGTTCAGCGAAGATATTTGTTAGAGTGCAGTCGATTATCTCGTGATATTATAGTAAGAGCTCCGTTATTAAAGCCAACGTGTGTTTCGCACGGATTTTATTAGCTTATTGTGTCGCATCACGGACGGTGATTCCGTCAGCGTTCGTCGTCGGTTCAAATTCAACTGATGCCTTATTTAGTTGATAAGCTCGAATGTAACACTCATTGCCCAATGAAACTTTTGGGAGCTTACTAAAACAGTATCGATTTGGAGATTCGATCTACTTATTGTAAGTACAATTTTAAGGTTACACTAGTCGAAAATTCTTCCATACAAACGTAGTCTAGGGATTATTCCACTGTCTGACGATGTACGTTCAAAATAAAAAGTGATAACAATTAGTCTCATCATTATCTAGCCCCGTATGGAAGCAAAAGAGTATAAAAAGAAAATATTAGAAAGTTATGAGCGTCGAAAGTTCCACATTTCGACACTAATTTTAACGCATTTTTGGCGCAAATAAATACCATAAAAAGACGGAAAATTGCAAAACGGCCTCCATACAGGGATAGATTTGTAGTTTAACAATGCAAATAATTTTATTTTGAACAGATAGATTCAGTCGTTTTTTCATGATATCTAGACTGCCAAAGGTCTGTTTATAAAATTTCGCGCGCTCGGTTTCGTCCTAAATCATTATCCATTTCGCTACAAATTTGCAAAAGTGTGTATTCGTACGCGAACTAGCTTCCTATTGCTCATCACAGCATCTATCTCTTCCGCACGTGTTGTCGGTTGATATAAAATGCATTTTAACCCCGCGCAAAAAATTGTTCGTGCCGTCGACTAGTGTACCCTTAAGATAAAATATCGAATTTATTTCGGAAAGCTGATAGATACAAGAGCTTTAAATCTTAAAATAGAAACGTAAATGCGTTACTTTGGCTGCGATTTTTCCAAGGCATTCGATTACGTTCTTCCTGATACATTTATTTTGAAACGAAACCACTTGGTTCCGGAACACGTCTCTAGATTTTTTTATTTCATACTTGAGTAATAGGATTCAGCGAATTCATGTGAACAGAAAAAAATCTCCCGGATCCGTTGTAAAAATAGGCGTCCCTCAGGGTTTACTTTTTGTTCTTGACTTAAGATAACTATGACTTGTGATTTAAAGTACCTATACTTTATCGGTAAAAACTCATAACTTAACCCGCAGCTCTAGCCGCGGGGCACACATAGCTTATTAATAATTTTCTTCTCATTCGCAAATCATTATCGAAGTTACAAAGAGAAATCGATATAAATCATCAGCTTTGCACAAGGAAAAACATGTAAATAGCGTGCGTTTAGTTCGATGCACTATCACGCCTCTTATTATGACGTCACGGGCAGAAACAGAGGCGATCATTGTGCCACGTAATGATATTTACATAATTAAACCATTTAACCGGCGTGTGAGTGAAATATTCGCCTTTATTTAGATTGTGAGCATACTTAGTTATTTGTTATTAATTCATTTGACATTAGCATGTGGACCGCCGTCGTGATAGTTTTTCTGCTGCTTCTAGAATCATCATTGACCATTTTATGTTGCTCCGGGGGGTGACCGTAAGTGACAGATGTATACAAGTCATATACATCTGTCCCTTACACACATTCAAAATAACCTTACTCTAAGAGCTTATGGTCACCCCCCAGTGCTCATTTGCTTATAGCTGCATCGGTTTATACTTCTTTTAAAATGTTTGACATGCAGCCAATGTGATCTATGCGCTGCCACTGATGATGCCGTGGAAGTGGCTACGTTTTGGACTAAACAAAGTATGACTGTCGTGCCAGCGACAAGAAGACAAAGACTAAATTAATATTTTACGAAGCTACTCAACACATGGGCGTTGTTAAGGGCCCTCCACCGCATTAGTGCCGTAAAACGGTTACTTTCTAAAGCCCTTAGTAACGGCTAGGATAAAGGGTTGAAAACAAAATTGATTCATGTACCTACATTAATTGTGAAACATGTTTTTATCGTGTAATTAATAGCTTAGATTTAAAAAAAAAAACAGCACGATATTTTTTCGCTTCTGTTGGATACTTTTCCAAAACGGCTGGGATGTTTAAAAATATATTTACACAGAAAAAATATGGTTAGAATTTCTTCATAACTGAAATAGCATATGTAAATCAAAGAATATTATAAGTAGAATATTATACGCTCTTATTAGTACGTCGATATAAGACAAAAACCGAATCGTCATGCAAAATGTCGTCACCTGTCAAGTATCTCTGCATCATCATTTTATTTTAAGGCATAGTTATTACCTCAACCTGCTTCCAAGGTCTATGCTCACTTTAAAACAGCCGCAACATTGTAACAAGTAGACTAACTGCTCTCTCCACCATTCCTTATAGGGATGGGTCCGAAATATCAAAACGTAACTTATATCGGATATGGGGTTCGATATCATATCATATCGATATCCATATCAAAATAACCGATATCACAAAAACTGTATGTATCGAATCAAAACTACTTGCGACGAACGAACGAATAACTCAAAACTTAAAACCGTAACAATCCAAAAACGTACGAACAAAACGCAAACTTCACAACCGATAGGAACCATATCGCGGTACTAATGATTTCGATATTTGAAAACCGTTTTCGATATCGATATGAAAACTGTATATCGGTTACATAACCGTTTACGCATAAAACCGAAAACGCCCATCTCTAATTCCTTAACAAAATGTAAACACTATAATGCATCAGTGTTGTACGGTTACCAGACTTACCAGGCGTTATGTGTTACCAGTAGTTACCGACAGTTACTGGTAGTTCCGACTCGTCGTAATATGCGTAATTATTGCGTCGCTGTAGTGTTATATAATATATAGTTGTTTTAGGCAGCCATAACGCATAGTTTCTGGTTGCATGCGATGTAGATATACTGTAGGTGTAACACCAAGGGGTTTACCATGCGTAGAGATGAAGGAGGTAAGCCTTTTACCAGCAGTGGCAAAGAAAGGCCAAAAAAAAAAAGTTTCCCATATTTCTGCAGTAGATCTAGACAATGTAATATTCTATGAGCAATAACTATTGTCGAAAAGTCAAAATGTAAAACCCATATTATTTTTTTGTTTTTTCGTTACTTGCAACCGTTTGTAGTCTGACTATTATAACTATGCAGAACTCATAATTGGTATCCCCAAAAAGTTTTGTATGTAGTATGCTTTTACATCTGTCACTTTCGTAGTAGGTACTTGAGCTATCATATTGCTTACGTTACACACTGTTTTTCACAAATCCAATTAGAAAAATGGTTAAATCTATTAGAAGTGGTGTGCGAGAGTTATTATATTACATGTTATGAAATTCCAAGACTTGGAAAAGCATGATGTCGTTCTTAGCCAAAAACGTCAATTTAAGATATGGAAACGTTGACGTGTCCGTCAATCTAACGACTTTTGATATTTTGCCTTTTAATTTTTGCATAATAGATTACTTACTTAACAAAGAATATTTTTTCGAATACTCATACGTCTGTTCATATTATTTACAAGAAGATCGTGTCAAATTACATCATTAAGAAGCAAAACAAAAAACTTTGTGGTTTTGCGTTTTCACTGAGAAAACGGTCCCTCACAGTGACAAAACTGTATAAAATCCACACTGCATCGTACTAAAGTGACTATTCTGTACCAGAAATGAATTCAGTATATAAGTTAAATAGGCTATCAAAAGTATTAAAGATGCGATTGAGCGGAATAAAAGCTCCAAGGTCTTTGCAACAGGTCTGTCTATTGGGCAGAGCCAGCTCACGAAACTGAAGACCGATGATGGCAGGATCGTATCCGCCAAACCGAACTTAAGGGAAGTCGAGAGATTCTATGGAAAGTTGTATACGTTAACCAGTAAACCCGTTGCGAATCTAGCAAACGACCCAAAAGCTAGATTGACCCGACACTATACCTACGATATCCCGGACGTCAGCCTGTACGAGATTGGGATGGCTCTAAAACAGCTTAAAAACAACAAGGCGCCAGGTGACGACGGAATCACGGCTAAACTCCTGAAGGTGGGTGGGAAACCGCTCCCTTCAAAAGCTGTTTGATTCCGTCATACTCGAGGGAAAATGCCACAGGCATGGTGCAGGGGTGTGGTGGTACTCTTCTTCAAAAAGGGCGACAATGCCCGGCTGAAGAACTGTAGGCCCATCTCACTTCTTAGCCATGTCTACAAGTTGTTTTCAAGAGTCATCACGAATCGTCTCGCGCGCAGGTTTGACGATTTCCAGCCTCCTGAACAAGCCGGATTCCGAAAAGGCTTTAGCACCGTAGACCAAATACATACGCTGCTGCAGGTTATACAGAATACCGAAGAGTACAACCTGCCTCTCTGTTTAGCGTTTGTGGATTACGAGAAAGCCTTCGATTCGATCGAGACTTGGGCTGTACTGCAGTCTCTCCAACGGTGCCAGATCGACTACCGGTACATTGAGGTATTGAAGTGTTTGTACAGAAACGCCACGATGTCAGTCCGTCTTCAGGATCAGACCTCGAAATGAATCGTACTACGAAAAAGTATTTTGAACAGACGGTTGTTACCTGCCCCAAATTTTCCGTATCCCACATTTTTTGAGTTATGCATAGTTAGAATAACCAAACTCTAGTAGACAAACGGTTGCTTTCTAAAGCTGACACAATATATTGGAGACTAGCTGTTCCCCGCGGCTTTGCTCCCGTGGACCACCCCACAGGACCCGTTTTCGAGATAAAAAGCCTAGGTTACTCAGGAATAATGTAGCTTTCTATTGGCGAATTTTTTTAATCGGTCCAGTAGTTTAGGAGCCTATTCGGTACAAACAAACAAACAAACAAAAAATCTTTCCTCTTTATAATATTAGTATAGACGAGAACGACGTTCAATACAAATTGACGTCGCGTTGTAGAAATAAATTTCCTTCAAAACAGTATTCAATTTAAATCCGTTGCCACCAAATCGATTTTCTCAAATACATTGAAACATTCATGTATGTATGTTTACGTCGCAACTGCAGTAGTCAAATACATAATTCAGTCGCATACATTTGACATACTTACATATATGAGACGATGCGTGTGGGTTTCAGATAGTGATGTAGCATACACATAGTCACAGATGATAATACTACAGACTTAGGGAATGGAGTGAGCTTTTCTTATCCAGCCGCAGCCTAATTGCGTAAGTGTTCGGCAAGGCAAAGGGTTTTAGCCCATGAAAGAGATTTGACTCTTTAAATAATTAGGTAATGGCAAAAAAAAAATTGGACTCTATCGAAAAGAGTATCTTCACCAATTAAAGGATCATTTTTTTTTGACAATACCTAAATATTTAAAGAGTATTTATCATACTCTTTCATAGGGTCAAACCCTTTGCCTTGCCGAATTCACATACGCAATTACGCTGCCGGTCTATTCTATAGACATCTTACCGTGATTACCTATGTAAAGTTAGCTCGAAGTGAGCTATAATTCCGACTAACTGTCAACCGATGCTATGGATTGCGCTGACTTCTCGAACTCACTTGACCAAAGTCATCACGATGTGTTTTTTAAAGAATAACACTACAGATATGAAGTGTAAGAGAGATAAAGCTACCATGCGGCAGTAGACATTACTTCTAAAAATTTTGTTGGGTCATAGGCTTTCAGTATCACCTTGGTCACCACGAATTACAGTAACGAGACAGGTTTTTGAGAAGCATCAGAGCGGCTAATAGCTGTCGGTTTTCTGGAGGTCCTTGCAAGGACGATGACACTGCAGGTTTGTTGGCCAACCAAAATTCTAAAAAAGACAACTACTGGCCTCACTATACCTCTCTCACACTTTTCTGTCTGTATTTACTTCATATATCGACGCTCAGTCCATTCTCTATGTAAATCTGTGGGATACAGATAGTGATGTACCTCGAGACAAGATTAGTCAATTGTTTATCGATTCTCACTACTGTACTAAGATTTGCTGTGTGGTATCACGCATTGTCAGGTCAGGTGCAAACAAATACAAGGAACACATTGTCCTAATTTGTTTTAAAAATATTTTGTTATGCAAACTGACATTGTTTGGAAGCGGATTGTATATGTAAGTGTCGTGTATTAAATATGCGATTAAACTCGTATTATGTTATGCCTATCAAATATAGGCATCAAGACAGCACAGAGAATATTCTTCTACAAAACGGATCGCAACTTCAAATAATCAGATCGAAAAATCGGAATCAGGGGTACCCGGTACCTTAATAGATAAATATCAATCTGCCTAGCCTTTTCCCAACTATTTTGGGGTCGGCTCCTAGACAATCCTGATTCAGTAGAGTACCAGTGTTTTACATGAAGCGACTGCTCAACTGACCTCCAGATCCCAGTAACTGGGTAACTCGATACCCTTTGGCAAGACTGGTCTCAGATTTGATGGCTTTAGACTACCGTAACGATTGTCAAAGATCTTCAAATGACAGCTGCAGGCTGATTACGTACTGGCTTGACAGGCACCACGGCGTCCTCAGCTTCCGCCTGAGCAGGTCCTCACCGAACACGGCTGTTTCGGGAGGGTAAGACGGGAGGAAACGCCCGGGTCTCACCATTGCGAGGATCGCCCGGAGGACACGGTGGAGCATACGGTGGAGGTTTGCCCCGCTTGGGTGGAGTACCGCCGTGTCCTCGTGGAGGCGATCGGCTGTGGCGACCTCTCGCGTCCGGCCCTGGTTCAGGCCATGGTACTGAGCAAGAAGGCATGGGAGGCTGTCACCTCCTTCTGCGAAGCACTAATGCTCGCGAAGGAAGAGGTGGAACGCGTGAGGGAGACGCAACGGACGCCCCAAGCCACTGCAGGAGACGCCCTGGGCGTCGGGAATATTTATTATGTATCAGCGATAGGGCACGCAGAACCGCATCCGGTCTCAGGTTTTTGAGAACCGAGTCTGGCAAGCAGTTAGAACCGGGCCAACCGGTTCCCCCGGTGCCGGCTGTATTTTTTTAATATTTAGTTTTGGAATAAATCATAGAGAATTTGACAGGATAAGCAATTATCACTAGGAATATGTAATGTAATAGTTTAGATTTATCTAATTCTCTATGCTTTTCTCTTACCCCGAAAGCTTGCAGTTGTACAAGTCAATCAACAAACCTGTTGCGAATCTAGCAAACGATCCAAGAGCTAGATTTACCCGACACTATACCGAAGACATACCGGACGTCAGCCTCTACGAGATTAGGTAGGATGGCTCTGAAACAACTTAAGAACAATAAGGCGCCGGTTGAAGTCGGAATTACGGCCGAACTCTTGAAGGCGGGTGGAAATCCGGTACTTAAGGCACTTCAGAAGCTGTTTGATTTCGTCATACTCGAAGGGAAAACGACACAGGCATGGTGCGTGTGGTGGTACTATTCTTCAATAAGGCAGACAATGCCCGATTGAGGAATATAGGTCCATCTTACTTCTTAGCCATGTCTACAAATTGTTTTCAAGAGTCAACACAAATCGGCTCGCGCGCAAGTTTGACGATTTCCAGCCAGCCAACGGTGCTAATCGACTACCGGTACATCGAGCTGAAGTGTTTAAGCGCCACCATGTCAGTCCGACTTCAGGATCAGACTTAAGAACCTATACTTCTACAGCGAGGTGTGAGACAGAGGGAGACGTCATATCTCCAAAACTGTTCTCTGCTGCACTTGAGGATTTCTTCAAGGTTCTGGACTGGAGGAGGCTAGGGATCAACGTCAATGGCGAGTACATCACTCACCTCCGGTTTGCCGACGATATAGAGGTCATGGCTGAGACCATGAAGAACCTCAGCACAATGCTCCTTGGCCTCAGGAGAGCTTCCGAAAGAGTGGTTCCAAAAATGAACATGGACAAAACCAAGGTGATTTTTTTATTTTTATTTGGGACAATTCCACCGCACTATTACCAAACCACTGCAACTCCTGAAAGCCAGAATCAACAGTGGTGACCACCAGCGACGAGGCAATAAAGCTCGAAGAAGTCCCGGAGAATGAATTTAGCTCAGAAAAGAATAACGGAGGAGTAGAAAAAAAAATACAAATTTTTAAATTCAAAATCAAAATTTAAAACCAAGGTGATGTTGAATGCCCATGTAGCACCCACTCCTATCAAATTCGGGGACTCTACACTCAAAGTTGTGGACAATTATGTCGTCCTGAGACAAACGGTCCAGTTAGGTAGGTCCAACTTCGAGAAAGAGATCAAGCGTCGATTCCGACTCGGCTGGGCAGCGTTCGGGCAGTTACAGTTTTTACAGACCCATCTCTGTAACGTCCATACTCTGTAAGAGTATGGAGCGTGTACTCAACACTAAGCTCCTGGCATACCTAGAAACTAACGATATCCTTAGCGACCGCCAATACGGCTTCCGCCGAAATCGGTCTACTGGGGATCTTCTAGCGTATGCCATTCACATATGGAGTGAGGCCATCGAGAGGCACGGGGAAGCGCTTGCCGTCTCCCTTGACATCTCGAAGGCTTTCGATAGGGTCTGGCACGAAAGCCTTATCGGTAAGCTTCCTTCATTCGGTCTGCCCGGTGGTCTGTGTGATTGGATTGCAGACTTCCTGAGAGATCGGTTCATTCGAGTGGTTATCGATGGCTGCTCTTCGGACCAATTGGATATTAATGCCGCGGTCCCTCAGGGGTCGGTACTCTCAGCAACATTATTCTTGTTGCACATTAACGATCTGCTAAAACCCGGCACCTTTGGGTATGCAGACGACAGCACTGTTGCTGAGAGATACTTGTCCAACGCACGGGCCACCGGGCCGCAGATCCAGTCTCTTCGTGAGGCCATGGTGGAGCGTTTGAACCTGTCCTTGCAGGCAGTCTCCGAATGGGGCGATGCCAATCTGGTCAAGTTTAACGCTGCTAAAACCCAGGCGTGTCTTTTTTCCGCTAAAAGGAGCCAATTTCACCCGGCTCCAACTTTCCGTGATGTAACCGTGCCAATAACGGACCATCTTGAGCTTCTTGGCGTTATGTTGACATCGACTCTCAATTTTGGGTCATACATTGAGGCTAAGGCTCAGCTGGCTGCCAAAAAGTTGGGAATCCTTGCGAAGGTGAGAAGGTACTTCACGCCGGAACAGCTGCTCAACTTGTATCAAGCGCAAGTTCGATCGTGCATGGAGTACTGTTCTCATCTCTGGGACGGATCTGCCAAATACCAGCTAGATGCACTAGAGTCGATTGAAAAGCGGGCCAAGAGACTCATCGGCAATGAGGCACTGGTCAAGTCAAAGCTCCAGAGCCTTGAACATCGTCGCCAAGTGGCCAGTTTGTCGGTTTTTTATCGATTACATTTCGGGGAGTGTGCGATGGAATTGCATGACTTGATTCTGCCCAGCCCGTTCCATCATCGGACTACCAGACGTACGGCGATGCGTCATCGGTACATGGTGGACATCCCACCCATACGCACAAAACGTTTTGGGGACACTTTAGAGTGGAATTCCCTGCCGGAGTCTGTGTTTCCCGATAGCTACAATCTAGGGGTCTTTAAGTCAAGAGTGAATGGTTTTTTTCTAGGCAAGCGTGCTTCACCTTCGACCACATCATCGCTTACCATCAGGTGAGATAGTGGCCAAGCGCAAGCCTATAGATAATTAAAAAAAAAAGTTACTCGGTATCTTCTCGTCCAACTTACCACAGTATCTCAAGACGAAAGTCTATGACCAGTGATGTGTTGCCAGTGATTACTTACGGGACAGAGACGTGTTCGCTCACAATGGGCCTCATCAGAAGACTTAAAGTCACCCAAAGGGCAATGGAGAGGGCTATGCTTAGCGTTTCGTTGCGTGATCGAATCAGAAATGGAGACATCTGCAAGAGAACCAAGGTTCCCGACATAGCCCGAAGAATGGTCAAACTTAAGTGGCAGTGGGCAGGGCACATTGCTCGCAGAACGGATGGCCGTTGGGGCTGAAAAGTTCTAGAGTGGCGGCCGCGTACCGGAAGACGCAGCGTTGGAATGCCTCCCTCTAGGTGGAGCGACGATCTGGTTAAGGTTGCGGTCGTTCGGTGGATGCGAAACGCACAGGAACGATCACTGTGGCGACGCTTTGGGGAGGCCTATTTCCAGCAGTAGATGTCTTTCGCCTGAAATGATTATGATGATTTACTTTTCTTTATAATTTTGTTTGGTTTTCGTTCTTTTTAAGTACCGGGGGAACCGGGTTTACTCCTTCCGGAACCGGTTCTGCAAATACACTAAAAGAACCAGTAGGGTAGATCCGGGTGCATGCAATAGCAATTTTTCTATTAGTTAACCAAAATGTTCATTTGAACGCAGAATGATCGCGATTACGGCGAGTAAATTTTGCTGTCAAATTGTGATTACTTTTCTCTTGTTGTAAGTACAGAAGTTTTAGAGACTTTGGCGGATTATATTTCGCAATAATTGCATTTGACAAACAGCGAGCGATTAGCAAATAATTGGTAACGTAATCCCGATGTTTATGACATATAGCGATCGACCGCGCGATGATCGCTGCGCAATTGTTGCTGATTGCTGTTTCATACGTAATAAGCCTAGGTCGCCATAATAGATAAGTATAACAGCAATAATAGTGATCTAAGGGTAATAAAACAGTGCAAACTACTCATAGCTTCATAAGCAGTAATCTTATTGTTCTCAAAGCACAGTTAAGTTCCCTCAGTTAACCTTATGTAATTAAAGCGTTGAGATAAATGGCGGATATTTCAAAGACTGCGCTTTAACTTCCAGATTTAACGATCGTTTAATTAGATACGTTTAGTGGCTGTTAAAATAAATAATATACCGGCCTGTAATTATTTGAATGCGTGGAAATGCCTTCTCTTAGAGGAGCACATTGATCAACACGCTTGGTTATTAATTTTAGCTTGTTGACTATTAGTCTTATTTGTTTTTCTTATTTTGTATTTCGCATATGTAACGAATATATATTTATATTATTTTACTAAGTTTACATGTAAAATATGTAGCTTACAGCTAACATAATTACTTATTATTGTTTTTTTTTGTTCAGGTGGTGTTTAGCTTTAAGGTGATATATACGCCCCAATGTTAACGCAGTACTGGCCGTGCGCCCGCTTGATGCCAAAATATCAATATTGAACCTCCTTTCAACAGTTTTGTTTGCAAAATATTATTTGATTTACATATGCTATGAAGAAATTCCAACCATCAAGTTTTTCTGTGTAAAAATATTTTTAAACATCCAAGTCGTTTTGGACGAGTATCCAAAAGTAGCGAAAAACTAACGTGTTGTAAATTATTTTTTTAAAGAAATACATTTTGTTATTCGAAAAAACCATGTGTTAAAAATAATATACTTACATAAAACAATAATAAACATATATATATTTTTCAAACCTTTTAACCTAGCCGTTCCTAAGGAATAAACTGGTAAAGTAAGATATATGCTATGTCCCTATGTGTTCCTTTTTTTATTTATATTTGTCAAATTTGTACACTAAGCCTCTGTTGACAGCGCAATTTTGAGCATTTTTTGAGGGCTCTAGTGCTTCTAAAGGTAATATCATCAAAAAGGAAAACATAGGGACATAGTGTATATCTTTAATTTTCAGTTTACGGAATATCTTTTAAATTGGTCCAATATTGGAGGAGGAAATAGACGAGAGCGAAACCTCGAATTATGACTTTTTAGTAAGGAAATTCAGTCGGCGCTCTCTGCCCCCGTTTCCTCTTAAGTAATTATTGCACTGTGAAGAGTTTATAGGAGTGGCCCAGTGGTATCGGCCGCGATTTACAAGTTGTAGGTCGTGGTTTCGAGCTCAAGCAAGGCGCTTTACTTTGTGTAAATTATTATTTCATCGGTAAATTATTTCAAAACGGTGAAGGAAAACATCGTGAGGAAACCGGCATGGCCAAGAACCAAAAATTCAAAGACATGTGACATCCATCAACCAGCACTGGGCCCGCGTGGTTGATTATGGCATTCCCTCTCACAGAGAGGAGACCTGTGTCCCAGCAGTGGGAACATAGGCTGATGATCTGATGATGATGATGATATAGAGTTTATACGCATGTTTTATTTTTGTTTGTAGATAAGTGTAAACAATTGTTGGTGGACATAATAAATAAAATAAAATAATTTATAAAAACTTGCAGCTGGTTAGCAACTAATAAGCCGTTTCTAAATTCAAATTCCCGTTTGTTTTTTTATTATTATTTTGGATAAGAAACTAGGTCGAACTGCCTTGTTGGTCTAGCGACCACTACTGGTGAGCATGAGGTAACGGTTTCGATTCCCAGGGTCGGGCTAAATGTTATTGAGTTTTTCCATCTGGAATTTTCAGTAGCAGCCCGGAGCCTGGATATAAACATAACTGGCGAAGTTTTGATGAGTAATTATAGGTGGATCTCAACCTGACCTTTCAAGAAATACCGGCGTGATGTTATCATGATGATTATAAAAACTCTCAGCTGGTGAATTTAGAACCACTTCTCTTTCTTGAATGTTTCTCCTTTACATTCCTTCCGACTGTTGTCCTCCCGTTCAATAGATGGCGTTGGCGTCGAATTATATCGCGCTATCGTTTCGTTCCATAGCCGATTAAGTGGGCCGCTGCTGCTATAAGTAATTTTGGGTATACCAAGAATACTTAGGCAAAAGCGTATTATATTATCTGTGGCAAAAGTAAATTTTTGAAAAGTCGGCCATTTAGGTCGATTTGTATCTACTTAGTATTTATCAAGCAATAATTTAACGATTGTCGATTCGAAAAATTAAAATGTCAAGCGTATACATTCCACAACTATTATTGGTAGAATTTCTCTTTGTCTTGGTCCTCCGATCTAAGTGACTCCGTGTGATCCTTTTTTTATTTATTTTTTATTCCGGGGTGGAAAATCCTCATTGGATGTCCTCCGCCCTGGGCCCTGGCCTGGCCTATTAGCGTTTTAGTCAGTATTTGTGCCCGATAAAGTTAATGCACTTGCCCCGTATGACATGGAACGTACCACAACATAAAGAAAGAACACTAGTTTAATTGGCACATACAGATACACAGAATGAAATATCATTCATTATCGCATGTTAAATTAACATAGTATAAAATACTAAATTAACAATAACTATCTATATAACCATTAACCATAACCATTTAAATAAAAATAAAATAAAACAACGGACGCGTATAAGGGCAGGGGTCACAGAATGTAGGTACAAATAAGAGGGAACTATTTTAAAACAATTAGTGTGCCTCGTGGCTGCGCCATATAGGTCCAATTCAGCAAAATGCTAGACAACTAGCAGTTGCCTGACGCTGGTTTTCAACTGAACCTTACGTTGAAGTGTACGGATGTGAATCAGTTTTTACGGTGTTAAATATACAGGTAAATAGATATATGTTAGAGTGTTAAAAACTATAATAATTTGGTGTGAACCAATTACGTATTTCATTTTTTTTTTTTTTTTTTTTTATCTTTTATTTCAATTCAATTTTAATTTACATTGAATCATTTATATTACCTACTTGTATCCTCATGACTAACATAGTTTTAAGATAATGTAATACTAACAAAATATAGAAATTTAAATAGTCTGAATTAAACGAATTTTATTTTTATTATTTTTTATGCCATGAGCAGCTGAGCGAAATAGACGGCTTGCAAGAAGCGTTTGATATAAAAATCTTTTTGCCGATTGTGGGGTCGGCTTCCGGTCCAGCCGAATGTAGCTGAGTACCAGCATTTTTACATGAGGCGACTACCTGTATGACCTACCAGCACCAGTCTCTTAAAAGAAAACCTGGACATACTTAAGGTAAGGACTATAGACCTATAGTTAATGTAAGTCTGAAATAGCCAAATCAGAGTCCTGTGGGGCCCCAGAGACCAGAGTTGGCCACATCCTCATACGAAAAAGAAGAAAGAATATCATAAAAATTTTGACTAAATATTTTTTTTTTCTACGTGGCGTCTCGTAGTTCGGTCAAAGTGACTGACAACTACTTAACCGGGCTTCCCTGTGGAGACTAAGCTAACACAAATTTCACAACCTAAGCGACAACGCTGAGGGCTACCCCCTGTGGGGTCGAACCTCGGCTCAGGGCGTCGCTGGGGTGACAACTATGGCTGGATCTTAATAAAGTGATTCTACCATCCGTTCGGAATAAGCCTACGTGGAGAAGAACGGACAAGACTAAGGGCGGGTTTCTGATTTGAGTATTCGACGCTAAGTATGTGCTGATCTCGATTTAAGCATCTGTCACCCTTGATCATCTGCCACTTTAAGTTTTCTGCGATGCTGAGCACGGTTTGAGTATACGTAGTCAAGTCATGCCAAAGTATACCTTAAGTCATACAAAAAACCTTCATTGACGTTCAATTGGGTTTCTCAACTGAGAAAACACATTTGATCATTCTCAAATTCTCAAAGTTTTCTGAAGCCGTTGTCAACGTTACATCAACAGTGTAGCCAGATTGGGCGACTTTTTGCCATTTAGGCTACTCGGATCCATGTTGGGGCGACCAATTTTTACGAGTGGTGGCAATTAGGCTACCTCAGAAAAAAAAATGGGGTGATTTCAGACGATTTCGGAATGAGACTATCTAATACAACATTATCTGAGGAATGATGAAAATAACTGGTAACCAAAATGCTTTTAACTGTTCATCACTATTTTATATTATACTTCAGTCGCGACAACACAGGGGCAATAAAGAAATGCTGAAAACTGTTTTATGTGGAACCTATAATGATTATTGTGTCTAACGCATTGAAGTTTCGAAGAATGTTTCGTTGTTTTAGTGAATAATGGTCGACTTGAGTTTTTTATAAAAGCAAAAACAAAATTTTTGCCGATTTGGGGCTCGTCGAATCTGGCTACACTGGTTACATTTGGCAGTTGATAGTTGACAAGCCTGTGCTTAAACGGTGATCAAGCGAAATAAATACAAAATAATATATAAACTTATAAAACGAGTGACGAAGATACATCCTTGTCTTCCTTGGAGATACCTCAACGAAGACCGATGCGTGGAAGAAGAGTGTTCGCCCTGAATTATCGAAAACATTAGATTGGATGCAAATATTTCACGCCTGATATATCTCAGATGCTCGAAGAACGGATGGTCAATGGGGCTGTTAGGTTCTGGAGTGGCGACTGCGTGGTGGAATACGCATTTAAGGCCTCCGTAGACCGACGACCTGGTCACGGGAATCCGATGTATAAAAGACGCACAGGACCGGTTGATGTGGTGACGCTGGGGAAGTCCTGTATCCAGCAGTCTTTCGGCAGAAATGATGACGATGTTGAGTGAGATCTTCAAGAAAAATATTCAAAAAGTGCCAGTTAATGTGTTTGTGGTCGCCTGTAGCTTTTCCTGCGCGAAAACCGAGAGTTGATCAACAGGAACTATGTGAAAAGTAATGCGCGATAACCAAGGGACATGGAGAAAAGTGACAAACTGGTACACAAGAGATGGGAAAAGAAGACGTGGAAGACGCGAATGAAATATGTGAAAGACCGCTGGTCCAAGATGTAGGCAAAAAGAGTAAGCGACGGTGCACTGTGGTGTTGGCGAGTAGCTCAGGACAGACCCCAGTGGAAACTGTTAGTGGAGGCCTATGCCAACAGGCACACTGAGAATAGGGATATTTTATAAACTATAAACATATATTGTATAAACTACAGTTTTATATCTGATTTTAGAATAAAAGGTTGTATTATGCCGCTAATTCTCATAATTGTGTAATTGTTTTCCAAAGTATATACTTCCAAATACGTTCAACCATTGAGGTGTGATTAACAAATATCCAAACATACAGACTTTCATATCTATATAGAATAGGTATTAGTAGGATCCACAAGACAAGAAGATGTTACAACGATGAAAATGTGTACAGAATTTAGCTTTTGTATGATACGATTTTGGTATCAGAACAATAAAAGATAATAAAAACAACATGATAAGTCTCATTTATTTATTATTTTACAAAATAAGTAGGCAGATAGCTAGGTGTAGTATATTGTTTGTTAACACATATTAAAACACAGTCCTCCTTCATAATACTCGTATCCGACACATATCCAATGGCACCGACCCTGGATACTATTTTTCTTCGGAGGCTCTTCGATGGCTAGCAAAGCCTTTGGTCTTGAAAACCCAGTTCACTCATTAAAAATTGCATCACAATAGTCCATGTTTGTTGGTAAATCACAATTGCAACCAGATTCCAATGCAGATGAACAAGGGGCACTTGAGAGATCTTGTGAAATTCTGAATAAAATATTCTGTAGTTCTATGAGGTATCACAAGAACCAGCAACTGCTCGCTCTGAACACATTCACTTCTAGTAATTATAAGCTTCAATTCTTTATTTTGGGAATAACAAATTATATTAGATATTATTTTCTTTCGATAAGACATCATTGACAAAATAAATACGGTTGCCATGACAATCTTGAAGTAATTGACTAGTGCCTACGATCCATTTCATAGTTTCATAATAAGGTTATATACATTTCAAATAGATATCTTTGAAATTGCTTGAATATGAAAAATCAAGTTACTAAAGATTATAACATCTTTAAAAACTTGATTTTTTACTCTTGAATGAAGTAATATAATACTATTGTACTTTTAATGGCTGTATAAAATTTATAAATAAAATTTATGCAATCTTGTGATGTCTCGGATTTCTTTTGTAAAATGGAACGTAAGGGTGAAAGAGAAAGTGAATGAAACTTTGGCACGTCCATACATAAGTAGGTACTTACTTAACTGATCTAGGTAGATTCTCAATTGTGAAACGTAAAATACTCAAACGCTTCCTAAATTATTTGACAATACTCAACTGATTATTGCTGCTTTACTTAAATCAGAAACCGGCCATTTAATCTATTGCCTGGCTAAATCTGTACTATACTTCATAAAAGATGATCTCTGTGACAGCTGTCAGTATCAATACAGAAACAATAGCGCTTGACAGGCTAACAATAACGTATACGTCAGTTTGACATATGTCGCAGAGATCAAGCTGTCTTTTATGAAGTATAAATCAATCTATCACAATATTTTAGCTGCTATACAAGAATATAAACTACCTACGCATAGACAATTTTGCGTATTTACTATCAAAATCTGATATGACTTTCAAAATCTAAGCTGTTTTATTATTCAAAGGTGGTTTCAACGGAGAAGTTAGTCGAAAGATATTTTGAATCGATAGTTAGATTTGATAAAATCAGGTGTTAAGTGTATAAATAGTGATTTTAATTCGCAGATTCGAATCGTTTGCTGTGGCAAGCTGCTTAAAGTAAAATATTTAAGAGACACGCTTTTGCTAGTGATGCCCAAAGTAAGATATCTACACAATAAAAACAATCAATGTAATATCAATGCTTTCCAAAATAATGTTAAAATTAATAAAAACTAAAACTTTAAAAGCCATAGAAAATATCAGCTAATAAAGAAAGAAACAAGAAAGAGACATATAAGAAAAATAATGTAAAAGAATGCAATGAATGTATTGTAATAAAGCTTTTTAAGGTTACACTAGTCGAAAATTCTTCCATACAAACGTGGTCTAGGGATTATTCCACTGTTTGACGATGTACGTTCAAAATAAAAAGTGATATCGATTTTTCTCATCATTATCTAGCCCTGTATGGAAGCAAAAAAAGTAAAAAAAGAAAATATTTGAAAGTTATGAGCATCGAAAGTTCCACATTTCGACACTAATTTTAACGCATTTTTGGGCGCGAATAAATACCATAAGAAGACGGAAAATTGCAAAACGGCCTCCATACAGGGATAGATTAGTAGTTCAACAACGCAAATAATTTTATTTTGAACAGATAGATTTAGTCGTTTTTTCATGATATCTAGACTGCCGAAGGTCTGTTTATTAAATTTCGCACGCTCGGTTTCCTCCTAAATCATTATCCATTTCGCTACAAATTTGCAAAAGTGTGTATTCGTACGCGAACTAGCTTCCTACTGCTCATCACAGCATCTATCTCTTCCGCACGTGTTGTCGGCTGATATAAAATGCATTTAACCCCGCGCATAAAATAGTTCGTGCCGTCGACCAAATCGAGATAGCGGGCTACCACTTAGAAATAACATTATCGATTTACGTCGTCATTTGCAAAATCGATCATCATCATCATCATCATCATTTCAGCCGAAAGACGTCCACTGCTGGACATAGGCCTCCCCCAGGCGTCGCCACATTGACCGATCCCGTGCGTCTCGCATCCAGCGCCTTCCCGCAACCTTGACCAGGTCATCGGTCCACCTGGTGGGAGGCCTTCCAACGTATCGTCTTCCGGTTCGCGGTCGCCATTCCAGAACTTTTCGACCCCATCGGCCATCCGTTCTTCGAGCAATGTGCCCTGCCCACTGCCACTTTAGTTTGGCAATTCTTCGGGCTATGTCGGTAACCCTGGTTCTCTTGCGGATCTCCACATTTCTGATTCGATCACGCAAGGAAACTCCGAGCATAGCCCTCTCCATTGCCCTTTGAGTGACTGCAAGCTTCCTGATAAGGCCCATTGTAAGCGACCACGTCTCAGAGCCATATGTCATCACTGGCAACACACACTGGTCATAGACTTTCGTCTTGAGACACTGTGGTAAGTTGGACGAGAAGATACCGCGCAACTTCCGCTGCAAAATCGATAAACTTTTATAAATTCTAAGTGAATAAATCCACTCCCCACAACATTTAACCAGCAAAGGTAACAAAACGAGACTGTAAACACCACAAGTCCACAAGTTTGTTGGCTTGGGAGCTGTAACTGATACAGATGGGAAACTGCGCGGCTGTCCATCGGGCAGTAACAGGCTATCGTGTTACCGACTGTGCCACGGATTTAGAGCTAAAAGGGATGGACAGAAGTTTCTTGAATCAATCTACAGACAAAGAAAATGGATAAAAAATATAATGATCTTCAAGAATCTTAACTTATATTATAATGAAGTAAAAATTGTTTATCTGTTAATATTTTTTAACCGACTTCACAAAAAGGAGGAGTTTCTCAATTTGTCGGAATCTTTTTATGTATGTTCCCCGATTACTTAGACATCTAGACCGATCTGTATAATGCTTTTGTTTGAAAGGATATACTTTCCAAGTGGTGTCATTTAAATTTGGTGAATATCTGATGATGAACTTCGGAGATATATAACAGAACTCTTCAATAAATGACGGCAAATCTCTGCCTGATTGACTGGATTGCTGCAATCGCATTCCTGTTTTTTGTTTACATCATTTCATAACATAACATCACGTCGGTAACTACGCAGATGTGTACAGTTCACCCTGGTACACTCTCATTTCTCCGGTTATGTTCAAGTTTGAGGTAATCTATTCAAGGAATATGGTAGACTGTTTTATTCATTGATCACACTATTAAGCAACTTTTATACCCATTACAGATAAAACACACACTAAGAGAAATAAAATATTCACATATTCTGGCATAACTTTGGGCATCACAGGTACCTTACTATAAAACATTATCCATTATGTACCACAACTAAAACCTGAAAATAAAAAACGTATGTCAGTATTTTTCTATTTTTGATTTTACGTTTTCTGACACCGACTTTCGAAATTGAAGTAATTTTTACTTTGTAGTGTGTTTTAATTTGAAAGTCGGTTGTATCTTTTTGCTAAAAAGTTTTTGTATATAGGTAATCTCTGCTCTGTAGCTACACTTACTCCGAACAGCTATTGAACGATTTTTAACAGTAAAAGAGTTGTCGACATCGGATAAAAATCTTCAGGTGATGGAAAGCTACCTAAACACATTTACTGTGGGAGCCATGTGAGCGTAGCTGCGGGCAAATGCTAGTAATACCTACCCATGGTTGAACATCTATCTACACACTCCTCTTGACAATTCAGACCTAAGAAGGAAGTAAAAATAATATTATAAAAACGTAAAAAAAACACGCTTTAATAGAAAAACAAACTTAAAACTGTCCAAGTGCCAGTCGGACTCGCACATGAAGGGTTCCGTACCATTATCGCAAAAAACTGTAAATAAGTCACGTTTGTTGTATGGGAGCCCCACTTAAATATTTATTTTATTCTTTTTTCAGTATTTGTTGTTATAGCGGCAACAGAAATACATCATCTGTGAAAATTTCAACTGTCTAGCTATCACGGTTCATGAGATACAGCCAGGTGACAGACAGAGAGACAGACAGACAGAAGGACCGCGGAGTCTTAGTAAAACTAAAAAACAAGCTTTAATAGAAAACCAAACTAAAAAGTAGTAAATATTTTTCAATAAATTTAAATTAAGAATAGTGTGATTAACAAAAATATATATTTTATCATAAAAAAGCGTGGGGTGCTTTTTATGATATTTTCAAAATGACTCTACTTTTACCAATCTCTGTCAATAAAATATTATAACATTTGACATCAAGCACTCCACGCTTTTTTATGATATCATTTATTTTTTAATCACACTATTCTTAATTTCAACCTCCACGACACTCTTCTACTTTCGAACTCCACGACACTCTTCTACTTTCGATCTCCACGACACTCATCTACTTTCAACCTCCACGACACTCATCTAATTTCAGAAAACCAAAAGAAAAGAAAACTTGTCAATCCCATAAATTAACATCAGCATATCATCAACGAAGACCAATAAATCATGAAACACTGTTCACAGCCTATTAACTAAGTTAATGAGCGAATGTGTGAATATGTATTAGTGTTAAATAACTATTCGAAGGTATGCGGTTACGTACTAAAGCTAGTTTAACCGTGGTTTAACAAATGTTCGCGATTATGATAAAATCGACGCACACGCAGGTTATGTTTTCATTCATAAAATTTGTTGTAGTTTGAAAAAGTGGCAGTTGATTTACGATTTTAATTCGGGTTTTTCAGGTTTTCTTTCATTAATATTTATTGTGGGCGGTGAAATTAAAAACTTAAAATTAAACAGTAATTTTATTATAAGTCAAAACATTCAAGAATTTTGCTGCATTTGGGTATCTATGATAATGTAGTGATAGAGGTCAGGAGGTCTGGGGGTGTGGGCCTGGTCTGGTCTGGTCTGGTCTCACCCGATGGAAAGCGATGGATTGGGTCGAAGTTGAATAGAACGAGCATATCCAGAAATACACACATACACTACACACATACACTACATAACTTATTGTCAGTAAAAAATATTTGATTTTGTTTAGATATTAATTCTTAAATAAACCAATAAAGATGCTAATGATGGTGATCTCTTGAGCACACTCGCTCCATTTATTTTAGATTCAGTCTTGCTTTGAAGGCTGAGGTGAATACCAAGGAGACACAACCAGAAAAGATATCAACTTGAATGCAAACGTTTCTGCTTGATATAAATGGCCCATTATTCTGGATTATCCGCTAGTTCAATATGAATAAAAACTAGTTTATCTTCACCGGAATTGAACTAAGTAACGCAATGTTCCGACCAAACAAATAACTAGGCCCGTTCAGGAACCGGTCCATCCTTTCCTTCATCCATATCTAATATGGTGAGTTTCTAGTTCTGCTCACCGTGATTAGGCAATATAAATGAACATGATTAAAGTCAACATCGACAAACACGAGGAAACTTTGGAATCTAGACTGAGACAAAGACATCTTATTAGCGAAAACGGTTGTCTAAAGTGTCATGCTTGGGATTGATCCAAGAAGGTAGCGCATATCGATCTCAAACATTTAGGAATTGTCTTCTATGATAGAACGTCACATTTTCTAGACCCTCTCATGCAATCATGATGCTATAGTTGATCTATTCGGAATACATTGTTGGTTAAAACATTAGCCAAGCCATCTAGGTGGTAGCCTCCACTCTCTGCAACAATGGGAGTTCTATTCAGTAAATTATTATGATGTAAAAGGAAATGAAACTGTATTATTTCAAATTTTGTATTTTATTCATCATCTTCCTGCCCATTGTTATTTGACTTTATCAACCGTCACACTATCATTCAATCCCTTTTCTTTAATTTCATTCCTCACACAATCAATCTAGATATTCTTTGGCCCCCCTCTATCCATTCACATTTATATTAATCCACTATTCTGGCTATATGCATTTGTAATTAAATTAAAAAAAAAAAAAAAAAAAGTATAAATTGCTCCACGTATGCTTACATTTAGGGTTATCCCACTAATATTATAAAGGCGAAACATGTGAATGTGTGTGTGTTTGTATGTTTGTTGCGGGTCTGGATGAAATTTGGCACAGAGATAGATTATAGTCTGGAATAGCACATAGGATACTTTTCATCCCGGGAATAAGTTCCCTTGGGATAATTTTCGACATCCACGCGGGCGAAGCCGCTGGCAGAAGCTAGTTAAAATATAAACTAAAAAAAATAAGATTCCAGCACTTTATGGTAATATACATTCAATTTTGATCACAGCCAACTTTTTTTAGAAAATCGTTTGAAAAAGTCATGTTCGCATTGTTAGAAAACAGCGTGTGTAATTTATCCCTGCACTTACATCTAACTATATGTTCAACGCATGACTAGCGGCTTGGTCACGGTAGATCAGGAGAGGCCTAGGTGTTTTTTTTTTTTTATAACAAAAAGACTTCGTGGTTGTACGTGTGCTAAAATTTTTGCACTGGGATCTTCATTTACGCTCGTCTTGGGCATATTTTTGCCACAATAGGTTACCAGCAGAAGACCTTGACAAAAAAGTATTGCTGCCATATTTTACCTCTATCAAAACTATTTCTGTTTCACTGTATGGTGTATATAATAATAGGCGTTAAAGTATGAAATTGCCGTTTTATTGTAATAGGTACTTCGAATTGACATAGAACCTTCATGGTTTGAGATGTTTGAGTGAAAGTTTCTTCACATGGTGCCTATGAAGTTCTTCTTTTAAAAAAATGTGCAACATTCGATTATTGAATTTCAGTTGTTTTTTTTTTATTCAGCTTAGACAAGAAAGATGGATACTTCGAAAATTCGAGTGATTTTTGAATACGAGTTCCGACGCGGAACTAACGCAGCAGAAATTGCTCGCAATATCAATGTTGCGTTTGGAGAGCGGACTGCTAATGAAGCACCGTGCGATTTTGGTTTAAACGCTTTCGTGATGGCAACTTTGATTTGAAGAACGAACCACGTGGAAGAAATACATCATCTGTGAAAATTTCAACTGTCTAGCTATCATGGTTCATGAGATACAGCCTGGTGACAGACAGACAGACGGACAGTGGAGTCTTAGTAATAGGATCCCGTTTTTACCCTTTGGTTACGGATCCTGAAAAAGAAATAAATTGACGAGCCTATTGCCATCAGCCGAGCAAAAATCCAGACTCCGGCAACGGAGAAATTCCAGATAGAAACCCAATAACACTTTGCCCGACTCGAGGTTCGAGCCCAGAACCTCATAGTTAACAGTAGTGCTTTTTCAACGAGGCAGTCGTACTGATATGTGTGTTACCAACGCAATAAGTACTGTCTCAGTTTTACTCAATGGCAGTCTATCTATAGTCAGCGAATGCCAGGAAATGAGATCGAAAACTTCATTATAACATCATTGAACGGATGCATGGCTTCTTTGATCAATACAGGTATATTTTTTTGCAAAAGTAACTGTTTTTATCCGGTAAGTGTATAACCACGATAACCACGACTTCCTGATAGTATCGATAGTTTGGTCTCTTTAAAATGGCGTTATTTAATATATTGTTGTTAGTTTGAAAATATCCCCAGTAGGTGTCTTTTCCCGAACGCTCTTTTCAGGAGTAACTTCAGGCTCACCCAATTTTCGCTGTTCGATTTTAGATAATGCAAAATGTGATTAAGTCTGGTGAGCCTGTGAAACATGAAAGACTACTGAAAAATGAGGATTCCCTAATTAACTAAAACACTGTACTAGCCATGTACTAGCCAAGAACCTCGATGTGTCCGCTAATGGGTTGCTTCTAAGCAAGCGTGCTTGACCGCCGACCACATCATCGCTTACCATCAGGTGAGATAGTGGTCAAGCGCGAGTCTATCATAAGAACCGGCCAAGTGCGAGTCGGACTCGCGCACGATGGGTTCCGTACCATTATCGCAAAAAACGGCAAAAACATCACGTTTGATGTATGGGAGCCCCACTTAAATATTATTTTTATTCTGTTTTAATTTATTGTTATAGCGGTATTAGAAATACATCATCTGTGAAAATTTCAACTGTCTAGCTACAGCCTGGTGATTGTAATAGGGTCACGTTTTTATGGGTTCGGAACCCTAAAAAAGTCTAAAAAAGCGCCCTTACCAAATTCTACTCAACTAGATAAAATGTTATATTCATTCTTTTCACAATAGTAAAAAAAAAAAAAAAAAAAAAGTAGTGTTCTCAAATCAAAATTTTCTCGAACCAAAGTCACAAACTGTAGATACTCCGTCAACATGGCGACTCAACATGCAAGGTATCAAGTTAACATCGAATAACCGTTACTTGACAAGTAATTAGATCTTCCTCTCTGCCTCTGAAGGCATAAATATGTAGACTAGCCTTACTTGCGATAGGGCTGTCAAGTGTTACGAATAAATAATGTATATGTTACAGAAGATAGAAAGTATATTTCTATATACGTTTTATATTTGAATACATAGATAAGTAGGGAATTAATCTTCGTCACCCTTCTACCAGTGTCCCTGCAGTCCACTGTATAGGTCAAACTGTGGACTGCAGCGATCCAATCGATAGGTTTAACTTACAGAATTCGTATCATCTTTTGTTATTAACTGATTTCAAGTATCTAAATCAGTTAATGATCATTTGTAGCTTATGATGACTTTTAGTTTTAATTCATTGGCAATATTTCAGAGGATGATAATACTAACTCAGGAATGTAAAAAGCTTTTACTGTGGGGTCAAGCGTGAGATATGGAAAAAATGCTCAATAGCAGGTTGCGTGTGTTAAAACTTTCAGATATAAGAATTCAAAGACTGTACTTCATCAAATAATTGTATTACTTTATTATCGGCTTTACAGAACATCTCCAATTTTTCTAACCATCAATATTCAAACGGCTTCATAGCTCAATGAGGATTGGCTATCCTTTTCTCGTTGACACCGAGGAAAATGTCTAGCCACCACCAATAGAAAATAAACACGACATTTTGTCACAACGACCGGAAATCAGCATTGAGCTATTTACAACGAAAAATATCAAAAATTATAATAAACTGAAATGGAAACACATTCATAAAATCCACATAAAATCAACATGTTTTATGGTATAGGTTTAACAATAATTAATATTTGTTTTAATACAGACTTCCGTTTTAGTAAAATTCATTACTTATTTTTATTAAATTACGCAAAACAACTATAAATATGTGCAATATTTATATTAAATTAGAACATGAATTTTCATCAAGCTAACATTCGTCCATCCTGATAAGTTTCGCGTCCCCGCGAATGACAGAAAAAAAACTTAAAACAATAATCAAGACTAATCGATTGAAATCTTAAATGTATTTACAAAACACTAATTCTATTAGAAACAAAAAATAATAATAACTCACATTCAGTTTAACAAAATAAATAATTATGGTCGCTCATAGCGAATAGTAGTTATCTACAATCTTGTTCATAGCAATATAGATTAACGAAAAAATATCATGGTCGCTCATAGCGAATAACAGTTATCTACATTCTTGCTCATAGCAATGTAGATTAACGAAAAAATATCATGGTCGCTCATAGCGAATAACAGTTATCTACATTCTTGCTCATAGCAATGTAGATTAACGAAAAAATATCATGGTCGCTCATAGCGAATAACAGTTATCTACATTCTTGCTCATAGCAATGTAGATTAACGAAAAAAAAAAACGTTCGCTCATAGCGAATAACAGTTATCTACATTCTTGCTCATAGCAATGTAGATTAACGAAAAAATATCATGGTCGCTCATAGCGAATAACAGTTATCTACATTCTTGCTCATAGCAATGTAGATTAACAAAAAAAACATGGTCGTTCATAGCGAATAACAGTTAATTACACTCTTGCGCATAGCAGTGTAGATTAACTTAAAAAAAATAATGGTCGCTCATAGCGAATAACAGTTAATTACACTCTTGCTCATAGCAGTGTAGATTAACAAAAAAAAACATGGTCGCTCATAGCGAATAACAGTTAATTACACTCTTGCTCATAGCAGTGTAGATTAACTAAAAAAAAAAATGGTCGCTCATAGCGAATAACAGTTAATTACACTCTTGCTCATAGCAGTGTAGATTAACTAAAAAAATCATGGTCGCTCATAGCGAATAACAGTTAATTACACTCTTGCTCATAGCAGTGTAGATTAACTAAAAAAAACATGGTGAATAATAGCTCAACAACAACAACAACAAACAAACAACAACAATCAACAACAACCAACAATAACAAAAATCAACAACAACCAACAACAAACAAACAACAACAACCAACAATAACAACAATCAACAACAATCAATCAATCACCATCAACAATTTGTGTAATTCATACTATTTAGCTAAAGATGAAAATTAGATAAACTCAATCATTATTCTCCATCTAGCGTAATATCTTTTCATATTTATTTTACAAAATGGTTATGTAATATTTTTAACTCAAAAAATAAAATAATATGCATGATTAAGTATGTACTTCATTAATTTCTAGACCCACAAATAATTATTACTCGTATCTAAACATAAAATAAATTATCTAAACCATTATTTAAATCATAATCGGTACAATCGGTTTCGCTAGTAGAGTATTCGCTACCTTTGTTATTGAAACAAAGGCAATTTTATCGACAGAACATACACCTACATACTTTGACGTCCCTTTTCTAGTAAATGGGTGTATCTACGACCCACCATAATACCTATCGTGGTTCAAAACTTTAGTTTCTCAGTACGGCCCTGAAATATAATCCGACAAAAATAAATGCATAAATCTATGAACGAAACTGTATGTGTGTCCCTTTTATTTCACTACATTACGATACGTAATACTTTCTGGCCTTTGAATTTTTAAGATGACATTTCATTTTAATCGTATTGTATTGGCATCATTCGTTCACCGACGCCATTAGCCATCACAATTTAATTTCTTTCGGTAAAATAAGTATTTTTTATTCAATAGGAAAGAAATCTGAAGAAATCGCGTTTCCATGCCCCTAATTTCACATCTGGTGATATTTGACTTCTATGTGACATAGTCACAAAATATAGACATGTCATAGAACCTTTTCTTTGTCATCAGAAAACAACATTTCCCTTACACTGATTAGCGAACATCTCGTTAACGCATGGACCGATTTATTTATTATATACTTTATTGTACACCGCATAAATATTTACATTATTTAAACGATCAAATAGTTCTACATCTATACCTACCTCTCATTTGCAAACAAATATATTAAAATATAAACAATAAATCATGTTTTCATGTTACGTAATCTATTCTGACAATTCTTTCACTAACCCAGGACTTAGCGACTTAAGTCTCCTTCAACGGCGGGTTAAATATTTAAGTAAATTTATAAGTTTAGCTCTAGATTTACTTCAAACTCTTGATAGAGCAAGATGATTTATCTGATTAACCCTGAACTAGCTCTTAACAAGAGTTTTTTTAGGATAATCCAGGAACGCGCAAGTGGCTCTTAACCGCCTTAAATAAAAAGACTCTACAATCACCTAATGTAAGAATTCTTTCTTTTTGATTTTACAAATGTACAAACATGGTCCATATGTATGATGTGAAAGAGTGTTGTTTTCATAGGAATTCTCAAGAAGCCTTGCTTCTTTCCCGTTGGTAATTTATTGAGAGCACCTTCTAAACACGAATTTATATAATTCTTGATAAACTTTCGCATGCGAGGAAGCCAATAATATTGTTTAATTTTTTCTAATGTAAAATTTTCGCGACTTTTCTGGAGGACCTGCCACCTACAGCCCTTTAACACCACGTATCTTAGTCCGTCCTCATTTACTTTATAAACCCTCTCGCACTTAATGACTAGTCTTACGTATCTCTCATAATTATTTCATTAAATTCTGTATCACATTTAAACACCCATATGTGAGGTTACTATCCAAAAAATAAATCATAACTTAGAAAAATTTCAGTGACATCAATCTTAACGTTATTAATCACCAACGAAATTTTAGTTTTACCTAAAGCGCTCACCAAAGCTATTGAAAGTATGCAAATTATTTACTATCCATTTTTGCGTGGAACAACTCCTTTCATAGCGGATTCTTTTACCAATGTCTATGACTACCAAAATCTACGCACCCTATCAAAAGTTCATGATTAACATATATACTCTATATAAATTTGTCGTCTAGTCTCTAGCCCGCGCTGTTATCCAGTCATAAAGTCTTAACTTCGGCACAATTACCCAAACACTCTTACTGCATTCAGGATGTTATGTTACAACACCTCATGAGTCTATCCAAATCAATTTTACAAGTTTACGCATTTCACTTACTGAATGTACTGCTTTCTTAGAAAACTTATCTAATCTGTCACATTTGAAATCCCTCAGATAACCAAATAATTTTTCAGCTTCCTCACAATTGCCTCTGCCCCGTGCCGAACTGATCTATCCTCTACTCCACAAACAATGCAACCAATAGCGTTCCCACCTACTATACCACACCGATTCAAAGCTATTATTATAATAATACTCTTCTATACTTACTCTTCTATTTCAAGGACAGTTAAATTATCTACTGCTCTAATTATATTAACTCGTATATGTATGTATTTTCTTTTTATCAACTTTTTATTAACTATATGTGGAGGCTTGTTATTAGCATTTTTTTTAATTACCTTATTTATGTCATTGGTTTGTTAGTATGTAAGCCTTCTTTAAAATAATTAAATAATAAATACCATCGCCAAACTTTGCTCTTTTAGCCAACATTAAATTTACGTACGTAAATGGTCATAGATTTCGTTAGACGGAAAAGCCCTCACGGAGTGCGCAGCATGCCCTGTCACCTGTACTTACGAAGACCGTATGACTGCGTCACCGAATGGTATTGCCGTGGCTGAATTCTGAGCCAAACACAATATTTAACTTTTTACATTTGCCATCGACACGCTAAGAAGAAGACGGATAAGCAGATTTATTTTTCAACCCATTCGTCCCAAGCTAGCTGCTCTTTTTACCACTTTTCCGCAGTACCAACTAGCTTAGGTAGAGCGTAGTGGACAGTCTGTTTACTGTCCCACCCATAGATCTCTGAGCATTCTTTAACTTTATTCATCCATTGTTTAGTTTTTTAATTTAGGACCAAACTTTGGATCTACATTATTATGCGCAAATCATTCTTAAGTATGTGAATTGACAGCTTAAATCGATTGTAAGGACTCTTTGATTCATTTGAGTAAATCATTATTATTACAATATCGACAGATGAATGCAGTGGGATCACAGACAGAAATCTTTCATTAATACCAGATTGAGAGATTTCCTGACTTGTACTTAATCATTTTTTATTTATTTATTGTTTAACTGTATTGACCTGACACTTGACGAATTTCTAATCCCATTTTATTAAAATTGACATTGTTTATTGTATCGCCTATTTCAAATTATTTACTGAATTTCATCTTGACATGGTAAACTTGTACCTACTTTCTGTGCAAATAAAGAACTATTCTATTCTATTCTAAGAATGAACTGGACTATGTGATCTATTAATGTTTTCTCCGCGAGGTGTCTGTAACCTGTGAATCCGTTGCCCACGACATGACCAGCTCCTTCTTCTTGCCTGCAACACCGCCCTTGAAGTTATTCTTCTGGACCTGCACCGCTCGGAGTCTCGACCACTGCTGCGGGGGGCTGCTGACGAGCGCCGACTTCGCCTCGACCCTGGAACACTGCTGCGGGGGGGCTGCATGCTGACGAGCGCCGACTTCGCCTCGACCCTCGAACACTGCTGCGGAGGGGCTGCTGACGAGCGCCGACTTCGCCTCGAGCCTCGACCACCGCTGCGGGGTCTGCTGACGAGCGCCGAATTCACCTCGAGCCTCGACCAGGAGTCCGGGATCGGCTGCATAGCGAGGATTGTCCCAGCACGACGCTGAAATGCCTCCCTGCCGACCTCCGTCTACTCTCGGACCGGTCGTTAGGCATCTTCATGCGTCCAATGATCTGAAATAATTAGAACAACAAGTATCTGGATTCTATTGTGTACCTACTTCTTTGTTTCAAAATTGCCTATACGCGGCATAAAGTTCAAACTATCTCAATTTCTCAATTCAACATACAAGTATAGGTACAATAATTCAAAATAACTGTAGTTTGGTACACGTACATAAACTCACATCTTTCACCCATGGCGGTAGGCAAAATCTACAGAACGCAGCCTGCTACAATCCTTACATACTCCTTTTGCTTCATTGATCATATCTGCATCTAGTCTAGTTATTTGGTATTTTCCTAATATCATGACCATTAATAGCCTAAATATAGGAAACCTAAACAACGTATCAAATAAATCTAACCGCATTATTTTTTTATTGAAGGACGAACTGTCTTGTGTGTCCATATTGACGGGACGCCACCCGCGCACACATTATGTACACGCGAGCACAAATACATACTCGTACATTACACATATTATACAGATTCTACACAGAAAAGAAAATAGACACAAATAAAATTCACAAATTGACTTTTAATATACCTTATTGTGGGCGTATGATCACACCAAGGTGGTAACGTTACACCAGAATTCCTTGGTGCTATTCCGCTTCTGATTTGTTAAAACTTTCAGATATAAGAATTCAAAGACTGTACTTCATCAAATAATTGTATTACTTTATTATCGGCTTTACAGAACATCTCCAATTTTTCTAACCATCAATATTCAAACGGCTTCATAGCTCAATGAGGATTGGCTATCCTTTTCTCGTTGACACCGAGGAAAATGTCTAGCCACCACCAATAGAAAATAAACACGACATTTTGTCACAACGACCGGAAATCAGCATTGAGCTATTTACAACGAAAAATATCAAAAATTATAATAAACTGAAATGGAAACACATTCATAAAATCCACATAAAATCAACATGTTTTATGGTATAGGTTTAACAATAATTAATATTTGTTTTAATACAGACTTCCGTTTTAGTAAAATTCATTACTTATTTTTATTAAATTACGCAAAACAACTATAAATATGTGCAATATTTATATTAAATTAGAACATGAATTTTCATCAAGCTAACACGTGTATGTAGGGAACAGCAGCTTTTATTTACGATGTGTTGTATATTCATGCCCCTAAAAGATTGCAAACAAATTAAAAAGCATTATGCATTTTAGAAGCTTTTTTCATGTCTCATGGATTTCGCTTGTTCTCATTGAGACTACCTTTAAATAAAACTCCATAAACATTTTCCTAGAGCAACTTTTAATTGGACAGCCTTAATTAATCTACCCTCCAATCAAGTATACAAATACATGGAAAGAAGTCAGTTTAAAATAACTCACACACGAAGGAGCAAAAAGAAGAAAACTCTTTTCCATGCGTATTCATGCGGCTATGTTATTTTTTGTGGGGTGAGCAGTATTCCAGTCATAGCGGTAAAGCACCCAGTGACTCTAATGAGGAAGGTAGGCGGACTTATCACGAAAACTCCCCATGATCTAATACTTAGGTTAGAGTGCTACAAGACTAGGCGCTGTTTGTAAACATTGTATAGGAAAAAATAAGATGGCGTACAGTGCACGTGCATGAGCCAGACAATCCTTTTATTGCTCTATTTGTATGTGTTTGACTAGATGTTGTCTATTTCAATGACGGACCGAAAGAATGAAGGACCGAATCTTTTAAACAATTGAATGACTGAATGGACTTATCAGAACTTTCGGATAAATTACTCATCTAACAGATAAACCAAAACCAGATTTTTCAAGTGACTCATACTGTTTTACCGGTCACCGAGATCCACTTTCCAAACATTTTCCCAATCTTTTAATCCAACTTCAAAATTACGACTTATTCCACCAAACACATCAACTTTTACAGAGTAACATCTTAGTGCAAAAAAGTTCAACACTTATTCTAAAAAAACAAACCATCTGTTGGATAACAATTAAAGTCAGTGTTGCACGCACGAACGTGATCATCATGACGAATTGCGCACTCTATCATTGTGTTAACTAGAACCGATTGAACTGGCTAACGTGGGAATACTAGATCTTCCATTATTTTAGACAAGCTGATGTTGTCGATGACTTTTTAGTTGTTCCAACCCCAAACTTGACCCCCCTGCCATTATTTTGGACGAGCTGATGTTGCCGATGACTTTTTAGTTGTTTCAACCCCAAACTTGACCCACCTGCACCTTATCTGCATAACTTTATTGAAAGATCGAAGCACGCGCACGCCTTTGCTTTTGACATTTCATTACAACATTATTCATTGCGTGTTGTACACTATCGAGTAGATGGATTTTTAAACATATGAAGCAATGAATACCTTTCTTTTTAACCGTCTAAGAGTCTAAGATCCACTTGCACGTTTAGTCAGGTTACATAAATAAATGTAGATGTTGTAAACTCGGATTTAAGTTATAAACATTTTAACTCATGATACGCATCAAGAAAAACTAATGCTGGGTTTACTAAACCGGTATTTCAGGTGATCTGAAACCTGACATTTGCCAATGTCTGTACCCTGAAATATAACTGACAAAAATAAATTTCCTTCTTCATCATCAGAAAACAACAGTTCATTGATCATTGCGATATTATAAATAAACCAAACCACATTCAAAATTAATTTATTTTGACAATTCTTTCGACCCGGGGTTAGCGACTCTTCGTTGGGTTAAATATTTGAGTAAATAGATATAAGAGGTCAATCACCTCTAACTCTTGATGGCGCATTATGAATTATCTGATTAACCTTGAGCTAGCTGTTAACACCGATTTAATTAGGATAACCCAGGAACACGCAACTGGCCCTAAGGCCCACTTGCACGAAAATCTTAACTCAGAGTTAGTTGCTATCACGAGGTTAAATTGACATTTTGTTGTTTATTTATTCAGGACCTCCAACGAAAGATGTACACATAAAACACAATAGATCATCAACATGAAGTAATAACAAGTGCACTCCCTCAATTATAGGAGGCCACAGCATGAATTTTAGATTATCGACTAAATAGAAACTAAAATATAAACTCTAATTACAAGATAATTAGCAACTAACAACTAACTCTGATTTAAGTATTTCGTGCAAGTGGGCCTAAAGGATGCTACTTGTATCATCTTTACGTGATTCAGTTCTGTTACTGATCAACACGGATCTTATAGACAGGTTATACGAAAATGGCATGCCAAGAAAGTGGATAACTGTATACTTATTGTGTTTTATTAGATAATGACACGCTGTCACCATCCCAAATCGGGATACAAACAGGATGAGTTCTCAAACAAAAGTTTGTTGAAGGCTCTAAGAACTTCCTCACCAAATAAATATTTTCATGGATGTTAATACAATAAAATTCCCCTATAGGTAATGTAACGGGGTTTTGAATTTTTTCTTAATGAATTTTTTTCACATTTTTTTTTGATACATAGACATTTTAACATCACGCTTGTATGCTCTGAAAGTATGGGCAGAGCTGCACCAACATACCAATAACTCTTCATCCTACCAGTCACATTTAATAGGGGCAAGTCTATGGACATGAACCTGGTATAAATCCAGAGTCCAGACTGCGGGAGATCCCAGTTGGAAAACCCAATAACTCTTCATCCAAACCGGGAATCGAAGCCATAACTCATGTTTAGCAGTAGCGCTTGCTCAAGTATGCAAGCACGTGTGGTTGACCGTACATGTTAACGAAGTTAGATCTATCCATATATATGCTATACTGATGCCAGAACCAAAGCAATTAATAATGTAATTAGTAATTAACGATTACGCTGTCCGTAAACATTCATGTAGTAAATATTAATTTAATTAACCTGCAGTTGCTAACAGGTATGTAGATACCAATCAGAAGATAATTGCAACTTATGAGTGATTTTAAATGAATTCTCATAATTTTCCTTTGATAGTGGTGTTAACATGGTAAGTAACCAAGATTACTTTTTACAAGATTGAAAAATATTAAATAAAAGTAGATAATAAGTATGCAAGAAAAACATATGTATTGTTTGTAGCAGCAATTATTAGTAATATTCGGTAAGAGTCAAAAGTATTTAAGTTTAATTAGAATAATGTCTTCATAAATGAAATAAAATACATTTATCTAGAAAAAGAGTAAATTTGTCTCTTTTTCCCAAAAGCCATAAAACAAAATAAAAAGTTAACGTTACACACAACACATTAAAAGAAAAACATTATGTATTCACCAAGCGAACTGATCAACAATATAATCTTAACCCAAAGATTCCAAGTCTCGCGTCTCGCCCGAAGGCATTACAATAGAAACATCAGTGGAATAACAATGTTAAAGAAATAACCACCACGACACACATTAACACATCCCATGTTCAATATTTAACACTCTCCTACAAACATGCAAACGAGACGTACCTGTTTACTTTGAACAGAAGCCCGACAGGGGTCATTGCGTAAAAGGCACTTCACTTAAAATTTTCCAAATCCGTCACAAAAACAACAATTCCAAAATCGAATATGGAAAAAGAAATAAAAACAATTTCCAATTCAAAAGCACCGAATTCGCGTTCTATTTATCAAAAAGTTCGAATACCGCGTTGTATTTTTCAAAATTCGAACTATTTTTTTTTCTAATTTTCCGATTACGTTTTGCAATTTTCTAATTCCGTTTTGTATCGCTTTTAGATCGATTAATTGATTCTAACTCTGTGTCAGAGCGTTTGATCGCACGCGTGTTGGCCTGTCGACGTTCGCGTCAGTTCTGGGCGAGTGACAAACAATGGATCGGTTTGAAGACTAATTATACAGGTTCTCTTTATTAGTTAATACAACAGGTGGGAACCCTCGTTACAACGTTGCTGGGACGTTTAGTTAAACTTAACTGAAGTTGAGTGTAGTTTGGGATAGATAACTTAAGGGGGACCAAAGGCTCTACTTTTGGTTTCCTGTATGTTTCAATTGGTTCGAGACTAATCCTCTAGTCTCGAGGTTTCTAACATTTTGTTTTTTTCTAAATGAACAGACAGCTGTGCTGCTGGGGAGTTTGTTGCGCCACTTCTCCTTCCCAGCAAAAGCACTAGGAAGTGGTGAAGGGCGGGCGTTTTTGGGGGACTGTCTTATGTAATTTTGACGTTAGGAAAGTGCTGATTCTCAGCCTAGTTTGAATAAATGACTTTTGAATTTTGTTTTTTTTTTAATTTTAACATTATGTATTGCTGAAGTTACAGAATGTTTTCAATAGTTGGTTAAGTACCTACCTAATAAATTACGATGTTTAAGCTTGACTCTTAAGTATAATATATTGCATTGCATATTTTTAAAATTTATACTTATACGCATTTCTTAGTTGGTAGAGTTAAGAAAATTAAATAGTCTGAGAGTAACTTTATAACGTCATCCATCTATCCATCAACCAGCAGAATCGAACACACTACCTTTTCCTTAAAATCTTACTTAATAGCCACTGAATCCTCTCCTCCTAGAGGTGACTATAATACAATGATAGACAATACCATAAGCAGACGCGTTTACCCCTTTTACAAAAATATGTTCTTCGAAATCTTACTTAGTATTTAATGCGTAAGTTTGAATGGGTGGATGGATGTTTCTTACTCAATCACGCCAGAACGGCTGAATGGATTTGAATGAATTTTATAGAGATAGACTATAGTTTGGAATAGCACAAAGGCTACATTTTTTATTTTCCACGTGAGCGAAGTCGCAAGCAACAGCCAGTGGGTCATTATTGTAGGCACATGCAAAAATTACGGTAAACCAAAAATAACACAAACACCATTCCTGCAGATGACATAAGCACTATAACTTTACTTCAACTTGCATTCACATAGCCCACGTAATGTATTTTGAGGCTATCGACTGTATGTATAGTACGGTTATTGCCTCCCATGTATAGTACGGCTTTATTACCGCCTGCCTACACCGCATCCGCGCACGCGCAGGCCACAGGATGTTCAACTTTACCACCTTTTGACAACATCATGTACAACCTCTATACCTTTAACTTTAAAGTCGATGTTGTATGAGATGGGCAGCAAAGTTTAGTTGGCTAAGAACCCCTCGTGATGTCATGGTCGAAATGTTTCCTTAATATTATTTTTAATATTTTTATTGGAAACTTTTAAGTTCAAGGTTATTTCATAGGGGGATGAACTGCTTCTAATGGAAACTTACTGTAGTCTCCGCCAGATAAAAAAAATATAAAAGTCGTTGACCCGACCTTAGGATCCGACTTGTACCAAAAAGTATAATTACGTTACTTGAAAACATGATTTTTTGTTTACGGAGATATTTTGTCAATTTTGTTCTCAAATGAAAGATATAGTCGTAGAACCATTTTATCCATTTAAATCATGTAAATCGGTCTTATGAGATATTAACTCATTCCTGAAAATAATTGTCAAATAAAGGTTATAATTTGGTATATGAGTTTCATTATATTAATAAGTACCTACCCAAATAAATACAACTGAACATGGTTTTGACCAAAAGGTTTGTAACTCATGCCAAGTGAAAGGGTCAAGGGCGCCCCATACCGCGATACGTTTGTTTTGATCGTGTTAGCAACGCTGCCTTTACATTTTTTTCGTATCGTTTTGAAATATTGGAATACATTGGTAGAGAGGTGTTAACGACTTTTATTTTTTGTTATCTGGCGGTGACTTTAACTCAAATGACCGCTAATCAAATCACTTATTTCGCTTCACAGATAAGTCTGGTACTAGGTACACAAAAGTCGCAAAAGCTATTCCTATTCTCCTTTGGAGAGGAATCGGTTAGGAACTCTATTTTTACTTCTTTAAAACAAATCATTTAGCAATGTTCTTCCTAACTTTCTGTTCTGAAACCCTAAAAATATACTTACAAAATTTAAGTTTATAAGAAAATAATAAGATGTTTGGAAAATAATACCAACCGATGTTCCACAGGTAACGCTTCGGTCTAGTGCAGTCAAGCATCAACTACTGATCAAGAAGTCCTTACCAGAGAGGTTCAATTACCAGACCAGACAAAGTATTAATGTTTTCCAATAAGAGTTTCCCACTAACAGTCGGGAGTCTAAATTAGTATCCGATACTATAATAATAATATAATATAGAATATAGCCAAGAGCCTCGACGAACATCTGAGGAGGCACTCGTTAGGCAGCTGGATCAACGGCTTAATCCAGGAAGCAGTACTCCTGGACACGGCGCGTATTATTAGGAGGTTCCTCTCTCAGGAGACCTGACCACCGGTAGTTTGGACCCTGTTCCCGATATTCGATTAATAAGATTCGCAAGAGCAAACTCTCGGAGGAAGGCAGTTAACCCAGTAAGATGCTGGTAGGGATCTTGACCGTACTTCCGGGATTGTCCTGATAGCCGTGGAATATCTATCCACTCCTCAAGCACTTACGTATATGTTGCCCCCTTGGCGCTACGTCACTAAAGTGCTAGTTACTGTGTATGAGTGTGCAAGTCAACCCCTGCCATTTTATAGCTGTGTAGACCAACAGTGGTCAGGCAGGGGCCAATAGTCCTTCTATAGTTTTAGGTAATCGATCCACGAAACCTCCCAAACCCATAATCCAACGTGTTTTGTCTCCATATTCTGCAATAGTCCTGCACCAGCCGGGGATTATTCTTGGGTGCTCTTGCGTAGTGCCCGGGACCCAGGACCTCGGAGTCCCGAAATTGTTAAAGTCGTAAAAAGTAATAAATTAACAATGGATATAATATGTATAATTGCCACTGTTGATTCTGGCTTTCAGGAGTTGCAGTGGTTTGGGAATAGTGCGGTGGGATTGTCCCAAAAAAAAAAAAAAAAAAAAGTATAATTATGAATACTTAAATTAAAGAAACAGCAAAATTATTATTAAGTTACAATCAGGAGATCTTCTGTCTCTCCGTAAGAGATGTTAAGTAGATGTTTTAGAATCTGTTTACAGCTGAAATAATTAAATTTATAGATACTTTAACTACCCTATACATACTGGCAATAGGCTTGCAAATGTAGATGTATCTCTTTATCTTTCGGCAGCACATGGTGTTGTTTTGAGTTATATGCAGGTATGGCTCCTTAAGTTACCAATCATAGCGAATGCACCAAAGCCCAGGAACCAGGAAGCCAGTTTGTTATCGTTCAGCCACCAGCTCGTTCCTGTTAGCATTCCATGCACGCTCGTAAACACACAACAATGGCCGCCTTCATTCCTCGCTTATTGACGGATCGCGTTTACTGCTCGTTTACATTCTTTCAGCTTTGCATTTTTTCAGCTCTTGATTGCGTTTGTTGTGGTTTTAATTTGAAGAAGTTTCAATTTTGACACCGGTTTCTATGTTGGCCAGTACCATCATTGTCTTCAATAGTTTCAAAACAAAAGTGACCTGTGTAGCTGTCACATCTAGGCATACATCTACATTTTATGTTCTCAATACTTCGTCAATCCTTGGTGACCATAGGTCCTCTACCTCCAAATTTTAGGTCACAAAATTAGATGGGTCATACTAGATACAGCAACAACGTTGCAGCGATCGAATAACTGCATGAATATTCAAACGCTATCAGTTATTTTGCAGCAACAAAAATACTTATAAGCCGTTTGCAGACCTAGATCTAAACTAAGTTTGCTTATTTCGCATAGATGAGGTAATTTTTCACACCGTTTACATAATTTGCGGTCTGCACATAATAACTTTCTTTCTACGCGAACAAAGCAAAAATAATTTAGCTTAGCTCTAAATCTGCATAAGGAGTAAATAACCCCTTAAAGCTATGCCACATATTCCAAGTCATTTTGAAGAACCTTCACTCGCCTCAGTTGCCTTGACAACTGAAAAACCACTCGATGGTCAATAAATAACAAGCTAAAACTCTCAATTTGATTATTCGAGATGAAGTCGAGTTGGATGATATAACCTGGAATTCAGAGATAGTTGAGTATTCAGGAGTTAAAACACATGATGTACCTAAAAATTTAGAAATCCCGAATAAGCGAGGCAAGCGAAAGTTAGCTCAGAGAATGTCTCTGAAACATTCCAAGAAATGGCTACTACAAAGAACTTTGACCGCAGGCACGCAGCTCGAGTAAGTAAACACCGAAACATCACCCATTGAATAGGCGAAGTATTCACAAACAATGGCTCGCGTCTGAATTACCATGAAAATGACTACGACTAAGTGCGCTGTGTTCAACTAGCATGGTAACCCGCATTCCTGAGAGCTGACAGGTCACTACATGACGATTGTGTTGCAATTCTTCAAGGTCGTGGCAGCTGGAGCAATAACCTCTTGGTAGTAAGTAAGATTTGAACTTAGGTTGTGTAGGAAAAATGCTCTCTTCGCGACGGTAGATATTAATGAGAAAGAAAGAAAAAGTATTTATTTATGACCCGCACAGGAGACACGAGAAATCAGCTTAAAATTAAACAAAATTAAAAATAAAAACCCCGTGCGAAACCAAAAAGGCTCCTATCTCAGCATGTGCAGCGATATCCAAAAAAGGAAATAACGCTGCGCTGATACTCTGATAAGACCAACTGTTGATGCCACGGTCACGCTTACGGTAACGGAAAATACTTAAATAATACATATATCTACTTCTCTTGATATAATGCCCCGCATTAAATCTAAAAGAAGTAGTCTCGCACCGAGCCAATCAAACATTTAATATGGCTTTTAAATAGAACAATTAAATTTATTTAGAGGTTTGCAACACTGCCAAACTTCTATGCAATGTGCATCTTCATCATTACATTGGCCTTTATTTGGTTTCTAAAAGGTCCAAGATTCTGTGCCTCCATCGTCTTGGTGCTTCCTGTCACTGACATTTATTTATTTATTTCATAACAATTGCTTGCTGTATTAACAGCTTGCACCAAAGCGTACAGCAAGCCAAACAAGACATGATGGTGTCAACCCAACAAATGCTATTTAATAGAGCTTGATTCTTGACCTTATATAGCAATCAACTCTTTCAAAAAAATACTCGGAGGAGCATCTCCAGTCTTGAAAGCTATTCTGATAATCTTAATTTCACAAAGACGTATAAAAATGTTACTTTGATAAAACTTAAAGTTCATTGACTTTTGAACCCGCAAAGATGTTCGAGGGACTGAACGATTGAATGAACTAGAAAATAATGCTCACGTTTTTATACCACCAAGTTGTTCATTGAATGTAATGCTAGTACATAGTTTTTTCTCCAAGAGAAGTCAACTATAGAGCCAACCATGCAGTCCCAATTATACTGTCCGTCTGCTAAGCTAAGCATAGATCTAACCATTCTTTTTAGGGTTCCGTACCCAAAGGGTAAAAACGGGACCCTATTACTGAGACTCCGCGATCCGTCTGTCTGTCTGTCTGTCCGTCTGTCACCAGGCTGTATCTCATGAACCGTGATAGCTAAACAGTTGAAATTTTCACAGATGATGTATTTCCGTTGCCGCTGTAACAACAAATACTAAAAGCAATAAAATAAATATTTAAGTAAGGCTCCCATACAGCAAACGTGATTTTTTGGCCGATTTTTGCGATAATGGTACGGAACCCTTCGTGCGTGAGTCCGACTCGCACTTGGCCGGTTTTTTTGTGTTTTTTGCGCTTTGACGTTCAGTTTATCAACTGGAAAATGAAACTGATCTAATTCGAACTCGATCTGTACGAGTCTATCGTTGATCTATTTCAGCTAGATTGACTCTTTCCTGCCCTTAGGTCAATACTTTTGGGTACGACGCAACATGACCTTATCTACCATATACCATACTAGCTGTTGCCCGCGGCTTCACTCCCGTGGACCACCCCACAGGACACATTTTTGGGATTAAAAAATTGCCTAATGTCACTCAGGAATAATGTAGCTTTCTATTGGTGAAAGAATTTTTCAAATCGGTCCAGTAGTTTCGGAGCCTATTCGGTATAAACAAACAAACAAAAAAATTATTCCTCTTTTTTTTATTTAACCATTAATGTACACACACATAATACACAGACAAGAAGAAGGAACAGAAAATAGGTACAAAGGTATGCTTATTTCTTTATAATATTAGTATAGATTGAACCAGTATTTACTCATACCAAGGCATACCTGCCTTTCATTCTTGGCCTCCGCATATTCCCATACTCATCCACATTCATACACACGGCCATTTAATAACCGTTTCAATTAACCCTTAATCAAACCGCACATCTGAAGATACCGCTACACCAGCACTCAGCTACGTATCAAATTAAAACAATGCCTAGTCTTGGTTCCCATACGACGCCGACGTATTGTTAGTTCTACCTGTGTCTGCTCTTACTGTAATGTGATTACATTTGTAACGGAGCCTTTGCTGGCTATTATTATTTAATAATGACAAAGTATAGTTCGTAGATTGGTGACCTTCTGTTACACACCGTAACTGGTTCCATTTGGTCCAAACGGAGTCCTATTGCTGTCACTCACGTGTCCATCTGTCAATCCGTCGTTTTTCACAAGGGCTTACGGCCAAACGGTTGGAGCTACAGCTTACGAGTTGCAGAATGAAAATATTATTTAACTAGCTGTGCCGGCGGCTTCGCTCCCGTCATCTGTCTGCCAACCCTACCCTACTAACCCTCCTGCCCACCCTACTTACCAACCTACCAATTTTTTTTTTATAGTCATCATTCTTTTGCGGATGACTTCAAATGCACAACGCCATCTATCGAATATCGAGTTCAGCTGTCCGAGTATATAAATTGCGTGTGTTGTTATAATTTCACTTTAAAGTCATCTAACTTTTGATAGAGTGAACCGATCGCGATGAAACAAAAACTAAGTAATTCTTCAAGCTACGCACAATTTTTATGTATGAAAAGGTTATAATTTTATGTATAAAATGGTTTCGTACATTTCACGTGATGCGTGCACAAATAAACAGACAAACAGATAAACAGATAACCAGACAAACAGACAAACAGACAAAAATGCTGGAAATAGGTTCTGTTGGTTATCCTTTAACAACCTGGCAATTTTTTTTTTAAATATTTTCGATGTACAAAAATTACTTTTCTACAGATTTATTATATGCAGGTATTGATGATGATGATTTGTTTTTCTGCAAATCGTCATAAATGGGCAGTAGGCATGTAGGACGAGTTGATGAATTACTTGGGAGGATTTCTCTTGCTTTTTATTTTCACCACTTTGGGGATAGATGGAACAGGGTGTAAAGTCCCACAAACCTCCATAGAAAAGGGAGGATCCTCCGACCAGACGGGTGTTGTGTCTGGTCCGGGCAACTGCCCAACGGTTGTCGGACTGTTGTATGTGTTCCAATCGCGCCGAAAACTTTACTTGCGCGATGCAGGATTTGTGTGGCGTCATGTCTTTTAGTTCGTAAGTGGCGGCGTTGGTGCCGCTACATCTGTGCAAGAGAATGGTTGAAGATTTTATGTACGAACAAAATCGTAGACAAGTGCCAACTGTAAGTAGAAATAAATAACTGCATCCAGTAATTATTTTCGAAAAAACAAAGCAAAAAGCTTACATCCAGATCAGCACCTGTGGACGACCGCCATTTATAGACACTTGTTAAACTCCTGGGTATGCCTGCGACCTTGTCATGAGATGATGTTCAATGTCGTTTAGTAACTTAGCTTTTTGTGTTCCGGCGATCAATCAGAATGTACCAGCTGTCATTCTTAGGAATTGAGGTCTAACTTGCTTTATTGTAGACCTGTTTAAAATACGTAGGGTGGTTTTTGAGATGGCTATAGAAATGAAACTATGAGAAGTGGCTAGAGTTGGGCAGAGTATTTTTCGGAACCAGTTTCAACGATCAAAGCACGTTCTATTCTAATTATAATTACATACCTAAATGTAAAACCAAGCCCGTAAATTTGTTTGTTACGTAATTATTAAGGTTACACTAGTCAACGGCACGAACTATTTTGTGCGCGGGGTTAAAATGCATTTTATATCAACCGACAACACGTGCAGAAGAGATAGATGCTGTGATGAGCAGTAGGAAGCTAGTTCGCGTACGAATACACACTTTTGCAAATTTGTAGCGAAATGGATAATGATTTAGGACGAAACCGAGCGCGCGAAATTTTATAAACAGACCTTTGGCAGTCTAGATATCATGAAAAAACGACTAAATCTATCTGTTTAAAATAAAATTATTTGCATTGTTGAACTACTAATCTATCCCTGTATGGAGGCCGTTTTGCAGTTTTCCGTCTTCTTATGGTATTTATTCGCGCCCAAAAATGCGTTAAAACTTTCAAATGTTTTCGTTTTTTACTTTTTTGCTTCCATACAGGGCTAGATAATGATGAGACAAATTGATATCACTTTTTATTTTGAACGTACATCGTCAAACAGTGGAATAATCCCTAGACTACGTTTGTATGGAAGAATTTTCGACTAGTGTAACCTTAAGGTACCTATATAATAAATTATCTGATTTGGTTTTACATACGATCTTATATTTTTTGGGTATTGGACTAACCGTGCATTGTCAACCAAAATAGTGATGTAAAATTAGTGCTCAATCGGTGTATTTTTTACATATTAAAATTTTGGTCGGAAATGTGTCTATACATTGGACTGAATCGATCTTTCATCGTCATCATCATTTCAGCCGAAAGACGTCCAATGCTGGGCATAGCCCTCTATTCTTTTGTGTAACGAATTGAACTGAATAGTCAAAACAGCGAGCCCCAAGGTGATTGCTACTAGTAAAGTACAATAAAAAAGAACTTTCTGTCACGTCTTTTTATAGATTCCCAACATAATTGCAGACAAAAGACTTGCCGATAGCAATCCCATGGATGACAATAAACAATACAATATACAACACCATTGTTATCGGGGAAAATCGCCACATGTACCCATAACTATGACAAGTGCTGAGGAGAGAAACCCGTGAGAATTGGCGGAGATAGGTACTAGAAACTACATGACATCACAACTGCGTTCCCCGAAGGAATAGGTAGAGGAGTGAAGTACCTACACACAACTGGGGAAAAGTCATTTAGGGTTATTCGCACGAATTTACCCCTTTTAAAAATATGAATTTATCTATGGCATTCGCACGAAGTTAATTTATCGGTGTGCGAATCGACCACTCAAAAATGATGTAGTAGAAAATTGGCACACACATTGTGTTTTATGCAATACTGTTAAGATAAAGTACACTCAAGTACAGAAGTATTAAGGGTTAAATATTGTTATTGATATGAAATGAGACAAGAATTCATCAAAAAATGTCTATATTAAAATAACTACTATATGATTTGAGGACGTATTCCACATTGGGCACCCACTTGTACGGAAACTGATTGAATGGCATCTGAAGTATGCCACATACTGTACCTATCGATATTTTTCGCAATAAAAATATAACTTTTTTAGGTAGATGTTGACATTATAAGCATTTATACCCAAACTACCAGAAGGCCAGAATCATGAAGAAGTCGTAGTATTTACGGGGTTGGAATCATTACGGGTAAAGAATAATTACTACTACCAGGAGGCAAACCACCAGGAGGCCAGAATCATGAAGAAGTATTTGCAGGGCTAGAATCATAAGCGATAGAGACTAACGGAGTACTAGGACTAGGACTTACTAGGAATCGAAAATCGCCCGAAACTCTTTTTACCACTCATGATTCCAGCCTATCTTCGTCATGATTATAATCGCCTGCACCTGAAGCAAAGTTTACAAACTACAATCGATAACGCTAGTTGTAAACGCATCAATGTATGGGAATGACAAATATGAACGTTAAGTCACGTGGTCAGACCATACAAATAGAAGGCTTTAACGATTGCACAAAGAAATTCGATACGAAACGTTTTTAAAGTTGGCTTGGGGGGGCTGATACTTATGTTAGTCTTTACCGGTACCAGAAAGAGCTGATAGCGTCTCCCTGTCTCCCTCTTATTGTTTTGTCGCATGTTTATACTATATAATATATTATGTATAAAGAGTTTTTTGTCTGTTTGTAACGAATAGGCTCTGAAACTACTTGACCGATTTAGAAAAATTCTTTCACCAATAGAAAGCTACATTATTCCTGAGTGATAGGCTATTTTAATCCCGAAAACGGGTCCTGTGGGATAGTCCACGGGAGCGAAGCCGCGGGCAATAGCTAGTTTTTCATATCTAATGTGCGAATGTGTAATCTCCACGTTTTAAGTGGTAATTACTTATTTAATGCATTGTTTTCCTAGTTTCTAGTAAAATATCTATTAGCTTCGATTAATTCTTCATATTATTTCCGCGGGTGAGCACGACTGTACTTTTTTTTATTTTTTGTTCTCTTAAATAAAATTTGTGTCAATTGCCTTCTACATATTTTTGGAGTGGTCGATTCGCACACCGACAAATTCACTTCGGGCGAATCGCCACAGAAAAATGTATTTTTATTAAAAGGTGTCGATTCGCACTTTTCGGGCGAATTAAATTCGTGCGAATCGTCCAATAACCCGTCATTTCACCAGTTTTGATCGTCGAAGCTACTGTCATTAACAAGTGATTCCAATGGGTTACTATAATAATCAATTGACAACTGACAACAACACTGACAACTAGATATAGTGACAAGTCTATCACTAGTCTATAGTGTTGTTGTCAGTGTCCAAAATTTTGTTTTAAATAATCATTTCGTACATTCTTCTTCTTCGTCGTATCGATGATTCCAAATTAAGTGTTTATTTTAAATTGTTTTATTTTCTTGCAAATTAAATGTATTTCGAGCAAAATTTTGCTACGTCAGCAGCGTTAGCGTTTGCCTCGTAACGGTATTTTAGGGTGCAGGTGTTTTTGCACAGAGAGCACGACACGAAGTGAGGTATTGTCTGTTTGGGTCGTAACTACGCAATCGCACTGGAGGTCAAGCGTCCCCCATTTCACTTCGTAGTCGATTTAGAGCTTTACAGGTGGGCTACGGCAGTTGGTGGCCTGCAGGGAGTTTTTTTGTGTGCTTAACATAGTCAGATGGAGGGGAGTGCCTGAGGAGCCACAGTTTATGAATCATTATGACTATTACATGTGTGGGGATCTAGGGATTAACATTCAGAAGAAACAAGAGACATTGTTGCAGCGACAAAGCGATCGTTGTTGCAAGTCCCCAGAGGTATGTTTTGTTTAAACCACAAACTAATTGAAATTCTTTACTAAAATTAAAACTAAGCTTTTATACTTAGACATGTTTCAATTTAACAATGGGCGTGTGAAACAAATTACCATACAAATGCGTACTAAACGAAGTCAAAATGTGAAAATATGCAGTAGGCACACTTATATCAACGTGTAGGAAACGTTTCGGGGCTTGGTACATGACATCACATCTTGTTCGAGTATTACCGAAGCAGCTCAATAAAGCCCATATAATATGACGCGTGCTTATTGCTGTAAATAGAGCACATATCTAAATTTTGGCCTACTATTGCGAATAAGCAAATTGTTTGTCACGCTTGCGATCTCAAGCCATCAACGAAACGAATGATGGATTTAAAATAAATTGTAGTTCTAAAAACTAAAAAACACGCTTTAATGGTAAATTGAACTAAAAAGTCGCTAATCCTGAAGATCTTGGTAAGGCAAAACAAACAACAAACACACAAACAAACTATTTAAACGCGCCCGGTAGAATCAACTTTCATTATTTGTAAATTTTAATTTTTGTTTGTCGTTCAAAAGTGCCGCTTATTGGCCTAGTTGAATAAAAATATTTGACTTTGACTTTGGCTTTAGCTTTGACTTTGGCTAAATTATTGCATTGTCATCGGTCCTTGATAATATTAGAGAATGGGATACGGTTGCAGAAAGAAAATACTTATTTGTAGTGCAACAGAAAAACATAATTTTCCGACTTTTATTACTACGGTTGCTAGGACACGTTAAGCAGTAGACAAGATGTAGTTTATATTAAACTCATAGGTTTGCAACCTCTAACACCGCCCCTTAAACTTATCTTGTTAACATACATCAGTAGCCAAACCTAACTCGTTTACAAAATACTTATGTTTCTCTACCGACAAAGGTTTAGTCAAGACATCCGCCGTCATTTTGGACGTTGGCAAGTAATTTATTTTTACTGCACCATTGCTGACCGCCTCCCGGACGAAATGATGACGTATGTCTATATGTTTTGACCTACCATGAAACATACTACTTTCAGTCAATTTCAAGGCCGACTGATTATCATTGAAAATAGTTATTTCAATGTTACTACCTATACATTCGTGCAAGAAAGTTTTTATAAACAGTGCTTCTTTACAAGCATCGGAGAGTGACATGTACTCCGCCTCAGTACTCGATAATGCAACGGTACGCTGTTTCCTACTTTCCCAACATGTAATAGAATTCCCAATTTTGAAAACATATCCCGTATAAGAACGTCTATCGATTTCATTAGAAGCCCAGTCTGCATCAGCAAAACCCGTCACAGATAAGCCAGTTTTCTTATAGGTAATGCAGTAATCTACTGTACCTTTAAGATAACGCAACACGCGTTTAGCTGCTTTCCAGTGGACATCGGAAAAACAGTTATTGAATTGGCTTAATACGCTTACAGCGTGACATATATCAGGACGCGAACAGACCGCTACATACATAAGACAACCGATCAATTCTCGATACTCCATACTGTCATCCTTTTTATCAGCTTTGTTCAATTTTTGGCACTGCATTGGAGTTTCAACAGATTTGCAATCTTGCATGTTGTATTTCTCTAATATCTTTTTAATATAGGCACTTTGATCTAGAGTGATCTTGCCATGATCTTTCCTGATTCTTAATCCTAGAACTCTTTCTACAGGACCAAGATCTTTCATCACAAATTCTTTCATCAGCAATGATTTAGTTTTAGTTTTTTCCGCATTACAATTGCTGAAAATTACTAAATCATCAACATACAACGCGATAATTACAAACTTGTCGCCATTTTGCTTTATGTATACACATGGTTCAGAGACCAATCTCTTGAACTTGAGTTTGTTGACAAGAACATGATTGATCTTTTCATTCCATGATTTAGGCGCTTGTTTTAGACCGTAAACAGCTTTGTGTAGTCGATACACCTTGTTATTGCCTCTACCTTTTTCAAAACCTTCTGGTATTTCCATGAAAATGGTTTCTTTTAAATCACCGTTTAGAAAGGCTGTTTTTACGTCCATGTGGTCAATCTCCATATCGTACTCCACAGCCAAAGCTAATAACATTCTTATGGTTTCGTATCTCACTACAGGTGAAAAAGTTTCAAAATAATCCACTCCATATTTTTGCGTAAATCCTTTTGCCACTAGACGTGCTTTGTATTGTAATAGTTCACCGTTAAGCCCTCTTTTCTTCTTAAATATCCATTTGGTCTTTATTGGCTTAGCACCTTTCGGCAAATTGGTTAAGGTAAAACACTTATTGTCCAAAAAGGACTGATATTCGTCTTTCATAGCAGCTCGCCACTGCCTGGCTTCAGAACTATTCAACGCTTCTTCAACTGTTCTTGGATCATCACTGCCACACGCTTCCCCCGTCAAAAAACCACACAGGAAGGAGTTCTCATCAGCTTCCACGTATTCTGCTCTCGAGTCATCTGTCTCAAATGAAACATCTGGAACATAAGTAGCATCTGAGTGATGATCTGTGACCAAGCTACTGGTCGAAGCCTCGCTATCGTTAGCATCATCAGTAGTCACAGAAGTTTGTTCTGACTCTGTTCTATTCTCGGATACATAAGAAGTCTTAAGTTCTGTAATCACATCTGATTCCACTTTAGTGAAATTCAGATGCTTGAGGAATTGATTCTCAATGAACTTAACATTTTTCGCTATTGTTAGCTTATAGCTTTCAAGATCCAAGAGCCGGTATCCCTTTGTGTTCTCACAATATCCCGCAAATATGTAAGGTTTAGATTTGCGATCCAGTTTTTTTCGATTATTTTGCACAGCATATGCTAAACAACCAAATACACGTAAGTTATCTAAGTTTACCTTATGTCCAGTGTAAATGTCTTCTGGAGTTGCACCTCTAACTGCCTTTGTAGGTGAACGATTTTTTATGTACACCGCTGTGTTCGCAGCCTCAGCCCAGAATCGTTGATCCAAACCTGCTTCCAGAAGCATACAGCGCACCGCCTCAATAATCGTTCGGTTCGCACGTTCGGCAACTGCATTTTGCTGTGGACAGTGAGGAACAGTAGTATGATGCCGGATTCCACACTTACTCAAATACTGCTTAAATCTCGTATTGATGTACTCGCCACCATTATCGCTTCTCAGGATTTTAATTTTTTTATTAGTCTCGTTCTCTACAAGAGCTTTAAAAATCAAAAAACACTCAAAAACTTTGTCTTTCGATTCTATTAAATAGCAAAACTTCTTCCTAGAAAAATCGTCAATAAATGTTAGCAAATATCTCGCACCGCCTATAGATTTCACTGGCATAGGGCCGCACACGTCCGTGTGAACCAGTCCTAACACCTCACTTGCACGTGAAAAGGATTTCTTAGGGAAAGGTAAATTAGTAACCTTACCTTCAATACAGGCGATACATTGCTCGTATGTGGATACATCATAGTCGATACCAGCCGCCATACCACTCTTGAGTAGGTTCATACTGCGACTATTCAGATGTCCAAGCCGACGATGCCATAAACCCTGAGATGGAAGATCTACCTGGGTACTCAAGGAGACGCTTGCTGGCATACTGTGTACGCGCGAAACGGAATTTATATACGCATCCCCGGTTTCTAATTTATAAAGACCGCATGCAGCCCGTTTTGCTACAGCTATTACCTCACCGTTTTTGTAAATTTTACAAAAAATCGATGTAAATTTTACTTCAAAACATTTTTGTGTCAAAATACTGACAGATAACAGATTACATGACAAGTCCGGTATAAAAACTACATTACTGACAGTTACCCATTGGTTTTGTAAAAAAAGTTTCACATATCCACGACCCGATGTAAAAAGTTTTTCACCGTTCGCAACGCTTATTTCCTTTGGCGTATCACACACAAAATCATGCAAAATGTCTCTACTATTGGTCATGTGGCAAGTTGCACCACTGTCAACGTACCACACATCTCGATCCAGCTTCACCGTCAGAGCCGACAACATAGTCGTCCTACCAGGAGTTTTCTGAACCTTCTCCTCCTCTTGACAACTGGAACTAGATGATTTATCCTTATGCGGTGCTTTCTGTCTGCAAGCTCTAGCGTAATGACCTAATTTTTTGCATCGAAAGCACTTGGGACGCTTCGAGATCGAAGTCGTTAGGGCATTCTGTTCCATACCTTCTGCATCACCTCGTCTCTGTGCCTCCTGGAGTAGTTTACTTTTCACCAGTTCACTTGAGAGAGAAAGGCTACTATGCTCTAACGTCATAATGAGTGGGTCAAACTGCTTGGGAAGCCCACTGAGCATTATTATAGCAACGAACTCGTCTTCTAGAGAAGCATCTATGTCTTGTAGTTGTTGGGCAGTATCTAGAATTTTTGTAACATACGCCTCCATACTCTCAAACTGCTCTAATTTTAAGCTAAATAGCATTCTGAGGAGACCTAATCGTCTACACAGACCTTTATACTCAAACGATTTCTGTATATTCTTCCAGGCATCAAACGCAGTATTGCAATTCCTGACAACGGAGTAAACAGATGGCTGAACACTGAGGCAGATTCGTGCTAGCGCTTTTTCCTGTTTCTTCTTGTCTTCGCATTCCGGTTTATTTTTCTTATCGACCTCGTTGACACATTCAAACAAGTCTTCATGAATAAGCAACATCTTCATTTGAAATTTCCAGGTGGTGTAATTATTTACCCCGGAGAGTTTTTCAATTGCGACGGACTGGTTACTCATTTTCGCGATTTCGTAATTTTTACTTGATAATATAATTATTTATATCATACGCGTTCTGCTTCCTCACGCTCTGCTACCATATTAGAGAATGGGATACGGTTGCAGAAAGAAAATACTTATTTGTAGTGCAACAGAAAAACATAATTTTCCGACTTTTATTACTACGGTTGCTAGGACACGTTAAGCAGTAGACAAGATGTAGTTTATATTAAACTCACTAGCTGTGCCCGCGGCTTCGCTCCCGTCATCTGCCTGCCAACCCTACCATACTTACCAGCCTGCCTGCCTACTCCACATACTCAAAAAAACTTTTTACAAAAAAATACTACCGACTTCCAAATAAAACTACAAAGTGAAAAATAACTTTATTTTTGGAAGTCGGTGTCTTTCGTAGGTACCAATTTATTGCGTTATGGACACCGACTTTAAATGCACAACGCCATCTATCGAATAGCGAGTTCAACTGTCCGAGTAACCGAATTGCGTGAGCTGTGATAATTTTACTTCTTGAACACTTTAAATTCATCTAACTTTTGATAGAGTGAACCGATTGCGATGAAACAAAAACTAAGTAATTCTTCAAGATACGCACAATTTTTATGTATAAAAGTTATCTACATTGGTTTCGTACATTTCACGTGATGCGTGCACAAATAAACAGACAAACAGACAAACAGATAAACAGACAAACAGACAAACAGACAAAAATTCCAAAAATGCTAGAAATGGGTTCTGTTGGTTATCCTTTAACACCCTGGCTATTTTTTTTGGATTTTTTTTCGATGTACAAAAAATATTTTTCTACAGATTTATTATATGTATTGATGATAGGTTTGCAACCTCTAACAGATAAGTGTGCAAAGTTTCAAATCAATCCCACGTTTTGAAGGGGGTGAAAATCACGTTCAAAGATTCCGTTACATTGATACATAGTTACATACCAAGCTAATATAAAAGCGTGTTAAAAAAAAACAATAAAACTGTCGATATCGTCACTATAAGACTGTCTTTTTTTGCCACCAGATGTGCTAGGCTGTATAGCGCCGGATGCGTATGATAAACCAAAAGGATATTAAATGAAGCTAGCTTTTAGCTATATATTGTGGTATATCAGGTGAAAATAGACAAATACTTTTTAGGGTTCCGTACCCAAAGGGTAAAATCGGGACCCTATTACTGAGACTCCGCGATCCGTCTGTCTGTCTGTCCGTCTGTCACGTTCAGTTGAAATTTTCACAGATTATGTATTTATGTTGCCGCTATAACAACAAATACTAAAAACAGAATAAAATAAATATTTAAGTGGGGCTACCATACGTTTTTTGCGATAATGGTATGGAACCCTTCGTGCGCGAGTCCGTCTCGCACTTGGCCGGTTTTTTACTAAGCTTTACCATTTCTATATCTACCTCGAACACATCTGGTGGAAAGCCCAGCCATAGCAATGTTCTTTGATTTGCTTGTAAGATTTCTGCATACATTCTGTTTTATGTAAATACTTAATTTATTTTCTCTAAATAAACATTGCGGATATATTTTTATGCTAATTGAGAATTCAATTGTGTGATGTTCATTAGATTGTAGCGAATTCGCACGGCTTTGAATATCTTTGTGCAAACGTTTTGTTTGGAGAGTCTCCGGTGGCGTTTGTTGTAGTTGTAGATTGAATGTGTTTGTCTTGGCTTCTACATTTACTATGATATATTATTATACTACAGGTTATTAAACATGAATTTTTATTACCCAAATGGTAAGGCAGAAGTGTACTATAGTACTCTATAGCCCACTGCCGGTGTTTCACCCTTTTGTTTCGCGAACTTGGCTGACACAATGTCTTTGTGAGGCGAGGAGTAAAAATTTTGCATGACCAGGCGGAGGCCAACCGATTTGTTTTTCCGCCACGGTCCCCCGACAGGCGCAGATTATCAAATAATTTAATTAAAATGTCAATCATTTAGGTACTTTCGGACTACAGTTAAACCTCGTTTCGTAATAGTACAGCAGCAGATTTCCTACAATTTTCCCAGTCATCATTCCAAGTGAGCGGACGTTCCAAGACCATTATATCCCTGGGTACCTGCTGACCGTAGGTTCCTAGGGAACTATGCGGTAATACGTAGGTTGTCGTCACGGTCAACTGCGCTAAACATTGTCGTTGGAGTGCTTGCAGCAAGAATGAGTGTACTTACCTAGGGAATTAGTGGCAAGCAGAAAAGCTTTCTCAAGCCCGGGTGTACCGTGGACCGTTCAGTTCTGCTAAATAGGTATTCTTCCTAGCTGACTGGCAAATGTTTTTATTTACCAGGCTTGCCCATAAAATGAACTGTTTTACAAAAGATTGTGGTAGTGTCCTAGTTCTGTTTAAGGATTTCGTCGTCACCATCATCATTTGCAGAACATAAGCCTTCCTCAAATGTCGCCACATCGACCGGTCCAGCGCTACTCGCATCCAGCAGACACCCGCGACCCTCACCAGATCATCAATCCACCTTGTGGAAGGCCTTCCAAGTAGAGCCACATCAGACTGAAAGCCCAACCAAACAGTTAGACAAAGCTACTGCAAGAATTTTACGAAATGCAAGCATCCGTATGATTAACACACTAATCATCTCTTCATCTCTCGATGATAAACACTATGATGTGACATTTTCAGAACATCCCACACTATTATAATAAATAATGGTGTAGGATGTTCTGAAATTATTAGAATGAAATGTACCTACTGTAATAACAGTAAGTACATTCCTAAAAATCGTCAGACCATGAAATTATAGTTTTAAGATGGCCGCTATATATGGTGTCTCATAGAACTTGACAGCTCTTGGTGAAGCTAGAGTTCTACAAAGATCTATTGAGGTGATGTTGGTAAACAAAAATTTTCCCCAGCCTTTTCCTAACTATGTTGAACTGGTTTCCACTTACAGTCGTACTGGACACAGCTGAGAGTATATTACGTGGGCCTATATGAGTTCCACAACCCAGTGACTAGGGAATGATATGAAGATTTGAATGACGTTATTGCGACACACGCTATTTCGAAAAACTTTACGATTGGTACGCCAGTTCGAAAACACATTGAGTCGAAGACGGCTATATCGAATGACATAGTCACGAACACGCTGATTCTAAAAACTGTTTGACTGTTACGCTAGTATAAAGTCTTGGTATCGAAATCCACTTTTTCGAATAACATATCCTATCTTTGCAATTTATTTCTACATTAGTGATTATTTTGTACGAACATTGTAGAATGTTGAATAAAGTTTTTACCATCATCATTTCGTCGACAAGAGAGAAAATAACGATACGTCCACTGCTGGACATAGGCCTCAATCAAGAGTCGACACACTGATCGGACCTGTGTGTTTCGCATCCACCGAATAAAGTTATAAATATCGTTTAATAATTATTAACATTTAAGTTACCGCTTTTTTATTAAATACTTTACTTGTTTCTTCATATGATATAATAATTCATACAATATTTATAATAATTTTTAGAGACATCTTAATGCTTGTAAACTGCTTTGTGAACATTCGATAGGACGTGAGCGATCGCATACATTACTACAAAAAAAAAGAAAAAGTATTAAATAATCATTAGGATTCCTATGTAAACTGTAAGATTATGTCACAAAGTTTATAAAATAATTAATACAAAGAAATAAAAACTGAATAACTAGGACATATTTCAAGCGAACACAATTTTATTGTCTTTGTAGAATGACTAGAATGACCCAAGTACTATATTAATCATTTATACTTTAAATGGTATAGACAAATAGCTCAGTGTCAGACTCAGATTTATCATCGTAGCGTAGGTAGTTCTTGGTAATCACTGGGTCGCGAGTTCAATCCCCAGACAAATTCAGATTGGAATATGTTATTCGCAACAGTGTATTTCGATACCAAGACTTTAGCGTAAGTACCAGTCAAACAGTTTTTCGAATCAGCGAATTCGCGACAACGTGATTCGTTATCGCCGTTTTCGAATCAATGTGTTTTCGAACTGGCGTACCACTCGTAAAGTTTTTTGAAATAGCGTGCGTCGCAATAACGTCATTCGAATATTCATATCACTCCCGTATCACGATACTCCTTGGCGAGACAGGTATCAGATTTGTTTAATATCGCACATCGAGTTTTAGAAAAAAATAAATCTGTTATATGTTTAGTTATTTGTATGTTCTTGTGTGCAATAAAGAAAGATATAGAAAGAATTATTGTCATAGCTGCGACAGTCAATAAATAGGTGATGGATTTCTCCAAAGTTGACCTCTTTCGTAAAGTCAATCAGCCATCATGATAATTTATAACAGCCGTATTTCTTTATTATTATTTCTCACGCTTCGTTGGTCAACAAGAGAAGAAATACCCAAAGAACTTAAAAGTTATATTCAGCAATAAACGATTAATTAATGCAGTAATCCAGCTCACCGTACAAGGGCAGATCCTAATGCGTTCGAAGTAAACGCGTAGGCGCAAATTTTGGACGGTGGGAACAAGAATTGAGAAGGATATCGTTTCATCGAACTATGAAAATAATTATTAATTATGAAATTGGATGTGGTTTCGATGAGTGTGCACGTAGTCAGACCTGCCCTTCGATTGTGCTCGAGAGTCGTAGACGAAATCACAACATTCTTTTTGCCGGCAAATAATTTGGATCTCTGAATAACAAAGATTAGAAGACTATATCTCAGTAACGACCCAGATAATAAAATATTGAAACGATGAGAAATTATCTACTGAGATCACAGTTTGTGTTTAAGTTATACAAATAGCTAGACAAATATAAAAAAAACATGGAAGTCGGAACACTAGTGAACGTAACTACGTCGTAACTCGTGGGAAATAGTTCGTTTCGTTCTTTACATAATTTTGAAGCCCATAACTTTATTCAGAATGTTATTTTCAAGTAAATCACTTTCTATAGACTCGTTACTTAATATGTGTATCCGCATTTCATGCCAAAGAAACAATACTGCAGTAATGAGTAATTTGCGGTGGAAATACGTCAATTATTGGCCGTCGGCGGAATGCTGATTGTAACCTAGATGCTGCGACTGAGTGTTTGAGACGACACGCTATTCGTGACACGAGATCTTGGCGAAAATGTTATTCTTGGGATATTGACAGTACTTTCTTATACCGTAGAGCCAGTAGATGGTCACTTAAATAATTGTGACATTAGTCGCGATCTTCAATACTTCAAAAGTGCAAGCATTGAACACCCACTAAGCGAGGCATCATGACATGTGTGTTGTTTAGTTCGTGAATAGTGTAATAATACTAGGAACACTAACAAGTAGCGTAGGACATAGTTTGGTGATCTCTATCTAATGATTCTCACTGTACTTGCAAGGGGTTCTAACGGATCTATAGGACAGCATCTCAATTTGCCAAATTATGTTTGGCCACCTATTTTTTGTTGCAATTCACATTTGGGTGGCAGAAGTTCCTATGGAAATATGCAATGCAATTTATTAATCAAGGTCGGAGACTCTACACTCGAAGTTGTGGACGACTATGTCTACCTGGGACAAACGATCCAGTTGGGTAGGGCCAACTTCGAGAAAGAGGTCAACCGTCGAATCCGACTCGGCTGGGCAGCGTTCGGGAAGTTGCGCGGTATCTTCTCGTCCAACTTACCACAGTGTCTCAAGACGAAAGTCTATGACCAGTGTGTGTTGCCAGTGATGACATATGGCTCTGAGACGTGGTCGCTTACAATGGGCCTCATCAGAAAGCTCAAAGTCACCCAAAGGGCAATGGAGAGGGCTATGCTCGGCGTTTCCTTGCGTGATCGAATCAGAAATTTAGAGATCCGCAAGAGAACCAGGGTAACCGACATAGCCCGAAGAATTGCCAAACTTAAGTGGCAGTGGGCAGGGCACATTGCTCGCAGAACGGATGGCCGATGGGGCAGAAAGGTTCTGGAGTGGCGACCGCGAACCGGAAGACGTTGCGTTGGAAGGCCTCCCACCAGGTGGTCCGATGACCTGGTGCAGGTTGCGGGGATCCGCTGGTTGCGGGATGCACGAGACCGGTCAATGTGGCGACGCTTGGGTGAGGCCTATGTCCAGCAGTGGACGTCTTTCGGCTGATATGATGATGATGAATTTATTAAAATACAGCGATCTTAGATATTTTTTTTTAATATTTGGTACCATATCCAATATTCTGCAGTCTATTATTACATCAAAGGCCCGAAATTCCCAGAAAATACGGAAGGTTTAGTTGTCATTAATATAAATAATAAGTATGTCTTGAACGCGGAGGTGGAGGGCACCGTATAAAGTGCATTGACACTAGTATTATAATTTTTTTAATGCCTTACAATTAAATAAATTTATTCATCAGGCAAGTAATTAATGCCAAGACAGCCACGCCTCGGTCAAATGGTAACCTTGCTGAGCATGGGGTCCTTCTTTTTTTACGTGGAGAAATGCTTATCCATACTGCGCTACTAGGTCAGTGGCCCCGCCATCTACCACTTTTCGGCCGCAGGGGATAGGAAGAGCGGCTATACCGACACTCCTCCTCCTCTGCGGCCCCACCGCGTCCACCATCAGACGGTGGCAAGGTGGCAACCCAGTCCAGGTCGCGGAAGGTAGCCTACCCTCATGACATGCTCATCGCGGCCCACCTCTGATGCGATGTCGCCCAAGCGGCACCGCATCCTACTTGTAGCGGACAACGCTACGCCAAGGGGTTCACCTCGGGTTCCTCTTCGCTGTACTATGGGTTACCAAGCCACGGCTACCAGGGGTCCTGCGAGTCGTTATTGGGTTTTCTCATCAGGAAAACAATGTTAGCCTGGAGACCAGATTAGTTATCATTCAATATTTAAAAATAACTAGTTTATTTTGGACCGAAAACTTATTAAAATTTAGTTAGACCTACTAAACTGCGTAACAGTTTGTCAGCGGGAGTTGTGCTCGTATTATATTTTGATTGAAAGAATCTACGATATAAGATATTTACAATAAGGTACTTATTATCGACAATAGGCGCACTATCATGAGACTAATGTTTTATTGACCTCTGCTTGATCCTTTCAGGACATTATAAGTTGAAAACACCCTTATCATTTTTCACCGCTATTCACCATGTTATGCTAGTATTATATAATATTATCTGTGACCATGTAAAGGACATCTTAGAATTAACGGTATCAAACACAGGGCTGCCAAACCAGTTGCAGCCGGAACTTGATAATGACAAACCTAACCGGATGTGCGCCGGCGCAACTCTAGCTGTCCAGTGTCTTTGCGATGCTAAACATATACCGTTCTGGAAACAGACATACATCTAACTAGAAACGCAAGTCCCTCCATCAGTATGAAAACCAAGCGTGCCACTGTTTCATACACAATTTAAAAACAAATTTACTTACCAATGAAAGAAAACATTTCCAATGCCTCGACCAACTTTTTCTATAGATCCATTACAGCTCAATATGGCATAAAAAGGCATTATTCTAGATTTCGGTGGATTCCCGTTGCCAATAATGCTTAATGAAAAGCTCAGATTACGATCATTGATCGTAACTTTACTCCGTTTTTTAGCACGCGATGTATATACAATCATATTAAATCAAATCATTGTTTATTCGCTCAAACATGAGTATCATACATACATAACAAATTGCCAGCATGAAGAGTTGTTAAAATGAAAATATCATGGAACGTCATGTTTGCCTTGGGCAATGGCATGCAAATATTGATAAACACAGTACACTGTTCAAAATAATTATTCTAGATTAAAAAAATCATTAATTAATTCATATTTTATTATTATCAAATTTAAAAAATAATAAAATATGTGCAAATGTCAATAAAATAATAAAAGTCTAAATTACCATTCTAGAAAAACAGATTAAAAAATTTCAAATTAATAAATCACATCAAAATAATCATTCTAGAATGTCACAATAAAAATTATAAAAACATATGTCAAGATATCAAAATAATAAATTAGTAGAATAATAACAAAATAATCACTTTCGAATGTCACGTTTCAAGATTCAAATTACAACTTTTTGCTGAGTCCAATCTAAACATAGTCCTAATTCACCGTTTTTTGGGCTTAGAAAGTCTTTGTCTGTTGAATTACCCCAAAAGATGATCCCATATCTCAAATGTGAAGAAACCAAACCATGGTAAGCTGCGACCAGTGAGTCAATGTTAAGCACTGGAACTAATTTGAATGGAGCATGTGTAGAATTACATTTTTTTTTGCTTAATGTGTTCTTTCCAGTTCAGTCTTTTGTCATTAATTACCCCAAATAATTTAGTAGTGTCAACTTCTGTAGCAATTTTATTATTATATTGGACCACAGATCAGTTATAGCTGATGTGCGTTGACTAAAATGAATTACGTAAGTTTTATCAAGATTTATTTTCAGATTATTATTATTTAGCCAATTTATTATTGATGTAAGAGAATTATTAATGTCATTATTATAGCTATCTTTAGTATTACATTGAATTGTGATGGTGCTGTCATCAGCAAAGAGTGTTACTGGATGATCTACAAACTTAGGTAGGTCGTTTATATAAACTATGAATAAAGGAAGGCCCAATACACTTCCCCTGGGGGCTCCATACTTGACGACTCGTTCATGTGAGTGAAACACTTCTTCCCGCTTAGTCTTTACATTTATTGACGTTATCTCCGTAACCAGCTTTCTATTATCAACATACGATTTTATTAGTTTTTGAACATTGCCACTAATACCGTATGCCTCTAGTTTATCTATCAAAGTATCATGCCGGACATAATCGAACGCCTGGGTCATATTACAGAATATTGTGCAGACGGGCATTGTCTTATCAACATTTACTATAACCCTATGTAGGAAATCATAAATTGCAATGTTTATAGAAACGGTTTTCTCTGAATCCTTTTTGCTCATCGAGTCATCTAGTTAGATTTACGTCTGTGGTTCTGGATCATGGTTAATTTAGTGTGGACCTTGAGAGACAAACTGTATGGGTATACGTTTTTACTTATGAGTAAATGTTTTTACAAGCTTATATTTAACTTGAAAAATAAAATAGGTTAATTTAAAAATAAAAAAGTAGCGAACTAAAACAACAAAAAATCATGCTGTGCAGTCGGAGGATCAGGGGGTCAGCCAGTTCGCGAAAATGTATCCTCCGACTGCACAGCATGATTTTTGATTTTTAATTTAGATTTTATTTACAAATACTGTAATTGTTCATTAAAGTAAAAGAGCTCAATTAAAAATTTATTATGTAAAAAAAGAGTCTCGTGAGTGCATTTTTTTGACCAATTGGGCAATGATTCCCATACAGTCAAGTGTAATCAGTGCCAGATGACAATTATCAATCAAGTTTTTTATTGTATGTCATTCCTCCTATAAACATTTTATTTAGAAATACATACAAAGTAAGAAGCCGGATAGTCGGCGCTCTTTGCCGAACAGTCGCCGACTAGAAAAGTGCCCGGATAGCCGGCCGGATTGTCGCCGACTAGTCAGAACATCACTAATAGATTCCGTATGGTTAGCACACTGTATTAATCACTAGTCAATAATCGGATGATCCTGTCAGATCACGTAAACACGTGTGAGAGTGTCGATTCTTCCGCGACCGATGTTATTTCGGCTATCGGTAAATATGTCTACCTACAAATAGTATGTAAATAAATATTTTACTAATGCCCGATGTGTCATATTTTAACGCCCGGTAAGGTTATCTAGCGAAGCAATTACCACGTGTTATGCTGATAACTATTAGTCAGCCAGGAGCCATGTGCAGTGCATGTGTGACTCCTGTCACGTGCGATTCATGTTGACAGTGACAGACGGTAAGGTGCGCAAACGCAGAAGTGCAGGCGCCGAGCGTTAAAGTGTCAAGGCTAATAAAATGGCTGCTTTTTTATTAGTGTTTAGCGTTGCGATTACCTATCCCTGTGTATTTAAAAAAAAACTTAAAACTTCTCTTATCTGGAACCCTAGGTACTATGACGTCTTAAAACCCTCATGATTCCGGTGTCAGGGAGACACGGAACCAGACAGGACCAATAGCACTATCCCATGTTCACAACGGGATTGTGATGGCACTGACACTTCGTAGTATGGGCCCTGTTTGCATAACTAGAATGTATGTTTATCAACATCTAACGTCTAGTGGTAAAACGTAGACAACATGTTTACATTTGCCAACTGTAAAAAAACTTTTCACTAACAACACTGCACCCTTCTAGTGTGCCTTCTAGTTTATCAGTCTTTGACCAATAACCGAGAGACTAACATCATCATCATACCCCAACCGTCGCCACATTGACCGGTCCCGGATCCCCGCAACCTTCACCAGATCATCTTTCCACCTGGTGGGAGGCCTTCCAACGCAACGTCTTCCGGTTCGCGGTCGCCACTCCAGAACTTTTCTGTCCCATCGGCCATCCGTTCTGCGAGCAATGTGCTCTGCTCACTGCCACTTAAGTTTGGCAATTCTTCGGGTTATGTCGGTAACCCTGGTTCTCTTGCGGATCTGTACATTACTGATTCGATCACGCAAGTAAACTCCGAGCATAGCCCTCTCCATTGCCCTTTGAGTGACAGTAAGCTTTCTGATAAGGCCCATGGAAGCGACCACGAGACTATAGGCTTCTAAAAATGTTTAAATGAAAAGTACAGCAATATTTGACACGATTATAGGATCTACCTCAGAAAAGGCCGAAGCTCCTTCAGCATGCAGAGTAACACTCGCAGAGTTACAGGCAACCACCGAGTAGCGCCTCAGTCAGAGACAATGGCTTGATTTGGCCCACTTTCTTGTAGTGTTAGTGCCAATATTTAAAGCAAGCTACTACTTGCCATTGATAATAAAATAAGGAGACAAAGGATTAAATAACTATAAATGAAGAAAAAGAAAAAACTGAATGCAAATCCAGATATTATGCAATTAATGTAGCTACTTCCTCGCAAGGAAGACGACGACACGTGTCAAAGCTTGTATGAATATCTTTGCAATTTGTATGTGGGAAATGTTGGCCGTACGAAATAATACTGGTTATAAGGCCGCTGTACTGTTTTGAATTAATGTCAATTGCTATAGGGTCGACAAGCACTTATCGACAGAAATGTTCATTCTGTACAAGTTTGTTTTTCATTTTAGTTCTTTGACCTACAGCAGAAATTTAGAACCAACTTTTATTTGACATGGACAACCGACAAGATATATAGTTGCTACTATATTTAAATCTGGATACTGTGTGCTTGACTGCGTTCTGGATTAAAAATTGTTTAGTGTTGAAATTCACTGGATTATATCAGATCAATGAAACAATGTAAATTACGAATGGTCTGAAATCTACACCACACAATGTAGGTGCCAGTGTGGTGAACACTGGTTCCTCCTCCTCAATGCAGTTAATGAAATGGTCAAAGTTGCTTCAAAGGAAACGGATTTTGTACAGTTGTAAGATAGGCAATTTTTGATGTGGAATACTATCCATAATACTTGGTAGCCCTAGGTTTGGGCACGTCTTGGTATTTACTTCCCAATACGGACACAGGAAGCGTGCTTTGGCAGCCGGATGTCTCGGCCGGCGGCCCAAACTTTACGCACACAGCAGGCATTTATTTACAAGCACATTACGACATAGCATAAAAGTTCCAATTGCAAAGTTCATCGAACACAATCGTTTTTGTTATAATATGACTTGAGGTCTTATGAAATTGAGTGAGAGGGGCAAGAAGGTGAAGAAAATCAGTAAGCCTTGAATAACAACTGCTATATTGCAACTTACTTAGTCTGAAGACTTCCAAAAAAATAAAAAACTACCTACAAAGCGAAAAAGAAGTCTTTTCGGAAGTCGGTGTCTTTGGTAACTAATTTTTTAGTTTTTTACACCGAGGTACTTCCGAAAAAAAGTTATTTTTCACTTTTTAGTATTTTCTTTTGGAAATCCTTATTTTTTTGTAAATGCCTTATATTACCATGAAAATACGCATTATTAGGGATAACTTAAAAACTACTCGTTGGATCTTAATCAAACGGCACCACATGAGAAACACTAGCTTTCAAATAAAATAAGAATCATCAAAATCGGTTCATTATTGGCGGCGTAACAAATCCTTCACCTTTTTGAAGTCGATTGAAAACCCCCCAAACACTTTGTTTTATCATCATCATCAATAGCAGGAGCAGTAGTGGCCCAGTGGTATCGGCCGCGACACAAGTTGTGGGTTCGAACCCAGGCAGGCGCTTTACCTTGTGTAAATTATTTCACCACGACTGCTCTCAAAACGGTGAAGGAAAACATCGTGAGGATACTAGAACCAAGCATTCGAAGACAAGTGGCATCCACCAACTCGCAATGGACCCGCGTGGTGGATTACGGCCCATCCCCTCTCACAGTGAGAAGGCCTGTGTCTCAACAGTGGGAATATTAATAGGCTGATGGTGATGATATCAAATCATCATCATCACAATCAAATGGCGCTTGCTGGTGATTATGATTCGCTATCATTATCCAGTGCATGTTTTGTAATTTATAGGCTCGCGCTTGACCCAATACATGAGGGGTCAGCGTAGCATTATCTTCTTATTCCATACGTCTCCATTAGTCACCTTCAAGTCAAATCTCCTTCTTTCTACGATTTCACAGTTTCCATTCATCCATCGTTTATTTGATTCCTCTACTCTTATAATCATAATATAACAATACAAGCCTGTTATTGCCCCACAGCAGGGCAAATACAAAGAAGGCACGAGCATTGATCACTACGCTTACTCAATGCGGGTTGGCGATTTCAGATTTACATAAACTATAAAGTACAGGTTTCCTAACGATGTTTTTCTTCACCGTTGTCTGTGATGTCCAAAATAAAATTAGAAAGTACATAATTTAAATTTGAATAAGTCACATTGGTATTTGCCCGGATTTGAACCCACGTGCACAAGAGGCGAAGATTTAGCCACTGCGCTACCACAACGTATTATCATACTTATTAATTAATCTGTGGTATTATCTCTCGACTCTTATAATCATATTTGTTTAAAATATGATTACTTATAAAATTATTATGTACTTTGAAGCTGTTATTCAAAGCACAAAGGTGCTGACAAAATGTCGTTAAGTTCGTTAATGACATGTCTATGAGATAATTTCAACAAACTACCGTCATCTGTGTTTATAATTTACTTCCCTTGCCCTCAGGGGGATTGTTTAGTGAAAGGGGGCCAAAGATACTGCTATAGTCGTTAAAAACACATAAAAAGTTAGTAATACTGTCCCTTAAATAGTTTTTAGAGATAGTTTCTAACTGAGACAAGACCGATGTTTACCACAGAACAGAAAAAAATATGACGTTCTTAATTAAAATAAGAGGTATTATTGTTCTCGCCAAACTTGGTCGCCCTGCAGTTGGCTACAATGGCTTCGCAGTAGTAAATCTCATACAAAATCAGAACTGTTTCGTGCCTTGCGCAACGGAAATCCAACTTCAGGGCTGCCCAGAAGTTTGGTAAGATCTGTATAACTACAGAACCCATTGAATGACTAATTACAGACACAATAGAATAAACAATAGATTACGTACACCTGCTGCAGCCTAATTGCGTAAGTTAATTCGCAAGGCAAAGGGTTTGACCCCATCAATCGATCAATCACATAGACGAAAATCTAACATCGCGTCTTTCATCTCGCATGTGATTGGTCGATTGATGGGGTCAAAACTTTAATGGGGATAACCTAGCATACACCTTGATCCCCCAAAGGGGGCGTTAGACAGAGATATGTACCTATAGATAGACTATAGCCTCGTTCATATTTCACCAGTTTCAACTCCCACGTAATAGGAAGTGAGTTCAATAACAATAACAGGGCACGCATCTCAACTCCAGGTGCAACTGAGTAGTTCCAGACGGAAAAACTCAATAAAACTTTCCCCGACTCGGGAACCGAACCCAGACGACGCTATAGGCAGAGCATTACGAATTAGAGCAATATCGACAAACCAAATTAGAAAATATAAATACCAATACTCTATAATTACCTGCTGAGAGATACGAAAATCGGGAGTGTTGCCATTTTGTTGTTAAGTTACCTGAAATTAAGATTAATTTAGAAATATGAATAAAAGTGTGATTGTTGTTGCCACATTTTAGGGTTCCGTAGGAAAACACAAACACCTTATCGCCATTAAAGTCCGTACGTTTACGCTTGACCTAGGGTTCGAACCCAGACCCGCATTCACATGCTCGGCACTTACAGCCACAAGACCGACGCCTGACGATCACTATCCAAAACAAAAGACAAAAAAAAATCATTAGGATTTTTTTTTCTTCCTCCCTCCCCTTTTACAATTTGGTCTACCGGATGCGGTATCTATGGCAGGCATAGACAATAGAGCAATTCGATAAGCACCTTATCTGTGTTCCGATTCAGATAACACAATAGGTTGCTTTTGATGTATTTGTTTCTAATTCGTCGAGGATTCAGAGCTTTTTCTTAACTTCATTTCGGTAAGCTTTATAGTTCAACTATAATAAATTTTATAAACTTTTTTGTGTTACCAAATAATACGTTTAGATAACTATAGATATACATACGTAGAAACATAAATAAACAACAAAACTAACTTCATATTTAAACTAAACGTAACATCTTTTTTAAATACATCAAAAAATTCAAAACAACAACAAACTTACTTTTGAATTTTCCCAAAGATCGTACACTGAAACACACTCACACTACACCAAAACGAAATAAAAACATTGTAAGATTGCTTTAGTCACATAATCACATTAAACATGAACTCTTTTTCATGTAACATATTCTTAATTTTACCACCATGTAAATGTGATTACAGTCCTTTGCTAAAAAGCTTAATAAATTTAAAAAAAAAAAACAGTATACGTCAAACTACGCGCGCGCGCGTCATAGAGGGCTCGTCACTACTCTATGGACAAAAAGCGCGGCAGTTTATTTTTATTGAAGCTCTTTGCATGGGGTTGCGGTCGCTATAATTTAGGGCAACAAGTGGATAGAATTATCGGATCCGCGCATGCGTGGTGGTCTCGGCGCGTAAGTACGCAAATAAGCGGGTTTATTGTGCACTAGAAATAGCGATATCGCGTGGGGGATGCAAAATTGTATGGCAATGTCACCGCGTAATTGCACGGTTTCCTTTGAAGAGTATAAATGAAAAGCGTAACCATGGGGTTACGCTTTCCTAGCAAAAAGTAATGACATTTTTAAAACTGATTTTTGAAGCAATGCAATTTCTTTAAATGATTTTTATTTATTACTAGCTGACCCGGCGAATAGTGTCCTTTACTTCTGAGTTCATACAAAACCTATAGCAAAAAGTAATCGGATTTTTGTCCGATTTTTATTCCCTAAAAACATAATTCGGTCATTGAAACACATTTAAAACTTAACCTAATCAGTTCAGCCGTTCTCAAGTGATGCGCTTACCAAATGCCAATGTAATCAGTATTTAGCCCTTGTAACCTTATTACGAGTATGTAGGGGCACCCGGCACAGGTACCTTGTATACCTTCTTATGACGTTTGTAACTTCGTTTCGGGCAGGATGTGTGCTCGGCCGAGCATGGTGCTAGAGTTATGGCCACCGCAGCTGTAGGGACTTATGGCATTCTATATTAAAAAATAAAATTGCTCTACATAATGCTGGATACTACAAGATTACCTTAATATACCTACAGAGTGTTGTTTCTTCGTATTTATATAAGTAGTTATTATTGGCTGAACGTTGAGGGCTTGAATTTTCCGCAAGGGGCGCTGGTATAGAGTAAGATCCTCAAAATTTCAATTTTTTCGTAGTTATTTGTACATATATATGTAGGAGGAAGGTATATTACTAATAATAATCTAGAACAAAGAAGTATGACGCATTTAAACTTATTAATTCAGTTTTGTTTAATTGGCAACATTTAGCCTACGATTCAATCTCAGTTCGATTTTATTCGATTGACAACACTTTATTTGGCTTATGTCAAAATACTCGATTTTGATTGGATGTTAAAAGCTGTGAACTTTGCCCGAGGTGTTCTTAAACCAATGAAAGCAGGGTAGCCAATATGGCGACCTGAGCGAAGTCCCCGCCATGTTTTCGGAAAGTTAGAAAAAGGAACGCGCGGGAGCGCGTTTGCAAAAAGTTGAAAACAGAGTTGTAAGGGAAATAATTGAGAAGTAACCTAAAGTGTGGCGTTATAAACTTGAAAGTGTGTTTTGTTGAGAGAAAGCGAAACGAATAGGTGGCCGAATTCGCTGCTTTGATAAGATTGGAACAAGGACTATCTCCAAATCGGCATAAGTTACCTGCTTTGTAGCATGCATATACCCACGAAAGCCCACAAGATCGAGTGTTTATCCAAGATAGCCCTCCTATTTGCGACATCAGAAGTCCGGGATCAGTGCAAATACAAAGCGATAATGGAGAATGGACCAAATGAGACGAGTAATGGCTGGCGCGCTCTCTTTGGTGCGCATTAAAATGGCATGGAAGTAGCTCGAGCTACCTACTTATAGAGACGTTTCGCAACTCGTCGGCTACTGGCGACAGGAATTCATGTTGCCCGAATTCAACCGTATAGTGGGGCCTATACTATACAATGTGCGAATTTGGGCTGCAGATAATGTTGATGATGACATCGATGCACAATCCTGACTAGATACTGAGGAAACGCAACTGTGGTGGTGATGTTCAGGGAAGTATAAACTTAAGTATTCTGATAATAATAAGTACCTACCTAATGTCTTGTGAAGTTTAGCCGCAATATTGTTAGTTTTTCTTGGTGTAAAGTGGCTAAAATTTAAAATAAAATTCTATTTTCGTTATGATGCTAAATGAAACTCAGTCAGTTTCATACCGTCAGCGGAGTTCGCAAGAGATTAAGACGACTTGTGCAAATACAATGCAAGATAGCAAACATCCTAAGCTACAGCTTGATTTAGCAAAACATCATTATGATTATGCTTGAACACTTATTCATAGACATGAATTTTTCAGCTATTTGCACAACATGCAACAGATAGCACAGACGTCTGAGCCCTTAAACATGGCTGTGGGTACCACAAGACCTGTTGTGACCAGCTGCGTGTGGTGATACAAGTGCGGAGCTCAGGTTCCATTTCAAGAGGTAACACAAAAACTGCAGACTACAGCGCTATGAAAAAGGAAATTTAGCGGTGTTATACATGCCGCTGCGGTGATCAATCAATTTAATATTTTCTGAAAGCAGCTAGGAGTCTTGGCATGTAGTACAGGCTTAAAGGTATGTGACTTTGATCTGCATTCAACTATCTGTGCATCGGCATACATTTGTGGCAGCCGAAGTATGTATTGGGTTTGGAAGTACCTATCTTATCTTATGGAAAGGCCGAGAAATGGCTCGGGCACTTCGACCCATTGGGATCTATTGTGGTTTGGAAGTACCTAAGTTTTATAATTAATTGTTGTTTTCATTGCAATTTATAACTATTGCATTATTTTATTTCATGGAAATGTGTAAGGTAAGTTACATGAAAAGAGTAGAAAATTCAAACAGCGCCATCTATGTAATGGTATTGATACTGTGTTTCTTTCAATAATCATCGAAATTAGCTTCGGGACCCCATTTTGCCGTAATATGCTGCTTGGAGGAACTTATTGAATAGGTGCATCAATTTTTTTATGATCAATTTAAAAACGAACATATTATTTTTACATAAACAGAATGAGAAGTTGGTGCATGTCACGCCATCTATTTAAATCTATGTTGTGTCCGAGCTTTGAAATATTTTGCTACAAGTATTTTAATCGTTATGTTCACCAACAAAACAAACAACGAAACGATTTTCGCAATATTATCTTTATAATGTACCCGGAGCGCTGAAACGTGAGTACAAAACGCAAAGAAATCAAATTTCATGTTATGTTGCATGATGTTAGAACAATATACGGTTTTCCACTAGTGCTGTCACAAGCGTACATACAGATTATTAAATAGGTTGTTAGTTTGCTGAAAATCGAGAAGTGAAGATATTAGCAATCCGTTTTTTTTTTACATGTTTGAACACTAGGAATTTCAGCCATGCATTTTTTTGTTATCAATAGGTGTCCCTTCAGATTGCCCGTAAATATTACTACCACTGAGGTTGTTGTTGATTTGATCACCAAGGGAATTTGTGAATATGCTTTTCTTTGAAATTAACTTACTTTCTAACTATTCGCGTTGGTATTTTTTTTTAATGCAAGTGTGAATACAGTTACGGAACGCAAAAAGAAAAATCGTAATAATAGCCGATCTTTAAACATCTTTGGCGGATCAGGGTTGTTTTCACAACGAAATTAAAGTATCAGGTATAAGGGAAAGATATTTATTTTGTTTACATTGAATTCACTTAAGTTTGTGTAATACATTCAATTATTCTTAAATAATATTTTGGTTCATATCATAACAGAAGAATCTAATCTCGATTTTCTAGGGTGAAATGTCGATTCGCTGGATCGATTCAGTACTAAATGTCGATTGGAAAATTGTTTATATTTTTTTTGTCCTTTAAATCGATTCGTCGATTAATCGATAACAGATCGCCATCCCTTGCCCATCCCTATCAGAGAGTGACATGTAAATGTCAACATTGAAAAAAGTTTGACGGGTTTTTGGCGGGATTTTTTCGAGTGAAGTTCAGCGGCTGTTAATATTATTTGCAAATTGATTCCTAGTGGATATTGTGATATAAAATTGGTGTAGTTTTGTGTCTCAACTGTCTACGCAACTGGACAATATGTGAAATCATTGACAGTAGCGATCTCAGGATAGTGGAGCGGAGAATTTTATTGTAGTATTGACTACCTCCGCTAAGCTTACTGGGAAGGCTGACTCAATACAATTTGCTGCCAAATACTCCATAAAACATTAGAATCTGTTACATCCGTATTCTAATGCATACTAAAGAATGTTAAAATTGCACTGAAGACTAGGCAGCATGGTCTCAGACCTTAGCCTGTTCCGTCAGGAACAAATACAAAAAAAAAAAAAAAAACTTTGACGAAACAAAACAAATAACTTGTGATATGATTTTTAACTTATAAGTTACTAGTTATAGACTAGATTATTAATAAATCGATACAAGGTGTGAGTCAATGTGAGGATTAAACTTTTGCTTTGTTCCTAAGACTTGCGATAACTTTCAGTTAAGAGTTATATTGTGATCAAGATTATTTTCAAACCGGTGTTTAAGTTTAGTGAAATAGTTTGTTGTTAGACTCGACTTGCAATCTTACAACCCGAAAATATCACGAGGATTAACGTGACTATACCTTAGAGAGTTGGCGTTTAGTTTTGTTGCTACCAACGGTTGAATAAAGGTAAAGTTAATGTCTGTAGTTGTTATATATCGCATTGTAGAGAACTAACCAAATGATAACATGTCATTCTGACGATACCTACAAATAATAATGATTTAAATTGACTACGGCGAATGAAAAGTGCAACTAGACATTTAGATGGTGTCTAGAAGACGTATTCAGGTATTATGAGATGCTTGAGGGCCAATAACTGTTGAAGTCGTGGCTGAAGATGAGATAGATGTTCAATTGGAAACATTTTAATTTACATAGAACATTTTCTCTGTTTCGTGGGTCAGAGAGATGACGGAGTCAAGAGTTTTTTCGGCAATTAAGTTGAAAGTGCATTCTGTGTAGCGAATGTATGTACTAAGTTATTGTGGATTGTGGACACTTGGGTTTTATTTTATTTACTTGGTACAGGAGTAATTTTTTTGGAGGAAACTAGGAATGGTTTTCTTGTTCTGTGTTGTTCAACGATACTTGGCCTCGGTAATCTTGAACATTGTTCAAAAGTTTTAATATTGTAACATTTCTTTAAAATAAAGGTGTGAATTTGTGTGATTGTGTGGTGTCATGTAGGAAGTTTAGTACCTACCTAACTTGAATAGTAAATGTGGAATTTAAAGTATACTGTCAGTAATGGTTGTGGTGTACTAACTTGTTGAATGTTCTGTGCTGGTCATTGTGAACATACCTAACGAATTTTGTATTATTTGCTATCTGACCAAGATGGATAAGATAATGTTAACACAGATGTAAAGTCGGTGACATGCGGTGCATGATTTCATTTACTTTTTATTTTGCAAAATTGGTAATGTTTGATGTTGGTAGTTATTATACCTATCGCACTGAGGGTTTGGTATGAAATCATGAACAGATAATAGAGTTCTTGAATATGCTTTTGGCTGGGTAAGAAATCCTGAATGTGAGGTTGCCGTTGTATTTAGTACTGAGAATAAAGGTTGAAATAACAAATAATGTTATGGTTTATAGGTGCTGTTTATGGTTATTAGAGTTCTGAAGGGTGGCAACTATGTGTTGAATTAAAGGCTTTCTTTGGTTCATGATGAGTTAGAGGAAAGGTGAAAGATCAAGTACCCATTGACGTAACTGAATGTACTATGTTGAAGACTGATTCAAATCAATCTAGCAATGGTGAGGTCGGTGTGTACGGTCAAAGGACTGACTGTACGGTGAGGTGTGTACGGTCAAAGGACTGACTGTACGGTGATGAGTAGTCACTGCGGTGACGGCTGTAACCAAGGAGGGTTACGAGGTGTGAGTGGTCAAAGATGACTGCTGTAACCGAGGAGGGTTACGAGGTGAGTGGTCAAAGATGACTGCTGTAACCGAGATGGGTTACGTGGTGAGTGGTCAAAGATGACTGCTGTAACCGAGGTGGGTTACGAGGCCTGGTCAGGATGACTATGGTTGCAGGATGGTCACAGGGTTGACCATCGGGAGCCACAGCGATTGCTGTGGGACCAAGAAACATTGCTGGATATGTGTGGGGGGGAGCCTGGTCCCTCTGGGGCTTCGGTGACCTGTTGTATGTCTGGGGAAGCCTGGTCCCTCTGGGGCTTCGGTGACCTGTTGTTTAGTGTATGTGGTATGGGTATCTGGCAGTCTTGTTGCTTCGAGAGGACCGGTTGTCTGGGGTAGCCTGGTCCCTCTGGGGCTTCAGTGACCTGTTGTCTGGGGGGAGCCTAGTCCCTCTGGGGCTTCGGTGACCTGTTGTGTGTCTGAGGGAGCCTGGTCCCTCTGGGGCCTCGGTGACCTGTTGTTTGGTGTATGTGGCATGGTATGTTGTGTTGGGCGTTTGGGTGGTTTCTGGCACACTTAGTGCTTCGAGACCGAATGGACGCCTGTTGGGAACCTGGTACCTCTGGTGCTTCGGTAACCGTTTAGAATGTGGTAATATGGTTGTCTAAACGGTGAGGTGGCTGTTTCGATAGTACGAAGATGGTTGTGTACGGTGTACGGTGTGGAGACCTAGATTTACATGGAGAAAACAAATGAACAGTGTGAAAGCTATGAGAATTCCGTTTTCATGAGTAAAGAAGTACTTGATTTTTGTTATAGGCTGGTAATATAGGGTGTTGATTGAAGGTTTCACATAGAAGGAAGATGTCACGACCACGTTATTTTTTTATTTGGTCAGGAGCGGCCGAACTTAACCTATTACTTATTTTTTTATTGTTGTTCTGTCTCTGTCTGTTTTTTTTTAATTAAAATTGAGTAACGATTTCTCTCGTCGCTCAAACGTGGGGCCGTTTGTCTGTCAGGTTGGCCGTGTAGGAGGAAGGTATATTACTAATAATAATCTAGAACAAAGAAGTATGACGCATTTAAACTTATTAATTCAGTTTTGTTTAATTGGCAACATTTAGCCTACGATTCAATCTCAGTTCGATTTTATTCGATTGACAACACTTTATTTGGCTTATGTCAAAATACTCGATTTTGATTGGATGTTAAAAGCTGTGAACTTTGCCCGAGGTGTTCTTAAACCAATGAAAGCAGGGTAGCCAATATGGCGACCTGAGCGAAGTCCCCGCCATGTTTTCGGAAAGTTAGAAAAAGGAACGCGCGGGAGCGCGTTTGCAAAAAGTTGAAAACAGAGTTGTCAGGGAAATAATTGAGAAGTAGCCTAAAGTGTGGCGTTATAAACTTGAAAGTGTGTTTTGTTGAGAGAAAGCGAAACGAATAGGTGGCCGAATTCGCTGCTTTGATAAGATTGGAACAAGGACTATCTCCAAATCGGCATAAGTTACCTGCTTTGTAGCATGCATATACCCACGAAAGCCCACAAGATCGAGTGTTTATCCAAGATAGCCCTCCTATTATTTGCGACATATACATAAACTGAACCCGCGCATTTTTCTTTTTTTATTGTTATGAATATTTTCCAAATAGGTATGGCAGATTAAGATAGGTACGGGAATTACCAAGTTTTATGTTACGGAAAATGTTACACTCCTTGTTTTTCATACTCGATTTTATATTTAATCGCACTTCTGCGGCATTAGAACTGATTTTAATTAAAAACTTGCTTCCGTGCGCGTAATAACATTTAAGGACTACTCAACAATGGCGCAAAATGGTGAGCAATAAAACGGTAGTCCCCATTATATCAACTGCAGACAAATGGCAGCAGCCGTCCATGGAGCTGTCTTTCTCTTTTTAGGGCATTGGCACAGGTGGCATTAGATTGAGTATGGTTATGGATGAACTCCGAACGCCGCCCATTCGTCCCTCCAGATATAACACACCCTGTATTCTAAAATCTTTTATTTTAAATCATAACTACTTCAAAAAAGGTTATAAGGGGTGTTAAAGTTCAAGAGTTCATAGACCTCAGGTATTTATGGGTTTTGAATACACTTCTGACTACTCAATTAAAAAAGTAGAGCACGCTTCAGAATTATAAAGCGGAACGGTGGAGTTTTTATCATAGTCTCTTCAGTAAAGTGCTATTAGGAATGCACTTGCTATCAAAAAAATCTGTTAATTTATTATGACAAGAGGGTTGCATAGAAATTAGAAAGGAGGATATGCGCTACTGACCACAAAGCTTGTTGACTGCAGAGATGATATATTAAGAGTCCCTACAAGTTTCACGAGCCAAAAACAGAAAACAGCTACATTTTCAGCGAAAATTTCTCAATAACTACAAGATATATGATAAAAAATATAATGCCAAAAAAAAAACGACACAGATCCGTCGTCTACAAGCCCATGAGCAAAATTGAATGTCTCGCGCGTGCGCAACGGTTTATAAGGCAATATATTCAGACAATTAATTAAAATAAAATAAGTACTCAAAAATAAAATATAAAAATTGGATTCGATTGATTAAAACCTCAAATTTCAAATTATTTATCAGTTATTTTTATATTCAACATATTCTTACACGTAACTGACGCTTTCGCACATGATAAAATTGCCTTTTTTCCGCGTGGACAATATTTTTTTTAAAGTAACAATACAATAAACTTTAAAAAACAAAATTGGTGGCTTACTAGTATATTATATGCCCAGTCCACACAACAATTTTTTTCAGATTGTTATTCGCCATCAGTAAGCTGAAAAAGCAATTGAAAAACCTGGTGTTTCGGGATTACGTAAAAACGTGTGTTAGGATTATTTTTTTCTAATTTTAATTGAGCAGTTATCAAAAATATGTAATGTCTATTCCCTAGATAACTATGTGACGCAAAAAGTTGTTTTAAAAGATTTATCATATATCTTGTAGTTATTGAGAAATTTGCCCTGAAAAAGTAGCTTTTTTCTGTTTTTAGCTCGTGAAACTTGTAGGGGCTCTCACGAACTACAATGCCTGCTATCTCATCCGACAACTCGTACGAAAGAGATAGATGCTGTGATGAGCAGTAAGAAGCTAGTTCGCGTACGAATTAGCACTTTTGCAAGTTTGTAGCGAAATGTATGATGATTTAGGACGAAAACGAGCGCGAGAAATTTTATAAGCAGTCCTTTGGGAGTCTAGATATCATGAAAAAACGACTAAATGTATATTTTCAAAGAAAATTATTTGCATTGTTGAACTACTTATCTATCCCTGTATGGTGGCCGTTTTGCAATTTTCCTTCTTCTTTGGGTATTTATTGCCGCCCAAAGATGCGTAAAAATTATTGTTGAAATATGGATCTTTCGACGCTCATAACTTTCAAATATTTTTCGTTTTTACTTTTTTGTTTCCATACAGGGCTAGATAATGGTGAGACAAATTGATATCATTTTTTTATTTTGAACGTACATCGTCAAACAGTGGAGTAATCCCTAGACTACGTTTGTATGGAAGAATTATCGACTAGTGTAACCTTAAACCTAGTTAAAGGTCTTAGCAGACGAACATCCTTCCGACCTTTCAAAGGAAATATTCCCATATTCATAAAGGTTTAATTTCAATGTAAACGTAAAGGTAAACGTCTCGTAAACGAAAAAACATGACATATGTCAGTAATCTATTTATAAAGGAACATAAAAAGAAATATTTTGATAAATGATATATACGAAACAGCAATGGTACACCCCAGCAGAGGTGGCTGTTCATAATACAGCTTCCGACTGCTGGGTGTCAGCCAACGGGGTGGTGTATGATGTGACGAGGTGGCTCGAGGAACAGTTCAGGATCTGCAGATGTAAGAAAGACTGTTCTTGTCCCAATAAGAACTGGTATTGTAACAACTGCGTGGAGTATTGCCCTTGTTTTAAGCAAGGTTTTTTCTATTGTGATGGGAAAAGGGTAAGTCAAACTGCGTAGTCTTTTTGTATGTTGGGTCATCTGCCAGTTTAACAAGATGCAGCTGGGTACCAGCATTTTACTTGGCGCAACTGCCTATCTAACCTACACAACCCAGTAACAGGCTAACACAGTAAACCTGAGTGCGTTACTCCAGCCAGAAAATGTCGAAACTCGTCATATATGTGCAATCGATAATTAGATATACAGCTTCTGTAAGCAGATTTTTTAATTATTTAATAAAAACAGTTCCGGCTGGAGTAACGTTACCGCAGCCAGATCTTTTGTTGTCTAACGGATATGTTGAAATAAATGTTATCTATATATATTAGATATCAATTTGAAATAAATGGTACAACTTAATTTGTATTTGCTATGGTTGCGAAGATATTTAAAATCCTGCTACGGTAACGTTTGCACGATTGCTGCATCTCGGAATTGACTAAACGAATGATTATAATTTTCGTACCTACATGACATCTGGCTAATTAGTTTTAATTTGTTACGCAATAAAATAATCCACAATAATGCACCATTATGAAGTTATTTTAGTAAATAAAATATGATTTAATTGGTCCTTGTACTTGCAATGAGCGCTCCAAGACTAACTAAAACGTTATTATATAGGTAATTACTGCCTATAAATGGTACTGAAGTTTCATTAGTATCCTATACGTAATTAAAAATGTATGATGAAACTTCAATTTGTGCTGGCCACGCCGCGCAGCTGAGTTATTAGACGACCGATTAACCGAGTTTCCTGTAGAAGTGGTAACTGAATCTTATATCAATAGTTAGATACACAGTTCAATTATATGCCTGTGAAATATCAGACTTGTACACTAATTAATTAACGAGATAATCGAAAAACAACACTTATGCGTGGTAACCAAACCAAATCTAGAACGTTATAAAAAAGCAGCCGCTCAATACATTATACCAACCTTCTAAAACTTACAGAATAATACGTGAGAATAATACCTGTTTGGTACAGACGGAAACACAAGTGGTAAAGTAAAACATAGTTATAATTAAATGTTTTTGTATCTACAGATAGAATATTCGTTTCAAAAATAATAATGCGTGGATAATAAAACATATGGAGATCCACCTGTGTAGATGATGATGATCATATTAATTAAGGTATTTATGTATATAAATTAACATAAAAAATAATCACATTTTTTAATGGACTAATATGCAACGTCGCTTGCTTATCTGAAATTAAAATTAAGAACTGGATAATCACCTTCACTATTTTAATTGTGTTGTGCTTAGCGTTCCAAATAAGTTAAAGTAAAATAGTTGTAGCCATATTTAGAATTAAGTTTTATTGTATAAAATCTCATATCAACAAAAATAAAATGTAATAACATCACAGTGCAGTAAGTACTAACATATTGTACAGTACGTAGGTAGGTTCTACTGTTTTTCCAATCTGTCTCTGCCAAGACCGAGTCGGACTCGCGCATGACGGGTTCCATACCATTATCGCATAAAACGGCAAAAAAATCACGTTTGTTGTATGGGAGCCACACTTAAATATTTATTGTATTCTCTTTTAGTATTTGTCGTTATAGCGGAAACAGAAATACATAAACTGTGAAAATATCAAGTGACTAGCTATCACGGCTCATGAGATACAGCCTGGTGATAGACGGACAGACAGATAGACAGACGGATCGTGGAGTCTTAGTAATAGGGTCCCGTTTTTACCCATTGGGTACGAAACCCTAAAAATCACGAAATGTCTTACGTAAAGATAGCCGTATTCTTAAATTAAGTTTTTAAAAATAAATAGTTGTATAAAAGTAAAAATAAAAAAAAACAATAATAATAGTTAAAATAAACGACATAACAATGCAGTCAACCTCTTAGAATACGTAGTTTTTGACACAGTAATCTATACTTTATAATAATTAAAATTATAAAGCTGAAGTTTGTTTGTTTGTTTGAACGCGCTAATCTCAGGAACTACTGGTTGGAATTGAAAAAAATATTTTTGAGTTGAATAGTCCATTTATCCAGGAAGGTATATAACATGACGCTACGACCAATAAGAGCGGAGCATAAATGAAAAATGTTTCAAAAACGGGTAAAAAATATTCTTTTTTGAGAGGTTCCGTTGCGTGAGGTGCATTCATGTATGTAGGCTAGGGACGTAGCCATTTGACGGGAGCGAAGCCGCGTGGGACAGCTAGTAATAATTATATATAGGTACTTATGCCTACCCTTAGTAAATTTGTTAAAGGAAATTTATATTTCTTATTTATTTAATTAAAAGTATTAACCTAACGATACCATGTGTCGTTATTATGTCATCTATACTAATAATATTATAAAGAGGAAAGATTTTTTTGTTTGTTTGTTTGTACCGAATAGGCTCCGAAACTACTGGACCGATTTAAAAAATTCTTTTACCAATAGAAAGCTACATTATTCCTGAGTGACAGGCAATTTTTTCAAGCCGAAAACGTGGAGCAATACCGCGGGCACAGTTAGTATTAAAATAGAATATTATAAATTCCTTTACCTAAATACATAATATAAAATTTACTAAAAACTAATCAGGCCCAATTTGTACCTTGTGAATTGGTAAGTAAGTAGGTAGGTACCTACCTACCTCATCGATATAATAGTTAAACGTAGGTAGATAGATATATGAAGAATGGCATAATAAGGGACAATTACTTTGACCAATTTAAAGTTTATTTAAACATTTAGTATAGTAGGTTTAATTTTTCAATCAAACTAATTTGATTTGTAACTGTACCAACTTTTAAGGACACTTGTGCTTATAATTTTAGAAGGTTTGGTATAATGTATTGCGCGGTCGCTTTTTTATAACATTCTAGACTTGGTCGGGTTACCACGCATAAATATTCTTTTTCGAATATCTCATTAATTAATTAGTGCACAAGTCTGAAATTTCTATGGTTTATAATTGAACTGTATATCTAATTATTGATATAAGATACAGTTACCACTACTACAGATAACTCGGTTAATAGGTTGTCAAATAACTCAGCTGCGCGACGTGACCGAAACAAATTGAAGTTTAATCATAACTTTTTAATTACGTATAGGATACTAATGAAACTTCAGTACCATTTATAGGCAGTAATTACCTATAAAATAACGTTTCAAGTTAGTCTTTGGAGTGCTTATTGGAAGTGCTAGGACCTATTAAAGCATATTTATATTTACCAAAATAACATCAAAACGGTGCATTATTGTTCATATTCTTTTATTGCGTAACAGATTATAACTAATTAGCCTGATGTCATGTACAAAAATTATAATTATCCGATTATAATTATCATCATTAGTCAATTCCGAGATGCAGCAATCGTGCAAACGTTACCGCAGCAGGATTCTAAATATCTTTACAACTATAGCAAATACAATTACAAATTAAGTTGTACCATTTATTTCAAATTGATATCTAATTATTTAGATAACATTTATTTCAATATACCCGTTAGAAAACAAAAGATCTGGCTGCAGTAACGTTACTCCAGCCAGAACTGTTTTTATCAAATAATTAAAAAACTATCAGCTTACAAATGAAAAAATCTGCTTACTAATTACAGAAGCTATATATCTAATTAACTATTGCACTTAGATGACGAGTTTCGACATTTTCTGGCTGGAGTAACGCACTTAATAAATCTTAGCATTCTGGTGACAGATTTTCTAACTTCTGACAACCGTAACGACTATCAACGATCTACAAATGACAAAATCAAAATATTTTTTTTAACCGACTTACCAAAGCGGAGAAGGTTCTATGTTCGACTTCAGTTTTTTTTTTTGTGTATGTTCACCGATATCTCCGTCAATTGAGGACCGATTTTGAATTTTTTTTTTGTTAGTGTATGTTCTGAAATTTGTGCCATTTTAATTTGGTGAAGATCTGATAAAGAACTTCAGAGATATATAACAGAACTCTTCAATAAATAACGGCAAATCGCTCGGGATTGATGCAATAGCATGTCTGTTTATTGTTTATACTATTTCATAACATAACATCACGCCAGTACGCTTTAAAGAGGTACGCAGATGTGTACAGTTGAAAGAAAGAAAGAAAGAAAGAAGACTTGCCTATTAGGTACAACTAAAACGTGAAAATAAAAATACTTTTCTACAAAAATAATACGACTGAATTTTTTTATTTTTTTTATTATTATTGATAGGCTCGCGCTTGACCACTATCTCACCTGATTGTAAGTGATGAAGTGGTCGACGATGTAGCGCGCTTACCTAGAAGAAACCTATTCACTCTTGACTTAGACTCCCAGGTTGTATCTCTCAGGAAATACAGATTCCGGCAGGAAATTCCACTCCTTAGCTGTACGCATAATGAAAGTATTCCCAAAACATTTGGTGCGTTTGGTGGTGGGTGTACTACCGACTTCCAACTAAAAACACTACAAAGTGAAAAATTACTTTCTTTTTCGAAGTCGGTGTCCATAATGAAAAAAATTGGTACCTACTAAAGAGCCAAAGAGAGATACCAAAAAAGACTTCGAAAAAGAAAGTTATTTTTCACTTTGTAGTGTTTTTAGTTGGAAGTCGGTAGTATATTTTTGTATTTTATTTTATTTTATATAGCCTACATGGGCACTTCTAAAACGTCGACAAAAGGCGCACGGTTCGATTTGGTAGTTTCCTATGGAGAAGAACTGGCAAGAAACGCCACGGTTACGCTTTTAAAAAAATCGTTTGGTTTTACAATATCTCCATGTTACAGCATTGTTTAGATACTAAGTTATGGGGGACAACCAGAACCAACAGCTTAAGGTTACACTAGTCGAAAATTCTTCCATACAAACGTAGTCTAGGGGTTATTCCACTGTTTGATGTTGTACGTTCAAAATAAAAAGTGATATCAATTTGTCTCATCATTATCTAGCCCTTTATGGAAGCAAAAAAGTAAAAAAAGAAAATATTTGAAAGTTATGAGCGTCGAAAGTTTCACATTTCGACACTAATTTTAACGCATTTTTGGGCGCGAATAAATACCTACCATAAGAAGACAGAAAATTGCAAAACGGCCTCCATACAGGGATAGATTAGTAGTTCAACAATGCAAGTAATTTTATTTTGAACAGATAGATTTAGTCGTTTTTTCATGATATCTAGACTGCCAAAGGTCTGTTTTTAAAATTTCGCGCGCTCGTTTTCGTCCTAAATCATTATCCATTTCGCTACAATTTTGCAAAAGTGTGTATTCGTACGTGAACTAGCTTCCTACTGCTCATCACAGCATCTATCTCTTCCGCACGTGTTTTCGGTGGATATAAAATGCATTTTAACCCTATTCAGTCTGGACAGAGTTATGCCTCTCCCAAACTGTGCCACAACACCCTGTCCTCCATTTCCGCATTCGGTCTGACCCAGCAACCATTTTAAATTTGTCGGTGCACTAGCGGGGGCGGTGTACCATGATTTGCCTGCCGATTCGCGGTCCCGACTCAAAGACATGTCCGTTCCTCCGGCTGTCGGCCTTCCGATATACTGGTCGGCCCACTGTCACCTCAGTTTGCTAACCGTTCAGTAAGCTATGTCGGTGACTCCAGTTCTTTTACGGATCTGAATTCGGATCATATAGGATCGGATATTATTATATTATCTTATTATGCTAAGCTGAGGCCCTTTTGGCATTAATAGTTTTATTTATTTACTTTGTTTAATTTTAAAGTGTTTTTGTTTTGAATGCCAATAAACACAATTTTCTTTATTTCTTATCAGATCTTAGATTTGTTTACTTAGAACTTCATGCACAAGACTCAGACTATATTTGGTTTGAGGTACAAAGGTACAATGGTGGACTTAATGCCTAATCTCTTAGATCTTCAGAGACCCTGAGAGTAGCTTACTCTAAGTGCCCTGAGCGACCTCAGTGCACTTGGAAGTAAGCGACGGTCAGTATCCACGTCACCATATGGCTTATCAGGCAGGACGCATGGTTGAAAACCAAGTATTAAGATATTTGACGGCACGGTTGGCGCAGTGGCTGACCGATTGGCAGCTTCGCTGCTTGTCGGTGATTTGGTTCCCACACGGAATAAATATTACAGATAGCTTTACCGAGTCTGGCCGTTGTTTTGTGATGTTTGTTTAACATCGGGCGAGTGTATTGTTACAAAACATGATTATTGTTTGAAGTACCTATTGATGTAAAGTGCGTATAATAAACTTATTCTTTAATTTGCAGTTAGCAATGACCATATTGGCGTACGCCGGCAAAGACTTGAGCTACTGGTTCAAAGATGGGGAATGGGTGCAGCAGATCCATCCTATCACCGGTACCCAGGTCACGTACCGCAAGCATGGCCATGGTTTCCGGGACCCCATAGGCCCTTCTCCACGGTGGCGCCCCCTGGATGAACCGTGGTGGAGCGGCGACAAATACGTGGTGGGCAAGGCTACAGCTAAAAGTAGGCCTATCAGGATCACTAACACTTTGACAGGCAAGTATATAACTTGGACCGTTTGCTTTGTATCAAAAACTAAGTGGTAAAATCTGTCTCACGGGAAAAGTTGCGCTACAATAAATTGAACTAGCTAGATTGACAGTGGTTAGCATTAGGTACCGTTAGCGCCGCGTCTTCAAGACTTCTTACGTGAGACGGGCTCGAACTTCTGCTGCGCCCGGCATACATTAATTGCCCTCATCCTGACTTATCGCGCAATGTTGAGTGTAACGAGGTAACAAATAATATAAAACAATGTAGAACAATGTGGTAGTTAGAGTCCTGTTTAGCCTAATCGCTCGGTTTAACAGTAGGACTTATTACAAACTCTTCAAATGTTATTTTAACCTGCCCTGTCGCTCTGCTGGGCTTCCCCTAAATCCTTCCCCTTTTGTTTCTGAGCCACCTTGAACCAGCCTTTGCACTAGGCAACTAGGTCGTCTCGCCACCTCTCACTAGGCTGGCCTCGACGGCGGCGCCGTCCTTCCACAGACACCTTTTGCCTAGCGGCCCTTGTTCATGCGGTCCGGGACGTCTTGTGACCCGCCCAATCTCATTTAAGCCCGTTCAAATGTTCTCTTTATAGGTTCCACAGTGACTCTAGAAGTATGTTCAGAAGAAACCCTCTACGAGATCATGATGAGATATTTTCCGCACAACAGTCATCTGATGTCGTACTCTTGGCGCTACATGGGCAAAGGGCTTTGTCTCAAGAAGACTTTGGAAGAAAACGGCATACCCGACGAACGCGATAGGTTCAGCAATGTAGCGCTGGCCGAAAACGTGCACATACCCGCCATATTGATTTATTACAACGATGACTTAACTCAAGGTAAATATGAATTAATATTATTGTGTATAAACATTAAAGCTATTTTCACTTTGGGGTAGGCAGGAACTACAGGACTCCAACTGCTACGATTCTTTAGGCTCGCGCTTGACCACTATCTCACCTGATGGTAAGTGATGATGTGGTCGACGATGTAGCGCGCTTACCTAGAAGAAACCTATTCACTCTTGACTTAAAGACTCCCAGGTTGTAGCTCTCAGGAAATACAGACTCCGGCAGGGAATTCCACTCCTTAGCTGTACGCATAATGAAAGTATTCCCAAAACGTTTGGTGCGTATGGGTGGAATGTCCACCATGTACCGATGACACATCGCCGTACGTCTTGTATTCCGATAATGGAAAGGGCTAGGAGGAATTAGTTCATGCAATTCCAACGCACACTCCCCGAAATGTAACCGATAAAAAACCGACAAACTGGCAACTTGGCGCCGATGTTCAAGGCTCTGGAGCCTAGACTTGACCAATATCTCATTGCCGATGAGCCTCTTGGCCCGCTTTTCGATCGACTCTAGTGCATCCAGCTGGTACTTGGCAGATCCGTCCCAGAGGTAAGAGCAGTACTCCATGCATGACCGAACTTGCGCCTGATACAAGTTGAGCAGCTGTTCTGGCGTGAAGTATCGTCTCACCTTTGCAAGGATCCCCAACTTTTTGGCAGCCAGTTGAGCTTTTGCCTCAATGAATGGACCAAAATTGAGGGTCGATGTCAACGCCAATAAGCTCGAGATGGTCCGATATCGGCACGGTTACACCGCGGAAAGTAGGAGCCGGGTGGAATTGGCTCCTTTTAGCGGAAAAAAGACACGCCTGGGTTTTAGCAGCATTAAACCTGACCAGATTGTCATCGCCCCATTCGGAGACTGCTTGCAAGGACAAGTTCAAGCGCTCCACCATGGCCTCCCGGAGAGACTGGATCTGAGGGCCGGTAGCACGCGCGTTGGACAAGTATCTCTCAGCAACAGTGCTGTCGTCTGCATACCCAAAATTGCCGGGTTTTAGCAGATCATTTATGTGCAACAAGAACAATGTTGCTGAGAGTACCGACCCCTGAGGGACCCCGGCGTTGATATCCCGTTGGTCAGACGAGCGGCCATCAATAACCACTCGTATAGACCGGTCCCTTAGGAAGTCTGCGATCCAATCGCATAAACCACCGGGCAGACCGAATGACGGAAGCTTACCAATAAGGCTCTCATGCCAGACCCTGTCAAAAGCCTTCGAGATGTCGAGGGAGACGGCAAGCGCTTCCCCGTGCCTCTCGATGGCTTCACTCCATATGTGAATGGCATACGCTAGAAGATCCCCAGTTGACCGATTTCGGCGGAAGCCATATTGGCGGTCACTGAGGATGTCGTTAGCTTCTAGGTATGCCAGGAGCTTGGAGTTGAGCACCCGTTCCATACTCTTACAGAGGATGGACGTAACTGAGATGGGTCTATAGTTGGCCGGGTCAGCCCGACTGCCCTTCTTGGGCACAGGCTGAACGTTAGCTTGCTTCCAAGCATTCGGTACTTCATACAAGTCTCATATGAAAGGCGAAACAGGCGAGTCAGGATCGGAGACAGTTCAGGCGCACAAGTTCTTAGAACAATTGCCGGTACCCCGTCGGGGCCACTAGCCTTGTTCACGTCAAGATTCCGCAGCACCCTACGGACGTCTTTTTGATGGATGCGAATGTCCGACATACTCGTCTCGCATCCATCAGGAGAAGGAGGGGGCCGCGCGTTACCAGAATCCAGGCGTGAGGATTCCACAAAAAGAGAGGCAAACATGTTTGCTTTCTCCTCAGCGGAGTGGGCCAGCGTTCCGTCGGGTTTCAGCAGTGGTGGTAGTGAGGGCCGGCAGAAGTTCGATTCGACCGACTTAGCCAGGGACCAGAACGCTTTACTACCGGCTGGATAGAAAGCAAGTTTGCAATTCTAATAACTTCTTGTTCCTTTTGTACACTGTCGGTGTACTAAAGGAACTGTCACTGTAGGTGTTTCGTCACCCACATGCAAATCACATTTCTCCAATGTTGTTTTGAATTTCATGCCATGCAATACATAGTAAGTCTGTTGCCGTAAACCCGGCACAAGTCCCGACACGGCACGAACTCAGGACCTCATGGCCACGTTCAGCTAATTGATAAAGTAACATTTAATTTCTAGACCCGCCGAGACACGACTGTTTCTGCGAAGATGCTGTTTGTGTGATGAAGAGACCCGTGGGATGCTTCAAGGCTAATACATTGTCGTGAACCTTTTCGAAGAAATTGTCATAAATTGACATTTATAAATTTTATCCAGTATGAACTAATCAAATTAGAAATATTTCTTAGAATATTAAATCATTCAAACCATCGTTTGTGAATTGATTTGGAATTCGCGATTCTTATACATTTTTAATATTCCATGTATATCTACACTTTACACTAGCCGGAAAAATTAATGCTTTATAATTTATCATCAATATTAAACGGTGCTTGTTTCAACCTTCATGAAGTTTTGATTTATTAAGTTTTTTTTCTGACTATTTTGTGCTTTGATACTTATTTTAATAACACATACAATTGAATATTGTAAAAAAAAACAAACCACCCTATAGTTACCTATACAAAAGGGAGAGGGAAAAGAGGGCATTGCGCATTAAAGAATTCGTCCAATGATGGGCCAATGATATCAAGCAGAAACGTTGACAATTTTATCCATACAAGTTTTTTTTTTCAATGATATTATATATTACATTAACATACAATAGAATATTCTAAAAAAAAACAAAAACTTTGCTAGTCTCGAAAAACTCGATGCGCTCTCGGACCCCATGGACCTAATGTTTCAACCCCAATAAGGTTGTTATATTTGCGGAACGATGTCAATTTATCCCTAAAGAACATATGCCCGGGAAAAAAATTAGGTATCCTGTGCTATTCCAGACTATAATCTATCTCTGTGCCAAATTTCATCCAGATCCGTTCAGTAGTTTGAAAGAGTAATAAAACTAAACGTTCGCCGTTCTTTCGTGATTCTAGGTCAACGGAAACTACCCTATAGGTTTTAGACCCAAAACCTATAGGGTACTTCCGGTTTACGACTTATTTACCAAGGGAGGTTGCAGCACAGCTCCTTGTAGAGGGATGGTGGGAACTTAGTCAGACCGGAATATGCCGCCTCGAAGCGACGCAACGCCTAGAACGCCTAGAATTGCCAATTTTAGTTAAAATCAAAGTCTTACAGCACAAGTAAAGGGAAAATTCCGATAAATAAATAAGTTGAAAATTAAGTTTTCGCTAAAATCTAAATTTGCCCATATCTTTTTATCGTGTTGACTCAGAAGTCTCAGGACCTTGATTTTTATACACCTTATACTATAAAAATTCAAATAAAACAACTAATTAAAATAACTGCCATAACTACTACCACAGATAATATAATACTAGCATACTACTACTATAACTTATTTCATTCAACTGTAGACATCAGTATCTGGTATAAATTCCAACTTACTGGGTCCACCCGTTCCTGAGAAAATTGGTGGTGACACACGGACAGATGGACAAGAAAGTGATCTTATAAGGGTTCCTTTTTTACCTTTTGATGAAGGGAACCCTAAAAATACATTTACTTCTAAATAAATAATAAAACATTTCAATTGGACATTATATTTGTATAATAATGTAAATATATTACAATTAAATGTAACTATTACAATTCATAAGAAATATTAACAGATGCACACTCTTGAGTTTAGCTATGAGATGACCATGCAATTTGATTTAAAGAAGTTTCCGACAAAACAGGTATAAAGATAATGAATATGATTATTAATGCTTGTTTTCACGTTCACTAAACGACTTCTAAATAAACGCTGTTAGACTTTCAACACTCGGTTAAGCGCAGAGAGCTGAAAACCTAACAGAATAATAATATTTAGGCATTCAGTTAGGTGTCGCTTGAAGTAGAGAAAACATACCTACATAAATTATACAGGGCATGGAAGCTATGCTAAACTTAACAGATAAAAAATAATTATGTATCTACAAATTGTTGATACATACTTTGATAGTAATTCATCTATACTGTGATTTTTAATTTCGTAGACTAAACTGACAGCTGCCAATGACCTTATTTTTTTTAATGTTGCAAGCGCGGAGCATAGTGTTGTAGTTAAGGCTCAATCTGTGATTCATCGAACCGATGTGACATGGCGCCTCAACTTACTTTTACTAATTGGTGTAGATAAATGTCTTATGAATATAAACGTAATATATTTAAATATAACAGTATTCATACACATAGTATATAAGCAATCAACAATAAAATAAATGCGATCGATAGAATGAAATTTACATTAATGAGTAGGAATTAATTAAGGACCGCTAATTTCTTAACAAATGTTTTCTTTTTGTTAGTTCCATTTTAGATCTACTTCGATTGTCGATCATTTAGAATACAACACTATTTTTATGTAACGATTAAAGGTCTATCCACACATATCAGGGCAGTGCCCAGGACGTGGACAGACCGTGCACGGACGTGTGTGAACGAGTTCATATAAAATGTACCCACCGATATTTTTTTGAGCCCCTGACGGGGCACGGTCCGTCCACGTCCCTGGCACGGCCCTGATATGTGTGGATAGACCTTTAGTGTCAATCCCCCAAATGTCAGTTTAGTCTACGAAATAAAAAATCATATATTAGTTCTTTAATCGCATCAAAAGAGCATACAAAATATTTTTACTAACTTGATAAAATGCAACAGAAAACTTCACAATGTAACTCAATCTTTATAATTTACTAATAACAGGACCCTTATTACAACGTGCCAACGACATCGCGATTCCCTTGTGTAAAAGGGATAGTGTTATTCATCCTGTATAGCTCCGTCTCTCTTCCACAGTGGAGCCACGATAATTTTGATACGTCAGAGTAAGACCCCAGTTTCATTTGAATTATCTAGTTAAAATGGTAGTTAGACAGTATAAGTTAACTTTACAACCCCTTTCAGATCGAGCACCGTTTAAAAAAAATATTGCGGGGAATAACTGTGTACAATGTGTAGGGCCGGCGAAAACCTGTCGAAGCAAGGAATTCACTGCTAAATAAATATCAACTTTGAAATAGTACAAATAAAGGTCAAAATAAGTAATCTTCTTTAGTACGCGCGTCAATGCGTGTCAGGTTATCTATTTTCGACTTTATTTTCAAGAACACAAAGTTGATATTTGTTTGGCATTATTAACCGCGCTGCACTGCGTTGCGTATGCGCCGGTTTTTAAAAGACGGACAGTCAATAAATATCGTGATACCGACCTCAATATTAATTTATCAATGATACTGCATTATCACCTATATTTTTAAAGAACTTGCTTTTACAAATCATTCAATGGTCACAAATACATATTGTAATAGTTATTAACAGCTTGACCACTATCCCTCGCAGGCGATTTTACTAATAATTATTGCTGGCAACAGTTGCCTCGGTAGGGAAGCAACCTGAATCGATATGGCGCAACTGGACAAGCTAAATTCTGCAATATCGTATCGTTGAATATAGTGGTGTCCTTAACGATAGCTACACACTTAGCTTCATAGCAAATTGCACGACGTACCGTCAAATGGGGTGAATAGGAAAGCAGGGGTGAATATTAAAAAAACTTTGAAGGCATTTTCATTCATTTACAGCATTTTAGTAAGTACCTACCCCAAAATATTAAATCATTATTTTAAAAAAAAAACGATGAATTGTTTGAGACCTATAAAGTGTTATTAAAGTTAAAATCCTAACCAAAGTTCAATGCCCATTCACATCTGCATTCCTATTTACCCCGTTTGTAGGTAGCCCTGATATCACGATTGCCAAGAATGGAGTTATTGTCCCGTATTACTGAACAAAACTCAAGATGCAAGCATACCTAACGTTTTTCACAGTTTGGCCGGCGAAGGCAAAAGTTAAAGAGTCGACTTAAAAAATATGGGGAGGCATTTCAGCAGCAGCGAGACAACATAGATTTAAATAAATGTAGTTTTATTCCAGTGACGTAACGTGGGTTTTAGCCGCCCAAGCGGAGGCAATTTTTGTGCCCCCTTGTTTAGGTATAACAATTTACAGCCAAAAATATACAGCCATTCCAAAGAACCTGCAAACCGTAATTTAATTTGCAACTGTATTATACAACACTGAACAATTATTTTATAAGATATTGTTCCGTTTATTCATGTTTACGTATATTAGTTTTTAAATATTTCTCAAAAAAAATTGCATACAAAAAAACATACAACAGGGTCGCCCTGGGTTGGACGCCCCTGCCGTCCACAATACGTTAGGCCACTGTTTTATGTAATGCTTGAGTCTTGAGTTATTTTTTAAACAGCCGAAGCAAGTTCATGAATTATAGGTCGGTATTGCGATATTTTTTGACTGCCTCCTTGACACGCCATTGATTACGAGCTACTTCTATGAGGGTCATGAAGCTGGCTGGTGCGGTGCTTGAGATAAATGCTTGACAATGTCCACCCAGTCAAACCCGCGGGGCTTCTCGCCCGCTCTGCCGATCTCTGCTTTGTCCCACGCTCTTCTTTTCTGTGCTTTCGTTAGTTGCTCCTTCTTTTCGACGGGTTTTTTCGTTTCAGTCTGGAATTTGTTTAATAATGTATTATATATTGTGGTGTACAATAAAGAATATAATAAATATATAATGTAAAATAACGCCTGCATTGCACGAAGGAGCAGGTAAAATCACATTTTACAATACAGTTGTTAAACAAGTGTTGTCAAAGTGTGCAATAACCTACTTTCCACCCTTGTATCACAATGTACTATTATCGCAAAGCATATTATTATTTAAAAATAGTATAATCAGTATACACTAGATGGGACCATCGCGGTTTTGTATGCAATGAATAGCACTATTGTATTCAAATGTGCGTGTTATGTCACATAAACAAAAAAAACTGGCCAAGTGCGAGTCGGACTCGCGCACCGATGGGTTCCGCACCATTATCGCAAAAAACGGCAAAAGATCACGTTTGTTGTATGGGAGCCACCCTTAATTTATTTTATTTTAATTTAATTATTATTATTTTTGGAATTGAATATACAACTAAATATTCTGTGAATATGTCTACCTGTTGCCGTTATTAATATCGAGCAAAAAACGGCAATAAAATCACGTTTGTTGTATGGGAGCCCCCCTTAAATATTAATTTTATTCTGTTTTTAGTATTTGTTGTTATAGCGGCAATAGAAATACATCATCTGTGTAAATTTCAACTGTCTAGCTATCACGGTTCATGAGATACAGCCTGGTGACAGACAGACAGACAGACGGATCATGAAGTCTCAGTAATAGGGTCCCGTTTTTACCCTTTGGGTACGGAACCCTAATTACGACGATACAATGCGTTAAAATATCGTGTGAAGTCACGGTGTGCTACACTTTATACTGACAAAGTGACGTCACAAGCCTGCACTCTTGAACTTTGATGAGCTTTATCTTTGTCAATTTTTATTTATTTGATAAAGTAAAAAATACGGGTCCAATATTATTTTTTTTCTCATCAACTGTCAACACGCGAAGGCGCGCTTTTAGAGAATTCAGTAACTTTCGTGTGTTAGACCACAAGTTTATGCCTAAAAACATTGTGAAAGTGAACGTTTAACTGTGAAACCTGTGAACAATTGTTTGTAGCTTAAAATAATAAGTGACTGCAACAAAAAAACAGTGTTCTAAAAACAAAAGTGACAATCAAGTTTACATAGTTTTCTCCATCCACCCCCACAATTTTTAAATTTTTCGTAGTCTTTTTAATCATGTCAGAATGTCATCTGACATTTGGTTAAGTGTTGCCATTGTAGGAAAAAAAAAATTACCACCATGAATTCCAAAAACTAAATACTTGTGGGAATCATGGATACAAATTCAAATCAAAACAAAAACCTACCCCCAACCCAGCAAAATCGGAAAATTTACCACCAACAAGTTTTCCATAAAAGCTTATTTGAAACTCGACCCAGAGCAAACTCGTTTCATGGAACCACAACAGCAGAAACTGCAGTCATAGAAATAAGCGATGATACAAAAATGTCAACAAACACTAAAAACCTGCCCTTGGAACCGCCAGAGAGTTCAGAACAAATACCACCACCTTGGCAAAGAGTACCTGGCTCTAAAAAACGCAAACTATCGGACTCTCCTCCAAGCCCAACTACAGTTACAAGGAACAGCTTTTGTAATCTCCCAGTTGATGAGCCAGAGCAAGTTACACCCAAACTTCCAAATAAACCCCCACCCATAATGCTCTATGGAATAGATGATGTCCACGAGCTCTCTAAGTTAATTGAAACTGCCATTAACCCAACCTGTTTCAGATTTAAAATAGTTAATAAGAATCTGCTTCGTGTTATGGTCGATGTGATAGAAGACTACAAAAAAGTTGTTGATTTAATAAGACAAAAGGGACTGATCGGTCACACATTCTCAAGAAAAGACACGAAAAGCTACCGAATAGTCATAAAAAATCTCCACCACACTACACCCCATAATGCCATTGTAGAAGAAATTGAAAAAACAGGCAATAAAATAAGAGGAGAAATCATCAATTGCAGATATGGACCTGCCAAAAAAGCCTCATCCACATTTTTCATAAATCTAGAGCCCAGTACGTGTAACAAATCAATTAAAAATATGCAATACATCTATCACCAACGTGTTAAAATTGAAGAACCCCGTAAATCTAGAACAATAGTGCAATGCCAGAGATGTCAGCAATATGGCCATTCAAAAAATAATTGTATGAGGCCATTTAGGTGTGTCAAATGTGGCGAAGGACACAGAACAGCAGAGTGCCCAAAAAAAGATCTACAAAGAGATCCTTGCTAGGAAAACCAACAGACCAGGTCCCAATTACGCAGTAAACAGCGAGCACAAAAATAAGGCATCCCCTCTTGTATCTGAGCTAAACAACAGACCAAAACAAGCAGTATCAACAAATAAATGTGATAACAGATCCTACTCCGATGTCACCTCCAATCGTAGAAATACCGACCGAGCAGATGATCCTGATCCTCTACTTTCACAACAATCACCAATCGAAGCTATTTTAACAAAACAATCTGAGAAGATTGATGCCCTCATTCAACAAATAGGAACACTGATAAACCTATTGACAACCGTAATATCTAAAATGAATACAAAATGACATCCTTGCGTATCGCAACTTGGAACATAAATGGATTGTCACCTAACACACTAGAACTTGAAGCAATTCTTTATAAAAATAAACTAGATATAATGCTTATATCAGAATCTCATGCAACAACAAGAAGTTCGTTTCACATAAGGGGTTACAACATCTATGCTACACCCCATCCTGATGGTGGCGCTCACGCAGGAACAGCAGTCATGATTAAATCTAACATAAAGCACTCCATCTTGGAAGAACACTCAACGGCTTATCTACAAGCCACCACAGTCAGGTTGGAGGATCGAGCTGGCCCAATCACTGTGTCGGCCATCTACTGTCCCCCGAAGCATAAAATAAGTGAGGAAATGTTCACAATTTTTTTCGAAACTCTTGGGCATCGGTTTATTGCTGGAGGCGATTGGAACGCCAAGCACACCTTCTGGGGCTCACGATACACGGTAACCAGAGGCAGAGCATTGAAAAACTCGGTAGACAGAAACAATTTGAGGTCCTGGTCAGATGGTAATCCAACCTACTGGCCTTCCGATCCGAAGAAAGTGCCCGATCTCTTAGACTTTTTTATTTCTGGTGGAATGAGTAATCTACACCTGTCTGTTGAGTCGTGCCTGGACGGATCATCCGATCACACTCCTGTGATACTTAACATTAGCAGCAATATTATCACCACAGAGAAACCGGAATCCTTGCATAACTTTAAAACAGACTGGGAAGGGTTTAGAGGTTACCTTGAAGACAATTTAAACCTAAAAATAGCACTTCAGTCACCAGATGACATCGAAGACGCATGCAAACACATCACCAATCTAATACAAGTGGCCTGTTGGATCAATTCACCTGAGCTAGAAATGTCATTCAAACTTCCTTCACAACCTCTAGAAATAAAACGAAAAATCGAAGAAAAACGTCACCTCAGAAGAGCTTGGCACCTTTCTCATCATTCGTCGGATAAGACAAAATTTAACCGTGCTGCGAAAGAACTGAAAGTCATGCTAAGAGATACCGCAAATATTTCTCTGCAAAAGCAAATATCAATGTTGTCTACTTCGGATCAAGGCGAACATTCCTTGTGGCAGGCCGTTAAAAATCTCGACAAGTCTCAAAATCACAATCCGCCCATTAGATCAAGCATATCTTTGGCCAGAACAGACAAGGAAAAGGCTGAGATCTTTGGCTTACATTTGGCAAGCGTTTTCAAACCCAATGAGGGGTTAGACCAACAAGAAGTTGAAGACATACTGAATCGGGACTTACAGCTGTGTTTGCCTATTAGACCAACATCACCCAAAGAAATTGCGAAAGAAATCAGATCGTTGAATACAAAGAAAGCACCTGGGTTTGATTTAATTACGCCTCGAGTTCTCAAGGAGCTACCCAAAAAAGCAGTTACGTTCCTAGCAACACTGTTTAACGGAATATTCAGAATGGGCTATGTTCCCAATTTATGGAAAATCTCCTTAATCATCATGCTTCATAAACCTGGCAAACCAGCACATGATGTTACATCATATCGACCAATAAGCCTCACACCAGTGTTGTCTAAACTCTGGGAAAGAATTTTCTTGTCCAGGCTCAAAGTACTAATGGATGAATGTGAACTTGTCCCTGCACACCAGTTCGGATTTAGAAAGTCTCATTCAACTACCGAACAGGTCCACAGAGTCTATCACGCAATACGCCAGAGCTTCGAGAAGAAGGAATACACCTCTGCTGCATTTCTGGATGTGCAACAGGCCTTTGATCGTGTGTGGCACAAGGGCTTACTGTGCAAGGTAAAGGAAAAGCTCCCCCACTCAGTGTTTCCCATCATAGCTTCATATTTAGAGGGCAGACAATTCCAAGTAAAACAAGGAGACGAAAGATCTTGTCTGTATAATATCGAAGCTGGAGTTCCACAAGGATCGGTCCTGGGACCCGTTTTATATAATATTTTCACATCTGATCTTCCAACTACAGCAGATGTTACGGTAGCGACATACGCAGATGACGTTGCTTATCTGGCGAGCGCCAAAGAACCGGATATTGCCAGTAATAAATTACAAACTGTACTGTATAAAATGAATACCTGGCTGCAAAAGTGGCGTATCTGTGCCAGTGCCCAAAAATCAAGTCACATTACCTTCACTATGAGAAGAGGTGACTGTCCCACAGTAACATTAGGAGATAAAACTCTTCCACACACAGATTGTGTTAAGTATCTCGGATTTCACTTGGATAGAAGGCTCACTTGGAAGACGCATATTAAACAAAAAAGAGAGCATCTAAATGCCAAATATAAAAACCTATATTGGTTGATGGGTCGTAACTCAGTCCTGTCTTTGGACAACAAGCTGCTGCTGTACAATTCGGTATTGAAACCTAAATGGTCGTACGGCATCCAACTATGGGGAGTGGCCAGCAAAAGCAACATAATGTGCCTCCAAAGAGCTCAAAACGCGATCTTGAGGAATATTGTCAATGCACCATGGTTCACACGGAATGAAGAAATCCATAATTATCTCAACACTCCGACCATTTTTGAGGAAATTAATAGACATAAAAAGCGTTATGCTAATCGTCTAGCCATCCACCCAAATCCTCTGGCTGTTAAATTGCTGGACAGCAGCAAATCTATAAATCGACTTAAGAGAGGTCAAGTAATCTGAAGAGGTATCAGCGGCAATGGCCCTTGTACCTACAACGCCAACTAATTCACGCAACTAAACTGATAATAGTCTAAAAAGGACTGATGGCAGTTAAATACAAAGGAAAAAAAAAAAAAAAAAAAATATTATTTGATAATCTCACAGACGGACTAAAAAGAATTATATTTTTTTCTACCCAGGAAACATCCCTATTATCATCAGTGAAATTACCATGAAAACTAGCAATGTTCCTTTTAGTTCATCAACAGCACTACCACCGTCATTGGACCTGATAGGCTTGCAGTATAGTGTATTTACTGTCCTTTAACTAACTCACCTGGTCATCTATAATTATCTTCTCTACTCTAGCCACCACTGCCTCTTCAGTCTGCTCGGCCAATAGTTCAGTGACCTTCTCCTTGAGACACTCGAAAAGCGTGTACGTCATCGCACACCCGAGCCATTGCTCTGCTTCTGCGTCCAATATGCTCACTATTTTTTCTTTTACAGACTGTAATCTGGAAACAAATTAATGGTAGTTACTTTACTTTTTAACAGCCCATAATGATAATAGCCAAAAGGCTGATTTCAGATATAAGATAAACAAGTTTTAACATCAACTAGTTTTTACCAGCGGTCTTTTCGTCCCTCTTTTTATGAGAACATTTTCAGGATAAAAAGTAGCCCATATCACTTTAATGTAAGGACTACACTATCTAAAAAACCTCTATGTAAAACTGTAGATATTCTATTGTGTTGATATTAAGTTATATTGTGTTAATGACGAAAGAACGCTATCTTTCCATTGCATGATAGTTGCATATAATTATGTATTATTATCTTTTTAATCACATCTATTCAAAAAGAGTTAATTCATCGTAAACAGGGACTAAAATAGCTCACTAATCCCTAGGGACTAATAGTGATTTATATGTATATTGTTAGTAAATGTTCCAATCAGCAAAGAGATGAATCACAAACCATGCGATCTAAAATAGGATTACATCGTTAAAATCGATTACGACGAATGAATGATGTGAATGGCTAATGAGCGATTGTAATTCTATTTCCGACCGCACGGGAACATTGTATTGAACAAGTGACTGGCTGGAAAACCACGCACTAGCAAAATTAAAAAAATAATCTGCAACTGTAATGGATGGTACAGGGGGGGACCCCTGTACCATCTCATAAGGTGGTACTGTACTAATAAAATTGTTACAATGCACTTCTATAATTGTTCTTCCATAATTAGCCTCTAATTATTTCTATGTTATGTCTTATAGTTCCTAATTGTATGTAAATAAATAAACGCAACGTTCTTGTTGTTTTCGTCATAAGTTGTACTTACTTATTTTCTCATAGAGGGTGATAAAAAGTAGTTTCCACCTCGGGAGCAACATTATTTTAAGTTCGAGTGACATAGTTTGATTCCCTCACTACGCTCAGGATTCTACTTTAGAATCCCTCGCTACGCTCACTAAAAAAAACACTCTCGCCTTTAAAATAGTTGTTTGCTCTCTAGATAAACAATCTACTACTTTATAAAAGGCTACAGGTTAAGTCGACCTGTAGCACTGTATACATTTTAGTATTTACTGCTACAGTGGTGTCTCATCCTATACAAAGAAACCGTGCCGACGTTCTATACTGATTATTTTTTGTACATCGATCGCGTTCGGTCCCGTTCCGTTCCGTTCCACGTATATAGATGGTGATCGATCGATGACGATAGATATCGCCGTGGAACGGAACCGAACGCGATCGATTTACAAAAAATAATCGGTGAAAAACGCTAGTTACGTCGTCGGCACGGTTTCTTTGTATGGGATGAGGCATCCGTATGCTAGTATTATATTATCTGTGACTGCTATAATATTTATTTTACAAATATAACAGTATATTTTATTTGTAATCAGTATTATTACTTTGTTATGAATCATTTTAACATCTCTTTTCATCTTTCCTTTCGCAGATATGCTGGAAGAGATTTTTATAGAAATAAGCAACACCTATGTACCTATTTTTCTGTTCCTTCTTCTTGTCTGTATATTAGTGTGTGCCTAAATGGTTAAATAAATAAAACATCCATGATAGACCAATTGTGTGAAGGATGTTTTGTCTAGAAAAAGGTAATGTTGGATATTCTGGTTTTGTGTTGACCAACAGTCAACCCTCTTCTGCGATAACACGGCTACACAGAAGTATGGAAGAAGAACATATGTTGCACAAGCCCCAAATAAATAGGGAGAAGGTTAAGAGGGGTTAGAGGGTTCATCATCCTCTTAACCTCCGCCCTATCTTTTTCTTATCTTCTACCAACATTCACACCTAAGCATTTCTAATACCTTGTTTATTGCTGAAATACTTACAAAGACTGATTGTAGAAAATATCCAAATTAAAGCTTGGTTTGTCTGTCGGGTATGTAGAACCCCACAATATCTCCAGAATAAATGACTTCTCTCCATCTATGTACTGAAACAATTAAAAAAATTATTAAGATGGATAATTGAATAAGTGGAAATGGAATGTAAAAAATTTAGAAGGACATGGATGAATCTTCTGCCTAGGCTTTGGTGAGTTTGGCTTTCAGTCTTACCTGATGCAAATGATCACAAGTAATCAGTCAGACATCTACAACCTACTATCACTACATATTATAAAATTAAGTGCCCCACCGCTTTTGTACGCGATGAACTCAAAAACTACTGAACAATTAAGTCCCGGTTTCTTAACACTTGATTATCGGGCTGTTAACGTAAGCAATGAATAATCGGTTTTCTGCTGTGATTGGCTGTTGAAAATTCATTCTACCAATCACAGCAAATAATGCGTGCTTGACAATTTGTCACATTAATTCTGTGATAATTTAGCGGTGAGAAACCCGGCCTAAAAGACTGATGATGATAAATCCAGGTAACCTCATAATTTTTTCCATCACAGTTGTCAGCATTGCCCAAGATTAACTTGGAAAGTAGGTACATGTGTATTGAAAAACTCTGAACCCACAACCTTAAGCACAAGAGGCAAGGTCTTAGCCACTGGGTCACCTCCACAACCTAAATCAGGGATATTGAATGGAGTATAAAATTTACCTTGTATTGATAGGTTTTAGCATCAACCTGTTTGAAATTATCATCTCCTTCATAGATCGATTTCAGCACCTCTATCTCCTCAGTCTGCTGCTCAGCATCATCAGACATTGTGACTTATGGTTTGCTGGAATAGAAGTATTTAGCTTTGAGCTTCCTTTACATACTAGTAGATGATTTCCCTAGGAATAGAACAGAACAGAAAACATAATGTGCGAGTACTATTATGTATGTGCACGTCTGTCCAACACAAATACAGAAGTGATGTTATGTTGAATCTTATCTTACTATTCACAATTCACATTCACACTAATATAATAAAGGCGAAAGTTTGTGACTGCGTGTGTGTTCTTATGTTTGCTACTTCTTCACACCCAAACGGCTGAACAGATCTTGATGAAATTTGGCACAGAGATAGATTATAGTCAGGTATAGCATATAGGATACTTTTATCGTGGGAATATGTTGCCTAGGGATAATTTACAACTATCATGCAGGCAAAGCCGCTGGCAGACACTAGTAGAAAATATTTAAACAACACAGACTCGACAGCAGAAAACATAAAATAAATTAATATAACTGTTTATATAATACAGTGAAATTGTACTGAGCATAGTACATAGTGGTAAAGCACAAGCCTAAAGATAATAATAAAAGCATAATTGGCATTTTGGTAAGCAGGCCGCAATATAAGAGGCCCCATTCTATACATAGTTTGGGAGAACACACAAATACAGTTATTAAACCTGTCACTCACAAAACAGTTAGCAAGCAAATTGAGTTTAAGATTTAAATTATATAATTTGTAAAGTAATACCTAAACCGAAATACCAGTAGCTTAAAACTATCAGTATAAACAGAATTCGACCGGTGTGACGCGAGGCATATAAGTTTCAGTGAAAATATTCTTAGTGCAAGTAGGTAGTAGTTATCACCTAAACATAACCTATAAAAAAATTGGTCTATCTTTCTAGCTAACAAGTTTGCAGTTTTTACCTGGGCCTTTGAACTCTGCTCTCGTAAGTGACAACAGACAAATTAATTCACATTTTTATTTGATTAATATAAGTAATTTCATTTGCATTCACTTGCATATTGCAGATGTTGAACTCAACTCAAAAAAAAATTAAACGAAAACTTGCATAAAATGAATCAATTATGTTACTTACTGTGACAAAAAGTTTAACTATATCTACCAGATTTTTCAGTTTTCGTGAGTTTTTTATCCTTGCGTTTGATGCATTTCGCAATTTTTCTCGACAACAATTTACATGACAGACAATCGAATGCTGACGCAATGACGATACTGACTGACAGTGACAACTGACTGACAGCCGGTAAGTGGGTGGATGACCCACTGACTTACAAACCTATGGACTTGCCATACCTACGAAATTAGCGTACTTACCTACATAAATCGGGCAATTAAGATGGCTGCCCATTTGCCAATGAGGTAGGCCATATGCAAGTGTTTGACAGCACAACTACACAGATAAACGTACATATACGGCACACAACTACCAATTTTACTCGGCAATTAACATGGCGACCGGTCACGCATAGACATGATTTTGACGTCACTCAAAAGTGTTACCAAGTTTAGTCCTTGACAAACATTTAGATGTCTCTCTTTTCATATGCAGCTCTTGGTTAGTTAAAAAGAGACAAAACGCTTTTTGACATGCGTGTGTCGATATTATAGATATTTGTATAACTATTCTTCATATATTAGAATATGCCGTCTCCATAGTTATCCTACCTCATTGGGATGACCGAAGAAGAATGAAAACTGTCAACTGTCAGTGTCATGCAAATGTACTTGCAGGTTAGGCTGGTTCCACACACTGCACTTGCCGCGTATCAATAACATTGTTAGCATTTTAGCCAAACGTTCAAGTTACCAAGGCAACATGGCATGCCAAGTTACCAAGCCTTAGGCCCATTTACACGTCTAAATTCCCGAACTATTACGCTCAGCCTAAAAATCAGAGGTTTTTCATGAGTATAAAGACTGGGTATCAAAACGATTAAAAATAACAGTAAACGGTCCTTTTCAGTCTGTTGTCTGCATGTTGTCTGTCTCTTTTTACCACAGAGTACTTTTCTTTTTACATTGACAGTTGTGTAATCGGAAAATACGTTATTCAAAACTTTGAATTGACGAAACTGAAAGTCGGAAATACAACTGTATATATCGAAGAAACCAAAGATTTGTGAAGATGAACATTAATAAGAAGTGTAACTGTAAAGAAAACCGCCCGCCAGCTGCTGGTCGGTCCGGTTGCGGTTGTAACAATGGTTCAAATGCCGTTCAAAAAATGCCAACAGACAGTTTCAAAGTGCCAGCTGCTCCAGTCACCCGACCACTTTGCGGTAAACTCAACGAAAATAAAGAACATCCTGCGAGCCAAATGCTTGGATCTGCTAAAGGCGAAGAGAAGAAAAAGTCGTGGTCGCTCTCAGATTTTGACTTAGGGCGTCCGCTGGGAAAAGGGAAATTTGGCAATGTTTACTTAGCTCGCGAAAAGGAATCGCACTACGTCGTCGCGCTAAAGGTACTTTTTAAAAGCCAAATCTTGGATTCTGAAATTGAACATCAAGTGCGTCGAGAGGTCGAGATCCAGTGCCGACTTCGTCACCCAAATATATTACGCATGTACGGATACTTCCACGACGAGAAACGAATTTATTTAATTTTGGAATATGCTAAACAAGGTTCTTTGTACAAATTGTTGAAAGAGCGTGAACGTTTTGATGAGAAAACGGTAGCTATTTATATCAGAGACTTGACAAAAGCTTTAGTATATTGCCACACAAAGAAAGTCATTCACCGTGATATTAAACCTGAAAACTTGCTCATTGGTCACAACTGGGAGCTGAAGATAGCTGACTTTGGTTGGTCTGTGCACTCGCCATCATCAAGGAGGATGACATTATGCGGTACACTTGATTATTTGTCCCCTGAGATGATTGAAGGGAAGCCCCACAGCTATGCCGTTGATATATGGAGCCTTGGGGTGCTATGCTATGAGTTACTTGTGGGTTTACCACCCTTCGATGCTAAAGACTCCCACCAAACATACAGGAAGATAAGGTATGTCATAATTAAATATCCTGATTTTATATCGGACAAAGCAAAAGATTTGATGGGCAAACTGCTGGTCATCAACCCTGAACAAAGACTACCACTGACAAATGTACTTCAACATCCTTGGATCACAGAGAATGCCCCGGATGGAGCTGTACCACCTGCATTTGCCCCTGAACAGAAATAGAAGGAATTTCTTTCTATAGAATTTAATTATAAAACTTTAATATGTAGGTATTATAATTATGAAATTCAATGTTCATTAAAGCTTAATTCATGTGTTAGTTAAGCAGTTGATGAGTTTGGTCAAAACTGTTAAAAACATAAATAATTGCATGTAGATCCTTGTAACAGAACCTTTACATTTCATTGTAATACTCAGTACCGTTTTCTATGTGAAGTTGCTGAAAAACAGTTTTGACTATAATATATTATTTTCCAATTTTACTTAAATTCTAGCTCAATAATCATGATTGATATTAATGTTAATTTTAAGGTACCAATAAATGTTAAAGACTTAAACAAAGGCATGACTGAACAAAATATTTATTTTACTAAATGACAATCATGTTATTAAATGTAAATAATTTTTAAATACATTAGATTCAAATAAATTAGTGTTTTTTATTTTTACTCTTGTAATACAAATGAAGAGCATATTTGTCAAAGTTAGGGTCTCTTTTGACAATGAATTGCCAGTGAATTAATTCACCAATCAGGCAGATGGCACTAAGAGAGTATCCTATGGCCAATGCAATGAAAGCTCCATAGAGTTTTTTCAGGTTCATTAGTGCCTTTACTTCATTCTCATTAGTTTCTAAAGTTCGTATAGAGTACATCGCATCATTGAGCCATTTTTCGACAAGTCCAACTTCAACAACTCTCCACATGTAAATATCAGCTAATGGCTTCAGAGGCGAGTTCTTATGGAAACCTATCGATATTGGTATGTTTACCACACAATCTGTCATGATATGCAAATTCCTTTGCACATCTTTTCTGGCAGTAACTTCAGTTGTGTTTGTCGTGTTCTGATTCGAATCTTTGAAAGCATTCTTCCTTGTTACACTGATATACTTCAAGAAGTCCGAGTTATCGTAGTAAGCGTACACTCCTTGGGCGACTTTATCAGCAGCTTGCAGAGGATCATCGATAGTTTCGAATTTTTTGCCGATTTTCTGGGTGTACTCGTCTAGTGATTCTTCGAAAAACATTTTGGCTTGTGTTCCCCAGCCGCCACAAGTTACTTTGCTGTCGACAAGCTCTTTGAGCGTGTCAATGGTCACCCTTGGGGCTGGGTTCGCGAGGATCGCAGTCATACTGGCTCGGTAGGATACTACAAGGAGGATGCAGTAAAGCCAGTACCACCCTGTCAGGAGTCGGATCGACCAACCCACGGGCAAACGGGGTAAAGACACGACAAGCAGCATTCCGTAAGTGTAGAGGATGCTATTCACTATTTCTCCAAACAAGTATAGGCCTGGCTTCTGATCTGCGAGAAAATACGAGTAGTTAGTGGGTATAGACCGATAAATTAACAAAAATAGGTAAGTACATTGAATACAAACCGATTTCTTCAATGTCCGATTTGCTAGAACTTTGCAATTTCTTGTATTCCTGAAGGTTCATGTGATTTTTGGCCAGTCCATAGAAAATAGTGCCAGTTATCAGTAACACTAGAAGCACTGCAACCCACATGTACAATCTGGAAATAGTATAAATATTCACCTATAATGTTATCACTGCTTAGACCAGCTCAGACACAGGCACACAGGCCTCCTCTCTGTGAGTGTGAGTGGACGAATTCATTGGGGGTTTGTCACATATCTGTCGTAGTTTTGAGTGTAGTAGGATTATATCAAAGTTATGTACGATTTTACCTTGGTTCTCACTCGCGATGTACAAATCGTATGTCAGAGCTGATAACACTGGTCTGCTACTAATCAACATACGTAAGAGGTCAAACTATGTGGGAGCTTGAGAAAACAGTTCACGGTTTTACTTGTTTCGTGCTTAGATTAAAGCTACAGGTATTCTCTTACTTGAACGGTAAAATCAAAGTCTTCCAAGAGTTATCAGTAAGAGCTTCAGGAGTCATGAAAGTCCAGCATTGCGACGTGTATGGCGTACTCAAGTCCGTCAATTCAAGATGGTACGGAGTGTACTGCAAGTTGCCTAAAGCTATATCAGCTCTTCCATTCACCATCTCGCCTAAAAGGCCGGAGAAAGAGCCGTTTGGCTGCTTCTGACCCCATTTGTGTGTTTCAGCGTTTGCAGCTTGGTAGGGTCTTGGTTTGAAGTTCATTTTCTCGGCTAGTGTATGGAGGATCTGAAATATTGTTTGATTTGATGTAGCATCCATTTTGTTAAAATCAGTCAGTGACGTTCTCACTGGGCGTAGGCCTTACCTCTGTGTGAGGGAGTGGGCCTTACCTATTTCCCCTTGCGGACCCCGTGTCATAGAATTTTCGGCTCTAAGACATGTCAGTTGCATTTATTAGACCCAGTTTTATGATCTACCTAATGGTTAAAATTTTCGGTAAATTGCGTTTTTTCATCAATTGCTAACAAATTATCAAATAGGTAATTAACTCTCCAACTTATAATTTTTACCATTAGTTAACTACGGATCAAAAAACTAGGTAATACTGGGCCTGATTGTTTAAGTTGAATAGCTAGTTAGCTATTAGCACTAAGAGTTGGTACCTATATTTTTTGAACGAGGGCAGTTTAAAATTTTATTTTATGATCATGCACTTATGTTAATTATCTATTGGAACGTTATCTACCTTAGGTACCTACATTATTTAAAATTCTTACCTCGACTTCAACACCGCCTATTTTATTGCTACCATTGTTCTTCGTCACCACTATTGACGGTACGTGATCCAGATAAACAACATTCAGTACTTCTCCATTCAAGTTACTGGTCTTATCCCCAAACAGAGGCCTTTTGTAGTGAAAGTTCTCATTCTTCCAAATATCCACTCTTCTTGGTACGAAAACGCCTTTTATGGGGTTTGGGAATGGTACGGTGGATAATTCGAACCAAGCCTTGCTTTTGGCGATCCCTGTGACTTTCTTGTGATATTTTATGAAAATTATGTTGACTATTCTTCGCCAAATATAGTGTAATTCGCTATGGAATAGTCGGAAGTCGTGGAGCATTATGTATTTGGCTCTAGTGTCGAGGATGCGATGTCTGTAAGATGGGATAAATTGGGTTAGCCGACTTTAAAAAGAGATTGATGACTTTCGACTTTTTCTGCCGACCGTACCCACTACTAATCAGTGGTCAGCAGAAAAGTGGAGTAAAGACCAAGGTCAAAAGTCTGTAACCTACCTACAATTTCACCTATTTCTTACCTGTCCCCAAACCTCAATAGTCTTGAAGCTTGCAGGCCGTTAGCCAGAAGTATGACGTAGACGTTGCATCCTTCTTTCCGCGCCGCTCTCAATGATTCCAGTGTGACAAAATTTGGTGATAGCAGGTCGTCATAATCTTCTACAACAGTCTAAAAGAACAAAGAACTACTTATGAGATATTATAGAGCACAAGTGTGTGCACTAAACACAGGAGGAGCTGCTTAAACAAATCACTCTTAGTTTGATGAAACGGCAATGGATCATGCGTAGGACCTGCAGCTTGTCCAGGGTGTTAGCGCCAACTTTCTGACTCCCAGTTCCTACTGATACTTTTAAGCAGAAAACCCATAGCTTTTTATATCCGAGATCCCTTGATTCGCAGCGAAATGTGCGGTCGACACACACACACATCATCAGCCTATTAATGTTCCCACTGCTGGGACACAGGCTTCCTCTCTGTAAGAGGGAATGGGCCGTAATCCACCACGCGGGCCCAGTGCAGGTTGGTGGATGTCACATGTCTTCGAATTTTTGGTTCTAGGACATGCCGGTTACCTCACGATGTTTTCCTTCACCGTTTTGAGAGCAGTGGTGATGAAATAATTGACAGCAATTTGGCAGTAGACACATCTATTTCTAAACTTTCGAAACATACAAGCGTGATGTTATTTAATATTTTCACAATACCTACCATAACGTAAGGCACACGGGCAGTTCTCTTAAACAGAGGTCCAGCAAACACGTTGAGATAAACTTCATCGCAAATGATCGCCACGCAGGTGACCTCGTAATCTTTAGTCAGAACATTTAGAAGGTCGATAAGGAGATAGTCTAGGTCTTTGCGCTCGTGCAGGTCTTTTAGGATGGCAAACGATTCGGGTTTTACTCTGAAATTATGGCACATCTACTGTTCAGATACCACCGGTAGGGTTAGCAACAAAAGTATGGAAGTCAATGAACGCATTAAATAGCTTTAGGTATAAAATATGTTTAATGAGATGTTGAATAACAAACCATATGAAAAAATTAAAACTATAGCGAATAATTTAAAGTCTATTTAATTTGTAAAAATAAGTGTCGGCAGACTTGTTTCTGAGCGTACAATTACGAGTAAGATGTTGTCGGTTCTTTCAACAAAAAAAAAAATCGATAAGATTTTTTTCTCAGTTGCTTGCAGGTTGTGATTCTAGAAATATTGCATTATAAAAGCTTTGCTTACCCGCCAATTAATGCCCATATTATCAGTATTTTTAACATTTCAAAAACAATGTGCCTTCCACCTTTATAAAACACTCTAGGAGACTGTACTAAAGAATAAAAGCCACTTCTATCTAACTCTAATTGGATTCCCAGTTACTTCGTGCAGTCTGATTGACACCCTCATTATGTATGTAAAATCCAATCACACTACCCTATTTTGTTTCCTAATAATAAATCCAATTTATTTCTACTGTTCATGGACGATTAGTAGGTTGTAGGGTTAGCAACGATAATTGATTCTCAATTGCTGTTACCTTTACCTTGAAAGAAAAATGCTTATATGATGATAGGTATATGTTTTTCAGCATTTCTGGTCCATAATAATAGGATTTTTTTCATCTATCGGATATGGATAAAAAACTATCTGAAGGATATATCGACTGTTGCTGTTTGTACTTACGATGACACACGACCTTGTGTACTCGACCTGGCTTCTAAATGTGGTTTCTCGAAAACGATGGCATCGATCTCCTCGTATCAATTTATTCCGGTTTTAATTAGTAGCTTGGATGGTAACCAGATTGTTATTAAATTAAAAAAACTAATTATTTTGTATAAAATATTTATTTTAATAAAAAACCCTGTATAAAAATATATCTCCACCATTATTTAACAAGACGTTTTCAACGTTACATAAAAATATTAATTTAGTATAAAAATAAAATGATTATACGTATGAATAATTTTAAAATAAATTAGTATAACATGGCTTACATTAGCCTTTTATTTGATCTGAATGTGATGAATTGATCGGTTTAAGGCACACAGGAGTACCGTTACTTTGCGACATGATTTTGCAATATTTTTCTAGTACAGTTAACAACGGAAATAATTTGACTTTTTACAGCGTCTTTTTCATAACAATATACATATTGCACAGCCAATTATTATAATTTGAGTGTTACAAATAACTTGCAGTTTACCGTACCTGATTGCTTATCGTAAAAAAATCATTTTTGACTCGCTAAGTAAAAGAATAGCGAATAATGATTATCATTTATTCTAATTAATACCAGAGGGCCTAGTGCGAGTTTGTATACTTACTCGATCGCGTTAACGTTTGCTTATCGCTTATGTCAAATCGTTTTGTGTACTTTAGTTCCACTAGATGGCGCTTATATAGTTTCCAAAACAAATTGACGTTTACTTACATTAACGCGATCGATTAAGAATAAACACTAGGCCTCACACTAGGCCTTCGGAATATGAGTACTCTTAAGAATAATAAGTTGTGACTAAAAATATTATGCACAGTTTGATTCTCGACGTTATCGCTTATTCGTTAAGATAGGTTATAGCTTGGAGGGTGCGTAGGACTGCCAGAACACGACGTCACGCCACCATTCGGGCCTGGTCATAGACCCTGGATACGTCATCACGCTTGATTGGATGTGTTTGTAAGCCTGTAATCAAAATAAATTTATATGGATTAGATACAAGAATATTAGGGTATCTATTTGAAAACATCCCTGTCTGCTTAGGTAAAAAAAAACCGACGAAAACAAAAGGAGGAGGTTCTCAATTCGACATGTATATATTTTCTTTATATGTATGACCACGCATGGGGACACAGTATCGAATAGAAAGTATCGATACTGTAATCATGAGTAGCAACGTTTTTTTAAAAAAGACAAAAAAAAAAAGACTTCAAGGTATCGAGAGGTACTTCTCTTAGGGCCCTAATGCGCATGGAGCATATTTCAATATTAGTCAGTAAATAACGTCAGTTTAACTTCAGTAGGGCAGGACATCAAAAGCAAATGGTATTGGTACACAAATTTAATACAATAATAGAAAAAGACGTAACTTAAAAATTAAAAAAAAATTAAACAAAATCAAATTATTTAGTACTTTAGACGAAACGAATACGATAAAATTAAATGACAACGGTGAACGAGTGAGTGAATGAGTGATTGATTAGTAAAGTAAATTAATGAAGGAAAGGTTAGGAATTTAACTGTGAACGGAAGGAACGATTTCGAGCAAAGATCGATGTAATGTTCTAGAAGGTTCAAACCCACCGCACTATTCCCAAACCACTGCAACTCCTGAAAGCCAGAATCAACAGTGGCGAATGAATTTAAATGTCTTGGAGACCACCAGAAAAGCAGGGATCTGTTCAAAGGACTCGACGAAACCGATAGACTTGAGATCGCCTATAGGAAGGTTCAGAACGAGTAAACTAGATGGCGTTGCCATAACCATAAACATAAGCCGTAAGGCCGCAAGTTTTAAACGGGTAATTTCTAAGATTACCCATTTAAAACTCAATTTCTCATTCGATACATTAGCTGCAAAAAAGTACTCATTGAGTAAAAGTATCGAATGCAAAGTATCGAGTACAAAAGTATCGGTATCGAATGGAAATGTACTCGATACCACAAAGTATCGATACTTTTTTCGTGACCCTAACCACAGTTAGGCAATCGCCTAGCGTGCCTCACTGCTGATCATGCACCGGATCCGCGCGTGAAGCATTGCGTAAACTGCAGGATTGCAGTTTTACTGATTTAGCAATAAGTTTAGTTTATAGAATAATTGTAATCTTAATTTTAGTCTTGTAGTTCTAATCATAAAGTAATCATTGTATTTTTTTTAATAATTATCTTGTTCGCTGAAATCTAACTCCACGCATAATTTTTTTAGAGTGGTATATCTCAAATTGGTGTCATTTAAATTTGAAAAATGATAATATCTAACACTAAAGGATTACTTTCTTATTCTTCACTAAGAAAAGGATTTATTGATAATTTGATCCAATAGCGACAGGCGGCGCGGGAAACTTTCAACTTGGCGGACGCAAACCTTTTTTTTTGTCCTGGTTGGACCCAAACCTGACGTAACATTAGCTGAATGCACAAACCGTGCGAAGACAAACGAGAAAAAAAATAATTGCGAGAAGCGAACGTCAGAGTGAGATTGCCGTTTCGTATGCTCAGTTATCCTGACCAAACTATAGTTGCCAGATTTTCGGGCTTCTGTCTTCCCGTAACCTATGAACGACAGCCGACACTAATGGATTTATATATTTTACAAGACATGGAGGGATTTAGGTACCTATGTTTTTGTGACATTTCCAATATCCATTCTGAAATCAACTTTTTTTACACTGAAGTAGAGTTGATATTTATTTAAGATTTATAAACTAATATATAATTTTGAACATATTTATAATAGAACCTGATATTTGGTAGACCGTAAAAAATCCTAACAAATTGCTTGCAATGAAATTTAAACTTTGTCATGAAAGATATTGAGTTTGTTATTCCAAAAATTGTTTATGTCTACTGTGTATACTTACTTCGCTATCAGCCATGCCGAGAACAGACTTGAGACAGAAGTCGGGCGGTGCCAGCGAGTCCGCTAGCGCCACAGCTTCAGGTGTCACGTGTGCGCAACCGTACAGGATAGCGTCGCGCAGGTACGAGCCTTGCGAACCAGTTAGGTAGCCGCCCTGGGGAATGAATAACACGATTATTTTTATTAGTCTTTGTTGTTCCAAAGTGCTTTATAAGCTTCATAATATTTTTTCCAGATCGCTTTATCACACTTTTTAACACTGGTTTTCTTTTTAGGCAGAAAGAAAAACAGTGTTGCTGGCAACATTTAAAACAGCATTTACGATGCCGATGCCCACACGGCGAGTCTGTTTTCACATGTTTCATGAGGAAAATAGAACCATGAGCTGCTCCGAACCGTGAGCTCTTCACAGAGCGGTTACCATGACCGTTTTTGAGTCAAGATTGAGATAGTTATTTACACTAACCTACGAGCTAGGATTTTTATTATTCACGGAATCACGGACTCTCATGAAACGCAAATGCAACAAAGCTCTTCTACTCTAAAAAACTGTCCATACAATTTTGCATCAAAAATCACTAGAATTAAGTCCATTATTCAATATCATCAGAAATACCGTGGGAAATTCGATATTCTCTACTTACAATATAAAGCGTAGCCATGTGCTTCTCTAACAGGAAGGCGCCGTACAGTGACACGAGTTTGAGCAGCACGAGTCGACACGAGAGGTCTTCGTACTCTAACGCCGACTTGTAGAAGTGATTTAGTACGTAGTTCTGGAAAATAAAGTGTTAAATAATGTTCAATAGCTCATTTTTAGGGTTCCGTAACCTATTACTATGATTTCACTGTCCATCTGTCTGTCACCAGACTGTATGTCATGAACCGTGATAGCTAGACAGTTGAAATTTTCACAGATGATGTATTTCTGTTGCCACTAAGACAACAAATACTAAAAACAGAATAAAATAAATATTTAAATGGGGCTCCCATACAACAAACATGCTTTTTTTGCGATAATGGTATGGAACCCTTCGTGCGCGAGACCGATTCGTACTTGGCCGGTTTTTTTTAGGTAAAATAATATGGTAGCTTTGCAAATGTGTTCATAATACATAATAATAACGCCCGGGCTGTTGAACGAATACTAACGTGACTAGTCTAAATAAAACAATGTCAGTTCTGCTATGATTGGATGACTAAATTATTTACAGCTAATCGGATCACTTTACATACATTTACGACTTACGTTGATCTTCGTTCCAGAATTTCGGCAGATATTGATTAAATAATTGTCTAATCCCCAGTTCCAGACAAAATAAAAGTATTACCAACGATTCCCATATTTCATCAACTAAATTTACACTAGCGTAAACTTGATTTTCGTCTTATTGGAAATAACGTCAATATTACCATAGACTTCAGGTCCCATGCATAAACAATTTAACATCTCTACTGACCTCTCCATAGACAATGGACAGCGTGACCGCGTTGAAGGACTGCGAGTCGTTCTTCGCAGAGAAGTTGTCTTTGCCCTCACCCTTTAGTTTAGCCACCTTCTCTGCCGTCATCTTCAGCATGAATGCCGTTAGCCATTTGTATGTGAGGATAAGATCTGGAAGACAAGACCAGTATTTTATAATGTATATTAAGACTAATGAAATTGTGCAACTACATGTTGTCATGTTGGAGTTGATGATTTGAGAGCAGGGCCAGATCTAGGGAGGGCTGGGCAAATGCCCAGAGCGGCACAAATTACGGGCGGCCAAACTGCACTAACAGCCCTTTTCATTTCATCAGAAAACCTAACTTATTCGTGGTGTGGTTTCAACCACACCCGGGGATCGACTAGTTGAAGTCGAGCTTGAAAAAAAAAAGTCCACTTTAGTGCAGTTTAAAATATTAATCCTATCCTACCACAAAATTATAGTCTGTGTGTGTTTGTATTTTTTTAAATTCCGGAACAGTTCAACGGATTGAACTGATTGCTGAACGGATTTCGACGAAGTTTGGTTAACCATGACCTAGATTCGGACATCGGAATGTTTTATCCCAGTACTAAGTTCCCGAGGGATAATTTTCGACTTGCGGGTGCTGGTAAAAGTTAGTAGATAAATACATAAATAACTTACTGGCAGGCTCCACGAACTCCGCCACACTGTTCCACGGGCACTTAGTCTTCAGCAACTGGTCAACATTCTCCAGGAATTGCAGGGATCCTAGAGGGGAGTCGTTGGCGGTGATGGTAGACCTCCTGGCCCATATGTTGAGGAGCCAGTTGCTGCTCTGCTGCAGCAAGAGGCTGTTCTCTCCTTCGTAGGTGCAGTTTGCGTCGTTGTCGTTGCGAAGATCACCGATTGCTGCCGCTGCAGACGTCAAAATGATAATTAGGTTAAGGTCTGTTTTATTTGACAGTTATCTCATAAATTCTCGAAATTTTAATTAAAGATGACGGCCAAAGTTTTCGAGTATCGTTTCTAAGGGGGTGCTTAAACCGAAAATGGAGTTAGTTCCAGATCCCCAACAACTATGTGGACGATTCTCATTACCGTATTTTAGGGCAATTGTTGACGCTTTCATCCAGTGTACGTTTCATCTTACGTCTATAACCGTCTTAAGGGCCTTCCACCGCTTTAGTGACGCAAAACGGTTGCTTTCTCAAGCATACTCCTTAGTAACGGCTAGGTTAAAAGGTTTGAAATAGTACATTTCGTGTCTAGCATAAAAAGTCGACATTTTAACACGAGCGATCTAGCCAATTTCAACGTGAGCCGAAGGCGAACGTCGCAAGCTACATTCGAGTTTTAAAATAAAGCCTTTTTATGCGAGACACGAATTATTATTTTTCTACTACCTGAATAGCTTACTTAATTAAATGCAAATAAGTGCCAACAACAATTTATTAGAAACGTTCAGACTAAAAACCACATACTATATACACACAATCAAAGCGCGCTTTTTCGAGAGGTAACAGGTCTGTATCATTCGTAATTTTGTTTTTTTAATTTTTATTTTATAATTTTGTGTCTAGGAGCTCGTGGCTAAATAATAACAGCCGCACGGATCGATCATCAAGGTTAAGCATCGCTTGACGAGGTCGGTCCGTGGATGGGTGACCATTTCAACATACCGAGTTTCCTCCGTGCCTCGGAAAGTACGTTAAGCCGTTGGTCCCGGCTGTTATTTGAAGATCTTTGACAGTCGTTACGGGTAGTCAGAAGCTTGAGATCTGACACCAGTCTTGCCAAGGGGTACCGTGTTACCCAGTTACTTGTGGAGGTCAGATAGGCAGTCGCTCCATGTAAAACACTGGTACTTAGCTGAATCCGGTAAGACTGGAAGCCGACCCCAATATAGTTGGGAAAAGGCTAGGCAGATGATGATGAATTTTGTGTCTAAATGTTCATATTTCGAAACTAATTTCTTAGGCAATGTGTACATAATCGACAAGGTGGTAGAAAAAATAAAATATTTATTTTGCATTCATGTACATTATTTTTGAAACAAGGTTTATTCGTGTAACTAATAGTTTTGCTTTAAAAAAATAAATAACAACACGATATTTTTCTTTACTTTTGGATACTCTTCCAAAACGATTTGGATGTTTAAAAATATTTTTACACGGAAAAATTGATGGCTGGAATTTCATCATAACCGAAATAGCATATGTAAATCAAATAATATTTTGCAAACAAAACTGTTCAAAAGGAGGTTCAATATTGATATTTTGGATCCGAGCGGGCGCACGGCTAGTACTGCGTTAACATTGGGGCGTATATATCGCCTTAAGCGTTCAAAGAGATAATAAATTTGAATAAGTTTACCTTTAAGATAGCCGTGTCCACCGCAAGATTCCCTGCAGTTTTGAATACCGTCTCTCGAGGTCCAGCCGAACACTGGCTTCACAGCTGATGATAGAGCGTGTAACTCTATACCTCTGGCTGCCGCATTGTTGTCCTCTCCTAAACACAAACGTTTAAGTTGTGAAACATAATACCACGCCTGTATTCCCAGAAGGCGTAGGCAGATGAGGCGAAGGCTACAGACACCCACATTTTATCAGTACAAGTCCCAATTCATAAGGGGTGGTTGCCATTAATAGGTGCTGTTGAGAAATTCTAGAAGAAAAGACGCAATAATCTGTACGGCCTAGGAATTGAAACCAAGACCAAAATACACCATGTTGTGGAGTTGTTGAAATGTTGCATAATTTATCGATTAATTTTACCAGCTTTAAATATAATCAATGTCCTAATAGAAAAAAAGACGCGTTGGAACCTCGACTCAGAACATTAACAAATGGGTTTATGTATAAAACAAGTCTTATTGATTGTGTAATTCGCGGCTTTGAACTATCAGTACGGTCAACCGAGCCACGGGGTCTCAGAGCTAAGAGAGAAAATTTGGTTCAAATAAAATTCACTAGATGGCGCGATATGCACAGTATTTGTTATTGAATGTGTGTAAAATTATCATATTCTGGGATTGAACATAAAAATTCTATGTTCGTGTTTAATCAACTATCCTAAGTACAAAAATATGGAATATTGGGCTCTTAATTCACATTTCAAATATTATTTGAACGGATCATTTAAAATTGATGCCAATAGATGACGCATTTTTAGATTTCTGAGGCATTCCACTCGATCGTTTAAATTTGCATTGAAACACATTTTGGTGCAAAAAACCTGTATAAACGTGCAATAAAATACTATAAAACGAACCTTCACTGTATTTAAAGAAAAACATTCACGAACATAGTAAACCCTTTTAGTTGCAAATCGCTGCTAACACCATCTATCACCGTGAAACAGAACCGAACTCGTTCGATGTACAAAAAAATATCAGATTAAACAGACGAAAAACGCTAGTTACGTCGGCACGGTTTCTTTGTATGGGATGAGGCATCTGTATGCTAGTATTATATTATCTGTGACCGAACGTAATTAATAAAACTTGAAGTACGACAATCGCTCTTATTGCTAGAAAACGAAGGCGATGTCAAAGTAACCACGGAGCGAGGTTGACTTTTTCATTATTGGTGGGCTCCACAGAACAAAAAAAAACTGGGCTCGCACTTGACCACTATCTCGCCTGATAGTAAGCGATGTTGTGGTCGACAGTAAAGCACGCTTGCCTAGAAGTAACCTATTCACTCTTGACTACGACCCCTGGATTGTGGCTGTCAGGAAACACAGACTCCGGCAGGGGATTCCATTCCTTAGCTGTACGCACAATGAAAGTATTTCCAAAACTTTTAATGCGTATGGGTGGTGGGATATTCATCATGTACCGATGGTGCATCACCCAAAGACCTCGTTTCTGTAGACGCGGGACGGCGCGGACAACACTAAATTCAAGCATATCACAAAAACGAGGCCTGCGTACGAAATTAGCCCTTATTCCTAGGAAACGAAGGTGCTCTCGACGTTAAATTGTTACCATAAAGTTGAGGTTGATTGTAAACAAGCATTAAATAGACTCACCCATCATGTTGCTGATGGTCATTTTGATATGTGTGTAGCCGAGCCAGACGGAGAATATCTTCATCGCGTACGTGGCCGCTAGGTAAGGAAGCAGGCGGATTTGCTGCAAAATAATAAAATCGTTAGTTGTACATTACGGCGGGCGAGATAGTAAGGGAATTCATATTTTGAACTGTATTTACTAAAATTATATAATGAATTAGTTGTGCTTGGGCTCAAAACAATTTCCAATCAATTTCCGGCCGTTGTCATTTTTCTCTGCCGCAATGTAAATAGAATCTCAAATTTGTGTCAAGAAATATTGTTATATTTTGAGTGACCATAGAAAGCTAGCCCTCAGTACAGACTACGGACGGCGCTAAAAGTATTACTGGGGCTACAATATGACGTCTTGTAACCGACAAGATTACGATGAGTAAGAGAGACGGGCCTATGCAGGACAAATAGCACCGCCCCTTTTTAGGGTGCCGTACCCAAAGGGTAATAACGGGACACTATAAAGGGGCGGTGCTATTTGTCCTGCATAGGCCCGTCTCTACCACAGATAATATAATACTAGCATACAGATGCCTCATCCCATACAAAGAAACCGTGCCGACGTAACTAGCGTTTTTCATCTGATTATACCGATTATTTTTTGTAAATCGATCGCGTTCGGTTTCGTTCCACGGCGATAGATAGATCACCATCTATATCCGTGGAAAGGAACAGAACGGAACCGAATGTGATCGATGTTGATCAGAATAATCAGTATAGAACGTCGGCACGGTTTTTTTGTATGGGATGAGACACCACTGCTATTACTAAGACGCCGCGGTCCGTCTGCCTGTCTGTCACCAGGTTGTATCTCATGAACCGTGATAACTAGACAGTTCAATTCACAGATGATGTATTTTTGTTGCCGCTATAACAACAAATACTAAAAACAGAATAAAATAAATAATTAAGTGGGGCTCCCACACAACAAACGTGATATTTTTGCGAGAATGGTACGGAACCCTACGTGCGCGAGACCGACTCGCACTTGGCCAGTTTTTCACAACGGAATCATTATGGCATTTCGTAGTATGGCCCCTGAACAAAACTTAGGGCTTGCCGCAATAGCGGCCTTACTTTCGGGCTAACACAGATAAAATAAAAAACCTCTGAACAAAACTTGGCTAACCTGCTGTTGATATTCCAAGACAGGTGTTTCCTCAGCAGCATTCTCAGGACCGAACTGCTTCCTCACAGCAGAGTACCTGATGGCTATCACGATCGCCTTCTGAAGGTAGTATGTAGAGATGGCAGTGATGTGGACGCGGCCGCCTGGTGAGAATAGAATAACTTTATTATACACCAAAAAAGTTAATTCTTCACTTATTCATCAATTATATTTATGTTATGTAATGCTGTTTTAACAGCACGGAGCACAGTCCTTCTTTTTCATTTTGGTAACTCAACAATTTTTTTTTACGGATGCCCGCGGCTTCGCTCCCGTCATCTGCCTGCCAACCCTACCCTACTTAACTTCCTGTCTACCCTACATACCAATTTTTTTTCTAGGGTCATTCTTTCGCGTAGAATCTTAACACCGCCATTCAGAAAATGACTTCAAATGCACAACGCCATCTATCGAATATCGAGTTCAACAGTCAAAGTATCTGAATTGCGTGTGTTGTGTTAATTTTACTTCTTGAACACTTTAATTCATCTAACTTTTGATAGAGTGAACCGATTGCGATGAAACAAAAACTAAGTAATTCTTCAAGTTACGCACAATTTTTATATATTGTAAAGTTATCTACATTGGTTTCGTACATTTCACGTGATGCGTGCATAAACACACAAAAATTCCAAAAATGCTGGAAATGGGTTCTGTTGGTTATTCTTTAACACCCTGGCTATTTTTTATTTATTTTTTTTCGATGTACAAAAAATTTTCTACAGATTTATTACATGTATTGATTTTTGAATATAAGGAACACTATTAGGATGCGGATGTATGTACTCAAATAAAGTAAAAGGAGTATTTGAGGAGCAATTGGCGTTCTTTATTTTCTATCTTCACCTATATCATTATGCGTGTGGTATGGCTCACGTGTGTACCTGATAAGATTCCTAGAGCTGCTCCGAACCTCTTGCTGGGATCCCTGAAGGGTGTCTTATAATCTCCATTCTCATCGACTCCTCCCAATTTATCGAGCGCCGCCTCTTTTGGTAGATGGTAGTTGTTGAACATCACGAAACTACAAGACAATAATAATCATTTTAACCATACAAGACAAAAAAAAACATAAATGTACACGACAAAAAAAGACACAAAGTAATTGACACTTATTTTCATTAGGATTCATAACTTAACAGTATTAGAATTACATAAATAACTGTTTTTACCTACTGACTCATAATAATTGTTATGACTATTTTAGGTTATTAATTACTACGTGATATCCATGTAACTGTTAAAATAATACGTACTTACATGAATCATTATAAATATTAGGGGTTAAAGTATGAGAAATTTCAATTGTTTTTAGGGTTCCGTACTCAAAGGGTAAAAACGGGACCCTATTACTGAGACTCCGCGATCTGTCTGTCTGTCTGTCCGTCTGTCACCAGGCTGTATCTCATGAACCGTGATAGCTAGACAGTTGAAATTTTCACAAATGATGTATTTCTAACAGAATAAAATAAATATTTAAGTAGGGCTCCCATACAACAAACGTGATTACATGGCAGTTTTTCGCGATAATGGTACGGAACCCTTCGTGCGCGAGTTCGCCTCGCACTTGGCCGGTTTTTTTAAATTTAACATATTTATTTAATCATAATAATTACCATTATCTATACCAATATTATAAAGAGGAAAGATTTTTTTGTTTGCTTGTTTGTTTGTACCGAATAGGCTCCGAAACTACTGGACCGATTTAAAACATTCTTTTACCATTAGAAAGCTACATTATTCCTGAGTGACATAGGCTATTTTTAATCCCAAAAACGGGTCCTGTGGGGTGGTCGACGGGAGCGAAGCCGCGGGGATCAGCTAGTTATCTATACATTGCTGCCATCTAATAGGAAGGTCATTTATGCCTTTGTGATAGAACTCTGGTGATCTAGATTCGACAAACTATGTGAAAGCATTTTGTACTGCCTCCTGAGAAGAAAACTTTTTATCACGTAGAAAATTGTACAAATCACGAAAAAATGGTAGTCCGTTGGAGCAAGGTCTGGCGAATACGGAGGGTGACGAATGGTTTTAATTGCAGTTCCTGTATAGTTAAAACGGTTTCTCGTGCTGTATGAGGTCTCGCGTTATCATGGAGCAATAATGGTGAAGATCGATTCATGAGTCGGGGCTGTTTCACTGCTAGTTTTTCTATCATTTTTCGGAGTTCGTCACAGTAGACATCTGCCGTTATTGTTTGACCAGATCGGAGAAAGCTATAGTGAGTAACTCCATGCTGAGACCACCAAACAGTTACCATTACCTGTTTATTGAAAAGATTTGCTTTAGGACACTGTTGCGGCGTTTGACCTGGGGTCAGCCATTGGATTTTTCACTTACGGTTATCTTAGAGAATCCACTTCTCATCACATGTCACATTCCGATCCAATATTCCTTCATTTCTGTACCGATTCAACAAGACAACACAAGTTTCAACACGCGTTTCTTTTTGCAGATCAGTCAAATCTTGAGGCACCCATTTTTTATATTTTATTTTATTTTATTGATTTGACGCAAATGAGTCAATATTATTGGTAAGGTAACGTTAAACCATGCCGCTAATTCCTGGGTAGTTTGGCTCGGATGGGCTTACACCATCTCTTTCAATTCATTGTTATTCACCTGTGTGGGCGGTCTTCCACGTGGTTTGTTCTTCAAATCAAAGTTTCCATCACGAAAGCGTTTAAACCAAAATCGCACAGTGCGTTCATTAGCAGTCTCCTCTCCAAACGCAATATTGATATTGCAAGCTGTTTCTGCCGCGTTAGTTCCGCCTCAGAACTCGTATTAAATAAATTGTAGTTCTAAAAACTAAAAAACACGCTTTATTGGTAAGGATAATGGGACAAACTGTTTAAATTATTGCATTGTCATCGGTCCTTGATAAGTGTGCAAAGTTTCAAATCAATCCAACGTTTTGAAGTGGGTGAAAATCACGTTCAAAGATTCCGTTACATTGATACATTGTTACATTGATACATTGATACATAGATACATACATACCAAGCTAATAAAAGCGTGTTAAAAAATACTCGAATTTTCGAAGTATCCCTCTTTCTTGTTTAAGCTGAATAAAAAAAACAACTGAAAGTCGATAATCGAATGTTGTACATTTTTTTAAAGAAGAACTTCATAGGTACCATGTGAATAAAGTTTCACTCAAAAATCTCAAACCATGAAGGTTCTTTGTCAATTCGAAGTACCTATTACAACAAAACGGCAATTTCATACTTAAACCCCTATTATTAAACTCATGTTTTTACATTGTTCACTAATTAGGATTATGCTTTTTTTTATTGATTTTGCTTTTCTTTTAGCTCGTGGCTACATAATAACAGCCGCACGGGTCGATCTTCAAGGTTAAGCAACGCTTGACGAGGTCGGTAAGTGGATGGGTGACCATTTCAACATACGGAGTTTCCTCCGTGCCTCGGAAAGCACGTTAAGCCGTTGGTCCCGGCTGTCATTTGAAGATCTTTGACAATCGTTACGAGTAGTCAGAAGCTTACGATCTGACACCAGTCTAGCCAAGGGGTACCGTGGTACCCAGTTATTGGGTTGTGAATGTCAGATAGGCAGTGGCTCCATGTAAAATACTGGTACTCAGCTGAATCCGGTTACACTGGAAGCCAATATAGATGGGAAAAAGCTAGACAGATAATGATAATAAACTAATTAGGATTTTACCCACGATGCTTAGTGTTTTCCATTGTTTACAAATTTTCTTAGCACAGACCGGTTTTCTCAAGACTTTGCAAATAGTGGTAATGAAATAAATTGCACACATTAAAGTGCATGTGTACTTGGGTACATACGGCTAACAACTTGTTGTTGGGTTTCATAAGAGGATCTATAAAGCGAGCTTAAATTTTACTCGAGCCAAGTACATTTAGAGTTTCGTACGAATATAAACTTTATGAGTATTAAGTTAATGTTCATACTAGTATGACACACTTGAATAAATTATCTTATAGGAATAAGAACAGTAACCTTATTCAGTAAGGTTCATATTTGTATGGAACGCTTACTGTTTATAGATCTCAGCCTGCTCCCATGCTTCTTTACCATCCATCAAATATGAATCAAAATTTAAAAACTTACAACTTACCCATTATCAACACCATTGAGGCCAATCTTCTCTCCTAGGTCTCCTACAATGACTCCAGGGTACGGCTTCAAAGTCTTGGGGTCCCTGATGGGCACTACGAAAGTATGGAGGCCGTGGCTCTTGCCTTTCGATATGAGCATCGCGTATACTATTGCGTGTGTTGCGCATTTTCCTGGAAGACACGATAGCATATTATGGGACAAGATTAAATAGTTCCGATAGTTCAGTTGGCAATAAAAAAATTCGCCAGATTTTAACATGGTATTAAATTAAAACTATAAACCAAAAACAACTAGTAGTTCCAAGAAACAAACTTAAAATTTGCGATAAAAATTGTTATAATATGGCATTATATATAATTTATAATAAGTTACCTAAAGAACATACAAAAGAGTTTAAAGCCAAACTTTATAGCTGGCTCTGTGATAAATATTTTTACAATGCATGCCCTCGAAAAGAGCGTTTTCCAAGCAGCCAAACTGTGCGGAAAGTGTCACTTTTTTTATTTGTACTTTTTAAATTTTTAACTCCAACGTCAGTCCGCCGCATAGAGTTTTTATTATTTGAGAAAAGTTTTAAAAATTAGTTATGTACAGATTATCATTCATTTAAAAGGTAAAACAAAACTGATACTTCATTTAAGGCGTTTTTAATTACTCTAGATTTAGATTTTGATCAATAAATTAATTTTAAATAGTCATTAAATATGTTTGGCAGAATGAATATATTGCCCGTGCCTTTTTGCGTTACGACGTGACAGCTATTTGCACATGCGCAGTTGATATGCCCGAGGAACTATGAACTATTAGTTAATCTGTGGATATGCTGAGCGCCCTTGAATAAGCGCCATTTTATTAATTTCTTGCTTGGTTCAGATATATTTTTTTATTTCTTCGCACAATGCATAGTAAAATGTTGTATGATACACGTGCGTAAGATGATTGCCGACTCGTATCGATTTATTCACTCACTCGCTCGTGAATAAAAATACCACTCATCGGAAATCACCTACTTGCCGCACTTGTAGCATAAATAACTATTACTCCATCAGTGAATATTATAAATGACGTTACTATTTTGACATTTGTTTTTTTGTTTATCTTTTTACATGAATTTGACGTACACTATATTTTTTATTTAAAGCTGGTGATTAATTATGTTAAAGTTATCGCAAGCGACGGTGACGCTAGTTGGTTCGTCAAGTATCGACGATAGGTACTCTAATCAACATGCTGGTAGTGGAAACATGGCCGGGCCTGCCCCACATGGCAATCTTTAGTGTAGACAAAATCAAACAGGTTAATTTATATTTTCATAATTATAGTATTGCTTCTTTTCTCTTTGTGTTTAAGAATTTTACTCACACACTGTTCCGTTGTAGTTGAATTAGGTAATGTACCTATGTTTGCAATATTTGTAAGTATGTGAGTACCATGTTCCTATTTATCAAATAAATGAATTTACCTGATAGTGCTTGTAATACTTTATACCTATACATAGTATAGTAGTGTTAGTCTGGGTGCATCGTCCTCACGTATTTGAATTAATGTATGTATGTAAATGTTGTAAAACACTTGTTTTTTTAAAGAATAAGTGTGGAGTTTCTTGTTCGTTCTTCTCCGTAACAGGACGGTAGAATCAATTATTATTACTTTTAAATTTAAATTTTTGAATTTCGAAAGTGCCGCTTAATGACCTAATTGAAATAAAGAACTTTGAATCGTTTTCGTTTCTTCAAAATCAGGATAAAGTATGAGCGATTCTCGTTCTCGTCCATTTTACGTTAAAAGTATGGCTGCCTGGCACACAAGGGAAAGACATACGATCGAATAAAACTTCCTAAAACTTACCTAACGATCCGACCCAGCACTTCGCCGCTTCAAAATCAGCACTATGCATAACAAACTGCCGTTTCTCCGGCACATACGTAGCTGTCGTCCTCATGCCTTTAGCATTGGATCCATGGGATACTTCTGTTAACGCAAAACACCCTCCAATTTTGGCCTTCTCCACATCATCAATGAGGTGGTAATGGTGAGCCTTGCCATTCCCTTGGATTGCATTGCTGAACATCCGGAACGTTAGGGATACCTTCACAGCTAAGGAGCTGTCGAACATGAACATCGCTTCGCTTTCAGCTTGGAATAATTTTGGGTCTTCGGCTATCTGAAAAATAAAACGTCATTTAAAGCTGTTTATTTTTTTAACTATGGTTTTCGTCAGTAATGCAAGGAGCTTAGCAAAGCGATTAAGTTTTGGTTTGCCACAACAAACTTAATTTTCAGTGAGATAAATTCTTTACATGTTGCATAAAGTTTTCAAAATTGTAACCTAAATGGAAGAAGTGACTAGCTCCAGAAATACAGGTACTCGAACCTAGCTTAGAAGTCAAGAGTTCTAATTGCGCTATTAAATCATGTCCTATTATTTTAAATACAAGAAGTAAGTGCAGTAAATGTGGGAGGAATGCTGCTGCCCTGTATCCAGTGATCACTGGGCCACTTGCTAGTTGACCAGTGATCGCTGGATACGGGGCAGCAGCCTTATTGCGTAATGAATTCGGCAAGGCAAAGGGCAAAGGCTATGAAAAATCGAGCAATCACATAGACGGAAATCCACATCGCGTCTTTCATTTCGCGATAATTTTTCATACTCTTTGCATTGCTAAATTCATTATGTAATAAGGCTGCTGCTCATAGGACGTTTTGCGAATGCATGCTGCTATTGATACGGAGTCCTTTGGAAACTCAGGTACCATCCGTGAGATAGTAAGTAACACCAGAACTCTGTAGGCTTTCCTTGCTAGGATGGATCGAATAACCCATTTATCTCACCCGTACGCAACACGTACGTACACCAGCCCGTTATACATAAATAATAACAGTTTGACACTAACAGTGCCTATAATAAGGTTGGTTTTCGTTAATTTAAACAATCCCCAATACTGACATTTAACTGTACTTAAATTAGTTTCTTCCAACTGAGGAGAACTGGAGAGGGCTAGGCATCAACGCCAAATGCGAGTACAACACTCGCCTTCGGTTTGCCGACGATATAGCAGTCATGGCTGAGACCATGGAGGACCTCAGTACAATGCTCGATGACCTCGGTAGAGCTTTCGAAAGAATGGGTCTTGGGTCTTAGGATGAATATGGACAAAACCAAGGTGATGTTGAATGCCCATGTTACACCCACTCCTATCAAGGTCGGAGACATTACTGCACTCGAAGTTGTGGACGACTATGTCTACCTGGGACAAACGATGCAGTTGGGTAGGGCCAACTTCGAGGAAGAGGTCAACCGTCGAATCCGGCTCGGCTGGGCAGCGTTGGGGAAATTGCGCGGTGTCTTCTCGTCTAACTCACCACAGTGTCTTAAGACGAAAGTCTATGACCAGTGTGAGTTGCTAGTGCCACCTATGGCTCTGAGACGTGGTTGCTCACAATGGGCCTCATCAGAAAGCTTACAGTCACCCAGAGGGCAATGGAGACGTCTATGCAGTCTGTTGCCCGATAGCTACAATCTAGGGATTTTTGTGTTGTACATCGTAGCACGACCATGAACGCATTCACTATTACTTTAGATGGTACTAAAATCCTTTTAATTTGTACTATTTTACACCACTAATTAGAAATTTTATACCTCTCAATTATCGCAGATATAAAGGTCGTGCTGACAAGATTCTTTCCCAGCACGACCACGCTAAAATTCCAGCTGGCGTAGAAGTGATGAAACGGGAGCATGCCTAAAAATTTGTACTCCTATTTCATTACTGGTCATTTGTCGTTATTTGTTAGAAAAGCAATAAAATATTTTCTGCCTATATGTTTGTGATTTGTATACTTGACACTAGATGGCGTTAAATGTAGCAGAAAATGTTTTTTTTTGCTTTTCTGACAATTTACCAGTAATTAAATAGGAGTACATAATGAGTACAATTTTTTTGGCATTGTGAAAATAAAAACTTTTTACATAAACATACACCCGACTTCCAAAATAAAACACTACCAAGGGAATAATAACTTTTTTTATTTTTCACTATTTTGTGGCACTTTAAAATGGACAAGTTCTTCCAATGATGTACAGTTAAATGTAGTCAGTAAGGTCAAGAACAATATAACTATTCTATTCTAAATATGTAAAATTACAGTCACTTATTTACTTATTCCAACTTTCAATCAACCTAATTATCACTTTGATTGTGACGCATACAGTATAAGTAGTATGTAAATTTATTCAATATAAAAAAATCTAACAATTCAAGTTCAAAAATATCACCTTAGAGTAAGGCAATGTTTAACTTTTTTAAAGTTATTACAAGGTCAGACAGATTACCAATAACCTAATGTATCATTGTGGTTTTTGTTATGTCTGTATCCTTTGTTGGATAAGATCTAAATAAATAAATACAGTAAGTACAAAACTTAACCTGTTGATTTTGTTTAGCTAATAAAAATTGAGACCCTATGTATTTTTTGGAGATGCAGATGTAGGCCAACTTTGAATTTATAGGAAAGCAATGTTTTCTTTTTGTTAAACAGCCTTATTAATAAAAAAATCTTTTTAAACTTATGGTTAGTTTAAGCATTGATGAAAGTAGATTCTTAATTAAAATTTTTCATGGATAGTTAAATAATGTTTCTATGAAACCAGTATTTACACTTAAGTGAAAAATAAAGAAGAATAAGTGTCAAAAATATTCAACAAAATGGTTACATATGGTTTAATACTTTTTATAAATAAGGCCCATTATTTCCCCATTGATCACCCACATGCTAGCCGCAAGTGGGTAAGCTGGCTAATATGTAAATAAGAAGATGTCAGGTTGCACTAAAACATATCAAATAGAGATAAAGACAGTATGAAAATGAGGTGTGTTATTATTTTACCTTTTCAAATCGCAGGAACTGTTCATTATAGATAGTGTACATCCTCTTTGTGGTGATATGCCTCTCATCGTCCAGGACTCGGGTGGCTTCAGTGTGTTTGAACAGTGGGTGGCTCTCCATGAAACTCCAGATGTCATGCTAAAAATAATTGTCATTGAAAACACTATTAAAAAACTCATTAAAGGAAAGGGGGAAAAAGAAGTTCTCACTGTAGCAGGCAAAGATTGTAGCCAAAGGATTTTGTTTAGGCATCCCATACACCTTCAATATTATTGGGCAATATTGATGATTGTGCGATACTATTGAACCCTCTAGGAATAATATTGGAAGGTTGCACAATGATTCTACACAAGATTGATGATGCTTAAAGTACAATAATACTGTAGGTTTATTGGATGCCTTAGAGGTTCGCAACTTCCTTATTAATTAGTATTATGAACCTATTGTCTCTGATAGTTCCAAAGCTCTTATTTACTAAATTAATAATTACAACAATAATTAATAATTACATCTTTTTTTATTGTTTACAACGCTAGTCTTAAAAACCAAATTGTCTCATTGTGTATCTGTGGATAATGTGGTTGATTTCACTGTTTCACATTTGTATCATTTCTGTATCCAATTTTATTGTAATTCTTAACATGTAATAATTGTTTGTTTTACTGAATAAATAAAATAAAATCACCAATGATCGTACTAACTAAGCAATAAGAGAACAAAAATCTGAGACGATATAGCAAAAAGAAGTTACAATAATTATTCTAAAATATTTTTAATGCATACTGCTACATCATTCTAAACTTACTTTAAATTTGATTGTGTTCAAAGTATCGTAAACCAGTTTCATTCGACGCCAATCGAACGACGCTTTTTTCCTGTAACCATCTAATTGGCCTTTTGGCAAATCCGGTAAATACTGCTTCAACTGCTCATCCGTAACTTGTTGATTCTCCATTATATTTGTATTTTTTTTTATAACTTTTTTTTAAACTTCTTCAAGCACTACACTTCTTATTATCAAGAACCTTTGAACTGCGCCTATTATTCATTCAGTACAAAGTCAACTCTGAGTTTGCAAGTGGTCATAAATTATCTAAGATTATCGAAAGTTATTTTATCTAGATATTTAAAGGATTTAACATAATTATGATATAAAAGATATATACAACAATAGTTTATTAGGATTCCTGATAACCGAATTTAAAAACAATATTATCAGCTGCTTGTTATCAATATTCACTATAACTTCGAAAGTTCAAGACCCCAGCAAACAACAAGGCAAGGCAACTTAATCTACGACCTAACGTCAATGAACTGACGGTTCTTATAATAATGTGATGTTTGTATCTATTTGTGTATAGCAAAATAGGTGATCGACTACAATTTTATTTAGTCGAATTGAGATTAAACTTGGGTCTCGAGTGGAAAAATACTTTCGTTTATTTCATCAATAATGATTATAACCTGTCTTATAGCGTAATAACTGTTATGTTCTAATTAGATCAAATTCACTTGCAAGAAATCTGTGATTAAAAAAGAATAACGGATGAAACACATGTACGTTTTCATTTTTCTTTTGTAATATTTTCATGAAGGTCGAGATGCTTGGCTACTGCCACCCAAGATGTTAAATTACATCTTATTTCATATTTCCGTTAATTATAACACAATTAAAATGGCAAGGTTGAGTATGGCAAAAAAGACATGAAAGTAGGATGAATGCAGTAGAAAGTTCCTTGCGAAGTATGTGTGGTGTAAGTGTAACTTTAAATGATAGCTTAATATAATAACTTTTTTTGTTATTGTTTTTAGAATAAGGTTCATTAAAACATATAGGTGTTATATATTTTTGAAATCACCTCTAAAAACCCTTTATTTTGATACCCCACACGATGGGTTTGGAAGAAGAAAAAAAATAATCCCCACAAAATGGCACCCAAAATCTGCCATTTTGTTCTTTTCCAATATTAATGTTGCCAGTGAAACTCGCAGGGTTTAGACGAATCGATTGACGTAAGAACCTTCAAAATCGGCCTACGCGTTTGGCTCTAGAACATCACATAGGATCAAACATACATACATACATAGACTGATAAACACATTACCCTCCTTCGGCAGTCGGGTAAATAGTATGCTAAGATGGTTTAGCCACGTTGAGAGGATGAATGAAAAGCGACTAACAAAAGCTATTTACAAGGCAGACGTGAATGGAAACGCCCGCACCGGGAGGAGACGCCCTAGAAAAGACATACTTAAACCTTATTGGTGAAGTTCTTCAGAATGGCCAGGTGCGCAGTAGGTACTCATAATCGGCGTGCGTGTAAACAAAAGAAGTATGTAAGGATCGTAGTAGGTCGTTAGTTAGTAGACCGTTTTTCGTTTGTTTTAAAAATTCGTTTTCAGAATATTGATTTAAATAGTCAATACTACAATTATATTAATTTCGTGTATGCAACGCGATTAAGGTACTGTATTTATAAATATGAACGGTCAACATTTGTCTTTTTGTTTTCGAAAATAAATAATTCATAGTTCGATAGTCGACTTATTTTTGTGTTCGATAGTTGAATCATTAGTCGATTGAAGATTCTGCTGAAAACAATCATCACTAACATTGCCTACCGTGTCAAACCTGACAGTGACACTGACACTTTCAGAATTCGCTTTCCATTCCAAACGGTGTCAAGTAATAATGCATTTTATTTCTGCTTGCTCTTTTTAACCCCATACAAATTGCTTCTAACTATTTCATGTGTCTGTGAGCTGGAAATTTAATGAAATTTGGATTTGGAACGAAGTTGAATTGGAATGTCACTAGTTGACCGGAAAGTTGGACAATAATAAAAATTCGAAAACAAAGTGGAAAAACATAAATTAGCTATTGTGTCTTCAGACTTTATACCACTATGGACTTGGGTAAGTATTCAAGAGCTATAAATCACTTATTTTTTACCGTTAATAGTTTTGGACTGTAAAACTACTGATACTTAAAATTAACTCTTTTACCGATGTTTGTGTAGTTAATCGTCGCCCAAATTAATCCAGATTTTATATTAACAAGGTTTTGACTTCTTATCGGTTTCTGTATAATCTTGGGGAGGAAAATCGTAATATTAAAAGTTATCCTAAACTTTTTATAACCTTTGCGGTTTTGGGCATTCTGGTTTAAAAAAATATATAGCATATTTGTGTCTGAGTTATTGGGATTTATTTTAAGACGATGTGCAGAATCTTCATAATTTTTATTTGAAATAGGTCAAATAGGTACTTTTACTACAGTAAGTAAACATACATTTTTAAATGGAATATGTTTAATACATATGAGAACATACACAATAACCATATAGAATAATATCTCTCATGAGGTGGTGTTAGATCTATCTACACTGACAGCGGGCCCGGCGAAAAGTATAAAATAGATATCAGATGTGTTACTAGTTTTATTGGTAGTTAATAAGTTTCCATACAATAATGATTTTTAAGGCCACAGAGAAACTGGAAAGTGACACATTTATTCCAGAGGGTATTTAACTAATTTTGTAGAAAAGTTATGAAAAATATAGGTACAACCAAACAAAGCTATTTTTTTTGTGACACCACGGTGGGGTACTACTGCACAGTAATAAGTGAACTTTCCTGCTGTCATTAAGTTTCAATCGAGCTGTACCACAAAGCTAGATGATTTGATTCTATTCATGAATAACCTTTGTGACAACAATAACTCCATTATGATATTGGCTATGAAATTGTCTATTATCTGTTCAATCTTATAAATAGGTAATTGCTCACTGAGATAATGCAAGCTGATACATAATGCATTCCAGTAAATAATAAAATATGCATTTATTCTTATAACAATAGGGGATGATTCCTGGGTAGAAAAATTATAATTCTATTTAGTTATCAGTGAGATTGTCAAATAATATTGGACAAAAAAAAAATTTACAAAGGTACTGGGACTTCTGATGTCACTTTTGACTAAAAAAATTACCAAAAAGACATCACGCGAAATTTCATTGCACAGTATCGTCATTATTTTATTTTTACGTAAATGAATAAATACGTGTCCAATATTTTTTATTAATTTACCTGACTGTATTTTTAGTCACTATCCCTAAAAGTTCTGTGCAAAATGAAAACAAATTATAATATAAATACCTCTTTCCATAAACAAGTTAGTTAAAAAAAAACGAATGTACTAGGTACACTTGAACAAGCTCTTTAGTGTACAGGGAAAAATATCCATCTTTTCACTACCTACACTACCTTATTCCTTTTTAGGGTTCTGGGCCCGAATGGTCCAAATGGAACCCTATTGCTGTCACTCACGTGTATGTCTGTCAAATTTTCACGTTATAAGCATCTTGTTGACCCAAAGCCATAAAATTTGTCAAAAAGATTTTTAAATGTTTTTATCTACACTCACAACGTAATGTTCCAATTATGAATTCAAAAAATATTGCATAAACACGTACTTTATATTCGTGGATAGGTAAAATTAAAAAAAAAAAACCATTATAGTTCAACATTTTCCTTCGATTTACAAACAACTGCATCATAAAATAACTTGTTTTCTATTATGATACAGGAAAAATCCAAGAAGTTAATCACTAAGGAGATTCCATAAATTATTAAAATCCAACTTTCCGAAGTGTGACCGTGCCAATAACTGACCATCTTGAGCTGCTTGGCGTTACGTTGACATCGACTCTCAATTTTGGCCCATTCATTGAGGCAAAGGCTCAGCTGGCTACCAAGAAGCTGGGGATCCTTGCAAAGGTGAGAAGGTACTTCACGCCAGAACAGCTGCTCAGCTTGTATCAAGCGCAAGTTCGATCATGCATGGAGTACTGTTCTCATCTCTGGGACGGCTCTGCCAAATACCAACTTGATGCACTAGAGTCGATCGAAAAGCGGGCCAAGAGGCTCATCGGCGATGAGGCATTGGTTAAGTCAAAGCTCCAGAGCCTTGAACATCGTCGCCGAGTTGCCGGCTTGTCGGTTTTTTATCGATTACATTTCGGGGAATGTGCGATGGAATTGCATAATCTAATTCCGCCCAGCTCGTTTCATCATCGGACTACCAGACGTACGGCGATGCGCCATCGATACATGGTGGACATCCCACCCATACGCACTAAACGTTTTGAAAATACTTTTATTATGCGTACAGCTAAGGAGTGGAATTCCCTGCCGGAGTCTGTGTTTCCCGATAGCTACAACCTAGGGGTCTTTAAGTCAAGAGTGAATAGGTTACTTCTAGGCAAGCGTGCTCCATCATCGGCCACATCATCGCTTACCATCAGGTGAGATGGTGGTCAAGCGCGAGCCTATATAAGATAAGATAAAAAAAAAAAAAAAAAAAAAAAAAATTTTTTGAAATGCCATTTTAATAGTACCTAATAAAAAAAAAAAAAAACAATTTTAACTTGTCTGTAACAGTGCCCGCTTTAGGCTTATTACGCACTGACATTTTTATTTGCGCGAACTTTTGTCTCTTTCCACCTGTTCATAGAGCTCAAAATATTCGCGCGAATTATATTCGCGCTACGATGCGGTGGATTCTGTTGCAAAACACGGATTTCATGCGGTATTATTGCTGCACGATTTTTATACCGCAATTATATGCGGCGACGTGCTGGGTTTTGGCGCCATTCATACGTTTTACAGGTTTCGTTGTACTGAATTTCATGACTTTTTAAAATTCTTGCTTAAAATGTCTGATATTAGTGAATGTGAAGAAAAATTGACGCCGCCAAATATTTTAAATGCGGCGAAGGAAATTATATTATATGATGCATTTATCACAACTTTATGGCATGGAAAATGCAAAAAATAATATTAAGTAGGTTCAATCCCAAAATGTATGAGTGTAGATAAAGTAGTGTATGAAACTGCACATAACTAGGTATTAAAACATTCGTGTGAATACTATTAAAAACCTCGCCTACGGCTCGGTTTTTAAACTCACACTCATGTTTTAATACCCCTTATTATGCAACAGTATCATAAACTTACTATTAAAACCCATACAGCAACAGGGGGACGCGAAAAAAAATTGGCCTATCCTATCGAGTGGGATATCGTTGTTTAGAGTTCGTTAATTTGATAAATACTGTAGTTTTTATTTAAAAAAATATTGGAAAACAAAGGAATGAGAATCAACCAAAGACAGGTTTTTTTACAAAATTTTGATACGAAGAATTTTTTAACTTCCCATTGACCTATGAGTTTCAAATTTGGTGATAATGTTTATTATTACGTACATTTTTCTTTGAAATTCCTTCATTTTGCCTATTACAACTTGATTTTGCGGTTTGGTACGGAACCCTAAATGTGCGAAGACCGACACGCACTTGGCCGGTTTTTTTTTGTTTTGTGCGTAAAATACCTTTTTAAGCATGTAGTATAATCTAATAGTAGTATAGTAGAGTTTAATTTAACAATGCTTGTTCACAACGGGACGAACGGCGATACACTACTCCCTGCAGATGTTTAATTTTTCCTGGGAGGCGGAGAGGGCTTTTGGAGGCGATTTCTGCATATGTTTTTAGGGTTCCGTACCCAAAGGGTAAAAACGAGACCCTATTACTACGACTCCGCAGTCCGTCTGTCTGTCTGTTTGTCTGTCTGTCTGTCACCAGGCTCATTAACCGTGATAGCTAGCACGTTGAAATTTTCACGGATGATGTATTTCTGTTGTGCTATAACAACAAATACTAAAAACAGAATAAAATAAATATTTAATATTTTATTTAATATTTTATTTAATATTTATTATTTATCCCATACAACAAACGTAATTTTTTTGCTGGTTTTTGCGATAATGGTACGGAACCATTCGTGCGCGAGTCCGACTCGCACTTAGCCGGTTTTATTGCGAATACTTTCATTGCGTGCTTAGGAAAGCATGCTAAATCGTCGGCCACATCATCGTTTATCATCAGTTGAGATAGTGGTCAAAAGCGAGCCTATCAATAAGGAAAAGATGCCTAACACAAATCTATCTGCCTTGCCTTTGCCCACGACTGCCTTAAACAGTGACGTAAAATAATTGACCATTCAACACACTTGTTTCAAAGTACCTACTTAGTTGCAAGTTATGCCTGTAAACCAAACAGCTTGCTCGACTGTACTTACAGTTCAGAGGACTAGGGGACACTTAAAAAGCCAATCACGGAATGGACCGATGCAATATGCACGTAAGCTATTAAGACTGTGCCGAGCAAAATAATCCAAAACGATCGTCACAGTTATAGGGATTTAATCAATATTATTACCATAATTACCATAAAAAATATGTAATGAACACCACAATGAATGTGTTAACGATTCTATGTTGGCAAAAACAAAAAATATTGTTTAGTTTAAATAACAAAAATACGTAAAGTTGGACAAAAATATTAAAATAGCATGCTCGTGTTTTATTGAATATTTATAGTAAACTGTTGAATTTTTTCACAAACTTTAATTCATATTAATCTCTAATTGTCATACCACAATTTATAGTTTTAACATTTTCGAAATGACACTCGGTTATTTTAGTTTTATTTTTTTTCTTAATTGTTGCGCTGTTTTGAATCATATGAAACGTAAACCGGTCGGCAATTCAGTCGCCCACGAGAGCTCGGAGAGTGGTCACGTCTCATTGTGGAGCGACGCGCCGATAACGATAATTCGCGATCTTTTGCGTACGTATACCTTGCTGCAAATAGTTGAATAAGGTAAGTTATATATTTTGTTTTTTGAGTATGACTTTTTATGCATAACTAACATTTACTTTTTATGTTTTTACTATTCAATGCATATTTCTGTAACATTTTTTTTAAATGTTTGTTTTAGTTATAATGGGAAAGCGTAAGGAAACATATTATAAGAAGAAAGTTGGCGCTCATTTCCGAAAAAGAAACTGTTCTCATAAAAAGTACATATTTCTATTTTGGGACGTTATTTCCTTTTTAACCGACTTTCCAAAAAGGAGGATTTTTTTTGTGTATGTTCACCGATTACATCAATTGTGGACAGATTTTAGAAATTATTTTTTTGTTTGAAAGATTACGTTCCATTTAAATTTGGTGAAGATCTGATGAAGAATTTTGGAGATATGCAACAGAACTCCTCAACAAATACGGCAGATCTCTCGGGAGTGCTGGAATCGCATGTCTGTTTATTGTTTACACTATATTTTCATAACATAACATCACGCCGGTAAGCTATAAAGGGGTACGCAGATGAATACAGTAAACCCTGGTACACTCTAATTTCATTTAGGCTATAGAACTTGCCCATTATGTACACAACTAAAAAGTGTAAAATAAAAACTTTTTTGCCAAAAAAACAACCAATTTCCAAATCAAAACACTACAATATTATGTAAAATAAATTTAATTTCGTCAGTCAGTGTCATAAAATGAAGATTCAAAAACAGGAACACCGACTTCCGAAATTGAATTTATTTTCACTTTGTAATATTTTTATTTGAAAGTCGGTTGTATTTTTTTGTAAAAAAAAATTATCTAACATAATGGCGCATGTAATCGTTTTTTTTTCAATTGGTTCTCAAACATTCGATATGGGTATCGTGTAATGGGTTTTTGGGGATGCCGATTGCAAATCTGACATTATTTTTAAAATCCAAGATGGCGGATGCAACTTTTTCGCAAACATTCGATATGGGTATCGTGTAATGGGTTTTTGGGGATGCCGATTGCAAATCTGACATTATTTTTAAAATCCAAGATGGCGGATGCAGCTTTTTCGCAAACATTCGATATGGGTATCGTGTAATGGGTTTTTGGGTATGCCGATTGCAAATCTGACATTATGTTTAAAATCCAAGATGGCGGAAGCAACTTTTTTGCAAACATTCGATATGGGTATCGTGTAATGGGTTTTTGGGGACGCCGATTGCAAATCTGACATTATTATTAAAATCCAAGATGGCGGATACAACTTTTTCTCAAACATTCGATATGGGTATCGTGTAATGGGTTTTTAGGGATGCCGATTGCAAATCTGACATTATTATTAAAATCCAAGATGGCGGATACAACTTTTTCTCAAACATTCGATATGGGTATCGTGTAATGGGTTTATGGGGATGCCGATTGCAAATCTGACATTATTTTTAAAATCCAAGATGGCGGATGCAGCTTTTTCGCAAACATTCGATATGGGTATCGTGTAATGGGTTTTTGGGGATGCCGATTGCAAATCTGACATTATTTTTAAAATCCAAGATGGCGGATGCAGCTTTTTCGCAAACATTCGATATGGGTATCGTGTAATGGGTTTTTGGGTATGCCGATTGCAAATCTGACATTATGTTTAAAATCCAAGATGGCGGAAGCAACTTTTTTGCAAACATTCGATATGGGTATCGTGTAATGGGTTTTTGGGGACGCCGATTGCAAATCTGACATTATTATTAAAATCCAAGATGGCGGATACAACTTTTTCTCAAACATTCGATATGGGTATCGTGTAATGGGTTTTTAGGGATGCCGATTGCAAATCTGACATTATTATTAAAATCCAAGATGGCGGATACAACTTTTTCTCAAACATTCGATATGGGTATCGTGTAATGGGTTTATGGGGATGCCGATTGCAAATCTGACATTATTTTTAAAATCCAAGATGGCGGATGCAGCTTTTTCGCAAACATTCGATATGGGTATCGTGTAATGGGTTTTTGGGTATGCCGATTGCAAATCTGACATTATGTTTAAAATCCAAGATGGCGGAAGCAACTTTTTTGCAAACATTCGATATGGGTATCGTGTAATGGGTTTTTGGGGACGCCGATTGCAAATCTGACATTATTATTAAAATCCAAGATGGCGGATACAACTTTTTCTCAAACATTCGATATGGGTATCGTGTAATGGGTTTTTAGGGATGCCGATTGCAAATCTGACATTATTATTAAAATCCAAGATGGCGGATACAACTTTTTCTCAAACATTCGATATGGGTATCGTGTAATGGGTTTATGGGGATGCCGATTGCAAATCTGACATTATTTTAAAATCCAAGATGGCGGATGCAACTTTTTCGCAAACATTCGATATGGGTATCGTGTAATGGGTTCTTAGGGATGCCGATTACAAATATGACATTATTTTTATAATTCAAGATGGCGGATGGATCTTATTCTCAAACATTCGATATGGGTATCGTGTAATGGGTATTTGGGGGTGCCGATTGCTATTCTGACATTCATTTTAGAATACACGATGGAAGATTTTTTTTTTTCGCCGTTGTCTGTGATGTCCAAGATAAACTTGGAAAGTAAAAATTAATTTGAAAAAGACGCATTGCCTGGATTTGAACCCAGGACCTCAAGCACGAGAAGTGAGGCCAAGGGGTCACCACGAAATTTTAAATTCATTATACTTATTTTGTTGCTAGTGTTTGCTGGCAAGTCTTTTACATGGGAAAATATTTATGTATTATGTATACTATATTTCTTTTAGTCTGTTCACAACATTTTAAGAGTTAGGTTGATAATACATCTGATAACTACGTCAATTTAATAATTTTATTAAATCATCATCAGCCTATTAATGTTCCCTCTGCTGGGACACAGGCCTCCTCTCTGTGAGAGGGAATGGGACGTAATCCACCACGCGGGCCCAGTGCGGATTGGTGGATGTCACAAATCTTCGAATTTTTGGTTCTAGGACATGCCGGTTTCCTCACGATGTTTTCCTTTACCGTTTTGAGAGCAGTGGTGATGAAATAATTTACACAAAGTAAAGCGCCTGTCTGGGCTCGAACCCACGACCTACAACCTGTAAGTCGCGGCCGATACCACACTGGGCCACCGCTGCTCTCAATTTTCTTAAATAACTTACAATAACTATATTTTATTACGTTTTTAGGAAATGCTGACCAATAAAGATCCTTGCCTATACGTTGGTGAAAAACCTTTAGTTAGTGATGATATTCCATTCAACAATCTCGATGTAAGTTAATTGTCCTTAGATACATTTTTAAATCTGCCTTAGTACAGTTTCTGCCCGTGGATTAGGGACTACTTACAATTATCTTATTTTATTTAAGGATTCTTCAAAACATACGGATTCATATTCTAACATTTTGGTAGAAGAAGAAACTAAAGACAAAGCCGAGATCATAATAAATGGCAATAGAATAATAGATTTCGCATACCTCTATAAACAAATGCAATATATCGCATGAACACGTAACACGTTCTTCCATAATGCACCAGTGATTGAAAATAACAATCATGTTTTAAATGAGAATGATATTACCCTTCTTGTCCCTTTTCCATTTCCATTAGTTTTTGGGAAATGCCTTTGACTTCCCTGGAGATAGTTGTTCATTTACAGAATTAGAAGCAATTTTTAAAATATGACGTTTCTGTTACACTCTGTATAATAAATATACCACGTTTCCCTGGGTTTTGTGTAAGATTTTGTAAAATGGAAAAACACGCAAGGTATTACATTAGGTAAATAAAGATTTTTTATTACAGACTGGTTTTACTATACAATACACCTACCCATCTAACTTACTTATCAAACTCACCTAGCCTACCTACTTACCCAGTAAAATGCCCGGGCGTACAATCCACAACGCCAAAATTTCATCGCAATCGGATGAATAGTAACGGAACGGATAATGTATTACGATAGTACAAACAAACATTATTTTCTATATAATATAGATTATTAGATTTAATTATGGGCTTTATGTACCTACATAAACATCGAAATAATCAATATTCGCCTTTTCAAGTCACTCAACACAACGCCTCAAATTTTAAAATCCTAAGTTACCAACTTTTGTCGTGCAACTGCAAGCGGGACTCGAGCGAACTTGTGATTGTGTGTGTGACGACGCACACGACTAGCGCGCTGTAGCAAATACCTAATTGCCGCGCGCCTCGTTCGCTCTGCGCCGTCTTAACTGGGGCTCACTGATACGAAACTGCGCGAGCCTCGGTCCCGTTTGCAATAAATTCCTCCTCTTTTAAACCCTCTCAATAATTATGCAAAAAGTTTTTAATCACAGCCCACAATTTGAATTGGAGTTTGCGGGGTAGTTGCTTAACACACAATCAATGGCATTTTAAATAATGTATTGGAATGTCTTAGTGATGTATTGTATTTTAATGTTTTATATGTACGTTATAACATCGCATTGGAAGCTTCTGTAAAGGTGTTATAATAATTAATGAATAAATAAATAAATAAATTTTGACAATTCAACAACATTCATTGCGTTATAGTAGTCGAGAAGTCAAATTTTGCAAACATATGAAGCTATGGGTTAGGTATTTCTTTCGAAATCCTTCAGTTTGTGGTAGAAAATGTGTAAACAAACATAACTTCCAGCAACGGATGTCTTTCCAATGATGCTGAATGTTACGAAACGCCTCTAGATATACTTTCTGAGCATATAAGCGAAGTGGATGATATGATCTGATTGTTAACCGACCTTCCAATAAGGAGGAGGTTCTATGTCCGATTTTAGGACCATCATCATCATCATCATCATATCAGCCGAAAGACGTCCACTGCTGGACATAGGCCTCCCCCGAGCGTCGCCACACTGATCGGTCCTGTGCGTTTCGCATCCACCGGACGCCCGCAGCCTTGACCAGGTTGTTGCTCCACCTAGAGGGAGGCCTTCCAACACTGCGTCTGCCGGTACGCGGTCGCCACTCAAGAACTTTTCGGCCCAACTGCCATCCGTTCTGCGAGCAATGTGCCCTGTCAACTGCCACTTAAGTTTGCCAATTTTTCGAGCTATGTCGGTAACTTTGGTTGTCTTGAGGATGTCTTCATTTCTGATTCGATCACGCAAGGAAACGCCGAGCATAGACCTCTCCATTGCCCTTTGGGTGAATTAAAGCTTTCTGATGAGGCCCATTGTGAGCAACCACGTCTCAGAGCCACAAGTCATCACTGGCAACACACACTGGTCATAGACTTTCGTCTTGAGACACTGGCAAGTTAGACGAGAAGACACCGCGCAACTGCCCGAACGCTTCCCAGCCGAGTCGGATTTCGACGGTTGACATCTTCTTCGAAGTTGGCCCTACCTAACTGGATCTTTTGCCCCAGGTAGACCTAGTCGTCCACGACTTCGAGTTTAGAGTCTCCGACCTTGATAGGAGTGTGATAGGAGTGGGTGCAACATAGTCATTCAACATCACCTTGGTTATGTCCATGTTAATTTTTAGACCCACTCTTATATTTAGATTTTAGGATAGTTACTTTTTTTGTCTTTGCTCACCGATTACTCCGTTAATTATGTACCGATTTTGAAAATTATTTTTTTTGTTTGAAAGGGTATACTCTCGAGGTGGTTTCATAGTCACCAAGTCAGGATCTGATGAGGGGATCTTATGGGAATCGAGGAAACTCCTCAAATTTTATAGGCATAAATATAGCGATTTTGGTATTTTCATCAGCATGGCAAGCATTTGCATTCAGAAAGTATCATTTGGTGAAATGGAACTGATGAAGAAGACCACAGATGGCCACTGGAACTTCTCTATGTTAAGTATGTTTTGGATATAAGATATCACGAATAGTTAAATGACTGTGATGAAGCAAATTTAAATAAATTGTTCTAATGGTCCATTGTAACATTGAACTGCTCTGGTAATGAAGCCGGAAGGTAGGTAGGCACCGGCACTTCGTTCGTAACAAAACAATGTAGGTATCCTAGTCGTGTTTAGGCTTGTTGGAACTGTTATGAGAAGCCCTCTGGCTATAAATGATTTTCATGGTAATACAAGGTACCTACCTAAACAAAAACGATAAAAATAAAAAACTTTTTAAGAAAAAACTACAAAGCGAAGAATAACTTTCTTTGCCGAAGTCGGTGCCAAAAACGAAAAAAAATTTGTTACCAAAGACACCGACACCTACTTCTTAAAAGGAAGTTAGTTTTCGCTTTTTAGTGTTTTGGAAGTCAGTTTCATCATCATCAGCCTTTTTAATGTGCCCACTGCTGGGAAACAGGCCTCCTCTCTGTGAGAGGGAATGGGCCGAAATCCACCACGCGGGCCCAGTGCGGGTTGTTAAGTCAATTAAGTTTTACAAGATTTACCTTGCTTTTGTGTGTGTCCGGCAACTCGTAATCGATTTCCAGCACTGGCATCCGATAAAGCTGAAACTTGGCGTACTTTGTAACTTTGGAAACATTTAAATAATAATGGTACTTACTATGGAGTTCATACATTATGGTGGCCAAAGTAAGTCGTTAACCAGACAAAAAAATATCACATTCGTGTTTGGGCTCGCTGGATATGTATTTATAAGCGATATTACATTTCGTACTATTTAGTCAATTAAAAGCTTGTTTAAACAATATTTTTACTTTTAATTATTTGAATATATTTTGTATACGAGTTTATGTGAATGGGACCTTTTGAGAATGGGACTTTCACGAATACCTAAGCCATTCGTTTTCACGGTGACATTTTGAGAATGGGACATTCTGCGTCAGATCCTGGCAGAATACGCGTTGCTAGTTACATTATTGCAACTGCGGTGACAACTATTAAAATGTTGATTCGCGACTGCTTCAGGAAAATTATTCATTGGTTTGAATCGAAACGCGCGTCGCTGTGGTTTTCACAACACAATCGGCCAATCGCAGTTATGTCAATAATTTGATGACATGCGGATGGTGCGCATACAATAGCGGGTAATTTTCACCAGTTTTCAGTATTATATAAAAAAACTTTTTACAAAAAAATACCACCGACTTCCAAATAAGAAATCAACAAAGTGAAAAATAACTTTATTTTTGGAAGTCGGTGTCTTTCGTAGGTACCATTTTTTTGCATTATGGTCACCGACTTCCAAAAATAAAGTTATTTTTCACTTTGTAGTTTTCTTATTTGGAAGTCGGTGGTATTTATTTGTAAAAAGTTTTTTTATTTTTCACGTTTTAGTTGTAGGTACCTACCTAATAGGCAAGTTGTTTAGTAAGTTTCCTATAAGGCCAGATTACCCGAATATTATGAAACTTGAACAAAACCGATCAAATGAGAGATCTGCTTACCCCTTAAGACCGTACTGGCTTGATGTTATATTATGTAATGGTATAAATAATAAACAGACATGCAATTGCAGCAGTCCCGAGATATTTTCCGTTATTTATTGAAGAATTCTGTTGTATATCTTCGATGTTCTTCATCAGATCTCCACCAAATTAAAACGGGACCAATTTCGGAACATACTCTTTCAAACAAAAAATAATTTTCAAAATCCGTCCACAATTGACGGAGATATCGGTGAACATATATAAAAAAACATACAAGAAGTCGAACATAGAACCTCCTCCTTTTTCGAAAGTCGGTTAAAAACTAGTTTTTGCCCGTGGCTTATACCATAAAAATTAAGCCCTTTTTCGGTATGATTTTTTTAAATACTTAGCTAGGTTAGGTTCCCCGACGCGAGTACGAGGCTTATTTTTTATTTTTAGAAGTTTTTGATGTCGGGGGTTTTTAAATTTAAATTTAATTTTTATTTCATGCTCTTTAAACTATATATATAATATCCTAGTAGTAGACACGCTTTAATCGACAATCTATCGAAACACGTAATTATGACATGATATCTTGCGAAAAAACCCAGATTGAAAGAGTAAAATGCGAATTACTTTTAAACGGTTGAACCGATTTAAAAAAAAACTAAATCAAAATCGGTTCATCAGTTTAGGAGCTATAATGCCACAGACAGACACACAGATACAGATACACAGCAATTTACGTCAAACTTATCCGTCCCCCTCTTTTTCCGTCGGGGGTTAATAGTACGCCGGTTTGCAAAGACCTTTGGAAAGGATACAGACCAAAAAAGTTCTAAACCTACCACTTCAACTGACTGTCCATTTCAAAGAGGGGTGTTAAAATATAGCACTTCAGTGGGACGTCGACTTAGGACGTGGACGTGAGAGGTAACTTTGCTCCCTCTAGAGGTCCGTGCAATCGTGCTGATGGAACCGTCAACGGTTATGTCCCTCGGACGTAGGCCTCTTGGATTATGTGAAGACAGGATAGGAAAGGAAATTCCTTTTGGTTGAAGTATTTAGTTGTATATGTATGACATCAGCTCATTGTTGTGACAGGTGATTGTAATGTATTACTATAGGTCTAGGAATGATAATATGTCTATTGAACTGTTCGCAGATTCCTAAGGGAAATCCCAGTCTACTTTGTTTAATACAAACCTTGAATTTATTTTAGTCACTGCTGTAATGAAGTCCCAAACCACATTCATGCAGTTGTCGTTTTCGATATTAAACTTTAAATCTTAAATCGTATCTTTAAAATTCATTATACCTGTCTCGGTTAAATAAAAAAAAACAGCCAAGTGCGAGTCGGACTCTCGCACGAAGGGTTCCGTACCATTATCGCAAAAACGGCAAGAAAATCACGTTTTTTGTATGGGAGTCCCACTTAAATATTTATTTGATTCTATTTTTAGGGTTCCGTACCCACAGGGTAAAAACGGGACCCTATTACTGAGACTCCGCGATCCGTCTGCCTGTCTGTCTGTCTGTCCGTCTGCCACCAAGCTGTATCTCATGAACAGTGATAGCTAGATAGTTGAAATTTTTACAGATGATGTATTTCTGTTGCCGCTATAACAACAAATACTAAAAACAGAATAAAATAAATATTCAAGTAGGGCTCCCATACAACAAACGTGATTTTTTGGCCGTTTTTTGCGATAATGGTACGGAACCCTTCGTGCGCGAGTCCGACTCGCACTTGGCCGGTTTTTTTTAGTATTTGTTATTATAGCGGCAACAGAAACACACCATCTGTGAAAATATGAACTGTCTAGCCATCACGGTTCATGAGATACAGCCTGGTGACTGACGGACAGACAGACGGATCGCGGAGTCTTAGTAATCCCTTTTTTTTATCTTATATAGGCTCGCGCTTGACCACCATCTCACCTGATGGTAAGCGATGATGGAGCGATGATGAGGATGGTCCCTTTTTTACCCTTTGGGTACGGAACCCTAAAAAGACTTACAACTTGTTCAAAACTTAAAGTTCTCAGAGATTGAGGCGAGGCAATAAAATAAATAACCGTTTGCGTCTTATCCAGATTTATAACATCTAAGAACACACAAGAGCGGACTCAAAACTTAAGACCGCGCAGAGCGAACGAGGCGCGCGGCAATTAGGTATTTGCTACAGCGCGCTAGTCGTGTGCGTCGTCACACACACAATCACAAGTTCGCTCGAGTCCCGCTTGCAGTTGCACGACAAAAGTTGGTAACTTAGGATTTTTAAAATTTGAGGCGTTGTATTGAGTGACTTGAAAAGGCGAATATTGATTATTTAGATGTTTATGTAGGTACATAAAGTCCATAATTAAATCTAATAATCTATATTATATAGAAAATAATGTTTGTTTGTACTATAGTAATACATTATCCGTTCCGTTACTATTCATCCGATTGCGATGAAATTTTGGCGTTGTGGATTGTACGCCCGGGAATTTTACTGGGTAAGTAGGTAGGCTAGGATAGTTGATTAGTAAGTTAGATGGGTAGGTGTATTGTATAGTAAAACCAGTCTGTAATAAAAAATATTTATTTACCTAATGTAATACCTTGCGTGTTTTTCCATTTTACAAAATCTTACACAAAACCCAGGGAAACGTGGTATATTTATTATACAGAGTGTAACAGAAACGACTTATTTTAAAAATTGCTTCTAACTCTGTAAATGAACAACTATCTCCAGGGAAGTCAAAGGCATTTCCTAAAAACTAATGGAAATGGAAAAGAGACAAGAAGGGTAATATCAATCTCATTTAAAACATGATTGTTTTTTCAATCACTGGTGCATTATGGAAGAACGTGTTACGTGTTCATGCGATATATTGCATTTGTTTATAGAGGTATGCGAAATCCATTATTCTGTTGCCATTTATTATGATCTCGGCTTTGTCTTTAGTTTCTTCTTCTACCAAAATGTTTGAATATGAATCCGTATGTTTTGAAGAATCCTGAAATAAAATAAGATAATTGTAAGTAGTCCCTAAGCCACGGGCAGAAACTAGTAGTAAGGCACATTTAAAAATGTATCTAAGAACAATTAACTTACATCGATATTGTTGAATGGAATATCATCACTAACTAAAGGTTTTTTACCAACGTATGGGCAAGGATCTTTATTGGTCACCATTTCCTAAAAACGTAATAAAATATAGTTATTGTAAGTTATTTAAGAAAATTGAGAGCAGCGGTGGCCCAGTGGTATCGGCCGCGACATACAGGTTGTAGGTCGTGGGTTCGAGCCCAGACAGGCGCTTTACTTTGTCTAAATTATTTCATCACCACTGCTCTCAAAACGGTGAAGGAAAACATCGTGAGGAAACCGGCATGTCCTAGAACCAAAAATTCGAAGACATGTGACATCCACCAAACCGCACTGGGCCCGCGTGGTGGATTACGGCCCATTCCCTCTCACAGAGAGGAGGCCTGTGTCCCAGCAGTGGGAACATTAATAGGCTGATGATGATTTAATAAAATGATTAAATTGACGTAGTTATCAGATGTATTATCAACCTAACTCTTAAAATGTTGTGAACAGACTAAAAGAAATATAGTATACATAATACATAAATATTTTCCCATGTAAAAGACTTGCCAGCAAACACTAGCAACAAAATAAGTATAATGAATTTAAAATTTCGTGGTGACCCCTTGGCCTTACTTCTCGTGCTTGAGGTCCTGGGTTCAAATCCAGGCAATGCGTCTTTTTCAAATTCATTTTTACTTTCCATGTTTATCTTGGACATCACTGACAACGGCGAAAAAAAAATCTTCCATCGTGTATTCTAAAATGAATGTCAGAATAGCAATCGGCACATTCGGCACCCCCAAATACCCATTACACGATACCCATATCGAATGTTTGAGAAAAAGATGCATCCGCCATCTTGGATTTTAAAAATAATGTCAGATTTGTAATCGGCATCCCCAAAAACCCATTACACGATACCCATATCGAATGTTTGAGAAAAAGATGCATCCGCCATCTTGGATTTTAAAAATAATGTCAGATTTGTAATCGGCATCCCCAAAAACCCATTACACGATACCCATATCGAATGTTTGAGAAAAAGATGCATCCGCCATCTTGGATTTTAAAAATAATGTCAGATTTGTAATCGGCATCCCCAAAAACCCATTACACGATACCCATATCGAATGTTTGCGAAAAAGTTGCATCCGCCATCTTGGATTTTAAAAATAATGTCAGATTTGCAATCGGCATCCCCAAAAACCCATTACACGATACCCATATCGAATGTTTGAGAACCAATTGAAAAAAAAACGATTACATGCGCCATTATGTTAGATATTTTTTTTTTTTTAAAAATACAACCGACTTTCAAATAAAAATATTACAAAGTGAAAATAAATTCAATTTCGGAAGTCGATGTTCCTGTTTTTGATTCTTCGTTTTTTGTCACTGACTGGCGGAATTAAATTTATTATACATAATATTGTAGTGTTTTGATTTGGAAGTGGTTGTTTTTTTGGCAAAAAAGTTTTTATTTTACACTTTTTAGTTGTGTACACAATGGGCAAGTTCTATAGCCTGAATGAAATTAGAGTGTACTAGGGTTTACTGTATTCATCTGCGTACCCCTTTAGAGCTTACCGGCGTGATGTTATGTTATGAAAATATGGTGTAAACAATAAACAGACATGCGATTCCAGCAATCCCGAGAGATCTGCCGTATTTTTTGAGGAGTTCTGTTGCATATCTCCAAAATTCTTCATCAGATCTTCACCAAATTTAAATGGAACGTAATCTTTCAAACAAAAAAATAATTTCTATAATCTGTCCACAATTGATGTAATCGGTGAACATACACAAAAAAAATCCTTCTTTTTGGAAAGTCGCTTAAAAAGGAAATAATGTCACAAAATAGAAATATGTACTTTTTATGAGAACAGAATCTTTTTCGGAAATGAGCGCCCACTTTCTTCTTATAATATGTTTCCTTACGCTTTCCCATTATAACTAAAATAAACATTTAAAAAAAATGTTACAGGAATATGCATTGAACAGTAAAAACATAAAAAGTAAAAGTTAGTTATGCATAAAAAGTCATACTCAAAAAACAAAATATATAACTTACCTTATTCAACTATTTGCAGCAAAGTATACGTACACAAAAGATCGCGAATTATCGTTATCGGCGCGTCGCTCCACAAAGAGACGTGACCACTCTCCGGGCTCTCGTGGACGACTGAATTGCCGACCGGTTTACGTTTCGCATGATCCAAAACAGCGCAACAATTAAGAATAAAAATAAAACTAAAATAACCGAGTGTCTTTTCGAAAATGTTAAAACTATAAATTGTGGTATGACAATTAGAGATTAATATGAATTAAAGTTTGTGAAAAAATTCAACAGTTTACTATAAATATTCAATAAAACACGAGCATGCTATTTTAATATTTTTGTCCAACTTTACGTATTTTTGTTATTTAAACTAAACAATATTTTTTGTTTTTGCCAACATAGAATCGTTAACACATTCATTGTGGTGTTCATTACATATTTTTATGGTAATTATGGTAATAATATTGATTAAATCCCTTTAACTGTGACGATCGTTTTGGATTATTTTGCTCGGCGCAGTCTTAAACTCGGGGGCCAGTTATGAGCCATCTCATAAAACAAAATATAGCGTTTTCTAAACCAACTTTAATTTATTTTACTGGGCAGACGTGTATCTTGAACCGTTTCAGCTCAGATTTTCTCCGGTACCGCAAACCATTTTGGTTTTGTTCATATTATTTTATTTTAAAATGTTTTCGTGCTGCCATGCTCTATATATTTTACTGTCCATCCTGTATTTGCTTCTGTATTTTCATGATAAGCTAGATGTTCTGTGTTGTTACCGACGATGACTACCATTCTCAGTAACTTAGTTGATCGGATAAAAGTGGTCTAAAAGGTAATACCGAACAATTGCCGTTACCAATTACAAGTGAAAAAATTGTCGAAAATGCCTGCAAATGAGTTCTCGTCACTTGCAATTCGTCACCAAAATAATGGTTCCAAACAATATAGAAATATTGTATCTTCTGTTCTAAAGTAGGTACTTTATAAGATCCTCAATCTCTTAAGATCATTGTCTGTAGAATGCTTACTTATTCACATTCAGCAAATATAAATAAAACTGTAAAGATACAAGTAAAGCATTTTATTGCTATACAGAATATAGACGACGTCATATAATTTTGATACCTATTTCATTTATTGTACGTTCAATTTGTTGTTAAACTTTTATTTCAGAATAAAACGAAGTTTCTTTTTGAAAATGATCTTGGGATGTCGTGTACACTTTTTTTTTTTTTTTTTTTTTCTGTATTAATAAAAACTAAGGTTCTTAATAATAAATTACAATCTAGCCTTAATAGACTAATAAGCAATTTAACTCTAACTTATAATTATATTGTATAATGTTATGACTAAGAATAGTGTCAATTTGCACTTTTATACAGTTCGGTAGCACTTTCTTAGAGTCTGATACGTTAAAAACACTTAGTTCACGTGTTACATGAATAGCACAGTATTGTTTGCTATTATTTTTTCACTTATTGTACACTACACTAACTCAAATGGTTTAGTTCTCTTTAGCCTACGCACTATGTCCGTGTTATCTAGCAGCTGGATTGCTTCCACATTCACATGCCGATGAAGTCTGTGTTCGTGGGCTTCAGCAAAGTTTTGAATAACGGTCGTGACGAGTTTCATATTAAGGTCGCGGTGAAGGTCGTCATTTCTGATGTACCATGGTGCATTAACAGCATCTCTGAGTACTTTATTTTGAAATTGTTGTATAATTTTAACATTGCTATGTTTAGTACAGCCCCATAGTTGAATACCATACGTCCAAATTGGCATAAGAATATGCTTGTATATTATAATTTTATTCTGTATTGATAGACAGGATTTCCTTCCAAGTAACCAATACATATTTTTGTACCTGTAAAATATGCACATTTATCAATATTAATAGTCGACTCGCCAACGCACCACCGCACAGGCCAACAGACCGATAACGACTGATCGCCCCACTACTCGGACCGGTATTTATAACCGAGCGACGTATGCGTACGAGACAACATTACAATACTGTTATCGGCTTGTAGCGCGATCTATTGACATCTACATACACTACATTCCCTTCCTTGTTTTAACCAGTTGTATGTAACCAGAATTATTAATAAGACATTTAGCATATTCTTATTTTTATTATTAATGAACTGGCATCTCTGGCATAACAAAATGAGAGCACAATAATATTTAAAAATCATTTACTGGTTTAATTTAGTGCTTCCTTTGACCCTTCCTCTTCTTCTTCTATTCCATTTTCTGATACCCATTTCAGGCCTTCTGATGAAGGTTCCCCCTCTCCATCAAATTGCTCAACGTTAGTTGAGAACTCATGTTATTAATTAGTTACCTGGCACTAATTAATTAATACACGAATCGTCTCGCGCGCAGGCCCGACGACTTCGAGCTTCCGAACAGACTCCAGCACCGTAGACCACACACGTACGCTGCGGCAGGCTATACAGAGAGCCGAAGACAACAACCTGCCTTTCCGCTCAGCGTCTATGAAACACGTAAAAGTCCTCGACTTGATCGAGACTTGGGCTGCACTGCAGTCCCTCCAACGGCGCCAAATCGACCACCGGTACATCGAAGTGCCGAAGCGCCTGCACAAAAATGCCATTACGCTAGTCTGACCTTGCGACCTGGCTCCGGAACCCATCCCTCCGCAGCGAGGTGTGGTACAGGGAGACGCCACCTCCGAAACCTTCCACCGCTACACTGGAGGACGCCTTCAAGGTTCCGGACCGGAGAGGGCCAGGCACCGAAATCAACGGCGAGCACTTCACTCGCCTTCGGTTTACCGATGATATAGCTGTCATGGCTGAGACCATGGAGGACCCCAGTACAACGCTTGATGACAGTAGAGCTAGAGTTAAAGTGAGGTTAAACGCCCATGTCGCACCCATTCCCGTCAAAATCGGAGACTCCACACCCGCAGCCGTGGACGACCATGCCTACCTGGGACGAATAGTCCAGCTAGGCATGCCCAGCCTCGAGAAAGAGGTCAACTGTCGAATCTCACTCGGCCAGGCAGCGTCCGGGAAGCTGCGCGGCATCCTCTCATACAGGTTTGACGGGGCAGCCACGCTTTCTTTTGCCTTGGGGATTCCAATCCAGCGCTTTCTTAGGTATTTGATCAGAATCCCTTCGCAGCGTGTGGCCAATCCAACTCCATTTACGACGCTTGATCTGGCGGTCAATCGGGCTCTCGTGGCATTGCCCCAAAAGCTCTACGTTGGTGATGGTCTCGGGCCAGTAAATGTCGAGTATGCGACGAAGACAGCGGTTGACGACGACTTGGATCTGGCGTGAGATGTCTTTTGTGACCGTTCACCGTAAAGCAGCACGGATTTGAGTTGAGAAAGTTTTAAGTTGGATCCTTCAGGTCAGTTTCCGCGATTGCCAAACAGGTCTCAGCTGTGCGAAGGTAGCTGATCGTGCTTTAGCAATCCTTGATGCGATGTCCTCTTCACTACCTCCAGTCTATGACACGACGCTCCCGCGGTAAGTGAATTTGCGGACGCGTGCCACTGCCTCTGTTCCAATCAGCAACGGTGAAGTATTCTACACACCAGATCTCATCTCTTGGGTCTTCCGGGTGTGACCAGTATGTACATGGGAGTATTAGTACCACTACTGCTGACTTCTCTCTTTTTTTTCTTTGATAACTGTCAATTTAATGACCAGTAGGCATAATCTACTGCTATTATTGTCATTCTCTGATGACTGTCAATTTAATGACCAGTAGCTATATTCTACTGCCTGTCAATTTAATGACCAGTAGCTATATTCTACTGCCTGTCATTTTAATGACCAGTAGCTATATTCTACTGCCTGTCAATTTAATGACCAGTAGCTATTTTCTACTGCCTGTCATTTTAATGACCAGTAGCTATATTCTACTGCCTGTCAATTTAATGACCAGTAGGTACGTTCTACTGCATTTGTGTGCTCTTTGATTTATTATTTTAGAACTAATCATGTAGCTCAAATCAAATAACTAATCATGAGGTCACGGATTCGACTCCCAGGTCGGCAGTGTCACTCGGTTTCTCCATCAGGAACTTATTCCCAATAATAAACCACATGCGCGATTTTATGTTATGCCAGCGGTTGCCACCTAGGCTCACAGTTGCCACAAAGGCCAACTAGGCTATTCTTAACCAATTCAATTCAACTCTTTTAGAATTTGATTGAACACAGTCACAGTCGTTCCAAAGAAACTTCGAAACTCTACTGCAGCAAAACTGCCAAGTCAACAGAAACCCTCGAGTAAAGCCTCTAACGCCACGGCTCTCAAACCGTCCAGCAATCGTATTGCCCTCACACAACGGTCTATCTAGACCCAGACCTCCAAAAGAGCTAAACGCAATATCGCGAACCTACGGACTACTTGTGTTGCCTCAATTATACCGATTTACGGCCAAGATTAGGCTTAACCACTGGTACGGTACATGTTACGGCTGATAGACTGAATTACTCGACCTTCTACAGCTTGCTCATCAAATATCATTATCGAAATCAACATCGACTGGAACGTGAGTACGTGATCCACTATCATCTTCCTAAACCTATCGTGTGTATACTTCCAAGTTCTAAGCGTGCCTATTTAAAGCCTTCAGTGTCTAACGATCACCGATAGCGAAAAGTTCCTCTAAGCCTTAGTAGTAATTGATCAGAAACCGTATCAGCTTAGATCATATACAACGCTCATGGCACGACTGCCGCAGCAGCTAGTGACACTCATGCCACCCATATCGTCACAACCTCAAGTGATCATCACACATCACTTCACATAGAGTCTATGACTTCTAGGTTATTACAAAACCAATACAACGAATCTCCTATGAGACCCGTGTCCCCGCTACACCACCAGCTGCCCATCGCCCCCTGAACAACTCACAAGTGAATTGCAGGTACGACTACAGAAAAGTGCGTACAGTGTGAGCTACGGTATGTGCTCTCCTGCTCGGTGGAGGAAGCCTCCTCACTGTTTTCTACGTTTAACTCGTTAGGAGCACAACTTAGAGGCATCCTTTGTATGCGATCGTGAGCGTCATTATTCATTCTATAATATTTACAGATTTCAAAAGATAGCGATCGCGGGATCTAATACTATCATCATGTTACTTTAAAAGTAAGCAAGTGAATTAAGATCTGAAGACAAAAATCGATTTTTGAAAATGAATGAAAACGACTCACCAGATTGGCATAAAGAGCCGTGTGTATGGATCCACACATACACACGCTCCTCATTGACCTGTCCAACTCCTTGTTTGTTGCTAGCTTTCTTGTTGCTCCACTCTGGACTTATTTTTCAGTATTCGAGATTCTGAGGGTAGTCGTAGAAAACTAGACGACTCCTTAAATTAGTCCCACATTGTTCCTGCCATGTAGACGCGAAGCAGAAGGGCTTACTTCTACTGCATTCAGTTTTGGTGGGACCAAAACAATACGACGCAGACGGTGTTGTGTGCCAACAGTGTGCACAGTGTATGTTTACGAGGTTGAATTCCACAGCACTACTCAGCAAGTGCACTACTTATCGTATACATTTGATGCGCTTCAAAACGAACCGCCACTGATTTTAACTGTCACCGTCACACACATTTTTTTCTTGTTTTTTTTTTTTTTTTTTTTAATGCTTTGTAACCAAAGTCGTCATGTTCCTTTAAGAGAAAAACAACTTTATTTTACTCTACGGTTTTATCCTCGTCGCCAATGTAAAATATGCACATTTATCAATATTAATAGTCGACTCGCCAACGCACCACCGCACAGGCCAACAGACCGATAACGACTGATCGCCCCACTACTCGGACCGGTATTTATAACCGAGCGACGTATGCGTACGAGACAACATTACAATACTGTTATCGGCTTGTAGCGCGATCTATTGACATCTACATACACTACAGTACCGTATATCGAGTTCCTGTCTTTTCTTTTTGACGTGAGATTTCCAACGCAACTTGGCGTCAAGAGTTATGCCAAGGTATTTAGCTGTATTCGCATAAGGCACATGCATGCCGTTTATATAGACTGGGTGGTAATCGCAGTGTTTATTAGTGAAGTCAATGTGAATCGATTTTGACTCATTCAGTTTGATCTTCCACTTTTGTGTCCAGTCGTAAACTTTGTTCACAGCTAGTTGGACTTTTTCTACTGCTTCTTTGTGGTTTGAACCAATAGCCATAATAGCAGTATCATCAGCAAAGGTCGCTATGGTGTTGTTTTCCAGCTCTGGGATATCACATGTGTATACCAAGTACAGGATTGGGCCTAACACACTTCCTTGTGGTACTCCGGCCTTAATTGTTTTTAGCTCAGAATATGCGTCCTCTTGCCTTATCCTAAACATTCTGTTGCTTATATATGACTCTAGAATATCTGAAAATTCAGGGAGCATGCGTCTGAGTTTGTATATCAGACCCTCATGCCAAACTTTGTCGAAAGCTTGTGCGACATCTAGAAATACGGTGGCGCAGACTTGCTTGTTTTCGAGCGTTTTTTCGATGATGTTTGTTATTCTGTGTACCTGGTCTATGGTAGAATGTTTTTCCCTGAAACCAAATTGATGGTTCGGAATAAGTTCTTTTTCTTCTATAATTGGTTTTAGCCGTTTTAATAAGAGCTTTTCAAACAGTTTAGATAATACTGGCAGCAGGGAAATGGGTCTATAAGATGATGCTTCATGGGGTGGTTTTCCAGGCTTCGCAATCATTATGACTTCAGCAACTTTCCATGGCCCAGGTACATGTTTTAGCATAAATGCAGCGTTTATAAGTCTGGTCAGCTTAACTATGGCTTTGCGCGGGAGGTGTTTTAGAATTTCTCCTGTTATGAGGTCATAACCCGGGGATTTCTTCGAGCTTATGTTGTTTTTAATTTCTCTCACAACTTCTTTAGGAGTTACAAGCCGAATTCTTTGGTTTTGTGATACATTTTCACTCTCAGATAATTCTATGGAACTTTCATTAGGTTGAAAAGTAGCTTCTAAATATTGGGCAAACCTTACCGCTTTTTGTTCATTGCTTATGGCCCATTTTCCATCACTGTTTCTGATGGGAGGTATTTGCATAATCGGCCTTTTTAGTTTTCTTGTAGCTTTCCAAAGAGAGTAATCCGTTGATTGGTCGTTGGTTAGCTGCACAAGGTTGGAGTTCAGAGTTTCATCCTCAAATTGTATAATTTTCCTCTTTAATTGTTTAGTTAGGTTGTTTAATAGTGTTTTATCCCGCGGGCACCTTGTTTGCTGCCAGCGCTTTCTTTGTTTTCTTTTCTCTGATAGTAAATTCACAATATCCTTGGGATAGATATGCCCTTTATATTTCCGTTTTAATTGTGGAGTGTTGTTCCAAGCACATTGTTGAATGTTAACAACATATTTGTTTACTTCTGAGTCAAGCTGATCCTGATTTTGTAATGGAGTTTTTAGGTCGATTATTTTGTCTAGATCAAGGGCAAAGCTGTCCCAGTCTGTAGACTTGTTAACCAGAGTTAGATGGTATTCTCTTAATAGAATTTTTTGACTAAGTCTTAGTATGATCGGGGAGTGATCCGAATTCATAAAAAACTCTTCCTCCAAACTAACATAATTGGTGGATATGTTTTTACATATGAAAAAGTCTATGAGATCCGGTATTTTCTGATGATCAGTTGGCCAGTATGTTGGTTTGCCAGTGCTCATAACTTCACAATGTGTGTCTCTAACTGCGTTTAAGAGCTGTCTTCCCTTTGTTGTAGTCAGTCGTGATCCCCAATGCGTATGTTTGGCATTAAAATCACCGCCTAGGATGAATCTTTGACCCAAAACTTCAAAGAATTGCAAATATCGCTCTTTTCTTATCATATGCCTTGGAGGACAGTAAACAGCTGCTATGGAAACGTGACAAAATTTGGTTTTGACAGATACTGCTACAGCTTGGATGTCTGGTTCTTCAAATTTACTGTGCTCGTAATGGTTAAGGTTTTCTTTAATTATAACCGCGCTACCTCCTCTGGCAGAGTTGTCAGGGTGAAGCGAATTATATATCTTGTATCCTTTAAATTTAACAAAAGATTGTTTAGTGAAGTGTGTTTCAGAGATTAAACACACGTCTATGTTTTCTGTGTCTAGGACTGCCTGCAACTCATTCTGATGTTTGAGGAGCCCATTGGAGTTCCACGCCATTATTTTTAGTGTATTAGTCATTTATGATTATTAAGAGCAGCTGTTTTGGTGCTGGATTCTAACTACTCTAGTCGTTTGTCAAATGTAGTAATACATTTTAAAATCTGATTTATCTTATCTTCTAGATTTGAGGGTTGTGTGCCTTGTTTTGCAGCCTGAGCATAGGAAATACCTTTGGTGGCTTGAACAGGTTTAACAGTTGACTGGACACCTTCTTTCCGTGTGTGTTGGTCAGGATTCCCTATTGTAGAAAACTGTTGGGCTGTTGGCACAACAAGTTTCTTTTTTATGTTTTTGTTTTTCATCATTTGCATCTCTTTGGCTACTTCACACCCTCTGTAGTTGGCTGGGTGGGGTAAGCCACAGTGGACACATTTCGGTTTCTCTTGCGGAGATTTAATACATTCGGCTGTAAGGTGCTTGCCAGTGCATTTTACACACCTTGGCTCTTTTTTACAGTATTTATGAGTATGCCCATATGCCTGGCATCTCTTACACTGTGGAATGAGTTTCGGATTTTTGAGAGGGTGAATTTCAATTTTACACCCTAAAATGTACTTAGTTGCATATATTTTATTGACATCTTCGTCGTTATAAAATGACAGGACGAACATATTGAGCGGTTCTTTACTCTTCCAGCTCAACTTGTGGTCAACTTTTTCTATTTTAAGACCTTGCGATATTAAATCATCTTTGATTCGGTCTGGCTGGCAAGAGGAATGTAACTTTTTCACTACAACTCTTATTGGCCTAGCCTGTTTGTTTTCATATGTGTGCCAATGATAGTCTTTCTCTGTCAAAAACCTAGCAATCGCTCTATAAGCGTCATCAGTTTTAGCGTTGATCTTCACACCGTCTCCATTCAACATTTTGGCGGTGAAAGATTCAGTTGGTTGGGTTTCGGTCAGTGAGTCGTAAAACATTTGGTAGCTCTTGACTCCGTCTATAATGATTGGCGGTGGTGCACGCACTTTTTTGACTAATGTCTGTTCTTTCTCCAATGATTTTTGTTGTTGGGCGTTCGTTCCGGGTTGTTGTGGGGGAGAAAGGGAAATGTTTAACTTCCTTTTTTTCCTACTTTTGGCCCTTATCCACTCAGTCTCTTTAGCGAGTTCTTCCTCGTCTGTGCAATACTCGACGTTTCCTTTTTCAGACTGAGCAAATTGTATGTTGCTCTTAGCTTCCAACTCCTTGGGGCCATTATTGCCTTGTTCCTGGCTTGAGCTGGGATTTTCATTTTGGCGGCTTTGTAGTTGATACTGAAGGCTTTGTATTTGGACCTGTAAATCATTAACAAGAAGTGCCAGCTTTTCTCTTTCTGATTTTTCTTGGATGTAACTGTCATACAACAGCTTTTCCAGATCAGTTTTGATTTTTATTTTTGTTGGCGACATTTTAGTGTAAATAGGCACTACACCTTCACAATTAACTGATTGCACTGTTTACACTATAATAAATAAATAACTGGGTCATCGCGGCGACCTTGACCAACCGATTTCGCAACGCGGCGACGACGGCGTTATTTTGATGCGCCAGCGAATTACGCTTACGTAGCTCACTCGCGCGAATGATAGGTATACGACCGTTCTCGATAGAAGTCAAACGACGACTTCGTGTACACTTGATGCACTTTCGTGGTGAGTATTATTAGTACCTACCCTGTTCTGGACTGCACCATGACATGGATATACGTATAATAGGAATCCTGAAAGTGGCAACGGTAACTCTCAAAGTTGTGTGGAAATCGGTTGTTACGGTATAGGCGGTAACGGAAGAATGAGGGAAATGTCGCGAGGAAAGAACAGAGTATAAATGCGGATGGCCATAAGAGTAGGGGAAAACAAATAAACTATTAAGTATAGAAGATAGTTCAGCCACAGATAATATAATACTAGCATACAGATGCCTCATCCCATACAAAGAAACCGTGCCGACGTAACTAGCGTTTTTCATCTGATTAATCTTGTTATTGGCCATAAGAGTAGGGGAAAACAAATAAACTATTAAGTATAGAAGATAGTTCAGCCACAGATAATATAATACTAGCATACAGATGCCTCATCCCATACAAAGAAACCGTGCCGACGTAACTAGCGTTTTTCATCTGATTAATCTTGTTATTTTTTTGTACATCGAACGCGTTCGGTTCTGTTTCACGGTGATAGATAGATGGTGTTAGCAGCGACTCGCAAGTAAAAGTATTTATTAGGTTCGTGAATATTTTTTTCTTTAAATACAGTGAAGGTTCGTTTCATAGTATTTTTTTGCACGTTTTTACAGTTTTTTTGCACAAAAATGTGTTACAATGCAAATTTTAACAATCTATTGGAATGCCTCAGAAATTTAAAAATGCGCCATCTATTGGCATCAATTTTAAGTGATCCGTTGAAATAATCTTTGAAATGTGAATTAAGAGCCAAGTATTCCATAATTTTGTACTTAGGAGAGTTGATTAAACAAGAACATAATTTTTTTTTCATTATATTATCTGTGGCCCAGCACATAGGGCTTCGACCTCTGAGTCGTTTTCCCTCGACTTTAACAGTGACTGAACCTTAAGCAATTTTTTAGTGTTCCTTACCCATTTGGTGAAAACGGGACCCTATTACTAAGACTCCACGGTCCGTCTGTCTGTCTGTCACCAGGCTGTCTCTCATGAACCGTGATAGTTAGACAGTTGAAATTTTCACAGCTATAACAACAAATACTAAAAATAGAATAAAATAAATATTTCAGTTGGGCTCCCATACAACAAACGTGATTCTTTTGCCGTTTTTTGCGATAATGGTACGGAACCCTTCGTGCACGAGTCCGACTCGCACTTGGACGGTTGTTTTCTTTAAAGTGTGTGGGGCAACCACACTAGGAATTTCTTCCTATATCGTGGGTGCGTTTACAAACATTTAAACTGACATATAAAAAAAAAACCCAGATCCGGAACAACTATCTGTAGGCCATACAAATATTTGTTCCGTGCGGGAATCGAACCCGCGACACGCAGCGGAGCAGTCAATCGCTCTACCACTGCGCCAACCGCCAACCGTGCGCCCCAAAATTATTGCGAAATGAATTGCGCAAGTGAATTCAGCAAGGGGAAATTCATATCGCGTCAGCCGATCGCTGAACCACTACGCCAACCGTGTCGTCGAGTTCAGTTGTCACCAGGTTTGCGGGCGCTATTGGCCACATAGGTCACAAATATCTTGCGGAGGCACACATTCGATAATCCTGGCCTTTTCTCAATTTTGAGCTCCTGCAGTATCGTGATGGACTTGTTATAAATAGAGATAGAGAATATCTAGGCACTTGACTACCATCCTACTAATTACAACCAGCAGAGAGGCTACCTCGGCGCACTGCATTTGTCTGTCTCGTTCAGTTCAATGGTGTTCGGGATGGAATGAAAACCCGCAGTTTGAATGGGAACAAGAGCGAAATTCTGAATAGGCCAATCACGGTGATTGATTTTGTGCTTCACGTTGAATAAATTGAAGTGTTTTTGCTCTTCGCATAGACGTATTGTTGATTTATTTTGTGTTTTCAATGCTGCTGGTTTAGATAGAGATTTTATTTTGTAATATTTAAATAAACTCACGGCCATTCAACTAAGCTCTCATTCAAAGTCTACTTTGAGCAAGTTGTCAAACCTAGCACATAAATAAAAAAACTTTTTTACAAAAAAATTTTACCGACTTCCAAGTAAGAAAACTACAAAGTGAAAAATAACTTTATTTTTGGAAGTCGGTGTCCATAACGCAAAAAAATGGTTCCTACGAAAGACACCGACTTCCAAAAATAAAGTTATTTTTCACTTTGTAGTTTTCTTACTTGGAAGTCGGTGTTTTTTTTTGTAAAAAAGTTTTTTTATTTTTCAATTTTTAGTTGTACCTAGCTATTAGGCAAGTTGTTTAGTAAGTTTCTTATAACGCCAAAATAGATTACCCGAATATCATGAAACTTTAACAAAACCGATCAATTGAGAGATCTGCTTACCCCTTAAGAGCGTACTGGTGTGATGTTATGTTTTAAAATGGTATAAACAATAAACAGACATGCAATTGCAGCAGTCCCTAATTATTTTCCGATATTTATTGAAGTGTTCTGTTGTATGCTGGTTTAGATAGAGATTTTATTTTGTAATATTTAAATAAACTCACGGCCATTCAACTAAGCTCGTGGCTAAATAATAACAGCCGCACGGGTCGATCATCATGGTTAAGCAACGTTTGACGAGGTCGGTCAGTGGATAGGTGACCATTTCAACATACCGAGTTTCCTCCGTGCCTCGGAAAGCACGTTAAGCCGTTGGTCCCGGCTGTCATTTGAAGATTTTTGACAGTCGTTACGGGTAGTCAGAAGCTTGAGATCTGACACCAGTCTTGCCAAAGGGTACCGTGTTACCCAGTTACTAGGTTGTGGAGGTCAGATAGGCAGTCGCTCCATGTCGGGTCGGCTTCCAGTAAGACTGGAAGCCGACCCCAATATAGTTGGGAAAAAAGGCTAGGCAGATGTTGATGATGGCCATTCAACTAAGGTGTCCTATTTATTTAAACAAGCTTTTTAGGTTACCGTGCATTGTCATTAGTCAGTTAAAATACAGTTGCAAGATTTAAACCCAATAAACAACTATGCATATATACATAGCAAGTTAATAAAAACCTTGTAAAAACCTGACCCCTTTTTCCAAATTGATTGACGATAATTATAAATCAAAACTGACCCCCGTTTCTAAATTGAGAATAAGTAATCAAGAACTTGTTTAACTCGCATATAATATGAAAACTGGACAAAAATAAATTATATGTTCTTACTTTTGAAAATTCGTGGTCTAGAATTTGTCAAAGTCTACTTTGAGCAAGTTGTCAAACCTAGCACATAAAAAAAAAAACTTTTTTACAAAAAAATTTTACCGACTTCCAAGTAAGAAAACTACAAAGTGAAAAATAACTTTATTTTTGGAAGTCGGTGTCCATAACGCAAAAAAATGGTTCCTACGAAAGACACCGACTTCCAAAAATAAAGTTATTTTTCACTTTGTAGTTTTCTTACTTGGAAGTCGGTGTTTTTTTTTGTAAAAAAGTTTTTTTATTTTTCAATTTTTAGTTGTACCTAGCTATTAGGCAAGTTGTTTAGTAAGTTTCTTATAACGCCAAAATAGATTACCCGAATATCATGAAACTTTAACAAAACCGATCAATTGAGAGATCTGCTTACCCCTTAAGAGCGTACTGGTGTGATGTTATGTTTTAAAATGGTATAAACAATAAACAGACATGCAATTGCAGCAGTCCCTAATTATTTTCCGATATTTATTGAAGTGTTCTGTTGTATATCTTCGAAGTTCTTCATCAGATCTTCACTAAATTAAAATGGGACCAAATTCGGAACATACTCTTTCAAAAAAGAAGAATTTTCAATTGGTCCACAAATGACAGAGATATCGGTGAACACAAATAAAAAAAAATAAAAAAAACATACAAGAAGTCGAACATAGAACCTCCTCCTTTTTCGAAAGTCGGTTAAAGAGTTTTAAAGTTATTAATTACTTAGTTTAGAAAAGGGGTAAATGAAATAGAAACGCTGTAAAAATCAAATTATTAGCACAGACATGCGGTTAACTAACCTCTAACACAAGGCTACTGCTGTTGCCTAGAGAAAAACTAAATACGATTTTCCGGGAAGTAAATTGGATCTGAAACCTCAAGCTTGTATCTTACCGTAACTTTGCAGACTTCTTAATGATTGCGATGAAGGAATTGATATTTGTTGCACGTCACTTCAAAAACTCAAGCGTCAAGTCCACAAAAAATAATTAATCACCATACTGTTTTTTTTTCTTTTCTTTTTGTATCTACCTACATAAAAAAAATATTTTCGAGTGTATTGATTTCTAAAGACTTACTGTTTATGAGTGTTATTTCAGCACTATTATTGTAATTACTGTCTGTTATTATTTTGTTTTTGCATGCTGTGTCTATCGCATCATATTGTACACTTAGTATATATTATTGCTTGTATTAGATATAAGGTTAGTTTTAGTGTAACAATTGTAGATAGGCCAATAAATAAATAAATAAATAAATAAATAAATAAATAAACAACAATGCAATGAGGTGGTTACGTTTTAATAAAGTCTTGATTGCATTTACTTCTTGGTATACAGCTATAGTCAACAATTCCGCATTTATCATCATCAATATCATATCATATCATATCAATTTTTGTACATTGAAAATATTTCCAAAAAAAATAGCCAGGGTGTTAAAGGATAACCAACAGAACCTATCCCCGGCATTATTGGCATTTTTGTCTGTTTATCTGTTTGTCTGTTTATATAACTTAGTTTTTGTTTCATCGCAATCGGTTTACTCTATCAAAATTTAGATGAATTAAAAGTGTTCAAGAAGTAAAATTATCACAACACACGCAATTCAGATACTCGGACAGTTGAACTCGATATTCGATAGATGGCGTTGTGCATTTGACGTCATTTATTGAATGGCGGTGTTAAGATTCTCCGCGAAAGAATGATGACTATAGAAACAAAAATGGTAGGTAGGTAAGTAGGGTAGGCAGGAGGGTAAGTAGGGTAGGGTTGGCAGACAGTGACGGGAGCGAAGCCGCGGGCACAGCTAGTAAATAAATAAAATTGAAGTGTCTGTCTGTCAATACTTTTAGTCTAGCATTTTGAGGCAGCGTCAAACAACCAAGATCAACCTAGCTGCAATCATTCACGCTTTTGGTAATTAATTTGCATGTTTGTTTGTATGTCGCCAATTGTTTTCAGTTTTTCGCGATCAACAATGAAAGTTGACTAAGAATATTGCTTTTACATACGTACTTGACATCTCGTAATTAAAAAAAGAAACAATATTAATAAACTTATCACGAATTGCTTTTCAGTACCACACCTATGCAATGTTCAGTTTGTATTATTTCACATAACATCTGTTTCGATGATTTTTAAATGTGTGTTCAAGAAATATTATATCTCAGTAGGAACTCGTGGATAAATAATAACAGCCGCACGGGTCGATCTTAAGGGTTGACGAGCAACGCTTGACGAGGTCGGTTCGTGGATGGGTGACCATCTCAACATATCGAGTGGTTCAAGAATTATTCGTCAGAAAACTAAACTGTTAATCGGCACCAACCTTCTATCAAATTGACAATAATTCGCATTTAATATTCTATGCACGTAAATGAGTTTCCTTGTAGGCTTGACGAAGTGTTGACTATGTTATTTATTATCACATTAAAAAAAAAATTGTTCCCGCCTTCCGCCGTTTCGGGCTTTCGGGCTGTCGTCCGTCAGTACCCATTTGAGAAGCGGGGGTGGTGCACGCCCTCCGCTCCAAAGTTTCCCGCAAAAATGTACGCGAGAGGTATGTTCGGAAAAATTTTCTACGTTTTGAAATAACTGTACAAAAATAATTAATTTATTCAAAATATTCGCGTAAAATATGGGTTTTATGGAAAAAAAACGGAACAAGGCGTTTTTGGGGGTTTCTTCAAGTTTTTAAATAAATATTTTATTCTTTATTTTATTGTTTCAGTTGTAACGTTGGTGCTAATTCTTGCCTACATAGAGAGTATTCAAAGTTTCGGTAAGTTTTATTTTATTATTTTACTACAACGCTATAAATTATTATTTTTATACAGTATAACTGGTTATTCAAATACGTATTAAGGCGCCGATTCCCTTGAGTAGCTGATTTTCAAATGAGAAACACGTCAAAATGGCTAGTCGTAATTTTTTGAAAAAAATATATGTTATATTAGACTATTTTCTTAATAATTTGATCTGAGCAAATTTTGAGTTTTATTCGTATAACATAGTGTAATTAATTTGTAAAGTTATGTCTAAAACGGACAAAAACACGACAATCACGCTAAAACCGCTGGGCTGAAATTTAATGAAATCGACACCATCTCAAAGACAATTTAATTATGTACATTTTGATCTGAGGTTTTTTTTTTAAAGTCATAGAATAATAAGGAAAGTACAAAAAACTACAAAATTTCGGGTCACGCGGGTGTGAAACGAGTGCGCGTTTTGTTCCCTCAAGGTCGTTGGCGTTAGTCGTCGTCTTAAAAGGATAAGATTAATAACTCTCAACGGTTATGGTGTCAAATCTATACTAATAATTTAAAGAGGAAAGATTTTTTTGTTTGTTTGTACCGAATAGGCTCCGAAACTACTGAACCGATTTGAAAAATTCTTTACTAAAAAAAAATTTTACACTAATAGAAAGGTACCTGAAGGATATAGGCAATTTTTATCCCGAAAATGGGTCCTGTGGGGTGGTCCACGGGAGCGAAGCCGCGGGCAACAGCTAGTTAGTTATAAATTTTCCATTTATATCTCCGCTAATCACACAAAAGTTCTGCTGTTATCTAAATACAGGATGTAACAGTTAGATTAAAAAAACCGGTTATTTTTGTGCTAAGTTCATGGAGTTCTGCCGTTACCGTGTTTAAAAATTCAAACTCTATTGAAGTAGGTAATAAAAGATTGTTTTAAAAATGAACGCGGAACCATTCATTATTTAATTTAAAAACTTAGTCTAGCCTGCAATTATGAATCGGTTGTTAATTTATTTAAAACAATCGACGACTCTTTAAATAAGTTATATTTGGCTCTGCGACGATATCTTAAATAGACTTTTAAACTTTATAACGTACGCGGCATCGATAACGTATAATTTGAACTAACATCAAGTGTCTATTTTGGTTTTCGGAATCGAGAATTTGGTTAAGAACGTGTCAAGAAACATACTTTAAAAAAAAAAATACAGCTTTACAGGCAGAAGTAGAGCGTTGACAACTTTAAAATCATATTTCAGAAGCCGGCTATTACCGGCTACAAAAGACATCCAGTATAAAACTGAAATTAGTCTGAACATCAGTCTGCCTTGGTTCGCCGTCATATAAAACTTACCTACAATTCTGATGCTTAAAAAAACTTTGCTAAATATGGTACAAAAATATTTATTAATAGCAGTCGTCAGAACAGAACCATATTGCCATAACCAACCTGGGAGTCTTTAAGTCAAGACTGAATAGGTTACTTCTAGGCAAGCGTGTACCATCATCGACCACATCATCGCTTACTATCAAGTGTGGTAGTGGTCAAATGCGAGACTACCAATAATAAAAAAATACGGAATAAAATTTGCTCAGGGGTCGCAAACGCCACACTATAATTAAATGTACACATACTTATATGTAGACATGTAAGTGCATTGTATCCACACTCAACTCCCAGACGTTAAGTCAGGTCAAAAGCCATGGCGAGCCCCTTTACATCCGCCTACGAAGTCAACCAACCGTCCTGACTTTATTTCCAAACGATTAGTCGCACTCCGATTGATTCTGAAGCAGCTAGCGAATAAATCTCACTTTGATACCGAATTTATCACGAGATTCCAGATTTTTACGTCTCATTGAACATTTTCCACCTTTGATGGACGTAATACTTGATGTTCTTTATCAAAGATTTATTTATTTAAAACGGTTTTGAAGTTAAGTGGAAGTAATTGGCCGAGAGTTTCGATTTGTATTTGAAATTGTACTAATTGAGAATTGTGACTTAATTATTTATTTCTTTTACTTGGAACTTGTTCTTCAATTATGACTATTATGAATGTCTTTTTAGGGTTCCGTACACAAAGGGTAAAAACGGGACCATATTACTAAGACTCCGCGATCCGTCTGTCTGTCTGTCTGTCTGTCCGTCTGTCACCAGGCTGTATCTCATGAACCGTGATAGCTAGACAGCTGAAATGTTCATAGATGATGTATTTCTGTTGCCGCTATAACTTAAATATTTATTTTATTCTGTTTTTAGTATTTGTTATACTAAAAACAGAATAAAATAAATATTTAAGTGGGGCTCCCATACAACAAACGTGTTTTTTTTGCCGTTTTTTTTACGATAATGGTACAGAACCCTTCGTGCGCGAGTCCGACTCGGACTTGGCCGGATTTTTAAACGGATTTTGGTTAGAAAAACGATGTGATCAGGAACAAAGCATTAATTACCATCCTAGGGTAGTCCAGTATGGGTATAAACGGCACTTCTTTGCACACTATCTTGTTATTAAATCCGGCGAAAAGTTACCTATTAACTTTGGTTAAATCATCCGTTATTCGGGGTTTAAGTTTGGAATTACTTCAAGCAAAATAGTTGTTGAAACATGGTTACGTATGTCCCAAAATTTGGTAGTCCGCCGTTAGTTATGTGCAGCTCCGGATTATAGTCATCTCTATGCCAAATTTCATTCATATCCGTTCAGTCGTTTTGCCGTGTTGAGTAGCAAACATCCATACATCCATCCTCACATACGTTCACGTTTATAACAATAAATCGATATATATAAAAATCAATGCCACTTTTCGTTGTAGTTTTATAACTCAAGAACGGGCTCACCTATACAAACCTAATGTTTAGGCTTTGTTCGGACTATTTAGTAGATTATTTAGGTGAAGTTTTTTTTTTTTTAATTTAGGGTAGGTAACCTTACCCTAGTAAGGTAGGTAGGGGAGGGTAGGGTAGGTAGGGTAGGGTAGGCAGGGTAGGTTAGATAGGGTAGGTAGGGTAGGATAGGTAGGGTAGGTAGGTAGGGTTGGGTAGGTAGGGTAGTGTAGGTAAGGTAGGGTAGGGTAGGTAGGGTAGGATAGGTAGGTCTGGTTGGGTAGGTAGGGTAGTGTAGGTAAGGTAGGGTAGGGTAGGTTCGGTAGGGTAGGTAGAGTAGGGTAGATGAATGTTTGGTGTTATAATGGCAAAACAAAGTTTGCCGGGTCAGCTAGTAATATATAAATATAAAGTAGGATATTAGATATTAGGATGATGTGTGTATATGTCTACAAGTACTTAAGCCTTTACAGTTGCGTATCCGTCAAATCAAAATAATCCACTACAGAATACATAATCAATTAATCACATGTTTCAATTATTTAATTGAAGTTAGAACCCCTCGTCAGTAGCGTGCGACATCGATACACACGGGTTGAATTTTAACAAGTTTTGGACTGTTTGGGACTATGTCATTAGTGTGTATGTAATAATTTAGTTTATTAAACGTCTATGTATGTTTGATAGATTCAAGGCTTTCATAATTGTTGTTTGTTCAGTTTGTAAGTTTGTTAATGGACCCCACTTGTTAAGTTGTTAAATATCTTCTGTTGTTCTGTACTCAAGTATAAAGAGTATTGAAGTTTTCAAAGTCGTCAGATTTAAGGAAGGAAACTCCGAGCATAGCCCTCTCCATTGCCCTTTGGGTGACTGAACTTTCTGATGAGGTCCATTGTGAGCGACCACGTCACAGAGCCATAGGTCATCACTGGCAACACAAACTGGTCATAGGCTTTCATCTTAGGACACTATGGTAAGTTGGACGAGAAGATACCGCGCAACTGCCCGAACGCTGCCCAGCCGACCAGGATTCGACGCACGAAATTCGTACGAATTTCAAGTATAGTTCTCGCTAAACTTCTGGGCCGCCCTGAAGTTGGCTTTCCGATGCGCAAGGTACGAAATGGTGCTGTTTCGTATGAGATTTACTACTGCGCAGCCATTTTAGTCTACTCAAGGGCGGACAAGAAGTTTGGCGAGAACTATAACTACAGTTCCAGCTGCTGTTAAACTCGTGGTTAGTTGTAGACTAGTTTATATTTTTTTATTAGACGGTTGTGTCCCACTGCTAAGCAAAGGCCTTCTCTCCATTTTTTCCTGTATTTTGCTACATCTGGCCAATCCGCCGGCCAGATGTAGCAAAGCCAGCTATTCGGACACCAATCAGTGATTACTTTTGCCCAATTCTGTTTCGCCGGCAGTTGTGACCCAGTTCCAGCGGACTTTCGCTAAGGATGACTGGTAGAGAATGCCTTGTGGCATTAAGTCCGCCTATGTAGCACTATTGTACATGAAGTTTAAATAAATAATTAATTCAATTTGATCCTGTATAGCGTCTCCTTCGTATTCATTACTGAAAGTGATGCCCGTCTTGGAACGCTTTGACGGAGTCATTTACGAGCCGTTCCAAGCCACTGTGTCTCTTCGCTCTTCTCAGGGTAGTGGTCATCGTGCATCCCGTAATCGGCCGGATCTGGTCTGACCACCGAGTGGGTGGGGGAGCGTCCGCGTGGCCTTTTTCCATCCTCTCCAGTTTGTCCAGGTTATCTGGTTGTCTCCGGGCGATGTGACAAAAGTATTTCAGGACGAGAATAGTCTGGTTTTGATGTTCAACTGTTCGTAGAATGGACTTATTAGTGCCTGTATAGCTGGTAGCTACGACTTTAACAAAGTTGATAAACACTAGTACTCTACTCAAAACTTCCAAGATTAAGGATGAGGAAAAATGTCCATCCCGCTATGGAAACGAGTACTTTATCAGAAATGTTGATGTCCAAGACTTACGACTACGTACAAGACTCCGTTGCCACGACGCGAGGACAGTAAGGAAGTTTTAAGCCGAAGTGAGGGTATCTTGAATAATTTAGTCGCTGTGTAAGTACGTACAAGTAAGTTTTAACTTATGGTAACTTATGTTAGTAAGGCGACAACGGTAACTCTTTATCGGGGGAGTTTGGGCGTCAAAAGGGAGTTACTTTGAAGGATTTCGTGTACCTACAATTTTATTTTATTTTGTTAGGGAAAACAGACAGCAGGACGTAGGTTGTATACTTAGAATATTTACGTAGGTGTCTTGAACAAGTAACTTGATGTAGCGTTTGCTAAAATAAAAAATATAAATTTTTAATGTTCTCATATTCATATTATTTATTGCACATGTGATGTGACATTATCTTTTCAAATGAAAATGCAGGAAAGTAATATTTAGGTACTTGAAGATGATTTTTTGGAAGTTCTAGGAATATTTAAGAAATCCTAAACCGGACTGTTACACCTTCGCCATATAAGTTCAGGCAGATACTATAAATTCCATTTTTAACTCGTCTGGTAGAGGATATTGCGTACTGCGTATCATCTAGACACTGAAAAATAGGTCCCTATTATCACATAAAACTCCCAACAACTGAAACTTCATGAATTTTATCTACACCGACTACTTATATTTTGTGTTTAAAGTCGGACTTCACAGAACCACTTAAAATACCGGCTTTCCTACCGAGATTGAAGTAAAGTTCTCGAGTAAAGAGTTTGTACAGCCTCAGTATAGTGACGTCAACGTCCATGATATTAAATCTGCAAGAAGGATTTAGTCGTTGTTAAGAAGCTTTTGTAGCTTGTAGCTGGATTATTTTAGTGTTATAGATGACTAGCTGCCGCCCGTGGCTCCGTCCGCCTGTACTTAGTAATAATATCTTTATAAATTACAGCCTGTATTCGTTATTACAAACCTTTTTGTACTCACACTGGTCCCAGGCTTATTACGTTTCTAGCAAGGGCAAAACGATAACGATTTTTGCGCAATAATTTCTCTTCAATACAGAAGTTTTAGAATTTTGGGCGGTTTTTTTTAGAAATAAGTGCATTTGACAGCGACAGCAAATGATTGTGTAGGACCTACCATACCTACACTGTAGGTCATGCCGACTTCTATGACATAAAGCGTTGAATCACGCGATGATTGTTGATTGTCGTTTCTGAAGTAATAAGCCGGTATCTGTTAAATCAAATCTTGTTGGTTAAATTTGACCGACTGGCCTGTGTTGGATTGAGCTGAAAAATTCGCAAAATTTTATTTTAGGTTACTTTTTACAATAATGCCAGTATTTTATAAATGTTTGTTGGTGTTTTCGAGCGTCGGGTGGTATACCCTGTGTACCATTTGGCATTATGCTGTGCTGATCTGAGGCCCTTTTGGTATTCATAGTTTTAATTATTTATTGTGTTTAATTTTAAGGCGTTTTTGTTTTAAATGCCAACAAACACATTTTTCTTTTTTTCTGAAATTTTGCACACTCGTTTGTTTCTCGTGACAATGCAATTTTTAATTTAAAACCATGCTTAATTTTGTATGATTGTTTCTTGGTTTTTCTACTGAGATTAAAGCAAAGTTCTCCAGTAAAGAGTTTGTGCAGCCTCGGTATTGTGACGTCATCGTCAAAGTTATTAAATTTTAAAAATTTAATCGCTGTTGGATTATTTTAGTGTTATGGAAGAAAATCTGCAGCCTGCATCTCAGCCCAAGTTGAAATTAAATTACGCAATCACACTAATATTAAAAAGGCGAAAGTTTGTGAGTGTGTGTGTTTGTATGTTTGTTACTCTTTTACGCAAAAAATACTGCATGGATCTGGATGGGCACAGAGATAGATTATAGTCTGTAATAGCACATTTGATACTTTTTATCCGGGGAATATGTTCCCTTGGGTTAATTTTTGGCAAAAGCTGGTCTGGATCTTTATAAATTGCAGCCTATAACTGTCCCACTGCAGGGCAAAGGCCTTTTCTCATACAGAGAAGGTACGAGCATTAAGCACCACGATGGCTCAATGCGGTTTGGCGTATGCGATATTTTTATGTACTTGTATGCTATATTACTGTAAAGTTGCATAAAAATCCGTTCATTCATCCATCCTTACAATCTTTCTTATCATATAGTAGGATTATTAGTTCATAAGTAACTTATTTCCTGAAATAAAAATCAGCTATGTTTGGGTTTCGGCCAGTCTTCTCCCAAAAGAGACCAACAGATGTTATTTAGAGATCCCAACGTTTTTTCAGCTTTTGTATCTTTTACATCGTGATTATGATACTAAGGCGTCGCCTTCACGAGCGAGAGAATCGCGGCGATATTATCGATTGCCACGTATAATATCTCCGCGATTCTCTCGCTTGTGGAGACGGCCCTCTATTTTTTGTGGATGGTGAATCATCCAATGACTTGTCCCGCTCTGGGTGAAGCGTGAGGGCGTGTCAGACTTTACTGACTAAAACCCAACCGTGTTCCTTCAGTTGCTTGAGCCAGGGCCGCGGTAACTCTTTTTCAAATTTATCCGCGACCCAGACAGGCTTCGGTCTTAGCGGACCCCGTCAGGTTTGCTGAGAACTCTTTAAGGCGCGCGTGGAACACTAAGCGCCGTCGATTCGGGCCTGGTCCTTGTCGGACGGCGAGTTACCCGTTACCGGCCGGGAATTGTCTTGCGACTCCCGACGCCCAGGGTGCCTCCTGCGGTGGCTTGGGGCGTGAGGGCCTTATCGTCGCCGTCTCCGTTGCGTCTCCCTCACGCGTTACGTCTCCTCCTTCGCGTGCATTACTGCTTCGCAGAAGGAGGTGACAGCTTCCCATGCCCTCTCGCCCGGTACCATGGCCTGAACCAGGGCCGGACGCGAGAGGTCGCCACTGCCGATCGCCTCTACGAGGACACGGGGTTGCTCCGCCCAAGCGAGGCAGACCTCCACCGTGTCCACACAATGGTGGCACTCGGGCGTTTCCTCCCGCCTTATCCTGAACAGGAACCTCCCGAAACAGCCGTGCCTGGTGAGGACCTACGTCAGGCAGAAGGTGAGGACGCCGTGACGCCTCTCAAGCCACTCCTCAAAGAGGGGCCTTATCGTCGCAATTGTGGCTTGCCTAGTGGAGACGTGTCCTAAGAGAGTGTATAGAAATACGTGGCACGGACGATAATATCGTCGCGATTCTCTCGCCCGTGGATCCTATGGTTTTTTAGTAATTCATTAAATTGAAGCTTTATTTTTCTTCAATTCTAGTTACTTAAAGGCTTATTAAAAATAAATAACACAATTCAAACAATCATTTTAGCTTACCGTGCATTGTCATTCAAACCAAACGTGTATTAAAAAATTCAGCTTAGTTCTTTTAAAATCTTGTATTGTAACAATACAATTTTAAAGTATTTACAAGCGTTGCCACCGAAAATCGACCACAAAAGTTTCTAGTTTATACCGTAATGTTAACTTATCATAATAATAGGTAAAGGAAAACTCCGAAGAAAGGGTTGAAAATTACAGGGTGTTTTTCATAACGACCATAAATTGTTCAGTGTTGACTACAAACTAATAATTTGAACCTCTTTAGGTAGTTAGCCGTAGTTATAGGTAAGTGTTTTTGTATTACTTAGCGATAAATATTGTTTTGAATAAGTTAGTCGGTTCAAATAATGTTACCTTGAAAATAATTGGCCATGTTAATATGGAACATGTCTTGGGCTTTTCACCGCTTTAGTGCCGTAAAACGGTTACTTTCTAAAGCATACTCCTTAGTAACGGCTAGCTTAAAAGGTTTGAAAAAAAAAAAATACCTTATTTTGATTCATGTACATTATTTGTGAAACATGGTTTTTTCGTGTATCTAGTAGTTAGTAGCTTTAAAAAAATAATTAACAACACGATATTTTTTCGCTACTTTTGCATACTTCTCCAAAACGACTTGGATGTTTAAAAATATTTTTACACATAAAAATTTGATTACTAGAATTTCTTCATAACTGAAATAGCACATGTAAATCAATAGTTATTTATGCTACAAGTGCGGAAAGTAGGTGATTTCCGATGAGTGGATTTTTATTCACGAGTGAGCGAAGCGAGTGAGTGGAGTGCGAAGCGAGGAGCGAGTGAGTTGGAAATCATCTTACGCACGTGTATCTTACAACATTTTACTATGCATTGTGCGAGGAAATAAAAAAAAATATCTAAACCAAGCAAGAAATTAATAAAATGGCGCTTATTCAAGGGCGCTCAGCATATCCACAGATTAACTAAATTCATAGTTCCTCGGGCATATCTACTGCGCATGTGCAAATAGCTGTCACGTCGTAACGCAAAAAGACAAGAGCAAAATATTAATTCTGCCAAACATATTTAATGAATATTTAAAATTAATTTATTGATCAAAATCTAAATCTAGAGTAATTAAAAATCCTCAAATGAAGTATTAGTTTTGTTTTACCTTTTATGTGAATGATAATCTGTACTTAACTATTTTTTTAAACTTTTCTCAAATAATAAAAACTCTATGCGGTGGGCTGACGTTGGAGTTAAAAATTAAAAAAGTACAGGAAAGTAAAAAGCACTAGTAAAAAAAAGTGACACTTGCCGCACAGTTTCGCAGCTTGGAAAACGATATTTTCGAGGACATGCATTGTAAAAAATATTTTGCAAACAAAACTGTCCAAAAGGAGGTTCAATATTGATATTCTGGCTCCGCACGGTCGCAAGGCCAGTACTGCGTTAGCATTGGGGAATATTATACTCCTTAGTATACGAGTAATGTTGGTTTTGAACAAGAGAAAAAACGATGGATGGATGGTTAGAGAGATGAAATGGTTAGATTTCTTACATTTATAAATAAAATAATCCTTGATCTTGGAAAATAAGGTGCCATGTTAAAATGGAATGCAAAAACATTTCGGGGAGTGTGCGATGGAACTGCACAATTTGATTCCGCCTAGCCCTTTCCATCATCGGACTACAAGACGTACGGCAATGCGCCATCAGTACATGGTGGATATCCCACCCATACGCACAAAGCGTTTTGAAAATACTTTCATTGTGCGTACAGCTAAGGAGTAGAATTCCCTGCCGGCGTCTTTGTTTCCTGATAGCTACAACCTAGGGGTCATCAAGTCAAGAGTGAATAGGTTGCTTCTAGCGTGCTTCACCTTCGACCACATCATCACTTAACATCAGGCGAGATAGTGGTCAAACTCGAGCCTAAAAAAAAAAAGAATGTATCGTATGGAAAGTTTTGAGTTTGATGTTGGATTTCACTTTGAGTAGGTACAAAGAAACGATGTATATAGGTAAGATGATAGGTATGCGGGATAACTGCGTAACATACAAACAACGACAATGCCTTTCATTTTGATAGTTCAACAACATTCATTGCGGTATTTACGTGTTCGATCAGACGAATTCTTCCTACAGAATATGAAACAATGGATTGGAAATTTCTTTCAAAACCGTTCGAATTGTGATAGTTTCCAATAAACAAGTGTGTGAATCTGTGATATTGTCCAATAAACAATCATGTATCTAATCATCATCATCATCGCTATCTTCCTTCCCTTGTCCCATGTTACTTGGGATTAGGGTTACCATATCTTAGGATTTGTCCTGAGATCTCAAGATTTTTAGGCTCTTTTGAGGATTGCGGCTGGATTTTGAAAATCTCAGGAAATCTCAGGATGTTTAGAAATTTCAATAAAATAGAGTAGACCTTATTTATTACAAAAACAAAAATAATATTCATTATTAAAATCAACTTAGGTCATGTGAATTGCACAAATAAAATCAACATTTAAAATCCATTAAATTTATTAGTTTTACCATATAATTTATTTTGCGATGATATCTTGTTACCCGACTGCCGAAGGAGGGTATTGTTTTTATCAGTCTATGTATGTGTGTAAGTTTGTTCCTATGTGGCGATCTAGAGACCAAAAATGGTGAATTTTGGGCGCCATATTGTGGATGCCCAATTTTTATTCCTTCCAAACGCAACGTGAGTGGTATCAAAATAAAGGGTTTTAAGAGCTGCTTTCAAAAAAATATTACACTTATAACTTAAATGTAATTAATTCGAAAAAAAAACACGCAGTGCAGTCAGAGGGTATATCTGGTTTTGGTCAGCCAGCTCGCGAATATGTACCTATCCTCCGACTGCACAGCGTGATTTTCTTCTTGTTTACGTCTTTTTAGTTCGCTTCTCAAGCAGTTAGGTTTCTGAGTTTTTAGGAATTAACTTTTTTTAAGTAAACTTTTGTCTTTTAACACTGTTTTATACAAAACACTACAAAACGAAAAATAACTTTCTTTTCCCGTGTCTTTGGTCCTATTGTTTTCAGGTTTTCGACACCGACTTCGGCAAAGGAAGTTATATTTTGCTCTTTTTAGTTTTGGTAGGTACCTCCAATAACAATGAAAATCATATAAAACCAAATTACATCTCATGACGATTCCAATTAGCCCAAACACGACTAGGATACATTGTTTTATTTCGAAATTCCAGTGCCTACCTTCCGGCTTCATCACCAGATGAGTTCGATGGTACCATTTTCATCAGTACTATTTTTTATAAGTATTTGCTTCATCATAGTCGGTTAACTATTCGAGATATCTTATACCCGTGATATACTTAGAATAGAGCATTAAAGAGTTCCAGTGGCCATCAATGGTCTTCATCAGTTCCACTTCACCAAATGATACTTTCTGAGTACAAATGTTTGTATTGTTGATGAAAGTACCAAAATCGCTATATGTAGGTATGCGTTTGCTGTAAATTACGTTTGCGAGAAAATTCGCAAAATTCGAGCAAAATCTCAGGCTTTTTCAATGGAAATCAGGCTATTTCGCCGTTCTTTTAAATTTTCTATCTGGTAACTCTACTTGGGACGACGTAACAAGTTTCTTCTTCAATTCCGTTTTTTTCTTTTTCAACCAGAGATGGTGTGGGATAGAGTGACATCCCACACCATCTCTCCATCTTTTCTTTGGCCTTACTCCCCGTCTTTCGTCCATTCCACATTTATGTTCATAACTCTTTTAGTAATCATCATTTTCCAATACAAATTAAACAATAGCACGCAAATTACTGACCACAACACATTCGCATACAATTTATCCCCAACGGGCTAGCGTTCATAATTTCTAAACTTGGTGAATAGACAATCTAGCGTTGCAGACAATTCAATCAATTATGACCACATTTATCGGACGGGCCGCCATGCGCCATTCAAAACCATTTGATTTTGCCCAATCACATGCGCCCCTAATTGGATAACAACCGATGAGCTGGATATTAAGACGACGACTAACGCCAACGACCTTGAGGGAACAAAACGCGCACGCGTTTCACACCCGCGCGACCCAAAATTTAGTAGTTTTTTGCACTTTTCTTATTATTCTATGACTTTAAAAAAAAAGCTTCTGATCAAAATGTAGATAATTGAATTGTCTTTGAAATGGTGTCATTTTCATTACAATACGCTCAGCGGTTTTGGTGTGATTGTCGTGTTTTTGTCTGTTTTAGACATAACTTTACAAATAAATTACACTATGTTATACAAATAAAACTCAAAATTTGCTCAGATCAAATTATTAAAAAAATACTCTAATATAACATATATTTTTTTCAAAGAATTACGACGAGCCATTTAGACGTGATTCTCATTTTAAAATCAGCTACTCAAGGGAATCGGCGCCTTAATTGTAACCGGAACATGGTACGACTTCATTAGAGTAATGGATTACTGTTCTAATCCTGGTTTCAATTAAATTGTGTAATGGTTTTAGACAGTTTGTTATAATAGATATGGTATGCCCCCTCCTCGCGACGTCGTGTTCCTTATTACTAAGGGTCGTAATTCCCCTGTCCTCGTGGATACAACTTTTCCTTCACTAATTTGCGCCATCTGTGCCTGTCTTTTGGGTCGTGGAGAGCATCGTACAGGTTTGAATTCAACGATGTGCGGACTTGGTCTGACCATCTTGTTGGACTGCGACCTCTAGGACGTTGTATATGCCATGTCTATTACGCTGAATAAAACTACTTAGACGTATACTGAAATGGCAATCGGGCAGAGCGAAAATGGTAACTAAATGGGTTTATTTCCACAACGTTCTTTTTTGGGGTACATCGGCTTAAAATCAGATTTTCAATAAAAAAATATAACTTTTTTAAAGTAGATTTTTGTTTACCGTGCATTGTGATCTAATCCAAACATGTTTGCAAAGTTTCAGTTAAATCGATGGCGATTACTGATACAAAATTCAGTTGCAAGATTTGACTCACACATACACAATGAAAGTTAAATAAAAACTTGTAAAAATACTGGCGTTGTCTGCTCGGAGCATACCGATAATTTCTCTCTGTTTGTTAGTATTAGTAAGCACCGGAGTTATTGCGTAACACAATCAACAACAATGCCTTTCATTTAGACAATAGAACAACATTCATTAGTATATCTATTCGTTATTAGGTTCTGCCCGCGGGTCCGCCCGCGTAAAAAGTGTTTTTTTTGTTAGATTGTTTTGATTGTCAAAATTAATGTTACTGATGTCATTTTCACTTTTGTTTCGGTTTCCTTTTTCTTTTTATGTTGGCACTTTGTTTTTAAACATACCTACATGACAATTGTAATAATTTTATTAAGATTTTGTGTGTTGTGTCTTTTGTGTGCACTAAATAAATGATTTATCTATCTATCTATCTATCTATCCCAAGGGAACATTATTACCGGGATGAAAAGTATCCTACTGTATGCAAAAGTCATTCAAATCCGTTCAACCGTTTTTGCGTGATTGAAGCACAAACATTCACATTCACAATATTAGTGTAGTAGTAGGATTTACGTTGTCGTGTACACGAATATTTCAAACACAAAGCAAAGGAATTTCCCTCAACATTCATGGGATTGAAAATGTGGTGTTGCACTCCATAGATTTAACTTCTATTGCCCGTCACAAAGGGCACACCAGCCGTATATTACTCGTTGCAAATCTCATAGAACATCTGCTTCCTAAGATCAAATCTCACGCGAACCGAAACGTGAAGTAAATCTGATAAAAGGTTCCATTTGAACTTTGAGGCAGCTTTCCAAGGATTTTGCATCTAAACTATGTATTTTGTTTATCAAAAGGATGTCTTTTGGCGATATCTTTGCTTTAGTGCTTCGTAAAGATCGATCCGTAACCCTTTTAAACAATCTTGAAGTGTTGTCTTTAGTCATTTATTTACTTACATGTCTTTATTTTATAAAACCGACCAAGTGCGAGTCGGACTCGCGCACGAAGGGTTCCGTACCATTAACGAAAAAAAAAACGGCATAAAATCACGTTTGTTGTATGGGAGCCCCACTTAAATATTGATTTTATTCTGTTGTTATAGGGGCAACAGAAATACGTGATATTCGTGATATCTGTGAAAATTTCAACTGTCTAGCTATCACGGTTCATGAGATACAGCCTGACAGACAGACAGACAGACGGACCGCGCAGTCTTAGTAATAGGGGACCCTATTACTAAGACTGCGCGGTCCTGCGTTTTTACCCTTTGGGTACGGAACCCTAAAAATTATCTTGTTTACTACGAGGCCAACCCTGAAATATAGAAAAAATATCAGCTGATTCATATATTTTCATCATAAAAATGTATTGCATTTTGTGTTTAGCCGATTTATTTTTTGATCTGTCATGGTTGGCATCATATTACAAGTTGTTAAAATCATGAGTGCTTTCACCCTCTGAAATAAATAAAAATTAAATGCTGTTCGTTGCAAAAGTTCGCGGAATATTTTCCTTAGAACGACTTGACCGATTTAGTTATTTTTTTTTTTGTAATAGTCCGAGTAAAAACAATATTCTAGACAGGACAACGTTTATCGGTAAAAGACACACCTTAGTAGTCTTTCAGAAATTAATCCCATAACGTTGAGGTTTATATTATATTTACTGTCATATCATAAAAACTTGTGTTTATAAAGATCTGTGTTTTATGTGACATGCGACATATTTTACGATAGGATTAAGTTTGTGAACTGAATATAAGTTTATTTCTTATAAGAAATATATTTAGTCGTATATTTTTAATAAAATGATAAAAAAATATAACACATAAACGCAATGCGACACGAGAAAAATATCGTGAACCTCTGTCTTTCAAGACGAACTTTAATTAAAGCTTCATGATATTTTAGTATAAATATCATGCATAATATTCTTTATCTATAGGATGTTATTGCTCGTTATTTATATAGCTGGTTCCCACGGCACGACTTCGTTAGCGTATATTTCTTTTGGGTGGAACCCTAATTCAATTTCTGGCCCTTGTAACATCAGCTATCTGTCTGTGAAGTGTGAAAGTCAAAATCGGTCTAGCCGTTTCGGAGAATTAGCCGGTGGTCTAGCCGTTTCGAACGTTTGTTTGTAACAAAAAAAAGCTTTTTTTTTGTCATAAACGCACATACTTTCCGTTTAGTAAAATTATTATTTGTCTAATCAGAAAACAAACAGGTACACATTGGAGCTTATAATAGTTATTTATGCTACAAGTGCGGAAAGTAGGTGCTTTTCGATGAGTGGATAAATCGACACGAGTCGGAAATCATCTTACGCACGTGTATCATACAACATTTTACTATGCATTGTGCGAGGACATAAAAAAATATATCTGAACCAAGCAAGAAATTAATAAAATGGCGTTTATTCAAGGGCGCTCAGCATATCCACAGATTAACTAATAGTTCATAGTTCCTGGGGCATATCTACTGCGCATGTGCAAATAGCTATCAAGTCGTAACGCAAAAGGCACGAGCAAAATATTCATTCTGCCATACATATTTAATGAATATTTAAAATTGATTTATTGATCAAAATCTAAATCTAGAGTAATTAAAAACGCCGTAAATGAAGTATTAGTTTTGTTTTACCTTTTTTATGAATGATAATCTGTACTAAACTAATTTTTAAAAACTTTTCTCAAATAATAAAAACTATGCGGCGGGTTGACGTAGGAGTTAAAAATTATTAAAGTACAACAAAGTAAAAAGCACTAGTAAAAAAAGTGACACTTTCCGCACAATTTGGCTGCTTGGAAATAGTTATTTATGCTACAAGTGCGGAAGGTAGGTGAATTTAATCACGAGCGAGCGAAGCAGGTGAGTGGATAAATCGACACGAGTCGGAAATCATCTTACGCAAGTGTGTCATACAACATTTTACTATGCATTGTGCGAGGAAATAAAAAAATGTATCTGAACCAAGCAAGAAATTAATAAAATGGTGCTTATTCAAGGGGGCTCAGCATATCCACAAATGAACTAATAATTCTAGTTCCTCGGGCATATCTACTGCGCATGTGCAAACAGCTGTCACGTCGTAACGCAAAAAGGCACGAAAATATTCATTCTGCCAAACATATTTAATGAATATTTAAAATTAATTTATTGATCAAAATCCATATCTAGAGTAATTAAAAACGCCTTAAATGAAGTATTAGTTTTGTTTTACCTTTTATATGAATGATAATCTGTACTTAACTAATTTTTAATACTTTTCTCAAATAATAAAAACTCTATGCGGCGGGCTGACGTGAAAAATTAAAAAAGTACAGGAAAGTATGAATGAATGAATGAATGAATGAATGAATGAATGAATGAATGAATGATACATTTATTTGCAAGAATATAGGTAGCTAACATAAGTTCTTAAGATCTATAAGGTTTCACTATATTCGGCATTTCAGCCGTGCAAATATTTAAATTTTACATATTGTTTATACTTATAGCATGCAGTACACATTAAGTAATTAGCCATAACATAAAGATATTAATAATAAAGTGACAATTTAAATTTGGATTACAATGCAATTATCAAAATTAAAACTAAATACAATTTAGTCATCTAAAATAATAATTCATATTAAAAATAACAGAGAGAAAAAATAGTAGAAAGCACTAGTAAAAAAAGGTGACACTTTCCGCACAGTTTGGCTGCTTGGATAACGCTCTTTTCGAGGAGATGCATTGTAAACTAACTTATGAAATGAGCACACACAAAATGTGCAACTCATATCGTTACCAACAGCATACAGCTACTGAACAACACTTGTGATGTCAATATTATGTGTAATATAAATAAATAATAATTCTTTTTAATCTAAATATCAAAGATACAATTTAGATTTCTGAAACAATTAAAATCTGATTACGTATAAAAACTAAAACTAGCGAATAGTTTTATTAGTTCAAAACTCTGACGTCAATACTTACGTATATGTACTCGTAGAGCAGATGTTGTTATCTTATATCTAAGCTATTGTGAAGGATTATCCTCCATAAACAGTACACCGTAAAGACGTAAACAACATGACTCTTGCGACAAATAAGAAAGATAAATGGCGTCACTAAGTCACTACTACGCTAGGAGATTAACCGGGCCATATGTTATCTATAACAAATCGAGCGGTATAAAATTGAAACCGGTCCTCGGAGGTCTGAGGCCTTAGAAATTCGAGGCCTTAATCCCCTGGTTGGTGGAATCCGTGCGATGTGAAGCCGAATTATTGATGCGCCTCTCGACACCTAGATGGGGGATCTGGCAGAGTTTTAGAGCAGGCATATTCAGGTGCGGTTTCAAATAGAAGTTTTCAAAGTCGTCAGATTTAAGAAAAGCCCAAATTTAGAATAGATTTGAATCGTTTATTAGGTAGGTATACAAATGTCAGAGTAGCTTTAAAAATACTTACAGCTTGATTAAATATGTATTATTGTCAGTGAGTCCCAAACTAGATAGTTAGTCTGTATCTTGAGACTCGGGAGTTTGTTATCAGGGTGTACTGGTGTGCTGTAGTATTTCTTCGTCAGTTTTGCCTATTTAGGTAATTATGTATCAAGCTGCACCCGATCCAATGAAAATAAATTGCTCTGCACATTAAGTGCCCTTTTTGGAAATCAGAAAGTGGACCCTTGACCTAAGGGCTCCTAAACTATTCAGATATATGCGCGGTGTGTATTCTCTCAGCATCTACTCAGTTCAATTTCAGGTTCAATCTCCATTGGCGGGCTTCGACTTCCATTTTTGTCGAGCATGCATGCCTAATGCCTATAAAGGTATATACTGCACTAACATACTAATATTATAAAGGCAAAAGTATGTGAGTGCATGTGTGAGTTTGTATGTTTATTACTTCTTCGCGCTCAAACGGCTGGATGAAACTTGGCACAGAGATAGATTATAGTCTGGACTAGCTGTGCCCGCGGCTTCGCTCCCGTCAACTGCCAACCCTACCCTACTTACCTACCTACAATTTTTTTTTCTGTAGTCACCATTCTTTTGCGGAGAATTTTAACATCGCCATTCAGAAAATGACTTCAAATGCACAACGCCATCTGTCGAATATCGAGTTCAACTCTCCGAGTATCTGAATTGCTTGTATTGTGATAATTTTACTTCTTGAACCCTTTAAATTCATCTAACTTTTGATAGAGTGAACCGATTGTGATGAAAAAAAAACTATGTAATTTTTCAAGTTACGCACAATTTTTATGTATAAAAGTTATTTACATTGGTTTCGTACATTTCGTGTATGTATTCGTGATGCGAGCACAAATAAACAGACAAACAGATAAACAGACAAAAATTCCAAAAATGCCGGCAATAGGTTCTGTTGGTTATCCTTTAACACCCTGGCTATTTTTTTTGGAATTATTTTCTGATGATCTGATTTTATTGATGTACAAAAATTACTTTTCTAAAGATTTATTATATGTATTTATAGCACATAGGATACTTTTTATCCCGGGAATATGTTCCCTTAGGATAATTTTCGACATTCAAGCGGGCGAAGCCGCTGACAGAAGCTAGTCTTGCATGATTTTGATAAGTCGCTTAAGGTTACACTAGTCGAAAATTCTTCCATACAAACGTAGTCTAGGGATTATTCCACTGTTTGACAATGTGCATTCAAAATAAAGAGTGATATCAATTTGTCTCGTCATTATCTAGCCCTGTATGGAAGCAAAAAAGTAAAAAAAGAAAATATTTGAAAGTTATGAGCGTCGAAATTTCCACATATCGATACTAATTTTGACACATTTTTGGGTGCGCATAAATACCGTAAGAAGACGGAAAATTGCAAAACGGCCTCCATACGGGGATAGATTAGTAGTTTAACAATGCAAATAATTATATTTTGAACAGATAGATTTAGTAGATTTTTCATGATATCTAGACTGCCAAAGGTCTGTTTATAAAATTTCGCGCGCTCGGTTTCGTCCTAAATCATTATCCATTTCGCTACAAATTTGCATAAGTGTGTATTCGTACGCGAACTAGCTTCTTACTGCTCATCACAGCATCTATCTCTTCCGCACGTGTTGTCGGTTGATATAAAATGCATTTTAACCCCACGCACAAAATAGTTCGTGCCGTCGACTAGTGTACCCTTAACTGCAGTTGTTGCTTGTTTCTCTCATGCCATACATCTTCTTGAAATACTTAACAGAAGCTTCGAGAAAGGTTTCAGGCTTTTCAACAAAGCTTGCTCAAAAGCCCTACCAGCTCCCACTATAACCACCCTGTATAATATGACGAGTAGTGGAGGATATTCGTGTGTGTTTCATATTATTGTGATTAAGTGCTGTTAGGGTTAATTAATAATATCTTGTGTCGATAAGCGTGAATACTGGGGATGAAACTATGATGTGAGTAGATGATTTAAAATATTTCTCGTATATTTTATTGTCTCTACCAAACGTAGTTGTGGAATGAATGGATGAAGGGGAGGCGTTTGTCCTGCAGTGGGACAGACAAGGGTAAAATGATATGTATAATAATAAATAGCAATTATCGCTAATTTCTTAAAGCAGACGGAACAAAATAGTCTATTGTTTTTTTTTTGGTTTCCCAAGATTAAAATATTTACAACAAAACAAAGAGAATTTTGTATCTGTTAAAGCGAAAACCGTGTACAAGTCATAACTAGAAATAATTTGACAACGAGTAACCGAAGATAAATTGCAAGATTTAAAATGTGGTTCCAATTAACTTTGAGAAGACCCTTCGGAAGAAAATAATCAGATGGTATCAATGGAAACAGTTAAAACCACGATTGTTTACTCCGTGGTTAAATCCTATATTTTTTGCCCATCACTCATTAAAAACAATCTGCAAACCTGAGATTTTTGTTCTCCAATTTCGAGATTGTATAATTTTTGTACCTACCTACAGCGCCCATCTAAATAAACGAGTATAATATGTTAAATATATACGACTAATAGAAGACTGGAAGCCGACCCCAATATAGTTGGGAAAAAGGCTAGGCAGATCATGATGATGATATACGACTAATAGAAAAGTATCGAAGAAGAAGAAATGTTACTCTGACCTAAAATAAACTGGGAAAATGATGACGTTTATCGGGTTGAGCAGTTTGCAGACAACATTCAGCCGGGCGAGCACGGTGTCGGGTCTGGTCTGTGATAGGCTCGAGTCACGCATTTTATCACGGGTTTTGTTCCCAAACTGTGATAAAAATGTGTAACTCAATGACTCAAGCCATGTCACAGTAGGCCGTGCTCGCTCCGCAGATAGGTACAGTTGTTTTTTGTTTTATCTCACGGCGGCCGCGGCGGGTTGATCTTAGTCATGTGTGTAACAATGTACCTGTGCATTGATATGTCTGTGTGCGTGGAAATGGTCAGTATCGCCAGCTTTTCCGATGTTATAAATCAATCAAAAACACAATTTATACATGACGCAAACTCTTAAAAATCTCTAGATTTTGTCGAGTTATGTAAACAATTAATATGTAGAAACAGACCTTTTTATCTTTTTAAATAGTTGATTTTTGAAAATGTTGGTAGGTGATAAAAAGTAGTATATCTATCACAACACTTAATAGAAAATGTACATTTATATCGAGCTGTGGATACAGATAGCTCTATAAACAAGAGTCGGTGTCGCAATCCCTGTAGGTTTCGATGGAAACCCGAACCGTCAGGGCAAATGTACTGCCCTGACGGTTCGCGCATTATTAATAGACCCAGTCTATTTGCTCCTCCAAGCCTCCAACCACGCGAAAAAGTAATAAATAGACCAATAGAGAAGCAGATAGTACCACGAAGACTTAAGTGTGTTTCACGACTGTGTGTGATTAAGGCCGAGTTAAGGGCGACAATACACATATTTTATCAAGTATGAACAATTTCCTCAGCTGTTTAAACAAACTTACTTAAGCTTTAAAATCAATCAAAGCTCTTGCTAAGTACCTAACGTTTATTAATTTTACCTAACGTTTAGTAATAGTACATTGTGATACAAGGGTGGAAAGTAGTAGACTCGTGTCATTAAAAACCCTCGCCTTCGGCTCGGGCTTGTAAATGACAGCTCGTTTGCAATAACCTACACACCCGTGTATCACACGACGTTTTTCAATACAGTTGTGGAAAATAGATAAAACAAATCAAAGAATTAGATTTGTTTATTCACAAAAAATAAAATTTTCAGAAAATGGCGCGTTTTTGCAACTGGACATTTTTTTTTTAAAGAAATCAGCCTATACAGCCTATTCGATTTTTGACAAATGTTGATGTGAAAATAATTAAATTAAAACTGGTAATTAAATATATTAAAGAACCATTTAAAAGAATTTTAAGAATTCAATGCTTAAAAGCATTAATTCATTCATTTTTCCTCGTATAAAATCTATCCCATTTTATTCTATGTATGAAAACTCCTTGCTACTAAACTTTTTTAAATTGATTTATAAATAATGTCGCGTTTTTGCAACTGGACTTATTTTTTTACAACGAAAACAGCCTATACAGCCTATTCGATTTTTGACAAATGTTGATGTGAAAATAATTAAATTAAAACTGGTAATTAAATATATTAAACAACCATTTAAAAGGCGTTTTGAGAATTCAATGCTAAACGTACGGAATCATTCATTTTTTCTCGTATAAAATCTATCCCATTTTATTCTATGTATGAAAACTCCTTGCTACTAAACTTTTTTAAATTGACTTATAAATTAAAAACTAAACTGCAAACATAATGATCGAGCTCGTAAACAAAAGTCACGACCGCGTAACAGAAAGATGCCTATGCGTAAGATTTAACTTTCGAATCATAATTATAGCCTCTGAAAGTACGCCATGTTTAACAACTGTATTGAAAAACATATTATATGACCGTTGCATAAACTACTATTACTAGTCTCTGAAATATTAAAAATATCTGCTGATTTCTACATTTTGTCGATTTGTGCGATCATCGTTAATGTACGAAACAACTGCTGTTTTCATATTTCGTACTAAATCCATCTCCTGCAGGATTGCTAATTAATTAAAAGTCACCACGTATAAAATGTTAAACACAAAACATTCTTAAACAAATAGATGTATCTGGGACTCAAATTTGGTGAACAGTCTAATTGAGAATTATTTATGTACTTTTGTGTGGAATTCGACGGGTGACTGAAGGGTTTAGGGGCTCAAGGGGGATTGGTGGAAAGCTCTGGGACTGAGCCATTACAAGCCACACCGATTTAGAGGGCTTGACATGACCACTGGCTGAGGAATCTAATTACGTCGAAAGGAGACTGGGCTAAATCGATTAAGTTTGTATTATCTGACTGGGTAATAGTTAGATCATGTGGCTGTTCACATGTGTTATTGGAAAATATACATACAACATCTCTGTTGGTTCACCTGAATCTTATAATAGAAATAGAAAGAATGAAAACTAATTTATTTGGCACAGACAGATACACACAAAGTAGGTACAAATAAACGGGAATTTAATTTTAAAACAATTAGGTACATACATAGTGTGCCCCGCGGCTGCGCCAAAAAGGTCGTATAACCAGATCTTTTTGGTTGGTTCTCGTAAATGCGATTGTACACTTAAAAAAACTGGCCAAGTGCGAGACGGATTCGCACACAGGGGTCCGTACAAACAGCTACATTAACCAAAATAATTAAATAATACTGAAGTTCGTGAACTATGAGGGCACCGAACATTGCTCTAACGATACGAAAAACAGATTTGTGGGACAAAATTTACTTTGCCGGTTGAAAACTGTAGTCGTTTCGGCCGTTGAGTTTCGTCCGATCTGGTCGAAACAGGAATTTCATTATTATTAATATTTTTTAGTGGTGTTTCGGACTTTACTTTTTTTTTTGCAAATTTTGTACAGTCAGAATGCAAAACCTTTGGTTGGGTTATATTATTTAATTAAAAGTCAGGCAATTTATGGAAATAAATAAAGCTTAATATACCATTACAAAAATCAACAGTAAAAATGATAAATCACAATAGTCTGTCTTGTATATCAATTAAAAAGCGTACAAAATGGTTCCTGAGGTATTCCACATACGGCACCTATTGATATTTTTGGCAGGTGTCTTAAGTGGAATAATTTATTATTATAAATTTATATCCCATTTGGCACCTACGGATCCGTAGGTACTAGTGTTGCGACGTTTATTTTTTTTAGGACGTCAAAATCGAAATTCGATTAAAATCAGTAGAGTTTAATAACATGATAAAAATATAACTTCCTCTTTTGCTTTTTTAGTTACATGTTGAACATTTATACCCAAAATACCAGGAGGGCAGAATCATGAAGCAGTATTTGAGGGCCTAGAATCATAAGCGGTAGAGACTAACCGAGTACCAGGCGGTCAGAATCTAAAATCTCCCGGTACTCTTTTCATCCATGATTCCAGCATCGGTAATATTTCCTCATGATTATACCAAAACTCCTGGTACTTAAGTAAGTTTTTACCGGTAATTATGCCATTGCCAGCCCCGCAAATATTAAGACTTCTTCATGATTCTGGGCTCCTGGTAATTTGGTTATAAATGCTTATAATGTTCAACATCTAACTAAAAAAGCACAATAGGAATTTATATTTGTATCATGTTATTAAACTCTGTATTGATTTTATGTTTCTGACGTAACTTTGCCTCTAAAAAAGGAATCGTCCGAAACACCACTCAAAAATATTAATAACTAGCTGTTCCCCGCGACTTCGCTCCTGTGGGGAATGAAAAAGTAGCCTATGTTACTCAGGAATAATGTAGCTTTCTATTGGTGAAATGACTTTTTAAATCGGTCCAGTAGTTTCGGAGCCTATTCGGTACAAACAAACAAATAAATCTTTCCTCTTTATAATATTGGTAGATAATAAAATTCCTGTTTCGACCGGAGCGGGCGAAACTCAACGGCCGAAACGCCTGCTAAGCCAACATAAGTCGCAATCAGTTTACCAGCAAATAAGTTAATAATCTTTACAATGCATGTCCTCGAAAAGAGCGTTTTCCAAGCAGCCAAACTGTGCGGAAAGTGTCACTTTTTTTACTATTGCTTTTTACTTACCTGTACTTTTTTAATTTTTAACTCCAAGGTCAGCCCGCCGCATAGAGTTTTTATTATTTGAGAAAAGTTTTAAAAATTAGTTAAGTACAGATTATAATTCATGTAAAAGGTAAAACAAAACTAATACTTCATTTAAGGCGTTTTTAATTACTCTAGATTTAGATTTTGATCAATAAATTAATTTTAAATATTCATTAAATATGTTTGGCAGAATGAATATTTTGCTCGTGCCTTTTTGCGTTACGACCTGACAGCTATTTGCACATGCGCAGTAGATATGCCTGAGGAACTATGAACTATTAGTTAATCTGTGGATATGCTGAGCGCCCTTGAATAAGCGCCATAATATTTTATTAATTTCTTGCTTGGTTTCGATATATTTTTTATTTCCTCGCACAATGCATAGTGTTATGTTGTAACACGTGCGTAAGATGATTTTCGCACTACAAGTGCTACAAGCATAAATAACTCTTTTTTTATGTAGTTACAAATTTACGGTTTTCGACTTTTTCGTTTTTTTTTTTGACTTGTGCTAGAGTCTGGCAAACGAAAGTAGACACTCGAATTATTTGCAAACATTTTATATGGCAATGCTATACTAATGTCAATATCGATTTTTGGTGATTTGTTGTGGTCTTGATAATAGCATTTATTATGTGAAAAATTAATAAAACAATTAAAAGTGGATTACAAGAGATGTTGTTTCGCATGATGTCTAAATATCAAGAAGAACATCAGAAGAAAGACGTCGAATTCAAACAAAAACATATATATTCTAGTGTTTTTTTTTACCTTTGTATAGATTCTTTTACCTATTGTGAATGTGTAAACATTGTAGGCTTTCTAGATTTCTAGATGATTGTTAACATTTGTTAACTTTTTATTTCGTGCATTATTTTTTTTGTTTGTTTCAATTTAGTACGACTTATTGTCGGGCCTACGTTGTCCCCCCATATCCAAGTACTAATGCTGTAACATGGAAATGTTGTAAACAAAAAAATTTAAAAGAGTAACCATGGAGTTTCTTGCCGGTTCTTCTCCATAGGACACGACTAACCCGAACCGTGCACCTTTTGTCGACGTTTTATAAGTGCCCATGTAGGCCTATGTAAAATAAAAATATTTGATTTTGATTATGTCATACTAGTTTTGGGGTTGCTATGCTGATATTTTTTAATTTGCTGGGCTTTTTCAGTCTCTACTTTCGTTTGCCAGACTATAAGACATTGCTTCTTGCCAAAGGACAATGGCAGAACCCCATGCATTGTTTTAGGTGAGATTAAATTCCTATGTGTTTAAATGAAAAATATCTGGTGTAATGTACTGAAATTAGTTTCTGCAAGAATTTTTGTTCGAGAATGCCGAGAGTTATAGATATTCAGTCATGAACTTTTGTAGGTTATGTCTAATAACTTTTAATAATGTGCTTAATAGGTAATATTATTGAATTTTGTGGCAGTAAAAAGATAATACCGCATTAATATTTTCCTTACCTAGTTATTTCAGCATGAAAAAAAAAGGACTTTTATAAAGATAAGGATAAGATAAGGATTTTTTATAAAGGACTTTGACGTGTAACTAAAGGTCGTCTTCAACAACCAAGCTATATTTTTTTTAAGCCTGGTTACAAAGCTTTTTGCCTTTCGTTAATTTAAAGTAATTCATTTATTTCTAATACACTAGTGTTCCTTCCAGGCAGGTAAGAAAAATTGAGCGTCTTAAAGTGAGTTATATGCGAAGGAAATTTAATTAATAGTCTTATGTTTTTTCAAAGTATAACATTAAATGGTTCACCACGGATAAAAAAAATACATTATGAATGAAAGTTATTTGATATTTTCGTTAACTTTCATTAGCATAGTGATGCCATTATATACTTATTCTGCCAAGTGGCAAGTAGTAAGTGTTGTAAATATATAATTATTGTAATTGTTATTATTATTAAACGGAGTAACTGAATTAACAATACACTATATGTCTAAGTGTAGGTGTTCCTTCCAGGCAGGTAAGAACACTAGTGTATTAGAAATAAATGAATTACTTTAAATTAACGAAAGGCAAAAAGCTTTGTAACCAGGCTTAAAAAAAATATAGCTTGGTTGTTGAAGACGACCTTTTGTTACACGTCAAAGTCCTTTATAAAAAATCCTTATCTTATCCTTATCTTTATAAAAGTCCTTTTTTTTTCATGCTGAAATAACCAGGTAAGGGAAATATTAATGCGGTATTATCTTTTTACTGCCACAAAATTCAATAATATTACCTATTAAGCACATTATTAAAAGTTATTAGACATAACCTACAAAAGTTCATGACTGAATATCTATAACTCTCGGCATTCTCGAACAAAAATTCTTGCAGAAACTAAAATCAGTACATTACACCAGATATTTTTCATTTAAACACATAGGAATTTAATCTCACCTAAAACAATGTATGGGGTTCTGCCATTGTCCTTTGGCAAGAAGCAATGTCTAATAGTCTGGCAAACGAAAGTAGAGACTGAAACAGCGCAGCAAATTAAAAAAATATCAGCATAGCAACCCCAAAACTAGTATGACATAATCAAAATCAAATATTTTTATTTTACATAGGCCTACATGGGCACTTATAAAACGTCGACAAAAGGTGCACGGTTCGGGTTAGTCGTTTCCTATGGAGAAGAACCGGCAAGAAACTCCATGGTTACTCTTTTAAATTTTTTTGTTTACAACATTTCCATGTTACAGCATTAGTACTTGGATATGGGGGGACAACGTAGGCCCGACAATAAGTCGTACTAAATTGAAACAAACAAAAAAAATAATGCACGAAATAAAAAGTTAACAAATGTTAACAATCATCTAGAAATCTAGAAAGCCTACAATGTTTACACATTCACAATAGGTAAAAGAATCTATACAAAGGTAAAAAAAAACACTAGAATATATATGTTTTTGTTTGAATTCGACGTCTTTCTTCTGATGTTCTTCTTGATATTTAGACATCATGCGAAACAACATCTCTTGTAATCCACTTTTAATTGTTTTATTAATTTTTCACATAATAAATGCTATTATCAAGACCACAACAAATCACCAAAAATCGATATTGACATTAGTATAGCATTGCCATATAAAATGTTTGCAAATAATTCGAGTGTCTACTTTCGTTTGCCAGACTCTAGCACAAGTCAAAAAAAAAAAAACGAAAAAGTCGAAAACCGTAAATTTGTAACTACATAAAAAAAGAGTTATTTATGCTTGTAGCACTTGTAGTGCGAAAATCATCTTACGCACGTGTTACAACATAATTAAAACATAATACTATGCATTGTGCGAGGAAATAAAAAAATATATCGAAACCAAGCAAGAAATTAATAAAATATTATGGCGCTTATCCAAGGGCGCTCAGCATATCCACAGATTAACTAATAGTTCATAGTTCCTCAGGCATATCTACTGCGCATGTGCAAATAGCTGTCAGGTCGTAACGCAAAAAGGCACGAGCAAAATATTCATTCTGCCAAACATATTTAATGATTATTAAAATTAATTTATTGATCAAAATCTAAATCTAGAGTAAATAAAAACGCCTTAAATGAAGTATTAGTTTTGTTTTACCTTTTACATGAATTATAATCTGTACTTTACTAATTTTTAAATGAAAAATATCTGGTGTAATGTACTGAAATTAGTTTCTGCAAGAATTTTTGTTCGAGAATGCCGAGAGTTATAGATATTCAGTCATGAACTTTTGTAGGTTATGTCTAATAACTTTTAATAATGTGCTTAATAGGTAATATTATTGAATTTTGTGGCAGTAAAAAGATAATACCGCATTAATATTTCCCTTACCTAGTTATTTCAGCATGAAAAAAAAAGGACTTTTATAAAGATAATGATAAGATAAGGATTTTTTATAAAGGACTTTGACGTGTAACAAAAGGTCGTCTTCAACAACCAAGCTATATTTTTTTTAAGCCTAGTTACAAAGCTTTTTGCCTTTCGTTAATTTAAAGTAATTCATTTATTTCTAATACACTAGTGTTCTTACCTGCCTGGAAGGAACACCTACACTTAGACATAAACTGTATTGTTAATTCAGTTACTCCGTTTAATAATAATAACAATTACAATAATTATATATTTACAACACTTACTACTTGCCACTTGACAGAATAAGTATAAAATGGCAACACTATGCTAATGAAAGTTAACGGAAATATCAAATAACTTTCATTTATAATGTTTTTTTTTATTCGTGGTGAACCATTTAATGTTATACTTTGAAAAAACATAGACTATTAATTAAATTTCCTTCGCATATAACTCACTTTCAGACGCTCAAATTTAAGTCTGCTAAGATTTCGCCATTGTTCTTTCATGATTCCAGGTCAGCGGGAAGTATACCTTTATTGTATTGTCTTTGGCCTCTCACCCACAGATATAACGGTGTATTGCTCTCATCAAGCAAGAGACAAAAAAAAAAAAATCGTTTTAAATACGAGCCTATTGGCTAATTTGTACCTATAGTGAATGCCACTCTTTATTTTGTATTGTGCGTTTAGTTTGTGCAGAATAAACAATTTTCTTTCTTTTTCTTTTTTTTTCCTTTAGATTGTCCGGACAAATCTGGACGAATGGTAACCCTAAGTGCAGCAGGCTTATTTGTAGCCGCTTAACTAAGCATAATTTGTATGCATGTTAGTATCTGTGGCAAAAAATACTTTTCTATCTTAGTTGTTTTTGATTATTTCTCGTAAAGACAATTGTGGACAATTTTTTTTTTAAATATTGTAGTATGTGAGTACTTTTGTCTAAAATAAAGGCACTTTGCAATATGTAAATTCATAGTCATCCAAAAACAAAACCTCTCTCGGTATATCGCGTGACCTGAGACATGCAACTCCAAAGATCTCTTTCAGACGAAGCCACGAAAATCTTTAAAATATAATTACTTTTAACTATTTGAGCACAAATTAATTTTCTCCAGCACTTCTAAAGTTATATAAAAGGTAGTGCAGCAGGCTTATTTGTCGCCGCTCCACTTCAGATGCACAAATTATTCATACGCCATCAACGCTCCGCCATCGCCACGAAATACGGACCGGAGTGGTTTCTTTAAACAAGCTACTGCTTCCTTTAAAAGCCTATACATTGTGCGGTGTAAAAGAAGCAGTTGTGGATGAAAATCTTTAAGAATCGTTCAACTTAGTCCTCGGTCACTCCCCAATATTCATCTCTTTACTTTGTGTTTGTTGCTGTTTTGTGTTTTCGAATAAAGGTTTTTTATTCTATTCTCTTCGTCGTACTATTTTGACTCGTGCTTTCAATGTGGTTCGGGACTTATTATAATCCTTCCGGATCTATATTCTGGCAACTTGAAAGTACTTTTATTTTTTAGTAGCTGCAGTGACGGCTTAATTTTCGAGAAACCTTACAGAAGAACATGTAATCCAAGGTTTAAATTAAAACACATAAAACGGATAAGTTCTTCAAGCGCATTAAGTTCCCCAGATTTCTGAATTGAGTTCTAATTGAAAGGCTCGCGTTTGACCACTATCCTACCTGGTGGTAACGATGATGATGTGATCGACGGTCAAGTATTAGTCTAACTCTAGCCTAAAAACCTGTAAAACTTTGGCAATAAAGTATACTTTGACAGGTTCTGAGTTACAAATACTTAATTCACAAACCAGTCCTTACAGACGAAGACGTCCAGACACGTCTTAAACTGTGTAGGGATGTTCAACGTTCATTTTATTTTAGAATGCATCTTAATTTCCAACCCCAAAGAAAAATCAATGATTTACATTTCCCGTTTACCTGTTCCAAACCGTTAACTCCACATTTTAAGCGTATTTTTACCTAACCCTTACGTTATCGGTATCAGCGGTAATACGTCTTGCGCTCGCCTGTGGACGTCATAAAGCCGGAATGCGATTTTAATGTGTCGCACCTCAGGTGATCGCTGAATTTGCATTATTCATGATCCTTCCATCCAAATTGATCGATCTTGACTCCGATTTGACTAAGAGCCCGACTTTCTGTGAGAGTTGATGCGAATTTTAGGACGAAATTAAATATTGAAGATCGCACTTTGCGTTTGTGTGGTTTGGGCGCGTCTTAGGAACGGATTGATAAGTATTCTAGCGTAATATGAGGCAAAAGAAAATGCTTGTTACCCTGAATGGTCCCTAGACTAAAGATCTCCCCCCCATTCCTTCCCCTTCTTTTTCTTTTCCTACAAACTATTCAAAAGAAGCATCACTTACGTAATTTATATTTCACTTCTTTTCTTAATGGTATTACCATGCACCTCAAAATGGTTACACGTTTTCTATCATAACCTGAAGGTTTTTGAAGGAAACTACTAATCCATCGTTTCATATTTTTGGAAAATCATTGCCAGCATAAATAATACAATGACAACAGTCATTGTGTTGAATTGTATTGTCAAATTGAAAGGGATTCACTTGATTGTGCTTTATACAATTAGGTACCCCACCGATAGTATTTATTAAGTAGTTAGTATATATAGTTAGTAAGTTATAGTTTAGTAGGTTGTAGGGCACAATGAAACCTAAGTTTTCAACAAACATCTTGCCATGTCCATTACTTACTTTACCAGAAGTTTATAGATGACGTAAGAGCGGCTATAGACGTTAATCTGACGCCAGAAGTTCCCGATGGCCGTGACTTACCGTTCTTATCACTGACTTGAATTATTCATGGCCCAGTTTACAGAAATGCAGTCTTTACTTTTGTTTGTGATGGCGGTAGGCGATACTTTACCTAATATTGTTTGATGGAGATTTCTTCGAATACTTGTAGAGACGTTAGTTTTTTTTTTTACTTAAGGATTAAACTTATACAAAAGATGTTACACCATACATTTTACTGTGCTGTAAACTCACTCAATTATGGGTTACCACAACTTACATGGCAAGTTGAAAATCAATTAATCTAGACATTTTACAACTATGTAAGGGTGTCGACCCTCCAATTCTAATGTAACCAGATGTAGTCTACAAGTAATTACAGCAAATTTTTCTCCATCTCATCAATAATTTGTCTTTTTTAGGGTTCCGTACCCAAGGGATTAAAATGGGACCCTATTGCTAAGACTCCACTGTCTGTCTGTCACCAGGCTGTATCTCATGAACCGTGATAGCTAGACAGTAGACAGTGGAAACTTTCACAGATAATGTATTTCTGTTGCCGCTATAACAACGAATACTAAAAACAGACTAAAAAAAATATTAAGGTATAAAACAAACGTGATTTTTTTGCCGTTTTTAGTGATAATGGTACGGAACCGTTCGTGCGCGAGGCCGAAGGCCGACTCGCACGTGGCCGGTTTTTTTTATAAATTTCAGCATCGAGTTTCACCTCAAAATCGTAATAAAAATTTCTCCCAAAGATTAAGCCTGAGTTACCTGGCGTTAATAGCCATAAAGGGGTACATACCTAGCTTTAACGCCACCTCTATCCATATCACCTCTCTTCGTCTATGATATCACCTTACACATATTAATCCACACACGGCATATAGCTCTATCATTTACCTGTAAATGAAACCCAATGCCTTGTCCATGATTGATGAGCGTCGACGGCTTGTTAGTCAATGCTTCGGCGCCATTTGTCATAATTTGACGGTATTGACGTCATTTTAGGCTAAGCACGCACTGCGATTTTTATTCGCGCGAATTTTTTTCCGCACATCTGTGACCTATGGAAATGTATGAAGCAGCACGCACTGCGGAAAAAAATTCGCGCGGAAATAATATCGCAAGAAATCCGCAACGCGGTGCGATTTAAAATCCGCGCGAATATTCTGTGGACTATGGATGTATATGGAACTGCACGCACTGCGGAAAAAAATTCGCGTCTCGCGGCCGCTTGGCCACTCAGTCGCGTGCCAACACTCATACTGGGAAGATATTTTATGAAAATTTAAACTGATGTTATTAAACTGATTTTGCGTAACTACTAGACGTATTTTTATTTTATTTTATGTGATACGCTTGCATTGATCACTATCTCGCCTGATGTTGTGGTTGAAGGTGCAGCACGCTTGCCTAGAAGTAACCTATTCACTCTTGACTTAAAGACCCCTATTATGATATCGAAACTGAGTATCGGTCTGGATCTGTTGTCAGCAGAAGGTCCAAACAATTACACTACAATACAACTATATTCTACTTTCGACTTTCACGCAGGCGCAGCCGCTGGTAGAATCTATTACATCGTAAAAATTAAAAGCACGACTCTATGAGTCCTACATTCAAAGTTGTGGGGATTGGACCCCTTAGATGGGGTGATTTTATCGATATATATATATAAATTAAATGCATTTTTGAACAGCCTTAAAGTTTTATTACTACAAAACCGGACACATTGTAAATATTAGAATAAAATCAATTTGAGAAAAATATAGGAAAACTGGCCAAGTGCGAGTCGGACTCGCGCACGAAGGGTTCCGTATCATTATCGCAAAAAACGGCAAATATCACGTTTGTTATATGGTAGCCCCACTTAAATATTTATTTTATTCTTATTTTTAGTATTTATTGTTATAGAGGCAACAGAAATACACCATCTGTGAAAATTCCAACTGTCTAGCTATCAAGATTCATGTGATACAGCCTGGTGATAGACAGACGGACCGTGGAGTCTTATTAAATAAGTGCCGTTTTTACCCTTTCGGTACGGAACCCTAAAAAAAGACTACGTGAAGTCGAGGTGCCCCGATTCGGGTTTGGAACAGCTTAGACCTAAATTATTAAAACTAGGATTTTCCTCGTAAACTATGAGGCTTCGCGACTTGAAACTTTGTTACGTGAAAGTGTTCTCCAAGAAGAGCTTTTTTCCATACGTAAAAAAAATATAAACCTCCTAGCAGCCTGGTTACACACCGAAGTAAAGCCTTTTTTAATCTCTATCTGTTATTCCCTCCCCCCTTGGCAACACCCATGAATCTGCACTAATCAATCATAGCTTACCTATCGAGAGTCTCTCTTCAACTGAAATTGCTTTTCTCCATGGTGTATCTTGGTAATATATAGAAGGACCAATATGGCGAAGTAAATTGTCGTATGTTTTTATTGTCATTCTAAAATACCCGAAAAACAATTTACTATTTTCTCGCAATGCTTGGTATTTGACGGAAAAAAATCCTTTCATAGGTCTTAACGCCGTAAAAGGGTGAACCCAATATTGGCGACATCTTTTGACACGCCTTTTACGGCGGCGTAATAAAAGGTAAATCAATATTTTGGTTCTATAGTCCATACGTGCGTCTCGGCTGAGAACTGGGTGGAACTGAAAAAAAATCGCGCGAAATTTTATCCGCAGTGCGTGTTAGTCAAATTCAGTACGCGAAAAAAAATTCGCGCGAAAATAATTCGCGCGAATAAAAATCGCAGTGCGTGCTTAGCCTTTACCGTAATGCCGTGCGGTGTTTCGATGCGGGATGTAATTTGATGGGTTGTAGAGGGGGATGTGTTGAGTGATTATGATGTATGAAAGATATCGAGAATTTTATTTAGGTAACTACTGTTGGGACGGCGCCAAAATCAAACTCCGGAAAATACATGTTGAAATAAAAATATGACTAGCTAGCTAGTTGGAGGCGTTTTCTAGTAACATGTTTCAAAAGAGTGTATCCATAAAGTTTCTTGGACGTTTTTCTCCAACAAAGGACTACGTTTATAACGTGAAAATAGCTAGAACTGACAAACTAACCGATTCCTTAATAGTTCCAAAGCACCTGTTAATAGTTAAGTTGAACTTTAATTGAACACGATATGCTGAAGATATTTTGTTTGTTGCAGATTCAAGAAATGTAGTATTTACAATAGTAAGCCAACCAGAGCCATATCACGCCAGTGTGGCGGAACAACTCAAGCTGGACATCGACCTTCAAGTCCTGCAGCTGGAAGACGTAAGAACCACTAACTCCATCATCATGATCACTGCTGACCATAGGCCTAAACCAAGCCACCACATTCCAGTCCTGTGCGTCTTGAACCTTTTTCAACTGAATGGCGGTTTGTAACTCTGCAGGGCATTTCTCATACTGAGGAGAAACAAGAATCTACGAACCTTGATGAATTAACCTCGCTAAATAAATCTTACTATTAAGCAAACCGTCCTTCCCTTGGTGATGTCCTTCTCCGCAATTCATCTTCATCATCATCTTCCTGCCCTTGGTCCACGTTACTTGGGGTCTTTTTTTATTCTGTTTTTAGTATTTGTTGTTATAGCGGCAACAAAAATACATCATCTGTGAAAATTGCAACTGTCTAGCTATCACGGTTCATGAGATACAGCCTGGTGACAAACGGAGAGACAGACAGACAGACGGATCGCGGAGTCTTAACTTAGTAATAGGGTACGGAACCCTAAAAATGAACCTCTATTTCTCCTGGTCACGCTATAACTTGAGAACGGCTTTACCGATTTCATTCATCTTTTGTAGGGTTCCGTACCCAAGGGTAAAAACGGGACCCTATTACTAAGACTCCGCGGTCCGTCAGTCTGTCTGTTTGTCACCAGGCTGTATCTCATGCACCGTGATAGCCTAGACAGATGAAATTTTCACAGATGGCGCGATAAGCTCCGATTTGTTATTGAATTGTGTGTAAAACTAACTTTTCCTGGCATAGAACATAAATTGTATGTTCTTGTTTAATCAATTCTCCTAAACACAAAATTATGAAATATTGGGCTCTTAATTCACATTTCAAAAATTATTTGAACGGATCATTTAAAATTGATGCCAAAAGATGGCGCTGTTTTAAATTTCTGAGTCATTCCACTCGATTGTTTAAATTTGTATTGTAACACATTTTGGTGCAATGAAACTGTAAAAACGTGCAAAAAATACTATAAAACAAATCGTCACTGTATTTAAAGAAAAAAATATTTATGAACCGAGTAGATCCTTTTACTTGCAAGTCGCTGCTAACACCATCTATATCCGTGGAACGGAATCGAACGCGATCGATGTACAAAAACGCTAGTTACGTCGTCGGCACGGTTTCTTTGTATGGGATGAGGCATCTGTATGCTAGTATTATATAATCTGTGGTTATAGATATTCGCCTAAAATATCTCCCTGATTGAAAACAGTTTATCCAACTAACCCTACATAATATTAACCATCTCTTACCATACAGCGCCACCCACAAACGCATATAACGCACAAAGACTTCCCCGTGCCCGGAGCGTGGACGATCCTACCGCTGCTGGCGCCTCTGACAAAACGATACAGGCGGACTGACGTCAGATGGGTGTTGTTCGTGGAGGCGCACACGGCTGTTAGGTGTGATAAGCTGATTAAAGCCCTCGCCGCAGCTGATAAACAGAAGGTAAGGGAGTGGTGGAGTTCTTTAAAAAACTTGCCTGATCTTTTACTCAAGAGTGAATAGGGTCAATACAAATCTACCTACTCTACCACATCTTCGCTTACCATCAGGTGAGGTAGTGGTCAAATGCGAGACTGTCAATAAATATAATCACTTTGTAAAATTATGTTGTATTTAATGTGTTAAAAATTGTAGCAAATTTAGTAAACGCACATGAGACGTCGTTGTCGTTGGATTTGACTTATTCCACATCGGGCACCCGTATTAACGGCACCTGAAGAATTTAACATACGGCTTCTATCAATATTTTGTTTTGACGTCCTAAAAAAATTAACGTCCCAACACTAGTACCTACTGATCCGTAGGTGCCAAATGTGGAATAATTTTTAAATAATAAATAATTTTTCTACTGGCACCTGCGAAAAATATCGATAGATGCCGTATGTGAAATACCACAATGTGGAATACATCTTGGTTTTGACATGCTGCGCTGATACCAAATAATTTGGAATAGAAATAGATGTCGTTATCTGAATCTCAATCAGTAGGTTAAAGTTTAATTAAATTTTCATATTCATCTTAACCCTATTTTCTAAACTACGGATTCGAAATTAAGTAATTGTTAATCTTTACTAATCAGAGTATTTTTTTTCAAATTTTGGTATTAAACTTGTGACGTTATTAACTCCAAAACCCAATTCGGCAACCCTTTAAGTCAAACGGTAGCAGATGTAGTAATTAAATAAAATTTTCTCCTAACAGGATGTAATGTGGATAGGCTACCCACTAAGCGATGAGGAGCCCACCATCATCCACCACTTCACCTTCTACGAGGACTTGGAGGAGGAAGGTGGCTTCATGTACCCTAACTTTGGGAGCGGGTTCGCCATGAGGATAGAACTGATTGAAATGTAAGTGAATGATTTACTAAAAGCTAAAAGTGGAGATCCTTCATAATGCGCACAGCGAATGAATGGAACTCGCTACCTGCGTCAGTGTTTCCGAACGCATTCAACCCGAATCTCTTCAAAGTTAGAGTAAACAGGCTTCTTCTGGGTAAGCTCACTCCATCGTCGACTCTGTCTCTGTCACCTTTGACCTAGACTAGAGTCAAGAGCAAACCCATCACAAATAAAAAAAAAAAAAAAAAAAAAAGCAGGTTAAGATGTATTTTCGAAAAATATGCCATTTTGGACAAGTTGAGGGTGAAAATAAGTTATTGGTCAGTTCTGATGGGAATACAGTTTTATAGGTAAGAATTAACTTCGATGGTAATCGCACCTTAGATCATCGCCGCAGGAAAAGACCACAAGCGTTATTGAGCTAGCTAGTTAATAATAGCTAACGGAATTTAAAAGAGTAAATTTGCCGTGTTTATAAATTAATTTTTGACGAATAAGGATAGTAAAATTACGCGTCGGAAGTTCAGCGTTAATTAGCAAGGAAAAATACAAGAAATTTCCGCCTGATGTTTTGCAGCTAATTATAAACTGTATTTTAGGTGCATGCTACATTTTTTACGGCAGGTGTTTCGATACTCTTGTTTTCAACCCCATACCTTTTTAGCCTCCTAAAACAAATCGAGAGCGGTCAGCGCCGCCTGGAAGCAGACTTCTCAATAGACCCTGCGTTTGAACTGGCGCAGCTGGTCTACGGTGGAGAAACCGACCCTGGACCCTTGCTGACTCCTGACCTGAGCTTCTGCATCGTGTCCGCCCGGAATTGTGCGACGTATCCGCGGCAGTTTGATATATGTGTGAGTTTTATTTAAAATTTAAAAAAACTTATTTTTTTTGCAGTTCTTTTTTCATGGATCGCCATACTCTGATCTTAGGTTTTTGGAAAACGCCAAGCAATGTCTTATGACAAAGTCTAACTGTTGATTATTGTAGAAATTCAGTACCTATTGCATTATTCATTATACTGTTTAGTTATGAAGTGTAAGTTGGAGCAGACGGGTACGACACCGCTCCCAACCGGCAAAATAATGTTTATTGAAATGTGAGCTTTAGGGCGTCCTCTGTAGACAAACTTTACATTGACAACACAAATTAGCAGACAGCTCGCTGTAAGCGAGCTTACCGCCATTGTACCACTCGATAGTTGAAGTCTCGTTTAACGCATGCTTACCACGCGCTTCAAGCGGGCAGCCCGGCGCGCTGTACGCTCGCTTGAAGCACGTTGCTAGCTTAAGCGAAAGCGGTTGGCGTGTGGACAACGTAGATGACTGCTAGCTGTAAGCGCAGGGACAGCAGGTTGCCTGCTAGATGTCGGCACGTGGACAGCTAGCAGTCAACTCCGTTTGTGGCGGTGTTGTGCGGGAGCGGTGTTGGAGCGGGGTCGTGTTGGTGAGCTACGACCTTTAGGATTCCAGCCAACTTTTAAGGCAGCTCCTTAAAGGTTGGCTGCGTTCTCAAATACCACGTTATCGGCAGGGCAGTGCCATCGCTGAGGACTCGATATTTTTCGCCGTGAAGACTTGGAGCGGCTTCCACAACTCTAGAGCCAGGGTGGTCAAGAAGACTTGGGGCAGACATGTGACTAATTTGCAGTTCTTTAGCGATAAAGATGGTAAGTTATCACTACTTAGTTCAAAGTAAAGATTGTCGGCACTATTGTTTTAATTCCGTGCACATACGTACGCACTAAACGTGATACATACAGTTAAGGAGTGGAATGTCCTGCCGGAGTCTGTATTTCCTGATGACTAGAAACGTTTACTTTTTTTGCGTGGCGAAATTTTCACGCATACTGCGCTAACATGGGGAGATAGCGCAGTTATGTGGGACTCCAACCCACTAAAAATCTACGGTATCCTCCTGTACCGCTTATGGTCAGAACACGGGCACGCGTTAGCACTCGTCGGTGAACCCGCCACGGCTGTCCGTCAGCGGAACCTCCTCTGGAGAGTACCCCCCATCACCGGCGCACCAGAACACATTACACGCCTTGACCACCCCAGGGCACTTATGTGCTGGTTAGGTAACCAGCACATGAGTGCCAGACGACCCCGTGTATGGCACCCTTGGTCACCCTGTGACGGGTCACAAGCCCGCCGGGCCTCCAACCCTTAGCCGCGATGTCAGCTATCAATCTGCCTAGCTTTTTCCCAACTATATTGGGGTCGGCTTCCAGTCTAACCGGATTCAGCTAAGTACCAGTGTTTTACATGGAGTGACTGCCTATCTGACCTCCACAACCCAGTAACTGGGTAACACGATACTCCTTGGCAAGACTGGTGTCAGATCTCAAGCTTCTGACTACCCGTAACGACTGTCAAAAATCTTCAAATGACAGCCGGGTCTAACGGCTTAACGTGCACGAGGCACGGAGGAATCTCGGTATGTTGAAATGGTCACCTATCCACGGACCGACCTCGTCAAGCGTTGCTTAACCTTGAAGATCGACCCGTGCGGCTGTTATTATTTAGCCACGAGCTCCTCCACCTCTTTTGGGCAGTCCTGTAAAAAGACAAATATAAACATGAAAAGCTGAAAGCTGTGTGTGTTTACGAATGTCAATAATTTTTTTTGTAAGCAAACTTTTTCTGTCCGTACAAACTGTCCATATTCGATGCAAACTAATAACGCTGCGGCAGTCTCTTTCATGCGAGAAAAAAATCGCCTACATCAACGAGTGGCTTTAAAATGGCCTCCACGATTCACCATATTTATACTTACTATGTATCCTGGGCCACAGGAACTGCCACTTTATTGGCTGTTTACAACTTGGTTTTTCCACATAACCTGCAGTGCGATTCTATAACATCTCACCGAGAAAATTCACCTGAAGTGACCTGTCACTAATAACAGTTTAGTTCAAACTTACTTCACTTAGGTTTTCACACATTTGGTTTGGATGACATTTAGATGACATTCTAAAGCCAATATGGCGGACTCCCAAAGATGGCGGACCAATATTTTTTTTATGCACTCCATGATAATGGTATCAAATGAAAAGGTTTGCTGACAGAAATACAAAAAAGCTTGTTTTTTAAATATGGTTTTGGAAAATTTATTTACATAGATAAAAGTATGTACAGTGTATAAAACACTTAATTAACTAAGACTACAAATATATACATTTAAACCAAAAACTACTCACTACATAAACCTAAAAATAAAAAAACCATACCTAAAAAAAACAAATAATATGGTTTTAAATAAATACTTATTATTTTAGACCCGACCCTCCCAGCGGTCAGCACAGGGATACCAAACAGCAAGACGGGCCATTGCGCGAAAACCATCGCCATTTTGAGAATGGTACTGAAGAGAGTGAATAATATGCCGCATATTAACTGGATATTTTTGGCTGACGATGATACAATACTTGGGTAAGTTTAGATACTTTTAAAATGCCATTGTGATTGTGTTTTTTTTTTACGACCACAATCTCACCTAATTTCAATGTATTAGGTGTTTATGTAATTATATTATGTTTATGCATTGTGTGTTGCACACGTATTTGTTTAGTTTATTTAGTAAGTATTTAAAATTGTTAAGAGTTTTTAATAAGCTTTTGTGGTGCACATGGATGTACTATCCTCAAATGCATATTTCTTTACGCAACTGAGGTTTGCTGTTAGAGTACCCAACTATGGGTTAAGCTCGCCTTTGTACACAAACTGTCCTATTGTATTTGTATGTTTTTTTTTTGTTTTGTTTACAATCTATACTAATATTATAAAGCTGAAGTGTTTGTTTGAACGCGCTAATCTCAGGCACTACTGGTTAGAATTGAAAAATTCTTTTTGTGTTAGATAGTCAGTTTATTGAGGAAGGTTATAGCCTGCTGACTGCTTATACGCTACGACCATTAGGAACGGAGCATAATTAATGAAAAATGTTGCAAAAACGGGAAAAATATTCCTTTTTGGGAGCTTCCGTTGCGTGCGCTGCGTAAACGGTTTAAGTTATGCACCAATCATGCATGTAGGGTAGGTAGGGTAGATGGGTAGGTAGGTAGCCAGTTGACGGGAGCGAAGCCGCGTGGGACTGCTAGTAAAGAATAAGAATGAAATTCTGTTTATTTATGCCATAAGTTGGCAAACAAGCCTATCATTTTTGAAGGTTCAATGCAAACTACAACAGCCTTACTGTTTTAACGTACTCGTAGAAAATGATAAGCAACTAGTAATAGCATGATTCGTACATGGGCAGAAGTATCTAAAATCCTTTTGTTTCTACAATACAAATGGAAATGCCGAAAACTTTGACCGATACAAAAATAGTCGAATGTGTCGCAAATGGATTTCCTTATACAGACGTGGCTTAGACTATTTCTAGCTATTCCTAAATTGTTTTACTCGGGCTCGGAAACCGAGGGTCTTGTCGACCGCACGTCCATGATAACGATTTTGACATTGTTCTTTATTTCGTGGCAATAAGGCTGATTTTATGGTTCAAGTGTTATTTCTTGTTACTGCCGAACTGTACAATATTAAAAACCGTTGACAGTCTGAAAAGGATCGCTATTCTCAGCAGTGAGAGAGTGATTAGGAAGAAAAAGAAGAATAATATCTGGTATATTTAAGCCATTTTTGAGACTATAGGGCTAAACATTGTTTTAGGGTCCAAAGGCTGTGTGAAGTGCTAAGTTGCTACCGCGGTGGAATTGAGACGACTGTGCTTGGAGAAAAGTACGGCTACGGTTACGGCAAGAGAGAAACTGCTGCTAAAGGTTAGTATTCAATGTCTACTCTTGTTAGTCGGTAATTACAAAGTTACTTAAATTAAAAAAAAAAGAGAATTATTGACAAAAAATCCCCTAAATGACATATCACCGATAGATTCATACACTAAATAGGTTTTACCTAAGAAATTGCCGTTCTGCAGTATTTCAAATCAAAATATTTTTTGTTTGGCTAAGAATTCTAATTTCAAATTAATTTTGTTTAAAAACACGGCATTCTTTTTTCAAAATTATTCATTTGTTTATTGATTAGCGTTCATCGCATTTGAATCTTTTTCGTCATTATGGATACGAATATTAGTACCATCGTGGCAGCAACGCGGCACAAGCGGCACGCAATATAACGTCACACGCTAATACTGTACGAAGCGGACTGTGTTGGATGTAGATGCAGGGTGATATCAAGTTTGTGATGGTCGCAGGCTACGACTACATCACAGGCGGCGGCGGCACCGTGCTCAGCATAGGCGCCGCGCGCGCACTGGCCACGTGCTCGTGCGGCGCCGCGTCCTCCGCGCGCTCCGCGCCTGACGACATGACGCTCGGCGCCTGCGCGCACCATCGACTCAACTTGTCTATGACGCACTTGCCGCTGTTCCACCAGGTGAGTTCTGGTAGCACGACTGTGCCCTCGCAAATTCGAGCAAAAACAAAGAAACAGAGACAGCCGTAACCATCCTTTCCTCGAAGCCATTCAGGACATTTTCAACCCCCGTAACTTCGTTGTGGAAGTAGCTAGAAGTCTGAATTTTGAGTGCTTTGTTTTCACCCTCAATTTAAATATCCTCAGACATGGCAAGCTCTCTGCCTCGTCACCTTACAAAAACAAGATGTGAAGAAAGAGCAAATTACAGATTTAAATTAAAATTTAGACTTGAACAATGTTCTTATACCGCAATATTTTAAAAATATAATATGCTTTTATTATTATTATTATGTCCTTTATTTAATTTTCATTCTTATTTCTTACATTTTTAAATATTTTTACAAAATACATACAAAAAAGAAAAACATTTAAAAATATAAAATAGTAGCCCACCGGTATCGGGAACAGGGTCCAAGCTACCGTTGGTCAGGGTTCCTGAGAGAGGAACCTCCTAACGATACGCGCCGTATTATTTATCATCATCATATTATTATTAATTTGTCCTTTATTTTTATTATGTCCTTTATTTAAATTCGTTTCTTATTTTATACATTTTTAAATATTTTTGTAAAACATACAGAATAAAAAAAAAAAACATTTAAAAATATAGAAAATAGAGGCCCTAATTATTATTATTATTATAAGGAAAATTAGATCCATACAACGGTCGAAAAAACTCATGAACATAAAGATACACTTAACTACAACGGCTGCTGAGCAGAGACTTACAAGTGGCATTCGACTAAGCGCGAACTTTTCGGGAACTGTCTTAACTATGTAATTTTGACCTTCAAAATGTGCTGATTCACAGTCTTACTCGAACAAATGTTTTTTGATTTTGTCACAATTTGAGACCGGCGTACGTACGCGTCATTTTTATTTATATATTTACACACACCTAATACACAGACAAGAAGGAAAAAAAAAATTTTACCAAAAAAAATAACATAACGTCTAAAAAAGGAACTGAAAAGCAAAAATTAAAAAAAAACTTTTAATGTAGCATTTTGAATTGGCTCCAAACATGCAAATTAATTACCTAAACCGTAGAATGTTTATAGCTAGGTCGATATTCGTTGAAGGTCTGTTTGGTGCCGCCTTAAAATGCTAGACTAAAAGGTTTTTCGGTTCCTTATTTCGTCGGTTAAATTTTTTCTTGAAAAGGTTTTTTTTTTCTCTTTTCATTTTACTTAATTTCAACAGAATCGGTTCACAATTAAAAATTCAGTGGCAAATAAATCCTTTTTCTACGTTTAGAGGTGGATTTTATTTTTAAAATTTAAATTGGACCAACGTTAAAAATACAAATTTTTGAAATCGAAACTCAATAAAAAGTTATGCGTGGTCATACATAAAAATATACATGTCGAATTGAGAACCTCCTCCTTTTTTTCGTCCATTTAAAATAGGTAGGTACACAAGTGATTCTTATTTCTAAATAAATCTCTGCCAGCATACCTGCGAAAGTCTGTGTGCATGCAAGTGTTTGCGTTCATTATATGGAGCCGACCTTCAGGGGGGGTGACCATAAACTCTAGTTATTTTGAGTGTGCGTAAGGGGCAGAATAACCTTACTCTAAGAGCTTATGGTAACCCCCCCTTTACCAATGTATTTTATCCCCATTCCTGCTAAGGTTAGTAAGTAAAACGATTTATTTCTCTCCCTAGGCTCGACCACAAGACTATGCCCGCGAAGTCTTAGCTCGGGACCGTCCCGTCTCCTTCCACCGTCACTCCTCACCAGAACCTCTCAGGGTATACGCCACCTGGTTCCAACACGATGACCTGGCCATCAAGAAGACTAGAAGAAGAGATGAGCTTTGAATTAACGGTTCAAAGGTAATGCTTATATGAGGCTCTAGGGAAAATTGATGATGATATGTTTTGCAATACTTGTGAATATTAGATAAATTTATTAAACTGTTTTCTTGCTTTTTACGGGTTGTGTGAGGCTAAAGACATTTTGTAATTTAGTTACCTACAAGTTATCAAGAGTTGTTAAACTTTTTTTAAGCAATGTTTGTATACCTCTTAACAAAATTAACACTTTATATTTTTGTTATTGTTACCGTAAAGCTCTTTATAATTTTGTTAACTAACAATGAATATTTACATTTTGAGCGATAATAGATACAAATCAAACACGCGTGTAATTGGTGGATAGCTGCTATTACATAAATGTTATAAAAAATAAGCCATACAAGATTTAAAGCAAAGCTGTTTCCTATTATTATAAAAAAAAACTGTTTTAGTATACGCTGTGAGATAGTTCTAAACAATTACAAATAAGAAGAGGCTTTTCAGTCAAGTGCCATACTGACTACTTACTATACTACATTTAAGTAAACTAAAGTTATTTCTATGTTGATAAAATATTATTAATGTTTTAGCGACATTTTCTGCGTAAAAAGACAATTTTGAGCTGTTTACCTTCTGAATCAATTTCGAATATTTTGTAATGAATTTCACATGTTATGAATTTCCTATGTTTCGTTCCGTGAGTGTGTCCGTGGCATCAACAGTGGGCCCTATCAGAATATCAGTGCAGTGATATTTTCTTTTTAATATCGTTGCACATGCTGAGATAGGAGCCTTTTTGGTCTCGCACGGGGTTTTTTATATTTTATTATTGTTTGTGTTTTGTTTATCTCGTGTCTCCTGTGCGGGTCACAAATAAATATTTTTTCTTTCTTTCTTTCTTTCACATTCCATTTTGTGTAAAGAATCTCAAACACATCACAGTTACAAGATGAAAATAATTTTCTTGTGTATTTGAGTTCAGAATTCGAGATAGTTTCAAAGTTTTGGAAACAGTAATCTCTATTTCATAAAAGATAAAGTTAAAAGTAAGTATAAAAAGTCAAAATACTTTTTATGGCATTCTTTTTACTAATGGTCAATAATCAACCTAAAATACTCAAAAATACAGTCGATACTTTAGTTGCTGGCGATGGATTAAAATAATCTTGAGTTATGAATTCAAGTATAAATGATACTACCTAAATAAATAAAAAATATGTTATAGTAAGTTATCTGAAAATACTCAGATATATAACGTATCACAATAATGTGAACTACACCAAATATAGTACTACATCACAAAAACCATTTTATTAATAGCTTTATTTCTTTAATTTAATATTAAGTTTTAATTAATTTTATCACAATTTTAAGCGCTTAGTTCACATACCTCGGATTGTTAACTTGTGGCATTTATTATTAATTATTTAGTTGTTTATTATTAAAAATAATTATAACTTTAAATTTAAAACCATTTTTTATTATTATTATTTTTGTTTTTTTTTTTTTTATTTGTAATGGGTTTGCTCTTGACTCTAGTCTAGGTCATAGGTGACAGAGACAGAGTCTACGATGGAGTGAGCTTACCCAGAAGAAACCTGTTCACTCTAACTTTGAAGAGATTCGGGTTGAATGCGTTCGGAAACACAGGTTTTTGATTTTGAATATTTTTGTTGCTCTCTTGTTATTATAATTTTAAATACATAATTTATTATTCGAATACAGCAAACTCCTTGCATTTTGGAGTCAGATCTGTTATCTTAAACCAAAATTTGATCTAATTAGTTTGAAACTTATTTTTTATTCCATAGTTTCTTAAGTGGAAGAGCTCATCCAATATTAGGATTCTTAGGTTCTTCGAAGAGGGTTTACTCTTGAATAAGCGCATAGACAATCTTGTGATACGATCAGATTTTGTGCTCAGATATGTTTCCAGAAATCTATTGCCTATGCGACGTCTAGAGGCTGATTCAATCAATGATGGGTATAAGGCCACTTGCACACGCCAAGAAAACTCACCGAGCCTATGCAAGAATTCGTGTCGTACACGGCAAGATTTTTTTCCGTCAACGAAGTAATGGACCCGTCCGAAAGTTATCCGTATTCGTAGCTCCGTTAAAAAAAGAGTAAAGTTAAATTTTTCGGACGGGTAAAAACACATCAGGAGTAGGGAATACTGTCAAATTGTATTGTCATTCATTCTTAGTTCGGATAAATACGGAGTAGGAACGAAGGCTGAAACTACGGACTTCGTGCTTAGGGAGTAGACCCCCAGTACCATGGCAACGAACAGAGTTCGTGTGTAGAAACGACACGAATTCTTCTATAGGCCCGCAGGCTTATTACGTATCTTTTGCAAGAGCAAAACGAAACCGATCAAGCGCTTTATTTCATAAAAGTCGGAATTACCGAGTCATAAAGGTCCTACACAATCGTTTGCTAATCGCTCGCTGTTTTTCAAATGCACATATTTAAAAAAAAACCGCCAACAACTCTAAAACTTCTGTATGGAACAGCAATTATTGCGCAAAAATCGCTATCGTTTTGCTCTTGCAAAAGATACGTAATAAGCCTGTCGGTGACTATTCTTAGCACACGCGGCCTAAGCATTACAATACTTACGCTACGATAGATGCGAGTCCTAATGAGGTTTTTATGGAAATTGAAGAATAGTATTTGGTAGTCTCTATCTTATCGAGCGTTCAAGTATCGTCAATTGTTTTTTTCTATGCAAATGACTATCATTTAGGAACAGCCAAGCGGGTAAAGTCGCGAACACAGCTAGTTTGAAATAAAATGCTGAGGTATTGCCAAATATTAGCATTTATTCTTTGTGATTTCTTATTTCTTTACGCTAACTAAACTGAACAAAAAAAAAATGCGAACTTTTGTCAAAGTTAAAAACCGAACAAGTTGTGTAACTTTAAATAATAATAAAAAATATCTTCATTGCCTAAAAATACAGATAATTGTTGGTAATTTTAGTTTACAATTTTGGAATTTATAGTAGAGAACACATTAAACATTTGGTTGCTGCAGAAATCTGTACACAATAGATTAAACTCTGTCTCTTAAACTAGGGTATCCTGTATCTTAAGGGACAGAAATCTAAGCAAACTTTAGTTACAAAAAACAAAAGAAATGTTTAAGGAATTGAAAAAAAAAAAAGAATGTTTATGTTGTATAAACTTTAGAGCAGTGGTGGCCCAGTGGTATCGGCCGCGACTTACAAGTTGTAGGTCGTGGGTTCGAGCCCAGGCAGTCGCTTTCCTTTGTGTAAATTATTTCATCACCACTGCTCTCAAAACGGTGAAGGAAAACATCGTGAGGAAACCGGCATATCCAAGAACCAAAAATTCGAAGACAAGTGACATCCACCAACCCGCACTGAGCCCGCATGGGTGGATAACGGCCCATTCCCTCTCACAGAGAGGAGGCCTGTGTCCCAGCAGTGGGAACATTAATAGGCTGATGATGTGATGTGATGTATAAACTTTGATAAAATAATACTTACAAAACGAATTATCTTCTTATATCAAAACTCTGTTTTGTTGCTAATAAGACAAAAGTTCGCAGATCCCAATTCTGTTTTGTCAGTTTTGCTTCAAACATCTATCAGTTAAAACGGGTTTAAATATAAAATTAGGCAGGCAATTAGGCATGTTTGTAACGATTAACATTTTTATTTATATTAATATTGTAAGTAGTTATTAGAATGTATACTTGTTTTCAGTATTGTTATGTACTAAGATGTAATGAAATTAACATATCAGTTGTGTAATTTGAGTAAAGTTTAATATTTTTCGACGCGCTGTGTTTAATTTTATTTACCTAACCTTAAACGCCATAATTGGGCTTGAAAGCTGGTTGCAGACTAAGCGGAGACAATTGAAACAGAATTGAATAGAATATCTCTATTTGTGTTAAATAGGTCAGTAAGGCGGTTAACACACTGCCACGCATCACGCTGCATGTTGCGTGAAAACGCACCTACGCGCATATTTGCGTGCGTTTTTTCTATACAAAAAACGCACGCAAGTACGCGCTTTGGTGCGTTTTAACGTAACATACAGCGTGATGCGTGGCAGTGTGTTAACCGCCTTATTATTTATTTGTTACAATAACTCGTTGCACTTACAGTTAGGGGTTATCACGCATTCTATACAAAAAACGCACGCAAGTACGCGCGTAGGTGCGTTTTCTCGCAACACGCAGCGTGATGCGTGATGCGTGGCAGTGTGATAACCCCTAACTGTAAGTGCAGCGAGTTATTGTAACAAATAAATAATAAGGCGGTTAACACCACACTACCACGCATCACGCTGTATGTTGCGTGAAAACGCACCAACGCGCGTACTTGCGTGCGTTTTTTGTATAGAAAAATGCAGCGTGATGCGTGGCAGTGTGATAATCACCTAATAGTAAAAGTATTTTTTTTAAGTAGGTAGTTCTGTGTAGGAAAGTATAAAAATCTCTCAGCTATACGAGCTAAGACAGATTTATCTAGCTCTTTGCCTACAACCAACTTAATGGGTACACCAGGGAATAAACACGATAAAGTTATATTTCTGTAATTAAATTAACGATATCTCATCACTAGATTCGACACCAAAACCGGGGAAACTTACAAGTCAAATCACTCACATAACCCTATCAATCACGCTCCCCCCTTCCCCCCTAAGATGTTTTCCCAATAAGATGCGCCGTAATTAGAGCAGCCCTTGTTCCGGCTAATGGACGCATTGAACGCGGTGACTTGCCAAATACCGGCAAGTCACCCGACTTAATAGACAGGGACTTGCAATACTTGACGATCGCGCAGTCATCTTAGGGGTGGTAAACAAGATTATATTACTTTGAATGATATAAGAACCTAAGCGTACAGGCAGCATGCCTTGCTTATTATCATCATTTCAGCCAAGTCTCCGGACTCCCGCAGCCTTGACCAGGTCATCGCTCAACCCAGTGGGAGGCCTTCCAAAGCATGTCTTTCGGTTCGCGGTCGCCACTCCAGAACTTTTCGGCCCCAACGGCTATCCGTTCTGCGAGCAATGTGCCCTACCCACTGCCACTTAATTTTGGCAATTCTTCGGACTATTTCTGTATTTTGGTTCTTTTGCGGATGTCTTCGTTTATGATTCGATCACGCAAGGAAACGCCGAGCATAGCTCTCTCCATTTCCCTTTGGGTGACTTTAAGCCTTCTGATGAGGGCCATTGTGAGCGACCACGTTTCTGTTCCATAAATCATCGCTGGCATTGACACTCTGTGGTAAGTTGGACGAGAAGTTACCGCTCAACTTCATCGACCTCTTTCTCGCAGTTAGACCTACCTAAATGGACCGTTTGTCCCAGGTAGACATAATCGTCCACAACATCGAGTGTAGAGTCTCGGACCTTGATAGGAGTGGGTGGAACATGGGCATTCAACATCACCTTGGTTTTCTCCATGTTTATTTTAAGACCCTCTCTTTCGGAGGCTCCACTGAGGTCATCGAGCATTGTACTGAGGTCCTCCATGGTCTCAGCCATTACCACTATACCGTTGGAAAATCGAAGGTGAGTGATGTACACGCCATTGACGTTGATGCCCAGCCCTCTCTAGTCCAGAACCTTGAAGACATCCTCCAGTGCAGAGGTGAAAAGTTTCGGAGATATGACGTCTCTCTGTCTCACCTCGCTGCCGAAGGATAGGTTCCGAGGTCTGATCCTGAAGTCAGACTGACATGATGGCGTGTTTGTATAAACATTTTAACATCTCGACATACTGGTATTCGATTTGGCACCGTTGGAGAGACTGCACTACAGCAGCTTGTGAGCTGTCTCTGTCCATTACCCAGATCTCTTGCAAACACCTAGGAGCCCTTATTCCGCTCAATCGCGTCTTTAATACGCTTGGTATTAAAACGGCGGAGGTCGCTCTTAAAGGACTTCGAGATCCTTCTATTGAGCTGCCGGTAGTTCCACACATCGTCTGAAGACTGCAGGATCATCACGCCTCTCCATCATGAGCTTGAGAGTAGGATTGGATAGTTTTTTGTTCCTATGTGTACGACGGGTCTTGAAAAACTAAGACTCGACCGTATGGACAGTTTCCACGAACCTATCAATCGTCCACGGAGGTGCCTATCATAGGCTCTCGAAATGATTCTGGAGTTCGAGCTGAAATCTCTCGGGTTTATGGATCTGGATCTGTGCTGGACGGAGTGTAGACTTCATGAGTCGAGACGTTTCCAGCTTAATATTTAAGTTCAAGGTACCGGTATACGGTGATCACTTCCGGTTTTCACCGCGTTGATCACAGAGACTTAATTGAATATGTGCTTCTTCATCGTCGACATGATGAAGTCTAGTCTCATTTTTGGGCTCTGCCAGGTCCACTTCCTATGCTCACGCTTTCTCAAGAAGGAAAATGTTCATCATGTAAATGTAGAGGCTCTCATTCTCCATAAAACTGGCCAGTAGGTGATCCCGGTGGTTCCGTCGTGCAAATCCAAATGCCCCACTCGCAGCTCATCACCGTCTCGTTTGCCCAGTTTCGTGTTGACCCGTTGTCCCGCATGACCACGGTGAAGTGAGTTTTGCGACCATGCATGGCTCTGGAAATGTCCTCACACATGGTATCTACTTCGCCGTCGGGGTGTGCCAATGTCGGGGCGTAGACCTGTATCATCATCATCAGCCTTTTAATGTTCCCACTGCTGGGACACAGGCCTCCTCTCTGTGAGAGGGAATAGGCCGTAATCCATCACGCGGGCCCAGTGCGGATTGGTGGATGTCACATGTCTTAGAAGTTTTGGTTCTAGGACATGCCGGTTTCCTCGCAATGTTTTCCTTCACCGTTTTGAGAGCAGTGGTGTTGAAATAATTTACACAAAGTAAAGCGCCTGCCTGGGTTCGAACCCAGGACCTACAACTTGTAAGTCGCGGCCGTTACCACTGGGCCACCACTGCTCTTCAGAGCTGTATGACTTTCAGCAAATATCTTGAGGATATTCTGAGTATAAGGTACGCCACCCTGGTCGTCACACTCTCGATCCTCACTACGTTGGTCACAAGGGGCTTGTGGACGATAAACCCGACACCACCCTGGGACTGCCGGTCACCCTCTCGGCAGTAAAGCAAATTACCGGATTTAAGGATTATCGAGTCTTCCCTCTCTCTTCGGACTTCAGATAACCCTATGTTACTCCATCGTAACCTGCTCAATTTTACCTCAAGTTCGATGATGTTCTCGTCGGTCCGGAGTGTACGCGTGTTAAATGTTGCCAGGGCCAGTCGTCGGCTTGAATTCTGGTAGCCGGCTCTCGTCCGCGGATCGCTACCGTAATCGAGTTTAGACGGGCAGCCGGACACTAGAGGTAGTTTTTCCGTTTTGCTTTTAATTTTGGTTTGAGGGGGGTTGCCGTAATCGCCAGGCTTGGCAGGTGGCTTAGCGATCGCAGTTTGTTGTTTAAATGCACAGAGAACGCTGCTGCTCATAAAACAGACTCAAAAAATTATTATATAGTTCGAGGGCTGGTTTGTGGTGACACGGGCGAAGAATTCATGGAAGACTTTGGCCCAGCAGTGGGGCTGTTAAAATAACGGGTTATTAAAATCTCTTCATTTTTGTGAAGTGTCGCTAGCTAATAATTTGACCCTGTATAGATTCGGCCTTCGAACATTGTTACAAAAGTACAACTTTGAAAGTGAGTTTTATCATCATAAACGACTTGCAGAGAAGGGGTGGTTTTCCCCAAGGGTAACATACGGGATTAAAACTTTCATGCAAACATACTATACTGACGAGCTACGAGGTAAATTCTGTAAACACGTGCGTGGAACGACCTAAGGGATTGGGACCGTCCTGTGATAGTAGTTCATGGTGAATTGGTGAGCCTAAGTTGTATGATGTTCCTACCTAAACTAATCAATCAACGGAGATCCTGTAAGTATAATCTAACCCCTTACCATACCAAAAATTAAACCTCCCTTAATCCTTATTCATATAAAATTAACGACTCGTGCTAACCCCACTAAAGAGTTGCGTGTAATTACGCGAACAATCTCAAAAAGATTAACATTCTGAGTACTTCTATAATATCCGAAGCACTTATATTTACGAATACCTCAGATTACAATTTGTGAACAAAATAATATTTATTCTTCGCAAAGTTTCGAGGTACTTAGGGGAAGTTGGGTAAGGAAGGATCAGAGGGGGTCATAGCGGGCAATTTGTCATTCGACACGCGATACCCGCTGTAAGTATCAACCACACTCTAACTTTAGCAACTTACATTTTTCATTACCTACAACTTTTGAGTGCGGCCCTGGCAACAAAAAACTGTCAAGTAAAACTAAACCTTATGCCTTTCACGGAAGCTTCCAAGTCTGGGTGTTGTTCGAAATCTGTGTTGAAAGATTTTCCTTGCTCCGAGAATGTGTTGGTCTTTATGCATTAATCAAAAAATATCAAAGCCTTCGTGAGCTGTTAGAAGTTCGAAAGAGTTGCTCCTGAGAGGGTTGTGTTTAAGATTATCCAGAAAAGAAATAATTCGTCTCCTTATTTTGTAAATACGGAGACGAATTATTTCTTTTCTGGATCAGGATAGGTACGTGTTAACAGGTTTGTGTCATACGAAATATTTTTGACGTGACAACGTCTAATAAATCGATGAACGCCGGCTGCACGCACGAAAAAGGATGACTCAATGTAACGTTACGCTCATTGTAATGTTACGCTCATTGTAACATTAATCGTTATCAATGTTTTGTAATGACGTTGTCACGTTTAACTATCGTCCGTAAACCGACTTTACAGACAACCAATTTTTTATTAATCTGATTTATTTGAATGAATGTTGATGGTTTAATAATATTGATTTTTACCTGTAATTAGATATTATAAGGTATTTGTTTTGCTTCTAACAGGTAGGTAGGTAACTTACTAACTATCACTAATTTGCAGTTCAATTCAAACTACGAAGCAACTACTTAGGTATATAGGTTCATATTTCCCGAAGTATAATCATTAGTGATCAATAAACTCTCATGAACCAAACTAAAAGAAAAAAAAACCCAAAATAAAACCAAGAAATGAATAAATTACCCAATTTAATGACTATATTAAGAAATCAGGATATACAGCGCCAATTTTAACTACGGCAGTAGTATTGTAGCCTACCTAAATAATATTCAAAACCCAAACTCAATGAAACTACAAGCAAATCTGATCCACTCTGCAAGCCCGATGTAATCAAGCACTGTTTTAATTAAACAACTGCCTATAACCGTGTTATATAGTTAGATACTCTGATTTACAGCAGTCCCTAAGTTCGGCAGATAGATGACCCAAATAGCACTGTTTTGATAGGAAAACATTAATTGCTTTGGATTGACTAATTTATTGTCTTGGAGTTAATTAAGGATGGTTGATGTCAGACGTTTGTGATTAGGAAAGTGATGTAAATGGCTATTAGACAGTTAGCAAAAAGAAAAGACAACTAGGCCAACTTCAAAAATAACCGGCAGAGTGCGAGTTTCACGCGCACAAATGGTTCCGTACCAATATCGCAAAAAACGGCAAAAAAATCACGTTTGTTGTATGGGAGCCCCACTTATATATTTATTATATTCTGTTTTTAGTATTTGTTGTTATAGTGGCAACAGAAATACATAATCTGTGAAAATTTCAACTGTATCATGTTTCATGAGATACAGCCTGGTGACAGACATACAGACGGACAGTGGAGTCTTAGTAATAGGGTCCCGTTTTTACCCTTTGGGTAAGGAACCTTGAAAATTGTACTTAAATATTTATGTCATGATGTTTTACTATTTAAATATTTCTGTCATGATGCAGTACTCAAGTCCGATCTACAGTGGGCACTACTGGCAGCTTCAGTGTGGCGGTCGGCTTGCACCAAGGGTCGGTTCTCAGTCCATACCTCTTCCTGATGATAATGGACGGTCTGATGTTTGACATACAGGAAGAGGCACCCTGGTGTATGCTGTTTGCCGATGACATTGTGCTGGTTGCCGAGAGTGGCCTAGAGGTCCAGAGCAAATTGGAGGTGTGGGGGCACAGACTGGAGAGTGTTGGCCTGAAATTGAGCAGAAACAAAACTGAATACTTGTTTTGTGACTTCGGTGGTCTCTCTAGTTCCGTGCCCATAGCTCTCGCTGGAACGCCCATACCAATCTGCTCCGACTTCCGGTTTCTAGGGTCGCTTGTCCAAGGGGATGGCGAGGTAGACCGAGACGTAACGTACCGGATCAACTCGGGATGGATGAAATGTCGACAGGTCACTGGCACAACTAGCGACCCACGGATGCCCCTCAAGTTAAAGGGTAAAATTTACAAGTCCGTGATAAGACCTGTCGTACTGTATGGATCAGAATGTTGGGCTGTGAAAAAGATGGATGAACAGAGATTGCATGTAGCAGAGATGAGAATGTTGAGATGGATGTGCGGAGTGACGAGAATAGATAAAATGAGAAATGAGTATATTAGAGGAAGTTTGAAAGTGGCGCCAGTGACAGAAAAGTTGAAAGGAAACCGTTTGTCCTGGTATGGTCATCTGATGAGGAGGGATGAAACGCATGTTACTAAAAGAGTTATGAATATAAATGTGGATGGATGGAGAGGGAGGGGACGGCCAAAGAAAAGATGGATGGACTGTGTGAGGAGTGATATGAAAGAAAAGGGAGTCGGTGATAGCGTGACGGGGGACAGGACGGTATGGAAGAAGAAAACGTGTTGCGCCGACCCCAAGTAACATGGGACAAGGGCAGGAAGATGATGATGATGTTTCACTTTGGATGAAAGAGCTACCGCTGAGCATGTGGAGGAACGATCACTTCCCGGGTCAAGCAAAGTTTTATTGGTTTTTCTCTCTGAAAATTTTTAGAAGTTGCCCAGAAGAAATCTGTAACCCAATGGTGGGAGTAGAACTATACTCCCTATAAAGTACATAGTATTTAGATACAATTGAGAAAATGCGGGCGAAACACACCTTTCTGTGACTCTTCGTGGAATGCGGCCGTGATGTTATGGTATTGTTTGCAAAATGGGATTATATAAGAAAGTCTTCTTAAAAAGAACATCCACAAAAATACCTGGATCACAAATCACAGGCCCATCTTTAAAGCAGATAAGCAACTAAAAAGCGCACCACAACCTCCAACATGTAAGACTTGCCTCTAAACCAAAAGCAAGTAAACGCAACTGAACTTGTTGAACACCGCGTGTTCCGGGCACGTAATGAGGCAACTAATAACGTCAGTAAAACAACCTGCGGTGTGCTCACCTGCTGCTACTGGGGCTAGTAATAAAGGGAGGTAATTAACATGTACCATAATGATAATGGAGGTGGAAAAATTTGCAAGCAATTCTGCGTGGGTGGAAAAGAAAAAAGAGCTTGCATTTTAATCGATTTCTTGCAATTAATGAACCTACATTCATAAAGTTTGTTTACATTACCTATCTACTTACCAATATGTAGGTTTATCTTAATTAATTGTTCCAATTAGGTGTGCGATGGATGCGAAACGCACAGTACCGATGAGCGCGGTGACGCTTGGGGGAAGCCAGTCTTTCGGCTGAAATGGCGATGATTTTGAATTAGCTATAGTACTAAGGCATAGCACGCACTGCGATTTTTACTAGCGCGAATTTCTTTCGGCACATTGTGTGACCTATGGAAATGTATAAAGCTGCACGCACTGCGGAAAAAAAAGCATCAAATGGTCAAAAAATAAGAATCGCAGTGTGTGCTATGCCTAAAAGTTTAAAAGATTTGTGCTAAGGTTGGGTTCATCACCCATGGCGATTTGCTAGCCTATCGACACCCTCCCGGGTTCTGGTTCTGTCACATGAGTAGATACTGTCGATATTTAGAAATAAAATATGTTTATCATCAGCTAAGCGTGGTGATTGATTGCCCAAAGATCATTGAACCTACCAGTCTCATTGCCAGTTTCTCTAAAGAAATTAAATATTGATGCGTCACGCACGAATTACTGGCGCCCTTTTGTCAAATTGTCACATTACTTTCGCGTTTTTTTTTCAGGAACTGTTCTTTAATAAGGCCAATATTCCATTCACATAGTCAATCAAAAGTCTATAAAAGACGTGCAGCATAACGGTCTTACGAACTTTCTTCAAACCAGCAATCGTATATAAGGAACTAGTCGTAGTTCTGCGAATATGTCGGAAATGGATTTATAATAGCGTAACCGCGCTTTTATCGATATTGTCGAGGAGCAGCGGGGAAATATCAAAGACGTGCTCACACTGTTGCCAGCAAATCTTTCTCTCTTATCGACCCGAGATATACTTATGTACCTAGGACTTTGGAAAACAAAGTTATTTGCTTTAGAAGTCAGTTGAATTTTTTTGTCAAAAAGTTTTTATACCTGTCTAACTATCAAAGTGCCATTGTTCCAACTGTTTAAGTAGTAATAAGTAGGTCAGTAGTAGGTACACATCAGATTAATGGTGCACCTTCATTCCAAGGTGAACCTTTGCCAGCACCTTAGGATCGGTGACAGGTATATTTGGTATGTGCGGACCTTTTAAATATCGCAATTATTGATTCTTTCATTTTGAACGCAGCCTTACCTACATGTGGTTTGAAGAACACTCGTTCGGAGCGCGCCTCTTTGACTCAAATGCGAATAAAACGATGGTTTCCTGCAAAATCGGGCATCAGAAGTATATTCAGGCTTAAGAGCTTCAAGTACACACGTCTTTTGTAAGTTGTTTACTGGCAAATTGAAAACGAATGGGTGTATTCCGAGATAAAGAATAACGTGATATTGAAATTTTCTTGGTGTCATTGAATGCATTCGATTATGACTCTTTTTTTAACCGACTTTCGAAAAAGGAGGAGGTTCTATGTTCGACTTCTTGTATGTTTTTTTTTTTGTGTATGTTCACCGATATCTCCGTCAATTGTGGACCGATTTAAAAAAATCTTTTTTTGTTTGAAAGAGTTTGTTCCGAAATTGGTCCCATTTTAATTTGGTGAAGATCTGATGAAGAACTTCGAAGATATACAACAGAACTCTTCAATAAATAGCGGCAAAACTCTCGGGACTGCTGCAATCGCATGTCTGTTTATTGTTTAGACCATTTCATAACATAACATCACGCCAGTACGCTCTTAAGGGGTAAGCAGATCTCTCATTTGATCGGTTTTGTTCAAGTTACATGATATTTGGGTAATCTATTCTGGCGTTATAGGAAACTAACTAAACAACTTGCCTATTAGGTAGGTACAACTAAAAAGTGAAAAATAAAAAAAACTTTTTTACAAAAAAATACTACCGACTTCCAAATAAGAAAACTACAAAGTGAAAAATAACTTTACTTTTGAAAGTCGGTGTCCATAACGCAAAAAAATGGTACCTACGAAAGACACCGACTTCCAAAAGTAAAGTTATTTTTCACTTTGTAGTTTTCTTATTTGGAAGTCGGTAGTATTTTTTTGTAAAAAAGTTTTTTTGAATAATTTGGTCTTGGATTTTTTGGTACTAGTCTTCTAATATAAGTTTTCAAACTATCATGGTCACTATCACTAACATTAACATTAAAAGCGGGATATTTACCATGTTTACTGTTTGTTGCGAAATATCGGGGACTCGCAACAAACAGTAAACATGGTAAATAGCCCGCTTTTAATGTTAATGTTAGTAGTCTTCTAATATTTAGAAGACGAGAATAGGAAAAGGATGTGGTTATCCATCCATTCGCCTGACTTATGTAAATTAATTTTATCGAAAAAGAACATATTTTATATTGTATGACTTTTAATGTGTGTCTATTATAGGTATTTTAATGTTATTGTAACTTATAAAATAACTAAATTACCTTAAATTTATTCATCCCATTTTTCAGAAAATAAAATCGAAATTTTAAATTTATGGTATTTGGATGATGGAACACAAGGAGGTGATGTAGACACCGTTTTAGCAGATTTCCAATTCCTAAAAGAGCAGTTCAAATCCATTGGCCTAACCTCAACCACTTCAAATGTGAAATTTTCTTTGTGACAATACCGACAGACAACCTACCCTACAGAAATTCTATGCAATAGCCCCAGAGATCAAAATTTTAGATAAAAGTTCTCTGCACCTCCACACTTTTTTTTTGCGTGGAGAAATGCTCATGCATACTGCACTACCACGGGGAGATAGTGCAATTATGTGGGACTCTTGCCCACTAAAACTCCACGGTGTCCTCCTGTGCCGCTTATGGCGGGAACACGGGCACGCGTTAGCACTCACCGCGAACCCGCCGCGGCTGTCCGTCACCAGTACCTCCTCGAGCCTCAGGGGAATTACCCCCATCACCCCCATCGCCTGCGCACCAGAACACACTGTACGCCGTGACTACCCCAGGGACCAAATCAGCACATGGGTGCCAGACGACCCCGTGTATGGCACCCTTGGTCCCCCTGTGACTGGTCAAGGTCAATGGCCCCACCACCTACCATTTTGCGGCCGCAGGGGATAGGGAGAGTGGCTAACGCTATACACTCCTCTTCCCCTGCGGCCCCACCGCGTCCGCCATCAGACGGTGGCGACCCCGTCTAGGCCGCGGCAGGAAGGGAGAGCAGCGCACCGCAATACCGGCACTCCTCTCCCGCCGCGGCCTCCAACCCTCAGCCACGATATCGTATGGGACCTGGGACGCTCTATAAGACATCGCGGCCCGCTTCAGTTGCGATGTCGCCTGTTACCAAGCGGCACCGCAACCTACTAGTTGGTCGTCGTCGGCTTAATCGGCAAAAGCCCTGACGAGCGGCTCCTCCTCGTGTTCCGCTTCGCTTCACCGTGGGTGACCATGCCACGGTTACTGAGCCCCTCCGCTTCGACAATGCGGGAACCCACCGGAGGGTGTCGCTGTCCTAGGTTCCTCAATTTTGGCAGACAGTTTTTCATTCATCTATAGCAAAATTAACCATTTTAATGATATTTTGGATAGGAGGAGCTCGTGGCTAAATAATAACAGCATTACTGTTCGATCATCAACGTTAAGCAACGCTAAACGAGGTCGGTCCGTGGATGGGTGACCATTTCAACATACTTTTTGACATTATATTGAAATCTTTTTGACATTATATTTTAATCCGGTTTTGACATTGTTATATTTTATAACTGTTTGATATATCGGAACTAAGGTCAAACAATAATAAATGATATACATTTTTTTTTTCTCTCTTTGACATTATATAATTTACAATCTTTAAACATTATTTTTAAAACTGTGACATTTATATTGAAATCTGTTTGACATTATTTTTAAAAGGGTTTGACATTATTTTTAAAACAGTTTGACATTAAATTGAAATCTGTTTGACATTATATTTTAATCCGGTTTTGAGATTATTAAATTTTATAACTGTTTGACATTATTTTTAAAACTTATGGATTTTATATTTAAAACTGTTTTAGCACTTTACTTGAATTTCACTTGAAATATTAATTAATAATTCACAATATTTGAATGTAAACTGCATCTGTATATATTCAACACAATTTAAATTGTTTTTATGAATAAATGAAATAATGAGTTTCCTCCGTGCCTCGGAAAGCACGTTATTCCGTTGGTCCCGGCTGTCATTTGAAGATCTTTGACAGTCGTTACGGGTTATAGTTGGGAAAAGGTTAGGCAGAGAGAATGATATTTCGGATAGAATCTCCAAAATTAACTTTCAATCGGCTTTTACTCTTATTAGGTAATGTTGTTTTGGACCAAATTTTATGTATTTTGTCCGCTCTTCCCCTTTTTGGAAGCAGCCACATCTCTTGGAAAAAAATTACTCAATGCACTGTGACATCCATCTTAAATGTGGACTTGGATGACCGAGCCTGGATGCAAGCTACACTACCCATTCGCTTCGACGGGCTCGGCATCCGCAAAATTTCTAGTAAAACCTACCAGCATTCCTGTCTTCGGTCCACAGCACTGATACTTTATCCACAATGTGAAGTACCGTGCTCGACCGATGCAGTGTGCGTGTGGAAAGTGGCTTGTCCGATTACGGCGTTGCCCGAGAACCCATCTTCCCAGACACATGAGCCGCTCTGCAGGTTGGTACGGAATAAACTTATAAATACGTCCACCAATACTGCTGAGCATGCCCGCCTGCTGGCTGTGGGAGAGTGGGTGTCGGGCCTCTGGCTACAGGCACTACCGTCACCCAACATAGGTACCTTCTATGTTAAGTGACAACATTTTCCGGCTGGCTACATGTCTGCGTTTGGGTGCTCCTAGTGGAGCTCCACATCGTTGTCAATGTGGTGAAGCAGTCGACCGCCTCGGTCACCATGACCTATCCTGCAATAGGAGCGCTGGCCGGATAGCACGGCACGCCAGCATTATTGACATCATACGTCGAGCTCTTGTCACCGCCGGGGTGCTAGCTGTTTTAGAACCCAAATAGCTTGGCACGCGACGACGGGAAGAGGCCAGACGGGATGACCATAATGCCTTGGATGGTGGGTAGGCCTTTGGTGTGGGATGCAACATGTGTCCACAACCTTGCGCCATCCCATCTTCTTAGCACGGCTGGCTGTGCTGAGGCGGCTGCTGCTGGTGCTGACCAGCCATGACCTTATTGTTATATGTTTGAGCCTTTTGAGGTTGAAAAATTAGGTCCATGGGGTCCGAGTGCGCATCGAGTTTTTTGTCAAATTAGCACAAAGCTCGTCGACTCTTCACGTGGCCAGAGGGCTGATGGCCTTTTCTTCGGCCAGAGAATCAGCATTGCCATGCAACGTGGCAATACTGCCAGGTTTCTGGACACGTTTCCCATTGACATCGATTTGGACGAATTGTTTGATGCACAATGATCCCTTTTCCCTCTACCTTTTGTATTTGTAATAGGCTTGTTTTTTTTTAGAATATTCAATTGAGTATATATTAATGTATTTAAGTCTGTTAAGGATTAAATTAATCAACTTAAAATAATAATTATTTTTTGATGCACAATGAGCTCTTTTCCGACTCCCTTTTATATTTGTATAAAGGTTTGTTTTTTTTTTAGAATAATCCATTGTATATATGTTAATATATAAGCACGATGTTACTTAAAATATAAATTATTATTCTTTATTTACTATCGCTTTCGCAAGCATTCTAGTTCCAGTTAGGTATTGCAATCCGGCGTCATTTTCAGTCCGGCCGGATCCGACCGGACTCCCATCGATCCGGCCGGTTCGATCAAATCAGGATGATTTTCGCTTTTCGGTTCAAAATGAACTGTTAGTAAGTTAATCAAGTGTCATTGTACTTAATATAGGTAGTTAATATAAAATTAAACATATTTATATATAATCAACTTTATTTCCAATCCAATGTAACGATTAGACAACGAGCAAACAAATAAAATTTAATAGTGTAGGTACTTAACTAGTAAAATTTTAACGATGTAACGAGTGGCTCAGTCCTCCTAGATTTCACTTTCACAGATAGATCAATTATTTTAGTAAGTAACTTTATAAAATCTAATATAATTAATCTTACGTAATTTACTGAGATGCGATCACAATATTTATTAAAGTACTGCTAACTATTGCTAACAAACATGTCTTATATTTATGACAGACACCATCATGATTTGATGAATCTGTCTAATTAATGGCACAATTATCACAATAATGTGTTTGTCTTATAATTACAACTCTTTAGTTTATTTAACTTACGATAAATAATTATTTTATGTAGAATTTTAAGTAATAATTATGTCTTAGTATTCATTTTACATTACAAGAAAATCAATTTTGATTTTGAAAAAAGGATCGTAGAAAACAAATAGTGTTAATTGTGTCACTCTTTGTGTGAATCGCACGCATGGACACCACGCGCAACCGTCGCAACCACATACATGGTATATTGAACGTTTAATGATGCCGGATCCGCCGGATTACCGGATCCGTTTTTCCGGATTGCAATCCCTAGTGCCAGTGTCAGTGGTTTCCTCTGAGCAAAAACGTACCTATAATCTTTTCGCTGGAGCAAAAAATAAAAGGTAAACAAACAAACGTCAAACGGTTATAAGCCGACTAATTTGAAAAATTCAACATTACAATGCAAAATGGTAATTTTTGTAGCACTCTTTAATTTATTATCATAATAGTTCTCCAGGCTTGATGTTTTTTAATGTCGGCTATTGGTTTTGGTTTTAATAATAGCAATTTTTTGGTTATACATTAAGAATAACGATATTGTTGTAATATACATGCAGTTAAGAAAATAATATTGTGCATTTGTAGGTATTTGGTTGTTGTATGAAATAAAAATCTTCTCATAATATTTTATTTTAGATTTTAGGACAGCAAAGAAAACACTGTATTTATTTTATTTTTTTATATTTTGGCTTCGCATGGTTTGTGCATTTAGCCAGTGTCAAGTTTAGAGTAGAAGTTCTAGTTTCTTTAGATTTTAGTCGTCCAAGTTAGGCCCCAATAAAATGGCGGTAACTTTATTGGAAGCTTCTACGGAGTTTTGTCGACACCATGTACAAACTCTTGTTCTACCGCTGTGTTTTACTTGCCCACACTCGTGCACGTTCACTAATATTATTAGAATAAAAACCACCACTTTTACACTATTAATATTCAATTTAACACAATTATAGGAAAATAAAACAGAGAAGCAACATAGACGCCATCACGTTCCCGCCAAAACTCATCGAAAACACTGTAAAAACCATTTTTATGGTTTGTTTACCTTTTATTTTTTGCTCCAGCGAATAGAGTATAGAACTTTTCAGCAGACGTGCGTGAAAGTTAAAGCCTGTCCTATATTTCAGAGTTTCTGTTCCAAACTCATCAACAGATTTTTTGAAGTTTTTCAATCGATGTCCATGACGAGAAAGAAGGAAACTTTGTCTTTTAGGTCTTCTTAATGAGTTTCCATTTTTACGGTAACATATAAGGAACAGAACATTTCAGATCCTTGAAGTTAACAAGACACAAATCTAGCTGAAATAAAACGCAGACATTATTTCAGAATTATTTATTCAACACACTAAAAACAGCACAAAATGAAAAACTTAACACAAAAAGGGGTGCAAAGGGGCAAATTGGACAAGTGCGCACATTCTATCAAAAATACATAAATAAATTCGTCGCGTCGCGTCGCTCGCGAAGTCGATTGGTGTTGCTTTGTGCGCCAATTACAGTGAAAATAAAAGTCTCTCTCTTTGAGCCGTAACTAAGTGTGGTGTGAGTGGAAAAATATTGGAGCATGAAAAATATTCGCTAATTCAGTTAAACAACCGGTTTTCAGGGACGAGATTATTTTTTTAATATTATATCTGGATTTTAAAAAAGAGCAGCGTTGTTAATTATACTTACCAGACGCTTGTAAAGGATAAGTTTTGAATTTTAAAAGATTTTTTAGAGTGATGTTATAGACTGCCCATAAGGTGACTGTTAGGTAAGAAGACTTCAATTTTTTTTATTCACTGCGCAATAGATAAAAGGAACTTTTACAGTACAAGTACTTCCTTGCTGAAAATGGTACAAAGCATAATAGAAAATGTAATAATCATTATTAAAATACAAAATTACGAATGCAAAGACATGACACTTTTTCAGCGCTACTACATTTCTTTTCCGCATCAAAGAGAGCGCTAATTTAGCTTTTTATGAAGAGGACAAGATGGCCGCCGGGGGAGGTCGGGGCTAAATAGCAAGTGAACATAACACTATAATACGGACGGTCGGAGTCAACGCTGCTGCGTCCAATTTATTTTATTGTTCTTATATCGCACTGTTTCGCTTCGCCCGCGTCCACTCGTAAAGATGTGATCTCGTTTCTGATACTTATAAAGATACGTATTCTGATGGTCAAAGATATTTAGATGTCTGAGAGAATTGAGAGCTTTGAGCATAGGAATAGGTGGAATTTAAATAAAGACGTTTTAGAAAAATGGTAAGTTTAACTTTTCTATCTACTACAGAATTCTACAAAGAATTTCGTATCATAGATAGAAAGGAACCATTACTTACCATTTCTCAACCCCGACAGAATAAGAGGGGAGTTATAAGTTTCACGTATGTACCTGTGTGTTTGTGTATCTATCCGTGGTATCATAGCGCCTGAACGGATGAACCGGTTTTAGCTATCATCATCATCATTTCAGCCGAAAGACGTCCACTGCTGGACATAGGCCTCCCCCAGGCGTCGCCACATTGACCGATCCCGTGCGTCTCGCATCCAGCGCCTTCCCGCAACCTTAACCAGGTCATCGGTCCACCTAGTGGGAGACCTTCAACGTATCGTCTTCCGGTTCGCGGTCGCCATTCCAGAACTTTTCGGCCCCATCGGCCATCCGTTCTGCGAGCAATGTGCCCTGCCCATTGCCACTTAGTTTGGCAATTCTTCGGGCTATGTCGGTAACCCTGGTTCTCTTGCGGATCTCCACATTTCTGATTCGATCACGCAAGGAAACTCCGAGCATAGCCCTCTCCATTGCCCTTTGAGTGACTGTAAGCTTCCTGATAAGGCCCATTGTAAGCGACCACGTCTCAGAGCCATATGTCATCACTGGCAACACATACTGGTCATAGACTTTCGTCTTGAGACACTGTGGTAAGTTGGACGAGAAGATACCGCGCAACTTCCCGAACGCTGCCCAGCCGAGTCGGATTCGACGGTTGACCTCTTTCTCGAAGTTGGCCCTACCCAATTGGATCGTTTGTCCCAGGTAGACATAGTCGCCCGCAACTTCGAGTGTAGAGTCTCCGACCTTGATAGGAGTGGGTGTAACATGGGCATTCACCATGACCTTGGTTTTGTCCATGCTCATTTTAAGACCCACTCTTTCGAAAGCTCTACTGAGGTCATCGAGCATGGCTATGTTTCAGCTATGTTTGATGAAAATCAGTTCAGCCTTTCAAAAGTTATGGGCGTTTTACGGTTTGAATCGGGGTATTTCGCAAGATATCGTGTCATAATTATGTTTTCAATTGATTGTCGATCGAAACGTGGCTACATTAGATAAATTATGTAGCATGAAATAAAAATACGTCGGGCATTTCTCAAGTTTTTAAATTTTACTTTTTATAAAAATATCTCAGAATATAGTCATCCACCCTTCAACCACACAATAATGTATTCAAAAACCTTTAAAATTGCTAAAGCGAAGGTATAAGCAATAAAATAAAATCAGCAGAAGATAAAATGAAAAAGGAAAATAATGAAACAGGTAGAAAAAAAACAGCGTGCGACTGCACATGGCCCCATACAATCATATGTATAGGTAGCTCAGGTTTTTGAAAACCTATTTGTTAATATTCAATTACAGCAGCTTTAAACTCCTCACCCGCGCTCTCTGCTGTCTTATTTAGAAATAATGTAAATACGTGCCCTACGGTGTTTCAGTTTCAACATACAAACACCCAGGCTATTTCAAAAGCTTTTAAAGATCTTAAAATTAAATCAACAGAAGATCTTTGGTACTATCTGGAAAAGTATTTAAATCAATCATCGATTTAGCTCTCATATTTAACACTAGTGTCGATCAAGGAGTTTTTCCGGACCTCATAAAACACAGTAAAGTAGTTCCACTGTTTAAATCCGGGGATAGCAAAGAAGCCAATAATTATAGGCCGGTTTTAATTCTGCCGGTCTTCGAAAAGTTAATGCCACCCTAATAAAAAACATCTTGAACGCCTGGGAAGAAGCACAAGACGCCACTGGAATCCTTTGTGACCTCTCGAAAGCGTTCGATTGCCCATGAAACACTATTGTTGAAACTCGAGCACTATGGGATTAGATTATAGGGCCCTTGAGTTACTTAGATCATATTTGAAAGCCAGACAAGTTAAAGTTCAGTTAAACGGCGTAAATTCACTAGGGTCTGAAATAACAATGGGCGTTCCTCAAGGCATGAATGGAGAAAAGCTGGAGAAAAAGAGAAAGCTGGAGGTTTATAAATGAAACAGTTTTCCTAGAAAATATCTTGCGGGTCGGATGAGCTCTGAGATAAGACAGTTATCGGATGTAGAAACCGCGCGTTCGATCTATTTTAGTTACTTTCACAGCATTATGTCATAAGGTATTTTGCTGTGAGGTCGGGCGGCTGACATTGAATCAATATTTATATTGTAAAAGAGAGCTGTCAGAGCCATATATTATAAGTCAAGTCACCGAGAATCTCTTAGGGAGCTATTTAAAAAGATTAATATTATAATAGTTTCTTGCCAATTCATTTATGAAAATATTATGTATGTAAGGAAAATATACATCTCTTAAGTAAAGTTAGTGATGGACACAATTGTAATACTAGAAATAAAGATAAGTTAGATCAACTATCTTATAGATTAGCTAAAGTACAAACATCTTTCATGGTGTACTGTGGTAAATTCTATAACAAATACTTTTGTTAAAAGAAGCATACTTTGTAAACAAGCATATTGTAAATTAGATGATTATATTCAAGACTAGCTGTGCCCGCGGCTTCGCTCCGCATCTGTCTGCCAACCCTACCCTACTTACCTAGCTACCATTTTTTTTTCTAGCGCCATCATTCTTCCACGGAGAATCTTAACACCGTCATTCAGAAAGTTACTTCAAATGCACAACGCCATCTATCGAATATCGAGTTCAACTGTCCGAGTATCTGAAATGCCGTGTGTTGTGATAATTTTACTTCTTGAACACTTTATATTGGATGTTATTTAAATGGTAAGCATAGTATTCGTATTTTTGTGAGCAGAAAAATATAATCTGTTAGCAGAAATAGCTAATTGATCAGCAACTCATGGCCAGCAAACATTCCAAAATCAATCAGCAATTTATGTCATTCTGGATGGCTGTAATTATTTTTGTACAGCATATTCATTATGTAAGCTGCAATGAGCTGCTTGCTCCTGTTTAATAAAATTTTGGTAAGCACTCAGAGGGTTAGCAAAAAAAATCATTTTGAGCTGCATGTAAAAGTGGCAAAAATACTTTTCTTGACTATGACTGTATGGTTTTTTTTTTTGGCTTCTCGCTGCGCTCGTCGCGCTCGCATTTTTAATTGTCTCTCGTTTTATGTCAAAAATGTCGTCGCTCGCGCTGTACTAAGCTCACTCCTTTCTGTCAGTTAGGTTCTTGTTACCCTGGGAGACAGGTTTTTTCTTATCAGGTAAACGATTTTTCATTGTCAATGCAGCAACTCGCATCTGATTCGTAGTCGGGCACTACTTTTTTATTCCTTTTTCTTTTATTCCTTCTTCATTACAATTATTATCCATTTTACTTGTAAAACAATCACAAAAACCACACAAATCTCTTTAAAACACGTTGTTACCACTGCAATTTGACTGCTAATAATCGCAGCATAATCATTGAATGACAATACTCGCACGCGATTGGCTCCTCGAGTCACGCGCCTGCTCTTACTCCGCCCCACTTTTAACGTACATTGCCGATTTTTCAACAAAAACGCAATCTAATTAGTTATTTTGCTCACCATGTTTGAAATATGCATACCAATCAAATACACTGCTTATAGAGATGTTTTCTCTGCTGATCAATCATGAAATCTTGCTGATCAAGTACTTATTTTGCGGACTGAATGTTTATTATGCAAACTCATGTTATTGTAAGCTGCTTAATTTTTGACCATTATCAAAATTATTTGCGGAACAAGGATTGCTGCCTGATTTTTTTTAGTTGCAATCAAAATCTTTGTATGCCGACCAAATTATTTAAATGCTGTTTTTTTTTGTGGCTCACCAAATTTTATAATTGCTTAACATTTAATTACTTGTCCTTTATATTCATCTAACTTTTGATAGAGTTAACCGATTGCGATGAAACAAAAACTAAGTAATACTTTAACTTATGCACAATTTTTATGTATAAAAGTTATCTACATTAGTTTCGTACATTTCACGTGATGCGTGAACAAATAAACAGACAAACAGATAAACAGAAAAAAAATCCGAAAATACTGTAAATGTGTTCTGTTGGCTATCCTTTAACTCCCTGGCTATTTTTTTTGGAAATATTTTTGATGAACATAATAATAAATGAGTTTTCTACAGATTTATTGTATGTATTGATTGATATTGATGTATTGATTGATGATTGATGATGATTGATGATATCGATTGATTGATAAGAGAGTGCTTGCATTATTAAATTATCTGTCACAGCTTGGCAACATGCTGGTCCTGCTCCATAGGGCAATCTTTATTGTATACAAAATCAAACTGGTTAATTTATATTACATTCAAATTTATTAGTAATACTTTATTTTAATTATTTCTTCTCTTTTTTCTTTAAGAAATTGACTCGCACACTGTTCCGTTGTTGTTGAATTAGGTAATTTATCTATATTTGCAATATTTGTAAGTATGTGAGAACCATGTTCATATTTATCAAATGAAGTAATTTACCGGTAAGTGCTTGTAATACTTGATACCTATACGTAGTATAGGTATCAAGTATTACATCGTCGGTTGCATCGTCTTCACGTATATGAATTTATGTATGTATGTAAATGTTGTAAAACACTTTTTTTAAATAGTTAATGTGGAGTTTCTTGTCCGTTCTTCTCCATAACAAGCTACTTTTCCGAATGGACGATAGAATCAATTATTAAGTATTTCTTTATGTTATGGACATTTTTAATATCTACCATTGCTGAATTTTACAGAGTCTTACTTCAATTTTCTTCTGATCCAACAACATGAATTAAATATCAAACCAAGATATTCCATATCGCATAATCCACAGAGAATACCTACCTACAAGCCTAAAGCTTACACTCAGAAAAAGATAAAAAATTCAAAACATTATTTCTGTCGAATTTTCTCGTATGCCCATTTTCCGAGGCCCCTAGCCACCGTTATGTCAATAATACGGAATATCGTAAAATAAACATTTTTATCGGGAATCCGCGACAATCCTTTGTAAATACATCAGGATATAAAAGGATGAGCCCTTACTTTTCTTAATATTGGTATGAATTGGGGGTGAAACGTGACCGCTAGATAACAGTTTAGGCGTAGATCGTGATCATTTTGACAGATACAAATAAGCTTTTGAAAAAAATAATTGGTCTGAGCTACTTTATTATGGAAATATGTATGGAACCTTAAACATGATACCTAAGTATACTTAAAAAAAAAAAATACAATGATGAATATCTTTGAATAGTGAACAGACAACTACATTCATTGTGTGGCGTTGTATAAGTACCTACCCCTTTAGGATACTTACCCAATTAATTCACGCTAGAATTCAGGGCTAGGACCACATCTAATACCTAATATTACTTCATAAACGTCCGGTCTTTCTGACAAATTGGTTGAAATAAGTTACATTACGAATAAGGCAATGGAGAGATCGCTTCCTAGCGGCGATGTACAAAAGTAAAACTCAGCGCTAACGAATGTCCAAAACTCTAAATAGAAGAACATATTATAAGTATTATTTTCAAAAAATATGAGCCACATTGCTGTTTGTTTTATTAATTAATTTAGTCGTAATTTTGTACTCTCGCGTTATATTTTTTTACATATTAAGTCACACTTATATTACCAGTGGTATCGGCCGCAACTTACAAGTTGTCTGTCGTGGGTTCGAGCCCAGGCAGGCGCTTTACTTTGTGTTAATTATTATCAAAACGGTGAAGGAAAACATCGTGAGGAAACCGACATGTCCTAGAACCAAAAATTCGAAGACACGTGACATCCACCAAACCGCACTGGGCCCGCGTGGTGAATTACGGCCCATTCCCTCTCACAGAGAGGAGGCTTGTGTCCCAGCAGTGGGAACTTTAATAGGCTGATGATGATGATGGTATTATAAAGGTGAAAGTTTGTTAGTGTGTGTGTGTGTGTTTGTATGTTTGTTACTTCACGCTCAAACGGCTGGACGGATCTGAATGAAATTTGGACAGAGATAGATATAGTCTGGAATAACTCATAGGATACTTTTTCTCCCAGGAATATGTTCCCTCGGGATAAATTTCAACTTTCAAGCGGGGAAAACCACTGGCAGAAGCTAGTTTGATATAAAAAGCTTTTCTACCATTAAACAGATGGGTGAAGGTCGCTCCTTACCAGAACCCCCACCAACAGTCACTTTGTCTAGGATCCAAATGTCTAGATTTCTTAACGACATTTGTTTTTGAAAGTAAACTTAATTCAACCCAATTTAAATAACTAATTAAATAAAAACAATAATAACTAATTAATAATAAAATTAATTCATATTTAATAACAACTAATTTAATTTACTTCCTATCTATGAAAAGCCATATCATCCGCTTCAGAAAAGTTCTCAAACGCCAGAAACAACAGTAAATTGCGTGTTATTATATATGCAATAACTATATTATATAGCAGGGTTAAATTGTTCGTTTAAAAAATCCACAGGAAAATGAACGGAACTCGTTAAACACGGCAAATTGCTTCCGGTCAGCTGTGCTGTTGTTTCACTTACAGTTCAGTGTAGGGTTCCGTAGAGGAAAACCTTTTTTTATATTTAAGCTAGCTGTTACCCGCGGCTTCGCTCCCGTGGACAGGACCCATTTTCGGGATAAAAAAATAGCCTATGTCACTCAGGAATAAAGTAGCTTTCTATTAGTGAAAGAATTTTTCAAATCGGTCCAGTAGTTTCGGAGCCCATTCGGTACAAACAAACAAAAAAATCTTTCCTCTTTAAAATATTAGTATAGATAAACGCACGCACTCCTGTTTTCTTCAAAAAGAGCGAGACTCCAGAGAATTATAGCACTTATTCCGATATTATTTTTGTCTGTTTAACATACCGGACATCCGAAAACATCCTAGGAACAAACCAAAGCCACAGTCTGTAGTCATTTGCGCGTATGATAAACTTTTTATGCTAATAAAAAGTTGTAGTTAAGTGTTATAGTTTACTTTGCTGTCATTTCAGATAGTCAGAAGCCTAAAAATCTGACACCAGTCTTGCAAAGGGTTACTGTGCTACCCAGTTACTGGGTTGTGAAGTTCAGATAGGCAGTCGCTCTAGGTAAAATAGTGGTAGGTACTCAGCTGTATCAGGTAAGACGACTGGAAGCAGACACCAACATAGACATAGTTGGAGAGAAGCTTGGAGTAGCCAGATTCGGATAGGATATCGAGACTTGAGACTTAATTATTCAAGTTAACTGTGAGTTAATTATTCGCTACATGTCTGCGCCTTGGTACTCCCAGCGGAGCTCCACATCGTTGTCAATGTGGTGAAGCAGTCGACCGCCTCGGACACCATGGCCTATCCTGCAGTAGGAGTGCTGGTCGAATAGCACGGCACGCCAGCATTAATGACATCATACGTCGAGCTCTTGTCACCGCCGGGGTGCCAGCTGTTTTAGAACCCAATGGGTTGGCACGCGACGATGGGAAGAGACCGGACGGGATGATCATAATGCCTTGGGAGTTGGGTAGGCATTTGGTGTGGGATGCAACATGTGTCGATACCCTTGCGCCATCCCATTTTCTTAGCACGGCGGGCTGTGCTGGGACAGCTGCTGCTGGTGCAGAAAACCTCAAACGGCGCAAATATAACAACCTTATTGGCAGTTATATGTTTGAGCCGTTTGGGGTTGAGACATTAGGTCAATGGGGTCCGAGTGCTCATCAAGTGTTTCGAGACATTAGTAAACGGTTAGTCGACTGTTCGCGTGACCAGAGGGCTGGCCTTTTCTTCAGCCAGAGAATCAGCATTGCCATCCAACGTGGCAATGCTGCCAGCGTTCTGGGCACGTTTCCCATTGACATCGATGTGGATGAATTTTTTGATGCGAAATGAGCTCCTTTTCCTCTCCCCTTTGTATGTAAATTTGTTTTGTTATTAGGCATAAGATTAGAAATATTTAATTGTATATATTGTTAGAAATAAAATGATTTTAAAACTGTGAGTGAAAATAAAAACTAAATAGCTTTCTTATTGACCACTTGTTCAAAGTCAGGAAAAACTATTCTGGAGAAGTTGGACGATGAATAAAAAACATCGACGTCTTTAGCAGCGTAGAACGACCAAATCACATTTTTTACACAGCTTATTTTAACCAAAGCCTACTACGGAACCACAACCTTTTAATGAATACTTTCCTACGTTGGACACGCCAGTTTAGCTTTATTTTCAACTCTCCGCTATTCACAACATCAGTGCCGACGTTTACCGCGTTTTTTACTTGAAATAAATTGCTGATTCTATCTCGCTATAAATCATAGTACGTTTTATATCTAGGTCTTAATCTTAAATCATAGTCGCGTGGATAGCTTGTAGTGTTTTAGATTGAAATGTCGGCTTAATATTCTGTTGGTTGTTGGTTAGATTATAATTGAGTCATTTGTTAACTTGTAATGAAGATGCCAAAAATGTGTCGAAAACTTGGAAGGATTAGACTGTTTCCGTGTTTTTGGAGATTTTTCAAATTGACAACAACACATCAACACAATGACATCAACAATAACAACAACAACAACAGAACAACAACAACAACAGAATGATCAAGTAGTGCCAAAAAATACTAGCTGCTGTTCTCTACATTTGACCGAGTTATTTTAATATTAGGCAGTGGGGGCCCAATGATAACGGCCGCGACTTACACGTTGTAGGTCGCGGGTTCAAACCCAGGCAGGCCCTTTACTTTGTGTATATTATTTCATCACTATTGCTCTCAAAACGGTGAAGGAAAACATCGTGAGGAAACCGGCATCTCCTAGAACCAAAAATTCGAAGACATGTGACATCCAACAACCCGCACTGGACCCGCGTGGTGGATTACTGCATATTCCCTCTCACAGAGAGGAGGCCTGTGTCCCAGCAGTGGGAACATCAAAAGGCTGATGATGATCTTACTAATATTATAAATGTGTAAGTTTGGATGTTGTATGTTTGTTACTCAATCACGCCAAAACGGCTGTACGGGTCTAGATGACATGATGATGATGTTGGTACAGATATAGATTATAGTCTCGAATAACACAGAGTCTACTTTTGATCCCGGTATAATTAAATTTTCACTTGGGGTAAGAAAACTCATTTCACGCGGGCGAAGTCGCTGGCAGAAGCTAGTGCGGACATAAATGTACACCTGAATTGAATACCAGATTTTTATATACAAAATGTCATAGTTAATCTATACTATATTATTTGTTATATATATTGTTTGTTTGTTTGAACGCGCTAATCTCAGGAACTACTGGTTGGAATTTAAAAATCTTTTAGTGTTGGATAGACAATTTATCGAGGAAGGTTATAGGCTATATAACACCACGCTACGACCAACAGGAGCGGAGCATAAATGAAAAATGTAGCAAAAACGGGAATTTATTTCTTCATCTTTTTGATAACTTCCGTTGCGTGCGCTGCGTAAGCGGTTTAAGTTACGCAACAATCATGTATGTAGGGTAGGTAGGGTAGGTTATTTAGGATAGATGGGTAGGTGGGTAGCCATTTGACGGGAGCGAAGCCGCGTGTCACTATAAAATTTGTAAATATTCATAAGTATCTTCACCTCCTGAAATATTGCCCATCTTGTCTTTGATTAACCGGATCACCGTACACAAAATTTAACCGTAGATAATAACTGCCGTCAATCCTAATACATTCCGTCCCCCTACAGGTAATGAAGTTTGGAAGCTATAATTAAAGTCAGTCTAAGTTTGTCCGATGCTTCATATTGTCACTTGCAGAGTTGCAGTTTGGTTGCCGAGTTGCATAGTCGGCAACTAGGCAACTCGCTGTGACACGTCATACGTCTTGCATAGTTGCATGGGTATGCTCATGCTGGGAATTAATTTGTGTTTACCTGAGGTTTGTTTGCCTGGTAGTGGGCACTTACAATAAAATTTAACCATTCACAACGGAAAAAGGAAGAAATTAAGAGTTATTTATTTATGTATTACACTCAAAGTATTTACACATAATGTAGTTAATACAGACAACTTTTCACTTATTATATTCGTTTCGAACAAGAATGAAAAAATCGAAATGTACACTACATGTACACGTTTTTTTCATAAATTCACGAATATAAATCATTGTTGGCAGTGAGTGAAGCCTCTAGGCTTCACTTGGCCCTGCCTTGGCCACACACAAGCCCTTCAGTGGAGCAATTGCATTTTTTGCTGATAAGTATTTACTTTTAGAAGATATTTAAAGTACTCAATCAAGTTATTCTTAATGAAAAACTGTCAAGAAATTGAAGAAAAATCCGTTCACATTTCTTTGCAAATTGCAACTACTAAATACAATAGTACATTATGGTACAAGTGAGCAATGTCGTTGATTACCGCTGAGGCGTCATTGAGACCCGAGCCGTAGGTGAGGGTCTTAAGAGAGCCGAGGACGGTAATCATCAATACACACGTGTATCATACGACGTTTTTCAACACACTTGTGAAGAAAATAAAACAAAAAAGTAATTTTCAACAGTAAAAACGAGATGTGAAATTTTTTTCACAATGGCGGACAAAATAATCAGTTTTCCTATGCGCGCGCATTTAACAATGGCGATCGGCCATAGACTAAAATAATGAGGTTTCTTTTTTTTTTGGCTTTTCGTGGATAGTGTTATAGCCACGTACAAAATAGGGAATTTATTTTTTTCTTAATTACAGAGCAAATAAAATTTATATTTGAGTAAAAGTTTTATTTATTAAGTTGAAATGCAACTGCAATGCAACTTCGTATTTAAGTAGATAACTTAAATACGAAGTTGCATGAAATGAGCATGCAATAGCTACATCAATTTTTTGTCAGCCAATTAATTAACTTTTTACCCCTCTTATTATTTAAGTACTACAAAACACCTATTCGCTACATTTATCAAGGAAAACTAATAAAAATTCGCTCCCAAAACATTCCTATAACTATTTTCACGCAAGAAACTCGTTTCTACATCGTTATGTTATCATAACACATTCGGAAATTCAATTCGGACTCTAACTGCCCCTCTAGAGTCCATAAGTTATTCGAAAATAGCTCTTATTAAGTTCGGATAGGGTTGGAAGTCCGTGTTGTGGTTTGTAAATCAGAAATAAAGTAAGCAACACACTGAGTGAACTCAGATGCGATCTCATGGAGGTATTATTAAGAGCTCGTTTGGGATTCTTCTTGTGTTTATACGTGGTTTGGTTTCGTTTCCATTAGATTATTTTATTAGTTCTATAGCTGCTTATTGATTCATTTTAGATGTAACGATTTGCATATGTTGTTTCTTCGATTACTAGTCCGGCTTTAAGGTTTAAGAGTCCCTACAAGTTTCACGAGCTAAAAACAGAAAAAAGCTACATTTTCAGGCCAAATTTCTCAATAACTACAAGATATATGATAAATCTTTTAAAACAACTTTTTGCGACACATAGTTATCTAGGAAATAGACATTACATATTTTTGATAACTGCCTAATTAAAATTAGAAAAAATAAATTCCTAACACACGTTTTTACGTAATCTCGAAACACCAGGTTTTTCAATTGCTTTTTCAGCTTACTGGTGGCGAATAACAATCTGCAATAAATGGTGTGGACTGAGCATATAGTATACTAGTAAGCCACCAATTTTGTTTTTTAAAGTTTATTGTATTTGTACTTAAAAAAAAATATTGTCCACGCGGAAAAAAGGCAATTTTATCATGTGCGAAAGCGTCGGCTACGTGTGAGAATATGTTGAATATAAAAATAACTGATAAATAATTTGAAATTTGAGGTGTTTATCAATCGAATCCAATTTTTATATTTTATTTTTGAGTACTTATTTTATTTTAATAAATTGTCTAAATATTGCCTTATAAACCGTTGCGCACGCGCGAGGCATTCAATTTTGCTCATGGGCTTGTAGACGACGGACCTGTGTCGTTTTTTTTTGTCATTATATATTTTATCATACATCTTGTAGTTATTGAGAAATTTTCGCTGAAAAAGTAGCTGTTTTCTGTTTTTGGCTCGTGAAACTTGTAGGGACTCTTAATTTTATTTCCTCTGACTAGGTATTCCTTCCTTATGCAAGGCTCCATAGGGCATTGTCCATTAGTTATCGTTTTCGCTCTATGGCAGCAGTCGTAACTACTCGGCTACCTATATCTTTACACTTTTCAGAAATTTTTTACTTAACTAAAAAAAAACTAAGCATCACCTACTATGGCTTCTATAGGTTATCAGGACCTGTATTTGGGTCGTTGGCTGAGTCAACGTTTAGAAAATATTAAGTATTTTCTTCAAAATAATTAATTGGAAGATCTCGCGTTTTACCATGATTATAGCAATGATACGACATTACTGAGGCTAGAAACACTAGACCAGACGTCGATTCACGATTCTATTAACGAAAGCGTCAAAAGCGTCAAAACCGATTGGTATAATGTCAAAAATGTATGGGATTGCCAAGCACTTTCGAAATGTCACGCGACCAATCCCTTAAATTTGGCATTTCGAAATTCACCATCGCTGACAGAATGACACCACAAGCCACTGAGAGTCGCTGATCACCTTCTTTGTACGAGATATTATCGTGTCGTGAGTCAAAGGACACGTACATTAGTCCCTCTCTTGGCATGTAATATTCAGGTCTCGCACACCCCACGCGACTGGTTCATTCGCACTTATTGTGTCAATAGTGTTGTTTATTGTGCCACATGTGTCGCGTCTACCCGTCTACTGGACCGGCTGCTGTGTGGCAATAAGTTGGGTTCTTGATAAAATTGATGATCTAATTTAATGAGAAGTCCAACTTACTAGTGAGTAACAAACCGTTAAAATTTAAAGAGCAATTTATTGGGTTACGAATTCTAAAAATGGCGTGGCTTTTTTTAGAAGTTGTGACTTTTTAATGTAAACAGTTGGAAAACTGGAAATTGTTGTGAAGTGCAACAGCTTTGCATTGCAGGATTGCATTGAAGCTGCCTTTTACACAACCCTTGATGCAGTTAGTCCTAAGTGTTCTATGGTCTCATAGGGGATATATTACTGGGTCTTGTTTATTGATTGTTGTGTTCTCTGTTTACAATCTATGTAGGTAGACCCCACAGGTCTAGCATACCCCACGCGACTGGATCATTCGCACTTTATTTTGTCAATAGTGTTGTTTATTGTGTCACATGTGTCGTGTCTGGTGAGATTGGAAGTCGACCCCAAATATATTGAGCAAAGGTTAGCTAGATTGAAATGTGCCTTGTCAACCCGTCCAATGGACCGGCTGCGGCGATGGCAATAAGTTAGGTATTGTTCTTAGTAATGTCAGATGAGCTGTTTTAATTAGAATATCAATGTGGCTGGTCTAATTAAGGGCAAAAAATCTTTTACATTGAACTTCGCAGAACGAGGCAGTTCCATCCTAGAAGGTAGGTACTGTACGAAGTGTTTCAGTTCTAAGTGCCGGAAAACATGAACAGGCTGCCCTTGCCACTTGTTAAGATTGTCTCTGTCCATTACTGGGTCATGTTTAAGCAAATTATTTGTCAAAATTTGTTAAAATCGGTTCGCTGTAACGACGAGAAGTAAGTAACAAAGAAGGAAGTCAAGGCACAGAAGGCGTCACCGGAGATTATTACAGGAGGCTGATTTAACACCAAAAAATAATAAAGAAAACAATAGATAACAATATTATCTAAATTAACCGAGCTGTGTAGTGTGTACCTAATAATTATTCGAGTCTCGTACAAAACGGATCACCGGGTTCGTGTCAATATTGTATATTGTGCACACATCGGCCCCGGGCGGTGGTCAGTTATTAATTAAGAGAAGTGGTCGCACGCTGTTGTCTTTGTGTAGAAATAAGAGTTATGGACCAGCCCGTAGAAACTAGCAAAATTGATTTGATTTATTATTAATCACTGCACTGCACTGGTGTTGTTAGTGCTGTCTGTTTTGTTGTTATATGAATGCTCGGAGTCCGGTGAGGTGTCGAACTGAACGCGATTGATGTACAAAAAATATTCAGTATAACTATAGGTAATCAGTACAGTACGTCGGCACGGTTTGAGAGAGCATGATGAGACACCCTGCCGTTATTAAGTAGTATGCTTTAGAAAGTAACCGTTTTACGGCACTAAAGCGGTGAAAGGCTCTTAAGTTCCTGCCAAACACAGTTCACAAAAGTACTTCACGCGTCACTAACATTAGTTTCAAATCGCGTCTACATAGCATTGAACCGAACTTCCCAGCTCGCTCTCAAGTTGAGTGTGCACATTAACCACAGCCTCAACTCGGTGGCAACCGATCAGTCAGTGTAGACACGTATTAAACTTCATTCAAGCGTACCAGTGTCGTGGTCTTGCTTAGGGGGATGCATGGTGCTTATTTGCCAATAGGTAGTATAAAATTTATAAGTTCAGCGAGTTTGAGAAAATATTTTCGACCGGTAGATAATCTCACTCGCGAGGATTCATGATATTGATGATTCGAGAAGGAGTCGAAGTTGTCCAGCCAGAGCTAACCAATTAGCTAGTGTAAGAATATGATTGTACGAACTGTAAATCTACTTACCATTTAATGTTCTTTTATGTCGTTCGTTGATTTGTGTGTGCCCTGGCAGTTGAGTGTGCCATGCTGTCTCTCTGATGGTGGAACATGTGTGGATCATTCGGTTCCCTTCATGATGGTTGTGCTGAGTGGTGTTGGACCATGAGTCTTGTTCGTAAACGGGCACCATCAGTTGGAATTGGTCATAACTTGGCTGCCTCGACCTGTTTTTAATTTGGTACTTTTTGTATTTATGAATTATTTGTTTTACTCTAGACGCGTTTACGTGCTCATCTTTTTACATCGTTCTCACATTATATGTATTTTTGCTACAATATGATACAATAGGAATACGGAGGAGGCGGCGAAAACTGGGCTCAAAATTAACATGCGGAAGACCCAGGAGATGCGTACAGGTGTGAGGAATTTTTCGCCGATATTAATCGGCACTGAGGTAGTGGAACGCGTCCACAAATTTACGTATCTCGGGAGCGTCGTGTCAGATGCTGGAGGAACTGATGAGGATATCACTTCACGGATCGCTAAAGCGCGAGCTACCTTCGCACAGCTGAGACCTGTGTGGCAATCACGGAAACTGACCCAAAGGGTTAAACTCAAAATCTTCGGGTCCAATGTCAAATCCGTGCTGCTCTACGGGTGCGAAACGTGGAAGGTAACAAAGGACATCTCACGCCAAATCCAGGTCTTCGTCAACCGATGTCTTCGTCGCATCCTCGGAATTTACTGGCCCGAGATCATCTCTAATGTAGAGCTGTTGGAGAGATGCCACGAGACCCCGATCGACCGCCAGATCAAGCGACGTAAATGGTGTTGTATTGGTCACACGCTCCGGAGGGATTCCAATCACATTCCTAAACAGGCTTTGGATTGGAATCCTCAAGGAAAAAGGAAGCGAGGCCGTCCCCGTCAAACATGGCGACGCACCGTTTTGGCTGAAGCGACGAGCATCGGAATGACGTGGAGCGAGGTGAAGCGCGAAGCTCAAGACCGGTCTTGATGGAAGACTACTGTGGAAGCCCTCTGCCCCAGCTAGGGGCCATAGGATCTTAAGTCAAGTAAGTCAAGTCAAATACTTGTAATTAAAACTGATGGAAGAGTGTCCATGGAGTTTCTTGCACGTTCATAGAGACCTACTGATGCTTGCAATCGAATGTGCAACTAGATCTTTTTTGTTTGACAATTCAAAAGTATCTTTAAGATTTAGTTGAAATAAAGTATTTTGATTTGATTTGAGTGTGGATGAAGCAAAACTGCAAAATAAGTTACAGAGGACATCCAGCCTATCCCAATGCGATAAAGGCAATTCTTAATCTTTTTTTACTTGCTCCACCAGTCAGTTTCTTTTTTCTTTGCAAGTTTTTGGAGTTAGAAAGTTAGAGTTTTTGCTGCTTGCCCATCAACAGTATGACCACGTAGAAAACTTTGCTACAGCACTTGCCAGTTGTTAGTGTTACAAGTTTTAAGCACTGTTTTATAAATTTTCCAGTCACTGATGTATGATTTCCTATACATATTTGACGTTTTGAACCTAGAATAATAGGTAACTTGTCTATTGTGGTATGCCATCATTCTATCATGCTATAATTATAACTGCCCGTAAAATCTTTAATACCTAAGTTAACTTTAACAATACATTGATAGTGTGGAGCCCGGCCAAATGACACTTTTCCAATGTCTGCAAGGACTGCAAGATGACAAAGTAGATGATAAAGTAGCTTTTTTGGCTCACTATCATCAATGTCTGACTATCAATCCTACATAAGAACGTTATTATATTTACAACGATTATTATTAACGGTCCACTCAAAACCAAATTTGTTAACTAATTCTTTAGTCGTAATCTGAGGGGCTACCATACGCTCATAGGGGCAAGGTTATATCCACTGTGCGTTAGGGACAGATGTATACAGTCATATAAATCCGTCCCGTACGCACAATCGCAATAACTTTGCCCTAAAACCTATCCTGGCTTTCGTATCAAAATACGAGAACATACCAAATAGAAAACAATTTAATCGCAGTTTTCCCCAGTCCGTACCACAAAAGAACTTCAAATCAATACACCACAATTTTCATATAGGTATATAACACATGCGAATACAATTCCACATTCATGCTGAATACCAATCCGAATATGATTTATATGATCTTCGTGTGCAAAGTGGCGCCGATTGTGACAACTTTATGTTGGCACTAGTGCCTTTTGTTTTGCCGACGGTACCATCACGGGACGTCCCGGTGGGTAGTTGTGAGTTATATCGCTTATTTTCAATGGCCTTTGGATTGTGTGGAATTCGCGTCATCATAAAATAACGCCTGTGTTCCTGAAATGGGAGGTTAAAAACATCCGCATTTTGGTCAACAAGTAGCGAGTATATTATAGGTTCTACTGTACACTGACATAAACTGGACAGATTGCGCAAGATTTAGAACTTGCTCTTTATCAGAAAAACCAAAAACAGTATTTCTGTCCCGGGCACAAATATTTGTATGACCTACATCAGATAGTTATTCAGGAGCTGGTTGTCTTGTCTATGTGAGTTTAAATGTTTGTAAATGCACCTACGATACACGAAGAAATTCCTAGTGTGGGCAAAGTTAAAAAATCCTTACGGGACCCTACGCTAAAAAGGAAAGTTTTAAAAACATAGGAAGGTGCACGCTAGTTCAACCACAATGAACATAAGCGGCGGCTCGCCGCAGACAGAGAGTCCACTACGAACAAAGCGCCATTTTGCAAACACACATTGACATTACGATTTTACAGGGATTCTTGGGCAGCTTCATTGGAGCGATCTCAGTCACGGCTGTCACGAATCTCTAGTATATAATAGTAGTCTATGGTCAGTAGTCAGTACAGTACAAGCGCGGGCGTTTGTCACGTCATGTCATTCAGTCTTTTGGAAGATGTTCAAAATATAATATATTGTTCAATGCCTTGAACATGTTTCTCCATCATATATCTTCACATTGAAATACAATAATCGTGTATCTAAACAAGGTCGCAATCTATTTCTTATTCTAATACCAGTGGTCTTTTATTTTTTTAAACACAACAGTGGTACATTTTTTACTAAAATTGTATTAACAATAGTAACGAATATTTTAATTAATTTATATTTTGAGGTATAGACGGCCTCACTCATAATTTACAGAGAAGCCCAATAGGAACCTTTGAAAATCCTAAGTCCTACGGAATAGTCGGCACGCGGGTCCGACTCGTATAGGCTGGTTTTTATTTTTTCCATTTAGCTTATTAGTTACTCGTACCACAGATAATATAATACTAGCATACAGATGCCTCATCCCGTACCAAGAAACCGTGCCGACGTAACTAGCGTTTTTCATCTGATTAATCTTGTTATTTTTTTGTACATCGAACGCGTTCGGTTCTGTTTCACGGTGATAGATAGATGGTGTTAGCAGCGACTTGAAAGTAAAAGGATTTATTAGGTTCGTGAATATTTTTTTCTTTAAATACAGTGAAGGTTCGTTTCATAGTATTTTTTGCACGTTTTTACAGTTTTTTGCACCAAAATGTGTTACAATGCAAATTTTAACAATCTAGTGTATTGCCTCAGAAATTAAAAAATGCGCCATCTATTGGCATCAATTTTAAGTGATCCGTTGAAATAATCTTTGAAATGTGAATTAAGGGCTCAATATTCCATAATTTTGTACTTAGGAGAGTTGATTAAACAAGAACATACAATTTTTATGTTGTAATTCCAGAAAATGTTAATTTTTCACACATTCAATAACAGACAGGTGCATACTGCGCCATCTAGTGAGATTTATTTGAACCACATTTTCTTTGTTAACAATGAGACCCCGTGCTCGTACCACAGATAATATAATACTAGCATAATGTCGGCAAAGGGTGGACAGCTTAATCTAGACACGTCAGTGAGTGATGTAGGTACAGCCAATGTGATGAAGCCTGAATTTACATAAAGATGCTTACTGTAGTTCATAAGTAATAAACGTAAAAAAAAACAAGATGTCAAGTTAAAATTCAATAGAGATCTAAAAAAATGTTTAATTATTTAAAGTCCATAGACGAAATTGTACATTGGCAAGGCTATGAAACTTATCACCCTTCTAGATCTCTGAAAATCTTCTTCGTCGAATTTGGCGTTTTTTTTTCACATTTATGTTATTGTCGAGCTTGGTGCCTTTTCACATCTCTATGTTTTTGGTGGGATCATTATTACACCATTGTTACGACCTTCCAACTTCATCGTATGTGGCGTGGTATTTGATGCTCTTTCTACCCTCTAAGGCATGTAAGCCTGATAATTATGATGTGTGTTTAGACGAATCGATGTACTTGTGTTTGTAAACTTATAGTACCTAATCCTTTTTAAAATTCAGAATTAATATAGTAGCAACCCTAGTGAGTCTGTCAAAAAGTCTGTCTGAAGTTTAGGTAACAATTTTCGAGGATGATGGGAGTGGCCCTTCTGTATACTTTCTATTTTCTGGTTCAACTCTAGGTAGATAAGGTAGATTACTATATAATGCAAATAAAATTCCTTAGCCACTTGTAAAACATGCCTCAGTACATAATGACCTAGGTTCTATTCCCGAGTAGTGAAAAGTGGGATGTTCCATCTAGAATTTCTGGAGTTTCCTGCAGCCTTATTGCGTAAGTGAATTTGGCAAAGTGCAAAGAGTATGAACAATCGACCAATCCACATCGCTAAAGATGCGGTGTGAATTTCTGTCACTGTGATTGGTCGATTGTTCATACTCTTTGCTCTTTGCCGTGCCGAATTCACTTATGCAGTAGCTCGGTTAGCGATAGGCTCGTACCCTCTGCCAGCTCTGCCAAATATTTTGGGGAATGCAGGCATAGTATTAAATTTGTAAAAGTAGTTTCCATTTAATTACTCAAAATCAAATCACGAAAACTAGCCGCGATCATATCCAAAGGTCTTAAATAATGAGTGGTAGGTCCCTAAGACCCACGCTATTCATTGCAGGGTTAATTAACACTGTTTGCGGCGAGGGCGCGATGTAATCGGGGGTCCCTTAGACCCCAACTTTATGTGTTTGGGTCTATTTTATTCTTTATGTTGCATGAGGTTTGAGAGGTTAATCTTGTAGATTACTTTGGGTTAAGTTTACTAGCGAGTAGTAATGCTAGCACTTGTTTTTGTTGGTTTATTTAGAGAGAGAATATGGTCTAGAACTTTATCGTGTAGTTCATTATTAATGGAGATCATTATTGGGTTTCCAAAGACTATTGCCAATTCTATTCATTTAATTGACTGTTATTGTATCTTCTTAAGGTTACACTAATCGAATTTTTTTCCATACAAACGTAGTCTAGGGATTATTCCACTGTTTGATGATGTACGTTCAAAATAAAAAGAAATATCAATTTGTCTCATCATTATCTAGCCCTGTATGGAAGCGAAAAAGTAAAAAAAGAAAATACTTGAAAGTTATGAGCGTCGAAAGTTCCACATTTCGACACTAATTTTAACGCATTTTTGGGCGCAAATAAACACCATAAGAAGACGGAAAAATGCAAAACGGCCTCCATACAGGGATAGATTATTAGTTCAACAATGCAAATAATTTTACTTTGAACAGATAGATTTAGTAGTTTTCATGATATCTAGACTGCCAAAGGTCTATTTATAAAATTTCGCGCGCTCGGTTTCGTCCTAAATCATTATCCATTTTGCTACAAATTTGCAAAAGCGTGTATTCGTACGCGAACTAGCTTCCTTCTGTTCATCACAGCATCTATCTTTTCCGCACGTGTTTTCGGTTCATATAAAATGCATTTTAACCCCGCGCACAAAATAGTTCGTGCCGTCGCGTCGACTAGTGTACCCTTAAGTTCTCACTTCTTCAAATATAAATGAACTCCAGAAAATGCTTTAGGTACATTTTTATCGACATATCTTTATCAGCATAATCATTTTAGTCGAAAGATGTCCACTGCTGAACAAAGCCCACCCAAGTGATGCCACATCAAACGGTCCTGTGCATCTTGCATCTAGCGGATTCCCGTAACCTTAACGAGGGCCTTCAGTTCACCTAAAAGGAGTCCTTCCGGTACGCAGACGCCACTCCAGAACCACAATATACCTACTAAGAATGGAATCATAAAACAAAACACAATAATAACTAATTATTGTAGTTTAATAATAACAGTTTACTTAATTAACCTAATCATCCTCGTAATCTCTATTAAGTTTAACAAGATAACACATACAATCATCAATAAATAATAATCTTTCAGAAATTAATATTCTACACCCAATTTCTGTGATTCTACTTTACTGTAAGCATTTTGCATCAAGTCTGTACCTCTACTCGATTCATCTCCCAAACGTACCCCGATATCACTTATAGAAGTACCTATATCATTTATTAGTTTATCAGCATTGTTAGCCGTTACCTTATAATGATTCTGTACATTTCTTCTCTGATTTTCGATATTGTCAGTAACAGATTGACTTACATCGCTTCCGAATCTATCAGCATTGTTATTGAATTGGTTGTAATGGCTTTGTAGATGTCTTCTCTGATTATCGTTAGTATTACCTATAGATGGACCTACATCAGTTCTGATTATATCATCATTGTTGGCAAATTGATTGTATTGATTCTGTACGTTTCGTCTCTGATAGTCAATATTGTGAGTAACAGATGGGACAACATCACTTCTTAAACTATCAGCATTGTTAGCCATTTCGTTATAATGGTTCTGTACATTTCTTTTTTGATTTTCAATATTATCATTTATAGATTGATCAACATCACTTCTGAATCTATCAGCATTCTCACCGAATTGGTTATAATGATTCTGGGCATTTCTTCTCTGATATTCGATATTGTCAGTAACAGATTGACCGACATCAGTTCTAAATCTATCAGCATTGCTAGCCATTTGGTTGTATTGCCGTTGAACATTTATTCTTTGATTTTCGATGTTGTTATTTATAGATTGACCTACATCACTTCCAAGTCTATCAACACTGTCACCGAATTGGTTGTAATGGTTCTGAGCATTTCTTCTTTGATCTTCGAGAAATTCGTTTGCATTATGCTGGGCTCTGTTGAAAGATGATTGTGCTGATTGTCGTCCTTCATCGATTGCCTCATCTACTTTATCATATGCTGCATCTACTCCATGTTTGAAATCGTTTTCCAAGCCTCCACCAAGATTGTTGGCAGAAGTTCTAATATCGATCATTCCAGTGCCATCATATTCACTATTTTCATTACCTGACTCTTGTCGTTTTCTTGTGGCATTAAAGCGAATCCTATCTATCACTTCATGTAAACTGTTTATCGTTTGTCTGATTCCAGATGTTGCTGGTGAATCCTTATTGAAGAAGTATTTCCTTAATTTTTCACTTAACACTCTTGTGTCATTCTTAAGCGGTTGAAAAGGGACACGTGGTCTATTTCCGATTTGTGCATGCCCATTTTGTGCAGGTTCAATATATCCAGTGCCGAACAAGAAACTTTTGATTTTAAAAACGCGGCACTTGACTCTGTCAAATAATCTTCCAATGATTCCTTTCCCATGGACTTGATCGCCGTCAAACAGATGTATTAAAGCTCGAAACTCTTCTCTTACATTTGAAGAGACGTCGTGTATTTTGTGTGAGATTGTTCCAACGATGCCTGGTTTTATGATAACTTGTCCTGCTGAATTTTGTTCAGTGCCTCCAAAGACGAAGTTTTTTCCACGGTGGACAACGTCACCAACGCCGTGAGTTATTGAATGTGCGGTATTTGAGACTGTACCGAGTACCGAATCAAGAAAACCACAATTTGAATTCACTATTAATGTTAGAGACACTAATATCACTAGATATTGCTTCATATTGATTTGAACACACTTCTTCCTCTGCTCAATTTCACTAAATGCTCGCAGATGCCAATTTTAATTAAATCGATTAACATGAATGTTCGTTCGTCTAGATTGTTTACGACTCTAATGAATGCATCGTGCACAACTGTTTAATCAGCGTATTATCGGTAAGCTTGACCTCAAGTGAGACTATGATACTTTATCAAATTATGTGTTTCCAATGACTTCACTTGTTATTTTGGTACCACTCCATTTGCAGCCTGGATTTTCGTTTTATCGTAATAGATAGAAAAACATAGGGAAGTAACAGTTGGGAAAATATGCCTCTACTTATACATCTTCGTCAAATTCAACGGGGAATATAGATACTACAATGTTATTTGTTTATATATCTAATATTATTCCTGATTTAAAATTTAACAACCGTCGGTCCCGTCTGACAGTTTTTACGGATTAGAAGTCCGAAAATCAGACAGTGTATCCTTGTAACCTCAGACCTTTATGTGTCGCTAAAGTCCAGTAATTGGGTTGAGGAGGTCGCTCTATTTAAAACATTGATATAACCGCATTGGGGTGACCCACTTAACAACTAAACTTGGCCAGAAAAATGCTAGATGGATGAAAACCTAGTAAAAGTAAAACAAAAAGGTTTTTACTATAGTGTTAGACACTGAATATAGTTGCTTGGGAGTTTGATGCACCACCTCATTAGTAACCGGCGCGTGCGTGACGGGCCTTTCGGAGGACTATCTTTTGTTATTAACACGTTCAAAATGAACTGATTCTCAGCCTATTTTGGTTTTTAATGGATTCGGTTGCTTAAATGGATTTGCATCGACAAACAGACCAACATGATTTGAACGAGACTTTAAGAGAACAAGATATGAATACTTATTTACTTACGAATTCTTAGTAAATGTAGGTTATAAACATAATTATTTCAATGGACTTTAACCTGTGATTAATTGGAATTGAATCCGATTAGCAAGAGATCCAGGAGGAATGAGGAAAATGACGTGAGGAAAGTGAATGTGCTAGCTATATACCAAACCAAACCCAAAATTGTTTATGTATAACTTTTGACACAATAAACGTTATTATTATTATTATTTTGAAGTGTTTCAACTTCTCAGCTCTCAGGCTGGTTTAAGCTACATTTACGGGCCAAGACCAAGTAAATGCAGCATGTGGTGTGTTATGTTGAGGATAAATGATGTGGAGCTATTTCGTTTTCATCAATTTGCATGAACTTTCTGACAATTCGACATGTGTTTAAGATGGCTGCTTTTTGAAGGGTGATATAGATGTTTTCATTTAGATCAAGCAACTTCAGACTATGGAGAAGGTGGATCGGAATAACGCCTGTTGTGGAAAGGACTATGGGGACCACATAAACTTTTTCTTGCCGCCATATTCTAACTATTTCGTCCTTGAGTTCTGCATATTTACTATTTTTTTCTGTAATTGTCTTCTGTATATTATGTGTGTTGGGAACAGCAATATCTATTAGGTAAGTGACTTTATTCATTTTATCCTGTATGGTAATATCCGGTCTATTGTAGTGAATTGTCCTGTCAGTGAGTATGGCGCGGTCATAATAAAGTTTATGTTTGTCATTTTCTAGTATAGTTTGTGGCGTGTAATTATAATAAGGGGTGTTAGTGTCCTGTATGAGTGAATATTTAACAGCCAGTTTTTGATGTATAATATTTGCTACCTGATTATGCCTGTGTGTGTAATCTGTCTGCGTGAGAGTTGTGCATGCTCCTGTTATGTGCTGGATCGTTTCAGGCTGGATGTGGCATTTACGACATTTATCGCTATTTACTGAAGGATCTTTGATGATGAATTTTCTGTAGTTTCTAGTATTAATTATCTGGTCTTGTATTGCAATCATAAATCCTTCAGTTTCAGGGAATAAATTACCAATTTTAAGCCATTTATTTGACGCTACTTTGTTTACATGTGATTGTTCTAAGTCATGCGGATGTCGGCCATGAAGTACTTTCTTCTTCCAGTCTTCCATTTTTTGTATCTGTGGGTTAGCGACAGTTCTATCTTGGATATGTAACTGTTCATGTAAATTAAGAGGGGTGTAATTGAAATCATTTAGTTCTATGGCTTTGTGGATATTACTTGCGCGAGATTTAGTATGAAAGAATGTTTTGAGTCTGAAGACTTGTTTCCGCCAAAGATTCTGGATGTCTATTAGGCCTCTCCCGCCGTTTTGTCTTTTTATAGTAAGTCTTTCAGTAGCAGATTTAGGGTGTAAATTATTATGTTTTGTAAGAATGGTGCGAGTAGTTCGTTCTAATTGTTCAGTGTCTGTTTTTGTCCATTTAATAACTCCGAATGAATATGTTAGTATGGGGATAGCAAATGTATTTAAGGCCTTGATGAGATTTTTACCAGAAAGTTGGGTTTTACATATGGCGTTGAGTCTCCTCTTATACTCTGCAGTAAGTGTTTCTTTAATCTTAACGTGATCTAGTCCCTTCAGCTGTGTGTATCCTAAATATTTGTATAAGTCAGAAGGTTCCATTGCCGTAATGGTGTCTGTGTTATTAAGTACATAGTTGCCGGGTTGTATCTTGCCTCGTATGATGTGAACTGTTTCACATTTATCCAAACCGAATTGCATGTTAATATCTTGGCTAAACTCTGCTGTCGCTTTTACTAGTTTCTTCATATCTTTTTCATTTTGTGAATATAATTTAATATCGTCCATGTAAATTAGATGTGAGATTGTTGTTTGATCTGTAGAGTGTTTGAGGCAGTATCCGGCCCGACAATGTTGCAGGAGTTGAGACAAGGGGTTCAGTGCGAGGCAGAACCACATGGGACTCAGTGAATCGCCTTGGTAGATACCTTTCTTGATAGGTATTTGTCGAGTGGTAATATTACTGTGATTGCTATTTATTTGAAGTGTGGTTTTCCACTGTGACATTATGTTTCGTAAGAAGTCTATTATTTTTGAGTTAATTCTATAAATTTCTAATATTTGTATCAACCAAGAATGTGGTATACTGTCAAAAGCTTTTTTATAATCGATATATGTACAATGAAGATTTCTATTTTTGGTGGCAGCATGTTTATGGATAGTAGAGTCAATTATTAATTGTTCTTTGCATCCCATGTGACCCCGTCTACATCCCTTCTGTTCCTCTGCCATTATATTGTGGTGTTCAATGTGCGAGTTGATTTTGTTTGTAATTGCTGATGTTAATATTTTATATATAGTGGGTAGGCATGTGATAGGTCTATAATAGGAAGTTTGTGGTGAATTCTTAACTTTAGGGAGCATGTAAGTTATGCCTGTAGCAATAAATTCGGGTATATTTTGGTGTCCTAAAATTAATTCCGTTAAATTTCTTGCTATAGGTTTGTGTAATGAAGTTAACTTTTTGTACCAAAAATTATGTATTTTATCTACACCAGGAGATTTCCAATTATGTAATCTACCTGTTATATATGTGATATCAGACTCCGTAATTTCTAAAAATTCCATTTCGTCGATGGTTCTCCATTTTGCTTCTTCTTCTGCTATCCACGTAGCTTTGTCATTGTGTTATACATTTTCTTCCCAAATGCTAGACCAGTATTCCTCTAATTGTTCTTTTGTAGGTTGGTTAGGCGTGTTTGTGCTATTCTCATTAATAGTGTCCGGTTGGTGGCCGGTTTGTGTAGGTTTCTGTAAAATGTCTTTTCGTTGGTGGTAAAAATAGTGTTATCAATTTTACGCTGTTGTGCTTTTTATATTTATTTATTATATATTCTTTATTGTACACCACAAAAATATATATACAGGACAAACAAGTATAAAAGCAAGTGTACAATGGGCGGCCTTATCGCACAGGGCAATCTCTTACAGACAACCTTTGGATAGACTGAACGAGAGGAACGGAATTTAGGGTTGTCAGTGTACAATAATAATACTTACACATAATAACATAAAATACATACATACAATAATACATAATATACTAATAAATAACAAAAATATCACAGAGAAAGGAGAAGACTATAATCATAGTGAAAGGAAATGCTCCTTCACCATTTTTTTGAATGTTGGTAAGGATTGAGCACGTCTCACTTCAATAGGTAATGCATTCCACAAACGAGCTGCTTGAACTGTAAAGGATTTGTCGAAGAAGGATGTGGAATGCATATGTATACTTAATTTTAGATTCTCCGATGATCTCAAGGACCTAGAATGTGTGTCACAAAGGAACTGAAAGCGTTCTTTAAGATAAAAGGGACTAGATGGATTAAAGAGCACATTATATAGCAAAGAAAGTATGTGGGCATTCCGGCGAAGGCGAATAGGAAGCCATTTGAGCTTGGTTCGAAATTCAGAAACATGATCATACTTGCGCAAGCCAAATATGAACCTGACACAGAGATTTTGAAGTCGCTCAAGCTTGTCCAATTGGTCTTGGGTGAGATCAAGATAGCTGGCATCAGCATAGTCCAGAATAGGGAGAAGTAGGGATTGGGCTATCGCAATTTTAGTGGTCATGGGAAGAAAATTACGAAGGCGTCTCAGAGAACCAGCAGAAGCAAATAGTTTACGACTAACCTCCTGCAACTGTTTGGTCCAGGAAAGAGTGCCGTCGATATAAATCCCCAGATTCTTCACAGTGTCAGTTATAGGAATAATGGTATTGTTGAAAGTAACCTGGGGAAGTGACGCCCAATCAATCCTAGAGACAGTTCGGGAACTACCTACAACAGCCACTTGAGTCTTAGTCGGATTGATCTTCAACCCAAACTCAGTGCTCCAGTCACCTATTCGAGCCAGGTCCGTATTAATAGCCTCAATAGCGTCAGATAACTCTCCGAGAGGGGCTTGGGTATAAATTTGGAGATCATCAGCATACAGGTGGTAGAAAGAAGATAGTCGTTGAGTGATAGCATTAATAAAGAGTGCGAAAAGTAGAGGAGATAAAACGCCGCCTTGCGGCACACCGGCAGAGGTTTGGCACCAAGAAGAGAAAGATTCCTCAATGCAAATACGCTGCCGGCGGCCAAACAAATAACTATGAAACCAGTCAATTACCGAAGGAGATATGTTAAAAGAGCATAGGACGCATATTATATCTTCTGAGTCTATGAACTTTAAGTGCTAGTTTTTGTTTTAAAGTGTCTAAAAACTCTTCAGGTTTTCTGTTAGTACTTTCGTGTCTGGTGTGTGTAAAACTGCTTCTAAATATTGCTTCAACTCTTTTTACTACTTTACTTGATCTGTTATTGTTGATAAATTGTGTAAGCCTACCGCAATCTGCCCTAAGTTTTTCTATGTCTTTTTCTAACCTCTGTTGCCATGCAGGTTGGGCATTCTGCTTTGGCCTAGTGTTTCCTGTGTGTTGCGTGATTTTAAAGTTAAGCTGTTCGGATATGACTACTGCCGTGCAGTATATAAGACTGTGAATATCTAAAAGTTGAGTGTCATCCGAAATAAATTGACGTAGTATGTTTTCATTAAATAAATTGACTAGACAAAACAAATTAGGGCTATATCTAAGTTTAGGCAGTTTTGGACGAACTTTTGGGTCCATCCCAGAATATAGGGCTGAATAATATAGGCAGAATATTGCTTTGAGAAATCGGGCTTTTCTGCCATATGGCTACTTGTGGACACTGGCGTGGAGAAGTCTCTTTACATCGGCGTCTACCGATCGCACTCAGGTGACCAGGAGACGACAGCGCTTTTTAATTGCCTCGTGGAGTCGGCTGACATAGCCCAGCAACGGTACCCAACAGCGAAGCTTAATTTTCTGGGGGACTTTAACGCCCATCATAAAGAATGGTTGTACCCATACCGGAAAACTGACCATGCCGGGTTAGAGGCGCGCAAGTTTTCTCTATCCCTAGATCTAACCCAGCTGGTGAATGTGGCAACGCGGGTACCGGATGTTGACGGCCATACACCCAACTGCTTGGATCTTCTACTGACAACTGATCCGGACAGTCATTCGGTGTCGGTCTCAGCCCCGCTGGGATCGTCTGACCACTGTCTGTTGAAATCCGTTTCGACTTGCTCCCCTCCAGATGAGAGCCCTAGAGGCACGAGGCGAGTATGGCGATACGAGTCAGCAGACTGGGACGAGATGCGGCACTTTTTTGCGTCTTATCCTTGGCGGCATGTGTGCTTCTCATCGGGTAGCCCCTCGAGCTGTGCAGACGCGGTTGCGGATGTGATTCGGCAGGGAATGGAATATTTCATTCCATTCTCCGACATTCCGCTCGGTCACAAAACCCGACCTTGGTATAATGCAGAATGCGCCCATGCTGAGGCCCGAAAAGAGTCTGCTTACCAAGCCTGGGTCGGGGCCCGCGACCGCAAAGTTAGAGCGCGTAGGGTTCGCGCGAGGAAAAGAGCCTTTAATTCTGCCGCCAAGTTCTGCAAGCGGGTTCTGCGTCGGGCACGTTTTGACCATATTGGACGTATTGGGGCCAAGCTGGCATCGCACCCTCCGGGTAGTAAACAGTTTTGGTCCCTGTCTAAAGCGGTTGAAACGAATTTCTGTCGGCCCACTTTACCTCCGATGCTGAAACCTGATGGGTCGCTGGCTCACTCTGCAAGTGACAAAGCAAATTTATTTGCATCTCTTTTTGCTAGCAATTCACGTCTGGACGCTGGCTCCAAGCAACCACCTACTGTACCTCATTGTGACTCTTCGATGCCGGAGATCGCTGTGCACACTAAAGAGGTCCGGAGAGTATTGTGCAGTCTAGACGTGAACAAGGCCAGCGGACCTGACGGCATTCCAGCGAGAGTGCTGAGGCAGTGTGCGCCAGAATTGTCCCCTGTGTTGACTCGCTTGTTCCGCCTCTCTCTTGTAAAAGGGACGGTGCTGAAATCCTGGAAGCTTGCAAATGTGCAACCAGTGCCCAAAAAAGGCAACCGTGCAGACCCTGCCAATTACCGTCCGATCGCCATTACCTCTATTCTGTGCAAAGTTATGGAAAGGGTACTGAACAGAAAGTTGCTGACCTACCTTGAAGACAACAATCTCCTCAGTGACCGTCAATATGGCTTTCGCCGGGGACGGTCAACTGGCGATCTTCTTGTGTATGTCACGCACTGCTGGGGCGAAGCCATCGAGAGACACGGCGAAGCACTTGCTGTATCGCTTGATATCTCGAAGGCCTTCGACAGGGTCTGGCACGCGAGTCTGCTCAGTAAGCTTCCTGCTTATGGCATCCCCGCTGGTTTTTGTAGCTGGATATCAGACTTCCTTAGCGAACGGTCGATCCGAGTAGTCATTGACGGCTGCTCCTCAGACCTTATGGCTATTGATGCCGGAGTTCCTCAGGGGTCTGTTCTCTCTGCAACTCTTTTCCTGCTGCACATCAATGACCTACTTCAGCCTGGTATTGTTGGGTACGCAGATGACAGTACTGTTTCAGAGAGATACTTGTCCAGCGCAAAAACCAGCATGGATGAAGTTCGTTCCTTGAGGGAGGCTATGGTTGAGCGGACAGATTTGACCTTAAGCCTTGTCTCCCAGTGGGGTGATGACAATCTGGTCTCTTTTAACGCCACCAAAACACAGGCGTGTCTTTTTACCGCCAAAAGGAGTCTGTTCGATCAAACGCCTACTTTTCGGGGTGCGTCTGTTCCTGTGACTGATCGGCTCGAGCTCCTAGGCATGGAGTTGACATCCAGTCTCAACTTCGGCTCCTCCATTGAGAACAAAGCCCAAATCGCGGCCAAAAAACTGGACATCTTAAATAAAGTGAAGCGATACTTTACGCCTGGACAGCTTTTAACCCTATACAAAGCACAAGTCCGATCCTGCATGGAGTATTGCAGCCACCTTTGGGATGGTTCAGCTAAGTATCAGCTTGCCGCGCTTGACTCAGTGGAACGCAGAGCCAAGAGGCTCATTGGCAACGTGGAACTGGTGGACGCCAAGCTTCACAGCTTGGCTCATCGCCGCAAAGTTGCCTGCTTGTCGGTCTTCTACAGACTGTACTTCGGTGAGTGTGCTCAGGAACTCCACGACCTCATCCCACCAGCCCCCTTCTACCATCGGACATCTAGACGCACTGCAAGTTGTCATCCTTACCTTGTTGCCATTCCACCAATTCGAACCAAGCGCTTCCAAACATCCTTTATAATGCGCACAGCGAATGAGTGGAACTCACTGCCTGCGTCTGTGTTTCCGAACGCATTCAACCCGAATCTCTTCAAAGTTAGAGTGAACAGGCTACTTCTGGGTAAGCTCACTCCATCGTAGACTCTGTCTCTGTCACCTATGACCTAGACTAGAGTCAAGAGCAATCCCATTACAAATAAAAAAAAAAAAAAAAAATAGGGCGAGAGTTGTTCTAAATTTATCATGTATTTCTTGGCTAAACATGTCTATTATTAGGTTTTGCTCTGCGAGTACTAAGGTTTCGATATCATTTTCTAGTGTTAGGGTTATAGTTTCGGTTTGCGTAGATGTGTGTGATGTTTGCGCGTAAGCTGGCGATTGGTTATACAATTGAGATTGACTATTAGGTTGTAATTGTGTGTAAGGTTGTGCTTGTGGTTGCTGAGAAATTTCGTTTATGTTTTGTAATAATGGAGAGGCATTAATGATGTTATTTTCTTCTTCTTGTAGCTTTATTCGCGTTTCTTCTTTTAATTCTTTTATCATTTCTGGAGGTAACAGTTTATTTCTAATTATTGCTCTTCTCTGGTCCGAAATTCTTTGCTCTGAAACATTTACCTCAGGGTATTGTCGAGTGAAAAGTTCATGCAATTTTTGTCTGTAGGTGGTCATATCTGTCTCTAATTTAGTTATATAGAAGTAAGTTCGCATGATAAACATGTTAACTTCTTTGCTCCATCTCATGCGAACTCTTGTTTTTCCAGCCTTGGTGGACACGGGTAAGAAGGAACTATCCTCCCGCGCAACATTCAAGGTCGGAGTGGGTGTAACTGTATTTAAACTAGTAATGGGAGGTGATGATGGTATGGAGGAAGGTGACGATAGTATAGATGGTGATGATGGCCTAGAAGGTGTATATGATACTGTGCTTGGACTATACGGCTCTACAGGGGTGTTTGTCCTGTCCGTCAGTCTGTCACCATCGTCAGTGATTTCGGCTGTAGTATCTTTGTCGGTGGGAGCCCGCCTGTTCAACTCCTGACCGCTGACGGTTCGCATGCTGTGACACCCAGCGTCAGCTCCTGGTGCGCCCCGGCGATCGCCCCCGGGCAGCGATCCTATACGTTTACTTTTTGATCGTGTCTCCATGTTGAATGGGTTTCCAGAGCCACGTTAGCCACGCCAGTAATTTCTCAATCGTGTGTCCGCCCCCCACGTGATTAGATGGTCAATCAGGACGTGTGGTTGTTTAGGGGGCTTATTATTATTATTATTTCCTTTATTTAACAGTTTTCTTATTATTTACATTTTTAAATATTTTTATAAAATAAATTAAAAAACAAAAACATTTAAAAATATAAAAAATAGAGGCCCACCGGTATCGGGAACAGGGTCCAAGCTACCGGCGGTCAGGGCTCCAGAGAGAGGAACCTCCTAACTATACGAGCCGTGTCCAGCAGTACTGCTTTCTGGATCAGGCCCTTGACCCAGCTGCCTAACGAGAGCCTTCTAAGATGTTGGTCGAGGCTCGTGGCTATTAAGCCATTGGCTGACACGACTATCGGTACAATGATCGCTGTGTCCACATCCCACATGTCGACAACCTCGCGAGCCAAGTCAAGATACTTGATTTGTTTATCTTTCTCGGCTTTCACGAGGTTCCCGTCATGCGGGACAGTTATGTCAACAATCATTGCACGCCTCTCGATTCGGTCCACCACCACTATATCAGGCTTGTTAGCGATAATAGTCCTGTCAGTGATGATGGACCGATCCCAGTACAATGTGATATTGCCATTTTCGAGAACTGGGTCGGGCACATACCTGTAGTACGGTACCTCCGATGCCACAAGAGTGTATTTCAGAGCAAGTTGCTGGTGGATGATCCTGGCTACAAGATTGTGCCTATGCAAATACTCTTCGTTAGCTAGACGAGAACATCCAGAGATAATGTGGCGGATCGATTCACCCGGGCGGTGACATGCCCGACAGATGTCAACCGTGCCATCCTTCACAATAAATCTCCGGTAGTTATTCGTCATGATAACTTCGTCCATAATTGCACAGACAAAACCTTCGGTTTCCCCAAAGAGGTCACCGAAACGCAGCCAGGCTACGGACGCTGCTTGGTCTACATCAGACCCATGTAGGGCCCGGAAAAAGCGTCCGTGAAGCTCCTTACTCTGCCATACTTCCCTACGGTCGTTAGTTTCAAGCACTACAGGCTTGCGCCAGTTCTCATTCGCCATGGAGAGCGGGGTGAGTCCCTTGTCCACTGCTACTACATCTCGATGCATACCTACGTCGGTGTTTAGAAAATATTCCCTGAGATTGCATATCTCGCGGTTGTGGAGGTTTTTGGCATTTAAAAAGCCTCGGCCTCCACACTTCCGCGGGATATACAATCTCATGACTGACGATCGTGGGTGATGCATTCGATTTGCAGTCAGCAGTGTACGGACCCGCCTATCCAGCGCGTCGAGTTCCGTTTGAGTCCATTTGAGTACGCCGAAAGAGTACATCAATACCGGCATGACCCAACCGTTGAAGGCGCGCACCTTGTTTCCGCCTGAAAGAAGGCTATTGAATACCTTTTTCAGGCGGCCAAAGAAGCGTTCCCTCAACGATTGCTTCATGTCAGTAGTGCTGATACCTAACGCTTCCGACATACCCAAATACTTATAGGTTTCGTTTGGAGAGAGGGATCTCAGGTTTATGGAATCCGCGAGTTGAATTCCAACGGATTCCACAATCTCCCCTCGCTTTACATGCATGACCGCACATTTGTCCACACCAAACTCCATCCTGATGGCGTTACTAAAAGTTTCAGTTACTTTCAGTAGCTCCATCAGCTGAAGATTGCTGGGGGCAAAGAGCTTCAGATCATCCATGTAAAGAAGGTGAGATATAACCTGACCACCTCTCTTCAACCGATAGCCTAGCCCTGAATTCTCCAGCAGCATGCTTAGAGGATTCAGGGCTAGGCAAAACCAAAGTGGACTCAAACTATCGCCCTGGAATATACCTCGCTCGATCCTTACAGGTTCGCTATTCCTCTGGATATTTCGACATCCTGGATAGCGAAGGACTGTGCTCCATTGCCCCATACACGACATCAGGAAGGTGCGTAGAGTTGTATCTATTTTATACAATTCTAGCACCCTCATGAGCCATGTATGAGGCACCGAGTCATAGGCCTTCTTATAATCTATCCAACATGTCGACAGATCCTTTCGGGAACGCCGAACCTGTTGGCTAATGGCCATATCAATAAGGAGTAGCTCCTTAGTACCGCGGGACCCGTTCCTACATCCATTTTGAGAGACCGACATGATCGAATTATCGTCGACGTGTTTATTAATTTTAACTCTCAAAATGGATGTAAGAACCTTATAGACCGTTGGTAAACATGTAATAGGTCTATAATTTTTGGGTTCCGCGGTGCTACCAGATTTGTGGAGCAGGTGGGTTATTCCTGTTGTAAGGAACCTTATTATTATTATTATTATATAGCTTAAAAGAATAGAGGAAAACCAAAGAAGCGATGGATGGATTGTTTAAGACTGTAAAGCTGTAAAGGATGTTTTGTCTAGAAAGCGAGAGAATACTGAAGAAGAAAGCATGCAAGCAAGTGGCCCAGTGGTAACGGGCCTGACTTACGTGTCGTTGGTTGTAAGTTCGTACCCAGGCAGGAGCTTTACTTTGTGTAAATTATTTCATCACCACTGCTCTTAAAACGGTGAAGGAAAACATCGTGAGGAAACCAGCGTGTCTTTTAAACCAAAAATTAGAAGAGATGTGACATCCACCAACCCGGGCCAAGTGCGGGTTGGTGGATTTATTTATTAAGACCTCTCTCACTGAGAGGGTGCCTGTGTCCCAGCAGTGGGAATATTATAAGGCTGATGATGACTGAGATGAAAACAGATAGATAGGAAATAGATAACTGCAATGTCAAAAAGGAAAAATATGAAGCGCTATTACTATACTCTCCTAGATACTGTATCTAAAATGCAATCGATTTAATTTGATTTTAATGACAAATAGAGAAATAAGGAAGATGAAGACATGTTTTTTCATTTGTTTATTTGAACATTTAGTTATTTATATATGTATTTGTTTATTTATTCATTTATTTATTAATAACTTGCTGTGCCCGCAGCTTCGCTCCCGTTAACTGACTGCCAACCCTACCCTTCTTATCCTCCTGCTCACCCTACTTAGACTTACCAACCTAGCAATATTTTTCTTCACTTACCAATCTTAACACCGCGATTCAGAAAATGACTTCAAATGCACAACGCCATCTATCGAATATCGAGTTCAACTGTCCGAGTATCTGAATTGCGTGTGTTGTGTTACTTCTTGAACACTTTAAATTCATCTAACTTTTGATAGAGTGAACCGATTGCGATGAAACAAAAACTTAGTAATTCTTCAAGTTACGCACAATTTTTAGGTATAAAAGTTATCTACATTGGTTTCGTAAATTTCACGTGATCCGTGCACAAATAAGCAGACAAACAGATAAACAGACAAAGATTCCAAAAATGCTGGAAATGGGTTCTGTTGGTTATCCTTTAACATCCTGGCTATTTTTTTTGGAAATATTTTCGATGTACAAAAACGACTTTTCTACAGATTTATTATATGTATATATATATATATATAGATATAGAAGATACAGATATAGATATAGAAGGTCACCAAATATGACATCTTTACAGATTGCTAAAATTTATATGATGCTACAAATCCCACAAAATGTTGCGCCGACCACTAACAAATCAGTAATGATAACAAAACAATAATGATAGCAAGAAGGTTCAGTGTGCTAAGGGCAAAATGGTCATTAAAAGTGGTGTAGCTACACAATAATATAATGATTCAGAACATGTATTCGTACGTATCTTTTAGTTACCTATACTTAATTAAGCTTGACCTTATTTAGATAAGATATTTAAATTAGCACTCATTTTGTTGAAGTATAGGTAAGACGTTGCTTATACTTCAACGTTTATGTAGACAAAACACCGTTCAAGTTCGAATAACAATGTACTTGATAAACGACAACAACCACAGTATTTTATTATTATCAGTATTAGGTATTCGGCTAGGCGTAACAATTGATAGTACCATGTCTTGGAACGATCACATTGGGTCATTGGTTGCACGAGTTAGAAAATTAATATTTGTGTTTAAAAACTAAGAACTTCAGCGGATCTTCCTACGCTTATAACAGTCTACTATGCTCTAGCGAACTTCATCCTAAACTATTGTATAACCGTATGGGGTAGTTCTGGTAAGTGATTAATGCTTCGTTTAGAAAGCGCAGCGTGCGCTCCTAAGGCATAGCACGCACTGCGATTTTCATTCGCGCGATTTTTTTCCGCACATTCTGTGACCTATGGAAATGTATGAAGCTGCACGCACTGCGGAAAAAAAAATCGCGCTCAAATTGTACTACAAAATTCGCGCGAATTTTTATTCGCCTGTGTTGAGCCTTAGGCATAGCACGCACTGCGATTTTTATTCGCGCGAATTAGGTATTAAAAAATTCGCGCGAATGGGCGGAAAAAAATTCCAATCGATGAGCTGCATGCTCTGTTGCAAATACCTAGGGTAAGACACAGTTTTCTTCTGAATTCGATCTTACGAAAACATACAGAGATCAGTTTCGACCAGTGTCTCAGCAGCCAGAGTAGGCAGAAAAGTAGACCTACTACAGTCTGCCCTGTAGCACCAGCTAGTATTAAATTGTTAGACAACATTACTACTTTATAAGCCCAATTTTATACACCGTGAAATTTAAGTGGTTGTTTTCCCGCGGCAGAACGACTTGCCTTAAGGAGTACTTTTGAAGCATAGAGTTAAAGTAAAAAAATAACGACGTTTTTGTTTTAAAATAATTAAAAAAAAAAACATAAACTCGAAAAAGTGAGTAACAATAGTAACTTGTAGGTACTAGGTACTACGGTGAATAATACGGTGGTGACGCGAGTAGTACCTAGTACCTACAAGTTACTATTGTTACTCACTTTTTCGAGTTGATGAATATTTTTTAAATTATTTTAAAATAAAAACATCGTTATTTTTTTACTTTAACTCTATGCTTCGAAAGTACTCCTAAAGGCAAGTCGTTCTGCCGCGGGAAAACAACCACTTAAATTTCACGGTGTATAATAAAATAAATGGGATTTTGAATATTTACACACTTACTTCACGTGAGTGTAAATCAATTACACATAAATGGCTCAGTTCCCTGACACTTGAACTTCTTGTTAAAATCTAAAAAAGAAATACAAAAAAAACCTTTCATTCCCACCTGTCTTCCAAATCACATAAACAGACAAACATACACATACTCACACATTCACTCACACTCATTCATACACAAACACACTACACTTACACTCACGCTCATATACACACACTCACATGCAAAAGTAATATAATTAGTGCTTAATGTTATTTTATTTTTTGTATATTTTCTTGGTATATCCTAAGTAGTTTGCATATTTTTTTATATTGTTATTCCACAAAATCTTAGATACATATATGTTTTGTTTTTTCTTGTTAATATGTATCCTGGCACGCTGTCGTCTCCCTTCTTGGAGGTGGGCGCTAATTTCCGCGACACAGTAAGTACTCCATACTAATGCGGCTGTTAACGAACTCAAACTTTTGTAAACAGAATTAAAAGCAATTGGTGCATCGGTATCGTCTGCATGTTACGCTCTGAGAGCACTGAGAAATGAAGTCAGCATAGAACAGCTAAAAATGGTATATTTTGCGCTGGTGGAGTCGAAAATTAGATATAGCGTACTTTTTTGGGGCAATAGCTATGAATATAATAGTAGAAGAGCTTTCGTACTACAAAAACGTGCAATTCGTACCATGGTCCGCATCTCACAAAGGGAAAGCTGCCGACAACATTTCTTCAATTTAGGCATACTTACAGTGCCAAGTCTTTATGTACTGGTGCTTTTAAGTAATATGGCCAAAAACATACAAGACTTTGAGACATTAGAAGAACGGCAGATAAGAGAAGGCACCCGTAGACTGGACTTGAAGAATAAAGGTCTTACAAATCATAACTTAAGAATTGTTAAACACAGTCCACGATACCAGTCTGTAAAATTGTTCAACAAGTTGCCTATAGACATAAAATGTGCTGTCTACAATAGCAGTTTCAAAATAAAATTAAAACATTTCCTATTGAATAAGTGTCTAAATGCTGTAGAAGAACTGTAATTTTGTTTTATTGAGATAGTCAAGGGTTGTAATATTTTATTGGATTTCGTTCGTTCTGATTTATTGACCTACCACGAGTGCATTATTTCTATTAGTATTTTATCAATCTATGCTAATTTGTCTTTAATTAATTGTTTTATTGTTATTGTTTTAAATTTGAAGGGGTTGGCCATATTTTTTAATTTACATGTTGAAAGGATTACCTTTCAACATTTAAAACGAAAAAACGATAAATTTCCATTTTTTCGATATTATATCGAAAAAATGGAAATTTATCGTTTTAAAATTGTTAATGAATAATATGAAATTCAAATGTAACCTATTTTAGTATGTATAGTGTAATTGTCTAATTTTGTGTGTAAATTCAGATACAAGTTACTTGTTTATGAATAAATGACTAATGACTAAAACTGTTTCTTGTTCCAATAAATATATTTGATATATTTGATTTGATATTCGTAGCACATTAGCTACTTTGAAATTATACGGTTTTAAACTTGATCTTTAAAATCCAATTACATAAAAACCTCTTAAAAGCTATTTACTTAGCGGTTACCCAAAGAGAATACGAGGTTTATTTTATGCTTTTAGAGGTTTTTACGTCGTGGTTTTTTTTTTATTTTCATTTTATTATATTTCATGCTTTTGGATGACGGGATGACCATAATGCCTTGTAAGGTGGGTAGACCTTTGGTGTGGGATGCAACATGTGTCGACACCCTTGCGCCATCCCATCTTCTTAGCACGGCGGGCTGTGCTGGGGCAGCTGCTGCTGGTGCAGAAAACCTCAAGCTGAGCAAATACAACAACCTTATTGTAAGTTATATATTTGAGCCGTTTCGGGTTGGAACATTAGGTCCATGGGGTCCGAGTGCTCATCGAGTATTTCGAGATATAAGCAAACGGTTAGTCGACTCTTCACGTGACCAGAGGGCTGGGCTTATCCTTGGTCAGAGAATAAAAATGCTGTGCGGGACGGAAAATGCAAGTTAAAAGTGCTTTTTTCTATGGGACTATTATTTGAAATCTATTTAGACTGGACAACTTCTACAGGGTCCTTTGGTCCAAACTCCGTGATAATAACCTGAGTACAAAAGTAACTTAGGTACTTTTCACGCCAAAACTTTGGTGAACTTTAGTATAAAGTCAGATCGGACCTTGGAATCGGCAATGAGATTCTTTTTGAAAAATACTAAATTTTTCGTTAGAAAATGCTCTTGGAGAGCAGTTGCTCACATAGCATCTCAAAGGATCCATATAAATTCAAACCAGTCTATCTAAAATCTGGATTCAAATCGTTCTATCTCCTCCATCTAGAGTCTAGATGAGATCGGTAAACAAATGTAGTATTTGAACTAGTATCTTTATTTCATTTCCGTTTCCTAGCCGCGAGTCGCGATCAGACAGACAGGCGTTTGAGAAACACTGCGAGACTAGATTTACGGACCACAGTGCTTTGTAGCGTCTGCATATAAATGGAATAGAAATGATGCAATTATTTATTAACTTCATGCGTACCTACATATAATTTTGGAGGACCTTTCCGGTTTTACAATAGTTTATGTCTAATCTTAATTCATTAATGAACATTAAAACAAATTAAAATAGTAGATTATTCCATCGAGCACAAAGTAATTTATTATTGCACCGAGTGCCTGATTTAGAGCCCGAGCGCTAGCGAGGGCTCTAATCTAACAGGCACGAGGGCAATATAAATTACTTAAGGCGAGGTGCATAATCTGCTTTTCTTTCAACCTATAGGAATAGTAGATAAATCACTTTTTTAAATTTCTTTCATTTTGAAATCAGAGTTAGCAGCAATCATTTTTTAAATTTGGAACAAGTAGGATAGAAATGAATAATACGTACGTAAAAAACGTAGTGTGATTGTGATGCAATTAAAGCATAGTTGGAAGAAAATAAAGTTTATGTACAAATCCCAGCTAAACTCAAAACTTAAGTTTTGTCTCAGCAACCTTCTTTTTTATTTCTTCTCCCACTAACCGAGTGAGGGTAGTGTCTAAGCCACAGATAATATAATTAAGGAAATTTTTGCTCATGCAGGTTTTTCCTGATTTTCTGATAGGTACTGGTGGTAGGTACTAGGTAGGTGCCATGTATGGAACTTCTGCCCGTTCTCTATGTCTATGACGTTTTGCTAACCTGGACATATTTTTTTTGTTTTCGTTTCACTCTAAAACTTGGTCAGATATCAAGATATTAACAAAAATAAAAAATATAGTTTTTTTACCGGAACACGGCGAAGCCAAAAAAAACCATCTGCGGGTTCAACACCACATTATAACAGTAGAGTAGAGTAGTCAGTTAGTAAGCAATTTTAACGACCATGGAATAAGAATATATAAAAGAGTAACCATGGAGTTTCTTGCCGGTTCTTCTCCATTGGAAACGACTAACCCGAACCGTGCACCTTTTGTCGACGTTTTATAAGTGCCCATGTAGGCCTATCATCATCTGCCTAGCCTTTTTCCCAACTATATTGGGTTCGGCTTCCAGTCTTACCGGATTCAGCTAAGTACCAGTGTTTTACATGGAGCAACTGCCTATCTGACCTCCACAACCCAGGAACTGGGTAACAAGGTACCCCTTGGCAAGACTGGTGACATGTAGGCCTATGTAAAATAAAAATAGATTTTGATTTTTTGAAATGAGTGCGCGATTTTTTATTGAAGTTACTAGCTAGAATTTTCGAGTACTTTCACGGAGGTTTTAATAATTATTTAAGTAATTATTTGCGGCTTTCTCTGCTGACTGTACGAGTTCATTTAATCTGCTAGTGCGAGCTTGGTCGGTTTATCTCGTGGCTTCGCCAGAGGGCGCTCATGTCCGATACCGAATACAATCACTTACAATTATTTGTGCTTTTTGCCGAGATCTTCCGGAATCTGGAATTGTAGAATACCGAAAATGCATAACTAGTAAATTAAGAAAAACATTCGGTCCTCGTTTTATTTTCTTGTGGATACTCACATGCTTTACACGGTCGTGTAAAATCAAGGGTAAAAATATATACACTTATGTATATTAAACGTTGACCATTTAATGATATAGCATGAAAAGTGTAATATCTCATGAAATGGTCGGCCTCTTCATAAAATCGCCAACGCAACGATCTGGCCACATCAGCTTAATTTGTCTACAAAATTTAAAAGGCCAGAAATAAAACAATTTGGGTTAAAATTAAAAACAAAAAATTTATTACGAGTTCATTTTTTGGTAAATGCAAAGAAATTATTACCGAGAGATAAAACAACCAAAATTATATAAACTATTACACATTTGTATGGCATCTAAACGATTTTAGTTAATAATTAACTATAAGTAGAAGCTGTATACTTAATAGTTAAAAAGTAAAAATAAATAATTAAAAATAATTACAAAATGTAACAATGCTTATGCGTATTAGTGGACTTGGCATTTTTTCACAGACGCAATATAAAACATATTATTGACATCGAGTGAAGTAATAAAATACTTTAAAACTTTTGAAACAATAAAGAATTATAAGACGATTTACACAATGCCTATTACACATTTACTTCACAAATCTAAGTTTAAACAACCTTTATAGTTAATATATATTTTTCTTAAAGTTATTAAGTACAATTCAACTCTAATCAAATCACAGACATAGATAGACTATGTCTGTGAATTAAATACACATTTTGCCAAAAATACTACACACTCTTATACAATATTGTTCTGTGAAAAAATGTCTCTTTGTAAAAATAATATAATCTAAAATATTTACATTAATATATTTAATTAGTAACTGGCAGTTTCAGAAGGCACATAATATTTTTTATAGGAATTTATTTCGATTTAAAATATGTAGTAGGCTAGAGTCTGGCAAACGAAAGTAGACACTCGAATTATTTGGAAACTTTTTATATGGCAATGCTATACTAATGTCAATGATATATGAATTTATTAATGTATGTACTTATGTAACTAAATATTGTAAAAAAACATTTTCTTTAAAAGAGTAAGTATGGAGTCTCTTGTGCATTCTTCTCCATAACAAGCTACTTTCCGAATGCACGGTAGAATCAACTTTTATAACTTGTAAATTTTAATGTACCTAACGTTCAAAAGTGCCGCTTGGTGGCCTACTTGAAATAAAATATCTTTGTCTTTGTCTTTGTCAACCCCAATTTTCCATAGGACGCTACTAAGTTGATACTTTGTTTTAATTCGTAACCACTATTTATCTATTTGTAAAAACATTTTCACTATTTAATAATTTTAAAAGTTTCATTAATAATGTAGAAAACAATGATTCCTGTGACTCTTATGAATCTTTTCACATGGAAGTATTACATTCAGATTTTGATTGATAGTGAATAAACCAAAATTATTATAGCTTAGCTTTATTTATTCAGATTGATATATCTAAAGTATTACCTACCTAAATGTACCTATAGTATTTTTATTCAGACGAAGTAATATTTAAATAATGCTAAAGTATCAAATTATGTTATTCCAGGTATTTGATACTAGTTTTGGGGTTGCTATGCTGATATTTTTTTAAATTTGCCGCGCTTTTTCAGTCTCTACTTTCGTTTGCCAGACTCTATTAAGCAATATTTAAGCTATTACGATAGGTATCGCTAAGGCACACTATGTGATTACTACATATTACACAACTATTCAAAAATATGTACCCATTTTTTCTTAATTTTAGCTGCAAAAGCGACTATAATAATTTATTTTAAACATTTTTTTTTATTTTTGGTACTTAAATTACAACATTGCTTTTATTGCTATTGTTTAGAATTTACAAGTTCATTGTTATCCAGTTTAGCACGTTGAGAGATCTACCTCGACTGGGTAACAAGAACATTTATTGATATTTTTTGAGATGTTGCCTCCCAAAATATTAATATAAATTTTATTTATGTAAAGCGATCTTATTAGTAACATTATAAACCATTAGCTCCGGCTTCGATATATAAATCGAAAATGTATCGAATAAGTGATACAGTATTTTTTTTATATAAACCATTTCACACGTGACTACATTTTTCTACCACAATTTAGTTACTTACCTTGTAACTGATTCATCTAATCGATACACATCCAAAAATAATGCTATCTACCGCATTTAGAAAATATACCTAATTATTAACTTAGATCACATTTTCAACAACTCACATACATACACACATTTTTACATTTATCACACGACAAGATTTAATCTTTCATTCATTTTACACCTTCAGACAATTCATTTTGGATAAATTATAATAATTATTATTTAAAATGAACTGTCACTTTCTACCTCGGCTCACATTTTTTTTTAAATTTCTAATATGGCGTCCGAAAATTAATTGATTTATCGTGACTAGTTTTATTATAATAGAATAGATGTAGATATAATAAAAATGTCGACTCTTTCATTATCTTTGCAAAAAAAGACAAGAAAAGTGAGGGGAATTCGTTATGTCATGCATGAGGTATCAAAACTATTGCATCGCAAAATATGGCTTCTATTTTTCTACAATCAAATCGGACCTATCTTTCTAACAGGCTGTAATTTTTATATTTATATTTTAAACATAAAAATTACAGCTTCACAACTTTATTAATTTTACAAATAAATTAATAAAACATCGCGATCATTCCTACCATTTTGGTGACCATAAGCTCTTAGAGTGAGGTTATTTTGAGTGTGTGTAAGGGACAGATGTATATGACTTGCATACATCTGTCACTGACGCGATCTCCCAGGAATGACCGCGATGTGCTACCTGACATCTTAAAACTTATAAACGATGACTTTGTGATGTCAGTACCTGTCGAAGCTAGTGGAGTCGCGACTGGTGACGTCACTGGCGGCGTCGGTGGACGAACTACCGTCGGAGTCAGACGTCGGGTCGGCGTCCGACGTGCGTCGGTCGTCCGACGTGCCGCCCGTGTCGGACGTCACGCCTATCTCGGTGGTCGGATATCAGAGATGCTCGTCGCGTCCGTTCAGGGGTTGTCGCTCAGCGTGGTCCGAGGGGCGGTTGCGCTTGAAGAAGCCGCACTGGGGAAAAAATTAAGACGGATTTAGAAATACTGTACAGAGCGTGTCAGTTATATTAAGATAATCCAAATTCCCATCGCATCGACAATATAGTTTTAATACTATCGTTATATTCACTGACTTGTAGGGAGTTTTGCTTTTGAGTTCGGTTGACGCAAAAGATGCAAGGGGTCCAAACTTGCTGTCGGAGTGTGGGTCTGGCATTCATCTGGTCCTACTCCTTCAGGTCATACAGAATCATTTATCATCAGCCTATTAATGTTCCCACTGCTGGGACACAGGCCTCCTCTCTGTGAGAGGGAATGGGCCCTAATCTCAGATCATAGATTATATGATCTGTGGCCGTAATCCACCACGCGGGCCCAGTGCGGGTTGGTGGATGTCACATGTCTTCGAATGTTTGGTTCAAGGACATGCCGGTTTCCTCACGATGTTTTCCTTCACCGTATTGAGAGCAGGGTGATGAAATAATTTACACAAAGTAAAGCGCCTGCCTGGGCTCGAACCCATGGCCTACAACTTGTAAGTCGCAGCCGATACCACTGGGCCACCACTGCTGCCGTCTCATGATATAACAATATATTTTATACCATTCCCCCTCTAAAAAGGTTATTTTATTCACTGAAAACAGTGAATAAAAAGCACTTTTACTCACTGTTTTGGTGTTTGAATTTAGAACACACCAACATATATTCCTCCATCTAAATGCTATACAACCTCTTTGTGCATAAAGTACTCGATTCAAACTCCAACAAACTGCTTGTGCGATGCAATGATCGATTGATGAAATGCAATATTCGATTTTCAAACTCCTTCATCGATTTAATTTTGAGTTTGTTTATATTTAGGATTTTAATTTTAGTCTAGAATGTTTACTGAATACTTATTTGGATTGTAATTCTAATATTAATTACATTGGTGTTTAATTAATTATAATTACGTAACGTTATAGAGGTGGTCACTGGCCGCTAAAACACAGGTGCTGATGTTACCTAATTCAGCTTCAAAATTTAAACCCTGAGGTTTCACATTTTTTTGTAAATTTTCAAGGTAATAAACCATTTATTTATTATCATTTCATGTGCTTTTCGCTTAAATATTTCTTTTTCTCGTAGTCATGGTATAAAATGTAGTATGCAACTCTTGAATAAAACGGATTTATATAAAACGGATAATAAAACGGATTTATAGGGCCATGAATCCTTCGCGTCGCGCAGGATTCTAATACTTGAATCACTCGCTCGCTATGCTCGTGATTCAATCATCATGAATCACTCCCTACGGTCGTGATTTAATTGTTAGAATCCTTCACTTGTTCGTGATTCATCTATGGCCCTCGCTTTAAAACCGTCCTTTATTCACTAGTTGCATAATATACTATTCTGGCTCACCTTATACAGCGCAAAGATCAGCAGCAGCAGCAAGAGCGCGCCGATGACGGCGGCCAGCACCACCACCCACAGCGGGATGCTGCCGCTGTCCAGCGCGCCCAGCTGCTGCGTCACCACGGTCTGCGCCTCGTGCGTCTGCCACGACGGGTCCGCCGGCCGCCCCACCATGGGCAGGCGGGACACGCGCGCGGCGCCCAGGGTGGACAGGATCACTGGCCGGTCTTTGGAGATCTGTGGGTTACATAATGGATTTAAATGTTTGATGAAGACCGAAAGATGATTTAATGTCACAATTTAGGTCAAGAGTGAAAAGGTTACGTTTATGCAAGCATGCTTCATCGTCGACACATCATAGCTTGCCATCAGGTGAGGTAGTGGTCAAACGCGAGCCTATTAATAATAATTTAAAAACCGGAAGACCTTGCGTTGGGAGGCCTCCCACCAGGTGCACCAATGTCCTGGTGAAGGTTGCGGAGATCCGCTGGATGCGGGACGCACGCTTGGTGGAGGGAAAGATGTCCAGCAGTGGACTTCTTTCGGCTGATATGATAATGATGATGAAGTAACTTGGTTGTAGATGTCAGATACGCAGTCGCTCCATATACATAAAATAAAATGCTATTCAGCTGCTTTCGGCTGTACTGAAAGTCGACCGCACCACAGTTGGACAAGCTAGACGGATTGGTTGAAGACAAAAGATTTTTTTTTTTTTATATTATTATTGATAGGCTTGCGTTTGACCACTATCTCACCTGATGGTAAGCGACGATGTGGTCGACGATGAAGCACGCTTGCCTAGAAGAAACCTATTCACTCTTGACTTAGACTCCCAGGTTGTAGCCAACAGGAAATACAGACTCCGGCAGGGAATTCCACTCCTTTGCTGTACGCATAATAAAAGTATTCCCAAAACGTTTAGTGCGTATGGGTGGGATGTCCACCATGTACCGATGACGCATCGCCGTACGTCTTGTAGTCCGATGATGGAACGGGCTAGGAGGAATTAGTTCATGCAATTCCAATAAAAAGATATCGTATAATTCAGGCAATCAGTGTACCGTCCTTTTATAAGCTGGAAACAGTAGCTGTTAACAGATTTGTCTCTTACTCTCGTCAGAATTCATGTTTTTGAATCTATAATTTACGATACGGACGAAATCCATCTTCATCAACGACAAGACGCGTTATGAAGCCTTACCTCAGTAAGCACAGTGGCGTTGATCCTGGACCGGAAGGCGAACCAGGCCTCCTGCCCCTTCAGCATGGGACCCACGGTACACCTCAGCACCTCGCACTTGTACTTCTCTTCGCATTTCTCCAGAATCATCTTCAGCTGTGGGTCCACCTGGAGTAAGAATATTTGGTTAACGTCTATTTGCATAGCCCAGTGGGCCCTGTGAGAATTTTTTATTGTGGTCGATCGAGTTAACGTAAAAATCAATTTGTATTGAAACTAGATAAGCGTCGTATACAAATTGACGTAAATTAACGTATATCATCTATAAAAAATATTTCTTAATCTTCTGATTTGTCTTTATTAGTTAACTTTTGATTTGTGAATAAACTACGTAAGGGAAAATATCTTGAGGAAAGGTTCGAGCATGAATGTGGATGGTTGAAGAGGGGGAGACCATGAAGATATCCTGGATGAACTGTGTGAAGGATAATATTATGCCTTGAAAGGTAAAGACAAAACTAAGATGACAACTATAGTAAATTCGCGTTAAGAAAATAGTGAGTCATCGTTGTCCCTATTATCCCTTCTATCCCTTATTGGAATAGTTTGTCGTGCGTTTAAATGACTTTATGTTTGTGTTTGAAAAGGTTCAAAACTACTATGGTCTGACCAATCGAAAGAAGCTAAGTCCTCAAGAAAATTTAGCAGGTAGTGATGGCAGCTTTGGAGTCGATAGAGGACATTGCCCTGTTAAAGGGGTCCAGTGAACACGATAGACTGAAGAAGAAGAAGTTCCAAGACTTACTTCGTTCTGTCGTCGTCTCCTGGTGTTCTCGCGACGTTCAGTGGTGCCGTAACTGCTGCCTGAGTGAGTGTTGTACGATGTCTGGCCACCTGAAAAATAACAACAGAGTATAATTATAACTACGAATGAAATGAAAATCCTCCTCGACAGGGTATTCGACAGGACTTTTGATTTCGAAACCTAAAAAATATTCAGGAAAAAATTACAAAATATGGCTAATTTCATGACACTACAAACACCATAGTATCTTTGCGTAAATTTATCGTTTTTCATTACAATGAAGTAGAAGAAACTTCAAGACTGTTAATTCTTCAGTTTTTTTCATGTCGTCTTTGATCAATAATTATTCTAAAAGTAGACAACTACCCTCTTATGTGCGAAATAATAATTTACCTGATGATGAAGAGTAAGAGTATTGACTGCCACCCGTCTGATATCTTCCACCACCTGTTTGATAAGCTTCACCGCCGGATTGGTAGGTACCACCACCAGCCTGATAAGTGCCACCTCCCGTCTGATAACTGCCTCCTCCAGCCTGGAGACTTCCACCTCCAGCTGCGTAGTTTCCACCATGCACAGCACCACCCGCTCCAGAACTACCTTGACTTCTACCAGAACTGCCACTGAATTCAGCCATGCCGTATTTGAACTTGTTATCAGGATTGTACGCAGCGTCTACTGCGAAACCTTCTAATTCATCTTCCTCATCTCCAACTACAGTAACGGTCGATGATCCTCTGTAGGTGGAAGAACCAGCTTTCGCGATGTCAGGGTTGACAGTTTCTGTGGTCGCCCATGAGCCGTGAACGAAGGTGCCCTGGCCTGAATCTTGCCCGAAGCCTCTAGATCCTTGACCATACGCTGCAGAACCTTGGTTGAAGTTTCCTGAACCTTGGTTATAGGTTCCTGAACCTTGGTTATAGGTTCCTGAACCTTGGTTATAGACTCCTGAACCTTGGTTATAGACTCCTGAACCTTGGTTATAGTTCGTTCCCTGGGCATAGGTAGCTGATCCTTGGTTATAGCCTCCTGATCCTTGATTGAAGCCGCCCGCGCCTTGAGAGTTACCGCCCGATCCTTGAGAACCACTTTGCCAAGTGCTCTGAGAATGACCTTGTGAAATTGCGTTGTTGACACCACCTTGGTTAGCATATCTGAAAAGACGAGAATATATTTTAAAAAGAAAACATATTATTATTAAGAGCTGGTAACATTAATTTTCACCGCAAAATAATACGTTTCATCGGTTTCAAAACTTACACATTGAAAGAGCTTCCAGGCTCTCCTTCGTGTCCAAGGTTTCCATACTCAGTGCTGGTCTCCACTTCCGATACGATGTTATGATTCGCGTCATATATAATGGTTTTGTTCAACACCTTCACAACTTGGGCACCCTGACCGTACACGCTCTGAGCAAACCCTGCTTGAGTGCCCTGGTCAAAGCTTCCAGACGCTAGAAAAGCGGCGAATTTCTTTTTGATTTCTTCCTGTTCTTCAGCAGTCAATGCTTCTCCATTGGCATTAGTCCAAGTCTGGTTGAATATAAAAGTGCTTTGTTGTCCACCGGAACCTTGGCTGCCACTGATCTGTCCACTTGAACCTTGGCTGCCACTAAACTGTCCACTTGAACCTTGGCTGCCACTAAATTGTCCGTTGCCACTTTGGCTGGTAGTAAATTGTCCACCCTGATTCACATATTGCACCTTGCCATTTTGACCGATGATAAATTGTCCACTACCACCCTGGTTGCCATAGACCTGTCCCTGGCTGCCACTGATTTGTCCACCACTTCCTTGGCTACCGCTAGAGCTGGAGCTACTACTGAAATGGCTCGAGCTTCCACTAGAGTGACTGCTGGAACTTTGTCCGGTACCATAACCGGAACCACTGCTGTGTGCGGTTCCATAACCCGAGCCGCTGCTTTGAGCGGTTCCATAACCAGAGCCGCTGGTCTGTCCATGTCCGTAGCCGGAGCCTCCTCCTTGGATCGTGACTCCGCCGGTGTTACCACCGGCCTGGGAGTTCACTTGACCGCTGCTTGATGACTCTTCCCAGTAAACTGTAAAATTTTAAACACTTCAGATCAGGGTTTTTGTATTATTTAACATAACATAACACCAATTATGTTTTAAGTCTCTTGAAAGAATAAAATATGCATGTTTTTTATTATTATTTGCTTAGTTTATCGATAAAAAGACTAAAATAGAATACTATAATAGTGAAACAGAATCAAAGTTGACCGAAAAACTAAAGAGATATAACAATTTAAATAAATATATCTGGGCAGATACGCGGCGTTTTCGTAGAGAGGGCTCTCTACGACAACGCCGCGTTCTATGACAGCTGTATGGGCGGCGTGCCATCTGACGTCATGTGGCACGTCGGACAACTCTTTCTAATTCTCAACTTCACGCTTTATAAATTTCGTCTCTGATCGAGATATTTTAAAAAATCGTTCATATTTCTTTACTATAGTCAATAAGTATATCATTTAGCAAATATTAAAATTACATACATATTCGATTTATTGTGAGCGAGTCTATTGCCATCAAATCAACCAAACTATGGACTACTGAGAAAGAAAAATGCAATAACAGTTTGCCCGATTCGGGAATCGAACCCAGGACCTCAGCAGTGCGACCACTTATTGTTTTAAAATGATTAAATACCGTTGCCATAATACCCGCCAGCACCTGACGTTTGTGATGCACTGTAAAAATCGCTGCTCTTCATAGCTGAAAGTAAAAAAAAATACGTTAGCAATTGAAGATTATTGTTACCATAGAAATAAATGAAATACAATTACATTAATTTGAAGTCATTTGATAATATTATAAAAGTCTTTAAAATAATCAAAAATCTAACTAAAAAGACGTATACGAGAACATAATCATGCTGTGCAGTCGGAGGATACATAATCGCGAGCTGACCGACCAAAACCATATGTATTCACCGACTGCACAGCATGATTTTCTTCTTGTTTACGTCTTTTTATTTCGTTTCATAGGCAGTCGAGTTTTTCTTTTTTTATTGAACATTTTTTGTTTATAAATTCTCAGTTATATTATTTTTGAATTAGTTTTAAACATATAACTGTTATACCTATATTTTTGTAATCATCATTAAAACCTTCATTTTGATACTCCATACGATGGGTTTGGCAAAAAAAAAAATTATACTCCCACAATATGGCGCCCAAAAGCCACGATTTTTCTTTTTCAATTTAAATGTAGCCAGTGACACTCGCAAAGTTAAGACGAATCGATTGATGTAAGAATCATCCAAATCGGTTAAGGCGTTTGGTCTCTAGAACGCCACAAGGAACAAACATACATACATAGACTGATAAACACATTACCCTCCTTTGCGTCGCACAGACGGGTAAAAATGCATTGATATGAGATTAAAAAGTGTGTTCTTGTAAAATTTTGTGAACATACCTTCTCTTTCTTTCGTCAGTAGGAAAGCGTAAGGGTTCTGGACGAACAGGTTCTCCATGTTGATGTGTCTCGCCATGTCACACTTGACGCTGCCCAGCCATTGTGGTTGTACCAACATATACATTAGGTTCTCGCCTGAAATGGTCAACAAAATAATTATAACTACATAATTTTATGTATAATTGTCACGATGACAGAGTTATTCAGGTGGCTACATGCTGATCGGACAAAATTTGAGTCAAATCGACACTGCATTGGTAGGTAGAAGTGCGCGCAAGATAAGTCTGCGCGCGGCCAAAATCGGAAGTATTAATTTGTCATTTTTGTCAGGTGTCAAGAGAGTGTGTTGTATTCCGTGTTTTTATTCGTTTTCGAAGAAAATAATCGCCACACTGAACTCTAATATACAGTACTTGTATGATAGAGGTCAGTGAATCGCCATCATTATGCCAAGAGTAATTTAAAGTGCTGGCAGGGATGTTTTCTTGAAGTGAACAAGACAATAACGGGCCTACGTTACCGTTTTACAAAGATAGAGCCCGCGTTGCTTATTTGACAGGTAACTTTTAGAGATACCATCATACTAAAATTTCCTACCGGAGCCTGACAGATTTGGTTTTTGGGTGGTATATATATATATAAAAATATAACAGCGGGACAGGACCGGCATCATGTAATATAATGCATCATTGTTATTATGTTCAAGGCGTCTCTGAACGCACCGTCACCCATATAACTCAAGAGGCAGCAGCTTCTTCAAAAATTGTTGAAGAAGAAATTAAAAAAGAATTAAAATTGAAATGGACGGTATTAGCCACTGCAGAACCATTGTTGGACCAATTTAACAGTAGGCACTACCTACTAAGTATTCAATAAAAGATTTAAAATATTTTCATGAACCTTTTTTCATCATATATTCTATGTAAGTAGAAAAAGCTAGTAATTAACTATGCTTAACATAAATTACTTTAATTTTCGAGTAATGAAAAATGACTATTGATTAAATGAAGGAAAAAATATCAGTTATGCTGGCAACATTAAGCACGCCACCCGTCGCGCGCAGACTTATATTGCGCGCACTCTGCGTTTGCACAATAAGACCATTTTACAGTTAATTGCATCATCATCTGCCTAGCCTCTTCCCAACTATATTGGGGTCGGCTTCCAGTCTTACCGAATTCAGCTAAGTACTCCACAACCCAGTAACTGGGTAACACAGTACCCCTTGGCAAGACTGGTGTCAGATCTCAAGCTTCAGACTACCCATAACGACTGTCAAAGATCTTCAAATGACAGCCGGGACCAACGGCTTAACGTGCTTTCCGAGGCACGGAGGAAACTCGTTATTTTGAAATGGTCACCCATCCACGGACTGACCTCGTCAAGCGTTGCTTAACCTTGATGATCGACCCGTGCGGCTGTTATTATTTAGCCACGAGCTCCTCTTACAGATAATTGCATATTATAACTATAAATCAGTGATGATGCATATTTTCGTGCATATTTCGTCGTGGAATGGTCATTTTCTGCTTACAATAATGTTTTGAAGATCGAAGATATTATTTTAATACTGGACATTTGGAACAGTCCCTGGTTGTTTATGTTTACAATACGTTGCGGCATATTTAACACTAGTTTCTGCCCGCGGCTTCGTCCCCGTAAAAAGTATTTTATCATCCCATAGGAACACACTATCGGGATAAAAATCCTATCTCCATACCAAATTTCATCTGAATCGGTTCAACCATTTAATCGTTGAAAGGTTACAAACAAACATTTGCTACTAAGTCATCTACCTAAGGATCTTACCTTCAAGAGTCTGATAAGGCCACATGAAGTATACCTCGGCCTCATCAACAGTGACAGGTCCCTCGTTCTTGAGGTTATACTTGTGGATGACTTGCGGCCCGAGCTTGGTGTCATCTGTTATGTTCGTGTTCTCTGTGTCGTATAGCGACGCGTTGTAATGCAGCTCGGGCGGGTCTGATGTTCTGGAATTGGTAAAATTCTACTAAGTATTTTTGTGTAGTTTAATATTCACATCACACATCACATCATCAGCTAATGTGAATGTTCCCACTGCTGGGACACAGGCCTCCTCCAGAGGGAGTTTAATATTACCGCAAAATTATTCATTATCAGCATCCATAGCCTGACTTTGCCCATTGCTGAGCTTAGGCCCCTTTTCTTGTGCTAATCCTCACGTTCCCGTGCCAGCAATTGGATTACTAATCGAGCTACATTATTAATCTTGATCTTGAATTATCATTAATGCCAAAAGTATTTTTTCAAATCCGGTTTCTTACGACTCTGAGGGTAGCTATTTACAAACGAATATATCAATAAAAACTGGAAACTGGGTACGGAACCGTTCCACTATCGCAAAAAACGGCAAAAAAACACGTTTGTTGTATGGGAGCCCCACTTAAATATTTATTTTATTCTGTTTTTTAGTATTTGTTGTTATAGCGACAACAGAAATACATCATCTGTGAAAATTTCAACTGTCTAGCTATCACGGTTCATGATATACAGCCTGGTGACAGACGGATCGTGGCGTCTTAGTAATAAAAACGTAATAAAAGTAAATGGGACCCGTTTTTACCCATTGGGTAGGGAACCCTAAAAACCCTTTAGATCCATTAATTACTTTAGAACTAAAAAATCTTCTAAATTTGTCAAAGCCCTCTTTTGAATCCACGTCAAATACTTTCACAAAAACAAATCTGCGTTGTGGGACAAAAATAAAAGCATAAGACAAATATGCATAATAAAGAAGAAATCTTACCCAATGATAGACAGCTTGGCTCTAACAACGACGCCGATGTTCATGTGCATGTTGTTGTCATACATGGTGGAGCTTTGCTCAACGTTGGTGGAGTTCGCTTCCATGTCGAAGCTCAGTGCTGTGACGCTGGAGTCTACTTCCAGGATTAAGCGGAAGTTTACCTAGAAGAAAACATTACTGCTGTAGTAGTGGAAATTATGAATGATGCTATATGATAATTATGGAGAAGACTTTTCGATACGGCTCGCATTGTGACGAGGTCCCTGTCTATGAAGCCCTAACCATTAGCTTGGACCTTGATGCCGACACACACACTACTTTTTTATATTTTAAATGATTATCTTAATAAAATATTTAATATTTTAATCAAATGTTTGCAAAAATGAAAAAACGGAATGATGCTTAATAGTAGTTTATGATACTGTTGCATAATGAGGGGTATTAAAACATGAGTGTGAGTTTAAAAACCGAGCCGTAGGCGAGGTTTTTAATAGTATTCACACGAATGTTTTAATACCTAGTTATGTGCAGTTTCATACACTACTTTATATACACTCATACATTTTGGGATTGAACCTACTTAATCTTATTTTTTGTATTTTCCATGCCATAAAGTCGTGATAAATGCATCATATAATAATCTCGACTTTGCTGGTAAGAGATTATGAGTAATTTCCTTCGCCGCATATATTTGGCGGCGTCAATTGTTCTTCACATTCACTAATATCAGACATTTTAAGCAAGAATTTTAAAAAGTCATGAAATTCAGTACAACGAAACCTGCAAAACGTATGAATGGCGCCAAATCCCAGCACATCGCCGCATTAAATTGCGATAAAAAATCGTACGGCAATAATACCGCATGAAATCCGTGTTTTGCAACAGAATCCACCGCATCGCAGCGCGAATATAATTCGCGCGAATATTTTGAGCTCCATGAACAGGTGGAAAGAGACAAAAGTTCGCGCAAATAAAAATGGCAGTGCGTAATATGCCTAAAGCGGGCATTGTTACAGACAAGTTAAAATTGGAATCAATTTTTTTTTATTAGGTATAAGAATGGCATTTCAAAAAAATTAAATAATTGATGGAATCTTCTTAGTGATTAACTTCTTGGATTTGTCCTGTATCATAATAGAAAAAAAGTTATTTTATGATGCAGTTGTTTGAAAATCGAAGGAAAATGTTGAACTATAATGGTTTTATTTTTATTTTTACCTATCCACGAATATAAAGTACGTGTTTATGCAATATTTTTTGAATTCATAATTGGAACATTACGTTGTGAGTGTAGATAAAATATATTATATACTAGCTTTTCCCGGCAAACTTCGTTTTGCCATAAAAACACCAAGATACACCTACCCTACACCTACCCTACACCTACCCTACACCTACCCTACACCTACCCTACACCTACCCTACACCTACCCTACACCTACCCTACACCTACCCTACACCTACCCTACACCTACCCTACACCTACCCTACACCTACCCTACACCTACCCTACACCTACCCTACACCTACCCTACACCTACCCTACACCTACCCTACACCTACCCTACACCTACCCTACACCTACCCTACACCTACCCTACACCTACCCTACACCTACCCTACACCTACCCTACACCTACCCTACACCTACCCTACACCTACCCTACACCTACCCTACACCTACCCTACACCTACCCTACACCTACCCTACACCTACCCTACACCTACCCTACACCTACCCTACACCTACCCTACACCTACCCTACACCTACCCTACACCTACCCTACACCTACCCTACACCTACCCTACACCTACCCTACACCTACCCTACACCTACCCTACACCTACCCTACACCTACCCTACACCTACCCTACACCTACCCTACACCTACCCTACCTACCCTACACCTACCCTACACCTACCCTACACCTACCCTACACCTACCCTACACCTACCCTACACCTACCCTACACCTACCCTACCCTTTTTTCCCCATTTTTTTTGTTTTTAAACCTTCCCTGTATTCTGTCGAACAAAACAAAAAAAGAATTATCCAAATCGGCCCAACCATTCTCGAGTTTTAATCAGACTAACGAACAACAATTCATTTTTATTTATATAGATAGATCCTCATTTGTAGGTATCTGTATGGTATTCACGTTGTAAAAATAAGTAAAAATAAAGGCATCAAAATTACCAAACATTTTTAAATAAGTTTATCTACACTCACAACGTAATGTTCCAAATATGAATTAAAAAAATATATTGCATAAACACGAACTATACATTCGTGGATAGGTAAAATTAAAAAATAGTTATTTATGCTACAAGTGCGGGAAGTAGGTGATTTGCGATGAGTGGCATTTTTATTCACGAGCGAGCGAAGCGAGTGAGTGGATAAATCGACACGAGTCGGAAATCATCTTACGCACGTGTATCATACAACATTTTACTATGCATTGTGCGAGGAAATAAAAAAATATATCTGAACCAAGCAAGAAATTAATAAAATGGCGCTTATTCAAGGGCGCTCAGCATATCCACAGATTAACTAATAGTTCATAGTTCTACTGCGCATGTGCAATAGCTGTCACGTCATAACGCAAAAAGGCACGAGCAAAATATTAATTCTGCCAAACATATTTAATGAATAATTAAAATTAATTTATTGATCAAAATCTAAATCTAGAGTAATTAAAAACGCCTTAAATGACGTATTAGTTTTGTTTTACTTTTTATATGAATGATAATCTGTACTTAACTAATTTTAAAACTTTTCTCAAATAATAAAAACTCTATGCGGCGGGCTGACGTTGGAGTTAAAAATTAAAAAAGTACAGGAAAGTAAAAAGCACTAGTAAAAAAAAGTGACACTTTCCGCACAGTTTGGCTGCTTGGAAAACGCTCTTTTCGAGGACATGCATTGTAAAAAAACATTACAGTGCAACATTCTCCTTCGATTTTCAAACAACTGCATTATAATAGTACATTGTGATACAAGGGTGGAAAGTAGGTTATTGCAAACGAGCTGCCATTAACAAGCCCGAGCCGAAGGCGAGGGTTTTTAATGACACGAGTTTGTAATAACCTACACACCCGTGTATCACACGACATTTTTCAATACAGTTGTGAGAAACAGTAAAAACAAATCAAAGAATTAGATTTGTTTATTCACAAAAAATTAAATATTCAATATGGCGCGTTTTTGCAACTGTACATATTTTTTTACAAAGAAAACAGCCTATACGGCCTATTCGATTTTTAACAAACGTTGATGTGAAAAAAATTAACTTAAAACTGGTAATTAAATGTATTAAATAACTATTAAAAAAAATGAGAATTCAATGCTAAAACGTATGGAATCATTAATTTTTCCTCGTATAAAATCGTATCCCATTTTATTCTATGTATGAAAACTCCTTGCTACTAAACTTTTTTAAATTGACTTACGGCGCGTTTTTGCAACTGGACATATTTTTTTTTCAACGAAAACAGCCTATACAGCCTATTCCATTTTTGACAAATGTTGATGTGAAAATAATTAAATTAAAACTGGTAATTAAATATATTAAACAACCAATTAAAAGACTTTTGAGAATTCAATGCTAAAACGTACGGAATCATTCATTTTTCCTCGTAGAAAATCTATCCCATTTTATTCTATGTTTGAAAACTCCTCGCTACTAAACTATTTAAATTGACTTATAAATTTAAAACTAAACTGCAAACATAATGATCGAGCTCGTAAACAAAAGTCACGACCGCGTAACAGAAAGATGCCTATGCGTAAGATTTAACTTTCGAATCATAATTATAGCCTCTGAAAGTACGCCATGTTTAACAACTGTATTGAAAAATAACTTTTTAATTATTATAGCACACTTTTACTTTTTAATTTATTGACGCATATGGGCTCATTGACTTAATGTAGAAAACTAGTGTCACTGTCTATGGATGCGCGCGCTGCGCTGTCATGGTGCAATGAGAATCTAAATGGCCCGCCATACCGCATATATTTTTCGTTTCCACTTTTATTTTATTTCAACTGTATTAGTGAAGATAAAATAGTGTATGCAATGGCATATAATTAGTTATTAAAACACTCGCGTGTTAGTATTATCACATTCGGCTTCGCCTCATGTGATAAACCCACGCTCGTGTTTTAATAACCCCTATTATATGACCATTGCATAAACTACTATAAACAAACATCGGAAAAATCATCTCACCTTTTGTCCACCCGCCAGGGGATTTCCTAAATCACATTTCAGGGTGCTATTACCGTTAGGGAAACTATGGGCAATGGAGCAATATATTATAATATCAGCGGTGTTCTTATCCAAACGTTCCATCTTCGAATACCCAACTCCTTTAGGGATGACCAGATAATAAGCAGCTTCAAAGGCATCTTCTGCAGAATTCTCCACTTTCACATCAATGTGGACATTCTCGCCCGATCCTAAGACGTAGTTCACTGTGGGGCTGTGGAAAAGAATACAGGTCTGCGAATGGTACTTTTTTTTCTGAGATTTTAAATCTGTGTTAATATTTTTATTAGTGTTAATATTAATTAAAAAATATTTACATATAGTGAAATCCACCACCTCACGTTAGAAGATTAAGACAACACAGTAGATTACCACGATATACAAAACACACGAGCACACACGAAACTACATACACTGGTTGTTAGTACGTACAAGTACGTGCAAGGTACTAAGTTTTTTGAGTTCGAAAGATTGCTATACCGTGAAAATACATGCCTAGTGGTACAAAAATAATTTAACTAAATTAAAGGAAGGGATATTTATGTCTGAATTAAATTGTGGAATCATTATTTCTGAAATGGTAAAAAGTTTTATTTTTGAAAATCTACATGTTTTTTTTTTATGTTTGTTAACGCATCGTCACGTGACAAAAGTCAGATTTCAATAAAATTTTAGATATCCAGCCATATCTTAAAAACTTTTTTTTCAAAGAGTTTAGCTATTTCTAAGTTTTAGATTTTAGGTACCCCTCTTTTATTATGTAGGTACACTCATAAAGAGGGTCATGAATCAAAATAGTAATATAATATATGTTTTAAAAAGCCATACCTACTACCATAACTCTTAAATAATTTGCTAAGTAACAAGCAATAGAATATTATATGTTAATAAATAATGCAATAGGTAAATAAAAAAAACAAAAAATTAGTAAAAAGAGAAAAAGAGACAAATATAAAGGCACATATCTTAATAATTAAGCACTTTTTTACAATAACCCCAAAAAGTTGGTGCATTAAATATAAAAAAAGAAAAGAGAGAGAGTAAGAAATATGATTTATTAAGTAGATTTATTCATGATTTACGACTTCTAAACAAAGTCGCGGTCTGAAGTAAACAGAAAATCAAAATATTATGAATTTACTGCGTTAATGTTGATAAAATAGTTAATTTATTTAATGGGCTTTTAAATGATATCTTTATGAACAAACCAAAAAACCTGACGTGGTGCGTAAAAACGTAATTTGAAATGAGCAAAATAAATTGTATTGAGAAGAACAAAATTAATGAAAATCAACTTTAATTCGCAGACCTGTAATTTGGCCATATTTAGTCAGATCAGCAATATTTCATGTTATAAAGTTTTCAGATTATTAAACTCGTATTTTCAGAATTTAGTACCCTCAGCACGGGATTTACTTAGGCCAGAGCTTTATAGTTATTGGGGTCTCGAAATTGATTTTGGGTAAAAGACACAACAGCAATGAATAATAATCGTTATATTAAAATACATATACAAAAAAATTTTTGTTACAGTTACAGGTTTAAAAGTTGTTACAGATGATAGATAGATATAGAGTTAAAGATACAGTTTTTAGATTAAAACATTTATGTTAATATATACAGTGGATTAGAAAGACACAAGAAAAAGCAAACACAGACAAATATTTACAAAAACATGCATAAAACAAGCAAAACACACTCAGACAGAGTCGAAGCAAAGAGACGCGTCAGTCTAAAAATTTACGTACATAGCTTATTATATTATCCCATCGACCATACAGCCTCTAGACGCCTAACAACAGGCGAGCGATGTCTGTCAACACATATGACTAAAATAATCATATACTGGTAATATAGGTCGCCACTCGACAATTTCGAATTAGTAGCGACCACTTCCGTGAGCCGTAAACACTGCCGCGTCAGGCAATTACAAATTGGTAAAATAAATATTATAATGGCCCCTTGTACCGTACGTTGGTGTGGTAACAACAGCCAGAACTCGAGTTTTCCGAAAAATGGCATAACATTTCATCGGTAAGTTAATAGTTACATAATCATAATCAGATTTATTTTCTGATATTATTTATCGGAGTTAATTTTGTACTGGTCATTATTGTAGGTGTAAACTGCAACAGCACAAATTTTGTCGCGCTCGTTGATGTCTTTTGTGTTTTCGTCTCTTTCTTTTTAATGTACTTTTTTTATCTATCTCTTTTCCTCTATAATTTGGTACGCAAAACTAGTGATGCACCATATTCTATGACCAAATCTGTTGTGGATAAAACTAGAAACCTACATACAATTATACAAAAAGAGACATTAAATTGAATAGTTTATTATTTGTTAAATTAATTGTGAAACGAATATTGATTTGTATAGTGGTTGAAAATGATTAGTATAATGGTGATTTTTATTGCACAAAAAATAGGTGAATTCTCTTAGAAAAGTTTTCTCTTACGGAGAAAAGGCCTCTGTTCCAGCAGTGGAAATATTGTAGACTGATTTTTGTATTTTATAGATAATTATTTTGATTTTAGAATTTAGGTATTTTTTTCTATTGATTGTTTTTTTTACTAATATTTAATATTATGAAACAACCGCCGAAAATATATGTTATCTTTAGAATTTTGTTTTAGTTTTTGCATTTTATGTTATTACTGTATAATTAATAATAAAAGTAGCTAACATTAATAAATAAAATATTAAGTACACTAACAATTTAAAAAAATATTGATACCTACGTGGTTTTATTTAAACCTCTCCCATCCCTAGTTCGGCGAAATGACGTTGGTAAGGACCAATCAGAGCGCAGTCGTCCCGTGCCTCATACCTCAGCTAGTTGACAGAATTATTTTGATGTATTCGATCAAGCATTAGGCGTCTAGAGGCTGTATGGTCGATGTATTATCCCATCAAGATAAACAAAAGACGCAAGCATTCGACGGAAAATGGGCGAATTCACGCATATCCTACAGAAATTGACACATCACTTCGACTATAGGGGTCAATATGTTATGTACAATTGTAAATTTTTAGACAGACGCGAATCTTTGTCGTAATGTGCATTGCTACTATTGAGCAAATAACACTTTTGGTATATGTGTAAAACTTTGCTAGTAATAAGCATGCTAATTTCAGGTGTCCTGTTGCAAGTATACGTATTAATCCTTCACCAGCCTTTTACAAAAGCAAAAATACTCACGTTGTAGCCGACATCCTGAGATCCGGTATACAATTGTTATCAGGTCCGCAGTTCTTCTGAATATTGAGGGAGTCTGCGGCGACGATGCTCTTGGTCTGGTCCAGGACTGGCGGCACCACGTTACCAGACGGCTTCGTCACCAGGTCGTAGGACATTTTCACTTCGATGGGAGTCAGCTTGTCACGGATCTCGTCCTGCAATAAGAACGGTAAAAGTTTTATGATTTTGAAGTTTAAATAATATATATAAACTTCAAATCTGAATCTGAATAATTATGTGAAAATTTATGCAATGTTCATTATTTTCAGACTATTTTTTATAGATATTACTACGATATGCAAAGTCTATATACGCTTTGCTAAACGGTCCACCGATATTGCTTCTTTAAGTTCCTGCAACAGTAAAATGCCTGTAATTTGATGCAACAAAAGAAAAAAAGGCGAAACCTAACTTATATTATTATTGCTGAAATAAATATATCGGTTTGTTATGTTTTCACGTCGATATATCCAAGGACCCAGAGAAGAACATTAGATTTTATGGTACGAGTATCATAAAAAGTATTATATTTTTATGATACTCGTACTCGTTATCACAAAAGCCAGGATATATTATACCATATTATTTAACTGAATAGAATACTTACGTCCAAGTGCACAAGAAGGTCCTTGCATTCCTGCTGCCCTTGTGTCAGGTATAGCTGCGTCTTGTACGTCGTCTCTCTGGTCTCTGCGACGAACAACCTCTTTGTATTCTTCTGACGAGAGTCCAGGTCTAAGGTCACCTCAAATTCTGTAAATTGGTGAAGAAATGATTAGTGTTTTCGTTCATGCAAGTCTATTAGCAGTCATATTGTGAAGTGTTAAAGCCATCATTGTTCTAGTGCGAGCAAGAGATGGAATAGCACCAACCCTTTTTTGAAATGTAACAATGATGGGTTTGACTCTTCAAAATATGGACCTTGTATGTCGTGTAAAACAATAACATTGAGTGCAGTCACTTATACAACTAACACTGACGTAAAATCGACTAACATATACGTATTTACAATTCAAAATAATTCTACTACTAATTTCATCACCTTTGATTCATCACAAAATATGATCAAAAACGACCAAAGATGATTAAAGATCATCAAAGATGATCAAACATGGTCAAAGATCATCATCATCACAACAAATGGTCAAAGATGATTGACATTAATAATCGAAAAATTATGTTGTTGATTGGGTGGTTTTGGTTTTGTGTGGTACCAATTAGCGCTACTTCGAACCACTCACCGAAATAGCAGATATATCCCTCCGCTTGGAAACAAATAACACATTATTTTGACTCTCAATTTGGTTAAGAATGAATGATGAAGGTACTTGAGGAATGATGTCGATAGAGATAGGAACATAAAAAGAGAAGGTAAGATATCTAAACCTGGACTTACAGAAATATTTGAATTTGCCTATACGCAATCGTTTCAGATAAGGGACTAAGGAATATGGACTAGTGACAATATTGATGCAGATAATAGTGAAAGAAGTCCTGGACTCTATAACAGAAGTAACGTAGGATATGTTACCAATGACGATGATACCAAAAATCAAATAGAAACACTTACCAATCTGCTGATCCACGTTGACGCCACCGTAAGTCAAACAGTACATGAGCTGAGCGCAAGTAACAGTGGTCCCGTTTGCCAATTGACACTTCTTGTCTGACAGTGAGATCAATTTGCTATCTCCTAAGAACTTGACGTCTGCTGATACTTTTACTACAGGACGGGATCTGGAAAAATACATTTGAATATTTTAGTTCTCCAGTTTCTAAGCAGACAACTTATCAAAATTTCAATAAAAAATCTTTGTCCGATTTCGACTTTGTTATTCTATTTGTCCCATCATGACTCCTGTCAACGATCTTCGACTCCGACAATGTGTTTCTGGTATATCCATAAGAAAATACGCAATATAAAATTGGATTCTGGGTTTAAATCATGGTGATTTGTACTTCTTTGCTATCCCTTCGAGAAGTACAAGCCGATTTTCTATTGTTTTTTTCTTTACAGACTAAAATATCGTACAAAGACAAAAATAAAGAGAGTAAACTTACTTCAAAAACACAACACTATCCGACTTATAAGCACCAACAGCCAAATCCGTGTAGTTATTATTGTCTAGGTCTACTCCTCCTGACAGGGAGAATCCGAAGGTGGTCAGGGAGGGAGAGATCTCCTCAGCGGTAATGGCTTGGGAGTATTTCTCTTGGATGCCCATCTCACTACCCTGGTAGATGTAGACAATGCCGCGGCCATTCTCGCCTCCGTAGGGAGCGCCGACGGCTATGTCTGGGGGAGGAATGACGATTTTGATGAGTAAGGTTATTCACTAAAGCCAAGCAGGCTTTCCAATCACTAAATAAATGCTTTTGATGAGTAAGGTTATTCACTAAAGCCAAGCAGGCTTTCCAATCACTAAATAAATGCTTTTGAAATGTGTAAAATCACATGATAGAAATGGAATGCTTTGGAATTGCTTCGTAAATTCAATAAAATAAAACAATTCTATCAACGTTGTGTAACTTTTACTTATAAATTCAATCTTTACCTCCAAAACCGTCGTAGTTGATGTCTCCAAGTGAGGTTACCGCCAAACCGAACCTGCCTCGAGATATTTCTCCAGTTCTAGCATGGCTCTTTGTGAAAGACTGCAACTATAAAGAAACATTCCTATAGTTCAAGCACAATTTTAAAAAAGTTGTAAGATTATTAGATGGCAGGACATTGTAGGCTGCAGCAGATTTCATTGAAACAGTAAGAAACCCTTACCCCATCTTTGCCCTGGTAGATAACATAGATTCTTCCGTGCTCAAATCCGTCAGTCTTGGTCCTGGTAAACATCGGGGCGCCAACAATGACGTCATCAAAGCCATCGCCGTCAATATCACCGGATGCGATACTGTACCCAAAGTAGGCACCGATCTGAGAGCCACTGATGTTCTTGATGTTTTGAAGTTCCCAAGTGTAGAGAACGACCTGAAATGAAAGATGCATAATTTCAATTAGCATTAATTACCTTAAATCACAATAATTAAAAATATTGCGCTTTTGTGAATTATTGGCATATCTGGGCGAGTAACTAAAAAAAATTCATGAATTGATACAAATTATATTCCTGGTTCTTAATAATTGATTTCAATTCGAAGAATATACTGAGGCTTGCCGAGTGATGGCGATGGTCAAAATGCCAAAATTAAGGGGATTGTTCACGTGAAATTTTGATAGCGTTTGAAATTCCCATACATTTTTGTTTTTTTCCAATCGCTATCGCCACGCTTTTGTTGACAGAATGTCACTTGTGTAGGACCTCTGATCGTAAAAGAATAAGCTTACCAAGCCCTTAAGTGCAGCTCCTCTAGGCACTCCAACAGCCACGCCCTGAATGCCTTGACCAGCAAAGTCACCAACAGCAATGGAGTAACCCATGTAAGAGTCGTCGTACCTAGGACTAGCTTCAGGTGTCGCTATCAAGGCTGGCCGATTCCTATTCGACAGAGACATCAGCTGACCTAAAATGAAGATGCTCATTTAGTCAAGTTTCTTTCGATGGGCTGTTTTTAGTTGCATTTGGACGATTTTTAGGTGACAGTGCATGAATATGGAGTTTTCCCAGTAAAAGCATGATCAGAAATGTAATTGCTTAAGCTTTGATATCAAGACAGTTTCGTATTTTAATGAGGATTGGAAAATCGTCCAAATGAAACTCATGTTTAAAACATTGAAACAGCACAACACGTCAATCATTCGTGTACCATGTTTGACCATGTTCCATGGTCTGTCATTAGATGATGTTCAAGCGATCCAGCAGCCAGGAGAGGCAGTTGATGATGGTTGTGACATCGATAATATCCTGTCATATATAACAGGCGTTGTAGAACGCTTTGTTTAGGTTATAATTAGCATACATATGACCAAAGGTGTCATCACACCATATCAAGCGTGGATTCAGGAATATTTTAATATAAAATGTTAAATATATCACCAAATCCTTGTTACAGCGACCGCAAAAAGGTATTTATTGGTAGAATTAATTTCGGTGACGGCTCTGGCCAAACACTAGCAGTAAATACAACAAACAGTCCTTCTGTCAAAGTAGACCAATACTTAACAGAATGACTTAAAGTCGAATTGATCTTGATTCAATGAAAAATTTTCAATCGCATTTCAATAAAAAGCTGTGTTCACTGTGTTCAGTCAGAGTTAAAGCCAATGATATTTTATAGTTTAGTTTTAAAGCATGGACACTTTTGCGGTTATAAAATCGTTGGAGTACTATCAAACACCTATTTAACCCGTAGGATTTAGAAACTACTTCATGGGAATTATCGTTCCTATTTACATTTTTAACAAGTTTACTTAACATTTTGATAATATGACAAACATTTTAAAGATTAAAACGATTATTTGATTATCCACATGCTGTGGTCGTGATGATTAGGCCTGAATGTGTTCAAAATGTCCTTCATTCTTTGGACATCGTGAGGTAATACATAAATCCTTGCAATCGTGATTGTGGAGTATATGAATATATCATCCAAGTAGGCAGATTGTTAGCACAAAGATATGAAATGGATAAACTAACAATGATCTAATATCTCGTGCACAAAGTTCGTTATTTAACTACCACTAAAATGTTTTATAGAAATTAAAGAAATTAATGGTTCCTTAAAGATTGGAGAATGTGGAAGGTATCTGGTAGAACCCATAGGGTAAACCTTAGAACACCATGTCTTGAGGAAAGCTAATGATTTCTTTGCTATTCATGGCAAATATTGTAATCAAATAGATATCGACTTAATCAATATCTACCATCAATAGTTGCGAGCAGTTTGTATTTTTTAAATCCATTTTTCATGTTCAAGTACAAAACTTTAGTTGACCATCGCAAAAAAATTCAAAAATCCTCGATGAAAAATTTCAAGACAAATACGAGTAAGTGAAAAAGGCAAATATAAAACCCAAATAAAAAACGAGATTTAATCAATTAGAAAACATGACTTAATTTAGGAAGCAAGCAAAAGTTAGCAACTTGTAATGAAATCAGATGTTATTGCGTTAAAAGCTAATGATTATACTCGAACACCAAAAATGAAATTTAAAACAACTGTCCATGTTCAAGGCGTTGATAAAGGATTATGCGAATTGAGGCCTCTCTATGTTATTGCTGTTAAGAGTTAAGTTGTCAATTTGGCGATACGTCTGGATATGTTTACCTTCATCCGGTATTTTCGGCATATAGTAGATGAACGATTCATTCCGATCTATGGATAACGTTCGCCCTGTGAATAATTTTAGTGTCAGTTATCATTTGGAATGTCTCTCCAATTTCATGTTTTTTTGGAGAATGTCGTGTTATGTGAATCTATCCTGTTGGATTATTTGTTTTTAGCAGTCCCTTGACTACTTAAATTTATATATAGTTTTTATATATACTATTTCTCCAATGACATCTAATTTTATCTATAATGTCATATTTATATATGGTTATATGAATAATATCATGTTTTTGTATTCCTAATAGTTTGGTATCGGAATACTGTCCAGTTATTACTGAGTCGTCTGCATTGTATGATTCCAAGCTACTTTCTATATTATTATTGTAGTCAATCCAAAGGTGATGGTTAATTTCAAACCAGTCTATGATGATTTCTTCCTCTAAGGACTAATCACCACCCATGCGTAGGTCACTAAGTGGCTACTGCTCTATATCGGCGCTATCACAACTGTGTACAGTCTAAATTAGGTAGTTAGTTAGTCTTTACTTGTATGTAACGTTACCTTGCCAGAAGAAACTGCCTGGGGCACCCATGAAGAGTCGTTGTCCATCCTGGAAGAATAAAATATATAAAGTTAGGTATTGCCAAGGCAGGCCTAAAAAACATTGGCGAGACGATTTGGACTTCTTCTTGACGGATTGGACAGAGAAGACAAAATATAATAGTTCTTAATGTGTTTTGTCTTCTCTATGGGAAGACCGTCACACAGCTATGAACGAACATAAAAAAACAAAAAAATATGTCCAAAATTCTAAATTAAAAAAACACCAATAGGAAATAAAGAAGACAGCAGCTCTGATTTTACGCAGTATTTGATACAAAATTCTCTCTCACCCAAAGATGAATCAAATGAACTCTAAGATACTCTAAAAACAATAAACGCATCGAACACTATGTAAAGCCCCACTCTAGTATTAGAACGAGCATCAAAGTGGTTTACGATTAGGACGTTTTTATGTCCCCACTTATGGTAATGCACGGCCCGGTCCCGCCCTGCCCTGGACTGGACTCAACTGGCCTAATTGCAGCCAGGATAGATAAAGTGCATTGGTTTATAAGTGTGTGATGTCATTCGGTCTGTGTTTAACTAACGAATGAAGTGACCGATGATTTGGGGTTAATTTAAAAGAGGACCCGGGCAACAAAATCCTTTTCTAACATACTATTTTTTTTTACATGGGTCTTCGAACTGCTTACAATAATAGGGAAAGTAATATCTTCTAAAGTCCGCAAGAGGAAGAAACAATGATTGAACTGGCAATCATTTAATATTTCAGTAAATATGTAAACAAGACAAGATAAACAATATTATTTTAACGCAACGCTTCTAATAAAGCAGATGCTAATACTGGCATATTATGTTCATAAATAAAGAAGTGAGGGCACGAAAAAATAAAACTTTCTTTAACTTCTGTTTCGTGATTTGTTAAAGGATTCCCAAGTGGTTACAGAGATTTTGATGCGAATGTAAGCGTCAAGCGATTTTGAATTTCATGTAACATGTTTTCGAGTTCCGAACGTCACAAGGCAAAAATACACCCTTAATATTGAGTTTGTATTTAAGAACGCAGCAGCAGCCGTGTCGTAGGTCCTGAGTTCGAACCCAGTAGGCGCTTTACCTTGTGTAAATTATTTCATTACCACTGCTCTTAAAACGGTGAAGGAGACCAGCATAGCCTAGAACCAAAAAATCGAAGACATGTGACATCCACCAACCCGCCACTGGGCCTGCGTGGTGAATTAAGGGCCGTTTCCTCTCTCACAGAGAGGATGCCTGTGTCCCAGCAGTGGGAACATAAAAGGCTGATGATGATGATTTAAGAATGTGTTGTTCTACACAATATTTTCATGAGCGATCCCTTTTATTAATCCTTATGCCCGCTACCACTTATCCCTTAGCCCAATCCTCTCAAAAGACAAAAAGCAGACACGACAAATCGGTGCGTGTGAACGTGTGAGATAAGCCCCGCTGACTCAAGTTACAAGCAACACACTTGAAGTTACAAGAAACTTCACAAAAAACGTGTAAACATGCACATTTCACGTTACGATCCAGTAGAAGCCGTGTCTTTTGCAAATTGTCGTAGAGATAAGTTTTTTTTACGCTCGGCACGGCATGTGCTCTTGTGTTGAAATGGTAAAAACAGAACAGGTGGCCACATTTTGCCTAGTTTAAAAGTAGTATGCTAGACCAAATATTTCTTAGCTAGTGGGATAAAAATTATTGGGAAGATTTAACTCAATCTTACAGAAGCGGCACAGGAAAGCTACGCAGATGGAGCATAAACATATACAAACAATAAGTTTAGACAAGAAGGATACTTTTTATCCGGGTAGGCAAGAAAACTAGTGATAGAATAAATCTGTAAGAAACTTAGTGATCTACTTACATCAGCTAGGTACTAGTAATAATATCGGTTTCACGTTCATTGCTGAACATACTTCAAACAAGCTGAACAGGCTTCCCAACAATCACCGTGACAAAGAGGATAAAGAAAAAATCACTACAAGCTTTGAACTAGTTACAGTCTGTAGCAGTCTGCAGAGTTCAGAAGGCACTAGCACTAATACAGTTAAGTACAATATCAACGATGAGGGCGATCGTCGTGTGTTTACTAATGAGAACAAGACAACTGGTATGGCCGAGCAAGTGGTTGGAACAACTGTTTAAGATAAAATATACATGTAGCAATATAGCAATATGAGCTTTTGAGATGAGCTTTCAGGGAGGGAAGGGAACTTCATCTATGAGATAGAGAAAGTTGTTCTAAAGAGACATTATGCCAACTATTGCAGTAATGAATAATTTGATACTCTGTTAACTCTGTAAAAGGTTTTATACATACTTCTATTAAAGGAACCTAAAGTTTAATTCTCTACGGTCCCATTAGGTACCGTACCAAGTTTTTTAGATACAGAGAAGTAGGTTAAAAATCAATTTCGTCGTCTCGTTAACTGAACTGGAAGCAAAAAAAGTAGATTGAGGAATTTGTAACACAAGTTCTGCAATATATCAGTCACCTGCCACTAATAATGATATAATATTTTTTTAAAGTCAACACTTTATTACAAAAGGAAAAAAAACATTTTGTCCATGTGGTTTAACCACATGGAGATTTTGATACAAGCAATACCAACTCAATTTACATCGCACTTTAGAAAACTGAAACTACCGGACATTTCAAAAGCGAATATAAATAAAACATAAGCCGACGTAAACGTATACAAATCTGTCATGGAGATAAAAAATAAAATAGTAAGTAATTCATAAACCGAAAATGGCGGTGGCAGCCCTGAAAACAACATAAAAGCCTAGTCGTTTTAGCATTGAATCAGCGTACGCAGGCCAATGAATAAATATGCGCGTGCGCACCATATACAGCGCGGACAAGCGCGCATGCGCGCCGAGTGTCACCGGAGGGCAGAATGTCAAAACGATGTTACGTACGGCACTGACTTATTTTGTTGTCTTTATTACAGCAAACCGAAAAGGATTGGGATTTGACGGTTCGATGCGCCAAGAGAAGAACAATCATGTCGATTTAAACAGCTTTTGGCAATCTTTTTTTTAATATTAAGTATAATATATAACTAAGTCCTCAACGAGAAAGGCATCGGTGATTTACCTTATATGTATCGTAAATCTTTACAACTCATCTCTTTATGAACCCGATTGATATTAATATGATTATTATTGATCATTAATACACCTGATACGTAATTTTAAAATCAAAGCCGCCATTTTAGCTTGTCGTTTGAAAGCTTTTAATATGATATTAATTCCTAAGAAAGTACAATTCCCTTTTCTTACTGACGCGTGAACTATTAAAGAAAACTATAAAAGGCTCACTTGTTGTAGGTAATTGAATATTCAATTAAATTGTGCATAAATATAAGAAGCGTTTAAAATCCCATGAATTTTGCATTCGCAACCTGCGCGCGCGTCTGTAAGATTACAATTCTTTCAATATTCATCTCTATTTTCTAAGAAGTAAGGTTGATTACATATTTTAATATGTAGTCATACAGCTTCCATTGTTCAGAATCTATTGTAATAAATGTTTAAAAGATGTAAATACAATATAAAGTCAGGTTATGAATTTTCAATCGCAAACTTGAACACTGAAACTGAAATTTTATGATGGCATCCTTTATTGAAAGTAAAACTTTAATGTTGCAGTAATTTTATGACTGGCAACACTTGCCGTTGCAGTTATTCATATCCTTTCTAAGTTTCTTTTAAAGACTTGGCTTAAAGGTCTTGTAACCAAGCTAGTGGCATAGCCACAACTATCTGGGAAGGCTGACTCGATACAATTTGCTTCCAAATACTCCAAAAAACATTAGAATATGTTACATCCGCATTCTAATGTTACTAATGAATTCAAGAAAAATACTGATGACTAGGCAGCATGGTCTCAGACCCTAGCCTGTTCCGTAAGGAACAAACAAAAAAAAAAAAAAAAAAAAAAAAAGGTTTTTGGCGGGATTTTTTCGTGTGAAGTTCAGCGGCTGTTAATATTATTTGCAAATTGATTCCTAGTGGATATTGTGATATAAAATTGGTGTAGTTTTGTGTCTCAACTGTCTACGCAACTGGACAATATGTGAAATCATTGACAGAAGCGATCTCGGTGTAATGGAGCGGAGAATTTTATTGTAGTATTGACTACCTCCGCAAAGCTTACTGGGAAGGCTGACTCGATACAATTTGCTGCCAAATACTCCAAAAAACATTAGAATACGTTACATCCGCATTCTAATGCATACTAAAGAATTCAAGAAAAATACTGATGACTAGGCAGCATGGTCTCAGACCTTAGCCTGTTCCGTAAGGAACAAACAAAAAAAAAACAAAAAAAAAAAAAAAAAAAAAAAAAAACTATCCAATAAAATATATCCATACTAATATAATATTAAAAATGTGAAAGTAACTCCGTCTGGTTGTCTATTTGTTACTTTTATGGGTATGTATGTAACTTGGACACACAGTTAAAATCTACAATGGTCAACTGGATTTTTTTGCTTTCAAATAAGAATTTCCAAATGTTGATCCAGAAAGCTTGTTGACAATAATACATAAAGGGTACCAGATATTGGTAACCAGCGCGCGCGCAGTTCTGCGTCATTACATTCTACTGTTTGCTGTCACAGTTTGCTCAGAACCATTTTTATATTTGTTTGGCCAAACTTATGAATGAGTACCGACCTCGTAATACCTACTTAATGGAAAATTTTATTAAATAATCAGCTAGTACTTATGTAAACTATAATACTACCAAAAAAAACAATCTGGTTAGCCTTTCCCCAACTACGTTGCTGGACCAGACTTGTTGCTTGACAGTATTTTATTGGAGTAAGTATTTGGCCTCCACACCCCAGCAATGATACCCCTTGGTAAAATTAACAACACTGCGAAACTATTAATGCCATTAATAAATAAATGTATCATTAGACAGTAAAGTTGAACTGGTTTTTGCATCAATATTTGCCCGACTGGTATATGACCCTTTCCGCCTTTATATTTCTCATTCAAACGTTCTTAGCTACCTAGTCCCACAGTTGCCAATCTACCTTTCACGATGCAATTCGCTTAGAAATATAAAGTATTTGATAGCAAAAAGTCTTTTTACAAATCACAAGTTTTCAATTCAGCAAAAGTCCTGGACGCAACGATTGCCCGCCCGTTTTGCACAGCCATTGTCTGCAAATGGCCGCCGCTTACGGGCGCGTTCCAAAACCATGTTTGTAAACTCCAGGAATGTTTGAAGTAGTGGTGTTGAGAAATTGTGCTAGCTATGGAGAGGAAAAACGTCCTAAGCTTGTCCTAAGTCTTCAAAATGGTCACTTGAAGTTTTGATATTTTTTGTGCGGGTAGCTATGATAATTCTTCAAAACGCCGTCGAATTTTATTGGCATTGTTATGTTTTGTTTATTGATTTTGTTACAGACTATATCTTTATGTATTTACGAATATTTATAGTGCGTATCTAAACCTACTGACTTATATCTACATCGCATCGCACATTCTGAGATTGTTAGCAAAATCACTAGTTTCTCTAAGTCAGAGGGCAAGAAAAGAAAGAGAACCCGGCTATATTTTTTCCTAAAAAGGCAAAAGAAATTACACTTAAAGCCGAACACATTCATCCGCACCGATTTGCACAGCCTTCCTCAAAAGCTAAATATCGTCTAGCAAGTGAATCACGGCCCGCAAACACATGGGCCCATTAGGATGCAACACGGTGTACCAATGAATAGTAATGAATTGTGTTCGTTCGCACCTCGCTGCGAGGTGGGGACAAATTTATTGGGCTATAGATGGACACTTCAATAAAATTGAAGCTGTTGAAAAGCGGGATAGGGTTGCTAGAACACTTTTGTTTTTTTATCGGTTTTCTTGGTTTATTGGAGAAGACCGTACTGGATAATATTCAAGAGGTGAAAAAATAGTATTAATACTTTTAACTCGTACAAATAGCAACAGATTGTTATCTTGCTTTAGAAATTTAATTTAATCTCCTTTGATATTGAACTCCCATAGTGGAAATAGAAAATCTTATCCTGCTTCAAGAAAAATATCTAGATCTTTCTCAATCAACACAAACCTCCATTTTTGTTACAACAAAAACGTCTGGTTTCTCCACCTAATCCCTATCATTGTTATAAAACTGTTTAGCAAAATCATCACGTTTTGAGTCCACGTGAAGATTGCCAACTTCCACGGTACCTAACGTCTTGGTATCGGGTTCCGTCTTCTTAGAAAAGATACCATCTTTGCGAGTTGGATGCAGATGATAAAAAGACAGCCATACGGCTATCTGGGGCTGCGTGGCAGAAATGGTCTAGATTTTAGCGTGTTGTGCCATTTTAATGAGGGTTGAGACTGTATTGTTTTGTTTAGGAAACATGTTACTATTTATAATAGTCAATGTGTATGCTAGGCCAAGTTGCCTGCTTAATTTTGGCAGGAGGTTTATTTTTTTTCTTTGTTTTGATCAAAATTGAAAAGTGAGACGTTGATTCTCCTGTCAAATAAAATCTATAAAATACAAACTTTATTGATGTTTTGATAACTAGAAACAGAAGCCATAACATGATATAATTTATGTCAATATAAGGATTGCTTGCCTCACACCTTTCCACATTTTTATTGAAAAAAAAAAGCCTTTGGCACGTGATACTCATACCGAAACGGTTTTTATTCTCCTGACAATACTGAAAAAAGGCCCATTGAACCGGTATCGTGACATTGATCACTTTTTTTTTCTACAAGGCAAAGGCAAGGTAGTCGTGCGGTGTCATCTTTATTGTTATTTCTTTAGATAATGGAAATTAATTGTATGTGTGTTTCTAACTCGTATTTTACGATGTTAATACCCGTTTTCTCGATTACTGTTAAAGATTACTTACACGTTGATATATTGTGATATAAATTTCGTGAACTCTTTTAATATAATTTGGAGAACTCAGCCTGCCTATAATATCTCTATTGATTTACTATATGTTTTAAGAAAAATTAATATGTATTTTATAGAAATGGTGTTAATGATATTATCAAACGCGTTTGTTGTTTCTTTAGCTTGTCATGAGTGCATTTAGATATTTTATTTTACATTTTGTTTCCTCTTTTTTCAAACCCTACGGGCAAAAATAACATGATGCCCTCTATGTTTAGGACTATATTATGCACGTGTCCCCGTGCCCCTCCTCCTGGATCCGACTATGCGGCATGGTACGTGTATTGTGTAGTGATTAAGTCAAAATCTCTTTGCAACTTCTTTGTACGGCCTGTGCGGGAAGCCCATGTTCAGCTCAGAACTTTTATGGGTGGCTGCTTATGTAAGTAGCATATACGATACTCATGCAATTTTATAAACGCTACACCGGGACACTAACAAATAAAGTCCTGCTTGGTAACCGCTACCATACTAGGGCACAAGGGATTGTCCTGTCAGAATTTAGCGGTAAATCTCAATTGTATCCCAAATACAGAAACATATAATAAAACTGCAATAAAATCCGCTCACTATTCTCGAAATAGAAATCTTACCATTTCTTGTTTTATTTTTTGCACTGGCAACAATAAAAGTTAAATAATTCATAAGGAGCCTGCGCGGCCACGCATGCGCCTCACGTGTGAGCCGGCCGCCGCGATCACGATGATAATTCCTCTATGGGCAAAAATAATTCTATTCCCACGATCGTAAAATCACGATGTTTTACATCAAAGTAGCAAGAATTCGGTTTTTTTTGGAACAAAAAAATTATTGTGATTTGGTTTAAAAATGAAGTTTCTTGAAGGGTTCGTGTTCGAGCGGGATAAATTGGTATTCAAAGTGCGCTTTGCAAAACTTTTTTTTGTCATACCCATCCAGTTTTTCATCATGATTGTAGTACTTAGTTTAATAATATATATTACACAATATCTCTCATCTTTTAATTTATTTATACCAAAATCCATAATAAAATTGCCAGAACTATTGGCATCTGCTTTTTGTTGAATCGACCTAGTGCAAAGTTTTGCAACCGTGGCGCCGCGAAAATTCAATCCAAAAAGTCATAACCCCTGACCTTTTGTCTTCCCCGTAATAAAACAATAATGACTACTCATTACCCAAAACACCGTAACTAATTTGTCACGAGATGACAGACTGCTTCACTAATTGCATTTTAATACGACCACTTATGAAAATTAAATTAATAACCTCACTTTTTAAAGTTGGCAAGCATCGGTACCGATAAAAGCGGATTTCACTCGAAATAATTGGAAATGAAACGTAATTGGTGTGACAAAAAGATAATAAACTGTCATCATATTTTTGTGTATTGCAACACGGAGACAATTGATAAATGCACTGACTTATAAACCTATGGACTTGCCATACCTACGAAATTAGCGTGCATACCTACATAAATCGGGCAATTAAGATGGCTGCCCATTGCCCAATAAGGTAGGCCATTTGCAACTGTTTGACAGCACAACTACACAGATAAACGTACATATACGGCACACAACTACCAATTTTACTCGGCAATCAACATGGCGACCGGTCACGCATAGACATGATTTTGACGTCACTCAAAAGTGTTACCAAGTTTAGTCCTTGACAAACATTTAGATGTCTCTCTTTTCATATGCAGCTCTTGGTTAGTTAAAAAGAGACAAAACGCTTTTTGACATGCGTGTGTCGATATTATAGACATTTGTATAACTATTCTTCATATAGTAGAATATGCCGTCTCCATAGTTTTCCTACCTCATTGGATAAATGGCAGTACCGCTATTAAGTGACGCGAAGAAAATCCTTTCTTTTACAATCTTGCGTCAGATTAAAACTTAATATTATTTATTCGATTGTACAGGTTGATTTCTAAGCCTATTAGATATTTAAAAAAATACCAATTAATAAGGATAAATGTAAGGATCGAGGTGGCGTTCTGTACTTTTTACCTACCCACCTCTATGGAAAAAGGCGTGAGTTTATGTACAATGTGTGAATAAATTGTCTTCCACAAAATTAAGATGAAAAATACAGCATTATCACTAAAAGCTTACCTTTGAGATAGCTGCTGAGAAACCGGCTTGGCACATGCCAGTCTTGCGTTGCCCGTGACTCGCTGCAAATTAAAAACAAATCAATTAACAATCAACATGGACGCGATGAATTATACACATAAACGATGCTTCAATATACAGTCAGTGTACAGTACATACAGGGTGCTTGACTGAATTTCTTTTGTGCTGTTTATTATTTATAATACAAACGTTTTTCAATATAAGTAATGATAAAGCTTTTCCGTTGCTTTGATGTGTGCAAATTAATCCTTTCATGGAAAAACATGAACCCGTAAAATATTCCTGAAACTTTGAAGGTGTGTCACCAATATGCTTTTGCACGCCTATTTTTCGTTATTTGTAGATAGATTTGATTGTAAATCCAAATTGTTACAGTTAACATAGTATAGATAGATGCACATACATGGCATTGTGTGTATTATTGTTTGTTCTTGTAGTGTTGTCGTGTTGACATGTTTTAGCATAAAATATTAAGAACACATTACAACATTTAGGTACAAATACAATATAGATACATGCACATAATAGTATGTTACTAATAGTAGGTAAATTGGTTACACTTTAGGACAATTATTTTCTATTGAAAGGTTTCAGTCTTCAAATGGAGATCAATTAACAGAAATTACTTTTTTAATAACATTATGGAATTTCATTCAATGTTATCCCACCCTGTATTTTTCAATAGGGTTGCCAATTAAATCTAAAAGTTATTACTTTTCTAAATAGTTTTTTTTTCACCATACTGGGTAAGTAAAAGAAGTCATAGCTTCGCAGAAAATTATTTCGAAGAGGGCTGTTGGCTATAAGAATGAGATGGGTAAACAAGTTCATACATTAATGATGAAGTGTATGAGTTTCTACTGGTCGACAAGTGCGTTACACATCGAACTTTACCTCAGAGATACTCACCCTCATCCACTGAACGGTACCCTAAAGAAAGCATACATAGTTATTTATTCGAGTTTTACCTGGTATAATAAAATAAATAATATATTTGTTGTTTGTGTAGATAATGTGCAGTGTAAACTAAAGTGTTGGAATAAAATGAAATATGACAAAATTTAACATAACAATCAAAATAAAAAGTAAACTAGATCACAACGGCACTTAAAATGATTAAATAATTGTGTAACAACAGAAAACTGTGTGGTCTCAAAGTTTGTGTGGGCGATCGCAAATAAAAATTAAAGTTTCAAATTTCGAAAAACCATCAAATCACACAATGATATTTTTGTAATGTAACGTGACCATTAAATTTATCGTTTTACACGAAAGTGGCATCGTAAATCATGTTCAGTGCCTTAGGCTCGTCACGGTAATTCCTTTGCCTGCCTCCATCGCCATTACCGGCGGAAGTGAGTCGGTTTTCGCGCGTTTTCATGACCGCCATTGTTGCTGCCATGATGGCTCCATTGGCGCCCTTTTACTACGGACTGTGTTGCCATTTTATGAGGGTGTTTGGTGTCGTGAACTTTTTATTTTAAAAATTTGGTTGTAAAATGACAACAAAAATTGTATGTTTATATTAATGCTTGATGTGTAGCTGAGCTTTCTTTGCGTAATAAAAATGATTCATATAAAAAATACAAAAACGGGCCCAAATAAAATTGGTTTTAACAGTGTGCAGTATTTCATGTAGATGTGTAAATGTTGTGTAATATGGCTGCTAGAAATCCCCGGATAACTTTCCCTCCACCCAAACCCATGAGTTTGACCACGGAATAGAAAAATCAAGTTAATTTATTCCGTGACTTTTCATGCACGCATGCATGACGAACATGCGTGTGCGGCGATGACGTCGCGATACCTACATGTGCGACACGGGGAGAACTCCTTGACGTCACTGAGGTCGGGAGAGTTGGCCACGAAGCATGTGCCCACTGGGTCTCTCTGGTTCAGCTTGGCAGACACGTAGGAGACGTAGCGAGGGGCGCAGGCCTGGGGACAAAAGAAATTAAAGGTTAGGAAAGATCAGTGAAAATTACATGGACTGGTCAACGACCGATGCGGACGACCAAAAATGCTAAATCATTAAGTTTAGTGGCTGCAAGAACCACTGCTGAATGTTGGGTTCTGGTTTCGATACCCAGGTAGGTCAAATGGTTTATGCAATTACGCTTTCAAAAGAAGAATTACCCTGTAGTAGCCCAGAATCAGTTTGCTCCTGACTTGACTCAAAAAATATGCTCGCAAATTCCTCGGAATCTGTGCATAACAGACTGGATGAACTGTAGATGTTACTACTTTGAATTTCAGAAACAGTCAATAACATTCTAGGCTTTGATTATAAATAAATATTGTTCATGTCTTAATGTTTATTTTAACACATTAAACAATAAATCATAAAATCGTTTACATTAAAATATCAATGACCTTTCAAGGAACAAACTACATCGTTCAGTATAAAACAAAACATATCGCCTGAAAATAATCCTCGGTTACTGCGTGTTATGAACTTGAAAACTGTTCGGCAGTTAATTTTAACTGTAATACTGTAATAACACACGCCAGTGCTGTAATCCTTTACAGGAGCACAGGGATGTCACTTGTCAGTTTTAGGATTTACAATGTACGCTAGTATTGTCTGTGCAAGGAATCTCCCAGAGGTTTTAGGCATAGCACGCACTGCGATTTTTACTCGCGCGAATTTTTTTACGCGCATTGTGTCCTATGGAAATGTATGAAGCCGCACGCACTGCGGAAAAACAATCGCGCTCAAATTGTACTAAAAAATTCTATTCTAGAGTATGACTAATCTCTTAACTCGACCCGTTACCGACATCAGTAGGTAAGTACCATGTTGCCTAGAAAAACATTTTTATATAATTAACTTCAACCCCTATCAATTTTGATACTCCACAACTAACACGTCACAATCCTATTAACTTCGACAGCCCTACAGAGCTTCAAAATGGAAAGAAAACAGTCGCGTGCGCGTGCGCCGCCTGTTTTAATAAGAACAAACTAACATTATAGAAAACACACCGCCATCTGGCGGAAACTGACGCGAGGCGTGATATTAATTCACCACCGAGTATTTTTACTGCTTAGCCGTAACGTAAATTATGTACTTTTAGTGATAGTGTCACCTACCACATTGGGAACATCAGAGATACAAAATGTTATACGCCTGGAACACATTCAGAGTAATATCAATCGAATAACTTAATTCGAAAATCTATTATGTTAGGCTCAGATTGGTGATGGTGGGCAGAGCTGGACTCTATAGTTCTCGACAGCTCTGGATAGGAGGAGAAGAAAAAGCAGTTGGTAAATAGGCCCTTTTCCAGCTGTGGGATAATACGGGATACTATAAATAATTACATAGCTGAAAAGAGTTTCAAATGGCTTAGGTATACCTAATCTGTCTTGTCAGAATTTATGAAAATCAATGATTTTTGGATTAAATATTGGTCGTAGAAAAGCTCTCATCTAGGATGCAATCTCTTCTCCATGGTGGTAGGCTCCCCAAGGTATCAAAATGCATACGTTCTTTTAACATTAATGCATTTTGTAGGCTCGGAAACCCAGTCATCGTCCCAATCGTGCGTCATCCATCTAATCATTCAATCAAAAATGCTCAAAACAATAGCTACTTACTACAACGTCATGTAGCCGTCAAAATTGGCTTTCAATGCACTCATTTGACGTCAAAATAGGTCTCATTGGGGTCAGCGCAGCCCACTACACGCACTTTTATGGCTCATTGATCGCCATCGTAAAGTTTCGACTAACATTCGGTATTTAACGGCCCCCCTATTGCGTAAACTGATACAATGTATGTCGATGTATAATCCATCGATAATGCCAAGATGCGAGGCTTAAATACCAGTAGACTTATAGGGTAAATAAGAAATGAAAATGATGATTGATGATGATATTTAAATATAAGGTTTAAGGTGATGTTCTTGTTGCGAAAATACTTGCGCTAAAAAGTGATATTTCAAAAACACTTGTTCATATTTCAGCAAAATGAATCATGGTAAATCGGCAACTTTATATAGGCCAACATATCTCAGAAAGATCATAAAAAAAATATTACCTAAGCCTTGTAATTGATTGTCAATAATGAAACTCACACATGAAAACAGACCTTCCCGCCAGAAACAAGACAGCCTATGTCATTTGAATTTGACAGATCGTTATTGATGCGCTCCTTTATAATTTAATTACCTGAGATCATCTTCCTGATATACGTTCCACGATAAAATCTTCGAGTATGACTCACTAACGAAGTGGTGACCAATGTGAGAAGCATCGCAAGATCGTAAAACCTTTGATAAAGTATAGCCGCCGTGAGATATTCACACCTCAAACGGACAGATTAAGTTATAGACTGGTTCGATAGAAATCACCGTTTAAAAAATAGTGTTTTTTAATAGAAATCTGATTTTGAAAATGGAATTTATTGAATGGCCGACTTCGTTAGTTAAAAGAGGTTTTAAATGCTAATAAAAAGTAATTTAATAAAAACTGTATTGCAATATCGACTTTAGTGTGACCAACACAAAGAAAATCCGACTGGACTTTTAAACTGTTTTTTTTTTTAATAAACTCCTCTCACTTTTCCGTTCTTAGATTCTAATCGAAAAGGAAGTTGAGCCATTTATGAATATTAATTTCCATCGAATTACAATACTGTACCAAATTAATCTGTATAATATAAGAAATAAATGTGTCAGTAAATCAGTCTAAAGTTCCTTTACTAATAAGTTGTTAACTTTATTGAGTAAAGAAGGTGAATGGATATTGAGTCATGTTAGTGAATCAGCTGTTTACTCAAGACATGGACAAAGAAAAATTGTTAAAATCCAAGGTTTTGAGACGACCGAGGTTAGTCACTGGCCGTTTCTGAATAATCATATGCGTTGAGAACGTTATTTGTCCGAGTATTTGAACGCGTTGGCGTCATTTTAATATACTCTCGTACTTAATAAAGAGGAAATGATTGTTTGTCAGTTTGCTCACCGAACAGGTTTCGAATTCTTAATGTTTTTGGAACGCAATGGGCTTTTGGTTCTGAATTAATTACCAGTCTCAGCGTGGTGTATACAATCAAAATCTCAAAAAAAGCTGCTAAATAATAATAAAATAATAATAAGTTTATTCACCAAAATAGTTACAGAAATGTACACAAGTAGGTTTATAATGGGTAGACTTTTTCTAGGCATTACATTGTGTTGCAAAAATTTCTGTACATAATTATAGTAAACCTGCCTCTTAAACTAGGCTATCCTGTATTTTAAGAGACAGTGTCTAACTTATAAATTTACCATTTTTTTTAATTTTCTTTATACAACAGTGGACAGTGTCGATCTACCGTTTGAACTTGATAGCAGTAATAATTGTGCGTGTAAATGTAAATGTTATTTGCATAATTTCATAAATAAATTAAAGAAGTAGCCATAAGTTACCTGGACCTAAGGACGCTACTCACAGTTGAACTCCTTATGATTCTAATGGATCCCTTCTGATGATGCTATAAGTCTAGAATATATTCAAATGATAATGCAAGTAGCCTCTCATTGACCACAACCGTCCACTTTAAGCCCTATATTCCAGTTTACCAAGAAACTAGTAATACCTCCATTTCCACAAAGTAAGTACTAACTGCACAAATAAAAGACCTAACTACACCTACTTTCCAGCTAATTCTTCGCGACCTTTTGTCACCCTATCAGTTTGCTGCCCGTTCCTTTCAAAGGCCTGTTTAACCTACATTCTAGCAGTTACATGGTTATTCTTGTAACGAAACTGGGCCAACAGCTCGTGCCAATTGCTGGAAAGCTTAGGCAATCATTTCTTTCGGTCAAACTTTATTGACGGGAACTCTTTTGAAGTTCCATAATGCAATATAGGTCGGTTTCGTTGTTTCGATCAGTGATTGAAATAGGTTTTTAATGGCGGTTTGGAACGATTGTGATTGATTTTACGTTACGTTTGAAATGGTGGATGCCCGTTGTTTGTTCTATGCAAAAGTATTTATAAGCTTTCCATTGATCAGATTATAACGTTAAAAGTTAATAATAATATATACATCATTCAGCCTGTTTCGTATCATAAAAAAAAATAGTTGACATTTTGTCTAGAACCAAACAAAAATATACCGCTGTTTTCTATTCAAGAGTTGATTTTTACATGAAAACATTTTGGATGGTGATAAAAAAATCTGCATGTACAAAGGTACCAAAACAAGACTTGTTTCTATAAATATATTATATTCGCTACATTCTACAGCAAGTACCATCTACTTCAAAACTACAGCCATCGGTGTATACAATGTATAGTGGTTAGAAAACGAAAATACTCTCTGTTATATGTCTACCTACTTCTAAATGAGTGATAGAGAAAGTTACAAAGTTGATAATGCACATATTATAATAGACAGTTACTTTATCGATATTTGAAACAGGCCCTTATGCTGGCGACGAAGCAACGGTAATTATTTTTATCCACTTTTGAACCATCTGGAGACAAAGTGAAAGTAATTACAGAAGTTATAATACTAAGTAATGGAAATTAATCTGTGTAGAAAAATATAGCAACTGTTTTGTTTTTTCTCTCAAAGCGTGTGTCTTGTTGTTTTTTCTAACACTACTAACCCCGTCTATTTTCTTTTTCCAATCATAATTATTTTCTTATTATTGGATCATGAAACAATATTGTCATCGATTTATTCAAGTACTGCATCTAGCCATGATAACTATTATCAAAGTTATTTGGATCATGAAACACATTTTGTCCTCGATTTACCTTAGGACAACACTTTGCCATGTTCTAAATTTCTAAAATAACCTCAGATTAAGACACTTTGGTACCACTAATAACAGCAGACAATGTTGTAGTTGCTGTTATTACTGTATTACGCTCATAATTCCCAAGAAATATGTCCTTGTTGACGTTTACAGGCACTAAAAAGCCGCAAGTCTTGCCGCTACGTCTAACTTGACTTCACCACCATGTGTATTTTCCGAGGAGCAAAGAAACAAATATCTTGTATGTTATTTGTTAATAGGTAATGTCGTAAGTTTTAAGTATATGTGCATATTACTCATGTTAACCTGGAAATCGTTCTTCTATGAAACATGCACGTGTTCTCATAATTTTATTTATTGCAATGTAAGAAACAGAATCAGGTGCTAAGTACACCTACCTACTAAATATGACTACTGTAATAAGCTCGACAAGATATTAAAATCAATGGTTGCCATTTACACGAACTAAATTGGATGTAGTAGAGAATAAAGAATAGGGAAGCCTTTAAACAAAACCCTCTTATTAGATTTCGTTAACTTTATAATATACTAAGTGATATTCTTTTTCTTTTAAGAATCATAGAACTGTAATGGACTCCATAAAGATCTATGTATGCAGTGTATATATATGCACCTTTCAACCATAATAAACCAACATCAACAAAACATAACTCCTTATATCCCCATCCATCATGCGAGTTTCATCACAACATAGGTACTGTGTAAACGTCAAACAACATTATTTAGTTTCGCGCCAAAGAACATGTCATTGTTATTTGATTTACAACGACGGACACCCATCCATTGTACGTATGTAGATATTACAGAACTGTGTCAACTAAGCTCGCGACAACAATACTTAGCTCTTCGAGTGCTAAAATTATTGAGGAAATGTGAAATTTTGTATGTGAAATGTTTTCTTCTTCCGGACTAGTTGCTAAAGTTTGTTTAGGGCTTAGAAAGTTCGCGTCTGCTTTTGCATTTGGTGTTGGTTTTGCTTCCTCATCTATAGAATAGAATAGAATAGAATACTCTTTATTATGTACACCATATAAGTTACAGAAAGTATAGACGAAGAAAACATTGCACTGGGTGACACAATGGGCGGCCTTATCGCTAAAAGCGATCTTTTCAAGACAACCTTTGGATGGATTTAAAAAAACAAATGGAAGGAATGACAGTACTGCAGGTAGTATTTGGTGTACTATTTATATATAAAATAAATAAAAAGAATACATACATATATATATAATAGACAAATATATACAGTAATAAGTATGGAACAAAAGCATAGATATCAAGAAATACAACTATTAAAGAGAGAGGTAGTGATTTTTTACCATTGTTTTAAAAATGGGCAGAGATTGAGCACGCCTTATTGACACGGGCAAAGCATTCCACAACCGCACCGCTTGAACCGTAAAAGATTTGTCGTAAAAGCTGGTGGAATGCATCGGCATCTCTAGTCTCGAGTTTTCCGATGACCTCAGATATCTATTATGTGTGTCATGAAGGAACTTGAAACGTTTTTTGAGATAAGAGGGGGTTGTAGGATTGTATAGAATACTGTAAAGCAGAAATAAAATATGAGAATCCCGGCGAAGACGTATGGGAAGCCACTTGAGCTTTGTCCGAAATTCAGAAATGTGATCATATTTGCGCAGGCCAAATATAAATCTTATACAAAGGTTTTGAAGACGCTCAAGTTTATCTAGTTGTGCCTGGGTGAGATCGAGATAACTGACATCAGCATAGTCAAGGATAGGAAGCAGAAGGGATTGTGCAAGCGCAATTTTAGTAGCAGTGGGAAGAAAGTTTCGCAATCGTCTAAGGGACCTGGCAGATGCAAAAATTTTGCGGCTTACGTCCTGAAGCTGCGGACCCCAAGACAGATATCTGTCGATCCAAACCCCAAGGTTCTTAACCTTCTCACCTATTGGAATAGTAGTTCCGTTAAATTGTACAAGAGGAAGTTGTGTCCAATTTACTTTTGGAATCATCCTAGAGCTGCCAATAACAATGACCTGGGTTTTCGCCGGATTTACCTGAAGCCCATTTGCCTCACTCCACTCACAAATTGTAGCCAAATCCTTATTTATTGCATTCATTGCATCAGCTAACTCTGCAAGGGCAGCTTGTTTGTAGATCTGTAAAACGTCTGCATAAAGGTGGTAGGAGGACAGAAGTTTTTTGGAGATAGCGTTTATAAATATTGCGAAGAGTAAAGGAGATAAAACGCCACCCTGAGGTACACCGGCAGTTGTATAACACCAAGAAGAGTTAGATTCTTCTATGCATATACGTTGCCGGCGGCCATACAGGTAACTACGAAACCAGTCAATCGCCGTTGGAGATATGTTAAGCGAGCGAAGTATGCCAAGCAGGATATCGAAATCGACAGTATTAAATGCATTACTAAAATCTAGCAAGCAAAGAACCGTCAGATGTCCTCGTTCCATGCCTAACCGTATGTCATCCGTAACGTTCACTAAGGCAGTAGCTGTGCTGTGACCAGGACGAAATCCGGATTGAAAAGGATTCAGCAAACTATTCTTACAAAGAAAAGCACTAAGCTGATTGTGGACAAGGCGTTCAAGGACTTTGGAGAGGAAAGGCAAGATGGAGATAGGACGGTATTCGGAAAAGGAAGTAGGATTCGTCTTTTTGGGTAAAGGAGTGATTTTGGCCTCTTTCCAAGCTGATGGAAAGACCCCATGGGATATTGAGTAATTAAGGATATGGCAAAGGACAGGAAGGATTTCGTCGAGGACAGGGAGTATCATTTTTCGACTGACACAATCACTACCAACTGCGTTAGAGGTAATTGAAACTATGCTCTTCTTAACATCACAATCAGAGAATTGACTAAAAATAAATGGGGAATGATCCGGAGTTGGAAGGTTTGAAAGATAGCTCAAAGTAGTTGCTTTCAAGGTCCCATTACATGAGGACGAAGACGAGAAGTGCTGATTTAGTTGATCAAGATTAAGGTCTTTAGGAATCGATTCTTGGCGAGATTTCCCAACTCCTATGGATTTAAGAAATTTCCAGACTTTAGCTGGGTCTCCATTTTCAACCGAGGTGTGGATATGGCGTCGTTGGGCGTCTCTACACACCTTATTGCAGCGATTACGTGCGTCCAAAAGTTTCTCCCGGTTCGGCGACGAGGGACGACATTTAAATTTGGTTTTGGTAACAGCTTTTCTGTGGATTAATTCTTTAATGTCTGCTGTTAGCCATGGCGCCGGAAGATGTTTCATTTTTATTGCATGTATGGGAGCGTGGACATCATACAGCTCCAAAAGGCGGTCCGTCAACACGTTCACTTTGTCATCAATTGACTCCAGGCTGACCAGGGGTTCCCAGTCAATGCTGCCGGCATCCCTTCGGAGATCATCTGTATTCATTCCACTAAAATTGCGCTGCAGGAGAATTTTAGGTTTTGGCTTAGGAGGTCGAACTTTGTATGAGAGGAAAATGAGGTCATGATAGGAAAACATGTCAGCAGGGCACTGGCCGTGCTTGCTGACATGTTGTAAAGAGGAAACAATAACAAGGTCTAAGAGTGACGGGTTACAATTTGGAAAATGGTGTGTGGCACTTAAGGGAAGTAAGGATAGGTTCAAAGATTGTAGGATTGATTGAAGAGAAGAGGAGCGGGAATCATTCTTCATCTATAACTTTGTTAGCTTTAATATCCACTCCATCTTGTTTGTTATCTACAATAACATTATTAGAATCCTCTATGATAACATCATTAAGATTGATGCCATGTTATATCGTTCATGTTATTCGTTTACTCGCCCTGCCGATGCTCTTTGTAGATCCCGCCTTAAACTTCATCTCAATTTCCCATCCCATTAAACTCATTTCTATTCCCACTCCTTCTCTGTCCATGCGGTATGATTGTGGAACTCACTTCCACCTAAAATCCGACTCTCAAAATGTATCTCTGTTGAAAAAACAAGTCAAAGAACATTATCTCTACCATGTTGTAATTTTGAATATTATAGGTATGTATATTTTTTTATCTTCTATACTTATATTTAGTTAAGGTATATGTGTAATTTATATATAATTAGTTAAGTTGTTATAGTCTATTTTAGGTTACTTTCTTTCTTTCTACACACTGTCTTCGTCTATCATCCAACTATCCTGTCGCAGGTCTGCTGGAAGAAATTTCTATTGGTTTCCTTTGTGCTCTCCTATCTGTATTCTTTCTTTTCTCTGTAAAGTGTTTTGTGTGTACATAAATAAATCAAGTATGTTTTATTTTTTGGCTACCGACAATATGACTATTACTTGCCTTACTTTTGGTGACTTTAACGTTTACTGGAAGAGTTGGAATAACTTTATCTACGCTCCACAAATACAAGGTAGCAAAATTACATAACAATGCAAGCAGATCGTGTAATGCGACTTCAGTTTGTCTACACTTAGTATTGAATGAATACTAGCTGACAAAGATACAATGGCAGATACTACACTTAAAACGTGTTCATCTCAGCATGTGCAAATAACACTTATTATGATTATTGCAGAGGTGTTTCTATAAGGAAAGTCGTATTATTGTAATGGTAAACGGGTGCATATTCAAATGAGTCAGTAGTACTTATTCGTACCGTGTTGATTTCTAACACAATAGCGGATATGTAAATTACTTTATCTTGAAGTAAGGACTTGCAAGTTGGTACCAGTTCTAGGAATAGTGAATGAGAGGAAGTAACTTGGAGGCAAAATATGTTGTTGATGTTATATTATCTTCCTTTTATAAACCAATTGGAAACACCCTTTCCTTTGTCACTTTTGTGTTCTGGAATGATTGCTTTTGAATCGTTTAGGTAATCACTTATTTTCATTAAGGTAACCATAGCTTTTTCTGCTTCATGTAAACGTCTCGAGATCTTTTTTATTCCTCCCTTGGGTTCAGAAGTATTGGCGAGAATGGAAGCTGGGTTAAGTCCCAAATAAAATACCAATCAACTTCGAAGACAAAGAGCTTCCGTTGCACATTCATTAGCTTACAATTTACCGTCCATGTCTTGACGAAAAATTTCATCCACAAAATGGCAGCAGTTTTTTCCCCGTTTTTCGAAAAAGTCGAATTCACACTTAAGGGCTTCCTTTGTTCGTAAGTTAGCTTCAATGTAAACAACATAAATCGCGACATGCTTACGTGTGAACAGCGCATTCCACTTACACCTCGTGTACAACCGACCTTAGGTGGTAGGTTCGGCTGCGCGGGCGCACATAATCGGTTTTAAGTGTTTGCCGCTTTCGACAACGATTGTTTCAGCATTATCTTTGAGAATCGTAATGGATGGTAGTTATCTGAACTATCACGCTGCGGTCAGCGGTGTGAGTAGAGTTGCTTGTAGAGAAATGGGGCTAATGCTTAAACCTACCTATTGTAAAATGAATTTAAGGAACCGTAGCTTGAAGTATCATCACCGTTCCCACTTAAGGCGTTAATTGAGGGTGATGTTTAAATCCTTAGTCAAGCTTGGTTTACCAGTCGAAAACATTACAGAATTTGCGAATGATGCATAAGTTTATCTGCACCAAAAAGTGCATTATTGTTTCATACACATACAGAGGATAACAGCCTGTGAAGAAGCAACGTTCCTTGACTAATGACTTGTCGGTATGTCAGAACATAACAAGGACACCCGTCCATTAAAATTGTCTAACCAGGTTCCTTACTTCTTACGGGTAAGGTACTCAGCCTCAATCATCCGAAGCATCAAGTCCAGGATCCGCCAATCCCATATAAAGAGTCACACCGTTGCGCCCGCGCAGTTTTCATTGCAACTTTTTCTCGCACTCTCCCTAAACAGAGCGGCTCAAGATTCTCGAAAATTAACTGCATTCAAACGGTCAACGTTTTTAGATGATAGCAAGAAAATGGTGTTGACCCACTCTCGGTTGGCGAAGATAGAGATGGTAGGTACTAGAAATGCTGAATTTAATAGTTAGAGAGAAACTAAGAACTATTGAGGAGGAAAGACAGATAAAAAAATAAAGGGTATATCAATAAATATGTTTATGCATATTTTAAAAGAAGAAAGCGATTTCATTTTTATTTGCAGGAGGTGGCAATTTTTTTAATTATTATATTGCTGATTGTAACCGCGATAATAAAGCTTAGAGTGATACGGTGTTGGAAGAATTCAAAGAGTTTAGAATCTTGCAGTTATATCTATACGTAGGAGAAGACAAAGCAATAAAACCAAGATAAGAAGAATTTTAAGTTCTACGAATCCAAAGTATTTAGGACACTAAGCGATATAACAAACGAACATGATAAATAAATATTAAATGAATATGACTATTTAGTACAAGTCTATACCACCTTACAAATGCGGCCAATCATTGCCCAATGAACAATCGAAGAACCAATCACAGAACTTAAAAGGGCACTTTGCCAATGAGGCCATAAACCATATAAATATATCATTACAGTACTCATAAAACTGTTACAGTATGTGTATGTGACATGTTCGTGCGCGCACGTATTTCGCAGCTATTCTTAATTTAAAAGGAGATGAATCACCATGTCGTCCATATTTAGTGGGTCGAGTGCATTATTTGGAATATGAATGAATGACTGAACATATTTCAAGATCATTTCGTAATGAACGGTAACCTATTTCAAAATGGTTGTAAATATGGTCTCGTTCAATGCTAACGGTGAGATTTTGAAAGACTCAAAGAATATTTAATCTTATTTTGAGCTTTCACGATAAGCAATATCAATACTTTCAAGTTTTCACTTTATCACTAATAGTCAGAGCCATACAATCAATGCTGTTTTCATCTAATCTAATCATTCAAACAATTAACGAGACGTAAATCAGATAGCCAACAACAGTAAGCTTCTGATATGAGTTCGACGAAATTTTATTTGAAATCTGATGTTCTATTCAAACCTTATTTCTCTAATAAAAATTTAGTGTTATTAGCATAATTAAAAATAACGTTTCCACTGCTGGGACACAGACTAGTACCTCTCTGTGTGAGGCAGTGGGCCATATCCACAACTCGGGTCGGTGCGTGTTGACAGGTGTGTATTTTGACAGCCTAATATCTACATCCAGTATGGATTAGCTTCAAATATTCTACCACCAACCCTATCAAATCCTTAGTCTCTTCCATTTCTAGCTCTAAATCCTCAATCTTGTCAATTCCAGTACCATCTATACTTAGCTCTTTAACGTTTTTACTACAAACCTTGGACCTTCTAATTGTACACTTACTGGCAACACCGTTACTCAATGGACGATTGGACGCGTACTAAGAAAGTCTATACAAGGATCTGGCCACATTTTTTTGACTCTTAACTGTATGGTACGCCGTTAGAGCATCGGATGGGATTTGCAGGTATGTGGGTCAGAGATTGTGGTGATGTATGGTGGCTGTAGGTTTATGTGAATGGGTATTCGTTGTTTTGATTACTACTGTGATGGCTTGAGAGGATAGGTCACTTTAGAAAGATTACTTGTTGGGTCGTTTATTTAAATATGGAAATTAAATATGGTTTTCGGTTGTTCCATGAAGCACTGTGATTTTGCCATTTCTATTTTTGAAACAGCGATTACGATCACGAAGACTCTAACTGCCACACTCAGAGACGTTAACGGTTACTTAAAGCTCTCCTTAGTATAGATTTTCAGTACAAAATCAATACTAAGGAGCGCGTTAAGTAACCGTTAAATGTCTCTGAGTGCGGCAGTAAGTGACATTTCGGTAGCGTAATTGAATCTCAAATACTTTGAACTTTTTTGGCCAACGCTATTGCTGATAGCATGGCCCTCTGGTTCTAAAACTCTTTGTCTTGGTTTTGAGTTTGGTTTACTAATTAGACTTTGTATAAAGGCTGCATTTATATTAAATAATGAATAATTTAACGATATTGAAGCCGACATACTAATCAATTTTTAACCGACTTTCGAAAAAGGAGGAGGTTCTATGTTCGACTTCTTGTATGTTTTTTTTTTTTTTTTTTTTTTTTTGTGTATGTTCACCGATATCTCCGTCAATTGTGGACCGATTTTGAAAATTCTTTTTTTGTTTGAAAGAGTATGTTCCGAAATTGGTCCCATTTTAATTTGGTGAAGATCTGATGAAGAACTTCGAAGATATACAACAGAACTCTTCAATAAATAACGGCAAATCTCTCGGGACTGCTGCAATCGCATGTCTGTTTATTGTTTATACCATTTCATAACATAACATCACGCCAGTATGCTCTTAAGGGGTAAGCAGATCTCTCATTTGATCGGTTTTGTTCAAGTTTCATGATATTCGGGTAATCTATTCTGGCGTTATAAGAAACTTACTAAACAACTTGCCTATTAGGTAGGTACAACTAAAAAGTGAAAAATAAAAAAACTTTTTTACAAAAAAATACTACCGACTTCCAAATAAGAAAACTAGAAAGTTAAAAATAACTTTATTTTTTGAAGTCGGTGTCCATAACGAAAAAAAATGGTACCTACGAAAGACACCGACTTCCAAAAATAAAGTTATTTTTAACTTTCTAGTTTTCTTATTTGGAAGTCGGTAGTATTTTTTTGTAAAAAAGTTTTTACAATAATCAGACAATACTCTCTAAGCAGACTATACATGCTCATATACCATTTCCTTCCTCTACAACTTGACCTTAATCGTTTTGCAAAGGGCAGCGATAGCAAATAATAAATCAGCGGCAAGAACACTCTTATCTCCGCGCGGAGGAAATAGCCGCCAGAGGTCGCCACAAGCGCAAGCGTATTGTAGATGAGAAAATATTTAAGACAATAAAGTATTAAACAAAAATATTTGATGCATTCTATTCGCAAGACTTTTATGAAGATTGCCAGCTAAATTGATAACCAATTGGTATTTTTGGAAGAAAATAATTCGTGCCACTGGTGATAATTTATTAATTTTATTGATGATGTAGGTATCAACAATGGTGTAAGTAATAATTATAATAATTATATGTAGTTATCTATATTAAAGGGATTTCGAGTCTTTCAAAGAATCAGCATTTCAGTCGAAAGACGTCCACTGCTGGACTAGTGGACTTTACGGTCTAGTTGGATAGATATGGAGATTCTATTATAAACCAGCAGAATAAGTAGGTAATTTTCAACTATCACATTATTCACATTAGCATCTTGTTCAAGTTTGTAAGACACCTTTGTGAAAGATAAAATAAATATTAACGTTAAAGTTTAATAGATTGAAACAACACCACAAATGTGCGACACCAGTGTCTAAGGTGTCGTAGACTATCTGTAACTTTTTAAGTTAAGACTAAACTCCATGTACAAGCTGATAGCGATCTTCACGGCTCGCTGATAATATCTGGTGTAAGTTATTACGGAGCCCCCTGTATCCGGCCACCATCGAAATGGACACCCTGCTCGTAATGGAATTAACAGCATTCTTAGATTGTAACTGTATTGTTAAAATAGGAAGAAAAGGCAAGGTGTAATAATGTACATAGGAACGTGGATTTAGATAAAAAGATTTCTGAGTAATAAAGAAAACTAATCTGTGTTTCCTGATAGCTATAATTATAACCTAGGGGTCTTTAAGTCAAGAGTGAATAGATTACTTCTAGACAAGCGTGCTTCACCGTAACCACATAATCGCTTACCATCAGGAGAAATAGCAGTCAAACGCGAAAATATAATTAATAAAAAACAAAAGGACGATAGTGATGCTATGCCATTAAAATAAACATTCAATTTTAATACCTTGGAAAATAAGGCTTATTTCCGAGAGACTAAGGAATTCTCTGAAGAACTAATGTCGATGTCGGTACAAAATAGTTGCTAATCAGCAAAGATGAACTTGTAACCAATTAGAATACTTACTGAATGTAATCTAACTAATTAGAGAAAGTAGGAATGCCAACGCACACCCGAGCTTCATTGTTTTAACTTAAGTACATCTTAACTTAATCAAATGGTAAATAGAATACTGAACGTGCCGAACAATTAAGTTTATCTAAGTATTATTTTAAAGCTTTTACTTAAGTACAAAAAATACAATAAAAAATGTCACCAAAGTACTCAACGCAAGCAATAGTAGGTAATTTTTTTTTCTATGAACGTCTTCTTTCTCTAGAATCGAAGAGTGGCTAGGAAGTAGCTTGTCAATGACTCCGTCAACGTTTTCCAAGATGGGCACGATCTTCAGCAATGAAGGCAACGAATATCATCATCATCAGCCTATTAATGTTCCCACTGCTGGGACACAGGCCTCCTCTCTGCGAGAGGGAATGGGCCGTAATCCACCACGCGGGCCCAGTGCGGGTTGGTGGATGTCACATGTCTTCGAATTTTTGGTTCTAGGACATGCCGGTTTCCTCACGATGTTTTCCTTCACCGTTTTGAGAGCAAGGCAACGAATATGACCAGAAGAAATATTTTTCTCAAATAAAGACTTTGTAAATGGTCAACGTTTTTTTGTTAGCCTGCATAATAATTACAAATAAGTTCATTAATTAAAACTTTCGTAGCAACAACATCGCTGCGCAGGCCCCGCCCACTGTAACGGCGCGGGCGCGTGCGCAACACACAATGCGCGGGCGCACGCCACCGCGCCGCCGCACCGTCATAAAAGCTTTGTTTGCGTTTCCACGTGCTACAGAGAATAACATAATATATGTTTTCAAAATAGGGTTAGAATGGACTTTATTTGTTCGGGAGTGACATTAGCCTTAATTGTCTAAAAATGAAAACGTCTTAAGTTAAATAATTGAAGTTTACAAATTTATAACAAACACAAAATTCATTCGTAGGTAGTGTTAATCGCTAATAATAAGCTTCCAAATGTCATTGGTTTTTTTTTATTAAGTATGGATCCAAAACAGAAAATGCAAAATAATATACTGACTGCTGGACCTGCCAAGTTAGTATCTTTATTATAATCCAGGTTATAGTAAAGAGAGAGCCCGAATTTTGTTAGTATGTTCAGATGTGTAATGTAATCTCTGAAACCACTACACCTATTTGAAAAGATCGTTCACCATTTGAAAGGTAAATTATTCCAGATGGTTATAGGCTTGCTAGGCTGTAAATTATTATGACACAAGCAAAGCCGGGGGGACCACTAGTATCATCAGTGTAGGTACCAGGAACCATTCCTTAAAATAAAGGTCAAACCCTCAAGGTCATGCGCATCAGTTAAACTCTAGATTATAGGTTTACCGCCAAACAATAAGGTTGAGGCCACACCCTCTGAACTTGCGCGCGAAACCGTGACGAGGCGCGTGCGCTGCATACAATGCGCATCGCGGTTCAATGGGTAAGAGATACCGAGAGGTATGCGCGCTGTTTCAGCTGTTTGTTACTTATGAGAAGCAACTTTTTTCTAATATTAGACCGAGAAATAGATGCTAATTGTAGGCAAAAATTGCACACCTAAGGTTTTGATGATTGATCATATTTCTTATTATTGAGCAATTTTTAATGTTACATAGGTTACTTCTAGACAAGCATGCTCCATCGTCGACCACAATGGGACAAAGTGCACTGCCCTGAGGAACTCCAAAGACAATGTGGAGTTGATCACTAAAGAAAAAGCTAAAACACATGATATAGTGGTCAACCGCGAACATGTCAATAATAGTAAAGTACATAAATGTTATCCTTAACTTTCAACTTTTTCTATTTTATATGTATTTATATTGAATAATTTAAAAGCTAAGACTATCAAGCTAAATAGGCTAGTAAGTATATGTTCATCTATAAGGCACAGATACCCCTCAGTAGCTGATTTTAAAATAAGCTTCATGTCTAAACGTCTAGTAGTAATTTTTTGGAAAAATATTTTATGTTACAATAGACCATTTTATTAATAATTTGATGTATGAAATTTTTGAGTTTTATGCGTATAACTTAATTAATTTATAAAGGTATGTCAAACACGAAAAAAAAAGAAATACGCACCAAAACCAGGCGTATTTTAATAAAATTTTCACCATCTCAAAGACAATTTAATTATCTGCATTTTGATCTACGGCTTTATTTTTAAGTCATAGAATAATAAGGAAAGTACAAAAATCTACTGAATTTGAGGTCACGCGGGTGTTAAACGAGTGCGCGTTTTGTTCCCTCAAGGTAATTGGCGACAGTCTTCATCTTAAACATGTCTCTAATCTATTAGTAAACTTTACTGCATTTCATCAGGCACCTCTACTTCCTTCAATAAAATCACTTCAAAGAAACTCTTGCATACCTAGATATACACAAGACACCCCTTCTTAATATGCCAAGTACTTCCATTGAATTCCCAGCACAATCTATTTGGCAATTGACATTTAGCATTACAGTCATAACTCCAGCTCCGATAGCCATTTGTATACCTAGACCATGTCTAGACCTAAAAAACTTAGACAAAGGGCCATAAAGCGAAGTGGTGGCTGCCATAACAATTTGTTACTCCTATTCAGACGTGATACTGCAGATATAAGCCGAGCTAGGAGCATTCAACAGTCGATTGGACAAATTGGATGTCGTTATAGAATAGAATGAGTCAAGGTTTGCTAAAAGGGAAAAGTTGTGAATGTTTTTTGGTAGGGAAATTGATGATCGAGTTTTACGAGCAATTAACTTCTAATGCAGAGAAATGACCAATAGACAATTAAATTACTATTAATTAACCTTTATATCATCATCAACACAAGTTTCGAGTAAGAATGTAGTTGTTATAGGGGTAAAGAAACGAATTGTGTGAATGATAATATGGCTAAAAAGGACTGAGGACTGTTTAAATTATGGCAAATAGTTTAAGGGCAGCAGGATGGTAGACATTGCACTATCCTAAAATATATTATTCTCATGTTTTCTCACTTATGGAAAAATTAATGAAACGGCTCCTCTAAAAATCACTTTTTCAAGATCTACTATTATTTTTTTACGTTCACATCAGATGCACCAAATATTATGTTGATAGGTATCTCTATACACACTCAAGTTGTAATAGACTGTGCGCAATTTTAGTCTACAGGAGATGATAGCAAAGCCTACATCCATAGGTACATTACCTTCCTTGATCCCTCATAAAACAATAAAGCCTAGTGTGGAGTGGATGCGCTTATCCCGTCCATTGTGTAGCCCCAGGGACAATGGTGAATGGTGCACCTACCTATTTATAGCGGATATCACAGGATGCTCAATACTTATAGTCTATCGCCACTTCGTAAATCTCATAGGTTTGCCAACGGCTTTGTTTGTTAGACGATATCACTGCTTGAAGCTTGGGTGCTGTATCAATTTTTCGGACGGATTTTAATGGCTTTGTAATTTGAAATATGTTGTGTGAAAATTTACAGAGATGCCTTTGATTTCTGTGAAGCTCTCTAAATTACCTTTTCTATGTTGTCTAATTTCAGTTCAATGTCTGTTTTTATTTCGGTTAGCCAATCACAACGATTAACTTTTGTTGTACGAGTAATATTGCAAAAGCACCCATTACCACTTTTGTTTTTCATAAATCTTTATAAAAAAAACTAACGTTTGTCACAAAAAAATTCAAAGAATGCTCCAACAATTCTCTGTGATTGTAGTGGATATCTTGTTGTGTTTTTCATTAGATTTACACCTATAATTCTACAATATTTATTTCAACTAATCATATTCTTGTCTAGCGTATTCCAATTGCCACACTTCACAAGAATCAAGCATCAAAGCACAAATCAAAGCCTATTTATTATATTGATTACCCATTAACCAAGAACATAAACATAAAATCAACGTATAAATTTCACAGAGACACAGGGGCAACAAACCCAGGTCTTAAGTCACAGAGGAACAGATCCTTAGGAAACCAGCCCCATATAAGAAGATAAGTGCCAATAACAAATGCTGCTATTAAACATTTCAAAGTAAATCTTAGCATTCATGGTGGGGCGCAGGAAATACGCATCTTTGTATTTATAACTAGTGGTGTGAATGGAATTAAACGTTCCTATCGATATTTTACCAGATCTTAGTTGAATTGTAACAAAATCATAGATACTTTGTCATCGTGTTTATTAGAAAGTGTCCACTGGTGACAAAATCTAACATAATTGTGCTAATAAAATCTGGCCGGGCTTTACTCTAACTCAGAAGGATGTAATTCATTTATTCAATATTTTTCACAAACAAACTATTCTGACTAACGAAGAAGAATATATTAGCATATTTTTTGACAAGCAACGAGTTAAAATTATTGAAGGATTGTTAAAAAAACTATCGATACATTTTGAAATCTCTAGTAATAACGTATATGCGCCATTTCGATCTGTACAATAAACGCACTTCAAGGAAACTAATAATAAGGAAGTGGTTATTATTAGAAGTAGACAATATAAGAGGAATTACTATTGTCTTATATGTCTTTAGTTCATTAAATAAAGATTTTAAACAAGGTATTGTCAAATGACTGAAGATTTACGTTGAAGATTTATGTCAACTTGACAAATAGTTGTAAAACAAAATTTTATTACTTGTTTTATATTCCTTTTATCTAAACGAAGTGTAGATGACTTTTTTTATCACTTAATCCGTACATACATCTAATGGTCAGTAAGGTACCGTGATGAATCTTTAACCCACATTTTAAAACTCATATTCAACCTTACCACTTTCAAAACTAAGTCTAAATTACAAGTTGCTATTGCTATCAAAACCATCCTCAAAAATCACAACCTTGCCTATCAATTTCCAATTCAATGTTTTCGCCCATAGGCTTGATATTCCTCTGTGCCATGTTAATAGTAAAGGATATGGCAATTAACCACGCAGTCGGCACGTTAGTGATCAGATAGCGATCAGCTGCTATCGGTCCATCGCAGCATCAGTCCAGTTGCGGTTAATCCGCCGCGACCGGTTGCTTATCTGCTAAGCGTTGGGACGCACTGAGAAAGTTATGCTCGTAAAGCTAAAGGCGCAATATGGGTGCACCCACTTGAATAGGTTACTTCTAGGCAACCGTGCTTCATCGTCGACCACATCATCGGTTACCATCAGATAGTGGTCAAATGCGAGCCTATCAATGATGATAAAAAACCTACTTAGAAGTTGGTATATTAAGTAATTATATATTTTGAAATTATGCATTTATATAAGTATAAATCCACCATTACACTATTTGTGTAGGTGCCTGTGTTTCTATATCTTAGTTTAAGTCGTTCACTTTTCTTCTCTGCCACTTCTCACACACTACTGTCTACATTTATTATTTTTGCGGGTCTATTGTCTCGATGTGTTGTCTTTATGTATTATAATATTGTGTGTACATTAATTATATAATAAATAAGATATCATAATTTTCTTGACTAAGGTCTAGTCCAAGTTTATTTGGGATCGGAACAATATCTCCTTCTTCCATATCTCCTTCTCTTTAGTTAGGTTAATTAACCTACGTATAGGTTTGCTTTACCCTTCTATTCGTGGCTTGACAGTCTGAATAAGGCTGTATATGCCTTAATTAAAATAAATACTTCGGGTATGACAAAAGTATTTCCCAAAAAATCTAGACCAATATAAGCTAGGTTTACGTGCAAATGCAAATATTCAAAATTTCACATACTTTTATCAAATGTCCTGATGCCATTGGGGAAAAGCAAAATCTAACATGGTATTTCATGAGCTTATCAAAAAGAGATTATCAAAAAATGTATTGTGAAAACAGCCATTCCTAAATAAAACAAGCTGAATTTTGATGGTCTTACCGCACATTTCTTTCATCTTAGTCATAAATACCTGAATTACTTGTTTTTTTAATATCTTAGTACGTGAGATCCAGTGTGTCCCTTCACTAAGGGTTCTAACTGTTGAATGCATTTCAATCCGTTAATTAGTAAATTGAATCTCCCACTTAAACCTGGTAGTTACAATTACAAGTCACTGTTATTTTATATTTACTACTGCTAGCGACCTATTAAGCAACTTTGTAATATATTTTAATAAAATCTTATTTTTATATACTCATAATTTTGCAAAACAAGTTCCTTACATAAAGACATTGAACACTATATTATTATGGAAGAATTTTTGAAAATTCACCCATGTTCAGTAGGAAAGTTAAAATTTTTTTGACGGTGGGAAATAAATTCAAAAACATAATCAAAATGCCCTGATACATTATTTTTTTTCAAAGGGCGTTGCTGAAACTATTACGGTATTAGCATATGTACCTTGGTATTTCGCATGAAATACTCAATATAATATATAATATAATATATATTAAAATATTAGATACTGTCTTGACCTTTTACATAGTGTTTGAATTTACCATGTACAATCCAGCATGGACCTTATGGTTGCGTCAGCGTATGGTGTTGCCGTATCTGAATACAGGGCAAAACTTAATATTTAAAAGCTGTATTTGCCACCCACACGAGAAGAAGTAGAAGAAAACAGCAGTATATTTCAATAAAAGCCCGAAAAAAATACTACCTATCTTTCTTCCAAGCAAGAATTTTAATCTCCCTGAAGCACATCACAAAACACAATACATCACATTTAACCAACCGCGGCGAATTAACAAAAAATACACTACAATGTTGAAATAATAACGAATACAAGAGAATAGCTTTTAATGAAGTAGTTTTAAAAAAACTACGTGGTAATAGTTTAGTTAGGGTTCCGTACGGAATTTGAGACATTAAAACTAAATTATTAAAGCTACAAAGTGCAGAAAAGGTAATTAATTATCTGGAAGTATTTTTTACCCAAAACTAGTGTTAGATTCAGATTGATTCTAGAAAACTCAAAATTGAAATTTGTTTCAATTTAACCATTTACATGAACTTTAGAGTTGTCAAGGATTCAGTCAATCAGAAAGAAAACTAGTTGCAGATAATTGAAAATATGAAAAAAAGCATTTTTTTTAAATAGTAAAGTAGTGAAACAGTGCCCAATATTAAGAAAATAATCTACCATTGATACAGAAAGCCAAAAGGAATAAGCTGAACCGTCTTTGATTCCACACGCTACTCACTCTCGACATCTTTGTAGATCTTTGTAAAAAAAAACTTGTGCTCGTGACCGATACCGGGGTTAGTTAATGGGAAGTTAAGTACCGTGATATTAATGAACCCATGTTAACTCCACACCATGCTTTTGGGTAATTTAATTATCTTCCTTTGTGAGTATCGGAAATATTTGGTATTGTTCCTATATATTTATTAAAGAAAAGGAGCAGAGAAATTTAAAAGAGTTGTGTTAATTTTGGTGTACAATAAAAGATGTTCCAAAACCATTGTTCGAGAATGGAGGTGAATCAAGATATTTACAATGTGTCTTTGAGTACCTACCTAAGGTAAATTAAAAACTGTGAAATGTTGTCGACGGTTTGACTATATTTGATTTTGACGTTGAATACCATTTCTTTTCTGCACCTGACTTTAATCTTTACGCCTTTAATATTACCAGTAATTTTAATCACCCCTAGGTAAGACTATATTTATACCACCCGCAGTTTCATTTCTAATAATATCAATAGACCAAGATTAGTTGCACGCGGAACACTCAATGCCTTAGCTAAATCACTGGTCATTCAGGACAATATCTAATCTTTACATAATTATAGCCCCACCTGTATCTCTGTCGGTACCTTTTGTCTCTTAGATAAAGACTAAAAATGGATCTTCAATGGTTTAAGACAATAAGTCAGTTGAATAGTGCTTGCTTTTGGGTTTCCGCAAGGTGCTTATCTTGGTCCAATACTATTCCTTTTTTGGCACAGTTCATTGTAGATTTGTAATCAATGACAAATGTTTGTTAAAGTTCAATAGAAATCTTGTAGAGCTTTTTAGTCTGAAGATAGAATTTTCCAAGAATTTTAAACTGTTCTGGAATTAATTTGACTAAATATGGGAAAATTAAAAAGCTTCGCGGTCTTATCAAAGATACTATTCTTATCATTTACCGTATTTGTCGACTGCCACAGGTGGCCAAAAATAACAGCCCTCACATCCAAACATAATTCCCAACATTTAAAGAGAAATCCGGCAGCGAAAAAATATCAAGAAAGAAAGAAAACATGCCGAAATTTCACATAAAAATTCCCGGCAAATGGAGACAATAAAAGAAACGTTCTCTATATGGCAATGTGAGTCCAAATCGGACGGGTGTAGCTGTCAAGCGGAGACCGCCATATTAGGTGCGCGCAAGAACCCTGGCATCCGACGCTGACAAATCACCGGACAATTTGTTAGCTCAAAAACTTTGCTTAGAGGGTGTTGCAAATTTTGTAGGTACATTAGACAAAATATTATCAAAAATAACAAAAAAGCAAAAATAAAAGAGGCAAAATCTTTTTCTAACGACCATTTAATACTTATATATTTTCAATGAGATATTTACGTACTGATTATTTAAATGAGTAAATACTCTATTGTCTATTTTATACTGCTCAACTTTTAACTAGAAAAAATTATGCGACACATGATGTGGAGGTGTGCCTCAGCACTAATGTAGTCTGCTGTTCCCTTTATCAATTGTAACCGTGACAGTATAAATGAATAATAAAAAGACGATACATATTTAACAAGCCTTCAAAACAAAAAGAAAAGTAAGAAAGACAAAATAATGAAGCAGATAAAAGATTCGCAAACCCTCAAATGTTAAACGAAGACACACACACCGTCACCTTAAAGCTGATAATGTATGCAGGGAGATAAATATTCATAGACAAGCAATAGGTATAGACAATACGGTGTAAGTGTTTTGTGTCTATAAAGTAACGTGCGTTATAGAGACGGGGAGACGATAGCCACAGACCCTTTATTACCACATATGCGGTGAATATTTACAAGAATATATTAGTTAACCTTTTCAAAATATTTTAAGGAGTCTCTACTGTTGCATGATTGCTCCCATGAGTAAAATTTGTAATTAATATATTTTTGGTCACTATAGCAGAACAACAAAAAGCTGATGATAGCAGAATATAAGAAATGGACTATGTTTTTAAGACGTAATTTTTTTTTCTAAAATAAATGAGGTAAATAAAGATTCATAGGAACTAAAAACACACTTCATTTTTAAGGAAGAACAATATCTTTTTGCATCTGAATTTATAAGAGCTTTATTTCTTGATAAGGTTAGTTTTTAAATACTCTGTTTTGTTGTAAACAGCAACACTAAAAATAAAGAATAAATAAGAAATGAACACCTACTCGACAAAGACAAAACCTCTTTGCAAAAAATTACAAATTAAAAAATCAAGTAGCGTTCGCTTTATCGTGAGAAAACGAATCGCGATAAAAACGAGGCGACTTAGTATTCAATTGAGACTAATAAGAAAACAATTACGTCTCGATAAACGACTGCTAAGTGAGTACTCGACGAGTTTTGTTTTAAATGATAAGAACAAAAAACTAGTGCTGGGACACTGCGTTTATGGATCAATAATTAATAGTAGCCTATTTATATTAAGATAGAAGATAATGTTAACAAAATAAATTTGAAATGTTTAATAAACTAATAATACAATAGACAAATGATATTTATTATGAAAAATTATTAAAATAACACATTCTAAGTTTTTTTGGTAATTTGAGATATGAGAAGAAACACCATAACAAATTCTTGCTAATTAATAATAAATAAATATTTATTTCTCTTCCACAAATGTGTAAAGCCTTACACCTACCTTTACCTATTTTGGTATAATGGTTATATCATCATCGTCAGCCTTTTAATGTTCCCACTGCTGGGACACTGGCCTCCTCTCTGTGAGAGGGAATTGAAAAAACATAAAAGCAAAAATCATAAGCTTTTATTTTTAGTAGGCAATAATTCAAGTTATTAAACTTCTAATAGCCTATTGCTCGAAAGACTTGGAAATTACTTAATCATCGTAAAATTTTTGCCATTTCCTTTTCGAATTAGATATGAGAAGTAAAGTCTGGAAGTATGGTTAAGTTCGATTCTTATCGCTTCTAGGGATCGTAATGTAATGGTACCTAATAAGGTTGCGACTTTGTCTGTCTGTCAGTAGCAGCTCAATATTAATTTAAATAGAGCCTAGCAAATACAGTCAGCTAGTTAAAACAAAAAAAAAGTAGAAATACAAAACCTATACTCTGCCTCAAGAAGTCACAGCACTAACAATAATGACAAAGGCGCCTATAGATACAGCCTATGCCGTCGAACAATTATAAATTCCCAGTGCGTTCTGTCTCCCAGTGCAAATGGAACAAAATGCCTAAACAAATTGCTGCCTCGCTGAGAGAGCCAGCTTTTTGCACCAATTCGGCATTCCGAAATAAAAATTCCAACTCCTTAAGTAGAGAACAAAAAGTATGTGGTCTCTGGTCTTCGTCGAAGGCGTCTCCTGACTGATTTCAAATATGGAATTGAAAAATAAAAGTTCTGAAACCGAACCGCGGTGTTCGTGCGAACAGCGTGAGTAATACAATTTATTTGCAACATGTGTGCAGTAAATGGTTGCACGTCATTTGAATTAATATGGCAGACATATTAACTGATGCCGCTAAGATGCTTCCATTTGATTGAGTTCCAAAGCTCATAAATGTTATCTTAACTGCATAAAATTTGGATACATGGACAACATTTTTGGCTACCAATACGGAATCACCCAAATACAAATTAAATTAATGACAACTGTCTATGGACTCTATAACACAAATTCTACTCTCTCTTTCGAGCTTACCAATTTTGCGATTATGACCAAGATTAAGCGAAATAAATCCCTCAAACGAGGTCAAGGCATCTCCCCTCACCTAACTTACATAACCCTGATACCCCATTTCACCACAGATAGCCACAAAAAGTCCACAAGCCATAAAGACAACCCGTAGCCTAATGGCGTTCAACCCCATAAGCATGGGGGTCTGGAGGCCTTGGACTGACCCACTTGCCAAATGTCAACCATGGGGCGCTGGGATTAATGGAGTTACCCTGGCAGTTTGGCACCTATTGTTTTAATAGTAATAAAGGTAATAAAGGCTATTCGAGATTTATGGGTTGTCTGGCTTTGTTTGTGAAGATATTTATTTGTTTTTCAGACGTTTTGCCTACTGGATAACACTGCAGCCGCTGTACAGCAGCAGATTAACTTTTTTCTTTGAACTTTGTAGTTTTTAGACTTGCCTACATAAAAGGTGCACTTGAAAACCTTATTACCTGCCTAAATGGCCTGTCTTGCCAATAGTACCTACATAACCCTGTTTATACTCCGAATCTGCGACACTCAATCACACCACGCCATTACTCCAAACCCAATGACCAATAACGGTCTCCCATCTAGGCCAGTGACGTCACTCACATATGTACCCGACCATAGACTCGATAACAAAAGATAGAGCGATCAACATTAAGGCAGAACACCTTGAGGACAGGGCGGAGCCGGAAGGGTGTGCCTGTCAAGACATCCCATCAGGCCATCGGCTTTATAGGTCAGTCGTATATGAGGTCATGGAGTTACCTTAGGAAAATGGCCCGGCAGACATTTGAGGTGAAACGGATTTTTGCAAAGTGACGATTTTTGATGCTGGAAGTACATAAAGTTGATCAGCAGACTTGAATGGTCATTGAAGATCAGTTAGATCAATGCTCTATATCATCGAAAGAATTGATGCGTTATCTGATTATATTGAGGTAAAAAAAGAGATTTAAGACGAAAAGTTTTGTTTTGAATATATGCCTCTGTTAGTAATTGTGGCCCTCAGAGCCAAGAGTTATTAGATGGTAGACTTTGACAGATAAACGTTGACAGACAAACGATGGCGCCTAATCAAGAGATAAAAAATACATAAACAGTTTTAGGGAACCTCCATACATTATAGAAATACATCGTCAATGGTATAACAAACTATGTTTCCCCTCAATATTTAAAAAAATGAGACTCACCATGATAGCACCGTTTCTGCCCGTACTGGTGAGGGTCGCTCCGAACCATTGGTTCGACTTCTGGTCGACGGGACGACCTTGACGATCCTCGTTGTTCCCTGTGGACAAATTCATATTTTATATTAGCCTCAGATGATATCAGACTTGGTTTTAGGATGAAAAGAGAGAGAAAACGTCAAAGAGGTAACAATAATATTAAATGAGAGGCTGAAACTGGTCAAGATAAAAAAAAATATAAATTAAATGATGAAACAGAGCCGGGATAAACCAACAAAGAAGACATAAAATGTGTAAGTCCTGTCGATTTTAATTAAAGAGTCAACGAAGCACACGGAGATTTTCCGATAACCAAAAAAACTTTACACCAAGTGCGAAATATGAAATTCAATTCAAACATGTTATCCCCGAAGCAGAAATACTTGAGCAATACCTACAGATATATTTTACTATATAATTAAATAAGCATTTATCATCGTTTAATATTTTAAGACATAAATCATTGGTAAAGAAATCGTGGACATGGACCATCGCACCTCTTTCTCAACCTTTCATAATTTATGGCAGAAGTCTTTAGGAGAACACGTAATACAGTATATTAACATTTAATTTCAGCAATTTATTTTTGCGTTTTGTAATTTATAGCCTTGAGAAAATATGATGATGATTTTATAGAAATTGGTATTTCAGTTATTGCAAGAGGTTCAAGTAGCGACATTTCTGATATTGTGCAAGTAGACAAGCATCATGAGGGCTTTTCTGAAGATATTTATATTGTGTTGTTATAATTTGCATAATGTGGGTATATTAAGGGGCACCTCTGCCTAGCATTTGAGGGCGTGATGCAATGTGTATTTGTGTTACGTTAAAGTTCGCTTTAAGAGCCCCTACAAGTTTCATGAGCCAAAAACAGAAAACAGCTACTTTTTCAGCGAAAATTTCTCATTTACTACAAGATATATGATAAAAAAATAACAAAAATAAAAACGACACAGGTCCGTTGTCTACAAGCCCTTGAGCGAAACTGAATAAGTGAATACCACGCGCGAGCGCAACGGTTTAAAAGACAATATTTAGGCAATTTATTAAAATAAAATAAATACTCAAAAAAATAATACAAAAATTGGATTCGATTGATAAACACCTCAAATTTCAAATTATTTACCAGATATTTTTATATTCAACATATTCTTACACGTAGGCGATGCTTTCGCACATAATAAAATTGCCCTCTTTCCGCGTTGACAATTTTTTTTTGAAGTGCGTATACAATAAACTTTAAAAAACTAAATTGGTGGCTCACTAGTATACTATATGCCCAGTCAACACCATTTTTTTGCAGATTGTTTTTTGCCACCAGTAAGCAGAAAAAGCAATTGAAAAACCTGGTGTTTCGTGATTACGTAAAAACGTGTGTTAGGAATTTATTTTTTCTAATTTAAATTGTGCAGTTATCAAAAATATGTAATGTACATTCCCTAGATAACTATGTGACGCAAAAAGTTGCATCAAAGTTTTATCATATATCTTGTAGTTATTGAGAAATTTGCCCTGAAAAAGTAGCTGTTTTCTGTTTTTAGCTCGTGAAACTTGTAGGGACTCTTAATTCCAAAGACGAATAAAGACACCTTTGGCCATATCCAAATTTTTATATTCGATGACAATTATAGACAAATTAAGAACGAATAAAAACATAAAACTCATAAACAATTCGTAATATTTAAAAAATCTCTTACGAAATTCTTTTTCCAAAAATATTTTACAACATAACGACTTTCCCGGGTTTTCGATTCAACTGCCATTTACTGCCAAATATGGCGGTCATTGCAGTGAAGTATTCAATGCAATGGAATAAGAAATATCTGGTAATAACTTAATTCGGCTCCCAGGGCATCCATCTTTTATTCAATTTTGTAATGGCGAAAATGGTATGCTTGATTTATGGGTTATAAGTTTACATCGATTTACGAGAAAATGCAAAACAAAATCTTAGGGGCTAGAGTCTCATTTGACATAGATGTGCTAGAGACAAGTTCTGAATTAAGAATTTAAACTTATGTATTTGTCAAACTCTTCTTTAACCAGAAAAGCTGTCAAACTTTGGCAGTAATGTACACGTTTATAACACTATAATCTATTCGCTGGAGAAAAAAATAAAAGTTGAATAAATAAACATCAAACAGTTATAATCTGACTTTACAACTTTACAACGCAAAATGGTTACTTTTGTGTCTTTAATTTATTATCATAAAAGGTTTTCGAGTTTCTTTTTAATGTCGGTTTTTGTTTTAATAGGACCTATTTTTGTTTATACCTACATTAAACATATTGATATTGTTGTAAAATACAGTTAGGAAAATAATAATTCAAATGTTTGACATATTGGCGCATGTTTGTATTTGGTTGTTTTATGAAATAAACATTGTCAACTTCTCATGATATTTTTAGGTGCTCCGTACCCAAAGGGTAAAAACGGGACCCTATTACTAAGACTCCGCGGTCCGTATGTCGGTCTGTCCGTCACCAGGCTGTATCTCATGAACCGTAATAGCTAGGCAGTTGAAATTTTCACAGATGATGTATTTCTGTTGCCGCTATAACAACAAATACTAAAAACAGAATGAAATAAATATTTAAGTGGGGCTCCCATACAACAAACGTGATTTTTTCTCGTTGTTTGCGATTATGGTACGGAACCCTTCGTGCGCGAGTCCGACTCGCACTTTGACGGTTTTTTATTTTAGATTTTAGTGACAGTAAAGAAGACACTGTACCTTTTTTATGGTTTATTTACCTTCTATTTTTTGCTCCAGCAAATAAAGTAGGTATAAATAGGTACTCAAATGAGAAATCGGCCTGCATTGTAGGTATACACTGTATAAAGCAAAAATCCCAATTTGTCTCAGCTCCAAATCATCATAAAAAATACCTTCTATTTAAGAAAACAGTAAATTGGCATTCCCATCACGTCCCGTTTTGTAAACCCATCCAAAACTATAACCAAAGTTAATTTTGACACCAGTAATTAATATTTTACTGAAGGCTATCATCATTTTTAATTACCAACGAAGGAGGTTTGAGTAATGACAGGCTGGTGACCTCCTTCCTCTTTTGTTGCGATTCTGGTGATCATTTTATTGATAAGGATAACAGAAGATCTTCGGAAACGGGTGTGAAGTATAAAGCATTAAAAATGGTTGTACCTATCTTGCATCAAAAGGTTATGAAATAAAAATTGTTTCATTTTATATTTGTGAATTATGTTTCGCTTAATTTAAATATAACTACAGGCTTATACCAAATAACAAAAGATTGATCGATGTATTTTGTAAAATCAATTCATTATCCACATTTGTCCAAAATTGGTAAGAAAGAAGACAGGCAGGCTTTTGCCGTTCAGTGGGACCACTTATGCTAAAAATAAATAAAATAATAATTTAAGCCAAGAAAAACTAAATCCAAAATTAGTGAACAAGATTTTAAAATTCGAACTTATTTTAGGAATTAATTAATTTTTTATTAAAATTAGAGTGACCAAGTAACTCCAGAACCTTAGGACATTAGCACAAAATCATCATTACTTGTCACATAGCCGTGTAATGACAGACATCGTTAATGAGTTAATGACCGCCCCCCTCCCTCCTGCCGCGCCTATACCGCGCCCCCCGGCGGCGGCGCCTCATCATGGCTGGGGTTAGGCTTTTAAACTGATTGCAGCAGTACAATCGCGGCCAGACAGATTTAAGAAATAAAAATCTTAAAAATTATTCTCACAGACAGCTTAAGCCGAAATTTTGAACGATTATGCTAATTGATTGAAGATTATACGTGTTTTTGGGCTTTAATGCTACGTTTGTGGAACGTGTAATTAAATAATTAAGTTTGAGGTGGTCATAAAGTACTTTTTAATCGGCCCTTGAGGTCTTATTTCATGTTAAACATGAGTTTGGACGGCGAGACTGTGACTATCATATTAAGAAATTTCTAATGACTTAATTAATAAAAAAATTATTCAGTAAAATATTTCATCTGTCTACACATTACATTCTCGTTCGTTTAACAAAATCTTTCAATTTTAAACATGCCATCATCCATTCGAGAAAAAACTATTCGAGTTAGTTTTTAGTGAATGTGAATAGTGTAACGTACAAAAGTGCTACCAAACAAACACAAGAACGAAGTTTATTCGCCTTGTAGAGACAATAACAAAAGTGCTATTGGACACATTCTTAGTAAAGACTATGTTATAGTTTAGGTTATAATTAAATTACTTATTAGTCTATTTATAATGCTAGATTGGAATGGGGAGCAATGGAGAAGGCTTTGCTCGACGTTTCCTTGCGTGATCGAATCAGAAATGTAGAGATCCACAAGAGATCCAGGATTACTGACATAGCCCGAAGAATTGCCAAACTTAAGTGGCAGTGGGCAGGGCACATCGCTCGCAGAATGGCCGATGGGGCAGAGAAGCTCAGGAGCGGCGACCGCGAACCGAAAGACGTTGCGTTGGAAGGCCTCCCACCAGCTGGACCGATGACCTAGTGAAGGTTGCTGTGATCCGCTGGTTGCGGGACGCACGGGACCGGTCAATGTGGCGACGCTTGCAGCTTGACGCAGTGGACGTCTTTCGGCTGATGTGATGATGATGATGATGATGAAGGCTAGATTGTAATAAGATTAGGGTCCCTCCTATTAATGAAACCTAGGAAAAGGTAAAAATACCATTTCACGATTATAAATTCTAGTCCTAACTCCTAACGGATTAACTCATCCGTGAACGAATGTACAACAATGACACGTCTGTCTAGTTAGTAGCTACTGCATATCGAACCTTTTTATATTTTATTAGTGTACTTACACGCGGACCGGTCTAATGGGCTCTCTGATGGCCCCAACACTTACTAATTGTACGGACATTTGTTTTAGAACACGTAATTTATCAGATGAGTCAGCGGTCAAGAATTTTTTAATTTAAATCAGTCAGATTTATGTTATGAGTTGTATTAAAATTAAGGTTTTAAAAACTCTGTTTGTTCTAAGATTAAAATATCGAAAATGTGACGAATATTTCAATTTTTAGGGTTCCGTAGTCAACCCTTATAGTTTCGCCATATCCGTCTCGTCCACAGCTTAGCTCAGAGACTCTTAGTACTAGAAAGCTATAATTTGGCATGGACATACATCAAGCCGAGTCGCCGACCAAGTGGTGAAATAAAAAAAATTGAACAGCAAATTTATTTTTGTTCCTTCAATTGTTTATGAACGTTAGTAATGTTACCTATTTTTGGTGAATGTAGCTGTTTATACGGAACCCTCTATGCGCGAGTCATACTTGTATTTGGCCGATTTTGAATTAATTATGATGACTGTTAAACTCTGCTAATTATATTTTCGTCAAATGGTTTACGGAAATTTCATTTTACTGCAGTTATTACATTAGCAAATTCACTAAATTGTAATTAATGTTCATCTTGTAAAAATAAAAAAATAAAAAACAGCAGGTAAAGAAATGGAAATCGGTTTGTACGAAAAAAGCAAACAAACCGCTTTAAAAAGTCAAATCAAAACGATTATAAGAAAATGGCAAAGACCACCTACCACTAGGAAGAAAGACACATCATTCTCCATAAAAATGAAGATATAAATAACGGTAAAAACACACAAGCCCCGCTACCCCCGCCTCGTATTTGTTTTTACAACTTAAACACCACCCAAAGGCTTCAATCTTGATTTTTATCGCTGCCGATACTCTTAATGGCTCTCCATATACGTCGTGATGATATCCCAGAGCCAAAATTAAGGCTTCTCTCAAAGAAATTATACGCAAGTTAAAAATGACAGTGAGTAAAGATTAATGACACCATTTTTTATTTGTACGAAGTTTTGATGAAGACGTTATACATTACAACGTCATTTTTTTACTGTTATGGCTCTCGTAATTAACTGTATGACAGATATGGACTCTAATGTGATTGGTAGTTGACCATACTTGTCAGTTTTATCTGATTTCATGAAAACTATGGTCAACGGAAGCGCTGATATTTTTTTTATCGATAGGAAATTTTAGTTAAGTGATTGATGTCTTAATAATATTGTGGTTATTTATTTTGAGGTCATTGCGGTTAGTGCCTGTCATGCCTTGTTTGTATAGTCAATTGATTTTGTGATGTGAGGCAATAAATTAAAAAACTTGGTACTGTTTTTAGGCAAAGATTTGACGTGCAATTAATAGACATATAAATTTTTAATTTCAACGGCAAAATAAGGATTTTAATAGGCTCTTACCACGCTCTATTCACCCTAAACAATAAGGTCTTCGAGAAAACATGTCATACGAAAATAAATTATTCTTCCTTCCAACCATTTCCATAAAAGCGAACATATTTTAAAAGCTGTAAACCCTCTTCGTGACCACGACCGTGAAAAGGGGAACTATTCACCTGAATAAATTACACACGGGTGTATCAAAAAACATTTTTATAACCTTAAAATGATGTTGCAATGACAATAAAGGTAGTCCCCCTATTCATAATTCCGTCGGAGCATGAAATAGTAGGAAACAAAGCAACCCGGTAATGATTCGGTCCAATGAACAAATGTCCGAAGTGTAGGAACATCAATAATGGACACCCTACTTTAACAAATGAGTGCGTTTATTTTATTGAACGTATTATTTTCTGAATTATCATTAATTATGGAGAAATCATTTTCTGTTTAGCTTTAAATGCTGTATTCGTTCATATTACTGTAGTATGATATTATCTGTGGTTCATATATAAAATACAAATAATTATTACTTTGTGTTATTAGACATCATTGTGTTGCCATAAATAATAATAATTACTGGCGAAAGGCCTAGGGCTCAGTTTTTGCCATATTTAATCTAATTTATTTTTAGTCAATTTCCCTGACGGATTTTGCGTAGTAAGAAGTTTAAAATAGAATAAAACATTTCACATAGAAAAATAATGTAATAAAAACATACGTAAATCAATAAACTTCAAATAAAACATGGTAATAAAGCTACAATAAAACAAAAGGCAGTAAAAATGCACTTTTATAAAAGCTTGCTTGTCGTGACTACACGGTAGAGCACCTTTCGATAAAGGCAGGTACCGACGTGTAATAAATGTCATTTGTATCGCTTTTACGTTTTGTATCTGTGCTTAATAGAGCACCGCCTTGATTGAGGACATCATTAAAATACGATACCAAACGATTAATTTGTACTTTGTAAAGTACAAATAGAAAATTGTTCTTCAAAATGTACAAGTTAATCTATCATTGAGGCAATAAAGCTCCTTTCTTGATTTTATGATTCATTAATTGTCTTTTTAAGTTCTCTAGTGAGACAAGTTACAAAGTACAGCCTAGGCGTTTTTTTGTTCTGTGGTACAGCCAGTCAAGAAAAGTCAAAATCAAGTCTTCAAGCTTTGGGGCAATTCATCAAGAAAGAAGTCTTTGAAGCAATGCTAGCCTAACCGAGTAGTAACAGCATGGAATCGGCTCCCGGAAAATGTTTCGGCAGCCGCCACATTAAACTACTTCAAGAACAGATTGCATCGACTTCATATGTTCCTATCTCCAAGCTATATAAAACACACGCATCAGCTAACTAAATAGCAAATAATAATAATAAACGCTAGTAATGTTGTATGGATAAGTATATAACAGCTGTCGTAAATCTCACAAAAATATTCCAGCCGAGAATCCCTTTCACCCAAAATCGAATTAAATAAATCAGATATCATGTCCATAATTAATTCCCCTTCGAGGAGGGATGAGCCCTTCTAATTACACATTGTATCAGCCGCCATTTAAAACAAGGAAGAAATAATAACCCAGAGAACAGTACTGATTAATATTCGATATTAATTACACGGTGGGGTAGACGCAGCTGCTTATTACAATAGGTGTAAATGTGTAAAGTAATTATTGTACTGGCTGGTATGGGAATTATCTATTTCGTAATGGAAAGACAGTCATGTTTAAGTAGATGTTCAGTAGAAAAGTTATTTTAACTACTGTGTACGGTTTAAACGCTATGGTTACTAGCATCATAAGTAAGCAAGAACTTTAAACGCTGAACATTTCTATAATTACATACTTGAAAAAAAAAAACTAAAAAGTCAATGGCACGATTTTTGAATTGAGTTTTTGAATTAAGAAATGTGTCAAACGAATGCCAAAGTTTGACAGGTTAACAAGCTAAAGTAGACTTTACAAATACTCAACTATAAATTCTTAATTTAGTCAGGGGAAAATGTAAAATGGTCTTTTCAAGTGGCTATTACAAAATTCCCATCGCAATAAAGCTTATATAAACGATGCATTGAAGATGCCAACAGAAAAATCCACACGCTCAATACACATATCACGGAGCTTCCTCACAATAAATCACAATCACATCGAAATCACATTACCTCTCGTAATGGCCGTTGTGCCAATAAGCCAACACCACACATGTACCCGATGCGCCCGTAAAGACGATGTCAAGAGGGCACAAACGCACGCTCAAGTAAATTCAGTGTGTTCCAATCATTTGACAAATATTTGTCCAGTAATCGAACGCAGGTGGGAAGGGTAACTGGTCTTCGAGTCTTCGGCTGTAAGTCATCGCACTGACAAGTGTGAATGGTACTGGTTCTTGTGTATTAAGTTTCTATGCTAATCTCGGGATAAGGAGGCTGATTGTTGTGCAAGTTTTCGGTAAGAAACTTGTTTTCTGTCAAAAGTGTTGATTGTCAAGTCAGAACACTCTTGTAACAATAACATAATTTTAGGAGAGTGTGCAGATTTCGGCAGAGATCACTTTTTACTCAAGTGCCGAAGGAGGGCAATGTGTTTATCAGTCTATGTATGTATGTATGTATATATGTATGTTCCTATGTGGCGTTCCAGAGACCAAACGCGTTAGCCCATTTTGATGATTCTTACGTCAATCGATTCATCTTAACCCTCCGAGTGCTACATTAAAATTGGAAAAAATATATGGCGGATTTTGTGGAGGGAATTTCTTTTTTCTTCCTAACCCATCGTGTGGGGTAACAAAATAAAGGGTGGGAGGTGATTTCAAAAATATTTAACACTTATATGTTTAAATGTACCTAATTCTAAAAAAAAAATAACTTAAAAGTTGTAAATAAAAAAAGTAAATTAAAAAAATCAATTACGCGAGCGCTTAAAAAGCGAACTAAAAAGACGTAAACAAGAAAAAAAACATCATCTTACCCAAGTTATTAAAATTTTGGGCATGGTAAACATAATCCACATCAAAAAGTAACAGAATCATCAAATCGTTACCAATTAACTTAAAACCCACTCAATCACCCAAAACGATCCCAAATTATTATTTTGACTGCCACATCCGACCCTCTTAATAAATAAATCAATAGTAAACAAAACGTTACTGGCACAAGTACACTAAAAGTACCAAAGTACCAATCTATCAACCAATAACCGAGAGCGTTTACATTGTTTAGGGTCCAATTAGTGACAAGTGGACAGTGGTCCACCGTCCACCGCAATTCATCCAATTCGGACCGTCCCCAATTGGGTCCAGATTGATGGTCACTCATTACATGTTTTAAAAAGTGATGAGTACTTTTGTTCACGTTAATGTTTTGACGCTAAATTAGGAAAGTGGAAACCATGATGGTTTTGTACTCTCCTATGTATACTTCTGAATAATTTTATTGCAGGTTCCGAGACGCTTTACATCATTTCCTAGGACTCGTTAAGCTTTATTCTCTGTAATTTTTCTAAAGTTCTGTAGATGTTTGATTGGTAAAGTGGAGAGAATTAAAAAAAAAAAAAAAGCATTAAATTGATCATTGTCACAATATTCTGAATGTTTCTACATAGTCCTCGTCGACACATATTCATTAATTTAATAAAATAAAAATCTTTTTATCACACAATACAGCTGCTTGTCATTGAGTGCAAATTGAAAGGGTCAAGTGAGGGAAATGGATTATTATTGCGCCTGCGCATGCGGGCGAGGATACCTGTCCATCACTATTTATAACATTGAACTTAATACCTAACGTGTATACGGAGGATGTCTGATTGCTATTAATAACATCGCTCTTGTATTATTTGAAAGGCATGTTAAACGGCAATTCATATGATCTCCGAGTGCTATTGAAAAAAATGCCTGACGATATCCCAATAACTTGGACCAACTTTTGAATCAAATCTAGCCCAGTAATTGTGTATACGATCGCTATATCATTAAGGCAGTTCAATAAAATATGTATATTTCCTTCACCAACAAAAAAAAAGCAACTAATTAAAACCCCAGCAGTAACATATCGATAAAACTGCAAACATGTCATACGCGAAATCATTAAACAAAATAATAAGCAAATTTAGAGTTGTGCCACGTGCTCACACACATGCGGTCGATGCACTGCATTCGAAATAAATGGCGCTTCTGGAGGAGCATCAGCCGACCCCGGCGCAGGCGCATCGGCCGGCGCGGGTACAGCTAGTGTGACTGTCAAGTAGCGGGATATTAGGTGCTTTGTAAGACCAGCATAATAGATTTGCATTAAATGATCATCACCGATGCTGGTACGGCCATTCTGAGAGGTTGCTATTGAATTTAAATGTGTTGTGGTAATAATATGTAATTCTATTGGTAAGTGTTGAGTCAATGGTGCAAAGTTCAAACGCATTCCTCATGTGTTTTTCGCCAAATTGGATAAAAGTAACACTCGAGTTTGTTTTTTAAATAATTTCTTGGCTCGATGTTATTTTCTGTACATAATTATTTATATACAGAAAATAACATCGAGCTAGAGAGAGAGATATAGATATTTGTTTTTAATTAAACAGATGTATATTTTTTTTTTAATGTCTTATTATTTTCAGTTGCATGGTCACCCTACACCACCGATTGATTTATACTTTATCAACGCGCAATGCGTTAAATACGTTAACGTTGGCCGAATGGCCGATGTTCTCGATACTAATGCACTCACAATCGAATGCAATCGTTGCATCGAGTGCTCGGCACAATGCCACTCGATGCAATCCACAGACATGGATAATGAACTGAGTAAAACGAAGGTACGAAAATAAAATCAAAATACAACGTACGTATCAATTTTTTTAAGCTATTATATTTTTCTAGAATTCTGATTGGGCCACATGCTTACAGAAGTAGATGCGTATAGACATAGCCTAAGCATTATTAGCCATTTATTTGCTAATTATGATTATGCATTTGGGACACAGGCCTCCTCTGTGTGAGAGGGATAAAGAATGGAAACAGGCACAAGTATTGGCCGCACATTCGAGTAGTAAATGTTGGGTTAGAACTCAGTCCATTCTCCAAGTCTATGATCCGATGCCCTTTTGTTCAAGTACTCCGGTACACGGTAGATGAATGTCTGATGTTTACGATCGGCGCTCGGCAAACGTATCGATTATCGAATTGTTTGTATAGAGGAAGAAGCGATGTTTAGGAAGATGGTGTTTAAAGAGAAGTTACTTGTTTTGTTTAATAGTTTTGTGGGATTACAAAAGAGAAGATTTATTTAGTAGTTAAACTTTTATGGTGATGTTCACCGAATGAGTTTTGAAAGACAATTAGTTGTTTGTTTTAATGAATAACCAAATGTCTTCAGAAAGTGCAGAGTTTCTAAACAAAGTGTCATTTTATCAGTGATGGCGACGAAATGTCAATGATTGATCGCGTCACATTTCGATAGCGATTGGCGTTCCTATAAATTTTTGTCATTTATCCAACCGCTATTTTTTCTGTGACAGAATATTACTTTTCTGAGTCTCTGGTGCGTAGTATACTATAATCATGACAATATAAGAAGTCCGCTGACGTTTTTCATTTTACATGCCGCGATAACTTTGTAAGTAAGAAATTGAAGTATTTGAATTGAGTAAAAATTAAAATCGTAATCCTAATTAATTATTATGTTACCCATACACTATAACAACGAGTATCGTTCATAAGCATCAAGATGTTTGAAAGTCATCATTTAATTACTATTAAGTATTTTTATAGCTGTCAAATGCGAATTCTTAGATTGCTACGGCTATAGTACTCAAACTCATCACCAACGTGTGTACGTAAACGAAGCAAAAAGGAGTACTTATGTAAGACTTAACACGCCCTGCGGTTTTTATTCGCGCAATTTTTTGCCGCACTTTCTGGAACACATGGAATTGTATGAAGCTGCACACATTGCAATAAAAAATTGTGCGGAAATAATACCGCAAGAAAGCCGTGTATTGCCACAGAATCCACCGCACCGCGGTGCGGATTAAATTTACGGGAATATTTTGAGCTCTATGAACAGGTAGAAATAGACAAAAGTCGCGCGGTATTTTATCCGCAGTGCGTGTTAGTTACGCGAAATGCGTGCAAGCCTAACTGGTGGATGGCGTTCTGTAATCTCTGCCTACCAATGAGACAGAGGCGTGAGTTGATGTATATATGTTAAGACAAAATTAACTATCTTGAAGATTTTATTAATATACCAACTAGTACTGCATAGAAAATATCCAAATAGAGCGCAAGACTCGCGTGGGTTCTAACTATCAGAGCTATGCAGCTTATCTATGATTGCTATAATCTAAATTGGACGTTGACCAATTTATGAAATCAGCTTCTGGTTTTTATCTTATGATTCCCATAGCAGCATAGGAAGATAATCTTACTACGATGTACGATTTGATAATTATAGAAAGCTTGTACTCTTTTGATTTACAGTTTATGTGAATAAGAAACTTTTAATAATTAGGTTTTTCGCCTTTGTATGTCTATGACCTGACAACATATGACTGTGATTTGTGCAGTAAGAATAATTAATAGCATATCTCTGCGTTTGGACATATTTTCTTGCTCTTTGGCGGAATTCCAGAGGGTGACACTTAGTGTGTTGTCCACAGTGTAACTTGTGCTTCTACCCAGACCCGTTACTTGGGACTGTAATATTAGCAATTTATGACTACTTTTGTTAGCTTGGGTCTTACCTGTTAAAACAAATGTATGTGTTAATTAATAAATAAATAAAAAATAAAATAAATAAACATATTTAGCCGGCGTAACAATTGAGCTCCAAGCACAGATGGCTTAAGGACCTTCCACCGCTGTAATGCCGTAAAAAGTTATTTTCTAAAGCATACTCCTCTTAGTAACGGCTAGGATAAAAGGTTAAAAAAAATATATTCATATACAATATTGTGATGAAGAGGGATGAAGCATATGTTAATAAAAGAGTTATGAATATAAATGTGGATGGATGGAGAGGGAGAGGAAGGCCAAAGAAAAGATGGATGGACTGTGTGAGGAGTGATATGATAGAAAAGGATTCAATGATAGGGTGACAGGACGGAATGAAATAATAAAACGTGTTGCGCCGACCCCAAGTAAAATGGGATAAGGGCAGGAAGACGATGATTTTTGAAACATGTTATTTTCGTGTAACTAATAGTTTTGCTTTAAAAAAATATTTACAACATGATATTTTTCCGCTACTTTTGGATACGCCTCCAAAACGACTTGGAAGTTTAAACATATTTTTACACAGAAAAATTGATGGCTGGAATTTATTTATAACTGAAATAGCATATGTAAATCAAAGAATATTTTGCACACCAAATCTGTCCAAAAGGTGGTTCAATATTGATATTCTGACTCTTGCCAAGAGGTATCATGTTATTCAGTTAGTTGGTTGTGGAGTTCAGATAGGCAGTCACTCCAAGAAAAGCTGCATTCGATTATCATGCAAGCCAACTAAAAACCACCCCGGTCCACCCATCTTATACCTACGCCGGGGGTCACGGCAACATACTATACTGCCACAACCCCCGGCTAGACCCGCATTTGGGAGCCTCGACCTCGGGTTGGGGGGGGCGTGAGGGGTTAGGAAGCCCCGCGACGTCTAAGAGGGGCGCGCGTGGAACACTACGCGCCGACACTTCGGGTCCTGATGTGTGGGGGTCGACAGACGTCCCCGAGTCCGTCGCCCTGGACCCATTTAGGGACACCCCAACATAGTGTTGGTAAACGGCTAAACAGATTGAAGAAGTATATAATCATCAAGAGCCGGTCCCTTTTACTAAATTCTTCTAGTTCTAATTATGTCGAAAAACAAACCATCGATATAAATAACAAAATAAACAACGAATAAACGTGTTTAAATAGTAGAGCATAATCAAATCGCTCTACAAAATATTTCATGCTCCAATTGTGGTTGGCAACTGAACACCATTGCACCCGCTGTGGTACTCTGTGGTGAATAGTGGTGTGGCCCATCAAAGTTAACGTCAACATGTCAGGAACTGGGCCACTGTGGTTTAGCATAGACGTTGTAGGGTGCTTTTAAAATGAAAGCGGCTGGCTTTGCTAATAACGTGGCAGAATCTATGTCACAAAATTGGGATAAGGTAATTTTAGTAGATAGGTAATTAGGTACACAGACATAAATTTAACTCGATAACGCAAGTCCCTCCATCTGTATGAAAACCAGGCTATTATATGACATACAAAATTTGATTTCAAATTGTGTGTGAAACATGTGCCACCTTTTACAGCTCAATATGATGCCATATCATAAATTAGGCATTTTTTACATTTCGGTGAATTTCCGGTGCCTATAGTGCTCAAAGTACGAATACGATCATTGATCGTACTTTTACTCCATTTTTACCCTTTGGGTACGCCCAAAGGGTAAAAACGGGACCCTATTACTAAGACTCCGCGGTCCCTGTCACCAGGCTGTATCTCATGGACCCTGATAGCTAGACAGTTGAAATTTTCACAGATGATGTATTTCTATTGCCGCTATAACAACAAATACTAAAAACAGAATAAAATAAATATTTAAGTGGAGCTCCCATACAACAAAGGTGATTTTTTTCCGTTTTTTTTTTTGCAATAATGGTACGGAACCCTTCGTGCGCGAGTCCGGCTCACACTTGGCCGGTTTTTTGACACGCGAAGTACATACAATCGCTTACGTCTAGAGTTTTTGTCCAAACCTAAATTAGGTAACCTTACAAAATAAGTTTACAAAAACTCACCTTGAGATCTACACAATTTATTAATCTATACAAGTAACTTATCAACGACGTTATTTTTGTCACTAACCTAACTACCAAGACTCTACCGAATAAAGACGTAGTCCACGAACAGCACCCGTCCGAATAGCACCGACGCGAATAGCACCGAGCCTAGTCCACGAACAGCACCTATCAATATTTTTGGCAGGTGCTATTCGTGGATACAAATCTATTTTATTATTTGTGTCCACGAACAGCACCTACGGCTCGGCAGCCTAGTGCTGGGATGCATTTGTTTAACAGGACATTATTAAATGAAACATATCGATAAAAATCACTAGAACGTTTATTAAGAAAAAAGCCTTATGATAATAATTATTAATCTTACAAAATAATAAATCTGTAACACTTTCTTAATTTTTAATGTATCACAATCAGTCTTTTCAGATCACCTCACCTTTATTGCAAAATTAGACTTAGTTTAATCTTACTAAATAATATCACTTTCTTATTTTATAATATATCACAATCAGTCTCCACATATCACATTTATTGAAAAATCAGCAAATACAAATATTTCGGTGTGGCTGACTCTGGCTTGGCCACCATCAGGGATTTTAATTTTGATAACACAAATATTTAATCGCTAATTAGTCGAAATTAGTCGCCAAATATCAGATTTAGTCGGTCACTGGTTCAAAAGTTAGAAGGGTTGTTAGGTGGCCGATCTGGAGAGACTCTCCCCAGCTTGGCCAAATTTATATTTCAAAAACTAGGGTACCTAGCGAAGATCTGTTTTCTCCCAGATTTAATCGCTAATTAGTCGAAATTAGTCGCCAAATATCAGAATTAGTCGATCACTGGTTCAAAAGTTAGAAGGGTTTATCGGTGGCCGATCTGGAGAGGCTCTCCCCGGCTTGGCCACATTTATATCTCAAAAACTAGGGCACCTAACGAAGAGTTGTTTTCTCCCAGATTTAGTCGCTAATTAGTCGAAATTAGTCGCCAAGTCACAAATTTAGTCGGGTCTTAGTTTAGAAGATAAAATGAGTTCAACTTTTAAGGTATAGTCCAAGAGCTGGATCGAAAAGTTTACGAAAAATTGCGAAGAATAAAATATTTCTATTAATATGTGTAATATACTTCTAGTTTTATCGGTCTAAAGTCCTTAGAAATGTCAGAGAGATATAAATTCTCAATTAAATATATATTTTATGTTTTATATTACTAGGTTAGAGTAGCTTAATCTTCTTTGAAAACATTAAACCTTGCTCTTGGTCTATTTGGTGTCAAGATGTACAGTCGCATACAACTCACCAAGCGCTTCCAATCATCCTTCATAATGCGCACAGCGAATGAGTGGAACTCACTACCTGCGTCTGTGTTTCCGAACGCATTCAACCCGAATCTCTTCAAAGTTAGAGTGAACAGGCTTCTTCTGGGTAAGCTCGCTCCATCGTCGACTCTGTCTCTGTCACCTTTGACCTAGACTAGAGTCAAGAGCAAACCCATCACAAATAAAAAAAAAAAAAAAAAAAAACTGTTTTGCCAAATTATAATGATAGGGTCTAAATTACGTTTAAATAATAAAATAAGAATATATTAAGTATCTACCTAATACTATGCTAGCACGGGGACCCAGCGCTAAGAAAGAAAATTTGGTTCAAATAAATATTAATAGATGGCGAGATATGCACCGATTTGTTATAATACAATTCTATTTTTAAATTTCGGTATTGTGTTTATAAAGTATGTCAATATAAACTCGTTTTGATGTTTATAATTCGAATATTACGATATGAGAGTAGATAAAATATATTAAAATTTAATTTACGTCACGGGCAATTCGCTCTATGTAGTTTGTCTGTACACGCGCTTCTATATCTTTCTTACTTACTATACATAAATGAAACAGGAGCGCAGCGGTCTATCTGCCAGCAACGGCGACATTATGTTCGATAAATAATTACATTATATTTATTGTAGTTCTGTTTCTAGGTAATGCATACTGCTTTCCTTTTTGGTATATAATAACATAGAATAAAGTATTTTATTTGTAAAATATTTTGTACTTGCTTGTACCAATGTATGGAGAAATTTATTACTTTAAAATCTTTTTAATTACACACCGACTAAATCTGTGACTTGGCGACTAATTTCGACTAATTAGCGACTAAATCTGGGAGAAAACAGATCTTCGTTAGGTGCCCTAGTTTTTGAAATATAAATGTGGCCAAGCCGGGGAGAGTCTCTCCAGATCGGCCACCGATAAACCCTTCTAACTTTTGAACCAGTGATCGACTAATTCTGATATTTGGCGACTAATTTCGACTAATTAGCGATTAAATCTGGGAGAAAACAGATCTTCGCTAGGTGCCCTAGTTTTTGAGATATAAATTTGGCCAAGCTGGGGAGAGTCTCTCCAGATCGGCCACCTAACAACCCTTCTAACTTTTGAACCAGTGACCGACTAAATCTGATATTTGGCGACTAATTTCGACTAATTAGCGATTAAATATTTGTGTTATCAAAATTAAAATCCCTGATGGTGGCCAAGCCAGAGTCAGCCACACCGAAATATTTGTATTTGCTGATTTTTCAATAAATGTGATATGTGGAGACTGATTGTGATATATTATAAAATAAGAAAGTGATATTATTTAGTAAGATTAAACTAAGTCTAATTTTGCAATAAAGGTGAGGTGATCTGAAAAGACTGATTGTGATACATTAAAAATTAAGAAAGTGTTACAGATTTATTATTTTGTAAGATTAATAATTATTATCATAAGGCTTTTTTCTTAATAAACGTTCTAGTGATTTTTATCGATATGTTTCATTTAATAATGTCCTGTTAAACAAATGCATCCCAGCACTAGGCTGCCGAGCCGTAGGTGCTGTTCGTGGACACAAATAATAAAATAGATTTGTATCCACGAATAGCACCTGCCAAAAATATTGATAGGTGCTGTTCGTGGACTAGGCTCGGTGCTATTCGCGTCGGTGCTATTCGGACGGGTGCTGTTCGTGGACTACGTCCGAATAAATTGACAAAGCCGATTATGATTAGCAAAATAAACCTATTTTCACAATGGTTTTCACCTTGATACACACATTTAAATTACCAAAAAAGGCATACATTGATAACCATTCCAGCAAAAACTCTACCCTCATTTCAAACTTCGCAGAAACGAACAAAAGCTCAACTACCTTCAAAATTACGCGTTAAATGTCAAATATGCCCGATTGACATTCAATATCACCTTCAATTCCCACGAGGACATACATACAAACATACATACACATACATAACATACGCTTAGTAACTGTAGATACATTAAAAACTAGTTTTGGCAAACGAGCCTCTTGTCTATATTTGTATGAAACCGGTTTTTATTGATGTCATTTTAACACTTGAAGAATGAATGTTTTGACGTATTATTTCATTATGGTTCGTTTTTATCTCATTTGACTATCATTGTAAAAAATAGTTGTAGTAGTACGTCTCTTTACTTCATAGATTCAAGCTGTCGAAACCCAACGCATTTTGTTGGAAGGAAACATGGGTGACCTCTGCTACAGTGTGCTTATTCAGACTTTTTTAACGTACTCACTCGTGATAACGTAAACGATCTCTTATGTCAAAACGTATACAAAAAAAGAGGTTTCTTCTTACGGTCACCAAACGGTGCTTATCCAATTTCAATACAAATTGACGTTTACGTTAACGCGATTGAGCGTGAGTAAAAACCCGCACTAAGGCCTCAGGTATGTATTTTTGCCCAGGATTATCTGAACAGAATCTGTTGAAACTACACACATTACTATTAATAATATTCTGACAAAGCCATAAAGAATTAAAAAGAAAATACCTAGATAAAAGAAGTGATTTGAATGTGATGCTCTCTATCGCCTACGATTCTTCCAACTTTCTAAGAAATCAAACACAGTCAACTGACAAATTATAGAATTTACGACAACTATTTCATTGAATTTATTTTCTCTTGACGTTATTAACGTCTTACGTTTATCACCAGACAAAATTTTCGTCACAATTTTAATTAAACAAAATGTAAAAAGGCATCATTCTCTGCCCTTCTTCAAATTTATTTAAATAACAAAATATAAAAAAACTGATGATCCAAGTAGATTAGAAAACCACAAACAACAAGTCTATAGTTGAAATATTCACACGCCTTCAGTTCTGCTCAAACTCATAAAGGTAAATAGGCATAAAATGACACGACACTCAAATCGTTCGCGGATACACGATCTAACGGAAACAGTGTAGGATTGCGCTCGCTGACGGAAGCACTCGCCTCTCTCCTTTGAAGTCTGACAAGTTCTTTCATCTTCGTCAATTCCTTAATAACTGTAAGTATACGGAAATCAACATCGTTTATCTTAGTCTGATTTGTGTTTGGAATGGTTAAGTTTGAATTGAAAGTGAATATAAAGTGCATAATCAATTTTCAATGGTTCTAGTTGTTGGTACAGAAACTGTTATTATGTACCTAGTAGCTTCCGGATCATCATACCTACCTAGTTTATCGGGATAAAAAATAGCCTATGTGCCTCATTGTTTTTTAATGTATTTTTTTACTTTTCTCCACACTAGGAATTCCAAACTATAATCTATCTCTGTGCCACATTTCATCCAGATCCGTTCAACCGTACTGGCGTAGTTGAGCAAAAAAAAGACATCCATCTAAACTTTTGCATTTATAAGGAAGAAGGATTCGTTGAAAAACAAGTCAGAAGTGTTTTTACAAACTTACTGACCAATAATAAACGTAGCCAGCAACTGCATGTTATTATTTACATCTAGTTTACATATTTATAGTTCACTTTCTTTTCTAGTTCCACATTATCTTGTTAAAATGTTGGCTTTTGATTGTGACAAGTTCTTCAACTTTCATTATAAACATTTTCTATGATTTAATTTGCTAAATCCCTTACAAAAGGTTCACAAGATTCACGATCAACTAAAAGACCACCATAGAACAAAGAAGTCATAACAAATACACAATACAACGTGGTAAAACAAATTAAACCCTTTACTCGTTCTCTCGTTATCTCAGTAGGTAATCATCTAAATAGCTACGCGTGCCACAGCATCCCAATTCCACAAAATTCACAAGTCTCTGTCCAGATTCGTCCGCGTTAGAAAACACGGAGCTAGCCGTACCGGATGTGGCTCATTTACGAAATAAACCCACGCTTTTATTCGCTGTTAGACAAATATAAGAATGTGGGCTGTGTTCTACTGGAAGCGTTGGGGAAGCTAAGCGATAGAAGATACCGAACAAAGATTGTAAGAAGAGTGTTAGAAGACTTGTGACGGTGGTGATCTGTTAGTCTAAGGCTAATTTTTAGAACGAATATTATTAAGACAAATTGACAAATTACTGTGATTGATTGAGTGACTTTTTAATGGTCAATCGGATGACTTGACTTGCGTTTAATTTGCGTCGTGTCGATAGTCTCTGCCCAGAATCCGAGGGTTATTGAGGTTAGGAGAAAGATACACAGAAAACAAAGAACGCTGGTAAGGTAAGGTTAGGTTACATTAGGTACCGAAAACATTAAAAGATGAAAAAGATAGAAATCTGTACCTACATCAATAGGGACTAATTATGAAGATGTAACTTTTATTAAAAACACAAACAAACAAGCCATACCTGTACCTATAACTGTGACTAATAAGACAATCTTACTAATGATTGAAACCTGTTGCGGTCAGGTTATTAATTTGTACGTCAATCAATGCGTCACTAATAGCGTCATCTCCTCAAATTACCTCACAGCCACATGAAGAATTTATGATAAGGCATTAAATAGCTTGATAACCCTGTTGGTTTATAGTGGTCCCGCTACTAAGAAGGAAAAACACTTTATTCGATCTAGGAATGAATTCCTCATAAAGCACTTTATTCGATCTAGGAATGAATTCCTCAAGAACACTTTATTCGATCTAGGAATGAATTCCTCAAAAACACTTTATTCGATCTAGGAATGAATTTCTCAAGAACACTTTATTCGATCTAGGAATGAATTCCTCAAGAACACTTTGTTCGATCTAGGAACGAATTCCTCAAAAACACTTTATTCGATCTAGGAATGAATTCCTCAAGAACACTTTATTCGATCTAGGAATTAATTCCTCAAAAACACTTTATTCGATCTAGGAATGAATTCCTCAAGAACACTTCATTCGATCTAGGAATGAATTTCTCAAAAACACTTTATTCGATCTAGGAATGAATTCCTCAAGAACACTTTATTCGATCTAAGAATGAATTCCTCAAAAACACTTTATTCGATCTAGGAATGGACCCAGAAAAACAGTACTCAGTAAGAACTCAGTAAAGGATTTCCATCTGAACTCAGTAACAGCCCGCATTCTAGATTGTGTGTGTTGATGGTAGTGAAATTGTTGACTATTAAATGGAACTTACAATACTACCTATGTTTATTTATTAAAACTTCATGGAACATACACGTACATAGGCGCTGGTACGAGATAAGCGAAGCAACTAAAAGCAGCTAGCAGTACAACACCGCCTTTACATTTCAGCGTAGGCGAATAAACATAGCTTAGCACACAGCTTGTCGGAGCTAATTTGGAAATAGTGACCGCTTAGGAAGTGGCGGATAGTATCCGAGAATCAACGGTTTATTATTCAATCATTTATCTTTTATTCATTAGGAATGAAGGCGAATTTATTACATGTTTGTATTGAAATATTGTGTTGGATTGGTTACTGCAATCTCTTCATCTTAACTCTGTTCAACATGATCAGTCAGATCAGAGAGATTAAATGGTATGATTCTGTACTAGATCATCAAAAGGCCCTGAAGCCAGCCAGAGTCTCTAGTCTAGACAAAGTACCATTCTACCAGCGATGGTTATTGTCGAAATGCCAAATGTAAAGGATTGATAACGTGGCATTTTGATGGCACTTGATTTTTTGTGCCCTGCTTATGCAGCAAGTACAGTATACTTACTAATTGACAATGTAAAAAAGGTTTTTTTTAACTGTCTCGTTGGTGTATTGGTCGTAAGGGCTACTGCTGAGCAAAAGGTTCTAGGTTCGATTTCCGCCAACATCACTTGGCTCGACTCGGATTTCTCAATGGTAGCCCGGAGTCTGGGTCTGTGTCAGGTTGCTGGCAATAATCTTGCCCCTAATGTGCATGGCTGGTGAAATGTGGGTTTGCTTGTTTTGTTGCGTGCTTTTAATTCTGCCGAACCATTTGGCACAGTATAAATATGGACAATGCGCATCGACGAGGTCCCGAAGCGACTCGCACTACTGACAGACAGCACTGCGGACGCTGCTAAGGGGTCCCGTCGATGCGCATGTTTGTGTGAGTGTGACGTTTCGAGTATTTGTAGGTAGTTTCCATACTATTTGTCCATATTTATACTGTGCCTTTGGGCAATGGTGTCTCATCCCATACAAAGAAACCGTGCCGACGTACTGTACTGATTATACTGATTAATTTTTTGTACATCTATCGCATTCGGTTCCGTTCGACGGATATAGATGGTGATCTATCTATCGCCGTGGAACGGAACCAAACGCGATCGATTTACAAAAAATAATCGGTATAATCAGATGAAAAACGCTAGTTACGTCGGCACGGTTTCTTTGTATGGGATGAGGCATCTGTATGCTAGTATTATATTATCTGTGGTTTGGGTAATACAGTCGTAACGCTATGTTATATTTTATGTATGAACATAATTGAAGATCAACGAGCAAATTGCGCACTCAAATCAGCACCAATTATCATTTTATTACAGTACTAGCTTCTGCTCGTGGCTTCGGCCGCGTAAAAAGTGTTGTATCATCCCAAGGGAATACAAACTATCCTATGTCCTTCCCAGGGTCTCAAACTGTCTCCATGCCAAATTTCATCTAAATCGGTCCATTAGATCCAGAGATTACCCCCTACAACCTCGCAAACATTACCTGCTTATAATATTAGTATAGATATAGACTACTTTTACTACTATGAGTTGTCGCTCCATATTATTTTCATCACTTAGAGCACCTACTCCTCATACCATAATCCTATTACGCAACAACCATCACGGCATCATAAACTCTGAAATTACGCTAAATCAATAAGTTGATTATGTTGACAAATCAACGTGCCACCGCCGGTTGCCGAGTTGTCCCACGCGCGGCCGTGGTTGTCGCCCACACCATGCCCACGTGTGGGCTTAATACACCGCTGACAGTCTACTATCACAACGTGACTTGTTTCGGGTGTTTAACAACCAATAAAGTGGTGCGTTTTATTTCCTTAAAATCTTAGTAAGACGTCCTGTTATAGTTGGGTTACAAACAAGAACAACACAGAAACAAATAAAAAAAGAAGAAAAAAGAGTTTATTTATACTCGAAATATGGCGCATAGAATGAATAAAAAGTTATACAGATATGGAACGTATGTGTTACATACGCGCAAGACGGCAATTGCTCAGAAAAAACGTTGTCGAAGTGGTCGAACTTTGAACGAAATCAGGCGATTACCTAATTACAAAACTGACTTCAGAAACCGTATCATTAAGACGACGACTAACGCCAATGACCTTGAGGGAACAAAACGCGCACTCGTTTCACACCCGCGCGACCCTAAATTTATTAGTTTTTTGTACTTCCCTTATTATTCTATGACTTTAAAAAAAAAAGCTTCAGATCAAATTGTAGATAATTAAATTGCCTTTGCGATGGTGTCAATTTTATTAAAATACGCCCAGCAGTTTTGGTGCGATTGTCGTGTTTTTGTCCGTTTCAGACACAACTTTACAAATTAATTACACTATGTTATACGAATAAAACTCAAAGTTTTCTTAAATCAAATTATTAAAACAATGGTCTTGTGTAACATATATTTTTTCCAAAAAATTACGACAAGCTGTTTAGACGTGTTTCTCATATTAAAATCAGCTACTCAAGGGTATCTGCGCCTTAAACGCTTCTTAAAATCTGAAACTTTTCCTAAATATATCAATCGGCAACGGTCAGAACGGTAAAACTCCCGTGCTTTTCTGGGTTTCTATCCAAGATCTATCAACAGATAGATACGTATGCACCTTATCCTTTAAAATGCTAATCTACCGTCACCTATCAATGCCCATACACCTCACAGTCTCCATAATCTAACCTCCACCACATCCATTCATCTCAAGCCTTCTATTTGTCCGTAGGTGCGCGTGTGCAGAGCTGGCTGTATTTGGCGCGCGACAGATGCCGATCTTGCACGAACGCTCGCCGTGATCTCGAGTCGTGTCGTCAAGACATACGGATGCTTTGTACTGTTTACATATTGTGACTAAACGGTTGGACGATTGTGAAGTTACTTCCGTGTTATCAGGACTTGGAAAACGTTAGAGGGTTCAAGTTAGAAGAAGGGCTGGGAAGAAAGATCTTTGTAACTTAATTGCGAGGTTTTCTTGAAGGAGTTAGGCACCTCCGGATGTACGAAACTACGAATATTATTTCACTGAAGTTTTTTTTGCCCATTTCTTTCAGTTTTTTTTTGTTTGATTATATTTATCAACTCCACTAAATCAGCGATATTGCCAGTGCAAAATTCAATAGAAAACTGTAAGGACGGCAGTTCTTTTTGAAATATTAATAGAAAGCTACAATATTGCTTTATACTTCTTTTTATCCCGTAGAGATGCACAGTACCTGCAAAGCAAAGAACCGGGGAAAGGATAGTTAATCATAAATAAGGGGATTCCAGAAATAGTCTAAATCAGTCGAAGACAAAATTAGCTGCCCCTTGTACCTCATTACTACTTTATTTTACGACTGTTAACGTAACAGTGATTGCAGTTTGTACTATCAATATGTCTAGACTCTAAGGTCAAAGACCCACCTGTATCAAAAGTTGGTCCTTTGTTTATTATTACTCAAGTGTCAACCAGTGGCCTCACGTATAAGAAGAAGATGCCAAGATCAGAAGTTCAGAACAGAACGACAACATTTTACAAAAAAGAGGATACAACCTGGATGAGCATGGCCACAGATAATATAGTACTAGCATACCATGGCGCAGTCACTTGGACTAAGTACAAGAATTCAGAGGCCCAGCAGTAGACGAAGACGGGCTAAGGGTGATGAGATAGACTATGGCTGTGGAAGGCATGTGGTATAAGAAGGTATGCAGAATTCGTACACTCCCTATATCATTACAAGACGCTTGCAGGTATTCCAAGAATATTTGGAGAATACGAGTACTCATGGATTCTAAATTGCCGATACGTATTAGAAGACCGTTACCATGAAAACTATACTTAAAAATAAAGCCATATTAAAACGCTACCTATAAACAATCTTGTAAGACGCTGTGATAAAGGAGCAATTGATAACAAGAAAAAGTAGCTGATAAGAGAAAAAAGTGCCGGCAAACTGTTTACAGAAGTTACCGTCAATTACAAAGGAGCTTGTGAAATACAACACTGTTTACGATAAGATATGAGTTAGGGATGTGCCGGTAAGTAATCGATAAATTTTAATACGAAGGCACGTTTGTACCACAAAACGTTTAGTGCTAAACAAAAAAAAACAGTTCTATTTCTGTCAATCGTACGAAAATGAGAGGGAGGGAGGGGGGAGGTTTTAAATATGTTTGGGCTAAGTTTATTTAATTATTTGTTGTGCAATCGAGCCAGCACAATGTTATTTTGATTTTTTTAGTAAACGAATGCCTGAGTAAAAGTTTCGTCAGGAAATAATTTAAGTTACATTATTGATATAAAATTTTCAAAAGTGCCAGCTTATTACTGGCTGTTGACTGGCAATTGGAACTCAAATTAAGGTCACAGCTCGTTAAAGTAGACACATGTCGATTTTAAATGTAAACATTATCAGAAGTTTGGTTTTATTCATTCAAAAAAGCGTATATTTTTATTCATAGTCTGTTAATAGACACTTATCTATAGTCGTTCGTCTACTACCGCCGTTTGAAATTTAATGTCATTCCTATGCATTTCTGCAGCCTTAGTACATTATTATTGTTGATTTAGTTTCTTTTTATTTCCCATCGCATCGTAAACCAGCTATAACAATCAAGAGCTTTTCGACATTTATTTTATTTACAACTCAACTTAATGACCTAAAATCAATTCAACACATGATAATGTAATTCTATAAGATTTGACCAACATACGAGATTCGTGAGAAAATTCTTTAATAATAAATGGCTTCAAATTAACTCCTACTTTTAAAGTTCAAGCGTGAAATTCGATAAAGTCAACATTTTTCTTATTTAATTAATGAAAATTACTCAATCTTGGCTTAAGTTTAACTGTATTTAAGTTTTACAAGCTTTTTAATAGCTTACGACAGAAGTAACGGTTACCGATAAACTGTTTGTTGTAATTGAAGTTAATGGTTGTTTATATTGACGCCTATATTTCTTAAAAAGGTAATAAGTAAAAAGTTGTTTTTTTGCGATATGCACTACATAAATTGCAATAAATCTATAAAATGCAGGTTTTTGTCTATTGAAAGAATAACGTTTAATTTATTTTTTATTGTGTTCATGGCAAATATACAATTGCAAGCCTTAAAATGTAATGTCTTTATTATACCAGCAACAAGGGTTTTATTGAGCAAGTATACTCTAAATTCCATTCCACTCAAGAACCAACATTACTGATATCAATATCGATAAATTATCAATATATTATCGACATGACTGCGTCCCTGGTATTCGCGGGGAATGCGTCGGTTATCAGCTGTGACCTCTGTTATCTGTGAAATTGTACGCAGCTTCCGGGTACCCGAGATCTTAGCTTATTGAGTAATAAATTCTTGTAAAAACAAGACGGTTAACTTTGATAACAAAGGCGCTGTACCTATGATGTGATGTTGGTCATTAAAAACTACGAGAATAGAAAAAAAAGTTAATTAAAAAATCTAAAAACCCGACTGCTTAAAAAGCGAAGATAGAAGGAGACATACTCGTATTCGCGAGCTGCCTGACCGAAACCAGGTGTATCCTCCTACTGCACAGCATGATTTTTTTCTTGTTTAGGTACGTCTTTTTAGTTTGCTTTGTATGCAGTCGGGATTTTTGATTTTTTTAATTAACTTCTACTATTTACAACTTTTTAGTTTTTTTTTTAGATATAGGTACATTAGACATATAAGAGCTATATATTTTTGAAATCACCTCTTAAAACCCTTTATTTTGATACCCAACACGATGGGTTTGGAAAGAAAAAACAATTTTTTCCCCCACAAAATGTCGCCCAAAAGCCGCCTTTTTTAAGAATCATCAAAATCGGCCAACGCGTTTGGTCTCTAAAACGCCACATAGGAACAACATACATACATACATAGACTGCAACACAATACCCTCCTTCGGCAGTCTGGTAATAATGGTTAACCGTTCTACTTAAATTTATTTCGTCAAACTCAAATCTATCGAGACAAAAAGCTTTTAAGAATTAAAATAAAAGCTTCTAGAACAGCAGAGCTGTCTATCTGCTGGGTCCATGGGGTTTCTTTTTTCAATTGAGACAGGTTCCCGATCTGGGTCGAAACCCAAGCCCATTACTTTGAGATCGGAGTAAAGGGCGAAGCTTTATAAAATACACAATGACATAAAATAAACAACAAATCACCACTAACAAAATTAAATTAGGGACAAATTCCGCCATCAAAATTCGAGTTTAACACCCACATGCGCTTGCGCCGGCTTCGCAATCGATCGTTAACCACCGCTAAACGTGCTCCAATAACCAAAGGGTTAAGCTAAGAGGTTACTACGGAATTAGCGTAGCGAAAGTTCGGTCAAAGAGTGACTTAGTGAATGATTCATTCAGAATGAATGTTTGAATGCATGATTCACTGGCGATTTCTTTATGAGGCAATCAAATTGGATCACATCACAGGAGTGTTAGCGCTGGAGGCGTGCAGTTATGTCTGAGGTGTATTGTTCCGCCTTGAGGTTTGTTTGACCTTTGTATGATGCATTTCGTTGTCTGTTTTCTGTCAGATGTAGTTTTAGAGATGTTTTCTTACTGGTGAGATGTTATACTTTGGTCGTAAGTCGATGATCGATGTGGCGACACTTAGGAGAGGCCTACATGCACAGCAGTAGAAATCGAAATTATGATGATGAAAACTATGTAAGTACAATCTTTATCTGGCCTGGCATCCGTTATATGATTTCAATTCAAAAGAGGACAGCTTGTACTGCTTCGATAACCAGTAACCTCGTGGCCTCATCATCATCATCATTTCAGCCGAAAGACCTCCACTGCTGGACATAAGCCTCACCCTGGCGTCGCCACATTGACCGATTAACCAGGTCATCGCTCCACCTAGTGGAAGGCCTTCCAACGCATCGTCTTCCGGTTCGCGGTGGCCATTCCAGAACTTTTCGGCCCCATCGGGCATCAACGGCTGGGCTGCTGTACCTAAATTTGTTTTGTAGTTCTATTAACTAGCTAGCAACGGATGACTCATGAATGAAGCAAGCAATGGAGGAGCTCGTATGTTTGGAAATCCCAAAGTAAAAGTAAAGAGACTCACCACGAGAGGTTAAACGCAAAGAAAAACGTAAAAATAAAACTTGTAGCTATGATATTGAAGCTCAATGAAAGCTACAGATAGTCAGAATGATTGTCAGGGGTTAATAAAAACATACATACCTAAATTTGCCACACAAAAGTCGGACTTCTTGCTATCATAACTAAACTCATTTATGACCGAAAAAGATAACCGATCAAGTCCATAAAGAGTTAATAACGCTAACAATTAACCATATTACAAACAGAACACAGGAAACCAAAAATTCAGTCACAGATCCTCAAACTCTCTACCCGGAACAGGAAGTCTCATTCAAAATCTCTGATCGTTCTAAATATAAAACTAACCATATTACGGAGAAATCCATCCACTTTCTCATGGACATTAAAAATATCGATGTGGGTTAAGAATCGACTCACGCGCACGCGTTAACTGCGCGCACGCATCCTGCACGTCGTAAAGTTGAGCCCATTGTTATAGTCCGGATACTTGCCGATTTATTGACACTGAGATTTTCTTATATATTTTCTTATAATTGTACCAGTTATACAGAAAAGTTAAAAGGTAATCGTTTATCTTGGTATGAATATGTGAACAGGAACAAGAAACGCGTGTTAAGTGAAAAGAGTTATTAATATATTATATAAATGTAGAATCTATCCACAGAGAGGGATGGGAGGACAAAGAAAGATTCCTCCCAAAATCCACCCAGGATTGATATTAAAGAAAAGTTAGTGATAACTTGACGGTTGCTAGGACTGAATAGAAAAGTTAGTGATAACTTGACGGTTGCCAGGACTGAATAGAAAAGTTAGTAATAACTTGACGGTTGCTAGGACTGAATAGAAAAGTTAGTGATAACTTGACGGTTGCCAGGACTGAATAGAAAAGTTAGTGATATTTGACGGTTGCCAGGACTGAATAGAAAAGTTAGTGATAACTTGACGGTTGCCAGGACTGAATAGAAGAGGCAAATATATTGCACCGACTCCAAGCGAATTGGGACAACGTCAGGAAGGCAGATTTAAGGCGATATATACACCCCAATGCTAACGCAGTACTGGTCAAAGTCAAAGTCAAAGCACTTTATTTCAAGTAGGCCAGTTACAGGCACTTTTGAATGCCAAAATCGATGCCAAAATATCAAAATTGAACCTCCTTATGAACAGTTTTGTTTGCAAAATTTTATTTGATTTACATATGCTATGTTAGTTATGAAGAAATACCAGCCATACATTTTTCTGTATAAAAATATTTATAAACATCCAAGTCGTTTTGGAGGAGTTTCCAAAAGTTGCGAAAATTATCGTGTAGTTATTTTTTTTTTTTAAAGCAAAACTATTAGTTACACGTAAAAACCTTGTGTTCAAAATTATGTACATGAATCAGTAATAAATATATATTTTCTTCAAACCTTTTAACCTAGCTGTTACTAAGGAGTATGCTTTAGAAAGTTGCCGTTTTACGGCACTAAAGCGTATGTAGGCCCTTAAGAGATACACCTTTATAATAATTATAATTTTATATGACGTTCCCGCGAAAAGAGATTAATTATTCCCTTTTGAATGAAATAAATTCGCTTAGTAAATATTTCTGAAGTTAATTTCACTTAACGTCAAGTCCTTTTAAGTTATGCTTGACAGTTCAATGATTTATAATAACCAGCTCCTTGGCTTTTCGCATTTAAAATTCACAAATAAAGCTTGGTTGTCCAGTCCACCTAAAAGAAAACAAATTTTAAAACTATCATTATTCTCTTCGGCTTCATTCCCAGAAGATTTAGGTAGAGGTAGGTGTAGTACATACAGTTCATTTTTTTTATTTGTAATGGGTTTGCTCTTGACTCTAGTCTAGGTCATAGGTGACAGAGACAGAGTCTACGATGGAGTGAGCTTACCCAGAAGAAGCATGTTCACTCTAACTTTTAAGTTCCCTCAGATTTGGCCAGTTATATGATGAGATGTGTAATTCTGCCAGTTTATTGCCAGCAATCAGGCACAAATCCAGATTTTGAGTGGTAACCGATATATTTCAGGTCGAAAAACACTATTGTGTGGCAGCATAACCAAAGAGGCAGTCATATTTCAAGACATAGGTATTGTAAAACCGATCAACTATTATTACGGGCAACATTTTCGAGATACAATCGCCACACTGCGTGCAATATGACAATAACAAAACGGCAGTACAAACCCTCTTTAGCACAGTTTAAACTGGGCACCTAACAAAGCATTTACGTATAATATGAAGCGAGAGCATTACTCGTCCTGACAAGACACATTACGTCCATCTAGCGAACGAACAAAGCGCAGTAGCTGCGCAGGAGTTCGTAAAGACAAGGTGGATGGGTACAGAATGTTCAGTTCAAACAAGGCGTTACGAAAACATAAGTTACTGGATAAGTTAAGCATGGCATGCTGGAAGCCTTCAAATCTATGCAGTAGAATTAATTAGAGAATTATTCAAGATTTTATTAATTTCGACTCGTTGAGTTGTAATTTGTAGAGCCGGAAAAAACCATTTTTCATTGGTTTTTGTGCTAAAGCTCAAGATACCTTTGTAATGCCCATCTCATAGATTTAGTATGTTTTCGCCATCTTGATTCCGATTCACTTGAATGTCTTCATTCAAAATCATTGATAAGCTTCGAATCTTTTATACCTAAAGACTGCAACTGTAGTAAATTAAATTGGTTGAATAAAAATTAGGCAATCAACAAATCCCATGAGATTTATCAAACTGGTCTCTAAAATCGAGACTAAACCTTCTGTCCCTCCATTCCGTCGACCTGCGCAGGAGTTCGTACAGCCGTATAAATCAGGCGCGCGTGCGCGGTAGCTGTCCCGCCATGCGCACCGCGACACACGTCATAGCGACATGCACCCTCATCTGCTCGTGATTTTCGTTGGAGACGGTAACGTGAATAACAGTTGGTTAAACCCAGATGGGCTTATAAGGTATTTTGAGCATAAGTAAAAAACAGAAATGGAAAAAGGGTGGGCTCTACAGTCAGTTGCATTTTTATGAAATCTTTTTAAAAGATTCAACGAGTTCAATCAATCTGTCTAGCGTTTCGCCTACTATATATCTTGGGGTTCTACACCTACTCCTTCTCCTACTTCATAATCTATCCAGATGTAGCTGAACCCCAGTATTTTACATGGACGTCCAAGAAAAACAGCCCGAACCAACAGCTAAACGTGCTTTCCAAGACAAAAAGTGATGAATCATCCATTCAATACCGAGATATAATAGATGGTCACCCATCCACAGAACACCTTTAGCAAGCGATGCTTAACCGTGAGGATACACCCGAAACGTTTTTATATATCCATAATCTACAATATTAACATTAGCCTTTGGCATAATTTTAGCACTACTCATGCATGCCGTTTCATTCGACTTGAAATATTGCTCATTTCCATTTCAACGCAAAAGTATTCAATAAACTTTATCGCAAATCATACAGAGAATATTTACGTACAAGACCTCAATTGAATACAACTATAAATTACGTTATTAATAAAACCACGATAAGAAGTGCATGAATAATGTCATAAAGGTAGCTGAGACAGGCACAGTCTTATTGATTTCATCTCGTGATGCATTGCCGTGGTCTGTTATATGAGGATTGATATTGCACATTGTGTTGTCATTGATGAGAGATGGATAGATTGTGTGAAAGATGGTATGGATGGACAGGAGGTGACGGTTAATAGAGAAGACTCTTAAGAAGACTGCGTCGTCACCAATATATTGGGGAAAGAAAGACGGCCTAAGCAATTACATTTTAACAATTCGACAATTTGCCATCGCTGACAAAGATCGTTATCATCAATGCATCACGGCCGGGAGAAGGGTGATGAATTGTTGATGTCTATGATTTTAGACACGATAATCTTACTTTTATAATAAAGGTGTATAAAACTCTTCAGAGTAACGTTTAGGAGATAATTTATAGCAATACGGGTGACTGTGTACAGGAATTCATTTTGTGAGATTAGATCTTTTGGAAGCATGTGGGCTTATGTGGGTCACATTATTGGTGTTGGTTTTGTACATTCGATTTGGAAGTTTGTTTGTACTTTTTCTATAGTAAATACTACATAAGATAATAGAGGCTGCCTCGTAGGCGCTCCTACTGACCACGAGGTCCTGGGCACGGGGTCCCAGCGCTAACAAAGAAAGTTTGGTTCAAATAAATGTCACTAGATGGCGCAATATGCATCTATTTGTTATTAAATTGTGTGTAAAATTGTCATTTTCTAGAATTGATTATAAAAAAAATAATGTTCTTGTTTAATCAACTCTGTTATGCATAAAATTAGGAAATATTGGGCTCTGAATTCACATTTCAAAGATTGTTTGAACAGATCATTTAAAATTGATGGCAATAGATGGCGCCGTTTTAAATTTCTGAGGCATGCCACTCGATTTAATAAATTAGTATTGTAACACATTTTGGTTCAGTGAAACTGCATAAAAACGTTAAAAAAAATACTGTAAAACAAATCGTCACTGTATTCAAAGAAAAAATAGTCACGAACCGAGAAAACCGTTTTACTTGCAAATATCTGCTAACACCATCTATAGCCGTGGAATGGAACCGAACGCGATCCAGTTACTTAAACAAATTATTAGCTTAATCAGACGAAAACTAGTTACGCTAGTTACGTCGGCACGGTTTTTTTGTATGGGATAAGGGTTCTGTATGCTAGTATTATATTATCTGTGTTCTGGGTAAGATTCCCGAGACGGGCAAAGGAGGATTTGTGAGGTTGATAGCATTAGGCTCGAGGATTACATGAGATTGATGCACTAGAGTCGATCGAAAAGCGGGCCAAGAGGCTCATCGGCGATGAGGCATTGGTTAAGACAAAGCTCCAGAGCCTTGAACATCGTCGCCGAGTTGCCGGCTTGTCGGTTTTTTATCGATTACATTTCGGGGAATGTGCGATGGAATTGCATAATCTAATTCCGCCCAGCCCATTTCATCATCGGACTACCAGACGTACGGCGATGCGCCATCGGTACATGGTGGACATCCCACCCATACGCACTAAACGTTTTGAAAATACTTTTATTATGCGTACAGCTAAGGAGTGGAATTCCCTGCCGGAGTCTGTGTTTCCCGATAGCTACAACCTGGGGGTCTTTAAGTCAAGAGTGCATAGGTTACTTCTAGGCAAGCGTGCTCCATCATCGACCACATCATCCCTTACCATCAGGTGAGATGGTGGTCAAGCACGAGCCAATATAAGATAAAAAAAAAAAAAAAAAAAAACGTAAAAATAACTGGCGAAATGTGAGTGTACTAGAATAGGTGCACCACTACCCAACCCTTCACAAAATACAGGTGTTATGCTGCTATTATACTTTTGGTACTAAATATATAATAGAGCTTTGTTTCTTGAAGAACTAGTTCGCAGCTTTAGACAGAAAGTACACAGCGCACGAGGTCAACCTCCAAGTGCATTCTATGCGTAGCATAAGGCGCATACTTACTTGCAATTAATGTCATATTTTTTATTTACATAGATACCTAGTTTTTCTTGAAAATGTGTATAATTGTATGGTGTACAATAAAGTATATTCTATTCTATTCTATTCTATACCTAGGTATTATTTATTTGATCTGACTGAACTTCTTTTTAGTGCTATTTGAAGAATGGCGTTATTTTATCTTTTTCCTTGGCCAATACAACTGATAATTCGGGACTTACAGGTTTCGGTTATTAGTATCTACAATGAATCTGTGCATCATTTCCAATTAAGGTTACACTAGTCAACGGCACGAACTATTTTGCGCGCGGGGTTAAAATGCATTTTATATCAACCGACAACACGTGCGGAAGAGATTGATGCTGTGATGAGCAGTAGGAAGCTAGTTCGAGTATGAATACACACTTTTGCAAATTTGTAACGACATGGATAATAAATTAGGACGAAACCGAGCGCGCGAAATTTTATAAACAGACCTTTGGGAGTCTGGATATCATGAAAAATAGACTAAACGTATCTGTTCAAAATAAAATTATTTGCATTGTTGAACTACTAATCTATCCCTGTATGGAGGCCGTTTTGCAATTTTCCGTCTTCTTATGGTATTTATTTGCGCCCAAAAATGCTTTAAAATTAGTGTCGAAATGTGGAACTTTCGACGTTCATAACGTTCAAATATTTTCTTTTTTTACTTTTTTGCTTCCATACAGGGCTAGATAATGATGAGACAAATTGATATCACTTTTTATTTTGAACGTTCATCGTCAAACAGTGGAATAATCCCTAGACTACGTTTGTATGGAAGAATTTTCGACTAGTGTAACCTTAATCCCTAATTTCAAAGGCGATGTATTGAAATACTCTTTAAACCAGGTATATAGTACTGCTGGAAGATATTTTTTTGATCCACATGAAGCAACCAGTATTCAGTAAATAATAGAATGTGTGTAATATAAAAGTACTCACGTGGATTTTTATCGAATTGCATAGGACTGCACCTATCCAGTGTGCGCACGTTGCCCTCTGCACCATAGTTCCTGTACCCTGGCTCGCAGCGGTAGACCGCTCCAGGTTTGGATACGTTGTATTCGTAGGGGGGGTACAGTTCGGCTTCTGGAGCACCCACCAGGATCCTGGGGAAGAGGAGAAAAAATTGATGAGATATTGTAGAACATACGGAGTTTTCTTGTTAAAGGTTGTGCTTGATTGAGTACTATCGCACCTACTGGTAAGCGATGATATTGTGGACAATGGAGCACGCTTTCCTAGAATTAACCTGTTCACCCTTTATTCTGAATTGTTTCTTTGTTTTCTATGTATTGTAACAGTATGTCCCTCAATTCAGTGTGACTTTTGGCAAAGGCCTCCTCTAGCTCTTTCCACTGGTTTCTATCACGAGCCACTCTCCTCCAGTTGGAGCCTGCTGTTTGTTTTAGCTCGTCCGCCCATCTTCTTATCTATTTCCCCTTGATGCGGTTACTGTCCCTTGGATCCATTAGTATCCAAGGGACACTATTGACTAAGCTATAATTAAAACATCATCACGATAGGCAATGCAGGCAGAGAGATCCGACTGAATTTCAAGTATAAAGTCATAATTCGAGGCACTCGCCTATTTCCTCCTCCAGTATTGGACAAATTTAAAAAATATTCGATAAATTGAATAAAAAAGAAATATGTTGTGCTTCTATGTTTTGTTTTTTATTTATAGTTGTCAAATGTATACATTAGTCCAATTTTGACCATTTTTCGAATGTTCTAGTGCTTTTAAAGATTATGTATCATAAAAAAATGAAAACACAGGGCCACAGTAGGTATATATCTTTATTTTTCGGTTTATGGAATATCTTTTAAATTAATCCAATATTGGAGAAATAAATAGGCAAAGAGCCAAACCTCGAATTATGACTTTTTACTTAGAAAGAAATAAATAGTATTTATTTGTGACCCGCACAGGAGACACGAGAAATCAGCTTAAAATTAAACAAAATTATAAATAAAAACCCCGTGCGAGACCAAAAAGGCTCCTATCTCAGCATGTGCAGCGATATCCAAAACAGGAAATAACGCTGCGCTGATATTCTGATAAGGCCAACTAAGGATATTTAGTCGGAGCTTTGCGACCGCATTTCCTCTTAACGAATCGTACCTCTGTTAAAGGGCCAATAATTTGGTTCCTGGTGGTGATTCTAAAATTTTAGCCAAAGGTTAAAATAATTTCGTCTACAAGAACCATGGAACACCTTATCTCAAAGTAATCTACACTACGTACACTCCATACTCATCAACACAATAGCCCATAGTACTCCACCACCATAACCATTCAGCACATATCCTCACCAGGACAAAGCAATCACACCATCATAGCTCAGGAAACGGGTCAAACAATCAGACGACTCTTGGCACAGCGCCAGCACGCAAATAGACCGGGGTTCAATCCCGGTCGGGTACCTCGCCAAATAGTATTTCTATACACTGAGTCATGTGTGACGTCTGTTTGTGTGTGTCTGTTCGTGTGATGTCATGTGGTTGGAGTCATTTGTAATTTGGTAAAGATTTGGAGATAGTTGTGGTTGTGTCTCAAAATTTTCTTTATCTTGAGAAGCCTCTGTTAAAGGCACATTTGTGTGAGTATCTTTAAATACAAATTACAAGCACTCACAGAGAAGAGGCCTGTATCCTAGCAGTACCTCACTTCGGAGCAACCAGGACATTCTGCCCTTCTATCACCTTGACTAACAAGCGATAGTAGATTATGCACCAAGGCGAGTGTCTTACGTCACGGGCGGCATATTGAGTTATTTAGAGTCCTAAGTGAAGCGAGGCGTTTAAGGCGCCGATTCCCTTGAGTAGCTGATTTTAAAATGAGAATCACGTCTAAATGGCTAGTCGTAATTCTTTGAAAAAAATATATGTTATATTAGACTATTTTCTTAATAATTTGATCTGAGCAAATTTTGAGTTTTATTTGTACAACATAGTGTAATTAATTTGTAAAGTTATGTCTAAAACGGACAAAAACACGACAATCACAACAAAACGGCTGGGCGTATTTTAATGAAATCAACACCATCTCAAAGATAATTTAATTACCTACATTTTGATCTGAGGCTTTTTTTTTAAAGTCATAGAATAATAAGGAAAGTACACAAAAATACTAATTTTTGGGTCGCGTGGGTGTGAAACGAGTGCGCGTTTTGTTCCCTCAAGGTCGTTGGCGTTAGTCGTCGTCTTAAGCTGCCCAAGACGAAGACAGGATTTAGCCCAGAGGAATATATTCTACTTTTCACACCTGCCGCGAGACAGTAAAAAGCAAGGGCTCCATAAATTAAGTATTTATTTTATAATTAATGTAATTCAAAAGTTAATATTGATGTTGGACACATTAGTCCAGTTATGGAAGGATAGAGTAACATTTTTGTTCGGTAAATTTATGGAAGTTGTGGTGAAGTTTATTTCAGTACTCAAAGATGTAGAACTAAACTTGATTCTTTGAAATCGCGCTTTTACTACGGCATGAAGTAGATTGCATTTTAATTAATTAAAAACACTGCTATAACTTTCTTGTGTAAATTCAAACATTTTGAACTCGTATGTCGTCTAGGTGCTACTGAGACTTCAAAGGGGCTAGAAGAAAACAAAATCGAAATAATGTTGGCGAAAGTCATGCAATAATGTTGGCGATTAAATACTTATATGTTGACATATAAGAATAATAACTTATCATAAAATAACTTAGTTATTTTGTTAATTCCATTAATAGGAATGACTAAGATTCTTAAGATACAAAGTGACTGAATAAAATTAAAATAACACACGATCGGATTCCAGTAAAATAAACTTTATGATTCAAGTCATGCTTCCAATAAACTTCCAAGGAGATTCGGGTACTAAAAACAACATTCAGCATATTGTGCAAATGTGCATTCACTAGACAACGGATTTAATTTGAAGTATCCTATTACAACCTAGACAAGAAACTGAATGTGTTTGCAATTAACGTTAATATAATAGACCGAGCTGGAGCGATAAAATTATAGAAATTGAATTGGTAATCTTTAATATTTAATTCGATGTCACGAATTAAATATTGGCTTTGCGAGTAAAATCATGTGCATTTTTGCTTTTAAATAGTATTTCTACAATTTTTAAAGTAAAAACTTCTTTAGCCGAGTTGAGCGTTTTTATTTGGGGCAAATCTTATGGATTCTCGTCAGTGACATGCTAATGTGACCGCGTCATCGACATCAGCGTCATACAAATGTGACGTGTAAAGGAATAACATTGTGACAGGAGGGCAATGCGCAGCATCGTCTGCACCTTCGTGCACGAGTCCGACTCGGCCAGTTTTTTTTGGGTTCCGTAAAAGGGATAAGAACGGGACCCTTTCATATATCCATAATCCATCTGTCTGTACGTCTGTCACCAGGATGTATCTAATGAAATGTGATAGCTAGACAGTTGAAATTGATGATGTATTTCTGTTGCCGCTATAACAACAAATACTTAAACCAGAATTAAATTAACATTTAAGTGGGGCTCCCATACAACAAACGTGATTTTTGCGATAATGGTAGGAACGGAAAAAAAATTAACATAGTTTGGCCCAGTAGTTTTCATTTATGAACATTTTTTTATTTATGAATATTTTTGTTTACGTGGAAGATGTAATTTTAGTTTGTGTACGGCTTTTTACACTTTTTGTTTAAACGTTCGCTGACGGGTAATCGTAGAAAATATTATTTATATCTCCGCTTTAGAAATCTCTGTCTCAATATTCATGTCACATACCTACATAAGTAGATTATCACATTAGAACACCATCTCCACAAATCGATGCCTTAACGACACTCCTTGACATCGAAGTTGATATTTTTACGTCTCCTGCCCTAGGTGGGTAGGTAGTAAGGTAAAGTGTGGAAATAGCGCTCTGAAAATAGTCCCCTTTCCGGCGACCAGAATAGACGAGTCACTGGCGCTTATCAACTGTGGGGGAAACGGGGACGTAAGATTATAGGTGTTTATTGTAACGAGTTTAGGAGGTGTAATGAAGACACACAAGATAATCTATATAGAGTTTCGAAGTTAAAGCCAAAGACAAATTGTTTATTTCCTAATTGAAATAAGCCATTAAGGGTCCACTAGTCGACGGCACGAACTATTTTGTGCGCGGGGTTAAAATGCATTTTATAGCAACCGACAACACATGCGGAAGAGATAGATGCTGTGATGAGCAGTAGGAAGCTAGTTCGCGTACGAATACAAAAAAAAAAGTCTAGATATCATGAAAAAACGACTAAATCTAGCTGTTCAAAATAAAATTATTTGCTTTGTTGAACTACTAATCTATCCCTGTATGGAGGCCGTTTTGCAATTTTCCGACTGCCAATGGTCTGTTTATAAAGTTTCGTCCCAAATCATTATCCATTTCGCTACAAATTTGAAAAAGTGTGTATTCGTACGCGAACTAGCTTCCTACTGCTCATCACAGCATCTATCTCTTCCGCACGTGTTGTCGGTTGATATAAAATGCATTCTAACCCCGCGCACAAAATAGTTCGTACCGTCGACTAGTGTACCCTTAAGCGGGTATTTTGAATGACAAAAACTTAAAGTTAAAAAATAATTTTCAAAATAGATTCTACTTGCACTTTCGCAAATTTAGATTGTTTTGGAGAAGAACGGACAGGAAACTCCACACACTCGACCATTAGTGATCGAAGACTTAGAGATAAAATTATTTGTTTGGTTGTAAGACTTTAGCTCTCAAAGTACTGATCCAATTGACGCAGTGGTTGAGCGTTCGGCTGCTGCGTTGCGTGTCGCGGATTCGATTCCCGCACGGTACAAATATGGCCTACAGATAGTTGTTCCGGTCTGGACTTTGTAAAGTTAAGGTATAACACGGACTGCGATTTTTATTCGCGCGAATTTTATGCCGCCCATTCTGTAACCAATGGAAATTTATGAAGCTGCACTCACTGCGAAAAAAATCCCGCCCAAATAGTACAAAAAATATACTATATAATAGTACTAAACGAATAAAAATCGCAGTGCGTGTTAAGCCTTAGTACTATTTGAGCGCGATTTTTTCCGCAGTGCAAACAATGCGCGGAAAAAAAAATTCGCAGTGCGTGCTAAGCCTTAGTCTCTCGGCGATTTTTATTTGCGCGAATTTTTTAGTATTATTTGAGCGCGATTTTTTTCCGCAGTGTGTGCGGCTTCATACATTTCCATAGATCACAGAATGCGCGAATAAAAATCGCAGTGCGTGTTAAGCCTAAGCGAAGCGCCCGTCGCACAATAACACTTTTTATATTCGAGCGACCAAACTATCGGAACTGCACACTCGCTTCTCGCTGCTCGCCAACTCGATTTTAGTTTTAAGCTTCACTCGCTACTCACTGATCGTCGGCGGTGGGAAAAGTGTCTTAGATGCCTCAAAGACTGTTATCTATATTTTATTATACAGTTTTTATTATTTTTAAGTCAAAGAATAAAATGCTAAGTTGTTAAGTGTGAAGCGCGTGTCAACTTTCTCTCTCAAGGACGCAGGTGGCTGTTTTCGCCTTAATTTCCGGCAGGGTTAAATGCCTAACGCTTTGATAAAATGACACTATATATACTATATACTGTAGCTAATATTGGAAAATTAAATTCAGTAAAAAAGGAATCATCGGCGAGCAGGTGGCTGGCGCCATGCCATGTGTGACTCACCTGCCAACCCTAATTCTGTCGCCGGTCATAATGACCCCGCGGTCTGCACTTAGCCACTTTTGCTACATGCTACATAAGCGCGAATATACACAGTTACTCACCTGCCTACGGGCACTTCCTGAAGCGACTGACGACGGTATGTACACTTTGACAAAAAGGTACGACATTTTAAGTACAAATAATAATAATAGATGATTGAATGAATCTGCACCGAAATAGAGTAAGAGTGAAATGAAATGAAATTTATTTATTTAGAGTAAAGTGAGTAATCACATTATTTTAACTACACAATAACCGAGTTCCCTATATGACGAGTGAAAACATTGCCACACTATTTTCAAGTATTGGTCTAGAATATCGTTGATATTTTTATTAAATAAACTGCTGTTCTCCATTTGAAAGATTTAAATAAGGTCGAAGGCGGTATCCAAGAAGAGTGTTTTTCAGAAAAGAGTCTTCAAGAGCAGAATGGCCTGTCATCGCCTAACAATGTTCTATGACAACGGCAGTGGTCATCAAAAGAAGAATTCATAAACTTTACATACATATGTGTGGCAGTGGCAGCCCTAATCCGGACGGATTTAACCCTGCAAGTGCAATGTGTGCAAATGTCCGCACCTGCGCCTGCGCAGCGGCCGCTCGCACAGATTATACAACCGATACCGACGAACGGAAACAGAACGGCGATAAAGTTTGACAGTTACTGCCCACTACAGTGTAAACTTAACCTAAGATGTGCTAACTGCCAACACTGTTAAGCTAGATAGCATCCTACCCATCCTATGAGAGACTGATCTATTTTGAAAAGCTGTTTTACTGAATGCAACTCGTAAATCTTTGTATTTAGAAGATCGGTCCATACAAACAAATCTCATTGAACGTCTTCACAAGTTAATAACCCAGTCTTTGCTGTTGCACAGACAGATGTAGAGATCTTACGCTAATTGAATTCACCAAGCATGTGTTTTTTAGTGTTGTAAACACACCTCAAAGAATCCGTCATCCGTTCTAGCATTTGTCATTAGCTAGGTAAACAACAAGGCCCCGTATAAAATGACATTTCAGTGACTGTTGAATCTTCTTACATACTCAAATGCTAAATAAACGTCAATAACTTCAACGGTTTCTTTTTTTCGTATCCTAAGATATTCTGTTTTCTCTACAGCAACATTGTATTTTCAAACTAAGTTGGTATAGGCCGATGCGGCATAGCTCAGTGAAATGGTTCAGCTATAAAACCGTTTCCGACAGAAAGGCGTGCCGCGACTAATCCGCCAATGTGGCGAACATGACTGGCTGAACTTAGGTTTACTTGTGAGTAACTGTAGTTCACAAAGAAACACAATATCTTTTAGGTTCACAGATTTCACGTTTTCAATATAAGTATAATAATAAAATAATTAAGAGCCAGGACCAGAGGAAGAAACAGACCCTTTAGGCCCAGTTGGGCGTTTATTCATCAATTGTTAATTATTTGATAATTTTTTAGACCAATAATTAATGAATAAACACGTATAACCGATTCGTTAGCATATTTAACCAATGGTTGAGTTAACTACGGATCTAAAAACTTAGCCCTAGTAACAGATTAGGTGTGAAATTGGACCTTGGTAGACGCCAAAGGTTAATTAAGCCAAATTAATGTGATGAATATATCTTAATAACCATCGCAGACTTGCCAGTATATGACCAATTGTTTCCTGCATTAAGAACCGTCAAATAAGTACGTATCACAGAAAATGTAGTGTGATGCCTTAGTACACACCAAGACCCAAATACTAGAGGGCACTAAGTAACCATCAACCTGTATCTTTCATGAGATAATTAACGCCATTGACGCTGCGATTAACCTGGCCACCTACTAGGCCCGAACTATTTAAAAAAGTTCAAGACTCAGCACAAACAAATTGTGGGCAAAAGTACTGTAGTGCTGGTGAGGAGATAGTGAGAGGGGGTCGCAGTTTCTTCAGAACTGTAAGGAGGAAGTGCAAGCTCATAAATAATCATATTTTCGCACCAGATATAGATAAGCTATTCAAATTCATATCAGATCCTACCAACATTGGTTCACAATTGATCACCAACGTTGCTTCAAACGCCTAATGACGTAGCTCATCAGCCGTCATTGTGCAGGCTTCAACAGACACAATGGATGCAACATCAATTACGAACAATACGGACACACGTATTTAATATTAGATAATGGAGGTAGGAGAAATGATCTTTGAGATTAATAACTGTTGTGGTACTTGTGAAGAATGCTTTGCTATGGGTGTGGTAGAAACTCTTTTGGAGTTAGAAGATAAGGTACTCGTATAATAAACTGCAGTATTGGAATGAGTAACTGTACTGGCCAAATGGAGTTTCATAAACCCATCTCAAACATAGTGTCAGTGTGAGGCCCCTTCGCAGGATATGACCCACCGCCTTGCCTGCACTTCGTGCCCAACCCCCTGCACCTTTCGAGTTCTGAACGTGACGAATGACAGAGCTGTCCATCCAGGCCGGTCGAACAAAATTTGATTAATTGAGAAAAAACTTATGTTCATAAAAAAGAAAAGAAGAGAAAGACTGTAGTGGTTGCCACTTTTTAACCGACTTTCGAAAAAGGAGGAGGTTCTATGTTCGACTTCTTGTATGTTTTTTTTTTTTTTTTTTTTTTTTTGTGTGTGTTCACCGATATCTCCGTCAATTGTGGACTGATTTTGAAAATTCTTTTTTTGTTTGAAAGAGTATGTTCCGAAATTGGTCCCATTTTAATTTGGTGAAGATCTGATGAAGAACTTCGAAGATATACAACAGAACTCTTCAATAAATAACGGCAAATCTCTCGGGACTGCTGAAATCGCATGTCTGTTTATTGTTTATACCATTTCATAACATAACATCACGCCAGTATGCTCTTAAGGGGTAAGCAGATCTCTCATTTGATCGGTTTTGTTCAAGTTTCATGATATTCGGGTAATCTATTCTGGCGTTATAGGAAACTTACTAAACAACTTGCCTATTAGGTAGGTACAACTAAAAAGTGAAAAATAAAAAAACTTTTTTACAAAAAAATACTACCGACTTCCAAATAAGAAAACTACAAAGTGAAAAATAACTTTATTTTTGGAAGTCGGTGTCCATAACGAAAAAAATGGTACCTACGAAAGACACCGACTTCCAAAAATAAAGTTATTTTTCACTTTGTAGTTTTCTTATTTGGAAGTCGGTAGTATTTTTTTGTAAAAAAGTTTTTTTAATAATGATCATTTAATGTACACTTGATTCACCAACTGTAACTATTTAACTTAATCATAATTCTGCACAATTACATTTTAGTTACTCCTACATTTTAGTTCATTCAACCTTCAGTGCTAATTATAGCTCTTACGGAATTATTTATTACTCTTTAAAGGAAAATTACAAATAAGTAATTCCTCAAAATAAGAAATCATTAACCGCAACACAAACAAAAACACAAAACAAATTCATTCACAGAACCATTTTCCTCAAACTATATTGTCATTGCAATTACAAATAAAATGACAAACTATTCCGTATAACAGAACGTCAGCACACATGACGTGTCCGTCCGTCTGTCGCGCATTAACTCATGACAATTAGCGAAGCAAATCGACCGTCGCGCCAAATACTTCTTTAATTTAGATGACGACAGACTTGAAGATTTGAAATAGGTCTCATCATGGAAGATTTTTAAAGGCAAAGGAAAAAGGACGATAAAAAAGACCAAGAAGAAACATTATATTAGCATAGAACATTGAAAAAAAAGAAGAATACGATAGTTAAACTGCTAAAGATATAAATAAATCTGCATGGGATCTATAGAAGGAACGGGGTAGCTGAACCGAAAAGTTATTCAATAGATAGAAAGCAACCGTAAACATTGAAGAACACAATCTAGAAGAAGAAGTTTCCCATAAAACGTTACATACAAATCAGTAAGTATATAAAGTAAAATCAACTCCAGATCCGTGTCTGAGATATGACTCAATAATCTTAAACATATTCTAATCATTTATGCCATACTATGTATACTTAGAAAAACCTTGTCATAAGTTCATAACTCTAAAAGGAAATAAAAGTCTAAATAGTTTTTTGCTTCAATCAGACACAGGCATTCAACTATTCATACAAAATGGCCATATACTGAAGAATGTGAGATTACAGACAAACATGCTCGGTATCAGTCTGTTTATCATTCTACACACATTGCAGAAGGCAATTGAAGGAGACATGTAATTACATACAAGTCTCGTAAACAATCCATATACTATTTTCTACCTGATAGATACTATTCAATTTTATTGAGACCTTGTTTTCTAAGATTACGAGCAGGACTAAGTAATTGGAATTCACCTACGTGATGGTTCATGGACACCATAATATACGAGGAGAGTTTTCCAAGTGGCCGTGGATATAGCCAAATCGGAAAGTATGAGGAATAGCGGAAAACACTTAGAAGCCACGGAACCAATTGTGATGAAAACTAAAACTGCATCATTGGCTTTTTGAAAAAATCTAAATTCCTAGTGGAGGAATCGAACCTGCTAAATATAAAAAAACACGTCCTGTATTTTTACACATTTCGATAGTGTCGCTAATAAGGATCAAATTCAGTAGGCAGTAATGATATACGGCAAACTTAAGGCGTATTTATTCCCCAATGTTAACGCAGTACTGGCCGTGCGCCCGCTCGGAGCCAGGTTATCAATATTGAACCTCCTTTTGGACAATTTTATTTGCAATACATTCTAGTTATGTAGACATTCTAGCCATAATTTTTCTGAGTAAAAATATTTTTTAACATCCATATCGTTTTGGAGGAGTATCCAAAAGTAGCGAAATAATATCGTGTTGTTAATTATTTTTTTAAAGCAAAACTATTAGTTACACGAAAAAACCATGTTATACAAATAATGTAAATGAATCGTTATTAACATTTTTTTTTCATACCTTTCAACCTAGCCGTTATTAAGGAGTATGTTTTAGAAAATAACCGTTTTACGGCACTAAAGCGGTGTAAGGCCCTTAAGGAAAGAGCTCTTTTTTAACAAATCCACTTATCCACTTATATCTGCAATTGCTGCTCTGTTTCTCAACAAAACTGAGTCAGTATTTAATTCGCATACACACAAACCATTCAGCTAAGATCAAGGAAGCGTGTCTATTGACTCCACAATCCACATGTGCCAGAAACATTCTTATCAGATTGTCACTTGTTTAAGAGCAGTGCGCAGTGGTGGCCCAGTGGTTACGGCCCGGACATACGAGTTGTAGGTCGTGGTTTCTAACCCGAGCACGCACTATACTTTGTGGAATTTATTTCATCACCACTGCTCCCAAAACGGTGAAGGAAAATATCGTGAGGCAACCGGCATGTCCTAGAACCAAAAAAATTAAGACATATGACATCTACAAATCCACACTGGGCCCGCGTGGTAGATTATAGTTAGCCCACTCTCTCTCTATTAGAGGAGGCCTGTGTCCCAGCAGTGGGAACATCAAAAGGCTGATTATTATGCTTATGCTATAATGCTATTAATAAAACTGAGACAGTATTTAATCAGCTCTCGCATACAAACCCACTTAGCTAAGAACAGGGAAGCGTGTCTATTGACTCCACAAGTCCACATGTGCTAGAAACATTGTTATCAGATTGTCACTTGTTTGCTAATTAGATACAAGTTGCATCACTAGTGGAGTAATGAGAGCGGTTTGATAACAGCTGTGTTTCGCAATCTAGATGACGATGTTTGGCGAGAAATTAGCGTCCTTTTTTTTGTATTTTATCAGCATGTAGAGAGTAGCAGTGATTATTATCTTTATAGGTTTTCTCAAAGTATGTCAACTCTCTCGCAACAGATTATTTTATTCATGACAGTTGGATCGTTCCTCCGGGACTTGGCAGGTTTCATTGACTGCGCGCTTTTCTGGTGGTTGCCACTGTTGCTTCTGGCTTCAGGAATTGCAGTGGTTGGGATTAGTGAGGCGGGCTTGTCTCTCACTCGTACTCCATGGTAGGCCTGCTCAATCATTCCCATAGATCTAAACTATGTAACTTGGTCGAACTAGTTGATTTTCTTCCAACTCTTATAAGAACATGTTAATTAAACATTTCATTTGAATAACAAGCATATTATTATGTAAAACATAATTTGTGACCAAGTCACCGTAATGATAAAAGGCACCTGCTGGACTTCAACCTGTCTCAAGGTGTGCTACAACACCTGGACAACTGATTTCTAGTCTACATACATATGTGTATGTATGAATGAGAAAGCATTAAACATTGCTACACTTAGGGCCGATTTCACCAATGAAACTAAGTCCAACTAAACTCAGTTTTTGCAAGTACAGCGTTCTGATTGGTAGTTTTCAGCGGTCTCAACCAATCAGAATGCTTAACTTAGTAGGTACTTACTTGACTAAACGGAGTTCTCATCATATCAATCAACTGCTCGTGTTAAATGCATCTTTAAGACATTTGCAAGCCTTCTATTTATTTATTTAGACTCCATGGAAATAGGTGCAAAGGCCGACTTAATGTCTTAGACATTATCTACCAGTCAACCAAGCAAGGGTGCAAATGGTAAAGAGATAACATTGCAGTTGTTTAATCTACCCTAGCTCAAATGTCTACATATTATTTTCATTTTGGTCATCCCTTCAGAAAACTCCTCTCAAATATTTTGAACCACTTATTTATGGTACGGTAATACATATGTACTTTCTAAGTTTATTTTGGACATCACAGGCAACGGTGAAGGAAAACATCGTGAGGAAACCTGGACTTATATAGTTAATGTAAGTCTGAAATAGCCAAGTCCTGTGGGGTTCCCAGAGGCGGCTTAATTAACTCTGACACCAGAGGTGGCCACACCTCACACGAAAAGAAGAAGATGGTATGATCCGTATCCGTAACGTATAAAACAAGCTACCCCACAAATGCACCTAATTTGAATCCCAAACACACGCATATAAACAGACATACAAACAACAAAGTACGACCATATCGTTTGCATAGTGATCGCAGCCCGTCCCTATAATACGCGAGTTATGCTAAGTTTCGCTTTGAACTCCGCGACAGGTGCCTTGAATAGCCGTACGGTGGATATGTCCTGCATATTAAAGCAGCTGCTATGCTTTAGTTGAAATCGGTATTTCTGATACAGATATCCATAGATTCAACGGCATTATTTGGATTACTGGAGAAAACGATAACCGCAAATATTGCTTTTCAATAAATATAGTCAACATAACACAATTGTCATTCATGTACTTTCTTAAATAATAAGCTTGTTTCTGTCTCATTGCAGGGCAAGGCATATTCTCAGTCAGAGAAGGCACGAACATCTACTAATTAATTACGCTTGCTCAAGGCGGGTTACCGATTTCAAACTTTATATCATCACCTAAATAACTTTAAAAAAACTCAAGCCACAAAACGAATAGTTCTTATACCAAAATTAATTAATATATGAAATGGATATCTCTAAGTAATACGAGTAGCGCGATTAAAAAAGTTTAGTATAAATCTGGCGCCGCACAAAGTTCCAATCATTTAGACCCCTCCCATTCATACGGCTTCGCCATATTGAATGATTTGTACGTCTTCAATCATTCAGCTGTGAATGATTGAATGAAACTCTATTCTATAGTTGCTGTCGGATCAGACATAGGTGTTGTTTTACACCAGTAGTTTATGAATGCAAAAACTATAGATGTTAATGCAATACAAAAGAATATCAAGCTCGTGTAATTCAAAAGGAAAGCACTGAATTTTCTGATGATATATTAGAGACATAGAGACATATCTTTCAAGAACCCAATCTGGTTTCCATTTGAAAAATCGCCAAGAAATATTAGATAAAACCACGTTTCTTGCAATGTAAATCAAGTGCAATATTCATTCAGCAACACATTATACCAATACATTTTACAACTCGCGTGCGGACCGCCATTGTGGCTCGGCGGCGATCACTAGCAATCTTCTCATTTAGACAATCAGCAAGATACGGGACGAGGGTGCGCCGAGTGCGGGATAGTGCAGCATTATGCGAAATGTTGCGAAGTTATAGAAACGGTTTTAAAATTACCTAAGTACACTCCAAAACTCTTTTGAAGGCAACTGCCTCTATTACCTACTTGACTCAGTCACCACGACAACGAAGTATCTAAACCCTTTTTTATTTTATTTTGCTTTATTGGGACATAAAACAGTTACACATTTAAATATAATTGCGACATAATAAAATTAAAGACTAGGTAAACGTGTAAGCCACATCAATGTCCGCGAAATAATCGTTTATAGATAAATAACATGAATTTACTAAACAAGGTTTTTGAACTGAAAAGTACTAAATTACTTGTCAAAACACATGCAATAGCCCAAACTCGACGGATGCTATCTTGTCTGGTTGAGGAGTTGCTATGGCCACCTTCGCTCTGTCTTGAGATTAGCTCGATAGTACCATATTTCAACGATTCCAAAGTTACATAAGTACGCCATGTTTCAGCTTAATCAGTTCCCGGGAAAGGAACAGCTTGATAAATGGATTTCTAGTTGCCGGACACAAATTTGAAATCATGTTAATATAAAGCTTGTAAAAACGCTCGACTTCAAGTAATATATAACTGTCAAGGTTAGCTCATTTATACTGACAAGTCAAACTACATCAGTTAACTTTGAAGAGATTGGAGGAAATGACTGATTTGGATAGTGGAAGGAAGTTCAGGTCGAAGAAATAGTTGGAGCTATGTCAGCCTCAACGAAAGTTTTAATTGAATTAATCAAGCGTGTTCAAGATTCCAGAGTGCAAATTGACGTCATCTCCATCTAAATTGAACTGATTGAAAAACGACACTGGATATTAATTTTATTGTGGCAAGAGTTTATGACCAGTTAGGACCGCATTCGCTTGCTACAGTATTTAGAGAATATAGGTTATTTCAATAGAAAACTTAGCATCTTTCCTTAGATGTGGGCACGCTCGGCGCGATCATTCTTAAACCTTGTTTGTACTTTATTTACTATTCTTCTCTGTTACTTTGTGATTGTTGTTGTTGTGTTGTGTCTATGTCGAATAAATGTTTTCTATACTATTCTATTCTAAATCATCAACACGGTCGAATTTAAATGAGGTAGGTACAACTGCATTTTACTCCATATTCAAGAAATGAAATTTACCTTTGGACCACACAACCAGACACAACACAAATAGAGCACCGATTCAAGCTGTCATCAAACCAAATAACATAGCACCGACTAAAGAAAAAGAACAACATACAAAAAGGGACATACATTACATCTAACACACAATTGATTCACAAAACAATACAGATGTACATGCACATGTATAGTATCAAATAACAAACGACAAAACAAACTTGCGTAAGACTTCATCGTGGTGTCCAAAATGCAAATGGTGGAGAAAGTCAAACCACAGATAATATAATAGCATAGTCAAGCGCAGAGCGTAGGACGCATTTTTATTAGGACCGCACAGACGATGCCGTTTTGCGCAGGCGTGAAATCAAGGCGTTTTATTGGCTACTGTGGCACTGTCAATCAGAGGTTGGAGTCATCGATGGCATAACATTGCTGCTGCTGTAATATATTATGGAAGTATGCGTTGGAGATATCTATTATTATGATATGAATATATTTAGAGTAATTTATTTGAGTATTTCGTAAATATTTTGGTTGTTAAATTGTTTCTATAATTGGATTGGATTGCAATAACTTAACGAGAATGTTAAAGAAAGTAGAAAATAAAAAATATCATAATTTGCAAGAGCTTACACTGATCATTGCAGAGTTAAAGATATTGATCTTAATCATCGATTCCTCCATACTAATTTAAAATAGGTTAACATATTTGAAGATCAGGGCCTAAAATTGTACCCGAATATCCCAAAAGGTATCCATTGCATCCTAATAACCCACAAGATATCACATGTATCAATAAAGCCAGAGGTACAAAATAATGTGTAGGAGCCCGTTAATGAGGCTGCGATTGAAATATAAGTCGCAGTTGCGACAAATCGTGGGTGTGTGGACGACCTTCTGCCGATGAAAGGGCCCTAAGTTGCCCAATGGGGTTTACCTTTAGCATAATTGATTAGTACCGAGACCGAACAATACTTATAAGTAACTGCGACAAAGACTTATACACTGAGCAGTTAAGTTTTCTTTGTTAAGAGTTCTGCGATAATGGAAAACGCTTAGTAGGAAAAATTGCAGCAAAATCAGTGAATGCATCTGCCAAAAAAAAATTGATTGCAAATGGAAGAAAGAAATAAAATTAAATGCCTCAAAACAAACATTACATTACAAGAACAAAGAATAGTGGTAGTCGATTTTGAAAACTAAACCCTTAACGATAGTGTTAGTATAATCTATCTTTTTTTTTTACTTTGAACGCGGGTGAAGCCGCGGGCAGAAGCTAGTAATATATAAATTATGTTAGAAAAGTAAAAAAAAAAACAAAAAAAAATGCGAGTAAAGCAGATGCATGTCGTGGTTGTGGGCAAGAAGGCTTCCACTCAGCATAATGCTGTGCCGTGGGGGACCCACAGCACGGCGTTGATTTTTAGTGGTCGCCTAGGACGTGACGTACGAAAACAAGGTCTTTAGCGCATGTAAATATTTCATGTTGTACTTCATCTATCGTTTTCCACTAACGCTCTAGACAAATTAAAAGCGATTAAATAATATCTAAACGTGAATGGGATAGTCAAGAGCAATCGAAATGTTGTAAGATCAAAGGCTAGCATTTTGGCATTTCTGCCTTCGCATTACTGACATCGAGTGACACGTTGCCGTTGCCGTTGCCAAGAGCCTCAGATTTAGTAGATCAAAAGCCGAAGATTTATTTTTCTAGATTGCTGTCAAAATCATACAAGCTAAGTTACTTGTTGTTAAGATCTACCAGCTGACTTTGCCTCGCATCGATCGTGCATTGATTAATAACTTAAGTAATTAATAGTCAATGGAATATTAATAGATGCTCATAACTTTATCAACAAGGTTGGCTGCACCGACCCACGAGCATTTATGTTAAAAATTGAAAAGCCGTGTGACCATAAAATGTATATAGAAATTCAGCGATTAGTCCCGAATATTTTTAGGTGACGTTCTAATCTAAGGAAGAGTGGAAGACCTTTGCTCAGCAGTTGGTAGAACGGCTTGTAAAGAAACAAACAAAAGTTCTTATCGTTTTGCTTTCAGTTTTTTTTTACTGTTCGTAGCAGGTGGCGGTGGTGTTGCCATAGTTACTGCCTACCCCTATGGGAAAAAGAAGTAAGTTTACATATGTACCTTGTAAAGATCTATCATACTCCAATAGTGTAAGACGCTGCAGGTCCTCATAAATAACCAGCAGGTTATCTCACGACATATTAGATGAACCTAAGTGATAAAACATGGAGGCTTAAATATGGATATTAACACGACGGGCCGCGCAGGGCGCTCATTACTAGCTTATCTTAATTTACCATCAACACTGATTCTAGGCTCCCACAAAATAATTAGTGGATTTATCCCACTTTTTGGGTGGTGGGGGAAGTTATATACGAAAAGCGTTTCAAGAGAATCATTGAAAATTGTTATAATGAATTACGAAGCAGAATCGCCTGTTGGCGTTTTATTAGGTTATAAATGTAGTTATGAAAACTCTGATATGTTTAAATCTATCATATCGGAAGGCCTTTAAGATCTTAAAGTTTTAAGCGCATTTTTCTGAAAGATACAACTAACCCTGGACAGCGACGTATCCAGCCTTCTTTCCTAGTACCTGAGCTTTCCTTCGTTCAGTAGAAGAAATAAAGGGAATCTACATGTACAATACCAGACAATTTTAACATTACTAATGTTTGCATATCAGGGATGATTGATGATTATCACGACATGTGAGTAGGTCACGGAGTACCTTTGAGAAATACAGCTATCATGTTTTTCATTTAGCCATGATGCTGTCAATACTTCTTTCGTCTTCTCTAACGTCACCAAAGAGTCCCCGGCCATCCTTCGCCAAACTCACAAAGTCAAATTCTTTATTTCAATAAGGCTATAAGCGGCACATTGAAGGTAAAAAAAAAAAAAATCAAAATAATATTATTGATTCTATCGGTAATTCGGCACGGTAGCTCGTTAAGGTTACACTAGTCGACGGCACGAACTATTTTGTGCGCGGGGTTAAAATGCATTTTATATCAACCGACAACACGTGCGGAAGAGATTGATGCTGTGATAAGCAGTGGGAAGCTAGTTCGCGTACGAATACACACTTTTGCAAATTTGTAGCGAAATGGATAATGATTTAGGACGAAACCGAGCGCGCGAAATTTTATAAACAGAACTTTGGGAGTCTGGATATCATGAAAAAATTACTAAACGTATCTGTTCAAAATAAAATTATTTGCATTTTTGAACTAATAATCTATCCCTGTATGGAGGCCGTTTTGCAATTTTCCGTCTTCTTATGGTATTTATTCGCGACCAAAAATGCGTTAAAATTTGTGTCGAAATGTGGAACTTTCGAAGCTGATAACTTTCAAATATTTACGTTTTTCACTTTTTTGTTTCCATACAGGGCTAGATAATGATGAGCCAAATTGATATCACTTTTTATTTTGAACGTACATTGTCAAACAGTGGAATAATCCCTAGACTACGTTTGTATGGAAGAATTTTCGACTAGTGTAACCTTAAGGAGAAGAATGGATAAGAAACACCACATATACTCTTTTTAAAAAAACAGTGTTTCACAATATTTACACATGACCTTGGTTGACTGGTAGAGAATGCCTCAGGCATTAAGTCCGCCTATGTACCTTTATGTTGCATGAAGTTTTAATAAATAAATATATTAATTCATATATGTATGTGAGGATGATGCACCCCGACTAACACTACTATACTACGTATAGGTATAAAGTATTACAAGCACTAACAGGTAAATTAATTCATTTGATAAATAGGAACATGGTTCTCACATAGTTACAAATATTGCAAATATAGAAAAATGACCTAATTCAACAACATGTGAGACAATTTCAACAAATAGAAAAGAAAAAAAAATCGCCAACCTGTTATCACTTGGCCCTCAACTATTATAATGTGTTCACGATAGCTAACTACGGTAAAATATGTTGTACGCACATGACTTGTTTATTACGTAGTAATAAACCGTCAACTCCTGCGACCACCCGTGTGTGGCCGGCCTAACATCTGATCTTGAGCTGCATTCGCTTGGAGAAGTATTCTGTTAGTCTGTTTGTACACGAACAGTTGAAACTGTATAAAGTTTCCAGCTGTGAATGAATTATTTCTCCATTTTTGAATTAACTTTCTATTTATGAGTATTGTTACTGTTTATGTGGGTTTTGTTGATATTTCGTCATTACTATGGTGTAAATCTTATAATGCAGCAAACTAGGATCCATTGGAGTCAAGACATGCTGGCAGATTTTTGGGCTTGTACGCTTCTACGAGTACGATATTGACATAATTTATACCGATGAAGAGCAATCTTTGAACTCCTCGTTTTCCTAAAAAATATAGACTACTCCATTTACACTTCCCGAAGAAGTTTTATGAAGTCTTGTGCAATGCTTGTCTAATGTAGTATTTCTTTTATCATCACGCTTAAAACATCTCAAATGTTAGTTTCAAAGGTGGTTTGTAGATTATAGATAAATAACTACAAAAGTGTGAACCTCTCAATACCTGATATTAACTTTAACAGTTAATTTAAATGGATTACCCGCTTACCTTTCACCTCACCGTATATTAACGATGGCAACACATAAAGTTAACTTCTTAGTTTAGCATAAACAACCAATAAATCTTTATTAAGAATCTTATTGCTTAACTTATGTGAGAAAATGAGATTATGCAAATAATTACTGGTAGGTATATAATAGTTTGGTGTGAATTACCTGATGGAGTTTATTCTGTGTCGCAATTTGCGTTGGTTGGCAAAACAATTACAGTAAACAGAATTAATTAAGTGTTAGTTATGTAGGTCGTTGTTAATACATACCTTTAAGTGCAGTCAAGAGTCAAAATTGCAGTCGCAATGATACGAAGCTAAAGCACCTAACTATTATTTGTATAAGTAAGTCAATGATCTGTTCACGTCTAGTTTCCTGGCTTTCTGAACTTGAGTACATATCAAAGTTTTACTGGTTTCGGGCTAAGATTTTTTTTTTGTCAAACTCTCTCAAAAAAAATTCTTAATCCAGAAATCGGGGTTTCACAATTGTGAACCATTAAACTTCTTCTACAAAGAATCGCACTGTAGCTAATATTGCATTATTGACCCTAGACTGTACATATAACTAAGCTAAGTAGAATTAAATCTGTCTTTTTGAGATTTTTTAAATCCGAAACGATGACTACTAATATTTGCCGTAACTACGGTATGCTAGTATTATATGATCTGTGACTACAGTAAGCGAACGTGATGTTCGACATTAATTCATAAATGCTAATACAATAATAAGGAAAATAAGTTACAAATTGTAGCTCAGGAGGTAACTAGATACCTTGTGGTTTAGGTACTTAACCTAACAAATCTTTAACTTTTATGTCAACAAATACTTTTCTTTTTTGCTTTCTAATCGATTTGGTTTTCTAGACATTTTTAAAGCGAAAATACTTAATTTTATTCATAAACTCATGTCACACAAAACCATAATTTTAAGTGTATTCTTCCATAAACTCTCTTTTCCCCTTTCCACTATATAATTAATCTATATTTATCGGAAGGTAAGCAGGAAGGGTGGCAGTTAATTACACCGGCCGTTAACTGACTCGTCGGCGGTGTATTTCTGTTAAGTTTTAATTAAATCACTCGACACCTGTGCCCCCTACCGCCCCCTCCCCTCTCACGGGTCGGCGCGTGCGCACGTGCCTAGTATTCTTCGTTTTAGATTCTTTTTATGACGCATAAAGTGAATTGTTAAGTGAGCTTTTGTTTCCGGGATCGTAAAGTTTTTGAGGTTGTTCGGTACAAAGGAAATAAAAACCTTGTTGAAGAATGTCCGTCTTAGAAGATATTTTATTCGCAATTTCTCGCAAAAATATAAGGAACGTACAGACTCACCGAATGGAAAACCTTTTTGGCGTCGGTAAATTCTTAAAAACCGGCCAAGTGCGAGTCGGACTCGCGCACGAAGGGTTCCGCACCAGTATCGCAAAAAACGGCAAAAAAATCACGTTTCTTGTATGGGAGCCCCACTTAAATATTTATTTTATTCTGTTTTTAGTATTTGTTGTTATAGCGGCAACAGAAATACATCATCTGTGAAAATTTCAGCTGTATAGCTATCATGGTTCATGAGATACAGCCTGGTGACAGACGGACAGACAGTCAGACAGACGGATCGCGGAGTCTTAGTAATAGGGTCACGTTTTTAACCTTTGGGTACGGAACCCTAAAAAATGGGGCATGTCTAACTATGCCTAACTTAAACAACTCTTAAGGGTACACTAGTCGAAAATTCTTCCATACAAACGTAGTTTAGGGATTATTCCACCGTTTGACAATGTACGTTCAAAATAAAAAGTGATATCAATTTGTCGCATCATTATCTAGTCCTGTATGGAGCCAAAAAAGTAAAAAAATAAAATATTTGAAAGTTATGAGCGTCGAAAGTTCCACATTTCGACACTAATTTTAACGCATTTTTGGGCGCAAATAAATGCCATAAGAAGACGGAAAATTGAAAAACGGCCTCCATACAGGGATAGTTTAGTAGTTCAACAATACAAATAATTTAATTTTGAGCAGATACGTTTAGTCGTTTTTTCATGATATCCAGACTCCCAAAGGTCTGATTATAAAATTTCGCGCGCTCGGTTTCGTCCTAAATCATTATCTATTTCGCTACAAATTTGCAAAAGTGTGTATTCGTATGCGAACTAGCTTTTTAAGTCTCATCACAGCATCAATCTCTTCCGCGCGTGTTGTCGGTTGATATAAAATGCATTTTAATCCCGCGCACAAAATAGTTCGTGCCGTTGACTAGTGTAACCTTAATGTTCACACTCAGTCAAAATTGTTCATAGATCAATACTTTCTTCACACCACTTCCGATAAAATCGAAAGTGCGAAACACAACAAAGCACCATAAAAAAGAAAGTGCACCAATCATGAGAACAAACAGTCATATTCATAACAGAGCCTTAAAAGACAAAGAGTTCTGTTTACCATCGCAACGCTAACAAGCGCGGCGCTTCGGAAACTAGCGGTAACGCAGAGAAACTTGCCATTAAGAGTGCAAAAGACGGGCTGAAAAAACTAGTCGATGTTGAATGAGCGAAATCAGAAGAAAATGAAGATATGTTATATGTGGGGATTAAATAAATGTGGTTATAGAATGTGGGAATGATAAGTATGATTACCAATTAGATAAACTAGTAGCAGACAAGATTATTTACAAGTTCTTTACATCGGCCAGACAAGGCCAAAGATGAAGAGAACTTATTAAAAACCACTAAATGTTAAACTACCTTACTCCATTGGTTCATTCGGTATACGATCATTTTTGCTGATCCTACTGCGGAAGAGACCGAAAGATAACAGATGATAATGACCTACGTCCAAAAATAAACGATTTTGGACATTGTAGTCAGTAGTTACTAGTTACACACTTCTGTAACTTCTAACTACTGACAAACCATCAAAACTACTAGAATAAGTAGATAGTATAGTCTTAATTGTACACGATAAAAATATACAATCTAGAAATGTAAATATAGGACTAAAATAACTGATTTTTAAATACTTTCCTGGTTACATCTCTACCAAATCTAGGTGGAGGACCTTCAAACACAGCCAGGACGGATGGTCCACTGAAGAAACTGGTGCTGTTTCTCAACTGAGATTTTTGATTTTTGAATATAAAGAATTATGCCAAAATACTTCAGCATCGCATAAAACATGCAAATATTCAAAAAAATGCACGCAAACGTCCTATTTTAAAAGACAGACTATTCATATACAAATACAAGATCACAATTAGCGTTCACGGCCACTTGCGCTTACGCAATGTTAGTGTACTAGCAATAACGTAACCAACTGAAATACACTTTGATTCGGCCCGAGGTGAAACAGATGAGTTCATGTATTTTGCTCTATTAGTGGCGTTGGACTAAATAGAGGCTATCTCTATTCGACTATGTAAACAAACTGAGAATCTCTCATCAGTCAGCAAAAAGACTTCTCGTTATCATTCCAACCGAAAGACGTTCACACCTCGAAGTGTCTTTTTGCATCTACCGGACTCCTGCAGTCCTCTTCAGAGTTCAGTGGGGTTACCATAAGCTCTTAGAGCGGTATCGATTTGAGATCGAGTAAGTGACAGATGTATACACGTCAGATACATCTGTCCCTTATTCGATCTCAAATTGATACCGCTCTAAGAGCTTATAGTCACCACCCAGATCTCGGGAAACCTGTGGGCCGCCTTTCAGTCGCCACTCCAGAACCCTTGACTCGTGCCTGGTGCAAATAAAATATTTTTCTTTGTTTTTTCTCCTTCTGGATTTTTAAAAGAGATCTGCTGCTGAACTTAGGTCTCGCAAACATTTTCAAAAACGACAGGCTCGGCTCTGATCTCTTCGGTCTGACTGACTGGCGACTGACATCAAGTAAGGAAAAACAAAAATTTGAGATTCCCAATAAGTAATCTGAAACACTAACTTCGTTGATTAATATATTTTTTTCGAGCCAATGATCTCTTATCACATTTCAGCGGGATGTGAATTGTGATTGCTCAGGATTAATGAACTGAATATTTTGATAGGCCTCAAACTATATTAATAAATAATATTAATGTTTGAAGTATTTTATACGTTATTGCATTTTGGGGCTTGGGACTCGGGAGTCCGGAGGCAATCCATTGGATGGTCTATTTTGAGGCATACAGAAATTAATTCCAATTTAAGCAACTCAGCCAATTTTTTTTGATATTTGAAAGACATAAGTAGTAAATACAAACAAAACAATACTCGCGCCTAAAAAAAATCTCGCATGAAAACCAATAACCCTATAATAATTACCTAATAATAAAAAGATACAGATTAGCTACAATTAACCAATCCAACATGGTCTAACGTCACACAACGGTACTGGGGTCAATTCGGCCGTAAATCTTGCGGGGATAGTGTTACTTGCGCCCGCGAAGATCTGGTTTCACTACGGCACTGATCACCGGAAGCGTGAGAAGTGGAGTACGCACTGTTTTTTACGCACCTTGCTGTTGAAGAAAAAGTTGTGCTAATGTATAAGGAGAAATAAATAAGGTGTCTTGTTCTGAACGGAAGTCTATTGTTAATTGGCTGGCTCTCACGCTTCAAGCTTTGCCTCTGTAAGGTTCCTAGAAAAACTCCGGCTAAACAAAAGGGAAGATCTAGGTAGATATTGCCATTATCTGCAATCAAAAGTATCACGATAAGGAACAGGAAAGAAAGGGATTTTCAAAACTGACCATAATGGTTTAGTAAACTAAAGGGATTATTTCGATGAAATGAAAGAACGGACTTTGAATTTCTTTTGTATATGATGCCCGTTAGCAAGCCAAAAATGAAGGAGGTGGTCCAAAATGTATGGACTGAAAACCCATAAATTGATACGATTAAAATAATCATCATGATCAGCCTTTTTAATGTTCCCACTGCTGGGACACAGGCCTCCTCTCTGTGAGAGGGAATGGGGCGTAATCCACCACGCGGGCCCAGTGCGGGTTAGTGGATGTCACATGTATTCGAATTTTTGTTAAATCCTTTATATATAGTACCTATTAGTTCATAATAATAAATAACAATTAAAATAAATTGAACGGTTAGCAACACCTGTGATATTGATACTAGAGTTAAGAAAATATTTAGTACATAATATTTTTTTATGCGCACTTTGTCAGCTTGTAACACCGATACTCCATGGATTTGGAGCATGTGACTTGTGTAGGATTATTTCGCTCGTTCTAAGCAATCAATTTCTGAGTCAATTGTGATATCTCTCCTTTTAACTTGTGTTGATTAATAGCTGTATCATGCCTATGCAACGGATAGGGCTCAAACTGATAAACCCTCTTAAGCTTTACCCCCTTCAAACGAAATCTCCACTATCGCTTACCATACACCATACTATAAAACGACATGCCATGAAGCTACGAAGATTGATCACCTTGTCACTACATTACCCATTTATCTTCATGTCATCAATACATTTCAATACACTCCTGCGCACGATACTGATCAATTGCTGTTCCTCGATGCAAATTGCGTACATGGACGTTTTGCGAGGTCACCTTGCGAAGATTGTATTGTTTTATAAACATTTAGGAGTTATCAAGGAGCCGATAGCTTAAATTAAAAACATGAGAACACTAACTGTTGATTGGGGTTAGGTATACCTATAACTGAAGTGACTTATTCACATGTCTTCAATGTTACTCTGAAGATATGCTATGAATATACAATGATAAAAGATGTGTTTATTTTTTAAATCATTAATGTAAATTTTCATGAGATACTTCTATCGTTTCGTTATTCCTGGGGGTGAAACGGGTGTGCGTTTCAATGGCGCGGCCACGGCGTTTTTTTAAAAAAAAAACTATGCCAAGATTATGTAAAAATTTGTAAAAGTTGATTCCCAAAACCATAAATTTGTCAAAATCATGGTTCAAAAGTTTTAATGGTTTGAACGTGGCCGCGCCATTGAAACGCGGCGAACCGCGCGGCCACGGAGATCTTTAAAACTAAGCATTGCAGAGACCTGAAATTTGGGTACATAACAGAATTAATTTGTAAAAAATTTGTAAAAATATAGAAAAAAATCCTAGGTTTATATTTTAGGATCTGTAACACTAAAACCCCATGGCCGCGCCATTGAAACGGTAAATAATACGTTATCGCCAATATCTCCCTGAAAAATCATCGCAGAGGTCTGAAGTTTTTTGTAAAACCTAGATTTGAATTTGTCAAAACATGTAAAAATACACAAAAAAATCCTAGGTTTATATTTCAGGAACTGTAACACCAAAACCCTATGGCCGCGCCATTGAAACGGTGATAAATACGTAATCACCGATATCTCGCTGAAATATTATCGCAGAGGTCTGAAGTTTTTTGTAAAACCTAGATTTGAATTTGTCAAAACATGTAAAAATACACAAAAAAAATCTAGGTTCATATTTCAGGAGCTGTACTACGGTTTCGCGTAGAAATAAGTTGTGGTTATCTATCGAAGAAAGAAAGAATTAGCGAGATCTTGTTTTGTAAACAACACATATTAATATGTAGAATTACCGATAATAAGCAAAAATTTTTTTTTTTCATATTATAAAACTTTCAATACGTTTTGAATGTGCCGATAGGGTGACCATGACTTATTGTTTACAGAAAACTTTCCACCTGCAAATATTAGAAATAATATCTCAATGATTCTAAATAAAATATATCTCAATGATTCTAAATCGATCGATCGATTTTGTTTTCTCGAGATATCGGCGATTACGTATTTATCACCGTTTCAATGGCGTGGTCATAGGGTTTTGGTGTTACAGCTCCTGAAATATAAACCTGAGATTTTATTGTGTATTTTTACATGTTTTGACAAATTCATATCTAGGTTTTACAAAAAACCTCAGACCTCTGCGATGATTTTTCAGCGAGATATCGGCGATAATGTATTTATCACCGTTTTAATGGCGCGGCCATAGGGTTTTGGTCTTACGGCTCCTAAAAAATAAACCTAGGATTTTTTTGTGTATTTTTACATGTTTTGACAAATTCTAATCTAGGTTTTACAAAAAAAAACAGACCTCGGCGATACTTTTTCAGAGAGATATCGGCGATAACGTATTATTCACCGTTTCAATGGCGCGGCCATGGGGTATTAGTGTTACAGATCTTAAAATATAAACCTAGGATTTTTTTCTATATTTTTACAAATTTTTACAAATTAGTTCTGTTATGTACCCAAATTTCAGGTCTCTGCAATGCTTAGTTTTAAAGATCTCCGTGGCCGCGCGGTTCGCCGCGTTTCAATGGCGCGGCCACGTTCAAACCCTTAAAACTTTTGAACCATGACTTTGACAAATTTATGGTTTTGGGAATCAACTTTTACAAATTTTTACATAATCTTGGCATAGGTTTTTTTTTAAAAAAACGCCGTGGCCGCGCCATTGAAACGCACACGTGAAACGGCCATGAATACAGCACAGAGCTACAAAGAGATTACCAAGCATAAGATTGTAGAAGTAAGAAGAGGTGGAAAGTACTGCCACTGTTTTATTAATCCATTTTAGGTACCTAAACCGCGAGCCTTTAACCTATAATCACCATCAGTATTTTAATGTTCCCACTCACACACACTGCTGGGACACAGGCCTCCTCTCTGTGTGAGAAGAAATGGGCCTTAATCCACCACGCGGGCCCAGTGCGGTTTGGGGCATCAGATGTCTTCAAATTTTTGGTTCTAGGACATGCCGGTTACCTCACGATGTTTTCCTTCGCCCTTTTAGAGCAGTGGTAAGTAAATAATTTACATAAAGTAAAGCGCCTACCTGGGTTTGATTACGAATCCAAGACCCACGAAACATAATAAGTCGGAGCCGTTACCACTGGGCCACCACTGCTCTCTTAACCTATCGAATGCTAAGACGTAAACTAACATAAGCCAGCAAATTGCAGCTGAACAAGCAAACAGCTACGAAATTCTAACCATACCCAGCCTAGTCGTTTACCCAAAATCGGGCACAACTACACGAAGCCCATCCTTCACAACCTTATCCACCCGTGACTGCCGAAAATGGACTGATACTCTTTACGCTTTGTTACCCCCCACAAGGCATAAAGGTATGAACGGCAGGAGGTATAATATCTCACTCATAACCTTTTACTTGTTACTTGAAGGGAAAACCACGATGAGCCAACTTTCATGTTGTGTACAAAATTCATTACCTACGATTCTAGTACCTATTTATAATAAAAATATGATATGACGTATTCTCGATAGTGGTTAAACCTATTTGGGAAAGTTTACTGTTTCAAGGAAAGTAGGGCTTTCAAGAATTGCCTCCTTTTCAAATAGGTAGGTATGCATAAAACTTATTCAGAACAAAAAGAGTCTAAAATTTCAATCAAAAAGTATATATTTTTGGTATTACATTTATTTTAGACATTAAAAATATTATATATGTACATACTTAAACACTAAACAAAAGTAAACTTTACAATCTTAAAATTAAACTAACTACTTACACTATATACAAAAGAAAGGTACACTTAGGCGTCGAAGTACTCATCCACATCGCTGTCATCCGGGAACGTGCCCAGAAGACTGGCAGCATTGCCACGTTGAATGGCAATGCTGATTCTTTGCGCAAAGAAAGAGCCAGCCCTCTGGTCACGCACGGTGTCGATCAGTCGGCGAGAGATCTCCTTAAAAAGGAGACGTGCACTTGGGCCCCATGACCCAAGCGTTTCGACCCCAAACGGCTCAAAACTGTAATTACCAATTAGGTTACAGTATTTGCGCCGCTTGAGGGCCTCAGCAGCCGCAGCAGCAGCGCCAGCACAGCCCGCCGAACTAGGAATATGAGATGGCGCAAGGGTGTCGACACAGGTTGCGTCCCATACCAGAGGCCTACCCACCTTCCACGGCACCAATGTCATGCCATCTGGTCTCTTCCCATCGTCACGTACCAAGCCGTTAGGTTCTAATACAGCTGGTACGCCGGCGGTGACAAGGGCTCGACGAATAATAAAAATAATAATAATAATTTTTGGTATTGTGGAAAATCTCTCGAATAACTGATCAGGGGGGGTGACCATAAGCTCTTAGAGCGGTATCAATTTGATATCGAATAAGGGACAGATGTATCTGTCTTGTATACATCTGTCACTTACTCGATATCAAATTGATACCGCTCTAAGAGCTTATGGTCACCCCCCTGATTTCGAAATTTTTTTCATTAATAGACAGTTGCACTATCGCAGAGTACCATTTTTTGACAAAAAAAAAACGCAATTCCTTTGAGACCTAAAAAATAAAATTTTCACAATAATTGCATCTCAATCAATGGCCGTTTCTTTTTCAAATAAGTGCAATGGTTCCGAAAATTAACTTCCACATATACACAAAAAATCTCAAAGTTTACATTCACAATATATTATAAGTATTGGTATACATAGACGACATTGACAAAACATGAATAAAGCATTGTTTACACTGGTGCCCGCTATATGTCATGCGTAGGCGCACCGAGTCACCGTCGTCGTTCTAGGAACACCGTCGTAGGTGAGACATGACATAACCACAGATTACAAGGCTGGGATAGTACTCCTGGCACGGATATCGAGGAACATAGTACTTGATACTGTTATCATGTTGCTATCAACTGAATAGACATTATAGGAACCCACCCAGCAGAGCGATGTTACTTGTCAGTATTTGAAACTAAACAAGTTTCTGTCAAATTTATAGAAATTTCTAACCAGAACGGGACACAGGTATATTAATCCAAATATAATTTTTCATGATCCTGCAAGATGTTCAGCAGATATACTCGTAACCTTATAAGAGAATTATCGGATGCCGCAGGCACCTAGAGGTCCACCAAATGCAGCTTGGGAATGTGTCCATTTGGCCGCCATCCTCAGCAGTACCGATTTAAATAAGTCAGTGCTGAAAGATAAACTACGCGAAATGTTACTAAATATACCGACAAGCATGGCGAGTCTCATTGAAATCTAACAACAGTAGGTAACCAACTGCACGTCGTTTCCATATTTTTACGAAACACACGTCTCAGCAATATTTTTTTTTAGGTACCTACGTAGGCGTCTCCAAGTCTGTCCTTACAAAGTACCTAAAGTTTCTTCTTTTACACTATGAATCACAATGATTACCGACTACATAGTGATACATCATGATTTAGTCACTTTGGTCACGCTTCTGCAGTGCAGCACGTTTCTCGGTTTCTTTGTAAACTTGAGATGTGTCAGAATGACCCTAGAATAACTACAAAGTTTAGATAGTAGACAGGTCATCATAAAGCATTTAATCTAGAGACAAAAGATAGGTAAGCAGTACACGAACCCCCATGTTGATTGTCATAACGCGCACCTTAGGCACCTTGGCTTCATGGTTAATATTTTCTAGGTATGTGCCACATGGGCAATTAACCGTGTTTATATCCAATTACTGGATTTTAAACGCTTTCATTGGGTGTAAATTTGTGGCTATAGGTACATGAGCTATTCCCATAAATAGCGGTATGATGGTAATCGATATTCGTCATCATCATCAGCTGACACCATCGTACCACTGCCAGATTTTTAAAACGCCTCTAATTGAAATTGATTTTGCTTAATACTCCTAGTTTTACCCTTGAATGTGGTTAATAGTTACAAACAGTTTTTTGTGCGTTCATTGACAGAAAGCGTCCAAGATTTTACAAAAAAAGTAAACGGCTGTACCACCTGCTGTGGCAGTGTTACAAAAATTCTCGTTCACCTACGAACAAGAACTTGATAATGAGGAACTCGACCAACTGCATAACAATTCAATCCTCCATAAAGGTGATGATAATCTAAATAGCATACAATAAACAGTGATCATCATCATCAAGCAGCTAATTTTCCGAGCTGACCAAATAAAGCGTGCGCCGTAGTTGGAGGTGAATGGGTGATGACGTCACGTTTTGATGCCCACGCGCACGCCCGCCATATGGTCGCAGTCTTAATTGTAGCGGCTGTTCGATATTCGAAGTTTGGGTTAACCTAAGGGTCCCCGCACACGGGGCCACCGGCCACAACCACAAAACGTCGCCACTGGCATATTTCCTGTAGTTTTCATACATTTTGTATGGACTCGCCGCACACGGTTGACACCGGTGGCCGCCACACGCTACACGCTTCTAGCTTCTCGTGGCGGTGTTTGTGGCTGTCGCGTGTGGCCCGTGTGCGGCGACACTGAGAGTTATAGAATTGATCTGCTTTTCCTTTTCCCAATCAAGTTCGGTGTCGGCTAACTGAATCAAGCTGAGCACTAGTGATACTAGTATATATTTTACATGAAGCCTCATAGTAATTTCAACGTGATATCTAGTAGTAGGGACTCCCGTTTCCACACATAAGAATCCAAACTCCGTTGTGCGTGAGGGTAATGGCTAACATAGTCAGCCAGCTCCGTCCAAAACAAAAAGATCTGTCTGTCTGTCCGTATGTCAAGACCTTTTTCTCTGTCCTACCTACGAGTACCTATCTGACCTCCACAACCCAGTAACTGGGTAGCACAATAACCCTTGGCAAGACTGATGTCAGATTGTGTGGTTGACTACCCTTGGCTTTCTTGTGTCTAAGGAATTATGACCAGTTAAATAAAGCGACTGGTTACTGTCAGCATGTATTATCCCACAGCTGGACAAAGGGCCTGACTTATTAATTGATTGAATTGAATGATGTTTAATAAATTTATGATAAATTTTGCAAAATGAACTGCTAATACCTACTAGCCCTACTAGTTCCTACTACCTACAGGCAATATTATCTGTGGTACCTGTAGTGTTATAATTATCTGTGGTACATAGGTACTGTTAGATAGGTACTGAATTAAGTAAAATTATGGACATTAATAGAATTTAAATCGGATGTTGTAAACAACAACCAAATTCTGTCTAATTAAGTAGGAAAATGCATCGCAATTCCTTTTATGTCCATAATTTAATTGTATGTGGTAGGTATGTATGTATTTAGTTACTTTATGTCTGTACCTACTTACTAACCAATATTAATACAAAAAAAAAAAAAAAAATGGTACCTACGAAAGACACCGACTTCCAAAAATAAAGTTATTTTTCACTTTTTAGTTTTCTTATTTGGAAGTCGGTGGTATATTTTTGTGAAAATGATTTTTTTATTTTTACTTTTTATTTGTACCTACTTAATAGGCAAGTTGTTTAGTAAGTTTCCTATAACGCCAGAATAGATTACCCGAATGTCATGAAACTTGAACAAAACCGATCAAATGAGAGATCTGCTTACCCCTTAAGACCGTACTGGCCTGATTTTATATTATGAAATGGTATAAACAATAAACAGACATGTGATTGCAGCAATCCCGAGAGCTTTGCCGTTATTTATTGAAGAGTTCTATTGTATATCTTCGAAGTTCTTCCTTAGATCTCCACCAAATTAAAATGGTACCAATTTCGGATACAAACAAAAAAATAATTTTCAAAATCGGTCCACTTATTGACGGAGATATCGGTGAACATACATAAAAAAAAAAACGTACAAGTAGTCGAACATACCCTAAGTCCTCCCTAAATCCTTTTTCGAAAGTCGGTTAAAAACTGCATATAACATTTACCTAAAATTTTCCAGGTCGAATTTCTAGCTAATCAAGTAGGATAATGGATCACAAATCCATTTATGACAATAATTTTATAAATTAATAATATATACTTAATTATTATATATTCGAAAAACCGCATTAGGTATATTTAAACACATAATATGAATTTAATGTTTTCTGGTTAATTATAATAGTATTAATTTGGCTCCTGATTATTAATACAGGAAAAAAAAAACACCATACGGGAATTTTCAATAGGCATCATGACCTACTTAGCAATCATTTAAATTCCCTGCTACCTATTGATTGATTCGTCACTGAAATACCCCGAACTAATTGCGTGTCCCGGAATGTCTTGAAAAATTACAACACATACTACATACTTTATTTGTCATAAAAAGTATGAATGAAGTACCTTTTTGCCCGACTGCCAAAGGAGGGTAATGTGTTTATCAGTCTATGTATGTATGTATGTTTGTTCCTATATGGCGTTCTAGAAACCAAACGCGTTGGCCGATTTTGATGATTCTTACGTCAATCGATTCGTCTTAACCCTGCGAGTGTCACTGGCTATATTAAAATTGCAAAATAGAAAAACGGCGGCTTTTGGGCGCCATATTGTGGAGGACCAATTTTTCTTTTTCTTCCAATCCCATCTTGTGGGGTATCAAAATAAAAGGTTTTAAGAGGTGATTTCAATGGTAAAGCAAGGATACATCTGGTTTTGGTCAGCCAGCTCGCGAATATGTATCCTCCGCGACTGCACAGCATGATTTTCTTCTTGTTTACGTCTTTTTAGTTCGCTTTTTGAGCAGTCGGGTTTTTTTATTTTTTAAATTAACTTTTTTATTTTTGTTTAGTTGATGCAAACACTATGTATATCTTTGATATTTGATTTGAGTTCTAACATAAACATATCATACTTAAATAAATCTTAGAGATTGATAGCTCATTTACGTGTATTTTCTACCTCTCGTTAGTATTTTCTAATATATTATTTTGTCACATTTTAAAACAACGAGCTTGTGCTCTGCAAGTTTTCTCAATTTCCTTCAAATACATTTACTCGATGAGACCGTCGCTGCCCCACTATTTCACCTAATACAAAGTCACGATAAATTCCAATACCCTTATCAGACTCAGCCCCAGATCATCTCTCATTCACAAACATCTCCGTAGCTCGATCTCCCGCTGCGCCCTGCCTCAGATACCGCTAGTCCAAACATTTTCGAACGGGACGCTACTCCGTGAAACACGACCGGTCCATCTGGCCATCAATCATCATCCTAGCTGCATCCCAGGTCTGGGGTCAGCTTCCAGTCTCGTGAGATATATTTGATCATTAATCTTTTTTACGGACTGACAGGATTGCCTTCTGAAAATCAACCATTGTTTCTAAAGCTGTTCATGTTTAGGCTTATAACAGCTGACAAGCTTTTGCGAATTTGTCGGCCGTTTGAACATCTGCATGACCATTATCGTCTTGTCAACGATTTGACCTAAGGTTAGAATAAGATAAAATAAAAAGTGATCCGTTTGACTGGCACAGATCGGGCATTAGGTAGGTAGGAACCTATGAATTGCATTTTTTGCACTATTAGGGAAAGACTAGGTTCTAAGAACTTTTTTATGACTAAAACCTACAATGAAATAAATACAAATGATTATGTTGTTTTTTCCTACTCTTCCGTTATTCTTTTCTGATTAATTTCGTTGCGGGATCTAAGACAGTTAAATTCATTCTCCGGAACTTCGTCGAGCTTCATTGCCTCGGCGCTTTTCTGGTGGTCGCCACTGTTTATTCTGGCTTTCAGGAGTTGCAGTGGTTTTAGGAATAGAGCGGAATATCCCAAAAAAAAAAGAAAATTCATATAATTCCATCCAAAGGCCAAAGAATTTGTCATAGTTACTATATTATTATTCATTTCTTAACTTAATTAATAAACAAACAACAAACTATTAAATAATACATTAATGTTTGTTAGAATCATTAAAGCTAAATTTATAAATACTTTCCGATAACGCATGTTTAGATATAATATAGATTATAAATAAGTAATTAATATACAAGACCCGTCGACCCAATTCAATTAAAGTTCAATGTGTGGATAACATTATCTGTTTGACTTCACTTGTCCCAGTTTGCTGCATACTAATTACTTCACCTGTCGCTGTTTGAATAATCCCTTTGGTGATAGGATAGTTTGTATTTGTGTATTTAATCCCATCATGTTATCTTTCTGACAATTTTCAACATGTTGAGGTGCAGATATGGAATGATTATCTAGACAAGAATGGAAATGAGGAGCGATTTGAATGCTCAATTTTATATTTGGGTACACTGAACAACTCTTCCTTAATCGACAGACCTGAACATTTCTGGCATTCGTTTTCATATATTGTATGATTCTGAGCAATCGATTGACCTTCTATGTATTCGCTAATATCTATTTCAGATTGCCTAAAGTCATATTTACTTGAGATTCTAAGATTAGTAATATGGTGTAGTAATTATCTCAAAAAGGAATGTGTGTTCCGTTTCTCAGTTTCCCAAAACTAATTATCTACGAACAAAATAAATTCAGCAAACAATACATTAGGCTAAACACCCTTTCGCATAATAATCGCACTTCTAGCATTAAAGCCTACTGATTGCATTTAAATAACAATTAAGTTTTAATGTGACGTCGTTTCCTGCCAATCCGGCATCCGGCGCGGATGCGCACGCGCATACAAAGGCTGTGCTCGGTGCTGCGCGGGCGCCACATCTGGACAGTCCTCGGGTGTACGGTGACCATTGTATCCGGTCGCCGGGTTTAGGGTAAGGATGTCAATGGTCAGGGTCGGAAGTCACCTAATTGTTACTTGGTCTATCATTTTTAATGAATAATTTATGAATTTCAATTCGAAAACGGTATCTGTATCTATCTGGCCTATCGTTAGGATTTTATTTATAAGTCCAGTCAACTTAAATTAATTGAGTGATTAATGATTTATAACTATGGTATTTATGTAAAATATCTGTTATCAGAACCTAGCATTTTCTGTAACTCTTTCTATCATTGGAAATGGTGGCACTACTTGGATGTCTTCTAGAGAAATTGGCAAGAAGTGGTACAGGATCTCGAACAGTGGAAAGTATGGGGGTATGCCTTTGTCTAGCCGTGAGACAGTACAGGCGTACTGCCCAGTTATAGTAATGTAATAAAAAAATAATCATCGAGTGGACGAGTGTCCGAATATACAGTAGGTATAGGTAGATACAATCAACTTGCGATCAACAATATTGTAGTATATTGTTGATCAAAGCTATCATCACTATCTAATTTTCTCAAGTGACACTAGTGACAGCCCTGTCAATGTCGTCCGTTCATTGAACGCCAGTTTACGATACTTCCACTCGATGTGAGTAAACTTTCCTTTGCTAGTAAATTACGTTTTATCGCTGTTTGGTTGTATTGTTTGATTACGATTTGTTATGAAACACCTATTAAAGTGAATCATTGTACTGTTGAATTTATGTTACAGCTTAGCAGGGCTTTTAACTTTAGTAGTAGCAAAACAGGTTAGTACAATAATAATTGCCAGTTGTCAAACGTAAACTTCTAAAAATAATTGAGTAATTATAATGCACGCGATAAGCTAGAATATTTAGCTTAACTAACAAGTAAAAATAATATTGAGAATCGGCGCATATATCGGCACTTTCATAGATATGGTCCATAAATCATTGTGCCAGATAATCATATCAACAAATACAAACAATCTGACATATTTTTTACTGCAGTTATTGAAGCCTCTGACTCTCGAACTAGGCGGACCTGTATGACAGGAGTCAGCGCTCTCCCCATTTTACATTGTCCATAAGTCAAATTACAATTTAAATTTTATAGGATTTTTTTATAAAAAGTAAAAATTATATTAAATAAAAATGTATCATAAGCTGTATATAATAGCATATGAAACACATGATCAGTTTCAGCATGAAAATAAAAGATAATTGAACTGAAGATGATGAAGAAATAGAAAAACAAAACCACGATCTGGCAATGCTCCAGCACCTGAGGTTTTCACGATACGTACTCTTCTTCGAACACGCAAAACCCTACTGTAAACAAATGAGCTAACAATAAAAACAAGTGACGATCATACCCATTCATCACGTTATCGAAGCTTAGGTTTACCGTAAATAGTAAAACGTGCTGTCGCTTACTTCCTCGTGCACACTCATTCACGCAAGGTGACAAACATGACGCTGTGACGTCCACCTTGACTCATGGTGCGATGACATAATGCCACCTTGTCGTAAAATATCTCGCTGCTCGTTGCTAATCTTTATTTAAAGAAACTGTTGTGATTTTACGATTGAGAATAGGAAAATGAATAGGTTGATAGATTCTTATAAAGGTGAGTATGTAGACCTGTAAACTGACAACTTTTTCATTATTTATAGGCTCGCGATTGACCACTGATCACACCTGATATTAAGCTATGATGTGGTTGATGATGGAGCACGCGTTTACTCTGGGAAAACATCTCTCCCGACTAAAATGCCCCCAGCTTATAGCCGGGCACACAGAGTTTCGCAAGGATTTCCTCTACTTAGCTATTAATTAAATCAGAAGTTACAATATATTCCTGGACCTAAACGTTTTCAACAACATTTTCATTACAAATGCCGTACTTCCAGAGTGTCCCAATTGGGCGCCATTACACATACTTTCAAAAAAACCGACCACACAATAAAATATCAATAGCTTTAACAAAGGTTTGTCTACCAACGCATGTATCGTTTCCGCAACCTTTAACATCAGTAGGTGTTCCGCCATTGCACCATATAGGAGCCTGAGCGTTCGCTAATGAATTACTAATTTGATGGCCCTTCTGTATGACTAATGGAACAGTGCTACAGTATACGTAATTGTTGCGCTTACGCAGAACTGCTTAGCTGGCCAAGTCACAGTCATTCGAAGCCATTTGCAATAAGTGAATGAACAAATAATGTTTTCTAGAACCTACTTTTAAAAAGGAAATGAAGGTAATTTACACGTCGATTGAAGTATATTACTAACTTATGCCAGCAGCTGCGCCCGCGTGATTGTCGAAAATTATCCCGAGGGAACATATTCCCGGGATAAAAAGTATCCTTTGTGCTATTCCTGACTATAATCTATCTCTGTGCCAAATTTCATCCAGATACATACAGCCGTTCTGGCGTGAAGAAGTAACAAACATACATACTCGCAAACTTTCGCTTCTATAATATCAGTCTAATCTCTATTAGGTCTCAGCAAAACTAACATAATTATAGAATCTGGCATGTTTTTACCTACTTTTTGCTGAAAAGTCTGTACTACAGCATTATTATATACTAGCTGCCCTCGCGGCTTCGATCCCGTCAACTGGCTACCTACCTACTTACCCTACCTGCCCTGCCTGCCCTGCCTGCCCTGCCTACCCTACCTACCTAATATTTTTTATCTATCATCAAGTTTTCTCAGTGCACGCCAAAGAATGAATTTTATAGCCAACATTTTGCTACCTTGGGTAACATTATTGCAATGTTCATGAGGATTTCTATTTTTTTTGAAAATATATTATAGCCTATGACACTCAGGAATAATGTTGCTTTCTACTAGTGAAAGAATTTTCAAAATCGGTTCAGTAGAACCAGAGATTACCCCTTACAACGTCACATACTCACAAACTTTACCTCTTTATAATATTAAGTATAGATATAAAAGTTTGCTCTCATAACACAAAGTTTAAACAGACAGACAAAGGACGCAACCATAACAGGTGAAAGTTAAAAAACCAGAGCACAATTTCGCCACATTTAATCAGCTTATTGATTATGTTCATACCATATAGGTAGTGAGAGGCGGCAGGACTAGTGACATTTAGCACAAACTGATAAAAGTAATTAATAATCACAAGCCAAGCTCTTATTTGAGACAAGGCGATTATTAAAACGATATTGGCGCATTATCGCTCGAGTAAAAACGACAGTTTTGTGGAGGGTAGTAATTATTTTGTCCGTTGAGTCGGTGAGTTTTTTACAAGATAAATTGGCGGTGACGTGATTGCACCTGCGGTAAAATTATACCCTTACTTTATAATACATTAAGTCTTATCTTTTTTTCTTGGGAAACTTACCAAAAAAATCGCTTTTTTTTAAATTAAATTCTTGATCAATTATTCTGAGTCATCATCAATTTTTATTAAATTCATCATCATTTATAATTTACCTACACTAATTTAAAATTCTAATCATGATTAGTTTTGGTATGATTCAAAATACAAGAACACAATTTAAATGTCTCCAATTAAAACTTAAGATTCTACACCTGACAAAGTTCCCGACACTAACAAAATATCCACCTATAAAATAAACCGATCCCACTTAGCAGATCACCTTGTATCGAAAGCGATACACTCGCGGTGCGCCCGCGCAGTATGTCAAGGAGAGCGATACATTTACTTGGAATTCAGTCATCAGCATGTTTAAGGGAAAAACATTGTTTTGATTGCAACATTGACCTCTTTATTGTGACGTCATTTAGGTGGACTTAGCTAGTCAAGATATTTTTCAAGAATTTATTGTCATAAGTATAAAATATTGCAAAATCATGTTTTGTATTGAACTTTAATTGAACTCATTTTAGTATAGTAGGCAGGTAGGTATGTAGTTTAATCAAAACTGCAACAATTTTGAAACAGGTATCTGCCTACTCGATAAGCAAAATCCTAATAGAGCTTATCATCACATTGGAAACACCAACGACTATTCATCTGCCTTTTACTGTAGACTAGCTGCCGCCTGCGGCTCTGCCTGCATGGAATTAGTACTTTTATCTTTATAAATTATAGCCTATGTGTTATTCTGATGTAAATATATATTTTAATGGGCGGTTACGCACTACTCGTCCTTGAGCCGAGTTCCGAGTACAAAATGTTCTGAATAAAAAAACAGATTATGTATGACAGATAGAGTTCGGATGTAGTGCGTAAGCTTCCTTACAAGAAGTACTACGGCTACTTCAGAACCGATAGATGGAAATTTCATGGACACGGATCGGATGTAAAGAGTAAAGTTTCATCTAAATCCGTTCATTAGTTTTATCGTGAAAGAATAACAAATATCCATCCATCCATCCATCCGCACAAACTTTCGCGTATATAGTAGTACTTAGTAGGACATGGATGACAAAACTGTTAACAAGTTCAACTCACACGTCATAATGATCAAGTTCAAAGCCAGACCTATTAATTTAGCAGACTGGCAATTAGTTTTTAAGTGATAATTTGCACTGGGACAAACGAGGACTATTAGTAAATTAGGTAATGTCATATTAAGTGCTATGCCATATAACACACATTGTGTTGAGTGAAGATGCTGTCTGTAATTCTGCCTTTACATAGTGATCTATGGGTAATACTTACCAAATTGTCCTTGGTTTTATACCTGTCTCTTTCTCTCCAGCGGGCGTGCTCTCTTGAGAGCGACGCTGACAGGTAGATTAGCTGTCAACTTCGTAGCTTTTGTAAATTTTACAAAACTGAGGCTCTCAAATTTAAGGGATTGATCGCGTTACATTTCGACAGCGCTTGGCAATCCCATACATTTTTTACATTTTCAAATCGCCATCGCAACGCTTTCGTTAAGTCCGCTCTAAAAAAAACACCTACTAAAAGGACATCGTACTATAAATCTAAATACAAAAACAAATAGAAAACCAAATTCTCTAGTTTATCTGTGCCAGTAGACATAAATAGTTATGTATACATGATTCATTCTGAAATGATAAACACCTAAATATAAACCTTCTATTTTGGTACGGTTGGCAAACGCGAATACGCAAACTTTTACGTCATGAGTAAAACACAAAGTAGGAGAAAAAATATGAGAGGAAGTCTTTTCTTTTTTCGATGGTAGCTTATGATGTAAATAATAGTTTTGTTTATTTATCTTAACGCCGCTACCCTTATAGTGTGGGCAAAAATATCGGCTGTCCTTTTTTTGTATCGTCGGTAATATCTTTTGGCCTGATGTGTAAATAGTGTAGATTGCGTCTGAAGTTTTAGATTCTATTTTAGAGCTACTAAAGCAATCTTTAACTACAATATCTTCTTATTATGGATTTTAAAGAAGACGGTATCTACCTATTCACATAATGATACCTACCTGTTATCAAATTGTGACTTTTTCATTGCTATTATTCACAAGAGACACTGACCTCTAATATACAAGTACGCTGGACTTCATATTATCGATGACAAAATTAAGACGTTTGATTTTCGCCATTTTGGCGCTGATAGCAACGTGACTTAACGTGAGATTCCATGGAACTAATATTAGAGATGGGACATAGCCTTCGGTATAAAAATACGTGAGAATAATTTAATACTAAGGAGAACAAGAAAATCCCAATTATTTTAATTGAGATTCATTTCTAAGTAATAGAAAACTTGCTGCAAAGGTTAACTAAAAATTCTTTCAATCAGATTGCAAGCTATAAACTAGTGGATAGCGTGCTACTAAAGTTATAGCGCATTACTGTCAGATCAGTGAGATTTAAATATGGGGATAGGCTAACAACTTATCCTTAAAACTAGTATATTTGAGCAAGTATCTGCTCGCTCAAGTATACTAGTTAGTTAATATTTACATTTGGATTCACTCGGTTGGAACATCATTCATACAAATATTTGCGTACGAATGAGATGGATAATAATTTACAACGGACATATTTCTCGCTCTCATCGCTGAGATCCTGTCTCTGTAGTGTTAAGGTGCAAATAAGAGTGACATCGCATTCCAGCGACGTGAAGACTTACATCAGTTTTCAACTCTGTTTCAGATGCAGATATAAATTGTTTGACTTAAAAACATTTGTTATAATTGTAATACAATTATAATTATCATGATATTATTCCAGAATTAATTCCAGAGAGGAACGAGGTGATTGATACAAGAAGAGAGAGGCCTGTGCTCAGCAGTGGGCGAAGTCAGACTGTGGATGATCATGATGATGATTCCAGAATTTAGTATTACACATTGCTTTTTAACATATTATTACTGATTATTAGGCATTCATATAACATTCATCACTAATACCAATATGAGATATTTAGTTGCAACATATTATGAGAAGTCAATACAGTAGATGCCTTGCCAAGTCTACTATTTTGATATTAGTGTAATTTTAAAATATTACTAATACTCATATACTCGTATTAGTTAAAATAATATAATATTTCCAGGCGAATATATTAGTATTACCTAATGTTGAGAAATATCGGTATTAACCTATCTCTAAATGTGTCAATTTTAGTTCCTGAGAACCTCGAGTGGGGCGCTTTGAATCGCCACAAAAATCAACTGTCATTTCATCTAATATATGTAGTCCAGCGTACTTGTATGATAGAGGTCAGTGACAAGAGAGATATAGAGTTTTTATTTTTTTATTTATTGGTTGAGTTGCTTTGTTCTTAAAAAAGTTTCGATACAAAAAAGATCGTGCTCAATAGTACAAATAAATTCATGTATCTATTGCTTGCTCATTTCATGCAACTTCGTATTAATTTCAACTTGTACGTGCTTAATAAATAAAACTTTCACTCAAATATAAATTTTATTTGCTCTGTAATTAAGAAAAATTAATTTCCCTATTTTGTACGTGGCTAAAACACAATCCACGAAAAGCCAAAAAAAAAGAAACCTCATTCCTTTAGTCTATGGCCGATCGCTATTGTTAGATGCGCGCGCATAGGAAAACTGATTAATTTTGCCCGCCAATGTGAAAAAAATTCTCAAACTCGTTTTTACTGTTGAAAATGATTTTTTTTGTATTACTTTCTTCACAAGTGTGTTGAAAAACGTCGTATGATACACGTGTGTATTGATGATTACCGTCCTCGGCTCTCTTAAGACCCTCACCTACGGCTCGGATCTCAATGGCACCTCAGCGGTAATCACCAACATTGCACACTTGTACCATAATGTACTATTAAGCTGTCAAATCTTACTTCTTAAATTGTCACAGGTTTAAATATAAATCGAACGCAAACAGTGACTCTACCTACCGACCAAGTATTTGATAATAAAGTACCACACCTGTATGCCCTGAAGGGTTACATAAAGAAAGAAAGACAAAGTGTTTAATTGTCACAAAACGACATACAATATAAGAACATGCTGAGAGTAAGAGATGATAGAGATGTAAGGTAGGAACATGCATTTCACCGGCTAGTTAAGTCATCATCATTATCATATCAGCCGAATGACGTCCACTGCTGGACATAGGCCTCCCCCAAGCCAAATTGCCCGTCCCGCGCACCTAGCTGATCCCCGCAAGCTACACCAGATCAACGGTCCACCTAGTGGGAAGCCTTCCAACGCAACGTCTTCCGGTTCGCGGTCGCCACTCCAGAACTTTTCTGTCCCATCGGCCATCCGTTCTGCGAGCGATGTGCCCTGCCCACTGCCACTTAAGTTTGGAAATTCTTCGGGCTATGTCGGTATTCCTGGTTCTCTTGGGGAACTCTACTTTTCTGATTCGATCACGCAAGGATACTCCGAGCATAGCCTTTTGGATGACTGTATGCTTTCTGATGAGGCCCATAGGCTAGTTAGGTAAATCCAATGAACAGAAGCCGATGATATTTTTGTATTTCTCTAAATAAATTTTGATTTTAAAAGTACAAAATCTCAAGTGTGTTCTAAGAATGCCAACCGATATCTTTACAGAAGACGATCATGTTAGAATAGTTAGAACATTTGCGGCACAAAGTAAACTCAGACGCTGTGAGGTCGTCTGCGGGCGCCATATTGGTAATGAGGTCATGGAGACTGCGCCGGCGCACGATGAGAGACGATAAGCGAACATCTTCTTTTGAGAAAAGTATTGGGTGCATTCTGTTTTGTTTAGTTTTTTTTTTTGAAGGATTATTTTTAGATTCGTGAGTATGAATTAATGGAGTGTCTTAGCATAGGCATAGGCTTCTTTCGGTTTACTTATAGTAGTAAATTATCATTATATTAAAATCTGTCATAGCCTTCATTTGACAGGATATTAAGGTGCAGTTCCTGTATTTTTCAAGAACGTTCACATTCTAATTTCCGACTTAATCGGTCAATACTACTTATTTAACTATATTTTCAATATTGATTGTCGGTTCAGGATTTTGGCCTGGGTTCTGTTCTATGATGAGTTTTTTATACCCGTCGACCGCATCATCGCTTACCATCAGGTGAGAAAGTGGTCAAGCGCGAGCCTTTCAATAATAAAAAGAAGAAAACGATAGATCAATAACTCCTCAATACATATACATTCCATTGACTGTTCCAGATACTAAACTCACGAATTGCATATTTACATTCTTCGCTAGAACGATTCTAAAGAAATATTCAAATATGATGTTTACTGAAAATCATGCCAACATCATACACAATAAAATCAACATTTTTCTGGTTTTTATTTACTTGTTAGTGTAAAACTTACCTGTAACAGACGTGATATAGGTATAATAAATATTAATGAGAATCGCATGACGAATACTTGATGACCTTACTTTTAACTTACGTAAGTGTCTGTTGTCATTCTTGCAAAAAAAAAGAACCTAAGGCACAATTGTAGAAACTTAGTGATTTGTCATAATATAAACAATGCACCTGTGATACGAAAATTTGCAAAGAGCTGTGGGTATAGGTATCCTGTGGTTCCTTCATATTCCCCATAGTCCCAGGGTTGTAATAGCAGCCGCATATTGCCTAAACTACTTACTTAGAAAACACTGACAGAAAAATCTAACAGGGCAGTACTTGGCCTTACCTGAAAAAACCCCAGGACCTATAGAAATTCACCACACGCTTGCGACGTGACAACAGACTAATGAGGTGTTCACCAGATTTGTGTCATCAGTGGAAAATGTTACATTACAACCTACGCGGTTATTAAGGAAAATATATCTACCTGTTAATGTACAATCGTATACCTTTTAAATCTGAGTCTTTATTGTTACATTGAGTTTGCTTTGTACTGCATTTAATTACGTCTTCGTACAAAGTATTCTAGGTAGTTTTAATAATCTTAGACAATTGCTTCCTCTCAAGTCGTTCAACATAACAACCTTGCATTAGTGTAAAACATTTGACATTGGTTCATAGACTAGGTTCAAATTCATACATCTTATTACTTAGTTATTCGCAAAAGAGCAAAAAATGCACAATGTTCTGGCAAGGTTAACCAAAGAATTATGTTTTCAAGAAGGTACTCGTACGTATGGGGGCACAGCATTTCATGGCATAGACATAGAGACACAAGCCTCTTCTCTCAGAGAAGGGACATTTAATTCATGGTATAGGTTTGGCAAACTTATTATTGGTGGTCAAGACAGTGATATTGATCATGATTTACATTAATTACAAGACCTGGCTACAGTTGACCACAGCATAAACTTCACTCATTCAACTTCACCAATAACTCACAACAATTTCACTTGCAATACATCTAAAAATAACAGTTTTAAGAGATGAGTCGCTTGGTGCCGAGATAAGAGAGCATCGGGGTCCGGAGGTTATCGCACACAAACGAACATGCACCGATCGCTTGCAACTAACGCCGCTACATGATAACAGTGACGCTTTTTAAAAATATTTCTTTGATAAAGAATCTCTTGTTGCCGCCGGATTTGAATGCTTTACGTAGCAGTAACAGAGGCAGAAATTCAACTATTGAGAATAGTCTTTGGAAGCCACTAAGTTATCTATTTATTGCCATGGTGATAGTAGAGCTTAATCTTAAAGAGATAGAACTTATTCTAAAGACGACAGAAAAGAGGTAAATTATTGGATAAGTGTTCTAAAATGTAGCAGCGGCTATAAACAAACGGATAAGGCGTTGAATGATGATCGGAAAGGTTTACAGTTCAAATACTACGGCAAGAAATGAGAGAAGACGAAAAGCGATGCTGTCTATGCTATGGCACACAGAACACAAAAACCTTAAATATGGGTTAAATGAATAAATGGTCTATTAAAAAAAAAAACCTTACACATTAACTGTACGCCAGAATTTTATACCAGTCATCCCGATCAACACCCTCAAATTGACAAAAAACCCTCTTCTTTACACCAACCATTTCAAGACACATTTCTAAGTTATAAAACGTTGATAAATGACAAAACCTCATCCCAAACGTCACAGCCGACGACAGAAACTCCATTAAACATCGATCAGTGATCAATAAAAGAGTTCTGAGCACAGCTGCGCGGGCGCAACCAACTCATTACTTATCTCTAAGCATTAGTCGGATAAAGAACTGTTGTGACTCTCTGACGGAGTTAATGACTTGTAAGTACTAAAATGTGTGGAAGACGCTTTGGAAGAGGGCTCTGTGTTTTGTTTATTTGTGAGAATCTCCCAAATGAATCACTGGTTTAAAGAAAACGGTAGCTCGAAGTAAAACGAGATGCTATCGTTACTAAGTGAGGAATAAGGATGAATCAACTACAAGCTGCAAAAGCGACCGACAAATTTCAAAAAAAGAACAACAAGAAAGATGACAATCTGCAACATGTCGCCCTCACATGTTGCTACCACTTGTCCATGCACTTGCTGCCAAAAAAAACACATGACAATGCCGTGCGAAAGGTCTTTGCCCAAAAAGCAAAGACAAATTGAACTTCGGAACTTTTTGTTACCAAAGCAGCATTATTTGCAAACGCATGTTACTATAAATCAAACGGAAAGCATCACCCTCGACAAACAAAAATAGCATTCACGACTAAATTAAGCTTGAAAAAAAGTTAAAAAGGGCGCGCGTTGCGCCCGCGCATGTGCTGCGCATGTGACGTATTTCCGGTTAGAATTTGCGTTGCATTGTATAAGGGGTGGTGTTAACGAAAAAGGTCAATGCCACTTATGGCGTGATGGACACTCGAAATGATTTGATGAAACGTTTGTCACGGAATTAGCACTTAGCTGACAATTGGATGTCGTGATGTGACTGGCTTAAGTAAATCAAAATTCATAATATTAATAACTATAGAAACGAAAGTATTGTGTAAATCGATTGTCATGGTATGTGATGCAGAGGAATGAGTTACCTGTCGTGATGAAATTTTTGAGTATGAATGTGGGTTATAAGAGGTATTGTATTTCCCCGTTCGTCTAGAATAGCCCACTATTCTAGACGAACGGGGAAATACTGAAATTACGACTAAAGCACTGCACTGTCCACACATGTTCCGTCAGGGACGGGAACCCAGAAATTTGTGGACAGCGCTTTAACTAACATAAAATAATGTTAGTTAAAGCGCTGTCCTGTCAGTGGAAGACAATGTTGCGTCGACCTAAACTGTATAGGTCTGACATAAAGGGTTTAATTCATAAAATGCGCTTGTATAATGAGTTATCAGCAGCGCCAGCAGCACAATTTTCGCAACGCGTTTAAACAACTTTAAAATTATTAAAATCAAGTCAAGTCACCGAGCACCATTAATTAGAGTACCTACCGCCTAATTGAACAGTAATTTACTTTTCACATAAGTAATGAGAAATTGGCGAACATTAAATAATTACCTTACTTAAATATTGAGCAATTATTTGCCTCATTTCTCCGAGTAAGTCATTTTATTTATCTAATTAGTTTAAATAAATTCGGTTGGTGCACCATCAGGAAAAATATCACCACCTAACATGTTTTAGTTTTAAAATAGTGGTCAGGGTTAGGTCTGATTAGGCACTGTTTATACTTTGCCTAGAAACAAAATGTGGGTAGTATTAAAATGTAACTGCTACCGTACGTTAATTGCGGCTCATAATTAAAATGTCCTTGGCAGTATTTAGTGGTTTTTTTGGTGGTAACAGTACGATTGTACGCCCAAAAATTGCAAACACAAAGTAGATTTTGACTGGTCTAAAATATTTTCTTTATTATTCTTAAGATTATTTTGGAAATGCAGTGTACCGTAAGTACCTACCGAAGTACCGACCTCATTGAACAAAAAGATAATGTCAAATCTAAGCGTATTGCAACATATACGAGTATTTACCTTCTTCGTCTGTCTTTCGGACCACAAATTGAAACAGGAGTCTTTCGGACTAAATATTCAAACAGGAGTATTTCGTACTAGCAACCGAATTGCGTAAGTGAATTCGGCAAGTCGAAGGGTTTGACCGCTATTAAATCGACCAATCACATGCGAGATGAATGACGCGATGTGGATTTATGTGCGATTGGTCGATTGATAGCAGTCAAACCCTTTGCGTTGCCGTATTCACTTACGCAATAAGGGTGCAGGAATTCAGACAAAAAGTATTTTCTTCATCTGATTTCAGCCAACATTTCCAAAGTCCAAAAGGACATCTTTTCAATTGCCTTCCTCAACTCCACTACATAATAACTTGCACTTGGCGACGCCGACGCCAACGCTCCACAATCATGGCCCATGGGCGACCAATAAGCGCAATCGTTTGGTAAAATTTGCGCCCGTCAGCTGCGAGGCTGCGAGCTGCCTGGCCAGTGATGTCATCGTAAAATATACATGGTCTTGAGCTGCTTACCTTGTGTGCGGCGGTTAAGAGCTAGGTTTTAAATTATGTGTAATAATTTGAAGGTATAAATTGTGATATTTATCAGCTGAGTTTTGATGTTTGGGAGTTATGGAGCTAATACTTATACCGAATCAAAGATTTCAGTGTAACTGACTTTGTAGTCAGAACTGAAGGAATATCCTATAGGAAAGTAGACTTAAGAAATCGTCGTTTGGCGGTGGCAGACTTTGATCCCAAAGACGAAGACCATGAAGGCAAATCACTTTAATCATCTTTGACCAATTTGGACACAGATTTCTAGAAAATCAAACCCTTCGAGTCTTGAAACCAAAGAAAGATTTATCATTCAAACGAAGCAATATCATATACAAATGAAGGAAGCTACGACTGAATATTTATGTCTCCAGGCACAACAAAGTCGTCTTCAAAGGAATTATAACAACATTGTTCTAATATCACGACTTTATTGCTGAGCGCTAACCTACATTCCCGAGGCACAAATTCGCGGTACACACAGACTCCGGCGACTTACATGTAGATTAAACATCAGAACATGTTCTTCGTGACCACGAGAAAATAAACGACAAGTAATCCGTGATGTAACTTTATAGATCTTGGGTAAATGACCTTCCGAAATTTTTATTTATTATTTAATATATTGTTAAATAAAATCAAGGAAATCTGTAAACTGGTTTCGCTGGATTATAACGTCTTTAAAAATAGACTTCTTCATCAGTGTTTTAACAAATTGACTCACACACTGTTCCGTTGTTGTTGAATTAGGTATTTTACCTATGTTTGCAATATTTGTAAGTATGTGAGAACCATGTTCCTATTTATTATCAATTTAATCAATTTATCTTTTAATGCTTTTATTACTTTAAACCTGTACGTAGTAGTGTGTAGTGCTATTTTTGGGAGCATCGTCCTCACATATATATGAATTTATTAATGTATGTACTTATGTAAATATTGTAAATTACCTATTTTTTTTTAAAAGAGTAAGTATGGAGTTTCTTGTGCATTCTTCTCCATAACAAGCTACTTTACCGAATGCACGGTAGAATCAACTTTTACTACTTGTAAATTTGAATTGCTATATGTATGACGTTCAAAAGTGCCGCTTACTGGCCTAATTGAAATAAATATATTTGACTTTGACTTTGAGTGGATGTGCATAAATTACTTTTTAATTAATTTTATGAAGATGAATGGGTCTGCCAAAATTAAAAAAATATAAATCGGGGCACTGCCGACAGAAGTGAAAACTCAAAACATTTTAATAAATGTGTTAAGCCGTCACACGACACAATAGCATGTCGATGACGCTGTCACATTAGCATGTCGCTGACGCGAACGCATCCCGTGTTTTGCATCTACCAAAAATCACTCAACACGGCTAAAGATTTCATTTAAAAAAAATCATGAACAAGTCCCGAAAAATAAGGAACAAAAATATCTTTAGAGCTAGTAGTACCTCAAGTTAGGCTAGCAGTCGTAATTTATAATTTGGCAGACACTTGTCTAAACAAATGTTTCATTCATACAGTTGCGCTGTTTCAGCAGACTCGCGATCATGTAAAATATGCCAAGTTTTATGTAAACACTGACTCTGACTAACAATGCTATATGCATTAGCGACGGCTATAAAAATATTTGACTTCATCATAACCATAAAATCAGCACCTATTTTTATCTTTATCACGATCAAGACTGGTTGAATAATCGCGCGCGAAAACCATAATAGTCATGATGTGTTTATAAGAAAAAAAAAGAAAATATGTACTTACATTTTTCGATCTCCATCAACATGGGCCTGGACCGAAAATCCAAACATGGAATTCGGGTTACCCCTATAAACCACCCTCGATGGTATGTCCACATTAAAACCAAAAACACAGGCGCATACGCTCAAAAATACACACCACGCAAACGCCATTATAAAGTACACAACTTTTCACTAACACAGAAAAATATATGAAAATAAATATCGCACTATTTGTATGAATTTACATAATTCGTCCTCATGTCGTTCGAGTAACTTTTTACGATGTTCGTGTGGTCACGGCGAGACGCGGCACGTGCGTCCCTCGCGACGGTCGGTTGGGTACTGAAGTTTTACTGATTCTGAACAGCCGGCACACACACAAGGCCGTGGTGAGGTAATGCCGTGGAAATAAGTCGGGAACGGAGATGAGTTTTCGCGCGTTTTTCCCAGTAATATGAGTGTTACGGTTTGGACTACGGCGTATTTTTGTTTGCACGTAAAAGTTAATTCGGTCAGGGACTGTTTAGAGGAGAGGGAATAATGATTGATAGTGTTCAATGGAAACCTTGGTTGCAATTTGTAGCGCACATATTTTTCCTTACCTAAGTCTTAAGAGAAATAAGGTAAGGAAAATCCATCGGTTTATATATAAATAACAACCCAGTTACTGGGTTGTGTTGTGGAGGTCAGATAGGCAGACGTTCAATGTAAAATCAGTATTTCAAATCCTATCTGACCAGCAGTACCAGTCTATGTTAAATCCGGTTAGACTAGAAGCCTACCCCAGCAATTAGTAGCCCACATATTTTTCCTAAAATAAGTCTAAAGAAATTAGGTAAGGACAAATCCAGTTGGTTTATAAATAAACTAGCTGTCCCACGCGGCTTCGCTCCCGTCAACTGGCTACGTACCTACCCTATCCTACCTACCCTACACATACCCTACGCCTACGCTACACCTACCCTATACCTACCCTACACCTCCCCTACACCTACCGTACCTACCCTACATACATGATTGCATAACTGAAACGCAGCGCACGCAACGGAAGCCTTCAAAAAGTAATATTCTTTCCCGTTTTTGCAACATTTTTCATTTATCCTCAGCTCCTGTTGGTCGTAGCGTGATGTTATAACCTTCCTCGATAAATGGACTATCTAACACAAAAAGAATTTTTCAATTCCAACCAGGAGTTCCTGAGATTACCCCTTACATACAAACTTACAAATTTTTCCTCTTTATAATATTAGTATAGATAACAAACCAGTTACTGGGTTTTGGAGGTCAGATGCAGTCGCTACATGTAAAATATTGATTTTACGTGGCGGCTCTGCTGACCACCAACTACCAGTACCAGTGTACTCAGCTGAATTCGGTTAGAACCGTAACCGACCCCAACAAAGACTCAATTAGACAGATTGATCGAAAATCAACAAAACAAATAAAACTTTCCAATACATATTTACAACGTTTATTAACAAATACATTTGATACGGATCTCGTATACTACACATTGGTGAATATAACATTAATAGGAGTAGATATACAATTTAAGCTTACAACGATAAATTACTTATAAATACTGAATTCAGTACTTCACAGCGGTTTGTGCTTACATAAATAATTATCTGATTTATTAACAAAAACACCAACGTAACGATTCTAACAGACTGTTATGACATCATTTGAGTCACAGGTGATTCAAATGTTATTAATGTATCATTTTCTCTTCGTATTTGCTTTGAAACGGTGGTACAAAATATTTAAGTGGAATTTTACCAATTCATCACGCATCACCTACTTTAATAATATTAGTGCTTCGAATGAGTAAAATGTGCTCTTAACATAACACATACAATTATATTTCCAATTTAATAATACCTTATAATATCTTTTACATTTTCTTTTAATGTCTTTTATTTTTTTATCAATTTCTCTGATAAATAAAATTGCTTGTTTTCGTAAAAATAAATAACTAATCCTAGATCAAATAATATAATCAAAACCAATTTTCCAAGGCGATGACGAATGATGTCACTTAAATACTCAAACGATCGTTCAAAAATGTTTGCGGATATAATTATAGTAATCTCAACAAGCAATCATTCCATTTACATAATATTCAAGATTTCTGTCTTTTTATGCTCATTTTAATTCATACTGACTTCTTGATATAATTATGTTTTTTATGTTTACAAATTACATTCATTCACACCTTTTCTCCGTTTGCTTCGTCCACGTTTACGCGCACCGTTTCTTGCGTTTAAGAATTAGAACCTAAGTAGGAAAGTGTAACTCCAACCTCGCAAAATGGGGCTACCTCGACAGAACAGCAGCAGGTGTGCATGTGGAGCCGAGTCGCAAACAGTTCCGTCTTTACCGTAGTTGCACAAGGGGCCCCCAAATATCATGAGAAAAAAAGCTAAGTAATGAAATACAAAAAAAAATTACTGTAAAAAATATTCCCCATAATACATGTAGAAAGGCGAGTTTTGTCATATTGCAAGTCAACCTGGTAGGATTATCTTGACAACATGTACTTCGAATACTAGAGCAAGAAGACAGGAAAATAAAATAACGTTATAATAATATGCTGAAAGCAAGAAGCATAATAATGGTGCTCTTCTACCCGTGACCAATTTTCATCTTTGGGCCCCTTTTCCCCGAACTCGGTGTGCCCAGGGCATCGGGCCCGCATGCGTTAAGACGGCCCTGGTCGCAAACCATACTCCTTCTCCTATCCTGTCCCCTGTGTGTGTGATGACACCGTGGAACTGGCTAAGTTTTGGGCCAAAAGAATAACTGTCGTGCAAGCGACACGAAGAAGATTTGACAGTAGCCTGAAGTCACTAAAAAGATAAGATATGGCTAGAAATAAGACTATAGAGATTAAGAGTTATAGAGAAGTATAGAACAAGAAGATTATGTAGTGCCGACCCTAAACAAATTTAGAATAAGCTCTTAGAGTAAGGTTATTTTGAGTGTGCGTAAGGGACAGATGTATACAAGTCATGTACTGACGAGGCCCTAGACAAGTGGCATTCTATCATCGAAAGCGTGGCGATAACGATTTTCAGAAAGGGTAAATTGTATGGAATTGTATGGAAAAAACAACGTGATCAATCCCTTATATTTTGATATTTCTACTATCGCCTTCGCTGACATCGAATGCCACGTGGTTAGACCTTAAGGACAAGAATAATGATGAAATTGAAGTACTGGCTGTCAAAACTTTGGTAAAGAGACATTTATTTGTGAATTAAATACTTACATAAAATAACATCACGCCTGTAGGGTATAACCAGGATACGTGCCCCAGGGATATAGTTGCTCCAGGGGTATAGTTGCCCAAAGGCTATAGTTGCCCCAGGGGTATAGTTACCCCGATTGTAATTACTCTAGTTTCACGAATGAATCGCATGCTATTTTATTAATCTATCGAAAGTATTTAAATTATGTCTATTCAACATTAATTACACAGACATCACCCAAACCCGAAATTATAATGAGCCAGTGATTCATTAATTAATTACAATTAGTTGATAACCCACTTAATTCGACGTCTTCGGGGAAGCTACTTATGCAAATGATAGAGGCCGGTTGAGAGCTTTACTCATATGAATAAAATGTAGATGGCATTGGATAATTAATTGGCTTATGCAGATCAAAATATTTGAAGGTTAGAAATAGTAGCAAATTTTAGACACCAGAAAGGGAGGTTTTTTGATTTGCCAGTTTGTGTATCGAGAGAACAAGGAGCTAAGCGACCAGATATACTATTTGCTAGGGTTGGAGTACTGAATGAAGGTAATTCATAGAAGACTAAACTTTGAGTAAGCCGATATTGGCAACTTCTCTGCTTACTCTCTTTAGTGACACAAGCACAAAACAATAACATAACTTGCAATACCGGTAGACATTGATGAGATGTGTAAATAAATACGCCACAAATTTTTTTTACTCCTTATTGACTTCCGCAAGTGGCGATAGCGCCCAATCAAACAATTATTGCTTAACACACATTGTATAAAAACCTGCCGAGGCAGTAATACTCAACCTTTTTCTTATGCTGCAAATATAGTAATAATAGAGTTGAGATGTTGGTGATACATTAAGAAAGGATAAAAGGTAGTTTTACTACAAACTGTAATTACTTAGTTTTACACTATGGTACTTATAGGTAAATAAATACCTTTACTAAAATGTGCATATGCAGACACGGCGGTGAAAATAAGTCAGGTTGAGCACCCCCGAACTAAAGCTACGAGTCAAGACGAAGCCCGTATTTGTACGACCATTCGATCTTATCAATAATCTCTCTCATTATCAGACTTCACACATTTCACACACCATTCATTGGTAAGCAACAAAATAAATTAATAATACCAATAACTTAAGCAACTTTGATCGAAACAAACAAAATTGCATCTTATTGCTAACGTTTTAGAATTTAAAATACATTAGCAGATCATAAATATGCCAATACTTAAGCAAATTTGATCGAAATAAGCGAAACTGCGTCTTATTGCTGTCGTTTTAGAATTTAAAATACATTAAATTAGCAGATCATACATATCTAAAGATCACAACAGTCTTACTTTTGGCAAAGTTATCTTTCTCTCTCGCACCAATGTGGTTCTAGGATGAAGTTGATGAGTGTTTCACTCTAAATTGACCAAGTTCCAAGGGGGAGTATGTGCATTTTACTTGGCAACTAGTGCATCACATTACGCTTTTTGGCCCTCAAAAATACATATTACAACACTATTAGGTACTCTACTTCGCAATTTTATAAATACTTCATTTTCAAAAAAAACTTGCATAGTAGTGTTACTACAAGAGGAGGTTACATTGGCAGTCCTGTGGCGATGCCCTAAAGTAGGGTAACTTTTCATCAAAGAACGCCCTAAAAAAATATTTCCCCAAAGCAGCTGTGCAGGGATCAAGACAGACCCATATTAAGATTTTCAAGAACATTTTTCCAAAATCAGATCCATACAACATTTATAGTCGTGACAATCTAAGAACTCAGATTTGACAGCTATAAAAATATTTAATAATAATTAAACTTGATGCTTATGAATGATACTCGTTGTTTTAGTTTATGTCTAACAAAGTAATATTAGGATAAAGAATTTGATTATTCAATTTCTTACGTACAAAATTATCACGGCATGTAAAATCAGATTATTATTATTATTTATTTTCCCTTGCACGACGAGAGGACATCGTACTTCTTAGATTGTCACGATTATAGTTCAAAACAGTGAAAAGGTATGTTTTTGTTCTAATTACATTTCTATACATTTAGACAACCATACATACATTCAAAAAGCCTAAACATAGCGTATACATAAATAACAATACTAGCCTCTAATAATAGAATGTCTTACATCGTTGATACAGTCTAATGCTGGCTTCACTTGGCGTATTTGACGAAATGTTCGCGTTACTTGGGTAATGCAAAACATACCCTATGAGTATTGAAATAAAGTTTATATTATAGCGGAAGGGAGGAAAGGTTAGGGAGAGGTACTTGTAGTACACTCAAATTTTACCAATTATGTTTAATACCTATGTAATAATGAAATTGCCAAGTAAAATCATAAAATGCCTAATGTGGGTCAAAGATTTCCAAAAAAAAAAAGATTGTGGCCTACTGCCATCAACCGAGCAAAAATCCAGAATTTTTCCAGATGGAAAACCAATTACACTTTGCCCAAACCGGGACATGAACCCACGACATTATCGTCGGCATTTGCCTTCACTAGAACAATTTTGCTTTAACCAAATAAAGTGTGAATGTTTGCTCAAATACGCCAAGTATAGTGCCAGTCTCAAGTTTGGTTGACATTTAAATGCTTCGCTATAAATATAATTTATAGCATCTATTTACGCTATGATTTGGAGAACTTGAATACGCTCGGTGTGCTTTTCTTTTGCGGCTTGCTTTCGGCGACCTAGAAGGAAAGTTTTTGTTAATTTCGACCAATAAGAACTTCTCTGACAGGCACACCATAACAGCTCTCTTGAACCAAATCAAGATAGCTGTTATACTTGGGAAAAGTACAAGATTATGATTTAATGTTAAAAATTCGAAATATGCGTAGCTAATAAACCTATGTCATGCAATCATCATTTAGATGATGACATAACAAAGATTACCGAGGCAAAGAAAGAAATATTCTTTTACCACAGAATCATCATGTTCCCTCAGTAATCATCACTAGAACAAAAAAAAATCTTTAAACACAAGGTTTCGTATTCTTCTCAGCGAACCCTTTCATTTGATACCCATATCATGGCAGTGCACAAAAAATAACTAGTCCACCATCTTGGGCCGTCCGCCATATTGGATTTAGAATGACGTCACTTATCTAAACATGCATTGTCATCCTAACTAAACGTGTATGCAAAATTTCATCTTAATCGGTGGAGGATAAATGCTTTAAAATTCAGTTGCAAGATTTGACCCGACTACACATATGTACATACAAACATACATACATTGCAAGTTAATTAAAAGCTTGTAAAAACTGCAACATTGCATGCGTGGAAGACAATTACTTCAAAAAACGGCAGTTACTTTTTTTTAAATTATTCAGAGGGATCATATCCATATATAAAAAGGGGCTATTTCTGATTATAATCTATATCTGTGCCAAATTTCATTCAGATCCGTCCAGCCGTTTGAGCGTGAAGAAATAACAAACACACTCACAAACTTTTGCCTTTTAGTGTGATAGATTGCTGCAGGTTTGCATGGCCGTGTCAGCTGCAGTGGGATCTCAGGTTATTAAGCCACAGAGGCATACTAGTGCGATATTCTGAATATTTTACGTGTTTTAGATGGTAGTGACAGTTATCACTTACAGTTCTTTCGCCTAGCAGTAGCCTGGCCTTGTCCTCTTCGTGCGGCTCAGGCGCGGCGGCCGCGCGTCTGTGCAGCTGCAGCTTTTGGCGGATAGCCTGCGATACTATCACCCTGTGCGAGGAAATATCAATTAAGAGTCTAATATACAAAAATATGTATCAGTTAATCAAACTGGCGAAACCATTATTACGAGTTGCAATCTGGGAATCATATTTTCAAAACTTTTGAAAGACAAATAATTGGAGCAGGTAACCGACAGAGTGAGATAGAGAGATGCGAAAGTTGTCTATTCCCCACACATTCATATGACTTCCCGTACCGTGGAGAAACGTACCGTCGATCTGAGAAGTCGAGAGAATATCTATACTAGTAGTTACAGACTAGCTCTCCGCCAGATAACAAAAAAAAAGTCATTGAGACAGACGTACGACGACCTTACGTAACTTGAAAACATGATTTTTTGTTAATTGAGATATTTTGATAATGTTGTTGTCTCAAATGAAAGGTACCATGTTATCCGTTTAAATCATTTAAATCGGTCCACGCGTTTATGAGATACTAGCTTCTGCCAGCGGCTTCGTCCGCGTGAAATTCAAAAAATATCCCGACGGAACATTCCCAGGATAAAAAATTATCCTATGTGCTATTCCTGACTATAATCTATATCTGTGCCAAATTTCATCCAGATCCGTCCAGCCGTTTGAGCGTGAAGAAGTAACAAATATACAAACACACACACACACACACTCACAAACTTTCGCCTTTATAATATTAGTGCGATAGTCTCGTTACTAAATGTCACGGACGCCCGTTACCGCGACACGTTATTTTGATTGTGCTAGCGACACCTTCTTTACATTTTTTTCGTATCGTTTTGAAATATTGGATTACATTGGTCGACAGGGTGTTAACGACTTTTATTTGTTTGTTATCTGGCGGTGACTTTAGTCAGAAACACGAATGTCTAGCAATTTGTGGCAACTTAAAATATTGCTGTTACAGAGTTTGTAGATGTAGTGTTGGTCCATAATCACGCTCACCGCGAATGTTAGATCGACATACGTTACCATTCACTGTCGACTTTACCAGACCGTAAAATTATTAAATTCACCAACTTATTAGTAAGACGAGAAGTCTATCCGCCAATATAGTTGCCAAAAAGCCAGAATAGAACGAGTACAAGATAATAATGAAGGTGAAGGCACATCAGTCGATCGACGGCAAAATCGTCTCATCGGTCTCATAAATCACAGGACAAAATCCGTCGATTTCAACTGCATACAGTCAGCGATTTAATTTCCGATGTTGACATAAATGTGGCAACACTTTCAATACCTAATGCAAAGAGATATGATGAATCATGAAGAATCCATGACGTCAAGTCAGGTTAATACATTTTAAGAATAAGGTAATATTTTCTGAATTCTGTTAAGTTTTTGATACATCATAATGTTTAAACACGGTCAACGAAGACTTTAGGTAATTTCTATTTTTAAACTCAAGAACAACAGAATCGTTCAAGCGATAGAGACTATACAAAAACATACAATGGATTCGACAATAACACAGTAAGTGGAAATTGCCAGATTGAAAGTATTAAATCACGTATTTTTGTATATAAAAAAATAAACCATTTTAAAAATAAAGTCAATCTTCGCTCAGTTCGAAGTTCGAACATTATCTTACTGCAAGATTCTAGAAAAACATATGACTATCGCGGGGTTTACAAGTGTTATAAGAATTGATATTTCGATAATTATAATGTTCTTTGGATGTGGACAGACATAAGTAAACATGGTCATTAATTGTAACCGAGCAGCCAAATATTTGAGCTTCAACTATTTGCCATTTGTTTTGGGTTGAAATATACTGTAGCAAACATCTCTTATACCAACAATATTTGTAACTGACTTCAAATAATAAATTGTAGTTCTAAAAACTAAAAAAACACGCTTTAATGGTAAATTTAACAAAAAAGTCGCTAATCTTGAAGATCTTGGTAAGGCTAATGGGACAAACAATTTAAACGCGCACGGTAGAATCAACTTTTATTACTTGTAAATTTTAATTTTTGTTTGACTTTCAAAAATGCCGCTTCTTCTTCGTCGTATCGATGATTCCTGAATTATATACGTTTTGACCAAAATTCAGCCACGGCAATAGCGTTTTCATTTGCCTCACAAAGGTCCTTCAGGGTGCAGGTGTTGTTGCACAGAGAGCACGATAGGACACTTGGCCACACGGCCAAGTCATCCGCGTAGAGGAATCGTTCCGTGTTCGTCGTTTTGGGCGGGTCGTTCGTATAGATATTAAATAAAATGGGAGCCAGAACACTGCCTTGGGGCAGGCCATTTTTTAAGATACGCCATCTGCTTTTATCTGAGTTAAGAAGAGCCTCCCCGAGCGGCGTCCAGATCATAATAAAACGCCCGGCGCACCCTGGTAACAGTTGGCACTCGGTAACGCAGAGTCCAGCTGGCCAATCTTCTCACCACGATGATTCCTCACGGTCCCCTCCAGGACCACCAACAAAGGCTCTTAATAGAGTCACTACAATCGGAACACCTAAATTCCCAAGTGCCGCTTATTGGCCTAGTTGAATAAACATATTTGACTTTGACCTTGACTAAATTATTGCATTGTCATCGGTCCTTGATAAGTGTGCAAAGTTTCAAATCAATCCGACGTTTTCAAAGGGGTGAAAATCACGTTCAAAGGTTCCGTTACATTGATACATACCAAGCTAATAAAAGCGTGTTAAAAAGGAGGAGGTTCTCAATTCGACTGTATGTTTTTTCGTATGTTTGTTACGCGATTACTCCGCCAATTATTTGATTTTGAGCACAGAAGATTCCTAGGGGCTTCACAAGCTTCACGAAGCGACCTCACTGTTCCGAGGATTTCTTCACGTTGAGATGCCACGCCTCGCATTCCAGGATTACGTGGGCGGCTGATTCTTCTGCGTTAAAACAGCCCCTGCAAAGTGGGCTGTCTGTGGCGCCTATTTCGAAGATATACAACAGAACTCTTCAATAAATGACGGTAAATCTTTCGAGATTGCTGCAACCGCATGGATGTTTATGTTGTTTGATGTCATATTATAACATCACGCCGGTACGCTCTAAAGGGGTACGCAGATGTTTGTGATGATGTAGACGCACTCTCATTCAACGGTTATGCTCAATTTCATGTTAGTCCGGTTATCTATTCTGGCATTATAAGTACTTTACGAGTACTATAGAACTTGTCCATTATGTACCATAACTAAAAAGTGAAAACAAGAAACTTTTTTAAAATAAAAATAAAATCAACTTCCAAATAAAAAAATACTAACATATCCAAATAAAATAATTAATAATTTTATTTTCGCAAGTCGGTGTCAAAAAACGAAGAAACAAAAACAGAAATACGATTTCCGAAATTGAAGTAATTTTTCCTTTTGTCGTGTTTTTATTTGGGAGTCGGTTGTATTTATTTGTAAATAGTTTTTGAATTCAATTTGTGTTGTTAAAGATCATTATTAAAATCATCATCACATCATCACCAGCCTATTAATTGACCCACTGCATCACTGCTGGGACACAGGCCTCCTCTCTGTGAGAGGGGATTGGCCGTAATCCACCACGCGGGCCCAGTGCGGTTTGGTAAAACTATTAAAATTGCTCGAGCATTTTTATTATCCTCTGCCAAGGCAAATTATAACACTATGAGTAATTAAATATCTCAGTCTAACGAATGAACCTTTAACTCGAAGCAAATACCAGAATGAAACCGTTAACAAAATCTTTATATTTTAATAATTAAATAACACAAGATCAAATTAAATCAATAATTAAAATCCTCAGACGTAATGGATCAAAAATATAAAACTTACCGTCTCGTATCACTCTTGGTAGCCAGTAGCAAGTCAAGCCAGGTCCAGGTCACGTTATGGTACTCCAACGTAGGCAGCACTAGAGGCAAATCCCTCACATCTTCTAGATTCTTCTCCTTGCTGCCCTTGTAGGAGACTCTCACTGGAACCTCGGGTATCTTGATGTAGATGAATAGTTTGTTCTTTTCGGCTCGCTCCTAAATACAATATAGAGTTATATATTAATTGAGTTCCAAGGAATTGTATATTAAATTCAAGTCTTACTTATTTATTTAACCGGGCACACATCCAAAGTTCAAGCTACTGCTGAGAAATCCACCCATACACACTAAACGTTTTGGAAATACTTTAATTATGCGTACAACTAAGGAGTGGAATTCCTTGCCGGAGTCTGTGTTTTACCTGATAGCTACAACCTCGGGGTCTTTAAGTCAAGAGTGAATAGGTTACTTCTAGGCAAGCGTGATACATCGTCGACCACATCATCGATTACCATCAGGTGAGATAGTGGTCAAGCGCGAGACTGAATAAAAAAATAAAGAAACTGGTGGAAAAAGCCAATGTTAGCTTGCCCGTCCCGGTACTCGAACCCAGATCTCATGCTCAGCAGTAGCTTTGCGGCCAGTAGCCCAACGACTGCCTCGTTGGCAATTAACGTCTTCAAATGCAGGCCGCAAAAATCCCACGCCATCTTTGTAATCAGGTAAAAATTACACTAAAAGAGCGTGAATATAATTCGTATCGAATCTCTTTTTACAACCGTCAACGCCTTCTATTTGTTTGGTCTGACCACGTGATTCAACGTTCAGATGTGTCATTCCCATACATTGATTCGTTTTCTACTAGCGTTCTCGATTGTAGATTGTCAACTTGACTACAAGTGCTGATGGGAAAATAGTTACTTTCGCAAAGAGGAACGACGTTCAAGGTTAATGCTGCATCTAAGTCTCGGTGCAAACGGGCCACCGACCACTGCCACCGGTGGCCAGCGACAGCGATTTAACACACTTATTCATATTCTTTATTGTACGCAAAACAAACATATACAAATAATCATAATAAATGTCCTTCTGGACAACTTATGTACAAAGGCGAGCTTAACCCATATTTTTTTATTTATATATTTTGTATAGGCGCATCGCACACGTGTAGACGGTGGCGGCCACTCGTTATAGCAGTGTCCACGACTTCACTTGTGCCACTAGTGGTCGCTGCGGGCCACACAAGACGCCAACACCCGCCATTGTTGCACTGCTCCATCTCCGCGCAGTTAGGCGTTAGGCATCCTACGCATCGCACGCATCAACATGGAGCAGGACAACGCCTCAATGGATATCGATACATCATCGGTAATCCAATTATGTTCCGCTATTTGGGATTCACTTTCTGTTCTATACAGCAATAGAAACTTGGCGGCTTACGAACACCGGTGGCTGTCGCGCATTTCTGGCACTGTTACAAATGTGGCGGTAGCGCGCGACAGCCACCGGTGGCTGTGGTCGGTGGCCCGTTTGCGCCAAGCCTTATTGACATTGATAAATTCGTCATAATTATTTAAAGAGATGTTCATTCTTCAAAATATTATGGCTCATCTATTTACATGCAACTCGTGCGAAGGTGCATCACGCCACCGCAAACAAACATTGATTCATCGCTTACTACATGTTTAAGAATAACCTCAACAACACGGACAGTAAAGGCAATTTCAAAAATCAAAGTTTGAACAGATAAGTAAAATTGTACTTATTGTTGAAGAGCCTAAAAATAAAAAATACAAAAAATAAGGCCAAGCTGTGGTTGGTAAGTACACTCAAACAATACATTTGTGTGAAAAAGGCAGAGGGATTATGCTTTTGTATCGTAGTAGTACAATATCAGCCAGTTAGATTAGATTACCTTTCCAGTCAGTAAAATACTTAATTTAAAATCAAAAATCCGACTGCCTAAGAAGCGAACTAAAAAGCTTAAAACAAGAAAAAATCATGCTGTGCAGTCAGAGGACACAAACATAATGGGACCCGCACAATATGGCGCCCAAAATCCACCAGGTTTTTATTTAACGTTACTATCTAAGAACACTTGGGCGGTCAATACTTATCTAACGATGTCTTAATTAAATACATCCGTCTAGCGGTTTGAAAGATATGAGATAATAAAGAATATTACAAACATACATACAAGGCGCGAAAAATATAACCCCTTTCCTTGCAGTTGGGTAAAAAGGGAGAGATCCCACTTCCTTTGATCGTAGTAGAACAATACCAGCCAGTTAAATTAGATTACCTTTCCAGTCAGTAAAAAGTACATTAGCACCCACAGCAACGCTCAGAGGCCTTACTGGCGTTGCACAGAGAGGGTTCCGGGGTGGCCTTTAAAAGGTAAATACACCACACTTCCTGGTCTTTTCCCCCAAAAGTCCAGGGAGTGGGGTACCTTTTGTAGTTTTCCCCCCGATACCAAAAAAATAAAGGTATTTAAAAGAACACAAACCTTCATCTTCTCAACATCATCTTTATCCTTCTTATCCCTCTTCACATAGAAGTTCGAATTAGAATCCTTGCTCTTCTTCTTGATCTTCTTGGAGCCAGTTGACACGAGGCTGGAGGACGAGGCTCCGGCCTTCAGCGTGCCTTCTGTCTCCTCTTCTCCGTCTTCTATGGAGTCAGGGTCGCGTTCGGGGAAGCAGAACTTTAGCATCGTGTTGAAGAACTTCTTTGTTAGACCTGGTAGAGAAGATGCGTTAGAAAAGAAAGAAAGAGTGTATAGGTATGCGCAGGGTATGACGCATACCAAAAGAAACTAATAGGGAAAACATGCGTCACATTAGCGCAAAACGGCATTTTCAACCGGCTTAAAAAAGCTCTTGGTTCTCAATTCAACTGTATGTTTTTGTATAACACCGCCAATTATGAACCGATTTTGATGATTCTTTTTTTTTAAAGGTTCGTTTGAGTGCTACTCATGTGTTGTCCCATTTTTTGATCAAGATCTGACGAGTAGTTTTTAAGTTATCCTTAATAATGCGTATTTTCATGGTAATATAAGGTACCAGAAACAAAATTTTCAACAAAATATTAAACCGACTTCGAAGAATAACTTTCTTTTCGGAAGTCGGTGTCAAAACCTAAAATAAAAAACAGGTACCAAAGACACCGACTGCCGAAAAGAAAGTTATTTTTCACTTTGTTGTGTTTTTTTTTGGAAGTCGGTTTAATATTTTTGTTGCTGTGCTAATATTTTTTGTAGTACAATATCAAAAAATCAAAATCAAAATTTCTTTATTCAATAAAGCCATTAAGCGGCACTTTAAAACGTCAAAAAATAATAATTTACAAGTAATAATTATTGATTATACCGTCCATTCGGAAATGTAGCTTGTTATGGAGAAGAATGGACAAGAAACTCCACACTTACTCTTTTAAAATAAAAAGTGTTTTACAAGTATTTGGTTACATGATTTCTTGGTGGAAAAAAACATGTGTGAGAACGATGTAAAATGACGTGCACGTAAAAGCGTCTAGAGTAAAAAAAAAAACAGTTAAAAAATAACAATACATAGGTATAAACAGGCCGAGGCAGCTAAGTTATGACCAATCCCAACTGATGGCGCCCGTTCACGAACATGACACATAGATCGGCACCACTCAGCTCAACCATCATGAAGGGAACCGAATGATCCAACACATGTGCCACCATCAGAGAGACATTAGAGAGAGCATGACACACTATTAACTGCCAGGACACACTAGTATAGTCAACAAACAACATATAGGTACAGTAAATGGTAGATTTACAGTTGGTACATAGTACACACATATGTGCTGTGCAGTTATATAATACTAAAATAAATTGAGTTTATACAACACAAATATACAGTCTTCAGTAGGTCCAACAATACTTCAGAACTTTTCTGCTTATCACTTGTTTTTGTGCCCTAGTGGCTGTAGAGCAGGACTAGCGTTGAGCCAAGCATTTTTATCAGCGATGTAATCCCCCAACCTATAATATGCCTGCCTGCATAGTGTGCGTTTTATACAAGTTTTGAATTTCGCCTCATTCAGTTCTAAAATGTGGGGAGGTATTTTATTGTAACATTTTATACAGTACCCCATAAAATATGACGCTACGCTTAGCCAGCCTGAAACCTGGTTGAAATAATTGGTGGACAACAAAGATTAACAAAATAACATCCTTATTCATTGGCAGATAACATTATTATAGCAGTATCTATCAGCTGGTCAATAGACCACCATGTTTGGTTTTGTTGCTATGACAAATAGTTAAATTCCTGTGATGAAAGACCCCCAGATTAAGTGCAATACATCTACCCTGATTCATTCATTCAAAAACAAATTATTATAAAAAAACAAAATGAGAAAAACAAGCAGCAGCCTAATTGCGCAAGTGAATTCTGCAAAGCAAACAAGTCGATTCCTTCCCAAAAACTACTTTACGTATTAATATGCGCAATTAGCTATTTTTTGCTTTTTAATGCGCTATTTTTTATTCTGTCTGTTTTTCATTTAATTTTGTTTCTGACCACATACCAGCACCTTTATTTTTTCTTTGTTTACAGCAAACTGTTTTGTATGTAATGCTGTTGGTGTACCTTATAATAAATAAATAAATTAGGCTGCAGGTAGATACTAGATATAATTCATCGTATCAGACGAAAGATGTCCACTGCTGGACATAGGACTCCTCCAAGCGTCGCCACATTGACCGGTCCCGTGCGTCCCGCGTCCAGCGGATCCCCGCAACTTTCACCAGGTCAACGGTCCACCTGGTGAGAGGCCTTCCAACGCAACGTCTTCCGGTACGCGGTCGCCTCCAGAACTTTTCTGCCCCATCGGCCATCCGTTCTGTGAGCAATGCTCGATGACCTCAGAAGAGATTCCGAAAGAATGGGTCTTAAAATTAACATGGACAAAACCCCATGTTACACCCACTACTATCATGGTCGGAGACTCTACACTCGAAGTTGTGGACGACTACTATGTCTACCTGGGACAAACGGTCCAGTTGAGTTGGGCCAACTTCGAGAAAGAGGTCAACCGTCGAAGCCGACTCGGCTGGGCAGCGTTCGAGAAGTTGCGCGGTATCGTTTCGTCTAATTTACCACAGTGTCTCAAGGCGAAAGTTAGTTAAAAGCCGTCTTAAAACCAGTTTGTGTTGCCAGTTATGACCTATGGCTCTGAGACGTGGTCGCTCACAATAAGCTTCATCAGAAAGTTTACAGTCACCCAAAGGGCAATGGAGAAGTCTATGCTCGGAGTATTCTTGCGTGATCGCATCAGAAATGTAGATATCCGCAAGAGAACCAGGGTTACCGACATAGCCCGCAGAATTGCCAAACTTAAGTGGCAGTGGGCAGGGCACATTGAGCGCAGAACGGAGGTATTATTTATACATTAAATATTATGAGGTGCTGCCAGCGGTGACAAAGGAATTTCTCTTGTCAGTTAATTATTGTTTAGCAGTAGAGTTTTTTGTTTTTATAATAATTTGTTTTATTTCAGACTTTTTAGTATTATTAATGAACGAATTCTCCAAATAAGTTATGTGGTAAAAGATTATTTATTTTGTTATCGCAAAAAAACCGCTTATCTTGAAGTTGTGGCAAAACAGTAACATGAAAATGTTACGATTTATATATTTTTGGAATGGTTTATTTAGTAGCTTACATTTGATACCCATATTGTTATGATACGAAAATAGTACATTGTGATACAAGGGTGAAAAGTAGGTTATTGCAAACGAGCTGTCATTAACAAGCCCGAGCCGAAGGCGAGGGTTTTTAATGACACGAGTTTGCAATTACCTACACACCCGTGTATCACACGACGTTTTTCAATACAGTTGTGAGAAACAGTAAAAACAAATCAAAGAATTAGATTTGTTTATTCACAAAAAATAAAATTTTCAATATGGCGCGATTTTGCAACTGGACATATTTTTATACAAAGAAAACAGCCTATACAGCCTATTCGATTTTTGACAAACGTTGATGTGAAAATAATTAACTTAAAACTGGTAATTAAATATATTAAACAACCATAAATAAGACTTTTGAGAATTCAATGCTAAAACGTACGGAATCATTCATTTTTCCTCGTAGATAATCTATCCCATTTTATTCTATGTTTGAAAACTCCTTGCTACTAAACTTTTATAAATTGACTTATAAATTTAAAACTAAACTGCAAACATAATGATCGAGCTCGTAAACAAAAGTCACGACCGCGTAACAGAAAGATGCCTATGCGTAAGATTTAACTTTCGAATCATAATTATAGCCTCTGAAAGTACGCCATGTTTAACAACTGTATTGAAAAAAAATGTATCACCCGCTAGCCTATGTCACTTCCACAATTGAGACGAATCCAACGTCACCTCATATGTCACAATCCGTCACGCCGTTTGGCCTGTAGCGCCTGCCATAGAAATGGACTTGCATACGCTCGAAAAACATTACCCTGCTGCAGTTGGGTAAAAATACAGCCTTGCCATCACCGTCGTTACACACTTTAATAAAGAAGGAGAGAATATAAACCATATCTCTGAATAATAATATCAATAAATAGGCATTACTTAGTTGTAGTTTATTCACAACTTTTACTGTTTCGTAATACAAATGTTTAAGATACAACATGTGTTTTAATTGGTGACCCGTTATATCTGTATATGTCGACTTTGTTTCTTGCCGCTTCTGTATTTGTACAGGTGATCCTTTAGTAGAGCGTACATAATGTGAGTTTAAACGTTTCGAAATGTTGCGGTATTTAACATCCACTATTTTGAATGTCGAGCTCGTCTTGGCGGGACAACACTGCCGTGTCCTCAGAATTGTCAATGTTACACCATTCTAGACATTCGTTCTTGATATGATATAAAAGTAGCTTTGTAGGTTTTAAAGCGTACTTTTTATTGTGAAATTATCCCAGGCAACCTTACTTCCGGCATTAAAAGTATTCTACGTTCTTCCCCAATACATGGTCTACCCGTGTGCCAATCCTTATCATCAGAAATAGATAGAATTAATATGTATAAAAAAAACAATTCACTCACCTATCCTTATCGGCACAATATTAACTTCGAAGTGTTCTTTGACAGCGATGCCCCCTACCGGCGGGCGGTCACGACAGAACACGCGCAACGCCGCGCGTCGAGCTAGCGGTGCGCGACCCGACGGCTCTTGAGGTACCAACACCTGTGTGATACAATGAAGATTTCGATACTTTTTCCGAAGCGGTAACTGGGTATCGTGGTCACTGGACCCCTTTAAAAGGACAATCTTCCTCCAAAGCTTGAGGACGTGACGAAGCTTTTACTTGGTCAAACCATTACGCGATGATGATGATGCTTGATGTATCAATAGATTATGATACAACATGACTGTTTTCCCCGAAGGAATAGACAAAAGTTTATATGTCAGGGACCAAGTGATTAATCAGGGCACTATGTATTATGCCCGGGCATTATGAAACTATTTACGTCAAATCGGGAAATGTAATGAATTCTGATTTAAACTTCTATTTTTATCACATTGTCTGGTCATTATGAATATTGCTACGTAACGGTTGGGCAATTCGATAACTATGGTAAATGAATTAGTCCAAAAGCGAGCAAAGTAACCGCTACTTACGGTTTAGACCCTGCAGACAGAAATAGAAGCCCCGCGACTTTGCTGCTTAAATAGTAATAGTACTTACCTATTCTATATTAAAACCAATGTCAATATTTAATTAATTTTAGTAAACATCTTTTTATTACCCGGCATTATTCGGAAAGCCCGATCAATTTAATAATTTCAAAATTGCCCGGGCATCATAATGCCGTATTAATCACTAGGTCCATATATACATATGGACCTACACATACATATACACCCACACTCGAAAGCTAATTTATAGAAAGTGTTACAGAATATAAGCAACGTCGGCAAAGGGTTCATTGTACTCAAAATTATGAACATCCTTTACTACGGGACCCAACCTGAAATCGCGAATCGCTGAATCGCCAGAAAGACATCAGCTGTTTAGTATTTTTTTTTCGAGTTATACAATCTTATAGAGATACATAAATGTATGGTGTAGTTGTATTTTTTTTAAATCAGGAATCCCGTTCAAATCTGGCTTTACACCAAAAACTATTTTTAAATTATTTAGATCAACCGTATTCAAATTCGAAATCAAAACACCTTTGACATTAGCATGACTTTGGTAACGTGACTTTTATCAATCTGCCAATTAAAAATAATTTATCACGGTATGCAACAAAACTAAAGAGTTTAAACAGTTTCAAAACAAAACAATTCAAACTCTGAATGTAAATGATATGGATCTTACTTCTGGGAAGGGTTCGTTGGGCAGCAGATTCTTGACGCGAACGTATCCGACCTCCAGCTGATGTTCCACCGAATCGTCTGACCGAGATGTTTTAGTATACCTGCACAGAAAATAAGACGTTAAATAATCGTATTAGATTAATAAGAGGGACTATAATCCTCTCCTTTTGGAGTCCTGTCTGATGCACCACTTCTTTCAAGCCTAAACAGAAGCCCTTATATATCGATGCCTGTAATAAGAATTGACGTAAGAACCAAACCCCTGTTTTTAAAGAAAACGTAAGCCCTGAAGGCTTACGTTTTTTACATGATTTTAGCAAGGTATAAGCTTTTCAAGTGCTGTCAGTTAATTAACATTAAATTACTCAAACCATGATATTCAAAAATATGCACGTCAATTATTTTCAAAATTTCTTTCATGTACGCCAAAAAAAAAATATTTTCTCCTAGCCTCTGTGTAAAATTAACGTAAGTGACACAATAATATTAATTAAATTTGAATACATTGGTGTATAAGAGTATTTTTCAAATTACTGTAACTTAGAATTATTAGTTGTTAGTGTTAATTATTTTGTTTTATTAGATGGTCCAGTGGTATCAGCCGCGACTTACAAGTTGTAGGTCGTGGGTTCGAGCCCAGGCAGGCGCTTTACTTTGTGTAAATTATTTCATCACCACTGCTTTCAAAACGGTGAAGGAAAACATCGTGAGGAAACCGGCATGTCCTAGAACCAAATATTCGAAGACATGTGATCCACCAACCCGCACTGGGCCCGCGTGGTGGATTACGGCCCATTCCCTCTCACAGAGAGGAGGCCTGTGTCCCAGCAGTGGGAACATTAATAGGCTGATGATGTGATTTGAAGTGATTAGAAACCCTAGTATTTGATACGGTCAAAATAACTATCATTACATTATAACAGTGTTTTTCAACCTGTGGGTCGCGACCCACTGGAGGGTCGCGAAACCTCTACTGGGGGGTCGCAAGAGGTCGCGAAAACTACCTCAGTAAAAAAACAATAAAGTTTAAAAATATAGATTTATTAAGAAAAAGGATATAACTAAAAGGAGGAGCTCGTGGCTAAATAATAACAGCCGCACGGGTCGATCTTCAAGGTTAAGCAACGCTTGACGAGGTCGGTCCGTGGATGGGTGACCATTTCAACATACCGAGTTTCCTCCGTGCCTCGGAAAGCACGTTAAGCCGTTGGTCTCGGCTGTTATTTGAAGATCTTTGACAGTCGTTACGGGTAGTCAGAAGCTTGAGATCTGACACCAGTCTTGCCAAGGGGTACCGTGTTTACCCAGTTACTGGGTTGTGGAGGTCAGATAGGCAGTCGCTCCATGTAAAACACTGGTACTTAGCTGAATCCGGTAAGACTGGCAGCCGACCCCAATATAGTTGGGAAAAGGCTAGGCAGATGATGATATAACTAAAATAACATTTGTATGTTAATGCAAAATAACAAAAAATAACCTATGAATAACGTATGAGTACGTTCTGCGAAGGCTGCTTGTTTCTAAATAGTAAATTTCGCCCAAACTGGATCCGTTTTTGCTAAATTGAGAATTAAATCGTCTTCCAAATTTAAGCGATTACTTTGCTAACTTTTTATTTGAGCTATTGATGAAAATGTCAAGTGTCGGGGTCGCGAAAAATTTTTCTTACTATGGGGGTCGTGCCATGAAAAAGGTTGAAAAACACTGCATTATAATAAAATACCCTGTTGTGGACTTACTGTGAATGAGAATCTACAAGATCTGTCTTGATTAGTAATTGATTGATCTATTCTGAATAAAAAAAATCTAACAACTGTATTTTTTTTGTCACCTAGACAGTGTCGTGTCGTGGCAAATATGATAAAAACTATCCTAGTCATTCCAAGTTTCAAAATATCCCTATAATTGACGAAATAATTCTGATAAGAAAAATGACAAAATAGAACCAATACACAAACACACTTCCTAAGTATTAAACACATCAATACACACTTACTTTCGATCGTGAAAAAAAAAAAACGTCTATAAATTAACGTATAGGCGTTGATTATTTACAATAAGTGTATATTGTTAAGGTAATTTAAAAAACAATCATAAACACGAATATATTCAAATTAAATTCATATTATTATGTCACTTACTTTTAAATTAGATACTTCATTTGCTCGCCCTCAAAAACTGGGGTTTGTCCCTTACGTCAATTCTTATTACAGGTATAGATTAAATTATCTGATACGTCTATTGAAGTTCTAAAATTCTGCTTAGGTAAAGCAAAAATATGAGACGTATGGGACATCTTTTCAACGATAAAAATATTTAAATCATACCACTAGAAAGAGCAGAAATTTCTGGAACCAACTGTACTTTTGTCAGTAAGTCATTTTGAGCAAAATGTTCCTTACGTCAATTCTTATTACAGTTATTACACTATCACACTAATATCGTAAAGGCGAAGGTTTGTGTGTTTGTATGTTTGCAACTTCTTCACGCTCAAACGGCTGAACCGATCTGGATGAAATGGTACAGAGATAGATTATAGTCAGGAATAGCACATAGGATACTTTTTATCCCGGGAATATGTTCCATCGGGATGATTATGGACTTTCACGCGGGCGAAGCCGCTGGCAGAAGCAAGTCGATATTATAAATGCGAAAGTTTGGGTGGATGAATGGATGGATAGATGGATGGATGGATGTTTGTTACTTGATCACACCAGAACGGCTGAACAGATCTGGATTAAATTTGGCACAGATTTAGATTATAGTCTGATCTGAAATAGCACATAAGCTATATATCATCCCGGTATAATGTTACCTAGGGATAAGAAATCACTTCTTACGCGGGTGAAATCGCTGGTACGAGTAGAAGCTAGTTTTCTAATCAATGGTGTAGTCATATCATTAATAACAAAAATAATGATGACAGTAAAAATTATGATATCAAGATATTCGTTTCTAGAATATGTTGAACTCATATTATATAGATTCTCCGTACATTGACAGTTCAGTTTGTACTGAAAATGTACAGCTTGGTAAATTCTATCATCTTGCGTACAAGCTTGTCATAACTAAAACCATATTTTTTTTGTTTGTTCAGATGTCGAAGAATATCAAACATATCTTAAGTCAAGGCCACCCAATATGGACCTAAATGCGGTCTCGCTAATTAAAGAATTTGCAAACAAAAAGTTATTATTTTGTGAATCATAAACGCAAAACATGTTTAAACACATGATTAACAGTGGCTGTGTAGTTTGTGGCGGTTGCTCTCTTTTGTAAGTTTCAACCTTCAAAATATGGGCTGCGTCTATACTTATTTGAACAATAGTATACATGAAAAAAAAAATGTTATTTGACCAGTTTATCAGTAAAAATACGAAACCAGAATAGTAATACTGAAAAAATAATCAAAATTGATCGAAAAACGAACGAGATGTAACAATTTAAAGAAATATATCTGTCCCTCTCTACGAATACGCCGTTTTCTATGGCAGTTTTAAGTTGTATGGACATCGTGCTATCTGACGTCAGACAGCACGTTAGACCTTTCTTGTTCTAATTCTCAACTTTGACGCTTTATAACTTCGTCTCTGTTCAAATTATTTTTTATTCTTTCATATTTTGTTTTATATAGTATATTATGCAACTAGTGAATAAAGGACGGTTTTAAAGCGAGGGCCATAGATGAATCACGAGCATAGCGAGTGATTCAAGTGTTAGAATCCTGAGCGACGCGAGTGATTCATGGCCCTCGATATAAATCCGTTTTATTCAAGAGTTGCATACTATATTTTATACCATGACTACGAGAAAAAGAAAGATTTAAGCGAAAAGCACAAGGAATAATAATAAATAAATGTTTTATTACCTTAAAAATTTACAAAAAATGTTAAAACTCAGGGTTTCACATTTTTTGTAAATTGAAGCTGAGCTAGGTAACAGCATCTGTGTTTCAGGGGCCAGTGACCACCTCCGTTACGTTACATACTTATAATTAATCCGCTTTTTATTCACTGTTTTCAGTGAATAAAATAAGCTTTATACCCCCTCTAAAAAGCTTATTTTATTCACTGAAAACAGTGCATTGGTGTTTAATTAATTATAAGTATGTAACGTAACGGAGGTGGTCACTGGCCCCTGAAACACAGATGCTGTTACCTAGCTCAGCTTCAATTTACAAAAAATGTGAAACTCTGAGTTTTAACATTTTTTGTAAATTTTGAAGGTAATAAAACATTTATTTATTATTATTCCTTGTGCTTTTCGCTTAAATCTTTCTTTTTCTCGTAGTCATGGTATAAAATATAGTATGCAACTCTTGAATAAAACGGATTTATATCGAGGGCCATGAATCACTCGCGTCGCTCAGGATTCTAACACTTGAATCACTCGCTATGCTCGTGATTCAATCATCATGTATCACTCCCTACGGTCGTGATTCAGTTGATAGAATCCTTCACTTGTTCGTGATTCATCTATGGCCCTCGCTTTAAAACCGTCCTTTATTCACTAGTTGCATAATATACTATTTTAGAGGGGGAATGGTATAAAAGTTATTTAGTAGATGGTTTAAAAATAAAAAATACGTGCATATTAAATAATTTTTTGCTACCACACTCACAAAAAGTTTGTCAGCAGCAGGTCAGCGATCCCTAGCTGGCCGTCAGCATCCGTGAGCCTCCAGCGCGCACTCTTGAAGCAGATCTCGTTGTACCGGTGAGGAGGCGCATGCGCACTGCGCACTGCCGGCAAGGCTGACGCTCTGCCTATCTCCCTCCAGGCGCGGACCATCGCGTCGAGTTCCTCGCCGAGAGCCCACACGGATTCTTTGCATTCGTTTACCTAAGTTAGAAAGTTGACATTTTACTGAGAGATTCCAAGTACTTTATGCATTAAGAACTGCTATCAACTACCAGCAGTTTGAGAGTCGAAAGAAAGAATGAAAGAAAATTAGTTTTTTTTGGCCACGGTATAAATTATAGTGCACAAGTGTGTGCGCAAACGCAGGTGCTAAAATGACACATACATGAAGAAAAAGTAATACAAATCAATAAAATACGCGCAAAACGTTGAATAAAATGGAGTTATTTTCAACCATATGATGACAATATTCATTTGTAAAATAAGTTAATCTCACGTAAGCAGCGCCGAATTTTGAAAAATCCTTCCGTTTGTGTGGTTACGAATTCCAAAATACATATTACAGACATTTCTATGACACAAGTATTTGTGTCAAAAGTCGAATAAAACTCAAAAATGGACTTATTATTATAATTTAGAAAGAAATAACAAGAGTTTATTTGCACCAGACATGACGCATACCAATAAAAAATAGAAAAAACAAAAAGAAAAACTTAAACACAAATAGGAAAAGGATACGTCACATCCGCGCAAAAAGGCCATCGCTTAGCATAATGCTGGGACTCGCGTGCTAGACAGAGCCACAGCGCTGATCTACAGCGATAGCCGGTGCCGACTGGACTTACTAGATTTACTCTATCCTTTAAACCTGTAATTAAACGAATTGTAATAGTGACTAACCTGGTCATCTAAATTCTTCAGCTCATCCATGGCGATGGGGTCGTTGCCGGTCATCGACCTGTTCTTGAGGTAGTACTCCTTTTCTAGCCTTCGAAGCCTTGCTAGAGACTCCCTGACCTGAGATGAACACGGTATTCATCATCGATTTTCATTCAGTCTTACATTTACTAATGGCTGTCTAGGATAAATATAATTTAGGGGTTATTATAAACTAGTGGTTTTCACGTTTTAAGATGGCATCAAATAATAAACATCATTACACGTCAATTGAGGTATTAGATAAAAACTCTATGAAAAAAATCCTTAAATAAAAAAAGTTAATAAAATCAAAAACCCCGAGTGCTTAAAAAGCGAACTAAAAAGATGTAAACAAGAAGAAAATCTTGCTGTGCAGTCGGAGGATACATCTGGTTTTGGGCAAACAGCTCGCGAATACGCGCGTCAAATGTTGCCTAGTGGAAACAAGGCTTTATACTAAAAATTATTTGTTAATTTTTTCCTAAAAACATTCCATAAACTCCTACGCGTATATTCCTAGATAGTATATTCCATACAGAGTAATTCTTTATTGTATACAAAATAACATGAAACATAAACGAAAATAAAGTTGACGTACAAAGGCGAGCTTAACTCAAAGTAGAGTTTTCTACCAACTAACCCTAGAGTGATAGAGAAAGTTTACAAAAGGAAGAAGATAAATAGTCCAGCATAAATTGAATAATAAACAGAAATGTCAAAAAATAATCTCATCCGGAGTTGTGTGACAGATAAAATCAGCCTTATATAATGATTAGGACTGTATGGATCAGATTTTTGGCCTGTGAAAAAGATGGATGAAAAGAGATTGCATGTAGCAGAGATGAGAATGTTGAGATGAATGTGCGGAGTGACGAGAATGGATAAAGTGAGATGAGTATATTAGAGGAAGTTTGAAAGTGGCGCCAGTGACAGAAAAGTTGAAAGGAAACCGTTTGTCCTGGTATGGTCATCTGATGAGGAGGGACGAAGTGCATGAGAGGGAGGGGACAGCCAAAGAAAATATGGATGGACTGTGTGAGAAGTGATATGAAAGAAAAGGGAGTCAGTGATAGCGTGACGGGGGACAGAACGGTATGGAAGAAGAAAACGTGTTGCGCCGACCCCAAGTAACATGGGACAAGGGCAGGAAGATGATGATAATATAATGATTTTTCGTCAAAAAATTCTGTCTTCTAAAATTACATCTATACAAGAAAGTAAATTCTTTGGACTATAACTAGTAACAAAACGTTACTATGACTCAGGATTCGCGTTTGAAGGCACAATGCCATCAATACGCGCAGTGGAAGAGACACGGTTGGCGAAAAAGTACCGAAAATTCTCAATCTCTCAATTTCAAGAGAATTATTATACGTATAATTGAGTTTGAGTTGATACCGTTGCTTGGAAAATAATCGGTCATGCGTAAAATGATCTATGACTCATTGCCACTAGAATGTCTTTGTAGTTCTCGCAATAAAAACCGCTATTTCGACAAGTCTCTCACATCTTCGGTAGTATAGTGGTAAGTATCCCCGCCTGTCACGCGGGAGACCGGGGTTCGATTCCCCGCCGGAGAGAATTTTTTTTGCATTTTTATTTTTGAGATTCTTAACATTTTATGCATTCGCATGACATTATTTTGGATATTTTTGGGCAATTACTGGCTTTTAAGGTTTTCTTTATGAATTTTGCGGTATTTAGAATCTCTCTATTTTTATTCCAAACAAATACTCGATCTCTTCTCCAACATTGAAACAAACTTTTAAACACAATCTTTTGGAAACTCATTATTACGTTCATATCATCAAGCCCGTGTCCACTGAGGAGGTTGACAGAATTTAACTATTCACCCATATTTCGTCTGTCTATTTAATTTTAAAAACTGCGTCTGCCGATGTAAACGAAATCTTTCTCCAAGAATGTCATAGGCAATTCCCAAAAATATATTTGGAATTACCATACAAAGTTGTCGTTTATTATTGTAATTTTTTATTTATTTGGTAAATCAAAAAATACGGGGCCAATATTATTTGGTAATCTTACTGACGGACTAAATAGAATTACTTATTCTACTCAGGAAACATCCCTATTCGCGAAGACGGTGAACTCGCCATGAACCTCTTTCATTCACAACAACTCGTCGACGACGGTAAACCGCTCTTGGACGTCCAAACACAGGTATTGTGTTTTGCCTAAACCCTATTGTAGGCGAGTCACCAACCATTTTGATCCAATCGCTTATCATTTGCTGTCTATCGAAACCAGCCTTTCGCGTATCTACGTTGCGTTCTAACCATGGCAAGCAGGGAGATACAATTTTTTTTTTGAGAATTGTCTATGACTTGCTTGGAAAAAGTTGTTCATATACATGATCAGAAATAATTTTCAAAATATAATCACATCTTTGAGTTACACCCTGTATATGTATGTTTCCAACTGATCAGCTTACTAATATTAAAAACATGGTACCTGTGTCTGCAACTTATGTATCAGCTGCCTCGGATCCTGGTCTTGATGGAGCTGCAGTTGGAACCGCATACGAGCTCGCCTTTCTAACGTACGTCTGCGCTCTGGTTCCACGTGGAGAACCACGTTGTTGACTACATCTAGCAGCATTGCGTACTGGAGACAAAAATAAATGATAGTCATAACTCATCAAGTAATCACAAACTATTATCAGAAAAAGCTAGAACCTCGTTGAAGGACCATAAAATTAGTAATTTTTGGTAAACGCTTTTTGATCAGATGTGTCACACTTCATCGTCATAGTTGCTTAAATAATATTCGTACTTACCTTTTCTATATTAAAACCAATGTCAACATTAAAATAATTTAAAAAAACACAGCTTTTTATTATCTGGCCCAATAAGTGATGAGCATTGTTAAGAAAGCCCAGTAAAGTTAATTATATCAATAGTTTTTATCATATTGCCTACTCTTATTGGGTATTTATCAAATTGGCCGGGCATTTTGAATAATGTCGTATTAATCACTTGGTCTATAACAAATAAATCCGTCCCTTTTTTACCTTTTACCGCCTATAACATTTGAGGAGTTCCCTCGATGTATCTAAGATCCCATCATCAGATCCTGGTTTCCTTATCATGGTACCACCCTTGGAATATCTTCTTTCCAACAAAAAAGAATCATCGAAATATGGTAAAGGTTCATAAAGGACAAAGTTATCCGCGAACACAAATAAAAAAAATAAAAATAATACGGTCTAATTGAGAAACCTCCTTTTTGGGAAGTCGGTTAAAAACCGGCGCTATGGCTCTGCCTTTCGCACACAAATCTTAGCATTATTATGCTAAGTGATTACGTTTTGTTCGGATGTAATACATAGTGTTTTCTTTTGTGTTTTTTTACTTATAATTTACGTTGCGTCATACTAGACTAGGCTCTAAACTGGCAATTTTTATTTAATCACTTGGCAACTGATAGGTTCTGCATTTATAGTTTGGTAGGAGTTCAATGAATAGCAGAAGACACATAATGGCTGACGTATACCTGCAGCGAATTGGTGCACACGTTGAGATCATGGTGCATGAGCGTGAAGGAGTCGTAGGGCTGCTGTTGTGCCCAGCCGGTGCCCTGGCTGGCGACAGGCTCCGCCTCTTCGTGAGACACGTAGTAGAACTCGCAGGCGCAGCGGGATACTATCCGTTGAAGCTGGAAATAGAAACGGGAATAGTGAAAAATAGCGTCAATAGAATTTAATCATATAGTAAAACCAACTCAATACACTTTGTTTCACATAGCCCTACATAAGCACTTAAAACGTCAAAAAAAAGGTTGGATCGGACTTCAAAAAAGGTTGATTTTCTGGGCACTTTTACATGTCATTTTTAGGGTCCGTAGACAACAAGGAACCCATATAGTTTCGCCATGTCCGTCTGTCCGTCCGCATCTTAGCTCAGATACACTTAGTACCAGAAAAATAGGATTGGACTGCGTGTACCTGGTGCATATTTACGTAGACCGCACCTACTGGATACACCGGTGGCGGTGGTGAGAACCTCCTATGGGCAAAACGCGTACCTGGTTAGAACGAGTCGTACCTTTGATGCAGCCTGCCGGGAAGTTGACATCGACCTATTTAACACTGGGATAAATAAATTAAAAAGAACCCTATGTAATAACTTCTTTAAAAGCATTTGAATCCCAAGTCCTAACTATTTTAAGTACACATTGTTGTTGTGGTGGACTGTTTTGTGTTGTACTTAGTTTAATTTTATACATTATTGTCGTTAGTGGAGTGTTTGTAGTTATACCATAGTGCATTTTTTGTATTACCTATTGTCTGTAATGTTTTTATTTGTTTTTTATACTATATGTGAAAACTTTTAATTGGCCTTGATCTTATTATAATAATGAACAATTGTTAAAATTAGCTGTAAGTTTTCCGAATAAAATAAAATAAAATTATAGGTTTTTATTTTATTTATTGACACGCCCACAAAGTGGTAAAATAAAACAAAGGATGTTTTTTGTTTTGGTTACCTCCTGTACACGTTAAGTGGGGATGTTTAATTTTTCTCTCGTATTTCCCATGGTGTGGGGTATCGTTGGATAGGCCATTCAAAAATATTACAGGTCTGTGAAAATCATTTTTCAATTCAATCACTTTGCGTAAAATTAAGTTGCAGTCAAATTCCCACCAAGTGCCAGCTAAATGGTTGCTTTTGGATATGTGAAAAACTTTACGGCAGTAGTATATATAAGGAAATTAGAGGAAAAACTATCACAGCTTTACAAGTTTACGAGTAAATAGTCGACCATCTTATAAAATGCACTTGGAAAAGTAAAAATGTTGTATATTGATGTATGGGGACAACAGTTTTCGAACGGCAAAGTAAATTTTATCACTTCGTTAGCGCCATGTTCGGTGCTTTTATTTTTTATGAACGTTAGCAATGTTACCTATTTATTTTGGTGCATGTAGCTGTTTATACGGAACCATCTGTGCGCGAGTCAGACTCGCACTTAGCAGGTTTTTGAGGTAATTTTTGTCAAGTTCATTGATTAAGGAAGGTCAACCAAGTCGTATTTAGCAGCAAACTATAGTTTTAAATTTGTGTAGAGTGGTAGGACAACATCATTATCTCAGCCGAATAACGTCCACTATTGAAAATGGGATGCTTCAAGCATCGTCGCACTCGAAGGTGAAGGTTTTGCACCTATAGCTGTACTATACTACCCTCAATTCGCCAGTTATTTTTAAATCCCATGTATACATGGGCTCTTCCCGAGCCTATTGTCAGCAACCGGACACAACTCTAGACCCCAAACTGTTGCTGAGAAATTCCAGATAGATCTTAGATAGATAAAAATAACACTGCCCGAACCAGGAACCACACCGATAAAATAAATGTCAATGTTCATACAATCACCTGTGCAAGTCCAGTATCAGCGCTAGGTCCAACGGTACGCCCTATTACTCCACCAGCTGAATGCCCACTGCCAACTAATCGAGGAACGTCCGGCAAAGTGCTGATCTCTGTGCTCTGCCAGCGCTCTTCTATTTCTTCTACTGATACCCATTGGATGTTCTCTGGAAAGGATAAGGTTTATATTATTAGGTGCAATGAGAGAACGTACTTAAGAGATTAACAGCTACATTGTCCTAATTTTAATATTTCGTTTGATACTGTTCAAATAATGAGTTTACATTGGCTTTTTTACTAAGAAGCTAGTACAACATTTCGAAATCGATCAAAGGTTTTTAATTATTATATTCCAGTGAGTAATAAAACTACAATGATTGTGGTGCTTCTAATCTTACCTAGTAGCTGGTCCCTATCAGCCGCACTGACAGTGGCATAGTACTGCATAGCAGACAAGGCGCCGCTCCACGCGGCCGCAGCGGGTTGTCTGCGTACACGCTGACGTACTTCAGCTCACACTTACCTAGTAGCTGGTCCCTATCAGCCGCACTGACAGTGGCATAGTACTGCATAGCAGACAAGGCGCCGCTCCACGCGGCCGCAGCGGGTTGTCTGCGTACACGCTGACGTACTTCAGCTCACACTTACCTAGTAGCTGGTCCCTATCAGCCGCACTGACAGTGGCATAGTACTGCATAGCAGACAAGGCGCCGCTCCACGCGGCCGCAGCGGGTTGTCTGCGTACACGCTGACGTACTTCAGCTCACACTTACCTAGTAGCTGGTCCCTATCAGCCGCACTGACAGTGGCATAGTACTGCATAGCAGACAAGGCGCCGCTCCACGCGGCCGCAGCGGGTTGTCTGCGTACACGCTGACGTACTTCAGCTCACACTTACCTAGTAGCTGGTCCCTATCAGCCGCACTGACAGTGGCATAGTACTGCATAGCAGACAAGGCGCCGCTCCACGCGGCCGCAGCGGGTTGTCTGCGTACACGCTGACGTACTTCAGCTCACACTTACCTAGTAGCTGGTCCCTATCAGCCGCACTGACAGTGGCATAGTACTGCATAGCAGACAAGGCGCCGCTCCACGCGGCCGCAGCGGGTTGTCTGCGTACACGCTGACGTACTTCAGCTCACACTTACCTAGTAGCTGGTCCCTATCAGCCGCACTGACAGTGGCATAGTACTGCATAGCAGACAAGGCGCCGCTCCACGCGGCCGCAGCGGGTTGTCTGCGTACACGCTGACGTACTTCAGCTCACACTTACCTAGTAGCTGGTCCCTATCAGCCGCACTGACAGTGGCATAGTACTGCATAGCAGACAAGGCGCCGCTCCACGCGGCCGCAGCGGGTTGTCTGCGTACACGCTGACGTACTTCAGCTCACACTTACCTAGTAGCTGGTCCCTATCAGCCGCACTGACAGTGGCATAGTACTGCATAGCAGACAAGGCGCCGCTCCACGCGGCCGCAGCGGGTTGTCTGCGTACACGCTGACGTACTTCAGCTCACACTTACCTAGTAGCTGGTCCCTATCAGCCGCACTGACAGTGGCATAGTACTGCATAGCAGACAAGGCGCCGCTCCACGCGGCCGCAGCGGGTTGTCTGCGTACACGCTGACGTACTTCAGCTCACACTTACCTAGTAGCTGGTCCCTATCAGCCGCACTGACAGTGGCATAGTACTGCATAGCAGACAAGGCGCCGCTCCACGCGGCCGCAGCGGGTTGTCTGCGTACACGCTGACGTACTTCAGCTCACACTTACCTAGTAGCTGGTCCCTATCAGCCGCACTGACAGTGGCATAGTACTGCATAGCAGACAAGGCGCCGCTCCACGCGGCCGCAGCGGGTTGTCTGCGTACACGCTGACGTACTTCAGCTCACACTTACCTAGTAGCTGGTCCCTATCAGCCGCACTGACAGTGGCATAGTACTGCATAGCAGACAAGGCGCCGCTCCACGCGGCCGCAGCGGGTTGTCTGCGTACACGCTGACGTACTTCAGCTCACACTTACCTAGTAGCTGGTCCCTATCAGCCGCACTGACAGTGGCATAGTACTGCATAGCAGACAAGGCGCCGCTCCACGCGGCCGCAGCGGGTTGTCTGCGTACACGCTGACGTACTTCAGCTCACACTTACCTAGTAGCTGGTCCCTATCAGCCGCACTGACAGTGGCATAGTACTGCATAGCAGACAAGGCGCCGCTCCACGCGGCCGCAGCGGGTTGTCTGCGTACACGCTGACGTACTTCAGCTCTCGCAGCGCAGAGTATGACATAACCACGCGTCTCGCAGCCTTTTAGGACTACTTGAGAGTTTACCAGCTCGACTGTGGAAAGAAAACATTATGTTTTTTGAAAATTATTCGAAGAACATGTTTCAGATCGAGTTTGTCGGGTTTTTGATTATTGAGTTTTCTAAACAACTTTCTCAGACACGCGGCCAATGCCCGTTATAAATAGTGCTAGAATACTCTGCCTGCAATCTTCCGTGAAGATCCTGGACGGTTTCCGAACCCAAGTGAGAAGATGTAACTACAATCTCGCAAAATGAGACTTCCTCGACGGGACGGCAGCTGTGATGCAAACTATTTCTCACCTTTTAACCTGCTATCTGTACCCCAACATATAGAGATTAAATGACTTAAGACTAAATCCCGTAACTATTATCAAATATACGTACTAAGACAAGCCGTATGAGCATTATCATCATCGAGCACGTGTTTGGTGTGCGGCGTGTGGCTGGGCGGCGCGTCTTCGGCACCGCTGAGCTCGTCACTGAACACCACGGGCGCAGAGCCTCCAGCCTCCGCCACCAGGGCTGCTAGCATGCCGCCGCCGCAGCCCGTGGAGCCGCCACTCACCTGAGGCACACACATAGACAATGTTAGCTAAAGTTGAAGATGGAACCGTAGTAAGCGGTCTAAATACAAGTTATTCAAACGAAACGTTTTCATAAGTCAATTTGTAAACAAAAAGGGATTTACTGGCACCAGACGGAGTTTATACAGTTTCAACACAAATTGACGTTTACGTTAACGCGATCGAGCAGGAGTAAAAACTCACGTATCAACGTTATCATGGTCTATTGCAGAATCAGTTACACTTCACAAGCTTTTATCTACACTCACAACGTAATGTTCCAAATATGAATTGACAAATATTGTATAAACTTTTTTTTTGTGAATAGGTAAAATTTTAGTAGTTATTTATGCTACAAGTGCGGAAGGTAGGTGATTCCCGATGAGTGGCATTTATACACGAGCGAGCGAAGCGAGTGAGTGAATAAATCGACACGAGTCAGGAATCATCTTACGTACATGTATCATACAACATTTTACTATGCATTGTGCGAGAAAAAAAAACTGAATCAAGCAAGAAATTAATAAAGTGGCGGGCTTATTCAAGCGCGCTCAGCATATCCACAGATTAACTATTAGTTCCTCGGGCATATCTACTGCGCATGTGCAAATAGCTGTCACGTCGTAACGCAAAACGCACGAGCAAAATATACGTTCTTCCAAGCATATTTAATGAATATTTAAAATTAATTTATTAATCAAATCTAAATCTAGAGTAATTAAAATCGCCTTTAATGAAGTATTACTTATATTTTACCTTTTATATGAATGATAATCTTTACTTAACTAATTTGTAAAACTTTTCTCAAATAATAAAAAGTCTATGCGTCAGCTGACGACAGAGTTAAAAATTAAAAAAATACAGAAAATTAAAAAGCACTAATGAAAAGAGAGTCACTTTCCGCACAATTTGGCTGCTTTGAAAACGCTCTTTTTGAGGACATTCATTGTAAAGTAATTTCCATTACAGTGCAACATTTTAATTCGATTTTCAAACAGCTGCATCATAAAATAACTTTTAAATTTTTATAGCACACTTTTATAATTGTGATAATAGTAACATGCGAGTATTTTATACTCTTATGATACTATTATCACACTCGTGTTTTAATAACCCCTATTATATGACCGTTCCATAAACTACTATTCTATGGCCAACAATTAATATATTAGTGTATAGATTTCGCCAAACTTTTTGGACGCCCTGAAGTTGGCTTTCCGATGCGCAAGGCACGGCGCGGTGCTGTTTTTGTATGAGATTTACTACTTCGCAGCCATTGTAACTAACTTCAGGGCGGCCAAGAAGTTTGGCGAGAATTATATTAATAATTCTATGTCAAGACAATCTGGGACTGTTATCGTGTTTCTTTACAAATGTGAACATTTTTTAATACAAAATTCGCGCTGGCATACACATTTTGAGCAAAATCACAATAGAAATTATTACGATGATTAGAAACTTAAACGACTCTTGGGTGCACATGTGGACCAAGGGCACAAAGAAACTATGAAACTTACTTGTGTAGATACGGGTGGAGGTGGCGAGATGACATCAGCTTCTCGCTGATGTTTTGGAGACGTGTTTGGTTGCTCTTCTTCTTTTAGAGCTTTCGTTGACAGGTTCTTTTTCAATTGCTGAAAAAGAAAACATGGAGATGTTACGTTATATTCAGAATCTGCGGTAGATTTGAAAATAAAAATATTAATTCGAATTGATAGGTTTCTGCTTTTGAAGGTTGGTTCAAAAATAGAAGCTTTATCATATATTACTTCGAACTGAGCCAACCGAATAGTAATCTCAATATAAAGTTTGATAATTGCATTTTGAAGGAAGAAAAAAAAATTAAACATCCGAATTGAGAACCTCCTCCTTTTTGGGTGGTCTGTTAAAAAAGGAGGAGATTCAGGTGTAAATAAAACCGTATTTTGCTTAAAATTCACTTCAGAAAAACCATGAAAACCTTGTATTTCAACGGAATTTGTTTTTATTTATTTTTGTACTAACCTGAGTCTTAATATAAGTGTCGATGAGCGCGAAGGCCAGGTCCCTGTTGAGCTTGGTCCAGGCGCCCCTCAGGTCGTGGACAGCCAGCCTGTGTGTGGGCGGCGCACCAGCGCTCACGCCCGCTTCACGCCCGTACGACACGCGGCGGACGGAGAGGCAGTAACATTTCTCCATGACCCGCGGGTTTAAGGCTGAATACTGAAAATTAAAAAAAAATGGCGTCGACTAATAATGATTTTAGAACCAGATTAAAATTCCAATTCTTACTAACACTACGTGACACTTGACAGAACTACAGAAGATTGATTTTCAACGCTCGTGTTAGCTCTGAAAGTCGAAAATCACAAAGTGCAATAATTTTAAAACATGCATTTGTTTGTATAAGTATTTGTGTCATTTTTGTAAAACTCTATATTCGAACCAATATGCAAACTAAAAAATATCATGAATAATAAATGGATTACTTCAAACAAAAACTTGATCAGGCTTACAGAAAGACTATCATTAGAATCACCCTTCACTGGAGCCAACAACCAGTTACCAAATCTTAGTTCAACCTACCTCTTCACCATCTCTCTCATCAGCAGCAAGTGTCTTCAGCCAGATCTCCGCATCATTCAGGTCGCAGTTCATATACACCGTGGTCCAGTTGGCTCTGGGTCTTCGGACTAATCCATCATTGGTGGCCACCAGGGAGAGACGGTGCTTGGAGCCGCAGGTCACCCGGACGCCCAGCATCTCGATGCCGCGTTGGAGAGACGATGATGACCAGTAGAATACCTAGATAACGGAAAAGGTTGTTTTTAATGAATGAAGATTTGAATTTCCTGACCGTCATGACCTTCTCAGAATTTTTCGATCTTTTAGTTAATTCCCGTAGTTAAAACGGTCAAAATCTAAGCCCGGATTTGTCTCAGCGACAGTTAATTTAGGCATATGTCATTAAGACGTATGTATTCGACAGATCGTGACTAAGATTAGAATATTATGGTGTTAACATTAAACCTAAAATATATTGCGAGTGATCAATGATAAGATATTAGAGTCGCCTTCAAAAAAAAATGCAGTCAAAGAAATAACAAGGAGATATACCTGTAAATTGTGTAGTGTAACAGACACGCTAACGTTTCGGTAGTGTCTTGACAGCTGCGGCTTGCGCGGGCGCACGTTCTTGAAGATGCGTCCACGGCGAGTAGGTCGAGTTATACCTGATAGTATTAGTTTTAGACTCTCGAACCACCTATTAATAAACAAAAGATGCTCTTTTTTAATTATTTAAGCTATAATAATCCTCAGATAAAAAAAACACTACCAGCATTAGTACTTCTTTAGGGTTAAAAGTATGTCTTGGATATCTCATTACCTGAGCGTACTTCCATATAATAGCAATACTGGTCCGTTTCCTTCTTTGTCTACTGGCTTCGTCTCCATACTTAGATGTAAGTCTAGTCCTTGAGAACGGAATGCTCTGTATGAATCGTGTTCCTGCAAGCGAAAACATAGTTTAACGGCTATAAATTCTCCCCAACAACATCTACGAGCTTGTAGATAGATAGAATCACCCCTAGATAGCTATAACCTAGGGGTCTTTAAGTCAAGAGTGAATAGGTTTTTACTAGACAAGCGTGCTTCACCTTCGACCACATCATCGCTTACCATCAGGTGAGATAGTGGTCAAGCGCAAGCCTATCTACGATAAAAAAAAGCTTGTTGAAATTTGTAAGCAGTCGCAAGGCTCAGTGTGAAATACAAAAAAACGGCAAAATTGTTAGCTGAATAACCTAATAGTAAGTTTTGGTATTGCAGATGTCTGATGAGATGACCGCGACTTACGATAAGATGGATCCACTGCATTTTTTTTTTATCTTATAAAGGTTCGCGCTTGACCACCATCTCACCTGATGGTAAACGATGATGTGGTCGATGATGGAGCACGCTTGCCTAGAAGTAACCTTTGATTGTTTGCTACTCTTTAGCACAAAACGTTCTAGTGCTTACCTGATTACTAGAATACTCAGGCAACCTCGTCGGCGCACAAGGTGCCACAGAATGATGGTCCCTCGGATCTGCGACACACTGCCACCCCAACTTGACTGACAGACGTAAGGCCGGCACTCGGAGAACGCGGCAATCGTCGTACTTGCTCGCTGTTCGCACGTAGACGTCCAATGTGCCGAGGAAACCGAGTCTTCCTGGAGAAGATAAGGTATTTTACACTGATAAATTGCTGTAGGAGATAGACGGACTTAGCTTAGGAACACTGTGATTATAAAACTATTATTCTATTGACTTTTTCAATCCCAAAACGGCGTCTTGCAAATATCAATTCATTCGAAGTTATAATTTCAATGGAAACAGTCACCTAAACCGGTTTCTCGACGCTAAATTATCGCAAAATTAATGTGACAAACTGAATATAATATTGAATTGTGTGTAAAATTAACATTTTCTGGAATTTAACACTAAAATTTAATATTCTTTGGGCGCACGGTTGGCGCAGTGGTCGAGCGATTGACTGCTGCGCTGCGTGTCGCGGGTTCGATTCCCGCACGGAACAAATATTTGTATGATCTACAAATAGTTGTTCCGGCTCTGGGTGTCTGTGTATGTGAGTTTATATGTTTGTAAACGCATCCACGATACAGGAGAAATTCCTAGTGTGGAGCAACGTTTTTTTTTTAAGAAAGAAAGAATCAACTCTCCTAAGCACACAATTGTGAAAGATTGAGCTCTTAATTCACATTTTAATGATTATTTGAACTAATCATTTAAAATAGATGGTGCGGTTTTAAATTTCTGAAGCATTCCACTCGATTGTTTAAATTTGTATTGTAACACATTTTGGTACAATGAAACTGTAAAAACGTGCAAAAAATACTATAAAACAAATCGTTCCTGTATTTAGAGAAAAAAATATTTATGAACCGAGTAAACCCTTTTACTTGCAAGTCGCTGCTAACACCATCTATCTATCGCCGTGGAACGGAACTGAACGCTATCAATGTCCAAAAAATAATCAGTTTAATCAGACGAAAAACGCTAGTTACGTCGGCACGGTTTCTTTGTATGCGATGAGGCATCTGTATGCTAGTATTATGTTATCTGTGCCTGAGTGTTGGGTCCGTATCCGTCTTTTGTTTCGGTTTCCTTTTTCTTTTTATGTTGGCACTTTGTTTTTAAACATACCTACATGACAATTGTAATAATTTTATTAAGATTTTGTGTGTTGTGTCTTTTGTGTGCACTAAATAAATGATTTATCTATCTATCTATCTATCTAATATGGTTAAAAACTAGAGATAGTATGCATCTGTCGACTGCATGAAGGCTTCATAATAAGTTGGGATAAAAAAATAGGTGAAATACATTTACCAGACTGTCACACGGTAAATCCTTTTTCATAAAATACATGTTTTAATTCCTGCAAAAAAAACGACATCACATATAAGATTTACATGAAATCTTACCATTAGTCCAATCCAGCACCAGATCAGTCCACGTGACCTCCATCTCCTCGGTAGTGTTGTAAGGGTCGAGCGACACGTGCAGCAGACACGTGAACTTGGCGCAGTTCACTGTCAGCCGCCCGTGCATCAGCAGCCGCACCTTGTCCCAGAACGAGAGGGGCGCTGACGGGTCCAGAGACGGCCGGGAGACTTGGTCGAATGCTGGAACAAAATTGTGATAAGTATGTTGGTCTTGTGAAGCGTATCTACTGATTGTATAGGGTTCAATTCACGGATCAAAGCTACTAAGTTTAAAATCGGTAAATAAAAATCAATCCTTTGTAGAAGGTTCATGTCTACAAATTTATAGTTATAAGACATGCTGGTTTCCGCACGATGTTTTCCTTTATGGGAGCAGTTGCGATGAAATAAATTTCACTAAATGCCAGAAGGACCCAATACCTACCAGTTAGTCGAGACCGTTACTTTTGGATCACTACCCACGGATACTCTACTACACGGACTCAAGTTAAAGGGTAAAATTTACAAGTCCGTGATTAGACCTGTCGTACTGTATGGATCAGAATGTTGGGCTGTGAAAAAGATGGATGAAAAGGTATTGCATGTAGCAGAGATGAGAATGTTGAGATGGATGTGCGGAGTGACGAGAATAGATAAAGTGAGAAATGAGTATATTAGAGGAAGTTTGAAAGTGGCGCCAGTGACAGAAAAGTTGAAAGGAAACCGTTTGTCCTGGTATGGTCATCTGATGAAAAGAGTTATAAATATAAATGTGGATGGATGGAGAGGGAGAGGAAGGTCAAAGAAAAGATGGATGGACTGTGTGAGGAGTGATATAAAAGAAAAGGGACTCAGTTATAGCGTGACGGGGGTCAGGACGGTATGGAAGAAGAAAACGTGTTGCGCCGACCCCAAGTAACATGGGACAAGGGCAGGAAGATGATGATGACCCATTTTCCCTCTCATTCATTTAATATCTTGCGCTAATGATTTATGTAACTATTTTTTTCGTATCTCGAATATAGATCTATCTTTATCGATACAATCTGCTCGTATATCTGGGCAAAAAGGCTGTTAAACAAAGATAATGAACATAAATAAAATACCCACACAGATTACAATGCGCAATAACAGGCTCCCAGCAAGGTCCGAACGCGTAGCTGTACTCTGACATCTCGCAGCACAGGTCGTAGTACCACTTGAGCGGCATCATGCTGCGCTCCAACTCCTGCGCACCCCATGGCGCGCCTTGGTCTATGGTTACTGTGCGGACGGCTGGGGAAAAACGACATGTATTAAGATTTAGACAAAACAAATACAGGACCGCAACGTTAGTCCAGTGATCGCAAACGCTACTAATGAGTATGAAGTCCTGAGTTCGATTCCATGAAAGTGTTGTTGGATGTTTCCATCAGCAATTGCTTAGTAGTAACCTTTAGTTTTGTGCCTGGTTGATGGCAATAAGTTCGAACCCTATAACATGGTACTTAAACATAACTAGCAAAATAGAATCCTATAGTTACAAATCTTACAATCATAAAAAGCATGAAAGTTGTTTGAAACACGTTAAAAAACCGGCCAAGTGCGAGTCGGACTCGCGCACGAAGGGTTCCGTACCATTATCGCAAAAAACGGCAAAAAAATCACGTTTGTTACATGGGAGCTCCACTTACATATTTATTTTATTCTGTTTTTAGTATTTGTTGTTATAGCGGCAACAGAAATATATCATCTGTGAAAATTTCAGCTGTCTAGCTATCACGGTTCATGAGATACAGCCTGGTGACAGACGGACAGACAGGCGGATCGCGGAGTCTTAGTAATAGGGTCCCGTTTTTACCCTTTGGGTACGGAACCCTAAAAACTATTAATCATATTTTGTAGACATGAGTAAACGATATTTGTTCGTTGTCCTCGTAGAGGATATTGCAATATTATAAAAGTGAAAGTTTGTGAGTGTGTGTGTGTGTTTGCATGTTTGTTACTTCTTGACGCTCAAACGGCTGGACGGATCTGTATGAAATTTGGCACATAGATAGATTATAGTCTGGAATAGCACATGGGATACTTTTTCTCCCGAGAATGTGTTTGTTCTCTTGGGATAATTTTCGACATTCACGCGGGCGAAGCCGCCTGACAGAGGCTAAGCTAGTACTCGTATAATTATGAAAATGGCAACGGACCCAAATTACCATATTAAATTAAATCCATTAGTGAAACGAAAATTGGCCACTTACAGGATTTTAGACATTATAGTCATACTAATAGTCTAATCGATAACACTATAATACCTAGAAATCAGTAATTTTATTGATTTCTAGTAGCCCTGAATATCCACATAAAAAACAAAACAATTTAGATGGCGTTAAAAGTGATAATAATAAAAACAATTACGTTTGACCTTGACTTCCGCGCACGCGTACGTTTACTTATTACAAGTTTTACGAAACACTAATGGCGCCAATGCGTAACGTATCGTGCATAATTTTACGCTCGATATAATTTCTAGAGAAATCAATACTACCTTGGCGCCATTTTTTAAAACTGTATATAAGACTTGAGAATTTGGTGGCATGTATCAGTTTGTGAGTAGCAACAGTTCTCAACTACAACACTCCAATATGTTCATCAAGGTATTAGAAATCTTTTCTTCATTTATTTATTTCTGTTAAAAAGCCGAGATTTTATTAAATTTTGTAATCTTTTGCTTTTAATAGTTTGCTCTATTAGTTAAGTTTTTTTATTTATAAAGAATTTTCCTACAAAGAGTTAACCTAAAAACATAACAATTGTGCTATCTGATGTATAGAGCTCCATAAACCATAAAATATTGAGTCCGTAATTAATCCAACTCCGAAAATTATAACTTTTCACTGTCAAAGTTCGGGACTCCTTAACATCTTAAATGTTACTCCTTAGTTACATCACATCATCAGCCTATTAATGTTCGCTGGGACACAGGCCTCCTCTCTGTGAGAGGGAATGGGCCGTAATCCACCACGCAGGCCCAGTGCGGGTTGGTGGATGTCACACGTCTTCGAATTCTACGACATGCCGGTTTCCTCACGATGTTTTCCTTCACCATTTTGAGAGCAGTGGTGATGAAATAATTTACACAAAGTAAAGCGCCTGCCTGGGTTCGAACTGTTTATAATCAACCTATATTGTCCCACTGCAGTGGTCTAACCCATAGCCCATTCCGGTGTTTTACAGTCACAGTTTTAAGTAACCGAAGCTAAAAAAAATATGGTTTTCCAGGTGGTTTGCGTGCTCTCTGTAGCCATTGCCGTGGTCTCCGCATACGGCCACTCCTCTCAGTACATCCACCGCCACGACGGACACCACGAGCCTGTGCATCATGGCCACGGACACGGCGACCACGGCCATCATGACTACTATGTAAGTGTCTCATCATCTTCCTGCCCTTTTTTTATGATACTTGATTGGGTTGGCGTAACACGTTCTCTTGTGTGTGAAAAACTACTATATACATAAGTATCAACTATGTTGTATACGATAGTGCACGGCAGTTGTATAAAGTACAATTTCGATATGATTGCTAGCGTTAATATGCTAGCCATTTTGGTAACAATGTTTGACATCCATATAGTTCTTTTGAATGAAACTTTCTCCATTCCACTCTACTTAACTCCATTGCCATGGAAACGGAAAAAAACTATCTTGTCGAGGACATTAATGTTAATAAATAACAAGCTATAACTTTCAATGGATTTGTGATTCATTCGAATGGACGAAATAATTTAGCCCTAACTCCATGTTTTATTTGTCACATTAACTTTTTGCCAAACTAATGGCATTTGCATCCATTCTATACCCCGTTGACTAATACAAATCTGACGACTATAATGTTTTTGTATCAAAGAAAGAAAGCAAGAAAAAATATTTATTTTTGACCCGCACAGGAGACACGAGATAAGCAAATCACAAACAATAATAAAAAATAAATAACCCCGTGCGAGACCAAAAAGGCTCCTATCTCAGCATGTGCAACGATATTAAAAAGAAAATAACGCAATCAAATTCTATTGTTACTTATCTATTAATAATATTGTTAGAATCTAGTCTAGGCGAAATCAGTACGTGAATTGTTAGCCGAAAAACGACAAGCACGGAAATTATGGCAAACAACTAGATTTCGCGGCGATAAAACTCGGCTAAATTATTTAACAACTAAGCTTAAAGAAGTTCTGGGTAAGGAAAGAAACGAAAGCACTCAAAACCAACTGCGCAAACTTGATGCCAAAGCCACTAGCAACTATTCGTTATGGAAAATAACAAAAAATCTCGACAAAACCATCGCTTCTAAACCACCTATACGCAATAAGGATGGTACTTGGGCAAAAAGTGACCTAGAAAAAGCAGAAGCCTTTGCTTCGCACTTAGATGATGTATTCGTACCGAACCCTGTCCAAAGTCCTGAAAGAACCGACTACAAGGAGCTCCTCAAATGCCTCAAACAACCACTCCAACTTGACCTGCCAATCAAGAAGATTAAGAAAATAGAGACCGCTGCTGTTATAAAACGCCTAAATCGAAATAAGGCCCCAGGATATGACCTAATTACTGCCAAAATTTTATGCGAGCTACCAGGAAAAGCAGTCTTATTTTTGACACAATTGTTCAACTGTATCCTGAGAAGAGGTATATTCCCACAGCAATGGAAAGTGGCACAAATCATAATGATCCTTAAACCTGGCAAAACTCCTGAAGAAGTCTCATCGTACAGGCCAATCAGCCTGCTACCCATTCTGTCGAAAGTCATGGAAATCCTTTTCTTAAAGAGACTAACCTCAGTGATAGCAGAGGCCAAAATAATACCTAACCATCAATTCGGTTTTAGGCAGAAGCATGGCACCATAGAACAGGTCCATCGATTGGTTGAAAATATCCACAAAGCTTACGAAAATAAGAAGTATTGCTGTGCGGCCTTCCTTGACATATCTCAGGCCTTCGACAGAGTCTGGCATGAAGGTTTGCTTTTTAAAATAAAAAAGGATCTACCGACGAACTACTTCATCTTCCTTAAGTCATATCTTGAAGACAGGTATTTCTATGTCAAGCAAGGTGAGGACTCAACAAGCCTCCACAAAATCTATGCAGGAGTGCCCCAAGGAAGCGTTCTTGGCCCGATCTTGTACCTGCTCTTCACTTCAGATCTACCTATGACGGAAGGAGTCGTAATAGGCACCTTTGCTGATGACACAGCAGCCTTAGCTGTCCATGAAAATCCATTAAAAGCTAGCCACATGCTTCAAATCTGTTTAGATAACATCTCCGAATGGTTAGAATTCTGGCGAATCAAAGCTAATGAAACAAAATCGGTTCAGGTCACCTTTGCTTTGAGACATAACACTTGTCCTCCAGTAAAGCTGAACAAGGTACAAATTCCACAAGCTAAAGAAGCTAAATACCTTGGACTCTATCTGGATAGTCGTCTGACGTGGAAAAAACACATATTTACCAAGCGCAAAGCTCTAGGCATCCAATTCCGAAAAATGTACTGGCTCTTCAACAAAAAATCTCAGTTGTCGCTAGAAAATAAATTACTGTTGTACAAGTGCATACTGAAACCAGTCTGGACTTACGGGATACAGCTCTGGGGAACCGCCTCCAATTCAAACATCGAAATACTACAGAGGTTCCAATCAAAGATGTTGAGACTTATAACGAACGCCCCTTGGTTTGTAACAAACCAGCAGTTGCACCACGATCTTGAAATTCGAACCATCAAAGAACAAATCAAAAACTCTATGACGGGCTACAAGAAGAGACTAGTAAACCACCCAAACATACTAGCAAAACACTTAATGAACAGTGACTCCAAATTCAATCGACTGAAAAGAAAGAGCCCTGCTGACCTGTAGGGAGGATGAGTAAATATAATAAGGGCGTATGTCACTGGACTTCCTGCCTTCCAAGCCAAATATTACGTTCTTAACCGTTTGCTGAATGTTTTAAGAATAGATTGCAAAAGAAAAAAATATATAAAAAAAAAAATAAAAAAAAAATCTAGTCTAGGCGAGTTAAATCTGTTCACGGAAAAACTAGACAGAGAAAACTTTCTGGATAAATAAATACAGGATCTAATTAAACCATTATTTTTCCAGACCTACCCCAAATACGAGTTCGGCTACGAAGTAAAGGACGCTCACACGGGCGACCACAAGTCGCAGCACGAGCACCGCGACGGTGACGTTGTGAAGGGGCACTACTCGCTGCAGGAGCCTGATGGTGGCTACAGACATGTTGACTACCACGGTGATGATCATACCGGGTAAGTGGATACTAAAACCTATCTTACGCGCATAGAGGAAGATTCTAAGTTGTACTCTTTTTGGGGTCGGGGCTAAATGTGAACCGAATGGAAATGTACAGCCTTCGATTAATCACAGCGAGCGAGTTCAAATACACAGCGTCTCAATTACTCGTATAGTGTTTAAGAATGTAATTTTATTTAAATTTGGAATGGATCAATTTTGTTATATAACTTAATGTTTTATGAATGTAATATCTGGACTACTTATGTCTGAAATTAAATGATTATAGGCTATCCTAAAGGTGAGTGGAGAGCTAACAGCAGTCTGTTGGCTAGCCTAACCTGTTGATCCACCACCAATGACAAACTAAATCGAGTACATACTCGGATTTGGGAACTATCTTATACTGCAAATCCATAAAAATATATTCGGTTAAAACTCTACTCTACTACAGTAGTAATAAAGTTTTTTTTTTTCTCAGCTTCCACGCTACTGTGAAACACGCCACCCACCACATCGTGCCTCATCATCATAGTCATTACTGAAGATCTTCAACACTTCAACAACTGTTTCTGTTATTTAAATGACTGTTATTCTTTCTCTATTTAATATGAAATGTGATACTTTTTTATAAACTAATATTACGCATATAAAATTTACTTTGCTTTTCATCCTCCTCGCGTCGTCTTCCTCATTACTGAGGGTCGTGATTCCCCCGACAGGAGATCAACTTTTCTCGTGGAGTGCATCGTGCAGCTTGGTGTTCAGCTTTGCACGTATTTAGCCAGACCATCTGATCGGGATGCGGCCCCTCGGCCTCTTGGCTGTGATCATCAGCTGTTCGAGGTTATGACCATCCTTACGGGCAATGTGACCAAAGAACTGCAGGATTCTTCGCAGGCAGGTGGTGGAGAGCCTGGCCTTGACGTTCAGTTGTCGAAGGATAGACTCGTTTGTGCGGAACGCAGTCCGTGGAATTTGAAGCATCCTTCGCCAACACCACATCTCGAAAGCGTCAATGCGATCACGATCAGCATTCCTTAGCGTCCACGTTTCCGAGCCGAAACTAAAGATGGAGTACACAAGAGAGTTCACCAGCTTCATATTTGTCTTGCGAGATATTTTACGGTCTCTCCAGATTCGCTGCAGTTGGGTCATTGCGCTTTTGGCCATACCGACTCGTCTCCTGATTTCCTTCTCGCAAGACCCTATGTTGCTGATGGTAGTGCCCAGGTAGACAAACTCAATTACTTTTCATATTTGTTCCTATAACCAACTTAGTACTAGGAAATAGGACTGCCGCGTTGATTTAGTGGTCTTAAGCGCTACCGCTGATCATGAGGTGCCGGGTTTGATTGCCGGGTCAACTAAAGTGTGACCTATTGCACTTTCCTATTTGGAATTTGTCAGTCCGGAGTCTGGACTTGTGTGATGGCAATGAGGCGTATGAATTCGCCGCTAGAGGCGCTGCTGGTGTGGCGTGAGGTCTCGTAAATGCCAAATTTCATAATTTTTGGCTTATAGCGCGAGTTTATTTACATTTTTTTTATTGTTATGCATGCTTTCCAAATAAGGCAGATTCCGGAATGTTATCCTACTTTTTTTTCGAAAATAATTTTGTCCTATTAAAAGTTTTTTTTTGGTTAAACAAACTTTTTAGCTTACCGTGCATTGTCATCCAAACCAAAGGTGTATGCAAAATTTCATCTTAATGAGTTGAGGATAACTAACTGCTTTAAAACAACTGCATGGATATCGATATTTGTATGGCATGCAATAATCTGTATGCCATACAAATATTGAACCCGCAACACACAGCGCAGCAGCCGATCGCTCAACCACTACGCCAACCGTGTCGTCAAAGTCTAATTTAATTTAAGAGACAACTATCTATTTACAATATCGATATTCATTGACAAGGTTTGACGCAAACTCATAGCCCTAGCAACAATTCACATTATCAGTTAGTGTACATTAAAAGTGTTTAGAAACTTATTTGATAGTGACGGTTTAGTTGCTTTACAATCCAGAGCAGTAACTGTAGTAACTGTTGCTGGCGGTTAGTCGTAAACTATTCGCTTCTGCTGGTTCTCTGAGACGCCTTCGTAATTTTCTTCCCATGACCACTAAAATTGCGATAGCCCAATCCCTACTTCTCCCTATCCTGGACTATGCTGATGCCAGCTATCTTGATCTCACCCAAGACTAATTGGACAAGCTTGAGCGACTTCAAAATCTCTGTGTCAGGTTCATATTTGGCTTGCGCAAGTATGATCATGTTTCTGAATTTCGAACCAAGCTCAAATCTTCCTATTCCCTTCGCTGGAATGCCCACATACTTTCTTTGCTATATAACGTGCTCTTTAATCCATCTAGTCACTTTTATCTTAAAGAACGCTTTCAGTTCCTTTGTGACACACATTCTAGGTCCTTGAGATCATCGGAAAATCTAAAATTAAGTATACGTATGCATTCCACATCCTTTTTATAAATCCTTTACAGTTCAAGCAGCTCGTTTGTGGAATGCTTTACCTATTGAAGTGAGGCGTGCTCAATCCTTACCAACATTCAAATATGATTAGTCTTCTCCTTTCTCTGGATTGTACACTGACAACCCTAAATTCCGTTCCTCTCGTTCAGTCCATCCAAAGGTTGTCTGTAAGAGATTGCCCTGTGCGATAAGGCCGCCCATTGTACACTTGCTTTTATGATTGTTTGTCCTGTATATATATTTCTGTGGTGTACAATAAAGAATATAATATATAAATAACTGCAAAAATCTAAGAGCAGTTTATGTCGATGATGGGTTACCTCTGGGCGGAGCCTGTTCCTCTGCAGCCAACAGGGTGCCCCACATCTTCAGCTCGCTCATGCTGAGCAGTGGCTGGGGAAAGTCCCTCAGCAAGAGCTGCCACTGCGCACAGCTCATGTTAATGCTTCGACACCAGAGGGTTGTGAACTCGATGCCGTCTTCGGGCCATGGACTGTGGGAGAAAACCAACGTTATTGTAAAGGCACAAATAAATAAGTCACAGGATTGTTGACATCTGTAGCTGGAAAGATGTCACCCTGTTATTTGTGGCAAAATTTTTCACTATGGGTTACATGTGACTACATCCGATTCTATATCGCTTCAATCCTCGAAAACCCTTGACAGCGAAAGGCGAGCATAACAATGTAATGTAACATTCTTACGAATGGTACAATACAGACAAATGCTCAGTTTCCTAAATCATTTCCAATGTAACGTTCTTGAGAATGTTCGACGCTGTGTTCGACGTAATGCTCACGGCAAGTGAGCATTTACCTATAACATTTCTTTGTACCTAGCGTTCATTATTGTCCTCACTCCACGTCACCCGCGCTCGTGCCCTTGCTCGATAAAATGTTACACCAAAACGCTCGTTGGTTTTCAAAATCAGGTTGTAACAAAACATCTAGCGTCATGTTCGAAGAGATAGGTGAGATAGTGGTCAAGCGCGAGCCTGTCAATAATAAAAATAAAAAAAGTGTGGTTCGAGTAAATTTAAAAACAGTGAATGCTCGATGTTCTGTTACAAGTAAATGCTCTAGTCTATACTCACCTTAAGATTACCGGCCCTAAGGCTTTGTTTACTCATCCAGATCAGCAGTAATGCACGATAACCTACAGTGAGATTTTTAACTATAACTATTGCTGTAGATATAGTTTTTTTTTTTCCTTCATTTACGTTTTTTCAGCAACATTTTTGTTTTTCCTAACACCTGGCTGGGTCAAACAGAACTCTTCCAAAAACTCACCTATCATAGTCCATATCCCTGAGCTTGGCCGTTGCATTCTGGGTACCATGTATGGTGGTATCAGCCAGGGCTATCAGCGAGAACCTCGTGAGACAGCACGCCACGAGGCGCGTGCGCGGCGGCGGCGCGGCGCGGCATCGCTGCACGTAGATCTGAGCGTCCTTCTGTCGCAGGGCTGCGTAGAGCTCTTCCACTTTACCGGCGGGGAGGAAGAGGTGGGGCTTGCAGAGCTCTTGGACCTGTAGAGCAAGGATTTTAGTGTAGGTAATTTAGTCGAGTATGAATGGTCGATAACGTTTTTAACCCCCGACGGAAAAAGAGGGGTGTGTGGAGAGTGATTTTGACGTGTGTTGCTGTGTATCTGTGTGTCTGTCTGTGGCATCATAGCCCCTAAACCGATGAACAGATTTTGATTCAGATTTTTTTGTTTGAAAGGTGACTTTGTCGAGTGTTCTTAGCTATGTATGGTTGAAATCGGTTGAAACGTTCAAAAATAATTCGCATTTTACTCTTTGAATCTGGGCTTTTTCGCAAGATATCTTGTCATAATTACGTGTTTCGATAGACTGTCGAGTGAAGCGTGTCCACTGCTAGGTTTATATGTATAGTTTAAAAAGCATGAAATAAAATTAAAATTAAAAAAACCCCGACATAAAACCTTCTAAAAAGCAAAAACTAAGCTTCGTAATCGCGTCGGGGAACCGCTAAGTAAATACAATAAACTGCTGTAAACGTTCCCGGTTACCCGACGCGAGTACGAGGCATTTTTTTTGCTTTTTAGAGGTTGTTTAACGTAAACTTCTGCAACATAGAAGTCGCTTCTTTAGATAGGAAAACTCACGGGTATTCGGGACGAAGCATTACTCTGTCCCTATCTGCAGTGCTATTCTGTGACAATCTCACTGTGATAAGTTAGGTGAAGTGAGCTTAAATTGAACTGTCAATACCAAGCATCAATAGATGCTTCATAGGTAGAAAAATATAATTCAACTTAGTCCGTCAGTGATATTATCAAATAGTATTGGACCCATATTTTTTGCTTAATCAAATAAATAAAAACTGAAAGATAAAGCGCATCAAAGTTCAGAAGTGGGGGCTTGTGACGTCACTTTAGCAGTATAAAGTGTAGCACACCATGACGTCACGATATTTCAACGCACTGTATCGTCGTAATGTTTAGTTTACGGAGCAAAATAAAAATATGTGTCCTATATTTTAGGTTATCTAACTGACGGACTAAACATATATTTTTGTCAACTACCCGTACGTTTGAAAAAGACAGCCCACTTCCCGTACGTTTTCACGGTGAGTGTCTTTTACAGAATGGACCGGCTGCCCAGAATAACTGGTACAAAAACCATGGTTTTGTACCAGTAATTAAGTATTATAATTTAGTGTACGGTGAATCCGCACATTTCATAATATTAAGTAGGCTACATCAGCGTTTGCATACGCGCAATCATTTTAGTTCACCTGCTAAGTAAAATAAATCAGTGATTTTACCAAACTCAACACGGGCGGTTTATTTCATTATCCCCGGGTTTCCATCATATCAAGTGTACAGAACTATCATCGTGCACTTGAACTAAGTGTATAAACCTTCGTCATAATTTTTTTTTTTTGGTCCTTCGAGCCGTATCAAATAACTTTAGTATTTCAGCTATCAAGCTTAGCGTTAGCAAGAAACTCAGAGTTGTGGTTATTTCACCTGTTAACACATAATACTTGAAACACGTAATTAACACTTTGACTTTAGAGAAACTTACCGCCCTAAACATTTTATCCTGAAATTGGAAATCGTCCCATCTGAAATTCAAAACCTATCACAACAACAAACAACAACATCGTCAACAATACTTTACTCAAATCAAGCTAACATTAATCCAATGTTATCAGAAGATCTGTGCAGTGAAATAAAACCTGCTTTCAGTCTCAAATTTTAATAGCCCGTGCACCGATATTGAAAAACGTGACGTAAACTGAAGTTAAAACTAAAAGTCACCATATGATAAAAAAGTCGTTAACACCTGTCTACCAATGTATTCCAATATTTCAAAACGATACGAAATAAATGTAAAGGCAGTGTCGCTAACACGATCAAAACAAACGTATCGCGGTAAGGGGCATCCTTGACCGTTCCACTTGGCATTCAGTAATGAGTTAATATCTCATTAACGCCTGGACAGATTTACATAATTTAAACGGGTAAAATGATCCTACGTATATAACTTTCATTAAAAATATCTCCATAAACAAAAAGTCATGATTTCAAGTTACGTAATTATACTTTTTGGTACAAGTCGGACTTTTATTCTTTCGTTATCTGGCGGAGACTATACTGCGAGGGTCAAGTTTGAGGTGCTGGGTTTTATCCCCAGGTTGAGCAAAGTCAGCAAAGCATCAGTAGGATCGCCCCTTATTACATTGGGCTGTAATATAATTTCCGAAATGTAGGCTCACCGAAATAATTTTCGACGTAATGCCATCAATGTTTAACGGTTATGTAAAATCAATTTCATAAAAATACAACTGTACCTTGGCATCAAGCATGGTGCGTCGTTTCTGACTCTCTTTGTATTCGTCTTCCAGAAGTTCGTAGTTATCACGTAACTTCACCTCGAACGGATCGTCACTCATTTCTATTAGGAGCTCTTCAATCTAGACAACAGCAAAAGCTTTATTAATACTACACAGGGTTAAAATCAATTAACTGACGAAGCTTCATTACGTATGTCTTTCAATATGGCTAAACAGAAGAATTATTCAAGAAATCTGTGTGTTGTGTGAAAAAATTACAGGGAATGGTTTAAGTCATAAGGCTGATCAAAATGAAAGTTGACTTTGGATAAGGAATTAAGAAAGTCTTTCACCCAGCAGTGTGGCAGTATCATCATTATAAATCATTTCAGACGAAAGACGTCCACACCGACTGGACATAGGCCTCCCTCAAGTGTCGCCACATCGATCAGGCCTGTGCGTCTGTTGGGCTGTATAGGCTAAGGAAAAAATATCCGTAGTAAACTTGTATTATTGGGTATATTCTTTAGAGATAGCCTATCAACATATTTTGCTTATTTATTCATAAGGTGGCGCTGTATTCAAATTAGTACGCTTCGTGCGACGTCACGGAACAACATCAGAACAAAACTTTGTACAAAAATAAATACCTTTAAATAAGTAAAATCAAACCAGTGGTGTCTCATGCCATACAAAGAAACCGTGCCGACGTTCTATACTGATTATTTTTTGTACATCGATCGCGTTCGGTCCCGTTCCGTTCCACGGATCTATCTATTGCTGTGGATCGGAACCGAACGCGATCGATTTACAAAAAAATAATCGGTATAATCAGATGAAAAACGCTAGTTACTTCGGCTCGGTTTCTTTTTACGGGATGAGGCATCTGTATGCTAGTATTATATTATCTGTGACCAAACTTACCTTTATATGCAGATCACTAGGTAGAGGACTCTCAGCTGTGAAAGGTTTCTTCTTGATGCCATGCACCAGTTTGATCCACTTGAAAAGAGAAACAAAGTCGCCTTGCACGGCCTCTGCGAACCGGTGTTTGTAGGGCAACACCATGCGGATTGAGTCTACTCGAACTGACCTGAGCGGAAAAGACAGTAAGACACATTCGACATTTCATCTTTGACTCTGGGATGGCCTCTGATATTGAAGATATCCTTTGACAAGGGAAAATCACTTTTCAATATCGGATCAGTCAGCTTAATTTTATCCGAAAAAAACAGAATAATATCAAGAGATCCATCGCAGACAGAATATAAAGAGAAGGGCTACCACTTTTAACGAATTCTTGGCATATCCCGTTAATCTAAAAAACGTAAGAAACAGTCTTTGGCTATCATTTTGAGACACAAGGCCCAGCGCACACCTGGAGAGGCGCGGCGAAGATACTGAGACGGGCGATTTGCGGCGCTCGGCGACTCAGAGAGCGGCCAAGAGCTACGGAGCGGCGCGCGGTATTAATAACCCATATTGATCGATAAAGGCAGGACAGACGTTATGTATGTCCTGCCTTCGATCGTGCCAAGTACCAGTCAACACAACCCATATAGACTGGTACTTGGTTATTATTGCAACGCTTGCAGAAGAAGAAGAACAGAGGAGAAGGAGCGTCTAGCATAACTTCGATCAACACGGGTTCCGAGTCCCGCGCCGCCGCCGGCCGGGCGCCCGCGGCGGCGGCGACAGGAGCAGCCGCCCATCGTCGCGCGCCGTCTCTCGTGGCCGCCTCACTGTGTCGTGCGTCGCTCGTCTTATTTATCTTTGCCATGACATTTTCAACTTTATATCATAAGAATTAGGGTGTAATTTAAATTCGTTAACTTCTCAGTATCTTCGCCACGCCTCTCCTGGTGTGCGCTGGGCCTATAATTGCGAGATTTGCCAGGTTCCCTATAACCGAAGAATCGAAGACCAACTTAGGTTTTTCATACAACATTGCTATTTCTGAAGGTTAAGAGGTAATCAAACTATTTTCGATTAAGGAAAGATGTTAGATACAATTATAGTAACTTACCAAACCTTATTCCACGTAAGCGCAAACCCTTCATTTGCCTTCCTCTCGACCCTGACCTCATGGTCATCAGCCACCCGCTCCTGCGAGTAGCCCTCCACCATGATGACCTCGTCTCCGTTGAGGATCATGTTCAGCTTGCTCCATAGGATCGAAAGACCTACCTCGTGGTCGTAGGCTATTGTCATGTCATCTACAATTGGGAGAAGGAAGTCAAAATAATGACGCTTAAGTATAGAGAGGATCGATGCAGAGGGCAAGATATAACTCGCGCACGAAGGTTTCCGTTACCATTATCGCAAAAAAGGCAAAATATCACGTTTGTTGTATGGGAGCCCCACTTAAATATTTATTTTATTCTGTTTTTGTATTTGTTGTAGCGGCAACAGAAATACATCACCTGTGAAAATTTCAACTGTCTAGCTATCACGGTTCATGAGATACAGCCTGGTGACAGACAGACAGACGGACCGCGGAGTCTTAGTAATAGGGTCCCGTTTTTACCCCTTGGGTACGGAACCCTAATAAATAGAACTTACGCAGATAAAATGTAAAATGTATTCAAGAATTTCAAGAATACTCAAGAACTACAGACAATCCTTTTCAGCATTTTCAATAACCTTTACAAAAATAGCTCATTATATTACGTTGAATGGTTTCCTTTTTGATGTCCTGCATTCTTATGAAGAAAGTTACAGCAAAAAGATTCATATCGCATTGAAAAACATGCGCCATTTACCATTTTGTCATTGAATCATACTTGCATAGCATTGTGGATAATTTCGGGACTATACAATACGGTATATATTAGAACTCACCCGTAGCAAAAAGCATATTATTCTCTTTCGACAGTATCAGTCCCAAATTCGTCTCTCCTTTAAACGCGACCCTCCAATCCAGCGCACTGCCTTTCTTCTTAACCACTACATTTCTCCTGACCCTCATCTCTTGCTGGAACTCCTTCACAGCCCTCACGAAGGTTAGAACCTTCAGGTGTAAGTTCGCACTCCACTCGAGGTCTACATTCTCTATGAATTGAATGTCTAGGAGGGCGGAGTATTTCTCTTTGGATAGGACGTACTCTATCCTTGCTAGTTTTACGTGGAAAAATGTGGTTGGGATCTCGTCTGAGCGTTGGCAGTGGATGTTTCCTTAAAAAAAATAATTTTGTTTAATATCAATTCGATAGATTGAACACTGTTTAATTATTGCTAATTTAAAAAAAAATATGTGGATTCAATATACAGGCAAATCGACAAAAACCGGCTAAGTGCGTGTCGGACTCGCACACAAAGGGTTCCGTAACGGTATCTTAAAAAACGACAAAATAATCACGTTTGTTATATGGGAGCCCCACTTAAATATTTATTTAATTCTGTTTTTAGTATTTTTTGTTATAGCGGCAACAGAAATACATCATCTGTGAAAACTTCAACTGTCTAGTTCATCACGGTTCATGAGATACAGCCTGGTGACAGACAGACAGACAGACGGACAGTGGAGTCTTAGTAATAGAGTCCCGTTTTTACCCTTTGGGTACGGAACCCTAAAAAACGTAGTCGATCGGCGAATTCAGCTGTAGATCTTACAAGTATTGTTTTTGCTGTCCACTGAGCCAAAGGTATAGCTTTTTAATTTGTTAATAGTTCAGCCAACCATGAATTGACTATTTGACACCTTCATGTTGTAGTATTAAGAGTTATTTTCGAAGCATTACCACTGATGTGCCAGGGGTCACTAATTATTTTCATTTGGAGTCAGTTTTTTAAAATAATATGACCGTCACGGTCCGCAAGTTTTAAAGCCACCTAAGATTTTTTTTTAAATCAAGTAAATTACATTGTACTGTTTACTTAAGTTCCACATAAAATAGGTCGGCGCGCAGCGGTCCGCCATTTTGGTGACCCCTGTAGCTTAATTGCGCAAGTGATGTCGGCAAGACTAAGGGTTTGACCGCCATCAATCGACCAATCACATGCGAGATGATAGACGCGATGTGGATTTCCGTCTACGTGGTTGACCTACTTTCTACTATTCATGTTGATAGTGCAATAATTATAGAATGGTTATTTAAACACAGATTCATTATTAGGAATTAAAAAATAACAATAAAAAACTCACCTTTATAAGGCACCATATCCACAACCTTCAACCCAGAGATGACCGCACCAGATTTAATGAGATTCTTCTCCAAGGTCACAGCATCTATCCTGGTCATCAGGCACATATCCTCGTTCACGATCAGGAACAGGTTGATATGAGATAAGGCCACATTCACTGATATGTTTGCTGGCGGCTCCTGACTTTCCTCTACTTGGTGGGGGCGTGGGGATGAAGACTTGTACTGGTTTAGACAGTCTGTTAGGGAGATTATGGTCTGAGCCATGGTTGGGCTCCATTCTAGGCGGAGGCAGTCTACCATGGCTTCTACCTATGATAAATAAAATAAATTTTAAAATTAAGAAAGAAACCAATAAAAGGATTCAGAAAAAAAAACTCAGAATAATAGATATTGTAAAAACCCAAAAAAAAATCTAAAACCCGTTACAAAAAACTTTATTGTACAGTCAGGTTAAATTAATCTTGCACTTGCTTTGTTTATTTCCTCATGTGACAGTTAGTTAGAACATATAAGTATCAATTTACTCGGAATCGTTGACAAAAATTGGTAAACAATTAACTTACCTGATCTTAGAAACAAGAAGAGCCAGTTACAGATCTTTAACACTAATTCTATTTTGGATTAACTTAGGTCATAAGTCATACCTTGGAATCTGTAGGTCCATGTGATGCCCATTTCACCAGCGCGACTGCTAGTAGCGCTTCGCCCCACGCATGGTTTCTCCTCGGCGGCGGCGCGCGGATGCCCAGGGCTGCGGGCCCGCACGCCACCCATCCACCGTCAACTAGGAGCTCCGCCCCCCATTGACGACCCCCTACCGCTTGTCGGGCTACCGCACAACGGTACCATTCTTCTAGAATTGAGAATATGCGTCAACAAGGTAAAAGTTGTTATTAGTTTTAAGATATTTTTTTTTTTCCTCTTGTCCCTTTGCAGGCCAACATTGACTCACTTTATTCATCAACATTAAAAACCGGCCAAGTACGAGTCGGACTCGCGCACTAAGGGTTCCGTACCATCATCGCAAAAAACAGCAAAAAAATCACGTTTTTTGTATGGGTGCCCCACTTAAATATTTATTTTATTCTGTTTTTAGTATTTGTTATTATAGCGTCAACAGAAATCCATCATCTGTGAAAATTTAAACTGTCTAGCTATCACCGTTCATGAGATACAGCCTGGTTACAGACGGACAGACAGACGGATCGCGGAGTCTTAGTAATAGGGTCCCGTTTGACCCTTTGAGTACGGAACCCTAAAAATTTACTTAAAGCTATGTGGCATAGATTTTTCTTAAACGAAATGAGTTGCTATGTTCAAAATCTTTATATTTTTAAATAATCTCAGGAGAGATCATTTTTATCTGGTATGAAGTATGTGGAGGCACAGCATTGGGAACGTTAAAATGCTCATTATGCTATGAAGCATGTTAGGCGATAAATTAAAAGATATAGATACGGACGAACAAAAATAAAAGCATATTACGGTACTTTTTATAGAAACAAAATTATTTCAAACCTCTAGTCTCCAATAGCTGATCCAGCTTCACTTTAATGCCACTGCATCCACAGCCGAGCGCGTTTTCACTCATCAATATTGCATGCACAGTTACCGCCCTCAACTCAGCACAACCTTGCACTATGCATGACGAGAATATTCGAGATAACCATAGTGGCGTTGATGGCGCTGTAAGAAAGGGTGATTTGTGAGTTCAGTTAAAGTAAAAGCAACCTTAATTACTACTATTACTAATACGAGATTCGGAAGTTCTGATTCGAGCAAAGGTCAGCGCTTACCTACCAATCTATAATAATCATACTCATCAGAAAATCTCCTCTAGTGACTAAATTAATATCCAAGAGATTTACAAACTGTATCTCTTTTACTATTCATCGAGTGGTATTCCCTGCCCTAGAAGACTTTTTTCATTATGGCCATCCTATTTTGAATCTTATGATGTTGGAATAGGGGCTATTTATAATAATCCAATCCAATCTGCTTAGCCTTTGCCCAACTATATTGACTATATTAATTTTACCGGATTCAGCTGAGTACCAGTGTTTTACATAGAGCGACTGCCTATCCGACCTCCACAACCCAGTAACTGGGTAACACGGTACCCCTTGGCAAGACTGGTGTCAGATCTCAAGCTTCTGACTAACCGTAACAACTGTCAAAGATCATCAAATGACAGCCGGGATCAACGGCTTAACGTGCTTTCCGAGGCAAGGAGGAAACTCAGTATGTTAAAATGGTCACCCATCCACGGACCGACCACGTCAAGCGTTGCTTAACCTTTATGATCGAGTGTTGCGGCTGTTATTATATAGCCACGAGTTCTCCTCAAAGGCTATTTATAATAATATTAGTTTGTTTTATTTCCCTTCTAGGTCTGAGGCTTCAGATTGGTGATGCTACAAAACCGTATCAAATCAAATGGATAAATAGGTAATACTTACAAGGTGGTTCCACTTCCATGATTTGTAATGGTTTAGCTTTTCTTATTTTCTCCTTGACGGATGTGTACCATTTAAATGCGTCTGTATGACTATAACTTATGTTCAATGTGCTTATAATTAAGTACAGGTTTAGTACTCCTTTCTCCAACTGAAATAAATTTAAAGAACATAACTAACACGAAGAATAAAATGGAACCTATACATGTGAGTATTTCAAGTGGCCGTGGATGGCCAATGGCGGAACTTTGAGGAATAGCGAAAAGCACTCAAAGGAGTCACGAGGCCGATTTTGATAAAAACTAAAACAGCGACACTGAATTTTGAAAAAAAAACTCGTGCGTTCTTATCACACCATTCGATAGTGTCGCTAATTAGGATAACATTCTGGGAAGTAATGTCATACGGCAAAATTGGGGAAATACCTCATTTTTAGGAACAGCGAAAAATACTCAAAGGGTCATCTTTTGACTGTTTTTCGCTATTCCTCATAGTTTCGGATTTGGCAATCCACGCCCACTTGAAAAACTTACCCTATATAACAAAATCAGTAAACTATAGTTTCCTCATGCTTCAGAGAAGCAAAAAGTCATGCTGTGCAGTCGGAGGATACATATTCGCGAGCTGGCTGACCAAAACCAGATGTATCCTCCGACTGCACAGCATGATTTTCTTCTTGTTTACGTATTTTTAGTTCGCTTTTGAAGCAGTCGGGTTTTTTTGATTTTTTTAATTTACTTTTCTTATTTTAACTTTTCAGTTTTTTTTTTTTAGAATTAGGTACATTTAAACATATTAGTGTTATATATATATTGTTGAAATCATCTCTTAAAACCCTTTATTTTAATACCCCATACGATGAGTTTGGAAGAAAAAAAAAGTTTGGTCCCCCACAACATGGCGCCCAAAATCCGGTATTTTTCTATTTTCCCATTTTAATGTAGCCAGTGACACTCGCAGGGTTAAGACAAATCGATTGACGTAAGAATCATCAAAATCGACCAACGCGTTTGGTCTCCAGAACGCCACATAGGAACAAACATACATACATAAATACATAGACTGATAAACACGGGTAATGTGTTCGGCAGTCGGGTAAAAAAGAATCTGCTCCTCGAAGCAAAACATACTAACTATTGCCCGCGGCTTCACTGACGCGGCCCATCCCACAGGGACCATTTTTTTGGGATAAAAAGTAGAAGGCACTCAGCGAAAGACTAACTTTCTAAGTTTCTACTAATGAAGGAATTTCTGTAATCAGTTAAGCAGCCTTATAGTGCTGTTGATTTTTTTTTTTGTCCGTCAGGTAAATTAATAAGAAATATTGGACACGTATTTTTCTTTTGACACGTAAACATAAAATGACGACGATATAATGCGTTGAAATATCGTGTGACGTCACGCCCTTAGTACCCTTTATAATTGCATAGTGACGTCACAAACCCCCACTCCTGATCTTTGATGCGGTTTATCTTTGACAATTTTTATTAATTTGGTAAGCAAAAAATACTTACCAATATTATTTGATAGTCTCAATGACGGACTAAAAAGAGTTATCATTTTTCTGCCCAGGAAACATTCCTATTGCGTATTGGGCAAAAAACACATATAGGTAACGGTGAGGACATTTTAAAATAACGTCTTTCGTATTGCGTAATACACTCGAAAGGGGATAGGTCATGGACAAGATATGAGAATTAACCCTTTTTAGGGTTCCGTACCCAAAGGGTAAAAACGGGACCCTATTACTGAGACTTCACGATCCGTCTGTCTGTCTGTCCGTCTGTCACCAGGCTGTATCTCATGAACCGTGATAGCTAGACAGTTGAAATTTTCACAGATGATGTATTTCTATTGCCGCTATAACAACAAATACTAAAAACAGTATAAAATTAATATTTAAGGGGGGCTCCCATACAACAAACGTGATTTTTTTTTCCGTTTTTTGCTCGATATTAATAACGGCAACAGGTAGACGCTTGAAATATTCACAGTATATTTAGTAGAATATTCACTTCATAAAATAATAATTATGAAATTAAAATAAAATAAATTAAGGGGGGCACCCATACAACAAACGTGTTTTTTTTGCCGCTATAATGGTGCGGAACCCTTCGTGCGCGAGTCCGACTCGCACTTGGCCAGTTTTAAATTATTTACGCAATACCGAAAACATTTAAAGGAAATGAGTAATACTCTTTCATGGAGTTGTTCCCTTCGCTCTGCCGAACTCACTTACGCATTATGCTGCAGTACTCCCAGATATTAAAACAATTAATTATACCTCATTATAGTATTAGTTTAGATTTATATCATTAATTGATCTGTGTAACGTCAATAACGGAAAAAATAACTGGTCACAAGGCCATTGTAGTTAATTATCGAGATAATAGTTAGCGTTTAAAACATTTTATCGGTAATAACCGTCGATTTGAGGAAGACTACTTTTTGTGTGTAACCTCGGAAAAGCCTCGGAAAGCCGGGAAGCCAAGTATTGAATAGTGTTCTCTTCTATCATTCTCATAACAAGCGAGGTTACCCTGTTTCGTTGCAAACAGATGAAGTAAGCGAATGAAATTACTTTAATTATTGATCAACAGAAATAGTACATTGTGATACAAGGGTGGAAAGTAAACTCGTATTATTAAAAACCCTCGCCTTCGGCTCGGGCTTGTTAATGACAGCTCGTTTGCAATAACCTACACACCCGTGTATCACACGACGTTTTTCAATACAATTGTGGGAAATAGTAAAACAAATCAAAGAATTACATTTGTTTAACAACAAAAACATATTTTTTTCATAAAATGGCGTGTTTTTGCAACTGGACATATTTTTTTACAACGAAAACTGCCTATATAGCCTATTGGATTTTTGACAAATGTTGATGTGAAAATAATTAAATTAAAACTGGTAATTAAATATATTAAGCAACCATTTAAAAGACTTTTGAGAATTCAATGTTAAAACGTACGGAATCATTCATTTTTCCTCGTAGAAAATCTATCACATTTTATTCTATGTATGAAAACTTCTTGCTACTAAACTTTTTTAATTTTACTTTTAAATTTAAAACTCAACTGCAAAAGTAATGATCGAGCTCGTAAAAAAAAGTTACGAGCGCGTAACAGAAAGTTGTCTATGCAGAAGATTTAAAATGAAAATGAAATAGTACATTGTGATACAAGGGTGGAAAGTAGGTTATTGCAAACGAGATGTCATTAACAAGCCCGAGCCGAATGCGAGGGCTTTTAATGACACGAGTTTGCAATATTATAGCCTCTGAAAGTACGCCATGTTTAACAACTGTATTGAAAACACTTTTTTTACGAGCTCGATCATTACTTTTTCAATACAGTTGTTAGACATGGCGTACTTTCAGAGGCTATAATTATGATTCGAAAATTAAATCTTTCGCACAGGCATCTTTCTATTACGCGGTCGTGACTTTTGTTTACGAGCTCGATCATTAGTTTTGCAGTTGAGTTTTAAATTTATTAGTCAACTAGCTGACCCGCGGGGCTTCGCTCCCGTCAACTGGCTACCCTGCCTATCCAGTGTACCCTGCCTACCCAGCCTACCCTGCCTAACCTCCGTACCCTGCCTACACTGCCTACCCTGCCTCTACCTACTCCACCTGCTCTACCTGCTCTACCTACTCTACCTACCCTACCTACCTACCTAATAATTTTCTATCTATCATAAATAGTTTTCTCAGCGCACGCCAATGAATGAATTTTATAGGCAACATTTTGCTACCTTGTTTTCTTTGTAAAAAAAATATATCCAGTTGCAAAAACGCGTCATTTTTATTCGTCAAATTTATTTTTTTGTGAATAAACAAATCTAATTCTTTGATTTGTTTTTACTATTTCCCACAACTGTATTGAAAAACGTCGTGTGATACACTGATGGGTGTGTAGGTTAATGCAAACTCGTGTCATTAAAAACTCTCGTCTTCGGCTCGGGCTTGTTAATGACAGCTCGATTGCAATAACCTACTTTCCACCCTTGTATCACAATGTACTGTCACATTAAAAAAAGTAACTGATTATGTTAGGAACAATGTTAAGTATCATAGAAATGCAATTAGAATTACTTAGAGGGTTAGTGATTTTTTGTATCTATATATATAAAACATAGATAATAATATGATTTTGAAGAGGAGGTTTGTGGTAGAAACTGGAGCAGGTGGTTCAATTCAGGTGATTCTACCATTGGTAGATTTTCAATGTAAAGGATCGGTTTTTAAAAAAATGGCACGCGGTGATTTTACTTGACTTGGCTTTACTTTGGTTTAAGAATGCTAAAATAGAATTCTTTATTTTAACGGATGGTGTTAATATTCCATTTTAAGTTTTAAAAGTAAATTCACCACTTTTTCGATAAAACAGCTAGCTTCCTTATTAAGGGCCTCTTGCCCTCGTACCCGAATCGCGAGGATCACTTGCCGCCCCTGTGGCCTATTCATCATACCTTAGCATCTAACTTGAGCTTGTTGAGCATCACCAGCTGCTGGCTATCCGCTTGCAGCTGGAACTGTTCCATCTGGAAGGCGACGTAGACTTGCGGTAGACCGCTGAGCTCTGAGCCAGTCTCGTCGTACAGGACTGATGCTGCACTGAATCTAGAGTTTACCTGTTAGACCATACAGAAATTAGACAAGCCTGTAATTTATAATAACGTTAATTTTATTACATGAACTTCTTCTCTCTATGACCGACAAAAAGCAGAAGTACTGAATGGGATATCATAAGATCGTGCAAACATTTGTGATTTATTTTGACTCTCATCATTTCAGCCGAAAGACGTCCACTGCTGGACATAGGCCTCCCCGAGTGTCGCAACATCGATCAGTCATGCGCGACTAGCACCCAGCGTCTTTTCGGATAGAAATACTTAAATGTTGTATACTTACTTGTAAACTCTGTAAAGACATTTCGAAACCCGTATTTACAATTTTGTCTTTACAACTTATTTTTGTTGAGTCTATCTTTAAGCTGAATATCTGAAACAAAATATAGACATTATTGTAAAGCAATGGGTTTCTTCTGGACTATACAAGATAGGATTATTTTTGTACATTTATGACAACATAATATTAAAGGAACTCTAAGTTTGGACACCTGTTGCTTCACATTGTAAGCAACAAGTGTCTGAACAAAGCATCAAAATTGACCATTAAGGTTGCACTAGTCGATCATTATTCCATACAAACGTAGTCTAGTAGCGATTTCTCCACTGCTTGACGATGTACGTTCAAAAAAATAATAACAATTTGTCTCATCATTATCTAGCCCTGTATGGAAAAACAATGTAATATATATATATATATATTACATACGATGCGTTAAAATTAGTGTTGAAATATGGAACTTTTGACGCTCATAACTTGCAAATATATATATATTTGGGCGGAAATAAATACCATAAAAAGAAGGAAAATTGCAAAACAGCCTCCATACAGGGATAGATTAGTAGTTCAGCAATGCAAATAATTTTATTTTGAAAATATAAATTTAGTCGTTTTTTCATGATATCCACACTCTCAAAGGTCTGTTTATAAAATTTCGCGCGCTCGTTTTCGTCCTATATCATCATCCATTTGGCCACAAATTTGCAAGTTTATATTCGTACGCGAACTAGCTTCTTACTGCTCATCACAGCATGTATCTCTTTCGCACGTGTTGTCGGATGAGATAGAATGCATTTTAACCCGCGCACAAAATAGTTCATGCCGTCGACTAGGGCAACCTTAAAATTATAATTGGTATTGTAATTTAGATGATTAATTGATGCTTGGTTGCATCACGCCTATTCCCCAACCTGGATACACAATATGTATAGAACATCATCACCCAAGCACCCAAGTATATAGGCGGTCTTTTCGAATTTGGCAAAATGAGGTTTTGACCCGTCTGTTACCCAGTGTGAGTGCGGTGCCCCTTTGCAAAATATGACACACATGCTGGAGTGTCCCAAGTGCCCATACACCTGCACTTTGGAAGATCTTACGCTCGCCACTGACGCCGCAATCGGGGTGGCCACCTACTGGGCCCAAAATTTATAAAGAGTTTCCCATCGACTCGGGAAGAAGAACATCATCGAGACATGCATGTAACAAAGAGCTGATCCATACAATTTTCGGGTTAAAAATTATACTTATGAAATTTGATGATAGCTTTCACTACCACTTTGCTATTCGCTTTCTGTCATCATCATCATCATCTTCCTGGCCTTATCTCATGTTACTTGGGGTTGGCGCAACACGTTTTCTTCTTCCATACCGTCCAGTCCCCTGACATGCTATCATTGTCGCCCTTTTCTTTCATATCACTCCTCACTTAGTCCATCAATCTTTTCTTTGGACTTCCTCTCCCTCTCCATCCATCCAAATTTATATTTATAACTATTTTTAACCAACTTCCCAAAAAGGGTGGGGTTTCCGATTTTGATGATTCTTTGACCGATTTCGATTTTGATGATAAAACCGGCCAAGTGCGAGTCGGACTCGCTCACGAAGGGTTCCATACCATTATCTCAAGAAACGGCAAAAAAATCACGTTTGTTTTGAGTCCCATTTGAATATTCATTTTATTCTGTTTTTAGTATTTGTTGATATAGTATAGGCAACAGATATACATAATCTGTGAAACTTTCAACTGTCTAGCTATCACGGTGCTTTAGATACAGCCTGGTGACAGACAGACAGACAAACGGACCGCGGAGTTTTAGTAATTAGTAAAATAGGGTCCCGTCTTACCCTTTGGGTACGGAACCCTAAAAATCGACTAATCACATAAGACGGAAATCCACATCGCGTCTTTCATCTCGCATGTGATTGGTCGATTTTTCGTACTATTTGCCCTTTGCCTTACCGAATTCATTACGCAGTAAGGCTGCAGGACACACGGTTTCCTTTCAACTTTTCTGTCACTGGCGCCACTTTCAAATTTCCTTTAATATACTTATTTCTCACTTTATCCATTCTCGTCACTCCGCAAATCCATCTCAACATTTTCATCTCTGCTACAAGCAATCTCTTTTCATCCATCTTTATGTTTCGATTCCAATCCTAATAAAATGTGGATTTGCCAGACTTACCTTTGGTATAACAGGCGAGAGCCTAGGGATGATAGTGGCGAGATGGTCATCATCATCGATTGCCATCACCGGAGTTCGTCGGCGCTTCTTGTGACTCTTCAGGAACTGGTACAACTCGTCTTTGAATGTCACTGATGTGTTGCTGATTATTGCGTGGATTTTCTACAAAATTAAGACATGCTTTAAATTGTTTATTAAGCCGGACACATACGTGTCGTGGGTCGTGGCGTGGCGTGGCGCGGGATCCACCAATCAAACGACTGTTCCAGCCTACGTCTTAACACAACCAGATTTTTAACCAGTCATCTGCGTCAGAAGGCACCACGAAACTTAAGTGTGGCTGACCAATATTAAACACATCAACACGGTCTAGGGACTTTCATACTCAATTAAATAACTCGAAAAGTACTGGCCGCATTGGAATCTTTTATACACCGATTTGTTTGTAATTTATCTCAGACTAATTCCAAATTAAAATTTTTGAAAATTCTTTTGTTTCGGTGGCATAAAAATGTCTTGATGTGTAGGATGGGAATTTTCATTTGTGCGAAATTTAGAAAACAATACGAATTACGTTTAGTTACAGTTTTTTTTTCATTTTTAAACGAAAGATAAAGTTAAAATTGAGGTATTTTAGCCATGCAACGCCAACATTTTGACGAGGGCGGAGATGTTACGAGCTGTGGGAATGCTGGAAGCTGGGTCTGTTCAGCGTAATGTTGCTGAGGCCATAGGGACCCACCAAAATGTAATTTCATGATTGTGGACACGCTATCGTGCCACAGGTGAAGTAGCGGAGAGGCACCGGGGGCCAAATCGCATCAGTACCCCCAGATAAGACCGATTTTTGCAAATTACTGCGCGAGCTCAACCAAATGCAACGGCGACTCAATTGGTCCAAAGGCTGCGAGTGGAACACCAAGTGCTTGTGAGTGACCAAACTGTAAGAAGGCGACTGCATGAAAGCAATCTACGCTCTCGTAGACCACTCCGGGTCCCACCTTTACGGAGAGGCAATCGTGGACGACGATTAGAATAGGTTCGGAACCACGTGGACTGGGGCCGTGAGCAATGGTCCAATGTGCTGTTCACGGATGAATCCAGGTTCGGCTTCCATCCAGATTCACGAAGGACGCGTGTTTGGCGAGTTCCTGGACGATGGAGCCGTCTTCAGAACCCTCAGGAAGTTCACCCATACCAAGGAGGAACAATTATGGTTTGTGCAGGAATTCGTCTTGGAGGACGGACAGATCTCGTTTGGGTGCGGGGCAATAAGACGGCAGAACGATACGTCCAACAGGTGCTGGAGCCCGTAATCTTGCCCCACAGAATACAAATGGGGCAAGATTTCCTGCTCATGCACGACAATGCCCGGGCACACACGGCGAGAACGGTAGCAGCTTGGTTACATACACACAATGTTAGGGCCTTAGACTGGCCTGCTCAATCGCCAGATCTAAATCCCATTGAGCATGCGTGGGATATGTTGCAAAGAAGAGCTCTGAAGGAAGTTCCTGAAAATCTGGCTACAGAAGATCAACTTTTTGCGCACCTCAGGAGGACATGGGACAATATTCCGCAGCAAGACATTGAAAACCTTGTTCTGAGCATGCCGAATCGTTTCCGATGTGTTATGAACATCATGGACGCTTTCTCAGACTACTAACTTCAAGTTTATAAACACAAATTAAATGATTTTTCTATTTTTTTCAGTTTTTACTCATAAATTAAAAGTTAATTCATATACGGTTTCCGTCTATGCTTCATTTTTTTTCCATAAAATCCTGAAATTTTAATCGAAGTACCTTAACCATTATTAAAAAATGGTAGAATATTAAATAACGTATCTTTTAAACATATACATGTCATATAAATAATTAACACATTGATAGTAATTCGCTTTTTTAAAAATATCCCTAGACCGTGTTGATGTGTGTATTTCCGATTTCACAATGTGAATTCGCAAAGAAATGTACATAGCGACACATAGTCTGACAAAAGATAAACAAAACTTTCGATTTTCTTAGCCTTTATAGGAATACTACACTTAGTATTCCTAAGTGTAGTACTAACTTTCTGCCTACTAACTTTCTGCCCAAATGGCAGACTTGTCTATCAACTAATAGTGTTTATTAGTTATAGGTACTTTAAACTGTCCAAAAGTTTTTAAATAACCAGAAAGTTAGAGTATAATTGAAAACAATTCTACGATTTTCTCTTACCTCAACATTTAAAGGCCCATCAGCCTTAACAGTCCCCTCAATAATCAGACAGCAGGCCGCTTCTCCCAATATCTCCCCCTTCCCCCCAATCCTCACGCTAGCGTCCACTAGCTTCGTGGAGAAAACCAGCGCACGCGCAGGCCCGCCCGCAGCGCCATCTGCATGGACCTCGGCGGCCGTGGCCGTTAGGGACCATGGATTGTCTATGGTCCCATTGTGGATGGTCACTGTGGCATTGAATATGTGTACTCCCATGAACTGTATAAGAAATTTTGAATGTTTTGATTGGAGCATAAGCAGAAAGCAGTAAATTATTATTTTCTTCGATTCTTGAAGGAGAATTTGAAATATTGATGAGGCTCTACAAGAAGTCTGTACGTATTAGGAATTAAGTCATAAATATTTTAATCTTGACAATAGCGGTAGTTTTAATGCTATTCATTCAGCATTGTGTCCCGGTGTGAACCCTTAAAAACACAATGGCCTCTCCCAGTCTCGTACCTGACATCAAAACTCACAGTGATACATTTCAAGAAGTAATCAAGTTACTGAATGCCAATATGAATACCTTATGATTAGCTTTCAACAACAGGTTATTAAATAGACAACAGAATAACGAGTGTTGGCTAGTCACAGACACATTTTTTTTATGCAACTCATCTGCCTATGTATCTTTTGTATTGTATGAAGCTTTAACAAATAAATAAATTCTGTAACAAATATGAAATACAATAGGCATAGCCCATAGGTATATCATATCATCATAAGTACAACTGCTGAGACAATGCTAATAATATAACTTAATTAAATAGTAGCAGGATAATGATAATTGAATTAGCTAGTTGTGTCATCAACCAAGTATAGTTTGACCAAAACCGCTCTCTCTGTCAGTCCGCTGTCAACGTGAGCGTTTTCACCCTGTCTCGCCTCGCACATACCTAGTGCCCAGTGCAGCGGTGACGGTCAAACTATAGCACTTATCACTTAAAACAAGTTAGATAAAAAAATTACAGAGCTAGGCCAAACCATCATGATAAGACCTGTATAAATTGAGTGTATTCCTTTATCTAGCAGAAAATGGCATTATATCAGAAATGAACAGCATAGTTATTGAGATTTATTATAAAATTCTATCTTTTTCTTGTGGCTATGCTACCTAACCAATAGTGTAATTAAGTAAGTTTTATAACTGCCTTCTCTACAATATTCATTGACATTTAGGTAACCTCCAACATACCTGAGCAAACATAATCAAACTATGTGGCAGTTTTTTATCTCTGAAATCCAGAACTTCCTTATTTACTAATCGGTTCAAACTGCCTTCATGATTCCTGAAGTCCGCCACATCATCAAAACCCTCCCCTTTTGCAGTAGAGTTCTGTTTTGAGAGCAGTGGCTTCAGGATCGTCTCAACCACAACACTCCTCTTTTCTTCCGCATTGTTGGTTAGTTCAACTCCTCGGATTACAACTGACACCAGTTTATTGATTTCCGAGTTGAAACAACTGCTTTGAAATGATATTTCGTCTATGTGCTGTAAATAAAACCCTTATTATTACATTGTTTATGACATTTTCTTTTAAAAGAAGGAGTAAATATTGCTTATGTGGACAAAATTGCATTAATTCAGTTTAGATAATGAAATATATGCAGAACATACTTAAACAAATATATGTTGGCATTTTTATCTTGACTAGAAGTTTTCTGAAATTATTTGTTGATAATCTGAATAGGAAAATGAACTTATGAACTTTTTATGTTACCACTGTCGAGGACAAGTCGAAGCAGTACAAATATCTTATAATCGTAGGACCAAAGGCTATAAATTTCGGTACTTACAATAGAATACCTATCTTTGGATAGGCTCACATCTTTTAGTATCAACTTTGGCACAGCGATTCTGCCTATTTTCAGCTTTATATGATACTTTCTCATGAACAGCCAGGCCAGTAACGTTGGCAGCAGCCTAAAAATACCAAAACGTTACCAAAATAGTAAACAAAACAATAATAAAAACAGCGGTGTCATCGTACATCGATCACTTACCACGACACACACGAGTAAATAACCACAAATATAAAAAACAATATCACTAGGGCGTTCATCTTGGAACGGTTAAATCATTTCGTTTGAATCATTCGCTAATTAATTGAGTAAATATGTTCATATTAGATCGAGATTCACTTCGTATATAACCTCAAAACTGTGTACCAACTTTCATCTGTCAGTTTTGATTCGTTCAAAAATATTTTAGCAAAAGGGAAAGGCTAAAAATCTATACATCCAGAGACTGACCTCTTTACTTTATTTTAAATTGAATTTCGTTTATATATTCAAATCCTATCAATTAATCAATTTGCTATGCCAACTGTGATGGTTTCCAGTCTAACTAGATGCAACTGAATACCAGTATTTTACATGCAGTCATGACTTTTTGATCTTCACAAACCAGTAACTGTGTAATACAATACCCAAGACTAAGTAGGCAAGACTGGTTTAAGATTTTCTGGCTTCTGACAACCCGTAACGACTATCAAAATACAAATAACAGCCGGGATGGCTGGGATTAATGGCTTAAAATGCTTTCTAATAAGGTACGCAGTAGATGAAGTAGTTTCGGTGTCATGTAATATAATGGATGTGAACATCCTTCGACGGACAGACCTCGGATAGCGTAAGGCCACGTCCGCACTGACAGGCGGCTTACTTAGCGCTTAAAGCCTACCGAGTCATCTTCTCACCTAGCGAGTAACTTAGTAAAAACAGGAATATACCTACCTACGCGATCCGGCACAATAAGAATTTAGCAAAAATTTAAGCAGGACGTCGATGAAATCCTGCTTGAATTTTTGCGCGATGTCATTAGACTTCAAGGCCACTCCGAGTTAATGACTCCATTATAAAATCGGTTAGGTACCTACGCCAGGTTGGTCGTCCCTATGGCTTGACCCGCATGAACAATTCTAGCCATTCGTTGATGTCTTAAAAGAGTACTAAAAACGTTGAAAATGTTGGTCGGTCTACCAAAATCAATCGTTAAGCAGCCTCAGGAGACTAAAAACATAGTTATGAAGTACTATGGGGGAAAATCGCCTCAAAGGTCTGGCCATGATGATTGTGCACAGAAATCGAATTAATGAAACCTAAAAAGATTTAAATAATTGAGTGGTCGAGAAGTTTACTCAAAAACCCCGTTGATCGAGCTCGTGGAACGTTACCCATTGGACTTTATACCGTTCTTATAACAATCGCCGTGGGTAAGACTCGTACTACCAGTTTAAAGCTTCTTATGCTTTTGACTGTACCGTATTTAAAATTCATACTTTTTCCCATCCTCCCTATCAACTTGCCCCTCTCTGGTCCATCGGCTGGCGACACCCTGGTTGCCTATATTCCTCACCCCAATGCTACTCTTTTGTCTGAATTTAACTATAGCCTTTCTCATATTCCATGCCCGTTGATTGTGTTAAGTGATTTTAAATTAGTAACTATTTGAGGCTCTCATTGTAATGACCCCGCTTCCAGATGTTTGTTAGACCGTTTAGATGACCGCAACATTTGCATTCTTAAGGTTACACTAGTCGAAAATTCTTCCATACAGACGTAGTCTAGGTCTAGGGATTATTTCACTGTTTGATAATGTACGTTCAAAATAAAAAGTGATATCAATTTGTCTCATCATTATCTAGCCCTGTATGGAAACAAAAAAGTAAAAAAAGTAAATATTTGAAAATTATGAGCGTCGAAAGTTTCGACACAAATTTTAACGAATTTTTGGGCGCGAATAAATACCTTAAGAAGACGGAAAATTGCAAAACGGCTACCATACAGGCATAGATTAGTAGTTCAACAATGCAAATAATTTTATTTTGAACAGATACGTTTAGTTGTTTTTTCATGATTTCCAGATTCCCAAAGGTCTGTTTATAAAATTTCGCGCACTCGGTTTCGTCCTAAATCATCTCTTAATTCTTTATTGTAACTACACCAAAATAAAAAACATTACAAACATGTGATAATAAAGTGCATGTACAAAGGCGATCTTAACTCAATGCTGAGTTCTCTTACAGCAAATCCTAGAGTGACAGAGAAATTTGATAATTATAGAGGGCAGGCATCCAGTGTACAATATTAAAATAACCTATGACGAATTATATTAACACATAAATATACTTACTTCGTACGTACCGTAATAAATAAATATATACATACCAATATTATGTCATTGAGCCAGATAATGATCTTTGATCCTGGAAGAGCGTTCCAGAGTCGCACTGCTGTAGCAGAGAAAGAGCCATCATAGCGGCTGGAAGTGAGTCGCGGAGGACGAAGGAGAAGAGAAGTGGCAGTGCGACAGGGTTTATCTCTCGGCACAAGGTATTCAAAGCGTTCACGAAGGTATTGAGGGGAATTAGGATTGTGCAGGATACTATAGAGAAGGGATAGGATATGGGTATCTCGACGACGCCGAATCGGCAGCCACCTTAATCTGTTCCGAAACGCCGACACATTAAAACGCCAAAAATAAAGCGGATGCATAAATTCTGCAGTCGCTCGAGTTTATTAAGGAGTACCTCCGTTGCATCTAAAGAACAGACATCTGCATAGTCTATGGGCGGTAGAAGAAGGGATTGAATCATTAGGTATCCATTTCGCTACAAATTTGCAAAAGCGTGTATTCGTACGCGAACTAGCTTCCTACTGCTCATCAAAGCATCTATCTCTTCCGCACGTGTAGTCGGTTGATATAAAATGCATTTTAACTCCGCGCACAAAATAGTTCATACCGTTGACTAGTGTAACCTTAATGATGGCAAAGAGAATGAACAATCGACCAATCAACGGAAAGCCACATCACGTCTTTCACCTCGTATGTGAATGGTCGATTGTTCATACTCTTTGCCCTTTGTCTTGCCAATTTCACTTACACAATAAGGCTTCTGGTCTGTCCTACCTGATTGTTTCGGTACTGATCATTTTCCTCTACTAATTTCATTGCCTATTTCTCATCCTCGTATTATACGCCTCCCATCCCACTCCTACAAAAATATCGCCTTTTCCAAGCTGACTGGCCTATTTTCTCGCCCTATCTGGATTCCGAACTTCAAAATTCTACCCAAATAAAGCCTTCCAACTCCCTCGCACTCTACAATGATTTTGTTGAATGTTTGATAAAAGCGGCCGATTATTCAATCCCCCTGAAGAACGCCGCCGTCACATTACCTTCTCCACCTTGGTGGGATGCTGAGTGCACGGATAGCGTTCGTTAACGCAAAGTAGCATTCTAAAACACTTTCTCCTCTAGTCATAACATGACCGAATATTTGAATTTTAAAAAGATTTCTGTGAATACCAATAGGTTAAAGACAAACAGAAAAAAAAAAAATTGGCTCAAGGTTTGTGAGTCTCTATCTCCTCGCTCTCCAGATTCCCTTCTGTGGAAAAACAATAATCTACCGCAGAGCTTGTGATCAGCCTCCTGTCATTACAAACAACGACACAGGTTCCTGGTTGGAAGAATTAATACGTCTGCTTTGGCCTTAACGTATATAATACATAAAGTTAACAGTAGTGATGAGGGTAATTTTATTATCGTGTTACTTACATATTATTTTTATAAAAATAAGGACATATTTCGATATATTTTGTATTAACAATAGTTGCAATAAGAAAAAGCAGAATACACTACCTATACATAATGACAAAACATATACATACCTCAATTCAGCCATAAGAAGTTGGCTACAACCCTATTGTCTTCGTATGGCATCCAGTTGGATTATGCGCACTTCGTCCTTTCGCATTTTATCCCATTCGCACTTCTTCCCGCGTTCGCAGTAGGTCCCATTCGCGGCTGGTCCCAGTCGAAGTTCGTCCCATGCAAGTAGTTTGTAAGGTAAGAGGTAGGTATAAGGACCAAACTGAGTTGGATTTATAAAAAAACAACAAATATAGCAATGAATCATCCAAATTCGATAAGTACCCATCTTGTCTTCATATCAAGACCGTGGCGCCCTTAGCACGTAAAAGTTCAATTATTAGGGATTCAATTATTGTACAAAATATTTCTTTATAAAAAATAAATCATTAAAACATTCGAAAATACAAAAAAAAATGTTAGTCCGCCTTTGTCGGGACCAGGGTCCAAGCTACCGGTAGTTAGGGCTCCAGAGACAGGAACCTCCTCACAATGCGAGCCGTATCGAGTAGTAATGCTTTCTGTATCAGGCCCTTGATCCAACCGCGCTATGACAGCCTCGTCGAGGCTCTTGGCCATCAAGCCGTTGGCCGTAACGACAATCGGCACAATGATCGCCGAGTCCACATTCCACATGTCGACAACCTCGTGTGCTAAGTCGAGATACTTGATTTGTTTCTCTATAATTATCAGCTTTCACGAGGTTCTCGTCATGCGGGATGGTGACATCGATTATCATTGTGCGGCGCGCTAATCGGTCTATCAACACTATTATATGTGTCGCATCAAGGCTGGCCGATAGATGCAAACCATCGGGAAGTCAGGATGATTCCCTTAGGTAAAGACATCGTGTGTGGGCAGGTAGTTGGGTAGAATCGTGAAAATGAAATCACACAAATTATTCGATACCCTGAGTAGGTATATTCAAATAGACACAAGTTACAGTTACAATCTTGCTTACTAATATTACGGATCGACACTGATTCTCTCATATACATATTCTAGCTAATATTATTAGCTGTTCCCCGCGGCTTCTCCCCCGTGGCCCACCCCACAGGATCCGTTTTCGGATGTCACTCCGGCATTATGCAGCTTCCTACTGGTGAAAGAATTTTGAAAATCAGTTTTGTGCGGGGCGGGCGTGATCGCTTGAGGTAGATTCTGGAGGTTGTAAGGCTCCTGCTCAAACCGCGTTGACGCCCTTGCACCTATGTTCAGTTGTCATCGGGAATTCAGGAACCCAGGAGTCGCTTTGAGGGCCGCTAGGTGTTCGTAGGTGAAGTTCTGATGTCCAGGAAATGAAAGACTTTATTCTTCTTAACGTTTTGCGATGTTTTCAAGGGTTTTCGTTATGTAAAGTTGCGTGGATTTGACTAATACAAAATAATGGCGCATGCGCACTATTCAACCACCAAACTACCGTAGCGAGCGCCTCGAATTTCGGCCCACGCACCGAATTTTATTTACAACATTTTTTCTTTACATAATTAACCTATAAACCGACAGAACCTCCCCTATACCTGAACGGATCAGGGAGTGTTACATATGGTTGGATGCACCTTGGACGGCCAATCCAATGAACCTTCCACCAGGTTCCTAGCTGCTTTCCCTGGAGAGATAATCCAGGAAGAATGGGGAATGAAGGGAAATTCTGTCGATTTTGTGACTTAGAAGCTATTTTCTTCTAAACTATACAACATACGTACTAAGTTACTACATGGGTCTTGAAGCCCTTCTATATGGCTATAGAATTACACTAATTCTATAGCTACATCTATATCTTCCAGGCGCCTAGCTGTCTGGAAGCGTCAGACTATACGAAAATTATTAACTTTTAACATTAAAAGCTATTTTGTACTCAAACTATCTGAGGGATTTCCACCCACCAAGCATCACTCGGTAGCCCTCGCGACAGGCTACCCAGTGGTAGTACTTTGGTGGGTGCAGCTCAACCCTCGAAGCAGAATTCACCCTTAAGGGTTGGTGCTACAAGAAAACCGTGGGACCTCGCGGTCTTTCATGAAAGTTGTCTCCTCAACTACCAGAGCTAGGCTCCTTGCAGAAGTGTGGTTGGGAAGCCAGAAAACTGGGCTATCGAATGGTGGTACCCTGATGGGTGTACCACCAGCCCTTCTGGTGCTTTAGGTGCCAGGAAGCGGCCGAAATAGGAAAAGTGCGTGTTGTTCCACAGCTTTAATGAGCCTGTGTCATCAAGTGAGCCACATATCGCCAGTGTTTGATGACTGGATCCAGGCGCCTGTCTGCAGGCTGCCGAAGGTAATGCCTCTGACGGCACATCAGCAACCCTTCAGGCACCAAGTGTGTCTGAAGGCGGTGAGCCTGCTGACAGACGCATAGAAATGTCTATCGCGGTTCACACAAACACATTATCTCAAGCAAACAGTGCTTATGTACTCTAGCACCAGACTGCGAATAACCAGTCTTCTCAGCGTTTACTTGAGGAAAATGTGTGTGCATTCACCTTTTTAGGGTGAAACTCTGTTTTCCCTGGCTATGTACTGTTATTTTGTATTGTTTTTCAGTCATAGCCCCAGGATATCTAAGTTAGGACACCTAGATGATGTTTCCTAACAAACTAATGTGTGAAAGGTAAATAATACTACCACTAACTACTACTAACATAAGCTATAACGTTTATATATAAGCCACGGGACGCATCGTCGCGAACAATTTAAGTAGTTTCTGAGTTAAACTATTACAAACACACCTAAAAACAACTATTTCCTCTTTATAATATTAGTGTAGAAGAATCAACCTTACATTGGCGGTACCTACATCGCTCACTGAAGTGTGTTGTCTAGATTAAGCTGTCCAACCCTTTGCCGATAATTTCACAACCAATAAGCTAAATGGTACAAGTCGGACCCCTGTGCCGAGTGTTCCGTAGGACATAGGATTTTTTTTTCAATTTAAATTAATTAAAATGTTCATTACTATTTCTAAAACAAGAAAGTGTATTTTTATTATTTTAGTAAAATTATTATTTTAGAGTACCTAGGTACCTTTGTTCTGTTTGAAAAAATTAAATACCACCTAGTAGATTAGAATTAGAATTCATCGCGCGATTGCGACTTTGTTTATATGCACTATTATTGTATTTCAATGTGTAGAAAATTCGCATTTTCTTTAAATACGTGATAGGGAAACATGTGCAAAGCATTGCAATAGCTAAGATACAGGTATACATAATTGTTATCTCACTAACAATAACATCACTCACATAAAACAAATTTAAGATATTTTTATAAATAGCCGATTGGTGCACGACTTTTTGATAGCCAAGCAATCACAGTAAAATTTTCTTGGACGTCAAACCAACTATGCACACCTCACCATCTTTTTGCCACAATATTTTGCGACCGTCCTTGTCTAACTTAAAACATTTTTCATCGCTAAATATAAATATATTATTGCACCAATCGAAATCCTAATATTCTATTGCGAAGCGTACCCGGTTTTGCCAGTGAATATCTGTAAAATTTTCTTATTTTCTTGGCTGGCCTACAACATTTCACACCAGTTGCACGTGTTAGAATTTGAAGTATGTGTGACGTCATTAAATCGTGAATTTTCATTTTTCAAGTCACAATGGTTTGCTACATAAACATACCTGTCATATTTATTAAGCGCCTACCGACAAATATCTAAGTACCTAACTAAATTATTAGGTATTGTGTTGTCAACTACCTACAAATGTAAAAGAGTAGGTGCCCACCTAAGTAAATATTGTTGTGTACAGGAAATAACTCTTAAACTATTATTAAGCCACATTGGTGATATTCCTATATATTATTACGTAATTTGTAATGATTATTGTGATGTATCCTGGATTTTATATTGCTATATTATTATTAGTAGGTATTATAAGTCCTTTGAAACAATTAGTACAATACTGTCTGTTAGTTTCAATATTCTTTCGAATATTGATTAAGAATGACTAAAGAGGTTTTATCAAATTCCTTAAATTGTCTTGTTACGTTTTAAAATGGATTCATTATAATGATAATTGGTTATTGTTTGTTTTTGAATTTAAAAAAAATATATATGGCGGGATACCGCGCCATTTTCTATTATTGCCATATTATTGAGACACTGATAGACCCGAGATTATAAAATATTGTGTAATTGATAAGCTGACTTAAGTACTGACTTATTATATTTCCTTTAACAATACATATAATAAATCTGTAGAAAAGTAATTTTTGTACATCGAAAATATTTCCAAAAAAAATAGCCAGGGTGTTATAGGATAACCCTGTTTCCGGCATTTTTGTCTGTTTATTTGTGCAAGCATCACGTGAAATGTACGAAACCAATGTCAATAACTTTTATACATAAAAATTGTGCGTATTTTGAAGAATTACTTAGTTTTTGTTTCATCGCAATCGGTTTACTCTATCAAAAGTTAGATGAATTTAAAGTGTTCAAGAAGTAAAATTATCACAACACACGAAACACTCGATACTCGGACAGTTGAACTCGATATTCGATAGATGGGGTTGTGCATAAGATTCTCCGCGAGAGAATTATGACTATAGAAATAAAATTGGTAGGTAGGTAAGTAGGGTAGGCAGGAAGGTAACTATATAGGGTACCTAGGGTTGGCAGACAGATGACGGGAGCGAAGCCGCGGGGGCACAGCTAGTCATTAATAATTGGTGTAAGATCGAACACACAAGTTATTTGATAGAACTTATTATTATTATTTATACTTTCTTATTATTATATTATACTTTCTATTATAACATTATTGCTAATGGTTGTGTTGAAACTGTATCTATATCATATTATGGCCTTTATTCCTAATATGTTATATTGATTTAAGGGCTAGTCTGTCTTTTCCTTTGCCTTATCTTTGTTATTTTGTTTCTATAATATTGTAAATACTTTATGTGGTTATAAAAGATATCGATAAATACTATGAAAGAGCTTCCGTGAGGTTTCTTGCCCTTCTTCCCCAGAAAAACTAGGTCTAGCGAATGGGCGGTAAGCTCGATGAGCCTTCTAAATATGAATTAATTGACAAGCCTTATTGAAATAAATACCTAGTCTTGTCTTTCTGTGCTTTTATTCATAAAACCCTTCCCTTACACACCACATACATTGGAACTCTGATACACATTAAATAACCAACAACCATCTTGACATTCAAAGCTTGCTATCTTGGTAGATATCAATACTTTTATATAGAGTTCCATTCATGATTCTAACACACGCAAGTGGTTCCGTACAGTTTGTAATGTAACGTCATGTTTAGTCGCCGTGGAACGAGTAGTGAACTAGTGAGGAAGGGCTCAGCCATATGCTAAGCAACTATATCACGTTGCCGCGCATTGGCATCTGTGTATGCAAATCAAGCCTTTGTTCCCGGTCGTATCGTTTTTCATATCGATGGAACCACAATTGCACAGTTCTTCACTGTGAACAAATATAAAAAAAAAAAAAATATAAAAGAAACAATCAATAACATGTGAATTATTTAAACATATTAAACTTCTAAACATAATAACAACATTTTGTTACTCACCGATGGCGATATCAATAAAAGCCTCTCAATTTCACTAATTGAAACGTTTTGCTCATGCAAAATAATTATCTAGTAAAGTGATTCACAGATAAAAGCACTTCTGAAAACTTGCAGGGTATAATTATAATGTCTAAAAACGTAACGAAAACCCGATAGTCAATAGCATTATGACGATGAACAACTACTAACTTATATATGACTTGGCATTTTTAGAGGGTAGACAATAAATATATTCCAACTCAAATATAAAGAAGACTTGCTAATAGTTTAGCAATTAATTGAAGAAACAAAATAATGTAAAATGTTTTATTAAAACATACAAAAATATTAGCATCGGCAGTCGGATTCGATCTTAGGGCGCTAGGGCGTAAGATATTATATACCGCACGCATGACTAATGCGCCACGGAGACGATTGTTATATTAGCTAAATGTATGCTTCATAATCCCCGCAACATTAAAGTGACAAGAAATTGCAAGTGTATGCGTGGACAACGGATTATTGTGAAGCAAACACAAATATCTATGTTGGTGTGTCCTGCAAACCTATCTGATTTGCTTTGTGTACTTTGTGCTACTACTTAGTTTTAATGTCCGCACATTATTTGAGAAAAATACTATACAAGCCTTGGCCACAAATAGGCATTGATGGATTTACGTATGTGTTCCTCGGCTTCGCCTCGGCCCACATTTACACGTTCGTCGATCAATGCCTCTTTTGCTGGCCGCTGCAGTAATGTACTATTTCAGGCGGCCAAAGAAGCGCTCCTTCAGCAGTTGCATCATGTCAGTTCTGTTGAAGCTTAACGCTTCCGACATACCTACCCCAACAATTGTAAGTTTCGGTCGAGAAGAGGTGTCTGAGGTGTAAGGAATCAGAGAGTTTAATTCCCTCGAATTCCATAATCTCCCCTTGCTTTACATGCATGACTGCACATTTTACCACTTAATTCTATCCTGATGGAGTCACTGAAGGTTTTAGTTACCTTCAGTAGCTCCGTCAGTAGGAATTTGTTGGGGATAAAGAGTTTCAGATCATCCATGTAAAGGAGGTCTTCTCAACCGATAGCCTAGACCTGAATCCTCCAGCAGTATACCTACTTAGAGGATTCAGGGCTAAGCAGAACCAAAGTGGTCCCCTGAAATATCCCCCGCTTAATCCATACAGGCTCATCATCCCCCTGAATCGGTCAACATCCTGCAGCCTAATTGCGTAACTGAATTCGTTATTGGGAAAGAATCGATTCTTTCCCAAAAACGACTTTAGTATTGCATAATACACTCTGAAACGGGAAGGTTTTGCTCCTTTCATTTACCAATATTTTGACGTAGAATTGATTGTAAAAATGAACGAAAGCGGCAGAATCGAGCTTAAACTTCAATAATGAATGGGATTAACGCTTGTCATTGTCAAATATACTTGACATTGACATTAATATGTCCGATAATTTTTGGCGCCGATTTGTCGTTGCACTTTATTGTGATTTATTCGTATTAGTTTCAAAATTAATACGTAAAAGTGTAAGTCAACATCTTCTTGAATGATTGTGAAAGTGATTTGGTGTGAAACCCCAGTTATTAATCAATATTTGTGATATTTTAGATACCGCCGAAATACTCGGGCGCTCCAAGTAAGTAACGTGAAGTTTACCTCAAACTTAGCTATCTTCTAATTATATTTTATTGATTTTTCAGCATCCACAATGTCACGAGGTTATTTGTTGCATCTCGGGGAAGAGGAGCGCCTTAAAGCAATGTTTAAAATAAATCGTAGTCTTTTGAGAAGTGCCAGCAACCCCCTCGATTTGCCACACAATTACTTCGTGGCTAACTTTAGGCTCACCAAACCTCAATTCTTGATGCTTTGTGAGGAACTGTTTCCACTTCTACAAAGGCGTCGTAATTCCGCTGTTTTCCCTCAGCTTAAGGTAACTTTTGAACCTTTCTAAGTACTTATTGTTAAGTTTAAAGTAACCTTTTTACACTTGCTAGACGTAGGTTGGCAAAGTTAAATTATTTATTTCTTTAGTCAAGCTGCCAGTCAATTAGTCACAAAGTTGGAGCTAGTATTTCAAAACATAGGTAACTTATGTGGGGCAGAAACTTCATGGCCAGTAAAACCCAGTTACCTATCAAAAAATCTAAGCACAATATGGTGCTTGGATATAAGTGTGGAACAAGGCCTTCAAAATAATTGCTTCAAGAAATAATATTTTATTGCAGGTTTTAGCAGCAGTTAGTTTTTATGCTAATGGGGCATATCAAAAAATTATTGGTGCGTATTACCGTCTGGGGCTATCACAAACAACAGTACATGATTGTCTGTGCGAGGTGCTACTTGAATTCTTTTGTATTTAAACAGTGGTGTAAGTTTCTGACAAATATTCTTTTTATTTTAGGTTACTGAGGCTCTCAACAGCATTGAGATTCTTCGAAGATATATTAAATTTCCTATGACACAGGAAGAGAGGGGTGCTGTAAAAAGGAAGTGTGTATGAAATTAGATAACAATGAAAATCTATGACTATTATTTACCATTGTTTTAAACAAAAAATAATGAGAATCAGCATTTATGTAACACATTTATTACCTACAGAGTGTTTGATTTTATTATGTATTAAATAAATACATAATAATCCTAATTATTTGGTTTCAGATTTATGGATATGTTTCAATTTCCCGGTGTTGGGTTGCATCGATGGAACCCATGTTGCTGTGATCGGACCTCATGAAAATGAGGAAGCTTATTTCAACAGAAAGCTTTATCACAGTCTTAATGTATTAATTGTAAGTATTATTCTTGTTGCTGCAATTTTTTTGTTTTAATAAAGTTGCGACTAAGTTTTTGTATTTAATTATATCCGTCTGATAATTTGAACTAACTCCATTAACAAAGACTTGAAGATTAAAAGTTTAACGAGTGTTAGAAGGATATGATTAAAAAAATTAACTGCACAACTAGAACATATGTATAGTATATAAGGCAGGATATTTGATGAGATTTAAATGTTTCCTAAACTTTTAGATTTGTGATGCCAACCTACACATTCAATATAATGATGGGTCATTCGAGGGCGACTCCCATATTTGGAAGTATCGTTTCCAAAATATCATGCAGCACTTACATGATGAAGGCGAAGTATAGGCTACTAGGTAACCAAAATATTCATTATAAAATGTATTATGTTCTTGTTAAAAATAAAAGATAAAATTAAACAAGATTGCCTATACGAACTTATTTTTTCAGGAGACGCCGGATACGCGTAAAGATAGATCTTAAGACACCGATGCTTCGTTCTGCCCCAAAGTCACCAGAGGAAAATCCATGTTCACACTCGCAATGTGGTCGAGCGCTGCATTGGGGTTTTGAAGAGTCGCTGGCGATGCTTACTAGCTCACAGGGTATTACATTATTCTGAGGAAATGCGTGTTTGAATGATAGACGAGGAATGATGTCATAAGGCATGTTGTGGTTTAAAGAAGATATAGTGAGAGACATTGAAGAATATGCTTAGATGGTGAACACCCATGCTGGTAAGAGGAAGAATGAAAGGAGATTAATAATAGGTATCTACTAGGCAGATTTGAGTACTCATAACTGGCGTGCGTGTATGACTGGATGTATGAACGTAAATTAAGCATGTAATCAGTGTGTACTTACAATATTTTTTAAGTAAACAGGATCTCAGTTAAATAGATTGTGCAATGGGCTCACCGGGGAAACCTTGTTAAAAAAACGCGCCAAGTACACTATCTCACAGGAGACTTGGGGACGTGTGCATATCATGAACTACAAAACTTTTTCAAATTCTTGAATTTAATCAGTTGCAAATAAATACAATATGACAATTTTTTGTTGTATTATTTTCTGTTCCTACCCATTCTATACATACACTTAGCTAGCTGCTGACAGCTTATAGGTACACTAACGACGTTAAAGTATATTCACATCAAATATGAAATAATTAACCTAAGAAATAAGTGATAACATAGAAAATAACAAGGACAATAGATTGTGGGCAGATTTTTCAATCGTCAGATGACTCAGCTTTTGCATGGAAAAAGTTATACTGCTGATATTTATTATCATTGAAAATTACATTGGTATGAAATTTCTGACGTTTATAAATAGTTATCCAATATCAAATAAAACCAATATATTCAGAAAATACAATATTTATTTAAATAGTCACGATGTCATACATGAAATAATTAATCCATTATAGACAAAACAAAGTCACCTACTAGCAACTAATTTAACCAACGTCATACATGGTAAAGTATAATTGTCATAATCAAATACAAAACATGTTAAAATCCAATAAGTTAAATATGTCCAAAATCAACAGGTTTGATTCCTAAATAGAAATAAGATTTTTCAAAAATTTAATAATGCAGTTATAGTTTTCATAAAAATCGGGCCTGAGACTCGACTCTCCCTGTGCCTCTGTTGAGGACTAGTGATAAACATTCAAGTATTTTATTAGTCCTCGAGAGACATTGTAGGGCCTTGACAGAATTCAGCAGATGGCTGGGGTCAGGCAGAACATGCAAAAATGTTTACACATATATTATACACTACAATAATATAGGGGAAGGATTTGATTGTTTGTAATGGATGAACTCAAAATCTACGTAACTGATGAGTCAAAGGGTCTTTAAATCAAGAGTGAATAGGTTACTTCTAGCAAGCGTGCTTCACTATCAACCACATCATCACTTAACATCAGGCGAGATAGTGGCCAAAAGCATGCTCCTCCGTCCTCAGAACATTCTGCAGAGGCCCTGCAGGGCTTCTGCAGTCATCTGCTTGCGTCTTTCCTCCATTTGAGTGACCCACTGGGGTGCAGGGCCATCCGATTGTCTGAAAACATAATTTAATTTTGATTCTATCTAATATTTTAGATTCTAATAATTATGTATCAATAGATTCTAAAGTTTTAGTCATATTTTAGTTTTACAAAACAAATAGGTAATACATACATGGTCTCCTCGCCCTCGGCACGGACGCACATGCACCAAGAGTTCCTTAAAAAATAAAATAAAACAAATGTTTAATCCTCCAATAAGAATAAAGTCAAATATTTAATTGCATAATAAAGGTTATTACAAATAATAGCTGATAGATACACTGTGTTTTAAGATTATATAATAAACTAATGCATATATTATTAGTATATATAATAAAAAAACTGTAGAGTTTGATCTATTGGTATCACTGGTTGAGTCTTAAGGGAATAATTCCATGTCCATTTTAATTCTATTTATTATAATGTATAGACGTCTCTAAATGATATCCATCGATAGAATACAAAAAAAATATGTGTCATGCTATATATAATCATAGAATATACTTTATTGTACACCATAAAAGTTACACATCTATTTTATAAGAAAAACATAATTATACACGTACAAAGGCAGTCTTATTGTTGACAGCGATATCTACCAGATGACCGGTATCTACTTGCCCTGTATATATTTTGCCTTCTAATAACAGAAACAAATAAATTCATTGTTACTTTTGCAACATTCCAGTACTATTAAAGTTAAATTAAATATTTATGACATGACAAGCATTATTAAATTAATTAAGTCATCTATAATGATTTAACACAGGTTAGCTCCTCACTACGCTGCAGCGCGCCTCATTCACCTGCTTTATTTATGTGGTAGTATTATGGATATTTATATACCCAAAAATTTTTTGATGCATAAATTGAAATTCACCCCCCTGTACCATACCCACCACGCGGAGCCCCATGGTTATGGAGATATCCAGGGTTAAATTTTTCAGGTTAGAATAAAAATTTCCATCTTACTAAAATATAATTATTAGTGAGGTACAAAAATTGGAATTAGTCCATGAGCGAGCGAACCTCCCCCCCTTCCTACCCCACCCTCCCCGCGCCCAAAATCAACGGTCCATAAAGGAAATTTTAACCTAAGGGGGCCTTATTGGTTTCCAGATAATTGTCAGGATAAAAACTATCCTATGTCCTTCCCAGGGTTTCAAACTACATAATCTCCATCCAATGGTTTAAGCGTCAAAAGAAAACAGACAGACAAACATAGTTACTTTCGCATTTATAATGTTAGTATGGATTCATAGTATTAGTAAGGTTTTTGGTGTTAGTAGGTCACCAGTGACCACCCACCACTAAGGTTTAAATGCGCAGTTTTTTGGATGAGCTTTAAATTTATAACAATGACATGACGGGCAGAATTTAAGGGAAATTTAGGTATAGCTTGACATGTCGTCGTCACTTCACAACTAGCACACTCACATACATTACAATTACAACAAATTTTATGTAATAATTACACTTACTTTTTGCCACTCCTTTCCTGTTTTAGAGCAGCAGAGCCCCTCGCTGTTGAGGCGGGCTGCGAGCTCATCCAATTTATCGAGGTTTGCCAGCTTTGCCCTGGGACCTTCGTTCGTCACCGATCCCCTGGCAAAGCTGGCATCTTCCTCCATAAACGCCAGCAGGATCTCTCACTGGCGTTCTGATATTTTCGCATGAGCAGGCATGACTGAAAAAAAAATTCAACAGAACTTAAGTAAAAACAACGAACGTAATACTCTCTTCTAGAGTAGGGTTACTGTTTTTACCTTACTTACAGTAAGAAATGAAATTGTTGGCTAGGTAATTAGGTACTTACTAAATTTCAGCTAAACAAAGTTTTTTCTTTACTGCCGTGCCGGTACATATAAAAAAGTCCTCTCCTCTGTGGCCGGTACGTTTGTAACCATAGAGTATACTGAGTATTAGAGATGAAGCGTATATACTAGAACAGATCCAGAGATTAGATATCTAGCGAGACTAGGCTGCACCTATTCTAACTTTTAAAACACTCGATCCACCTAGTCTCACTGTGCCTGCGCAGCACAGACCACAGACTTGACAGACTACTTAGAGAATAGAGATACTACGTATCTGCGCAGTGCACGGCACCCGCGGCCCGCGCGAACGCGAATCAAAGTACCGATGACGCGGCGTCATGTTTGCCAAAATCATACGTGTGTCAGTCACTTGAATTTGAACCCTAATTCAAAGTGCATAAAAGTAACGCGACGCGAACTAGTGTTTACATAAATAATTCGTGTGCCAGTCATTTTAATTTGAAACATATTTCAATGGCATAAAAGTCACGCGACGCGCACTGTGTTGTGCTAGAATATATTCTGTCCTTTTTTAACTACACTATTCCGCAATCCTTTCATCCTTGTCTGTCAATACTCGAGACTCGAGACTAGTCGGGACTAGGCAGACTTTATAGAATAGGTACTTTGACGATACTCGATGCGAATGAAGACTTTATGATGCAGTCTAGTATCAAGTACGGACTCATGTGGATGTGATCTCTTTTGACGTATTGTTACCTACTAGTCGTCGCAAACACGTACTATCGGACTTATTTAGTGTGATCGGTTTTCGTAACGAAATTTTGATAAATCATTTAAGAACATACATCTATTTTTTATAACGACATTAATTCATGTGTTTATTGTTTAAAAAATGGTAACCAAAGGAATTAGTGTATTAAAAAAACAATAACAAAACTAATTAAGTACTCTGAAAAATTTATAGAAATCGTTTAATTACGCCAACAATCTTTAACGTAGATAAATCTTTACGATGACAGTCAAATCTGTGTGAAGTATGAAGGGAAGATTACATTTCATTACTGCGTACGTATGTAGGTATCTACACGTATCGGTGGTACGCAAAGACTAAGCATCTATAAAGTATGCGTATTTCATGGACTAGGTGGGCTAGGTGGAACAGGTATTTGGATCGAGTATTTTTACGGATTTGGACTAGGTGCACTTAGTCCAAAATTCACCTAGTACGACCCATCTCTACTGAGTATAGTAATAGTTGTAAGGTTTAAAACTTCACACAGTGTTGCCGTGTGAAATAAAGAATATACACACAAATCACAACATAAACTAAAAAACTATAATTTGCTTTAATTTTAAAAGAATATCTAATTACTCATATTTAATATTAATATGCAATTAATTTAATTTTTTTTTCATCTTGCAGCGCAGAAACCTTGTGTATCATAGATTAAAAATCACTACCTAGAACGACTGAATAAATGCGTTTAATTACACCGTAGGCCACGGCGTATAGCGTATTGTACCGTTTATTTAATTGTTTTGTCAGTTTTTTACATTTTTAGCATTAGAAGACCATTAGTTGTAAGTAAAACAAAATTAATTTATGTCCTAATTATTTGGAAATAAATCATTCGAGTTTGATGAAACATAACGCAGTAGATGAAGTTCAACTCAAAGGAGTCAGTTTGGTTTCGTTGCAAATTAGTTTCACAATACCGAAAAAGTTGAAAGAAAATATTCTGATTCTTTGAAAGAATCAACTCTTTTGCTTTGGGGAACGACTTACGCAATTAGGCTGGTTATCGAAGGACCGTCTTCCATTGCTGCATACATGACACAAGGAAGGTGCGTAGAGTTGCATCTTTTTTTTGTGTATTTTCACCGACATCACCGTCAATTGTGGACCGAATTTGAAAATTTTTTATTGTTTGAAAGAGTATGTTCCGAAATTGGTCCCATTCTAACTTGGTGAAGATTTGATGAATGACTTCGGAGATATACAACAGAACTTTTCAATAAATAACGGCAAATCTCTCGGGATTGCTGCAATCGCATGTCTGTTTATTGTTTATACCATTTCATAACATAACATCACGCCAGTACGCTCTAATGGGGTACGCAAATGTGTACAGTTCACCTTGGTACACTCTTATTGTAGGTACCTTACTTAACTACTTGTCTACTAGGTAGGTATAGTGATGGTAAATTCCCGAGAATATTCTCCTTGCGAGAACTTTGCTGTTAAGTTCTCGAGAATATTCTTTTGGAAGAGAATTTACGAGAATTTAAAATTTCGATGACTCTATTGTATTGGTTTATTTTTAGAGTAATAGTTTTGAGTGCATATGAACGTTTTACGAAGTTGACGTCAAAATAATCTACTCCACAACTTAAATTCTCAGTAAATTCTCCTGAGCGAGAATATTCCCGAGAACATTCCCTAGAATATAGCCGAGACAATTCTTATAAATTCTCTTATATTTCATATGGTGTGTTAAATTAGGATTTCTCTTAGTTCTTAATTATTTATTGTACACCAAGATAATTCATTTTTAACTTAGGATTTCTGTATTAATTCAAACTTTATGAGTTACAAATAATCAGCTTTTCAAGCAGCAATTCCTCTTCGAGTTCAGTGATCTTCTCGTTGGTCCGGATTGTACGTGTGCTGTATGTTGCCAGGTCCTACCGTAGTCGAGGGTAGACAGGCTGCCGGGCACTAGGGACCATTTTTTATTTATGCTTTTCATGGGGTTTCCCATAATCGATCGGAGATCGCTGTATGGTTGATACGTGAGGTGAGGGCATGCTTTACGTTCGACACTATACGGTACAATGCAATTTATCTTGACAAAAACGGTCCAGTTAAGTAGGTCTAACTTCGAGAGAGAGGTCAACCGTCAAATCCGACTTGGCTGGGCAGCGTTCAGGAACTGTCAGGAAGTTGCGTAGTATCTAGACGAGACTCTAGACCTTCGGAACTGTGACGTGGTCGCTCACAATGGGCCTCATCAGAAGGCTTAATGGCATCTAAAGGGCAAAAGTGAGGGCTAAGCTCGGAGTTTCCGTGCGCTATCGCATCAGAAATGAGGATATCCTCAGGAGTACCAAAGTTACCGACATAGCCCGAAGAATTAAAATGATGATGCTGACTTAATATATAAAAGCCGCCATTTTGTACTAGGCTATCTTAGATTTGGAATTTTTCATTCTACTAGTCAAACCCTTAAATTTGATACTCATATTGAAGGGGTTGTTAGTATGACTGTTGTTTTTTTTTTTATTGGTTATGGGTTTGCTCTTGACTCTAGTCTAGGTCAGAGGTGACAGAGACAAAGTCGACGATGGAGTGAGCTTACCCAGAAGAAGCCTGTTCACTCTAACTTTGAAGAGATTCGGGTTGTATGCGTTCGGAAACACAGACGCAGGCAGTGAGTTCCACTCTTTTGCTGTGCGCATTATGAAGGATGTTTGGAAGCGCTTAGTGCGAATTGGTGGATGGTAGAATTGGTGGTAAGGATGGTAACTTGCAGTGCGTCTAGATGTCCGATGAAAGAAGGGGGCCGGTGGCCATGAGGTCGTGGAGTTCATGAGCACACTCGCCAAAATACAGTCTATAGAAGACCGACAAGCAGGCAAGCTTACGGCGATGAGCCAAGCTGTGAAGCTTGGCATCCACCGGTTTGACGTCGCCAATTAGTCTCTTAGCTCTGCGTTCCACCGAGTCAAGCGCGGCAAGCTGATATTTAGCTGAGCCATCCCAGAGGTGGCTGCAATACTCCATGCAGGATCGGACTTGCGCTTTATAAAAAGTTAATATCTGTCCAGGCATAAAGTATCGCTTCACTCTGTTTAAGACGCCCAGTTTCTTTGTCGCAATTTGGGCTTTGTACTCGATGGAGCGCCGAAGTTGAGACTTGATGTCAACTCCATGCCAAGGAGCTCGAGCCGATCAGTTACAGACCGAAAATGTGGAAGAAGAGCGTTCCACAGAAGCAGAAGTTGCTGGAGCAATCAAAATTTTTAGAGCTGTTGCACTTAATTTCGTTTTTGAATATAAAGTTTGCCACAACGTGACTGGCTTGACTTTTTTAGTTGTTTCTCAAATAAACTCATTGCTCCATAAACCAGTGCCGCACAATTTCCATTCTGACACCTTATAAAGTAACCTTTTTTAGAGTAAAGTATAAAATAACAACAGAAGAAGTTAACTTTAGACCTTGCAATCAAATATATAGAAGAATATATAGGTTGCCTGGAAGAGATCGCGGAATGCGATAAGGCCGCCCATTGTATTTGTATTAATTTTAAGTTTCTTTGTATAATTGTATTTTGAGGTGTAGGTACAATAAAGCATATAATAAATAAATAAATATATTAAATTAAAATTGAGCAATTTTACTTCCAATTTTAAATTCTCGTAAATTCTCCGTCGAAAAAAACATTACAGAATATTGCAGAATATTCTCGTTCGGCGAATATTCTCTTAAATTCTCCGTGAGGGAATATTCTCTCGACCCGACCCATCACTAGGTAGGTACAACAAAAAGTGAAAAATAAAATATATTTTTTAGAAAAAAATACTACCGACTTCCAAAATTAATAAATAAGACGGAAACCAGCCCGTCTTAATTTAAACTACAAAGTGAAAAATAAAGTTATATTTCACTCTTATTTGGAAGTCGGTAGAATTTTTTGTAAAAAAGTTTATTTTATTTTAAAACCACTGTTTATTATAATGTTGCAAAATTTAACAATTCATAGTTATATAGGGTAAAAACAAAAAACTAGAAGAAATTAATCAAATGAACTTTTTGTTCAGTGACCGCAACAATGCAAGGTTTCTTGTCAACTTCCAAAACAGTCAAATCAACAATCGGCTCTGTGTCAACCTCAATCTTCTTTGAATGTTTGATCCTCTCTTCCAGCTCCATCACATGGCCGTAGTGAGGAATATAAAGCAAATGAATAGAACCATCTTCCAGACCAAACATCAGAATTTGAGCGTGCAGTGCTACTGACTTGACGTTGCATCCGAAGTGCTGGCCCAAATTGTACTCGTGCCAAATATCTCCGTAGTAATTGGTCGATCCAATACAGTTTTCGCCGATTCCAAAGAAGAAAATAACTGTCGGCATAGTCAATCTTTGGATAGATGCGCCCAACTTTTCCGGCAAGCGATTCCTATCTTTTTCATGTTCCATTACGAACTTAATCAATTTTCCGCCTTCTATCACCCCTTTGTACAGAAACTGTACTGTTACCTGTGCCTGTGCCTGCCAACACATTGTTGTCATATATTTTCCGCCAACAACATGCGCAATAACTTGTTGGCCGTCCCTGAGTTCTAAATTTAGTATCGGGCCAGGTGATATATGGTTACCGTCTCTCTCATACGAGGTTAAGATTCCTCCCATATCGCCTATGCAGAAATGCCGGCATTCTCCAGAGCTGATGCTGTTGGCGAAGTAACCATTGGTGGCAATCTCAATTTTGTTCTGAAGGTCCCAAAACTTCAAGGCGTAGTCGTCGCCTACAGATACAATCAGTACGTCGCCATTGGAATACCAAAATTCGACCAGATTTATTTTGGTGCCGTGGTTTGCTAAGTAAAATGGCTGAATTATGTTATCAATAGTGTAACATGCAATCGAACCGTCATCAAAAGCAATTGCTATGTACTTATCAAAGGTAGAGACACACGAAATATCGCGGACAACGATGGTGTCCTTCGTGTTCGGATTTACCAAAACCTTCTGCCATTTCTTGTAAGACAAATAAGTCCCTCGCCACAGTACCGGATCGTGAATTTCCATCCAATGGGACACCAGGTCATAGGGATAGGCCCGCTGCATTGTCATCTCCAGGCACGGGTACAAAATGTCTTCAAAGGCTAACTTTTTCCACTCCGGGCTTTTGTTTAAGACGTCTTCTATTAGGTTATAAAAGTGATGGCATACCAACCTTAGTTCCATCAACCTCGGCCTGTCTATCCTTTTGAATATTTCCAACCGTATTTCGTTCGGAAAGGTCACCTCCCCCATTGGAACTGAAATGGACAAACCAGGAACCTTGAATGTGTGTAATATATCTAGGTACCTTTAAACTATATAGTCTGGACAAATTAGACCAAAAAATAGGGGTAGGTTTACAGTAATTCGCATAGAGCTGAAAATTGGTAGGTACGAATGTTCGGAAATCATTATAAATGAAATATAAAAAGTCCCCATTGATCCCACACTTGCAAAAAATGTTATTCAAGGTCAAAGTCCGCAAAGATGTTTTTTTGCGTTTTTTAGCCGAACGGTAAGTTTTATGATAAAAATAGGCCAGACAAAAATTGTAGATTATGCAATTATCTATAAAAAATGTGCCCACAATTTTTCTCCTAAACGTCTATATAATGGTTGAAAAAGTTGTATTCTTCATAATATGCACACGTTTCCGAAACACCTGCATACAAAATTTCATGAAAATCGTTAGAGCCGTTTCCGAGATTCAGATTATATATATACATATGTAAAGAATGATTATAACATTCCTTTATTTGAATTCTGCTGCGACTCGTGCTGTCAATGGTGAAGTTTTAAAGGTTAAGAAAATATTGTGTATCTAAACTTTTAAGATTTTGTGATTGAAATAAAGGAATATTCAATCGTCAAGCGTTATTATTGTAGATTAAAGATTCAACAATATGTTTTTTACCCGACTGCCGAAGGAGGGTAATGTGTTTATCAGTCTATGTATGTACGTATGTTTGTTCCTATGTGGCGTTCTAGATACCAAACGCGTTGGCCGATTTTGATGATTCATACGTCAATCGATTCGTCTTAACCCTGCGAGTGTCGCTGGCTACATTAAAATTGGAAAATAGAAAAATGGCGGATTTGCGGGCGGGCGCCATAATGTGGAGGATAAATTTTTTTTTTCTTCCGAACCCATCATGTGGGGTATCAAAATAAAGGGTTTTAAGAGGTGATTTCAAAAATATAGAACACTTATATGTTTAAATGTACCAAATTCGAAAAAAATGTTAATTAAAAAGTTATAAATAAAAAAAGTTTATTCAAAATATCTAAAAAAAACCCGACTGCTTAAAAGCGAACTAAAAAGAGGTAAACAAGAAGAAAATCATGCTGTGCAGTCGGAGGCTACATCTGGTTTTGGTCAGCCAGCTCGCGAATATCTATACTCCGACTGCACAGCATGATTTTCTTCTTGTTTTCGTCTTTTTAGTTCGCTTTTTAAGCAGTCGGGGTTTTTTTATATTACAGCACATAGAAGACCAATTAAACAAAAATTAAAAGTAACAGTCAGAAGGTAACCGTAACAACGGTAGATATAGACAATGAAGATTGACATACAGTCTCTTCACACCCTTTGAACTAGTGGAGAAATTGTTAATTATATTTAGAAATTCTTTTCAATCAAATTTTTACACTTAATTCTTCCAATCTTGGACCATAAAGCGGCTTGGTTAGCATATCTGCCAGTTGATTCGAGGATGAAACTTCTTTCACTAGCAGTTCTCCGTTGGGAACACACTCGCGTACAAAAAGATGCTTGAGCTTGATGTGTTTAGTACATTTGTGGTACTCATATTTTGGATTATGAGATAGCTTTATAGCCGTCTCGTTGTCCAAGTAGAGTTCAGCAGCCTAATTGCGTAAGTGAATTCTCCAAAGCAAACGAGTCGATTCCTTCAAAGAATCAGAATCATTTCTTTCAACTTTTTCGGTATAGCGAAACTAATTTGGAAAAAGTACAAACATCCTCCTTTGAGTTAAAATTCATCTACTGCGTTATGTTTTATTAAACACGAACATTATACAATACCAAGAGTGAAGTTTTGTCTCGATTCTTCCGCTTTCGTTCATTCTTTACAATAAATTCTACGTCAAAATATTGGTAATGGAAAGGAGCATAACCTTTCCGTTTCAGAGTGTAATATGCAATACGTAAAGTCGTGTTTGGGAAAGAATCGACTTGTTTGCTTTGGAGAATTCACTTACGCAATTATAGGCTGCAGGTTTTTCTAAGGTGACTAAACCTTTAAATAGGCCATTCATCCACAATATTTCTTGTAATAAGTGGTGTCATTGGTAGGTACCAATTGTTGCGTTATGGACACCAACTTCCAAAAATAAAGTTATTTTTCACTTTGTAGTTTAAATATTTATTAATTTTGGAAGTCGGTAATATTTTTTTGGAAAAAGAATTTTTATTTTTCACTTTTTAGTTATACCTACCTAATAGGCAAGTAGTTAAGTAAGGTACCTACAATGCCAGAATATATTACCCAAATATCATGAAACTGAACATAACCGGTGAAATGAGAGTGTACCAAGGTGAACTGTACACATCTGCGTACCCCTTTAGAGCGTACTGGCATGGTGTTATGTTATGAAATGGTATAAACAATAAACAGACATGCGATTGCAGCAATCCCGAGAGAATTGCCGTTATTTATTGAAGCAAGAAGATTTTAAGACTAACTTAAAAGTTATTTGTCGAGTCGCCAGCAAAGCACGGTAATATCAAAAATTTACAATAACACAAACGATTCAGAGTTAAAAATAAATACTTGTGGTGTACCGCAGGGAAGCGTATTAGGGCCTCCATTATTTATAATATACATAAATGACCTTTGCAAGAGCCTAAAGCATAACTGCCTACACTATTTGCTGATGACACTACTCTCACAATAAAATCGTCAAATAGGAATGACCTAGAAACTGACACTAACAATGGAATACTAAAAGCAATTAAATGGCTGGAATTTAGTCATTTACGTGTAAACATTGAAAAAACAAAGTTAGTACAATTCCAAAAATATAATTCTTTGGTAAAACCACCTCAAATACACTACAATAATTCAATTTTGGAACCCGTACCTTCAACCTTATTCTTGGGAATAGTTTTTGATGAAAAATTAAATTGGAAAGAACATGTAATAAAACATCATCATGCAACATGTATGTAAGAACATGTAATATAATATATGAATTGAATTGAATGTAAAAAAAGTCTGCACTCGTCTCGACAAATTTGTATTTGCTCTTCGAAAACTGAGACGAATAGCCAGTAAATAAATAGCCCTAAGTGCTTATCATGGCTATGTTGCATAAGTGCTGCGTTACGGACTCGTGTTATGGGGGTATTCAGTAGATGTGAATAGTGCATTCATTGCACAAAAAAAATGTGTCAGAGCTGTGTATGGAGTAGAATATTTAGATCATTCATCATATCAGCCGAAAGACGTCCACTTAGGCCTAATTTAGATCATTGTTTAAAGCACATGAAATTCTGCCACTTCCTTGCCTAGCTACCTACATATTTTTTTAATGTGTAAGTTACAAAAAGGTATTCGTACATGTTCCCATTGTATGAAGACATTTCTAAAAGAGTGAAATTACTTGCAACTAGCCAGAGACTACAATTGTATAGCAGGAATTCCAATTGCAAGGCAATCAAAATATAGACGGAAACACACTTACGTGTCGTGGCGTGGCGTGGCGCGGGATCCACCAATCAAACGACTCTGTTCCAGCCTACGTCATAGCGCAACGAGTTTTGTAGCCAATCAACTGCGTCAGAAGGCGCCACGACACGCCACGCCACGTAAGTGTGGTTCTCATTTACCCCCACGCATCAGAGTGTTGCCCACTAATAAATTTAGGAAAACAATATTTGCCTGGCTTTGAGACAAAATTGTTTTTATTATAGTAAATTAACTAGGGATTATAATTTTATATTGTTGTGGCGGATTAAGCTCGTCAGCGCCACAAACAGATCTGGGGAAGAATCTGTTAGGTTAGGAGGGATGAGAAATTAATTGGCCGAGGGATCTTGAATTTCGAGCTTGGGGCTTTTATTAGAGCATTCAAAAAAATTGTGATCTACTACATCGTCTTCCAAACCGCATTCGCATAAAGAGGAGTCCCGTACGCGAATTTTTTCATGAAAACCTGGAGCACAACAAAAACCTAAGCGGCTTCTACAGAGGACGGGTACAACGGTTTTAGACACTTTTTTGTAATGAGTAGAACCAAGGTTTTGGTTTTATAGTAGGTTGTACTGCATGGTAGAACCTACCTCTTAACACCACGCACAAAATAGTTCGTGCCGTCGACTAGTGTAACTGCATAAAGCTTCATATTCGAAGTCAAGAGCACAGCCATTAGACTGTGAGTGTTAAGATTGTAGAAGCTTAGAGCTTCCCTAATCTTCCCCAAGCTGCTGAGCAGCTTTATCAAATGATTGAGCATGGGTCCTTCCTTGGCTTGAGGGTGACACTCTTACGATAAGACTGCGATTTAGTGGCATTAGCGTAGTTGCGGGCGAATGTCGGGACTTTGCTTTAGCCTCGACATACGAAATGGATTTCTTAGCCATGACTCTTCTTAATGGCTTTATTTATTTATGTACACACAAAACACTTTACAGAGAAAAGAAAGAATACAGATAGGAGAGCACAAAGGTACTGCTTATTTCAATAGAAATTTCTTCCAGCAGACCTGCGATAGGACAGTTGGATGATAGACGAAGACAGTGTGTAGAAAGGAATAAGGAAACCTAAAATAGACTAAAATAACTTAACTAATTATATATAAATTACACATATACCTTAACTATTACAATATGGTAGAGAAATAATGTGTTCTTTGACTTGTTTTTTAAACAGAGATACATTTTGAGAGTCACGGATTTTAGGTGGAAGTGAGTTCCACAATCGTACTGCATGGACAAAGAAGGAGTGGGAATAGAAATGAGTTTTATGGGATGGGAAATTGAGATGAAGTTTAAGGCGGGATCTACAAAGAGCATCGGCAGGGCGAGTAAACGAAAAACGATCGCGCAGGTAGCCAGGGTATGCAGGGTTAAAAAGGATGTTGAAAAGGAGTCATAATGAGAAAGGAGAAAATGTGAATCTTTGTAAAGATCTACGTAGTTATGAAGACAAATATTGGGACTACTTTAAAATGACTAAGGAATCTTTTGACATCTTACACATGAAAATTAAAGATGATTTGACCAAAGGCAGTACAAAGTTTCAGATTCCTATTTCATCCAAACATCGATTAGCTCTTACTCTCAGGTATGTATCTTTATAAACTTTTTATAAGTCTATATAGTATCTTTATATATATAAGTAATTTTATACAAGCTTTCTCTAGTTTGGGGTCAGAAGCCCGTGTGTGATTATCCAAGGTATCATTATCATTAAAAAAAAACAATTATTAAAAAAAAACAAAAAACCCGACGGCGTACCAGCGTTGCCAGAACGTAACTTTTGTTACATTTTACGTAACTTTTCACCTTCTCATGTAACCTCCATGTAACACGACTCAAATTGTAACTTTTACGTAACTTTTAGGACTTAATAAAAATATCGAAATGTTTTCCAACAAATAAAAAAAAAATCGTGAAACTGAACACATCTAAGAAAGTTTTCGTTCGTCGTGTTGTCGCACCTGATTTTGTGACACACAAATTGACGTTTTGCTTATTCACTCACTCACTCACGTATTTTTTTAAATTTTCCATCCCGGTCACTCCGGCGAGCGAGTGAGCGTCTAATACGCTTAGCACGCACTGCGATTTTTATTCGCGCACTTTTTTTTTTGCTTATTCTGGTACCTATGGAATTATATGAAGCTGCACGCATTGCGGTAAAAAATTAGCGCGGAAATAATACCGCAAGAAAGCCATGTTTTGCCACAGAATCCACCGCAACGCGGATTAAATTCGCGCGATCATTTTGAACTGTATGAACAGTTAGAAAAAGACAATAATCGCGCGGAATTCCATCAGCAGTGCAGTGTTAGTCAGATTCAGTACGCGCGACAAAAATTCGTGCAAAAAAAATCGCTATGCGTGTTAAGCCTTAGTGTTATTTTACATAAAATAAGGCCACGTAACTTTTCACATGAAAATGTAACTTTTTGATATGTATCATGTAACATTTGACTATCTGTCACTGGCAATACTGCGGCGTACCGAAACAACTGAAAAGAAAAAAACAAGTTTATTTAAAATGTAGACCTATTCAACTTTACAAAATAATGGTCCCCGACTGTTAAAGTTGCTATTAACAGAAGTTGACTGCTATATTTGTTTACTTTGGGTACGCAGTCGGGTTTTTTGTTTTTAATAATTGATTTTTATTTTGGTCTTTTTAGTTAGGTTGTGGTTTAATTATTTTTTATTTTATTTTCCTGTAGGAATTTCGGGATAAAATGTATCCTATTATAATCCCGTGATCAAGACGAATCTAACGATACCTCATACATCAAAATCCATCAAGCCGTTTAGGCTACAGGAGGCCACAAAGAAACAGGCATACATACATAGGTACACTCGAAATACATTACCCATTAAAAAGGAGAGACGGTTGGGTTTCTGGCAGTAGCACAGTCGGTCAGAGGCAGAGAAATCATTTACATTAATATTATTACAAAGAAAAATTCATTAATTTAATTTACACATATATTTGTTGAACTATTACAATCACAACAATTTTAATCAGATATAAAATGAGATAAATAAGTTCCAGCAGAATTTTCTGTAGATATTGATGGCAGATTTTCGTCTAATGGAGCAGGCGCTTGGACTGTAGGAGATATCGATGGCTGGTCTGTACCAGTTGAGTCTTGTGATTGACGAGATGAATCCAAAACGGTCGATGCCGATGGTGGAATTTCTGTGTATTGTAACATAATTGGTGTTGAGGCCGATGACGAAGGTGTTGATTCATTAATCACAATCGGTGATGAGGCCGATGACGACGGTGTCGATTCATTATATATCTGTTCGAATTCCAGTTCCTGTACAACTGCAAACAGTCGTCCCTTTGCGACATGTTGGTAATATGGAGAAAATGTTTTCACTGTACTCGACAGACCATTGAAAAAATCATCTATAGGGTGTGATTTATTATATTCATTTTGCTTCTTTGCGTTATTTTCAAGAATGTACTTCATCAAGGTATCGGATGAGGATTGTTTGTGTGGAACTGTACGACGTTTACTGACTTTAGCACTGCTACGGTTACTACTTTGACCACTCTGTTGTGTTGTAAATTGATCAATCCTTTGTACTTCTGTGGCCCTGTCTCCTATAACCCCTCGTTCGCTGTCTGTGTCTCCTTCGTTTCTTATCTCTTGCATGGATTGATTATTGTATGTCCCTGTCTCCTGTGACTCTTGCTCTTGTTGTATCTCCGATTCATTTGTGTCTGCGTCGTCGTCATCGATGTTGGATCTCGTTTTACGATCTTGTTAAAGTAACTGTAACTTCAGTTAACTTCACCGTATGTCATAGTTGGCGATGAAGCCTTTCCTTTAAAAACTTATTTAATGCGACCATATCCACGTGATCAGGCCGCTACAAATAGTGCTAATGCATATTTCAATCAGAGATTGACGCTGGCTAGACGACTAGTTGAAAATGCTTTTGGCATATTGACACAAAAATTCAGAATTTATTCTAGAAGAATCAAATCTAAACCAGAAAATGTGGATTACATTATTTTAAGTACTTGTGTACTCCATAATTTTTTACGACAAAGAAACGACATTGGATATTTAAGACAAGATTCAACAGCTACAACAGACAATTCGTTAAGACCATTGCTCGCTCATGTTGGGAGGCCTTCTAATAATGGTTTTGAGGTTAGAGAAATCTTTAAAAATTATTTAGTCTCTGAACGTAATAACGAAATAATGTAATAAGTACTCAAAACGTAAATAAACGCATTAAAAATTCATAATCTGTGCGCGACAAGTTGAGACAGTGCTTTGAGCGGTCTATGCAGCGGGCATTGAGCGCAAGTCTCAACTTGTCGCGCATGGCTAATAGATAAGTTACTAAGGTTGATTAATAAAGTACAATACAATGTATCTGCTTACCAGTTTGTTTGATTTCTTCGCTTATTTTGACCCATAATGAAGACTTATAATTGGAGTCCATATATTACATGTACATATACAAATTAATATACATGTGGGTACTTCCAAATAACTTATAATACTGATTGTCATCATGTTCTGAATAGTAAATAGTTTGCTTCTAATTTCGAAACTGCGTGTTTAAGGATATACCTTCCAGTGGAGTGGAAACCCACATAAACTTGTGTACTTACTTTTGATGGACATGTTTTACCAAAGCAAGTACACTGCTGCTACACATCCCTTTCTATTAAGCAATATATCTTCCCAACTTCCATTCCGTAAATGCTGTCGTTTTGGACATATCGCGAACGTACGCAGGTCGAATCCAAGCTGCAGTAAATGTGGCCACGATCACCCCAGTGTTAAATCTCCCACCTTGTTAGTCTTGCTTGACTTCAGTTGTGCGTTTAACTCTGTGGATTTTGACATTCTGCTTGGGGTCCTTCAGTCTATTAACTTCTCTTCCTCTGCACTAGCCTGGTTTGACTCTTATCTTTGGGGTCGCTCTCAGTGTGTTTGTCTTCGAAGAAGATTTCGAAGAGATTTTCTCTGATTGGTGTGACCTCTGTGTTCCTCAGGGTGGCGTTCTGTCTCCTCTTCTTTTCTCGTTTTTTATAAACACCAAGGTGATCACCTCCAGCTTCCACCTTTACGCAGACGATTTGCAACTTTATCAACATTTTCTGCTTGTGGACGTGGACTTAGCGATTAATGCCATGAATCATGACCTGGAGAGAATTAGTGAATGGGCTTAGTCTTCAACCTTAACTAAAACAAATATAATTTGCCTGGCCTACCTGCTCTCCCTCTGAGTGATGAGTGATGGGCATTTAGCTTTCGATTTTACCATCAATATAAATTTATACTTTTCTTTTGAAACTAAAATCAGACCAGCCAACTGATACCAGCAACCCTACCTATATTTTTATTTGTGTAGAAGTTTTAGTTTGTCTTTGTGAAACAATTATCTATGGTGTTGATAGTAGCAACTGTCGGTGGATTCAAATATAAGAATTATGGTGAACGGTACAAAAATAGTTTTATTGTAGAAGAAAGGAATGTGGTGTCTTCCATGTATTATTAGGGATTCAACAGGTTATGGGCCGCCCCATATTCCTTAAATTCGTGAATTTGTCGGTTTTGGCAATATATATATTTTTTTTTTGACTTGTCTTATACTAGAAATAAAGGATGGCCAACATGAAGTCTCAAGACGTGATACGTCGGTTGGAAGACGGGGATAATTTTCATAATTGGAAATTTAGATTGGAGCTGGTGCTAGAGGAGAAAGGTATTGATGACATTGTGACGTGTGTGGAAGTGAAAGACAAGAAGAGAGATGCAGAAGCACGGTCATTAATAGTGCAAAATATAGGAGACAAATATTTAGACATTGTAAAAGGATGCAAAAGTTCAAAAGAAATGTTGGATTCGTTGCAAAATTTTTTTTCAAGGAAAAGTGTCATGAACAAATTTCATTTGAAGAAAAAGCTGATTGACTTAAAATGTGACAGTAATGAAAAACTTCAAGATTTCTTTTTGAAATTTGATAAGTTAATTAGTGACAATGAAATAATGTCAAAAATGGATGAGTCTGATAAAGTTATATATCTATTGCGAGCTTTACCAGAAAAATTTTGCAATGTCATATCAGTATTGGATACAATGAGCGAAGGCTTGACTTTGGAGAAAACAAAGGCAACTTTATTAGATGCGGAAATAAGACTAGATGATAAAGATATAGTCAACACAAACCAAGATAATGCATTTAACATTGTTTGCTGGTATTGTCATGAGATAGGGCATAAGGCAATATATTGTCGAAACCAAGCAAAGCGTGGAAGAGGTACTTCTCAACGTGGAGTACCCATCCGGCGTGTAGAATTTTACAGACGTGGTCATGGCAGAGCGCTGGGCCGAGGTGGTACCAGTAGAGCAAATACATCGGACTACACTCATATGGGCTTTGATGAAAGTAATGATGAAATAGGTTGTATGATTGACAGAACAGAATTCAATTTAACATGTAAGGTTTCCACTAATAATTTTGTTTCTTTCATAATAGATTCTGGTGCATCACAAAATTTTATATCAGACTAATAGGACAGGATATAACTTATGGGACTATAACGAAAATAAAATTATTGTGTCACGAGATGTGAGATTTGATGAAGAAGATATTGTTTATAATGAAAACGATAAACTAACAAACGGAACTGAGTGGCAAAGAGTTAGAGGTACCGAAATAAATCAAGAATATAATGAGCAAATTACTGAACCAGTACATAATAATGTAGAAATCAGAGAAGAGGTTATTGTTGATAATACTAACATTGAACAGGAAACGTTAAGGAACGAACCTTATGAAATTTTTGAGGATTGTGTGGAAGAAAATATTATTGATAGACATATTATAAACGAAAATGAAAGTGTGATAAAAACAAGATGTGGCAGAATAGTTAAGCCTCCAAAAAGATTTGAAGATTATGAAGCACATGTAGCATATTGTTTGTGTACGGGTGATCCAAGCTCATATAAAGAAGCAATCGAAAAAGGTCAAGGGTGGCAAGAAGCGATAGATAAAGAACTAAATTCTCTTAAATGTTTGGGAACTTGGGCAGAATCAGAATTGCCTAAAGATAAGAGGGCTATAGATACAAAATGGATTTTTACTACTAAACAAGATGGAACAAAGAAGGCGAGATTAGTGGTGAAAGGATTTCAAGAAGAAACATTGTTTAATGTATATTCACCAGTCGCACGTATGCCTACTATTCGTATGATGCTGAGCCAAGCCGTACAAAATGATATGTATATGAAACAGTTAGATGTGCCAACGGCATTCTTAAACGGTTTTTTAAAAGAAGACGTTTATATAAAACCTCCCTTAGGTGTCAATCTCGAAAAAGGTGTAGTTTTGAAATTAAAGCGATCTTTGTATGGATTAAAGCAAGCGCCTAAATGTTGGAATGAAAGACTACATGGATTTTTGGTTGGTAAAGGATTTGTTCAATCAAAACATGATTTTTGTTTATATGTTTTGGAAGATGTATTTTTATTGGTTTACGTTGACGACATGATTTTAATGTCAAAAAGTGAGATAAATTTAAAGAAAGCTCATGATTTTTAAAAAATTGAATTTAATGTTAAGGATCTTGGAGAAGTCAGTAATTATTTGGGGTAGTGTTGCAACAGAACTCTGCTTCCGCTTCCGCAACTGCAGAAGTTCCGCATGTTTTTTCACTTCCGTTTCTGCTTCTGGTTCCGCAAACTTTATAACAGAACTCTAAACGGAAGCGGGGAGAAAGCGATGAGGAGCGGTGCAGCAGACGCGACGGCAACTCAAATTGCAATTGAAGACATTGAAGTGCAGCCTTCTACTTCCAAATCATCAGCATCATTGCAAATATTGGAATCGATGTTAAGTGTAAATGAAGACCAGGAGGAGGACTCTTCTACAGCTGACGATGGTGACAATTTACTTTTAAAGATACAGTCACACCTTCGGGAGTACAAGAAAGAAAAAAGACTACCTCTTCTGTTTCCCCTTATGTGGTGGAATGGAAATGCGCACAAATACCCCCATATTTTGCCAATAGTTCGCCAATACTTATCAGCTCCCCCCAGCAGTGTAGCCAGTGAGCAATTATTTAGCGGAGCTGGTTTAATATATGAAGAACATCGAAATAGGCTGAAAGGTGAAAAAGCGGCCAAGTTACTATTTATTAAATATAACTTGCCGCTGTTTAATTTTGACTACTAAAATACAAATTTAATAAAAAAAGTTTTAAATGTACAATTGTGCTTTTTTTTCATAGTGTTAACGCTTCCGTTTCCGCTTCCGTTTCCGTTTCCGCTTTCGTTAAGATTTACTTTTGACATCTGTTTCCGTTTCTGCTTCCGTTATGCCAGTTCCGTTGCATCACTAATTTGGGGCTGCACATAGTGAGAACGCCAGAACTGATGTTAATTAACCAGGAGTCAGCCATAGATAGAATACTTGAAAAATTTAATATGATTGACTGCAAAGGAGCTGAGACTCCAATGGAAACAAATTTCGCCAAAGATTATAATGAAGCAATCATCTTGGATAAGCCGTATCGTGAGTTAATAGGATGTCTTCTATACATATCTACTTCAAGCAGACATGATATTTGTTTTGCAGTATCGTTTCTAAGTCGTTTTTTGGATGAGCCTACTATATCACTGTGGAAAGCAGCTAAGCGTATATTGCGTTACTTAAAACAAACTAAATCAAAGTCTCTTATATATAAACGGGATAGCAAATGTCTCCTTGTTGGTTATTCTGATGCTGACTGGGCTGGTGACAGAACAGACAGAAAAAGTGTAAGTGGATCTGTGGTCTACTACGGTAATAATTTGCTATCTTGGTTCTGTAAAAAACAAAACGTTGTTGCGTTGTCAACTGCCGAAGCTGAATTTATAGCTGCTGCTTTAGCTTCTGCAGAGTTAGTTTATTTGAAAGGTTTGCTACAAGATTTTAACCGGGCGTCAGATTCATATTTAAATGTTGATAATCAAAGTGCGATTAAAATGATAGAATCGAATGAAAACAGTAAGAGGTCAAAGCACATTGATATTAAATACCACTATATAAAAGATCTGTTTAGTAAAAAAGAAGTAATTGTGAAATATGTAAGCACGAATGAAAATGTAGCAGATGTATTAACTAAAGCTTTAGTGAAACAAAAACACAATTATTTTGTAGAAAGGCTGGGTTTGAATTGAAGTTTTATTTTTATTAGTTATGAATTTCAATTTTAAGAATGAAAGGTGGAAAACACCAGTTTTCTATTACAATATTTTGAAATTAATGATTCTTTAAATTGCGGGGGAAAGGTAAATTATTCTTTATTTTTAATTTTATACTGTAATACTGTATGATTTATTTTTTAGATTTTAAGTACTTTTTTTTTATGTTATTAATTATTATAAATGCTTAGGTTTGTTTCTATTTTACCAATTTGAATTTTATGGAAAATTATAATTGAGGGGGGATGTAGAAGTTTTAGTTTGTCTTTGTGAAACAATTATCTATGGTGTTGATAGTAGCAACTGTCGGTGGATTCAAATATAAGAATTATGGTGAACGGTACAAAAATAGTTTTATTGTAGAAGAAAGGAATGTGGTGTCTTCCATGTATTATTAGGGATTCAACAATTTGTAACATAATTGTCAACTTGGGCTTGATTTACCCTGAACCCAAATCTACATTACAGTGCCTGCATTTTGTTGCATTTCCACGCGATAAACATCAACACAGTAGGGTACTTTACCCAGCCAATTTGACTCTTTGCATGTTTATTGGGGGATGTTGAAGTGGATACATCAGAATTACCAGGCCGTTTGCGCGAACTTTGCTGAGTTTGCAGGACTTCCATTTCGGATACGCTGCAGACAACATCAGCAAACTGCGAGTGAGGATTCGGAGAGGGAGGATAAGGAGTCAAGGATGACAGGCGGATCAGGATCGGGTGGCTTATCCTATCCATTATGGATGAAAGTGGTAACAAGGACGAAAATCACAATACAAACCTGTTTACAAACAAGGACAACACACAATGCAAAAAAACTTCCAAAAATAACAAAAATTGAATTAAAACCACAAGAGACTCGGAACATCACGTGTAAACGAAGACACTCGTGGCGAGAATCAATATTTCGGCAGAAAACTTATCGTCACACTTTAAGAAGCCAAAGCAGAAAGCAGCAAAGAATATAGTTTATTAATTTAAGAAAGAAAGAAGGAGACTGAAAGTGAGGTTACTTTTCTGTTTGACAGGCGTAAAGTTTGACATTGACAGCCATAGACAACAAAATAAATTAATAAAGTAACGTTCCGTTTCACGCCCATCAGTGATCAGCCTAATCACAATATTATAAGTTTATTGAGTCGTTTCGAATCACCCCTGTTTATAATATACTGGTTGACACTATTCATTTCTGTGGTTTCTCACTTTATTCCATAAACTGATGTTATTATCCAAATTGTTGATAAAAAAGTACCAGTTTGTGCAATCTTTACGGACATGACGAGGGCATTTGATTGTGTTGATCACGAAACCTTAGTAAATAAATAAAATGCCATAGGAAACAGAGGAAATGTAGGTAGAACTACTTGAACTCTTAAAATCCTACCTCAGCAACCGTAACCGAGGATTAATCGCCTGTTAATTCTACTTTCAGTTTCTCAAGTCCCAAATGTGACAAGCATTTACCAGATTGTCACAATTGACAAAAATCACGAATTAACCTCATAATACAGCATTTTTGGGTTTCTGAGAACCTTTTTCAATGTTAATCTCTTATCACGAGCCTTATTTATAAATGTTGGAAATTGGTCGATTACCTATTCGCAGTTATGATTTTAAATGCTTATATTCCGATAAAAAGATCGGCGAAAACTATGGTATTGTATGGGTTGAGTTATAAAAAATATGTTAGCTTGTAGATCAAATATTTAATTACCAAGATTAAAAAAAAATAGCATATACAAACTTTTTAAATTAATTACATTATAAAAAACTTGACACATTGGCTAAAATTTGCTTTATGGGCCGCTGATTTTTGACGCGGGAAGGGAGGGGGGGAGGTTTGTTAACCCACCTGTACGATCCCCACCACTCGGAGCCCCATGGTTATGGAGATATCCATGGTTAAAGTTTTCAGGTTAGGCTAAAAATTTTAGTAAATGTCCATCGTTTTAAGGGGTGGGCAGGGAGGGAGGGGAAGGGTGGTAGGGGGGCTACCCCCCTGCACCATCCCCACCCCACGGAACCCCATGTATATGGAGATATCCATGGTTAAAGTTTTTACGATTACTATTTAAGCAACAAAGTCGACGGAGCCCCGCTGCGCGGGGCTCCTATTTCTGTCTGAAGGGTCTAAAGTAACCTAACACGAAGTAGAAGACGGGTGCTGAGTTCGCTCGCTTTGCTCGCTCACTTCAGCTCCCGTCATCTCTTCGAACCTAACCTGTCCGTGTCGGGGTGCCCTAAGCTCCCGCTTCGCTCGCTCTTGGACCAATTCACATGTTTTTACCTCGCTTATTATATTTAAGTAAAAAACATATCTAATATCTCCATAACCATGGAGTTCCGTGGGGTGGGGATGGTACTGTGGGGTAGCCCCCCTACATTTTAAGTCTAACCTGAAAACTTTAACCATGGATATCTCCATAACCATGGGGCTCCGAGTGGTGGGGATCGTACAGGGGGGTAACCAAACCACTCCCCCCTCCTCCCCGCGCCAAAAATCAGCGGCCCATAAAGGAAATTTTAGCCGACACATTTATCAAAAATAGCTATTTTGTATTTATGTCAACGTCAATGTTTACTGACCTGGAAATCGAACGTTCCTTCCGGTTCGATGGGTTCGATTCCCAGGTTAGTGTCGGCTGTACCCTGTACTTAGTACTTACCAAGGTCAGTTTCTGGATAGGTTTGTGTTTAACTTGAAGCGGCTGGGGTGATGACCGCGCCAGGGTAAGCAACACTTACCAAGGTCAGTCTTGAGATGGGTGAGCACTTTTTTTTGGATCGCTTGTTTTCTCTTTTTTTTTTTTTTTTACCTTTGTATAGATTCTTTTACCTATTGTGAATGTGTGAACATTGTAGGCTTTCTGGATTTCTAGATGATTGTTAACATTTGTTAACTTTTTATTTCGTGCATTATTTTTTTTTGTTTGTTTTTTTTTTTTCAATTTCGTACGACTTATTGTCGGGCCTACGTTGTCCCCCCATATCCAAGTACTAATGCTGTAACATGGAAATATTGTAAACAAAAAATTTAAAAGAGTAACCATGGAGTTTCTTGCCGGTTCTTCTCCATAGGAAACGACTAACCCGAACCGTGCACCTTTTGTCGACGTTTTATAAGTGCCCATGTAGGCCTATGTAAAATAAAAATATTTGATTTTGATTTTGAAAGAAGTGAATGAATACCAGCTAGGGTAGCCAACCGAAATAAATTAATGCCGATTATTTATTGTAACAAGCGATTACGTAATTTCTCGATGATGACGTGTTGAGAAACCCGCTGACAACTGAGGGCTGGTTAATTTGTGACATATTGTCAGATAATTCGAAATGTAACAAGCGGCTGGGAAACTGGGCCTAAGAGCACAGATTGCTAAATGCTAAGAGTGACAATTTTTTTTTCTTCTCAAGTTAGAATAATTAGGTTTGGCGTACCACAGAGCAGTGTGCTGGGCCCTTTATTATTTTTACCCGGCTGCAAGGAAAGGGTTATGTTTTTCGCGCGTATCTTGTATGTTTGTATGTTTGTTATTACCTCATATCTTTTAAACTACTTGGCGGATTTTTATAATTAAGACATCGTTAGATAAGTAATGATCGCCCAAGTGTTCTTAGCTAAGTGGCATTAAAAAAAAAGTAACATGGCGGCTTTTGGGCGCCATTTTGTGGGGGTTGCAATTTTTTTACCCATCGAGTGGGGTATCAAAATTAAGGGTTTTTAGAGGCGATTACAAAAATATAAACTACTTATATGTTTAAAAGTCATTCGAAAAAATAATGATAACTACAAAGTTGTAAATAAAAAAAGTTTATTTAAAAATCAAAAACCCGCCTGCTTAAAAAGCGATCCTCTGATCCTCCGACTGCACAGCATTAATTTTTCTTGTTTACAGCTCTTTTTAGATCGCTTCTTAAGCAGGCGGGTTTTTGATTTTTAAATAAACTTTTTTTTTTTACTTCATTACTGTACATTAATGACTTGCCACGACACATTGAACATCCTATTGTCCTTTTCGCTGACGATAGCACTGCCTTGATAAAATGCTTTGACAGAAATACATATGAAGAGAACATAAATAATATGTTAATTTCGCAAATATGAAGGCGAGAAGAGCTCGATTTTTTTTTTTTTTTTTTTTTTTTAAACGTTGCCCCACACTAGGAATTTCTCCTGTATCGTGGGTGCGTTTACAAACATATAATTTCACATACACAAACACCCAGAGCTGGAACAACAATTTGTAGATCATACAAATATTTGTTCCGTGCGGGAATCGAACCCGCGACACGCAGCGCAGCAGTCAATCGCTCAACCACTGTGCCAACCGTGCGCCCATTTCTGTAGATAACAATTTATACTGTTTTACACTCAAGTAAACAAACAAATAAATATTTTTCTTCATTGTTCTTTTGTTTTATCACACCCTTATGAGACAACAATAAACAGACTTTCTGACAAGCTCAGGGTGGGTAGTCGTAGATAAACAGGGCGGTACAATCGGTATTGCACACGGACGTTCCAATAGCTAGCGGCGGGCCTGCTTGTACTATGCTTGTGTTATTTTTTTTTTTTTTTTTTTATCTTATATAGGCTCGCGCTTGACCACCATCTCACCTGTATTGTTTTAATTAAGTTTGAATTGTTTTATAAAACTGTTTTGCCTTAGTCACAAAGTACGTAAGGGGCGGCGCGCCGCAGACAGAGAGGCCACTATAGGAACAAAGCGTCATTTTGCACACACACATTGACATTGCGATTTTACAGGAAATATAGGACAATATTGGACCGAGCACAGTCGCGGCTGTCACGAGTGCTTTGTGCGGGCGTTTGTGACGTCATCCAGGACTGGCATGTGTCCAGCGAGATATCATGCTCAGACCATAGATGGATCCGTTTTACAATTAACTTCAACTTAACCACACCACAGCCAAGAAGGGTTCCTCGCAACACAGACCAATCGAAGTTCGTTAGACTTATAGGTACTGAACTGGGTAAGTTACCCTCTCTTCCGGCTGAAATAACGGTAACCAATATAGACGAACACGTAAACAAAATCACTTCCATCCCAGGCGAGGAATCAGGCAGTCCTGGTGGAGTCCTGAACTGGAGAGACATCGACACAAACTGAGAAGGCTATTCAACAGAGCTAGGAACACACGGTCACCAGAAGACTGGGATCGTTACATAACAAACCGCAAAACATATAAAAAACTAATTCGCCTGTGAGGTAAAACAAGCTGGAGGCGCTTTTGTACTAACATTGAAAACAACAACCAGGCAATAAGGGTCAAAACTTGTCTTGCTCAAGAGACAGACCTTTCTATAGGATGCCTGAAAAAACCAGATAACACTTACACAACAAACGACGCAGAGACTAGTGAATTACTCCTAACTACCCACTTCCTGGGCTGCCAGATTGCCACCCAGCAAAACTGGGAACCGTACAGGGAGAGGGCTACGAGTAGCTTGGACTGGGAGGTGGCGTCAGATGTTATCGACAAAGATAAAATAACGTGGGCAATCAACACATTCCTGCCATTCAAGGCAGCGGGGATGGACGGTCTCTTTCCAGCTCTGCTCAGATGGAGCGGTGCTCTGCTGGCTGATTACCTCGTCAAGGTCTTTCGTGCCTGCCTGGCTCACCGCTATATCCCCTTGAAGTGGCGCGAAGTAAAAATAATATTCATTCCGAAACCAGGTAGGGGCGACTACATCCAGCCCAAATCTTTCAGACCTATAAGCCTCTCCTCTTTCTTTCTGAAGACACTGGAGAGGCTGGGGGACAGGAAGATAAGAAACCAGATTACGATACAAAAACCTCTGCATCCCAACCAACACGCCTACTATGCAGGCAAATCAACTGAATCAGCGCTCCACAGCGTAGTCTCACGCGTAGGAAATGCTCTCAAAAACAAAAACCTAACCCTAGGCGCTTTCATTGATATCGAAGGTGCATTCGACAAAACCAACTTCACTAGCATCGGTCAGGCACTCAACACGCACGGTGTTGCGCCGACGCTTGTAGAGTGGATTAACAACATGCTAAAAAACCGTGCTATTCAATTTACTGTGAACACTACCACACGAGGAATCGTGAGTAGGGGCTGCCCACAAGGTGGGGTGCTGTCACCACTTCTGTGGAATCTAGTCGTAAATGAGCTCATTGTAGACCTCAACGCCAGCAGTCTTTACTCGGTAGGATACGCAGATGACATAGCAATTCTAATCTCGGGGTAATTTGAGGGCATCTTATGCAATCTCATGAGAAAGGCCTTCAAAATAATCGAGAGCTGGTGCACAAAGCACGAACTGTCGGTTAACCCCTTAAAAACGGAACTAATAATGTTTACTAACAAACGTTTGGGACTGCATAGGCTTCCAAAACTTTTCAACACAGAAGTCAAGTACTTGGGGGTAATCCTTGATGGCAAATTGCTCTGGAACAAGCATCTTGACTACAAACTCAACAAATGCACAATCGCACTATACCAGTGTAAAAAAAATGTTAGGGAAAACATGGGGGCTATCTCCAAGGATTACTCTGTGGCTATACACAGCGGTAATCAGGCCAATGTTAGCTTATGGTGCTCTGGTCTGGTGGACGAGGACAGGACTCTCAACCACCATCACCCGACTCCAACGGTTCCAGCGACAGGCCTGTTTAGCTATCACCGGCTGCATGAGAACCACCCCAACAGCAGCCATGGAGTTAGCCCTACATATAACTCCCCTGGACCTGTACATACAGCAAGAGGCGGCGCTAGCTGCTATCAGGCTAATGCATCTAGGCATATGGGGCAAAAATCTCACAAGTCCACACGCTAAAATCCTGGACCGGGCGATTGAGTATCAACCTCTCATCGCTGCTCCGTGAATACAGAAACAACCTATGTTCAACAAAAACTATAACATACGAACAATAGAGGAAGAAAGGGATCAGTCAGGAGCCAACGAAGTGCGAATCTACACAGATGGCTCAAAAACTAATAACGGTTCAGGTGCTGGCGTACACTCCCTAACTCCCTTGACCTCAACATTAACTTTCACATATCGCTAGGCACACATAGTTCGATATTTCAATGTGAATGTGTCGCCTTAACACAAGCCGCAAAAACCGTAAAGCGTTTAGGTATCCAGAACTACGGAATCAGATTCCTATCTGATAGTCTGGCTGTGCTCAAAGCTTTAGAAAACAAACTAACTAACAACAAATTAATCTTTGAGTGCCACCTCGCCCTGGAGAGTATATCAGGATCCAATCGAATCACCCTCCAGTGGATCAAGGGGCACAGTGGATCCCTAGGCAATGATGCCGCTGATGAACTTGCGAGAAGGGGATCCGAGATGTTAGTGCTAGGCCCATAGTCACTTATCCCATTGCCTTTCTCGCAATTTCGTGCATGGATTCGTCAAAGATCAACAGAACTACACAAGAAGTTCTTTCATTCATTTTTAGGGTCCCGTTTTTACCCTTTTTTTTTTGTTTTTTTTTTTTTTTTTTTACCTACCTTACCTACCTTTTAGGGTTCCGTACCCAAAGGTACGGAACCCTAAAAATGAATGCAAGAATGAATTTAAAGATTTAATTTAGAGTCATTGTGTATAGTATATTCGGTCTGTAACAATTAATAAAGGTAACGCAGCCAATGCAATCACTGTTATGTGTCCGTAAATGATTGACAGTTTATTATTAAAAACATTAAATTATATAATAAATTAAGTAGGTCACTAGTGGTGGGCGCGATAGCCTAGTCAGCTAATGTACACAAGTAATCGGTGTATTACCAAATGCTTGTTCAGGTAAAAACTAAAACAATACAAATCATGTGGCGATGCTCGTACAATGTCAGCAGTGAACCAGTCTGGGTAGCGATAACGAGAGCAAACACCCTTGGAGCTCTTTCTTGGAGTGCTACCATCTAAAGTCCTGTTAAATATGTCATAAAAAATCTTATATGCCTCGTTGACGTTACTCGTTTCATACAGGGCACTCCAGTCTACCCCTTCAAGTGTTAAGTATAAAGATTGAAAATCCGCCCTGCTATAATTCCATCGCGGTATCAAACTCCCGGTAAAAGACTGCGGTAATCGTGCGATTTGTCAATATTTGATTGAAATACGTACAAGTACTTACTTAGTTTATATGGCAGAGAGCAAATAGACAATATTGTGCTGTTTTTGGTTGCTTGAATTCTTCTATATCGCACCTAGAGATAACATTTTTTAAATTACCTAGAACCTCCGAAAGGCAAGACTATAAAATAGTTATTTATGCTACAAGTGCGGAAAGTAGGTGATTTCCGATGAGTGGCTAAATCGACACGAGTCGGAAATCATCTTACGCACGTGTATCATACAACATTTTACTATGCATTGTGCGAGGAAATAAAAAAATATATCTGAAGTATCTGAACCAAGCAAGAAATTAATAAAATGGCGCTTATTCAAGGGCGCTCAGCATATCCACAGATTAACTAATAGTTCATAGTTCCTCGGGCATATCTACTGCGCATGTGCAAATAGAGTCTGGCAAACGAAAGTAGAGACTAAAAAAGCGCGTCAAATTTAAAAAAAGCGAACTAAAAAGACATAGACAAGAAGAAAATTATGCTGTGCAGTCCAAGGATACATCTGGTTTTGGACAGCAAGCACGCGGATATGTATCTTCCGACAGCACAGCATGATTTCACGCGCGAGCAAAATATTCATTCTGCCAAACATATTTCATGAATATTTAATAGTATATTATGGTACAAGTGTGAAATGTTGTTGATTACCGCTGAGGCGCCATTGAGACCCGAGCCGTAGGTGAGGGTCTTAAGAGAGCCGAGGACGGTAATCATCAATACACACGTGTATCATACGACGTTTTTTAACACACTTGTGAAGATAATAATACAAAAAAATCATTTTCAACAGTAAAAACGACTTGTGAAAATTAATCAGTTTTCCTATGCGCGCGCGTTCTACAATGGCGATCGGCAATAGACTAAAAGAATGAGGTTTTCTTTTTTGGCTTTTCGTGGATATTGTTTTAGCCACGTACAAAATAGGGAATTTATTTTTTTCTTAATTACAGATCAAATAAAATTTATATTTGGGTGAAAGTTTTATTTATTAAGCACCTACAAGTTGAAATTATCTATTTACAGTAGTCGACGGCACGAACTATTTTGTGCGCGGGGTTAAAATGTATTTTATATCAACCGACAACACGTGCGGAAGAGATAGATGCTGTGATGAGCAGTAGGCAGCTAGTTCGCAAACGAATACACACTTTTGCACATTTGTAGCGAAATGGATAATGATTTAGGACGGAACCGAGCGCGCGTAATTTTATAAACAGACCTTTGGCAGTCTAGATATCATGAAAACACGACTAAATCTATCTGTTCAAAATAAAATTATTTGCATTGTTGAACTACTAATCTATCCCTGTATGGAGGCCGTTTTGCAATTTTCTGTATTCTTATGGTATTTATTTGCTCCCAAAAATGCGTTAAAATTAGTGTCAAAATGTGGAACTTTCGACGCTCATAACTTCCAAATATTTTCTTTCTTTACTTTTTTGCTTCCATACAGGGCTAGAGAATGATAAGACAAATTGATATCACTTTTTATTTTGAACGTGCATCGTCAAACAGTGAAATAATCCCTAGACTACGTTTGTATGGAAGAATTTTCGACTAGTGTAACCTTAAATACGAAGTTGCATGAAATGAGCAAGCAATAGGTACATTCATTTATTTGTACTATTTAGCACGATCTTTTTTGTATCGAAACTTTTTTAAGAACAAAGCAACTCAACCAATAAATAAAAAAAAAAAACACAAACACCCTTGCTCATAAAGTGGCTCTAGGTGACTTAGATCACATTTTTTTCTCCTGTCCTTTACACGACCGTTCTTCCTTTCTCTGTAACCTCTTGTCCCTTCGTATTCCTTTTCCCACCTCAATACTTGCTTTACTTTGTACTAATAGCTTTCCTGTGTATAAATGTATAGTCTCATTCATCACATTAAATAATATTAAGCTGTAATTTTCGTTATTGTAATTTGCTCATTATTTACTTGTTATGCCATTACCATTAAAATATACTGATCCTATATATCCATCCTTTCCTTAATTCCGTTAAATTTAATTTATACATTTTTAAATTTGGTTTCCCTACCTTTATTTAATAAAACAACCTGACGTGACATTGGCTGAATGCACAAACCGTGCGAAGCCAAACAAAGAATAAATTGTAGTTCTAAAAACTAAAAAACACGCTTTATTGGTAAGGATAATGGGACAAACTGTTTAAATTATTGCATTGTCATCGGTCCTTGATAAGTGTGCAAAGTTTCAAATCAATCCAACGTTTTGAAGTGGGTGAAAATCACGTTCAAAGATTCCGTTACATTGATACATTGTTACATTGATACATTGATACATAGATACATACATACCAAGCTAATAAAAGCGTGTTAAAAATAAAAAATAAAAGTGGCTCTAATTTCACCGCAATTAGGCACATTATGATACCTGTTATCAAACTGTGGCTTGTTCATTGCTATTATTCACAAGTGAGTTATAGAGTTTTTTTTAATTTATTGGTTGAGTTGCTTTGTTCTTAAATAAGTTTCGATACAAAAAAGATCGTACTCAAAAGTACAAATAAATTAATGTACCTACCTATTGCTTGCTCATTTCATGCAACTTCGTATTTAATTAGATAATTTCAACTTGTAAGTGCTTAATAAATAAAACTTTCCCTCAAATATAAATTTTATTTACTCTGTAATTAAGAAAAATTTAAATTCCCTATTTTTTTACGTGGCTAAAACACTATCCACGAAAAGCCAAAAAAAACAAACCTCATTCTTTTGTCTATGGCCGATCGCCATTGTTAAATGCGCGCGCATAGGAAAACTGATTAATTTTGCCCGCAATTGTGAAAAAAAAAATCACAACTCGTTTTTACTGTTGAAAATGATTTTTTAGTATTATTTTCTTCACGAGTGTGTTGAAAAACGTCGTATGGTACACGTGTGTATTGATGATTACCGTCCTCGGCTCTCTTAAGACCCTCACCTACGGCTCGGGTCTCAATTGCGCCTCAGCGGTAATCACCAACATTGCACACTTGTACCATAATGTACTATTATCAAATAATAAAAACTCTATGCGGCGGCGGCGGGCTGACGTTGGAGTTAAAAAAGAAAAAAATCGCTTGTACGCGCTTATTTCAAGGACGGGGCCGAGTCACAATACTGTTAGATATCTTTTTCGTGCCCACGATATAGCGCTCAAAAGCCGCCACTTTTAGGGTTCCGTACCCAAAGGGTAAAAACCCTAATACTAAGACGCCGCGGTCCGTCTGTCTGTCTGTCTATCTGTCACCAGGCTGTATCTCATGAACCGTGATAGCTAAACAGTTGAAATTTTCACAGATGATGTATTTCTGTTGCCGCTATAACAACAAAAACAGAATAAAATAGTATATTATGCAACTAGTGAATAAAAGACGGCTTTAAAGCGAGGGCCATAGATGAACCACGAGCAAGTGAAGGATTCTAACAACTGAATCACGACCGTAGGGAGTGATTCATGATAATTGAATCACGAGCATAGCGAGTGATTCAAGTGGTAGAATCCTGAGCGACGAGAGTGATTCATGGCCCTCGATATAAATCCGTTTTATTCAAGAGTTGCATACTATATTTTATACCATGACTACGAGAAAAAGAAAGATTTAAGCGAAAATTACAAGGAAAAATACTAAATAAAAGTTTTATTACCTAAAATTTAAAAAAATGTGAAAACTCGAGGTTTCACATTTTTTTCTAAATTAAAGCAGAGCTAGGTAACAACAACTGTGTTTCAGGGGCCATTGACCACTTCCGTTACGTTTCATAATTATAATTAATTAACACCAATGCAATTAATATTATAATTACAATCCAAATAAGTATTCACGAAACATCCCAGACTAAAATCAAAATCATTATTAAAATCCTAAACATTAGCAAACTGAAAATCAAATACATAAAGGAGTTTGAAAGTCGAATATTCTTTGCACAAGGAGTTCGTATAGCATTGAGATGGACGTCGAATATATATTGGTGTGTTCTAAATTCAAACACCAAAACAGTGAGAAAAAGCTTTTTATTCACTGTTTTCAGTGAATAAAATAAGCTTTTTAGAGGGGGAATGGTATAATAAATATTTAATTGGGGCTCCCATACAACAAACGTGATTTTATTGCCGTTTTTTCTCTTCTCTCGGACCGCCGCAAGGTGTAGACGTGTACTCAGTGCCATAGACCATATTATTAAAAAGTAATCTAAGTAAATTTAATTCCATAATAAAAATAGGAGTGCATAAAACAAGAAGAGTTATTCAAATAAACTCAGTGTATCGCGGTAAACGAAGCTGATCATAATACCCTGGTACTTGACCTATGCGCATTGGCCAAGGATCTGAGCCCCGCCTACGTATTCACAGCATAACTACCCTCGGTTACGCCCTGGACACAGCGACGCCCCGCCTTGTGTACAATTTGCAACCTCCTCACAACTTCTGCTGCCCTGGTACCTCGTATATTTTTTGGCTGACGGAAAAACCTGATGAGCGTCTTTCCAACTAACGCTATTCACCTATTAAGGTTACACTAGTCAAAAATTCTTCCATACAAACGTAGTTTGGGGATTATTCCACTGTTTGACGATGTATGTTCAAAATAAAAAGTGATATCAATTTGTCTCATCATTATCTAGCCCTGTATGGAAGCAAAAAAGTAAAAATAGAAAATATTTGAAAGTTATGAGCGTCGAAAGTTCCACATTTCGACACTAATTTTAACGCATTTTTGGGCGCAAATAAATACCATAAGAAGACGGAAAATTGCAAAACGGCCTCCATACAGGCATAGATTAGTAGTTCAACAATGCAAATAATTTTATTTTGAACAGATAGATTTAGTAGTTTTTTTATGATATCTAGACAGCCAAAGGTCTGTTTATAAAATTTCGCGCGCTCGATTTCGTCCTAAATCATTATCCATTTCGCTAAAAATTTGCAAATGTGTGTATTCGTACGCGAACTAGCTTCCTACTGCTCATCACAGCATCTATCTCTTCCGCACGTGTTGTCGGTTGATATAAAATGCATTTTAACCCCGCGCACAAAATAGTTCGTGCCGTTGACTAGTGTACCCTGTGTTGATCTAACCCAAAACGGAGTTGACTTTAAAACTAACATCCTAATTGCTTATAATACCCTAGTACAAAAATGGACAAGTCACTCTCTGAATCTAATCTAGCCAACCAGGAGGAGAGATACGATTCACCACTGAGTCATGTCTCTCAAAGAGCTAAAAGAAGAAGAGGGGATGACCTTGACGGCTTTAGAGAAGATATGATTCAAACGATTAAGTCCATGTTATTAACTCAAGAGATGGAACTTAAAAAATTACCCCCACGCTCATGGAAATAAAACTTACAAACTCTAGCATAGAGAACTCAGTGGCCGCTATAACTCTGCAGAATGAAGAGTTTAAGAGGAAAATTGAACAGATGGAGATGCAAGCTCAGAAGGATAAAGAATATATAAAAAAGGAAGAAAAATTCGAGGATCTTCAGCGAGGTAGTCGAAAATCTAACATCGAAATTAAAAACGTGCCCAAGCAAATGAAGGAAAATAAAGAAGCTGAGACCGTGAACTGTGCAGTCGTGAAATCGGATATACGGGCTATTTACAGAATTAAGGGGAAGAAGCGGGGTATGACTAACACCCCTATAATAGTCGAACTATCCTCTACAATATTAAAGACTGAGGTACTTAAGATGTGTAAGTCTTTCAATACCAAGTCTAATGTAAAGCTCTGCGCTAAACATCTAGGCTTCAAAAGTAGCGAATACACACCTATATTCGTATCCGAACAGCTCACTGCAAAAGGCTCAAGACTACACTTCCTTGCACGCGACCTCGCTAAGTCAAAGGGATATAAGTACTGCTGGACCGCTTATGGTAAGGTTTATGTTAAGAGACAAGACGACTCACCTACATACATACCTACACTGTTTGCAGATGATACTTCTCTGATCTTTAATGTAGATAGGAATAGACAAGTTTTTGATGACGTGAATAACGCACTATCAATGGTCACAGATTGGTTCACAACAATTAATCTTGTTCTTAATGCCAAGAAGACTAAATGCATAAAGTTCGCTTTGCCCAATGTTAGAAATCTGGGTCCCAACATTGTGCTCGGCAATAAGAAGCTCGAAACTGTTGATTCAGCTGTGTTTCTGGGTATAACAGTAGACTCAAAAATTCAATGGGGGCCACATATATTATTAAGCCTAGCGGGTAGGCTTAGCTCGGCCGCCTACGCCGTCAGAAAGGTTAGACAATACACTGACGTTGATACAGCAAGATTGGTCTACTTTAGTTATTTTCACAGTATCATGTCCTACGGTATTCTACTGTGGGGCAGAGCCGCTGATATTCAAAATATATTTGTGCTTCAAAAACGAGCTGTTCGTGCCATTTACCAATTAGGTGCGCGTGTTTCTCTAAGAGATTTTTTTAAAGAGATTGGTATTCTCACAGCGGCTTCACAGTACATATTCGCCAACATTTTATATATTAGGCAGAACATTCATTTGTACAGTAACAATAGTGATATTCACAACTTTAACACCAGAAATAAGGACAAATTACGAGCGCCCTTTCATCGACTTCATAAGGTGCATAGTTCATTCGTTGGGGTTGGTATAACTTTTTACAACAAGTTACCGTCTTCTTTTCTAGATTTGCCATTTAACGCATTTAAAGCAAAGGTAAAAGCTAATCTCTGTTCTAAGGCATACTATTCTATTAATGATTATTTAGATGATAAGCATAGTTGGTCGCTGTGTTGAACTCAAGACAATGTTCGTGTTCTTTTACCAAAATTAGCTTGCTGTCAGGTTAAATATTATTATTTTTTAATTTCGTTTTTATGTTTATTTTTTAAATTTTATTTTTTGGTAAGACTGTCGTAGGTATCGTTTACTGTTATTGTCGGAGCTGATGAAGATTGCTACTATCTTTGCATTATATAGAGTTAATCTTTCTAGTATTATATAGCAGCATAGCCAGCATTGTGTGAGTACCATGTACTTCAGAGCTATCATTGTCTAGATACCTACGTCTTCTATTGACTTGAATGACTCCGGTGGTTGAGAGTATGTCATGCCCACTCAAATGTCTCGCCGATGGTGGCGCGTGTGTCGGATCATTTAGCTCCCTTCAAAATGGTTGAGCTGAATGGTGCTGATACATGTGTCATGTTCGTGAACGGGCGCTGTCGGTTGGGACTGGTCATCTCTTAGCTGCCATGGTTTATTTTAATTGATTCTAATTTTATTTCTGAATTGTCTTTTTATATTTACTATGGACACTTTTAACTTTCTACATCGTTCTCACATAATGTGTAATCTCAACATGAATGATGTAACAAATGATTTGTAATAATTACCTAATTGAAAAAGAGTGTCCATGGAGTTTCTTGCCCGTTCTTCTCCATTGAGATCTACGCCTTGGAATGGGCATCTACGGTACTTTCACAGTTATTATGTCTTGTGACTGGGACTGTAGCACCATAATTTTGTAATATTTTATTTTGTCTTTTGACAATTCAAAAGTGCCTGTAACTGGCCTACTTGAAATAAAGTGCTTTGACTTTGACTTTGACATAGTTAGAAGTGAGTCCCAGATACAAAGCCTAATGCAAGAAGCGTAACTATTATTATTATGTTGTATAAACTGTATATTTTTTCTGACTGTCTTATTTTTCCTATTTAGCTTTTTTTAAAATGTTTATAATATAAATTGTCTTAATTTACTTATAATCAAATTATACACACATATACACGTCCAATACACTTTACAGAAACTACATACTCATTTACCTCTTCACCACCATAAACTCTGTCTATACAAAAATCAAACAAATGTTTATATAATAATTTATTTGATATATGATTACCTACGTACACTAAAAGCACGCAAATGCATACACGAACATCACCTATATTACACACTCATATCTGCTTATCTAAGCTAATTATATAAATAATTATAGCTATTAATATAAATATCGGATATAGCTTCAAAAATCTTACTAACTCGGATAATTATGTATTTTTCACTATCATAATACTTGTTGAGGATCGCGCAAAATACGTTTACGTAAACAATATGTTTTTTTTTTTTTTTTTTTTTGATAAGGCTTATAAACTAGGACACAATAATTTTAATTCCCTGACTCCTAAACTAGGTGTATGTGCCTGTGTCTTAGGAGTCAGTGATTCACCGTGAGAAACAATACAAAGCCATAGTATAATAACAACGGGACGTTTAAACAATTAGCAAATGGTGTAAAAGAAAACAGAATATAATCTATGTAAAAGAGAAACAAAATGAAAAACGTTTAACTGTGGTGAGGTGAATAGGTGTAGGGTCTGTACGTGTGTGTGTGTAGTGACTAAATGTAAGGTGTGTGTGTGTGAGTGCGTATGTGGTGTGTAGGTGTAGGGCGTGTGTAGAGAGAATGGGATGACCATTGCACAACTGTTCATGGTTAGATTTAGACTAATATAATTATGTATGTATGGTATACTAGTAGTACCTACATTATCACTGCAATTTACCCTGCAGAAGATCCTCAGTGTCATCATAACTTAGTGTTTGGAGATAATCACGAAGTAAGTTTTTGCATTTGTATTTAGGGCACGAATAGATTTTAAACTTTTTATTTAGGAGGTTGTACATATTAGTGCTACTAACGTAGAATTGGCGTTTGGCAAAGGCAGTTCTATGGCGTTCGTGGGGAAAAACGTTATGCTTGAGCCTACCAGGCGGTTCCTTTGGAGGGCGGGCAGAGTGTTTGCGTAGGGTCGACAGGAGGATATAAAGTTGCCTGACTGTGAGTACCTTGCAACCGGAATAGAGCCGCACAGTGAGATACCTGCGTAAAAGAGAGAGCATTACCTTAAGGACAGCTCTCTGAGCTCTCTCAAGGCGGATAAATACATTTTGGGTGGCACCACCCCAGACGGGTAAGCAGTACGTTAAGACAGACAGGGCAAAATATACTAATTTTAGCGTATCATTGTCAGCAGAGTTTCGTAACTTCTTGAAAACATATATTAGCTTACGTATGCGGGACGTGACTTTGTCTATATGGGAGTGCCAGTTGAGATGCTGATCGATGAGAACTCCTAGATACCTTACGCTAGTGGACTTGGCTAGGAAGAGGCAGTTACACTGCGTCATGGAACCGCAGGCATGCGCTTTTAAAGTAAAGGAGTTTGGAGGACACAGATTCGACCGAATGGAAAATGGAACATACACCGATTTAGCAATATTTAAGGTGAGCAGGTTGTCGGCTAAACATTTCATAATGGCGGACAGCGCAGCCTCGGCGTTTTGGAATGTCAGGGGCCAGTCATCACCATGTACAACAAGGGCAGTGTCATCTGCGTACGCGTATATCCTACAATTTTCAAGAGGCAGTTTACAGAGTTGATTAATGTAGATAAGAAAAAGAGTAGGCCCCAGAATGCTGCCCTGCGGAACACCGTATGTGATTGGTAGCTCATCACTTTCGTGTGGGCCGATTTTAACTATTTGGGTACGATCGCTGAGATAATCTGCAAAGATCTTCAGAGCGTGTCCACGTATTCCGACACTTTCCATTTTATTCAATAAGGCCTGGGCAGAAACGGTGTCAAATGCCTTAGACAGATCAAGGAAGATTCCCAGGCACTTATGTTTTCTATCGAGCGTTCTAGCCACGTGGCTGGACAAATCCATGACTGCGTCCTCAGTACCAACCCCACTTCTGAAACCATATTGGTTACTTGCCAAGATGTTGTTTGCGTCGAGAAAACTGGTCAGATTCTTGATTAGTATCCGTTCAAGGATCTTTGACATCGCTGTTAGAATCGAGATTGGACGGTAGTTATTGACGTCATCTTTGCTCCCAGACTTGTGAATGGGGTGAACTACTGCTTTTTTAAACGCCTTTGGAAAAACACCTGCAGTTATAGACAAGTTACAGATATGTGTAATAACCGGAACTAATACGCATCGCGAGGCCTTTATTATTTTAGACCGTTGCACAGTCAGACCTAAGCCCCAAAATAATGGAGTCAACTTCGTCTACGGTTACCTCGAAGAGGGCCATTGAGTTACACGTGTTTGTGTTCGACATAGAATTGGGCACTATTGAGGGTGATTTAAATTTCGACGCCAAACTACTGCCTACATTTGCAAAAAAGTGGTTGATATGATTAAGTTATGATTTAGGGCTATCAAACAAATGTAACAGGTCAAAAGGGGGAGAAGATTGAGTTTGAAGATCTGAGACCTTCTTGATAACATTCCAGGTAGCTTTAACATTATTTTTTGCATTTCGAAACTGTTCTTTTTCAAACGAGCGTTTGAGCTTTCTCAGAAGGGAATTACAAAAATTGCGATAGCGAGTGTAGGTGGTTTTTAATATTAAATTATCATCCGACTTTTTAAGTTTGCCATGCATGCGGTCACGGTGTCGTATACAGCGGAGTAGGCCCGGCGTAATCCAGGGCTTCAAATTACGTTCTCTTCTTGGAACCGTTTGCTCCTGGGTGTGCTTTATGACAATAGATGAGAGATTACCTATTAACGCATCTGCAGCATCATTACGATCTGAGATTGACAGCATTGGAGACCAGTCATGTGTTTTGATATTCTCTATCGCGACCTCGTAGTTTATTTTTGATCTAGTACGGATCACATCTGAATTGGCACTTTTTGTTTGTAGGAACAATAGCAGTGGTTCGTGATCTGTTATGGACGATTCAATAACGAAAGTCGTAGCGGATTTATTTGTTTTAAGTAAAATGTGGTCTAAGCAGTTTGTGAGCCGTGTTGGAGACTGATGAGCTGGGAGAAGTCCGTTAGAGACAGCACAGGTTAAATACTCATCTGAGTGACTATCAATATTGTCAGTCTTAATATCAATGTTGATATCACCGATCAGGACCACGGCAGAAGTTGTTAATTTGAGTACGTTATCGAGACTATCAATAAAATTATTAATGTTTTTAAAAGAAGGAGGGCGATAAATAGCCACTATTGTAACGTCCTCTATGCGACAAATAAGACAGTTCGCGTCAGCAAAATGTGGTTCCTTAACGTCAGCATTGAGGGAAGATTTAACGTAGATGGCACACCCGTCATTTTGGTTGTATGTGTTTTTAGTGTAGTATGACGTGAAGCCATCCAAGGTCGGCAACTGTGAAAGTTTGCTTAACCAACACTCGGAGAGAACGAGTAAGTCGGTCTGGAAACCCAATAATCGTATAAGCACAGACACCTCATCGAAATTTTTAGAAATGCTTCGTATGTTAAGATGTAATACTTTTAAACCTTTTGTCGGGTCTTTCATAAACTGCACGCAACTCTCAGGTTGACACTTGAACGATCTAGAAATGTGAAGCGCGTCTATTTCATCATTAACCACATCTAGATTAGCCATTTGTTATTAGTAAAGGCCAGAGAGTTGAACGAAGAAGAAGGCAAAACAATAGAGATCGTGAGTAAAAAATTAAAGCCTCTTTACTTCCTTCGTCGTAGTCAGGTAAAAGGATTAGTATTACATGCTGTGTAGCAGACTTATTGACAAAGATATTTATTAACAATAATGCTTGAGCCACCGATATTATATGATAGGTAGCAGTTTGATAGGTACATATTGTATTTGCGTGTATGGTGATGGGATAAGGTATTGTATATTTTGGTATGTAGGCTTGTGTATAGAAAGTATGTGTGCGTTGTTGTGTTTTGTGAATGGTGTATAAAATAATCGTAGGTAAGATTGTATTGTTTGGTATAAAAGTTAATTTTAAAACTCTAATAAAAAATAAGATTGGAATGAAAAGTGAAGAAAAAATATAAAAAATGGGAACAGACAGTGATGGTCAGTTGACGTGATTTGGGTTATCCGGGTTAGTGAGGCATTTTTCAGAGCTTACAAGAATCTGCTTGTCTCCCTCTATCTTGCGCAGGAATATATTGCCATTGGAGGATCCAGCAGAACTTGAAGGCGAACTCTCTGGCTTGAAAGAAAAGCTTTTTGGTGTTTGCTGGTAGGTGTTCAGAGATGTACACGGGATGAGGAACTCCGGACAAGCCCATGACTGCAGTGTTTAATTTATCGTCATTCCTCTTTCCTTTGTTGTACGCACGCACAGCCGACAGGACGCTCTGTTTAGTTTGCACAGTCGAGAATTCCGCTATTATCGGGCGTGGCGATGTTGACGAGGTAGATTTCCCTGGAAGACGATAAATATCACGCAGCTCTGTTTCGCTAATGCATACACCAATAGACAGCTATTGGTGTATGCATTAGCGAAACAGACCTACGCCACATACCGTCTTTAACAGACTGCTGCTTGTTTCCGAGCTTACTTGCGGGATTTACGTAATTCTATGGCCGACGATCTCACTTTATGTTGAAGATCAAGTATTTTCCGTTCTCGAACGGAAAACAACTCAATGTGGGTTTGCTGCTCGCGTCGCTCCTTCCTCAAAGTTTCTACTTCCATCTTCAAGTCTTCAAATGTTTATTAAAAAATTCAATTGCTTGAACAATACCAGCGTTTGACTTACATATTTCAGAGTTTGATGCCTGTATTTTAACGTTTTGAGTTTTAATATCTTTTATATTCGAAGAGAGCTCAGCCATTAAAGTTTTCTGGTCCGCCAGTAGTTCCGCAATTCTAGCATCCTGCTCGCTCTTCCACTTTGCAAGAATATCTTGTAGCTCCTGTGGTTCTAGGAAGTTCATCCCTGCCGACCCGCCTTGCGGTGAATTATTATTACGCTGACGTTTATTCCTTTTTTAACCGACTTTCGAAAAAGGAGGAGGTTCTATGTTCGACTTCTTGTATGTTTTTTTTTTTTTTTTTGTCTATGTTCACCGATATCTCCGTCAATTGTGGACCGATTTAAAAAAATATTTTTCCTCCTCCTTTTTCGAAAGTCGGTTAAAAAAGGAATAAACGTCAGCGTAATAATAATTCACCGCAAGGCGGGTCGGCAGGGATGAACTTCCTAGAACCACAGGAGCTACAAGATATTCTTGCAAAGTGGAAGAGCGAGCAGGATGCTAGAATTGCGGAACTACTGGCGGACCAGAAAACTTTAATGGCTGAGCTCTCTTCGAATATAAAAGATATTAAAACTCAAAACGTTAAAATACAGGCATCAAACTCTGAAATATGTAAGTCAAACGCTGGTATTGTTCAAGCAATTGAATTTTTTAATAAACATTTGAAGACTTGAAGATGGAAGTAGAAACTTTGAGGAAGGAGCGACGCGAGCAGCAAACCCACATTGAGTTGTTTTCCGTTCGAGAACGGAAAATACTTGATCTTCAACATAAAGTGAGATCGTCGGCCATAGAATTACGTAAATCCCGCAAGTAAGCTCGGAAACAAGCAGCAGTCTGTTAAAGACGGTATGTGGCGTAGGTCTGTTTCGCTAATGCATACACCAATAGCTGTCTATTGGTGTATGCATTAGCGAAACAGAGCTGCGTGATATTTATCGTCTTCCAGGGAAATCTACCTCGTCAACATCGCCACGCCCGATAATAGCGGAATTCTCGACTGTGCAAACTAAACAGAGCGTCCTGTCGGCTGTGCGTGCGTACAACAAAGGAAAGAGGAATGACGATAAATTAAACACTGCAGTCATGGGCTTGTCCGGAGTTCCTCATCCCGTGTACATCTCTGAACACCTACCAGCAAACACCAAAAAGCTTTTCTTTCAAGCCAGAGAGTTCGCCTTCAAGTTCTGCTGGATCTCCAATGGCAATATATTCCTGCGCAAGATAGAGGGAGACAAGCAGATTCTTGTAAGCTCTGAAAAATGCCTCACTAACCCGGATAACCCAAATCACGTCAACTGACCATCACTGTCTGTTCCCATTTTTTATATTTTTTCTTCACTTTTCATTCCAATCTTATTTTTTATTAGAGTTTTAAAATTAACTTTTATACCAAACAATACAATCTTACCTACGATTATTTTATACACCATTCACAAAACACAACAACGCACACATACTTTCTATACACAAGCCTACATACCAAAATATACAATACCTTATCCCATCACCATACACGCAAATACAATATGTACCTATCAAACTGCTACCTATCATATAATATCGGTGGCTCAAGCATTATTGTTAATAAATATCTTTGTCAATAAGTCTGCTACACAGCATGTAATACTAATCCTTTTACCTGACTACGACGAAGGAAGTAAAGAGGCTTTAATTTTTTACTCGCGATCTCTATTGTTTTGCCTTCTTCTTCGTTCAACTCTCTGGCCTTTACTAATAACAAATGGCTAATCTAGATGTGGTTAATGATGAAATAGACGCGCTTCACATTTCTAGATCGTTCAAGTGTCAACCTGAGAGTTGCGTGCAGTTTATGAAAGACCCGACAAAAGGTTTAAAAGTATTACATCTTAACATACGAAGCATTTCTAAAAATTTCGATGAGGTGTCTGTGCTTATACGATTATTGGGTTTCCAGACCGACTTACTCGTTCTCTCCGAGTGTTGGTTAAGCAAACTTTCACAGTTGCCGACCTTGGATGGCTTCACGTCATACTACACTAAAAACACATACAACCAAAATGACGGGTGTGCCATCTACGTTAAATCTTCCCTCAATGCTGACGTTAAGGAACCACCGACTTCCAAATAAGTAAACTACAATGTGAAAAATAACTTTATTTTTGGAAGTCGGTGTCCATAACGCAAAAAAAATGGTACCTACGAAAGACACCGACTTCCAAAAATAAAGTTATTTTTCACTTTGTAGTTTTCTTATTTGGAAGTCGGTAGTATTTTTTTGTAAAAAAGTTTTTTTGTATTTACATAGTCGCACGCCGCTGTTATGGCCGTGGTGATATCCGGTTCCGAGCGTGTTTGGGTCTGGCTTATGCTACCAATCGGTGCCTTGGGGGTTTTCGGTGGGGTACGATGTATCCCTGCCATGTTACAACCGAAGTTATTAATAGGTTGAAGGCAAATGTAAACAATAATACACAGGCAAAACCGGTCTTGCGCAGCACCGCCAAAAACAAGTAGCAGCGTCAGAGCGTAGCCGATATAGTTCACGTTGTCGGTTCGTAGCAATCGTAGCACAGGCGCACGACGTAGCAGCGCGCGCGGCTAGAGCGTAGCAGCGGTGACTCACACTCGCACACAGCTCGTAGCGCACCGTTGTTTTGAGAACTCGAAATTGAAACTCAGAATGTTAATTTACCTATATTATGGATAGCACACATACAATAATGCAAGAAATAGATGAAGCAGTTTTAGCGCAATCTAAAGAATTTCAAATTGATAATTTTTCGAAACAATTTTATGTACCTAAATCGGATTTCACAATAATATCACAAAATATTAGAAGTAGTAATATAGATGATTTACTAACCACTTTAACTCAATTTAAGTTTAGTGTTGACCTATATTGATCTTGAATGAGTGTAGGCTGGACGTAAATAAACCTACCCCTGAAATTAAAAACTATTGTTCCTTTACCACGACTAACCACATAAACCAGTGCGATGGCATGGCAGTATATGTCAAGTGTGATCACAAAGTTGGTGTTAAGGAAATAATATTAACTCATGCATCATGTTTACAAATAATAATGCCTAATCTTGTTGTCCTTGCTATTTATCGATCCCCCTCAAATAATAATGCTGACAGTTTCATAGACTCGCTAAATAATTAATTAAAACATATAAAAATATTGTTATAACAGGAGATATAAACATTAACATAATAAACCTACTGAAAAAACGAATGAGCGCACAAATAGTTTTTTTTTTTTTTTTTGTCGTTGCCCCACACTAGGAATTTCTCCTGTATCGTGGGTGCGTTTACAAATATATAATTTCACATACACAAACACCCAGAGCCGGAACAACTATTTGTAGATCATACAAATATTTGTTCCGTGCGGGAATCGAACCCGCGACACGCAGCGCAGCAGTTAATCGCTCAACCACTGCGCCAACCGTGCGCCCAAAAATGCTTTAATTAAATTACCTAAATATGCTTGCAATGCATGGCTTGTTACCGGGACATTCCTTACCAACCAGGGGCGAAAACTGTTTGGACCACTTTATTTTGAAACTGGACAAGATTAAAAACGCTGCTTCTATTGCTGTATTGAATACTACTATCACAGATCACTTCATGATTTTCCTTAAATTATCAAATCTAGGAAATTCTTACAAATGCTCTAAAACTAAAAAAAAAGTGGACTTTGATAAAACAATAACAGCCTTAAAACTAAGCCTTATTTCTGAACTTAATTTAATCAATGATCCAGTCATGTTATCTGTAAAATTAATAGAAAAACTCCAAAATTGTCTTCAGCAAAACACTATTACTACTTTCATTCCGAGAAATAATCGTATTATCAAACCATGGATAACTTCAGGAGTTTTGCGCTGTATTCAAAACAGAAATAATATGCAAAGAAAGCTACGATTTGATCCAGAAAACGATATACTAAAAATTACTTACAGAAGATATCGCAACTATTGCAATAGTTTAGTTAAAAGGCTTAGAAGAAAATATGATAAGGAACAACTACTAAAAGCAAACAAAAATACGAAACAGATATGGAATACAATTAACAATATAACTCATCGAAATCCTAAAAAAAAACCTAACACAGAACTATTGGAGATAAAGACCACCCCTCATGCTTCAGTAGATCACATAAACGATTACTTTTCTAACATTGGAAAAACCCTGGCTGAAGCCATTACTTCCGCAAACCGATGACAACTTCAACACTATTTTGATCTTATAATAAATTCACAGGCTTCCTCCTTCGTACTTCTCGAAACGGATCCTAGAGAAGTATATAATGGGTCTGAAATCCGAAAGCACTCCAGGCTGGGATAATATAACAACAAAATTTTAAAGGTTGTCCATGATTTGGTGGTACCCATAATATCGCATCTTGCTAACTTGTGTTTTAACCAAGGGAAATTCCCGCCAGCTCTAAAGCAAGCCATAATTACTCTTGTGCACAAGGGTGGAGACAGAGACGACGTTAACAACTACAGACCTATTTCTGTTTTGCCTGCAATATCTAAAATCATTGAAAAGCTAATTAACATAAGACTAACCAGCTACACTAATAAATATAACATTATTTCACAAGCTCAATATGGCTTTAGACAAAAATTATCTACGGAAGACGCAGTTACAGGTTTAGCCAATCATATTGTTAACCTAGTAGATTCAGGGAAAAGATGTCTAACTGTGTTTCTTGATTTGAAAAAAGCTTTCGATACCGTATCTGTCCCCGTTCTTGTGCGTAGTCTGGAAGGTATAGGCGTGAGAGGAAACCCGTTAGCATTACTAATAGATTATCTACAGGATCGTAGGCAAAAGGTTATGGTAGGGGAGTATATTAGTAAGGAGTCTTACGTGACCTACGGCGTTCCGCAAGGTAGCGTACTGGGCCCGACTCTATTCTTAATATACATAAACCATCTCTGCAAAATGATGCCAGAAAATGGTCGCGTTTCTCATATGCAGATGACACTGCTATTGTTTTCTCTGGTGATACGTGGGAATCGGTATATCAATGCGCTGAAAAGGGTTTTTCCAAAATTGCTAACTGGCTGAGCTCACATCTTCTTACACTAAATATTTCTAAAACAAAATATATTGCATTTACAATCTACAACAACACTCAGCCTGGACCTAACGTAACTCTCAAAATTCACACTTGCAATAATATAATTATCTAGCACAAACTGTTCTTGTAAAAATATTGAAAAAGTGACTCATATTAAGTACCTAGGTGTAATCGTTGATCAGCGGTTATCTTGGCATACTCATACAGATATGGTACGGAACCCTTCGGGCGCGAGTCCGACTCGCACTTAGCCGGTTTTTTTATTTTTCAATTTGAATGTAACCAGTGACACTCGCAAGGTTACGAATAATCGTTTGACGTAAACATCATCAAATTGGCCAAAGCGTTTGGTCTCTAGAACGCCACATAGGAACAAACATATATACATAGACTAATAAACACATTACCCTCCTTCGGCAATCGGGTAAAAATAAAAATTCTCACTTGAGACCGACTTTACCGATTTTAATCAGGTATTCTTTTTTTGTTTGGTTCGGCGACAGCCTACTAGTATTAAAATAATATTATAATAGTTATGCAGCTGTACCTACGTACTTCTTCAAGTCAAGTCAGAATGATCTGAGCAGGAACTGCATTAGGCACTTATAATCGAGATAATTTATTAATAAGCACTGATTATATTTTTCAAACAAATCTGCATCTTAATTAAGATAAAGTTTTGAGAATTTGCTTCATTTATCAAAGGACAAGGTGGTTTTAATTGCCCCCTGGTTTGATAGATGGCGTTGCATCGGCGACAGCTGAATCACGGTATAGTTTCGTTACCGAGACTCGTATAAATACGGATGGACACCAAGCGAACGAATTTGAAGAAATGAATTCATCTTTACAAAAACAACCGCATGTTAATTTTTGAACAGTCAGCACTTATGCTGACTTCAGAAACGTTGGATTAAAGAAGAGCCACTGATTATTGGCATAGGTCAAGGTGCGATTTCTTCCATACTCAACTCTACCATGACTTCAACATTAAAACATATTCAATGTATGTCATAGGTACCTACCTCTTCTTCTGTCGCGAGTGTCGCGACGTCGAGTTCGGCCCTCCTTATCCTTTTTCTCCTTTCTGCCCATGCGAATATCCAACACAAAGAAAACAGGCTAAGAGCGTGTCGGACTTCGTACATTTAGGGTTCCGTACAAAGCCGCAAAATCATGTTGGTTGTAAAAGGAAAAATAGGTGGAACAAAGAAAAGGAAAAGTGAAAAATAACAAACTTTTTTACAAAAACATACTACCGACTTCCAAATAAGAAAACTACACAGTGAAACATAACTTTATTTTTGGAAGTCGGTGTCCATAACGCAACAAAATGGTATCTACGACAGACACCGACTTCCAAAATAAAGTTATTTTTCACTGTGTAGTTTTCTTATTTGGAAGTCGGTAGTTAGTATGTTTTTGTAAAAAAGTTTGTTATTTTTCACTATTTAGTTGTACCTACCTAGCCTAATAGGCAAGTGGTTTAGTAAGTTCTTTATAACGCCAGAATAGATTACCCAAATATCATGAAACTTGAACAAAACCGATCGAATGAGAGATCTGCTTACCCCTTAAGAGCGTACTGGCGTGATGTTATGTTATGAAATGGTATAAACAACAAACAGACATGCAATTGCAGCAGTCCCTAAAGATTTGCCGTTATTTATTGAAGAGTTCTGTTGTATATCTTCGAAGTTCTTCATCAGATCTGCACCAAATTAAAATGGGACCAATTTCGGAACATACTCTTTCAAACAAAAAAAAGAATTTTCAAAATCGGTCCTAGGCACCTCTATATTCTGCATTCTATCCGGAATTATATTGCACATGCGTCTATAAAAATATTATGAAGTTTAGACATGGTTTAGACAGAACCAGCGATCTGAAAGTATTCTATAACGGTAGATACGCAATATCTTTTGCCATAATCATCAACTATTTTTATAAACAAAGGAATTAAGACGGATTTAATAATTGAATATTTTTATTTATCAACTAAAAACTATACAACATTTTAAATCTAAATTGCAACAGAATTAGGGCCATGATCGCTTAGCAGTGTAGCCTTCATACTTCCTCCTCGTCTTCAGACCAGTCACAATGGTTGAGCTCTTGGGGAATGCTGATACACCATCGAACATGGTGTCTTTATCTGAAACAGTATATTGTAAATGTAAGTAAAAATACAGCCTTACAAAGAACAAAACACACAAACAAACAGACAAACAGGAATGATTTGTTTTACCTGGATGGAATCTGACATAGTCTGGTTGCACATACAAGTTCTTGGGCAGTTCCATTCTCTTCAGGGCATCAAAAGGTGTCGCTGTATCAACAGGAGTCTTGTAAAATTCTTGCAGATCAGCTGTAACAAAATATTTAATAAATTAACAAAACCGGTTAGTTGAAAAAACCGGCCAAGTGCGTGTCGGACTTCGCACATTTAGGGATCCGTACCAATTTATCAATATATTGGTATCTGTTAGTAAAATATAAATAACTAGTTGGCCCCCGCGGCTTCGCTCTCGTCAACTGTCTTCCTACCTACCTAGTACCTACCCATACCCACCTGCCCTAACTAACAACCTACCTACCCTACGTACCTACCTTACCCTACCCTATCCTACATACCTACCAATTTGTTAATTTGTTTAGTTTATTTGTTGTTTTGTTTTTGTTTGTTAATTGAAAAATGTTATTATACAACTGATAATTTCTGAATGATAAATTAATGTAGACCTATCTATTTATTTGACTGGAGGAACAATCTTTAATTGAATATTGTGACTAATTGTAATTTATGATTATTATTTATGCATTGACTGTAGAAATTACTCTATAATGTGACATTCATAATGTTGTTGTTATTTATATAACATTTTTTTATTTATTTTTTTATTGATAGGCTCGCGCTTGACCACTATCTCAACTGATGGCAAGTGATGATGTGGTCGACGATGTAGCACGCTTACCTAGAAGAAACCTATTCACTCTTGACTTAAAGACTCCCAGGTTGTAGCTATCAGGAAATACAGACTCTGGTAGGGAATTCCACTCCTTAGCTGTATGCATAATGAAAGTACTGCCAAAACGTTTGGTGCGTATGGGTGGGATGTCTACCATGTACCGATTACGCATCGCCGTACGTCTTGTAGTCCGATGATGGAACGGGCTTGTAGGAATTAGTTAATGCAATCCCATCGCACACTCCCCGAAATGTAACTGATAAAAAACCGACAGACTGGCAACTTGGCGCCGATGTTCAAGGCTCTGGAGCCTAAACTCAACCAATATCTCATTGCCGATGAGCCTCTTGGCTGGTTTTTCGATCGACTCCAGTGCATCCAGCCGGTAATTGGCAGATCCATCCAAGAGATGAGAGCAGTACTCCATGCATGACCGAACTTGCTCTTGGTAAAAGTTGAGCAACTGTTCTGGCGTGAAGTACCGTCTCACCTTTGCAAGGATCCCCAACTTTTTGGCAGCCAGTTGAGCTTTTGCCTCAATGAATGGACCAAAATTGAGGGTCGATGTCAGCGTAACGCCAAGAAGCTCAAGATGGTCCGTTTTCGGCGCGGTCACACCACGGAAAGAAGGAGCCGGGTGGAATTTGCTCCTTTTAGCGGAAAAAAGACACGCCTGGGTTTTAGCAGCATTAAACCTGACCAGATTGGCATCGCCCCATTGACAGCGCTCCACCATGGCCTACCGGAGAGACTGGATCTGAGGACCGGTAGCACGAGCGTTGGACAAGTATTTCTCAGCAACAGTGCTGTCGTCTGCATACCCAAAGGTGCCAGGTTTTAGCAGATCATTTATGTGCAACAAGAATAGTGTTGCTGAGAGTACCGACCCCTGAGGGACCCCGGCGTTGATATCCAGTTGGTCAGATGAGCGGCCATCAATAACCACTTGTATGTACCGGTCCTTCAGGAAGTCTGCAATCCAATCGCACAGTCCACCGGGCAGACCGAATGAAGAAAGCTTACCTATAAGGCTCTCGTGCCAGACCCTGTTGAAAGCCTTCGAGATGTCGAGGGAGACAGCAAGCGCTTCCCCGTGTCTCTTGACGGCCGTTAAAAAGGTGTTATTTCCCACCATCATTTTATGTAAATAAACTCCTTTTCATAAAGTTTCTTCCAGGATGTGAGTTAGGGAATCCTGCAGCTACATATCTGGATTGACATCTACATTTTGTCCAGGTAATTCAATGTTCAAGGAATGAAATGGCTTGGGTGTTATTATATAATTGCTATGGGCTTTAATTAGAAGTAATGGATATGTTTGCTTTTATAAAAGTGTGCAGGGCCCGATCTAGCTATTTCGTCGCTCCAGGCATAGACAATATTTACGCCCTTGGTGCCCTTTAAAATGACGCCTTATAAAGAGGTTAATGTATTATTATCTATTGATAAAAAAATGCGGATTTTAACCGTTGGATCAGATAAAGCCACTTTTTTGACAACATTGAGCGAAGTGAAAACGAAATGAGCTCGAAATTTTCACCTAAGAATTTTTGCAACATTATGAATGTTATGGTATTTAACGGAGGGTATAAAAGAACCAATAACATTCGATAGCGAAGCGAGCTTTCAAATTTGAGCACCACTCCACAAATAAGTTAGGTTTTCTGATGAAATGAAAAGGGCTGTTAGTGCAGTTTGGCCACCCCTCATTTATACCGCTCTGGGCATTTGTCCGGCTCGCCCCCCCCCTAGATCCGGCCCTGAAGGTGTGAACAGTGAAGAATTTTTGTCTTTGCCTGTTCTGTATTGTAATGTTTCCATGGTGTCATTCTCATATGCTCAATGCCAGATATGTGTTACTTTGTATTTCTGCTTGCTTTCTACTATTACTACTATTTTAGCTTTGAAAATTTAATAAAAGAATGTTGTTGAACAACTTATTTTAAGGTGGATACAAATAGCTTTTTCCCATCGAGAAAAACATACCAACACTTCCAATGGTATGCAGCAATGAATTTGGTACATCGTATCCAGTCTCATCAAAGCAAGCCTTGAGTACTGCAAACTTAGTTTCAAGCGCATCAAACTCTGCCTCAGGGTTCAGACCATTGGATGTACATATTTTGGTGATAGTCTCTTCAATGTTTGCTGGTGGATCCCATGGCTTTGTTGGCCTGAGGAATCTGCAAAAAAAAACAGTAAGGTTATTACTTTAGAAAGAAATATAAAATATAATAACGAAAATTACCCTAAAATTAAGGGCTTTAGCATTTTGTTATTTTATTAAGCCACTTGTTTTCTGTAAAGTGAGATATTATTCTAAAATGTAAAAGTGTAATGTATCAACGTAAGTGGGATACTAAAAAACATTGCTGTAAGAAAACACTATGTTTGGTATACAACGAAAAATTGACATAATTTACCTAATTAAATAGTCAGATAACTGTAGTTAAAATGTAGTGTTTTTATAGTCTAATAGGACAGTTTAATTAGAAATAATGGTAAACAATTTATACTATACCCTCTTGCAGCTAAGGATTCTGCAGCAGCTTGGAATTTTTTGTCTACTTTAGGATATTTCTTCTGCTTATACCTTACCGCAGTGATCTGTAAATTATATAATTAATTAGAACACTTCAATATAAAACATATGTTTAAATATTAGGTAAGGTGTGCAGCAAAATAACCTGTAAATTCCTGCGCGGAATTGCACACAGCACGTTCCGAAGCATTTTAATTTATATATTTTGCTCTACTTATTTTAAATAGTTTTGAATTATTTTTCATTGATTTATTTGATAAAAATGTAAAATATTTTTTGTATTTTTATTCCGTATCCGTACATTTGACAACCGTAAAGCAATGTTGTTTCATTCCACGCAGAAAGTTATTCGGATAATTATTTTAATGAGAAGATTACGTAATCCTATTATAATTAAATTAATGTTTGCAAAACAACCTATTTTTAATACTCAATATTAACAAAAAAAATCTATTGCCTCTTGATTAAATAAAGAAAAAATATTTAACGTACAGCCTTTTTCTGCGATTTTGAAGTAGTTATTAAGAACCAATCAATTTATTAACATTAACTTGCTCATTTACGCATCTTGCATTTAATAATTCAATAGTCTATACAATTAAAAACGAAATTAACTGTAATAATCAAACTAGATACTGAAGTCAGCCGTAAGTTAAAGAGTACATCGTCGTATAACGGAACATATCCACATTTCTAGACGAAACCAGTTTCTATCTTTGGCCGCCTACGGCAGCACTATCGGCTTGGGTTGTTGTTTCCTATCCGCCATTTTCCAGTCGCCATTGAAAGGTGAAAACTTCACTAAATGTCGGTGATGATTTTAAGATTTTGAGTGGTTTCTTTAAGATTGTATCCGTTTTTAGTGTTGTGAAATGAAAATGAAGTGCCCCGGACTACCATGACGCATCAAAATCACCAAACAAACGGTGCAAGTCTCGAGGATTGCCACACAAACTTCTTCGCCTTGGTAAGTCACTTTTACATTGATGAAAGAACTCGTATGTACTTTTCTTTCGAAATCATTACGATTTACGTGATGCTAGTGTTGTGCGCTATTGTTCTTAGGTCTCCCGTTGCATGTTTAGGAATTCCTAAATAATGAGTCCACGACGTCTATGTAGACGATGTGATTATCGTTAGTGGACGCTGATATACAAAATTCACCTTATTGCGCTACGACTGCCGAATCGATCTAATGCGTTAAAGTTTTTGTATGGGACAATTTACGTTTAGGCGGCTAATGACGGCCGGCCGTTAGTCATCCTGGCATCGTTCTCGCCACAACTCGGAGTCATGTCATGTTGCTAACCCACAAAATGTCAACGCATTCGGCGAGCGAGGCCACAAGAAGCCACCGGCCCATAGAGGTCATTTTGAATTCACCTGGCCGTAACGCGGACCGTAATGCGTTCGCGAGACTAGTTTCGCCAGGTTGAGGAAATAACTTTCTTATTACATTTTTCGCTTCGTACCGTTCGATAGTGCGACACGATAGCGAGACATGAGGAGTAATGTTTATGTGCGTGTTAAAAAAAACCGTCGGGTCATTCATTATCGCAGTGTTGTAGTGTTGAGTAGCTTTGCGTAATGTTCATAGCTGGCGCGAATTTTATCAGATTGTGTTCGGGTGAGGATTAGCGGGTGAGGGGCGGGCGCGCGGGGCGCCGGGGGCGGTCGGTCGTCCTCGGCGAGAAGCGAGCACAGCACGGGCGCCACTTCCACCTGACGCGTTGCCATATCTCCGCGGCGGCGCGCGCCTGCCTGCACCCGTCTCCCTCTGCGCTCCGCCTATCTCGACACGATACAAATTACCGATTTCTTGCCCTGCCTGCTTATTGTCTAATTATTTATGCGTTGTTTGCGGACATCGCAGCTTTTGTCGAGTGGAATTTTTTTCTCGTCCACAACATAGGTGGTGACGCATCGGAGGCTACTAGGTGTCGCGTTTGGGTTCAATACACTTTACTAGAAGCATTGCGCAAAAAATTGGAATACAATAATTTAATTGATGCTAGTTAAATCGTAAATTTATCGCTGATTGTCAAGCTGTAAATGTTCACTGGCTTCACCTAGGCTTCTGTTGAGGTATGCACGGCATCTGCGCGGCGACATCACAGATGTCGCGGGACTCGCGGGGTCGGTGCGCGCGCGCTCGCCGGCTGCGCAGGCGTCTTGCGCTCATTCAACCGTTTATGAATGGTCGTAATGATTGTAACTTTCCCATAAGCGGGCCTCCGCCCAAGCACCAGTTGCGTGCACTCTGATTATCTAGGTAGTTGATTTACGTCTTTGTTCTTTACCTGTTTACGCTTTGTCTTATAAATTCTAGTACAGTCATACGCAGCATGTCATAGAAATGTGACTTTGTCTTGACCATTGTTTACCCTTGACGTATGCGAATGAACTGGCGATAATCATTCATTCATTCTGCAACGTTGTTTTTCATAGGCAATATTTGGAAGCGTGCTAATTTAATAACTCATTCTTCCAGTTTATTCTTCACTGGTATGCAAAAAAAAGCCCAACTTAGCCGTATTTTAGCTTCATTACGATTTTGAAAGGCATTCAACAAGATATTCCGTTTCTATCGCAATGCCTCGCCACAACGACGATGTCCATTGAGTGACGGAATACGCCGCTAACTTATTCATGGCATCTGACGAACACACGAGTCTCGCCGACCTCTGCCCCACACCCCTTATCACCCTCTGTGCATACAGAGCACGACTCCAATTTTGTCCTGAATGTGCTCATTTCCCCACTGTTGTGGCTCCTCCCGCTTCTAGGTCACTTCTTTGCACATCTAAGAACAGATTTGGTGTACTGACTAGACAAATCCCACCACTAATTCATACTGGCCAGTGTCTAAGTAATTAACTGGTTAACAGTATTAAAACAAGTTGTTAACTACCGATTTGGCGGCAATAAAGCTACAGATTATTTTTATTATTTTACGTTTGTCCAAAGTGGCGATACCACTATAAACTTCCTTAATGTAATCAACCTAATTACAGCATAGTGTTATAATGAATCTCTAATGCTTTGCTGCTTTTTATAAGCTATAAATTCTTGTATTATGCTTACGATAGTCGTAAATTCTCACGGAGTCTGTTGTTCTTTGCCTTTTGATATTTCATTTCACACATACAATTTTCACTTTCATCTTATTGGAAACGAGATTTAATAAGTACCGCCTAAAATAGAATCTTGGTCTTGTAAATAAGTTACGATTCTCGTAACGTAAGAGAACAGCAAGACCATAGTTTCTTGAAAGGCTCAAGGTCGTCGCAAAAAACATCTACCTGAAATCAGTGGTTTACTAGTTGACTGCAAATCCAAATGAATTTAAACTCTAAACAAATGAAATACGAGTTATTTGTAAAATCTCATTGTTTTAATAATGAAAATAAAGGTGACCTTTTATAGGTTATTAAACGCTTGATTTGTGTCTGGCGGGTCACTGAAGTATTTAAAAGCAGTCTGCGCATGCGCACATTGGGGCAAACTGTGGCCGACATTGCTAAATCCGGTTTATTGTATCTTAATTATTTAACTACTTACGTTACAATGTTACGCATGTTTTGAGCATGTAAATTAGTTCGGACAGATTTTGTTGCTGTTAGCAAACATTTAAAACACTGTTCTGATATATTTACAGTATCAGTTAACCTGTTCTTCAAATCCACGTTAAAAGTATTGAATAACGGAAACTTAAACGTTGTTTAATTTAAAAACGAACTACATGGTACAAGTTTTGTTATGTCGCGGGGGTCGTTATCTATCAGCTGATAACTTATCACACTCACACGGTATCAAGGTTCCTACGAGAGCGGTTGGTGCTTCATACTGCTATCTGCAACCACAATAGAGCACGATTAAAAGCTTTGGATGTCTCTGACGGAAATAAAGATTGTGTGAACAGTTGGCGCAGAATAAATGATACAAAAAAGAAAGGATTTTTGATAAATTCGGTATCAATACCCTAATCTAATCTTTAATTCTTTACCAAGTAGTATTATTGTCTGAAGATTAAAATGATTGTAAACACATTGACAATACAATTCCTGCATCGCCTTTCACGATGCTTAGAAACTAATCTCGACGATAAAGCACGTACTCGTGAAGGATGCTCATGCGCAAGACAAGAAAGAGCACGTGTATAAATTAAAATGAAAACAGTACAAATAAATACAGTGAACTCGCATAATTTCAGCACGTAAAGCCCCTCGTGCCTGCATCTGGCTGAATTCTCGCATCAAAACCACAATTGAAAGCTGTGTTCTGTTTATTTTGTAACCAATCGCACAGTTGTTTACAGTGCGACCGGCTATATAACGCCACATTATCACACATGATAAGAGAACAGTTGCGGCGGCGGTATCTCACGCTCCTTCAACACTTGAAATTAATATTACAATTGCTGTTATAATGTTCTCTAAACAATTAAGGAAATCAGTGCAATGATTGATATGGGTGCAATGACTTGAGTCAAAACTTGGGACGCAAACAGACAAGGAAAAAATTTGACATTTCCTAGGGAAATAAAACCATGTGACGCGTTTACCTACATAAGAATGACGCACTATTTATCTCGAGACTCCAGTGACCTCAGACTGGAAAAGGCCAGATGATTGCAGTAACTAGTGTAGCAGTGCGATATGGATATTGCAAACGTGTCCAGTATGGGATAATGACACTTCTGGGGAATGCAGTCAAAACACACATGGAAATGACTAACACGTATTGCTCACTATTGCCTTGCTTTGTGCAATAGAATTGGTATTACACCACATAAATCCCACCGTCATACGCTCCAAGGTCACTCATAAAATATGCATCTTGATTCGTTATAGGACACAGCAGTCTGACCCAAATACTAAACTTACAACTTGAATGCAAAGATAAACAGCTGATACAATTTTAAAGTTGACAATGACATGCGAAGTGATATTCAATTACAGCACGATACTAAATTATCACTAATAAGTATTGATTGGCTTATCAATGTTATCTCATGAAGCATTTTAATAACGTATCTAAAAACAAATGTACATTTGTATGAATATCGGTCCTTTGAGGCAAGTGACGTCCTTCGAGTGCAGTCCACATTGTTCTTACTCTTTGCGGTTCCGAAACGTGTGCCTTTGTTTAACCCTCATTGAAGAGAAAGGTTCGTATCACCCAGTCTCGGCAATTAAAACTATTTTTGAGTTAATAATCGAATTACTCCATTACTTGATGGCCTTGCTAAGTCGGAATAATTTCGATACTCGAAATATTTTAATGGCTACTGCGTTTTTTAATTATACAAATACCTAAGAATATTATATTTAACTTGCTTCGCCTTCTACGTAATCGTTTGCCTTAGAATTCAATAAATAAATAAATTATGATTGAATACATTCCTATTGATCGTGGATATTTTCTCACGAGTGTTTTCTCACTACGTGCCGTAAAGGGGTTAAAATCCTTACGTCCATCACGATGCCTAAAATAAAAATGGCATTCAAGGACTCTCAAATATTTGTGTAAATAAAATAAAACCAGTCTTAAATACTCAGACGATATGACATCACTTGATGCGATCCTGACAGCATCTTCGTAACGTCCTTTTCCTCTTGTTGTTACGAGCCACATTCTGGGTCAAGGTTCTGTTTTGATGATACTGTCACGAGGAAAAATGTTCTCTCTTTCTCATTTGGTTACGATCTCGATTTCTACCATTCGTTCAGCGATATTGGAATCTTTTATTTGATATCCGTATTTTCCTTTTCATTTTTCTTTTCCGGAATATTCGTTTTAGTAAATTGTGGACGTGTGTTTTTGATTTTGCAATAATTTTCGAGGAAGCCTTACCAACTTTTCCACTTTATTTTCTTTACGAATGAGTTGCATGTTAGACACAATATGTATTGTTTCCTTTGTTTTTGTTGAGCTACGTAAAAGTTTTTCATATATTTTAATTTCTGTTGTTGCCCTTTCGAATTTCTCAAAGTTTTCCACCAGTCGGCAATTAAGGTGTTCCGCTATAATAGCGGCAGTGGTCCGGCCGCGACCGCGGTCACGATATGTGGGTCAAGATAACAGAAGTGCTCTGAGCCTGCCCCACATTCGATGCTTCGCCAGAGACCGCCACTCGACGCGGCTCCTGTGTCACCACTGATTTACAATTATTTATTACTTTGTTGAGTCTCAAAGAATATAAATGCTGAATTAAGTATGAAATGTGCCTGACTCACTCCTTTCGAAATGTAACACCAACTGAGATTTATTTAATTTCATATTCATCCAATTAGATTATGTTTATTAGCTATACGGTAATCAATTTATCATGATTTATCTATTAAAGCGTGTCCCATTAACTATTGATTTAGTGATCTATACTTGAAATTGGATTCAGTTGAATGCATCTCCGGCGAACGTAAAGTTCATTAGTATGATTGAAAACTCACCGTGTTCGGGTTTCTGCGTTATGTCGATCGATAAAAACAAGTCTTCACTAGCCTTGTGCTCCACTTTCGCTTTTATTGGCTAAAGGTTATTTCTACACGAGTAATTTTACTCCGTAATCCGGCTACACCCCGTCTTACGGGACGCAAGTGTCTGAAAGCGTAAAAGTAAAGAAAGAGTGACCTATATTTTTTTATTGTGTAAACAAGACGGTGTTTGTGTGTTGACAACACTTGGCACCGTCTGTACATGCCTGAGGCGGGAGGCGCATTTTGATAACTGAAACTTTGTTTTATCATTTGCAATACTTTATTTGCAAAACTTTAGTGAGATGATATAAGTCGTTTCGAAGATAAGCTGGAGCAACATTACAAATATCTGTCGGCCCTTTGCATGCAAGTTTTGGCCCTCGTCTCACGGAAAACAAGTTTCACTATAGGTACGATAAACTGCGTCGTGTTGTTGTACAAGCGTAACACATAACTTCACGTATTTCCAACCTCTCGCATATTAAGAGCTAACGTATGTAAAACTTGATGTATTACCTCAACTTGGTGAAACTTTCTTGCTGCGATAAAACTAAAAGCTGTCGACTAATTTATTAAGTGGAGTTTCGAAGTAACTTCATGGAATTCTCGAGATACATGACAGTTATCAAGTGTTTTTGGAAAACAACTGTCTGCGTGTTCGGGTGAATCGTGATTTTTGAAGTTGAAGTAATTTAGTGTATTGCATTTCCGAGCATTTCCGACGAAAATAGAAACACTAAATTCAAACACAACATACAAAGACAGATTTATTGCTTAATAGATTTTATTTTATATAATATTCTTCTCTAAAATTTTGCATTATGCATTTTCAACTTGCAACGTTTAGAAACGCCGACAATTATTATGAACATTACATAACGCTGCGCCGATGTATCGGCTTGCAAGTTGACCTCATTTGCAAATGACTAACAAAATTAACTGTCAACAGACAGTGCGAATCGAAGCTATTGCATGGCGGACGACGAAATTATTAGTTTCATAGACAAAATAGATTGTCTGCACACGATATCTTTATTATAACGTCAGACTGTAAAATAACATGGCCGAATGTCTGAGGGCTCTCTCGGATTAAATTCGAAACGCTTTCACTACAATCCCCACTTTTGCTCTATCATTCCCCCTTCCCCCCCTTCCCATCTGCTAGAGACGTGAAGGTGTAAATTCGCCGACAAGAACGTCATATGATTATCATAATGATGTTCCTTCTCAAATCAGGTTCCTAAATTATTTTGTTGTAGTCAGAATTGGGTTACGTCTTGTGAATTTTAAGTTTTACATGACGCATAAGTTAGAAGGACATTCACAAATTTTGCACTGGGTTGTCTATGGTCAACCTACAGTGTTCGTAATCATAAACGAATCGTTTAGAGAACGAAGATCTCAATATTCAGTTCAGCATCTAGTTTTTCCAGGAATGGCCATTTTAGTGTGGCATTAACATGAAACATGCAACTGGCTCTCGCTTCCCAAATCAACCCAACGTGTGCACATTATCATAATTTTTCAATTAAAGCAGAGTTGGTAAACGTGCAAGTGGCTTTCCAGTATTTGTCGCGGCCCACTTGTTAAATAGTGCACGTAGTATTTACGTGTCACCATAGACGCTGGGGTTTAACGCGTGAGAAGCTATGTTCGAGAGAGAGCAAAAGAGACGGAATAATCAAGCGATCGAGATCAGTATGTAGGCGATGTTGTTTTGTACCCATTAAGTTGTTCTGTAATGTTATGCATTAACGCCGCCACGGTGGCAGATTTTCGTTGTAAAGCTATTCCTTCACATATTCCGCAGTGTCTCCTCTTATTTCAATAACAAAAGTTTCTGAGAATGTACTCGCTGCTTGCATCTAACTACCTGTCGTACTACAATATCCTAGCGAGTCTTTTGTATGCACAAAAGCTTTGCGGCCTGCGTCGGAATCTGCATTCTGTCGGCTCGTACGAAGTATCGTCGAGTTCTCAATCTTGAGATTAAAATGTTTGCCAACATCTTGATATCCATGCTTTTGCTATTCAGTTACTGCTTTATTTGTTAAACGTCGCAAGTATTTGACGTTGAAACTTATTGCAATGATTTTTTTAATTATTTCTTGTAAAGTGTAATACTCGAAAAAACTAGGGCAAACCTTCAAATTTCTAGACTAGACGTGTAAGGTCGTTGGGTTCGTTGACCGCGGTCGGCGCGCGGTTGTACCGTTAGCAGAGTAGCGCACCTGTACTGCCTACCTGGGTACCCTTTACCCTTCGGCACTAAGGACGATACCCGGCTTGGGATCTAGATCTGGATTTGAATTGATCGTTTCGTATGAATGGAGAACCTCGGGCTGAGAACCTCTAACAACCACATAAATTCATTCAATAGACATCAATAATGACTTTCCATTGAATGTTTACGCTTGCTTTTGCCGCAATCTGAAGATTTTTTGTGGTCAAGATTTATATTTAAAATTAACTTTTTATGTTAAATTCTTCCGTTACAATAAATTCAGGCAAGTATCCTATGCACCGTCAGTTTCCGTTACAAACATGAGTTTCCGAGACTATTTTCGACAGTCGACGATCTTGTAACCGTTTCGTGTGTCGACCTCCTTCCTGAGGTTGTCCACTGCGACTGTACGTTTGTCGTCGGCCTCGAGGTACCATGATACCAGCAACATGTCCTGCTCACGTAATACTTCTCAAATAGTCGTAACCAAATCTTAATGGCAATTAAAAATACTATGACCGAATAGATAATCGTCTTCTTCGTATAATTGCATGATGTCATTTCCACTTTTGACATAACACTTAAAAAGTTTTCTCTTCTTACCAGATTTTCTACAATTTGCATTGTAGGCCCTATCAAGTTAGTAATCATTTTGTGCCTTTGTTGATTGTGTACAGGTTCGTATAAATGTTGATGGATTCAATTTACATAGGTGTATGGTTGTGCTTGTGCGAATGTAGACATACATGCGCAAGTTGCCGATGTGGCCTCTAAAACGATCCATGGCGCGTGCCTGTAGACGCGTTTGCCGCATAACAATTCCATTTTAATACCTTCGTGCATGCAATATCATACTTGTTAAGTCGGCGAAATTAACTATCGATGCTTTAAAATATAACGTTCACGGTTTTCAACGATAAATAAATTGCTACAAATATTTTGTAAGCTAGTCAATTTAATAGCCTGTTAGTCAGTCATACAGTTGGAGCAATAACTACCAGTTCTGAAAGACTTTGTTTAGCTATACTTCTTATCTATAGGAAAATATTCCTAGTGGTTTAATCCACGTTCGTAGGCTAGCTAATAAATGCGGGATCTATTATCTTTGGTCACGTGGCACGTGTCCTCGCCCTTGCTGACATACAAGCTTAGTTGTACAACGAGAATGTAAATCTCGCTTTTTTAAACATGGTTACGTTTGTGTTTTCCTGCTTTTTGCCTACTATTACCTTCCGTTAATCTCTCAGTTATTTCCTCAAGATTGTGTGAACCGGCTGGATGTAATGTTAACTTGATATTGATTCGAGTTTAGCTTATAATATATGTCGATGAGTTTTTTGTTCGCTGCTCCGAAAGCTTTGAAATGTTCGTTTTGTTCGAAGATTGTAGACTTGAAGTTGATATGTTGTTAATTACTTATTCACTTTCAAGAAACATCTACACTGACCTTATCTGCTTCAAACCTTTGGCTTTAGATGGGCTATGTTATGTAGTATTTAGAATGTTTACATATTACTTTGAATGAACATTTACTTCAACGGATAATTTTCTCGCAATGGCTACCTGAAAAAAATCATAGACAACAAACAACAAGCGCCAAGTAAAAATTTGACTCGCGTATGATAATTATGAATCTTGGGGAGTCAAAGGTAATGATTTTATCATGAAAATATTGGTAAAAACTGTTCGGCTAAACATTCCATCTCGCTCGCTCTACTTTAAGTAGACAGAGTAAGGAACACCAAATGGTAAGTGTTGCCGTTTGCCGCCGCCCACTTGCAAGTAATGTGGTAGAATATTGTCGGCTTATACTGCATCTGTGTGTGTACATTACATTTGTACCAGGTAACTGTTGTCCGCAGTAAATATTGTCTCCGTATAATGGTTTTATTGCGATAATATGTTTATGTTCGCTATAGTTAACGTCCTCGTGAAGGCTTCAAATTGTTAAAGCTATTAATTTTGTAGTAATGGCCTTTGACTGGGCCACCATGCTCGGTTAGGTTCATGTTATGTTCAACTGATTAAAAGTACTCTTTCCCTTCTTTACTATTAAATATTTTTATCTTTTGTTGATTCGGTTTTTTATCTGATACAAGATATTCTTCTTCCCTTCGCGGAACTGTCCACTTATGTTTTATTTGCCCCAGTTTATTATATTCCAGAAGTTAGATAGGTAGTTTCGCTTGTAACTTTTTTACGAGTTTCAGCGTAATATTCTCTGCCCTTGACAATGCTTTAAGATTAACTACTTCCTTGACATTTATTTCAAAATTGCCACTCAAAGAAAAATAAGGAAAAGCACATAGAAACAACAGTGTGACATAAGTTCAACTCGCGCAATTCATAATAATGCTGACGTTCGCGGAAGTGGACAGTGGCCGGCGCACCGCACGCGCACCGCGGACGCTGCGATAACTGTGCCATTATGCGCCGAAATACTGATACCCGCCGCTCAGCCGCAACATTCGACACCCATGACATTTCGCAGACTGTTTACAAACACGCTTATTTTTAGGTGACTATTTCTAATACTGTTTATGCACTCGGGACTAGGGCGCAGCGAATGAATAGTCTCTTGACTCAGGGACGTATGGGCAGGTAAACGAAACAGGGACCCCTGTCGAAACCAGAAAACAAAACGCATTTAGTGACGTCACACGTCAAAAATGCAGTAGCGAAGTGCACGGCCGGGGGCGGTCGCACGCGCAGCGCACCGTCACATCATCCTCGATTGTTTACCCCGCTAGTAACGTAACTGCGCGCTGTTGCCGATCCGCGTCTCGCCTCCTCTCACTTTCGCGATTGTCGCCGTCTCGTTCACGTCTCATACGTCTGTCCCGCTCACTCGACTAGCGGTGCTCGACTTTTTTGGACATGCAGTTTTTTCCGTTCTAGGTTATGATCGCTTTACGGGATCATTGTTTTACAGGAAACTGATTATTAAATAGCTTTTTATTTATTTCTTACAAAGTTTATCGGTTACATTGATCGTTCAACGATATTTTTTTGTTGAGCTTAACAACGTTTTTAAGTAGGTTATTAAAAGTATATCAAATAAAGGTGGGCCTTGCATTTCGGTGGTCGCAGTGCATTTATACGCCAATTAGTCATTGAGTACGTATGTCCAAATATGTGCACCGAGCGATGCAAAAGACTTCAACGGAAAGATACGCCAGCGTACCGATTATGTGCGTAGGCGACCGCGATAGAGGAAACGAATAGGAACAGTACTGCTATTTGTGTATTTATTTTACCCTATATACGTTATGTCAAGCACATTGGGTTAAAAATAAAATAAGCAAGTAAAAAAGTATTTTAATTTCATGCCCGTGAAGAACTCGTACAAACTATTTAAGCCGTGCTCTCATTTGACTTTAAGCTTTTCAGAGGTTTGCACGGAGTGACGTAACACTAACACCGCTTTAGAAGCGGTTACAGGCAGAATTTTCCGGAAAAGGCACGGCTTTACTCGGGCTTCATCCGGGTGTTATCCTCGGGCTAGGCGTCCATCCGTCGCTCGTTTCGCATTTTAAATTCAAATAACCGCAGATTTGCCCGACAAACTTGCTCTACCCTGTGCAGTGTGCTCTTTGTCGACGAATATGTTTGCGTAATATCCACCAGGCGATTTTGTCGTAGCACCACAAGATACTGCAGCTTTTGAATTTTCATTGTGATCCAATGACCTCAGTGTGGGTGTATTGGAAATACATTAGCGACTCGCTTGCACGATGTTTTATTGATGAGTTCCTTTGCTCACTTGCTCGTGCATACATTAGGAGTGTACTTACTCGATTGATTTCATAATTTTTTGTACACAGTACACTGACTAGCTTTCATCCAGAACTTTGATTTTATTTGGACACATGTTAAATACGTTACCCTTGACATTACCAGAACGCATTTATGAGCTTTACGGGTAATTAAATAAATTAGTATAAAATGAAGGCAAGTCGTCACGTCGTCGTACAATAGAAAGTGAAGCGGGCTGCGCGGGCGCATCGGGTGCGTTAGAAAGCGGCCGCCGGCCGGCCCCGGCGCCGCCCGAACGAACATTCACGACACCGAGCTTGACGCATTCCTCCATATGTACTCAAGAATGCTATCCAACTACTTATAGAATAAAACCTTTCAATCAAGCTTCAGCAAGAACTGATTTTTGATCTTGCACTTATGCTCAATAACTAGCCGTTTTACAAGACCACCTCGTACATTACTCACTAAAACACTTTAATCTCTGTCAACGTTTATAGACGCGTATTATATTTAAAATAAAATCTAATATTACTATAGCTAATAAAACAGTAATAAGCACAGCACACCATAAACGCCCGACTTGTATAATTTTATATCTAAACATCACGTTTTAAGCGTCGACCAATAACCCCTCATTTGGAAGTTAACACTAAACTCGTTTGGAGTTACTTATTCCTCCCCTTATCGCGTTAGGTCGATGCGACCCCACGCGTCACGACGTCTGCCAGGTGCGTTTAGCCCCTTCCGCCGCAGATGCTCGTGGAAAAATGTACAATAAACTTTGTGTTACGAAATTAATAGGTAACGAATTTAGTTCAGTATGCCGTCTTGCAAACGAAGAGTTGCCGCAAATATCGGCCTCCAATGTCGAACTGCTGTTTTTAGAATCAAAGAGTCACAGGTCAAAATCGAGCTTCTAATAAAAACACGAGAGATACACAATACAAGCGATAAGTTTCAAATCGCGAAAACCACCAGAAGCTATACGGCAGATATCTATCGCACTTGTACGGTTGTGTTTACTTATTTATCTGTTACGTAATACAACTTACTGTCCATTAAAACGGAACCAAGTTTACTGTGTATCGTTTTATGTTTATTTAAATGACCAGAAACACGGGTAGAGAGCCGCCGACCGCTAGCGGTAAAGGGTTGAAAGCTTTCGGGAAGTAATGTATTTAAACAATAAACATATTTATGTTTGGGGTTATTTACTTTGATGATTCTGTCTGTAAAACAATCTGATACAACACATTGATAGATTTTCTTAAAAGCTGTAGGTGTGTAGGGTGGAAAACATATGAAAGAAAAAAAAATCTTTAAGTTTCGAATTGTAATACCAGGTGAAAGATGCTTTATATAATTGTAACATAATTGTATATAACGTATAATTGTAACTGCCAAATTAAGGGGTGTTACCCCTTAATTTGGCAGTTTTAGCTCGATAGCTTGAGCGCCCGCCATACACCTGAACTTGCATTTTTTACGTTTTTATAGGTGTTTTGCATAGTACACCCTATGAAAAAAATAACAAGTGAATACATATAATGTATATGTTATAAAAAAACTTTTTTACAAAAAAATACTACCGACTTCCAAATAAGAAAACTACAAAGTGAAAAATAACTTTATTTTTGGAAGTCGGTGTCTTTCGTAGGTACCATTTCTTTGCGTTATGGACACCGACTTCCAAAAATAAAGTTATTTTTCACTTTGTAGTTTTCTTATTTGGAAGTCGGTAGTATTTTTTTGTAAAAAAGTTTTTTTATTTTTCACTTTTTAGTTGTACCTACCTAATAGGCAAGTTGTTTAGTAAGTTTCCTATAACGCCAGAATAGATTACCCGATTTCATGAAACTTGAACAAAACTGATCAAATGAGAAATCTGCGTACCCCTTAAGAGCGTAGGTACTGGCGTGATGTTATGTTATGAAATGGTATAAACAATAAACAGACATGCGATTGCAGCAGTCCCGAGAGATTTTCCGTTATTTATTGAAGAGTTCTGTTGTATATCTTCGAAGTTCTTCATCAGATCTTCACCAAATTTAAATGGGACCAATTTCGAAACATACTCTTTCAAACAAAAAAAGAATTTTTAAAATCGGTCCACAATTGACGGAGATATCGGTGAACATACATAAAAAAAAAAAAAAAAAAAAAAAAAAACATACAAGAAGTCGAACATAGAACCTCCTCCTTTTTCGAAAGTCGGTTAAAAATAAAAGTATATTTTAATTAATAGAATCATTTATTTCAAAAGTAAACACATTTTCAGAAAGTGATGTCGGTATGAATAATGTCATTTTTAACACGCTTTTATTAGCTTGGTATGTATGTATCAATGTAACGGAATCTTTGAACGTGATTTTCACCCCCTTCAAAACTTGGGATTGATTTGAAACTTTGCACACTTATCAAGGACCGATGTCAATGCAATAATTTAGTCAAAAGTCAAATATATTTATTCAACTAGGCCAATAACAAAAATTTAAATTTGCAACAACTGTAATACAAATTTGAATCAACTTGTATTACACAAGTTGATTCTACCGTGCGCGTTTAAATAGTTTGTCCCATTAGCCTTACCAAGATCTTCAGGATTAGCGACTTTTTAGTTCAATTTACCATTAAAGTGTGTTTTTTAGTTTTTAGAACTACAATTTATTATTTATAGCAAAAATACTTTTTCTGAGTTTAGTCAACTGGACCCACTCGAAATGGACCCGCGGCATCACTCAACCCCGATCACATTTTGAATAGTTCGACTGAACCCACTGCCCAATTTCATTATTAGTACAGTTACGGCGTAAAGCCGAATCTTTTAGTTTAATTTTTATGACTTAAAATCTATACAAATCGTCAGTGGAAAGGATACTCAATCTTTGGCATGAGCTTTCGAGATGCTAATTTAGACTTTATGAATCCCTCTCTTCTTGTCTTGTCGCTGACTTGAACTTAGAGCTGCGTCTGTCACAACTTTTACTGATCTTGTCACAGCCTGGGTGTGGTAAGGCAGACTCATAAACTCCAAAACTACATCTCCTCCATTTTCAATTAGATCTTGTAACTGCTCATCGGAAATATTCATTAATATTGGGGTTCGATATTTTGTTGCCAGAGAGTCAAGTCTATGTAAGAACGTGCATTTAAGTTCACTTTGGCACCTCAAACAGATTTTTTATTCACTTGACGAGCCTCTTGCAGCGAGTTCTCTAATGTGTTTACGTAAATCTACCAACAAGACCTTTATCATACTCAGCGAGTTTTCTGGATGAGCAAAGTAACTGTTTCGAATTTAAAAAACATGTGACCACTATCGCTAACACAGAACAAAAAAAACGCCTACTACAATAGAAGTCGCAAGTGGGCGGGGCCCGCGTACCCCGAGCTTTGCACAGTTCTGCATATGTTTCCTTCCGCGCACACACTACGCACATCAGTCTTGGTTCAACCGTCACGGTAACAAAAACTTGAAAAAAAATACAAAAATGCCATAATGTGCTGTTTTAGAATGTAAACACGATAGCAGAACCAAAAATGTATCAAATGTAGGTATATCTTACCATCGGCAAGTCTTAATTTATTTTATTTCGATAAAAATGTAAAAACAATATTTTATTAAACAAGACAAGTAAAAGTTGATTTTATGATGTTAAACTTAAGGTCTACTTTCTTTAAAACTCAAACATTGTTCTCGAAGATTCCAACTATGCACATGTCACATTCAGCTACTCAATTAGAGATTACCAATATCGATAATGAGTTATCGATACTTTAAACTTACAATATTCGAAAAAATCTTCTTACGCGCGAAAAACATAACCCTTTCCTTGTAGCCGTGTAAAAATAAAGATTACGACGAATTGAGAACCTCCTCCTTTTTTTGAAGTCGGTTAAAAAGACAACAGCCTTCAAAATCAACAAAGTGTAATAATAATAACACATGAACATAGAACCTCCTTCTTTTTTTAAGTCAGTTAAAAACTGGCTTATGTGTTAGTCTGAAATTTAAGATCTACTGGTGTTTATACCAAAATTTCATCAGTTCATTAAGGAAGTTAGTCAAGCTAATCATAATAAGAGTGTAGCCGCAGGCGAAAGCGTAAGCTTCCCATATCAGTAGGACGTATTGCATTTGTAGTGTAGTCTATCGCATCATCATCATCAATCATCAATACATATAATAAATTTGTAAAAAAATATTTTTTGTACATCGAAAATATTGCCAAAAAAATAGCCAGTGTGTTAAAGGATAACCAACAGAACCTATTTCCGGCATTTTTGGAATTTTTGTCTGTTTATTTGTGCACGCATCACGTGACATGTACGAAACCAATGTAAATAACTTTTATACATAAACATTGTGCGTACCTTGAAGAATTACTTAGTTTTTGTGTCATCGCAATCGGTTCACTCTATCAAAAGTTAGATGAATTTAAAGTGTTCAAGAAGTAAAATTATCACAACACACGCAATTCAGATACTCGGAGAGTTGAACTCGATATTCGATAGATGGCGTTGGGAATCTAAAGTCATTTTATGAATCATGGTGTTAAGATTCTCCGCGAAAGATTGATGACTATAGAAACAAATATGGTCGGTAGGTAAGTAGGGTAGGCAGGAAGGTAAGTAGGGTAGGGTTGGCAAACAGATGACGGGAGCGAAGCCGCGGTCACAGCTTGTAATTAATAATAGTACACCAAAGACTACGTATACGTACGTACTGTCTTTCCTTTCATTTTTTAAATCCATGGAAAGGTTGTCTTGAAAAGATCGCTTTTAGCGATAAGGCCGCCCATTGTGCCACCCAGTGTAATGTTTTCTTCGTCTATACTTTCTGTAACTTATATGGTGTACATAATAAAGAGTATTGTATTCTATAATTCTATTGATAGAACAAAAACACTAAGATACGCCCATCTTTGTATCAATAGAATCATTTTCAAAATCTGATCAGTAGTTTACCATAAAATATCTTAATAATACTTTCTATAAATCGTAAGTATTGGAATAAATTTATATAAAAACTTGATTACAAACATTATAATATTTATCGACTCTAGTTATTGGGCGCACGGTTGGCGCAGTGGTTGAGCGATTGACTGCTGCTCGGCGTGTCGCGGGTTCGATTTCCGCACGGAACAAATATTTGTATGATCTACAAATAGTTGTTCCGGCTCTGGGTTTGTGTATGTGAAATGATATGTTTGTAAACGCACCCACGATACAGGAGAAATTCCTAGAGTGGGTCAACTTTTTTTTTTTAACTAAACTGTTTTGTTTGAAAATAATACGGAATGTCGATAAATAAGTCAACGACCGTGGTACATCACTACAGAAGGACGAGTAGTAATGACCTCATTTCGCAAATATAAATCTTATAGGTAACGAAATACGGCTTTAAATTAAATGAATTTATTATAGTGACATCTAGTGGCGGGTAGCGTAACTTGCTCATTAAACTATTACGTGTGCGCTTTAAACGAAAAAAGTAATAAATACTCAAAAAGAGTAGACAATAAACCAACTCTATTGTCATAAAGCTGTGGTTTATTTTCAAATAAGCGACGACTGACATATTTTCTACTTTCATCTAAAAATTAAACTACCAATCACACCAAAGATTTCTTAGTGTTATGAAATACAATTAATCTGTATATGTGTGAGTTTGGGTACGCTGGTTCCGATACTAATAAAGCTATATGCGATTTCTACTGTCTTCTCTGTTCTGTGATCGCTAACAACTAGTCGGATTATCTAGTGCTGTTAATGAGATTCCATAAATGTTTTGAATTTGAACCATCTTTGCAGGATGAATATGTTTTGATGACAAACCAGGCATTTTATATAATGACAAACGTTGACAAGAATTTAATGTGGATTTTCCGTAAAAATATACAAACACAGTATGCGATGAGCTCTTGTCAACCAGCAGGCATGGGACAGCTTACCTTTTTTTTTTTTTTGTGTGGGAAATCATCCAATGACTTCTCCCGCTCTGGGTGAAGCGAGAGGGCATATCAGACTTTTACTGACTAAAACCCACCCGTGTTTCAGTTGCTTGTGCCAGTGCCGCGGTAACTCTCTTACAAATTTATCCGCGACCCAGACAGGCATCGGCCCTATCGGACCCCGTCCCTTTTGTTGACATCTCTTTGAGGCGCGCGTGGAACACTACGCGCCGTAAACTCGGGCTTGGTCCTTATCGGACGGCGAGCTACCCATTACTATCCGTCCGCAAGCCCGCGCCTACGGTGGCCGGGAATCAGCTCGCGACTCCCGACGCCCGGGGCGTCTCCTGCGGTGCCTAGGGGCGTGAGGGCGTCTCCTTTGCATCTCCCTCACGCGTTCCGCCTCCTCCTTTGCGTGCATTACTGCTTCGCAGAAGGAGGAGACAGCTTCTCATGCCCTCTCGCTCCGTACCATGGCCTGGACCAGGGCCGGGCGCAAGAGGTCGCCACCGCCGATCGCCTCCATGAGGACACGGCGGTGCTCCACCCAAGCAGGGCAGATCTCCACCGTATGCTCCACCGTGTCCTCCAGGCGGTCCACACAATGCTGACACCCGGGCGTTTCCTCCCGCCTTATCCTGAACAGGAACCTCCCGAAACAGCCGTGTCCGGTGAGGACCTGCGTCAGGCGGAAAGTGAGGACGCCGTGACGCCTCTCAAGCCACTCAAAGAGGGGGGCCTTACCGCCGCAATTGTGGCGTGCCCAGGGACAGCTTACCTGGGCTTCTGTGTAATAAATCAGGAGGGCAGGATCCATTAATGACAGCAGTAGTAAATTGTTGTAAATATTTCTGGTCTGCATTGAGATCTATTGATATTTGTGGAGGTCGCCTTCTATCTTCTCAAAGTGAGCCAACGACAGCGTCTCCAATTTGACCTGCAAATGATTTAGGTCCTGCATTAGAGCCATCCAAATAAGTAAACAAATGCCTCAATGGCAACTCATTGCGTGTATGAGGCAAATTATCCATCTTATCTTAACTATATATGTTTTTTAATAAAAACAACCTATTTTTTACCGACTTTCCAAAAAGGAAAAAGGAGGCGGTTCTATGTTCGGCTTCATGGTTTTTTTTTTGTGTTTGTTCAGCGATATCTCTGTCAATTGCGGACCGATTTTGAAAATTCTTGATTTTGTTTGATAGAGTGTGTTCCGAAATTGGTCTCATTTTAATTTGGTGAAGATCTGATGAAGAATTTCGGAGATATACAACATAACTCTTCAATAAATAACGGCAAATCTCTCGGGATTGCTGCAATCGCATGTCTGTTTATTGTTTATAACATAACATCACGCCAGTACGCTCTAAAGGGCACACTCTCATTTCACCGGTTATGGTCAAGTTTCATGGTGTTCGGGTAATCTATTCTGGCGTTATAAGTACCTTACTTAAGACTTGCCTATAGGTACAACTAAAAAGGGAAAAATTAAAAAACTTTTTTACATAAAAATACTACCGACTTCCAACTAAAAACACTACAAAGTGACAAATAACTCTCTTTTTCGAAGTCGGTGTCCATTACGAAAAAACTTGGCACATATTAAAGACACCGACTTCGAAAAATAAAGTTATTTTTCACTTTGTAGTGTATTTATTTGGAAGTCGGTAGTATTTTTATGTAAAAAAGTTTTTATATAATAAATTCTGTACGATATTGTAGGCCGCGCAAATAGGCCCCTAAAATGTTGGTTTTGTAGATGTTCGATGTCTTGGCGAGGGCTTGTTACCGTTGTCTGATAATATTTATATTTTTAATGAAGTTAATGGATGTCAATTGCCAACTTAATACAACTATTCCAAATAACAAAAAAATAAAATATTCAAGTTAGTTTATTTCAGTATTTAAAGAAAAAAAAATCATTCCACCCTAATGTGTAATCAAGTTTGATTCTATATTTCAAAAACATCCTTAAATCGAAATGTTACTGAACTTAACAGAAAATCAAAATTTTCATAAGCCAAAATACGCATAATTAGCAAACGAAAGTGAATACTTAAAGAGACTATAGAAAAACATAGTTAAAGTGTTACAGACGGGCAGTGTCCAGCGAGGGGCGATGGGTGTTTGACCCGATAAAATATTTGCATACCCAAGGTCGAAACACCACCTGCCGCCTGTACTCACACTTAGCCGTGCAATTGCCGCTCACTAATGGCGCTGTGAATGGGAAACTAATTGGCTGCTGGCTCATTTTCGGGTTATGTGTGAATGAAAAGTTTAACGGTCGATTTGTGGCTTTACGAGCTACGCTTCAACCGCTTAGGATGAAGTTGTAACGGAAGCTGTTCATGCAGAGGAATGAACTAGCTCTAATCGTGACTAGTACCAAGTTTCTCGACCACGCACCTCTTATTATTTCCTTAAGGGTACACTAGTCGACGGCACGAACTATTTTGTGCGCGGGGTTAAAATGCATTTTATATCAACCGACAACACGTGCGGAAGAGATAGATGCTGTGATGAGCAGTAGGAAGCTAGTTCACGTACGAATACACACTTTTGCAAGTTTGTAGCGAAATGGATAATGATTTGGGACGAAACCGATCGCGCGAAATTTTTTAAACAGACCTTTGGCAGTCTAGATATCATGAAAAAACGACTAAATCAATTTGTTCAAAATAAAATTATTTGCATTGTTGAACTACTAATCTATCCCTAAATGGAGGCCGTTAGATTAAATGCGTTAAAATTAGTGTCAAAATGTGGAACTTTCGACGCTCATAACTTTCAAATATTTTCTTTTTTTACTTTTTTGCTTCAATACAGGGCTAGATAATGATGAGACAAATTGATATCACTTTTATTTTGAACGTACATCGTCAAACAGTGGAATAATCCCTAGACTACGTTTGTATGGAAGAATTTTCGACTAGTGTACCCTTAAGTCTTTTCTGACAAGTTACTCGGAAAACAACACTATAATTGGCATTCCATGTAAATATTTACAATTCAGAGATTTAAACAAGAAAAGCGAAAGTATTCTTAATGTCCATTGCAATTGAACGTTTTATTTGCCCGTCTGTATTTGCTTAAAAATGTTCAGCGCGCGGTTTTAATGGTTGAGGGCTTTCAGCTGATTCAATAAATAAAGTTAATATTATGAGAACATCGTCAATATGAATTGCCGCCCTGAACGGTTATTATACAGTATTTATGCAAGCTTTTGCCCATAATAGCAGACACAGGTGCTGCGGATGTCGCGATCATCGTTTTTAATAATAATTGACATGTTCGTAAAATGTGTTAATAATGTTTACGCCGGCCTCTATAAAATAAACGCCGAACTTTATACGTTGGGGTAACTGCTTAATCTACGGAACACGTGTCGAGGCTACAAAAACAGTCTCGGTTAATCTCTTTTGCGTTAGAGCATCGTGTCGCCTTATCACCGTTTTTACAACCTAACCGGGTGTTAACAGAACACCGTAGGTATATTTTGAACAAGTCCCATACAAAAGCTTCTAGTCTAGAGACATTAGTTCCTCGCTGCGGTGCACGGCGGCTTCCGGGTGCGACGCAGAATACCTCTGATCTTGCACCTCTGTCCCCCTGGACTCTTGCCAGAGACAATTTTAGAACAATTTCGAGGTCTCTGTGCATTTTCGTCCTGATTATGCGGACGATTAATTCTGTTCATGTTGGCAGGTTTGGCGTCGTTGCGGACTTCTTATTGTTTTCACGAAGTTTCATTGTTTGTTTACAAACTTCGTTCTATGTTGTCACGTGATACTACTCGTATTCAGATAATATGCGGCAAAATGTGTACTTGCTCTACTAAAATCCTATTGTTATAGCAAACACATTGTCTCCGTTTTTGATTCATCAAAAGGTTTCCTGTGTTACGCACTTAGGTCCCATTATGTTTTGTTTTTTCGGTTCTGTTAGTAAGGTCTTCTGATCTCTCACTATGCCTTGCGAAATCTTTAAAAGCTTCTCCAAAATCAATACAACAGTGTTCAAGGAGTCCCTGGCTGTAAATGTCGTAAACTGCTGGATAAGTCTGACTTACAACGGCTTAAGACTAAACCCTCACTTTCTTATTCCAGACGGAGCTGTATGGCATAAAATGGCGTAAGCTCGTATGGGGGGAGACGAGCGGCAGCGGCGACGGGGAAGAGGGCGGCGCGCCACTGGCCGATCCGGTGATCAGCAGCTACGCGCGCTGCCTGGCCGGCGACATCCTGTGCGTGTGGCGGCGGGTGCCGTCGCCGCCGCCCGACAACATCTATGAGATGAGTGCGCCCGTCCCGCCGCCCCTCTCCCTCCGAGCCGCTAAAGAGCTATGGATATTCTGGTATGGCGAAGAGCCTGACCTGAATGGTCTCGTCGCACCGGAACTGATTGCTAGCCGTGAGTATTCATTTATTGATTAATTTTTAGTTGCATACAAACATAAGCCCACCCATGAGGGTAGACAGAAACTACAGAACGGCACCTGCTACGATACTTTCATACTACTTTTGTGACTAGTTATATGTAAGAGAAATGTTGGAAGCCAGTTTATAACAAGCTAGGTGTTTTCACCTTTGGCATTTGACTCACATTACTCCTTTGATGATTGAAGATCATGGTGTCAAGTACACTGTTGAACCTCCGGTGCTGACCTTTATCAATAAAGTTTACACACGCTACTGTTAAGCTGGTATATTTTCCATTTCTTGGAAATCTTAATAAAGTTAAATATTTAGTTATCTTTGGCATTAGACACAACCTTGCCTAATAGATAACAGTGTTCTACTAAACTAATATTTTTTACCACCTTAACCGTAGACACAGACATAGTTTCATAACAAAATGCAAATAAAAAATATGAATTACACAGTGCGACATTACGCAATTTGAGCAGATTATCTTGCAAAGACAGGCGACACAATGGCTCAAGTTAACAGCTCGTTAACCAAACCGAGTGACGTTGTATCGCGACAATTAACAGAGAGATTAAGATCTCGCGACGCGGCGACGTCATGCCGACGACAATAGGGAATCCAGGAAGGAATCGGCCCGGGAAGAACGGACCAAGTAATCAACGTAATGAATAAGACTTTCCAACTATACCCCCAGTGTTTTATACGATAGTCGAGACTACATTTGAATTGGAAAGTACTTTACTCGTCTCCATTGAAATTGTTTCTCGTGTGGTAACAGAAAGGAGGGGTTTTAGGGCGTTTTATCAATACATATAATAAATCTGTAGAAAAATATTTTTTGTACATCGAAAAAAATTCCAAAAAAAATAGCCAGGGTGTTAAAGGATAACCAACAGAACCCATTTCTAGCATTTTTGGAATTTTTGTCTGTTTGTCTGTTTATTTGTGCACGCATCACGTGAAACGTACGAAACCAATGTAGGTAACTTTTATACATAAAAATTGTGCGTATCTTAAAGAATTACTTAGTTTTTGTTTCATCGCAATCGGTTCACTCTATCAAAAGTTAGATGAATTTAAAGTGTTCAAGAAGTAAAATTATCACAGCTCACGCCACGCAATTCAGTTACTCGGACAGTTGAACTCGCTATTCGATAGATGGCGTTGTGCATTTAAAGTCATTTTCTGAATCGCGGTGTTAAGATTTTACGCGAAAGAATGACCCTAGAAAAAAAAATGGTATGTAGTATTTATATTTTTGAGTATGTGGAGTAGGTAGGCAGGCTGGTAAGTGGGGTAGGGTTGGCAGGCAGATGACGGGAGCGAAGCCGCGGGCGCAGCTAGTTTCTGAATATAAACGAGAGATTCGCGGATTGTGTAACAGACTAGGTACATACAATATATAGCTTGCTGAAACACCTTAAAAGTATCCATAACTGATTAGAAATATAATAGATATTGGAGCAGTTATTGAATTTTAACCTCTTGACTTACTACAAAGTCCATATTTGTTTGGGACATATTTGTTCTCAACCACTGTAGCGTTGATTCGTTTTCGAATACATTAAACCCTAATGTTTTTCTCGCCTCAAATTGAATATAAAACTACCCTTAGCGGCTTTCTCTGCGCAGAAATGTCTTAGAGTTAATAATTTCAAGCCTTTAGCCTATTTTGTTGATTACATTTTAAAGCGTTATGTTCTAAAGTTGCCAGGGCCAAAAATCTGCTGTGTCCGCCATTCCAGAGAAGCGCTAACATAAAATTTCATTACTCTGGCACTGGTAATCCTGGAGGAAATCTTCATTTATATTTGAGCGGTAGGTTTCGTCCATAAGTACAGCCTGTGAGGCCGCCCGCCCAATTTGCGACGAGACATGACCTCGATTTCGTCAGCCTTTTTAGTGGGCGTTTCTATGGGACACTTGCCCCTTTCATCTTAAGTAAATTCGTGGCGCTTTACTTTTCCTCGTGTATTTTCTCGGAATTTTAAACATGGTACTTCTCGTAGCTTTATTTCTCATTTCCCAAGCATATTCAAAAATGGAATTTTCAACGTTAAAAGATTTTGTGCTCTATGCTCAAGAAATTTTCTTTTCGATCCACATTTCGTCTAGGAAGTTCATATTCCTCAGTTGCCGCCTGAAATCATGACCATAACATTTCAACATAACCATCAATTTTAGAAAGTTAATACAAAGGATGTTCATTAAGTATTGTCGTATCATTTATTATTGAGGGTAGTAGTAAAACTAATTTTATGTTTGTAAAGTGTCAATACCAACTAAACATTAACAGTTTGTTTATTTACTCTACTAAGAATAACTTGATTTCAGTTTTTTTTAATATCTGTAATGGCGCCTTTGACGAAACGTGATTATCGCGTAATTCAGTACTACAATTTCAAACGCACCAAAGACAGACAGAAACGACAGCAGTTCAGGACTATAAAACGCTGGTATAGATTCCAGCGTTCTTAAAAAATGCCAAAAAATTATTTTGCATGTTTCCTTAATTCAGAGAGGATAACTACGATATGTTTTGCATTCAATAGGATTTAAAGTGACCAAAAAAAAAATTAGCTTATGTATAGAATTAGAACTATATGGCATTCCACTTTAACTTGAAGCCAATATCGAATTAGCCAATAGTGTCTAAAAACTACGAACGAATGCTACAGCCCGAAATTACAAAGCTGTTTCATAGCTAGGCGTAAAATTGTGAGGGAAAATAATTCCACAATAATAATTGTTTTCCCTCACAATTTTTCCTGTGGTTATCTTTTTTCCTCCTTAAAGTATTTGTTTACTAAACAAATATTCATTGCCACTTGTTTGTAAAAAAGAAAGGTTAAAATGAATAATATACCAGACTGATAAAATCTATTTACCTTATCGGGTTCAGCAAACACAAAAATTTGTTGCAATAATTCATCCCCGAAGTGAATGGCACTTAAGGCGATATATACACCCCAATGCTAACGCAGTACTGGCCGTGCGCCCGCTCGATGCCAAAATATCAAAATTGAACCTCCTTTTGAACAGTTTTGTTTGCAAAATATTATTTGATTTACATATGCTATGTTAGTTATGAAGAAATACTAGCCATCCATTTTTCGAAGTAAAAATATTTTTAAACATCCAAGTCGTTTTGGAGGAGTTTCCAAAAGTTGCGAAAATTAACGTGTTGTTAATTATTTTTATACTACTTTTACTTTTTATATTACTATTACGTATGTAGGCCCTTAAGGGCCTACATAATAATAGTAATAGTTTGTAAAACACAGAAAAATTGATGGCTAGAATTTTTTCATAACTAACATAGCATATGTAAATCAAATAATATTTTGCAAACAAAACTGATCAAAAGGAGGTTCAATATTGATATTTTGGCATCGAGCGGGCGCACGGCCAGTACTGCGTTACGATGGGGCGTATAAAGCGCCTTAAGCGCTTAGCTATGAAACAGCTTTGTAATTCCGAGTTGTAGCATTCGTTCGTAGTTTTTGGACACTATTGACTAAGAGTCCGGTATTCCATTTCTGCTTCAGGATGCTGATTCGAAATTGGCTTCAAGTTAAAGTGGAATGCCATATAGTTCTAATTCTATACATAAGCTAATATTTTTTTGGTTTCTTTAAATCCTATTGATGCAAAAAATATCGTAATTATCCTCTCTGAATTAAGGATACTTGCAAAATAATTTTTAGGCATCTTTTTCCTATACACTGGTTAAATGACGCTGATACATATGAATTTGCTATGTGTTTAACTAAGCTAGTTGCTGTTAAACAGGAAAATTGTATATTTAATTTGTAGGTAATTAAAGTTATGACACTTCGAATGACATAAAATGGTTTAGTACAGGGATCTTATATCGTCTTTTAATTATTATTAATAACAACAAACATAAGCTGATCTCATCATGGAGACATAATTCTAAATGCAAAATTGTAATTGTCATAATCTGAAGAGCTCTTAACTCGAAAGCTCTTAAGGGCCTACATCCGCTTTAGTGCCGTAAAACGGTAACTTTCTTAAGCATACTCCTTAGTAACGGCCAGGTTAAAAGGTTTGAAAAAAATATATATTTATTATTGTTTCATGTATATTATTTTTAACACATGGTTTTTTCGTATAACAAATAGATTTGCTTTAAAAAAATAATTTACAACACGCTATGTTTTCGCTACTTTTGGATACTCCTCCAAAACGACTTGGATGTTTAAAAATATTTTTATTCAGAAAAATTGATGCCTGGCATTTCTTCATAACTAACATAGCATATGTAAATCAAATAATATTTAGCAAACAAAACTTTTCAAAAGGAGGTTCCATATTGATATTTTGGCATCGAGCGGGCGCACGGCCAGTACTGCGTTACCATTGGGGCGTATATATCGCCTTAAAAAAGAGTTTTTATTAATGTCTTTGTCTAGGAAAGCTGTTGAGAAACAAATACCTCAAGACATCTCTCAAATGTTTTTCTCAAAGCAATTTGATTCAACAGGTGGTTTTTGTTTCTTCACCTCAGGGTTCGCTGCGGGTTACGAATGACTTATTGCAGTCTTGGAAGGGTAAATTGAAACGATTCTTTGACGTCTTAACTTCCTAACCCGTTTGATACGGTTTTCATCTGTTGCGCTTCCACGGAAAGTACTAGAATTTATGCATATCGAATTGCGATACGATTCATATTTCCCCGTAAGAATATATTAAATATTTGCTTTACTAGTAAGTCATGAATTTATTATTGCCATTACACTGGCGTTCTCATACTTCTGATTAAATACCATGAAATCCATGGCAGTGTCATCCAATTGAAAATAGCATGACTATTTTCAATTGGATGACACTGCCATGGATTTGCCCCAAAATTGCCCCAAAATTAAGACATGGATTTCAAAGTACGTACGCAATGACTAATCTACCATCACCGTTCCTCGAACGTTGGAGTTTTCCTCTTGTACTCTTATTTAAATCGACAGGCGCGTGCGCAACACTCAGCGCGCCCTCTAGCGGGCAAGTTCACGTGCGACTGGTCGAATACTAAAATAGAACGTGACATAAATCTACATAAACGGTCTTTATTTTGGTCCCCGGCCATTGTTTTGGTTTGCCGCTTATGATTATCCACACACGATGCCAGCGTTTCTCTACCAATACTTGGTATAAAATAATCTATGTCCTTTTACTTGTACCACTTTGTAAACATATCAAATGTTGACAAAAGAGCGTGAAAGAAAACTACTGTTCAACCGCATTGTGTAAAGTTTTAGCCGTACCTTATGTCTTTATGAGGCTTTGTTTTGTTTCAATGAAAATATATTTATTTATCGTTTTTACGAGTGACACTGTTAGCTTTGTTCCAGTGTTCTTTTGTACTAAGCTACCTCGACCATAAAACGGTTATAAGAAAACAAACTGGTCTGTAACTAAAAGTTAAACTGGTCGCTCTTTCTTCTGACTACCATATAAATAAATCTTAAGTCCTAGCAGAATTTAACGCCTACTGATAGACCAACAGACCTGCTCAAAGCTTCCTTAGCTTAATCGCTGACTTCCAGTATACAGTCTTCTAAACTGGTTCCTGCTGATCAGATCCATGTTTACTCATGAGTCTTGCCTGAACACTTCTTAAACATTCCCTGTAGTAGCAGTTTACAGTTGAACCATATCAATATACGCACACTGAACACGGCGAAGGTCAATTGATGATTGTATAACTCGTAACATTGACATTGTTATCCTAGCAAGTTTTTGAATAGCTATAATAGGTTGTCCTTGTTTAGCAATTAAACCGATAAACCTGACGGTAAACATTAGCTATCCCTTTAATGAATAGATTGGTTAAAAATATACAATTCGAGATCTATTCCAGAATATATGTTAATTAAGGTCGGCGCAACATTTTCTTCTTCTATTCTCTCCTGTCAACAGTAAATGTCATTGCCTGACAAATCTTCATACTATCCAGGGTCAAGTTTGCCACATTCCAGACTCACCAAGCATCTATTTCTAGACCTCTCCAAGCTTATTCTAAAAAGCACTGTTCGATTACAGTATCCCCATAAAATAAGCCTCATATATCAAGAATTGGCAAATTCGATGGCCCTTGGGGCTTGCGGTCCGTCCGCAGTCCTATTACCGACTTCTGCGGGCACTCGCGGCCGTCGGCAACTCAATTGTTTCAACCTTGCGATTCTATTAGTCAACATGCCACTCGATAGGTTGATAGCCGCATGTTAGATAAAACACCAGATTATTGCACTTTGAATAATGTTTACGCGTGAATGTCAAGGCTTTTTGGCAGATTTTTTGAGCAGTTTCGTTTTTCCAATCAACCAAACCGATACTTCACAGATCCCCATTAGACTTTTAACGTATTGCCGTAGTAACGTAAATCCAAAAATAAAGAAAATTGCCCAATAAGTGGAGATCATTCACCTAAAACATAATAAAACTACAACACTAACACAATAGACTAGTTTCGATCGGATATGCCATAGAGGCGTTAGTCGACAGGAAAAGTTGTGTAATATCGCACCTATGTGCTAAGTAGCAGTAAACGTGTTATCCGCTCGGTTACGACCTACCCGATACAGATGTTAAAAACTGAATGACGCTATTTGCGAGCGTGCCGCCACATCGGAACTCCTTACTTGTTACTACTTGCCCTCCGCCAATCAATATCCAATTAAGTTTTCGTAAGGCGTGGCAATTTTCTTGCTTGCTCAGAACATTTTCTTCGAGTAGTTGTTACTTATTAACGTTTATTGCTCGGTTTCTCCAAGGTTTTGAACGTGGAATCGCCGAGACCCGGAGTCGAGGCTTTACGGAATTCCCGCTAAGCAACTTTTCGTCTCATTTTCCGAGTAAACAGTTTTTACCATTGCGATCGACTACAATATAAGCAATAAGAATATTGTTCGTCGTAATATCGCGGTCCGTGTCTCACAATTGAATTGAGCGTGGGAAGTCCGTATTATCTGCTACCATTTCTATAGGGTTTAACAACATGGTACATGCTAATAAGCCTCAGTAAATGCTGTCCTATCGTCGGTCAAAGTCCTCTCAGTCTTGTCCTTGACGTATTAAAGGAAGTGCTTTCAGATCGGTCTCACTGTCATGGCTACAGTTCGAAAGTACATCAGCATGGCATGTGGATGTCGCTTGTTGAAACGCTGCCAACTTTCCTAAAGGGCTGGATCTTGGATGTGTATATCGATAAGTTCAAATAGTGGTGTCAATATGCTTACAAATAGACAGCAAATCCTTAGCGATTACTTCTAAGAAAACTTATTGGCGAATTATTTTCCTGTTTTGCAATCAACTGCAGCTGATAATGCCATTGAACCATCATGTATCAATCGAGAACCAAATTACGAGAATTTTACGTCAGACCCAAATATTTGGTTTCCCAATGTATTCGCATTGATGTCGAGCTATTTTGGAGTGGAAACACTCTAGGATCGTGCTAAAAATAAGTCCGTTATTGCTACGATAAATCTCGCCCGGTCACCCAGTTTCCGCTTATATGGAAACGGATACCACAAGGACGTCCCGGCGACGTTAAAGTTTATCATTTATGTTTTATTGTGCGCCTGTAATGTAATTCTGGTGTATACGAGCCACAGAATGCCTGTAAATTTCCTTTGACATTTATCAGGATTAATTTGATCATTGCTGAAGTTAATCATCATGATTAAAACATGTTGTATCTCATTAACAAATGAGCTTCCCAAACCACAACAGCTTTTCAGCGGATTTATTTTTAGTGTACTCACAAACGTAAACTGGTTTCGCTCATTTTAAAACAGGATCAGTTTCATATTTGACAATGTTGGAGCTTATTTGTGTGATCTGTTCGCGCTGCTTTTCGTTATTTCGCACATTTTCGTCGCGCTTGCAACTGCACTCGAAGGTCGCAGCACGTTCTGTCGTACGCGCGACTGCGGACGGACGGAAATAGCCGGACGTATGGCAATTTCCCGTTCGTACCGGCCAACGAAATACGTTTGACTTCACAATTGATTACTCTGTAAAGTTATCAACTTGGACATTCAAGTTGGTTATCGAGCGTACTGTCTCTGGCTTCGCGTTTTCATTGCTTCCGTTCGGAGAAGCAGCAATCTCATTGGTTCAGCAAAGTATAAGCTTGCTAAATTGGCTTCCAACCAATTTCAGAACTTATTTCTGAAATGTTCTGATATTTCCGAATGTACTTGACTTTCTTTATAGTTTCTCTACTGTAACCCTATGTTTGTTTGAATTTAAAACCATCCTAATTTTATATACTGTTGCCCCAAAATTAAGACATGTTGATATCCCTATTAACAATAAGTACACCGTAACGCTCGGCTTTACTCGTATAAAAACAGAGATTAACACGTCTCGGCTGCATATCGGTGGTTGCGATCTCCCTTTAATATTTAACCGTCCGGCGGCGGTTATAATTTTAGCGGGTACCACAGTTCCACGGTCGTACGTGAGCCTATTTGCGCGAAGATTAACGGCTTGACCCGCCGCCGCGCCGGCGGACGCGACAGCGGATAATCTGTTTAGGCCAACCCTGCGCCGCGCCGGTTCGACGCTAGGGGATGCAAGGGGGCCGATTTGCGGACGCGGAACTCTGCAGGCAAAGTGCGTTTTTTTTTTTTTGTTGTTTATGTCGTATATTTATATTTTTGCGGCAGCGAGGCTTGTCTGAAACCCGTGAATGACGCTGAAAATTTTAATTTGAAACGGGTGTTTTGAAGCATGTTGTACTTGTACCAGAAATGCATTGTGCCTTTTGTTTTCCTTTAAGGAGCTTCTACTGTTTAAAAATTTAACCAAATCGCAACCCCTTAAGATACTATGTAAGGTATATATCCCACAAGTCACAAGGTCACGTTACCAAGGATCTGGATGTCTTACAAAAAATCTTACTCATTGTTTACTATGAATATTATAGGTACCGAAGATGCCCGAAGGCTACTTGGTACATTGTTCGGGTGAGGCACGTGGGCCGGGGGAGGGCGGCGCGGGCGGGCACAGGGGTGCAAATGTCACGTTACCCACCCCGTGTGGGCGTGCTTGCGACTCAGATGGAACAGCTTTATCGCTGCGCTAGTGAAATTAATAAAGGTCGAGCTAGCCCTAGATTTGGATATTCAGTTACCAAGTAAGAATATAGACAAAATCCTAAAACCGAGTAATTTGTTGAAGTTCAATTCAACTCCTTGTCAACGGTCGTATGGCTCGACCCACATTGAGCGTAAAGTGACCGATTAAATTATTTTGTTAACGCTACTGGTAGCAATGACTAATAGTATTTCCATTGAGCAAAATATATTCATCATTTGGCTGCCTAGTAAGTCGTTAATACATTATGTTAACGCAATCCAATGAAATATATTTGCGATTCCAGTGATTTATCGCAGTCATGTCTATGAAATCAAATTGAGCGTCCAATTACGGGTATATCTCAACACCTGGCGGGCTGGCGTATGCAAATAGCGGGCGGTGGGCGACGGTCGGGTTCAAGGGGCGTCAAGGTGCACCCCCGTGTGGCCCACCCCCGCCTTAATTATTAATACACCAGCAATATACTAGCCACTTTATCGCCCGCCCTGATCATACCGACTCGCTTCTGTATCTCGAGCATTTATTCGGACGAGAATATCGCCATTTTCACGATAATGCCTGTCCAAACTGCCGGTTTTTCGCTCCATTTCCCCGCCCAATAACAATGTTTTCCGTAAATAGGAATGTGCTCGCCTTTATTTGTTCGGCAACTTGGTCTTAAATTCAAACTGTTGTTGACCAACAGGGACAAACATAATAATGAGTTAGTTTAGTTAAGCTTTTATAAAAAGCCTTTGTATTTCAAAAAGAGTTGGTTAAGTACCATAGAAACTTCCCCTTACTTCCACCTAACTGCATCCCGCCCGGTTGGCGTGTCGTCGCAGCCTTGCCGAAACCCTTGAACAGTACAAGGAGAAGGGTTGCGTGCGTTGCGACGCGGGCGGTGTTTGGATCAATCGCAGGGTGCTCGCGGTCGCGGGCGCGGATGCGAGCGCGGGCGCGGCCTTCTATCGATCTCATCCGCTGTCCGCCTATTGGCCGGCACTAACCCCCGCGAGCCGCACACGCCCCCACGCACCCGATCTAATTTACGTGACGACCACGTGTCCAGCGACCTTCACGGCTCCGTAGCAACACAAATAGTTGTAACACGCACTTGTGTGAAAATATGACTCGTGTACCCGTTACCGCTACCGGGCTACGTGCCGCTGAATATTTTAATATTCGGTAGCAGTGTTCCGGCTGGCCTATTAATGTCTTAACTATTGAGCTAGTGCTACTGCCCCACCCTCTCACTCCGGTGTAGTTACATAATTACATTCTGATGGTATCGATGAATTCATCAGAATAAAAGGATACGAACACAAAAATGTTAATCTGTCTGTGTTTCTAGAATAATACTTTCAGGCTAGTCGTTAAACGAACTCGGTCCTGCTACATAAATTTGCTTTTACGAAAATGGGGCAAGTTCTTGTAACTTTTTCGTTAAGTTCACTAACCTATTACTACTACTACGCCCCTTCACAACAACAGGTACTTACTGTGAGTAAGATTATAACTTATACATATTCAATTTATTTTAATAAGATTCACGATAAAATAGAAAATTCAATTCACTCTCGATTACTGCCATTCACGTATTCTGCCGCAGCAGAGATCTCATAAACTGATACATCATCGCATAAAAATATGTACATAACCGTGTGCCGGGGCATCATAACAGTGTATACAAACAGCGCTTCGATGGCGACACGCGATAAATTAGGTGTGAAGACGGCGATAAGTGCACGTCGCACGTAGCGGCGGCGGCGCGCGCTTCCCGGCCGGCTCGCGCCGCCACCGGCCGCACGCTGATCGATACCACCCCCGCACACAACACACCGATTTGTGTACAACCCCGCAGCCACACGGTTATTGATATTCATCTTTGGATTATGTCAAAACTTGCCTTGACAGGAACGATGCAATAAGCTCCTGGTCCAGGTTACGAAGAGGCTCCTGCTTAGATTTTCGCATCTTCCTTGAGAGATATTTCGAAGAATTCCAAAGTAGAAGCATTCGATGCAGAATTCAAGTCAGGCTCTCCAAGAGCGTACCAAAGCACCCATGAAACGTTGTAGTCTGCAAGTTCAGTAAAATAAAAATATCTCGCTGTATCTCCCATGTTTTGTAGTTACCGAAAATAACAGAAGATCGACTTGGCCTCGACCCTGTACTCAATAAAAGCCCGAAAGCTTTCAAACAAACACGTTAAACTAACAGCCCAAGCTGCGGCACCGACTCGATCAAACGACAGAGACAGCCTTATAATAACCGATATATCAATGATTACATAGCGTCTATGGCAGGCCCGTGTCGCACGCGCCATCTGCCATCTGTCCCCGTAACCATCATGTTTTCTTGGCCCCAAGCCAACGTCTAGTAAAATTTCTCAAGTTCATTGAGTAGGCCAATACGAACTCCACTTTGAGTGCTATTCTTTGAAACTTTCTACAGAACAGTCCGATTCAATACTTCGTTTTTATGGTAAGAAATATTTGTTATTGTTTGTGATGCATCTGGAGCCAGACTTCGTAGAAAGATTTGCTCTCATCCTAATTTATCTACACTAGTTTTGATTTTGATTGTCAAATTCACGATTTGTGCAAAGTTCCTAATTTCAGTGCCATATGTATTGTCTTTATCCAGCAATTATTCTAAAAGCTCCATTAATCAAGTCCCTCTCCATGCGTCAAGTAGGGAACAAAGCCGGAATACGTCTAGACGCCGTAACACCGGAGTAGCGAGAGGCGGCTAATTAGCCGATTAATGCACGCTAGCCTGCCACGGCTTAGTGCCACCCGGGGCACGTGCTTTGTCTTAATCCAACGCTAATTTACGCATCAGCTACCATGACTTTCCTCTTTGATCACCCCCATGTTAGGACCACGCCCAAATGGAAAGAAAAGATTATAATAATATGCCGATCAAACGTTGCGCAACGTCAGCGTTGATATAAATTGTATCACTTGTCAGAATGTATCATCACTTGTTTCTCTTATTTAAACGCTTCAGTAATGCGAAAGCAACAGGTTGTTTTGTAGGCTAATTGTGGACGCAATTAAATCGTTTCTTTTCGCCTTCGCCTCGCAGGACGCCTCGTTATCCGTAACGAGCCTCACTCTAGATCTTTTTGTTCATGCAACATTGTTCACTTTAATTCTAATTGTCTCATCGTTGCTGTCCTTCTCTTTTTCGATGCTTGCCGTCGATTCCTCTGATTGCGATCTTTAAATCCTTCGTAATTGGCGTATACTTTTTACGTACGATATCGGTACCATTTGATGTATCGAAATATTTGAGTTTTTAGTTTCTCATATCGGCAGACGGGCGAGGCGACCGGCTCGTAACCCGTCCGGCAGGGTTTGCCCACGGTCAGTGCGGCGCGACACCTGATCCTTGCTGCACATGTCCTGTACGTGAAACGCGTTATGTAGACAGATGTTCAAGGACTACTCGGGAGCTGGTTTTAGTGCACCGCTTCACGGCTTTTGTATGCTTAGATAATTTTGCATATGTTTTATACGCATTGTCCTCTTTATAACCTGTCGAGCTTTCTAACGAATAAATATTTTAACTTTCGAGGTCCAATGTAATTGGCCGACAATAAATGTAACGTGCGCGTGCGCAAGCTCTTCGCCCGAATTCCTGACAATGGGCCTGTTGATGGCCGTTTACGTGTTATCCGCCTGTCACTGAACTCTACTGTTTTAAATTTCAACCGACGTGCTTAAACAGGTTTCGGTTACTTTTTATATTTATTATTCTCCTATTTGAAGACTGGAGCTACCGAGTTGAGTTTTGTATGGAAAGTGTTTTGTCCTCGGGCTTGGAGTAACGAGATCTATGAATTTGATTATTTCAATCACGATGCCAATAACGTTGATAGGTACGGTCGATCAAGTTTGGCCTTTCCGCAATGCCATTATCCATGATCGAATTGCGGGGATGTCTTTTTGTGGGAATGCATGTAATGTCGTCAGTGTGTGACGGTCACCATACCAGGCCGGGTTCCGATGGTGCCCCGCGCCGTGTCGAATGAACTAGATGAATTATTTCACCTCAAGCGGCGGTGGTCGGGGCGCAGTCGTTGACCCGCAGTACGCCCGTTTGATGTCCATGGTATGCCCTCTACAAATAAGGGTTTCTGATTGGTGAATCTTGCATGGAATCGTCTATGTTGTCTAGACTACTTTGTCTATTATAAATCTTTTAGCTCTGTGCGGTTTCTTTTGGGCTTTTCGTTTTACTTTTCAATATTCGCAACCAATTCAGGCAGGCAATGTTTTTCTCCTATTCATCATCATTTCAGCCGAAAGACGTCCACTGCTGGACATAGGCCTCACCCAAGCGTCGCCACACTGATCAGTCCTGTGCGCATCCACCGGATTCCTGCAGCCGCCACTTCAGAACTTATCGGCCCCAACGGCCATCCGTTCTGCGAGCAATGTGCCCTGCCCACTGCCACTTAAGTTTGGCAATTCTTCGGGCTATGTTGGTAACCTTGGTTCTCTTGCGGGGATGTCTTCATTTCTGATTCGATCACCCTAGGGGGTGACTTTTGGATGGCGTTTTCCCTTCGAGTGTGAAGGAATCAAACAGCTTCTGAAGGGCCTTAACCTTAAGTATTGGTTTTCCACCCGCCTTCAGGAGCTCGGCCGTAATTCCGTCATCACCCGGCGCCTTGTTGTTCTTAAGTTGTTTCAGAGCAATCCTAATCTCGTAGAGGCCGACGCGACGTCCGCTCCGTCCGTACGCGTTTCTCCTATTATTTCTTTGAATAAAAAACTGTAATATCTGCGATATATTGTGTAATATTGGACAGTGTTATCTAAAACAAACATTATCTCATCGTGGATGATCTGTTTGTGATGATGAGGTAGTGTAGATAAGGTTGGTTTCTTCCGTTCGTCGGTGCGTTGCGTACATAGTAAGGTATTGTACCGGTGCGTAGGTGTAATCATTCCATGTATTCTTCTGCACATAATTATAAACACTACAAATGGAAGGAGCATCGCTTTCGCTCTAAAATTACCATATCGTTCTGCTTGGTCAAGTAAATCAAGATAGTGTGGAAACGGCCCGTTAGGTTTATTAATTAGTAGTTAGGGTTGCGTGGGTTGAATGCGCGCGCGCTGTCGATGTCGTCGCGGTTATTGTGGGAATCGACTCGAGTACTCAGTACTCAAATGAAACGCACGAACCGCACTTTCTAACACCACAACAGTTTGATTATAATCATTGCAAACGTATGCTTGAATTTAACACATAAGAAAAGCGATTTACATCATTATTTAACAGTGACAGCACAAATGTCAGCAATACTCGCTCAATCCAGTAGTACACGTTAAACAAGCAATCCCACAATCCATTGTGCTTTACCGTTACTAACTTACTATTTCATCTTAACAACCACCGCTACCCGTAATGCATCTCAACCATTGACTGTTCGCATCGAATCAAATGTTGCCAGCTCATAACAATGTCGTCGATGAAGCGACTTTTGCAATCTGCGTGGGCTTGCTGCGAGGCCGTGGGAATCGCAGCTTCCTTGCCGTGCTGAAGACGCAACATTGACGTAGTTCATACATAACGGTGCTACTGTCACCTGACGGAACACTCTAGACTCTACATTCGTTTTAGGTGATCTTCGTCGACGTATATGCTCTTTCAACGTTCGAGTATGTGGTTTTAGCGCGACGCTGAACAATTGTGAATGTGGAGCAGGTCATATGGTTGTATGTGATGTAACTATGTAAAGACTGCGCGTAAGAAGCCGCCGGCGCGGGGTTGTTGAACGTTCGGTGCGTCCGCGCGTTGTTCGGCGTTTTATTAATAAAATGCTCGTGACGTGTATCGATGGGCGCGCACCGGATCGGGCTATTTATTGATGCGCGTGCGCACCGCCCGCTAACCGCCTATCGATCGGTGGCTCTCTCTATCGGTCGCATAATTATTTGCCGATTTCAAACACAAATACGGCCAATGTCTAAGTGTACCGCCGGAGCGAACGTCCCGTTATTATCGATTCGTCTCACTTAAGTCATGTCTGACACCATAACAGTATTGCGCGTTGTCCATTATATATAGCGACTAACTCCACTGATGTATTCGTGATTCTATACTATTGTATTTCAAAACATTCAATCGGTTTTTTATTCTTTTCATTGCAGCGCGCGGCTCATTATAAATGCAAAAGTCTGTCTGCATATTTGTTACTCGGATTTCATCTCACCTGGGCTGTGGGCAACACATGACGATGGAATTGCACAGAGAAGAATGTCTTGTTAACCGGTTATTAACATCAAGCAAGATTGTTGTCGAAAGCGAGCCTAATCAGAACATTAAAATCCTTGCATAGATTCTTATTGCTCATTCTTATTCGAGTCTTACTGCCAATGTACTGTAATCTAGTCAAGTACCACTTAGTTATCAAATGTATCATTGAGTTAATAAATCCAGAACAATTTCTAACCTGTAAATATTGTTTCAAACGATGCCCCGAATCCTCCCCACATCTGAGTCGCATCGTTACCCGTCCTGACACAACCATTAGCCATCAAGTGGTGTAGAGTAGAAACAAAAGCGCGAGGGTGGGCCGCGCGGCCGTGCAGCTGCGAGGCTCGTCGGCTCCGCGCAGATGCCGAGATCCGCCCCGCTTGTACAACGACACATCTACTGACAACCTTGACGATGTTAACTGCAGCGAGCATCTTTATCGAGCTAGCAACTATCCATGTTCAATTTGTTTCTACTGTCTGAAGTTACTTTACTATGCCAGGCCTAATTCGATGTTCTCTGACTAAAACGTGGCAACTATGTATCTTCCGTTTTCCCGCATTGATTCTATCATTATTATTATTCACAGAAGTGCTCTATCTAATCTCAGATTTAAATTATTACTTATCAGATTATCACACGACGTCTAAAGTCAACAAACCATTGCCCGCATCAATGATAGCTCGATACAATAGTTCGGCAGTGCGAATCTGCTCAGTCGAGGGTAGGGCTGATAGGGCTCCCGAGCCGACGGGTTGCGGGCGGTCCGTGACGTCGACGAGGCGACGTGCTAGTGACGTCACGCGCGCACGTGGGTGTGCGCGACCGAGACAACAACACAAGCGCCGCACAGGAGGGACGGAGCCCGATCCGCTGCCGCAGAGGGCGCGCGCGAATTGACAGATTTCCACGCGCTCGATACGATCTTGAATTACATTATCAGGCGGCGCCGAACCGGGTTAAATGCCCGTATCCGCCTATTCAATCCACCGACCGCCCTTTTAAGACTTTTAAGACTTTTGTAACCTTCCTCGATTGTTTCTTTGTGGAACTCGGAGCTACCTAGATCTCCTTCGATTAGAGATGGTGTAACAACCGGTTCGGCGATGTGAACCCGCACACAACATTATAGATGTCGGTCGCGGGTGCGTGGTTGTGGCGGCGCGGCTCCCATGCTCGGCGTATCGAGGCGAATGTTACCGCAGCGGTTAACCTCGCCCGCCGGTGGTTGTAAACAAAGCGCGCGGATTTGAACGCGACGTTGCCATGTCGCACCGCCCGCCTATATGTAGCTGTCACTGATTGTTTACTATTTATCGCCACCGCGCCCGTGACTGCAGTTTTTTGAAAGCTTTCGTCCTGTTTCCATTCATGATATTTATCTTATGAACAAGTACTAGAATCGTCGAATGATTCGGTGTTCCTTTAGTTAAGTTTTATCGTTGCATAGCATATTACAAAAGCAGCTAAGTATGTTTACATCAATAAAATAAATCAGAAAAGCATTATTTACACCTGTCAGAGCTGAAGACGTAATAAATAGTCATGCAATGCTCCTACTCCGTGTTGTACATGCACGAAGCTCATGTCGTACAAGCTGCCTAAGGATGCGCACTCGTGCACAGAGTTACCAAGGTCTTAAATTGTTTTCATTATTATCTAGCTGGAACTACCTACTTATTTAACATGTTAGTTCGCATAATGTAAAACTCAATAAGTACTTCAACTAAACGTGATTGTAGTCAACTTAACTACAGATGCCAAAAGCTTCGAAAGGACCCGATAATTGGGTGACTTTACGCAGTGGCGCAAAATTGTAGCAGTCGGTGATGTTGCGAAAGTGTGCTCTTAGTAGAACACAGCAACGCGACGCGACACGGAGATTGTTCCAAACATTGCGGTGCAAGGAGCGAGGGAGACGCCGCGAGTGCACCGCAGAGCGCACTCCAGCCGGCCCACGTGCCGAACGATAATGTTGTTGCGCTGTCACCGACGCAGATAAATCTTCCCGCTCTACTGTCTACTGGCTACCAGCCGATCGTTACATACCGTATTTATTGCCTGCGACACGCTCAATTTACTCTACCTACCCACTTTATTATACCATCTCTCACAAACGTTTGGTAAGAACCTACAATGACAAATGCTCTACAAACCAGCAGGCTTCATTTATCAGTTCGCATTCAATGTTAGTCTCGTCGCCTGTTATCAGCGTGTTATCGCCGACATTAACCGCAACGCGGCAGCAAACAAATAGTACTTAGGCAACAATAGTGATAATCGTATGGCGATTACTGCGCTCACATCGGTGTGGAGGCGGGTAGCGCGGCGGCGCGCGTCGTCTGCCCGCTATCGATCCCGGCGCAAGGTAGTGCCAACCACCACCGCCGTTACACCGCGACAAAACATGCGACCTTGAACCTTAAACTATCTTTGTTATTGCATTCAAACAAATGCACTCACGCAACAAACAAGACCCTGGACTGCTCTGGTAAAAAGCTATAATGATCTAAACGAGGTAAACTGTGCCAAAATTAGCGCAGAAAAAGTTCAACAGCAATATTATGTAACAAACTCTTGGAGGGCTTGTATGTTTATTGAAGGAATAACCGCTTTCAGAAAGTAATAAAATAAAAAGCCATCGAAATTAGAGCGGTGTCGAAATCACTTACTGCGAAATCACGTAATCATATTTCACCCAAGGAAACCTGTCAGATGTCCAATTACGGCAGTAACCCTCGTAAGAAGAAAAATACAATTTATTGCTTAAAACCCCATCGATCGATGTTGAAATCCTTGGTGGACCTCAATCGCGATGGTACCACGGTGCGGGCCGAGTCGTGACTCGCTCCGGTATTCGAGTATATCGGTATTCGTATACAGTAATCGTACCGTTTGTTGCGTTAACGGCCTTGGGAGATGGAGTCGATGGTGCCGAACCGACCGGCTCAATAATAATTGCAGTGCCTGTACGATACGAGTAGCACCAACGTACATACTAGCGGACCGTACTTATCACTGAATCTATGCCCTACCGGTCCTGCACTAAGAAGTTCTTGAATTAAATTATACACATAATTAAAACAAATGGTTTTTGAAGCAAGTTCCCTTTAACGGACGGGAAATATTTATGAACGACACACGAGCGAGGTAAACCTGAGAAGGCCTCGCGCTAGTCGTGCCGATCCCAATAAAATCTATCGATCAGAGATGACACCTTCATTTTTTACGGCCAGGTTACTGCTTAGCCGTGCCACTGGATGCCCTTGACTAGCCTCGTTAATTGACAGACTAGTTTTCAATAAGTAATTTTGCAGCAAAAACTGCCAATTGATGAGATCCATCTCGTTGCATCCTTGCTCCTTATTTGTGATGATAAGGTTGCGGCCTATGGAAACTTCGTAGTCAGAGTTCAGACGCATTCGAAGTTTGTTCTAAATTGTTGTTGTTAAAACCTAAATACTTAAAAAGCCGTCAGGCATGTGCTACTTAGGACTGGAAAAACTAGATCAAATGAGACTAGAGGCTATGGTACGCATACACCTGGAGCACGAATGTCAAGGCTGAACGCTTGGAAGCGCTCCAGTAAGTCGGCAACTAACGCCGAAAAACGTTAGTAAAACTTCTCGGTTTACTATCAGTATCAGTCTGTTTATCTCGCCACCAAGCTATTGCCGGGCGTGTGAACGATAACCCGCAGTGAGAGCTCATTAACTTTACAGTTTTGTTCAGTTTCATCGAGTGTACAATCTGCTAAATTGCAAAATGTAATGAATTTAATATTGAATGTATATTTTAGCGGACCTAGGATAGTGCATTTTTGTATCCTTCGTTATAATAATATTTTGAACATAAAATTCAATGTCAATTAAATAGTAAGCGGGCGCTAAGCAACGCTCGCATGTGTGTCGTGTGCGGCGCGCGCTACAAACACAAGCACGTGCGCCGAGCGGGCGCTGACGTCACATGGGTCGCCTCCGCCCCGCCTCCTAGCTAGAAGAGGACGGCAATATGGCAACGGAACGGCAACGTCGCGCGGGCGCCGTTTGTTTTCGCATCTAACGTCGGTGATAGGCCGAGTTTATCTTCCGATTGCGAATGCAACAACAGCTATTTCTAGCTTTATTTACCACATTGCAACAACCCGATTTTATCGTTTCTCAGCACTACGTTCCGCTATTGTGGACATTTTCATTGTCATTTCGACCTTGAATGTTTATTCAGTTTTAATAAAAATATTTATGGAAATTAAGGGATTCGATAATTAAGGAAGAAATACAATGATCGTAGTAGAAAAAGCAGTAACTGGGACAATGGCAAGGTTGTGCAGAATCTAAGATAGCGAGGTCAAGGTTAATGCGACTTAATCCTAGTGATCTATTTATTCTAGGATCTACTTTTTTCATTCATGGAACTTACGACCGTTTTCTTTTATTTTCAGAAGGTGAACAAGGATCCTGGGAGAGTGGACTGTCTTACGAATGTCGTTCTCTTCTGTTCAAGGCGCTTCATAACTTGATTGAAAGGTAAAAATCTTAAAACACAACAAACTAATACTTATCAAACTAATCAAAACAACGACTATCAATATTATCTACTAAGATAATATGATTGGTCTTCAAATAGGAGGTGTAAAGTGTAAGCCAATCTACTTCATCCGCATTGATTTTACTGTTTTCCAATTGGCTGGCACAAACTTTAGACGATTAGCATTCTCAACAAAAACTTGATTGAAAAACCCGTACGGTACTAACAAATAAGTTGTTAATCATTGGCGATCGAGTACACAATTTGAACTCGATGAAGCGTGTCACACTGAGCGTCGCGCGCGCACTTAGTTCTAATGCGTCTCGCGAGCTAATTGCTCGTGATTTATTATGAAATCATTCCTATTGACCGCGCGGCCGCTCCGTGTATGCTAGGGCATGAATATCAGAATCTCGGCACGAAATTACCGATATTACAATTCCGATACTGAGTGATCCAATAACGGAATCTCGCGTGAAGCGTTGAACGATAATGCGCGGTTAAGCCCGTTGACTACGGTGATTAGCAATGGTCGGATAATCTGTTTACTAATCGGGCGCTTATTTACCTAAACTGCACATTTGTTCCCAAGAAAGAATATAAGTCATGTCTTTCGGAAAAAGGATAATGCTAAACAATCTAGAGAATAAACCCAGTCACTGGTGATTAAGGAGAGACACAATAGAAAATCCTTATACGTCGCGGCATAAACGTGTTTTTTTATTGTACTCAATCCAACCTCATACCGAATTTGTGCAATTTACAAAAAAAAAATGCGATATATTTAACGAAAGTGCGCAATTCCGATCCGATGTTGAGTTCTAATATCAGAAATCAATATCGGAATTGAAAAACTTCCGATATTAGATGCCCTAGTGTATGCTGCTTGTTCGTTCACAAAGACATTTCGTATTCCGAGTCATGCAAACGGTTAGTGTTCCGCAAGGAGCAATACTCGGTCCTCTATTATTCGCAATGCATTCCTCACTTTGGAAAATCAAATGAATGTTTCATTTGTTATTATAATTGACTCTTTAAAAGTTTATATGCTTTTATATATAATTATGTATATTTAATTCAAAGTGGTTGAGAGATTAGACGTTTGATAAACTCAATTACCTATCTTGAATATCTAATTCCTATTCTAGTTGTTTCATCTTATCTACAACGATAAAAACTATGCCAGCAGTTACAAGTTCGAGGTAGCGAAATTTAATCTCTACGGTACTGTTATATCTAAAGGAGATTTTGTTGTGTTATTGTAAATACTAATTAGGTCAGTATTTAGAATTTCACTCGAAACCCGTAAATTATTAGCTGATTTGCGTATCTGTTGCTACGCTAAGCATTTTACCTCATTAGTTCTCTAACCAGAAAGCTCACTAATAAGTGCAAATACTGCTAAACTTGATTAATAACACAAGTAGACAACGCCAAATCTATTCCAGACACCTCGCAGTGATTAATTGTTTACGTAGAAACAGATCTCAAGATACGTGCATAAACGTATCCAAAATTCACATATCACTTAAAATAGTTGTATAATTAATCCAAATGAAATGAGATTGGTAATTAGCGGCCGTTTACACTGTTGCAATTTGCGCGCCTTTTGTTGCACCTGGTGCGCAGGCGCATCGGAATCACTCGTAGCTGGCGTTGCCCATAGCCGCACGAGATGAAGGTCGGGGCGTTCTAATGTCGTTTTTTGCCGCGTTTTCTTGGACGCCCGTGTAGAAGCTAACTTGTTTGAATTCCCGCCGTTATTGATAATATTGTTTCTTAATTCGATATCGGGCGTGTAATGATGTAAAACGCTTTAGAAAGGCCCACACGAGCAGTATTTAAGGCGCCGATTCCCTTGAGTAGCTGATTTTAAAATGAGAACCACGTCTAAATGGCTAGGCGTAATTTTATGAAAAAAAATACATGTTATATTAGACTATTTTCCTAATAATTTGATCTGAGCAAATTTTGAGTTTTATTCGTATAACATAGTGTAATTAATTTGTAAAGTTATGTCTAAAACGGACAAAAACACGACAATCACACCAAAACCGTTGGGCGTATTTTAATGAAATTGACACCATCTCAAAGGTAATTTAATTATCTACATTTTGATCTGAGGCTTTTTTTTTAAGTCATAGAATAATAAGGAAAGTACAAAAAACTACTAAATTTTGGGTCGCGCGGGTGTGAAACGAGTGCGCGTTTTGTTCCCTCAAGGTCGTTGGCGTTAGTCGTCGTCTTAAATTAGGTCATATTTTTCGTGTGTCTAATCTTTTTTCTCGTGAATGTAGCACGTTTAACATAAATCAATTGCAGTAGTCGATACAATTTAAACGATTTCAATCATTCAGCATTCGTTAGACCAAATCTTTGAATTTTCAAGGTAACGTGTCTATAAAATTAAAGTTGGGCTTTTATATTATATTGACGACTTCTTAATGGAGCTGATTCGTTCGTCACAGACTATTAAATTAACTTTAATTAGTTATTTATTGTTTATGAAATACAACTTGACTTAATGCTTTTATTAATTATTCTGTTGGTGATATTATAATTAGATTTGCCGCGAATAGTTTTTATAGCGAATAGTCGAATACCGATTAATCGCCATTTACTTTGGCGAATAGTCGAATAACTCGACATTACTATTCGACATAAAAAAAAACATTAAACACATAAAAATATTTGGCTTTGAGTACCAATAAGAATAGATTTCCTATTTTAAGTAAGCTTGCTAAACTATACTTAATCACACCAGCAAGCTCTGTTTATTCAGAAAGACTATTTTCCGAGGCAGGTTTAATTTACGAGGAAAAACGAAACCGACTTGCTCCAGAACGTGCAGAAAAAAATGTTTTTTTGCACCACAATCTGCCTCTGTTGGATTTTAAATATTAATTAAAAAGCCTTACTAATTTAATTTCATGAATATGATAGGCACAGGCCTTTATTACAGATAATAATTGATATTGTGTATTGTTTTATTAAGGAAAATAATTAAAAAAATAATTATTTTGAACTCATTAGTTCTTTTGTTTTTATTTTCGACGACTATTCGCCGAATGCCGAATAATACTAGCTATTATTCGGTATTCGACGAATATCAAAAAAAATGACGAGTAATGCCGAATACCGGATAATAGCGAGTATTCGCGGCAACTCTAATTATAATAACTTATTTGGATTCTAAACTTTTTGCTAGATTTTATTCAGAGACATAGCCTTGAGCCGTTGTTAAGGACAGTCACGAAATCAACAAAATTTAGCATTTTGTTGGATCTCCATCTTAGAGACTGCCTATCTAGATTATTAGTGATGCTGCGTTTAAGATTTGACAGATTTACACCTTCAGTATGTATTTCAAGAGATATTGTTAGTGTTACGTTCTCCTCTACATTCGCAACATACCTCCAGACCATTACAGTAAGCACGTAGCAATAAAAACAGTTGAGTTACAATAGCCGTTTCGCGCTGCCGACAGATTTGGTTCAAACTCTGTTTTATCGGCTCCTTGGAACGGATCAGTAAGTATTCGAACACTCCATGGAAGACCACATATAACGTAATTGGTGCATGCATCGCCATCACGCGACTCGGGAGCGGTGAGCGAAGGAATCTCGGCGTATGAACGAAATCCAGACGAGTCGTTGACCCCCGTGGCGGCTGGCGGCGCGTCAAAGAAACAATGCGTCGCGGCCGCGCTGAACCGGGGATGCGATCCCGACACTGCGACAATATACACACGCGTTCGGCTCCACGATTTTAAGGTAGCAACCGTGAATTGAGGGTCGTTTATAAGTCATTACTGACGCTGTTATACGATTAGACCCCGAATACGATATCGGGAGCTTTTATTGTGCTTTTTGTACGATATCGATACAAATGTCTCAGATGCTTACAACTTTGAAAGACCGAATCTAAGCATAGTTAAATTTGAATTAGGAATAAAATAGAGATTATAGAGCGAGATAACTGAAGATGCAAATATGAATGAAATTGCAATTTGCACTTGTCAGTATACATAATAAACCAAACAAGAACATTAAAATTTAAACACAACTATAGGTAAGTAAGGTAACTATTAATTTTACGTCGGCTTTACTTAGCACGTAGTAGTTAAAGTATGCAATAAAATCCTCGCAAGATTTCGCGTTAGGCCTGCAAGACACTGCCGCGATTGAATTATGGTTTTTATGTTCTCTCTACCGTCCTTGCTATTGTTCGCAAACATCTTCTCGTGTTTTAAATTAACTTTTATAGACTTAAAACAACGTGTTATGAGATAATTATATTGTTTATTTTAATTCCTGTTTTACACGTTTATGTATGTCTGAATCGAAGTCGATTATTCTGTTTAAATATTTAAGGCGGTCTCTAAACCCACTAAAATCTTTCGGTCAAATAAAGCCGATCTATTCGGTCTTATAACATTTTTGCGGTGTCCCAAGTATGTATTAAGATTTGTTCTTGTAATCTTATTTACGGTTTACGTGCTGATTAAGTGCTCACAAATAACGTTTACAGCATTTTTTGCGGTTTCCGCGGCGGCATCTCGTTTAAGCTGGTTCAAAGACCCCAGATATGCTAAATGGGCGACATTGAATTACTTAATTCTACAAGCTTGTAACATTCCCGCCCAAACCTCCACAAAATTATATTATTTTCACTCCGCAATAAAATGCATTTAAACATAAAGCTCACTCCGGAGTGTTGACGTTGTAAAAAAGCACTTTTACAGCTGACTGGTTTGATACTCAATCGCCTCAGTTTTTTGTTGCAATGCAATAAACGAGTGGTTAAAACTGAACAATTGGCGCTTAACTCATCTACTTTATTACATCATTCGAGCAGTAAGAAAATACATTTTCATGAGTTTATTATTTAAGTATTTACTAAATTGTCTCCCGATCTGTAATAGCTGTGTAAAAAACAAATTCGCACCTGTTTGATACATATTCAAAGCGTAGCTAACACATTCCTTGTGTTGCCCCGGCCGTTGTGTAGCGACACCTGCCTGCGCGTGCGCACCTAAATCTCTCCCATTACGACGCCAGTTTGCACACTTTGCACTGCTGCCGTACGTCGGCACTGAGTGCCCTCGCCGCGCTTCAGTGAGCGGTCAATCTCTTTGATTCTGAACTGCATAGAGTATAATAGAACTCGCCATTTTGAGTAACTTGCTCAGTAGTTTAGTCTTGTAATAAAGCATTAAATACCTATAAAACGCCTCGTTATTCACTATTGTAATTGTAAAGGCCAAAGCTATAATATTGCTTACGCATACATCAATGCCATGTTACGAGTATTATAATGTTAGGTCATATAATAAACATGAATCACGCATTGATAAACAATGTGACCAAGTCAATTTGTAATTGAATTCTGTTTGACGATTGAAATCCTTTACAAAGGAAAACTTTAATCGACTGAGCACAACGTATCATCATGCTAAATTCAATTCGAGGACACGCTGTAGTACGTAGTACAGTAGCCTGCGGTAAATATGACACATCAAGGTTTGGAAAGAGAATCATTGGTCATGACAGTTAACGCTTTATAAAGCTGAGCTTTTTCTAACCCCCGGCACAGATAATATAATACTAGCATACAGATGCTTCATCCCATACAAAGAAACCGTGCCGACGTAACTAGCGTTTTTCATCTGATTATACTGTTTATTTTTTGTAAATCGATCGCGTTAGGTTCCATTCCACGGCGATAGATAGATCACCATCTATATCCTTAGAACAGAACCGAACGCGATCAATGTACAAAAAATAATCAGTATAATCAGTACAGTTTCTTTGTATGGGATGAGACACCGCTGCCCCCGGCTTCTGAAAAGTAATATCGATGCGTCACATATTAAATGCAAAGTCAGATCGTGCAAAAACTCAAACAATCACAGCAGCAGTTTACACGCGATTAACTATTTTTCACGATAATTTTCGGACCAAAAACTGGGCTTAACAAAAGAAAAAGTCTCGAGCTGTAGAGCACAGCTTTTGTCACTCATATCATCTGGTCTGTGCCATATTCACGTTCGTGTACAGTACAAAAGTCTACAAAACTTGCAGTGTGAGTCACGAGAAAGAGTAATGTTTACAACTAAACTGTATTAGATACAGTGGAGTGCGTACGTTTAAAGATAGACAGGGGCATCGCTCGAAATAAACTATCGACGAACTACTATACTAATTTATCTGTGCATCCATTTTTATACACCACTCATTGCACTTGGAGAATTCATATTTGATTTTGAACTCTGAACTAAAATCCGTTGTACAGAATCTCTTTTATTATATTGAAGCATTTTATTTGTTCCTGGGCAAAAATCGTTAAATAATTTAGATATGTTTTGTACGTAAATTGTACTGTCTGAAACTTCAGAACAAAGTTTAGACTATGCCAATTTAATATACTAAAATTCTCTTTTTCTTCAGTCCAAACATAGTCCAAAGCTCTTGAAAATATAAACTTTTATTAAACAACAGCTAGCTTCAAAATGTATTTAAAGTGCATTAAAACTGTAGAAATAGTGACTGTCCAAAAATCTGGAGGTGCCAGCTACAATTAATTGAAATAATTACCAGCAAAGAAGCAGCAGTTTAAGAAAATTAATAGCCCTCTTCACACGTACCAGAAAGAGAAATAGATCTTTAGGTTAACTCGCACTTGGGACAGTCTCCAAGTTGTAGAATTTATGTACAATAAAACCACTGCAACTAAAGTATACTATAAATTAAACTGCACAAAGTCTAAATTAGTTTGTGCTTCTTATATCATTTACTTCAATGAGCGATATATTTTTATATGGCTCAAAGTCTAAATTCGTTTGTCCCCTGATTTTTACTTCATTAATTGCTTTATATTAATTTTATTTACAAAGCTACAAATGTCTCTTAATTAAAAACTGCCTCTATGTATGTGTCACATTATTTATCACAGTACATGATTCACATTCCAAGTCAGCTATGCTTAGTCGACAGTTTCACGCGCCGAGTACGCTGCGTTCGTCGGTGACACAATAATATTCGCTATGGTAATATAATCGATAGCCGAGCAAGTTACGACACACCCGCGCTACTATATCGTCTTGTAATGCGTTCAGTTTGGAAACCATGCGATGTTCTATGGAAACGCATTGCTGTAGATATGGACGGGTTCGTCTAAGGTCTGCTGCAGTTGCATGAGTAAAATGTTCGTGAACTATTTAATGATTCATCGTTTGTTCGCTCCCTACATCGAGACATTAAGCGTAATAAAGACTACAGCGTACTGACATTATGATCTAAAACAGATCAATTTGTATCAACCAGATTTATATTTCAGCCATAGCTGGAAGTCATGTATTTGGGAGACACTTCTACTCATTTGTGGGATGATTTAGTAACCAATATCCATAAAAGCAGCATATCTATATTGCTATAAAACAGCATATTTTGCATCATCAAACAGATATATCTCAGCAATATTTAGGACAAAGCTGAAAGGAGGCCTCTACGCAGCTGTTCCATGCAGGCTGACAATATCAACAGAATACATATATATTTTCTAAAGTAGCTAAATTTGTACCAAACGGAATTTATCTCAAACTTTATACAGTCTTGCGCTTCTCCTCATTTTATCGTTCAAACGGTATGCCAATAAAAGAAACGTGATACAGTCGTAAACCGGCAAATGTCACCAGATCCCATGTTCTAAGTTGCTGAGCTGTGAAATTGTGTAGCTTATGTTGGCTCTTACTTCTCAATATTATCGTCCCTCGTTAACTTGGAGGAGATTCGTTTTTCACGGCGTTTTTAACAAGGTCTTTATGAAATGGCGAAAAGGGTCTGGCAGTTTTACGTTTACTATCCAATTTACGTTTACTACACACTGTTATTGAATTGTTTTAAATGAGGTAACTGTGAAAATTCTATCAATTAATCATAGTCTTTTCAGAATTAAAGTCAAAATGATTGACGCCAAACATTGACATAATCGACACATACTAATTATATTTTTTTAATTTACAGATGTCTTCTATCGCGGGACTTCGTGAGGCTTGGCAAGTGGTTCGTCCAACCTTACGACGGCGACGAAGAAGAAGTCGGCAAGAGGTAATGAATAACAAACCTTATTGTTTACGCGATAAGAATTAATTTCACTACTGAGCAGCCTCCGATAGTGAAAGTTGAAGTTACGATATGACACGCTTGTCTTTTGCGTGTGCGCGTTACATGTTAGCTAATTACTCGATGTTGATTGTATCTGCAAGATTTTAATTGTGCGCTGATTGGATTTTTTTGGCACAAAAATACAATAATGGTAGAAGTTCTTGGGAATGTGGTTAATAGAATTTCTTAGGAATAACCCAGCGGCCAGTCGCTTCCAATTTATATGTTGCTAAAGGCGAGTGAGGAAAAACCCGAATCATCACACATCCTTGATGACAAGCGCACGACCATTATATCAAATAGTTCCATTATCAGTGATATGACGAAAGTAACATATTAAATTGCCTGTAACAATACTTAAACAACTAAAGTACCAATCAGTATATTAGCAAACAAAATTGACAGCATTGGCGCCACTTTACAATGATGTCACACTAACCTAAATCGCAGAAGAATGAAAATCCTAAATCATATCTGGTTGGGGGAAATTCCCTCTTCACGGAAGGAACATTACATACTACCTCTTTCGTCCGTCTACTCTACATAATTATGCTCTAGGGCTTGTAAAATTCATATGGCCCCTTAACCGTTCCTTTGGCCTAGTGGTCCCAAGCGCGACTGCTAAGCTTAGGGTCTCGAGTTCGATCCTCAGATCGGGTCAAGTATGGAAGTTTAATTTGAAAGTAATTCTCTCAATGGATTGTTTTCAAATGAGCCGTGGCAACACAGGTCTCACTTCCTAGATTAAAAAGAAGATCTCTGTGTTCTGCCCGACAAGACACCAGGGCATAACTTCGTTCACCTTCTAACATTTTTATAAACATAAAGCTTCTAAAGGCCTTGTTTCTTAATGAGACTTTGGTGTGTGAAAGCTTTTAAAATTATGTTTCTATGTTACAAGTCACTGGAAAATAAGCGCTCTTGACTTTGCTTCGATGCCCAACATTTCTAATGATATTTAAAATCTGCAAGGGATTCAATAATCCTGTTAGTTTTTGATTAAAACTACTACCTATCCCTTAAGGATAATACATTTTTAGAACATAAAAAGACAAAATATTGTATACAATGTTCAATATACAAATAAAAATTCCAATCAAAGGCTGTAAACAATTTATAGTCAGATTATAACTGAAATGCCTGCATAAAAAGTAGGGTAGCGACAGATTCTCCGCAGCAATATATCAATGTACAGCGATCGATTGCAATTTGATTTGAAGCTGCCGTCGTCGCCGCGAGATACGGGCGGCATCGCGGCTATACCACCATCTTTATAGATAGTAGCTGCGCACCTCGCAGAGTTGCGGTATTCCGGAGCACCGCACCGCCTTGCACCGCGGACTTACTAGAATCGCCATTATTATGAAGCTTTCTTTGTTTGAAAGGAAAGCTGATTTGATTTCTAACTGGATGGGTTCCAAACCCGAAGCATTTATTTCAATTAAACCAGTTATAGGGACTTTAATTTGTTAAGGTGACGGTCGATCAGAAAGCTGTAGCTAGAAATAGAACTTATTCAAAAGACAAGAAAGAGCTGGGCGCTCCAAGGACAAAATATTGTTCCTTGAAAGCTAGAAACATTTAACATAGGATATTTTGAGATATGTAGGGTTAGTGGGCTTGTCTTTCTTTACCCAGAATAGTCTGATAATCACAAAATAAAAATACACTACTTACTCTAATGATGGGCGTTACTTCCGGTCGCTTAGTTGACCTAATTTCTTCAACTGTTTCTTTGTATGTAGCACAAACAAATGATAACATGTTTATGTTATCTGAAGAATTATATAGAGCATTTGATTATATTATATTCTTGAGTGTGGGAACACAGGACCGGTCAATCCGACGACGCTATTTCTAGCTGTCGACTAAAATGATGCTGATGATGATTCTAGAGAATAAGTGATGGTCAATAGAGAAGTTGACATTGTTGCCATCTTCCAGAACATCATCTGGTAGAACCTGGATTAGGCTGGCACAGGACCATGGGGATTGGCATTAGAATAGATAGCCTATGTTCAACAGTATTATTATTATATTATTAGCTGTATTATTCCTATGTCCCAACAGAGGGAAAATTAAAAGGCTGATGATGATGATGATTATTATTAAGTAATTTATTTTAAACCTTATATTAATTAAAGTTTGTTTCTGTTCTTCCAGTCCGTGGCACCTGTCGTTCTCGTTCGCGTTCTTCCTGCACGGCGAGAGCACGGTGTGCGCGTCGGTGGACGTGCGGCAACACCCGCCCGTGCGGACGCTCACCGCCAAGCGACTCGCCAAGGTCAACTCGCCCGACAACCAGGCTGACGCTAAAGGTAAAAATTTGCTTCTAATATGAAACTGAGAGGAATACATTTGATAAGTGATCTATGTGCCACGTACAAACTACAATATGATCTGATGGCACACAAAACATGCAATCAAAGTCCTCTGCACGGTTTGAGCTTATATAACAGCCCAATAACAACGACCATTAGGCAGCCAGCCTCCCTTTTCAATGAAGGTTGTGGCATTTTATAACCGGTTCCGCATACCTCCATAACACTAAGACGAAGGTCCAGGATAAAATCTTGATACATGCAGCTCAGTTGTAAATGGATGCACTGGATTCAAATCCAGATGATGTGTAGTAGTATATGCGAGTGGTGATGTGGCACGAAAAAACCAACTGCGAGAGCCTAACATCAAACTGATGTAAGGCTGTCGCAGTTGGTTTTTTGTTCTTGATCATAAACTTCAGGATTCGATTAAAAGGAGTTATGGTTTAGTGCGAAATACTCCTTAAAGGCTGTTCCAATTATTTCAGTTATGCTTATCTATTGTTTACTTTGTTCCAGTGATCCTGGCACCGTTCGGTCTGGAAGGTACGTTGACGGGTCGCGAGTGGACCGACGCGGACGCAGGCACCGCGCGGCTCCTGGACGCGTGGCGGCAACTGTACCCGCTCGAGCAGGGCTGCGGCGCTGTCGAGGTATGTGACGCCTTCTACTTGAAGGATCAACAGTTCATTATGACTAAGAATAGAGGGGTAACTGGATAATCCACAAGATGGTTTCACTCAGTGAGGGCGACGAGAATCTGGCGAATATGAGTAATGCAGGAATCATCGTGTTTTTAGGGTACTCAGACAATCATTGCCAATCGTGTTTTTAGGGTACTCAGAAAATCATAACACATAGACCTAAGCAAATATCCAGTAGTGATTAGCCAAGTTGCTGATAAATTATACAAAAAGACTTCGTGTGTCTTGACTTTATTTTTCTCTTAGCAAGTCAATGACAAAACCAGGCTCTTCTCATTTGCGTTATTAGACTAGAAGGGCATGGGTTCGAATTTATGCTTTAAAGTATTTTTTTAATACCTGTTATTTTATTATTCAATCCTCTGATTCTGATCAGATTGGGATCTGTTAGGAATGCCAAAGCCTGCTGAAACTGTCTTTATTCTTTACGTGTCTTCAAGATGACGAACACTCATGTTGATTCTAATATTCATCATTTATGTTGTTCCAGGTCCTGTGCGGCGGCGCACGCATGCGCTACCCGGTGCCGTACGTGCTGCTGACGCACATGGAGCCGGGCGGGCCGCCTGCGCACGCGCCGCAGATGGCGCACCGAGCTCTCGCCGCGCTTACTACGCCCGCGCCGCACCAGGTAACCTACATCTACCGTACTACACGGTCTAAATAACTGTGCACTTCGACTGTACCCACCAGGGAGAGGGGGGCGATGACAGTCGAAGTCAGTGTTGGTCCGTGCGGGTACACGGCGCCAACCTCGTGCGCCAATAGCGAGAGCGTCTAGAGTGAATGTCACTCTAGACGCTCTCGCTATTGACATAGACAGCTCCAAATACGCTGCTATTTTGACCGAGTAGTACCTTCGTAAAAGGCCATTGATAAGGCACACTGAGTTGTAGGTGACGAACGATGCATTCACATAGAAATATTAATGAAAAGTTAATAGTTAATAAAAGTTAGCCAAGTTGTACAAGAGCTTACTCACGCATGTTGTCAACACTGGTTGGTGCAGTCACTTTTTATACTTTTTGTACAACTGAGTGAGAACTAGCATCAACAAGCATTTGGCGTTGGTTTATGCTGGTTCGCGCTGGCCAACACCAGCTTGGTAGCTTCAGTTTCATAGAGTGGGTGAATTCAAATCAAATGCTGGTCCTTTCTCTTTCAATGCAACCTGTGAAACTATACAAAACTAAACCCTTTCTAAATCTCTGATGTGCTATAGACATACCAACTAGCAAGGAATGCGCTAATATATAACATTAATTTGCTAGTCATAACAGTGCCTTAGACAAATGTTGCCATTTGTAATATCGCAGAACATTAACTAATAACTTTGGTTGTACAATGATAACACACAAACTTTAGATAATTTCAACAACAACGTAAATATTATTTTAAATTCGCTTGAAGATATATAAGGATGCTGGTTTTTCATGATATGATGCATTTAATAGTCTAAGATTTCACCGCTAAAATCAGCAATTATTTTTTTAATCATACTTAATTTTCATGATGATGGCAGATTTTAATGGTGGGATCTTGTACTATAAGTCCCACTGCTGGATTCGTGAAACTTGTATAATATGGAAGTGGGAAACAGAACTGTCTTTTAAGCATTTAGACTAGTTCCGAGATAAAGCTTCCTAAATAAATATGAGAATAGAAAAAAGAATTAACCCTATTCATAAATGTCATTCTTGAAATACGAGTGACATTCTTACTTCCTATTCTAACATTCAAATAGCTGATTTGAGATAACCCAGTTTAGAAATTTCTAAGCAGCAATCATTGTAACTTGAATACCTTCTTGGCCATCTTTATGAGGTATTAAATGCTATCATGATTTAGTTTGTATGTGTTTAGTATATAGCTTCGTCTCTCTCTCGCTCTAGAATTATGATGTGTTATTAAATCTACATAATACGGCAACTGCTTTACCCTATGCAAAAGCAGTATCGAAATGAGTCATCTCTTGACTCATTTTAAACAGCAATGAGTCAACTCTTGACTTATTTTTAAACAGCACTCTTCTATGTCATTTACAAAGATTTTTTTTCTTGTCGACGTATATTTTCCCACTGCTGGGCTAAGACTCTCCATATCCTTCCACTCTTCTCGGTGTATTTACAAACAAATATCAAACATTTTACAACCGTTCCAGGCTGCCGAAATCTGCTATGGCGAGACGGCGGGCGACAAATGCGACGACTTCATAGATCCCACCCGAAAAACTTCGTGTACCTGTGCTAAGTGAGTACAATCGCATAACGTATTAGTAGTGCTACTATATCGCGCATATTATGTACTGTATTGTTGTGCGTCGTTGGGTAAATGCACTGTGGAACCATTGATGGATAGAAAATGACTATTGTAGCCAGAGAAAGGCATTGACAGATATAAAACCACGAATTATGGTAAACAGTTGCACGTTGTTGCTTCTGTGTTGCGAATAACGTGTTACTGGCAACAGTTTCGATTGTGACCCGTGTTCCTTGCTGTAATGTTGCGTAACCATTAGCATTATAGTTCATTCGTGTTAAAAAAATAGTGAGTCAACGTTGTTATCCGGCCTCTCGGCCAACCGCGTCGCAACAAATAAGAAAGCTTGCGACTCGATTGGTCGAGGGCCCGGCTGACAACAATGACTCACTATTTACTTAACGCGAATGAACTATATACTCTGTGATAGAGAGTGAGCTGTAATCTAGCAGGTGGGCAGAGTGGACTAAACCTTGGTTACCATGAATTCGGGGTTTTTAAATCTCTGTAATATATATGAGATTTTGTGAAAATCAAGGATATTGTAAAGTTGCATGCCATGTTCTATAGTGTAAATACTCAACGAACAATATTATAATAATATATAAGTAGATAGGAGCAGTATATAGCAGTAGTTGTACGAAATTGTGTGTTATGCATCTATATTTTATGTATGACATGTATGAAAGAATTATATAATTATATAACTTTGTATTTTTCTATATCTTTGCATTTGAATGAGAGTTTCAGGCTAGTCTTTCACTGGGCAAATTGAATCTTATGTTAAAGACGATAAGAATCAATTTACTGAATTGACGATATGTGTAGTAATCTATTAGGTGATTTAACAGGGTGTAGATTGATAGGTAGATGTTATGTATGTGAATGTTTTGTTTTTATATAGCAATAATATAATTATTTGTAGTTATATAAGCAGTAGAGGGTACAGCTTCACCGGTATACATAATAGTATTATGTTTATTGGTATTTGTGTCGAAGGAATTTGAACCTTGTGCCTTCTTATATCTTCTAGCATTTCTAAAGCTTTTTACTCACTGTCTTAAGGTTTATTTTTGTTTGAATTCCTTCGTCACACGCGCGGCGACTCTTGTCACACTTATATCTCTTTTCGACGTGGTTTGGTTTAGTTAGCAAAAGCGGTGTTTTTAGTAGTCTTGAGTAAATAACCTGAGTGGGCATGCTACTTGTTTGGCGAATTAGAATCGCGTTAGTGAAAACGTATGTGTCGTATTCCTAAACATGGATTTATGAGAATTTTTTGGATGTTTTATTGGCTTTCTAATGACACAAACACAGTTATAGAGAACGGGTGAGAGTAAATTGGTGTCAAATACTTTCGGTCGTGGTCGTGATTATGTGTGGGCAAAAAGATAAAAAGAGTAAAGTTGAGTAAGTAAGTTAAGTAAGTCCAAAAGTTCATTTATTTGGAAGGAAAAATAGATTCGAAAGATTATCGCGGTAAACGAATGGAGGAAATAAGGGGCAGCAACATAAAAAACCCTTCTTAAAAAAATCCTTTGTAGTAATTGAATTACACCGCTAGCTTTGAGCTTTCGGTGACCCGCGCGGTAGTCGGTATCGGTCTAGTAGTCAGTCGGGGCTCCAAAGAGATGGTGTGGAGGGGTCGTAGGTCCCGGGCCGGGCTGAGCTCCTCGCTCGCTTTGTGTGCAGGCTGCGCCGGCGCCGCGCGCCCCGGCCGCCGCCCTTCCACCGCCGCGCCCGCCCCGCGCGCAGGCCCGCCGCGCCCGCACTGTGAGTACGCACACCACACTGCCACACCGCCACACAGCAAGGATAGTACCTGTACTCAGGCGCCAGCAGTGGCAGTACAGGTCTAGAGACAACGATATGTACACCCGTGCTGCTCTACTTCTAGCCTAGCCTTGAAGAAATTATGTGATTGCTAGTCTTGAATGTCTCTTAACTTTGGGCTGGCTTAAACCAAAATAAAATACAAAAGTCCTTTGCGTTCAAACTAAAACACTTAATTAAAATTGATGTGACACAGAAGCAAGGCTGTAGCAGTTTGATTCAGACTACCTACTGCTAATCTAATTTGTCTACTATTTGAGCAAACACATTAATTATTTACACTTAACACAGTTTACACTTAACACAGGTTAACAGGAAATCGAGCCACAAATAATGCAATGCTGCTTCATATTGCATGTGTTGATGCCTCTAAATTACCATTTATTTTATAGTGTTGTAGCCATCTTATAGTGCATGGGTATATTTATCGAATGCTGATAATATTTGTCATATAAATTGCATGTTTTGTGTCTACCATATTTGTATTTAATCAAACATTTTTGTGTACGTTTTGACAACTTTATTATGTTCGGGCTACTACTGATTTATTAGGAATGGGGCCTCAAAAGATCTTGCGGGCTGAAAGTTAATAAGAACATGTTATCACTAACTTTACTAGCACCTAACTTAGGTTATGGTTAACATTTTAAGTCAGTTTTAATATCAATGGTATGGTTGGCGCAGTGGTTGAGCGATTGACTGCTGCGCTGCGTGTCGCGGGTTCGATTCCCGCACGGAACAAATATTTGTATGACCTACAAATAGTTGTTCCGGCTCTGGGTGTTTGTGTATGTGAGTTTATATGTTTGTAAACGCACCCACGATACAGGAGAAATTCCTAGGGTGGAGTAAGGTTTAAAAAAAAAAAAAGTTAACAGTCATCCTTAAAAAAGTAACAAGGTCATCTATAATAGATTCTATTACAATAGAAGATCCTTCTGAATTAAGTTCCTAAAGCTCGCCACACAATTCTGAGTCGAGCCACCACGAAACTTTTGAGTTTTATGCCATCCAGGTTCTGGTTTCATGTACGTCAGAGCATGCCTCAGAACACAGTGCATGAATAACAGAAGTCTGGCAGACCTCGATTCTGAAATATATGAATCTTAATCGTTGATATTAAAACTGATCTACAGTCTCAAATACATTTTTACGGTCGGCAGTTATAATAACGTTGTCAACAGTCATCATGTAAGGTTGACCTTCGCGGCAGTTATCAGCCTTTCTGTCACATACTACCCTTCCTAAATGATATCGAAGAACTCACTCTTGTGCGGCATCTCTTCACACATTTACTTGTATCTGCTACACTGTCGTTGCTTGTAATGTGTCAAAATTCACTGAAAATAAGAAAGCCTTAAACGGAATTGGATTGAACTGCCTAGCTTCAGTTGAGACATCATCGTGTCTGGCGTGTCTCAACTTAAGTTGGTTTGGTCTTATTGGGATCGCATTTTATTATATCTGTAAATATTTGCATCTAATAAAAGGCTTTTACAATGAGTTAAATTCAGTGCAACGATTTCCACCCGGTTTTAACCGGCGACGATAATCTCCAGGTTTACCTGGAGATTATCGCCACGTCACAAATTAAACGCAAGTCAAGTGACGTGACTGGCTGTTGAAAATTCATATAACCATTAATTTACGCAGCTAGCGTGCGTTTGACAATTTGTTACTTTAATTTTCGTACCAAAACTGATCTAATTACATCTAAGACTCGTTTAGTATATGTTCTATTATATTTATGCAATTAAGAGCACTTTCGAAATCATTGCACTGAATTTCGTCTCAACTAAAAACACTTAAATCTATCTAATCTTGACAGTTATAAGCGATGACGTTGCACCAACGTGTTGCGGTTACACATGATAACATCTACCTTTCATTGGGGGTCTAACGGCCATGCCTGTTCTAGTCCATGGGTCTAACGTCCATGTCTGTTCTAGTCCATGGGTCTTTCGTTCATGGGTACCATTCATTATTGTGTCTATGGTAAGTGGGGTGAAAGTGAAGAGAAAGTAGTAACGGGAAGTATCTTCTAGATTGGACGAGTAAGTTGAATTTTTGAGCCAAATTATTAAAAATATTTGTGGACTTCTATTTCTTTATCCCAGAAATTATATAGTGCTTTCACACAGCAGTTATTTATAACGTTAGAGAATGTTGCATTACATTTGTGTCTTAACTTTTTGTAAGTCTTTTTGTAATGTTATCGTGCTACACAATGTTTTATAACGGTATTTAATATAAGTGCTGTGTGCGAGCACCTTTACACCAAACTTATAATTGGCTGCTGACTTTGAAAAACCTATGCAAAAACAACTGTCAGTCAGTAGGTGGCTGCCTTGGTTTTTTCATGTATTTTGAGCTAGACGGGAAGTATTTATAATTGTAATAGCTTGAAGGGGTTAAAATGATGATATTTGGCATAGAAGTTTTATAACATTGATGTTGACATGTTTCTTTTCACTTTCACCGCACATCCGCACCTCTCATCTCAAGGAGCTCTACTATAACCTGTGCTCTCGTACCACAGAGCCCCCGGTGGCGGCGGGGCAGCATGTTCTCCCGGCAGCTGCGGCGGCGGCTCCCCGGCGGCGGGAGGCTCGGCGCCGCCCTCCGCCGGCGCGCCGCCGCCTTCTCCGCACCATCAGCCACTGCCCAACCACCAGGTAAGCGACTGCATCCTTTGTACTTCTAATCGTGCTGAATTGCTTGAACATCCGATTTATATTATGTGAAGGCTCACTTGTGTCAAAGATTTCATACATAATGGAGTGAAAAATGATGACATATATAATTATAAGAAAGCAATGATAAAATATATGAAAACATTGATAAGTTACTTCGTATTATGATATCTAATGGAATGTCTATGTCCATAGTCAACGGGCATAGTACCGACGACGCTGCACACGCCGGCGCCCACCCCCGACCCGCACGCGCCGCCCACCCCCGCGCCTCCCTCGTTGCCGCCGCCCAAGACTTACACACAGGTAAACTACTAACTTTACTTATTATTATGAGAATAGAATAATTCATTTGTTAATCAAACTGTTTATCAAGATGCATCTACCGTTCATTGGGGGTCTAACGACCATGTTGTCCATGAACAGATTGGACAGACTAGATATGTCCAAGCTCTTCGAAACACATTCATCAGCTAACTAGCTGCTATTGTATTCCACCATAACAAATAATAGTGGGCAGAATGCTCCTTGTACTCATTTTAGAAGAAGTTGCTGTTCTTTTTTAATCTTTACAACAGTGGATATAGATGTGCATTCTTCTAAATACTTACGTGTTGTATTATGTGCAGGGCGAGTCCCCAACGTGCGAGGTGACACGTCGGCCCGTGCTCCCGGCCGCAGCTCCCCGGCTGGACCCGCTAGAGGATGAGCATTCACTGCACATGCTCTATGACTATACCACCGTTTATGCATGGTAAGCTACCACAAAACAACAAATTAATGGCTAAGGAACTGCAAAGAATAATATTAACTGGAAACTGCATTCTGTGCAAGTTGCCAAGTCAAAAATATAATGTGCTTCAACATAGTCGACTAATCATAGACAAGTGAATTCATATATCATTCATGCTTTTAAATATTAATCTCTGAATAATTTGTAAGTCGTATCTTACATTTGCTATAATAGACTAGTTGACCATAAATATCTATTTAGTCTGTCAGTTAAATAACCTAAAAATATTGAACACGTATTTTTCTTTTGCCACGTAAACAAAAAATTATGACGATAAAGTGCGTTGAAATATCATGTGACGTCACTGTGTGCTACACTTTATACTGACAAATTACCGTCACAAACCCCCACGCCTGAACTTTGAAGCGTTTTATCTTTGTAAATTTTTATTTATTTGATAAACCAAAAAATACGGGTCCTATATTATTTGATAATCTCACTGACGGAATAAATAGAATTATCATTATTCTACCCAGGCACGGGGTCTCATTGCTAATAAAGAAAATTTGGTTCAAATAAATCTTACTAGATGGCGCGACATGTACACACAATTCAATAGAATATAATAATTGTGTGTAAAATTAACATTTTCTGGAATTGAACATAAAAATTGTATGGGATGAGGCATCTGTATGCTAGTATTATATTATCTGTGACCTAGGCAACATCCCTATTGTGGCTATCACCTGGTTTCTAAAAGAGCTTATCAATGCATACCTTTATGCCAAATGATTTTATTATTATTTTTGGGCTGGAAATCCCACTGTAGAACAAAGGGTTCTCTTTCTTCTTTTCATTCCTACTGGCTTAACCCAAGAGTGGAACAGTCCACATTTTATTGATATTTGTATTTCAAGCCAAACACAGTAGTATACAAGAGTTTGAAAGTCTACTACCAGTTATAAGAATAAATATGTAATGTACGAATATTGCGAGTCACCACGGAAGCGTCTTGGTAAAGTTAACATGACGTGAATCTTAGCGCTCGCTACATTGTATACCAGTTTGCGCATCAATATCATTCGAGCCTTATTTATTGTGTTCAATGCTTGGTGACATTCTCTTTACTCTTTCACACTCTTCTATGTAAATATGTAACAGTTTTTAATAACAAAATAATCTCCTTTCCACTACTAATCTTTGATCTATAACTACAGCATTCACTGCCATCACTAAGACTGAGATTAATAAACTTTACTTAGCACGTGCTTTGACTAGATATATCTTCCATCAGTCTTCATCTCTCAGTTTTAGTTTAGACAGTCCTGCGACCGTATGAAGACTAGCCAAAGCTCGTACTAAGCAACATTTATTAATATCTTTCTAACCCATCTTATACAAAGCATTTTATTTTGAAACATTTTAGTAATTAAAACTAATGAATGCCGCTGCAGAATCAACGTGAAGATCTTACTAACCCTTTCCTTGGGTCCCTGGTTCTATAATTCCGATGGTTTTATTAGACACTTTAGCAATATTTAAGTAATAAAATAATTGAATGTAGGCTGGAGCACCCCGTGAAGCGCTTCAAGTCCGTGCAGAGCAGCTTCCGCGAGGACATGGCGCTGTGCGCGGGCGCAGGCGGCGACCTGTACGCGGGCCACGACCACACCAAGATGGCCGCCATGCGCGACCACGCGCTGCTCGACATCAAGCAGGAGAAACAGGACCATGTGAGTTCACTATACTAACTGATTTTATCCACTCGGGCCCGGCTGGTACCAATTTGTACCATTGATCGGTACAAATTGCAAATTGCCGGGCGTATATATCAGGTTATGGCAGAAAGGGAAGGTTGTGATTGTTATGTATCTTAGTGGCTATGCATGTAGTTTGTTTTTGGGTGAATGAAAAGTCTATTGTTTAAAGTTTTATGTATGGAGAGCAGCCGGCAAGAAATTACATGACACACTTACAAGAACTATATTTTTGGTATAATGACGATGACATGTGGTTTTATTTGATTCACTGGCTATGTCACTGCATCTGTATACTCCATAAATAAGGACAAAACTTTCGTCCTGAGTTGTCATACTGCTACTTGGTAATCTACGCACAAAATTCTGATGTCAATCTTTTTCTTTTCGAGTCGATGGAAAACTCTTAGATATTTTGGGACTGATTTACAATGTTCACACGCCATACCAATCTTATAGATTCTCTCATGGATGAAGGTTCCATGTAGCTCAACCAGTATGGTGTGCAAAGCTGGCATTCATATTCTCAACACAAAAACTCACAGATATTCCTCTCTGTGTCCCACAGGAAGATACAAAAGAGTACAAGAATCTATTTACATCGGACAGTCTATATCCGGCTCTAAAGACAGTTTTTTTAAATGGTCACATTCCATAAAGGATGGCAATTTTATTACCAAACTTATGGGTTCTCTCATGGATGAAGGTCCCATGTTCCATGACCAGTGTGATGTGCAATGCTGGTTTTCATATTCTCAACACAGACTCACAGAATTCCCTTTCTGTGTCCCACAGGAAGATACAAAAGAGTACAAGAACCTATTTACATCGGACGGTCTATGTCCGGCTCTAAAGGACCTGGAGCAAATCTTCGACACGTCAGACGACGCGGCCAGCGGCGATGAGACGGTAAGACTTGTGAGTGTACACCCTTCTTTATAGTTCAGTAGTTAGATCTGTGTTTTATGTGAGGGTGAATCCGAACGAGCGTAATTACGGTCGCGTAAATTCAACAGACAGACAACTCATTTTGCGTTGTTCTGTGGTAAATGTTGGATTTTTCTACAAAAGCCAAATGCTGTGTTAATTAGGCGATCCTGAAAAAGCGATTCGCCATTACCAAATTGTGCTCGTTGGACCGCTACCTAACTAATACTTGATTTTTGGAAATTTTGTATTAATATTGAATTAATTGTTTAAAGGTGATTTTAATCATGTTTTTGTCATTTTATCCAGTTGAGATTTATTCATTTAGCATGATTTTTAATGGACTAATATAAAATTGCATTTTTTATGGATTGGTTTTCTACATTGAATTTATGGTCACATGATTGATAAAATAAAATTTAAATTTCTATAACCAATTAAAACAGTTTTTTTTTACTAGTTTCTATAATTTGAGCTATATTATATTTCCTGACAGACCTAACTCCTATAAATATAAATGTTTGTTTATCTTGCACAAAAGACGGTACCCACAATAGTAGTTCTGTCCCCACAGCTGCAGGTGTCCACCCCGCCGGACTCCAACAAGTCCGTGGAGGAGACGCGCTGCGGCACGCGCGGCTGCCCGCGCGCCGAGGAGCTCAGCAAGATGTTCCCCACGCCGCCCAGCATGGAGGCGCACGCGCAGGCCTCGCCCGGCTTCTCGCTGCCCGACGACGCCACGCCTATGCGGCATCATCATATTACCCAGGCGGGCTCGCCGCCGCCCGATAATGCTATTGAGGTTTGTACAAAAAATCTAATGATACTGAAATTGATCTCAAGTCTATGAAGAACAATAATAACTGCTAATTTATTTACCACTAGCTGTTCCCCGCGGACCACCCCACAAGACCAGTATTCGGGATAAAAAAATAGCCTATGTCACTCAGGAATAATATAGCTTTCCATTGGTGAAATAATTTTTTAAATCGGTCCAGTAATTTCGGTGCCTATTCGATACAAACAAGCAAACAAAAAAATCTTTCCTCTTTATATTATTGGTATAGATTACTTTTTTTTTGTTTAGTCTATTTGGTCCCACTGCTTGGCAAAGAGCTACCCCATATCTTTCCAGCCAACTTTGTCTCCTGACTAGCTTATATAAAAAAAAAAATACAGTAGCAGCAATGACTAGCAGAAGGTAAGAACAAACATAAAAAACCGGCTAAGTGCGATTCTGATTCGCCACAGAGGGTTCCGTATAAATAGCTACATTTACCAAAATAAATAAGTAACATTACTAACGTTTATAAACAAAGAAAGCACCGACCATTGCTCTAATGAAGGGATAAAATTAACTTTGCGGTTCGAAACTGTTGTCCCCATCATACATCAATAAACAAAATTTTTACGTTTCCAACTACATTTTATAAGTTGGTCGACTATTACTCGTAAACTTATAAAGCCTACTTAGCTGTGATAGTTTTCCTTTTAATTTCTATATATATACTACTCCCATAAAATTTTTCACATATTATCCAAAAACTAAATGGTTGTTGGGCTGGCAGCCCCCCCCCCTGCGGACACTTGACACTAAAAAAAATTAGCAATTTAAAGCTTAATTTTACTTAAACGGATCCCTGAATCGGATAAAAGACCCGTTATATTTTTTAATGTCCTATCCGACGATTCCTCACACTTTGGGATAGACGAGAAAAAGAAGACATCCCCACTTTACCTAGACAGAAAGAAAACCACAAAAATAGTTTCTTTACCACTTTATCGGCGAGATTAATATATATATCCATGCCAAATTATAGCTTTCTAGTACTCTAAGAGGTTATGAGATGAGCTGCGGACGGACAGACGGACATGGCGAAACTATAAGGGTTCCTTGTTGACTACGGAACCCTAAAAAGTAGGCGTATAAGACACTTAGAAACTAAAGTCGCCACCAGATAACGAATAAATAAAAGTTATTGATCCGACTTACGACTACAAGTATAATTACGTAACTTGAAAACATGATTTTTTGTTTATTGAGATATTTTGATAATTTTGGTCCCAAATGAAAACTATAGGCGTAGAACATTAAAAGCGGGATATTTACCATGTTTACTGTTTGTTGCGAGTTCCCGATATTTCGGTGCTGTTGCAAGCACCATGATCACGGATAAACTGAAAGTCATTGCGGGTGGGTGTTTGACTTTCAGTTTATCCGTGATCATGGTGCTTGCAACAGCACCGAAATATCGGGAACTCGCAACAAACAGTAAACATGGTAAATATCCCGCTTTTAATGTTAATGTTAGTGTTAGTGACCATGACAGTTTAAAAACTTATATAGGCGTAGAACTGACTTATCCGTTTAAATCATGTAAATCGGTCCACGCGTTTATGATATACTAGCGGACGCCTCGCGGTTTCACCCGCGTATTTCCGGTTCCGGTGGGAATACAGGGATAAAAAGTAGCCTATATCACCCGGGGATATAGTAGCTTCCCAACGGTGAAAGAATTTTTGAAATCGGTCCAGCCGTTCCATGTTCGTGTTCATCAAGTGTTCGTGTTCATTGGAGCTTCCTTCAATGTGCGAAATTCCGCTCAAAGTACATGCGCTGCTTTCACTATTTTAGATTAGAGACTATTAAAATGTTTTAACCTTTCACAGGACTGGTCATACGTCTTCAAACCACCAACAGTGTTCAAATACGTGGGTTCATCGAAGTACGCGCCTCTCTCGACGCTACCGAGCCAGCTCATGCCACCAGTGACTCTGCCTACACACGCCGTGTACCGGCCGCGCTGCCATCATGAGCATGATGCGGCCAAGCAACGGGACGAGCCTGAGCCGGAGACCAATAGGACAGGTCAGTACTGTTGTAATATACAGGGATTGATATTGATGGCATCATTATTATCATTGGCCACTCATGTTTTCACTGCTGGGACCAGGCCAGCTAGGTGGCCCTAAGCAAGGATTAGAGAAGTTACTACGTAACAGATATTTCCAAGTACACAATTTTTATTGAGAGTTTATTGCGAGGCTACTCGAACTAAGACCCCCGCGCCCTCCAACCATGCACTCCCCCCCCAGTGGCGACAACCGACTTGCGGAGCGGTGCCGGGACCGCTAACCGCACGAAAGTGTAGGCATTAATTGCTGTAATTACTGTCGACACTGTCGAGTGAAGGAGGCCTGGTAAGGTGACCACATTCATTAAGTCCTCCAAAGTGCAGTTGCATTGGGGATTTGTGGCGCTCCAATTTGTGCATGATGTTTTGGACGATAGAGAAGCAGTATATCACTCATTACCAGTGAGTGATGTTTATAGTAAAAGCCTACCTTGAAAGAATACATTCTTCCTATCAGTACTCGGTTCAAAAATGTGTTATTCTATTCCACATCATTTGGCAGTATTCTAACTTGGGTATAGAATTCTAGACGACAGATGTAAAACAATCTTTTTGATATGTTTTGCGTCTATCATTTGGCAATATTTTAATTGTGGCTATTCTCATTACAGCAGGAATCAAACGTTCAGCTCCCCCTACGCCCGAAAGCCGGGACGGTCGCCAGCGCCGGCCGGGCGACCCCGCCTCAGTGCCCGGCGCCGGCAGCACCACGCCCCGCAACCCGGGCAGCGTGGCGCCGTGCCCGCCCCCCGCGCGGCCCGGGCGGCGCGCCGAGCCGCCCGGGCCGGCCCCCGCGCTGCACGCCGCCTGCCCGCTCATGCTCAACGTGCTGCTCGCCGACACAGTGCTCAACGTGTTCAGAGATCATAACTTTGATAGCTGCACGCTTTGTGTCTGTAATGCTGGACCTAAGGTATCAATCAACAAGATTGCTGTTCTGTCGTTGTGCTACTTAAGGTATATTTATACCCGACATATTTCACTTCAGTGATGATTATTTATTTAGTCTCTGTTATTTATCCAGTGAATTTTTAAAAGCTTAACTCTTTAACTGAACTGAAAACTACAAGAAGAGACTACAAGAGAAGCTTGAATTCGTATGGCTAATGAGCTCGTTCGAAGCTCTAAGTCAGTCTATGCTATAAGAATTCGTATTTTGCTCGTACTCGACTCAACTATGTAAACGCAACTTTAATGTAGCGACTAGTGAACATATTAATTTAGTGATTATTTTCCCCAGGTGGTAGGCAACATCCGCGGCGCAGACGCGGCGACGTACCTGACGGGCTGCACGGGCATGGGCGGCTCGGGCGCGGACGGCAGCTCGCCCGCGCCGCCCGCGCCGGACGACGAGCCCTCGCACTGCACGTGCGGCTTCAGCGCCATCCTCAACCGGCGCCGCGCGCACCGGGCCGGCCTGTTCTATGAGGTGAGTGCATAACGCCGAGCAGCCGCCCGCGTCATCTTGGCATGCGAAGCTTTCTCAAAATCCGAGCAGTGAGATCGCTCCGCGAATCCTGTAAAGCCCCCAGAATGCTTCTGTGCTTTTGGGCGGGGCTAGGCTGGTAATGTTAGCCAGAACCCCCACGCACAACGGGTGAAAAGAGCCTGTAACTATCCCCCTGCAGGACACAGGCCAGCCCTCTTGTCGTACAGACAAGGTGAGAGCATTGGTAATCACACTCGCTAAAGACGGGTCCTTCTCCATTGCCAAGATTTAAGATAAACATGAAAAATAAATATGGTGAGAAGATCATAATAAATTAATACGTTAATCAAAATCATAAGTCTATTCATCTAGAGTTAGTTCTGCCACAGATAATATAATACTAGCATATCTGCATAGGCGTTTGTTGACGGAGCGCAACTCAAGAGTCAAGAGATAAACATTTTAGATTACTTGTGTGACTTGGAAGGCAATCGAAAAAAAATTGTCATTCAAATTCAAATAATTTATTGTGGATCATAGGTACATAAGATGTTGTATTGGTCACAGGTAGATCTGCTATGTCCCGCCATTAAGGCATTCAAAATTATCAGGCTATTCAAAATGCAAATAATCAAATTGTCATGCAATACAAATAAAAATTAAAAAACGTATAATATGAAATGTCAAATTATTAATGCTACAAAATAGTAAATTCAATTAAATAGTGTCTCTTCAGTTTGTGAGTAATAGTTTACAAATTCATGCATATACACCCATTGGTTTGTGTCATCGATGCATTTGTTTTATTATGTCAAAAATAATTTCTCGCGTCCTGTATGATGTAACAAATTTGTTTTGTTATCTTCTCAATAGGACGAAATGGAGATCACCGGTCTGGCGGAAGAGCCAGGGCTCCGTGGCGTGCGGGGCGCAGGCCTGGGTGAAGTCGCTCGGGTGGTGCTGGCGCAGAGCGCGGCGCCGCCCGGGGGCCCCGCCTCAGCGCTGGCCCGGGCCGCGCACCGAGCGGCCGACCATCCGCTGGCGGATGAACGAGGACTCAACCTGCTCGAGTGAGTACAGCTTGCAGTAAGAATTACAAGATTGACTATGGTCTGACGAAAGAGCCTCGCTTTCGGTACTAAATAAATATAATTTACTTATTTAAGTATGTAAAGTGAATACAAACGAACTTGCGACTGGTATTTTTTTTAACTCAACGTATATTGTGCGCACGCCAGTTTTTTCTCATTGTATGGAGCTGGTTTTTTTATACCTATATATTTTGTGCCACAGATTTGATTTTTCTAACAGGCCTGTGAACTTTCTGAAGTTCCGGAGACAAACTGTGTTGAATTCTCGACAGTTATATATACACTGTACCACAAAATAAATATACAAACAGTATGGAAACTACCTACCACCCGCTAGAAACGGCACACTCACACAAACACACATCGACGAGACCCCCTAAGCGGCTTGCACTACTGACAGCACTGCAGAAGTGCCTTAATGGTCTCTTTGGTGCGTATTTTTGTGTGAGTGTGCCGTTTCGAGCTTTTATAGGTAGGTAGTTTCCATACTGTTTGTATATTTATACTATGACTATACTTACACAAATGGTCATACATGATACACGTAACAAGTAGCGTATCGTTCGTCAAAGTAACGTGTTAGTATGTATCCCCAGGTACACGGACGGCGGCACGGCAGCGGCCCGGGCCCTGCGCGCGTCCGTGAGTGCGGGCGCACAGCTGAGCACGAGCAGCCCTGCCACCGGCGGCGCCGTGCATCGCTGGCCCTTTATCGGCGCACGCGCACCACGATCTTCCCGCGACGTAGTCAGGTACATACTCATTAAACTATTACAAACCTTCGGGCGTCGAATATTTTGTTAATAAAAATACAAACTGAATAGAAAAAGCTTCTGTTGCAGAATTATCATTTCAAGATATTTTTTGTGCATTTTGAAGAATTCATCAACGACATTAATTCCAAGACCGCTATTTATTAAGTTATTGGTTATTTCAGACTAGCATGTAGTTCGCATTTTAATTAGTTTTAGGATTAGTTTACCAAAATCTTCAATATAGAAAAAGTTCTCAACTTACCTACAATATTTTTGTGGTCCACCCACAGATTGATGCGGCGGCTAAGGCCACTCCTCCAAGATGCGATACAGAAGCGCTGTTGCGGCGCGCGCATGTGGGACGGAGTCACCGGGCCGCTGACCTGGCGCCAGTTCCACCGCCTGGCCGGCCGCGGCAACGAGGACCTGTGCGAGCCGCAGCCCGTGCCGCCGCTGCTGGTGGGGCACGACCGGGACTGGATCTCCCTGTCGCCGTACGCGCTGAGGCACTGGGAGAGGCTAGCCCTGGAGCCGTACTCCTACGCCCGAGATGTTGTCTACGTGGTCGTAGCAGCAGATAACGACGCCCTCTCGGAACCATTACGGGCCTTCTTCAGGGAACTCTCCACCGCCTACGAATCCTGCCGCCTTGGTCGACATCAACCTATAGGACGAATCGCGAAGGACGGAATTGTACGGTGTTCAATAGGAGGGGAAAGACGAGATGAGAAGGATGACTGGAGCGGTTCTTTACCGCCTGGTCGTCTTGGCGAGCATCTACGAGCGTACGCCGACACTTTACGGTCGACCTTACTGCCGCAGTTAGCCGCGCTAACGGTAGACCGTACATTACTGGACGCGGACCGGCCGGCCTCAGACCCTATGCGTCCACCTTCAACTCCCGACCATCCAGCCACACCTACCAGTGCTGCAGAAAATGACAACGACTCTTCGACCGGCTGTAGCAGTTCCGGGCCGGGCGTGCCGGGAGCCTCGTCCACAGTCGGCTCCTGGGACGAGGAGGAGGGCGGAGCGCCCGCGCTGGTGGTGTACGTGGTGGAGCCGCCGGCGGCGCACGCGCATCGGCCGCTGGCGTTACATGCACTGCTGAGACTCGCGGCAAGGACGATGGACTATTTACATCATCATAATCCTCTTGTCAAGGTATGCTATTTCTTATTACTTCCATTTATAGTAGGATTTGAAAGCCTCGGTGTTTCAGTCATTATGGTCAAGTTTTGAATTTAAGTTTGTTGGGTTTAAACGTAACATTATAAATGATGTAGTAAAATATTGGTATACTTATAAAAAACTGCTCATCCTTTTTTTTTTAGGAATACATTTATATATTTATGTTATGGTTAGTATTGTCAATGAACATGATACGGCAATCTACGATTAATCAAACTGAATTCTAATCAAAAATGTAATATGAACAGTTGTATGAAATATCACGAAATTAATGTAGTGTGTAAATCTGCTCAATAATGAAGTTCCCCAGTTCCCTGACTGTACTTGTAAAAACAAATAGACTAAAATGATTCTCCAATTTTGCAGATAATCTCCCTAGAAAGCATCTGCTCCCGCTGGGGCCTGGGCACCAGCAGCACCGACACGGCCGCCGCAGACAACGCCGGCGGCTGCGCCGGCTACTCGGGCGCCGTGGGGCCGGGCGGCGCCGCCGACGTGCGCGCGCTGGCCTTCAGCGTGTTCAGCGGCGCGCGCAGGCTGCTGCAGCACCAGCCCAACGGGAAGTCGCTCACCGGCTTCGGCACGGCCGCCGATAGCAATCTGTTCCTGCAGAATAAGGATGTGAGTATACACAGATGCATTTCAGCCGAAACACGTCCGCTACTGGACATAAGCCAAGTGTCACCAGACTCCCGCCAGATGCATGTCATTACATAATTAAAGATTCAAACTTAATGGCGGCTCAGGTCATAAAGCGAGCCTCCTGGGGGGTGACCATAAGCTCTTAAAGCGGTATCAATTTGAGATCGAATAAGGGACAGATGTATCTGACTTGTATACATCTGTCACTTACTCGATATCAAATTGATACCGCTCTAAGAGCTTGTGGTCACCCCCCTGGTCAATAGTAAATTCCAGTGACAACGAGTGTCAGGGGTGAGGTACGGCGCAACAAAAAGCGCAGCTCGCAGCCTTCATTAAAAAAAAACTATTATGCCAAGTAAAGTAGCTGTTTAGCAACCTGTATAATAAATACAATTAAACATAATAGTCATGTGTAAAAATAATGATAATGTTTAAACGAAATTCAAAAGCGACTTCCTCGTGAACCGCAAGTTATAATGATAAAATATTAGGATTAATACAAACACAAATACATAATGATGCAAAAAAGATAATCGACTTTGATTTTCATTGGTGAAATTGCATAAATTCAAGTATATGCATATTTTTTGACGTGTTTTCTTACTATCTTATCAGCCTAAACATAACCTTGGTGCTTATCAGTCATACCTCCAATCAATAACCTTTATTAATCATAATTTTCCACTCCACAGGAAAAGAACCGCGAGCCCTACAAGCTATTCTCGCCCGCCTGGGTTCTGGCCGCCCCGCGCGCACTCAAGGAGGTGGCGGAGACGTGGGGGCAGGGCTCCGGCGACCAGGGCGGAGTGCTGTTCCTGGCCTACTGCCTGTCGCACGACCAGCGCTGGCTGTTGGCGTCCGCCACCGACGCCCGGGGCGAGCTGCTGGACACGGCTGCCATCAACATTCATGTGCCGCACAGGTCTGTACTAACATTGATTATAACAAAATTATAATATTAGTAATAGTTGAGCTCTCTGGGAAAGGACTTATCCATGGCAATCTTGTTATTTTTCTTATGGCGGTCCATACCTATTTCTGACATCAAATACACACAACCATAAAACATTAAAGTTACTAAGAGATGCCTCTAATACTGCATTTGTGTATTGCATTCTGTAAATCGGTCAACTCTTATCTTAAATGTATTGACTAAAGAGTTTATTTTCGCACGACGCATACCATAAAAAGAACAAAACGTTGATAGGCTGTTTACATGAAAATGTTGATAGGCTATTTACTCAAGTCAGTTATCCATTCACATTTAAAAAAAAATTGATGTGTTGGGAAAAACTGTCAACAAAATGACGCATCAACCGTAACCAGCTGCTTGCACTTATCTCTAATTAAATGTTCAGTTCGAACTCTTCCAGATCGCGGCGGCGGCGCAGCGGGCCGGCGCGGCGGCTCGGCCTCACCAAGCTCATGGACTTCACGCTGGGCGTCATGAGCCAGGCCGCGCAGCCCTGGCGGCTCGTGGTCGGACGCGTGGGCCGCATCGGACATGGGGAGCTGAAAGGTAACGAACTATTATTTGAATGTAAATTACCACTCTTCTGGTTCGCGGTCGCCACTCCAGAACTTTTCGGCCCCATCGACCATCTGTTCTGCGAGCATTGTGCCCTGCCTACTACCACTTTAGTTTCGCAATTCTTCGGTCTATTGCTTCGGGTAACTTCGCCACTAGATGGACAGATGACCTGCTGAGGGTGGCGGGAGGCCGCTGGATGCGAGACGCACGGGAATAGTCAACGTGGTGACGCTTGGGGGAGACCTATAAACATAGGTCTAGGTTAGCAGGTGATGTCTTTCGGTTGAAATGACGATAGTGAATTTACCACTGATTGCACAGCTTATTGAAGATGAACCTTGACTGCAACATACAATTTCCTGGCGCAGGACTGTGTGCTTTAATGACACACCAGTTACGATAAAATGTCCATAGTTATTTCGTGAGAGTAGGATCCATATTTCATTCATGGGCTGGGCCACGTCGATCAGCTGGCACCTTCGAATCAGGTGATGGTTCGAAGAGGCCAGCTGATCGTCGTAAGTACACTGAAAAACTGCCGAAAGACGTCTACTGCTAGACATATTTTACTTAGCTTATAGACATCGACGCATGATGCCCGCGACTTCTACGAAGCTACGTGTTTCCACACAAGCCCCACTTTCAAAACGATAATATTGGAGTGTAATACTAATGAGTTGTCTGTTTGATCAGGTTGGAGCTGGCTCCTGTCCCGCAAGCACTTGGTGCGCGCGTCCGCTACCCTGCGCGACATCTGCGCGTCGTGCGGCGTGCTGTACCCGGGCGGCGTGCCGTGCATCCTGTCGGCGTGCCTGGTGTCCACGGAGCCCGACTCGTGCCTGCGCCTCATGGCGGACCGCTTCACGCCCGACGAGCGCTTCTCGCAGGCCTCCATACAGTCGCACCTGCACACGCCCCGCGACGTTACCGCCACGCACATTCTTGTGTTCCCTACTTCGGCTACTACACAGGTAACAAATCGAAAGATCTATTGCAAACTTTATAAATAAATCATTGTAAAATATGGGATACAATATTATTTAACTCAATCGTTTTTATATTTATTAACTCTGTTTTAAACAATACCCACAGTTTGTAAGTAACATCACACATTCGAGTTTATTAAAAAAGAACATATCCGACGCAATGGGGCCGCATGGCGCTGGGATATAGCCCATTCCCTCATAGAAAGAGAAGGCCTGTGTCCCAGAAGTGGGAACTTTAATAAAGGCTGATGATGATATCCTACGACCCAATAGAACGCGGTTTACATAACCACCGCAATGCCGCACGAACGAACTTGTAGTTTATACGAATTTATATTAGTACATACTTTTAGTTTATACGATCGACTGCGTATTCGCGCAACCATCTCTTTCTTTCAAGACAGCCCTTTATAACACTTCTTTCATAATCCTCTTAATACGATATTTAATTTGTATCTCCAGTCAAACCAAATGCCATTTGAGCCACCGATGGGGGCGGGCGGCGACGAAAGCGACATGATGTTCCTCAACGTGGACATGGGTGACGAGGACATGGGCGAGGACAACATGACCGACCTGCTGATCGGCGACATGTTCAACAACATGTGGGCCGCCGGCAGCCCGCGCCGCACGGACGACGACCCCGCGGCCAGTCCGCAGGCGCATCACCACCATCAGGCGGCTTTCCATCATCAGGATGATAATGCTTCTGTAAGTTTACTATGATAAAATTCTGAAATAGTTTTTAATTAATTGTTGTTAAAGGATCTTAGATTTTTATTGCCTGAGATTCTAGACGAAATTTTGTCTAGCAATTAAGTCATATTCTTTGTGGCAGAATATAAGCTTTCAGGCTGCACAAGTTACAATGTAGCTGAAAGATTACTTGGGATGATTGGCAGGTTGAACTGCTGCGGCGGCGTGGCCGGCTTCCTACAAACTCCAACGGATGGCCCCCTCCACAAAGTGCTTTATAGTTTACCAGATATCTACACGCAGGCAGTCTCGCGCAGACGTCCAACGCGGCTTTAGATCGCCAAGACAACATGGCAATATAATGACATTCGATTTTAACAAATATTTCTTTTGACAGGAGCAAGTAGGAGCTCTCCTGCAGCAGCCGCTGGCGCTGGGCTACATGGTGTCCACGGCGCCGCTGGGCTCCATGCCCGCGTGGTGGTGGGCGGGCTGTGCGCACCTGCGGGACGCCTGCCCCGCCTTCCTGAAGAACGCGCTGCACCTGCACGCCGGCTCGCTGCAGGCGGCCGACGACTACACGTCGCTGACACAACGCCGCGACCACAACATCCATCCGCTCGACTCGCAGACCACCACCGACGTGCTGAGGTAAATGCATACTTCAAAATTACGGGATTTTTTCATGGGGTAGGTAGAAATTAAAAATCGAATATGCAACAAACATCGCATCGTCAGCAATAGCCCACTGACTACTGGACATAGGCGTCACCAATAGTTGCCGAGAAAAGAAGTTAACGCGGAACTTCTTTCTTTTTCGTTCCGATGTTACATTTGATCTATCTATTTGGTCACGTTTATTGAAGCATCAGAGGCATGTCAGTACAGGTCATCCAAGATGCAATTGAAGGGATGCAAACCTTTTATTTATACAATTGCTGCCCTGTAATAACTCTTTCAACAAAACATTTCACTATTCACAAGAAAACCTGACAGCCTAACACAATAGTCTTACTTTTTCCAAAACTAACCACACCAATTTCGTTACAGATACGTGCTGGAAGGCTACAATGCGCTCTCATGGCTGGCTCTAGACGGCAACACGCACGATCGTCTCTCATGCCTACCCCTGCACGTGCAAGTGCTCATGCAGCTGTACCACACGGCTGCAGCACTTGGCTAAGCCCACCACCAATCAACTTCGAACCTACGGAGCGGAATAACAAATCAGGGTTAGCAATGGGCTAGGCCTTCCATATAAGCAGTGTCTGCAATGGTTATGTGATTTACAACACTACAGTGTGCGGTGCGGTGATTGTGTTCCCAGCTTACGAGCTAAGTGTTTGTCAAGTGCCGTTGAATGGTCAGTGATACAGTGAAGTGATGCAGTGAAGCGGATCTGAAATGTAGGAAGAATGGATTTATTTATAATAATAATATAGTATTGCGCAGGAAGCCTTAACACTTAGTCTTGTGTCTTAATTACCTTATGGCTTCTGTTTGGAAAGAGATGGCACTATGCGTGTCAGCAATGTAATATGACGTCAAGCCTGCCTATTACTATTTATTAGAGTAAATTATTAAAGTTGGTATTTGGAGGGAAGTTGTAGTGGTTTATATGGGTAATATTAGTGATACTCAATGTTTTCAATCCCTTCCTCTTTCTTTCTACTTAACGCTACAAGAGTAGTTTCAATTCTGAATGATAAATAAATTTATGGTATCATTTCACCATTATTTTATTCACAAATTCATTAATAAAATTCATTATTAAATTTTAATTCAACCACTGTAAATATAAATCTTGTACAACACAATTTGCCTTGTTGTGTCTATACAACCATGCAAAACAGCTAATCTACAATTTAGTCATAAATATTAATCACAGTATTGCCCATATACCACTATGTGTAAAGTAAGGTAAACGACTAAAAGGCAGCGTAAACGTAGACTTGTAGTTGATGACAGTACTTAGATAAATTAACTAGTAAGGACTAGTAGGGAGTGTAAAGTGTAAGGGCCTCGTTACGATATGTTGTTGTTGTCAAGTGTTGGTACGTCTCCTACGGGTTGTAGGGGACGCTGTTGGGGTGAGGTTGCTGTTCACTGTGTTTAGTAACTTTTGTATTTATGTAGTTACACGTTTTAGCTATGATTTCACAAACTTATGAGATTTTTTGCCACTTTGGACTATCAGATCTTATCTACTTATCTATAAGTGAAGATGAGTTATCTAATTTTGAGATAGATTTATCTGCCATGTTTTATTTCATTCACAATATGGCTAAACTAGTTACTAAAGTAGACCTTACTAAACAAAGTAAACAACAACCATGCACAAAGTTCTAAATTGAAATATCAAAAATGTTATAAATTAATGACTAGGAAAATTTAAAAATGCAAGTTAATTAAGCCGGGGAATATAGGATTTATAAATTTGATGACAAAATAAGGTCCAATTCGGCATATAAACAGTTTTCCATGTTTTATATATGAATCATTCACTATGTCATGTCAAAAGGCATTTTATTTTCATTGCAGTTATTTATCAGCATAAACTTGAATATATCAAGGTCTTACTCAAACGGTAGTTTCAACGGTAGTTACATCTAAACCAGAAAAATATAACATCGGAATAAAATCGGCTGGTGTAAATTGTATGCATAAAATTTTGTTACTTATTTTCAATCAGAGTTAGAGGTTAACTTATTGTTATCCTCTTTCTAACAGGACAAATCATGTCTTGATTTTTGATGATTCATTTGAGACTTGTAACAGATTAAATTACAAACAGTTTTTCCACACAGAAAGAACGCTTCCAATCAGTCTTGTCTCTATACGAAGTCAAAGAACTTCCTGATCTCTCATTCCAGAATCGAAAGTGAACCTCATTTTATTTAGCTAACATTTAGTTAGACAACCACATGCATACAAAGACCTTGCAAATATAATATAAAAATTTAGAAAATTTTAAATATCGCGCCGATTCGGCTCAATGCAAATACATAAATAAGGATTTTATGTGGGAATATTGTAATTAGATAGTTAATTGCTCACAATATCCCTTTTCTCTCTCTTTTACCTCAAATATTTTCACACCTCGACATTAACTTCCGTCGATTTTAATTGTAGCTAGTATTAAAATGATTAGCAAAATAAAATTTGCATGTTTTCAAATAACATTAGTAAAAAAATAAGAATGTTGAATTCATTTAGCTTGTATTAAATTGATATTTTCTGCAATGTAGAAAGTTTTGAGTCCAATTTTATAGCTATTTGAGCTTTCATTTTAGTAGTCAATTCACAATTATCACTCACATCAAGTTTTATTTTGATCTCAATAGCTACTTCTCTCTACTGACTTATTTTCAAAGATGAATGCCCAAGTTATGTGACTTCACAATATCTGGGACACGCTGGACACTGCAATTACAATGACATAACGTTCAGCCATGTAGGTTTTAACATCACACTACTCTTTCTGAATTTCGTTTACTATGTTTTAACTGCGACACCATGAAATATTTATTTCTTAAAGAAAAATGACGTCACAATATTTACAACTGTAACATAATATCGTTGCAGTGCATGTATTAATGTAATATATTTTTTTGTAATTTTTCGTTATTTTAATAAACCGGTATGAATTACCAAAGGCGTTAGATATGTATAGTATTTTAGATATTTTTTTACTGACGTTTCTAATTAAATCGTCCACCAAAACATCTCACTTATTATTATAACGACATTTGTCGACTCGTTCGTTCATACATTATTTTTGTAGGCTTTTTCGAAAAACGCATCTTTTTCCTAATTTTTAAAGTTCTGCACGTCTTCTTCGCAAATCATGTAGTCAACCTCTAGGGAAAAAATATATTTAGTAAAATTGACCACTGATGTAAAACTTATGTAATTCTGTACAGTTTTGTAAGAAGGAACAAAAGCTCAAAGTTGCTTCACACGATACCACTTTGCAACGGCATTCTATGGAAAACAAATGTTCAAATTATGTAATTCACTAACGTTAACTACCAATAGTGTCTGTGTGATGTTGGTTACATCATTCTACAACAAACAGATTGCTAGCAAATATTTCATAAGATAACTAATGAAATAAGAAGAAACCTGATCAGTAAACTTAATAGGGTAGTTGACAAAATATATATATTTAGTCCGTCATTTAGATAACTTTTAAATATTGGACACATATTCATTTCTTTTGTCACGTAAACAAAAAATTACGACGAAACAGTGCATTGAAATATCGTATGACGTCACGGTGTGCTACACTATACTGACAAAGTTACGGCACAGCCTGAACTGTGATGCTTTGACAATTTTTATTTATTTGATAAAGCCAATATACAGGTCCAATATTATTTGATAATCTCACTGCCGGACTAAACATAATTTGTCTACCCAGGAAACACTCACATGATATGATGATAGCCATTGCTTTTAGTGTGATTTTCTCAAGACAACTTTTACCTGGATAGCCTATGAATGCAGTAACTGCAAAATCCAGTTATTGAAAAATCTCTCCATCCAGAAAAGCACACTTGAAGCAATTTATATTGTGGCAGTGTTAGGCAATCAGGCTGCATAACGCTAATTAGGAACACCAATAGTTTATGGTTAGTTAAAATAAAATAGTGATAAAGAGAGCCCCCTAGATGATGTTCGAAGTAGCATTTGTATAATTAGACATTGTCGTTTTATAACAAAAAATATAAAATGGAGCCATTTGAAACAACAGAAGAGCGTGTTGATACGTCGAATCTCCGGCAGTTTCGTAGTTATAATGAAATTTTCTATTTTAATATATATTATTAAAGCGTAAGCGTAGGGAGGTGTGCTGTGAAAACAAATCTGTAAATATGTCCGATGCGTGGTTTGGATCGTGTATTACTCATTTTTTATTGATATATTATTCCATTTTTAATCTTATTTCTGTGGACTGAGTTCGGAAAAATCTAAAATCCTTAATCAATTTTTCGTATTGAACAAATTATCAGAAATCAGATTGTAAATTATTTTTTTGTTGCTTAGTACCTAATTATTTTTTGTATTGTCAAGTGATGGTAGGCAATTTGTACAGGTTTTGTATGTGATGCGCGTGCGCGCCGCGGCGGTTTGCATAAATTATTTAATTGTAGACGCGGCCCGACCGCCACTTAACTGAATTATGCCTAGTTGAATATGAAATGTTTTAAATGTGTTACAGCATTTGAGAATATTTAATGATGTTGTATATAGTTTATTATTTTGTTTTATAAAACGACATTTTGTACATATACTCGATGTAGTATCGAATACCGTTAATTATTTGCCCACATTGCCGATGTATAATGGAGCACGTTTTAAAGAAACCACTCGTAATATTTTGTACAGTTGTTAAGCGAGATTCGTAGTTGAATGGATTATTTTAAGGATTTCGTTTTTTTTTTTTGACTTTTTGTTATTGTGAATTTGTCAATTTTTTTAGGGAATTGGGATTGTACTGTACATAGACCTCACCATTTTGTCATATATTAGTTGTAAGCGGTCAAATCTGATGATTGATGTGGAAATAAAATTTTCTAAATGGAGCAATCATTAGAAATTCGTAAAACAAAATTAGTGTAATACTTGATATTAATATAACTTTATAAATAACTGTGAAAATAGGTAATAATAATTATGAATAAAATATTACATATTTAAAAAGCATTGTTTCATTTTATCACTTCGAAATAAATTAGGTGGGTACATACTTATTCTGAAGCTATAAAATATAGGTAGGTACTTTAAAATATTTATCCAATTTCATAATATAACGTCAAAGAATTCTGCTTACTCTGGTTAGAAGAAAGGCTTGTTTGCATATTAATAATACAACATAAATTGTAGCTACCTGAAATCTGAATACAAGTAACATTTCAACTACACATCATTAGGGTAATTCCTAATGTTGTGTGGGAATAATAAAACAATTGAATAATAAACGTGTCGCCGCCGATGAGGCAGCTAGTTATCGACTAAGTATTTAGAAAAAAAAAATAGCAAAAAATTCAACCGACTTCCAAAGCAAAACACTACAAAGCTAAAAATAACTTTCTTTTTAGGACCTATATCGTTTTTCGTCACCAAAAATCGCTTTATGTATGACTATAATATTTGAGGAGTTCCCTCTATTTCCATGGGATCTCATCATCAGATCCTGACCATTAGGTCATCCGACCATGGGAGCATCTGGGTAGCCTACCCTTTCAAATAAAAGAAGAATTTTTCAAATCGTTCCAGGCGTCTTTGAGTAATCGGCGAAAATTTTTTTTTTAAACCTATGTACCGACGAATTGAGAAACTGCTCTTTTTTTAAACTCGGTTAAAAAGGACAATAGATGAAGGTCCCGTGCCAAAAATCAATCTGCCTAGCCTTTGCCCAACTACGTTGAGTCTCCAGTGTAACCGTGGTTTCCGAAGCAAACGATGATCATCTATTACAGACCGATATTCCACATCCACGGACCAACCTTGGCAAGCGTTGCTTAACCTTGAAGATCGACCCATGCTGCTATCGGCATCGATCGGCTGTTATTACTTAGCCACGAGCTCTTCTGAGCTCTGAATAGTTGATCGCCGACTGTTCACTCTGCTGGCGAGATCTCTATAGGTACTAGTTTGTCGTAGCGACAAGAGGTTTCAAAGAAAAACTCGCTCAGCGACGCTCGCATGGCAGCACACTGGGTGATCAGTGCTCGTTGCTCGCCAATTCGTTTCTATTTGCTAGCTCTACTCGGTTTTCGATCATCTTCGATGGTGAGATAGCCTCCTAGATTTTCCCAAGTAATAGTAGGGTTTATCTACTGTTCAGCAATTAATTGATGCAGATAAGGACATGTAAAGGCATGTCGTGCCGTGCTCTGTGTACTTGACTGTGCAGTTTGCAAGGCAAGAATCTTACACAGTTTCCAGTGGTCAAGCAAGTTTTGGAGTTCAAGAAACTTAAAATTACCTAAGTATTCATGCTAAAAGCAAAACATAATTGATAGAAAGTATGGTGGCGTGGCGGGGCACGGTTGTATTTATAGTTCGGGGAATACGGTACTTGTATTTACTATCAATCTATGTGCTTTACCACCACGGCCCATGACTGTGACCTTCGTACCTTCAGATTTTGAATAATACAACTTTTCGTTTGGAAAATACGCCTAACTTTGTATAATCATACATTTGTTATAGTAAGCAAATATACAAATTAATATTATTAATCAATGTGAAGACTTATTTTTGATGTTTCTTTAGCAATAATTTAGGCTAGAGAAAAAGGCCAGGTTTTGAAATCTAATGAACTTTTTCAACTACCTTTTCCCGCGGATTCGCTCCCGTAGCTTACCCTAGAATAGAGGACCCGTTATTGCGGGCTTCAAATAGCCTATGACTATGACCCTATGACTGATGACTATGACCTATGACGCTCAGTGATTTTAGCTTTCTGACTTTCTGTCCGTGAATGAGATTAGTACCTATTTCCAGAGATAACATATTGCAAACAAATATATAATATTTTTTATTGATTTTTTACTACTTAAAATAATTATTTTGTGGCGACTTGTTTACGAACGAAATAAGTGACGTCAAAATGGCAGAGAGACATTGACATTGACAATTTGAAGATCGTACGTAAGGTCATTCTTGGGTGTATTGTTTTCTTCCATTTACTATATTTAGATTTTACTATAAATAAAACGATTAATATAGTGTAAATATGCGTTTTCATCCTTAATACAAATCTCTTGATACATACCACAGACATTTAGACCGTAAAAAGTGAGTGAAACTCTCACATTTCTTTCATTTCATGTTCCGTGTATTGTATGAAGATTTATAAATGACAATGAAAATAAACGAGAAGAATTTGTGCGCTTTCGCGTCGTCCGCGACGCCGGTGGACCGCGACGGCTGGCTGGATATGCGGGGCGAAGTCGGCAAGAGCTACCAGAAGCGATGGTTCGTGTTGAAAGGAAACCTGCTATTTTATTTCGATAAGAAAGGTGACAAAGAACCCGTTGGTGTGATCATACTGGAAGGGTGTACAATAGGTAAGAATAACGGCTCCTTTATTTTTTTTAATTATTCAGGCAAGCCTTTAATTTATAATTATTATCAGATTCTCTGTATACGCGATTGGCCTTGAGACTTATCACACAATCAATCTATTTGTTACTTGGTAACATAATAGGTACATTGTACAGCACATTTTAGTAATTTATTTATTTATTTAGAATTTCCAACAAATGATGTACCTACACATAAAATACAATGTATAAGAAACTAAATTATGATCCTTACGAAACAATTGTGAATTATATAAACATTTTTCTTCAACAGAGTTAACAGAAGAGGAAGCATACAGTTTCAAGATATCCTTCCAGTGCGAGGGAGGACGCACATACTACTTATGCACCAACTCTCAGGCGTCCATGGAGACGTGGATGAAGGCCCTTGCCTGCGCTAGCTACGATTACATGAAGCTCATGGTAAACGATCTGCAGAGGCAGTTGGATGAGGTTCAAGGTAAATTAAGGTTTTAAATTAATTTAGTTTTTAAGCATTGCCCAAAAATCGTGCAAGTCCGAGAGGTTGGGCAAGAGAAGGCAAGGTTTATACCCAGCAGTGGGGTGTCATCTGTCTAGGGCTAAAAGGTTGAGCTATTGTAGAAAATAAAAATGTAATTACTATTTTTAGCCCACTAAAAATCGACACTAAAAAAATTGGCCAAGTGCAAGTTGGGCTTGTGTACGAAGGCAAAAAAAACATGTTTGTTGCGTGGGAGCCCCACTTAAATATTTATTTTATTTTATTTTTAGTATTTGTTGTTATAGCGGCAACAGAAATACATAATCTGTGACAATTTTAATTGTCTAGCTATCACGGTTCATGAGATACAGCCTGGTGACAGACAGACAGACGGATTGTGAAGTCAGTAATTTGGTCCCATTTTTACCCTTTGGATAAGGCACCCTAAAAAGGCTAAAATTATAAAGCATAATTTAGTTCTGATTTTTTGGCATATTGTATGGAACAGTTAGGGTGGTGTGAGTTCAAATTTGCAATTTCGAAACCTTGTGCTTACTGCATAACACATGAAAAACTGAGAACTTTTGGCATTTTTGCTCTAAAAGTCATAAACAATGCGTTTTTCGGCAAACAAAATGCCGAACGATTAATTAAATTAAATTTGCAAAGCAACAATTTTTATAAATTTAATTAATTACAACAATTTAAGCCCACCTGCAGCTCTATACATGCTAAAAATCCAGAACTACATCAAGCTTCGCGATTTTGATGTTGATTTCTACTGGGCTATTTCAACTGCTATCAAATTCATAGTCGTTGATTACAAATTCAGTCACAGCACAGTTGTTGCTTGAGAATAGCTAGGAGTCTTCATTCCCAGAGACAAAATAACTGTTTTCAAATATGTTTATTACTTTCTGATATTGAGTTTCATATTGAAGGACCTAATAGTAGGCCAGTATAAAGTGAAGGAATTGTGATCTGTTTTCTGTTTTCTTGTGTTTTATGTGTTGTATTTTCATAAGATATAATAAAATATGTTTTATACCTACTCATCTAGTTAAATTGGCGTGTAATGTAAAGTGTAATTTTTAACCAACTTACAAAATAAATATTATGTATCATTTACCAACCTTAAAGTATCTATTTGAACAAATACTGTAAATACTAGCTGTAAGTTTCCCAAATAAAATAAATAATTTCAATTAGAATTGAACGATTGATATTACCAATTTGTAGAAGGAAGTAATAAAATAGTATAATTTCCACTTATAGCAGAAGCAGCTGCTGAGGCAGCTCTGGTGACAATAACTCCGCCTGAGGATGAGCCTAAGGTCCCACCACGAGGGCAGAGGTACAACCCATTCAACAGGGTCACAGAGGGAGAGACCAAGGCAGTGCAGGGTAGTAGACATCGTAAGTATTCTGTCACGAACATAGAACTTACTTTTTTTTAACCAACTTCATTTGGCAATACATTTGAAGCCATCATGCTCAGCACTACAAAAAATCGAATGAGTGAGCATTTTTGTGCGCAACTTTTAAGCCTGGAATGATGGAACATATTGATCTGGGCACAAAGGTGGTAAACCTCAGTTTTTAAGCAGCAGCCATTCAAATAATGCATCACAGCCAAGAATCCTCTGATACAGATAAAATATTGCCTCCTTTCAGACAAAGAAAACCTCAGACCGGACCTACCCCGCAAAAAGGTCCCTTTCCGAGACATCCACACAGCATACGGACGTAAGATATTAGCGGACAGGAGTGCATGGCGGGCCAAAGTGACCAAACTGAGGGAGGAGACATCACAACCGCTGATACAGTTGTAGTTATATAAGACTTGGACTTAGGGCCTTATAAACAAAAAAATTTTTAACCATGAGATTAGTTTAAAAACTGAATAGCATTTTCTTAACTAGCTTCTGGCTGCGTCATTAGTGTTTTAATAAAAAGTTTTATTAGTGGGAACATTGAAAAAGAAAAATATCCAGGATCTTTAAAAGTGAAAGCGTAATAAACAATATCATATTCGCATTTATAATATTAGTTAGGATTTAAATTTTCTATGCAGAATTTGAATTTAGAGCTAATCAGTATTTAATCTAATCATATGGTAAGGTTTCTTTAATAAATGAGTGAACAGAAACTTGCACCAGAACTAGAGAAGTAACAAATATTATTTTAAGACATTACAATAGCTTAATTACATTAAAAACCTGTCTAGTTAGATTTTTCTCATGTTTTTAGGATAAAATATGGTGCATCAACACCTCGAAGCCGGACTTTCGTATCGCAGAAAGTTTTCCTGTTTTTAACAATCAATAATAATATCATAACTTTTTTTGCTGTTATTCGTGGCCTCATGTCTATAACTGTGGTGATTCTGTATGTATTATGGCGCGTGACGGTACCTATCGCAAGTTATTTTTAATTCATTTTTAACCGACTTACAAAGGAGAACAAAACATTAAAAGCAAATATGAGGAAACAGATCCTTTATTGTTGTGTAGGTCGCAATAATGACGTACTTACCGTTAAAACATTAACTTATTGAGCTGATAAGCTAATTTTATCATTTGTCACAGGCGCTATCATACAGTGTTCGTGTGTGTGTGGTTTAGTTATGCTAAATCCTGCAGTGCGTAATTTACGTAACACCAGTGGCGGCTGGTGGATCTTAGTAGTGGTAGTGCACTTTCCCGTCTCACTGGGTAATTATGTAATAATGTAAGATTTGCTAAAATTCACAGGAGCCTATGTAAATCGGCAAACCATCTCGCTAGCGACTTCTAATTCGACGCCAACGCCATCTAGTTACGTCGTTGTACAACTTTTAATGTTGGTACTCGACCCTAAGATAAATTTCGTTCGTCAAACCTCGCCCGCTCTCGGTAATCTTCGGTTCGCTGGTGCGGCGCACGAGAATGGTCATATTTCGCCGTACATTTTCTATTGAACTATCTCTGTCTCACGCGCCAGGCGTTTTCGCTTGTTTCTCATAGAATTATATGAACTCTCGCCGTGCGCTTTAGCCTAGCGCACGGGGAGTATTTTTTACAGCAATATACGTCTTATTACTTTAGCAAAGAGCTTAAATTTGTTCGTCATAATTTCGTAAATATTGAATAGATCAATAAAACATTTTTATTTTATTTCTAAGCCTTTTTAAATCTGGCAGTTGAGTGCACGAGTGAACTTAAAGTACAGCCGCCTCTGCGTAACACTAAGTCACACAATTGACCTCAATTCCTTTCATATTGTCATTTCAACAGTATTTAGTTTCCGTGGTCGAGCAGACAATTTTTTAAACATAACGTTGATAATTCGAAATGTTTTAGGACTTTCATTAAGTTGTAAATAAAACTCTGATTTAATTTGTTACGCAATTGATTCGATGTTGCGATCGTAATTTCAATTTACAATGAACACTAATAACAATTCATTAATCGTTGTTAGTGTTCATCGTAAGCCATTGCTTTAGTCCTATCAACATGAGAAAAATTACAAGATTACAGAGGAAGTATACTCCATTTGAAATAACATTACATTTTTTTACAACCCTTTTTTACTTTTGATTTTGAGTTCTATCCCGTAAATATAAGGATAGCATAAAAAGCATAAACCTATTATCAAAACTAACTGTTAAATACAGCTGCCATTTGTCATATCACCAACGCAATAGAAGTCAAAATCGGTTGAACGGGCTGTAAAATAGGATTCTTTAAATGTCTAATGTTATCTAAAACGGTGTATAGGTATGTATTATTATGTATTTTAGAATATAAGTACTTACGCTTATTTAGTTATTACGAGAGGCGATCCAAAAGTTCGCGGAATATTTTCCTTAAAATACATATTATTTTTAAAGAAAGGTTACGAAAACTTTTGGACCCCCTATGTATATATACATATATTGTTATATCAATTTTTGCTTACAATTATAAATTACACAGTCTGGGAACATCCCAAAAGTTGTTCGAAAATGTTTCGATTGTGTTGTTGTTGCTCTTGATTTAAAAATACAATAAATTCGTATTATTATGTCAAAGAAAAATGTAGTTGGTAGTTTCGTCAGTATTATGTGGCAATAATGAACAAATCTTGCAAGTTTTATAAAATATAATATTATTTAGCTCTTTAGAACTCGCATCAATTATGTAATCACACATTTCACTCACAATAATGTTAAGAATTTAAGTTAATTGATGTAAGCCAAAGAGGCATTGTTATAATCCTTGCCTAATTGGATTGTGTTGTACAGTAGGCCGTTCGTCAGTGGTATAGGTATAATCAAACCTAATGGCGGCTCAGAACATTCCCCGAGTCGCGTGCAGTGTTAAATTCAGTGGCAGGGGTAATGCGCAGCGAAAAGAGAACTTCACAGACGTCATTAGCTTTGAATCGTCTTATAGCAGTACCCAGTATAACCTGGCACCTTATTCTATTTAAATTCCATACTACACTTCGCCAGTTAAAGGTCAAAGTGTTACCTCTGACGTTCGGCCAAAAGTACGTCAGACGAGCAAAACTTGTATTGTACGGCTTTCATAGAATGACGCAATAAATCTAACCTTGGAAGAATCAAGGTATACAGCTCTCTTTTGTTCTTATAATAAAAACAAGTGGGTTTTGAAAATCTTAGTAAAGAGAACTAGTTTACGTTTTTAATTTCAATCTATTTTTCATAGTAGGTTTCATACTATATTTCCTATACCTCATACTCGTATCAATTATATATCTTGACCCTAGTCAAGGACTTAGTAAGGACCAGTAATAGTACGCATAAAGATGTATTTTTATATGTAAAGCGACAAAAACGAGTTAACAATTTACAAATTGGAATTATTTAAATCTTAAAGATATAGTACATTACTCGTACTGCAGAATCCAGTAAGTAAGCCTTCCTGGCCAAGTACGAGTTAACCGGACCGAACCGCAGGTGAGGTCCGGTTATATACGAGGCCAGGATGGCTTTCTTACTGGTTGAGGCTTGTATAATGCTTTTCTCAAAAATGAATGAAAGTTTAACAACAAATTCGTTTAATTAATATTGAAGGTTACATTCATATTAGGGCATTACTGATAGATATTGTGATCGATTTACCGTGGGCATTTATATTTGTTTGTTGTACGTCTTGTTAATCGGACTCAAAAATATATCTATCTCATAAAATGTCATACCAAAAAGAGAGATAGATATATATTTGGAGCCTCCCTCCTATAACCATGTTATAATGGCTAAACTCTAATCTGTGTCTGGCTGGTACTATGTTTTATTTTCTAAAGAATCTGAAGAGGATGACCTACTGTCTAGAGCCATCTCAGTGTTTTCTGTTTTTTGCACAAACGGTTATGTAACCGATATACAGTTTTCATATCGATATCGAACACGGTTTTCAGATATCGATATCATTTAGTACAGTTTGCATAAGTTAAAATGTTATTTAGATGAGCAAACTAACAATGAACGCTAAATAATACTTAAAAAAGAGAGGTAGCGCATATGGTTCCTATCGTTTGTGAAGTTTGCGTTTTGTTCGTAGTTCGTACGTTTCCGCATTGTTACGGTTTTAAGTTTTGACTTATTCGTTCTCGCACGCTAGTAAGGTTTTTATTAAATACAGTCTTTGTAATATCGGTTATTTTGATATAGATATCGATATGATATGATATCTAACACATATCCGATATAAGTTACGTTTTGATATATCGGACAAATCCCTACTACTGTCCAGTAATTAAATTACATACTTAGGTACTTACTGGACAGTAGGAGATTCCAAATTTAAAATCTCGCTTCTTACTGGACAGTTGTGAATAAGTCTCCGGTAGAGTTCACTTTCTGGATACTTTTTAGAGATGTTATGACAACATTACATACCATTTTTGAGAAAATGTATTTTACTAAAATTAAGAAGAAGAATAAATATTTAGTTTGTATTGTACATTCATCACATGTAGGCTATGATTATTTTTAAGAAATAATTGGCAGATTTTGGACTAAGTTACTGTTGTGTTGTATTCAAATATTATTCCTGTTATCACAAAAAAATAGACACCTAAATGAAATATTTACATATTTTTCCGATGTTGCACACTGCATACGTGTATTTTTTTAACCGACTGCCAAAAAGTTCGAGGTTCTATTTTAGACTGTTATTTTAGATTTTACCGATTTCTTCGTGAATGGATCGATTTTGAATTTTGAATTAGTTTCGTTTAACCATTATATTTAATTCGCACCTAATATTAGTGAAAACGGGCAAAAAACAGCAATGTAAGTTACTCTTAATTGACGCAAACTAGTTCAAAACCTGCCATAAACGACGCTTATTTCTATTTACGTTGTCAACCGCTTGCCGATATCTATAAATAGTTATATTTTTATCGATAATGAATTTTAATTGGAAAAGAATTGATTGTATGATACAATAAAATGAACAAAACGCATTATTCTTTTATTTCATCTATGAGGGACAAAGCACTGACAGAGTCGAAGCGCCGCGTAAGTCTTAAAATGTACATAGCTTATTGACCTATTATCTCCACAACGTCGACGAAGCGACACGTCATACGCGTCATGATTTAGGATTTGCGTGGATCCGCGCGTATTTGATCGAATGCGCGCGTCATTGAAAGATGATCAATCTTCATAGGAATGTGTGTGTAGGGGTAGGGATGTACATTTTTAGACTAGTGTGCCCTTAGAGACAGGTACCTTAACAACGAGAGATGCAAATCTATGAGTAGAACATAGATTTAGATTTTTTTTTGCTACGGAGTAGAACGTCAATGAGGTTCATATATCGTCAAGCACTGCGCATGGGCAGCTCCACTACCTGTCGTAGTCGCGCTGACATGAACATTATACCTGTCTGTCCTCCTTAGTTTAGACATCAACATTTTCCTAGAAACGATCACATACAGCTTGTGTGCCCTGGCTCCATTTTTTAACGTTACTTGACACAGACATCCAAGTAGGACCAAATAATTATATTTTGGTTCTTACGGGGTGTCTCCAAAAAAAATTTTTTTTTCAGTCTTATTGCATCATTAATTACTGTAATAATAATAATTAATTTGACGACTTTGGCAGGATGGTCCGTATGATGACCGCAAACCGGACATAGGCTGCTGATGACTAGGTACGTCCCGTGGAAGTGAGGGGTCGAGGCTTTTTAAATGCTAAGGTTAAGGCCCACTTGCACGAAAAACTTAACTCAGAGTAAGTTGCTAACACGAGATTAAATTGATAGTGTGGCATAAAATATTGTACGAAAAACACTTGCACGAAAAACTTAAATCAGAGTTAGTTGCTAATACGAGATTAAATTGACAGTATGTCATACAATATAATACTAAAAGCAGATACACGAAAAAAATATCTCAGAGTTAGATGCTAACACGAGGTTAAAAAAAAAACAAACAAACTTAGTTAAGTTTTTCGTGCAAGTGGGCCTAAGAGTTATAACAACCGCGAGGTTTTTTTTATTGTCTCTAAGAGTCGCGTCGCGCTTGACCACTCCTATCTCACCTGATGGTAAACTATGATGTGGTCGATGCTGAAGCACTCTTGCCTAGCAAAAACCTACCCATTCTTGAATTAAAGACCCGGGTACTTGCCCGGATTTGAGGCCACAACCTCAAGCAAGAGAGGCGAGGTCTTAGCCACTGGGCCACCACGACATGTTGGCTTAGTTAGTTTTTTTTTAAACGTTGCCCCACACTAGGAATTTCTTCCTGTATCGTGGGTGCATTTACAAACATATAAACTCACATACACAACACCCAGAGCCGGAACAACTATCTGTACGTCATACAAATATTTGTTTCGTGCGGGAATCGAACCCACGACACGCAGCGCAGCAGTCAATTGCACAACCACTGCGCCAACCGTGCGCCCAGCCGTAGCGCCAGTCGTAGGGCCTTTTTCGAGAAACGGCCGTCGATGGAGGGAAGTGCCCCCTGGGCCTGCCTCCCCATAGAGAATGGTCAATCCATATGGGTATCTGTGAACCTATTACCCGTTTTGGATCCGTCGGTGAAGATCCGTAGTTCACCAGGGCGCAGCGGTGATTCTCGTGGAGTTAGATTCTGTTTTTTTTGACAAAAATGATTTGCATGGTATCCGGTCGTTGATGCCTCTAGAGGGTGTTCGTTGTTGAGACTCTCGTGCTCGGGCTCGTGCTGAGCGGTGTGTTGTGTCTCTCTCATACCCCAGAGATCCAGTGTCTTGAGACGTACATCGTCAGGCAAAGGGTTCTACCCCATCAATCGACCAATTACATAGACGGAAATCCACATTGCATCTTTCATCTCGCTCACAAATAACCTCACCACCACAAATCACCTTCACAATTAGGCTGCTGCTGTATGAACAGGTATAGTTGGAGAAGTCCAAGCATGGCCTCGAGCGCTGCATTCGGGGTAGTCTTAATACAACCCGTAGTCGCCATGCAGGCCAGTCTTTGCATTCGTTATGATAGCTTATTCACGGCTGTAGAAAGCATAGTGCGAGTCCACCAAACCACGGTCCCATAGGTAATCATGGGTCGAATCACCGCGATTCACAGCCAGAATTTAATTTTGAGGGATAGACCCCATTTCTTACCTATCATCCTGCATTGCCAGCAGGTGATCCAAGCCCTGCATAACATGTTGTCTAAATCTGCTCCAGTTCAACTTACTATCAAGGATGACGCCCAGATACTTGACCTCGTTGTGGAGAGCTGAAAACCAATCTCATTTGAACATAGGTTTTCCTATGCGCAAGGCACGATGCGCTTCTGTTTTAGTATGACATTTACTACTGCGCAGCGATTGTAGCCAACTTCAGAGCAGTCAAAAAGATTGCGTAACTACTGATGAACGCAAGGAGCTCCTTTGTGATTTACGTAGTGGAGATAGGGGTAATTAATAATGCCCTCTGTCTCAGTCTCCTTTGACCTAACTTAACTCTTAATAATAATGAACTCTTCCATGTTCTGAAAATAAAAGTCCAAAACCATAAAGATAGCAGCGTTATGGATTTTGCCTTGACAAAAACTAAAGCACAGATAATATAAATAATACTAGCATACAGATGCCTTATCCCATACAAAGACAGCCGAAGTAACTGGCGTTTTTCGTCTGATTAAACTTATTATTTTTACTACATCAATCGCGTTCGGTTCCGTTCCATGGCAATATATAGATGGTGTTAGCAGTGACTTGCAAGTAAAGGGGTTTACTCGGTTCGTGTACATTTTTTCTTTAAATACAGTGACGATTTGTTTTATAGTTTTTTTTGCTCGTTTTTACTGTTTTATTGCACCAAAATGTGTTACAATACAAATTTAAACAATCGAGTGGAATGCCTCAGAAATTGGTATTGCCATTTATTGGTATCAATTTTTAATGATCCGTTCAAGTAAAGTTTGAAATGTGAATTAAGAATATTCCTTAATTTTGTGCTTAGGAGAGTTGATTAAACAATAAAATACAATTCTTATGTTCAATGCCAGAAAATGTTAATTTTATACACAATTCAATAACAAATCGGTGCTTGTCGCGCCATCTAGGGAGATTTATTTGTACCAAATTTTCTTTCTTAGCGGTGGGACCCCGTGACTATAGTAAGACAAAGTTCTGATGATAGAGCCGGAATGTCTCCACACGGACTGCTCAACAAGATAACCTGCAGACTTATCTGCAAGACAAAGAGCAAATAGCATGAAAAATTTACCAGTCACATAGACGGAAATCGACATCGCGTTTTTCATCTCGCATGTGATTGGTCCATTTTTCATACAATTTGCCGAATGTATTACGCATTTATGCTTTACAAGTTCTCATATTTGTTGGTGCTAATCGCCTTCGTTATGGTATCTGGACTTACTGAATGAACTGGGTGGATGGTTTCAATAAAACAACAATATTTTTGTATTATGTAAGTTTACTGTTCATTTTATAATATGTTATTATAAACACAACGTCAACTAGTACAGTCGACAGCCTAGATATGTCAACACACATTCAAACAGGGAACACAACATCAATGAACATGTCTGCCGTCGACTGCATATATAAAAGCTCAAGTAACATAAGTTAATTTATTATAGCCGTGAAGAATTACGTTTACATGTCGTCTACACTCATGTATTACTTACAATGCATACTATAGTTTTGGTATAACATTTTTTAACCCACTAGATAACATTGAGCAATTTATTCCATTTATAAATTATGTATACAATTTTTCGTGACATGTTATATAATAGGTACATAAAACTATCCGCTAGTTAGTGTTCATCTATACACAACAACGTGAAGAGTGCGCTGGAAGACGTTCAATGCCCAGTCAGGAGAATGGTAACAGTTGCACTCGAGGTGAGGCGAGAAGTCAAAATTAACGCAAATTATATATTTTATTTTCGTAAACATGTTAATATTATGATATAAAGTATATAAATATGCCTCTATACTAACCGTTCATGGCCATTTACTTTCCGACATCAATAACATTTCAAACGCCAAAAAAAATTTTCAAGATTTATAATATAAATCCCGTTTTTAGCCAAACATGTCGATTGTAAATGCCATGAAACGGTTAAAACACTTTAGTAATAAATTCTAAACACACATACAAATAAGTCCACGCTTTCAAAACACGGTTACAATGCATCAGTCGCGCTGGGGACGCAACTACCCGCGGTCAGACAATGTTAGAGAGACTTTGTGAAGATGGAGAGTTAGAGAGTAAACCTAGGTCAGCATAAATACAAAATAAATAAAGTAATAAATAATACAGTTCGGTTCGAGACCTTCAAGAAAGAAAACTTTTAAATTAATTGTTTCACCGATAATTGCGTCCCCAAAGCTTGCAAAACACATTAAATACAAAGAAATATTTGGTAACAACGTCTTAAAGATTAACATACAGAAAACAAACAATGAGGATACAATCGTTAGTATTTACATTAAGTATATAATTTACAAGAGTCACATCACTAACCGAATCGACTAAAACTACAACTTAGAAGATTAGTACATTATATACCGTTCTCAAAGATTATATACAGTTGTGTGGTGGGTGGGAGTAAAGGTCTGGCCACTTTGTATATGGTAGAAAGTGTATTTGGTCTTAACATATTAAATAATAATTAAAACATTAGTACATTGATAACATACAGTTCCTATACGTCGTTTATTTTGATTTTGTAACTTAGTATGATGTTTAAGTTTAACAAATTGGCTTTTTAGTAGATATATTTGTTGAATATATGCTATTAAGCTGTCAAACTACTAAGCTACCGACGGTTAAATATTTTTCCGTTTAGTAAATACAGTTGTCTCAAAACCACAAGTGATTATATATGTGAGTATATACGTCGTGGGTACAAGCGAGTGGCCAGGTGCTAGCGTGGTGGGTGTCGTGTGACGTCACGGTGCGTCGGTCGTGTCGGTCGCAGGTCACAGCTCGAAGCGCTTCTTGCGCTCGGCGACCATGCCCACGAGCGGAGCGATCGGTGCTCGACCGCTCACCGAGCAGCGCGTTGGCGTCTTTAGTTCTGAAAAGATATATTAGAAAGGTTATTTTTTTGAAGACAAATTAGAATTATGGAATTGTGGTAGAAAATAATTTAATAACATGAGGTTAAATTAAAGTATGTCATAAATAATGGGCCCGTATTAGGTACTAACTCGGAGTTAAAAAGCGTGGCTTAACTAAATACAGTTCGCGTCGAGTAATTAAGTCGCTCTGAAACTAGGGTTTCCAATAGGCTGATGTTAGTTTATAATTAGACTAGCTGACCCGCGGGCCTTCGTTCCCGTCAACTGGCTACCCTGCCTATCCAGTCTACCCTGCCTACCCAGCCTACCCTGCCTACACTGCCTACCCTGGCTAACCTGCCTAAACTGCCTACACTGGCTTACCTGCCTAAACTGCCTAACCTGCCTACCCTGCCTACCCTGCCTAACCTGCCTACCCTGCCTGACCTGCCTACCCTACCTACCCTGCCTACCCTACCTACTCTACCTACCTAATAATTTTTATCTATCATCAATAGTTTTCTCAGCGCACGCCACAGGATGAATTTTATAAGCAACATTTTGCTACCTTGGCTTACATTATTGCAATTTTCATAAGGATCTCTATTTTTTAGTTTGTTATAGCCTATGACCGTCAAGAATAATGTAGCTTTCTACTGGTGAAATAATTTTCAAAATCGGTTCAGTAGATCCAGAGATTACCCCTTACAACGTCACAAACTCGCAAACTTTACCTCTTTATAATATTTTTATTTATAATTAGATAACTGCGCAGTTACTGTGTGTCGCGTGGATCCACGTTTTAGGCGCTCAAGAGGTTATACCATTAAGGCATTTGTGAATTGTCAAGGTCGGTCAGTCAAAAAGATGAAACTAGTTGCACATTCGCAAACATACGTACTCGTAGATCTCTAGCTCTCCCTAGAGCTGAGAACTTATAATATGACCAGCAGCCTAATTGCGTAAGTGAATTCGGCAAGGCAAAGCGTTTTGACGCCATCAATCAAACAATCGCATACGAGATGAAAGACGCGTTGTGGATTCCCGTCTATGTGATTGGTCGATTGATGGCGGTCAAACCCTTTGCCTTGCCGAATTCACTTACACAATTAGGCTGCTGTTCACGGCTATTCTAAATCGTGTGCTTACCTGGACGGGCGACAGCTGCAGGTTTCTCGTGCTCTCTGTCTTGGCGTACTGTATCTTGGCCGCGCGCGCCGGCCTCGCAGCCTCCAGCAGGGGACTCGTGCGGGACGACTTCGTCTATAACACATTATACAACACGTTAGTATATAATATATTTCATATGTATAATGCTGAATAGACAATAAACAAAAAAGGGTGGTGATTTATGGAGTTCTTGTGTTTGTTACTTTGTTAGGCGTCTAATGAAGCAATTATTTTGTCTCTGGATTAGGGTGCAGAAGCTTTTTGTTAGGGGTCAAAAGTGGAGTGCACAAACTAATTAAAAAAATAAGTATTACAAAATACATTAACGTATTTTAATTACTTTTCAAACAAACACAAAAAAACTGCTTTATTTCAATTAAGTAATAATAATTGATTCTACCGTCCATTCGGAATAGTAGCTTATAATAGTAGTTTCATAAGAAAATTATTAATGGTCTTTTTTGATCAGGACATCTATCTGGTGTTTCTAGTAGAACAAACATCCAACACCAAAATGCTGTTAAATATTGAGAAATTGACGATTATTGGAGTTAACACATCTAGCATTCCAGTTCCTCGGATTTAATCGTTTAAAGCATTTTTTTTCAATCTTTTTTTTTTATTGCAATGTAATTGATTAGCAAAAGTTAGAAAAACAGTATCCTTCTTTGAGCTTCACCGTAATCGGATAAAACAATAGGTACTTGTCAATTCTAGATTTAAAAGATTGACTCCAATACCAAGCCAATATCACCGACATTATAAATATGGGAACCGATCACATTTCCGAAGTTTTTTTGTTCGAATTTCATTTTACCGAAAACTATATTGACCGACGTCTTTTGTGCTATATGCATTTGACATATTTTAGATCATCGAAGTATCATGTGGCATAATTATGTTTTATTTCACCGAACTACATTTTCGCCGATTTACGAAATAACTGTTTGCTTTTGGCCGAAGCCTCTTTTGAACTTTTTTCATTTGCCATATTTTCACCACACCGAAACAACATTTTACGGCATATTATTTGGTGACAAATATATAGCCGGTTACTTGGTAGCATTTTCAATTTTAAATTGAAATAGTGTCATAAAAATTCAATATGTTGTGCTACAAAATTTAGAGACTGAAACGAATTGCTGCAAAACCGCAGTCTTGTCTGTGTTTACGTATTTATTTTGAATTTTCATGCAAATTATTTATTAACAGCTGTCATGCATTAGACATTTTTATTATTTCAAAGAATTAGTGCAAGAGCGAGCGAAGCGAGCTCGGGAATTTAGGGCACCCCGACACGGATAGGTTAGGTTCGAAGGGGTTAGGTTACTTTAGATCCTGCATTCAGAAATAGGAGCGAAATAGGGTTCAGCGGGGCTCCAACGACATTTTTTTCGTGTTTTTAACATTTGTATTCGCCAACATTTTTATACGTATATTTATGCGTAAAAATAAATACTTCGAACAAATGTTATTTCGGCTAAGTGTAACTTTGGTAAAAAGTTTTTCGACCAAATGAAACGTCGGATTAACGAAAAATACCGAATTGATAATAGGTCAACTGAGACAGTGGCAGACATGACTTCGATGAAGTAAAAAAAAAACGTAACGATAATAGTTGAAAAGTTTTAGGTGTAATGTAATTCGGTCAAATATTTTTCGAACTTTTGATAGGTAACCTATAAATATAGATGTATCGACGTAACCAACCACCAAATAATCGACCATTGCTTCCTCAACCAAACTCATAGTGCTACACCGTTATAAACCCATGGCTTAGTGTATTACCTGGAGTACTGCCTGCCCTCTGCCAGGCGGACGCGAGGTGGCGCAGGTGGGTCCACAGCGGCGTCCTCCCATGCTGTTAGTGCACCCCATACAATGTACCGTTACGCCAGATTGTGGGGCAGAGCTACCACTTGGAGCATGGAAATTGGAGATGTGAGCTTGTGGTTGTGTGAATAATGAACCGAGGTGATTGTCTTGCTTGCTTCGGTAGTCTGAGTAGTAGCCATGCGATTAGTTTGGCCGTGGCCCCCGATTTAGACCACAGTCTAATTTCAATTTAGAGTATTTCATTGATTTTTGTTATTTGGTGGACTAATCACTGTCAATGCATAATACATATGTAATGGCTTGGGCTTTCAGAGATTAAAGATGAGACACCTCTGTGTTTAATATTTATGAATATTTGGTTTTAATAAGTGCCAAGTCGTCTCCATTTTCCATGCTCCAAGAAATGTGAAACAAGTAGTTCTAAACTACAAGTGATCGCGCGAATTGAGCCGATGATCTGATAGCAGGTGTGGGTACGTGAAGGATTAACCGCTAAATGTTTTAAGCTTTTACTAAGCTAATACTTTTATTTATTTTTATTTATTGATTAATACATAATTGCCTACAACTAAGGGTTACATTTAACCTAATTAATTTAAATAAGCTCAATTTGTGCGATCTAAGAATATCACGTTTAAGAAAAAATAATGTACTTATTGTTTGATCAAGAATTGTAGGTAGATATTTATTTACAAAAAGAATATTACGACACCAAGTAACTAAAATTAAATACTGAAATATCGAAACTTAAGTATCGTACAAAATCAGAACAATTTGACTTTAAACTCAACTAGTCAAAGTTTATTTTCGAACGGTGATGTATTTAGTGTGACGTGCGATGTATGGTCATGCAAGCGTGTACCTCAGCCAAAATTGATAAATGGAGGAAGCTAGCAGAGGCTGTACAAGCGTGTATCGTGGTGTCGGTGTGTAAAATATTAAAAAACGTAGTAAATGACATTGACGTACCGGGTTAGTCTCCTCAATGAGCTGGGATAGAGTTGACGCCTCGTTGTTCTTCATATCATTGGCTTCTGATATTAGGTGGGCACGGAGTTGCTTGTTTCTGAAAATAATAAATAAAACATATTAGTTAACTAGAGAAGTTTTACATTGAAAAATGTTGGCGTTGACATAAAGTTACAAGAGCATCACAGTTTAGATATTAACTTTGCCTTGCAAATCAAAAGATCTCATTTCCGTGGGGCCATTTAGATCACCAGCAGCCTAATTGCGTAAGTGAATTCGGCAAAGGAAAGGAGTCGATTCTTTCAAAGAATCAGAATCATTTCTTTCAACTTTTTCGGTATTGTGCAACGACAAATCCTAGGCGTCAAAAAATATTGGACATATCAATGACAGCGACGAAAGGGTTTTACGCTTGTCAAATATACTTAACATTTGCATTACATAATACCAATAGTGAAGTTTTATCTCGATTCTTCCGCTTTCGTTAATTCTTTAAAATCAATTGTACGTCAACATATTGGTAATCGAAAGGAGCATAACCTTTCCGTTTCAGAGTGTAATATGCAATACGTAAAGTTGTTTTTGGGGAAGAATCGACTTGTTTGCTTTGCCGAATTAACTTACGCAATTAGGCTGCAGTATAGCTATGGTTGCATAAGTTTTTGTTTGTTGCCATACTCGAATTAAACTAAGGAAGTTTTATTACCCTGTTCCATAGATAAGACAGAAAATCTCCTGTCTAATGGCTTAAGATCCGACTGCAGAAATTTGCAGAAATCAGGGTTTTTGAATAAAAATAATGTTCACGAATGAGACTTGATAGTAGAATGGATTGCTGTAGTTAGGGTTGCTTGGACATATCTGCCAGCGGATTTTTGCACTGGGATCTCATAAAACAAGGAACGCGGGAAGAAAATCTAAGTAACTCATATTATATGCTTTCAGCAGTATACGTACCTGGCATCCAACTGCATGATATGGTTATGCGCCTGCGCCAGCTGCGCGGTCGCGGTGGCCAGCCTCTCCTCAAGCGCCGCAGACTCCACGCACTTGACGGAGTACTTCTCAGAGAGGGAGAGGATCTCCCGCTTGATCTCCTCCATCTCCTGCCTGGAGAGGTTACTAAAAGACTTTACTATTTGGGGAACGGTTTGATGAAGTATTTCAATGGAAGGGGAGAGTAATACATACATTGGTATGTGGTGGATATTTGTACCCAAAGCTTCGTCGTTGTGGTTTTCGATTCTGATACAATAAGAGAAGGTTGGGTGAATTTTTGTTGTAAAAGATAAAAGCTACAGGAATAGGATTGAAAGTCTATAAAAATAAATATTTAGACTCAAACAACATATTAAGTTTTTGTTAGTATTTCATTTTTGACATCATCAGTAACACTCTTATTCCATTCACTGCTGAATATAGACCTCCGCCCGTTTCTGCTAATATTTTTCCCTGCACTAGCAAAATGTTTAGAAACGTCTCTTAAAACTCCACACAAATTAGATGCGACACTGGTGGATGTACTAAACAACCAAGAAATAAATTTAAGCTTACTAGATACGACAGCAGAAGATTGACTACATAAAACAGTTTCCTGAACTTATAAGAAGAAATGCAGGATTTTCTTGGGCGAATGCTCCCAAAACTCTTGTAACTTACTGGTGCCTGGAGCTGAGCTGCGTGAGCTCGTGGTGCTCAGCGCCGCGGCTGAGGAACTCCGCCTTGAACTTGTCCACCTCGCGCCGCACCTCGCTCTCGTGCGCCTTGCGCATGGCGTCCAGCGCCGCCAGCGTCGCGCGCGTCTCCTCCGCCAGCGCCTGCTCCTTGTCCAGCCTGCGGGGGAGCGTGGGTTACTACATAAGGACTTTCGATAGTATTACGTGTCTCCGCGGTTGCGCAACTAGAATTCCGAGAGTTAAAGAGAATAGGGGTAACGAGAAATAACGTACAAGATGTGTTTTCTCTCTATAGAACAACAGGTAACTGTTTTATCAGCTGTTGTACACTGCAGCCCAAAACTGCAACTCTCCAAGTCTGGAGGCCTTTTCAACCCGAAAAAATTTGAATAGGATCATTCTCTCGAATCAAGAGGCAAAAAACCATAGGAGCTTTTTAATCTGGTGCGGAAAGAAAACTGCAGGAACACTTTACTTTGGTTTTTCACCATGGGGACTTCATAGGATTAGTTCCTTGTGTTGGTATAGATACCTGAGCTGTTCCCTCTCGGCGCGGTGCTTGTCCTCCATCTCGCGCACGATGCGGCGGTGCGAGGACTCCATGGCCAGCAGCCCCTTCTCGCACAGCGCGCGCAGCTGTTCTATCTCCTGCTGGTAGCGCGCGCGCAGCCCGTCACCGTGCGTGTCTGCGGCTACTGCGCTCTGTGGGACGTAAAGGATCATTTGAAGTAAGTACTCGAGTTTATGGGGCACAATTTGAAGGAGCTCATTTCTTTTATGAAAACCTCCAAAAGCTGAAAACATAAATTTTATTCAACACGACGATGATAATGCTGTCAGAAATGATCGAGAAATCGACCCAGTATCTCTAAATATATAAAAACGCTAATTAAAAGAAAACCTTCAGATAGGTCTTCAAAATAAATCGGTAACTAGACCAAAGTGTGATGAGCGTACCTGATAAGCAGCTCGTAAGTTCTCCAGCTGCGCGGAGTACTCGGAGTCGAGCGCGGCCAGGCGGCGCTGCAGAGTGCGCGCGCGCTCCCGCAGTGCGGCGCGCTCGCGCTCGTGCTGCGTCTGCAGCTGTGCGCGTGCGCGCCGGGCGGCCGCCAGCGCGTGCGCCTGCTGCGCCAGTGCGCACTCGCCGCGTGCGCGCTCCTCGTGCAGTCTGTATGTGCGGGGAGAGTGCGGTGAGTGGGCTGTTGCTATATTATACAACTACCATGAGAGGGACTTGTAGCTCACCTGTCCAACGCGTCCTGCAGCTGCTTGCAGTGCTGGCAGGGCACCAGCGCTTGCAGAGCTTCAACGCGGCGGCGCAGCGCGTCGATGCGATCGAGCGCGCTGGCGCCGGTGGGCGTGGCCTCACGGGGCGTGTCCCGCCCAGCCCCGCCCTCCGCCCCGCGCGCGCACAGCTGACGCGCCACCTCGGCCACAGCCGCCTCCACCCGCTCGAGGCTCTCGCCGATCTTCATCGAGTCTTCACTGTTACCCGAACAGTCACTGGAGAAGAGCGCTCGGCACTCGGTCGAGAATCGTTGGAACAGGTACACGAACTCCGCCTCCTGCGCCGGGTCCGCCTCCAGCGAGGATACAGCATCTTCGGTAGAGCGGCGCGGACCCGAGGGCCGCGGGGACGAGGCGCGGTACGTGCCATCGAGCACGGCCACGCGCGCGTCCACCAGGGCCCGCTGCGCCAGCGCCTCCGCCAGCTGCTGCAGCAGCGCGCGTGAGTCCAGGCCGGGCGAGCCCTCGCGCGGCCGCCGCTCGTCCTGCAGGCAGGCCCGGTAACGTACGGCTATGTCCTTAACGGCAGCGTCCATCTCGCAGCGCAGGTGGTCATGCGCCGCCTGCCACCACAGCTCCAGGTCGGCGCGGTCCTGCGCGGACAGCGTGAGGCGCTGGCGGCGCGCGGCCTCCAGGCGGGAGTCGCAGGCGGCGGCAGCACGGGCCAGGGCTCTGGTCACCTCGGCCTGCACCAGCTCGGCACCCAGGGCGTCGCGCGCGGCGGCCCAGGCCTCCCGCACGCGCGCCGCCTCCACGTTGCAGCGCTGGCGCTCCACGTCACCGTCGGCCGGCGCCGCGTAGCTGAGAGTCTCGCACGCGAGCGCAGAACATAGCTCAGCCAGCTTCTCGCTCTTGTACCGGTCCACAGCCTCGGCGACCTCACGCTGTGATGCTTTCAGCGCCTCGAGGTCAGCTCCGTGGATGATGAGCTCGGAGCGGCGTCTCTCGCGCGCTTCCTGAGAACCGTTGACGATGTCGATCTTCCTCGTGAGGATCATTGCGAGGTAGTCCAGCGAGCTCCGGGTACCGGCACCGCTCCTGCTGGTGTCGCCGTTGATCTTACGTTTGAGGTTATCTATAAGTTGACTAGTTTCGATAATTTCAGACTTTATCAATCGCGCGAAGAATCTGCTGCCGTTTGAGGACTCGAGCGCCTCCTGTATCCTACCGACGAGGACCGCTTCGTACGCTAGCTTCTCCGCCAGAATCTCCAAACTCTTCTTCTGCGTCAATTCACCTGCCTCGTACAACGCCGCTTTCCTTCTGGATATCTCCAAGAGTTTCGTTCTTAGCTGTTCTTCGAGCTGCACGACCACCTGAGCAACGCTGTCATTCACATCTTCCGAATTTTGGTTTTGGTCAAAATCAACGACGCACTTGTCGAAGCACTCCTGAAGCCTCTTGCTGACGTCTGTCAGGCACTTCTCCATCGATTTAAGGCTGTATTTCTTTTCGAGACTCGGTGAGGGTGATCTTCGAGACTTGGCCGCTCGCATGGCACTCATTTGGCAGAGACACTCATTCACCTTATTTCTAGAGTGAATGACCACGTTCTCTAGACTCTGTAGCCTCTCTAGTAGATGCCTCTGTGACTGCGTGCCGATACTGGACGTCTCAGGGGCCTCGTTCAAGGATGGACTCTCCACTGATCTGGTCGCCTGACTTAAAGACTCGCAGGAGTTTGTGAGGTCCTTACGGCTCTCTAAGGCGGAGGCTACTTTGGTTTCTAGCGAACTCAATCGTACTAGCATCTTCATGGGCTCGGAGCTGGTGGCACTATCGAGCGATTTCCTCCTCAGTCGAGCAGCTAGTCTTTTCATCCGTTTTTCGTCCGAAGTGTTCTCAGATTTGGTTGTTTTTTCTTTGGCAGGAGACGCACTTTTGGAGGGAGAGTTTATCGTGGGAACCGGTTCGCCGGACTCTAACATTGTGATTTTGTTTTCGAGCTCTGTTAACTTCTCTTCTACTTCTTTGCCTAGAGTGAAGGACTCTCTGCCTTTAAGCGATAGACTGCGTCTCTTCTCTCTAGATTCAGACTTTTGAATTTTGTGTTTTAGAGTTCTGACTTGTTTGTCTGAAGCAGTTAACTTCTGCGTTAGGTCGAGAATGCGGGCGGCCATCAGGTCTATCTCTGATCGGCTGCACTGCTCTCTGAGTTTCATCTCATTTCTTAACTTGAGGTTGGTAATTTCGAGCTCATCATACATATTATGTGAATCACGTAGTTCCTTCTTCATCGCTTTTATTTCTTGAATAGCTTTCACGAATCTTTCTCTTAGCTCAGCGTACTCCTCTATTAACCTGTCCTTTTCCATCGAATCTAGGTTTATGTCTTGGTTCAAGTTCGTAAGATCGCTGAGAGAACCGATACTCTTTCTCTTCTCCTTTGTGGGTAATGCAGATTCAATAAGCGATCGACCTTCAAGATCCCTTATCCTCGTGTATAAACTATCACTTTCATTGACACTCTTCAACAATTTGTCATTGAGTTCGTTGACTTCTCGCTGCAACTGCGCTATCGTCTCCTGCGCTGACGCTAACTGTCTTGTAAGTAACTCGCAATGTTCAGTCGATTCTTTCAAGAAGTTCTGCGTTTCCGTCAACTTGCTTTCCCAAAGACTTTTGTCTTGGTTGTAAAGTTCCTTTATTGCGTCTAAGTTTTCAGCCTCTTTCGTTCTTACTGACAGTTCTTCTTCTTTCTTCTGCAACGTCGTTACTAGGTCTTCCATTTTCTTTTCTTGCATAGCAGCCTCTGTTTTTAGTTTCTGTAACCTTGTGATCTCGGCCTCTGCAGCGCCGACGTCATTCAGCGCAAGTTTCAGTTGTTTTCTTAGATCGTCTATTTCGATTGATTGCTTGTCGATAGTCGATATGTAGCTACGTTTTCGCGCTTCAACGGGTTTCTCGTTTTCATCAACCTCGTCGACGGTGCGTTCTTTTTCTTTGGTTGAGTCTATTTCGTCTCGGTCACCTTTAGGGGTGTCGGCTCGCGGAGGTGCCTGGTGGGAGCTTCTGATGCGAACCTTTTCTTTGACTTTGGATATCGGAGTCCTCGTAAGGAGTGGGGAAGGAGGTGGTTGAGGCCCCATATCTCCCCAGTCAGCGCTATCTCTTCGGCCGCCTTCGGAAGCCGTTCGATATTCTTCGTCTGATGAGAATGGCGCTGATCTTCCCGTGATAGGCGTTACTGGCGTAACGGGTGATGTTGAGGATTCTGAAGCTTGGTCAACGGTGTCCTCTCGTAATATCAGTGATAATGGTCCCGTTTCGTTTAGACCAGCTGTTCTTTTCATGGCGGACACCCAGTTAGCTCTGATGCCGGCTGTTACCGCCGACAGAACTATGTGCTTTCCGTCCCAAGTCTGTGAAATGAAATAAGATTAATTATATACATGAACGACTTGCGGCACCTACCAACAACAACAAAATTGATTTAAAACAAATTTTACGTACCTCAGTCTCAAAAGCATATCCATTCGTACAACTGGGCAGTTCAACCACCCTCGAAATCCCACTCAAGTCTATGACTCCATCCATCAGACCCCTATGTTCCGCATGAGGGTCGCGGAAGTACAATAGGGCTGCTCCTCGTAACACAAACCAGTGTCGTGACCAGCCAGCAGGTCCTCTTCTTTGCAGCCATCCTGCTCTTGCATGGAGGAGTCTCTCAGCAGGCAGTTCAACCCTGCCTCCTTCTCCACTTTCTGGTGGTTCCACTACGTCTGTTGGCTCGCTACCTTCGCTTGCTGAACTGGAGCTTGGTTCTTCTGGTGGGGCGCCACCATCTGGTGAACCACGTGCCTGTATGGAAGATGAGACGGGTTAAATCAAAAGTTAAGTAAATAGGTCAGGTGTCGCATGAATAACTGAGAAAAAAATATCTCATACCAATTGTGAAATAATGCCAAGAATTTTTATTACCAGTTTTGTTTAGTTTTTTTTTTTATATTAGTTCTATAATGTTGAGGTCTTACGAAGAACCATTTCTGGTTCTAGTTCAAAGTATCAGAAAAGGTAGAATAACTTACCGGTAATCGATCAGGTGGAGGCAGTCTTGTAGGTCTCTCAAGTGTAGGTGGTAGTGCTCGTCTAGATCTCGGTCGGGTGAGGGATGCTGCGATGTCACGGAGCTGTTCATCATACTGCTGGTGCTGATGCTGGAGAAGCGGTGAGCTTACTCCGACGGTGGCTGGAGAAGAAAATAAATGATAAAACATAGGAGAAACGATGAAGAATTTTTTTGAAGTAATTGACTGGTGACTTTAAGAAGACAGCAAGGACCGACTGGATCCAGAATGCGGAAAACTAACTGTTCAAAACTAAAATTTAAGAAACATTTGTCCTGTCCTGTAATGGAGTGTGATAAATAGATAGGCTCAATTTTGATTGAAAGTGGTTAGTTTGAAAGGCTTGGTCTGCAAAAGTTCAACTACCACAGAATTTCTGCAAGTTACAATTTTACATAAGATTTCTTGGTTCCCTCTTCTTCATATATAGGGGTCTTACCATCATCATTAGCTGGCGGCGTGGTAGGCTCTGCCCAGGTATCCCTGCGTCGAGACCTCGCCTTCTCCTCGCCGTTGATCTTATCCCGGGTCGGGGGGGACGCTGATGACACTGGCTGGTCTGTGTATACTGCAACAAGAGAGAACACAGCTTTAGTGTTGGTTACTACTCAATGGGTAGGGCTTTTCATTATTTTACAGATAGCGTGGAGTTTTTTTTATTGCTTCGGGGTACAAAAAATACCCCAATACATAACGAAACTCTGTTGTCCAATGTATTGGGGTAATTTTAGTCTTCTCTAAACGGATTTATTAAAGTTCGAGTCAAGATAATCTACCTATATTTTTACCTACTTATCTCTCAAAGAAAAACTCGTCTATTTTGAACCATCCCACACGATATATGAACTGGTTGACCTACAAGCACCACATATAACTGCATACGTCCTAACGAGGTGATCGCATGTTGGTACGTTCGCCACCCAATAAAAATAAGATGTGCTTTAAAAATACGCGCGCCCTTTCATCGAAGCGTATTTACGATGTATGTCTGTGTAGAGGGTAAGGAGGGCTATAAGCGAAAGAATATAATAATTTTATGACGTGAAATCATTCATTTTTTTATGATCTTCTTTAATTTATTTTTTGGTGTTGCCAAGTTGTGTTTGGCACAAAGGTGACATAAAATCTGCACGAAATTACGAATAATCAAATTATTGACATTAGGTAAGTAAGTAATAATTCGATTTAGCAAAAAGGATTAGCCTAGGTTACATCAGTATTTACATTACGAAAATGGACATGGCTATTACACATACATAATAAGATCCCTGTCCTTCAAACTTGGAAAATTCTGTATCTTGAACAATAGTTTTCTCTAGGTAAGCGTGCTTATTTTAGCCCGAGGCTTAACTTAATTCCTTTTCACACAGGCCACAGCATTAACGAACCAATAAAACAACTAAAAGTTCTGTCCTGAGACCAAAAAAAAACTAGGAGTATAGGTTCAATCAAATCTTTAGCTAAAATGATATGGTTAACTTAGTCAGTAAGTGGAAGTTTTAGCTGACGTCAGACTATCCTAAATCGCTCTTAAACACGATGACACATCGGGCATTTTAGTCTACATTAAGTGCTTAAAACCGTCTAGGAATTGGGATAAAAAATATAGTAGCAGTCTGCCTAGAATTCAGATAAAAACCTAAAGACATATCTTTACAAAAGAGCCTTTCAATTGCATGATCTAAAGATGCATTAATAGGCAAATCTATTTGAATATAATAGTCATCCGCTAATGATAATAAACTTTTCGCCCGCAGCTTATAATCATGATCCATTTAACGAACACAGATAATAATAAGTCTCCATAAAGAGGATGAAGTATAAACTTTTATACGCAGTTGCGCGCGCACCGACAAAAGCCCGCGTTCACGCCATTTTGTTTATTTTGTCAATTAATATTATTAATTGGGAGCCGAAGCGACTGTAATAGCCTGTAGTTTGTATTATTTTATTTATTTGTGAAGTTAAGAACGATATTGAATAAACCCATGTTGTAATAAAATGTTTAGCATAATTTTATGGGTTAGGTTACCATCCAACATCTGTGCTATCAAAAATATATTTACAGTATAACAATAATAGACACATTACTCGCCTATTTACCATAAAACACTTTATTTATTCCCTCATAAATAAAACTTTAACAAAACAGCAATACACATTGACAAATAATAATAATAAAAAAATAACTTATTTTTTATGGAATGCTGGGTTCGTATTGGTTCACAAAATAGCGCAATGCCGAAGTGTCACGTTCATCATACTGAAATGATTTACAATTGAAAAAACTGCGAAGTTTAATACATATGAATGAAGGTGGCGGTGGACGGGCGGGTGTAAATCACCGACACCCACTGCGCGTGCGCATTGTGTACCGAGGGGCAAGCTCGAGTACATTTGGTATGGAATGGGCACTTTATGTAACATGTGCACTCTTTTGCTTTACAAACAGAACCTTTTTGAGGTGCGTCTACACTGCTAAATGTATATCAGTATAAGAAACTTGTATAGTATACAACTTGAGTATAAAAAAAATAAAAACAGCTTTCATTTCATTTTTCATGAAATTAATTTGACATTTTTATATTCAGGTGCTGTTTTTGGTGCTTAAATATCAATAAGTGCCAACTTTACCGAGTATTTACATTGCATAATATTATGTATACGTAAGTACTTTTATCTGTTATTACATAAATTGTGTAAAAACTGGTTATTAATGTCTTTCTTTATGAAGTGAAAGTTATCGACAAATAATTTAATTAGTCGTATCGACGTTGATAAGTTTTTGTATCTGTTATGAGACTTTTAATTAATTTGATGTTTCGGTATATCTCTTGGTTAATATAAATGTGTGTTTATTTTAGATAACATTAAGTTTTTTTTTTAATTTTAAAGCTATCTTCTCATCACGTCATTAAAACCAAGAGCTATGCTAAGTTAGTTTAGTTTAGCTTGCATAGCTTAGATAATTGCCCACAGGTACTTCCTATACAGCATTTTTTTATTATAATAGGCTCGCGTTTGACCACTATCTCACCTGATGAGATAAGCGATGATGTGGTCGACGGTGAAGCACGCTTGTCTAGAAGTAACCTATTCACTCTTGACTTGTAGACTTTTGTAACTATGACGAAACCCAGAAGCCGTCAATTGGTGTAAAAATATTTCAGCTTTATAAGCTAGGCAAGCTTTTAAATTAACTTAGTATATAATAAATAAATAATAAATAAAAATGTTTATTTGACACAAAGGTAACACGTTACATGATGATGCTAACTCCCAAACTAGGCCTGAGCCTGTATTTTGGGGGCTAGAGCTCTATATCTAGCTTAAGAGTCTTTGAATGTAAAGCTGAAGCTAAATTGACTTTCAAATCATTCAACAATTAGGTACTTAGATACGAAAAACATAACACTTTAGTACTTAGACAGGTAATAAGTATTTCAGATTATCATCTGTAAGTGACTTATCTCGAAATAGGCACCACAATAGATAGTTACTTACCTAAGAAAAAGACATCTAATGACTCCCATTTCTTTATGTAATTTCAATGACACATCATTACAGGCTAAAAGTACGTACTTTTTAAGTCTAGCAAAAAAAAGTAGGAGCCAGAAAATCCATTAGCTGGGGTCTTTGACCCCGTTAGTCATGAACTCATATGATATGAAGACTGACAGCTTTCTGAGAAGATCTGTGGAATTACCGATGATTTTTTGCCAGTCTATGGTCCTAGGGTGATATTAAGATAGTGTTATGGGATGTTGTATGGCTTGCTGGAGTTTCATTGGATTTTTTGGAGCCTGGCTTTCTCATTAAGAGTTCATTGAAGAGTTCATTCATTGGAGTAGGTAGATAGTTCTGATAATATAACCATACATTGTTTTATTGCAAGTAATAGAGGAACTAGAATCAATAGGTAATATTTTTTTACTTTAAATTTTGACATTTAAAAGTGCCTTTTATTGGAAATTGAAATAAATGATATGGTTTTGATTTTGATAGGGTTGCCACGCTTCATCAATACGAATTGTTTTTTTTTTTATAAAAGTACTCAATTAATCATTATTTATAATGAAAACCAAACAAAATCTCGCTAGCTTCTATATTATATGGTAAAGAAAATATTCTTCACCTGCCACCAATCCATCAGTCAATTAGATATTCTTTAAACAAAATCATTAGGTACCTAATAATCAGGCGTGCAAGGATGTTCCAGTCAAAGCCAATCACGAGAGTAACTTAAGAACTAGTAAATATTACTTTACAAAGTGCTACACGCCGGAATATGTAAATAAAAACCACAAATATTGTCCAACGAGACAAGACAAGTCCTCTCGTAGATTGGACCCTCGGGCTAACTAAATACTCGAGTCTGTAAGTTCCTTTAGGGATGGACAAACGAAAAAGAATTATCGATATATATCGAATAATTTGTATTCAAAGCTATACAAACGTGTTCAGAAATTCGGAAAAGTACGTGAAATAGGACAAGGAGAAACTAAAATGTCTAATACGGTACTTAAATTGATACTCGAAATAAATATCGATATCTTCATAATAAGGTTATCGATTTATTTTGTTCAAGCCTAGGTTGGTTCTTACAGTGCGTGGAAATTGCGGTTTTGTGAAGTAACGTGGACTATGTAAGTAAGATGGCTTTAAGTTCCTTCATGACACACATTCTAGACACTTGAAATCATCGGAGAATTTGAGACTTTTGATGGCTGCTCATTCTACTAAGTTCTACAATAAATCTTTCACGGTCCAGGCTCTGCGCTTGTGGAATGAGTTGCCGATGTCATAAGACAAGCCCAGTCACTAGCATCTTTTAAAAATCTTTTTAAGAACCATTTCCTTTCTCTTTAATGCTTTTCTGTTTCTATCTAATTTCTTCTATCATTGTTCAACCCTTCTTTGAAATTATGTAACATGTATTATTATGTATGTATGTTTATTTGTAAGTTTCTATATAGTATTTTATATAGCTATATATATAGCTATATATTAATATTTTTAAATGTAGCAGTACACCGATCTTAAGGGTACACGTACACTAGTTGGAAATTCTTCCATACAAACGTAGTCTAGGGATTATTCCACTGTTTGACAATGTACGTTCAAAATAAAAAGTGATATCAATTTGTCTCATCATTATCTAGCCCTGTATGGAAGCAAAAAAGTAAAAAAAGCATATATTTGAAAGTTATGAGCGTCGAAAGTTCCACTTTTCGAAACTAATTTTAATGCATTTTGAGCGCAAATAAATGCAATAAGAAGACGGAGTATTGAAAAACGGCCACCATAGGGATAGATTAGTAGTTCAACAATGCAAATAATTTAATTTTGAACAGATACGTTTAGTCGTTTTTTCATGATATCCAGACTCCCAAGGGTCTGGTTATAAAATTTCGCGCGCTCGGTTTCGTCCTAAATCATTATCCATTTCGCTACAAATTTGCAAAAGTGTGTATTCGTACGCAAACTAGCTTCCTACTGCTCATCACAGCATCTATCTCTTCCGCACGTGTTGTCGGTTGATATAAAATGCATTTTAAGGCGCCTCCCCGAGCAAAACGCCGCGCTAGTCGTTTTTGTGCACTTTTTAAGAGCTATCTACTCTTTATTTAAAAAGAAATATCAATTAATGAAAATACATTAAATTTCTACGTAATGTTGGTGCTAAAATGGTAGTACACTTTTTTTTTAAAGAGTTATATGTTTCACTAATCTCCTTCCAACAAAACCATAAAAATGTGAAATAATTATTGATAGCATGCATCTCCTCGTAAAGTGTTCATTAATTATTTTTTATACTAACACTAATGGATAGACAATTTGATAACGAACATTTTGTAAGTTTTATTTTTTTCAAAAGACCAATATTCGATTTTATAAAGATTTTAATATAAATTCTGGGCGTATTCACTACTGTAATTCATGCGCCACCAGTGCCGCTAGGCCAATAGGAATGCTCATAATAATATCTCATGCTGATTTTTTGGTCAGGGTACGGCCTTAACCCCGCGAACAAAATAGTTCGTGCCGTCGACTAGTGTAACCTTAAGTTCTTTATTCCATCCAAAGATTGTCTGGTAGCTACCTCCTTTGTACCCATAGTATTAAGTTGCTGTAAAAAATATGTGTGGTGGTGTACATTAACGTGTATTCTATTCTATGAAGATGTAGAAAAAGATTCCAGTTAAAATAATAAGCTCTACAATAAACATAGGTATTCTGAGTGTCTATTTAAATAAACTAGCTTTCGTCAAGTAAAATTAACATTGTTAGTTGTTAAATCAAAACAAGCCTGAATGGAAAAGCTCTGTTTGAAGCAACTTATCTACTTTTTAACCTCCAACGGAAAACACGGGAGTTATTAGTTTGACGTGTGCTGTGTGTTTGTGTATCTGTCTGTGGCATCATAGCTCCTAAACGGATGAACAGATTTTGATTTCGTTTTTTTTTTGTTTTAAAGGTGACTTCATCGAGAGTGTTAGCAATGTTTGATGAAAATCGGTTCAGCCGTTCTAAAGTTATGGGCATTTTACTATTTGAATCGGGGTGTTTTCGTATAGTGTTAATTACTAAATTAGTGCTTAAGTGAACGATGTATAGCCTGTCCCTTTCTTACGCGGCTTTCGGGCTCTTTTACACCGCAGAGTTTAAGAGTAGGCTTTTTAAGGTTTTTTCAGAAATAACAGCTATTTTGAATTAGGTCACTTATTTCATTCTAAGGGTGTGAGTTTGCAGTGGGACAGTTACAGAATAGTAAAATTAGGCCTTAGAAGACTGGCAAAACAACTCAATACTTCTAAAACCCGTACTTTCCGTGGCATGCTTCGTCTCGCTGCGTCTGCGCATACAGCGGGACCTACATTCTATGGACACGCTCCGCGGAGCACGGCGCGCGCGCACCTCAACGAAAGTGAAACAACCGCACTCTTGCTTGACAGAACGGCATAACACCTTTTGGTACTTTAAACTAACAACTGCTATTATAAATAGGTTGACCTCAATTGACCCTTTTTAGGAAAACTTCAGTACTCTGGATGAAGCACTGTGTTAACCACACTTCAAGAAAATCGCTTCATACCCAACCACTGCAACTTATGAAGTTAAGAATCAACAGAGCCGACCACCAGAAAGAGTACAGAAGAAAAAGTTTAATGTCTTGTAGAAAAATTTAACAAAAAAATAAACAGCGGAGGAATAAGACAAAGCCCCATCAGTTACCTAGTAGCTGTGTGTGTGTGTAAAAAAATCCGGCACCCGGTAAGTCTGGCAGCCAACCCATACATAGTTGGAACAAGGCTAGACGATGAAAATGTAACTCTACTCAAATTTGAAAAAGTGCCTACATCACATTGAAGAAAAAGTCAACTTAATAAATCAAAAACCCGACTGCTTAAGAAGCGAACTAAAACGACGTAAACAAGAAGAAAATCGGAGTCGGAAAAGTCGGAGGATACATAATGGTTTTATTCAGTCAGCTCGCGATTATATATCCTCCGACAGAACAGCATGATTTTCTTGTTCACTACGTCTTTTTAGTTAGCTTCTTAAGCAATAGGGTTTTTATTTTTTAAGTAAACTTTTTTTATTTATAACTTTTTAGTTACCAATTGTTTTTGGTTTAGATACTTTTAAACATGTTAGTGTTATATATTTTTGTAATAGTCTCTTAAAATCCTTCATTTTGATACTCCCACGATGGGATTGGAAGAAAAATAAATTGGGAAACCCACAAAATGGCGCCCAAAATCCGCCATTTTGCTTTTTTGTTTTTAATGTAGCTAGTGACACTTGCAAGGTTAAGACGAATGGATTGACGTAAAAAAATCGGCCTACGCGTTGGGTCTCCAAAACGCCACATAGGAACAAACATACATACATACACAGACCGAAAACACATTACCCTCCTTTGGGTCGCGCAGTCGGGTGAAAACTGATCAATCCAGGCTATGTTGATAGGCTGTTAGGTAAATTTAAAATAAACAGTACTTAAGACCAGCCTAGAGGCACAACCAATAACTAAATTATACTTTTTGACAGTTCTCTGTTACAAGAACCAACATTTACGATTCTTGGAAACATAAGAGGATTGTTTTGAAGCGTTATTATTCATTTATTCGCGCAGTATTGTTAATTTTACAAGCCATAAATTAAACTTAACGATAATGCAAGTATTCATAAAATATTGTTCCTACAAACTATTATGTTTTGATTTAATTCAGTAATAAAATTGTGAGTTAGTGCTTTTCCTAGATATTAAGCTTTTCCAGGGTGGTATAAGCCATGGTTGTAGAGGAAAAAGTGGGCGGTAAAACACCAAGTGGACGTTCACCAACTCGCTGATCAGTTCAGATCATAGCAATAACTCAAGGTGACCACCTGTTTTTTTCTGCTCCCTCAAGGCTTTGCAATGAAGACAATGAATATGAGGATTAGGCCCAGTTATTGTGGCGGAAATTATCGCAATATTATTGTGATAAATTGTCAAATGCGCGATAGCTGTTGTGATTTTTTTAATGAATTTTCGACAGTCAATAGCATTACTTGGTGTGTCTTTAAATTGTGATGGCGCGTTGATATATATATTTGTAACAAGGACCTACCTAAAATTTCAAAAAAATATTTTCCCCCGTCCCATTTTGATTTCATGCTACATAATACACTCTCGATAAAGTCACCATCCAAATAAAAAAAAACTTAATCCAAATCGGTTCATCCGTTTAGGAGCTATGATGCCACAGACAGATACACAAATACAGAAACACCACGTCAATCTTCAAACTTTCAGTCGCGGGTTAAAAACCGAGGGTTGCAGACTGCAGATTATAAAAACATTTTAGTAGATCTTTCGATATTTAAAAACAGTTGCGTTGCTAAAACCATTTACAACTTAAAACATTTGAAGTGTGCGCAACTTCTACTACAGGTTGTACCAATGTTAATTTAACCCATAGATATTGCATCAAGACAATAATACAATAAATAACCAAGCACTAATGTAATTCTACTAGATGTCGAAACTTAAACACAGGAGTACCAACCTACCAACTTCAGCATCAATACCAACCGACAGCAAATAATAAACCAACATTAATTTATGACGTTAACATTTAAAACTTATCTGTACTCACGTTCACAAATTATAGGGAGCTTACTAAATATGGATATAGCAAATTTGTTAGTCAAACCCGTTATTTGTATCTAAATTACTGTCTATAATATCTAATATTTGCTGGTATGAATGGCTGGGAGCTACGGAAGACATATTGCGTAGTAATGAGTAGGGGCAATTTGCTGCCTCTTAGGATCTTGTTGACCCTTGACGAGTTTCTTATAATTGTCATTTACTGCGTTGGAACTTTAAGTGAGCTATGTAGAAAATGTTGTTATTGTAGATAAAGACATCCCTGAACAAGGTACTTAACGAAATAATATACAAATCTCATTCGACTTAGGTATCTCTGGTTTCTGAATTGAGAAGTTGAAATTAACAACACTGACATTAATGCTGCAGTTTGACAAGTTCTCATATAAAAGTGTACATGTTCTCATTTTTTTTTTATCTTTGGAAACGTAGTGGCGTTTTTGGATAAAATCTTTAAACATGACTACTCAAAAACGCAATAAAAAGTATACGTCTGCTGCTTACAACCTGCGATAACAATCCCATACATTACACATTACTTTCCCGACATGAAAATGTACAGCAATTAATATAAATCACGCAGATACAGCGCAATGTGGTGCAGATACAGAAAATACGATGAAAACACCAACATTATAGCAAGATGGTGTTTCTAAACAACATTATCACAATCTGTAATTAGAGACTGCGCTTGACCTACGTTAGATCGGTAATTAGGATCGGCGCAGGCGCACGCACCGCGCATAGAGCTGCGTAGGCGCTGCACACGTAAATATGGGCGGGGACCGACAATATAGAGAAAGAGGCAGAGTGTCCAGTAAGTACACTTTTAACAATACGATAAGATTTACGTCATAAACAGAGATTCCAAGAGACGAAAGTAAAGATAAAGTTGATGGCGTAATTGTCATATTTTTCTTTCGCTGTTCAAAATCCGGCGACAAACTTAGGTTCCTGATACAATAAAGCGTATGACTAATATTTTGGAGACCATTTCAACATACCGAGTTTCCTCCGTGCCTCGAAAAGCACGTTAAGCCGTTGGTTTCCGGCTGTCATTTGAAGATCTTTGACAGTCGTTACGGGTAGTCAGAAGCTTGAGATCTGACACCAGTCTTGCCAAGGGGTACCGTGTTACCCAGTTACTGGGTTGTTGAGGTCAGATAGGCAGTCGCTCCATTTAAAACACTGGTACTTAGCTGAATCCGGTAAGACTGGAAGCCGACCCCAATATAGTTGGGAAAAGGCTAGGCAGATGATGATGACTAATATTTTGGAGAACTGCCTCCGTACCATGTACACTCGGATTTGTATTGCGGAATGCCAAATGTTTTCGCAAGCCCAAAACTAAAATTTACCTTTTCAACTGTCTCGTCCGTACCATATTGGAATACTGCGTGGTTGCGTGGCGTCCCCACTATGCGACACATAGTCTTAGGTTGGAGCGGATACAGAAAAAACCATCTTGCCTATTCTGCGGGATTAGCCAAAAAACTTCGGAGCTACGCAAAACGTCTTAAAAATTTTAGCTTGACTTCACTTGAAAAACGAAGAGAGGGTATTGATTTAATATTTTTGTATAAAATACTTCACAGTAAAATAGACTGCCCGCATTTGTTAAGTAAGTTTAATTTCAACCTACCCTACAACTATCCGCGTCACCCTATCAAACTATTACGTCCCCCATTCCGCAAAACTGTATCTGGATCCAACTCCCCCATCCCCAGACTTTGCAGACTTCTTAATGATTGCGTTGAAGGAATTGATATTTGTTGCACGTCACTTCAAAAACTCAAGCGTCAAGTCCACAAAACATAATTAATCACCATACTGTTTTTTTTTTCTTTTCTTTTTGTATCTACCTACATAAAAAAAAATATTTTCGAGTGTATTGATTTCTAAAGACTTACTGTTTATGAGTGTTATTTCAGCACTATTATTGTAATTACTGTCTGTTATTATTTTGTTTTTGCATGCTGTGTCTATCGCATCATATTGTACACTTGGTATATATTATTGCTTGTATTAGATATAAAGTTATTTTTAGTGTAACAATTGTAGATAGGCCAATAAATAAATAAATAAATAAATAAATGACGTGTCAAAACTATAATGATTCGACTGTGAAAAAGGGAAAGATCAAGACATTTTACGCACATTGGAAATAACCATGCTCTAAAAGGTTATGGTCACCCCCTGGACATATTGTGGGAGTTGATGGTAGATCATATGAAAGAGGATGAAGGATCTGATGAAGCAAAATTACTCGATCACGTGAAACAAATGAATACGAGTTTTGCAAGTCCAGTGTGAAATCAGCAGAAGAATACAATACAATACATCAACACTACTAAAGCCGCAGATTTTCCAGATCATTTAGATTGTCCCCTAAACATTATGGCGACTGATTCGTTTCTATTAAGTAATTGTTAGTGATCCTTCTGTTCTTAAATTCGGCTGTACCGGCCTTGCTCCTAGGTCGCATTTACTATTGTTTATATGTGTTTCTAGCTATGATATATTCGTCCTGTGATTGCAATTGTTTGTGCAGTGGGTTGTATTTATAGACAAGTTAATTAACTTTTGGTTATTAGTTATTTATTCATCTTGACACATACATATCTGATGTAAAGTCTTTTGATGCCAAGGATTTGGCGTGAGTTCAGTTATGTGGACGAATAAATTGGATATTATTGCGTACATGTCGTTAATAAGAGTGTATTGAAGTGGCATGGTGGCCTGATTTCGCGAGACGTTCCAATTTTCAGGAGGACAGTGACTTGTTCTGCGAATGCTAAACTTTATGGGGCGTGTCTGATCTTCTTTAGCGATTGTTTATAAGAGCAATTGACGCTTGGCCACGAAATTAATACGAGCTTAATCAGCTCATTTAGAATATGGTCCATAGTATGCATAGGCACTATCCACCAACAAACTAAAAATGTAAAACAAACTGAAAGAAACTCATCAAAAGGTAATAACACTGGCAATCAGCAAACAGGAAATCATTATCAGACTTCCTAGGAATATCAATCAGCTCACAAATCGAATCCTTTGCATCATTGTCACACAAAGTTGGTCAGCAACTTTGTTACAAACTGGTCAACCCAGTGGAAGTCTCTCAAGTAAAGTAAGTAGCGACATCAATTTACTAAGTAACATATTCACGCCTGTCGGATGGGACAGGCTGCTAGGCTGCTAACCTGCCAGGCAGCTAACCTGCTGGGCTGCTAGGCTGCCTAGGCTAGGTTTCCGATGGGATATTTATCGTAACGGTGCTAAATTTAATTGACGCTAAGCCCCCGTTCCAGTGCAGGGTGTGAATCATCGTCTTTATTGGGTGGTGGTGTAAGGGATAGGTGACAGCGAGAAAAACCTTTGGAAGCATTTGAGAAATAAGGGTAGTGAAAAGGTGTAAGTGGGGCATTGTGGATAAAAAATGCCCGAAATCTTTGTGATTTAGTTTAACTCGTAAAGTAAGAGCCGGCTTATGGAAATTATGTCAATTATTATCAAGACTTTAATGGATAGTTGAGCTTGTGGTAACAGAATAACCGAAAGATTTGTCCTGTACAAGTGGCGTTGAAAAACTATAGACAGAAGTATTTTAAACAAAGCGTTTTCGACTACAACAAAGTTGCCTAGATGTCATAATATTTGAAAAGCACCATGATTTGTTCGTTCATTAATTGTCCAGGATACTCATGGTGTCCTAAACACTAATTTACTCAACGAATTTTATAAAATTTTAATTCTTATCAACCCGCTGCCACTTTTGACTTATAGACCAACACTAAAAGGTTACACGATCTCCTCCATCTTACAGCTTTAATTAGGTCTAACGCTTCGTAGCGGACATCGAGATTTATGGTCAGTCTGGTCAGATTGGTCAGATCCGGTCAGGTATACGCAGGTGCATACGACTGGTGTGTACTGGCAGATAACGGCCACAATGGATGGATTACCCATGTGTGGACGGTAATGGTGGAAAGTGGGCATTTGTTTTGTGTGTAAGTGGCTGGGATTGTCGTTGTTGATAAGCAATTTGTTTATGGTGCTTGTGATTTTGTTTTGTATGGCTGGTTCTGTTGGGTGTGACTGTTGGAAAGCTAAATTCTTGTTTAATGGTTGGCTTTGAATGGATGCCATGGGTCTTGTTATGATAAATAGCTTTTTAATTAACGCATAGGTCGTTCTATTTGCTATAATGATGTATGAAGTTTTAGTCATCGTCTAATCAGTCGATTTTCCCTAAATCCTGTAATTTTTATTTCACCTTGACGGCGAATTATGATTTACTATTGATGGATATTTAGAGATGTTTTGTATTTTTTGTTATTTAAAGGAGACAGAATATTATGTGTACTAAATCATATTTGAAGGCCTTAGACAATGCCTGGATATAGATTTTTAGAAGTTGTCGTTCTAAAATTAGGGTCGGATAAGTTAGTTTAGTTTAAATTTGGTCTACTTTTCTGATCCAATCAACCTGACACTGTCATTGTTATATTTGTTTTGGCTAACTCTCTACAATTTTCTGTTCTATTCAGTTTCCTTAGGCTTTTATAACTTTTTTACTGAAGTAATAGCTAAAAATACCTAAACTATTCATACCTTTGGTGTCGATGGGAGTTGGTGCAGCCAGACTGGGGATCTCAGGCTGCGGCGGCTGCACTCTGGGGCCAGGCCAGGTGGTGGTGCCTCCAGAGCAGTACCGAGGCCTGGTGGCCTGGCATCCGTCTGCTACGTCGCGAAGAGTTGACGCATCCGCTGAGTATTCTGGAATTAAGAGGATCGGTTGAGGAAAAACGTTATATAAAGATGATATTATGGAAAAAGAACAAGATATTTCAGAAAAGAAATCTTCTATTACAAATAAATAAAATTGAAGTGTCTGTATGTAATATCAAAATAATAACGTTTTATTGAATGCAAACGTGAAAGTATAAACGGTACTAAAAACAAACACGCATTTTTTTTTGTCTGTCTTTCAGGTTGCTTAGGGTAATCTCCGAAACGGCTGCACCGATTTTGAGAGTAATTTCACAGCTGATGTTACAAGGTAACATAGGCTTTTTAAGCCGGTTTTTTATTTTTGTTTAATTACCCGTACGACCCGGATGATGTCGCGGGCAACGACAGTAGTAAATATAGATAAACAGGCAGTCGCTCCATGTAAAATACTGTTCAGCTGCATGACTGGCATAGACTGGAAGCGGACCCCACCTCACATATTTGGGATGAGGATAAGGTCGGATGACAGACAAATAACATCCAACAATTTTGAGGTCTATGGAGTAAGAGATTGTTAAAATGTTCTTCAACACAAGTACAACATTGAAAAAAAATAGAAACAGACGAAGAAATCGTATCCAAAACGACATTTTCTATCCTAAGACACAGTTATACAGTAGGACAGATTTAAGACATACCTGAATCAGTTAGCTGAACTATGAAAACAATACTTACTTCTAGTTGTTGAAGACTGCAGCAGGCTCGCAGTCTGACCTCCAGGAAATGTCGCATTCCTCTTATGTCGACCCTGTGGACAAGACAAGATTCAATTAGTAAAAGATTTTTCAACGTAGAATCATTACACCGAAAGGTAGGTATAAATAAACGTCTGTATTCATACATAGCATATGAGCATTTTATGAATATTTTTTTTGGGAATAGCTCGCCTCGCTATTTCCAACCAATGAAACTCCTAACAACAGTGGCGATCATCAGAAAAGCGCCGAGAAAATGAAGCTCGACAAGTCCCTTGGATCCCGCAACAAAATTAATCATAAAAGAACAGCGGAGGAGTAATGACGAAAATACACATGCCTGTCCCTTATATAATAGTAGCAGTGCAAGCTTCGATCAATAATACCAACTAGATGTAGGGTCAGCGCAAGAAATACGTCTCGGTAAATAACAGCTCACTTGAGATGTGAGCTCTTATTTTGTTCAGTTTGTTATAGTATGTATTGTAAATGTAGGGTAGTAATTCACGCGGACAGAATTTAGCATTGTTTTTGTACGTGTGTCGATCTAGTTTTTTATTGCTGATCGAAGAGTGCAAGTATTTAATTTGCAGGTACTAACTCCTGATTGGTGAATATCATAAAATATGCTAAACCTGCGAATTTGTCCATTCCCATTAACCCCAAAAGCCTTCAGTACTCCTACTCTCCAATTCAGTACCGTACCCTCATTCCTCCACGTCAATTCCAACAAGCCCTCGATTACCGACTTCCTAACAAGACAGCCATCGACCAATTAGTAAAAGATTTCTAATCAACAACATCTCCATTGCATCGCTGTTTTCCCTGACCCCACCCATCCTTGGGAAGCTTGCGATGTGAAACCGTATTGGCGATAGGTATCGTTTAATTGTTCGAAAGCACATGCCGAAGAAACTGGTTGAAACGCGAAACGGGCCGGTTCGACTACCATGCCGAACGCAAATTGTAGCAGCGACGCTGTGTCTAGTTGTGTGGTTTGAGAATAAGTGGGTTATGGAGTAAACAAAGATTGTGTCATGGTAAATAATTTAGAATTTTCAAAATCAAAATCCTTCTTTTGAGGACGATCAGTAGCTCTTTTCGGAGATTTTATTAATTTTTGCTTAGCTTTAACAGAAGTAAGGGTAAAAAGTTATGTTTGTTTGTGGTTTACTGACACATTTATAGTCCACGTGAATCATTATTATTTATTTGTTACTCACGATTTTCTATAAAAGAGCATCTATTGTTTTTATCCGGTTTGTAATTCAAAAATATCTTATAATTGAAATTATAAAAACAGAATGAACTTTTTGTGTTGTTCATTTTGTTTTGTTTTTACAAAATCTCTTGAATGAAAATGGCTACAAGTCCGGAGCCGCTATTAAGCAAATTCAAAATAAGAACGGTGATGATGAAATTTTTCCTAGACTCAAAAGTATACTTAGACAGGACGAAAACCTAGACAGATTGCAACCGAGGGAAAACTACAGAAATCATTTTAATTATTTACCAAATCCAGTACAGTTTCTTCAGTTCAAATACTAGCAGATCATCAAAAGCCCAATTGGGCCCTACTTCAACACAATAGCAATATCTCTTATCCTAAACACGAAGATTTATCAAAGCCGTCGCTTAAGGCGAAGCTGCAGCCGTCACTCGTTAATCGGCCTCAATGAATTAATTGGAAAATTACTAAGAAACTGCGCCCGCGCACTTGTAATGGATTTATTACAGTTGTACTCGATGGACAATTCAACTGTCGCGAAAGTGAAATTTCGTTGCTATTGTGAATTGTCGATGATTTTGAATCTACGGTTGAGATCAGTGTTTAATTGGGAGTTAGATTTATTGTTTCTTCGAATATAAGTTGAGTAGATTTAGAAGGCGGCCTGCCTTGTCCAAACAAATAGTGGGCCGATAACCTGGCGAGGGCCGCGGGAGCTCGCTAGATGCACAGGCTAGATGCGAGCAGCGCAAGTTCAACATTACCGACTACCGACGCAGGGAGGACCATTGTCCAGTAGTGGACTTCCTACGACTGTAATGATGATGATGATTTAAGAGCTGTTTCAGTCAGAACATATTACTAGACTTTATGTAAATATCAAAGAGTTTTTAGGCGACCAATGAGCTGATGCAAAAATAACTTACGGTCGGCATTACTCAAAGAAACACAAATCGTCAATTTTCTCCGTAATTAAAATCATCTGTCAAGCATTAACAACTGCATTTCACTCTACATACGGTCAGCAAAAAACTTCAGACCGTAATAAGCTAGACTGGACTAGGCAGCAAAAAAGTCAAGAATAATTTATGACTATAAAAACGTATGAATCATCTCAATAGCGAAATATAAAATTAATTGTTTCGAATATAAAACAATATAAGATCGGTGCGCCGGCGCCGAAAGCCCGTTAGCGTTGAGATCTCGGATAAGGCTGGTTACAGACTCGCGACTGAAAAGACTTATAGTATTTTAAATTAATTTCTAGCCAAGATATTTTTAGGCAAAATTGTAACGAATGCCGCAATACATTTCTAAATACCATGTTCGTAGAAAACTAATTTCGTAACTTGAATAGGAACAATTTTTGCTGGTGTTTGAAATCTGCCCTAAATTATATATAACGAATTCACATTGATCCTTGAGAGCCTTGTCTGAGTATATTTTAATTCATAAATTAAATCTATATTTTTAACTATTTATGTACTTCTTTTTTTTTTTTTTTTTTTTTACCACTGTAAACACTTACCACTGTGTATTAATTCTAACTGCCGACATAATATGAATAAAAAAATTGAAGTTAAGATTAGCGTGAAAACCTATAAAATTTTGACAGGTAAGTAAGGTAAGTACCTAAGTATAAGGTTTGGCATTAGGGATACTCAGCTCTAAATACTCAATTCAGAAACCGGCTCTTAGATTGAATTAAGAGTCGATAATCTAAGGGCCGGTTTCGGTAGTTGATGATATATAACGAATGGTTGGCATAAGTAAACACACATCAACAGCTATACAATGCCGCATCTTCATCGCGGGCCTACTGGGTCATCGACCTAGCCAGATTTTATGAGCAGTCGTGATAAGGAGACGTGGGAGCGGATATCAGGAGCACACTGTTCATCTTATCGTAATATGTAACAGATTGTACTGTTAACTGTTACTCATTAATTTAGGAAGACTTCAATCATGCTGGTTTAACAGTTTTATCGTCGCATCTGAACTTGCTGACTTGAAATGTTATTTGGCGATTAGTATCCTTATTTAGAAAAAATTGACACTATTTAGCAAGTGTTTAATTAAAAAACCGGCAAAAAATCACGTTTGTTGTATGGGAGCTCACTTAAATATTTATTTTATTCTGTATTTGTTATTATAGCGGCAACAGCATAATAATATTCACACAATCTTTTTTTGTCCATTACAAAAAAAGATTGTGTGAATATTATTATTAATTACTGTTTTCATAAAGGTTTTCAGAGAACGTCTTGTTTTCTTTGATTCCATGCTATAAAATAAAAATACTTCATAATTCCATGCTTGCCATCCTTTACATCAATTTTAAACCTGCATTAGCAGATTGGATTTTGGAATACAATTTGACGTGATATTTGGTGATTTTGACAATGTCAATATTTTATATCGTACACATAACGTATGAAACCTTTACTTTGTAATATATTTATTTTGTGTATATTATTTATTTTCCTTGACCGAATTCGATAAGTACATAAAAATGGAATCAGACGACAGCAAAAGTGAGAAGACGGTCGATGTTATCTTCTCAGTCCAATCTATTCAGAGTTCTGAGGAGCCGCCGATGGAAGAGTGGTCTTCGTTAGAAATATTATTACCTGAAGAAAACAAGAAGAAAATATTATATCGCGATGGGTTGTATGACCCAGGTAGCGGTGAAATATGCGCACAGTATATAGCTATGTCTGCCAGCTCTGTGCTGCGACATCCTTACTACACGTACCCGCCGATCTTAGATCCAGGCATAGAGGTAGCACTGTTAGCACCGGAACGTCAGATCACATACCCGCAAGATGGACAGGACTTGTACCTAGCTACCTGCAAGGAGATGAATCAGTGCCCCGTCAGAAGTTTCCACAGAGGATTACTTAAAAGCCGAATAGATCTACAGTACTACTGCATCAACGCGAATGGATTCCGGGCAATGGCCAAAGCTCTGCAATACAATAACAATGTCGAAGTTTTAAACTTAACTGATAACTTTTTAAACGATGATGCTTGCTATCATATGGGAGATATGCTTCTGTCGAACAAAACATTAACTGAACTCAATTTACGTGGTTGCAGAATTGGTCCTGAAGGTGCCAGACGACTGTTTTGTAACTTGCCACTCAATGATACACTCAATGTTCTTGATTTGAGTTATAACAAGTTGGGCGATGAGGGGATGGAGTATTTAGCAAAGGCCGTACTTTTCGGACTTTCTGTGCAAAAACTTAATCTAACCTACAACAACATAACCGGGAAAGGAATCGCTTTACTGGCAGAACCATTCGAAACCCATAACAAATTTACACACTTAAACCTTTCGTGGAACAAAATATATAGTGTAGGAGGTCATACGTTTCTGGCGAAATTATCAGAAAGCACTTGTCTCGAAGTCTTGAATTTGTCATGGAACTCGTTGTCTGGCGCTCGGATTGGCCAGACCTTAAAAGGCATAGTATTATGCCCTCTCTTGAGTGAACTAGATCTCAGCAATAACAAACTAGATGGAGAAGCATTATCGGATATGGTGGGACGTATACCAAAGGCAAAAAAACTGAATACTTTGAATTTGTCATTCAATCCTTTGGCCCCTAAAGATGCTTTAAGCGTTTTGCATAAAGTAGCGATGAAATATTCGCACGTGCAGAATTTATTAATGGACAACGTGGACGTCAATGGAGCATTTTTATCATTACTCGAAGAAACGAAAAAAAAGTCCTCAAAGAAAGGCTTAGTTGTAACGTACGGGGATGTTTTAGGTACTTTTAAAGCTAAATTGCCAGACTTCAGGGAAGTAGTACTCAACAGAGTTGAATTTCTCACTTCTAGGTCGAAAAAGCACAAGGCTGATATCGCACTGATTGCACTGCAACTACAAAAAGATAATCGCGAAATAATGAATGCTGAAGATTTGAATGACGCTTTGCAGAATGCCGGAGCGTATCTTGATGAAGGTCTTGTGAATGAATTGTGCAACGCTTTTCCGGGACCACTCCAAAAGAATGCTAAATTTAAGGTTATAAATATAAACTTAATGGTAGAATATATAAAACGAAAATGGCCAGACAGAAAGTTACCTCCCACTCCTCCTCCTGAACCGGAACCGGAACCTGAACCTGAACCAGTCAAAGCCAAAGGAAAACGTAAAGGGAAAAAGTGAATTTGCATAATTATTAAATTTTCTGCATATTTTATGTATTTTGGAATGACTATCTTTTTAAAGTTATATAAATTTTTTAAAGTTTTTATTTTTAAAACATTTCTGGAATGCTTGTGCTAACTGATATTTTTTGTTTACCTACATATATTTTTAAAACATTTATTGCATGCTTGTGCTAACTGATATTTTTTGTTTACCTACATATATTTTTGAAGGTGTGATGTTAGTTTCTTTTAACAGTTATTTTATAGTTTATGTTAATTGTTTCCTATTTTTGCTCATTTTAAGTTTAGTTGAATAAAGTTATATTTGTTACTGTTTATATGTAAATTTGAATTTAGTATAAAGAGCTAGTTTTAGTAGAACAAACGAACATAGAACTAGATCAAGAGAATTCTTCTCATGGAAATAAACAGGATTTATACTGGACGCGCGACGCGTCTGTGTAAAAATGTATCTAGCGTATTATCAAAGTCTGATGGCCATCGTGGATTTTGGTTTCATGATTCTTCATGTGTGGAAACTAGAAGGAAAACATGTTTACAATGCATGTCCTCGAAAAGAGCGTTTTCCAAGCAGCCAAACTGTGCGGAAAGTGTCACTTTTTTTTACTAGTGCTTTTTACTTTCCTGTACTTTTTTAATTTTTAACTCCAACGTCAGCCCGCCGCATAGAGTTTTTATTATTTGAGAAAAGTTTTAAAAATTAGTTAAGTACATATTATTATTCATATAAAAGGTAAAACAAAACTAATACTTCATTTAAGTTGTTTTTATTATTAGATTTAGATTTTGATCAATAAATTAATTTTAAATAAGTATTCATTAAATATGTTTGGCAGAATGAATATTTTGCTCGTGCCTTTTTGCGTTACGACGTGACAGCTTTTATTAGTTAATCTGTGGATATGCTGAGCGCCTTTGAATAAGCGCCATTTTATTAATTTCTTGCTTGGTTCAGATATATTTTTTTGTTTCCTCGCACAATGCATAGTAAAATGTTGTATGATACACGTGCGTAAGATGATTTCCGACACGTCTCGATTTATCCACTCACTCGCTTCGCTCGCTCGTGAATAAAAATAGCACTCATCGGAAATCACATACTTCCCGCACTTGTAGCATAAATAACTATTTCCGTTTGTGTGTCATAATTAAGTATAATCAGCATCATATTATAACCATCTATGTCGTGACCATATAGGATTGCTACGTCACTGTCAGGAGTCACCGGCATGTGTTGAGTATCTAGTGGATATTCCTGTAAAAACCAATTCAAAAATTGGGCTCTTTCTGCTGATCAAGATTTTGTAAGCTGCCCATTAATGCTTTTGGTCTGTTAATCGCAATGTGCCTTGATTTTCCATTTTCTACCTAATAGGCAAATTGTTAAGTAAGTTTCCTATAACGCCAGAATAGATTACCCGAATATCATGAAACTAGAACAAAACCGATCAAATGAGAGATCTGCTCACCCCTAAGATCGTACTAGCGTGATGTTATGTTATGAAATAATATAAACAATAAACAGGCATGCGATTGCAGCAGTCCCGAGAGATTTGCCGTTATTTATTGTAGAGTTCCGTTGTATATCTTCGAAGTTCTTCATCAGATCTTCACCAAATTAAAATGGGACCAATTTCGGAACATACTCTTTCAGACAAAAAAAGAATTTTCAAAATCGGTCCACAATTGACGGATATATCGGTAAACATACATAAAAAAAAACATACATAAAGTCGAACATAGAACCGCCTCCTTTTTCGAAAGTCGGTTAAAAATAACACGATTCATCTATATCCAATACAGGCTGACCGTTGTCTGACAGTAAAAGAATTAATTGAAGAAATTAATAAATTAATTTTGCTTGAAATATTTAACGTAGATTAAAAAACAATGGTAAGCAATCGGGAGTGTAAAGTCTATACTGAGATCCAGATATAATACTAACTTGCCTCTAACCTCTAAGTTACCGTTTTACATTGTCAAACAAACACGCATGCAATACTTAGTTCGATCTTAGATTATTCACGCTCAGCCAGCCTGATTATAACACCGCATGTACCCAGAGGCGCCGCAAGTTCGCTGACCCCTCTAATTTCGATCATCTTCTTTGTTATAGGTAACTAAAGGTAGGTATTTAATTGGCTATGTTACGATTTTATAGTTCGGAGAATTGTTGGTATGAAAGAACGACTAACTATTTAATTAACAATATTATAAGCAACATGATACATCGGGAACAGTGGAAGGCTATGGAGGAGACTTTTCCCAGCAGTGGGAGAGCATAGGTTAAATTAAAAGAAACATGATAATAGTTTGCTAGCATGTTTTATAAGTTCTAGATGGTTTTCGACGAAAATGTAAACTCACAATAAAAACTTATTAAGTTTTCAGAACGTATGTTTAATCCATACAGGCAACTAAGCTTCTAAATGACCAATACCTAGAAACTAATCTATACTATATATATAAATCTTATATCTAATATATCTATACTAATATTATAAAGCTGAAGAGTTTGTTTGTTTGAACGCGCTAATCTCAGGAATTACTGATCGGAATCGAAAAATTCTTCGTTTGTGTTGGATAGTCCATTTATCGAGGAAGGTTATAGGCTATATAACATCACGCTACAACCAATAGGAACGGAGCATAAATGAAAAATGTAGCAAAAACGGGAAAAAATATTCTTTTTTGAGAGCTTCAGTTGCGTGCGCTGCGTAAACGGTTTAAGTTACGCAACAATCATGTATGTAGGGTATGTAGGTAGCCAGTTGACGGGAGCGAAGCCGTGTGGGACAGCTAGTTAGTAATATAGATTCACTGTCCAGTTTGCGACTTTTTGCCAATTATACCCACCCCAAGTAATTTCGCTGAAGGAAATATGTAAGCCATTCTTGACAAAATTATCAACTTCTGTATAACATTGTACCAGATAAGTATTACCGGGGTGATAAACGATTTCTATTCCAATTTATAATAGATACTTTAACAGCTGATCCTTGGAACTTGGAATCCTTGAGAAAGACGTTTGTCTTTGGAATCCTTAAATAACTGAATTGCCTCAAACATTCTAACAATTTAATTAAAGTAAAAGTTAAATTAACTGGATCAATAACTACCATAAAGTTTTCCATTTTACAACCTAACCAATTACTTTATAACCAAAATACAGCCTCATGCTCGGTGTGTATCGAATCGTTCTGATGACCCCCTATTGTAGAAACTTGAAGGTTGGAGGTGGCAGTTACAGCAGACGTTAATTACAGCATGATATACTTTATATCAATGATTGATTTGTTACGCAACAGATTTGTACTTTGTTCCCACTGGTATACTGTGTTTGGAGGTATAGTTATTTCGAGTTCTGAATGAATTCAATTCCGTCTACGTAGAAAAAAAGGGTTGCAAAGGGAAAATACAAGTCGAAAAACTAACAAACCGGTTGAATGCCGTAATTAGCGAAACAATCAAAAATAAATTTTGTCTCGCGTGGATCCGTGTTTCGGGCACTTAAGGGTACACTAGTCGACAGCACGAACTATTTTGTGCGCGAGGTTAAAATGCATTTTATATCAACCGACAACACGTGCGGAAGAGATAGATGCTGTGATGAGCAGTAGGAAGCTAGTTCGCCTACGAATACACACTTTTGCAAATTTGTAGCGAAATGGATAATGATTTAGGACGAAACCGAGCGCGCGAAATTTTATAAACAGACCTTTGGCAGTCTAGATATCATGAAAAAACGACTAAATCTATCTGTTCAAAATAAAATTATTTGCATTGTTGAACTACTAATCTATCCCTGTATGGAGGCCATTTTCCGTCTTCTTATGGTATTTATTCGCGCCCAAAAATGCGTTAAAATTAATGTCGAAATGTGGAACTTTCGACGCTCATAACTTTCAAATATTTTCTTTTTTTACTTTTTTGCTTCCATACAGGGCTAGATAATGATGAGACAAATTGACATCACTTTTTATTTTGAACGTACATCGTCAAACAGTGGAATAATCCCTAGACTACGTTTGTATGGAAGAATTTTCGACTAGTGTAACGGTTAATCTAGCCAAGGGGAATCGTGTTACCGAGTTCGAACCCAGGCAGGCGCTTTACTTTGTGTAAATGATTTCATCACTAATGCTCTCAAAACGGTGAAGGACAACATCGTGAGGAAACCGGCATGTCTTAGCACCAAATATTCGAAGACATGTGATCCACCAACATGCACTGGGCCCGCAATGTGGATTACGGCCCATTCCCTCTCACAGAGAGGAGGCCTGCACGTACAACGGACCGGCGAGTCTAAGTGCGGCAAAGGGGTCCATGTACTGGGTTGTGCCTCCTCAAATAATCATGTCTAATCCTATAAGTATTAGGCAGGCTTATTACGTAAGAAACAGCAATCATAAATCATCGCGCGATCAAACGCTTTATGACAGAAAAGCCAACATTACCTACAGTGTAGGTATGGTAGGTCCTACACAATCTTTTGCTAATCGATCGCCGTTTCTCAAATGCAATTATTTAAAAAAAAAAACTCCAATAACTCTAACACTTCTGTATTGAAGAGCAATTATTGCGCAAAAACGTCTATCGTTTTGCTCTTGCAAGATTCGTAACCGACGCCAACATATACCAGTCATATGATGAAAAAGGTAAAGAAAGTTTAAACAAAACGAAATGTCACAAATATGGACCTCTAACTCTTCCAGTTAAATATTTGGGGACACCATTTTAAAACTAACCACCTGAACTCCTGATCAAAGTTATTGTCCACACATCATTTTAATCCCGCTATGCTCTGAAACCGCTAACACTTACTACTTGTTGGCAGTTCTAGTGATAAATGCTCAAAGAAGATGGCTGCGACCTGCTATTATATTATTTATCAATCCCTTATCTGATGGTGATAACGCCTTAGCCGTCTAACTGGCCAATTACTTGACCGTTCCTCCCTTGCTCCAAGTATGGTCACTTCCGTGTGTTGATAAAAAAACAGGCAATGGCGTGTCGAAGTCGGGCACCGAGGGTTCCGTACCACGATAGGAATAATATCTTACCACTTTGTAAGTTTAAAGATTGTCTGAACTATATTTGATTGTAAAAGGTTGTTGCTGATTCCAAATAACTGTGTTTATTAGAGAAATAGTTTTATTAAATGTTTTTTTTTTTTAATTATCCCTAGTTACAATTTTAATATTTCAGGTCCTCATTTTGACTGTTATTACAATGAAATTAACAGTATTTTCTTTAGTTTTATATAATCTCTTTAGAAAATTAAATGGTAATAGTTGGTGGTTGGTTTAAAAATTTAATTCGATTGCATTAGCAGATCCTGAAATAACCAGCTATGACAGGCACACCGATATAAAGATAAAGGCGCTATTATAAGCGTACAGTTTTTGCTATTTCGTACGGATCTCTAAAAATACCAAGATAATTGATAACTGGTCGGTTCTAGAAGAGTTATGACAGGTGCCCATTGAATTTCATGATTCAATTCAATGATCTCGGAGTCTTTCCCGGAATTTATTGGATTTATTTTGTAGTAGGTGTCAAGTTCAGTACGGTGCTTGATTTTTTACGGAAAAGAGTTTTATTGTAGAAATCTATGGTACCTATTGGTATTGAAGAGGGCGGTCTGCTATGACATTTCGTCAGAAGTACAAAATTGTTCTAAAAGTATCTACCTATCCATCTGAAATCTTAATTGTCGGTCCTACATTTTAGTTACTGTAAAAAAGAGGCAATTAAAAGAAAATTAAAACTGCATGTGCTTTTAAAACAAAGAAATTAAGTTATTATTTCTAATGTGACTTTTAAAACAGCGTTTTAGTTTTTCATACTAAAATAATTGTCATTGATTTCCTTGAAAAAACTTAAAAGCGGTTTTTAAGTTTTTAATGACAAGTCAAAGATTTTACGCCAATTTTACAACCAAAAGATTACTGGAGTTAATAACTTAATATCCTTTTAGAGTTATTATCCATGGAGTTTATGTAGGAATTCTAGGAATGCTTTAAAATAAATACTAATGTAATATTTTAAGTACCAGCAAAAGCCCTGGAAATCGAAGAAAATAATATTTGCTCTTGCTAATTTTGGTCATCCCAGGCCTTAGCCTGGGATGACCAAAATTGACGGCCTAATGCGTCTTAACGCATTAGGCCGTCTAAACAAATCATAAAAGTAGACCCATTTCCCGAATTAGAGCAAGTTTCTCCTGAAGCACAATCGACACTGAGTCACAGCTTGCGCAGGCGCACGTAACACGATCCTGCGCTAATTACTGCGCCCCATTTGTCGTAAACTGGGCCAATCGCGCAGCTGCACGACCGACTTCAAACGAATCGATCGGCCGATTACGACCAATTGAAAAATTGACGCATTAGTAATTTTTTTTTTAACCGACTTCTTTGAACGTGGAACTCATGGTGACGTCATGACTTTTCTGGAATTCGTCTCAATGAAAGGCTGGCCGGTGTGGTGTAATTTAAAGGTACCAGCAAACAAAATGGGGCTCATGGTGTTTCGCAAAATTGCAACATTAAGAGCTTTCATTATTTCCTGATACTGACTCATGGTCTGCCTGGAATTTAACTGTCAAAATGCCCCGTTACTCTTGTCTGAATTGATTAATTTTCATGTTGAACTCGATGTAAAAAAACTTAATTATGCTTTGGCTATTATCGATTCACGTTAGAGGAATGAGAGGGAATTACCTAGGGGAAATGAGTGCGTTAGTACGCTATCGAAGCTAACATCCTGCCATTAATTTTGCAGTGTTGTTATCTTTTAAATAAACGTGTGACTAATCTGGAACGTATCTTGGGAAAATGCTTACGACATTATTTGTGGATAGATGAAGATGCGTTCCAATTCCAATCGCTGGGGAATTCAGGATCTCATCAATTAAACATGTCGTAACAGCACGGATCATACGTTGTGAGGGTCTGACGGGCAGTCACTCCATGTAAAACAGGTACTGGTATTCATCTGGATATGATTAGACTTGACGCCGACCCAAACAAAGTTGGGATAAGATTTGAAAAGATATGGATACGTATGTACCCAATGACACTTTTAGGGACTTTGGGTGATCAAACAAGAGCAAGAACCACTCTATAGATTGACTGACACTATCAGTATATACCTGCTGCTAAACCTAATACATTATTAGATTCCTCCAAAACACATCCCTCCATTTTTCACACAGACAAACCGATCCATTTCCTTCTAAGAAACAAAAAGGTACATTGTCACCGATACTAAATCTGTAGGCACAGACTCTGTCACTAACAGCCTTGCTCATACACCCATTATTAAATCTCATAGTAAGGTATGCGGCGAAACAGGATCGTTTGTACCCAAGGGCGACAACAACCTGTCGCCCTGTCGCCTGTCGTCACGGTATGCGACCATTTTGTTGCTGATCAGCATACGTGACGGGGATCCGGTGTCGGAGGTATGGAGAAGAAGTGCGGAGGATGTTATGTAAGAAGGTGGCGAGATTTAGGGACCGATTAGGACAGTGTTTGACCAAATCGAGAGTAAATGTTTTGGTTATTTAATGAAGATAAATAGGTATAGAAGAAGAAGTCTTGTGACTGTAGAGACAACCCCGAATAAATTGTGATAAGAGCGAGGTCATGAAGTTTTTATCTGCCAGAAATGAGTGGAGTCCCTTTGCAAAATAAAGTAAATGCAAATAAAATATTTCATAAGAACAAAGCAAAAATACTAACGCAGTGATTTTAAAAGCTCTTTGGTACTACTACGGAAATACCATTCCAGAATCGACTCCGATGGAAATTAAAATAGCGAAATGCACTTTATAATTTGTGCCATATCAAATCGACCACAGGGCCTATACCAACATCTTATTATAGGAAACGCCAGGCTATTAACATAGTCTATAAAATTGCGTCGGCTCATAACTTGCCCAACAATTTGCGCGGGCGCAGCTTTCGCTACAGGAAGCACACGTCTTATTACACCTCGATTGGTGTTTAGAAAACTCGGTGTTTTGGCTTCTCTTCCATGTTAGGGAGGTATCACATTATCTTGGGGTCTAGACAGAGGTATATTCTGTCAGCGATAGCGAAAATGTTGATAATGATCACGAGAAATTTCGATAGCGCTTGGCAATCACACATTTTTGACATTATTTACCAATCTCTTTCGAGACGCGTTCGTTCGCAGCCCTCTTGATATGCTCATGAAATCAAGCACTATTTAACAAGGTATTCAATTGCCAAGAGCTGGTGTACAAATCATTAATTGAATTGCGTTCGTTGACGTTTTTAATTGATTATGACTAAACCTATTACCGAAACTATTGCAAGATATTTTTCTTCTAATTGCGAATACTTCAAAGGCGGCATACAAATCACGCCAAGAACCTTGCAGCAACTTATTTTCAAAGATTTACCTAATTTTTTACACCACCGTGTCAACTATCCCTTACCCATTTTATGAACACACGTCTTACCCACTTAATACCCTACCTTGGATAACTAGGAGGTGTGAACGGCCAGGTTATTGGATAGACTCCTGCGCAGGAAGTCCGCAATTACGCTGATTCTATGACTGGTCCGCGATAAGTTCTGTATGGGTTTGTAAGTACCTAAGTACATAATTGGCGATTGACCTATGCCTGTGAAAGGGCGAATGAGCTAGGAAACTGATTGGTAACCGTAGAGGTGGGTAGATCGTTTCAGAAATGACATGTTCTTAGTCGCTTTTTATGATTATTGAAGAATAGTTAAATGAATGAGTGTTGGGGTTAAATTAACGCTTTGGAATTGCAGGATGACGGCCTGTAAGGCTTGTTGTATAAACTCATCTGAAATTTGGTTTGATTTCACGTTTTTTTTATATAATCTTGATATTTTCAAATTTTCCAAAATATTTGGAGTGAGCTTCATCAAAACAAACAAGACATAAATAGATCGCATCTTAGACGACACTCTGAGAACAATCTTTTTAAGACACGCCATCAACTTTTGAATGAGAGTTCTAAAATTGAGTTGTATTGGGAATTGGTCCAAAATCAACTATACTAACAAATAAAGAAACAGCATCAGATCCTTACCTTACTCCTCGGATACACACTCAGCACATCAGACCACCACCTCGCCTCTTCTCTGCAGGTTCCCTTCACGAAGGTCACCCTCTCCGGAGCCGTGATGGCCAGGCTGAAGGGATGCCCGGTGACCGTGTCCGCCTCGCTGACTTCCAAGACTGTTGTCATGTCGATGCTGGCTTGGGGGACTGTGTCTGGCTGTGGGAGAGAAGAAAAAAGAGGTTAGGAATATATTTCATAGAGAAAAATTGCTAAATTAGTGAATAGGTCACTTCTATGTAAGCGTGCTCCACCGTTGGCCACGTCATCGCTTACTTCCAGGTGTGGTAGTTGTCTACTACGAGTTTTTTAATAATAATTATTAGAAAAATCAACCTGTTGATTTTTGACTACGGTATTCAGTAAAGTTTACAGTTATTGTTTATATTTGACACTTATTAAGCCTATATTTGACAGTTGTAATCGTTTTATTTGCAAGCGATTCAACGTTTGATCGCAACTAAAGGTTTGAAATGCAAGAATTTTTACAAACGATTAAAAAATTTATGCAAGAGAAAATATAAAAAAAATCACTTTGACTTGTAGACCGATTTAAAAACGATTTAGTAAAAGATGCCCGTCGTTTCAAATGAAAAACCGACGATTAGAACTAATAGAAAACTTATCCCCAATCAGACTAACTCCGAAAGAGATCTCAATTCCCTTCAACTATCACTTTTTACCGCGATAAGCTATAATTAATGAGATCATTACGAGAACAGCTCCCGTTCTCCTATGAGTTGTAGGCAGGAGAAGCCAGGCTATTTCTCCTAGTCACATTACCGGGCCGATATCGTTGGTAACCGTCTCTTTAGGCCTGGGCGCATTTCTCATAGGGGGCCGGTGATTACTTTGCCGTGTTAAACCTGTCATTACTGTGGCGTCTAGGTTTTTAATTAAGCGCTTTAGCTGCTCTGTGGTGTTTAATTAGTGATTTGTTTTAATTGCGGGCTCGATGCAAGGGCAATTTTTTTATTGGTATTATTTTAAGAAAAATGCTTTCGTTTCTAACATGCACTTTCTGAATTAAGAGTTTGAAGTTAAGCACGGATATAGTAATATATTATCTGTGGCACGGGTCTAACTCTAATGACAAATTTTGACAGAATTTTACGCTGAAGTAGAGTTTAACATGTAACTTAGAAATCTTAATCCAGAAAACGTTAGTCCAATATATTTTTGAGGCTTTTAAACTGCGTCATTCCATATTATAATAGACAATTCTCATATTCTTATTGAGTTATCCAAAGAAATGAAAATTTCGCGGCGAAACTCCATAGATGTGACAAAATGAAGTTAATTTGAAAAAGCAATTAAATGATACAGCAAATTATTATAACATACAGTTAAACTATGCTATAACACTATAATTTACCCTCGTTAACATTCATTTGAAAACTAGATCATAAGTCATAACGTATTTAAATCGTCAGACCTTGTACTTTGTAAACTTGAACCTAGAACTCTGTTTAATGCCTAGCTCTGTAATTTAATACTTAGCACAGCTCATGACCTAGTGCTTATTCTAGCGGAATGCTAATGCCTAGATCTGTGGCGTGCTGGAGTTGTGGCGACCCTCGGAGATAATATTAGGTTGGTGATTTTGAGATGAGGGAGTAGATGAACGAGAAAAAGAAAAGTATACGTAAGTTTTGTCTTTGATAATTATGACATCAAATTAGAATAATATAGATATTGATGATTGACATTCATTATTCATTTACAGTAAGGAAATTCAAATAATTTTAAGAATGAAAAATTCGAAGCATAAAATCTTCATAAATCACAGCGAATGAATGGAACTCACTACCTGCGTCTGTGTTTCCGAACGCATTCAACCCGAATCTCTTCAAAGTTATAGTGAACAGGCTTCTTCTGGGTAAGCTCGCTCCATCGTCGACTCTGTCTCTATTACCTATGACCTAGACTAGAGTCAATAGCAAACCCATCACATAAAAAAAAAAAAAAAATCTTCTTATACCTTGGAAAAGAACATCGACCTAAGTGTCCTGGGCATATATTTAATTACTTCCCTTTTCATTTTATTTTTGTATATTAGTAACTTTAGTTCATATTTTGTAAATCTCGATTTCAGAGTTCATCACATCATCAGCCTATTAATGTTCCCACTGCTGGGACACAGGCCTCCTCTCTGTGAGACGCAATGGGCCGTAATCCACCACGCGGACCCAGTGTGTGTTGGCAGATGTCACATGACTTCGTATTTTTGGTTCTAGGACATGCCGGTTTCCTCACGATGTTTTCCTTCACCGTTTTGAGAGCAGTGGTGATGAAATAATTTACACAAAGTAAAACGCCTGCCTGGGATTTCAGAGTTATTGGCAAATAAACAGACAATTCAAAGCCAGGTCAGGTAAGATTTATAATTACAAATGTCTAATAAGATACTATGGCAATCAAAATAAACCTTATTGACATCAATATTCATTACTTTAGTAGGTTCTAAGCACCTTTTCAACTTTGCAATGTCCATTATGCTCATACACAGAAACCGTTGACGATCGACGCTTGCGCATCTAGCCTGGTCCAACGGTACCCTACAACTACCCGCATTTGCAGTAATATTCTGCAATGTACCAGTTTATCGGTAAGATGACGATATGCATACAAATCGTCGCTACTGGGCAGATGTTTATTAATTTTGATTAGAAATTGTCGATAATGCAAGCCGTAAAGTATATTGATTTAACTCGGCTAGTAAAATAAATATTTAATAATTTTCTGAACACGTTAACGTCGGTAGTATTTATTCTGTTTGATCGTAAAATGATTGCAATAATTTCTTATCGGAAGTCAGTAATTGTAAAATAATTGTATTTTTGGTACTTTCCAAATTATATAACCGTAATTCGAGCCTGTCTAATCTAACTTTAGTGTTTATCTTAGCTTACGACACTCGTATATCAAATCGAACTATTTTAGAGAGAGATAGAACATTCATTCAACTTCAAATAAATAATACATTACAAAACTGATTAATGGACAGACATTGACAATAACATGGTTTAATTTGATTTATAGTGTAACTTTCGCCGTCTGCGCAAACGATTTTAGATCAAATGCGCGCGCGCAGATCTACGTTGCGTCACAGTCTCCGTTGCCATGGTTACGCGTTATTCAATGGAGAAGTAATTCACGTCTCGACTGACAATAATATTGATTCGCATCGATATAATCAATTGCGATTATTATTAAACAATTTGTGTGATTTTCTCTTGATTAGATTATTTATGAACTAAGAGAAATAACTGTAGGTAATGAATGCGAATAAACCTAAAATTCCTTACCGATTAATAGCTCGAATTAAAACCCTTAATATAGGTACTAAAACCTCGAGTGAGTATCACTTCATTCGACAGTTTATATCGTTTTAGCGTCGAAGTAGTAAATAGTCAAAGTCCTCAATACTTGTTGTACGACTATTTAAGCCCTTATAAACCTGGTTTGGACATCAAAGGGTTTACGAGTTTGTTCCCATTTCGTACCGCACGCAGCTTGGGTCAAACATTGACAATTGATGTTACCTAACACGTATTTTATGTGCCAACGGTACCAAAAGGTCGTGGTGATGAATATTGAATGTAGAATTATGCTGTAATTTTAGGTCATTATTAGCTACAAAAATCTTGTAATTAAAGTTGGGAAGTTCTTAAAAAACGTCCTTTAGTGGCAATTTTATTTTGAACTCGCACTTGCCGTCGCTCCCTCCTGATGGTACGCGAAGGATAATGTCTACGGTGGAACGTACGAGCCCAGTAGATGCCTGTTGACTCTTGCGTTGAAGGCTGTCGGGTTAAAGGTAAGTTAACATATTTATCTCAGTATTTCATTAACATATTTTGCCCTCCGTAGAACGAGAATAGGGATCTTGGATAAGGGACCATTTTAACGCTCGTATTTCTAACTAAATTGGGACCCACAACTAACAATTAAAATGTATTTGTGAAAACGAATGTTAAATAATGTACAGAAAAAGTCTTGTATTGATGTGATAGTCAGTAATATTAGGTATGAAAACCACTACACATATTATAAAATAAAGTTCTCCGCCGCGTCTGTACGCGATAAACTCAAAAACTACTGAATGGATTTTCATGTGGTTTTCACTAATAGAAAGAGTGAGAAACGAGGAAGGCTTTTGTGTACACGGGCCAAGCCGGGGCGGGTCGCTAGTAAACATAAAAACAATCTTCAGATATAAATTAAACCCGTACTATCACAAGTGTTCAAAACTCTATCGTCTCATATCATTCTATTAAAACAGTTACTAAATTAATTTTCAAATCATATATTTATTTGCATTTCAACGCACACTATATATTTATAAAGTTATTTAATTTCACAGTTACCGGTTAAATTTTATAGTTTCCGTTATAGAAATTCAGTGCTATGTTTAATGGAATTGACGTTAGTTGAATGGGTGAATGAATTAAAGTAGGGTCTGGCAACTCTTGCGCATAGATGGAAAAGCTTTCATTGATAATGTTGAGTAGTAAATCTTAAGTAATAATAAAATTTTATGTTTATTTGTTTATAAGGGGTAGTCTCTGGAAATCTTATACCGATTTCGAAAATTCTTTCAGTGATAAAGAGCTATCGCTGTCAAAATGCACTCTACGCGATAGCCCACGGTTAGCAGAAAACATTAATATTAATGACGAGATAAATTAATATGAATCAAAATAAAATAGATTAAAAATAAAAATCACATAACAAATATTAACAAAACAAACACAAGAAAATAAATGATCAAACTAACTGTAAAACACAAAAAAAAAAAATATAGATATCAAAAAACAAAATAAAAACAATGATAAGATAAATAATTACAAAAAATCTAAATAAAATAGAATTAAAATTAAAAACAGAATTTAGATAACAGTATTTAAGATGACGATGACTGTCCCACAGCCACTTCTCTCATGCCACTTTTCCCTTAGTAATAAGATAGTTAAGATTAAATTGATTAGTAAGCTGTAGGAAAGAATTTATCGTTTCAATAGTTACTTGAGCTATTATTATTATTGTGGTGACAGTTGTTAAGGGTGGGAAAGTCATTGCTGGTTGATTGAATTTCGGGAGCTGTTAATTTTCTAATCTGAATATATATATAGCTGTGTTTAAAGTTGCCTCTAAGAATTATTTAGAGTGATACCTACAGATCGAAGATTTTGGAGTAGTGTCCATTGTTTGATTGAGCTATAAAAGCGAATTATTTTAAGAACGTTTTCGCTCACAATCTCGCCTATGCTTTAAAAGCTATAAGGATAGCTTTTGAATCCTACAACTATTACAAACGTGAAAGTTTATAAGGATGGATGTTTGCTACTCTTTCGCGCAAAAACTACTGAACGAATTTGGATGAAACCTAACAGAAATATAGCTCATACATCCGAATAACACAAAGGCTATACTTTATAAAGTTATTGGGAGAACTACTAATACCACGCGGGCGGCAACTAGTATTGCAATACATGTTAGATACCGAAACTACAAAAAAGCGTAATAGTAATAAAATCGTAATTATCTTTCTTCTGTGTGCAATCGTTGGTTGCCATTGAATTCTTCAAAATCGTGATGCTCAGAGGTTTGTTGCATTAATTCCACCTCCAGAAATGCCTAAGCAAATATATTCCTCCAATAAAGTACACTTATTTGAACCATCATTAAAAGAGACACGTTATAAATTCTACCGTCTGTACCTGCTAATGATGCACAGGTTAGCAACACTCCAGCCCGGAAGTCGCATCGATCGTGACGTCATAAATCTTCTAGTTCCACTTCAAACAATTAGCCTTACACCTTTAGCAAACAAAACCAGTTGATCCTGACTCCTCATTTGATCCAGGATGGTTGTGAATTGGTTTAGGGCAGGGGTCAGGTGCAGTGGTCGGGTCGTAGTTACCACATTATAGATTTGTCATGCAAGCTGTACCGTTGGTTGTAGAGATGATTGGGTGTTTGGGCCAATGTTGGTAGCTGGGGCCAAGGTTGGAGGAGATTTGAATAGGAACGTAGCATTGAACTTTGTTTTGAAGAGGTTTTGTCTATCACCCGCAGCTAAGAGAAAACGAAATGAATTATCATAATAATTTGCCCCAACTATTAGGGTCTGCTTCTAGTCTGTATGGAGTGAGTACTTATCTGAACAACACGACCTTACTTTAAGTAAATTGTCTATAAACCCATTACGAAACTTGACGAAATTTTTTACTCAAGTACTGCCGAATGAAGCCCTTCGACAGTTATGAAACTTGTTAATTGATACTCTTCATGAATGCATAGTTTCGCTAGCTAATTTATTTTGAGCCTGTGTTATCCCAACACCAATCAAACTTCAGTGTCACAGCATTTAACACCGTTATGTAGGCCTGTCACCAACGGCCAACGGTCCTCGGTCCGCGAGGCAGTCATTATCCCCACAGACTTATGGACCCCACGCACGCAGCCACATCACTCCGGGGTTATCGGGGGTAATGGAGCAAGGACCATGGGTGAAGAGGAATGATTAACAAGAATGGAGATAGAGACCATTACCCTATTTTTTGGCTTCGTCGCAGTCGGATAAGTAATTTAGAACCGCACTGTAATGTAGAACCGAAATGTTTAAAAAAATTAGGAAATCAAATCAAAGTTTAGAAAAATGCTCGATATGGAATTTGTCATTTTAATAAAATCAGGCGGTGACCATAAGCTCTTAGAGCGGTATCAATTTGATATCGAGTAAGTGACAGATGTATACAAGTCAGATACATCTGTCCCTTATTCGATCTCAAATTGATACCGCTCTAAGAGCTTATGGTCACCCCCCGGATCCTAGTTTTATTAACAAGTTATCAAGTCGTCTGAAAATTTATTGTGCTTAACTTTAACATGTTAGCTTCTGTGCTGAATTCATAAGTTATCGAAAACTGGACCCAAAGCCTAACTATAATTTAGGAAAAACTTCACTGCTAAAAACTTGCTGTCGGTCATTTCATCCTTTACTTCATACTTAATCTGCCAATAAATAGCAATTATCCCCCACATCCAAACACAGATTTATCTTACTACCAATCCATCTTGTTCAGATCCGGAACCTCAATAAACCTGACCAGAGTACCAGACCACACGGCTCATTGTGGTTATCGCAATCCCATGCTTGTTTAATTTCAAGTTTATAAGTCTTGATAACCAGCTTGTACACCCCCCTATAATTGGGTGTGTTACCCCATTTACGGAGTAATCCATTAGGTTGGCAACTCTGCGTCCGCGTTCAGAGATTAGACGTTCCGTGTTAATCAGAGATTGCGGTGTCGTTCGTGTCACTTGGACTATTTGCGCGTGCGCAGGTTAGGGATGCCAGGTGAAGAGGAAAAATGAAAATGTTTACATGAGGAGTGTAACAGCTGAACGGCCTGTTGCTTTTTACTGTCTTGAGTAGGTATACCTATGTGAGCAAATTTCGGATAATTTGATTCACAGGATCTAATAGCAGTTATTTTGAGACATAAAATTGGTACAAAAAAGAAATAAAGTTAATCAAAGAAAAAATAGTCTAGTTGGCTGTTAATCCTGCTGGATCACAAAAACAATAATGACCAGTTTGGAAATATACAATCATTTTATGACCACAAAGCCCTACATCGTGGTTGCGCATGATATCAGTACCCACTGACTCCAATCAACCGCTCCATTTATCCCCAGAGACATCCCTGACACACGGAGGCGTGGCAGCCTTCGTAGGTGGCGACGCACGACATATGTAGACCGAGCCGATGTACGTCCGTCTTCATAATAGTATGTTTGTTGTTATAAATACAGAGTACAGCCAGGGAAATAGCTTTATAATTATAGAGGATGTAGTTGGTGACATCGGGATTAATAGTACCAGTGGTACATATGCGCAAGAGTTTACTATGTATATTGCAGTTGGAAACGTCGTCGACTGCCAGCTTGGAAATCTTACTAATTTTATAAAAGATTGCACGTTTTTTAACCGACTTACCAAAAAGGAGGAGGTTCTATGTTCGATCTCCGTCAATTGTGGACCGATTTTAAAAATTCTTTTTTTGTTTAAAGAAACGTATTCCGAAATTGGTCCCATTTTAATTTGGTGAAGATCTGATGAAGAACTTCGGAGATATACAACAGAACTCTTCAATAAATAACGGAAAATCTCTCGGGACTGCTGCAATCGCATATCTGTTTATTGTTTATACCATTTCATAACATAACATAACGCTAGTACGCTCAAAAGTGGTATGCAGATATCTAATTTCACTGATTATGTTTTGAGTTTCATGTTATTCGGGTAATCTATTCTGGCGTTATAGGTACTTACTAAACAACTTGCCTATAGGTACAACTAAAAAGGGTAAAATAAAAATAAAAACTTTTTTGCCAAAAATACTACCGACTTCCAAATAAAAAACTACAAAGTGAAAAATAACTTTATTTTTGGAAGTCGGTGTCAATATCGCAAAGAATTGGTACCTACGAAAGACACCGACTTCCAAAAATAAAGTTATTTTTCACTTTGTAGTTTTTTATTTGGAAGTCGGTAGTATTTTTTTAAAGTTTTTTTTCAATCTTATCAATGAAGGGATTTGGAGAAAATTTTGCACACAAATAAGTTTATAAGCTGGATTAACACATGGAGTACTTTTAATCCCAATATAGTCCGTATAATAATCCCTTGGGATGATACAACTCTTTTCACACAAGCGAAGCCGCGGGCAGTACCTAGTTTTTGATAAATTGGTACTGTTTTCTAACAATGGAGATATGTCATATTGCAATGGTCAGAGTCATAAGATTATGAGACGTCTATTAAAGGGAAAGCCTACAATGGAATCACACCTCAGAAGCGTAAATAAATGGCCCCAAGCCTATAAACCTCAACAGTTTCAAGCACTTACCAGAAGCGTTAAAACTGGAACCAGAATAGAAACGACCGATCCCAGGTGTTTCTCTATAACCATACCTCAATACAAAGTTATGACTTAATTATTTTATGAAAATGTTCCTACCGCTATCAGAATATTGCTTATTTTCAATAACGGTGCTCCGACCATTCAGAATGGTGGGCAATGAAGCATAAAACACATAAATGGAGCAGTCGGTGGAAACAGAACCGCGGTATGTACTGGCGTAACAAAAATTGCGGATAGCGGTGTCGAAGTCACTGCCTGTGACGGATTGACCCTCGAGGGCGGGGTGCAAGTGGAGGAAATAGCGGATTAATTGTAAGAGGGTACTTAGGTTCCTCTAAAATTGAGTAATAGTGTAGGAAGTGTTTTGTTATTGGCATTGACTGATTTCAAAGCAGAAGCAACTATAACAACAGGATCAATAAACGTTGGAGAACACTGGAGTAATCACTACATTTACGGTCTTACTTTAATAAATCTGTAGATATATGAGACACACCGCTGCTTTGCTTGGTTGAATATTTGAGCTTTGGCCATCATATGCAGTGCCAATATTTGCCAAAATATAGCCCATTAGATTAGACCAGCCATTTGAAACTCCCAGTTAAAGAATCCGAACACAACCGCTGTTATCTCCTGCCTCATACCACTTCCATTCACATTTCCCCCTGCTTTGTTTGCATTACAATATTAAGGTGATATCTATAGTTTTTGCGCGTCTAGCGGTGCGCTCACGCCGCCGCCGCCGCGCCTGGGGCCGATTTAGATCGACGTCTAAACTGGACTGCGGTTACATGTAGATTGTATGAAGACCGTTGTTCCCCTAATTCGGTCTGTCGGGGAAATCGAGAGATTTATTTGAGCAACGGGAAATGGTTTGATTTTCCATTGAGTTATTGGTTCGTTGTGATTGGTTTTCGGTTTCATATTTGCGTGCTGGTCGGCGATAATGATAGATTATTGAGGATTGATACGGTTAGATCTGGTTCGGAAATTGAGAGCTAGATTCGTTTGTAGGCGATAGATGTAAATTGTTTACAGGATGACGAGCGTTTTATAGAGCACTGTAAATAAACATGCATTAAGATTGTCATCTGGATTGCCTGCTGGCTGGTATGATAGATCAAAACAACTAGGTTAATTGCTGAGAGGATCTTTTTATCCCGGACACTGTAAAATCAGTAAGTTGATGGCTTGGTAAATTAGGATAGCTGTGGACACAAAAAGCATTCCCAAAAAGCAGTTTTACCTCTTTGTTTCATACAATACTTATGATCATTTTGGCAAGGATACTCGGGCAGTCATTAGCGGCAATTTTAACGACAACCTATCTTCCAACATATATTCCAACATGTGTATGATAACAGCTGCTAGCTGCTACACTTGTCTTATATATCTCTCACATGCTCCAGAATTATTTACAACCATCAAGCTATATACCACGTTTTGACATTCAATCGATAACAAACAGGTGTCTACAATGTGCGATGGCTGCCATAAAAACCTCATAAACATGGTAATAGCTGATGGCAATCGCTGTGTACATCCCAAGACACCAAACATGCTTATCGTTCACTTATTTTATAATATCAGCGTGGGTTTTAAGAGTGCTGAAATGAAAATTGTGGGTTTATATGGTCGTTTTCTATAGCGGAAATGGTATCTTTGGTTTATGGGGTCCTTACTCCTTGGCCTCTCTATTATGGTGTTCTTTGAGCAAGTTGGATTTTCTGGTGAGTGTTAAGAGTCTCTTTGATGATGATCAAAGAGACTCTTAACACACACACGATTTGGTGGGCTCTTTCAGTTGTATTGGAAATAGGTACCTAGCTATTAGGTACGAGAAGTGGAAGAACAAGACAAGAAAACAAGATGGACGAGGCATTCTCTGCCTTTGGGATAAAAATATTACTAGACTACTTTTGTTACAAGAATATGCGTATGCCTTCTTTATCAAGTTTTTTGTTTTTGTTATATTAATCTTCATATGGTACATTGTAGCATTCTTTGCAGAGGTAAAAATTGCAACTGTTCAGACTAAGATAAAAAACATAATTAACTCCGACATGCAACACATACCGTGATGACATTTAAATGCCTTTTTTATTAATAAAATAAACTTTCATATACGAAACATGAACGATGACATTCAAGACTTTAATCATTCGATAGATTAAGATCTGAATCGATGCGAAAACTCGAATTGATTAAATAAATTCGATTTTTTAATCGATTCCGTTTATATATGAGTTTGAGTGCCGCCCATGGGGCATATGATTTATATATCCATACGATGAACTGATACCGATATCTCGCTTTCAAGAGAAAGTGTCTGATGTAATAATTGTAAAAATGTAATTTAATTTAATAATGTTCTGTAATTGTAGATTTGTTGATGGTGAAAGAAAAAGGTGTAGCGATGTTATTTAATCGAAAAAATAAATGATTTCTTGTTTAAGACCAATATATATTTTAATTAATGTAACTTTGTATTTTTGTTACATTGCAACATTTAAATTGTCGAGTTTTTTATGTTTTAGAAACATTGGCAGCCATTTCCTTTTCCATAAACATTATCTATGCTCTTCTTAAGGCCCAGGTCAGACATGCTCCAAATTAAACTGCCTTTAATTGACAATACAGGCGTACGCGCATAACTTACGACTCCATTCGATGCTTGATTGCGCATTGTATTGTAATCAGACAACCATAATTTGATGGTAAGGAACGGTGTTCACTATGGGAGTGAGTGCGTGTGAGGACTACAAAATGTAGGATGATTTCGATGTAACAGATGGACAAAATTAGGGCTCGAAAATAATTTTGCAATTGACCCATGAGAAAGAAAGAAAAATGTTTCATTGTTGTGATTCGCACAGAAAATAAACACCAAAGCAGTTAATAAAAAAATTAAAAAAATCCGACTGCTTGCAAACTGAACTAAAAAGACGTAAACAAGAAGAAAATCATGCTGTGCAGTCGGAGGATACATAATCGCGAGCTGGCTGACTAAAAACAGATGTATCCTCCGACTGCACAGCATAATTTTCTTTTTGTTTACTTCTTACTAGTTCGCTTTTATTTAGTCGGGTTTTTTGAATTAAGTTTTTTAATTTATAAGTTTAAAAAAAAAATTGGGTTTAGAAGAAAAAACAAAATTTGGCCCCAACAATATGGCGCTCAAAATCCGTCATTTTTCTATTTTCCAATTTTAATGTAGCCAGTGACACTCGCAAGGTGAAGACGAATTTATTAACGTAAGAATCATCGAAATCAGCCAATGCGTTTCGTCTCTAGAACGCCACATAGGAACAAACATACATACATACATAGATAGACTGAAAAACACATTACCCTCCTTCGGCAGTCGGGTAAAAAAGGAGGATGTGCTATATTAGAGGACATTCATAACAAAAAATTACGTCTATATTCGCCGAAATACACAAACATTTCGACAAAGGAAAACATGGGAAAAGACTTCCGTTCAATATTTTTCCTCAGTATCGCGTCTAACTTGGATGCATCTGAGGCTACACAATAAATACAAAGCTTTAGAAGTTACACTAAACCGGCCAGATGACACACAGAAAAACGAGAATAAACCCCCAAAACAATTGACATCAATCATTACATCATATCATTCATTTCCTGCACAATTTTTTATCATAAAATCCTTAAAAATCCCACACCTTTACAATCGGGCTCCCATACAAATTTGCCACATAGTAATGACGTAGTATCCGGCACGGTAATTACTGTCCACAATGGGCCATTGTCTGTGACAGCGCGACACTTCCGGCCGGGGAGCATCCTGCGCGCGCGCCGATCATCCCACTGATCTCTATCGAGAGTATTGTTTATGTTTTGTCGAGATGGGCGTTGTGGCAACTACTGTTGTTTTGAGTTGTTAGAATTGGTGTTGTGGTTATGGTGGGTTTTAAGGGGTAGTTAGAAGTGGAATGACCTGATAATGGTGATGAAAGCTTAGAGGGAGGAAAGCATTGGCGGCAGAAAGTATCAAGTGTTTCTCTTACGTGATACTGTCTTCACAGATGAGCTAGTCGGTATGTGGCCGGCCTGACTGGGTCTGAATAGGCCCACCAGAGATTGGACACAAATCATGGTGAATACGACAGCTCTGCCCAGAGCGAAACGAAGAAGATGTCCAGACTCTGGCGGACGAACGTTTAAGTGCAAAATCTTAACATGACAACCAACCAACGAAATTTTTTATCTGTTTTTACACGAAAAATTTCTAACAAGGAACGTCTAGCTCAAACTAAGAATGGCGGACTATTTCAAAGTAAGAGGCTAATTAACTTTGTTGCTTTCTCTAAGACCTGCCAGAAAATAAATGATAGCAAAGTCTATTTTCCATATCTAATGAGGCTACTACTACCACCATAACACCTACAAACAACCACCACCCACGGGGCAAATTCAAAACATTTTACCAAGAAATGAGTCAGTTAAACGCAGTTAATGGGCAACACAGTTCGGCAACTACCTAAGCCGATTATAGGGGATCAGCTGATCGCTAGCTCTACAAACTAAGCGATGCCGACACTGGGTATTATATTACTCACTCATTATCCTAATTCCTAATGCTTTGTGGTACCACGTGGCAAGAAATAAGCCTTAGCTTTGTTTTTAAAGTGGAGAGTTTAAGGTGATATTGAGGCAAAAGGAGAGTGAAGAGAAAAGGTAGCAAGATGATAAACTTAGACGAGAAGTCATTACGAAATAAAAGGTAGCAAGATGATAAACTTAGACTAGAAGTCATTGCGAAAAAAAAAGTAGAGAAGTCATTGCGAAATAAAATGTAGCAAGATGATAAACTTAGACGAGAAGTCATTGCGAAAAAAAAAGTAGAGAAGTCATTGCGAAATAAAATGTAGCAAGATGATAAACTTAGACGAGAAGTCATTGCGAAAAAAAAAGTAGAGAAGTCATTGCGAAATAAAATGTAGCAAGATGATAAACTTAGACGAGAAGTCATTGCGAAATAAAAGGTAGCAAGATGATAAACTTAGACGAGAAGTCATTACGAAATAAAAGGTAGCAAGATGATAAACTTAGACGAGAAGTCATTGCAAAAAACGAAAAAAAAAGTAGAGAAGTCATTGCGAAATAAAATGTAGCAAGATGATAAACTTAGACGAGAAGTCATTGCGAAATAAAATGTAGCAAGATGATAAACTTAGACGAGAAGTCATTGCGAAATAAAAGATAGCAAGATGATAAACTTAGACGAGAAGTCATTACGAAATAAAAGGTAGCAAGATGATAAACTTAGACGAGAAGTCATTGCGAAATAAAAGGTAGCAAGATGATAAACTTAGACGAGAAGTCATTACGAAATAAAATGTAGCAAGATGATAAACTTAAGACGAGAAGTCATTGCGAAATAAAAGGTAGCAAGATGATAAACTTAGACGAGAAGTCATTGCGAAATAAAAGGTAGCAAGATGATAAACTTAGACGAGAAGTCATTGCGAAATAAAAGAGAATATGAAATTACGATTTACGTTAGGAAAGCGGTCGAACAATTTCTCATGATTAACTGAAAGAGCTTTATCTAATTGAATCGGAAACCATCTTAAGAATATTGCTACAGGCTGGCTATAGGATCACAAGCAGCTATATGCCAGTTAATTTGAGACAAGATCCTAAAGATTGTAAGTAAACGACACAAAACATATACAAAAGCTTCTCACAGTAATCTACGCACTAAAGAAATTCCAGCAACATCAACATTGGCGCCAAGGCATACCTGATCGAATATCTTACCCGATACCATACAGACCGTAATCGGTACAATTAATATCGTTTCAAGAATCAAAAGTCAACCAATAAAGAAGATCGATAACAGAGATAAGACAACCAAAGAAAAGAAAGAAAGAAAAAGCAATTAAGCCAAAGCTCATCTATTTAATAAAAAGCCTAGTTCCAACATTTGTAAAAATCTTGGAATTATGTAAAGAGATAATATTTATCTGTCTTCTGTGCGGTCGCTAAAAGCATGTTAATTTGAATTCTTTTAAAAATAGCGCCCTTAGTCATTGTCCCTGCAGCCTTGCCGATAATTGGACTCGAGATAAAGGCTACTTTATGAGTTGCTGAGACACTTACGAGGTAGCAAATGGCTGAGGTAATGTGTGGATCCGTGTTTTACAAGACACGTTTGCTATTTAGTATTAGGAAGAGTCTTTCTATGCGGAATTTATCTAGGACTCTCCCAGGGTCTCCTTTTTGCTCAATCTTTTCTACTTTTTCTGTACTTTGACCATCATTGTCTTCCTGCCTTTTTTCTGTTACTTGGGTGTCTTTGATATTTTTGGACAAGTTTTATGGTCCCAGTAAAATTCATATAAAATATTTACCATTCAATTTGGGTAACCTCAGGCGTTTGCATTGAAATTCATACTCATTTAAAGGCTAAAAAATTACATATCCCATGCATTTTTCCAAAGGCCATTGCCGATACAGTGTAATATTGATCTCGTGTCGCACTATCCTAGTTTTTTTAAAGTCACCTAAAGATATGTATGTAAAAATGGTTCCATTTGCAGAGATAAGCTTGTAAAAAATGTGCTGAACACATCGAGATAAAGTTAACAGTTCAATTTATTGCTGCAGACATCATCTACTTTGATTCAAGGGTAAAAAGATCTGTATACTTTTATTTACTTTTTATCGCACCGTATCTTCTTATAATGGTAATTTACTTTTTATTGTAGATGTAGATACACTAGTTTCTTCGTATATTTTAGTAATTAACATCCTTCCTTTCCTAAATAACAGACTTCTGTCAACAATTTTTATATTGACCACTTCCCAATCTTTATCAGATTTACTTTTGACAATGCGTTTACCGACTGATATGATTAACCTCTTTGAAGGCAACAATTAATCATCCATTATACAATATTGCTATCCATTATACAACTAAAGACTGACTCAAACTTTACTCATTCAACATCTCGAAGCAAGAGATGACTTGCATAAAATCTTGCGTCACAATTTCTGCTCCCAACTTTTCAATAATTCATTGGATTTCTTACTATCACCTATTACAAACATTAAATACTTTCCCTGTATGATTCACAACGTTTAAAAAAAGCTAGTATTTACGACGATTTCTTGAAAGCAATTTTGTAGATATTTAAAAGAAAGTTCTACCTGTAAATTTCCGGTCGTTCTTCAATATATTATCATGAGCAATCGATTCATCATTTTTGGGAAGGATGTAAATGGTATGTGCATTGCACAGGTGCAGTCATCTATTTGTTATCAATGATGGCTTGGAAGTTGAATATTTGTCACTAAAGTCAGGCCATTTTAATAGGTAACATTTGACGTCTGTCAGTTTAGTTTTAGAATAGTTTATTAGTGAAAGCAAATCGTAAAATTACTCGTATCCGGTCATTATTACAATAAATATGTAATCGTAATTGAAAATAGTTAAGCAATTGTGCATTTCTTATTTTATGCCCGCCGTTACAAGGTTACGTTGTTGAATTTTGATGAATTGTCAAATGTTATCTATTAAAATGGCCTGACTGTAGTTGAAAAATTATCAAACTTTGTCAATTTAATAGGATTTGACACGTTCTTAAAACAATGTTCAGACTCTCAATTCAGAACTAGAAATTCGTTTACTTTTTCAGCATAGTATTCTTCGTTTTCCCTATAAGGCACCAAAAAGAAAATACTAAACAGCTATCTTTTACCGGTGGGCGTTCCTGGTAACTCCCTGATAATATCAAACTGCGATTATCCTTCTTTGAAATAAGATGCAGAGATTACTTTCTTGGAGTCATTCGGGGAAGACCAAACGTAAAATAATAATATGTATTTATGTACGTTCTGCATTCCAGTAGAAGACATACGTAGGCTTTAACCCGACTACGGCGAAGTCCATAAGGAGGGTTATGTTTTTGTGTGAGGAAATCTCAACACAATCACGACACTCTTTCTTGCATATAAAAATAATCACCCTGGACAAATCCTTCCAGACGCATCCCCATATCGATCAGTCCTTCTTGAACTTAGCAGATTTGATGAATATACTTCGTCAGGTCATCGTTTCCATTACCTGAATGATTATCATCTACCAAACACGCACAGCTAAAACAAATGCCGTTCAACAGCACTATCTCCGCAATCAATAGGTACACCTACATCTCAATCAGCACAGCATCTACTTATCTCAACAAAGCCCATCACATTAGCCGTGAGTCCGTGACAGAGTTCCGTGAGCATGTGTCACAGAGTACAGCAACCCGTTTTTTACTTGGCATGTGTTATGCAGATTGCCAGCGAGCAGTTTACATAGTAACGTAGGCTATGTCGCTTGCCCCGAGCGCTAATGGTAGTTGATGTTTGGTGTAAGGAAGGAGCGACTGACATGAATAGATAAAGCAAGTAATTGAGGAAGCAAGAGCAAGCAAGACTGGTAAAAATGGACACCAGTGCTTATAATGGAAAGCTAGGCAAATGATAAGTGCTTCGAAAAACTGTGAATCAAAGGTTGATAGAGAACTTCAAACAGGGATAATACTAAATCATCTGCTCCTTTTGGACAATCAGTCTCGTCATCAAACTAAAGGGGAGAGGAATTTAAAATCAGAAAAATTTAGGGACTTGTCCTGCAATGGTAAACCCGTAAACCACAGGCTTGTAATATTATTTCATTTTCAGAGGACTTCGAAACCAAATTACGCCTAGTTCAACTATACCTAAATAGCGTTTTTTCTCCGCTGTATCTCCAAAATTGCATCCCCACCAAAGTGCACCAGCGCAGGCCACGAGACCCGCCTTATGCCGTTTCCATGACGACGTTTTAGAGCGAATGCCGACTCAAATCACTATTTATTAGCCGTGTTATTTTGCAACTAAACACACGATAGGCAAGCCTGCAAAGGTCTTACTTGCCGTCCCCTGATTGGCAGCCACATTTGCTTGGGACCGGGAGAGTAAATTATATATGAACTTGCTAATGCAGCTCTTCCCAGAGCTTTGGGCTTGTTGCCAACTACAGCTCAAAGGAATATTTGTGGTTTTGCGTTCATTAGGAAGTAAAGGAGTTTCTGGATTTACTGTGTATTTGCGGACTTTTATTTGTTTTTATAAGGATAAGATTTATGTAGTAAGATTTCTCGTAAATAATTTGTTGACGTTACTAAACTGCAAATAGCTATAAAGAGATCCATAGCCAACCCTAAGCGGTAAGTTTGCGTTTATCTTTGTGCCAAAAAATCTTTTACAACAACGGGCAGTTAAGAGATAAAGATAAAGACCTTTAAAGAGCTTGCAGATCCAATACGACTTTTCTTCACTTAGTGGCAACTTTAAGCTCCAAAAACTCTTCTTCTGCTATGATTACAAACCCCATCACCAATTTGTGTCAACACCACGGATCGTGATAGGTTCTACTAACAAGAAACCACCGTCTAGTCTTTACCCCAGTTCTGTTTCATCGATAACAATCAGCTTAACAGTTCACTAGTTGTACTAGTGTAGTGTCACATCGATATTATCGACAGACACTAACGTTCTAGTGTTTTGTGGTTATGTTTGGTGTTGTGTAAGTTTGTGAGAATTTTATTTTGTGTGATAGTGGTTCTGGTTATATTTAGGAGGAGCTCGTGGTCACATGGTCTCACTAAGGGTTATTGTATAACCCAGTTACTGGTACTCGGCTGCATTAGGTTAGATTGGAAGCCTTTTTTTTGCGTGGAGAAATGTTCATGCATACTGTGTCCCCCCCATCACCGTTACCACGGGGAGACTGCAGTTATGCAGGACTCCAACCCACTAAAACAGTGTCCTCCTGTGCCGCTTATTGCGTGAACACAAGCACGCGGCTGTCCGTCACCGGACCCTCCTCTGGGGAGTACCCCCCATCACCGGTGCACCAGAACACGCTGTACGCCGTGACCACCCCAGAGACTAAACCAGCACATGGGCGCCAGACGACCCCGTGTATGGTCTACTCCAACATAGTTGGCAAAAGAATAAGCAGATTTGGTGGTTTAATTTCACGTAAACTGAGAAGTCTGAGGAATTTTAGAGGAACTCTAAAATTGTAAAATAACAGGAAACAAATTTGTAATTTGAAGGAGTTGTATATACTTTTACAAAAAGCGTCAAAATCGTTCAAAATTACGCAAAAATGAGTCAGGAATCAAGTGTCGTTATGAGAATGTTGTAGTATAAATATTTGATTAACGATTTTAAATACAAAATTACCTTGAAATCAACTTTCAAAAAATATAATGAATTATGACACATATCACAAAACGAAGGTGTTAATAGCGTCAACTAGTGGGTCAGAGTCTATCTCACGGGGTTCTGATGACACTCGAGTAGGTGACTACTCAAGTATGACCAGGGTCTAATCTGGTTTACCTTTATTAACAACTAATATAAGTTATAAACAATAATCGTGACAACGTAAACTACATTTTAATTTAATTGACATAACCTGTGTTTTCATTTGATTTGACATTTTCTATATTTTAATTGTATAAAATTTTTAAATATTAATAATGATGATTAGGTTGATTTACATTGGCGGAAACTTTACTTTAATTTAACCTGACATAATCTGTATTTTATTGAACGTTTATTTTAATATTGATTTTTCTTTACTGTCAATTTTTTGTATAACACTTTTAATTTTATTATGTCCGATACGAGTAATATAGCAATTAAACTTATTGTTACAAAACCTTATTGAATCATCGTCTACATTCAAATGTAAATTAGCTAAACATCGTAAGGTCAACAACCATATAAGGGAGCAACGCGATAGGCCTTTAGTACCCGGTGCGCGTGCGCAAGTTATTTTAAATCACAGTTACTTTTGATCACTGCGATTTCGTCACTCGACCAGTTATCTGTTGAAAAACAGTGACACCAAATCGTCGGATTACGTGTAAAACTGTAAATGTCATTACAACGAGTTATTGGACGTGCAAATTACTGAACTAGGGTTGTACGATTGTACCATAGTCTATCAGTCGTTCTGGCAATCATCACAGCAAGAGTTTACAGGGCAATAGACAATGACTACTTAGTGTCAAACATATGTATGTCCGTGAAGAAACTTCCATGGTCTAGTACGAATAATTCGAAGACATGGCTGTGATATCCACCAACTCGCATTGTGGGTAATTACTAATTAATGCCCCTCTTTCTCAAACAGAAAGGCAAGGCTTTGGTCCCAACAGTGGGAACGTAATGGGCGGATTATGTAGTATACCCGATGAAACACTGTAGGTATGTAGTCAATACACTGTGAAGCTTATATTGTAGTTCTCAAGGGATTTCTTGTCTAGCTTTATTGTTCTCAAGTTCTTAATGTCACATGTCTCTGGACATGATGTTTATACTTAGTCTCTAAGTTAGCCGTAAGTATGTGGCTTAATCTTGATAAGCACATAAGTTAGTAGTTGTAGTAAATGAAACTTAAGACTGCGTTAGTAAAGTATGTTCCATCGCATGTAAATCTCTGTTTTAAGAGTAAATTATGTAACCATTAAACTTGTAAGTGGTAATACTTTGCCCTGTCATTAGTTCGTACAGTGGGTTTTATTAGTAGAGGTAAACACACGCTATGGACCGCTGACTTGAGAAATTAGTATTAAGAACGTATCAATCCCTAGTATAATCGAACAGTTTGACAGGAATTCAGGCTAACGTAGAGTTTGACAAATACACAACTTCTTTCACAACTCAAAAAATCGGGGGTATAGCACGCTTATTTGTATTTTTTTTCAATCCAAATGAAGAAGTTAAGTTTAAAACGAAACAGGAACACTCAGAGCTCTTTTTCAGGAAATACTCCAAGTAAGAAATCTAACATCAGTAAGAAGGTATCACATCACATCATCAGCCTATTAATGTTCCCACTGCTGGGACACAGGCCTCCTCTCTGTAAGAGGGAATGGGCCGTAATCCACCACGCGGGCCCAGTGCGGGTTGGTGGATGTCACATGTCTTCGAATTTTTGGAAGAAGGTATAGCATAACAATATTTTATTAAACTTACAAGTCAAAAATATTAAGTAACAACCCTACAACAATAACGAGTCCAAGCAACGATCTCGATTCGATCGAGTGAGTGAATGAATGAATTCCATTTCGAAATGATCGAGTCAATGGTGAATGTTACGCAACAAATATATGCCTGTATTAAGTTCCGAAATCAATCTCTTAAGTTTATCTACAGGTATAATTCTTAAATAAGATATCAGTTAGATAATATTATGTCATTCATACTAATGTGATAAATGCGAATGTAAATCTGTCTGTCTCTTTGTTACCTCTTGCCGTTTTTACGGCTCAATGGATTCGAATGAAACTTGGCACACGGATAGAATTTGTCCTGTATTATATATAGGCTACTTTTCGTCCTGGGTGTAAGTTCCCCTGGAATAATATCCGACTATCACACCAGCGAAGCTGCTAACAATTACGACGAATTTTACTATAGACATTGATTGGATCTTGGAGGAGAACAAACGTTACTTTTCATTCCGAGATCACGCTCCCTCAGGATAATTTACAACTTACACGCGGTCCAATATGCTGTCACAATAGCGACTTTAATAAAGCTTACCAAAGATAACGTTATTATTTATAATCTGTGACTTTTTTCCGCGCGTGGGAGCAACACTATTACGGCCTATTGTTATGTCACTTGAGTGTCAATAGTAATTATGATGGTTTCACTTTCGATTCTATTACGGTGCAATAAGAAATGGTTTGTTGAATTATGTTCGTGTTGTGAGTGGAAAATTGAGATATAAATTTTCTGTGATGGTTTTCGTGGAATGGTTTCAGCTTTAGATGATTAACCAACTGCATTGCCAGTAACAATAAGTCATGATTTTAAGTGCAGAGTTGTCGCACAAATTATGTAAGCGTTGGCGCGTCTTTCTATTTTGTGGTTGTAGTCATGGGATGCCCAGTGTTACTTGTAGATTTTTAAAGAAAGCATTTTTAGTAGGTACCCAAAACGTGGATCCACGCGAGATACAGTTTCGGCAATTACGATTATTCAACCGGTTGATATGTATTTCCCATGAAGTTCGAGATTCTCAGTTCCAGTTTTTTTACTGCGGTGATTCATTATTTATTTTAGCCCAAGTAAATATTTGTTTCTTACGAAACATTCTCACAGGAAACCTAGCTAGTACAATAATTATGATTTTTTATGAGTGTAAGACTTGCAGTAACTTGCCGGGCGGGGAACGGATGCGCTTGCGCAACGCGAACCGAATGGCGTTCTAATTACCTTCGGCTACTTCCACCGAGCTTTGTGATTGGTGACAAAATGAGTGGGCTAGGTTAGTGATTCGAAGGATCCAGGTAAATAGTGTTACCGTTTATTTAGACTGGGTATAAATTATCGATAAATAAGACTTCTCAATTGCAAATATATAAAGCAAAATTATATGTTGTAATGGTTAATCTTCCGTTTTTTATTGTTTTGTGTTTCCGTTGCTTCCCTCAGAAAAAAAACCATCTACTATTTCAGAATATCCATTATAATAAACGACATCGCAGCGTACCAAGATAAAGAGTCCTGGATGGATGCACTTGACTCATACCGCAAGGACTGGCCAGCAATGCCAGGAGACAGACGTGTGTGGCAAAGAGAGTAGGAGCAGTGGTATATGGTAGATAGATCTAAGACTAGACAAAAGGCTATCTAGACTTATAAGACAAAAGGCGATCCCAATTATCGTTCCTTGTGCATGAGCACCGAAGTAAAGCAGGCCCATAGACCGGAAAAATAGGCGTGGCTGTTAAGTTGGTAACCTTTGTAGCAATAAACACTAGCTAAACGCCCAAAGCGTCGACTGGCGATAAAGTTATCGTGAGCAGAAATTATAGTTAAACTATTTTGATAAAGCCACTCCTTGTACAAGCATATTAATAATTGGAGAGGGTACTTGTCATATTTTAGTTTTAAATTCGGATTGGCAAAATATTGTTAGGAAATATAGTTGAACTGCCTCAATGTTCTAATCCAATGGTTTCAAGCAAGATCATTCGGCTGAATGTTAGGTCCCGTTTCGAGATGATTCCCAGATGTGGATAAAAGAATACAATAATGTTCAAAATAATATAAATTTGTAAGAAAATTGGAATTAGCAGCAGTAATAGTAATTTAGTAGTAATGGTTTATTTAACAAACACCCATGTTAATAAAGACCAGAATCAAGATGAGCATAATTTTCGGATTACGTCGCAAAAGAATTTTTCACACAGGTAATCTCCTAATTACCCCACCTACTTATTATAGAGTGCAAGCTACATAACCCCGGTATGTAGGGTAGAAGTCAATTGTTGTCTATGACGAAACTTTTCTCTGTACAATTTTCTATTTCTCGCGGAATGGCAATATCGGCATGATTGCTAACGTAGGGAGGGTTGCGTCATGCGCCTGCGCAGGGTTTTGAGATACGCGATCGGCTATCGATGGAAAGTATTGTTTTTATATTGTACGACACCAGTATTTTGATTCCGATTAGAAAAAACAATAAAATCAATGGGCTTACAAACTTTCAAATAAGGAAAGGAAGGGTTAAGTTGAGGATAGGATGAGGGACTTGAGGATCGAACCCAAGACTTCATAATCAGCAGCCACACTTGCCACCACTACACCAACAAAACAGTGTAGTAAAGGTAGGAACTTTCAAGTCAAGAACACAATACCTATTAATATTTAAATGCCATTTCAAGTCATTCCTTTTACTCTTTTCTCAATTTCCTAATTTCCACGCCAAAATCGGTGTCGGTTTGTCTAAACAGCCCTTATTGGGCAAGCACACACGGAAGCTCATGGCGCAGGTGAATCGACGTGTGGGTGCGGCATGCGCATGCGCATCGCTTGCACAACTCGGCCGCATTCCGCCGGCGGACGCTGCCACGGGTGCACGCCTTTGCGGTTCCTTCCTTATTTTATGCATTGTTGATTGTAGGAGATAAAAGTTTTAGGTAAGATGAGAAATTGAAAAAACGTGAGATTTTTCAATTTCTTAATAATTAAAGCTAAGGATTAGGAACAGCTATATATACCTGCTTTATATAGACTCAGAAGAAAAGATTTATAACGTATGTCAGGATCAGTCCTTGACCTCTTTGATTACCATACGAATAAGAATGATTGTCTTCAATCATTTGGCATAGTTACGTTACGCCACAACATACATTCATAACTTATCTCGTATCTCATACACATGCCAAAATAAAAACCTAACCTTATCATCGCCATCTCATACAACAATGGAATGCATTAATTGCTGAACAATTACGAAAATGATTTGTATCTGATAATATCAGCTGCCCAGCGTTGGGCGTGGACGATAAACAACAAATAATTACTTGAGATAATTCTGTGAGACATTCGCTTATAATTCCCTTAAGGCGGAATTAAGTAGGACCTACTGTGAATTATTTGTAGGTTGATACTGTGTAAAAGGTCGAGTAGGTAAAATAGTCACAGCAGATCTTTGTGTCTCTAAAGTTGGCGCTGCCAACCATTGCGCAAGAAACAGTTTCTCATCGAATATACTGCATAGAGTATGCAAGATAGGACGATGCGGCAAACGTTAGTGAGTGAAAGAGACAGTTATACAATGCTATCTTCACTTTCAACATTGACAAAAAATAGCTACTGCGCAGGGTCTTGCAGCCAATTCAGAGACACAAAGATCCGTTGTGAGTATTATACTTGATTAATTAAATTGGGAATTGGCGAGGAGTGGTAGACCTTTGAGAAAAGCTGTAAGGTATGGAGAAGATTTTTTCATCATCATCATTTCAGCCGAAAGACGTCCACTGTTGGATATATGCCTCCCCAAGGCATCGCCACATTGACCAATCCCGTGCATCTCGCATTCAGCGCATTCCCGCATTCACACATTAACCAGGTCATCGGTCCACCAACTGGGAGTCCTTCCAACACATCGTCTTCCAGTTCGCGGTCGCTACTCCAGAAGTTTTCGGCCCCATCGGCCATCCGATTTGCGAGCAATGTGCCCTGCCCACTGCCACTTAAGTATCGCAATTCTTCGGGCTATGTAGGTAACTTTGCGGATATCTTCATTTCTGATGCGATCACGAAAGTAAACGCCGAGCATATATTCCATTGCCCTTTCAGTTTCAAGGCCTATTCTATGAAGACCTTTGCAAGGGCAAAACATATTAAGAAAAAATAGGTGAAAACATAATCTCAAGGTCCCAAGATACTGACTGCGCCAAAAGAAAAAAAAACACTCTTCGATTGGGATGATCAAAGATGCTGTAAATTTTTCTATATGGGCAATTTATCATCCTTTCTTACAATTTCCATCCATTTCTCATCTGTATCTACAATATGTAGTATGTCGGCCAATCTTGCCTATTTCCAAATCGTAAATTTTACTTAGTATTGGATTTATTTATTAAGGTTTTGATTTAATATTCATATACAGACGTTAATTAAAAGTTCTCTTGATCCAAAACAGTGCTAAACACAACAGCAAATAATAAATAAACTAAAACCTCTAATACAAACCCCCTCCAATTCCTCTATGACAAAGGGTCTTTACACACACGTACCTCGCTCCTACACCATACCCAACATTTAGTAGAACACTGTAGGTTTATTTGAAATCGCGTTCTTCATAAATATTGATGCTCGCATCAACCGTGCTGCCTACACCAACTTGTCCTAATTGACACGTCATTCTACAGTACACAGTACACACGGCCGACTGGAATGCTAAATTATTGTTGTAATTGATTTATCTTCTTGTTTATGTAGGTAGGGTACATAGACCTGCGGTAAATGTCAGTAGTATTGAAATATCCTTGGTGATTCCTAACAGTTTTGATTATCGCATTATTTAGTCCTTTGAAGCACACAATAAGACTGTCGTCTCATGGAGTGGGTAGTATATTATTTGTCTCATGTGCTGTTTCATCATAATCTGCCAGCCTATGATAATTGGGAGACTGCTCAACATTCTTACTTCATCCGTCAACCGTCACGTTATCACTGACTCTCTTTTCATTAATGATATTATATCATTTCACACATGATTCTTCCATCTTTTCTCCTCCCTCTCCCTCGCAAACATGTGCTGTATTTAGTTGCCGAAAATAAAATGTGTCAACATTATAGTAATTGGCCATCTAACTCATTTGAGTCCTTGGTTTCTACAGCCTTGTTTTCCTAATTCTTTAACTCGATGATAGTAAGTGATGTTACTAAAAGAGTTATGAATATAATTGAAGATGGATGGAGAGGGAGCGGAAGGCCAAAGAAAGGATGGATGGACTGTGTGATGAGCGATATGAAAGAAAAGAGAGTTTGTGATAGCGTGACGGGGGACAGGACGGTATGGAAGAAGAAAACGTGTTGCGCCGACTCCAAGTAACATGGGACAAGGGCAGGTAGATGATGATGGTGATAGTAAGTCTGCACCATCAGTAGCATCTTTCCTACTGATCTAATACGGTGTGAATGAAACCTAAATCCAGTGCATTGGCATAAGCACGTAGCATGAGCAATGTTATGCAAAATCACTATTTATACACTACACGAAGAGATTTAATTTGGCTCACCAGTTGAATGTTAACTAACATCCTACACGCTTGTTAGTTCCTAAGGGCCTCTGTTTGCTTACTTATCACTCAGGAGTCATAGGAAGGATGGTAAAATTATGTTCGAGTGCATATTATAAGCGTAAATCGCCTGTAATTGGTAAGTCTATCCTGTTCTTATTCATAAAAATCAAAACGACGTGGTTTTTCCCTTGCAAAAACATTTTCCAAAGATCGATTGCTTCTGCTTTTTATTATAAACAGGATACGAGGAACTACGTAAGTATAAACTTTTCAGCCCAATTGAGGCTTAGATTCTTAGACTGAGGTTTATACTGAGGCTTAGAATGAGGCTCAGGACTGCCTCGTTGGTCTAGTGGTCGCAAGCGCAACTGTTGAGCGCCTGGGTTTGATGCCCGGTAGCCTTATTGCGTAATGAATTCGGCTAGGCAAAGGGCAGTCTTTCATCTCGCATGTGATTGCTCGATTTTTCATACTCTTTGCCCTTTGCCTTGTCGAATTCATTACGCAATAAGGCTGAGGGTCGGGCAAAGTATTATTTGGTTTTCAATCTAGAATTTCTCAGCAGCAGCCCGGATTCTGGATTGTGGCCTGTTTATGGCAATACCCTCGTCCCTATTAAAATGGCGAAATGATGGTGAAACCACTATAACACCTCTGTCTAGCTTTTCAGTGATTACAGGCGTGATGTTATGTTTCTCAGCCCAATTTGATTACACAAATATTTTATGCAACCGAAACTAATCTAAGATTACCTAGGCCATGTGTTAGAGCTAGATATTGAGGTGGTCTGTTTCGAGCTTTGAATTAGTTCAGTCATTAGAATCTTAATGAATTTCGTTTCGCCGTCTGCTTTTATATCACTAAACTTAGGTAACGAGCCAATAAATTACCGTTTTTGTTTGGTTCTTGATTTTTGCTCTTTTGCTATGGTCAGGTAGCTTAGTTTATTCAGGGTGTTCTTAGCGCAAATTCAGCTTGCACAAAACTCAATCTCTACATCCTCTCAAAGGCCGCGTCACCTGAATCAGGTGTGGACGCCATTGTTTTCTACAGCGTCTGCTAATTATTATGGCCACTGAAGGTCAAAATAGTGATTGACTGAAGACTGACGTTTTGTCTAGACAACGTCACAAGAAAGTAAACTTTTCTTCATGGAGGAAAGCCCATATGCAGAAGACTGCAGGTGACAAGAAATGATGCATCATAGGTAAGAAATGGTGATTCATATACAGGTAAATGATAACTTGAATACGAGTGTTGCTGAATGTGAATAGTATAGTGTTTATTGCAATGTTGCAAATAGCCGGGTCACTCGGTACACTCGTGAAACAGCTCGTATGGCCTCGCCCGTAATCCAATAGACTGTATGGCTTCGGCTGACGCGCTCATCGATTTATTGATGTAACTATTCGCGAATGGTCTGTGGCGGAAAATCGAGAATAAAGTGAAGACCATCAGTGGGGAAAAGTGAGTGAATGAGGAAGTAGAAGATTACATACGTGAGATAATGGCAGAATTGGTGGAGGTGGAGCAACTCTAGCAAGGTCAAATCAGATTTAAAACTCCTGTTGCAGAAATGGAAAGGTGTTGTATTTCGCACAGGACTTCTTGTCCGAAGAATGTCTATAATAGAGATTATTTTACTTCAGGCTGAAAGGAATGATGCATTTTGATGATCTCACACAACAGCTATCGCGAACTTACTAAGGCAAAGTAACAAAAGTTTGCAAAAACGGTTTACATCTTTGGAATTAAAAATAACTCCGCACGTAGACACTATCTAAATCTATGCACCTGTATATTTACCGACTGTAACGAATCCGTGTTCTAACTACAGATAAACTGTATGCAATCAATAGAACATAATTATTCATAACATACTCGCCGCCGTGAGCTACATTCAGTTTACACACGACTTTATTTTATTTCTTGTTTGATCAACATACTCGTAGGTACACTTATATTGTCTATAAACTGCATCCGTTTGGATTTAGCTGGGTTTTTACAAAGACATCGTAAAATAGTATTTTAAGGTTGATGACACTCTTTAAAGGTTTGGCTATGTGGTTTAATGACAAAGGTGAGCCTGCCTGTTGAAACTTGGCAAGAGAACAAGACGTCACGACGACTAGCACTAAATATCGAAAAATCCGCTGATCCTTTACTGGGCACTTTGGGAACAACGACATGCTCATGAAGATGGGTCTAACCGCGACACTCATGTGCAGGTTGTGTGGGAAACATACGGAACGCATGGGGCACCTTCTGTGCACATGCGATGCACTGGCTGGTAAGCGAATGAGTCTCCTAGGGGTTAGATATCCGAAACCAAAAGACTATAAGCTCATATCCTAGTACGAGGGAGAGGAGGGGAGGGGGAGGAGTAGGTTATCTAGGGGACCACCATTTTTTTACTTCTTCATTTCCTATTCATCAAAAACTGCTACTACACACCTACTACTATATATAACAGCAATATAAACGATTGTAAACAGCGTACACAAACAAGCATCTAATAGTCCTCGATGCTGCCCACAGCCCACAGACTGTTTAACATAGTTCGCCTTCGCCATTTGCTATTCTGTTCCGCGTTTCTCATTAACTCTCACATTAATGTAATGGGCTTGCATATTCATTGGTGACGAACGTTCTGACTGTGGGCGATGGGGATTTGATAGACTTGGTAAGGGCTACGTTTTGGTAGCATCAGAACTGCCACACGGATCAATCTTCAAGGTCAAACAACGCTTGCCGAGGTCGGTCCGTGAATGGGTGACCGTTTTTACATGGCGAGTTTACTCCGTGCCTCGGCAAGCAAATTAAGCCGTCCCAGCTGTCATTTGAAGATCTTTGACAGTCGTTACGGTAATCAGAAGTCTGATATCTGACACCAGTCTTGCCAACGGGGTATTGTGTTACCCAATTACTGGGCTGTGGAGGCCAGATAGGCAGTCGCTCCATGTAAAAAAATGTTAAACAGCTGTATCCGGTAAGACTGGAAGCCAACCCCAACATTGTTGGAAAAGTGTGTACAGATTCATTGTTGTACACCAGAGAACATCGTCATCCTCATCTTTCTATCCTTGGTTACCATTCTAACAGCGATAACGACTGGTAAAAATCCATAATGCTTGGGATTGACCTCATGACATTTCGGCAAGTGGCATATTTGACAATCGATGTCACTGATAATGTCAGTTTGTCTTGTTTTCCCGTATTACTTGGGATTGGCGCACGCAACATCAACCACCACGCTATCATTCACTTACTTTTCTTTCATGTATTTCATGCCTCATCTTTTTGATCTCCCTCTCTCTCCAAAGCCAAATTATATTATAAATTATGAACAAAATTATGAACTGTTTAAAGACCCGAGTTTCAGGTGTTTAACCTTCTAAATTGTTGATAAGTTACCTGCCACCTTTTGCAAAACATCCAATTTATCTTAAGACAATCAAAGTTCATCTGCTACACATAAGCCAAGCTCAAACACTACCAACTTCTAAAAGATAAATCTGAACTATTCAGTATTCACTACACATTGACACATATTAATTTGAGTCGAGATGTCTCGTATCCATCAAGTTGAAGAAGCCATTTATCGCCCATCCGGGCTTGTATCAGGGTCTAATGGTCAAGATAACAGGTTCGCCAGTGTTTAGCGGCAACGGTACACGATCGCTGATGATAAGGCCTTGGTATTTGACCAGCTAACAGCTAACCAGCTTGCTAACTAGGTGTTTGAATAAAAAGTTGCAAGTTACGTTCCTGCAGTTGGCAATGCCGCTTCTGTTTTTTTCGTGGGCAGGAATTTTTGAATTTGGAATGTTGATGATGCTTTCTAGGTTTTGATCTAGTTTCTAGGCTGGCATTTTGAATTTGGAATATTTTGAGATGTTGCCTGCGTAAAAATAAAATAAGATTGAAATATAAATAAGTCTAGAAAAAATAAAATGTTGCTGTTCAATCATTATTAAAACAAATGCAAGGTTTACAATGTTTACCTAAGTTATTCAGTTTACTTAACATGAGTTGTACTTAGTTGTAAGATATTGCCAGCTACCATCACGGTAACCGGGTTTCCCTTAACTATTGACTTTTCTAATTTGCATGAAAACAAGTAACTGTACCTAATGACAACCGATGTTTGTATTTAGGACGTTATTATAAGGTTTATGTTATTGTGACACATGAAAAAAAATGTTTTTTTTTCTAGAGGTATATCAAGAAAAGATCGTCCAGTACCGCCGAAAAGTTCCCAAATCAGCAAATGACCTTATAAAAAAATCTTCTAATTTAAAAGTTTCAGAACCTGATCATTACCGCTATGATAAGACTGGCTAGTCTAACTTAATGATAAATGATAATGATAAATGATTTTATTCCTGTAAGTTGGTTTGTACACAAAACAAAACAAACGGTAAAAAAAAAACACTTTAAACACTTTTACATGTCGATCATATTTTTAAAACTATGAGGTCGTCGGCGTTTCCTATCTGACTACTCTGAGAAGAAAGGCCGAAACAAACTCAGAGGTCAGTCTCTTTTAAAGTCCAGAGAAAAATCTTGGTTAGATCATGTGCGTATGTATGAGTTGAAGTACAATTATAAAAACTAATCCCAACGGAACCTATTCTGACTGTTCCTCGTCCAATACACACCCAATTAAACTAACTATCCCCATTCTATACTATAATGATAAAACAGTAGTAAATCCCAGTAAATGTCATAGAATCAATTACAGCTGGCACTAAGCTGTACAGCCAATCAATTACCAGCCGCATACAAACAAATAAACGCTAGTTACTCCAAACACTTAACCACTATTAATTCCCCGACTTTCCCCATAGAAGACGTTAACGACTTCCTTCTATTTTAGCTTGTGAGCCGCATTGCAAATCTTCGGCCCATTCACATGATAACGAGGGACCGAGGTGCGAACGAATACATTACGCGTCACATTGACGGCCGCACGGCCTGGCCCCTTTACCCCGAACCAACTGAAATATCTACTCAGCCTGAACTGATTCTGTTGTTCTACATCCAGATTACTTTATAGACCCGACACTAACGCGCATTCCGCTACGATTGCCTGATAAACAGCTCAACTTCTCAACCGTTCCACGAGATATTGTCAACCGCAAAATTAAGGGTGAATAACCCAATACGCGTCCAACGAATTTTAGAGTCGGGATTTTACACCGTAAAAGGCAGCTTGTTTTATTTCAAGCTGGAAACGGAGAAATCCTTCCTAGTCTTCCTGTGTTCATTGTTCCTTGTTGGTTTACATTACGCGTCAAGTTTTTTGTCTCGCTCGCGCAGCACGGCGCGCGGCCGCCTATATACGGCCCGTATTAAAATTCATGTACTCACTTGCAATTGCAACGATGCCAATTATTATGAATATTTATGAATGCCGAAGAAAAATGTGAAAGATTTGATACTGATAAAGCGAGGTGCCGATGAGACCGAGTGTCGTGCCGGAGCGGCTCGGCTGCGGTTACCGGTTTGGCGATGTTTGTTTTTGTAAAACGCTAATATTATACGCGGATGAATTTATTATTGACAAAAAACGCGACATAACGTTCGGTGTGTGTGTCGGCATAATTATTGGGTTTTTATTGCTTTGTAAAAGTTTATGTATGTTTAATTAATACAGTTTTATCTTGGCGCCTTGATTCGCGCAGAGCGGAACGGTTCATTCGTTTCGTGTTTATTTTTACCAGAACGCAAATTAAACGGCGAGAATACCTTAAACAAGTTTATCGCTGCACAAAAAGCATAAAACTAATACGATACAACATAATTTTCCGCACGAAACGGAACCAAATTAGGGTTTTATCTATTGGAGGAAGACTCGCCACTATATCTCGTTACGAGTCAATTATTGGTTGCGTTACCTTACTCGGTTTCAATACAGCCCTTTAAAGCGCTGGACGGCTCTGAATTTGTTCAACCGATAGATTAGTCTGCGCAAGAAGCGAGATATTTGTAGTTAGTCGATATAAAAGTACAAGGAAACGATTACAACTACTTTTTTAGTCAATTCGCGGTAAAAAGTCGAAAGCGGCGGTGTCGATAACAAGGTGTGGCCATATTTGATTGATGAAAGTTATTTTTGCTGCACCCGATAGTTCTGTTATTATTGGTAGCTATGGTCGTTCGTTCGAACTTGAGTGTGAATATAATATCACCGGTTTCTAATAGAGTTATCGTTTCTCTGTATTTATGTGTTAGTACTTACGTGCTCGTCCAACGAATACGTCAGCTCGCCATCGTCATATAGGACGAACCACCTCCGCTGCCATCTCTGTAACAAACAAAAACCTTCATTAGATATAGGAAGACATAAAAGCAAGAACGAAAAAGGTTCTAACGCAATAACAACTGCGAGACCCGCCATTTATTCAATCAGAAAAAGTTTTAAAACCTTTTTGCAACTGGCAACTCAGACGTTTGAAATATAAGTTTTCAAACCGCTTGTTATTCGAGGAGGCTCGTTAACACCTATACAATCAAGATTGAACACATAATTACAACAGAACAAACGATTTATTCTCGATGATAAACTGTGATATCGTATCTAGCACCTACATTTAACAATTAATGCTAGTCCAATTAACCTATTAGCTCTTAACTGATGTTAGTTACCCCTGTCTTGGGTATCTTAGTGTCCGATTGCGTGAGTCAGTGGAATAGGGCTGTCACACATCCGTAACGGGGCGGTGTCAGTTTCAGGGTTGTGGCATTGGGGTAGTGTTCACTCCGGTTGACGTGTGAAGACACCTGACAGACAACCGTGGGACTATTGTGTTTCTAATGACGTAGGTGTGGATTGTGGTGGATGCTTAACTTCTTTATATATTATAGCACCATAAAGTAACCTGTTCAAGAAATGGTTGTAGTACGTATCATATGCCTAGTAAAATAAGATGCGTATGAAGATCCAAGATTGTCTTGTGAACATATAAGTTTATTTGTGTCATAAACTTATCTGTTCACAACCCAATCTTGGCTACTTATTTGGTTTCATAATAAAAGCAAGGTATCGATGTAAAGCACGACTTTCATTTACCAGTCTTCCAGCTCGCCCTAAAAACGAACAAGACGCGATGATACCATAATGTCACAAATCTTGTTCAAGCTGAACTGAGCCTTTCATTTCGTGTAGTAATGTTCTTTAAAATGTCAAACTATATCGCGTGCGATCAACATAATTAGGGTCCTAGCTCTCTGCCACACCTCGGGAACATGAACGATGCAAAGATATCACACCATTCAGCCTACGTGACACTTGGCACGACTTGTGTTTGCCCGATAATTGGGTGATTTACCCTACAAGTGGTGTTGCCATTAGTATAATTTTTCTGATTTTTTAAAAATATTTTTGCATGTTTTCTCATACATTTTGGTATCAAACATGAGCCAGAATATTTTTTGGTCGTAAATTCCGATGAGTCAATACTCTAATGAACTTCCATATTTCAATGGTTATTGAAATCAACAAAATAGTAGAAAGACGGAATTATGCAATGCACTCGACAAATAACGAACGTGCAATCCGAATGCCGTGAGAAAGACAAGCAGACAAACAGTTTAATTGTTGGCAATTAAGTCGAACACGGTAAGTAATTGGTATTAGATATGTGCTCGTTTTGCAACCATTTGCCAACCTGAAGATGTGGTAATACTGCTTTTTCTTGGGCTGTAACCTGTTCTCACTTTTCTTATAGAAATAGAAACAATTTTAATAGAATATTTTGCAAATACTGGTATATAGTTACCTCTGTTGAGTCATTCTACGAAATATGCAGCGAAAAAAGGTACAGAATGTAAATCTCGACGATGGAGGTGGTAGAGTAACCAATATCAGTATATAATAGAAGCATTGATTCAGATATTAACAACAATTCTCACAAAATGAAGGCACCAATCCTTCATTCTAAGCTCCACAACAGAGGAACAACTTAATTTGTAAACCAAATGGAAGTTCCAAGTAGTGGGCTCAACAATAACTTAACGTACCTGCACGCTGTAGGCGGTTCATAAACTAATCGCAAACACAACGCTCATTTAGACTGAGAAGCTGAAATGAATTATCTGACAATAGACAAATAATAACCACCACAGAGAAACTACAAACCTCAGAGCAATGACTAAAGCACTACAAACGTACGGATAGAGTATTCTAGTCAAATATTTTGACATTTCTCTAGGTCCTCTCAAATGTATGGGCACTGGTTAGTACTTACTATTTCCATAGCGATGAAATAATTAATAAATTACTTACGCTTTTCTAGTCCATGGCAGACCTTATTACAGTAATAAGTCGAGGGCTGTCTGTTGGCAGCGTAATCTACCAAATCATACGTTCATTACAGAGATTGTTTGCTTATGATTGAATTATTTATTATATTTTATATTTACTTTGTTTAGATTTGTTTTACCTAAGAATTAGTTGATGAATGGGTAGGCGACTAAGTTTTGGCGGGATTTAATTGTTGATGGCTTTCAAATTGAAAATCTTTGACAGGCAACATGTAAGCTTAACAGTCTTTTTTTGTGTGGGTGAATTAACTAGATGAGTAAGCTTGTCTACAAGATTTTAATTAGAAATGTATAAATCATTCCGATCAGTAGTTAATCCTTTCTCATGTTTAGCTTTTGATTTTTTCCTTTTTAGGGTTCCGTACCCAAAGGGTAAAAACGGGACCCTATTACTAAGACTCCGCGATCCGACTGTCTGTCTGTCTGGCCGTCTGTCACCAGGCTGTATCTCATGAACCGTGATAGCTAGACAGTTGAAATTTTCACAGATGATGTATTTCTGTTGCCGCTATAACAACAAATACTAAAATCAGAATAAAATAAATATTTAAGGGGGGCTCCCATACAACAAACGTGATTTTTTTGCCGTTTTTTGCGACAATGGTACGGAACCCTTTGTGCGCGAGTCCGACTCGCACTTGGCCGGTTTTTTTCTTACATTGATGTAGACATGTGACATCTACCAACCCGCACTGAACTCCCTTGCTAGATTATGGCCCATTATCTCTCACAGGGAGCAGGCCAGTGGCCCAGCAGTGCGAATATTATAGATAGATTATCATCATATATCTCTATTTAAAGGTCATCATATCTCATGCTTATGTTGACCTTTAAACCACTCCATCTTGATCCCTTATATCCTTTAACCTGCTCCACAGTTTCCATCATCAACTTACCCCTTATCATCCACAAACAAATGATTCCCCTCTAAAATATTGCCACAATTACTAGTTATTTACTTCCCAACACGTGCGGGTAGTCACAAGCTCCTACTGACCTCAAATAGTCCACTATCAGTTATGAATCAGAGACACTCATTATATTACTAACGATACGTTGCCGCAAGTGTGACTGGAAAGCGGAATAGGGCTCGTTGGGAAAATACAGTTGTTGCAGAATAAGTAGGATTTGAGTTTCATTGTCTATGTTAACGGTGGTTTGTTAAAAGCGGTGCTGCAGCTGGGCTGTTTTACATGGGAATAATGATAGATGATTTAGTTTTGCTTTTTAATGTTGGTAACATCACTACCGTGTGGTACCGTGTAGTAGTGATGTTAAAGGCTTAGCGGATTGGGCTTTAAGGACGATAGTGGGTTTTACAGAAAGAACTTTGGGGTGCTTACTCACATATCTAGCAATGGCTTCTAAAATTACAAAAAATGTCTAGTATTATATTATCTGTGGCAATGCCTATTTAGTAGCAAGGGGATAGTTTAAGTCTTAACAATTTTATGTATAAAATTTTTGATAAAAAGATGTTATCCTTGATGAAATTGCCATTAAAATGTGGGAATAAGGAGTTAAGAAAGTTTTATAAGAGTCAGAATTAGCCCCAACTAAAGTTTAGAAGATGCCCACAATCAGTCTTGTCGCCCTCCTTCCATAACAAACTATCTCCCACATTCCAGACAGCATACCTACTGTAAATACTAGAACTAGATCATTACAACATTATCGCGAGCATCTTGTCCAACAAATACCTCCGTATTCAGGCGTCCTACCTGTAACTGCAACAAGGTCTTAACCTCGAAAATAATCGCACTGCAATCAGTTATGGATCAGAAACGGTCATTATTGGCAATACGAGTAGTACTTACTACTACTAGTGACTGACTGAAGCTTCGGCTTCGGCTACCTTTGGCAAAAAACACTTTCGGCTTCAGCCAAAATGGGCCGACCTTTTGGCCGAAACTTTCGGCTTCAGCCAAAATGGGCCGACCTTTTTGCCGAAACCGAATATTTCTACTAAGCACCCCAGTTCAAAGTACTGTTACGAATGCGCAAGAGCGCAATGGAAGAGGCGACACGCAGGTGTCAGGGTGTTTATTATTTTTGAAAAGTTGCAAGGTAATTTACTCACCTCGTTAACTTGCTTATATAAAAGAAAAATTAAAAAAAAAAACACTCTTAGCAAATCTTGAACAGAATTTCTGAAGTTTGTGTCGATAGCCGAATAAACAGTTTCGGCTTCGGGCCGAAGTCGAACTTTAGACAGACACTACTAGTTACCTGCGCAGGCGACTATGCGGCAAGTGTCATTGGAAAGCGGTCGCGCTGAGGGATAAATAGGGCTTGTTACAAAGATACGAACTACGAATGTGTGGAATAGAATAGAATATACTTTATTGTACACCATAAAAATTACACATCCGAATTTCATTGTGGAGTTGGTTTTCGGACGAAGATTTTGATTTTAAGACAGTATTTTGGACTAAGACTAGGTATAATTTGTTACTAATTTTGCCGTTAAAGAGGCAGACAGAAAGTATTTAATGCACACTTAAATGTAAACTTTACTTTGCCAATTAATTTATCTTTATATTTGACCAAAAAAGCTTCTTTTAAAATTTTACCGATAATCTCTGATGAAAACAGTTCGCAAAAAGAAAAATTCAGACAGCTGTTTTTGTTAATCTACGAAGTAGTGTTAATAACCTCTATCCCGCATTGATTCAGAATCAGAAAGAAGAACGCATCCGAAAATAATCTGCCCTTTCGTGTTAATTCCCATTCAACCATATTTGTCCAAGCTATGCGGCCCTACCTCTTACTCCAACGTACACAGAGGACAATCGTCAACAATCGCGGTCTACCCCGGGGAAAGTTGGTCGGCGAGCTAATGGCACCGGGCTGGGCTGATACTAGCGATAAGATAGCCATTATCTACCGCCGTGTGCTGGAGGTGTTAACATTAACCGACGACAATTGGGGCAGCGACCTTTCCGGACGGTAGTGGTTCAATTATGATGGGATTAAGTACCTTTGGGTAAGAAAAAGTTTTTGAATGTCTGGGCTCTATGATACAGGCTGACGGAAAAAAAAATCTAATAACCCAAATAAGCGGGCTAAAATCAACACGCCTTTAATTTTAACCCACAAGTAAACTATTAAAATACAACAATTACACCTGCAAAGAAACAGCCATAAATCTTATCCATCGAGAATTCAGATCAACGACTGTCATCATTAATTTATTTACCAATAGCAACCCCGAGAATGCCTTTCTATCAAATGCGTTCGAACTGAATGTTTGGAACGCACGCACAGATATCAGCCAATCGGATCATTTCGCGCCGCGACAAAGCGCGATCAGTACATGTGATTACACTATCGAAATCCTTCTAATGAAGCATTCAACATTACTGGCTGAACATATTAAGCCATTTCCGCCGGTTGCTTTGAAATGTTTTTAGTGGCAACATCGTTCAATTAGCGGCAGTGATTTGGTATATTTTGTGCACATATTTAATCTTATTGGGCATCTAAAAGGATGAGTTTTGTTATTTATTTTTAATGCTTTTTATTGTATCAAATACCGCAAGGATTGCTCTTTGAAATTAATAACAAAGATGATGCTTAGTTCTTTTAATATAATTTCGGCTACTCATGATTGATTGATTGTAGATATTATTGCTATTACGGTAACTTGAATTCTATAACGTGAAATGCATCAAGAGAGTTTTTAATTAAAGTAAAATACTAATCGAGTTTTTTTGTAGCTGCAATAAATTACTGATCTAGTCCGGAAGTGCATTGTAAAACTATGAAGTTTAATCATAATATTAATTAAAATCTGTCTGGAGCTCACTGGCATATTTGTTGTATGGTAACATTATTCAACTTGTCAAACGATTGCCGCGAAAAACAATGGCAAAGGAACACTTCTACAGCCTTTGTTTGCAAAAACCCTACCTACATCAACATGCAAATTCAAAGTGAAAGTGTATCTGCTATGTTCTTGTGCGTATTAAAATAATTATCTTGCTATTACAAAGAGGTTGCTCGCTTGGGAGCGACAGCAAGAAAGATCCCGATGCGATCACCTTAAATTATCCATTGTGAACAAATTTTTCACACTGGCAATCGCTAACAATCGAATGTTTTTCTTGGATTATTAATTGCTGTAAAAGTGAAACTTTTATAATGAAAATACATGATGTCTACATGCAAGATATTGGTGTAAGCTATACGTTAATGAGGGGTGAAAAAGTTGACAATAGACTTGAAAGTTTAGTTTACACGTGCAGATATAATAAAAAAAAAATACGTTGCCGTTGTTTTAGGAGAGAAAATATTATTGCTTTTAAGACAAATAGGACCACTTGATGTAAACTTGTTTAGTTATTCATTTACTGAACAAATAAGTTATCCAAAATACATACAACTTTAATATTTACGAGAACCTGCAAATAACACTCAAAGATATTAAATAAATAAATGCCTGACAATTTGTTTTGCTATCCGTCCGACACACATCGCGGGGTGCCGAATGACCGTCTGAATTTCCGATTAGTTTCATCGCAACCATTGCCTAAAACCGAAACAAGTGCTTTAACCTTACGTAACAATTTACGTGATATATTGCCATAATAACGAACTCGTACGGCGGCCATTGACATCGATACGAAAATCGACTAATACGACAGGAAATCGACTGTTTTGTTACTAAGTTCATGTATTATTTATCTTGATTTAAACAGTAGGTACTTACATTCACAATACTGTCCATATTAATTTCGCAATGGGCATTGTCACGTCTTTCCCTTATTAGGAAATTTTAGGTGCGCAACTATACCGAAGCCAATAGTTGTGCTAGAAGATATTTCTTGTAACTAAAAGCTGCATCGACACTTATTTGGAGATACGTTACTGCTTACTGTCCCTATCGTCTGTTTATTACGCCATAAGCATTATAACCATTACTGCTTTCTTTAGTACGCTTTTACTGCCTCTGAGAAAAGATAAAGCGTTGATACGCCATGTTTATGCCGCCCATATCGGGAAGGAAATTATATCAATAAAGAGAAATAACTGAAGATTACAATAATATCTTCATTTTGTAGGTGTTACCGAACCGCAAACTTGACCTTTGGGTATGTGAACGTCTTGTGTTGCATAATTCGGTCTTAATCATACAGTCAAATTACAGACTAACAGTTTCAAGGATAAACCGCCCAGAGTTTGACACGCTATGACCTATGGCCGACTAAAAAATAGGTGGCCATTAATATAATATTCACATTCGCGATTTTTTATAAACAATAGCTCGATTATGAATGTTTTATTATTATAAATATCAGGTGTTGCCGAGCAGCGGGGCGTCCTATAATGTGTGATTGTAATCGAATCGAATTGAGTATTATTTCATTATGTATTCGTTCACACGAGTCGACAGGCGATAATTCGACTAAGAGTGTATCGATTATCGAGTGACGGGATGGATCGATGTATTGCTGGGGATCGATTTGTCATATTGTTGCGCACTGATTGTGCCGTACGTGCATGTTTACCGAGCATGGAGAATAGAGCAAGATAGTCTTGTTTCAAATGTGGAATACTAAAGAGAGATTTCCTTATGTGGCGCAACTGTTTCAATAGCTGTCAGAGATTTTCTGTTCTAAATTTGAATTCGATTCGTTTTCTCTTAAGAACATTAGAAAGCTAATTCGCTTACTTAAAAACGTTCAAATACAAGTCGCAATATATTATTATGTAGTTACAGCGAAAATTACTGTCAAAATGTGTGCAAATCTTTTTTTTGACAGATAGCGTCTGCGGCTTTTAATAATACGGGAATTGCCCCTGATAAAAGGAAATATAACAAAAACTATCAATTATATCAAAATAAAACAACCATGTATGATTGAGGAGCACATCCATCAGAATTAATTAGTGTTGTGATTGTTAAGTCCTTATCTACAGCAGATACCAGTGTTTCGTGTGTAACGAATAGTTCTCGATTGTGCGCATCGATCATTGTTCTAATCGATTCTCGTGTCAACCGGTGTATCGAGAATGTAAGCTCACGGTCGCGAGTGAGAAACTAGATTGTTACATTGTTATTTTTATGGGGTGGTCTTAAAGAATGAGACTTACTTTAAAATTGATATTTATAATTTAGTTATTGATAACGAGAGTGTGGAATCTGGAAAATATTTTCGATTTTAGATTAAATAATGTCTGGAAGGACTTGTGGGAGGTGTTTGCCCACGATTGCACAAACTACTAGGTACGTGGCTAGGTACGAAACATACGTATATGCTGTAGAGAAAAACTTATTGTTTCTCACAGCTTTTCTGCAGTAAAATACATCAGTCTATGGCTCATCTATACTGTAGAACAGGGGTCACTTCATTGAGGTATTTCCAGTTTCATTTGGGGTCTGTTTCTTGGTTTAAAGCCAACTACCTTTTACGATGTTTTTCAAATATTAATGTGAAAAATGTCATTGTTTGCCTTGAACTATCCACCCGAAGAGAAGGCTTAAATTGGCATTCAATCTTGAAGATGTTCATCGGCAATCGGATAAATTATTAAATTACGTACTCAAGTAACACAAGTAAATTAAATTTTACGGTCGACACAAAATAGATCGATGGTCCGCCATTTGGTGAACCCTGGTCTAAGGCTTTCTGGTGAATAAATTTCCTTGAGCGGATTAGTACCTGCTTCCAGTGATTAAGCCTACGAACAAACAATGTTATCTCTTTATAACAGTAGTTTAGATTCACTATTGTATTTATCCTGATATAGATTTACAGCCTACTGGGTCAGTCGAGTCCTACTATAAAGAAGTTTGGCCTAGCTATTACTGTTATCTGCAAAAAGAATAGCTTGGACTCAAAATAATTAATCCTATGTTGTTTGTATTACAAAGGCAGAACACCCACGTCTTTATACAATCCAACGTCCGTTGATGAACTAATAATTGCATTAATTTAGAAGTGTGTTAACGAACTCGTTGTACTACGTTTTTTAGGCGTTCAATAGATATAAATAAATAAACCTAACAATAGTAATGTTACGATTTCAACCAAAAAACTAGTCTAATTTATCACTTCTGCTTATAAAATTAATAACGATTTAAACAGACAGAAATAACGGGTAAAATTTGGGTGGTACCATAGATGTACATGTCTACCTACCCCTTCGGGAACAGCATGCCTCGACTGCCCCGTTGATCTAGAGATCAGAAGCGATACTGCAAGGTTTGAAGACCTGGGGCTCCAGACAGGTGGCATTCGATGTCAGCGAAGGCGATAGAATGTCAAATTTTAAGAGATCGATCACGTAATTTTTCGATATCGCTATCCCATTAAATTTTGCCTTTTTACAAGCTTTTGTTTAGCTTGCAATGTATACTATGTATGGAAGTGTGTTCGGGTGAAATCTTGCAACTGATTTTTAAAGCAGTTATCCTCCACCGATTAGCTAAGCGACGTCATTCTAAATCCAATATGGCGGATGGCCCAAGATGGCGGACTAGTTATTTTTTGTGCACTGCCATGATATAGGTATCAAATGAAAGGGTTTGATGAGAAGAATACGTTTTTTAATTAATAATTTTAGGGTTCCGTACCCAAAGGGTAAAAATGGGACCTTATTACTAAGACTCCACTGTCCGTCTGTCTATCACCAGGCTATATTTCATGAACGGTGATAGCTAGACAGTTAAAATTTTCACAGATTATGTATTTATGTTGCCGCTATAAAAACAAATACTAAAAACAGAATAAAATAAATATTTAAGTGGGGCTCGCATACAACAAACGTGATATTTTTGCCGATTTTTTGCGATAACGGTACGGAACCCTACGTGCGCGAGTCCGACTCGCACTTGGCCGGTTTTTACAATCGCTATCGCCACGCTTTCGAAGATAGAATGTCACTTATCTAAGTCCTCAGGGTTTGATTCCCAGATCGGAAAAAGGTTTATTATTTATATTTTTTCAATCTGGCATTTCTCATTAGCACTCCGGAGCCTGCCTTTGTGCGCGGTTAACGACAATAGATTTACCCTCCATTAATTACATGGGATTAAATATATCTTGCGAAATATAGGGGTAAATATTTTCTTACTAATATTATAAATGCGAAAGTTTGGATGGATGTAGGTATGTTTGTTAATCAACCATGCTAGAACGGCTGGACGGATCTGGATGAAATTTGGCACAGATATAGATTATAGTCTGGAACAGCACATAGGCTTTTCTATCCCGGGGTGTAATGTTCCCTTGGGATGATAAAAAACATAACACGTGGTTGAAGCCGCTGGCAGAAGCTAGTCAGCATATTATCTTAGTTATCTGTAAAGAATGATGGCAATACGTTTACGCTCTAGAACTTACACGGGACTAAAACAAAAAAAGCGTAATGCGGGATTGAGTTCTTACTATCTATAAGCATACAACTGCCTAACTCTACATGGTTTAAAGCCGTGATGTTATTTTATATACTTGTGAACATTTCTCTGAATGTTAACGGCACTGTCAAACTGTATAGTACGACCGAATGATCTTGATGCGTTATAATTAGCAGGAATGAGCCTCGCACGACTGTTTTTTGTAACATATTAAGAGTATGTGCGAGAAATTATTATAATTACATTCTCATTTCTTTATGTAACTGCGGTGTCGGTTCGTATTTTAGAAGTAGAGATGATAGATACCTTGTTAGATGGTTGGATAACTTCTTACCAAAGTTCGATTCAAATTTAATGGCCGCTCGGCACACTCCGCGAGTCGTTGTGCTGTATTTATTGAGAGCGAGGGTGAGGGGTTAGAGTACTGAGCAGCAGGTTCTTCATAACCTCCATAATGATTTAATCGACCTGTAGCAGTCAAATTGTTAACGAATCAACGGATGGTTGTTTTAGGGCAGTGTATGTTTTTATTTATGTATGCTCCTCCGTAGCGCCTAAACTATTTGTCCGATTTTGATGGATAAGGTGTCAATCGATTCGTTATTATGGTCCGGGAAACATAGGCTACAAAACCGTAGTCGGGTTACAGTTCTTATTAAACTTTTTACTTGTTATAGAAACAAGGTGGACATTGAAAGGCATGAGGGTAGCAATCAGGTAGTAATAACTCAAGTAAAAATAATAACACGAATTTGAATAGTTTACACAAACGGAGAGTTGACCAGCTATCCTGATATCAGCATGGCTGGTCATTTTGAAGTCCCTTTATTTTGTTTCAGAGTTAGGTAGCAATTAATTGACTGTAGGTAGTGAAAACAGACATACGATTGCAGCAACCCGAGTGATTTGCCGTCATTTATTGAAAAGTTCTGAATGTTCTGATGTATATCTCCGAAATTCTTCTTCAGATCTTGATGAAATTTAAATGGGACCATATGACAAGCACCAGCTTTCAAATAAGAATTATCAAAAGCGGTTCATCTAGTAAAAAGTTATGAGGTAACAAACACAAAAATAGGTACAGTCGAATTGATAACCTCCTCTTTTTGGAAAGTTGGTTAAAAAGTAGCAAATAGGTAGCAATTTTTGGTCACCAGCCTGACGCGAACCGATACAGATAACCAGCCATTCAGACGCACACCAGGGTTTGTGTGTCATCAGATCTGATTCGTACCACGACTACAGTGCCATCATATTTTAAATCAAATCTCTAGTAAAGTAAGGTACTTCGTGGCCGAGCTGACCAGCCTGTCTAGCTAGACAATATGTGGTAACTTAGGAGAGGCCTAAGTCAGACTGTGATCGATAGAGATGATTGATTGATAGGTAGATAAAGAGATCTAAGCTTGCCAATAGGCATAGATCTAGTTTCATTAAGAAATGATGCCCCTAGGGGTCTGCTAAATGGCAGCACTAGACTAGAGGAAGACAAAGTACGAGTACATAGTCATTACCAGAAAGAGCAAGCCTATCAGTAATAATAAAAAAGACTATCTTTTATATATCAAGTATCTTGAATTGACGCGCGAGGTTGTCGACATGTGGGATGTGGACTCAGCGATCATTGTACCGATAGTCGTGTCAGCCAATGGCTTAATAGCCACGAGCCTCGACCAACACCTTAGGAGGCTCTCGTTAGGCGGCTGGGTCAAGGGATTGATTCAGAAAGCAGTAGTTCTGGACACGGCTCGTATTGTTCGGAGGTTCCTCTCTCTGGAGCCGCCGGTAGCTTGGACCCTGTTCCCGATACCGGTGGGACTCTATTTTTTTTATTTTTAAATTAGGGTAGGGTAGGGTAGATGGACCCCTTTTCCGCACTTAGACTCGCATTTGGTCCGTTGTGCGTGCAGGCCTCCTCTCTGTGAGAGAGAATGGGCCATAATCCACCAGGCGGGCCCAGTGCATGTTAGTGAATGTCACATACCTTAAAATTTAAGACATCCTCACGATGTTTTCCTTCACCGTTTTGAGAGCGGTGGTGATGAAATAATTTACACAAAGTAAATTGCCTGCCTGGGTTCGAACCCACGACCTACAGCTTGTAAGTCGCGGCCGTTACCACTGGACCACCACTGCTCTATTTTTAAATTACATTTAAGTGTTTATAAGAAATATTTAAAAGTGTATTAAATAAGAATGAAGTTGAAGCAAGGAAAAATAAATGCCACCCACAAAGATTATGTATGCTGCTGCATTGACGATGATGACCTGTAATATCACGTCATGACTTTATCTGGTAGATAATTTCAACTGAATACTCTTATTGTTTTATCTGTTGGATTGCCTTTCATGATCATCAATGCTGAGCTCCTCCAATTTTACTTGTGGTCACCACAACACGTTTTCTTTATCCATTCGCCCGGTCAACCACCACGCAATATTGCACAGGAAGTAGGAACAAGTTACCTATATAAGTTAAGTTTATAATGATCCTAAAACTAACAACCTTAACTAAGGCACCATCACTTCCTTTACTTTTTGACATTCCTCATACAATCCACCCATTCTTTCTAGTGTCAATTGCATCCATTCTTAACAAATGTTGTGCAACATACCCTCAACACTCAAATAGAAAAAAATACTCTGAAGAAATATTCAGTTAAGACAGTTTTCCTGATCGCTATAATTGGTCTCGATGAGTAATAAAATAAAGAAACGATATTAAATGTCTAAACGAATTAAATAACTATTAGCACAGGCTATGTGGCGCGCCATTTTGACGTCAGCCTATACAGGGTGTAGAGATTAATGTAGACCATATACAAAGGCAGTTAAAAAAAAACAGCGATATTTTTTGTTCTGGCCACCCAACTATACGAATTGTTTGAAGTACATACATGATAGGCAAATGAAGAGATTTTTTAGCTGCTGTAGCTCGAGGCAATAACAGATTAGTAGATAATCAAGCCGTCTAGTCTGCTTGAGGCTTTTAATCACTAGAGTCCGACGTTTGGCCTCTGGTTATGGTAATATTTAAAATTAGTTCAAAGAGTCCGCAATTGGACGTATCTTTCTAGAGCAGGCAAAAGATTTACTTATCCTCATGTCCAAAATGTTAGTAAGTATCTACACTTATATTATAAAGAGGAAAGATTTGTTTGTAATGGATAAACCCATAAACTACTTAACCGATTTTGAAAATTCTTTTCCCAGGAAAAGATATATTATGCCTGAGTGACATAGGCTATTTTATCCCAAAAACGGGTCCTGTGGGGTGCGCGTGCGCCAGGGTAGCGAAGCCGCGGGGCAATGTTAGTATATTATATTCTATTGTACCGTTCTTATTTAATTATTGTTTTTTTGATGTACCTGCCATGTTATATCTCCACCACCCTTGTTGTGTAGAGAATGCCTAAGGCATTAAGTCCGCCTATATGCCATAAGGTTTTAATAAATAAATTGGTTAGTCAGTTTTGATTGGTAGGTTTCTGACATTTGACATATTTGGCGGATTTAACCGGCCAGGATTTTCAATTAGGGAGGTGTGTCGGGCTCGACGGTAAAGGCCCAAAAAATACATTTTAAAATCAACCTGTACCTGGAATTTTGATGGTGTCCAAATTATATGGTCACCATGTTGCTTCCAACGTGTGATATTAAACTGATACTAAACGATTTCGGGAATCTTAAATAATTGCACGGACACATCCATTGCAACCTGTTGTTAACCTTATTTTATTTGGGTTATGGTTGAGTTTTGTGTGTGAGTCTCAGATTTTCTATTCAATTTAATTCAAACCTTAAACTATTTGTTTTATGGTTGCATTTCGTGTGATACATTATTTTAAGGAAAGGTACACACGTGTGTGGCATAAAAGTAAATGATACAAAATGGTCACTTTAATACAATTTATGTTGTTAAATTTTTGGGAACAACGCTCTTTATGGGTCATTTCGAGAGGAATTAATTGCATGAGTCTACACTGATGCCATTTATGATTAAAAAGTCGCACTTTATACAAAACCTGTGGTCTTTCAGATCGTTGAAAGAATGAATTAGGAACGGCTGAAAATTTATTTTTATATTATACATGATAAAAGATGCTGTGATTGCCACTTGCAGGTTGGCAAGACCCTAACTAAATTGTTATAAGTAAAGATGCGCTTATGGCAATAAGCTTGCGACCTACAACACGGCCAGAATGTGTGTAAGTCTACCTACTACTGGGGGGTGACCATAAGCTCTTAGAGCGGTATCAATTTGAGATCGAATAAGGGACAGATGTATCTGACGTGTATACATCTGTCACTTACTCGATGTCAAATTGATACCGCTCTAAGAGCTTATGGTCACCCCCCAGATCACACTAATATTATAAAGGCAAAAAATTGTTAGCGTGTGTGTGTGTTTGTATGTTTGTTACTTCTTCACGCTCAAACGGCTGGACGAATCTGGATGAAATTTGGCACAAAGATAGATTATAGTCAGGAATAGCACATAGGATATTTTTTATCCCGGTAATATGTTCCCTCGGGATAATTTTAGAGTTTCACGCGGGCGAAGCCGCTGGCAGAAGTTAGTCACACTAATATTACAAATAGTGTGTGAGTGTGTGTGTTTTTATGTTTGTTACCCTTTTACGCAAAAACTACTGAACGGATCCGGATAAAATTTGGCACTGAGATAGATTTTCGATATTCACGCGGGCGGAGCCGCTGGCAGAAGCAAGTCTATTACTAACTAATATTATAAAGAGGAAAGATTTTATTGTTTGTTTGTTTGTACCGAATAGGCTCCGAAACTACTGGACCGATTTAAAAAATTCTTTCACCAATAGAAAGCTACATTATTCCTGAGTGACATAGGCTATTTTTTAATCCCGAAAACGGGTCCTGTGGGGTGGTCCACGGGAGCGAAGCCGCGGGCAACAGCTAGTATTTTATAAATGGTCGTAAATTAGCCATCAACAACATAGGTGGCCAACACAAAAAAATACAGATCATATAAAAACACACACTACTTTTTAAATCAAACTCTGTCACAAGCTCGCAGTTAATTCATCATACGAAGTCGTTGCCCTCTGTAAAATTCGGACATACCATAGACAGCATAGTTCATCGTTCACGAAGTCGGCTTTCGACACTCGGGCAATTACTCGCGAGTTTTTTTAATTACGACACACTCTGTAAACGCACCACACACGAGATTTTAAAAAGGTTTACTTTTGAAAAGGGCAATTTGAACTTTACGCTTTTGACATAAAGTTGGATTTTGAATGTATTTTATTGGCTGTAATGTAGATGTTATCGAATGTTTCTATTGTATATGTAGTCGGTCTGTTTATCTGTCCGTTGATCGTCACTGTCATGTCACTTTGCTAGGAATACAAATGTCGTGGTAATAATGAGTTCAAAGTTGCCAGGAGGCTCGAACTGGTAACTTTATTACTTGCTAGGTTGTTGGTCTAGCGGCATTTGAAAAATATTGGAATTGTAAATTATGGTCTCGAAGTCAAATTATTAACAAATATTATAAGGGTATAGTTCGCGCCAACTTCTTGGCCGCCCTGAAGTTGGATACAATGGCTGCGCAGTAGTAAATCTCATACAAAAACAGCACCGATCCGTGCCATTCGCAACGGTAAGCCAACTTCAAAGCGGCCCAGAAGTTTGGCGAGAACTATACCTACCGTTGTCTCTGCCTACATTTATGGGCATGAATTTATGGAACACTTGATGCAAATATACCTACGACTTATAAGACTTGAAATAGAGAAATATGAAAGAAGGAAACGCTGGCGACCTCAGATAAGATTGCTTTAAGGGAAATTTGGAGATAAACTAATGATCAGTTCATCATCATCATCAGCCTATTAATGTTCCCACTGCTGGGACACAGGCCTCCTCTCTGTGAGAGGGCATGGGCCGTAATCCGCCACGCGGGCCCAATGCCACATGTCTTCGAATTTTTGGTTCTAGGACATGCCGGTTTCCTCACGATGTTTTCCTTCACCGTTTTGAGAGCAGTGGTGGTGAAATAATTTACACAAAGTAAAGCGCCTGCCTGGGTTCGAACTCACGACCTACTTGTAAGTCGCGGCCGCTACCACTGGGCCACCACTGCTCTCGTAATATATACCATAATCAGTTAAATCAACCCAATAACCCACAAAAGGGTTTCGAACTGCCCCTATTCCCATCATACCTAAATTTTCCAAATCCTACACAGTATTAAAACATAAAAAATCAATGACACACATGACTTAAGCTTGACCAGAACAAACGCAGATACAAAGGCGGCGATTCGCCACAGCTAATTGTAAAACATACTCCTTTGAGAATTTACAAATCAGTTTCACAATGATTGTGGTACCTATTTATTTACTCTGCACGAAAATTATGTTCTTCGGTGTTTAGGATTGGAGATTAGGGCTGTGAAAGCTGGATTATATGGCTATTTGGCACCGCCACATTATTCCCAACCAGTGCAACTCAAGAATCAGCATGGTGACCACCAGAAAAGCGGAGAGACAATGAAGCTAAACAAGTCCCAGAGAAACGATTCACCTGTCAATGGATCCCGCAACGAAATTAATCAGAAAATAATAGGGGAGGAGTAAGAAAGGAGAAGGTGGAGACAGAACAAGGTTCCTTGGGAAGAATTTTGTCGTAATCATCTAAGGTCTCATTCATCAATGAATACGTCATATTGATACTTGGCTGTCAACATTATTTGCAAAACATTTACTTCATTTTTCGAGTGTTGACTGAGCTTTAGAAGAATATTTTATACCGCGGTGAAAATACAAGCCAGGAAGGCTGGTAGCAAAGCTGAAGTTTATAAGTATGGTAAATCATCGAATAAGAAAGAAGAATTACGAGACCCTGAAAATGAGTCCCTGGTAGATCACAAGCAAGGATGTGATGCCAATAAAAGATGAAGTTAATGATGATGTGCGTGTACGGCGTCTAAAATGATATCAACTTATCAGTTACTTGATGTAGCCAACCCTACTACGAAGCAAGGCGCGTTCCAAATAAGGAGCGAGTTACACGTTTTCATCATTTTGTTGGCATTGTAGTTACGCAACGAGCAAATGTCATTGCAGACGACTGGAACGCACGTGTACTCGATGATTGATTGCCGAACGAGCTGAGTGAGCTCAATGAGCTGGTTTTCACACAACTTTACGTCTGTATTTTCCAAACCAGTAAGGTAGAGTTGTTTAACAATCAACAGTGTGTAAGACCCCTATGATGTGAGCGTTTATTGTCATCGACCGGGTTCAAATCTAGACTCAATAACATGGCCTGACCCAGAGATTAAACATTTTGCCCAATCGGTAGGTACTCGTAGTATATGTTAGGTCTGCGTTGTATCTATACAGGATTAACACTGATATTTATTTCTTGCTTCTAACTAAGAATCGAACCCAGGACCCCAGCAGTCGTGTTTGCGACTCAGTAGCGTAGATATAAGTCCTTTAAGGCCCTTTCTACCGGAATGCAAAAAAGGCCAAAAATCGATAATGTTTCTTACCAAATAAATAAAATAGGAGACTGAATTCGTTATTTGGATAACTTAAACGGTTTTGAGGGACGAGGATGAAGCACGAGTGAAACGAGTTTAAAAATTTAGTCAATTGGAGCGTAAGGATGCTATGAAGTATTTGATAGATTATGCTGTCATCATAATAAATAAAGTTTATTGAATAAACAAAAATGAACCTCTTTATAGAAAATAATTTTAGACTGTTGATATACACACAACACACACACTTGTACACTTTGTTTTTGAAAATGTTTGTCCTGTGTGTTTTTATTTTGTGGTGTACAATAAAGTTTATAATAAATAAATAAATAACATTTTGGTTCTATTCGTCGGGGACCCGTATCATTGATACGGCTAATATTGCGGTAGCTACGCCCCTGGTGCGACTCCTATACTAAGCTATACCACCCATCCGTTATGTTTAGTTTTCAACACATTTCATTACAATTGAGCTGTCAATTGTTTCAGAGTTGGGCAATACAGAAATATGTATGTTTCTGTCAAAGCAAGGACACGTTTGAGTTATCAATGGGACTGTGATGGAAAAGGTCGCATTTTGATGGCAAAGAACCGTGTTACATTGTGAATATGCACTCATGGTGCTTTTGGCAAAGGTCACGCAAGTGAATAATAACTCTAGGCCATTCTACTCGAAGCAGTATGTACCCATTTCTACTCTTTTACAGCGTGTATGACTGTTTCCATGGCAATTGTAAGTCATCTACTAACAGTTTAAATAAAGTATTATTTTTCTAGTTTTAACGGCTGGCTAGATGTGGACATTGTCGCCGGATGGAGGAAAGCTTAGACCGAATAGCAGCTAAGGTGAGGCCAAAGATACCAGAGTAGTTTGAAAGTGCATGTAGTTGACAATATCGTCAGTCACATGGAAATATCTGGATGAGGGACGCACTGAAGCGAGAGGTATGGCCGAAGAAACGGGATGTTTATTACCTGAAAGTGGTTGATTCCGGGCTGAAATAATGTTCTTTTTTTTAATTATTTTTACGCTCTCGTTTGAGAAGAGAATGCTTTAATAGCATAAAGAAATTGAATCGTCTCACTGTTCCATTGAGTTCATTCATGACAAACCTAAGTACAACATAACTATTCATTTATTTGAATCTTGATCCCAAATCAAGTTCTAACGCGCTATCGTAAATCACGAACCTGAAACGGTAACCCACGATTTGGTAACACTATGAACCTTTCTAATTAGAACATTATATTTCATAATAACTTCTATCATTACTAAAACTGTTGTACAGACATTGTTTTTTAGCAAACCATTTGTCTTGAGAACTAATTATGTCGAATCAGAATCAAATAAGACTACTTACGTGAGTAATTAACTCGTGTTTGTTAAGATACAATGGTATCGAATGTGTAAAGCAAAGATTAATTTAAAAAATGTAGAATGAAAGTGTTGCCAACCAAAATTTTAATGAGACCTTAGACTAAAAAGGATCGTATATTGCAAAAAATTAAATCATTCACAAATTAAATTCAAACTTATCAATGTAATATTTCTATTTTTTTTCTGAGTCTATTCTACTTTGCATATATCACAATTAACGACAGCACTAAATAGGCCGTTTGTCAAAACTTGCAGGCTTAACACAATCGGCGCGCGCTTGCACAAGCTGCCAAAAACTAACATGGCCGACCCTTGCAACACGTGATTGATTAAAAAGTTTACTCCTATTGTCTATGGCACAAAGGCCGCCTCTAATTATGGGAATTATTGCTGTGGCTCTAAAAACAAATGTCAGATGTAGGTGGGCTTATTGTGAATGACTGTAATACGTAATTGCGAATGATATTATACACGATTGATTAAAGGTTACAGGACTATATGTGTCAGAGTTGACAGTTAACATGTCTTTATTTATGTGTGTGCGAATTATGTGGCCGGTTGATGCAAGAGCAACGATAGTTCATCTGTCAAATTAATGCCTTCCAAAATTCATGTGCCAACCCTGACAGGCATAGGTCTTTTGTCAAACAGAGGCAGATGACCCGAGACCTGCCAACCTGCCAGGTAATGACAGTTCAAAACTAAATCACCTTAGGTACACAATGAAGTCCGCAAAAAATTTGAACAATGACAGTTCAACAGTGACGATGAACTCTGGAGCAAAGACATGGAGCAAAATTTGTCGATTGATAATTATTAGCGAAACAATTGAATAGTCGAATCGATTTGGGCGTTAAACTAAGGGAAATTGACTATTGTTTCAAAATTTCTGAAATTAGTATTGTTGGGGTGTGTGAACAAAGAATGATCAGGATCTGATTATACTCATTGATGATAATAGAAGATGATGACTTATTTCTGAAGATTGAAGCGAATTGCTGGTGAAATTATTGGGACCTAAATATCAATAACAAATCAAAGATTAATCTATTAGAATGTATCATCTGATGGTGATGATCTTAAACAACGTGAAGGAAAACAGTGTGAAGAAGCCGGCATGCCTTGCCTTGCAATCCCAAAAATTCCAAGAAATATAATGGAATAATTTATTTATTTAATTATTAAGAATAACCAGCAAAGCAAACGCCAAAAAATACATGTTGAAGTACTCATATTTTATCTAATAACCCGCAATGGGCTCGCGTGGTGTATTACGGTTAGTGCCCTCTCACAGAGAGGAGACCTGTGTTCCAGCAGGAAGAACTCTAGGGCTTTTTACCGAAGAAACTAAAGGCTTGATTATGATGATGAAAAATATCTTCTTATATGAAATTCTACACAAAGTTTCTATAACAAAATCAAACAGTTTCCTAAGCAAACAGCCGTAACATCATGTCGCCACAAATTTAACATTTAAAAAGCAATCGAAAATAATTAAGATAAACTGCTTCAACGGCTGCCCATTATACTATTAGTTAACTAATTGACTGCTTATATAAAAGTATTAGTTACTGACCGTTACCGGTAACCGTTGCCCAATGACCGGAGAGAAACCAGGTGGGCAAAGTTGCGCACGCGACCAATGTTTGTCCCTTTTTAGGGTTCCGTACCCAAAGGGTAAAAACGGGACCCTTTGAAATTTTCACAGATGATGTATTTCTGTTGCCGCTATAACAACAAATACTAAAAACAGAATAAAATAAATATTTAAGTGGTACTCCCATACAACAAACGTGTTTTTTTGCCGTTTTTTGCGATAATGGTACGGAACCCTTTGTGCGCGAGTCCGACTCGCACTTGGCCGGTTTTTTTAACCCATAGATGTCTAGTTGGTATGATTACGCGCGACTTTTCAGCATAAGAATTTGCTCCCCAGGCGTATTATTTGGAATGGAAACTATGTAGAATTTTTCAGTGACAGTATAGAGCAGTGGTGGCCCAGTGGCAACGGCTAAGACTTACGTGTCGTAGGTCGTGGTTTCGAACCCAGGCAGGCGCTTTACTTTGTGTAAATTATGTCATCACCACTGCTCTAAAAACAGTGACGGAAAACATCTTGAGAAAACCGGCATGTCGTACCAAAACTTCGAAGACATTTGACATCCACCAGCCCGCACTGGGCCCGCGTGGTGGATTAAGGCCCATTTTCCTCACAGAGAGGAGGCCTGTGTCCCAGCAGTTCCCAACATTAAAAGCTCTACTAGGTACTTACTACACCTCTGTTAACGTTCGGGAATACATGTTATGTTCATCTCTAAATCCGATTTGAGATACTGTGACCTGAAAATTTTGTCGCATTAGCTGAGCTGATGAAGTTTAAACCAATCTCTTCAACATTTGCATTTACTAATGGCATAAGAACAGTCGTCTCTATCCGAGATATCGATTAACAGAAATAGAATACCCGAGATATCGATTAACAGAAATAGAATACTAAACAGTATTGTAGCAATCGTCTTGATTTCTCTGGATGCACTGTTAATAAATCCTGTGATATGGCATCTTGTTTTACCTATAAAGTGATTGCAGATATGTAAAGTACGGGTAGTCTTATCATCTGTAGTTTTACTCCAAGTTTTATCTAAGGTAACATTATAAAGTGGTAAAATTACTTTTCAAAAAACTTGCTCATAAAGTGACTCTAATTTCACCGCAATTATGCACATAATGATACCTGTTATCAAACTGTGACTTTTTCGCTGCTATTATTCACAAGTGAGTTATAGTTTTTTTATTTATTTATTTATTGGTTAAGTTGCTTTGTTCTTAAAAAAAGTTTCGATACAAAAAAGATCGTGCTCAATAGTACAAATAAATTAATGTACCTATTGCTTCCCCATTTTAAGCAACTTCGTATTTAAATAGATAATTTCAACTTGTACGTGCTTAATAAATAAAACTTTCACTCAAATATAAATTTTATTAGCTCTGTAATTATGAAAAATTTAAATGCCCAATATTGTACGTGGCTAAAACACTATCCACGAAAAGCCAAAAAAAAAAGAAACCTCATTCTTTTAGTCTATGGCCGATCGCCATTGTTAAATGCGCGCGCATAGGAAAACTGATTAATTTTGCCCGCCATTGTGAAAAAAATTTCACAACTCGTTTTTACTGTTGAAAATTATTTTTTAGTATTATTTTCTTCACAAGTGTGTTGAAAAACGTCGTATGATACACGTGTGTATTGATGATTACCGTCCTCGGCTCTCTTAAGACCCTCACCTACGGCTCGGGTCTCATTAGCGCCTCAGCGGTAATCACCAACATTGCACACTTGTACCATAATGTACTATTACTTACTTAAATTACTTTAATACTTTTGTACTTGTATGAAAGAGAGTTGCCGCGGCCCTGGCTCAAGCAACTGAAGAAACACGGGTGAGTTTTAGTCAGTACAAGTCAGACACGCTCTCCCGCTTCACCCTGAGCGGGAGAAGTCATTGGATGATATCCAAACCACAAAAAAACTGGCCAAGTGCGAGTCGGACTCGCGCACGAAGGGTTTCGTACCATTATCGCAAAAAACGGCAAAAAAATCACGTTTGTTGTATGGGAGCCCCCCTTAATTTATTTTATTTTAATTTAATAATTATTATTTTTTGAAGTGAATATACAACTAAATATTCTGTGAATATTTCAAGCGTCTACCTGTTGCCGTTATTAATATCGAGCAAAAACGGCAAAAGAATCACGTTTGTTGTATGGGCGCCCCCCTTAAATATTAATTTTATTCTGATTCTATTTGTTGTTATAGCGGAAATAGAAATACATCATCTGTGAAAATTTCAACTGTCTAGCTATCACGGTTCATGAGATACAGCCTGGTGACAGACGGACAGACAGACAGACAGACGCATCGTGAAGTCTTAGTAATAGGGTCCCGTTTTTACCCTTTGGGTACGGAACCCTAAAAAGGAGGTAATCTCTGGAACCGATTTGACTGATAGAAAACAATACTTTCGCCGAGTGCCAATGCACTGATCTCTCATAATTAGCGAAACAATAGACAGAGGCCTAATTCAGGTGTCGCAACAGTTGAGGGGAAGCTCGGTCAAGATATCTGAGCACTCGAAATGTCAATATCACTCTGACGTTCGACTTCGTTATTGGCTCATGAGGTAAACTCGGGGCGCCGCGCGGGTAGGCGGGGATGGGGAGTTTGACATTTCGAGTGCTCAGTTATCTTGACCGAGGTATAAGCTACTTTCCATCCGCGAAAAATACGCTGTTTCTGTGGGAAAAGACACAGGAGCGAAGCCCCGGGAAAAAGCTGGTGCTTATAAAAATTGTATTTGACATTTCAATCACACAAACTGGATTGTAAGAATGTTACACTTAAGTTCTTTGTAATCGTAAAAGTCTTTGGACAGTACACTTAAGACGACTAATCACGGTGTTTGTTGAAACAATAAAGGATTATGGAGCAGTAACATAAAAGTTTGTGGCCACATTACAAAGAATACCAGTTTTTAATTTGTCGGCACAGTTTGTATTCCATTTTCGGGTAAAACACCTCTAATTTTACTACTGTTTGAAGTTCAGTTTCAGTTATTAAACTTAAAACACAAAAGAAATTACTGCCGTAAAATCTTTGTGTATCATGCACAGTGGGCGGAAAATAACATAACACAAGCACTTCAAAAGCCTTGCGAACGTAATGTCGCTTAAAATCAATTTGCTTTTCTAGTGACACCCTGTTTCAACGCAAATATGTCACGCCACACATCAAAGAACTCAAACATGTGGTTATTTGATCTCAGCACTCGCTACAACTCAAATATTTCCATAACAGAACCGTCTAATTAACCTGAGGTTTCCAAGAATGACTTAAATGAAAAAAACAAAACGAAATAATGCGAAAACTCGTCGAAAGACGAATTCAAATTGGGCTCCAATTCGAAGTGCGAAGGAACCCATTATTTCGGTAGCCGAAACAAGAAAAAAGATGTTATTAACGGCCCTACCGAGTTTTTTATCCATCAAGATGGAGGGCGAAAAAAGGTTTTATGGGCGCATCGCTGCGCAGGCGCACGTGTCCTGTTTTTGCTGCGGTTTCGCTTGCGGAATTACTAAATGATACCGGACAGCTACTACTTTATAGTAAAACGTTTCACGTTTTGCTCTTTTTGTGTTATGCGGTACGGTTATATTTTAAGACGTATTCTTTCTTCGCTCAAAAAAAGTTATCTTTGAAAGCATAATACATCGTATTAGACAAAGTATTACTCACATTCTTAATCTTCAGCCATCAGGTGAAGCTCACATGTACACCTCAGGGGTCTCTCCGCAAGTTTTTTGCGGTTATTTATTAACTAACAAAAATGTTCTCATTACCATTCGTATATTTCAACGTCCGCGACTGCCAAATATTTCAGTTGACGTGAGTGATTGCTCTCATCAGGTTCGGAGGCATCTAATTGTGCATTGACCTTAGGAGCGACGTGTTTTTATTGGGCATCAAGGTGGTCCTTACAAATGAGCAGAATTCAGACAATCCTGTTTTTGCCACTACATACTGCGAATTCGTCCCCACTCGTACAGATGTCCTGTACAAGAATTATTAGTTTTATCTCGAGACAAGTCTATCAGGTGAGGCTGCAACAGCCTGCAACTGGTACTTTAAGTGTCCAACTAAGATAAGCTAATTGTGCCGTTAATAAGAACAAAGCGATCTCGTTACGGGAAGGGATGCAAAATGATACATTCGAGATAATTAAAAAAGATAAAGAAATAATTTCTGTATTCCAAGCTTGTTGCCGACTAGCATCGCTGTGAGAGTATCGTTGTCAAGTGAAGCAATATCCGGGTGCAAAGTATTTAACATCGCAATACGCAGCAAATGTCAAGAAAGGCATTCGGGATCATCGAGGGTCTCAGCAATCTGAGAAGGTCGATGTTCTAGCAAGTTAAGCTTATAAGAAACAGTTAGAAACTCCCTAAAACGAGCTCTCAAGATTCTCAACTTTTAAACCAATTAATCAATTACAAAAGCAAACTATGTGATTACGAGAGAAAGCCAATTCCGAGCGTTCATTAATTGCTAAGTACAAACCACAAACGTGAGCTCGGTTTCAAATAATTACCGCGCAAGTACATACATCGCGTGGTCCGCTGGCTGGCTCTCTGGCTGACCCCGGTCTGTGATGCCGTAATGAAGGGTTTTTATTAAATCAATGTCAGAAGTCCATTAAAGCCTGGCCCCCGAGATGAGTCCGCGCCATCAATCAAGATACGGATGGACACCCAAAAAAGACCGTACTATGTTCCTGGACGTGTTGCTTACTTTTTGGGTCAGGATTTAAATAGCTGTTTGGACAAGTTTGTGTTTGCGGTTGTCGAGCTCTCCTCGAGACGAATTTAGATATGTTTTTCGGTCAGAATGAAGACTTTGAAGTGTAAAAGCATGTTGGTGTTGGTTTGAAACAAGACAGTGTGACGGGTTGAAGGTAAACAAGGGTTGTCGGACACATTAATCCGGTCGCGGCCATGGTAGTTAGCGTAAGAGAACGGCCAAGGATAATTAATTACAGTTCTTTGATGCGATCTTCGCGCTTTATTCAATGAGGGTCTGCAGAGAAGATGGAGTATCCTGACGTATCGCTCTCGCTTTTATTCGTAAAATTCTTAATCTTGGTCTTGCGACTACAATCTTTTTTTAGTATCACACTTGAAGATTAATGAATGCTGCTTAAAGCAATCGCCTTATCACAATAAAAATATAGACCATATCAAGAATAAATTAAAATAATCTAGAACGGCCTCCCAGGATCTTAGGTGAACGCACTCCAAATTATGGGTTTCTAACACCCATGAAATATAAAAAAGAAAATCATAAAAATGATTTCCTCTATCCCATTCGACAGAGCGCCCATCCTGATTTTATAATTACACGGTCGGGGATCTAAAGAAGAGCACCTGTGGACGTGTTCACCGATTTTGGGCCTCACGGCGTGTCTAAATGTGGCCCATCTTCCCCGCCCACTTTTTTCTATCCTTATGACTATGATAGTACCTCTAAAAGGATCCGAACGTTTAAGGGTAGATTGTGATGTCCAATATTTCTGGGGATTGGAGTAAACATTCCTGTGGTATCTAGTTTTTGAAGTGTTTTGATAGGCGCGTGCCGTGTTTGAAAGGGTCAAGGTGGGCGAAACATGTTTCGAATTTTTGGAGGACATTCCTACGTTGTTGCTGATAAAGCCAATGAGGAATTGATTGGAATTCCGTTTCTTATAGAGAAGAAATGAGCGTAAACAGGTAAGATAAGAAACTACATGTGGTAAAAAATTTACTATTAAGTCTTGTTTCACCTGTCGATGTTATAAATTGTTTTGTATATTGAGATATTTTTATACTGATCTGTTTTCAAACATTCGTTCCCACTTAGATGATGAGATGATCTCAAAATTTACCTGAAACAAAAAAGAAACAAATTTTTAGTAAAGTTTCAAACAAAACAAATCTTACGATGGAATTATCAGCAAGCAAATCTTATATCAAAAACTATGTTTTTAGAGATCACAACAAAAAACTTACAACTCCCATCCCTTGCTCAAAATCATCTTCCACAATCCTTTGACGGCAACAAAAAAATAAAAAATCTTAGTCGCCATCAGTCATGCTCAAATAAAAAATGATACAGGAGCGACAGAGGAATGTCCATTAGATAATATCAGATGGTCCTGCCCAAAGTGCGTGACAGACTACAAAAAATACGGGCAGGGGATAAATGTGAATGCGGCAAGTGAACTGGATGGAAGGTATGAGTTTAAGGATGGAAACGTGAAATGGGGAATGACACTGGAAATCCTTTGGTCGATTACATTTTCAAGATAAGGCTTATAGCGGATGTATCCGAACGTCTCCCTGGTCGCAAAGGTAGAGGTAGGCCGCCTGAGCGATACTCGCCGTAATGCGTATCCGAACGCACCTTCGCTCATGCGTCTCGCGCCAACCAATAATAGCCGAGACGGCGCGATTACCAGCCACTGATTGGCTGTTTGTTTAGTTTTGTTAAGTTGCTAGATTGGTGTTGGTTTGAAGGTCGCCACAATAATTATAATAAGGGTGGCGACATTGGATGGGACTTCGGTCTCTGTTCTGAAAAGTGACATGATTGTAATTCAAAGTTTTATTAAAAGTTCAAGTTTATGCCCATTACAAAACCCTTTCATTTAAACTGACTCACCCCGACTACAGGCTACCTTAAATAACATTTCTTGTTTTTGCCTGGGAGTACAGGATGTCATGTATGTTCTGCCTGCCCTTATCCGTTGTAAGTTGTCGGCGCAATTTTTTTCTTCTATTCACCTCCGTCAACCTCCCTAATCGTTACACTATTATTCTTTCATGTTATTCTGCAACATATTTTTTTATTTTTTTATTTAGGCAATCCAACTAAGTACACACAAGGACATTCATAATTATCAATAAACAAATGTAATAGCACTGCATGCATCTAAATTATAGGTACACAGCAATTTATTTGGATCTCACTACACAATAATAATTAATACAATGGTGGATAACAATAATAATAATATATATATTTTGCCTTCCTCTCCCACTCCATTCATCAACAAATTATATTTATCACTCATCATCATCATCTGCCTAGCCTTTTTCCCAACTATATTGGGGTCGGCTTCCAGTCTTACCGGATATCTAAGTACCAGTGTTTTACATGGAGCGACTGCCTATCTGACCTCCACAACCCAGTAACTGGGTAACACGGTACACCTTGGCGAGACTGGTGTCAGATCTCAAGATTCTGACTACCTGTAACGACTTTCAAAGATCTTCAAATGACAGCCGGGACCAACGGCTGAACGTGCTTTCCGAGTCACGGAGGAAACTCGGTATGTTGAAATGGTCACCCATCCACTGACCGACCTCGTCAAGCGTTGCTTAACCTTGATGATCGACCCGTGCGGCTGTTATTATTTAGCCACGAGCTCGATATTTATCACTCATCATTTATGTTATTTCTTCATGTCTCTGCCTAATAAACAGGTATATCAAGACTAGTGCAAATAATTTCGACAGTACCTACGTACAGACTTTACACACCAAATTGTCACTTGACATTGTTATGCCCAAATAAATTCTATTGCTTCTGTTTTGCAACTAATATACCTCATTGAATGCAGCACATATAATTTGCCAATAGCTGGCGGGCCGTGAATCGTGATATTTCGTCAACGGTTGACATCGTGCGTCCGTTGCTAAACAGAGCAAACGTAAACGCAAACGCAAACTCATTACCATCTACAGTAGATTACATTTAGTTTAGGCCAGAGGCAGTCAACATTTCGAATTGATGATGTTTTTCTGTAATGGTTGTATCATGTAATCAAAGTTATGACATCGTTGAGTAAGTATGTGACACTTTAATGATGGTTGCATGAAAGATCAACTGGTGTAAATATGAAATATCTGAATGTGTTTCATATTTACACCAGTTGGTTTAAATGTATTTTAAGGTTACACTAGTCGAAAATTCTTCCATACAAACGTAGTCTAGGGATTATTCCACTGTTTGACGATGTACGTTCAAAATAAAAAGTGATATCAATTTGTCTCATCATTATCTAGCCCTGTATGGAAGCAAAAAAGTAAAAAAATAAAATATTTGACAGTTATGAGCGTCGAAAGTTCCACATTTCGGCACTAATTTTAACGCCTCTTTGGGCGCGAATAAATACCATAAGAAGACGGAAAATTGCAAAACGGCCTCCATACAGGGATAGATTAGTAGTTCAACAATGCAAATAATTTTATTTTGAACAGATATATTTAGTCGTTTTTTCATGATATCTAGACTGCCAATGGTCTGTTTATAAAATTTCGCGCGCTCGGTTTCGTCCTAAATCATTATCCATTTCGCTACAAATTTGCAAAAGTGTGTATTCGTACGCGAACTAGCTTCCTACTGCTCATTACAGCATCTATCTCTTCCGTTCGTGCCGTTGACTAGTGTAACCTTAATATGCCATTACTGAAAAAGACATTGACAGCCAAAAAAGCTTACTGTCATTAGTTTATGTATGAAAATTTTACATAGGTACTCAAAGTCCGTCAAGTTCAAATTGGAACTCAAGTGTTTTTCCACATTTACAGACACTTTTTTGAATTGTTTGGACACATCTATGGAGAAGAACGTGCAAGAGATTTGCTGGATACTCTTTAGCATCAGTGGCAACTATTGTTTTTGAACCAACTTTCAAAAAAGGAGGTGGTTTTATGTTCACCGATTTTTAACAACGAATTGCAATTCTCCTTTATAGGAGACTCGTTATATGTTGTTAAAAATCGGTGCTTATGCACATATTTATATCAATGTGAGAGAAGAATGGTTTTAGATTTGGTATTGCTGTTGCAGATGCTGAAAAATGGAGCATGAACTAGCCAAGGTCCTGTGTATGCACGTCTTATCTGTTCATCTGTGTATGTAATTGGCAAGTGTCGTGACTCAGCTGTTGTTAATGATTAATTTGAAATGTGCGTTTGAATATCTACTTGAAGTTTTTGAGACCCAAGCCATGTTCGTTCCTTCGTATAGTATTGTTTTTTTTTAATGTAGAATCATTTCTATTTATGTTTTGTTCCCTCTTTAGCTTTACAAGAGTTGTTTGCTATGCAAGTTGCTGCAAGCTTATTGGGAACTGAGGACCGGTTTCTGAATTGAGTATTATATAGATAGATAAAATATTAGCAAGTTATAATCTTCAAATTCTACTTTAATGGCAAAATTTTGACAGTTGAAGTCAGAGTGTGAAGACAAAGTGACAATATTTTATTTCAGGTTGAATTAGGAGTTGATGAATACTCAAATTCTTAATTCAGAAACCAGGGTAAACTTTCTGAATCCACCTTAATATTTGAAAGCTTATTTCCCAGTTGGCTCTTGATTTCTTTTGCTTCAATCAAATAACAAATCTTTATAAAAAATCTCAACATATCAACTACATAGCAACCACAAACAAACACTCTCTCTGCGGTCTAATTTACTTTTTTAACTGACCACAGACTCAAAAACCAACATTACATAACAAACAACATTACCAATAATATCGGGCGCTCCGTGACCGGCGCACGCGCCGATTCACGCACTGCGCCCGCGCACCCTACCCTTGCACTATGAACTGTGCCATAATTATCATTTATCATTTGCAAAGATTGATCATTTCTATGTATGCGTGATTTGTTGAGCTGTTTGGTTAAGATAAATCGTTGTGGTAGGTTTATGTTAGTCTGATATTGAAATTGCGAGAGATACTGTTTCTTAACTATGATAGATCGCATCTATCAAGGTACGCAAGGTTCAGAATGGACGAGAGCATAATAAAGTATGTTAAAATATGTCATCATGTCTATATTGTCAAACGTTTAGACAGAAGCATAAGAACTACTAAAGAACTTGCGACTTCTAGACCAAAGCGAGAAGAGGACGAGAGAGGATAATTGAGATAGGAACCTCATTCACCAATAAAATTCCACAAGAGTCAATATTTGTAATAGGTACCAAATATTTGGCACTGGCGACCTTCACGCCGAACAAATATTTGAATACAAATTCATTGTGCAACAAAAAAAAGAATTGCAATTCGAATTAAGAATTCCAAAATCGATTCACAGAATTTTTAACAGTCAGTGCCGCAGTCTTGCGTGGGCAGGTCCTAAGTTCCTTACCAAGACATTTCTAAGAAAAACATTAAATAGTTGGCCATCGGATTACACACCAGAAAAACCCCGTGTGACTTTATGAAAATTGTAGAGGGTTAAAATAAAAATTAAAAAGAACGATCACTAACGACATGGGAACCGTAATCCATATCAAAAACCGCAGATCCTGTAGCTTGTAAGTTAAAAGCTTGGCAGGATCGTCTAGTGTTGCCAGCTTTACGTCCTTTTTTGAATGAAGCGTAGAAAGGACATTAAGTAGAGCAACCGACCTACATATCTATATAACAAGAAGAAAATTGAAATGATCATTCAATGAAATTAAGCTAGTTCCTTCTTGCAGTTACAGAAACTGATTTAGATAGTACTTATTTCATCGTTGATAAGACATTTTCATTAAAAAATCAACGTGAATTTTCAATTAAAATAGCGTTTCAGTTTAATTGTCAACACAGCACATAATGTTGATTAAGTAATTGCCAAATAAAACTTTTACGTCTTACATTAAAGACTCATGGCAACACTATAAAGGCAGAATACGAAACTTCCTTTGCAAACCGCAAGTACCGAACGACGAAAAAAAACTAAGTACGGAGTAGGAACTCGATCCTTCGTCGCTCCAACCACATTACGTGTGGAAAAAATAATATAGGCAGAGCCTCCGGCGTTGCCCGTTTGGAATTACAGTTAATAGAGTAAATATTACCTTGAAGACTCGTGTAATCATAGTTTATGGTCATGTAAGTGAAAATGAGTCGAAAGAAAGGATTGCCTAAATAAATAATGTTAAGGCAGTGGTATCACCGAAAGACGTTTACAGCAGGACATATTATGCCTCCACCAAGAGTCGTCTTAAGGGTACACTAGTCGACGACACGAACTATTTTGTGCGCGGGGCTAAAATGCATTTTATATCAACCGACAACACGTGCGGAAGAGATAGATGCTGTGATGAGCAGTAGGAAGCTAGTTCGCGTACGAATACTCACTTTTGCAAATTTGTAGCGAAATGGATAATGATTTAGGACGAAACCGAGCGCGCGACCTTTGGCAGTCTAGATATCATGAAAAAACGACTAAATCTATCTGTTCAAAATTAAATTATTTGCATTGTTGAACTACTAATCTATCCCTGTATCGAGGCCGTTTTGCAATTATCCGTCTTCTCATGGTATTTATTTGCGCTCAAAAATGCGTTAAAATTAGTGGCGAAATGTGGAACTTTCGACGCTCATAACATTCAAATATTTTCTTTTTTTACTTTTTTGTTTCCATACAGGGCTAGATAATGATGAGACAAATTGATATCACTTTTTACATCGTCAAACAGTGGAATAATCCCTACGTTTGTATGGAAGAATTTTCGACTAGTGTAACCTTAACGACCGGTCCTGTGCTACTCGAATCCAGCGAATTAACCTCACTAGGGCATCGGTCTACCTTGTGGAAGGCCTTCTAAAGCTGCATCCTTTCAGTAAGTTTCGCTGCTTCAGAACCTTTCTTCAGGTAGCATAAAGAGGGGAAAGAAAAAAGCTCTATTTAATTAGCCAGGCTTAACTTTACCAAAGTGTCCTCAACTTCAGACCACGTTATCAAAGGAAGGTACTATAAGTCTTATTAAACACTATAAATCATACGAGTGTACTTTTACTTATCTTTCTTAAAAAAATACAGCGGATGGAGTTCTCGTTTTCTTTTACAACCGCATCCAACTTGGAAACTAAATCGATGTAAATTGAACATTCTCTGGACAGAGTGTGTAATTTTTAATGAGTGTGTGGTATCAATTGAATTAAAATATAAATTTTGCGCTGTTCGTTGTAAGTGGAGTGTTCATATCGAAATTATATGTTGTTATATTAAGATGGGAAATAAAACTTTTACGTATAATATTCATTATATGTCTTCACTTGTCCAATATTCCTTAGGGTCGACGCAACACATTTTCTTAGTTTTATTTCGTCCTGTCAACCGTCACGCTCCCTTCTCTTCCATTTCACTCTACTTTTAATATTGGAATGTGTAGTAGAAAGTCCTTCAGGTTTTTAAGAAGATAGCAGAAGAAAACCACAGATAACCCGTCAGCCTTAAGAGCAAAATCTTCTGACGTATATCGGCGGGCAACCGTTTTTAAAAAAGAACATATTCGATTCAAATGTTTTTACAAGCTTTTATTTAACTTGCAATGTATGCAGATGTATGTATCTATGTTTGTATGTGTGTTTGGGTCAAATCTTGCAACTGAATTTTAGCATTTATCCTCCACCGATTAAGATGAAATTTTGCAAACACGTTTAGTTTGGGTGACAATGCATGGTTAGCCAGGTGACTTCATTCTAAATCCATTATGGCGGACGGCCCAAGATGGCGGACTAGTTATTTTTTCTGCACTGCCATGATATAGGTATCAAATGAAAGGATGAGAAGAATACGAAAAAAGCTTGTTTGAAAATTTAGATTCAATTTCTAAATAAACCATCACGATTTATTTAAAGTTGTCCCGTAATAGGTTCGAAGTAATTAACAAAATGAAAAAGGAAAAGTAGAAAGTGAAATAAATAATTAAGTTAACCTTAACGAATCAATATTTTGGCCAGCCTAACCACAGTGACACAAATCTAACACTACGGTATCGTGATTCTACAAAAGGACATTACCAAATCGTTTCATGGCCATCTAATTAACACTCCATTTGTACAAACAGCTATTCCTAAAACTTATGCAAATATTGCAAATTAGATTTTTCTTTCGTCTTCGCTCACGTGGTCTGTTGAAAAGTGGACAGTGTCTGTGTGGTACACAACAACCATGTAATTTTCAAGTATAAAATGAAGCCTACGACAGTCAGAGATCAGATCGGCAGCTTTCTACGAAATCTCAGTTTGCCTAGCCATTTCAAACTATGTTAGAGTAAAACATGTTTTCCTTGTGAATCCTCATGCATACTGCGCTACCACGGGGAGATAGCGCAGTTATGTGGGACTCCAACCCACTAAAATGCCACGGTCTCCTCTTATGCCACTTATGGCGGGAACACCCGTAAGCGAGGTAGTGGCCAAACGCGAAAATACAGATAAAAAAAAATAGCTGCGGACGTCCATCACCGGACCCTCTTCTGAAGAGTGCCCCCCATAACCGCTGTGACCTAACCTACCTAACTGTATGCAGCTGAGTACCAGAATTTTAAATTAAGCGACAGCCTATCTGACCTCCACAATCCAGTAACTGGGTAACACTATACCCCTAGGCCAAACTGGTATCAAATTGCCCGGCTTCTATCGTTGGAAGTATTTTCGTGGTCGGTTCAGATTTCCCAGAGATTACCTTTTACAAACAAACAAAAAAATTGTACGTCTTTAGTTTAGATACAGGTTTACATCACGCACCAGTCAATCGAAAGTGAATTAGCAACGAATAAGGTTCCCAAGCCATTTTTCTTTCGTGTGCGTGCGCATATGCAAATGACGTAAGGTACAGCGTTTGGGAGGCGCGCGCGGTCAGCGCAAGAGTCGCCTTTTTTGGTTCTGTCAATTTATAATCCTATCAGACTTGCCGTAATTACAGGAGACGGGGTGAGAACAGTGATTACGTGAATTACGACAGACGGTTCAGTTCTATGACATAAGATGCCTTTGTTTATATTATCATCCCATCACGCCTGTAAGCCCCCAAGGGCTAGTCAGATATATGTAAATATATATTTTTGTCCCATATAATAGGGGGACGAGACTATTGCCAACAACCGGAATCAAATCCAGACTCCAGTTTAATCCTGAGAAATTTACGGTCGAAAAATCGAATAATACTGCACGACCCAGGCATTGAACTTAGTACTTCAAGATCAGCAAAAACGCTTGCGAAAACTGGATCAAACCAGGTGGCAATGGTTGAAAGAAGTGCATATAGAGTGTCAGATTTTGCGGGGGTAAGCTTGTGACACATATCTAAGTTGTTACGTAAGCAACTGGAACTTACTGAAGTATAAAGTAAACAAAAATTGTGGAAACACACCTGTTCATTCTCATATTGCATATTGACTTTACTTGCATAATTATGTAAATGAAAACGCAATCTTTTGGATGTAGGCATAAAACCAAATGGTTACATACTGACGCATCTTCAATATCGTGTGGGTGTAAATTGTTGGTCTTTGCATCGTCATATTAGAATTTTTGGTAGTCATTTGGTTCTTTCCTTGTTAATAAACATTGTTTGGTAAGAGGAAGTAGTAAGAAGTCATTATGCGAAATGTTTAGAGTTTTCCTTATGAGATGTAGTATCCTCGAGGTATGATCACCATGATTTCGGCTTCAAATGACTGAATAAGTATTCAATCAATGGCTGAAAATTTTGTTAATGATTAAAATCATTATTCTGCTGTCTTTGGAACTAGATGTAAAGTACATAGTTGAAATCCCTTTTGAAAGCACATTCTGCGTATACATAACTATGATGCATTAAAATAAACATGTATGTGGCTTGATGCTTATAGAAGCATATCTATACTAATATTATAAAGTTTGTGAGTATGTGACGTTGTAATCTCTGGATCTACTGAACTGATTTTGATTAATTTTTCACATTATTCCCGCGTGTCTTATGCTATAATATATTTAAAAAAAAAATAGAGATCCTTATGAAAATTGCAATAAAGACACCCAAAATGGCAAAATGTTGTCTGTAAAAATCATTCTTTATCGTGCTCTGAGAAAACTATTGATGATACATAAAAAAGTATTAGGTACGTAGGTAGGGTAGGGTAGGCAGGGTAGACAGGGTAGCCTGTTGACGGGAGCGAAGCCCCGGGGGTCAGCTAGTTATTATATAATTGTTATAAACTAAATAAATAAAGAAAAAAAATGATTTTCCTTTTTAAAATCGCAACTGCTTCCTCAGTTCCTCCAAACTAAATTCTACCATTTTTCTCAACTCCAACTCCTAGACGAATAGATAAAATAATAGAAATAACATAACCTCCTTCCGCCGCGAGATAGGGCAGTCACCCCGACAAATAACTGCGGGGCTGGTACGGCAGTGATTGCAGGCTTCAACGCATGCGCGGTAGCTCGCTGCGTTGGCGCATGATTAGTGGCCTAGAGATGTGACACGGTGGAATTAATATTTTATCTAAAAGCTGATTTTTCCAATCTCATGTTGGCTTTTGCCAGCTTTTGTACGCAAAAAAAGGAAATCGCAGAATAGGCGTTGCAGCCAGTACAGAGTAATAATTACAAATCATAAATTTCTGGAAGAATGGTAGATTAAGCCTGTATGATAACTAACCACAGACGCCTTACTGATTCATTTCATTTATCAGTCAAGATCGCATAATTATTTGTGTCATTAGTGAAGGTTTGATAGTTGTGAGATATCGCTGACTAGGTTACATTAATTGGATTGAACTTTCGCCTTTTGATACACAATCATCAAATCAGTGGCGATAGGTAGGTAATAATGAAATTATACCTACTAGATAATGCTTACTCATCCAACCAAAGTTTATTACTACGGATCGGGTCAATCCTAGTCTAATTTAACTAAAAGTATCTATTTAATAATCTAACCCTGAAGAAGATGGCGGGAGGAACTGGACGAAACAAACGACCATGTGGTCCACATTAGACCTGGAACAAAAAAGCTGGAAGTCATCAGAGACGCATTTACCCAATTGTAGGATGATGCAGGCTAACAGTAATCAGAAATAATCCCAGCTAGAATTAAGAAGGCTTACAGAGGTTCAGCGCCACCTAAGACCAAATTAGCTTACCTCGTAAAGGAGAACCGTGATCTCCACCCACATTACAAGTACTAAACATTTAAACTATTCACACGAACCGACTAATGATTGTTCTGGAGCTGCGCGGGCGCACGCTCGCTAGACAATGAAGACTTCTTGGAATATCGCTGCCATTGCATTCGTGTTTACTATGTTTATGTAAGTTGGAGTAACAGGTATGGTTTTGAACTCATATCTTAGTAAATTCAGAGGTAATCTTGGTCTAAGTCAGACTTGTCTTTTCTTGAGAAATCATTGTCAAAGAAAAATTAAAAAAACTTTTCTACAAAAAAATACTACCGACTTCCAAATAAGAAAACTACAAAGTGAAAAATAACTTTATTTTTGGAAGTCGGTGTCTTTCGTAGGTACCATTTTTTTGCGTTATGGACACCGACTTCCAAAAATAAAGTTATTTTTCACTTTGTAGTTTTCTTATTTGGAAGTCGGTAGTATTTTTTTGTAACTTGAACAAAACCGATCAAATGAGAGATCTGCTTACCCCTTAAGAGCGTACTGGCTTGATGTTATGTTATGAAATAGTATAAACAGTAAACAGACATGCGATTGCAGCAGTCCCGAGAGATTTGCCGTTATTTATTGAAGAGTTCTGTTGTATATCTTGGAAGTTCTTCATCAGATCTTCACCAAATTAAAATGGGACCAATTTCGAAACATACTCTTTTGTTTCAAAAGTGACTTTATCGAGAGTGTTCTTAGCTATGTTTGATGAAAATCGGTTCAGCCGTTCAAAACTTATGGGCGTTATACTTTTTGAATCAGGGTATTTTCGCAAGATATCGTGTTCGATAGATTGTCTATCGAAGCTTGTCTACAACTAGATAAATAATGTAGTTTAAAAAGGATGAAATAAAAAACGAGTAATTTTTTTAAATTTTACTTGTTTTTATTTTTGATAGGCTCGTGTTTGACCACTATCTCACCTGATGGTAAGCGATGATGTGGTCGACGGTGAAGCACGCTTGCCTAGAAGTAACCTATTCACTCTTAAATACCCTCAAGTTGTAGGTATCTGTCTGTCCTCGCCTTAATAAAATCATTGCAGTCTATAAGCGAATGGACTGAAAAGTATATACTGGTAAGTTTATTTTTTCATTGTTACAGAGTGAGTCTTAGAGTTATTACATAATTATTTAAACTACATATTAAAACGATCAGTTAGTACGAGTACGGACGGTGGTCCCCAAACTTGGTGTGACCTATTTGGTGTTCCTGCAAATTTTCCCTTCAGCTGTGTTTTACACAATTATTATCATCGTTTATTAACATCTCAAAATACTCAGCTGCCGTATTGTTACAAGTACCCGTTACACAATTGAGTGCCGATCGAGTTTATAAATAACTTGCAGCGTGTTTAATGTCGACAGCTGCTTATCGTTAAGAAAAACTTTATTGATTATGAGACTTATGTTCTGACGATAACATTTTAAAGCCTATTTGCTGCTGTTGACAAGTTTAAACTAGGTTACTGTTATATTTCTTACGTGCTAGTTACCTTGTCTGTTTGTTTACCGTTGATTTCGGTTTAAAAGACACGAATTTTCTCAGCTTTAACTATTTATACAGATATGTGTTTTTTTTTTTTCATTTTTACTTCGAGGCGAATCTCATCCAACCTCACGTGGGAGTCGTTTAAAAACGCCTCTCGTAATCAAGGACGCCACTTAATTGTGAACTGGACCAATTGCGAATTGGACTAATTGCAAACTGGACCAATTGCGAATTGGACCCAATGCGAACTGGACCAATTGCGAATTAGACAGTTGGAAATTTTGCGGATTGGACATAATGCGCCCAAACGGAATTTTCCAAGAGTCATTGGGAGTCAAAAGGAGCCCTAATTAATTAATTATTTAATTAACCTAGTGAGATGGCAGTTCACATTTCATACATGTCACAAGAATAAACATGGATGCGCAAGTTATGATGCGGTGTCCCTGCTTTTCCCATTCTTATCATCAAACCTACTCAGACCATGGGCAATGGTTTCCTCACTATAAAAAATAATACAAAATAATACAATGCGCGACCCGGGACACGAACCCAAGACTTCTCACTAGTAGCACTTGCGTCCACTAAACCAACAAGGCAGTCTTGAAGTATGTCATCATCATCCATCAGTTTTTTAACGTTCCCACTGCGGGGACACAGGCCTCCTCTCTGTGTGAGAAGGAATGCGCCTTAATCCACCACGCCGGCCCGGTGCGGTTTGGTGGATGACACATATGTCTTCGAATTTTTGGTTCTAGCTAGGACATGTCAGTTTCCTCACGATGATTTCCTTCACCGTTTTGAGAGCAGTGGTGATGAAATAATTTACACGTAAATCGCCTGCCTGCCGGGCGAGCACGGCCTACTGTGACAGGTACTGTGGCTGGTATCGAACCTACGACCTACGACACGTAAGTCGGGGTCATTACCACTTGGCAACCACTGCTCTTGAAGTAAGAACATTATGGAACGTCTTTAAATTTTTAATTTCTCAATAACATTGTCTAAATCCTGTAGCAATCGATCTAACAGTCAATCCAACACACAATAACAGAACAAAGCAAACATTCTGTACACCTATCAGAATGATTACATTTCGCAACTATTGGGTCGTGATCGACCTTCGGCACCGTGGGAATCTGCCGGGCGGTGTTACGCGCGGTTATGGGTTCGAAACTGAATGGATCATTATCATGTCATAGTTTAAAACACCTGATTTTGTTGGCTATTGTTTTAGCGGGCTTAAGAGAACAAATACTGGGGGAATGTTTTTGTTTTAATGTTGGTGAACAGTAGTTTTAGATTCTTAACTAGAAACGAGAACTTTGCCATTCCAAGCACCTGTAGCAAAGTTGACAATGTACAATCGGTAACGCTAACAGAAAACGAATCAATGTATGGGAATGACACATCTGCACGTTAAGTCACGTGATCAGACCATACAAATAGAAGGCGTTAACGATTGTAGAAAGAGATTCAATACGAAACTTTTGTAACTTAGCCCCCCCTAGGGCTTGTCAGATGCTTTGTCATTTTCATCTATTTTATGTGAGAGAGAGAGAGAGATGAGAATACTGGCTCATATTGCTAAGCAAATTCCAATAGCTTGCAATGTTGGCACAGGAGCTTATCTGCTCAAGTTTAGACACTCAGTTTCAGTCCCTGTGGAGACTTTTACAATTGAACTAACACTTAAGTCAAAAGCTGTTGGTGTACCGACAAGCCTGATTCAGGCTTGCCGAAAACCGTTTGGTAAAGAAAGAAGAAACGGAAGCCTTGCAGTAGGAAAACTCAGGCAAAAAGTTATAAGAACATGATAGCTAATGGTATGAAGGTTTCTTCTTCACATTACGCATATTTAGATAAGTTTCCTTTCCACCACGAGAACCAGTTTATCAAAGAACTTCTACAATTCCTTTCTATAGATCCGAAGACTATGAAAGAACTGCCACAATTCGTCTCATTAAGCCAAACCACGACGTACAAGGATCTCAGCGCAATCAACCTCGTGTCATGTCTAATCTCACGGCTGATTGGAATTCTTACATAAATCCTATTACACAATCGTGAACTTTTAACCCGACACGTCAGTTCTTCATATGCCATATGCCTCGAGCGGTGAGTGTGGTTCTAAGAGTGGTGGAGTTGCGTTCTTTTAGTTACCTACCAAAACAAGTACATTTTTGGTGTGGGCTATCCCTAACTTCGCCCGCTCTTGCTGAAGCGGGAGGCCGTGTCAGACTTTTACTGACTAAAACCAACCCGTGTTCCTTCAGTTGCTTGTGCCAGGACCACGGTGACACTTTTTCAAATTCATCCGCGACCCAGACAGGCTGAACCCTAGTGGACCCGTCAGTTTTTGCTGACATCTCTTTGAGGCGCGCGTGGAACACTACGCGCCGTCGACTCGGACCTGGTCCTTATCGGACGGCGAGCTACCCCTTACTCGCCGTCCGCAAGCGCCTACGATGGAAGGGAATCATCCAGAAGGTACCTAACAATACTTTGTCTAATATTGCAATTTCTTTGTTTTAATGAGGTGTTTGTCTTCTCCATAAAATCTCAGTTTTCAGGGGTTCTTATATCTCTAGCTCCTCAGTATCTTATTTAGATGTAATGGATTCTCTTATTCTTTTATTCTCTCATTTACTTTTCTATTCTTTTATTTTTCTCTTATTTGTATTTCTGAGGAAGTAGGTACTGTATTGATTACGAATATTTTTCTCAGATGAAAGCTCTCGCTGCACTCAGCGCACATACACAGGCAACTTTTTGACTCGTAAATATGCACGGTTTCTGTGGAAAGGCAAAAGAGACGAAGCGTCAAAAGCTAGTCTTTTATATTCTGGTCCTTGTTCTACACGCTATTTGAATTTGGCCCATTCCCTCTCACAGTGGCCTCTGTGTTCCTGCAGTGGGATCATTCTAGGATGACCATACTATGCTTATGCCCTACATGTATCTACATCAATGTGTACGTACCGAAGGAACACAAAAAAAAAACATAATTCACTACCACTTTTCCTCACAAGTGTGATATATAAGGGCAATGCGACGCGACCTGCGCAGCCAGGCCACGGTGTGTATTACGCGCACGCGCGCACCTGACATTTGCGCGCACCTGCGCTTGCGCAAGCTACCGCGCATCCGAAACTCGGTAATTAAATTTAATGGCGCCCCGTATACAGCAATGACAGCATTGTTGGAGCTTAATTGTTCGTGTGCTGAATCAATATTTGACCTCGTCAACGGCTGGGTACACTTTAATGCCTTTATCTGTCGGCGAATAGGAGTCATTTTGTTTATAATGAAATATCGAGTAGCTTTTAAAAGTTAAATCTTATTTAGCCGCGATGAGGGCGTTTTGTTAGGGGCAAAACTTATGGGTTGCGTCAGCGACATGCTAATGTGACGTCATCATCATCATCACTTCATCAGCCAATTAATGATCCCACTGCTGGGACGCAGGCCTCCTCTCTGTGTGATGGAATGGGCCGTAATCCACCACACGGGCCCAGTGCGGGTTGGTGGATGTCGCATGTCGTCGAATTTTTGGTTATAGGACATGCCGGTTTCCTCACGATGTTTTCCTTCACCGTTTTAAGAGCAGTGGTGGTGAAATAATTTACACAAAGTAAAGCGCCTGCCTGGGCTCGCACCCACGACCTACAACCTGTAAGTCGCGGCCGATACCACTGGGCCACCACTGCTCTTAATGTGACGTGTTACGGAGTAAATGTGTTTTGCGTCGATGATCTGCCACACAAAAGTACAGTTACTTCAAAGTTTTAAGTTTTGACTTCTGTCGGTAGTCCTCATGGCTACCTTTTTAACCCTCGACGGAAAAAGAGGAGTTTTACAAGTTCGACGTGTGTACCTGTGTATTTGTGTATCTGTCTGTGGCATCATAGCTCCTAGACGGATGAACCGATTTTAATTTCGTTTTCTTTTTGTTTCAATGATGACTTTATCGAGAGTGTTGATAAGAATCGGTTCAGCTGTTCAACATTTATGGGCGTTTAACAGTTGATCTTATCAGAATATCAGCGCAGCGTTATTTCCTTTTTTGGATATCGCTGCACATGCTGAGATAGGAGCCTTTTTGGACTCGCACGGGGTTTTAATTTTGTTTAATTTTAAGCTGATTTCTCGTGTCTCCTGTGCGGGTCACAAATAAATACATTTTCTTTCTGTTCTTTTCTTTTTTACTGTTTGAATCGGGGTGTTTTCGCAAGATAATTTGTCATAATTAGGTACATGTTCAATAGAGTGTCTACTACTAGACAAATTATGTAGCATGAAATAAAAATGTGTCGGAAGCTTTACAATATTTTTTTCTTATTTTTATATTTGAGTTATTTTCTTTTCTTACGCTTTTCGTTTTTACATAGGTTATCTATTGTCATAAAATATCAGTATGTAGAAAGAAGTCAAGTTGAATCGAACCAAATAACTTGTGATGCGGACAAGATATAATAATAATGCTTATTTTTTTCATAAAAGCGACGTAACAAGATGTGTTGTCATAACTTGATGAACAAGACTAACCATGGAGTTATAAGTTTTTAAACTGTCATGGCAAAAGTTCGCGGGCGGGCACAGTGAGTTTCGTGTGTCGGGAACAGAATCGAGTTGTGAGTGACAATGGTAGCGGTACTGAGTGCAAAAAACGAACAAGAAAGAGGGTAGACCGATTTGTCTCCTCATAAACACCCACCCGCAATGACTTCAGTTTATCCGTGATCATGGTGCTTGCAACAGCACCGAAATATCGGGAACTCGCAACAAACAGTAAACATGGTAAATATCCCGCTTCTAATGTTAATGTTAGAGCCATGGAGTTTCTGGTCCGTCCTTCTACAGAGTGGATTATTTGAAGAGGAGTCATAATAAAATAATTGTTATAATGTTTAGTGTGGAGTCTTAATGAAATTAGTAATGTTTATAGCACACTTAAATTTTAGCGATAACTTCCAGCCATCATCTTCCTGCCCTTATCCAATGGTACTTGGGGTCGGCACAACACGTTTTCTTCTTCCTTACCGTTCTGTCCCCCGTCACGCCATCACTGACTCCCTTTTCTTTCATATCACTCCTCACACAGTCCATCCATCTTTTCTTTGGCCTTACTCTCCATCCATCCACATTTATATTCATTTCATCACTCCTCATCACATGAACATACCAGGACAAACAGTTGCCTTTGAATCTGTCCATTACAACTTTACAGCGTGACCAATATGTTTTCCCAAAACGTGGGAAGCCAATATCTAGCAGTGACCGGCCAAAGGCGATCTAAGTATATAAATTGTTAATTTTAATTACTGTCCCTTTGTTATAAAGATAGCAAACGCTACATCTGAAGGTCCTGGGTTCGATTCTCAGGTTGGTAAAAGTGTTGTTGGGTTTTCCATCTGGAATTTCTCAGAATCAGCCCAGAGTTTGGACCGGTTGATGGCAATAGCTAAACGTGGTTGCTCACAATAGACCTCATAAGAAGGCTCAAAGTCACCCAAAGGGCAATGGAGAGAGCTATGCTCGGAGTTTCGTTGAGTGATCGAATCAGAAACGTAGACAACAAGAGATCCAAGGTTACCGACATAACCCGAAGAATTGCCAAACTTAAGTGGCAGTGGGCAGGGCACATTGCTCGCAGAACGGATGGCCGTTGGGGCCGTAAAGTTCTGGAGTGGCAACCGCGAACCAGAAGACGTTGCGTTGGAAGGCCTCTTACTAGGTGGACCGATGACCTGCGCGGCGAGCACAGCCTACTGAGACAGACACATTTCTATCACAGTTTCGTAGCAAATTCCGTAACGGACCGGAAAAATGCGTGACTCAAGCCTGCTGTTGAAGGTTGCGGTGATCCGCAGGATGCGAGACGCACGGGACCGGTCAATGTGGCGACACTTGGGGAGGGCTATGTCCAGCAGTGGACATCTTTCGGCTGAAATGATGATGATGAATCATAACTGACCGAAATTGGGTGAACTATGTACCTCTGCCCAACCCTTAGAGAATTACAGACGTGATTAAGCTATTGCTTAGAAATAGCCCATTAAATTTAATCGTAGTTCTAAAATCTCAATGGTGATTGCGAAATTTGAGGAAGATATTATGGAGATAGTTTAGCAGGTAAAACTGTAAATTACAATTAAATGAAATAGGTTATTTATGGGGACTGTTAACGGTTATTGTTATTAAGTTATTAACAAGTGTGTTAAGCACGTGCTTAAGTCCTGATGCTAGTTAACGGGATCTAGTATCTTCACTATCTTTTTTTTTTCGTGTGATGGTGTAGCCACCTCTGGTGACAGAGTTAATTAAGCCGCTTCTGGGAACCCCACAGGTCTCTGACTTGGCTCTTTCAGACTTAAATTAACTATATAAGTCCAGGTTTCCTCACAATGTTTTCCTTCACCGTTGCCTGTGATGTCCAAGATAAACTTAGAAAGTAAATATTAATTTGAAAAAGTCACATTGGACTTGCTCGGATTTGAAGCACGAGTGGCGAGGTCTTAGCCACTTGGCCACTACGACGTTTACCTTCTCTATAACTTGTAGGAACATCACGCCTTATTCTCTTAAGGGTAAAGCAGGTGTGTAGATAACCATGATACACCCATGCATCACAGGTGGAGGAGCCTATTGTCATCAACCAGGCACTTAACCAAACTGCAACTGAGAAATACCAGATGAAAGAACCCAATTTCACTTTGCTCGACGCGGCAACCGAATCCAGGACCTCGGGCAAAGCAGTGGCTCTTGCGTGCCACTAGACCAACGAGACAGTTGTAAGAAAGATTAAGTTCTAGGTAGGGAATCCAATCTCGCATCAAAATCGCGATCCCGCATTCCTGCGGGATTGAGGTCATCAGTCCCGCGGATCGCGCGGGCTTTACGGTATTGAGATTTTTTTAAATATTAATTAAAAAAAGATATTCGAAATTAATAAAAAAAAATTGTTTTTAATATTTTTAATAGAGTTATTTTATTACTCATTACTAATTATCAATTGATATATTGAATCAGATTCTTTTAAGGAACGATATAATACAATTTATAACGTTTCATCTTTTAGATTTGTATTAACAATCAAACATATTTGTTGGTTTTAGAGGCATAAAAAATCTGCTTATTTTTTCTGATAATACTTTCGAAGAAATGATAAAGTATCTAACTTTTCAACTTTTAGATTTGATCTTATCTTGTTGCTAAAATAGACAGCGGCGAAATAGCTTGTTCGGTTTCCAAACTTTTAGGCGGAATTGACACCACATAAGTATAAGCAGCTTCCAAGTACTTTTTTGTTTGTTTTTTTTTTTCATTTCAGCCAACTTGCGGGATCCCACATGAGTAATCCCGCATTTCTGATCCCGCAATAAAGGTGCTGGATCCCGCGGTTTGCGGGATTGGATTCCCTAGTTCTAAGTTATGTAAGTATATAGAATGTAAGATTCCTTATTCGAATACAATCAGTTAAATACTAAATACTCCCATATAAATGCGAAAATAAATACCAGCTACTGCTTATGGAAATCCTAGCAATAAAAATCACATACGTGTACAGTTAGTTATTCTATGAAATAAGATTGCTTTCAATAACCAAGATTACCCCGGAACAGGGTCCCGCGGGACAGTCGGACGTGTCCCGGGAAACTTGAAATGATCCCGGCCTAAACCGGGATTAGGTTCCGCGTTCGCGGCGGGCGCGGCGGTGCCTTTGTCGTGCGCGCGCGCACCTAATCGTCGCGATACGCAATCAACCGCCGACGTAATGGAGGAGATCTCTGACTTACAGATGAGTTTTATATCCCGTTATATTTAAGGCTTATGGCTTCCCCTCGAGAATTTAAAAGAGCTTTAATTGAGGTAGGTTAAGCACCTAAGCACCTGAGTTACTGGGATTTAGAACTAGGCTTCACCCGCGGCTACGCTTGCATGTTTTTCGGTAATTCATAGCGTATATGTTATTCTGATGTATAAGCTGCATTACTGTTAGAGGAGCTCGTGGCTAAATAATCACACGCACGGGTCGATTATCAAGGTTAAGCAACGCTTGACGAGGTCGGTCCGTGGATGGGTGACCATTTTAACATACCGAGTTTCCTCCGTGCCTCGGCAAGCACGTTAAGCCGTTGGTCCCGGCTGTTATTTGAAGATCTTTGACAGTCGTTACGGGTAGTCAGAAGCTTGAGATCTGACACCAGTCTTGCCAAGGGGTACCGTGTTACCCAGTTACTGGGTTGTGGAGGTCAGATAGGCAGTCGCTCCATGTAAAAACACTGGCACTTAGCTGAATCCGGTAAGACTGGAAGCTGACCACAATATAGTTGGGAAAAGGCTAGGCAGATGATGAAGCTACATTACTGTTAATAAAAAATAAATAAAAAATAGTCTTTATTTCGGACAAGTAACATCCATATGGGTTAGTAAACGAGAAAAACTTATACCTATGTTAGTACACTCTTAAAATAACTTACACTAATATTAAAATAATTTATTTACTGACGAGGTTGTTGTTCCGAATGCATTTCAGAACAACATCCCCTAATAACGGAGTGTCGTACCTCCAAGCTATGGTTTTTAGGATGGAGTTGGAGCTAGCCCGCACTCTGCAGAGCAAAGAGGCAGATCTCTGCCTGACGATGGCATGAAAATCATCGACGCGAGATTCCGCGAACATACCTGATGCACTGCAGAAACGGGGCAGCCCCATCAACATCCTAAACCCAACGTTAAGTTTAAGTTTTATGAAAATTCGTTCAGTAGTGTTTGCGTGAAAGAGTAACAAACATGGGTGGATATTTCACGTTTATAATAGTAGTAGAATTAACCTTGGTCGTGTACTTTGATTAGGTTAACTGGTTAATAAACTTAGACCTTTTAGTTAGCAGTAACTTGGAATGTATAAAATAAGTTTTAAGTCTAAGATAGGAATATAAGTCTATTTTGAACTTCACCGGGTGCTGTGCATTCTCAGAACCTTAAATGTTAATATTAATTGGGAATTTCAGGAATTTATTTAGTACCTATGGTGAAATTTTAAAGCCGTTGAAGGTATACCTACTGAACTGACTAAAATAACCCTAAAGAATAAATTGAAAAATGTACTGCTCAAGGAAATAGCCGCTGACTGTAATGAATAACACTAGAAAATGAAATCATATTTGTTTTTCAAATGTATTCTGAATTTGATTGGTACTGTTTGTTATTATTTAAGTGATTTTATTTTATCTGGTTTTAGTGATTTTGTTTTATTTGATATTGATGATTTTATCTTATCTGATTTTAATGATAAATTTTAACTAATTATTTATTTTATTTTATTGTATTGACATTGTATTTGAGTGATTTAATTTAATTTTAATATTTAATTTGTTTTGTATTTGATTTATTTATAGGATTTGTGTGATTCTCAATGCAATGGGTGAAATTATCAGAAAATGAATAAATTATTATTAGTAACCTTTAAATCTAAATTTTATATAACTAAGATTTAATACGAGCGCTTATCCCGCCGACAAACTGTTACGCAGTTTGGTGGGTGTAATTAAATGTGTAAAATTGTTTGATCCAAAATAAACGATTTATTTATTTTTATTTATTTGTATGCAGAATTACTTGTAATAGGTACCTATTTGACTAAGGACCAGTTTTTGAAAAAAAAATTATTACAAAAATTATGTGACAAATACTCAAAAGGGTTGAACCAATTATCAACATTTAACCGCATCACTTGACTTGCCTTTAATTTGTTATGCGTCCATAATATCTTTCTAGAAACCAAGTCTTAATCAAAATAAGTATAAAACTGTATACAACGTTGAAAAATCTCGGAATATACTTTTCCTTGCCGTTAGATAATATTTTGCAGAACTCAACTCATAAACCAAAGGCAACATATCAGCACGAGTATCCTCACACAAACTAAACTAAAGCAGCTTCACAATTTCTATTAAAATAAATCAACAAGACGTCAATGCATCCTTTCTCAGCCATATTTTACGAACGATATCTAGAAAAACAGACCGTCAGTTAGCAAGGCCAATCCTTCACGAAGTACTTTGTAAGTAAATAAACAGGAACACAATACACTAATCATATTCTTGCCGTGGCGGTAATATATCTGCGCGGACGCCGACCTGCGAGGTCTTAGTGCTGGGGACCATGAACCTACATTTATTTTATATGCAACTAGCTTTTTGAGTTTCTCTCTTGTGGCCCATGAAATATGAACCGTGTATTTTTTTCAGGATGATCAATGTCAGTCAGTGATATTGTAGCTTTTTATCTGTAAAAAAGTATTCCAAATTGGATTCAAAAATAACTTTATATACAAATAAACAAAACGCTTAACCCATTTTTATTCACTCACTTAATAGTTGTTTAGATTTAAATGTGTTAGCTACATTAAAGAATTAGGGAAATGTGTGAAGAGTGTTTGATAATCATGATAAGAATTTTCATAAATTTCTATGTAATAGAAAACATAGTAAAATTAATATTGCATTCATGAATGACATCGATCAAGAGAAAGTAGCTTAAGTTGACACCTTGTCGTCAATTTATGCACTATTCATAACTTGTATGGTCCTTGTATACGAAGTTTGAATGGTAAAATCTGACTAGAAATAGGACACTGTGAATATATTGTCTTTTTCTTTTCGATACGATGGAAAACTATTCAGATATTTCGGGGCCAGTATGCGGCCACGCCAATAGAAGCGTCCGCGTCAGTGGCGTTCATTATGTCCTCTAAACTGTAGGTGTAACTCGGGGGCACTACAGAATGTATGTATTATGTGAAAACACATAACTAAACAGTTAACTTACTTTAACTACGTTACTTTAACTAATAACATGTTAACATGGCAAAGAAAGAAAAATAATTGTTTATGACTCGCACAGAAGACCAATCAAGAATTATTTAAGCTTAAATATAATGACTGGACAGGACATCTGCTTCTGAACTAGATAATATAAATTAATACAAATTTGTAACTAAGACCACATTTCTGTTGGACCGTGTACCCCAGCTCTAAAATAGTACCACCGTGGCTCATAGCGGGCAGTAATTGCAAATTGGCCGAATGATCGATGGCGTACCAAGAAAAATAACTCAATTTATTAGTTCCGATTGAGTCGCCGAGTTGATATGATACGTATTGTTGACCGTGTGAATGTTGACGGGTTTTTTAAACCATAGTTAATGGGAGAATGGGTCTGACTGTCGGTGGAAGAGGAATGTGGGATTGTCTGTGGAGTACTTTTCTTTGTATTGGAACTATGGTGGCACGGTTTTTTAAGTAAATTTTTTCGATTGCCAACTAAGTACTTTTAGGTATTAATACTTTTATATATTTATATTCATATATTTTTTATTGTACACAAAACAAAGTTATACAAATACAAAAGGACAACTTATGTACAAACGCGAGGTTATTATAAGTTTAATTGATCTTTTCAAGGGGAGAGCACCAAAATTAAGTAAGCAAGTAATTTGAGTTGGACATAATTGTATGGGATCCGGATGGGGTTTTAAACTCTTCGGATTTCTCACAAACTAAAATATTTTTAAGAAAGAAGAAGACATATACACACATGTCATGTCGGATATGTGTTTACACGAACATCTAGCTACTCAATAAATTGTCTTAATAATGACATTATTATCTACATTCTCCAAATCTTTGTCCTTCATGCAGTATATTTTTTTCCATACATCGCCTATAGCTATGAGATCAGTAAACAACCTCTAGCCATATCTTCTTTCAAACAAAAACATTAGTTTCATAAAAGTAAACCAAACTGAAAGAAATCACAACCAAGTGTTTACTTAGGATGCCCATAACCTTAACCTTTTTGCTAACCTGTCACTATACGTTGCTTATGTCCTTAAGGCGCCGATTCCCTTGAGTAGCTGATTTTAAAATAAGAATCACGTCTAAACGGCTAGTCGTAATTTTTTGGAAAAAATATATGTTGCATTAGATCATTTTCTTAATAATTTGATCTAAGAAAATTTTGAGTTTTATTCGTATAAAATAGCGTAATTAATTTGTAAAGTTATGTCTTAAACAGACAAAAACACGACAATCGCGCCAAAACTGCTGGGCGTATTTTAATGAAATCGACACCATCTCAAAGACAATATAATTATCTACATTTTGGTATGTAGCTTTTTTTACGTCATTAAATAATAAGGAAAGTACAAAAAACTACTAAATTTTGGGTCGCGCGGGTGTGAAACGTGTGCGCGTTTTGTTCCCTCAATGGCATTAGTCGTCGTCTTAAGTCATTGGTCCTTCGCTACTTTTTCAAACAAGATAAATCGCCATGACAAACAGAATATATCAAGTGTAAATAACTTAAGAAAATATAGTAGGTGATAATAATAAAATGTAACGTAGGTCTAGGTAGGTGACAGGCTTTGCCACCTGTCGTTGCCTATGAAATACTAGAGCGAAATACGTCGACAGTAGCTATTTATCTCTAATGTAGGTTCTAACTTAAGTATTGAAAAGGGCAGCCTTAAGGTACAGTCAAAAGGATGAGTTATTACTTTAGTAGAGAAATATCATACAAAAATGTGTGAAAAATATGAATATTCTGAACTTGAAGTGCAAGGGATTTACTTATTTATTCATCAAAATAGGATGAATAATTTAGGCGCTACGGAGGAACATACGTAAATACATACATAGACTGCTAAAATCATAACCCTTCCTTTTGGCTTCTCCGTAGTCGGGTAAAAAGGTTTCACCCAAAACCGGTGTCAAGTGGGTTAGATACTAACGTAAATAAGCCCAAAATTAACTTAATATTTTATTCTCAAAGAAGTCAAGCCTATAAAATTAACATAACCTTAAACCTGTCATCAGGAATTAAATTCCTTTATTAACATCGACTACCAATCAGGATTAACACAAAATATGACCAACATGTTGGTTAACAACATTAAATGTTGAACATGCATAACGAGGTATAAATAATTTCATGACTATTAATAATGATGGTATGGGCAGCGATGTGGATCTTCTTGCTCGCAGTTGGCCGGTTTTTATGTTCATTTTGCACCTAAATTTGAACAATATACGAATTTTATTTTAGATTCAGTAGGTGCCCAATTATAAGTATGTTGGTCTACTAAGAATCTAGTTGATTTACCTATTAAGACGAATTCTACATACAATCTATAAAACTACAGTAGTCTAACGTTAATCCCCATATGCAACCGTACCTACGGCTCCTACCTACATACAATTTTCCTGGTCTTGCTAACCGCAGCGGTTTCGTCAACACTTTTCCCTCGTGTTTCCTCATGAGTGATGCAGTAAGCGGTGCTCTTCATAACTCTCTATTCGTAATAAGATGCTCATCGGGTTCAGGAAATGTTTTGAATTTATTGTGTGGGTATTCTGGCAGACGATGCTATCGAAAATGAGTGGAAAGGTATTTATTTATTATAAGCTTTATCGAAACGTTGGCCTAACTCGCATGAAGCGTGAATTTTGTATATTCATCAGGTCAACGGTCCACCTAGTCGGAGGCCTTCCAACCCAACGTCTTCCGGAAAAAATAAATAGAGAAAATTTCTTATTTAAGAGCTACTTATTGATTTATTACGTATATTTTAAAATCTTTACCCTAAACAATTTCTCTTAAAATACCCATATTATTAATGCAAATTTCAAACAAAGTTCCATAATTAAATATTATTGTTCTCGTCTTAGGAATCTTCATTGTGTTTCTAAATTCCTGTAGGAAGGTAAATCAGAGTAGAAAACAATCGCCAATAACTTTGCTCCTACAATTTTTTGACGTTTAACATGCAACAAACAAACAAACGTTTCACATTTTAGGTTCCTAACTAATCAAAATAATAATAAATCTTGAACTACATACTTTCTTATGCGCAGGCGCATTTCCCTTTCGTACGGCATGCGTGTACCAACATTACCGACGCACGTCTTTTAAACACTTTTGCGAAAGCGTTTGTGAGGTACACGAAGAATATATTACTGTAATGTGACTGAGAGAGCTAGTATACTAAGTTATAGCTTAGTTTGCTTAAATAATAGTAAAGTTTATTTGAAGTTATGTTTACATAGAAATGGAAAGTAAAATCGTTGGACCAACTGATTGTAATTAATTTGTAGAAGCGAAGATATGAATCTCTCCAAAGGAAAATATTGACTGTATATTTTTTACATTCAATGACCTAAACTGCCTTAACAGGCGTAGATATGTTCGCTAAAGGAAACCGCATTAATGAAATTACAATTACACCTCGAAAATAAATATTTTGGAGACTTTTTGGGTTGCCAATTAAATTCTGTCCACGTCGAGGCCTTAATTTATAAAAAAAAACTTGATCAATCCACCATAAACCTTCTTACACACTGAAAAGGAAAGTGCCCTCCGCGACGCGCCGAAAACCTTACCATAATACAAATAAATCAACATAAAAATGCTACCTTTTAAATTTTATGACTTACAAGAGTAAATTCAATTTCTTATCCGATGAAAATTTTTATGCCGAAAGATGCGCAAACGCAATTTACGAAAACGCTTCGGGCATTTTCGGGTTGCGTTCTTTTTTTGAATAATTCATGCGGAAGAGATCAAAGATCATGGGCTACTTTTCGTCCTATATGGGGTTATGGTCGATGACTTTGGCTTCGTAACAATGGTGGATCATGTAATGAGTTTTTGTTGGTACTGGAGTTATGTCATTGATATACAAATAAATATTGCGAGGGTTTTTCGAAGATTTATGTGAATCATTCGTGATGGGAATTTAAATGATTAAAAAGTAGGACTCTGTTTGTCTGAAAAAGTGACAATTCAATATCATTAACACAATTATAAAAATTACTTTATAAAGGTACTTTACTGTTGAGGAGTCAAGTGAAGACAAATTGACATTAACACCTCTGAGTTTATTGACCTCTTGACACTTATTCCGATAAAATGGCCGCACTTTCCGATTAATTTTACGACTCGAGATCGATCTCTAGGTTATAATTTTATAAACGATATTAGTTGGCCATTTCGCCCCCGGGCATGAAGGCGCGATGGCGGTTCTAAAAGTAAAAGTGTTAACGATTCGGTGTGGAAATGCGATGGTCGAATAAGTTATAAGAGTTCGCCCACGGTCGTCACTTGGTACACTTTCTACTGACACTAAACTTACACTTAGTTTGGTAGGGTTGGCAGATTATGATAAAAGAAAAAACCGGCCAAGTACGAGTCGGACTCGCGCACGAAGGGTTCCGTACCAATATCTCAAAAAACAGCAAAAAATTCACGTTTGTTGTATGGGAGCCCCACCTAAATATTTATTTTATTCTGTTTTTATTATTTGTTGTTATAGCGGCACCACAAATACATCATCTGTGTGAAAATTTTAGCTATCACGGTTCATGAGATACAGCCTGGTGACAGACGGACAGACAGACAGACGGATCGCGGAATCTTAGTAATAGGGTCCCGTTTTTAGGGTGGGTACGGCACCCTAAATCTAAAATAGTGACCACCACAGAGAGGAGGCCTGTGTCCCAGCAGTGGGAACATAAAAAAGGCTGATGATAATGATGATGAGACCACCAGCACTTTACCATTAGTAGGTACGGCTACACTTGACCACTACTGCCACTAGTTATAAAGGGGTGTTCAGACACTAATATACCTGTTCATCGTGATGACCATCATCTTATTACGATGAAAGGTCGATAGCACCGTTTTGATCTAATCTATTTCGACATTTACGATGGGCAAAATGGTGTACATTTTCATTTATTTTTAGATTTCGTTATAGATCCAGCCAGCCTATAAAACCGGCCAAGTGCGTGTTGAACTTCGCACATTTTCACGGTTTGCGTAGTTTTGTTTCGTACCAAACCGCAAAATTAAGTTGTTTGTCACAGGCAAAATTTGTGAATTACACAGAAAAATCTGATTTATCAATAATGTATTGATATTTTTTGTAAAATATACGTAATAATAAACATTATCACGAAATTACAAATTCATAGGGCAATGAGAAGTTAAAAAAATCTTCGGCAAAATTTTGTTAAAAACGCTGACCTTGGTGGCTAAATACAGTATTTATCTCCTCTTTCTAAACAAAGATCCCTCCCCCCTCCCCTCCCCACTCGATGGGGTATATCAACCTTTTTTTTTACGCCTTGTGCTGTATGGGAGCCAAAAACGTAAAAATATATAAATTTTCCAATTAGTATAGCTTTGGGTCAACAAGATGCTTATACTGTGAAAATTTGAAGACTGTAGCTCAAATCGTTTGGCTGTAAAGCCCGTGTGACAGACGACGGACATAAACACGGACACGTTAGTGACAGCAATAGGGCTCCGTTGGACCCTTCGAGTACGGAAACCTAAAAAGGAGGATTCAGATATGTAGTTGAACATAGTAACGGCAAAGAAATAGAGAAAGAATAAAATATGAAACGATCGTAAACTGAGAGGACTAGGTACATTTTTACTTATATAGGCAATGAGAGGAAACAATTGGTACCGGATGTTGGCAAAAAGTACAAGAGAACAGAAGACAAGGATAAGATTGCCAAATAACCAAGAAACATATAACCGTCAACCCTGAATCAAATAGACAATCTGCTGATACAGTTCGTTCGTAATATAATGATAGGCGAAAAAATTGACGCGTTACTTTCAATTTACGGCGACAACTGAGTGTCTAACACGAGGTGTGTTGATTGCGACGGAGACGTGAGATGGTCTCAAGTAGGTGGTGATTGTATGTGATGGATGATTGGAGGCTCTTGGAGGAGAAGCAGGTGTACATGATTGACATGGGACCAATAAGAAAGAGCTCTGAATCTGATCAGGTAGACACTTCGTAAAAGCACGGGCGGGAAGTATGGCAGCAGAAAGGGAAGTTTTATAATACTCAGTTAATTCCTAAAAAAACACAGAATATAAAATGTATCATTTATCTAACATTACATTGACAAGATGACACTGCGCATTTCTATAATAGGTTGTTAATAATAGCGAAAATATGTTGTGCTAAGTGACCTCCCTCCCTCTCACAGAGAGGAGGCCTGTGTCCCAGCAGTGGGAACATTAATAGGCTGATGATGTGTGTGATGTGAAGTGGCGAAGTATTAGTTGTCTTGTCTATGTAGCTAGATAATGTGTAACCTAGGTTCCTAGTTAGATAGCTTACGATTACGACACATCATCGCTTATGTACCATCAGATGAGATAGTGGTCAAGCGAGCCTAACAATAATAAAAAAGAAAACTTAACTGTCTAAAGTAAATTAGGTATTATAGTGTTATTAGATATTTAAGTATCCCTAACACCATTTGCACCAACATTCAATTAGACAGGAAGATATCATTATCTAATACACAATTTAAATTACAATTTGATCATTTCAATGAATTACTTTACCATCTTAACTATTATGAGATAACACATAATAGGATCGTTTAAATGTGTAATTAAAAACTTAATTAAATCTTGGAGGCTGTGGCGGCAGATCCATAAATCTTTGTAGAAGAAATTCTGTACAAGTACTTAAGTTTCATAAATATTCATGGGAAGATAACGGAGTGATTAGGGGCGGTAAACAATTTTTTTAATCTTATTAATACTTTTAATTAGAAACCGTGCCTGCATAGAAATGTTTATTTCTAGGGGTGGGTTCGATATGACAGAAAAAAAATAAAAGCTTGTTATACATAATGCTGATCTAATAAGTCGATGGTATCAGAAGGATGGTAGAATAATCTAATTTCCAGTGTCATCCATAGTAAAAAAACCTTTACTAATCGTTAACCCAATTATAGATAGGGATACATAAACTCATGCCTTTTTTTCCATGGGGGTAGGCAGTTGCCCCAGAACACCACCTTACCTACTCCTTTTGCTTCATCAATATTCGTACATCTAGTCATACACGCACGCCGATTATAATTACTGTGCACCTTGCCTTTCTGAAGTATGGGGATAAAGCTGCTTATATTGGCCACTGACCCCAAGTCACATGGGACAAGGGCAGGAAGATGATGAGAAGATGATGACTGGTCTGCTGGGAATTGTCCCACATACTATATTTATATTTTAGTCTCCAGTCTTTGGCACAAAAAAAAACAAAACCCGTTGCGACTTTGATAAAAAAAAATGGTAAAATGGTGATAACACTAATATACTGAAGATCTGACTCCAGATATTGTCTACACCGACTTGCTTCAAATTCGTCAGACGAGTCTTACCAGTGACCGTATCAACGCCACTGCACTTTCTATGTCAAAGCGAAAGTTACCTGCAACAAAAAAGGTAAATATTAGATAAGTACTAACAGTATTGAATCTAGGACAGTTTTGCTGGTTATCGACTTCTTACTTACAAATCATCATTATTTACCAAGCCTTTTTCCAACTTTGTTGGTGTAGGATACAATTGGATGGTCTTTCATATAGAGAGACTGCTAATGCCATGATCCAGTTACTTGCAGATAGTATTTAATAACTCTTCATGAACAAGGGAAATCAAGTTTACGATTAAGTTAAATTTCATATCGGCTTTGATTTGGCCATAAGAATGAATTTTAAAATCTAATATACCTCTTAGACAATTCTGGCTCTGCTTACAAATCAATTGCGAATGAAACACACGTCTCCAAGTTGTCACATTTATTCGCAGAAACTTCCAAAATTTACAAATTCTTTAGTTATTTCCGTCATAAGCAAAGTGGAGAGCTTGTCTAAAACCTTGATCGTACTTAGCACGTAAGATGATCAGGTAAGTAAAATCCAATGGAACATATTAACTTTTTCTCTAGACTAAATTCCTATCAAATACCAGTAAATGTATAGCTTGACGATGATAAGTATTTTAGTGCACATCATAAATAGAGCTGATTTAAATCAGGGTTCCGCATGTCGGTGCAAATTCCTCTGGTTCTGATTACCGCCTTTGATAGGGCGCTGCAGAAAATTTCTTTCGTAAAGGGCTCAATGTTATGTTTAGGGTTCCCAATATTACGAATTAAAAATGATATATAAACGAGATGAAGAAATAGCGTCACAAATATTAAAAAAATCTAGAGAACACTGTTTTATAGAGGTGCATCTTAAAGTATCCAGTTTTCAGTCTCATCCAAACATTGTTAATTACCAGAGGAAAAGAGACATCTTCAGAAAGCACAGCTAACAGTAGACATGAACAAAACGAAAACATAATGTGTAAAAAACTAAAAACATAGATGTCACGCCAGATCTTTTCCAAGATATGCACTTCATTCCCCGTATACGCAACAAGGAGACATCCCACCCAAAACGGGAACGAAGGAAACACGGCTATATCTGCCGACAACCCTTGCCGATAAAATCTATCAGTGGACATCACAATATGAGAGCTGCAGCCGTGCTTCAGCACGAATCGTTTAACATCTCACTCAGAATCCCACATTACGGCAGGAATGCTGTGTTGCGGCATTTTGTATAGCATTATCTAGTCGGAGATTATTTGAAAGCAATAAATAATAATAAAGCGGACAAGTCCAGGTTGCGTGACGCACGCTACCGTGCGCCTGCGCAGCGCTGCCGCCGGCGCGCGCGGCTCCATGCTCGCGCTGCAATTTGTAATGTTAATCACAAGGGACTACTTATAGCTCCATGATTTAACGTACTATTCCGTTATTCTTTGCCACATTTATTATACGCACAGCCAAAGTATAGAACTTTTTGCAGGCGTCGGTGTTCCTTACCACCTATAACCCATTAAGCCTTCAAAGCAAGAGTAAAGTCCATTGCAATTGGAATGTCTATCACCGGGTATTTCTTATAAGTTCATGATTTAAGGTACACTGTTTGTCTGCCAGCGCTTTTCCTCCACATTTCTAATCTCCTACTCCCTTTCTCTTCATCACCTCCTTCATCGCACGTCACTTTATCCAGTCCTGGGTCGTCAGCCTCCAGTCCATCCTAGCTACACTGACCACATTTGTTATGCGTCCATGCAAAGTTTGGAACTCTTTGTCAGCATATAATTTCCTACTACTTATATACCATCAGCCATAAAAGCATGAGTGTTCCATTTGAGCTCACTCATTCTATCGTCGACCTCATTCATCGCTTTCTATCAGGGGATTGATCGAGGAGAATCTTTGTGAAAAATACTCTTTTATTAATAGTCTATTTTAGTACCAATTCATGGTTTATACCCATCGGCCACCCTCAAGGTGCCATCCCGGTGGTCCATGGGAATTATTTAGTGAAGAGCAATAAATCAATCTGCCTAGCCTTTTTCCCAACTCTATTAGGGTCGGCTTCCAGTCTTACCGGATTCAGCTGAGTACCACTGTTTTACATGGAGCAACTGCCTATCTGACCTCCACAACCCAGTAACTGGGTAACACGGTACCCCTTGGCAAGACTGGTGTCAAATCTCAAGCTTCTGACTACCCGTAACGACTGTCAAAGATCTTCAAATGACAGCCGGGACCAACGGCTTAACGTGCTTTCCGTCAAAAACGGTATGTTGAAATGTTCACCCATCCATGGACCGACCTCGTCAAGCGTTGCTTAACCTTGATGATCGACCAGTGCGGCTGTTATTATTTAGTCACGAGCTCCTCAGCATTCATGAGCAATAATTTACTGTTAATAGTATGATTCACATGCAACATACATGGCAACTTACGGCTTTGCTAATATCTATTGTTACCTTTGTATAGGTATAATCACAACTATGATCATTGATCACACAGCCATGGATCCCGTGACGTGAGACAATGAAGACGAATCACGAGCCGCTTCATATCCCCGATGTAAATCACCCATTTATATTATTTTAGAACACAATTAAAAGAAAGAACATTAAAAATCTTAACATGTTTAATAGTTACACATACACAAGTCTAAAATTATAGTTTTACTCTAAAAACTCTACAAGTCTATCAAATACACTGTAGGTTTCTAGAAGTAAAGAAAAAAATAGGTATCTAAGCTAACATTATTATAAAGTTAAATCCTATAAACGAAATATACTTCTGTATGCACTGGCAATGACAACTATAATGAATGCATTAAAATGTATGTGATTATTCACTTTTTCTTTCTTTTTTGGGTACTGTTGGTGGTTTCGGTGGCTCTGGTTCTGGTTTCGGTCGCATAGAGGGAGGAGTGATGGGTAGCTGCCTGTCTGGCCATTTTCGTTTAACATATTCTACCAGTTGGTTTACATTCATGCTTTTGACTTTAGCAGTCTTTGGACCGGTCAGAAAAGAGATGGCCAATTCTTCAATAAGATCGTCGTCTAGGACTACCCCTTCGCGGCGGAAAGCGTTATTCAAATCTGACGTATTAATTATTTCGATTTTATCTTTTGCGAGTTGCAGCGCAAACAATGCTATATCAAGTTTGGGCTTCCTCCCTTTTTTAGTAACATATTCAATTCTGTTGAGGACTACTTCCCTAGGGTCTGGACCTCTAGCTTTAACAGCTCCAACAACATTCCCGTGCGTTACAACTAACATTTTCTTTGATATTTTCTGTTTTGTATCTGCCAGCAAAAATAAAAATTCTTCTGTAACGTCCACGTTGTCCAATAATAAAGTGCGCACGTTCGAATCAACCATGGCTACTTTATTCAAAACGCTATAAGCATCATTAGGGGTCATAGGATTGTATGACAAATTCAAAGTGGTCAGTTTATTAGCTTTTGCCATAGCTCCTAGCATATTCGTTATAGCTTCTGCTTTGAGCATGTTATTACTAAGATTAAGCTCCTTAAAGATTGGGCACAATAATACGTTTTTTAAAATTCTGCCAAACCGAGAATCAGCCAAGGCGTTCCATGCTAAATTTAAGACTTCAAGACAAGTGCTTTCTGATAACATCTTGAGAAACGCCAAACCTCCTGCTCCTGTAGATATTTTGTTCCATGAAAGGTTTAAGTGTGTTAATTTGTTATGGGTTTCGAAAGGTTCTATCAGTAAAGCGACTCCATCCCCGGTTATGTTGTTGTAGCTTAAATTAAGTTTTTGCACAGAAAGTCCGTAACGTATGGACTTTGCTAAATGCTCCATCCCCGCATCACCTAACTTGTTATAACTCAAATCAAGAACCTTGAGAGCTTTATTGAGGTGCATGTTATAAAACAGTTGTCTGGCACCTTCAGGACCAATTCTGCAACCACGTAAATTTAGTTCAGTTAATGTATTGTTCGACAGAAGCATATCTCCCATATGATAGCAAGCATCATCGTTTAAAAAGTTATCAGTTAAGTTTAAAACTTCGACATTGTTATTGTATTGCAGAGCTTTGGCCATTGCCCGGAATCCATTCGCGTTGATGCAGTAGTACTGTAGATCTATTCGGCTTTTAAGTAATCCTCTGTGGAAACTTCTGACGGGGCACTGATTCATCTCCTTGCAGGTAGCTAGATACAAGTCCTGGCCATCTTGCGGGTATGTGATCTGACGTTCCGGTGCTAACAGTGCTACCTCTATGCCTGGATCTAAGATCGGCGGGTACGTGTAGTAAGGGTGTCGGATCACAGAGCTGGCAGACAGGGCGATATACTTTGCGCATATTTCTCCGCTCCCTGGGTCATACAACCCTCGGTTATATAAATCTTTCTTTATGTTATGTTCGGTCAAGGACATTTCTAATGAAGACCACTCTTCCATCGGCAGCTCCACGGAACTTTCCATAAATTTAGCTGCGAGAACTACTTTGACCGGCACTGCATCAGTGTCGACGTCCTCCGAGTCGCTCATTTCTGTTATAGTTGCTTGAATTCGGTCAGGAAAATGAAATCGTACACAAAATAAATATATTAAAACAATGTTAACAAGTAAACCATTTATAAGAAGATTGACACTAAAAAACTTACAGTGACATTGTCATGAGAAAACCATAAAGAATAAAGATTAGATTGCCCAAATAGTATTGATAGGTTTATAAATTGATGGAACCTTTAAAAAACACATTTCAAGAGAAGATTATGGACCTTATTGTAACAGAACTTATTGTGCGTAAGCCCACGCCTTTTTCCCATGGAGGTAGGCAGAAACTACAGAACACCAACAGCTAAGATCCTTAACTTACATACTCCTTTTGCTCCATGTGAGTTCATACATCAAAAACCCATATTACAATGACGGAACTAACCGATTAGAACCTTCTAAAAAATAAAAGTTAGGAAAACAGAATTTCGCCAAACAACATAGGTAAAATGAGATAAGTCAAAAGTCAATGAAATCGGATACTTCTGAATTAAAATCTGTCCAAAACATGAGAATTTAGCAACGTTGAAGAACAACAAACTTAAGTGTTTTGACTTTGGAAATGATACCTAGAAATGGCTTTTGTGTGTAGAGGGAGGCACTCTTAGTGAAAGTATGGCCCGAGGGCACGGAAGCAGTGGGCAAGGCCGCTTCGCTGTGAGAATGAAATGCGTGTGGAGAAGATCAATGATCAAATGAACATGATTATAGATGTGGTTGATAAAGAGATGGAGCGGAAGAATTAGCAGCAAGGTAATTGTATTAAGTTTGATAGAATATACGTTGCTGCACAACAATGGAAGAATTCACAGAATGGCATTAAGTTACACAGGTAAAATATAACTCATTATACACCAAAAAAAATATCACTAAGTTCAAACGGATTATAGTGTCACAAAGCACGTTTGTGCAAACATTTATTATTTGAGCTATCTACCAGACAAGCTTTAGATGGACAGGAAGACAATAGATCAACCAGGGGTAGTCCGTGGAGTAATGCAACAAACGCACCTACAGGTAAGTATTATGAATATAATATACATTTAGAAGATGAATAAATTAAATACTTTTATAGTTATGTTTTTACTTTTGGTTGAGGTTACGATTGAAATATAAGAAAAGGTAATAAACCGAATAAGTAAGCTGGAGATTTAATGAAATCGGGATAGACTTAAATCTTTCCCTTTCAATAGATAACGAAACAGTCACGAACGTTAATTTAGCGAATGGTTGAAACAGAAAACTGAACCAAGCACCACCCAGAATTAACTATCAAATAAATTCAAAATTATAGGGATACTAAACACTGCGATTCTCAGGCAGGCCATATATCAAGTCCTCGCTTCTCGACGTTAATACCTAAGTTATCACAATGACCCCGTGTACTGACTTCTAAGAGAGAGTACCTTTACTAAGGTTGGTTGTACCACTTATTTGAATATCCGCCAATCGAGAAAAGTGAGTATTTACACCGCAACGAATGACGAATGCATACAATTTGGGAGTGTGGCGAATCTGACGAATTGCCGGTGTGATTGAGGACATCAGTCCTCAAAAACTTTCGGGTTTTTTAGTCGTGGGAATGTCAGATTACTTTGCTAAATCTACGCTTGACTATGTAGAAATTGATTAATTAGATAAAAATTAAACCGATGATAGGCTTTTTTGTCTTTATCTCATTTATGCAGAAACCAATTAATGATAATTCTATTTTGATTGAATATAGATTAATAAATATACTACAGTTATTCGACATTTTAGAGCAATTAGATTATATCATAGATACAGATTGTTAGCAAGCACATATGTTAAAGACCAGGCCGAGTTAGGAACAGCAAAACTAAATTTTCGCAATACTAGTTCCAAAGCAATAAATTTGATTGCTGACCATGAATCATTAGAAACAATGTAATATTATATTCTTTCACAATAGACCATAACTCTTTAAAAATAAATAAAATTGAAGTGTCTGTTTGTAATGTCAAAATAACAGCTATTTACTAAATGCATATAAATGTATATACGGTACTTAGAAAAAAGAAACAATTTTTGAAATTTTTGTTTGTCTACTAAATATCGAAACACCTGAACTGATTTTAACGGGACTGTGCTTGGGAAGAGTAACTTTGGCTACTTTTAGTTTAGAAAAACAATTCGTTTTCGTATTTTTTTTTCGAGTTTGACACGGATGAAATCGCGGGCCACTACTAGTTTAGAATTACATCCGCTTACCATAAGGCACTCTCCACACGGATCGAGCCATAGTGTGCAGGTGAATATTTAATAGGGAACTAAATAACGACCGTGTTGACTGGAGCCATGGCTATAAATCCTCGAGCAATGTAAGGACTAATATCTAGCCACCAGTATTGACAATAAATAATTTTATTAATAAGGTTTACTGACTTCCGTGTTTACGAGATGGAGATAGCTATAGGAAAGCTTTAAGAACTTCTGATTTTAAAATGCGAAGTCTTGTCATCTAATCAGTACCTGGTCGACCGAGCTCCGCTCGGGTGAAAGTAGAGAAAACATTTTTTTTTGAGAATTCGAATTTTGCCAGATATATAGACCTAGTAAAATTGATTTCCAACTGAAAATCTACCATTTACTGAACCTATTATGTCGTCGTTGACTTGAATATTGGCAAGTTAAGTGTGTGTCATGTTCTCTCAAATGTTTCTCTGATGCTGGCATAGCACGTGTTGGGTCATTCGGTTCCCTTCATGATGGTTGAGCTGTGTGGTGCCAATCCATGCGTCATGTTCGTGAACGGGTGCCATCAATTGGGATTGGTCATAACATGGCTGCCTCGGCCTGTTTTGAACTAATTATTGTATTTCGGCGTTGTTTTTTTACATCGTTCTCATATATACCTACGAATATTTTCAACAAGAATGATGTAACCAAATACTTGTAATTAAATTTTATTGATGGGAAAGAGTGTCTGTGGAGTTTCTTGCACGTTCTTCTGCATCTCTAGGTCTAGCCTAGTGACGCTTGCGAATGTGCAACTAGCTTAATTTTGTATGTATGACTAATCAAAAGTACATTTAAATGGTTTAGTTGAAATAAAATATTTTGATTTGATTTGAAAGGTAATCCCTAGAAATACTGGTCCGATTATAAATAAAAGTCACAGTGATGGAAAGCTAAGGTATTCCTTCCTGAGTGTCATAGGCTACATTCACGGCAAATCCTAGGGTTCCGTGAAGCTGGTAAAGGAGAAAAACGCGCGTTTTCAGCGTCGTGCAATTTAATATGAATAGCTTTAAAGCCCAAGATAAAAGATTAGTGTATTATAATTGATTCGGACTGGGTGCGCCCGCGCAGCCACCTAATTGATCCGAAATGTTTGTATTGTGTGTAATTCGCCCGCCTTGTAAGGCCGCAGTTAAGATGCCAGCGAGAATGGAGGTCGCAGGTTCGAATTCGTGGATAATTGATGTAATTACCTGTTTAAGATTAAATAAGGAGAGTAGATAGCCCTGTGATCACGGCTAAGGTGATCAAACCAAAAAAGCGCAATAGAGAACAGTTTACCTTAATATGTTACCTTCGCTCACGCTTCTTGCCCAAAAAGGAATAATCTCCATACATCAATGAAGAGTTTAACCATTTAAATAAATTATAGGCTTTAAAATAAAATTGCAGTTCCAACGTTCCTAAATCGAGCATGCCTCGGCTTCAGCTTTTCATTTCAGACATGGAGATACATATTGCTTTTCTATTCCATAAACAACATCGGAGTTGGTGCAGCACATCTGAATCACAACTACCACAAAGAGTGTTCTAATCGCAATAAATAGGGCGGTGCGCGGGCGCAGGCGGGCTGCGCGGGACATAACTCAGCGGCGCGGGCGCAGCGACAGCGCCTCTCATAACCACCACCCGGTTTTGGTACTATTTGATTTAGAGAAATGGAAAGGCGTTGCCATTGTTTTCTCTTTAAAATTTACAGAGCCCAGATAAACTGTATTTGGTTTTGTAATGAAAGCACTGTTTGTTTTAGAACGTACTGTGATTTACTGAGCGTTTTGAGGGAATGCAAATTGGCTGTTCAAATATGTAGTGACTTAAGAAAGTTGGTGGCACGCTGGCCCTTTGTGTTGCACGGTTATTAACCGACTTTCGAAAAAGGAGGAGGTTCTATGTTCGACTTCTTGTATGTTTTTTTTTTTTTTTTTTTTTTTTTTTTTTATGTATGTTCACCGATATCTCCGTCAATTGTGGCCCGATTTTGAAAATTCTTTTTTTGTTTGATAGAGTATGTTCCGAAATTGGTCCCATTTTAATTAAGTGAAGATCTGATGAAGAACTTCGAAGATATACAACAGAACTCTTCAATAAATAACGGCAAATCTCGCGGGACTGCTGCAATCGCATGTCTGTTTATTGTGTATACCATTTCATAACATAACATCACGCCAGTACGCTCTTAAGGGGTAATCAGATCACTCATTTGATCGGTTTTGTTCAAGTTTTATGATATTCGGGTCGTCTATTCTGGCGTTATAGGAAACTTACTAAACAACTTGCCTATTAGTTAGGTACAACTAAAAAGTGAAAAATAAAAAATCTTTTTTACAAAAAAATACTACCGACTTCCAAATAAGAAAACTACAAAGTGAAAAATAACTTTAATTTTGGAAGTCGGTGTCCATAACGCAAAAAAATGGTACCTAGGAAAGACACCGACTTCCAAAATTAAAGTTATTTTTCACTTTGTAGTTTTCTTATTTGGAAGTCGGTAGTATTTTTTTGTAAAAAAGATTTTTTATTTTGAATTTTACATTGTTTCTACGGATTTTTTAGAATTTGGAATTAACTTTCTAAACGTTGGTATCTCTACCAGACATTGCACCGTGCATGAAACTAGTTGGACGACAGACGACTTAAACGACAAGTTTTTCTGCTCAAAGAACAAGTCGACGATGCAATTCTTCTGTAAAATATTTCGCTACTCCGTATACGTCCATCGAGTACATTTAATAAAACAAAAAACCTACGTATACATTACATCGTATACATTAAATGTTGCGCAAGCCCTCCATAAAATATCGACTGTCAGACCCAAAACGGTGACAGGCAGAAATCCCCGAAAAACTGTCCGACAATCATTGCATATGTATTGTTTTGGTTTTGACCAATCGCAAAGCAGAATAATGTTAATTGCTCACTCGTCTTAGCAGCGGCGCGTGCGCACGTTTGGCAGCAAAAAGGAAGGGCCATAAAAGGCTTTAAGGTTACAAAAGAGGCCGCAAGAATCCATGAATAAAAATACCGAGCCCAAAAGCGTTGGCGCCAATTATGGTGCGTTTGGGCATCTCTAAACCCGTGGATCGACGAGCTGCGCGTGAGTGCACGCGTTAGGGATGCTACATCACTACATGTGCAGCTGTCACGAGTGTGCGTGATTTAATTATCGTACAAGTGGCCAGGTTTGTATTTTGTTAGTACGGGATTCATTTTTTCGGGAGCCTTTTACATTTTGTGTTGCTCCAGGAGCTTAATACGGGCCTTAAATGGCTCTGTATACCAGACAGTCGCCAGTAGCGAGTTGTGTTTTGAATTGGCACGTTCTGACAGACGTAGTACTTAATTGTGGGTTGATAGTCAATAATTATGGATCGGGCGACGGATTTCAAAGGTCCTTTAATTTCGAAATTCACCATAGCTTAAAGAATTTGCATATGGACGTATTTTGAAAGGAGTATTTGCAAATGAATTTACTGATCTCGTATAGTCTTTGGAAATAGAAAACCATATTCCATACTAACATAACTTAGGTAATCCCCAGGTAATCGATACGAGCATTACTGTACGTGGCATATCGTATGAGAAAGTGATTCTCAGCGATTTGTGTGGAAATCAATTTCCTAAGATCGATGAAAGTTTGTTGCGTGGCAATTTCACTGGAATCACTTGGATGCTGCGATGTAGCACGTTCCTGTAGACATGGCTATGATTAGCTGGGTATGCTAAGACTTGAGAGTGATATTCTGTAATAATTTGGCAGGGTTTCTCTTTTAGGGTGAGTGAAAACAGTGAAACAATTTTTTTTTTTTACATTTGGATTTGAAGTGGACTTAGCATCGATAGTAAGTAACTTAACTATAGATTAGATTATATGTTAGTATAAATTAAAAGTTTAAGCTTTAAACCTGAAAATCTGAAAGTTCTTATTAATAAAAATGACGTATTACCAGCTTACTCCGAAGTTACTCTTGGACTAGCTAATCCCGGAGTAAGTAAGGATTAACATAGGCTTAGCAATGTTATTAATAAACATGGAATAACCTCGGACTAACTATTCATTTGTTACTCTTGGATTTACGCGTAAGCTATGGCAACCCAGTTCAATTTAAAAGTAAAAAGAGTGAACCAGTGAATGAAACCAAGAAATTTGATGACATAAAGTAGAAAAAGAAAGAAAAATTGCTGACAAAGTGACATCTGTCATACTTAAATCACATATTATAATAAAATATTATGAATGCGAAATGAACTCTGTCTGTCTGTCTATTATCCTTTTACGCTTAAACCGCTGAACTGATTTTGGATGGAGTTAGTCATTGAAATATTATGTATTACATAATTACCTCAATGGAGTTAGTTTGGGACCCTGGGAAGGACATACGATAGTTTTTATCCAATGTAATGGTGGCAAGGAAGATAGAATTTGTATGGTGAACTAATAATTTCTCAAGTAAGGCGGCCTTCACAATATAATTAGTGCGACATTAAAAATAGGCTTTTAGGAGTACTAATGCTACACAGACGAAGTCACGGGCAACAGCTAGTATTTAATATTCGTAGTGGTTTGATACATCTGATGACGAGTGTATCTCTCATACTAATGTTAGTAAAATACCTAAGTATTAAACACATCTTCATGCCAATTCCTGAAATAGTGTTTCCTGTCTAGTACAATATATATATATTAAACTAAAAATTTTCATCATCAAATCAATCAAAATATAGTTCGCAATAATACAGATTATGTAATTGTATTACTTGCAGGAAAATATATTCCCGTTCCTATTATTATACTTTCAATTGAATTGAATTAATTCCCAAGCCATATTTTTCACGACAGCCCGGTCACATAGTATTGTTTAATACAATTTAGTAACAAAACCTGATTAACTCAATACACACGAAAGCAATAAGGTAACAATTAAAATACTGACCGAAATTAAACTGTCAGTAAAGAAACAAATAAATTAAATTGAATTTATTCGCACAGATTAAGGGTCATTTACACTGTAACGCATTGGAATTTATTCGCACATATTAAGGGTCGCTTACACTGTAACTTATGGGTATCCGGCACAAAAACGTACGTGAAAATTGCCGGCTTTTTAAAAGGTTTTTGTGATCGATCGAATTTTAAAATATCGTTCCAGTGGTATGACAATTGAAATTCTTAGTGTGAGACCGACATTTAATTAAAAAGAAAAACTAAAAAAAAAACATGTTTTTCATGAAAATTTGACGAGGAGATCAATGAAGATTGTAAGATAAAAATATACCTTTGCTCAGTTAGTTTAAAAATACCTAAGATGCTTCTTTATTTTTGTTATACAAATGAAGCTTTGGGGGTGTATTATTTCTTGACATTATAAAGAATAAGATGTCGATCAAAACCGAAGTTAACCGAACAAGCCCGATCACTCCCTAACACCTGTAAATCAAATTAATAGCGCAAATGAATAGAATTATATTCTCTTTGTTTAGAACGACCTTCATATTGGTACATTATGAGTTTCTGAACGCCGCAGGAGATTGAGAATTAACTTGCACAATTGATAACAATATTAAATGCAATAAGATAGGAAATTATTTATTTGATAAGCAAGGTTGGAAATATGCTTGCAATAATAAATGTAATCGTAAGTTATAAGAGACAGACAATACATTAGCAACGTTGAAATTCTAATAAATTATTATTTTTTAATTAGGACTATAAAATTAAATGAATAAATTATAGGTATCTCCTTAATAAAAATCCTACAAAACAATGCAGAGCCTAAGACGATAAGCGCGAAATTGTGCGCTAGAGTTCTTTTATATTTAAAACAAAAAGCAAGAAAATTTGTACATATATACATATGTTCGTCAATTTGCCGATTGGAATATCCCATTGAGCACACGTAAGTCAACAAAATACAGATATGGACTTAGCTTAAAAATAGAGTTCTTTAATGACCTCATTAATTGCAAAAACTGACGATACATTATACCTATCTATAAGGTCAAAGTGACTAAAAGTTACTCAATTAGATGTCCCTTAAGTTCATGACCTACATATATATATTATCTTCAAAAACAAAGGCATTCATTAAAATTGACTTCTCAATCAATCCACATTGAAAACGCCAACGTACCCCATTGTACAGTGGCCATAAAAAGTCAACAAACTTATTGACTTAATTAAAAATCTCGGTAAGTTGCAACCTGCCTATACTAAGATAAACCCACACCTGTTATTTGGAGCAAGGTAAAATGTTAATTACTTAGCCATATTGACTCATATACCAACTTACTAATTCAACTACAAAAGCCCTTATTACAGAGACATAAGTTCCATTTGGGACAGCTCTAACGATTGAAGTGTTAAGTCGATTTTCCAGCGTGGGACACTATTTTGAGGTTACAATCGATTCTCGCAATTAATAATCGATGCATTCGAACGTTTGAATCGATTCTGAATCAAACAAAAAGTTATGAATGGTCGGTATTCATAGTATTACATAGCTCTTGCAGTATTTTGATTGGTTTGCCCACGATTTTGTTGTTCGCATTCCGAGTGTTTTACTGGTTGGTAATTAAGAATAGGTCTTACGTAAGGGATTGAATTGCTTGTTTAATTAATTTATCTGTTCATTTGGCTCTGAGTATCGTAATGGGAGCAAGAATTAGGTAGTATTAAGTGGCCTAAAAGATTCTGACTAAAAGTTCTCCATCTGATTTCATATATTACCTAATTGAATTCAGCAGCACTCTAAGCTAAGTTGAAGTGAGAACAGAACATTATGTTGCTAGGATGAAGTCAAATATTGAGATGATGGTTGATAGAGATTCATGGAAGATAAACATAACCCTAAATCATCATCCAGCATCATTAGTCTTCAGCAATCCACTGCGTCACTCCTCTGCTGGAAATAGGTCTTCTCTAATCGCACGCCATTCATCTCGATTCTCGTTACCTTTTATTCAGACCCAAATATATCAGGATAAAGGCAACAGTAGGATAACGAATCAGATTGGTCTAGCTAGCTTCCATCTTCTGGTATTCTTCTTCCATAACCTAACACCAGTGTTGATGAGCAAATTTCCTTCAAAACTTCACAATCATTAGTCATTTTTCAAAAGGCTCATCACCGTTTATCTTCATCTTAAAAGTATTAATAAACTCGTGCTAAAATGTTTAAAAATAATCGCTAAAATCACAATAAGACAGCAGAGCAGGAAAATATGAAATACAAAAGGAGCTAATTATGATTGATGATCAAATGGAATCTGTATGAATGCACAGGATGTTCGAGGTTTTGAAGAACAGCAGGATTTGAGAGATGTAAAGAAAACACGATCATGTTAATTTTTTTGTGATTTTAGCTTTGGTTGCCGATAAACAATGAGGTTTATCTCAAAGAGAAGCTTTTGAGAATTGAAGGGTTATGTAATGTACCTTTAGGTATTCCAAAATTAAGTTTAACCATCAGAATAACTTCAGTAACATTGAATTGAAACTTTCTTATCGGCCCTTGAGTTATTCTAGCTAGTGGTTCTAACTAAAGGTTGGGTAGGCCTAAGCAAGCTGTTTCAAGATTCACCTAACTGAATAAAACCTTCGCGGTCGTGATGCTAATAACTTTTAATTTTTGACAGATGATATATTGAGCCTATATAAAGCAAGATTAGTCGTGAGATCTACCCCAAGAAAGACTTATTTATTTTATTTGCCTTTGGCCAAGTCATCTGCAGCAATATCTTTACCATTCTCAACCTTAGTGCATAATCATCATTATTTTATTTTCTTGAGCCCAAAACATTTGAATGCCATACATCCTTTGATCGCCTTTCAAGACCTCTATTATTAAATCCATGCAAACATTCGATTATTGCGATACGATTCAATTCAATCGAGATATCGCTATAGCAGCCATCTTGAATAATAATACCTTTGCCGAAACATTTCGCGTATTCAAAAGAATATTTGTGTTCATTGTACAAGCGCGGATAAAACTGGAGGCACACTTTTCAACCTTATTGCAAAGATGTGAAGGGTGGATGAAAAGTGGTCGCCAACTTTTGTCCGCAGCTGTACCTAAGATTTAAATTTAAGAAAAGGCTTGGAAATTATATAGGGTTATTAATAATTAAGCTTCCCATACTGCACAAAAGGCGGGTACACAATGTTTTGAAAGGATAAAAGCTCAAATAAGTTCTCAAGACCAAAAGAACGAGAGGCGAATGGTTGTAGGCACCCAGTAGGTATGTTTGAAGGAGGCTAAATTGTATATGTTGATCGTGGTAAATAATTAAGCTTCTGTACCGGGTACGTATTAATTTAATTAAATATAAGCTGGTTTCACTTACATTTTTTATTTATTTTTATTTTTTTGTTTGTGATGGGTTTGCTCTTGACTCTAGTCTAGGTCATAGGTGACAGAGACAGAGTCGACGATGGAGTGAGCTTACCCAGAAGAACAATAAAAAAAAAAAAATGTCTAGACTGGACCTAACTGGTGTTTAATTCTACACGTTAACCTGGGATGAATTACAAGACACATATGTGGCATTTGTGAGTTTACGGCGGCAATTTAAGAACAGAATATTAGAGAAATATAACCCATATTTTTAGAAAAATTGTGCACCGTAAAATAACCAGAACTTATAAGTTTTTAAACTGTCATGGTCACTAACACTAACATTAACATTAAAAACGGGATATTTACCATGTTTACTGTTTGTTGCGAGTTCCCGATATTTCGGTGCTGTTGCAAGCACCATGATCACGGATAAACTGAAAGTCATTGCGGGTGGGTGTTTATGAGGAGACAAAACGGTCTACCCTCTTTCTTGTTCGTTTTTTGCACTCAGTACCGCTACCATTGTCACTCACAACTCGATTCTGTTCCCGACACACGAAACTCACACCCACCCGCAATGACTTGTGACACCACCCGTGATCATGGTGCTTGCAACAGCACCGAAATATCGGGAACTCGCAACAAACAGTAAACATGGTAAATATCCCGTTTTTAATGTTAAAACCAGAACTTGATCGTGATCTTCTTTGCTGATCTTGCTTGACGTATGTTATTTATCTAAGATTATTTCAGTATCATTTAAAAAACAATCAATCAACAAAATTGAGCATAAACATCGCAAATTAAATCATATCGAATCATCACAGTGAACGAAAGGAAACGATTAAAGATACGAATAAAGCAGTTTAATAAAAACAATATAATAATGTTTTAAAAACTAAGAGAAGACAATAACTATACAGACAATGATAAACGTTCAATTATTAAAAACGGAGAAGACATTTATTAATTTTAACCGGAGAGTTAAAAATAAGGGCTATTCAATTAATGGGAGCCGCAAAGCGACGTAAAACCCGGTAAAAATTGTACTAAAACCCTTTATTGCGCACGCGCATCGTATGTTATTCGACTATAGGTTGTAGGGTTGCCAGTATCTGACCTGATGGTAAGCGTTGATGTGGTCAACGATGGAGCACACTTGCCTAAAAACGTTCCAGTTATCTTGGAATAATATTCTAGAAAATCATTAGAATATATTTGTGTCTTTTTCTGATGAAATTAAAAGTCGTGACAGCTACTAGATATTAATTAAGAGTCTATATTTTATAAACATAATTGATTAATGCACGATTTTCTTATGTATACATAAAAAGTAAGTGTCAATTTTTAATTTTCTTCATTTTCGTAACTTTTTAAAACTTGGCAACCTTATAATAGGCTAATTCTGCAGAATTGTTAAACTAATAAATGTGATTCGTTTTATTTGCTTGCCGTAATGAAAGGCCGTAATGTTAAACTCTTGCGCAAGTAAATTTACTTTTTCCTTATTTAGTTGAATAGGGGATCGGCAGATGGTTTCTTTCTAAGCAGTGGCATACTGACTGATTCCGTATTATTTTCTATCGTCAATTATCGACATTAAGGTTACACTAGTCGAAAATTCTTCCATACAAACGTAGTCTAGGGATTATTCCACGGTTTGACGATGTACGCTCAAAATAAAAAGTTATATCAATTTGTCTCATCATTATCTAGCCCTGTATGGAAGCAAAAAAGTAAAAAAAGAAAATATTTGAAAGTTTTGAGCGTCGAAAGTTCCACATTTCGACACAAATATTAACGCATTCTTGGGCGCGAATAAATAGCAAAAGAAGACGGTAAATTGCAAAATGGCCTCCATACAGGGATAGATTAGTAATTCAACAAAGCAAATAATTTTATTTTGAACAGATAGATTTAGTAGTTTTTTCATGATATCTAGACTGCCAAAGGTCTGTTTATAAAATTTCGCGCGCTCGGTTTCGTCCTAAATCATTATCCATTTCGCTACAAATTTGCAAAAGTTTGTATTCGTAGGCGAACTATCTCCCTCCTACTCATCACAGCATCTATCTCTTCCGCACGTGTTGTCGGTTGATATAAAATGCATCTTAACCCTGCGCACAAAATAGTTCGTGCCGTCGACAAGTGTACCCTTAACTGTACCTATTGGTGAAGTTTGCTGAACATAGTGTGAATGATAATGTAGATCTAGTATGTCAAATTCATGCTTACCTACTTGCTTCGAGAGAGACACCTTTTATAGGCAACCGGTATGGAAAATTAGGCAATTAGGAAAATTAGGCATTGTTAGTGACTTTTTATTTTATTTCAGTCTCTGAATCGTTATAAAAAATCTGCCTTTACTCAACTCTGCTGCTTAGTTTACTGTAAATTGGGGTCGGCTTCTAGCCTGGGCAGATGCAGCTGAGTACCTGTATTTCACCTAAATCAACTGTCTGTCTGACCTCCACAACCCATTAACTGGGTAACACGATACACATTGGTAAGACTGTGTCTTACAGATTCTCTTAATAATTCTTCTTAATTTGTCATAGTTTAAACTATTTAGTTCCCTATCTACAAATAAGTCTACTTTCTGTTAATTCCTACCTTGTATCTAAACTATCTTCTACAAAGTCGAACCAGCTACTTCGCCCGACATTGATGCATCCAATATTGACGAGCCCTGAGTTGACCTCTCCATAACTGGCTTCATAAGCCTCGAACATAAAGCCACGATAAATAACGCAGCCTGAATGGAACAATTGCAGTTAATTGCACAAATAATCCACGTAATTGGCCAGGCTAATTTATCTGTGCCACGTGGGTGGGCGAAGCGAGACATGTGTTTTGTTATTAGTGAGATATTCTGTGTTTTTATCTTTGTTTGACGTATTGCTTGGGCCCTGAAGTTGACGTTGACGTTTGTTAAATAAATGTATGTCATGGTGGCCCAATACACATTGATACTTGCCCGGGTTTGAACCCACGAGTTCAAATCCGGAAGGTACCACTAGTAGTCCTTAGTTTAACTTGGACATCAATGTTAGCGGTGAAGGAAAACATCTCGCATTTTGAGGAAAGTAGTTTGAATAACTTTGTGCTCCATTGATGTAATTGCTGCGCGGCGTTCCAGTGCGACGGTAAACAAATAAATAAATATAATTTTAACTGAATAGTTGTATTCTCTATAGTGAAGTATGGTGACAAGAATAATGACATTTTATTTCGAAGTGGGCGTGATAGATTAAAAGGCTACACCGAACTTGTAAAATACACAGAATAGGATTTGTGTTGACAGTTTAAAAGATTTAATTTGGTTTCTGGGAATGAGAATTTAAAAAAAATGCATGGTTTTGGTGAAGAATGAAATGCAATTGAATATAAATATTAATACTTCTTTCAGTTTTCTTCCTGACACTGTATCGCCTTTTGCGGTAAGATCGCCCATTGGACACTAGTTTCATAATGATTAGTTGTTTAACCCTTAAACGGCTCAAAAATTTATCAAACTCCTAGTAAGGTTTATATATTTACGATGTTTTATTATTATTGGCTTTAAATTGTTTTATTATTTGGTGTATATTAAATATATTAAAAACTAGCTGTGCCCGCGGCTTCGCTCCAGTCATCTGTCTGCCAACCCTACCATACTTACCTACCTACCATTTTTGTTTCTATAGTCAACATTCTTTCGCAGAGAATCTTAACACCGCTATTCAGAAAATGTCTTCAAATGCACAACGCCATCTATCGAATATCGAGTTCAACTGTCCGAGTATCTGAATTGCGTGTGTTGTGATAATTTTACTTCTTGAACACTTTAAATTCATCTAACTTTTAATAGAGAGAACCGATTCCGATGAAACAAAAACTAAGTAATTCTTCAAGTTACGTACAATTTTTATGTATAAAAGGTATTTACATTGGTTTCGTACATTTCACGTGATGCGTGCACAAATAAACAGATACACAGACAAAAAATTAAAAAAATGCCGGAAATAGGTTCTGTCGGTTATCCTTTAACACCCTGGCTATTTTTTTGGAAATATTTTCGTCGCACAAAAATTACTTTTCTACAGATTTATTATATGTATTGATTGATGATGATGATGATATACATAGGCATAAAGGCATGCAAAACTGTCTGCTATTGCTAGAATTTGAAATATCGAATGATATATAGAAATTGCGGCAAAAGTAGGTAAAAAAAATCTCCTGCAAGACTGCAGTACAGTTTGTCGGCCATAAACATAGATTAGCCCAGTCCTGCATCAACAAGTACGGTGTGGTCATTCCACCTCCGCCAACACACAATAAGCGCGCGACCTTGCGCCGGCGCATCTTTACAAATATTATGTCACTCCGTCAGTACTGTAGTACCGTACTTAATAAATTATTCTCGTTGATTAATAGATTCTTACAAACGTCTGTCAAACGTTGACTTGTTTTTCAAGTGTGAGAATGGGTTAAAATAGATGTTGGGTAAGGTCATGGTTCTTTTATAAATTAGTGCTATACAAATAATGGTACGACCAAAATTTGAGGTTTAAGAATTCCAAAGAATATGATCAGACTTACTTATCAATAAACCAGAAAATAATGATCTTGCAAGTAGCAATATTGTTCTTTGTATAGACCAATGCTCAATACCATTATGCCACATGAGCTAGTTTCACATTCAAAAACTAAAATGTCTAAAATAAACACAACTTTTATATCTATAGTTTTTTTTCTCTGCTGCCTAAGGGTTAATCACCATCGACTCGAAAACAAGAAGGAGAAGTTAGATTTAGTGTCATAAATTGGGGCCACCATAAGGAGTAATTTCTTCTCTAGATCTCATCATTGGATTGGATCTGCCAAGTACCAGCTGGATGCACTTGAGTCGATCGAAACACGGGCCAAGAAGCTCATCGGCAATCAAATACTGGTCGAGTCTAGGCTCCAGAGCCTTGAACATCGGCGCCGAATTGCACAGCCTGTCGGTTTTTTATTGGTTACATTTCGGGGAGTGTGCGATGGTATTGCATGAACTAATTCCTCCTAGCCCGTTTCATCATCGCACTACAAGACATACGGCGATGCGTCATCTATCGGTACATGGTGGACATCCCACCCATAGGCACCAAACGTTTTGGGAATACTTTTAAAGTGCGTACAGCTAAAGAGTGGAATTCCCTGCCGGAGTCTGTATTTCCTGAGAGCTACAACCTGGGAGTCTTTAAGTTAAGAGTGAATAGGTTACTTCTAGTCAAGCGTGATTCATCGTCGACCATATCATCGCTTACCAACAGCTGAGATAGTGGTCAAGCGCGAGCCTATCAAAAACAATAAAAAAACACATCAACTCTTTGCGAAATTATACTGTTAGCTACACTTTTTCATTCTCAATTCTGTTAAAACATTACACTTGCTTTTTATCATCATGTTTCACTTTCCGCGGTACTTGTATTGTAACTTTTACTTTTAAGATAACGCAGACTCAAGAGATACTTAACTTAAGAGGCATTTAAGTGTGCCCACTTTGTTTAACGTTGAGTGTTGTCAGCACTAAAATAAAATATGAGAGTTCATTAACAATGTGTTAATAGGCTGGCTTATTTTGAAGAAGCTGGTCATCATAAGAGGATGCATTGCCTGATTACCTATTTACAGACAGTAGGGAACAATAAATTATGACCTAGTTAAAGTTGTAAATAAAGGAAAATAAGTTTTCTTGTAAAAGAGATGTATAATTATTTTTTTTGGTGTGCAATAAACTATTCTGTTCTAGTTTTGAATACAAGTGTGACACTGGCAGGTATGGAATTAGATAGTACTAACTGTCTTAATGTTTGACAGGTCTTAACAGGTGTTTGACAGGTTCTCTAATCTGAGGGTCTTACCATATAATTCTCTGCATTTTTTTGATTTACGGCTACTTGCAACTGACTGTAAAGTCTTGATTCTTACCTGTAAAGAAAATAAAATTATCATTAGTTTTAGTTCACTCCAATGAGTACCTATAAATTATAAGGCCTACAATTTTTAACGAGTCAGTGTTAACGCTAGGATCTTTGCATTTCTGGGCTATTCTAGCAGGAGAACTAGCTCCTATTATACCTTACATTTGCATAGCATACTTTATCTCTAGCGACGTGTAAACGACACGCAGGCAACCCTATAAGCCAAAAAGAGAACGTTACCCAATGTCAAAATCAGCCATAAATCAACCACAATTAAGTATCAAAAACACTGTTATAAGTTGGCTTCTTTCATATAACGTCACCCAATGTCAACATCACCCACTAAATTCAATTACCAAAAACACTGTTATCCTGATCAAACGCTACACGACATTCGCATACCGATCTCCGATAACACATTGTATCCCTTTCTCACATACTTAAATCTTGGTTCGCAGAGCGAGACGGGTGCACAGACTTGCTAATGAGTAGGTGAAATGGTGCATTCTTAAGATAGGGACAGTGAAATGTTAGTGAAAGTGTCCCGGGCAATTGTTGCTATGTCGGGCTATTTGGCTGGCAATTTATCTGGGTTTTGTCGCATGAAATCATTCGACGCGCCTCAATTGATTGAGTGGTTTGTTTAGTATTTGAATATCGTGCTATGGCTGTGTTTATTCATCGACTAATTGCTTTGTATGGTTTTGTTATTTTTAGTCAGCTGTGACTGACTAGGCGGAGAGACTTTGGGACTACACACAGATATACTTCTCGTACTACACAATACAACACGACAGCGACGACTACGTCTTTGGGACTACAAACATGAACTATGTATGTATTTGTGTTAAGTTAAATTGATTATGTACACAAAACAGGTTTAGATAAATACAACACCAATTTCAAATCAGCTAGCCAGCTCTTGGCTCTTGAAATACTTCTAGAATATCTCAGTGCTTTTAATAATAAAGTATAACTACATTCTGACCTATCTGGACAAATTGCTCATAACCAGATTCGGTCCTTCGGAAGCTCCTACATTAAGGCGCCGATTCCCTTGAGTAGCTGATTTTAAAATGAGAATCACGTCTAAATGGCTAGTCGTAATTTTTTGAAAAAAATATATGTTATATAAGACTATTTTCTTAATAATTTGATCTGAGCAAATTTTGAGTTTTCTTCGTATAACATAGTGTAATTAATTTGTAAAGTTGTGTCTAAAACGGACAAAAACACGACAATCACACCAAAACCGCTGGGCGTATTTTAATGAAATTGACACCATCTCAAAGACAATTTAATTATCTACATTTTGATCTGAGCTTTTTTTTTTAAAGTCTTAGAATAATAAGGAAAGTACAAAAAACTACTAAATTTTGGGTCGCGCGGGTGTGAAACGAGTGCGCGTTTTGTTCCCTCAAGGTCGTTGGCGTTAGTCGTCGTCTTAAACACGTGATCCCAGTCAGTGCTAGGATGGCGGACCCATTGGTCTGACTGCAATAAGACGGCTATTTATTACCAAATGACTTTATAAGAACCTTCAATAAAGCCTAACTAAATAGCTAATATCCTCACTAACTCAAACCACATCAGTGGCACAAACGTCGCCACATTATATTTCAATGTCAACTACGTCCCTATCGGATATCGCACGCCATTGAACCGGCACTTTCCTGACAGGCCACACCCGCCATTGTCTCTGCAGGGCTGACAACTCTAAAAAGTACCATGCTCCACATTCGACCGGACTTAGCTAAAGATACGACCCTTTCTACAACCATTGTAAGTTAGAAGGTAGTTGGGGGAATTAAGTGGAGGTAAGAAATTTATTGCAGGAGTTAGCAGTAAAATGCATAAAAACTAGCGGTTAAGTTTACTTAATGTAGATTGGCAGTAACGTCTTGGATTGGCTATTATATTGCTTCATTCAATTAATCTATACTTATCTATACTTATAATATTATAAAGCTGAAGAGTTTGTTTGAACGCGCTAATCTCAGGAAATACGGGTTGGAATTGAAAAATTCTTTTTGTGTTGGATAGTCCATTTATCGAGGAAGGTTATAGGCTATATAACATCACGCTATGACCAATAGGAGCGGAGCATAAATAAAAAATGTTGCAAAAACGGAAAAAAGTATTCCTATTTGAGAACTTCCGTTGCGTGCGCTGCGTAAGCGGTTAAAGTTACGCAACATTCATGAATGTAGGGTAGGTAGGGTAGGGTAGTTACCTAACTGGCTACCTAGCCAGTTGACGGGAACGCAGCTGCGTGGGGCAGCTAGTCTTCTATATTTAATTATTGGATACAGTAGTTTTGGACTTCCATTTTTTCGGACAAGTCCGCTACACTATTCCAAAATAGCCAACTACTCTAATTTCTGATTAGTGATTACCAAAATCAACAGTGGCGACCACCCCGTGAAACCCTGAATGAATGAGTCCCGGTGAAACTTCACGGACTTGTTATACGGACTCCGGATGTGTAATGTATGAGACAATATTATTAATATATGGTATTTCATTACGCTTTCAATTTCTCCTAAAAGCTGAACTTATGACCCCATCCAAAATCTTATGTAACACAAGAACTAACATCTAATTCTGACACACCCAAGAATCTGACCACGTCAGACAACCCTACACACGTCCGTTTGTTTCACTGATCACTTGTCAGCAACCAGCAAATCAAGATCGATTCCGATACACCTAATTTAAATCTATCACCCCACTCTTTCACTCACTCTACAAACTCTATCTCCTTCCTTCTCTAAATCGTGCGCAAGCGACTTGGAAGTTAAGCGTGATCGAGCTATCATTTATTGTCATGGCAATTTTTTTCTGAGACCTGATAAGGGAATTCGTTATGACACCTAATATATTAGGCGAATTGATACGCGTGATTTAGTTTGTTAAATGGTCAAGAGTTCAATCGTAAGTTTAACGGCTGTTACATAAATAAAAACTTTTGCACAAAAAATAAACCGACTTCATAAGCAAGACACTAAAAAGTGAAAAATAACTTTCGTTTCGGCAGTCGGTATCTTTGGTACCTCTTGTTTGTACATTATGGATGCAATAAATTGAATTTCAATTTGAGTTCGGTCTTATGCTCTATATCTTCAAAACTGCTGTACCGATTTTGATAAAAATTGCACTATTCCCTAAGTTGTGATACTCAATCCAACACAAAATAATGATCACTATCCGATAAGAAGTTTCGGAGATATGCGTGGACAAACATACATACATACAAACAATTATCAGATTTGGCACACTTGTTAAGAATCCCATATAGAGTAACGTATGTAGGTAAATATTGTGCAATTCCAACAATATTACATACATACGTGTCGAATTGATTACCTCCTTCATTTTGAAGTCGGTAATAAGAGACTGCCTCGTTGATAGAAGTGCTGAGCGTGAGATCTTGGATCGATTCCCGGATAAGGCAAAGTGTTATTAGGTTTATCAATCCGGAATTTCGCAGTAGTCTGAACTCGTGCCTGGTTGATGGCAATAGGCACGCCCTATGGACTTAAAAATAACTGACAAAATGTGATTACAGGTGCACTTCTGCTGAATCCTTCATAGAATACAGGCGTGATATTGTATTACATAAATAAGTCTTATTGGTACAGCTGAGCGGAGCTAGGCAATGCTTGAATTAATTCCAAGAGAAAACGATTAGTATCTTGTTGGTTTAGTTGTGCGGTTAAATGGAAATATGCAGAGCAGATTGATCATTGGACTGAGACAGGAACAATAAATTCTAGTCTAAACAACTGACTAATAGAGGCAGAAATGGTTGGTTCTAAATAACGACGTCAGCTTAAAAATATAAACACATCCTACTAGCTGCAATATTTCATGATTAATGCAATCGAACGCCTTCGACAGGTCGCAGAAGAAATCTTACCTATTTTAACCGAATTTTTACCTTTACCGAATTAAAGATGAGTTTTAGTAAGGTGGCTTTGTTTTAATCCAAATAATTCAACCACTGACAACCCCTAGATTTATTTTCTCCAAACCCAGCATTTCTCTAAAACTGTCATAAAAAAGCAGTTCCCATTCCCACAAATAAATAACAAGACATAACCACAAGAGGATACTAAATCACAACCCGACAGCTAAAACTATAAATCTGTTCTTAGCAAATATTACGTTGAAAGATGCGCGGTAGAAAACTAAAATCTTACGTCATGCGCAGGCGCATCCCGAGCCGCTAAATGTCGGGTCACGCGTGCCTTCCGCCCTGCTCTGAGAACGTGGTATTAGCACACCTGATGCACTACAGGTTAAAGACCAGTTTGTGGAAAATTAACTGTAGTCCTGCATAACATAGCATGCATAAAATCACGCATGTATTCTTCGAAGTGTTAGGTAGAAGTGTACCAGTCATATTATGTCCTTTATTAATAGGGGTACGAGTCTTTTTGGGTCCACCAGACTCTCCCCAACCGCTGCTTTGTAAGCCAGAATCCACAGTGTCGTCGACCCTCAGAAAAGCACCCAGACAATCATGCTCCGGATAACGATTTACTGTCTTGGATAAAAGGATATAACGGGGCATAACTCCAGACGTTTGCCACTGAGAAATTCCAGCTGGCAGAACCCTTTGCCTGACCAGGGCAAACCCAGTATGATCAGGGGGGTGACCATAAGCTCTTAGAGCGGTATCAATTTGAGATCGAGTAAGTGACAGATGTATACAAGTCATATACATCTGTGCCTTATTCGATCTCAAATTGATACCGCTCTAAGAGCTTATGGTCACCCCCCAGAAGTCACGTTTGCGACCATTAGACCAACGCAGTAACTTTTTACAGTTTCTAAGAAGACGAGTGGAATTTTTAACAGAGTTCCTTTTACTGCATCAGGAGTGTAGAGTAACATACATATTGATGACACGATTGTGATAGTTACAATTACAATCAAGTTTAAATTAAGACTTCTTGTAAGCACTTGTATTCAACTTGGAGATCTGAATTCAAAGATTGAGTTCGAACCGTTAGTGGACGCTAATGATAGATCAGCATCAGAAGTGGGGTGGAATTTCATCATGGCGGATTGGATAGGACTTAATTTGAAGGACCGATGACCAACCAGGTCATATAGGTATGTGGCTACACTTGGGGGAGACCTGTGTTTAGCAATGGACACCTTTCGGTTGAAATGATGATGAAATTTGAAGGACCAACTATGTAATAAGACTATTTCGCGAACGCTAGGGCCTAATCTAGACGACCAATTATTATAATACGTGAGTAATTCGAAAATTGGGTGTTATATGATATCGTCAAAACACTTTGACCCAAAATAAAAACTCATCACTTCACGAGATTTTAACACAGATACCAGAGCTTAACTCATCTTTACGTAATCCATAACAATCATAATTATTACGAAACTTTACTAAAATAATGGGTACATTCACAAACACAATTGTTTCCGACAGATCTCCGGATAAACGCAGCTTTACGCAATTAAATGAATGTAACTAAAAATTAACACTTTTGATTGTGACTGCTGGCATTTCGATTCTGTAATATGTGGGAAATGCTGCGCACATTGTGATGCGATCGTTTTCCGGTAATGAAATGGTGGAATTGAACAATGGATTGTTTCTGATATTGTTAGATAAGTTAGCGTTAGATGGGAATAAAAGAAATGTAAGTTGATTGTATAGTGAGAGTTAATTAACAGGTACACAAAGACGAAGGGCTACAAAGAGAATTTGAAAGAAAAAGTAACACTTAGGAAGGTTTGAAAACACGATCTTGAACAAAGAATAGCTATAATAGTTTTCTTAATAATTTGTCACAATGAGTAGACTCATTGTGACATAGGTATCTCATGATCCAGCAAGGCAAATCGTGAGACGTAAATATCAAATGAAACTCATTTTGACTTCATGAATATGTTTCCAAACGTTGACCGCAGTTTCCTAATAAACTAAAAAAATTAAATCAAATGACATTGTCGCGAAACAAAGTGCGTTTAAAAATTGACATTTACACTGCGTGACCTACTGACGAAATACTGGGTCAGACACTACAAGCTCTTCATTTCTGACACCCCTCACGATCATTATTACTCTAAGGTGCCAAATACCTTGAGGGCGGGGGTGTCCTATTGTAGCCAGCGTGGCGCCTCTGGCAACTTTCACTGGCGGGTTCAACGACCCCGCGCCAAAAATAATGTCTGCGCGCGCGCATCGGCGTTCGTTACGTCATTACCGCTTGCCGCGGTTTCCGCAATAAGCTAAAGATGTGCGGTTTATGCGCGGGCGACAGTTTTAGCTTGCGCTTGCGCAAGTGTGTGGTGACTGATGGTTTAGTGAAGTGGGTTAAATATGTGATAATGATGTTACTTCATTATTAACAAATGATTTCGAGTCGCCACATGGACCCACGCTTCTTGTATCCAATGGACTCCCTCGAACTTCAAATTCATTGTTCCACTATGCTGAAGGCCTTTTAATCCAGGCCGCCACTCAACAACAACGGCAAAATACTTTGCTCATTACCACTAAGCTATAGCTATTCTTCGAGCTGGCTGAACCTTGGTTCTCCCAATGATATCTTCATATCTGTATCGATCACGCAAGAATGGTAAAGTGTATGCATTCATCAACCAATCATTCAACCAGGCTGGACTGTTCGACTCATCATCCATTGCTGGCCCGGGAATATGTCCACGCAACACATCCAAAACCAACGAATACATTACGACGTCGTCAAGGAGCGAAGCGGCGCGGCGGCAACGCGGGGGCCGTGAGCACAGCAGCGTCTCGGCTCGGCATTGCATCGTCCAACACGACCGCGCTCAGACATACTTGCCTTGTGATCTTAGATTGCTATAATGTTGTAAACCACCTAATAAAACTTTATACAGTCCGCTTGCTTTCCTTTAACATGGGCCTATTCATGGTATCCTCTATCTGTAAGTATGATAATGAAAGCTTAAAAGAAAACATTGCAAAGATAGACCCATTACATCTCAACTCCGTAAATTCCAGACCTCCCAAACAACGCAACACAACAGGACCTAAACTTTTTCTTCCAAAGACCGATGCTATCAATGAAAGTAAAAGCTCACACATAAAACAGCGTTGTCATTAAACACGAGAGATACAGCATCTCTAGATACACTGAGACAATAGAGAGAGTGATTCGCATTGGACGCGGTCGGGTGCGCGCGCGCCGCTGATCGATTAGCGATGAAACCGAGATGTTAAATGACCAAGTGACGAATTGAGTCGCGATCTGAATGGCCGATATTTTCTCTAGTTGATGCTGGGTGAAGAAATGTCGGGTACTAGCTTTTGAGCGCAGTTTTGCCCGCGTGTAAAATGATTTATTATCCTAAACGAACTTCATACCGGGACGAAATTTTTTTTATTATCTTTAGGCTTGCGCTTGATCACTATCTCACCTGATGGTAAGCGAAAAAATGTTCTAGATAGATAGTATGCAATAACATCCATGTGACAAAGTTCATCAAAATCTGCTCAGCTATATAGACGTGAAAATGTAACAGATAGACAAACACACTTTAGTGTTTATAATACATAGTTAGGATTTATAATTATGAGGTACTCTTGGTAACTTGGCTCGTAGTAAGCGGCATTTACTGTCTCACCAAGGCCGAGTTTCTCATATTTGCCGTTGCCTGTTGAAAATTCTTTCAACCAATCACAGGCAGATAACGCGTGCTTGATAATTTGTCACATTAATTCTTCGATAATTTAGAGGTGAGAAACTCGGCCTTACAGTTGTAAAAACTTTGATTTGATAGCGCATAAGCTCATCAGTGTTCGATAAAATTACACCTTCTAAACAACCAGAACTGCGCAATCAATATTTTTTTGATGCTAAAGGGAATTAATATTGCTTTTTATACGCAATTACTGGGTTTGACAATCAGCACACCCCAGTAGAAACTAACCAATCCACTTTCAAAGTAAACTAGACTAGGAAACATAGACAATAAAACCAGTCCAGGAATTAATCTTAATGAGCCATAAAAACCCTTAGTCCAATAACTATACAGTATAGACCGTAACCAACCGCAAAAAAAGTTTGCTCCGTTAACGACCACCATCAAACTATGGGGTTTTATCGACTCGTAAAATATTATAAGTTTCATTTAATCTCTCAGTTAATAGGATGCGAATACACCGTGTGGTACTGTGCCCCTGACTCAGTTTGCTTCACTTCATTATTGTATAGACGAGCGATGGACTGGCGATTAATTTGTTGCCGGTGAGAAGATGAGGATAGCTTAAGATTTGGGTATGGCACGAAAAGATCGCACTGCTAAATCTTCTGGTTGGAATCGGGAAAACTCTATGAGCAGAATCAGATGGGGATAGCATTAGTCGCGTTGGATTTTGATGTCGCAGAATGAATAAGAAAAATAAAATCAGGATTGGCAACCTCGGCAATGATTTTGTGTAAGATTGGATAATGTGAGCGAACCAAAGCATCTTTTGGCAAAAGGTAGAGTTTAGATCGCCAAACAAAAGATAAAACATAGTGCTTAAGTGCAAAACAGTTAGGCCATCAGTTGTCACAAGATTACATCAAGTTAGTTTTGATGCCAAGCATGTTGCAATAATAATTCAAAGAACCTGATAAGACAGTTCTAGCCGTATAGTTCTGCCTTACCTATCTCACGTACTCAACAAAAAACATCAGGAAATCGCCAGGTACCCTTCATTAACAACTTATTGTCGCCTCTCAGTGGCCAATCTACATCAAAGTTACCAGGATTAACATTTAATTGCCACAGAGATCTTTGATACGCCTTCTTAAGGACTGTAGAACCGACCTTAGTCGTATCAATAGAGTTTCTTATGTTATGATGAAAATAGTTTTATTACGTACATGCTTAGGTAATTAATGTTTGGAATATCATTTATATTAGGTGTTTTACTGATCGTAAAATTATAACGGTCTTTAATCGCAACGCAATGAATTTTATTGGCATATATGCTGTAAGGTTTTCTTTTTTTTTTTTTTTTTTTTTTGTATAGGCTACATAAAATTGCAATTTCTTATATGGGTGTTGCGCGTACGCAAAATAAATATAAGAAAAGCGATATCATCCGTACTTAGTATTTATTTATAATTTCATATCAGAGTAATTTCACAACCGTGACAAGATGTAAAATGTAAAAACTCATCAATTTTGTCAAAACAAAACACATGACAATAATTATACCAATATACAAAGGAATTTCAGCCATAATTATGATAAAAATATACAACAGAATTTACTATAATAACCATTCTTATTATGGAACAGAATAAATTATGAAATTCATTAAAACAAAGTAGCAAGGATAACTTGGTTTCAATCATTAACGAAAACAAAAATCACCTTCAGTTTATTCAAAGGATTTTCATCCCTATAACTTTATTGTTAAGGTGTACTAAAACTGCTACTGTTACTTTGCAGATAGTTAATGACAGTCGAGATTGGCATCGTACCGTGTGACAGATATGAAATGACTATGCCTGTGTGAATAATTACTTTTCATTTCCCTTACATAGTTTCCTTGTTTATGTAAAAACATAAGATTTATGGACAATAACTGTGATAACCTAGGCAAGCGTGCTTCACCGTAGACCACGGCCATATCATCGCTTACCATCAGGCGAGATAGCTGACCACTAACGCGAACCCATCAAAAATAAAAAAAATACCTGACATGACAATTTCCTAAACTGTCATTTTGGCGGCACACAATGATTTATTATGACAATATATCCTATTATGAGAATTGGCCAAATATCTGTCATTTTGCGAGAAAATTACCTACTTACTATGAATCTTTTTTTTATGGGATTTATATTTTTTTTTCAGAATTACTGTCGACTTAATTGATGAAATAAAGATAAAATATCGGCTTATTTTGAATAATTGCTATTTTATTTACTGAGTTTTTATTGTAATGTCGAGAAAATAAAAGGGTAAGCCCAACATAAGTCAAATCTTTTATTTATTTTAAACGAAGGCTGTTTATATTATTTCTCAATAATATACAGGAACTTACTTAATTTAGTGTTAATGTGTTTTTTATTGTCAGTATTCACATTTAGTGACTAACAGAGTAAAAACTGGATAATCTTCTTCGAATACACAAAAACAATTTTCTTATTATTTTACTTCATTCATTGTGAATGTCAAGGCTTTTCGTGGTATTATTAGTATCACTGCATTATTATTTTTCCGTTAGTTGTAATCAAAGAGGCCCTACTAATCTTAAGAGAAACATAGCCGGAATATTTAGAAAAAAAATGCTAATATTTCGCATTGCTGTATTATTTATCCGTTTGTTAAAATCGAAGACGCTTCCTTCATCTCCCACGGGCAACCTAGCCTAGAAGTTCATAAAAATAATCTTCTCACAAAAACTTTCTCCATATTATCCAGCCTATTTATTCCATTTTTGAAATCTCAACCACTCCCACATGACCTTCTCGCATCCAACCGGATAACGTTCCTAATTCAAATTCAACCATCGAATCATTTTAAACCTTTTAACAATGTGTTTGAAAAACGATTCGAATTATTGTTATGTGGTGTTAGGGCTGCTAACGTTTCGTCTTGGTTTTTTTTTGGGACAAGCCCGCCACACTACCAATGTAATTCCGGAAACCCAGAATCAATAGAGGGGACCACCAGAAAAGAGCAAAACAATAAAGCTCGATCTCTTGAGTTATTATCAGCTAAACTTGTAGTACAAGTCACTTTCTGACCTGAACCTGCACTCACTCATATAAAATCATTGCAAGACACCTTGCAGAACCTTCTCTGCACTTATTCTGAAGGCGGTCTACACTATTTGTATGTCCGACAGTGAATGTAGTCTTCGGGTTGATTTCAACCCGAAAATACGACACTGACACACTGACAGACAATCAACACACACTCAAGAGTGGGCAAAGAATCAAAAATACTAAAACTCAAGTTTTCTCATTCACAACAAAACTATAACAATTTCAAAAAAATAAAAATTAAAAACTCGATTGCATCCGCCAACCCTCGGACACAATGATGACGCATCAGTGAGTGGAATTTATTCGTGATCAAAGCGTTGACATCGACCCGACCTTGGCGAGGTAATCCGAAGTGACCCGAACACGCTCAGGTCAAGCTGTTCTAATCCGATATTTGAATATTGAATTACGAATGGTCACTTAAAATGTACTTTTCCTTTTAATATATTTAACCATTGCCTTTAACAGTTTTATGGCTGCCTCTGGCTTGACAATTAAATATTGAGGATTTAGTACGGGATACTGTATATTCGAAAGAAAGAAAACTATTTCATTTTTGACTTGCACAGGAAATTAAGACAAACAAAAATTAAAATAAAGAACCCCGTGCGAGACCAAAAGCCTCCTATCTAGATTTTGATCTTAGATCAGATTTTTAAGAACACAGCTAAATTCTGGTTAAGACAATAATTAATGAAATCACTAAGTATGATTAACTTAAGATTATGCACAGATTAATTGTAAAATTATAAAAATATATCCCACGGACCCACATAACGGAACTGTGTCTGTTGAAATATCAAAATTATGAGGAAAAAAATAATAACACAATATTAACCTGATTACTAAGATAAGAATAACATTGAAATATGGCAACCGACTTTTGGTTTCCTTCCGTTGTTACTTTTTGGCGTTTCCTTAGCTGTTGTAATAACCATGTTATATCCATATTTGTAAGACAATAAACATAAGTACACATTGTAAGTATGTCATGTCTTGTCGGTAAATTATCTTACGTAAACTTCACTTAGGTAAAAGTCATACATATGGTTTGGTTTTAGCTACTAATGTAGAGCATAAGAATCAGGTAACTTTATTCAAAAATACATTTTTATCCGTCCCAGATTGTTGCGGTCAATTTCGAGACATTACAAATCAAGCTATTTAAAGAATCAATTCCCAAGAAAAGGGTCCATTTACAAGACGGTTGACTAAATTCCCGAATCCGACTCGGCTGGGCAGCGTTCGGGAAGTTGCGCGGTATCTTCTCGTCCAACTTACCACAGTGTCTCAAGACGAAAGTCTATGACCAGTGCGTGTTGCCAGTGATGACATATGGCTCTGAGACGTGGTCGCTTACAATGGGCCTTATCAGGAAGCTTACAGTCACTCAAAGGGCAAGGGCTATGCTTGGAGTTTCCTTGCGTGATCGAATCAGAAATGTGGAGATTCGCTAGAGAACTAGGGTTACCGACATAGCCCGAAGAATTGCCAAACTTAAGTGGCATTGGGTAGGGCACATTGCTCGCAGAACGGATGGCCGATGGGGCCGAAAAGATCTGGAATGGCGACCGCGAACCAGAAGACGATACATTGGAAGGCCTCCCACTAGGTGGACCGATGACCTGGTTAAGGTTGCGGGAAGGCGCTGGATGCGAGACGCACGGGATCGGTCAATGTGGCGACGCCTGGGGGAGGCCTATGTCCAGCAGTGGACGTCTTTCGGCTGAAATGATGATGATGATGATGACTAAATCCAATCCAGTACTGAAAATAACTGAACACAGGCTGCATAGGCGATTAAAACATATCAATTGCAGCACACCACTAAGCATCATCGCCACAATATTTAAAGCAGTTTAATAATAACATTATCGAACAATTCCCATCAACAATGATGCAAATCACTCAGCTACTGCACGTATTGCGAGGTGCGCGCGCAGGTCAACAAACGCGGTGCATTGTCATGCAATGTGGATGCGCGGACGCATAGAGACTGAAGCTTAGCCATGTTTGCATCACGTGTCATGTAATCGAATAAACCACTTCAAAATTGGCTGTAGTTATCCCTTATGCCTATAATACCTGAAGAGAAAAGGTGAAGAAGAAAACTAGAACCAAAAATTTGAAGACACACACCAACCCACATTGTGGCGACGTATTGGATAACTGTCTACTATCTCTCAAAGGGAGGAAGACTTGTGTCTTAGTAGTGGGACCGTTACTGATTATGATAGAACTTGGATTGCCACTTCCTTGGCTTTTCTTGCTAGCTTTTAATAAAGGCAGGAAAAAGGCAGCAATCAATGTTTAGCAAGGGTATGCGAATCTTCGTTATCAATATGAAACATGGCATGGCTAAATAGGGGTGGTAAGGTAAATGACTAGATTTGCCGTAAACAAATAGAGATTTTTGTAAATAGAAGAAATGCTCCGTAAATAAAATATTGATTAGAGCAGGCATTTCACAGGATGATACCTAATGATCTTAGTTGACTTCGGCAGCTAGTAATAAGGTTTTTTAAAGAAACCAGATCAAGAAATCAAAGCTTCTAAAATAGCAGTGCCTTCACTTACTTTGTAGTGAAATGACAATTTGTAAACTGTGCGTGTGAATAATTTCTGTTTTCCATGAATACGGTGGTTAAGATCTTGTACACTGCGTAATTATTTACAAAAATGGGTGTTTATGTCTCGGAGCTTCAAGTAAAACTGCGGTAAATACATTCGTTTAGTGCTTCTAGGAAACTGCTTTATTTAATTGAAAGCTGTTGTTATTGAAACTGGGAGCTTTTTAACTTCTGGATTATTTTTCCATCATCTTGAAGTGTTTCGAGCCGATGCACATTTAATTTTGTGACGATGTTAAATGTGAAATGGATTTAACTGCAATTAGAGGATCATATCAATGGTAATTGTCATGATAATACTTTGACATAGTTCTCGCCAAACTTCTGGGTAACCCTGAAGTTGGCTTTCCGATGCGCAAGGCACGGATCGGTGCTGTTTTTGTATGAGATTTACTACTGCGCAGCCATTTAAGCCAACTTCAGGGCGGCCAAGAAATTTGGCGAGAAGTATATTAAAAAAAACCGGCCAAGTGCGAGTCGGACTCGAGCACGAAGGGTTCCGTACCATTATCGCAAAAAACGGCAAAAAAATCACGTTTGTTGTATGGGAGCCCCACTTAAATATTTATTTTATTCTGTTTTTAGTATTTGTAGCGGCAACAAAAATACATCATCTGTGAAAATTTCAACTACCTAGCTATCACGGTTGATGAGATACAGCCTGGTGACAGACGGACCGCGAAGTCTTAGTAATAGGGTCCCGTTTTCACCCTTTGGGTACGAAACCTAACATGATTAAAAACATGAATATAAACCTAAAAGACAGAAAAAATCTTCCATTATGATTAAATTCATCAACATTGTCCACAATCTTACAAGGCGTTGTTACATTAAAATTTAAGATGATTGGATCCAACAGGACATAATCATAATTAACCAATCAGATTCAAGTTGCAACACAAATTCAATTATCCTCGAAAATAATTTGGACATTACAAAATCCTTGCACGCGACGTCTGGGGCAATTTTGTCAAATTTGACCGCAGCCCAGCCTCCTTCGGCGGGGTCGTAATGGTACTCATTAAATACGGAGGTAAGTGGTCTGAGCATGCGAGATCGGAAACTGTAAACATTAATTACAGTTTTGATGAAATTCGTTTCAAGATGAGTCAAGTTTTACTTCGAGAATCATATGACAGCAGTGCAAATAATAATGTTGGCTTTAGTAAAGCATTTACATCCAGTGCCTCTTCCCTCTCAAAGAGAGAAGGCCTGTGTCCCAGCAGTGGGAACATTATCCACTGATTATGTTATGTCTTTGCTAAATACTAATAAGACAAAAAACTTTGAGTTTGTAGTCAATCAACATGAAAAGAAGAATATATATATCGATATGAATATCAATAGAGGACAAAAGCATGCGCCATCACATCTTCTTAGCACGGCGAGCTGTGCTCGGGCAGCTGCTGCTGGTGCAGAAAATCTCAAGCGGCACAAATACATACACCTTATTGGAAGCTATATATTTGAGCCGTTTGGGTTGAAACATTAGGTCCATGGGGTCCGATTGCTCATCGAGTATTGTCGACTCTTCACGTGACCAGAGGGCTGGGTTTTTTTTTTCAGAGAATCAGCATTGCCATCCAATGTGGCAATGCTACCAGCGTTCTGGGCACTTTTCACGTTGACATGAATTATTTGACGCCCAATGACCCCTGCCCTTTTATACGCGTCCATAGTTTTATTTTTATTTAAGTGTATATATATGTAGTTATTGTTAATTAAGTATTTTATACAGAGGGCATCGCAAACAGACAGTAAAATGACGAACTTGACACACCAATGAGAAATGGTGACAAGAAGACAAATCGATTTACCGACAACTGGAGAAACAGTAGCCGCCCAAAACCGACACTTAAATGGCCAATTGTTTCCAACAATAACCATTGATGTCCAGCTACTTGTCCACACTTTATCAGACCATCTCGCAAATTTCCTATCGCTTAAAACCGTGTCGACCACGGAAAACAGGGTGAACAGCTCATAAATCAGTATTAGGCCCTCTAATAACCACGTAGCCATCTAGCCACGGGGGTGTCCCGTTACCTTCCCAACGATGACGGCGCGAGATTTATCACATATTCACGCCGCTTCCGGGACGAGGTGAGCAGGAATGGGCTAATAACTCCTCTATTCGAGTGTTGGCGAATTAATGGTCGTATGAGGTATTCAAAGATTATGCCTTAGTTGGTTGATTAATATTGATATTCATGATTTGTGGATGATGTTCGATGGTACATCTTGGCTTTATTGATGGGCATCTTATGTAAGTAAATATATATATAGGAAAATAGCTTTTATCCGCGAGTTTGTCTGCTTAGCAATCGTACTTCAAATAGCCTATTTTTTATATCGCGCAACAATATTGTAGGTCTGTGGGCCGGCTTACTTGAGAATTGATTGGTTCCCAATACAAATTTCCACCCTCCTAAGGATGATTGCTGGGATAAAAACTATCTCTATATCAAATTTCATGTTAATTGGTTCTGCGGTTTAAGCGTGAAATGGTAACAGAAAGAGTAACTTCGCACTTCGCATTTATATATGGGGATGACAGCTGTCTTCCATACTCTTAAAGTAGTCACAGACAATTAAATATTGTTGGGTCTCTTCAAAACCAAAGCTCTATATGTCGATGGTTACAAATTTATCACATCATCAGCCTATTAATGTTCCCGCTGCTGGGACACAGGCCTCCTCTCTGTGAGAGGGAATGGGCCGTAATCCACCACGCGGGCCCAGTGCGGGTTGGTGGATGTCACATGTCTTCGAATGTTTGGTTCTAGGACATGCCGGTTTCCTCACGATGTTTTCCTTCACCATTTTGAGAGCAGTGGTGATGAAATAATTTACACAAAGTAAAGCGCCTGCCTGGGCTCGAACCCACGACCTACAACTTGTAAGTCACGGCCGATACCACTAAAATGTAAGGGTTTAATCACGTAACATTTCGATAGAGTTTGACATTTCTACGCCACGTTTTCTTTGATAGAATGTAAATTGAGGCCTCTCATAGATTTTAGGAGTCAATTTAAAAACCAGTAGTCGCTCCCATTTTATATGCTAGCTATTAAGATATCTAACCAATAAACTCTTCCACTATATCTATTCCCATCTCATGAACACGTTTCAAGACACTGTCGAAACCATCGCATCATTACGTTCGCGTGCGATGCGCATACGCAGCTGTCACAAAGCGAGATAAAAGACGAAAATATTCGAGGCACGTCACACTTGTGTGTTTTTCATGTAATTACGGAGACCGTGGACAAGTTGAGGCATGGCTTTTTGTTTTTAAAGTTGTAGGTGTATGTATAAGTAGGTGTGTAGATCTGTCTTTGTGTTGTTTACTCCTGAGGGCCCTGAGGGCCTTTTTTTACAAAAAAAATTCTCTGAGGTTGACGGAGCAACAGATAAATGGCTTTTGTATATGTGATGTATATCTAATCTCATACGCGATGATGTTATAAGATAAAAAAACATACAATTTATTCTGTAAATTCTGATGATTGAAACTGTGAATGAAAAACCTTATTAACTAAAAATTACTACCGACATCCAAATAAGAAAACTACAAAATGAAAAATAACTTAATTTTTGGATTTCGGTGTCTTCGGTAGGTACCAATTTTTTGCGTTATGGACACCGACTTCCAAAAATTTAGAGTTATTTTTGACTTTGTAATTTTCTTATTTGGAAGTCGGTATTATTTACCTACTTAATATGCAAGTAGTTAAGTAAGGTACTTATGATGCCAGAATAGATTACCCGAATATCATGAAACTGAACATAACCGGTGAAATGAGAGTGTACCAAGGTGAACTGTACACAATGCGTACCCCTTTTGAGCGTACTGGCGTGATGTTATGTTATGAAATGGTATAAACTATACAAATATGCGATTGCAGCAATTCCGAGAGATTCACCGTTATTTATTGAAGAGTTCTTTTGTACATCGCCGAAGGTATTCATCAGATCTTCACCAAATTAAAATGGGACTAATTTCGGAACATATTATTTCAAACGAAAAAGATTAAGTCGAACATAGAGCCTCCTCCTTTTTGGTAAGTTGGTTAAAAAATATGTAAATGGAAGCAGGTGGATCTACCTAACTCCTTTGATTTATAGATTTTACTACGATAAGTTGCACAAACTGACAGCATAAGTTGCTGAATGGAAAGCCTTTTCTACTCCTCCCAAATCATAAATCATGATTACCAATACTTACAAGCAAAAATATTACACAAAGCCTTTCTTTTCAAATAACCCAAGACGCCTAGGTTTCCGCACAGTAACGGCTTTCTCGTTCGACCCAACAAATCTTATATAAACAAACAGATACCTACGTAAAACCGCAGCCAAAAGTCAACGCGATAAAAACCGTCAACTTTTCCTTCAGTAGCTCCATAAAACAGCCAAGGTACGCAATAACCGGTCAAACGGCATGTTTCCCCGTTTTCCCCACTTTTCCCGCGGTGAACGACCTCGCTAAACATGGGTATGTGAAAATGACATAAAAATGCGCTTGCACATACGCCACTTTCGATCTCGAACTGGCTTCCGTTGATGAGAGGTACAGTCACCAGCATAAATATGTGACAAGTACGCAAAATAACGATGAACGAAAAGACCTATTTCATCGCCATCGTCTCGTATTCGGTTTCGTAAATACTGTTACTCAAAGTTATAAAAATCGCTGAACTTTTGAGAACTTATTAGTTCAGAGCAATTTTTTTATTGGATTTATTTTAATTAACAAATTTAAAAAGTCCCTTCAGGGAAGAAGAAGAGAAGAGAAGAGAGAAGTGCTATTACAGTGTAGATGAATTTTTAAACGATATTTCGCTAGTATAGAATTCTAAATGTGGGTTTTGTTTTCTGTCTTTCTTACGTAAATTGAATGAAACACTTTGACATGGTGTTTTTAATTGAATTTTAAATTGTGACATAGTGTTTTTTTATCGAATTTAAATCTTGACATTGTAATTTCAATTTAATTTAAATTTTGACATCGTGATTTTTTATTGAATCTAAATTTTGACATCGTGATTTTTTATTGAATCTAAATTTTGACATTGTAATTTAAATTTTGATATTGTATTTTTTTTTGTATTGTTTTTCTAGTGCAACAAATTTTGTACGCCATAAATGGCAAAACATGTAGCCACCTCATATTAATATAAGACCTTCATACTGTACTCATGTTTTACAAATAAATATATCTTATCTTATTTTTCTGTTACTTTGTGATTGTTGTTGTGTTGGGTCTGTGTCGAAAAAAATCTCAAAGTACCTCATGCTTAACAGGAATTTAGATTTTTATAAACAAGACTGTATTTTTAGACACCATAAAATTTATATTAACACTTTAGCAGACAATCGCTTCTGAATTCTGCATAATTGTCACACATTTATGTTCGAGACTGTACCTGCTACTCACTCTCATTTTCTAATCGACTTTCGACGAGGTCCAATTATCTGAGAAATATATCTATCTGTGAGATACATCTATCTGAGAGATTATCGATTGGGATCACGTTTAGTTGTCGAGATAACGTTAACTAATGTGGGTAGGTAGTCGTTGAGATCGTCTGTCTGTTCGACAGACGGATTGGATTGTTACTCTTTTGAATTTAGAAGATGGCTTCCGAGAGGTTATATAATAAGAAAAGTTTAATGATCAAATTAAAGTCGGAAGTGAACAATTTACAAGCTTCATTACACGTATTTACTGTTACTGTTCTTTTATTCCATTTTTCAATTTCTGCTAGTGATTAAATACATGATGTTTTCGTTGTTCGGTTGGGTAAATCACTAAGATTGATGGTCTTAGTATAATCAGTCTAGTAGGCTCAACCACGCTCTGCTATTATAAATTTAAACAAATACAAGAGATAAATTGTTTTTAAAAAGCAATTAAAGTGCGAGTGTCATAGGCTACTTTTTTTATTCTGTGGAACAGAAAATTTTATATTCTACCCCTGTCTCACCCGATGGTAAGCGACGATGTGGTCGACGTTGAAGCTTGCCTAGACGTAACCAAATAACTCTCGCGCGAATTTTTGTCCGCGTACTGAATTTAACTAACACGCACTGCGGATAAAATTCCGCGCGATGTTTGTCTCCTTCTACCTGTTCATAGAGTTTAAAATATTCGCGCGAATTTAATCCGCGTCGCGGTGCGGTGGATTCTGTGGCGAAACACGGCTTTCTTGCGGTATTATTTACGCGCGATTTTTTTTCCCCAAAGCGTGCAGCTTCATACAATTCCATAGGTCGCAGCGAATGTATAATAAATATATATAAATAATATTCTTAACGACTTCAAGCCTGGCTAGGCTTCCTAATCCATATGACGTGGAAAACATTCCAATTAAATCAGATTTCAATAATGTGCTCATCAATCAACCAGCCTGACTGGTAATTAGCAGAACAACCGGTTTGTTATCGTCATCATACTGATGGTATCGGGGTTCGAAATAAATTGTTATGCTGGCTACATTTCTCTTGGGAACGGTGGCAGTTTTCAATCAAATCACTAAATTAATTATCATTAAAAAAAAAACCTGAACTTATAAAGTTTGTTTATAATAGGTACCTACCTAATCTCTGGAAATAAAAATCAAGTTTCAAAAAATATTTAAAATTAACAACAATATTTTTAATGGGTCTTAAAATCTAATTATCAAACACTTTATCTTCTAAAACCAGTCCAAATTCAATCAAAACAAGGATACTATAGAAAGAGATTGTTTGCATACCCACCAACCATGGCTGCATGTCCTCAGATACTGATCAACCTCCATGGGTAACCTTCGCCAGTCGGAAGACGTCAACTGGTCTATTATGGCACCAAGTACTTGCGACGAGTAAGTAGGTACTTATCAATCTGATTCTTAATTACTTATTCGAGATTGTTTGCTTTGTGATGAAAGAATGCCGAGGAGGAAGTCATTAGTGACTTAGTGACTAGAATAAACATTTTTTTTAATAAGATCGTTAATATGTCCCTACTATGTACGTGCTTTATTTATAAACATGCAGGCTGTGCCCTTGTTATCTAAGGTGATAAAGTGTTAACTAAAATCTAGTCAGAAAATACTTTTAAGATGTGTGAAATGCGGTCGCAGACATCCGACTGATTTTCCTAAGTAAAAGTCAATTTCCAGGTTTGGCTCTCGCCTATTTCCTCCTCCAATATTGAAACAATTTAAAAGAAATTCCATGAACTAAAAAAAAAGATATATACTGTTGCCCCTATGTTTTCTTTTTTTTTCATTTATAGTTGTCAAATTTGTACACTAGGCCTCTGTTGATAGCGCTCAAAATTGAGCATCTTTTGTGTCTATATTGCTTCTAAAGATAATGTATCATCAAAAAAGCACTAATCTACTTACTCTAAGAGCGTATGGTCACCCTCCAGGAGCCTACACACAGAAGTCACACTTTAAACCACCACACAATGACACTTTAGTACATCACTACATATTATAAAACAAAGTCCCCCCGCGTCTGTTCGCGTTAAACTCAAAATCTACTGAACGTATTTTCATGCGGTTTTCACCAATATAATGAGTAAAGAAACGAGAACGTGTTTGTATATAATTAAATATAATTTGTCACGTGCGAAGCCGGGGCAGGTCGCTAATCAAGCATATTACTATAATGTATGTTCCTCAATACGCATGTACCTATGCACATCACATTCACAGGTATCCTTAAACTATGATGAAACTGAAAAGTTATTCAGCATACTTGCATAATTTCTTCATGTAATAAAAATTATATTAGTTGAATCGTTTTATATTGATTTCTTGGATGGCAGAATAAGTGGACGATAATACATTGATACAATGAGTACAGCACTTACGTTATTCCACTTGAAAAAGATCTATATCCTAAGCTTTCTCAGGCACACACACACTCACACAAACACTACACCCAACACACATACATACACTCACACACCCCTACACTCACACATACACTCACACACCCATACACTCACACACTCCTACAATCATCAGCAGTAACAATTTAGGTTTTTATATTATTTTTTTGTTTTCAATTTTAATTCTAGTTTTGCACCAGATAGTCCCTAATTCTTTTGCTCTGTAATGAAACTAATCTAGATTAAGAAATTATTCCTGTAATTAAAACACGAGATTTTACATGTTATTGATCAACGGTTACAATTTGTTAACGAGGGTGGGCGCTGATACCTATAATTACAAGATATTAATTTATCTTAGTTTAGGTATTGGCTGCAACTTTAACTTACACCTCTACTTACCTTTTGCTTATGTATTTTTATATTGTAAACCATAACATTTTGTGTTTTTACTTGAAGGTGCAAATAAACTATTTTATTTTTTATTTTATTTTTATTTATTATTTATTTATTTAACAGGTAATAAAAGAACAGCGGGTAAGTAATTGGTACTTTTACTCAGAGCAGGCTCCGTTCGCGACTTTTATACACTTTTACTTTTTCACAAGTTACACAAGTTAAAAACAATGATTTGGCAGAAAATATTGTACAGATCGCGTTCGTACGTCTCTTGACGTAGATCAATGGACAGATTGGATCGATTCTGTTAATTGTTGATTTGGGTTATTGATTTAAGAATAAAGGCTATTTGTGTTCAATTTTAATCTGCTTTTAACAAGACTTGTTATGTATCTACCTAACCAACTTGTATTTAATTTTGTTCTTTTTTTAATGAAACGTTGAGGTAGAATGAAACCACGTAACTAACTCAAATTAGACAACGAATACTGTATTTTTTTACTTTAGATTTTCCATATTTACACAAATCTATACGTTCACAATAATACTATTAAATATATATACAAATACAAACACAAAATTGGTAATTCCAAGTCAAAAGCTTTACGGGAACAACACTTCTAACAAAATACCAGATTATTAATAAATACAATTACACCGAGAGTGACCAGCATGACGCATCTGATATTTACTCCCAGTAATCTCAAAGATAAGTGTGAACCGCGGAATCGCCGGCAATTCATCGAAGATGGAGAAGCTATCAAAATTCTCTCGCAACATGTAATTCGGTGTCCCGACGCTGGGAACAAGATGATTTGGCAATAAGAGTTGTGAGAAATGATCGCAATCGAAGAGTCGAAGTGTTGGCAATTAGATTTTCTTACTTTAACTGAAGAGATTTTAAGAAAAGGTGTCAAATATTGATGGCGAGAAGAAGGTGGAGATTAGTCACCGCGACACTGCTGGTTTCTATCTATTCCCAAGCAAGAGACGACGTGTTGCTAGCTACGGAAATTTCATAGAAATACAGGATAACATGTAGAGTGATCGTCGAATTCGATCGACTTCGACGAGTTCCTACTACACTGAAAACTAGCTACCAATCGACCGATAAGTCACAGCCGGAGAAGACCCTGGTACCTTTTTTGTCAGGGGAAACATTTAAAAGCCGTCTGTACTTTAGGAAAAAAGACCAAGGAGTAAGACACTGGTCCATATAATACGGTTAGCACTAGACCAGGGATTCACATTTCAAAACTTAACTTTATGTAAGACTAGCTGCCCCACGCGGCTTCATTCCCGTCAACTGGCTACCTACCTACTCATCTACCCTTTCTACCCTACATACATGATTGTTGCGTTACTCAGCGCACGCATAGGAAACTCTAAAAAGGAAAAAAAAACCCGTTTCTGCTACATTTTTCATTTATGCTCCGCTCCTATTGGTCGTAGCGTGATGTTATATAACCTATAACCTTTCTCGATAAATGGGCTATCCAACACAAAAAGATTTTTTCAATTCCAACCATAAGTTCCCGAGATTAGCGCGTTCAAACAAACAAACAAACTCTTCAGCTTTATAATATTATATATAGTATAGATTGTTCGATCAATGTCTTGTCATCGAACAATTCGTATTTTAACACCTTACACGGGCGAGCTACACTAACTAATCTCATTAGACGGACACCTTACTCAAATGGTTGTCCTCCTGAAAATTGATGTTTTTTTTCAAGGTAACCTTGAAGCTAAGGTTATGAGTTGATATTGTCTCAAGGTCGGGCGGTATGCTTTGTGGCTCTGTATGTCGTACAACATAAGCTGATCAACAGAATTATAACGACTAGCGGCTCCACCAGCGTGAAATTAGTACTTCCACCCAATTATCTTTATAAATTATATCTCATATATGCTTTCGTGCTTTCGAGGCCCACCCCAAAGGACTCATTTTCGGGATAAAAATAGCCTGTCATTCCGGAATAATGAGCTCTCCAAAGGTGAAAGATTTTTTTAAATCGGTTAAGTAGTTTTTGAGTTTATCCATTACAAACAAATTAACAAACAATCAAATCTTTCCTCTTTATAATCACTATCACTATTTATTTTATAAAATAACGTTCCCGCCGCGTTTGTACGCGATAAACTCAAAAACTACTGAACGGATTTTCGTGAGATTTTCAGCAATATAAAGAGTGAGAAACGAAGCAGTTTGTTGTGTATAATTTAAAACGGGCGGGGCGGGGCGGGTCGCTAGTATTATTATATTAGAGTAGATATTACTAAGTTTAATCAAAATCCGCGGCATATTTTTGCGTGAAAGACGACTTAAAACTTACACATTTATATGCATTATAATATCTAGTACTCACTAACAAGTTCAGTCCAAACGCAGAGCAAAGTCAGCCAATCTTAGTCATCCTTTTAGCTACAGTTAGTGGTAATTATAAATTTACTGCAATCATTTTATTACACCTTTAATTACCTTTTCATTTCCACAAACGACGTGAAAGACTCATAAACAACAAGATTATATAGTGAAAACGACCACTATTACCTTTTAAACTACAGTCGAGTGTCACACCAATCAATCCCTCATGGCATAAGCAGAGAGAAAAGCTATCATTATCATTATTAGCTCCTAGCTTGGAACCACAGAATAGAGAAATACAGAAAGCTCATACAACGAGCGAAAACGCACGCACACATAGACACGCTTCACGTACACCGAGTGCAAGCGCACTCGCGACCGGCTGACGTGTGAGATTTTTGCACATACGCGTCTGTGAGCATGTGCCATGAAGTCACATCCTACCCCTTCACACTTTATCACTCCGGCAGAGCACCTACCCTTTGGACACGAACTACAGTGGCCAATATGGAAATCCCTGGTTCCCCAGGTTGACTGATGTAGAAAAAACGGCCCAAATGGAGTATCATAGACCCATATGTGCCCTTCGTGCCCAGCTGCCAGCACCTTTCGGGATCTGAACGTGGCGAATGATAGAGCTGTCCAAGCAGCTACATACCGGTCGGACAAAATTGAGACTTAATTTGGATTGAAGATGTGAGTTGAACTTCTGTATCTATTTATTTTGTGTTATATTCATTCTGTCTGTCATTTACGTGAAAGTATCACCTTCAATGATTGTTAGAAATAGTGCCGAAGAGAAAATATTAGAACGGTTTATTTATTGTAAGTCGTTCATTGGTTTATGGCTGCAGTAATAGGAGCTGATAGTAATAATTATAGCGTTAATTAACTCGGTTAGCTGCGGTCTAATGCTGGATATTGGTGTGTCCCAATCTAGCTACACGTCAATAGTTAGGTCTGCCTTAACCCAACAATCTTCTTTTACGACGCTATTGATTTCAAGTTTTAGTTTACAGTTTGGTAGCATAGCAAACATATTATGATTTCTGTAAGAATACTCAGTCTGTTTAAAATATCAAGGTATGACGCGGGATTTGTATGTAAAAAATTTGCTACTTCCAAAACGTTGTCCTCGTCGGTGGCAGCGCAGGGGGGTGACCATACGCTCTTAGAGCGGTATCAATTTGAGATCGAATAAGGGAAAGATGTATCTGACTTGTAAACATCTGTCACTTTATCATCTGCCTAGCCTTTTTCCCAACTATATGGGGGTCGGCTTCCAGTCTTACCGGATTCAGCTAAGTACCAGTGTTTTATATGGAGCGACTGCCTATCTGACCTCCACAACCCAGTAACTGGGTAACACGGTACCCCTGGGCAAGACTGATGTCAGATCTCAAGCTTCTGACTACCCGTAACGACTGTAAACATCTGTCACTTACTCGATATCAAATTGATACCGCTCTAAGAGCTTTGGTCACCCCCCAGATGTTACTTTGAATGCATATTTCGAGACACAGATTGGCCGCATAGCCTTACAAATTATTATGTAAGAATTAGAATTAAAATATTAAATTATGAATTATATTTCCAGAAAAAAAAGCATTGCCCTAAATTGTTGCGCTCCTGATTTCCACCACATTTATTGCTATAATTACCAGTTCCAACACTCGATTGCAATAAACTTCTTTCCCATTCATAATTAAAATAGCCATAACACGCAATAAGACTTTCTATTACTGCCGTATAAACGAGCGAAGAAAGCGTTAATTGATGATCCGTCGTCGTGCCAAAGGAAAATAAGTTTTTCCTGTTCTCAGACGAACATAAACGGAGAGAAATTGATGTTCTGACACCGAGGTCCATGTTGGGTTTACCTAACTTGACGGCAGTGTGGATGACAGTGTCGTTAGTTACCTGTAACAAGAGAATAGGAGTTATAAATAAAATGTTGGCAGATACACAGAGAAAGGATAAGTTTATCTCAGGGTTAACAAAACATAACTTCACGCTGGTGAAAAACAACATATCACGGGCATTTAACGCGATAATTTCGATTATTAAAACACAAAACGTTTAATCGAGATGACGGTTACATATTATCCGCGGCGTGGAATCCAGTGATTCAAAAAACATTACCTCGTTTTGTGCAGTCGGCGAACTTACAGAATAAGGACACGGTCAGTGTTGTGTGTAGAAATGTGAGGGTATAGGAAGAATTTTCTGCCCCAACGGAGCCAGTACGTACACCGAGATACCAGTGACCAGTCTACCCGGGACCACGGTCGTTGCAGCACGGCCGAAACGTCGGGTTTTAATAGGTAAATAAATAATCGAAATCATCGCGTTAAATTCCCGTGATATATTGTTTTTCAATTAAGAAACGCGAAAGTTTTCAAGTTAATACTTCACGTCGGTGTTCCTCGAAGGGATTGTATGTTAAAACTACGCGACTTCCACGTCGTCGGTAGCAGCGCAGAGGTCACTTTGGATACATGTTTTGGGACACAGAGGGCAGGTTAGGAGGTGAAGTATAGTTTGCGAGACAGCTCCGCATCCTCACAAGTTTGGAGTAATATTTTTACTTCGATCCGGTTACGGTTTATAGACTTACATTTGTATGTTGTTAGAAATAACCGAAAGGGGTACGCATTGGTTGCATAATTAATAAAAAACTGGCGTGCGAGTCGGATTCGCGCACGAAGGGTTCCGTACCAATATCCGTACAAAAAACGGAAAAAAAAACAAGTTTGTTGTATGGGAGCCCCACTTAAATATTTATTTTATTCTGTTTTTAGTATTTGTTGTTATAAGCGGCAACAGAAATAAATAATCTGTGAAAATTTCAACTGTCTAGCTATCATGGTTCATGAGATACAGCCTGGTGAAAGACGGACAGGCAGACAGACAGACGGATCGTGGAGTCTTAGTAATAGGGTCCCGTTTTTACCCTTTGGGTACGGAACCCTAAAAATGTGTTTCCTTGTGTTAGTTATGAAAAGATTAATTAATGTCTACCGAAGGATTTAAAAAATGACAATAAAACGGCTGTAATAATTCATAGTATTTTTATGTAAATTATGACACGCACAGAAATAATGACACCATACATATTATAATCATAAAAACCGGCCAAGTACGAGTCGGACTCGCGCACGAAGGGTTCCGTACCATTATTGCAAAAAACGGCAAAAAAACACCTTTTTTGTATGGGAGCCCCACTTAAATATTTATTTTATTTTGTTTTTAGTGTTTGTTGTTATAGCGGCAATAGAAATACATCATCTGTGAATATTTCAGCTGTCTAGCTATCATGGTTCATGAGATACAGCCTGGTGACTGACGGACAGACAGACGGATCGCGGAGACTTAGTAATAGGGTCCCGTTTTTACCCTTTGGGTAAGGAACCCTTAAAAGCAGTTCCCATTCCCACAAATAAATAACAAAACATAACCACAAGAGGATACTAAATCACAACCAGTCAGCTAAAACTATAAATCTGTTCTCTTAGCAAATATTACAACAAGATGCGCGGTAGAAAACTAAAATCTTACGTCAGACGGATCGCGGAGTCTTAGTAATAGGGTCCCGTTTTTACCCTTTGGGTACGGAACCCTAAAAGTAACCTCAAGTGCTGTTTTCACCACCGATTTATTACCATAGATTCCAAGGCATCGCCTAATAGTAATATTTAATACACAATAAACATCGTGGGAAAGCTGGCAACGTGTCGCATCCGCTCTTCAAAATGCATAACAGCCTAAGAACATCGTGGAATACTAAAATAAAAAGACCAGACGCGACTAGAACTCACAAGAGTAAAATAACAAGATATAATTCACCCTGTAATGTTCATAAATTGTTAGACTAGTTTGTTACACAGAAGAGTGACAAAACAGAAGTGTAACTTGTATCAAAACGTGACTAGAAACAGGATAGCTTTAATTTTTTTGCATGCAAAACTGATAGATGTCTGGGGGCACAAGCTATCGGGTTACAACTGCTTACTCTTCGATCTTATGCTTCTTCAATATCACAACACTAAGGTCCAATAACGACGTCTTAAAATATACTATTAGAGACAGACCACATTATCAAAACTTTCTATGCAAACCAAGCGAGTAAGAGTCACCGAATCGATTACCCCAGGAAATCGTCGACCCGCAACCGCAACAATTCTATCTATTGATATTAATCTTTTTAGTAATGGCGTATTTAGTCGAAAGCGATTCCGAGCTCTGTACCAGCGATAGATTTATCTCATCCGAGCTTCCATGTACCTAATCTCAGCAACTTCTCAAGCTAGCCTTCTGCACGTACCTACTCCGTGTTATCGCGTCTTGTTGACAAATACACAACTTTCGCTGCGCCCGCGCAGGTGGTACGGCGGAAGCGCGCGCAGATTATAATCACCCGTGGTGCTAATAAATAAATTATATGTCATTGAGTGTGTAAAGGCTGTTAAATAGCGAAAGCGTATTGATATCGCTTTGGGTTCAGGAAATAAGTCTATGATCAATTTATTGGGTAGTTCTAGTTCGGAACTAAGTGACAAACTTTAAAACTTTATTGCCTAGTGACCCTTTATTGATCCGGAAATGGAGAGAGATGCTATATAGACGATGCAGAAGGCCGAAGAGCAGATTGGACGTGGATCAAGAAGAGCAGATTGAACGTGGATCACGAAGAGCAGATTGGACGTGGATCAAGAAGAGCAGATTGGACGTGGATCAAGAACAGCAGATTGTACGTGAATCAAGAAGAGCAGATTGGACGTGGATCACGAAGAGCAGATTGGACGTGGATCACGAAGAGCAGATTGGACGTGGATCAAGAAGAGCAGATTGGACGTGGATCACGAAGAGCAGATTGGACGTGGATCACGAAGAGCAGATTGGACGTGGATCAAGAAGAGCAGATTGGACGTGGATCAAGAACAGCAGATTGTACGTGAATCAAGAAGAGCAGGTTGGACGTGGATCAAGAACAGCAGATTGGACGTGGATCAAGAAGAGCAGATTGGACGTGGATCAAAAAGAACGGAGCCACCATCATTTTAATACTCTGACTTTTATTGCCCAGTGAAGAGCATAAACCTCGTTTCGGAATAACAAGAGTTGGGGGATAACATGGGCGAGCTTCCCGTGCAGTATCTAAACTGCTTGGCTGAGTGTATTGATAAGAATACTATTGTGGGGAAACCTTCAAAAGTTCCAGGTTTATGCCATATCAAAGAAATGTTTCCACGAATGGTAATATCCGTAGTTGAAACAAAAATATGAAAAATTACTGTCGCAAACGCTTTAGTATCCTACACCGCTACGCGCCTGTCTGTAGTGCCTTCAAAGTCCTCAAAATATTTTTAATATCTCAAAATAGCCTCGCTCTAACTACTGGAAAGTCAGACTAATACATAATTTAACATACTTTAATAACACGGTGTGAATATACTAATTATAGTAATAACGGACTCGATGTTTTAGAGAACTAATTACCCTACTACGAGTGCCGAAGGAGGGTTATGTTTCTAGTTATTACATTTGTGACTTTGTAAGTACCAGTGGACGGCCTTGCCCTGATAAGTTTAGATTGATTTGAATAAACAATGGTAGTAAATCAGGTTTAAAATTAATTCTTGGTGGTCGGTTTTATTGTTATGTGCATTGATTACTACTTGTGGATTTTTTGGTGTAGTTAATTATGTCGAACGTAATCAAATAAATGCCATTGAAAAATCTTACTGTCTTACTTGTGTGTGTGTAAAATTCGGATCCTTGTAGATTTTCCACCGAATTATGTAAGACAGATCGTAACAGAATTTAACACTTAGCAAAACTATTGCAGCGGATTATCGTTTCACAATTTCTTTTTGTGCTTGTTTAAGCCAAAAAAACATTATAAAAGCAAATAACTGATTGTGGGATCGTGTGAGGCATTTTATGAAAGGGTGGTAGTCAGTGATACCCTGACGCAATAAGACGGAATCGAAGAAGAATACTGTGATGAGGAGACTAACCTGGCAACTGGGCTAATCCCAGTTGTAAACGACCCTTTGTGCCTATTAGCTTTGTTTGTTCTGCCTCCTGCTTGATGTGGAGGGAAGTTGAAATTTGTACTTTTTCCTACTCCTCCGTTATTCTTTTCTGATTTTGTTGGGTATCCAAGACAGTTAAATTCATTCTCCGGGACTTCGTCGAGCTTCATTGCCTCGGCGCTTTTCTGGTGGTCGCCACTGTTGATTCTGGCTTTCAGGAGTTGCAGTGGTTTGGGAATAGTGCGGTGGGATTGTCTCAAAAAAAAAGACTAACCTGAGTGAGAAAAATTTTTTTTTTTTCCGTTTTCATAGCGACCAGCGACTGCTTAGATCGGAGTTGAGGAAGTTTCCTTCACAAGGACTTAGAATATAGGCCTCACACTTTCCGTATTTAAATTAGATAGCTTCTTTCCACTAAAAATGTTATAATTATACTGTAAATATTCAAACTAATCCAAAGATGTAGTTAAGCGAACTCTTTTCTCAATAATTACTAATCCCTTTTAAGTGCTATACTAATTACGTGTATTGGAAAGCGCACGCACATATCCGTTGACTTTCCTTTTCGCTACCGTGCGTATGCGCCTGCGCAGCGTGTGAGCGGAAAAATGTTATTATGAGATTGAGTGCTGTATGGGGTGGGTAGTGCTATGATTAAGTCTAGGTTAGAAAACTAGCTATTAGTCTGTCGATAGTGAGAAAAGAATAACGGAGGAGCAGGAAAATGTACAAATGCTCTAGACAGGTGGCATTCGATGTCAGCGAAGGCAATAGTCGAAATGTCAAAATGCTAGGGATTGACACTGACATTTCGATATCGCTTGTCAATCCCATAAAATATTACCTTTTTGACAATTGCTATTGCCACGCTATAGATGATAGAATGGCACATGTCTAGGCCCTCAGGTAGTGTAGTGACTTGTCGTCATAATTATGTTTTTCTTTTGTTTCAATTGTCCTTAGATATCGATATCCATGTGTGGCGTTTCGCTGATTTATATAAATTAAGACTGTAGAATTGTCATTATAGTTTTTCAAACTGCCATTGAACAAATGATAAATAATATTAAAATAAAGAAACTGTTGATAGCTATTGAAGTAATTAATATTAAAATATTCAGCAGCACTCAATTAAAATTCGCTCTCAACCTACAGGACTATTTTTTTTTTCAATCTGCTTTGTAAACTGTTATAATGGACCTCAATCTATGTTCATATAATTATTACTTATCAATAAAGTAATAAAATCGATGTTAAACGTTTTCGATAAAACTCCTGATGTGTGTAATTGGCCCATAAAGTTACAGGTTTATGGCCAATTTAATATAATCTAGCGTTCAATGGCCACTTAACGGTTTTCAGAATTGAATAAGTGGAAAATATCGGTTTTAAAAAACGGCTTTTGTTCGTTTTTTGAACGCCATCAACCACATCTTCACTTACAAACGCGAGCCTAGCAATAAAAAAACTGGCCAAGTGCGAGTCGGACTCGCGCACAAAGGGTTCCGTACCATTATCGCAAAAAACGGCAAAAAAAACACGTTTGTTGTATGGGAGCCACCCTTAATTTATTCTATTTTAATTTAATAATTATTATTTTTTGAAGTGAATATACAACTAAATATTCTGTGAATATTTCAAGCGTCTACCTGTTGCCGTTATTAAAATCGAGCAGAAAACGGCAAAAAAAAACACGTTCGTTGTATGGGAGCCCTCCTTAAATATTAATTTTATTCTGTTTTTAGTATTTGTTGTTATAGCGGCAATAGAAATACATCATCTGTGAAAATTTCAACTGTCTAGCTATCACGGTTCATGAGATAAAGCCTGGTGAAGGACGGACATACAGACAGACAGACAGACAGACGGATCGTGAAGTCTTAGTAATAGGGTCCCGTTTTTACCCTTTGGGTACGGAACCCTAAAAAGTACATATTCGGGAATCGAGAAGAAACGATGTATCTTCCAATGTAAACCCTGAAGGAGCAAATTTTTTATATTTGCTTACATACATAATTATGAGATCGTAATAAAATTAAATATCTTGTATAGTGCTTCGAGGACCTGTCATATTGTGACAATCGCACCACTAAGTAGACATCCAACGACTGGGACTGAATAAGATTTAAATTTCACCCTGACTTTGTATTGCAAATACAACGCTGAATACGTTTCTTGACTTAAACTAGCTAAAGGATATTAGAACTAACGGCATAAAAAATCTAGATGCAACATAAGCCACTTCGGATATCCCAAAGGGCACTTGTTTTCTAATAAGAATAATTTATTAAAAAGTAAGTACGTTCACAAGAATGTACATTAGGTGCAGTAGTATTATTTCTAAAACAATGGTATAAATAGTGCTTATATGTAAATTAAAACTAAAATATTTTATTACAACTGCAAGATTTTAGAATTTCTATTTTTGGTACGGACCTGCTCGAAATTACCATAACGAAAAGATACTAATCCCTCAATATTATTAACAGCCGACAGCAGTCCACTTCTGGACATAGACCCATCCATGCATCGTAGACATAAAGAAGGCACTTGCAGCAGCAAACTGCAGCAGACTAGCAATGATGGATGACGAGTGTCAAAGAAAAGCCTGCGAGAGAATTTTCGAAAAAAGAGTGTCCAAAAAATCTGGACCTTTGCTACGTAGACCGGTGTCTGGATCGTTCAGTGTCCAAAACAATCCTACGCTATATTCTAAGACTCTGGACCTGTCTCCCCAAAAGTACAACTACAAGTTTGCCATTCTCAGCATTCTGCTGCCTGTCAGTACATCCGCATGATATATGACATCGCTGAATCGCCCGGGGCCGCTCACTTTCACTGACGATCGTTTATTTTGATGCCAAGAGTTGCCGATAGCGGATAGAAGCTGTTGCTATGATAAAGTTTGTAGCTAGACATGTTTATATTATTCTTTGTAAGTTAAGATAAGATTCCGAACTTTTATGCAGGTAGGTAATGCAGAAAAGGACCTCAATTATTGACGCTATATAAACGTTTATATACAAAATTCAGAAGGCCGTAGGCACCCTTTTGAGAATGGTCCAGTAGAGGAGTCTTTCTTCAACAGACACTGCTAATGAACTGCCTCATTCCTTCAAAAGCGATGTAGTGTTAATCGAGGGATCCTTAAGCCACCTTAATTTCATTAAAATTATCACTAAATATGGTTAAAATCTGACACAGGTTTGAGATATAGCAGTCTCATACTGCGCTTGCTACTGTTGAACCTCGCTTTCTGAATTAAGACTTAGATTTGAGACTAGCTGTGAACGCGGCTTCGCTCCCGTCATCTGTCTGCCAACCCTACCCTACTTACCTTGCTGCCTACCCTACATACCTACCTACCAATTATTTTTCTAAGGTCTTAACACCGCCATTTAGAAAATTACTTCAAATGCACAACGCCATCTATCGAATATCCAGTTCAACTGTTAGAGTACCTATCTGAATTGCGTGTGTTATGATAATTTCACTTCTTGAACACTTTAAATTCATCTAACTTTTGATACTTGGGCGTGCCCCAAGGTTCAATTCTCGGCCCTTTCCTTTTTCTTGTTTACATTAATGATCTCCCTTTTATGATGGCCAAATTATCGGATATAATTCTATTTGCTGATGATACTTCGCTAATTTTTAAAATAGATAGGAAAGATACGGATGTCTTACATGTCAATGAAAGTCTAATTGTTCTCTCGGAATGGTTCGCAGCTAACAATCTTTTACTGAATGCGAAAAAAACAAAATGTCTAAAGTTCTCTTTACCAAATGTACCTCAACGTGACCTAAATCTAAATCTTGACGGCAAAAATCTTGAAATAATAACGGAAACTGTATTCTTGGGGATTACTATCGATTCAAAATTGCAGTGGGGCGCGCACATTAGAACTCTTTCGGGCAGGTTAAGTTCGGCTGCCTATGCAGTAAGGAAGATAAGGCAGTTAACCGATGTAGCCACAGCTAGACTAGTATACTATGCTTATTTCCACAGTATTATGTCTTATGGCATTCTGCTGTGGGGGTCAGCAACAGACGTTGACTCAATATTTATCTTACAAAAGAGGGCAATCCGCGCGATCTATAAAATGGGTCCTCGCGAGTCCCTCAGAGAAAAATTTAAAGAGATCGATATACTGACTCTACCTTCACTTTATATTTTGGAATGTATTTTGTATGTCCGCAAAAATCGAGGGCTTTTCAAAACTAGAAGTGACTTCCATAATTTAAATACACGCAGTAAGCACGAAATTGTAATACCCAAATTCAGATTAACGAAAACTAGCAAGTCTTTTCTTATAAACAGTATACGCTTTTATAACAAGTTGCCTAAGTCAGTTATAGAACTGACCGATGGAAAGTTCAAAAACTACATCAAACGTGTCCTTATTAAAAAAGCATATTATAAAATCAAGGACTACGTTGAAGATAAAAAATTTGGCTTTGACACCCTCTGCGCATGCGGCTTCCCTGGTAACTCATAAACGGCACAAATATATGAATATCTCTAACTATTCTCAATCTCATTTTTTTCCTCTTTTAATTAGACTTTTTACAATATTTTTCAATCATCATTATAGCCCTTTGCTAAGAATAGTTACAGCACTGATTACAGTATTTGTGCCACATGTTAAATTTAGTGTTGTGTTTTTTTTTTACCTTTGTATAGATTCTTTTACCTATTGTGAATGTGTGAACATTGTAGGCTTTCTAGATTTCTATTTGTTAACTTTTTATTTCGTGCATTATTTTTTTTGTTTGTTTTTTTGTTTCAATTTCGTACGACTTATTGTCGGGCCTACGTTGTCCCCCCATATCCAAGTACTAATGCTGTAACATGGAAATATTGTAAACAAAAAAAATTAAAAGAGTAACCATGGAGTTTCTTGCCGGTTCTTCTCCATAGGAAACGACTAACCCGAACCGTGCACCTTTTGTCGACGTTTTATAAGTGCCCATGTAGGCCTATGTAAAATAAAAATATTTGATTTTGATTTTGATAGAGTGAACCGATTGCGATGAAACAAAAACTAAGTAATTCTTCAAGTTACGCACAATTTTTATGTAATAAAAGTTATCTACATTGGTTTCGTACATTTCATGTGACGCATGCACAAATAAACAGACAAACAGACAAAAATTCCAAAAATACTGGAAATGGGTTCTGTTGGTTATCCTTTAACACCCTGGCTATATTTATCGGATTTTTTTTCGATGTACAAAAATTACTTTTGTACAGATTTATCTCGGAAAGCACGTTAAGCCGTTGGTCCCGGCTGTCATTTGTAGATCTGTGACAGTCGTTACAAGTAGTCAGAAGCTTGATATCTGACACCAGTCTTGCCAAGGAGTACCGTGTTACCCAGTTACTGGGTTGTGGAGGTCAGATAGGCAGTCGCTCCATGTAAAACACTGGTACTTAGCTGAATCCGGTAAGACTGGAAGCCGACCCCAATATAGTTGGGAAAAGGCTAGGCAGATGATGATTATTATATGTATATATATTGATGATTGATATTGATTGATGATATGAAATCTTGTTAAATTAAGTAGAATTTGACACGTTTTCAGAAACCGGATGTAAGGCCTATTGATGCTGCAGAAAATCTCTTAAGAATATAATTAAAAGTATAAGAGAAACTGTTAGAAGGCCAGGTGTCTTCTCAAGTTTCAAACCTACGGCAGCGGCCATAAAAACAGATTTACGATTGACAGACCCATAGACAACTTACTACACAATTTCGTAAGACGAAAGTCAAACAAGAAATATTACTTAAGAGTGAAATTTCGACCATGATGGCGGCCAAGATAAGTTTCTATTAATTAATATATGTATTGTGAACGATGAGTTGTATTTTTGTATTAGACATAATTACTTTTTCTGCTTGTAATGTAAGGAATACTGTTGAGTCAATTACGGTGTAATAGGTTTAATAGCTTATTGAAATGTTAGATAATGTTTGAAATTGATATAAGATGCGTTAGGAGAAATTAATTACGTAATGTTTGATTGTTCTTTCAGAGATAGCTGGTGTACCTGTATTCTTTGTTTATTAGAGTTTGAATATTCTTACATCGGCTTTACAATGATGAATCTAAATGGACATCGGCAGGCTTATTACTTATATTTTGCAAGAGCAAAACCATAGCGATTGTTGCGCAATAATTGCTCTTCCATATAGAAGTTTTAGAGCTGTTGGCGGTTTTTTTTTTAAATAATGCATTTGACAAACAGCGAGCGATTAGCAAACGATTGTGTAGGACCTACAATACCTACACTGCAGGTAATGCCGATTTTTATGATATAAAGTGTTTGATCGCTTTCGTTTTGCTCTTGTAAAAGATACGTAATAAGCCCGCCGTTTAATCAACACGGATCTTTGATACTCATAGCTCTTTTAGTAACATGCATTTCAACCCTCCTCATCACATGACCATACCAGAACAAACGATTTCCTTTCAACTTTTCTATCACTGGCGCCACTTTGAAACTTCCTCTTATATACTCATTTTTCACTTTATCCATTCTCGTCACTCCGCCCATCCATCTCAACATTCTCATCTCTGCTACATGCAATCTCTTTACATATGACAGGTCTAATAATCACGGACTTGTAGATTTTCCCCTTAAGGCGCAGGTATCCTTGAGTAGCTGATTTTAAAATGAGAATCACGTCTAACCGGCTAGTCGTAATTTTTTGGAAAAAATATATGTTGCACTAGACCATTTTCATAATAATCTGATATAAGAAAATTTTGAGTTTTACTCGTATAACATAGTGTAATTAATTTGTAAAGTTAAGTCTAAAACGGACAAAAACACGACAATCACACCAAAACCGTTAGGCGTATTTTAATTAAATCGACACCATCTCAAAGACAATTTAATTATCAAATTATTAAGAAAATGGTCTGATGTAACATATATTTTTTCCAAAAAATTACGACTAGCCGTTTAGACGTAATTCTCATTTTAAAATCAGCTACTCAAGGGAATCGGCGCCTTAAACTTGAGTGGGACTCCGTCGGTCGCAAGTTGTTCCAGTGTCCTGTCGCCATTTCATCTATCCGACAATAATACCGAACCGTAATGGGACCAAAAAGTTTTACATCAAACTACCTATTATTATCAACTATGTAATAAATTAAAGCATTTAACCTAGATGCATAACCCAACACAAACCTGTCAACATATTGATTAACATAGACTACTTCCCCACATAAGCCGAGAAAACGACTTCAACAATAATTACAAGCAAAAATAATAAGTTCTATTATTTATGGAAGTTGATTTCCTGTGAAAAGCCATGGCTTTCACGGTTTTCCTGCGTTTAGCAGCTTCCTCTGCCACTATGGGGGGAAACTCTTAAGGGCCTACATACGCTTTACTGCCGTAAAACGGCAACTTTATAAAGCATACTCCTTAGTAACGGCTAGGTTAAAAGGTTTGAAAAAAAAATATATTTATTACTGATTCATGTACATAATTTTGAACACAAGGTTTTTACGTGTAACTAATAGTTTTGATTTAAAAAAAAAAATTAACAACACAGTAATTTTCGCAACTTTTGGAAACTCCTCCAAAACGACTTGGATGTTTAAAAATATTTTTACATAGAAAAATTGATGGCTGGTATTTCTTCATAACAAACATGGCATATGTAAATCAAATAATATTTTGCAAATAAAACTGTTCAAAAGGAGGTTTAATTTTGATATTTTGGCATCGAGCGGGCGCACGGCCAGTACTGCGTTAGCATTGGGGTGTATATATCGCCTTAAGTCGGTGACTCACGCTGATGGTGTGAAAAGTGGGTCGGCAGAGGTATCGTTGGGAAGGTGTGGTTAACGGTCCCGTGATGTGTGTTTGTGGGAGTCAAATATTGAACAAAAGGCTTTTTAAGCTTTTTGGATTTTTGTTTTTTGGGCTCGTTAAGACTGATGAGTGGTTAATCTTTTTTTGTTTGAAAAGCTGTTCTTTTCGTATATTTTTAAAGAAAACATTACTGGCACTGCGAAGTGTAGGGCTTCAGCAGACAGACGAGATGCGGACATTCGACAACGATACGACGACCATCTTTTGTAGAAATTGTTCTACGGGTAACAGAACATTTTGTTTTATAAGGTTTGTCACGTCGCCCCTGTTTGCCTTTGAATCAATTTGATTATATTATCGATCGATAGAAAAGAAAAGAATATACTTTATACTAGATACAACAAAATAGTTAGTTATTTATAGCCACTAAATTTTAAAGGTTACGTTATAAAACATTCATGAACCGCCAATCATCGTCTCTATTGATGTCAATGTATTCGACACTCTATCATCGAACGATCTATCGAGTCCCACAAACATAATAATTATGATCGAGAAACAATCGAACCAATAATAATAACCGTAACCATTTCAATTTTGATAGCAAAGGCTCTCACAGACACGCGTGATAATGCGACAACGTTGCGAAAACGCATATTTTCCGATTTTTTTATAATATTTTAATGCCGACTGTAATTAACACATTTTGTATAAATGGTCCTAGAAAGTAGCCAAGCCAATCCTGGCCATTTCTGTTCTTCAGAAGTGCAGGTGTACCGTGTAAGGTCACTTCTGACTCTGACACTTCACCAGATGGGACATGATATTAATAGAAGTTCTATCTATAGAAAATTATCATAATATATAATTATGAGAACATGTGCCTTATACGCAGATCTCCCTCTCCTTCTCATTGGAATCATGATCACATCATTAATATCTAATCAGTGATTATGCTAGCAGAGTCGGGCTATCACGACGGAACAGCAGCAGGGTGTTGATTGCTCTGTCGTAAACTATGCTACATTTATTTATTTGTTTACCCACTGGAACGCCTTGCAGCATTAACACCAATGGAGCACCAACTTACAAATACATACTAACTATACGTCCAGGTTTCCACACGATGTGTTTCCAACACTAAAAACTACTAATCATACCTATAAATGGACACCAAACAAAATAGAGTCTTTCAAAAACTGGAAATTCCACGCAGTATATTCTCAAGAGTTTTTTGTCTTTACTAGAAATCCGCAAACAAACTTGCAATACATGTTTTAAATACGGAAACGATTACTTACAGAAGTCTAGGACTAAGGATTGTAGTAGGTATTATCACTCCGCAATTTGTTTCCCTCGACTAATTCCAAGACTTCCCGAGGGAGCCTTGCAAAAAGTTTTCTATCATTGTTTTTCTGTAGAATAAGTTTTCCCACTGCCGGAAAAAGGCTAGCTGGTAACTATTCTTCTGCTGATTCTTATGTAGACTAGTTTTTTGATAGAAGTTAGTTGACCTCGGGTGATGACAATAGGTTCGCAAGGATGAAGTAATGAAGGTCTATTATAGGTAGGTATACCTGCCTAACCTATCGAGGAATCCAGGGGTGATGTTACGTGATGTAAGTGTGTATACACTAAGCATTTTCTACAATGCAATGTAATGTAACGTTCTTGCAAATGTTCGACGCTGTGTTGGCGACGGCGAGTGAGCATTTACCTATAACATATCTTTGTACCTAGCGTTCATTATTGTCCTCACTCCACGTCACCCGCGCTCGTGCCCTTGCTCGATAAAATGTTACACCAAAACGCTCGTTGGTTCTTAAAATCAGTTTGTAACAAAACATCGAGCGTCATGTTCGAAGTGTGGTTCGAGAAAATTTGAAAACAGCGAATGCTCGATGTTCTATTACAAGTAAATTATCTAGTCTATACCCGCCTTCAAGTCTGTTTAATTGACACATGTCAGTAAATGACCCCTTACCACGCCCTAACTAAAGGATAAAAAACTTTTTTGTTACGGTGAAACAAATACATTACACATTGTTATTTAACCAACCAAATAAAACAAAAAATCTCAAACACTCGACTCTTATTGACCAAAAGAAATGCTCAAACAATCCTTTCAAGTTAAAAGGAGCCCAAAATATCATTTGATCAGTCAAACAGGCGCTAATGCGTTAGTCCAACATTTGTGTTACGGTACCCGGGTTCGAAGCTCGGGTGACGACTCAATGATATGTGGAGTTAATTGGGTAACACTTAGCACCTGGTTATGTGAAGTTACATCTGGAGTTACGTAACTGTTGTTTTAGAGGTGTTGAATGCAGTGTTCTTTTTTAGAGGAATACCTATGCCTGCATAATTTTATTGAAAACTAGCAACCGTCATTAATTGTAAAAATGTCTCTAGTGAAAACTGAATCAAAAGCCGTTGCGTGGTTTAGAGGAAGTTAACGAAGAAACAGAAATAAAACAAACGCGGACAACGACTTTGACTATTTAGGCACAGATTTAAATAGTGGAGATGACTATCTTTGCCTGATCAGAAGGCTTAAAGTCAGCCAAACCAAAGGGCAATGGAGATAGTTCTGCTCGGCGTTTCCTTGCGGGATCGAATCAGAAATGAAGACATCCGCAAGAGAACCAAGGTACCAGACACAGCCCGAAGAATTAACACACTTAAGTTGCAGTGGGCAGGGCACATTGCTCGCAGAACGGATGACCGTTGGAGCCGAAAAGAACTGGAGTGGCGACCGCGAACCGGAAGACGTTGCTTTGGAAGGCCTCACACTAAGTGGAGCGACGACCTGGTCAAGGCTGCGGGAGTCCGGTGGATGCGAGACGCACAGGGCCGATCAGTGTGGCAACGCTTGGGGCAGGCCTATGTCCAGCAGTGGACGTCTTTTGGCTGAAATGATGTTGATGATGATGATGATGACAATCTGAAAGATTGCTTATAGGCGTTAACCATACAAGAAACAAATAATTTTTAACCGACTTCAAACAAAGTAGGAGGTTCTATCTATAGAAACTTTATTTTTATATCTCGCACTCCCGAAGATAGAGAACCGCGTGGCGAGTTTTCTTCGGTCTATACGTCTAAATTGAGTAGTCAGAAAATCGCGAGGTCTGCCTTGTGAAAATTCTATACCTAGTTACTCTGGTAAAGATAATTGTAATGGTAAAGGGGCTATTATTAGTATACTCATTACTTTTAGGATGAAGCATAGCTGCATTTCATCGGAGTACTAATAATTATGCTTGGGGGCGGTCTTAGTTAATTTCTTCATCAGGATTTACAGAAAAGCGTAATTACTTTTAAGTTTTCTAGGAAGAAGTTCTTTGTTTGAGTCGAATAATCATATTAGTTATAAATCAGGATGAGTGAGGAATCCATACTAATATTATAAAAATATTTTTATCAAAAAAAAAGTAAGTATTTTTTGTGAAATCGGTGTCTTTGGTACCTATTTTTTTCGTTTTTGTCACCAACTTAAGAGTTTATTTAGCTTTGTCAAATACAAAGCGAAAAATAAACTCGGTGCCTACCTCGGTAACTTACACGTTGGCGAAGTCGTTGGCCAATCATAATTTTTAAGATGGACTAAAGGTGCTTTCTAATAATTAGAATCCTAGTCTATTTAGAAATAACAGAGATCTAAACAATTTTAAAGTTATATTGGAGGCGGACCACAGAAAAGTACCTACCTACTACGCTCAGGTTATTTCCACTTAAGATAAGAAGGAATTTTTCAGAAAAGCATAATTGCTTTGAAGAGTTCTACGAAGTTCTTCACTTGAGTCGATGAATCATTTTAGTCATAAAACAGGCTGACGGTGCTTACGGTGTTCGTAAGCAATGATGGCAGCCAGCAGAACTTAAAAAGCAAAGGTAGGGGACGGTTGGTGCAGTTGCTAAGCGATTGGCACTTGCACTGTGTGTCGCAGATTCGATACCCGCACGGAACAAATATTGTATGAGCTACAGACAGTTGTGCCGGGACAAGCGGCTTTGTGTATGTGAGTTTGAATGTTTGTAGCACTCACGATACAAGATAAATTGTTAGTGTGGGGTAACATTATAAAACAAAAACTTCGTTTCCCGTCTATAAAACTTTAATTACGTACTAAACAAGTGAAGATCTAACAGTCTTACTAGAGGTTAATAATAAAACCTCATTTCAAATGTTGGAAAAAGAAGTGTATAATTTTCTTGCATTTCTAAGCGAATACTTTCAGGCCGTTAAAGTGTTCAGTTAGATATTAAGCCCTAATAACTAGTTGTGATAGCGGCCAGACAAGAACGCGGAATAGAATCTGACACACGCCCGTTATGTTCTGCTGACAAATGTGTAGGGATTATAAATTGATTATGTGTTTCTATTATGTCAAATCAAATACTTTATTTCAAATAAACCTTAAACATACTTTGTGAGTTGTCAAACAAACAAAGAAAAAAGATGACTTTAGTTGCAAATTCGCAAGCGTCAGTAGGTCTCAATGGAGAAGAATTTGCAAGAAACTCCACGGACACACTTTTCCATCAGTTTTAATTACAAGTTTTCGGTTACATCATTTTTGTTGAAAAAAAAACATACATGTGAGAACGATGTAAAAAAAGTGCACGTAAAAGCGTCTAGAGAAACAAACAAATAAAAAAAATACAATAACAGGCCGAAGCAGCTAAGTTATGACCAATCCCAACTGATGGCGCCCGTTCACGAACATGACGCATGGATCGGCACCACTCAGCTCAACTACCAAAATATTTTGAAAGGACTGTTATTTTCAATCGTTTGTTACTTATTTTATGTCATAACAGTTTATTTGGACTGTTTAACGTGTCTCGTTCTTTTCTATTTATTTTTAATAACAACAATAACAGCATTTTTAGTTTCGCGATAAGTGGAGGAAGTGGACGGAGGCTTTTGCCACGGAGTGGGACAGAAGAGTGAATTGAAAAAAAACAGCTATTGTGCCCCACTAAGTAAATTAAAAATGGTGTTGTCGATCTGAGATGACCTATTGCTTATCTATTTCGAGCTTTGATTTGGAAAATTAAGTGCCCATAAAACAGGCTGCAGTAGAGACAGTTTTTACCATCTCACATAGAAACGTATCTCCTAAAAATAATGACTAAATATTTTTGAGTAAAAAAATAAATAAAAGCATAAAATTCTTTTCTAATCAAGCCTGCGTTAGTTGTAATTGTAACGCATAGCGGTATACGTCAGCGTCGGCATTCCTCAGAGGGCCTCGGTCCGACATTTCGATCAAGACGTAAAAATTACCAGCAATTAGTGGGGTCTTCGTCCTCTCTGCTTTAGTTATGGGCATAACTAAACATAACGTGGACATAAAACTTAAATACTCGAGACACCACGTCGATAATGCAATAAAAATGTGATAAAAATATAACATAAACCTTTGTGGTTGCTCAATGTGAATTTTAATTAAAAGTCTTGTTTGATTTGTTTGGAAATAAAATAATCTAAGAAACGATTCAGGAATAGAAGTCGGTTTTAATTGAATGTTTTGCAAAGGTTGTGCAGTCTACAGTAGCATTGCCGACATTTTCGATCCACTCCTACGCAATAAAATTTCCATCGAGGCATCCATTTTTCAAGTAGAAAACCAAAGACATAAAAGTGTCCATTTCCTTTAAATTGAAAACTGCTATGGGATTGGACCGCAGCATTACCGCCGTTCTGCGCGGTTCTGCGCATTCCTGCGCATCGCGGACGACACCAATTAACTGGGGGCGTGTCGCCGGCGCACTAAACCCGCGCCGATTTAGTGTTATGTGCGCAAACGCAGCCCAGCTGACATACGGCTGGGAAAGTGCGCCAATACGGAATAGGAAATTATCCACCCAATTGGCGGCACAGTTAGACTAATCGCGGCTCTTCTGTTTATGGTTAAATGACCATCGCTATTTGTTCTGTGCGTTGAATGCTACCGCACATGTAATGGGCTGTTCAATGTTTATGTAATAAACAAAGCAGTACTTTAGCTGCTTGCGGCTTCGTATGATACTGGCATAATGTTTAAGTGTCACATTTACACAGTCCTTAAAAGACTAGAAGTCGTAGCTTCCTGTGGTACTAATTTTAAGACGCCATTCACACAGTATAGGTAAAGCAATAAAACCTCATTGTATTCAGTAAAGTTAATAAGTATTTCTTCAGTTTATGCTTTTCTATTTTACTGAGCGAGATTTTTTTTCAATCTGCTTTAGGTACTCATTTTATTTCATCATCTCAGTCGAAAGTCGTGCTTTGGCCTCCCCTAGTGTCTGCACATTGACCAGTCAAGTGAGTATCGCACCCTGTGTATTCCCACAACCATACCCAGGTCATCGGTCCATCTAGACTAAAGATTGGAAGGCATCATCATCATCCTCATCATCGCCAATCTTTGTTCACAAGTTTGAAACACTGTTCGTTCACAATAAAACAACTCCGTCTATCTGCTCTGCATTCTTCCCACCCGTATGTCCGCCCACTACTCCATTTCTTCGTGGTAATTGAGGGTGCAACAACCACTTCCTGGTTTCTCCCGTAATGGGCTCTGGAGCAACCAGTCCGGTTGCCAGACAGAAAAAACAAATTAGCATTTGGCTTGCGTGTTCTCCGATATGGGGAATATTAATGAACTTATTTCTTGTAAGGTTTTTGTTAGTTTTTATCGATAAGTAGGGTTGTGATGAGAACGGGCAATCGTTTACATGTTGTGGGATTTTCTTGTTTGTTTGTATGTCTATGACTGTTATTTGCCCTTTGTGCGGTGATTACAATGTTCACATGGAATTATACTGAATAGTATGTATCTAATTTAAATAATTATTGATTTGAGGAAAAAATTATATCTTAATCATTGGTATCCTGCTGTGATTATAATGTTACTTGTTATGGTTTTTTATTTTTTATCATCCGACTTTAATAACAAGTTTTAGAAACAGTTCCATAAATCGTTGCAGCATCATCTTATTTATTCAATTTATATCAATAGGTACAAACTTTGGGTCTTTCAGTCAAGAGTGAATAGGTTTCTTCTAGGCAAGCGTGCTTCACCGTCGACCACATCATCGCTTACCATCAGGTGAGATAGTGGTCAAGCGCGAAACTAAATATCACTCCAAAAAAGAACAATGGGAAATAAACAATCATTGTCCTGTGATTTACGTAAATCTACGCAATATAAATACCAATTCAACGACTCATAATTCGCGCGATTGATATCTCACTATCATTACTATCAATCACGGATTTTAGCGCCGCATTATCACGGAATTAATCGAATTAAATAAATATGTTATCTGTTATCTTATCAGCTTTGTGAGGACTAATCAAATACGCTTGGCTTGTCGGAAATACATTAGCATTTCAATAAAAAAATATAAAAATTATTTGCGAACATGATTTATTTTATACTGAATGATCTTTTCAAGGTATTGCTGATGCATAATGTTGACTTAGGCCCAGTTTTTTGGTTAAAACGGTTAACAAAGATTTAAAATTTCGGTAAAATGCGATTTATTCCTCATTTTTTTTGTGTAGTTTAATTGTTGCCTTTTTATTTATTGTTGAACACACTTGCTCATAAAGTGGCTCTAATTTCACCGCAATTAGGCACATAATGATACCGGTTATCAAACTGTGACTCTGTCATTGCTATTATTCACAAGTGAGTTATAGAGTTTTTTTTTTATTTCATTGGTTGCGTTGCTTTATTCTTAAAAAAGTGTACGTGTTTAATAAATGAAACTTTCACTCAAATATAAATTTTATTTGCTCTGTAATAAAGAAAAAATGAAATACTCTATTTTGTACGTGGCTAAAACACTATCCACGAAAAGTAAAAAAAAAAAGATGTTGATGATAATTTTTATAAGTCAGAGCAAGGACCCAGATTCTCAGAATCCACATAATACTGCTTCTTCTTCCTTTCGTGTGAGGATGTGGTCACCTCTGGTGTCAGAGTTAATTAAGCCGCCTCTGGGAACTCCACAGGCCTCTAACTTGGCTATTTCAGACTAATAAATACTGCTTAAGGATAAGGTGTAAATTTTCTTCAAAATAGCTATTATTACCAACTAAACATAGACCATAAAAATCTTCTTCTGACTGCAGACGACAGCTTACTCAATTACCAGCAGCAACTTAGACAATTTACGAAGTATGACCATCAACTACACTCATATTTTAAGATAGACTGCCGAGGAAAGACGCTCCGGCGACACTGACGCCGCGACATTGAACATTCTCGTAACCATCATTCAACGCCTTCTGGTGCAGCTCGTGGTTAATTGCCCGGGTTGGTCCGTGGGTGGGTATCCATCCTTTACATTCCGTGAAAACATGCTGAGCTGTTGGTTCTAGCTGTCATTTGTAGATATTTATCATTCGTTACGGTTAGTAAAACACCAGAAAATCTGAATTTATACCAAAAAAAAATCTCAATCAAAACAGTATTTTTTTTGCTACCCAGTTACAGGGTTGCGGAAGTCAGATAGGCAGTTGCTCCATGTAAAAAAACAGGTAATCAGCTATATCCGGTTAGACTGGAAGCTGACCCCAACATGGTTGGAAAAAGGCTAGGCAGATTATAATTTAAGATTCGAGCGCCTACTTTCCGCGAATGTTTAGCGTCGTGGCATCAGTGATATCCTCCTCGGCCGTTTTGCTCGGAAGTCTAACTTCAGCTGGCTCTAAAATTGCACAGTAATACATATAGTTTGGTCTGTCTGTCGGCGTGTGGTTCCCGCTTCCGCATAGCGCTGGCAACACGTACAGAACAATTTCGTTAGTATTACCGTCCGACTCCGTATACGTAATGTGTGGTTGTTTTAGTTGTCCATTGTAACTATTTTGAGTAATTTGTTGGCTGCGAGGCTGAAGTTTGATGTTTGTTACGTTGCATGACTGTTTAAGTTTTGAAATTGTAATGATTTAGATACAGGAAAAGCTTGCTGCAGTTATCAGCAAAAATACCCAGCTGGTTATAGAAATAAGCTGGCTCTGGGTAAATCAAACCATCAAAGTCCATTGAGCATTAAGGCTGCCTGGCTCAAACTGTTCTTGTCATGGCCTTGCTAATTTCCGTTTCAAATTATTTATTACTAGCTGTTCCCCGCGGCTTCGCTCCCGTGGTCCACCCTACAGGACCCGTTTTCGGCATATAAAAAAATTGCCGAAGTTAACGTATTACACAAAACACAAATAATTTTCGCAAAATGACAATTTAAGCAATCACGGCAAATTACAATCATTCACAGTAGCTAATTTAGCCCTACTGCCACGGTTTCTAATTCCAAACCCATTAGCCATTACAAGCCTAATTTAACTGCTTGCCTCCACAAAAAGCAGTCAATCAAAGGGAATTACATCAATGTAAACAAAAATACTACCAATCGATAGAAAGTCGTTAATTTGCATCGCAACCAGGTGAAACCGCAGCGCGTTCTAGTCTGATAACGCGTCACGCTGCGCGCGTAGCTTTGGTAACTATATCACATGTCCCACTGTTTTCTAATGTAGTGTTGTTTGTTTGGATTTATTTATTATTGTGGGCAGTCATTTGTTTTGGTTCATCAAGGGAAATTGTGTCGGTTTCCGAGTTGATGTCGTTACCGGGAGTTGAGCTCACTGAGAGAACGTCACCAGGTCTTGTAAAAATACTGAGAATCCACAGTCACACGGCATCAACCAGTAAATTGAAATGGTTCCTTAAATAAGTACGATTTCAATCTTATGTCAAATTGAAATTCATCAGATATTCCTAAGGCACCCGCGGAGTCCGGATAAATTCTACATCTAAGACCGTATTTAAACACTTTTTAATTCTTGATATGTCTTTTTGGGCATGTAAAAACTTTTTTACAAAAAAAATACAACCCAACTACAAAAAAAAAAAGAATACAAAGTGAAAAATAACTTCAATTTCGGAAGCAGGTTTTTTTAATTTTATTTTGTATTTTTTGGTAAAAATGTTTTAATTTTTTACTTTTTAGTGATATATAATGGACAAGTTCTATAGTAAGGTACTTACTTGTAATGCCCACAGTGATGCCAGAATAGATTACCCGAATAACATGCAACTTGAACATAACCTGTGGATTGAGAGTCTACCAGGGTGAACTGTACACATCTGCGTACCCGTTTAGAGCGTACTGGCGTGATGGTATGTTATGAAATGGTGTTAAAAACAAATAAACAGACGTGCGATTGCAGTAATCCCGAGAGATTTACCGTCATTTATTGAAGAGTTTTGTTGTATATCTCCGAAGTTCTTCATCAGAATTTTACCAAATTTAAATGGAACCATTTCGGAAAATAATTTTTTCGAATAAAAAAAGAATTTTGCAAATCCGTCTATATAATATGACGGCGTTATGCCCGAACATACATCAAAAAAATCCTTTTTTTGGAAGTCGGTTGAAAAATAGCCACGGATTAAATTTAATACGAGTATAAACTATAAATAAACCAAGATAATAATAGTCTAACAAACAAATTAGGCAAAATAACCTCCGGTATGGAAAAACAATGCATTCAATGACCAAATGCTATCCAAATCCTTCCAAATCTCAACCGATAAAATCAAAAATACCCTGTTCCCCCTTATCAGTGTGTATCATCAAGAGTTGCATCACAGCATCTCAGCAGCTCGGTTCGCATTCGCGCTGGCCGCTAATGCTCGCATTATATATGCATTAAAGGATATCATTAAAGCGACATCAGCTGCCGACGACCCCGGTGCGGTGTTACGACTTGTTTTGTAACGATCGGTGTAGACTGGTCACTGGACTGGACGGAGCCTGGAGGCTGGACTTGTTTGTGTTGTAAGGTAAGGTAAGTTTTGTGAGAATAGATCTGGGATTGAGATCATTTTGAATGACAACAAAATTCGGTGATTCAGGGCGTATTGCTCTATATTTTTTGAGCCTTGTCGAAGTCATGAAATTTGGAATTATAAGAGTACCTTTTGTTCCGTATTCATAGGGCACTGAGTTTAGATTGCGATATACCTACTATCTACCGAAATCCAAAGTATTTTTTTTAATATTCTGGTGCTACTTACGGATCATATTAGGAGCATAGCAGGGACTTTCCAGACCGATTAATCAATGGTATTAAAATAGCCAGATAATATGATGTGAACTAGAAGAGTTTTTTCAGTTTTTGACAATGTAACTGGTGTAAAGTTGAAGAAAAACTTCGTGCTTTTGACAGCTCCTTGCAATATGATCGGAAGTCGATGACTTTGGTACCTATTCTTCTTCGTTTTTTAAATTGACTTCCGAAAGGAAAGTTATTTTACGCTTTGTAGTGTTTTTTTTGAAAGTCAGTTTAATAGTTTTTGTTATTTTGTTTTATAATCTCATTTTTTTTTGGGACCTTATATTACCATGAAAATACGCATTATTAAGGATAACTTAAAAAGTTCTCGTCAAATCTTGATCAAATTACATTAAAAAAACAAAAATTACAAGCACCAGCTTTCAAATAAAAAATACTCATCAAAATCTATTCATAATTGGCGGACTAATCGCGAAAAAAACATACAGTCGAAGTAAGCACCTCCTCATTTTTAAAGTCGGTTGATAATCCCGTTTGCCCAGTCTAACTGAGCCCTTACATCCCGTATAGCTAAAGATAGCGAGTACAAGTAATTTTTAATGTTAACACATTCGCGATGTATGAAAAACACGATCAAAATGTATGAAAAACAGGTCGTGTGCGCGTACGCAGCCTCGTGCTTGCGTCGTATTTATAATGTTGCTGTATTGAAATTCACTTAAATATATTACAGGACAAGTTTACTGTATGGTTAAGTTTAATATTTTGTTGTGTCTTGGATGGTAACGGGAATATTGGTAGGTATTATATTATAACATATTTGGTGTAACCATATTCTTTTTTACCTTATTTCATTACTATCCATACTAAAATGCGAAAGTTTATCTGTTTGTAAGCGTTTTATCATCTAAACCGCTTCTCTTGGGATAATAAAACACCCACGAGGGCAAAGACGCAGGCAGAACCTAGTGTTGAATAAATAACCTATTTTGTCACCTGCAGTAGAGACAGGCAGTAATGAAAAGGCCTTAATAATATGTGGAAATATGAGTTTGAAAGCTGATTTAAAACTAGATTTACAAACACTAAATAAACCGTAGATGTAAAGTAAAACTGAGTCACCCAATCGGCTAGCCTATCGGGAATGCAGAACAAACGTACAATCGTACCAGATCTGCATGATACGTATTAAGCGTTAAGTTACCGGAGAAAGCTAGACCCTACTTTAATTAACGAATGATTATCTGCAGATGAGGAAATAGGTAATAAGGTAGCAAGAGACAAACACAATGAGAAAATGAAACTATTATTGAAAAGCAACAGAAACACGAGATTCTGCCGCCATGCCGTCAGAAATGAATATTTGCGAGTCAGCAAGTGATGTTTGATACGAAGAATGATCCATCGATTTTCAGCCTAACCAGATGCAGTTGAGTAGGTACTAGCACATTATATGGAGTAGCTGATGCGCATGATGCAAGAATGCCAGGAAATCCGGATACAACAACAAAGGTAAAAGGGAAAGTCTTCGTATCAATATTAAAGAGATGCCAATTCAGGTGGTGCACTCCAGTTGATAAAGATTTCAGTTCGAAACTTTGGAAAGTCCAAGACATCAAGTCACGTATTGAAAAACTTAATTATTAGCTCACAGTAAACTATATCATAGTGTCTCGAGATGAAAGTCTATGACCAGTATGTGTTGCCAGTGATTACTTAAGGGACAGAGACGTAGTCGCTCATCTCATCAGAAGGCTTAAAGTCTCCCAAAGGGCAATGGAGAGAACTATGCTCGGAGTTTCCTTGCGTCATCGAATCAGACATGAAGAGAAGCAAGGTTACCGACATAGCCCGAAGAATTGCCAAACTTAAGTGGCAGTGGGCAGGGCACATTGCTCGCAGAACGGATAGCCGCTGGGGCCGAAAAGTTCTGCAGTGGCGACCGCGTACTGGAAGACGCAGCGTTGGAAGCCTTCCCTCTAGATGGAGCGATGACCTGGTCAGGGCTGCGGGAGTCCGGTGGATGCGAAACGCACAGGACCGATCAGTGTGGCGACGCTTGTGGGGAGCCCTATGCCCAGCAGTGGAGGTCTTTCGGCTGAAATGATGATGAGTAAACACTAGTTCTCAAAATCTAAGAATGTAAATAAGCATAAAGCCATCATTATCGCCTTGGTCCATTCTACATTAATTCATAATCTGTGCCGCCAGCCCTCCACAACGCAATAGTGATTCGGGTCATAAATGCCAGCAAACCGCAATATCGAGAAATCATATCGGTTATCGTTTTCTAAGTTATTAACCGTCTGTGACTCGGTTAATTTATAACTAGATCTCTCGGGATAGTTTGATGCGCCTGCGCAGATGAAAGGCCTCAATAGGGATGTGTATAGAATGTTTGGATTAGAGTTTTAGAGCTTTTCCGGGAATAAATTGATTGAATTGGAGAATTGATGGCTTCATTTAATGTGTTTTGTTGTTATTGGCTGGCTCAAGTTTGATAAGACATACAGGTTTATTAATATGATATAGCAGAGGTGAGAATGTTGTGATAGATGTGCGGAATGAGAGAATGGATAAAGTGAGAAATGAGTAAGTAAATTGTTTTGCCAATGTCAAAGGGTCTTTTAGTATGTTGAGCTTTATTCTATGGAAGCGGTTAACTCTTAAGTTTCGTCATTATACTTTTAAATGACCATGTGTCGGCAAACTACTAAATGAAATTCAGTCACTTTGTCCTTTTTTATTGCAGGTAAATCCTCAGGGATACCCAACGTCTCCAGTCGGACTCTAACAGACTAAAACCCCACAGTTGCTACCGCTACCAAGAGTCGAGGGCCCGATGCAATTAAATTCTTGCGTACCCCCTTGTCCTAAGCCAGCGATAACCAGAACCGTAAAATAAAGATACTTACTTACTTTCGTATTTTTTGTCTAAATTATACTTATGTTTTAAAAGAGGTGTTAATATCGACACCACCAACACTCCTACAAAGATATCGGAAGGCAGATATCAAAGTAGCTGGCGACCAGTTAGTTAGTCCCTGATCTGGACCTGTCTGGCTTCCAGATCGATACAAATTATAGCAGCATGGTTGCTTCATAACGCCCGACAAGATAACGGGGAGAAGTATTGTGGTGTCGCTAAAGCTAAGCGAAGCGAGAATAGTTTTTTTATTTATGATCATGATGAATGTGAAATAAATCAGGCAGCCTTAAAAGGATGGTAGACTTACTGCCGCAATCAGAAACATTTAACGGTTACTTAAACCGGTCCATAGTATATATTTTTTACTAAAAATCAATACTAAGGATCGCCTTAAGTAACCCTGGGTCTGAGTGCGGCAGTTATATAAGAATAGTTGAATACGGTGTCGCATAAATGTTTTCTACTATATTCTAGTACAATTTAGGTTTACCAAAGCGTTTAAAGGACGGACCCGGAAAGACAGAACCCGTAATGAAAATGCAGCTTAAATACCATCAAGTTTTCAAGATTATTGATAACTATATTATTACCCGACTGTCAAAATGGATTGCTTTTGTTTTTTATTTAATTCTTTTAGAAGCATCATGTACAGAAGCTGTCTTCACTACATTTCACTTCATAATTATGATATACTTACCATAAATCAATAACAATGATAGAATAGAAATCAATTCTTGTGCCGACATCTTCTCATACAGAGAAGTCATGAGCAATTGAGCATAGATCCATACGCTTGGTCCAAACATCAGCTGTTAAAACAAAATAAAGCATAGGTTTATCTTTAGCTGAGTAGAGTTCTTTACATCGGCGTGTAGTGAGTACACCACTCCTTAGTTGCCCAATGGTTGTAGTTCAAAATAAGCACATTTTAATATCATAACCTCTGGTCGTGACTAGACCGTGCAATCCTTAGCTCTGTCCCTTTCTAAACGTACTGAAACAGAATGGGACACGTGCATGAGATAATAATTTGCGATCTCATACGAGTATTTAGGCGGCATTTGGTTACTTGTTAAGAAATTACTCTGTTTTTTGTGGTTTAGGCAACTAATAAATACCCTATCAGGAAATTGGACACATTCACGAGGTGGATTGTAACAGTCTTGTAGGTGTCCAATTCCTAATCTTTTATTCCAATCTTTATCGATAAGTCTTGCTCAATTTTCAATGAAATCTGACATGGCATCACGGTATGCAAACTTGCGAAGGTAGATCATCCACCTACCACAGTCAGGGTCACAAGTTCGATCGCCGCGGCACAAATATTTGTGTGACCTGCGTGTATTTGTTCCGAGTTCTCGTGTAGGTGTTTGTGTACTTACAAACAAGTGGAACTCAAGTGATTTACGAGTGTTATGGAAAAACGATATTATAGGTGCAGAGGTAAACAGTGAGATTGCAGAATACAAATCTTGGGTATGAGTCTTTTGGTAGTATAATAATAATTCTGCCTTTAACCTTATATCCTTGAGACTGTTACAAAATGATTCCTGTACTGAATATCTTTAAAATTAAATCTTTTGCAGTATATAATACAGGTAGTAAATATTAATAACAGAAACAATAAATTATGGACTCTGTACGGCACAGAAGAAAAATATATTGTAAGGCCCATATCCTGGGCAGTGGGCAATAATTTAACTACGGCGTTAACTATATTTCTTACGTAATAAGTTAACATTGGTGAATAACGATGAAGATAAGTTTTAACGATTAATTAACATTTAAGTAAATAGCAACTCTCCAACCTTGATTGAAATTTAATCACATACAGCATCATTAGAAGACTATTGTCGAAACAAAACCAATAAACACGTAGGGGTTATGTGCCATTTAAACTATCAATTAACATCAGTTCCTAATCAATTCAGACTTTGATTGACCGGTGCAACAGAATTGGGCAATTCCTCAAGATATCGCATCTTGTAGTTACTCAATAATAATAAAAACTTTAGATTATATCAATGTTGTAAAGTACAGTACGTTTATTGTCCAATAATATTTTAGTCTTGAGAAACAACAGCTTGTAGATACAGATAGATGGGTTGTGTACTAATAATGTAATCCCTGTAGGTACCTATGAGGTAAAAATCCCACACTCCCTGGTCTTTTCCCCAAAATTTCAGGTGCCTTCTGAAGGTATCCCCCCGTAAACAAAAAAAAAAAAAAAGGTACCTATCTATACCAATATTATAAAGAGGCAAGATTTTTTTGTTTGTTTGTACCGAATAGGCGCCGAAACTACTGGACCGATTTAAAAAAATATTTCACCGATAGAAAGCTACATTATGCCTGAGTGACATAGGCTATTTTTAACACGCTTTTATTAGCTTGGTATGTATGTATCTATGTATCAATGTAACAGAATCTTTGAACGTGATTTTCACCCACTTCAAAACGTTGGATTGATTTGAAACTTTGCACACTTATCAAGGACCGATGACAATGCAATAATTTAAACAGTTTGTCCCATTATCCTTACCATTAAAGCGTGTTTTTTAGTTTTTAGAACTACAATTTATTTAATCCCGAAAACGGGTTCTGTGGGGTGGTCCACGGGAGCGAAGCCGCGGGGAACAGCTATTGTTTAATAAAGAAGTTATTTTGGTACGTATTGTCTATTTGTGATATTGCTGCTTTTATGAAGTTATATTTATAAAATACTCGTACTTAAATAAATCGCCGCCTTCTTTTTATCCATAAGAACCATAATGTAAGTTAAAAGGTACAACAAAATTACTTAATAGAGAACACGTCAGACTCTGAAACGATGATAGAATTATTATATTCTAAAGTACAATGGCTTCAGAAGACAAGTGCACAAATGACCCGTAACGCACGAACTGGCATAACTCGAGAAAATAGAAAAACGAAACCAACAATATTATTACGTTACATAATTCTTTTTAAAAGCTACTGTATTTTTTGCATTTTCTTATTGAATATTACAAAATATTGTCACAACAGTATTGAAATTACGACTTTAGTATTTATCGTATTTATTTTCGCGTAACAGTATTGTACAGATATTATAGTATGGTAATTAAAAATGCGACAATTGTGATAATATTAAACAACTCCTGTGTGACGTCAGAAAAGTTATTTTTGAATAGGTCTGCTGTTCTGCACCTTCCTCTCAATAGAAAAAATATTACGACTTTACAATTCGGATTAATAAATTAACAGAGTTAGGACATGCTTCTATCCTTTTCATTCTCATTCTCTCAGGACAAAACCTTATAGTATAGCTATATTTTAATAATACAATGCAACACAGCATCCAATAAACACGTTCTGATGAACACTATCCTTATCAACAATCTTAACAAACAAGGGTTTCAACTTAAAATATGACGTTTTAATTAAATCCGCGTCAAAAAATCGACTTCTAAGTTACATTTTATTTGTCGACCACTTAACAGCCAGGCGCGGCTGTTCGCCACTTTTATTAAGAAAAAAATAAAAAAGTGTAAAGTAGGATCTGGCAGCTGATTACGTATCTTTGGAAGAGGCATACATTTATTGATATGTGTACGTCCGGGGACTTAATAAAGACAATCAATGGTAATCTACAGTGATGAGTTTTAAACATTGTATTTATTACTATTATTTCATAATAGGGACTTTATGTCAGTATTAATGGCCTGATAGGGATACTCGTATTAAACAGAAATATTTTATAAGGTAAGTGATGAAATCAATATGATGGGAGAGACAGGTAAACCATCGATTTAAAAACAAAAGAAAAATAAAAAGATATTAATATACAATGAAGGTAAACCGTAAAAATACTGACTTATGAATAATGAATGAGAACGATTGCAGCGAGAGATGTTTGCCGCGCACAATTCCCAGCAAATAAAGATACTGGGAACGTTACTGTTATTTAAAAAAAAAACCTTCATATAAACAATCCCTTATAATGACTCGGACCTTTTGAATTGTGTTTGTAGTTATTAACTATGATTTAAAACTACTAAATTATCATAAAAACACGAGGTAACAAAGGAAGTTGCTATTAAAAAACACTTAGATGGACAGACGCACAGATGTGATAATGGAAAAATTTGTTTCGGAGAGATCTAATCGTGCTTCTGTAAATAAGTACTCAAAAAACTTGAGAAGTAATAAAAATAGAAAAAAATATGCTTTTTCATTTATAGGAGTCCTTTTATTTGGATTAAAATGGTGCCCAGAATTTTTCAATTTTATACTTGGGTGGTTTTCTCACGAGGGTCGAGAAAATTGTGTGACCGTAGAGAAAATAATTAAATATTTTGGGACTGCATTAAAATAGGGATACGCTTCTAATAGGGCATTTTTAATATCACCATTTGGTAGATACTTCTGTAGACCTTTTATTGGTTGTTTTTTTTATTCCTTATAATAATGCTGTTTGTGTTGGCTTAAACGCCATATTTTCCTTGCCTTAACGACTGGCAAGGTAGCCAAATAGATCCCCGTTCAAAAACTCATATCTGTATACAAAAACTCGTCGGTAGAAAACTAGCACATATTATCTTCATCAACATCATAAAAATCTAATCATTACAGTAGATAGCAATAGTCTTTTAAAACACCTTACCTCTTTTAATTAATACAAGGAATCCGTTTGGCACACCTGGCTGAATAATTATCCGATAAAGAGCGAATATGAAAAGGAAATATTATTCTTCGAATACATTATCACTGAATGAAAAGGAGTGAATGATAACGTGACAGTTGACAGGGGAGATTGCCACCATGTAACAAGGGACAAGGTCAGTCAGAAAAACGATTTGAATAATATTCTGTGGGTTATGTCCAATGATGTTCTAGTAAACAGATATGCTACTCGTATGAGCGCGCACATTGTGAAGACTCGAATACGTCACAATTGTGACTTTTCTCTTTAGTTTATGTCACGAAACGTCAAAAGAAAAAAACATTGGTGGTCAGAATAATGTTTGTTTACATTCACACGCAAGTGACAAACACTAGCTGTCTCTTTTTTTCTTGTTGGTTTTATCAAGCCATCCCTTTCGACTTGTAGTGAAATTTCAGATGAATGAAAAGTGTGTATATGTGCTACTGCGCGGAACACTCTTTTCGATTGTTTTGTGGGTGTATAACGTATCTGTTTTTCTTTGGACAAGGTTTAGCACAAGATTTAAATAAATATCTTTTGAATATTTGTCCTAAACAGAGTACACAAACTATGGTTAATACTTTTCAATGGTCCTGCTATAAAAAAAACTCGTGATTTGTGACCCTTTTGACACTTTGTCCCGTTTGAAGGACATTATATCACTATAGACAGTGTATATTATGTCCTTTTCAAGGCACGTGTATCGGTTTGACTTACAGCACCACCTTCCCATGACCTTAGAGGTGTTAAGCTGGTAGATTCCGTTCGTATAAGCCAATTATCATCAAAGATTATATGTTCGACCTTCAGAAGGCAAGTTAGAATACAATCATGTTAATAATTGGTTTAAATTATATAATTTGGCACATCCTGATTAGATTTAGCTTTTTTTACCAATTTACCCTCGGTTTCTGTAAATAAATTATAGATGCCTCACAAATTAAACGTAAGTCAAATGATGTGATTGTCTGTTGAGGATTCATTCAACTAAATACAGCAGCTAACACACCTTTGACTGTTATATTAATTTGGCGATAATTTTCGTTTCAGAGACGCTGCCTAATATTGAATACTGGCTGGACTAATGATCTAGATATCTGAGAACTATTTTCTCCCAAACAGTAACTTAACAAACTTATTGACCAACTGACAAAGCGATAAGACCTGCCTTTCCAAATCAAATCAACTTAAGTTACATAATCAATCGTAAGTTGCAACTATGCAAATAGCTTAGCAATTATTTCAACAACTGAGCTTTTCAAAAATCTCATTTAGAGAACTGATGTAATCTTTCCGTGTTTACTGCTTTGGTACAAAAATTGAGTAAAAATAATCTAAGTATTGCTTTCTATGGGCAGTCGTGCGTGCGATCCGTACTACTTGACGACCACAGAGTAGGGAAATACAGAAGGTTCATTTCTCTATTGATAAAACCTATCGATGGATGGATTAAAGTAGCCAAGAACTTCTCGCCTCGCAGTGGCGTAAAATCTAAAAGACGTTAGTTTTGCAGTAGTTTATCTGCTGAGAATTATGATGATAATGGTGATAAAGGGACAATTAAAAGGCCGTGGTGAAGTGTACAGTGACTACAATTTGTAATGCGATAGGGTTTTAATTTGAATATAAGTCAAATGAGCAAGGTGTCAGTTATTAAGATACAAAAAGTTAAAATTGACCCGAATAAGATTAGCATTCAGAATAACACGTTACTCTATACACGCTGGCATCACATCATATCAGTCTGGCTGGATCCTACAAGCTGCATTTTTCTTTATTCTTATTAGAGCTGTAACTGAGGAACTTTCTGTCAACTAATTGTTCCCATTGTACCTTCTGCATCTATTTAATATCACCAGCTGCGGTTACTGAATCCCGCAATCGGAACGGCTAGAAAGTCTTCTATGACATGAATAATACCATTTTAAGTACTCCACACTACACAGTGAAAACGATTTCTTTTGTATAATTATGTGAGTTAATATAATCGTGTGGGTTAGCCGATGTATTGTTGTGTACTGTTAAGTCATATGTTGCCGGTTAGGCTGTGGCTTCTGTGTGACGATGATGATTCCACAAGCTTATGCAAAACTAGATTTGAACGTCAATTCATGAATTGCGATTATTATAAAAGCACGCTGATAAAATAATATATATACTGTTTCTTTTACTGTGTAATTTATATGCTGCTCATCATTACTTAGCCAGCCTGTAATGTAACCTTGTAGTTATTGGCCTGTCCATAATCAAGCCATTGAGCTAGATAATTATTTTCTTGTTAAAAACTACGTCCATTGTTCAGCGTCCCAATGTGAAAGACGTATTAAGGAAAACCCTTAAATGCGCTTACGCATCATTCAAATCCAACCTGCCAATTCATCCAAATTATAACACCATAAGCCCACATAAATCTCAATTTTATAAGCTCTCAATAAAACCCTTCAGGGTTACAACGTATCGAATACCTCCCCTCTCCCCCCACCTTCGGCCATCTTGTTTTTTTTTTAATCCATCCACATTAGAGAGCCTAATCGAGTTTCGCGGAACATCTATATATTTATGGCCGTCGTAAAGACTATTATCCTTAGCCCATGGCGGGTGGGGCAGGGTTATAAAATGTGTGGCACTTTTCAAATGTTTTCCTGTTTATTATTGAATTTTTGGTCATAGTACGTTTGCTCTTGACCTGAAGAGCCGGAATCATGGTAAAGATTTGGTGAAGGTTGTGGAATGTTACGTTTAGTGAAATACGTTTATTTTTTTTTATTTTCAATGATTTTTACTGCGTCTACCGCAACATATTTTGTTATGTAGACGTTGATTTTACTTTGTCCTCCTTTTTTAAGATGAAAAAGTAAAAATAAAATATTACCGACTTCATTGAAGTCGGTAATATTTTATTTTTACTTTTTCATTTTTTTTTTTTTTTTTTTTTTAGCAAATCACTAAAAAGTGCAAAATAACTTTCGTTTCGGAAGCCGGTGTCTTGGTACTGTTTTTTTATCGTTTTTCGAAACCGACTTGCTTTTGAAGTCGGTTTATTTTTTGTGAAAATGTTTTTATTTCTCTCAGACACTCTTTTTATTTTTAGAATACTATCACAAAAAATTGAACAAGTTCTATATTAAGCTACCTAAAGGATTGACAAAATACCCTTAATAACGCAATACATTCGCGCTGTTTGTCGCTAAGTAATTCGGTTGTATGTTCCATATCTAGAAAACTACTGAACCGATTTTGATGAAAAGTGTACTATTATATACCCTAAGTTAGGAGATGTCAAAGCCAATAAAGAATGGTCACGATCCGATAAGGAGTTTCGGAGAAATGCGTGGGCAAACATACATACAAATACCTTATAAAATACCATTGAAACATTTAAACTAAAAATTATGAACTTCATCGCGACATAAAGCAGCCGCACATGTCTAGATATAAAATCAAAGCTATCAATAAGCGATCGTTTTATTTATCGCTACATCTCTACCATCATATTTAATAAGACTCCCAAAAATCTTGATACTCCTGACCCTTATTACTAGATGTTAAGGTTCATTGTTGAGTAATTAAAAGTGTGGAGGTCCTGACGTCTGTGTCAGAAAAATAATTAATATTGATCAGCTGACAGGACCGTTATGATGAAATGTCGGAAATAATCAGGTTATCTTGTGTTTTTACGGCATTTTAAATTTATAAAAAAAAGAAAATTACTGTAAAAATGCTTTTACTTCTGGTTCCACTTTAAAAGACAGCCCAGGGAAATTTTATACGAAGAAAAACAAGTCGAGAGCAGAAGCTATCAAAGTCAAAACTCATTCCGATAGAAACCGGTCTGAAAACTAGAATCTGCCACATTTGCCTCCTTCAGAAACTAATCGGAGATCAGGCAGCTGTACTGGCTCAAGAATAACATCTAACAGAAAAGTGCAACATTCATAAAACGAATTCAGAACACAAATTTAAATCTTATTGGCCATTCAGAAAACGATACGACCAATCAGCGTCCCGAATATTAGGCATACACAAAATACAACACAAACGCATCCATTGTTCATTTTTTGGTCGTTTCATTAAAGTCGGGTACGAATGGCATCATCGATAAGAACGCCATGAAATATTATTATTATGCAAACAAAAAAGAGGCCCCAAAACGTGAATCTCGGGAGATTACGATAAAGTCTCGGCAGGGGGCTGCCTCTTGGCGCCAAAAAGTGTCAAAAAACATGGCGGCGGATTTTTTAAGACGCGAATTTAAGTTGGCAGAATTTTATTCATCACGGGAGATTCGCGTTATCAATTCACCTGGTGAGACATGCAGCGAATAATCAATATTTTTCGGGTTTAGCACTCGCGCTAATGAAATGACAGAGATAAGCCTTCAAACATCTGAGCAGGAACATATTAGGTAAGTACCAAGAACTCAATTGGGAGGCAGCAGTGTCAGACAGATATATTTAAGTAGTTCTCTAAGATAAAAAATCCCATCAATCAAGGCCGTATATTTTTTTTGCAAAAAGCCTCTTGCCCATGCTATTCTTTCAATCCTATACCATGCAAAACAAAACACCATTACATATTTACAATTCCCATAAGCCGAAACAATGGGGTCCACACATAACAGTACTTTATGAAAATCACTTCGGGAAAGTAATTAGAGGGCAAGGACTTGTGCGGGCGCATCGAGGAACAATTGAACTGAACTGTGACAACTGGTGTGATTAGCATATGGAGTGAGGGTGTGGTGTGACTATCGAGGTCAGGAATCGTTAAAGTGTGATTACTGATATTGAAGGGAGATTGCCGTGTTCTTCATTTTGATGAGGCGGAATGTGCAGATGATTGTGAGTTGAAAATAAATCAATGCATATGAAGAATCTTGAAAATTGCTCAGTTTGAATACATAATTATATCAAGTTAACTATCCTGTTCCCAACACAACAAAAAAACATCATCTATATAAGTTAATTAAATAAGTATTACTTATTAACTATTAGCGCTTACCTTTGTTCTGTAGAGCGGATTGGAGAAGTCCCACCCAGGAGCCACGAACAGATATCCGCATTTTGATATCTTTCGGCTTGCCTGTTGACAAATAAACATAACGGTTAATGTCATTTCTACCTGGTAAAAGTTTAGAGCAATGTCCAAGTCTATATGAACTGATTCTGGCAAAGAACCATGCCCATCTAAAGTAAAAACTATTGTTTACTGACTGATTAATAAAGGAGATATAACCAAAAAAAAATATTTTTGTGATCGTAAAATGACGTTTTTAATGTAAATGGCAGCTATCAAACTGATGATAAAGTTGCCAATTACAACATTATTATTGCTAAATTGATCGACAGAATCGGAATGAAAATTGAATATACAAAAAGATAACGTTTCGTTTCAAAATTGAAAGTCTACGATAAAAGAAGCATTCTTACGGATCACGACTTTTGCCTTTTTGTGCTACGTCCGAAATCTTAGAATTTGATAAAACGATTTTGTAATCTGATGCTACTTAAATTCAAAGAGGATTTGAGTCTTTATCGATATATTGTGCGAATTTGACACTCTTGCAATTTATAAGAATATATTAAAAATAAAATATTTAAGCTTTGGTACCAAAAATGTTTTGTTGCTTTTTGTTAAAAATCAAGAGTCCATTCTGACATAATCGGATTCTCAGGAATTAAAGGTCGTCTGAATATTGAAAACATATCATGATTATGTTTTTGTGGCTCTTCATTTTCTAATAATATTAGTTTAGATTTTGTTGACCATTACATGTTTTATGTGACTTATTAGCTAAGTTCATCCATTGCTTAGTAGCTATAAGTTTTATTATTAGGAGATGTACAGTTTAGTTTTACTGCAACTTAGTAAATACGGCTGATTTGCATAATACTAATTTCTTCGTTATGTCCTCAAAGGTACGTCAATATAGGTATACCCACTCCACTGGATCTATATTCCATTTTAACAAGTAATAAAATGCAAAGATGAAACTAAACATAAACGGCCTGGGTCTATCTATTTTACAACTTTGCGTAAAAATGTCAACATGGAGTATGGACACCACATTATAATAACGATAATCTTAGAAAACCTGAGATAGGAATTATTCCAGGAATATTAACAACGTCTTAGAAAAACACCTGCAAGTAATATATTGAACAAAGTTAAAGTTATCGATGGAATAATTTAGAAATTTATCGCGCAAATTGGCAACGTAGCAATAACTATGTAAGTATATAATTGCTAGAACTTCAGACTTTAATTGAAATAAAAGCGACGACAAATCGTCAGCGAAGTTCTTAAGTGCGAAAGTCAAATCATCTTCTTTACAGTACAGCAAAATAACTGTGAAATTATATTTGAGGTAAAACTTATTTGGAAAAATAAACTTAAAATTAACTTATCGAGCTATCTCCTTTGTGACTGGTAGAAGGAAAGCTCAAGTTCTTTTTTCATTAAATGGCGTCAAAAGCTTTATAGTTGCAAAAAAATATCTACACACTATTATAACTTTACTGACGAAATCTGGTAGCCATTTATATCCCATATTCCCAGCATGAAGGTTGATCAAGGCCAAGGAGATAGATAAACATTATAGACCTGTTAAAAGATAACATCAGATAGCGAAAATCTGTTTTCTCCAAGGGTTGCGAAGGTCATACGGTGGAAAGTGGGTTACTGGTCATGCACCTAGTATTGACTGCGAGGCCGTCTAGAGTTAACTGACCCTGGTGATTGGGCTGGGTAAATTGTAGGAAGGACGAGACAATTATTTTATATGGTTGATGATAAAGCTAAAATATTAGCACGATCACAAATACCGAAGTTAATGTCAAAAGTTGTGATTTTGAAAACGTAAGTGAAGAAGTTAATGACGAACAATTTGAAGTTGCATAGCCAGTAGTAAACGTTGACAATAGACTATAGTATACCATGAGGTCCGTTTTGTAAGTAGCTGTTTGTACCTACTGTGTTAACGTCATTTATAGTGTCCGTGATAGATTGATGTCAGTAACTTGACCTGGGGCTGAAAAATTGAAATATAAAATTATGATGTTAAAAAAAAATATATAAATTTATGTGGTATTAGCTACTACTAACAAAGCTTACTTAAAGGCGTCCGAATTGGTTGGTTTGTCATTTTCGTCATGCTTTTCTTAAATATTTGCAAAGAAAGTCGTAGTTTATCATACTATTATTTAAATAAAAATGTCTTAATTTAGCATTTCGCCAAAAAATAGATACTTTATTAACATCCCAAAGGACGTTAGATAAGACTGTACCTTGCATAATTCAGTATCATCAGATGAGTTGTTCCTATCAACAACATGATTCTGTATGAATTTAATGTTAATTCGCAGGTCATTAGTATTTAAATGATACTCTTTATAATATATTAACATCAATTTATCATTTTCAACTTCCTTACTGATGTGGGAAATAGTGGGCAGTATTGACTGAATGCATCATTAATTTATAACACTCTGTTTCAAAACATAAGCCTGTATTATTCTCACTACTTATAAATACTACTTTTCTCACAGGCTTGGAAATAGTATCCATCGTGTTACATATTTCTCTTTCAGTATGTTATTTCTGGTCTAAGAGTGATACTACTATCATTATCATCATCCTCATTCTCTTATATAATTCTAGAGTTAAAGCAAACATATCTTCTTTTGACACAATATATCGCTATTAGTCGTTATCTCAGTGTTCACTTTCTTCCTGCCCATATCTTCCTTCATAAAATTTATTCATTTATTTTTTCTTTCTTCCTCATTCACGCTTAACTCTGCTCGTCATTCGTAATGATATCATCCCATGTTCTTTCTGCTATATTGTAAAAGGCTTTCATCAGATGACAGGAAGGCATAAACACAGGCAATATCCGCCTAGATTTTTTTATGGTATCTGTCATCCTATTTTTTACTCAGCATTACAGAATAAGCGGTAATCCATAAAACCTTTTTTGCCATCTAAAAATGTAGCGCTTCTAAGCAAAAGAAAAGACCGTGAAGTTATGGTAATCAAACTTATTAAGTAAGCAAAAGAGTCATCAAAATCCAGGTACAGTTGTACAATTTCGCGATGTCACCGGGGTGAGTGACCCCTTACGTCACCGTGACAGTTAACTCTTATTGCGTGATTCGCGTTAAATTAGCTACGATTTCGTTTTTTTCCTCCCATCGCCTTTTTCAGATGCGTGTGCGAATTATTTTCGTCGGAGTTTTTTTTTGTTGCAATAGTAGTACAGTTTGGTATTCTCTAGTCGGTTTGGTGTGAGGATGGTGTAATGAACTTCTTGTGTTAGTGCAATGAACGAAAATAAATGAATTGTGCTGTGAGTCTGTGACAGAGTACTAACCAATCGTCGCATATACCACCTTCTCTTACGTTTTTATTTTTTTTCGGCAACTGAATCTTTCCATTCTAGGATCAGTTTGCTTCCGTTTATCATATCCATTTTTCAGATTAAGTCCATTGTACCTAATGTTTTATAGAAATCTGCAGTCTATGGAACTTCTGTTGTTCCCAAGGATGTTATTTCAGACCCTCTTTTTCGTATTGAAGCCTTTTAGCTAAAGATTACATCTCCGATTTATGTATTTAATACTCACGTATTTTATATTATGTAATGCAATGCCCGTGCATGCTTACTAGTAGCAAAAAAACTTGTAAGAATAAGCCACAGTGTTTTCCTGTTCGAGATTAAATAATATACACATTGAAAATACAGAAACATTCTTATTATAGTCTCATTATAATTTTTTTTCAGGGAGCTCGACTCAGTAACGGAATTTTCACTCCAAATTCCGTTATTCGCCATAGGCATTTGTAAAATAATTATAATGAAAACCAATTCGACTTGATGAAAAAAGAAAAAGAGCAAAACTGCGATGAAACGGTTATCTTCGGATCCATTGAAACATGGATACTTGAAGATGGCGACATCCGTGAACTATAATAATGACAAGCCCGTACTAAAGAAAGCTGCAGATTATAAGCAGAACATGTCTGATGCAGCAGTGATTTCAAAAGATGTGTAAGTACGAAATATACATGATGTTGAATCAGTCGGATTGCCAACAAGGTTGTATGGTATGGAACTACTAAATGGAGAGCACGGCTTAAAAACAGTATAATCGTGACCTGCATAAACACCTTTACCGCTTTGGAAATTTGCAAAATTATCATATCTCGTACTTATTCTGATGACTACTAAACTAAATAAGTATAAGAAATTCAATCAAGAGGATTGCCGATTACATCAGACTGACCGCAATTAAGAAAAAATGCGAATATCTTTTAAATTGGTCCAACATTGGAGGAGGAAATAGGCGAGAGACAAACCTCGAATTATGACATTTACTAAGGAAATTCAGTCGGAGCTCTCTGCCTGCATTTCCTCTTAAGGGCCTTACGTGAACATATTTTAATATTGACAAGAATAATCCGGCGCACCTAGACCCAGGACAGCTGTTCTATAACTCGTGTCAACACGAGAAAAGGGCGTTGATGACTGGCAAATCTAGATCAGATATATAAGTTTAGACATCAATGGGGAATATACAAGTAATGAGTAATGACACACCGCATATAAGAGCGTTAAACCTCACCGCGGCACAGCGTTTAAACTTGTCAATTTTACTTGCATACCTACTAAAAGTACTTAAAGTACAGAGTATGTGTGTCAGTACCACAGTCCCACATGTCACCGGCAGCACCGTTACAGCATTAAAGCGACAATACAAAATTAAATCTATGCGTATCGAATGACAGGCGCGCGCGCCGTTAGATCGTATCGCGCGGGAGTTGCAAATTGAAAATTATTATTGTAATGGTGACTTTGTGAATTTATAATCTGTAACGATCTTTGTCTGTTGTATGTGTGTGAGGTTTTGCTGGACAGGTCAATGACCATTGCGTATGTTTTGTAGAGAAGGTTTATGAAGTCGAAGATCCCTGTGTGTTGTTATTTAACTAAAAGAACAAATTTAGCTACATATTGAGACTATCCCTCGATTTCTGAATTAGGAATGCGAAGTTGAGTATCTGCCAATCTCGACTTTAACCCGAAAATCTGTTAAAAGGCACTACAAGGTTCGGCACGCTCTTAACTCCAAGTAATCAATTCAGAAACCGGCAACAAATCTTAGTCGATAAAGGTAAACCATAACCTTTCCTTTTCATATTAACAATCAAAAACGAATTTGTGTCTCTTAACCCAATAACACTTAACAGCCCACCACCGTATTGGCAGACAACAGCCTACAAAACCATTAAATTCTACATTACTTTACACCTTGGTCCCACCACGTTAACAGGCTATTCAAGTTACCATTCCATTTTATGGGGATTAACCTCACGGCCTATAAACTTACCATGCAAACCTGCATGTGTTTGTGGGCCATATTCGTAATACCATATAAGGTTTTAATACCTTATTTTAGTGTTTGTCTATAAAATTGTTTTGTTTCAATGCGGCATATGTTTAGGATTATGCTAGGATCTTGGGCTCATATTATGTTTAAAATATAAGGTCAATCGTCATCATCATCAGCATTTCAACCGAAAGACGTTTACTGCTGAACATAGGCCCCCAAGTGCCGCAACATGGACCGGTCCTGTGCGTCTCGCATCAACAAGCATTACTCAAAGACAATCCCATCATCTTTAAGCCCCCATGACCTATCCCCATAGCTTACAACTCTCTAGACGACAACCGGCTTACCATAAGCAGCATAACACTTACGTGACCATTCAAAAAGCCCCATAAAACCCCATAAAACTTCCGAAAATCGTTTAATTTATGACGTTTACTACTAAAAAGCTATTATGTTATTTTTATGAAGCTACCGTGTATAGAAGTCATCTGATTCCCGTAAGTACCATAAATTAGTTGTATGACAACCGTAAAACTACTGGAGTCATGGGATAGCTATGGTATTATTTATGGTTATCCCTTGGTGGAGGCGTTCAAGTTATGGGCAGAGGCGGGCGAATTTGTCTTGTCTTTATGACTAAGCTACCATACTCTTTTATGTTCTGTTTTAATTCTGGTTTTATAACCAGCTTAAGTTGCGACTTACAAAGCTCATCGTGGTACTGCCCTTGTCCCGTGTTACTTGGGTTTGGCACAACAAGTTTTCTTCTTCCATTCAATCCTAAATCCTCCTAAATAAAAAAATTAAAAAACCTATCAACCGACAACCTATCAAGTGTCCCTTTTCATTCATATCACATTCTTTTTTCACTCACCATCCATCCATCTTTTTTTTTCGACTACCTCTCCCCCTTTCTATCCATTCGCATTTATATAAATGCGAATGGATTAAATGCGAAGATGAATGCGATGATGATGATGGATGGAATGCGAAGATTATAGCTGTGAATATTCACAGCTATAATCTTTTATTGTTTTATTAAGTTTTTTTAATTTGATTTTCTATAACGATGGGTGTTCCAAGATTAGCATTTATTGAGTTAGCTATCCTACTTTGTCTAAACGAGCTTGTTTCTTCTCTCTCATTGTTTTTTCATTGTTTACTTTCTTCTATTTCATTATTTTAATATATTAAAGTGTTTTGTTGATTGTGTTTGTTTCCATTTTTCACTGGACCATCTCTAGTCATTTACCAACTCACAACCGCCAAAGGTTTTATCTTGGACTGCAGTATTTGTTATAAAATATTATCCAAAATTTATGACATTCTAATACCTGTATAAACCAAAATTATGTTGACATATCAGTTCATGAATTCTATGGTGCTCTGGCTTTGAATGCTGATCAGGGGGGTGACCATAAGCTCTTAGAGCGGTATCAATTTGATATCGAGTAAGTGACAGATGTATACAAGTCAGATACATCTGTCCCTTATTCGATCTCAAATTGATACCGCTCTAAGAGCTTATGGTCACCCCCCAGCTGCCTTGAGGGCCGTGCAGCTTAGAAAGGGTTATCTTCGTATGCTGTGATTTGTGTTCTTACTCGTGTTTTACAAATAGAAGGTAAGATTTAGGATCCAGGAGTTCAACTACGTCCATAGCCGTTGAACCAAGGCCATATATAAAGCGTGAAGCCGGCTCATGAAGCCCTTTTTTATATTTTTACTATGTGGTCGACGATGGATCACGCTTATCTAGAAGGTTGAAAAGGGATCTTAAAGTCAAGAATGAATAGATTACTATTCACTCTGGACTTTAAGATCCCTTTTCAACCAAGTTTATCCAAACTATCTCCTGTCCTCCCCAGAAACCAGTGTCTCTTGAGGTTGATCAAAAGTCTCTTATTTTATCGTTATTGTAAGAGATAAGAGCCTCTCGATGTGGTGACGTAGACTATCGTTTGGAAGGTACAGAATCAGCTGAACGGTAATTGGCAATTTACTACAGTTGGCTGGGACCTGGTTATTAATTCTAATCACTGCAAGCTAATTTGTTTCCACCTGTATTAACATACAAGTTTTAGCATTTAAATGTTTTTAATCCAATCGAGTCTTATATCCTGGTGCATTCATTACGTAAACATTATTTTCATTAACTGCATTTAGAAAAAAAGGCAATTATTTATACTCTTAAATCGATTTAACTACTTCTACTGCAAATAATTAAGTAAATAGATTTTAAATTACAAAGCAATGAAACATTTCAAACAGAATGCTTGCAATGTAGCCAACCAAACATGGCGTTCATTATTGCGGGTATCGCACGCGCTTGCGCACATTACGCGGCCACGATTACTTTCCGAAAGTGTAAATAATTCGAATTACAATAATCGATAGTTTCTCAAGTCGGACGGTAGATGGAGGTCGTGCGCGGTGGCGCGGGGAGGGGGTCGTGAGAACTGGGCGACTTGCACTTTCGTCGGCGCGCGCGCAGCCCGATGCGCGATAGCGCTGCGCTCGGCGCCGCCAAGTCTGCGCACGAGTCTAGCTCAAGTACTGATTAATCATCAATCGCACAGCTTACAAGACACGGCAGTCCTCAGAGAAAGTGCGATAACTTACATCAGCATCAGTCACCGAACAGGAAGTGTGACAGAGAAAATTATCAAAATCAAATAAAAAAGTACAAAAACAGAAAATGACAATAGAAAAAAGTGAAGATACTTTCTATCGCATCAATATCAGACGAGTCTCGATACAAAAACTAGTGACAATGAAACTAAAATGTTGATAGAATCACGACTTTCAACAAACACTGACGACAAGAGCGGGAGGACCCCCGCAGAGCGGTCATTGTTAGACATAAACACTCTTTAGTGGGCGTGGCAATTAGAAACTATCTGTTTAACTGCTCATAAATATTAAATTAATCAAAATTATGCATATCTTATTATAGAACCAGTCAATATTATATGAAAAGCCACAACTAATCAAGAAACAATAGATAAACTAACAACAGCTTGTAAGAAGCAAGTTTTACATTTCTGTTAAGCCAGATAAATTTGCACATTCATTATTTATTGGCACTTTTACATTCAACAGGTATGCGCTAAAATGTCCGACGGCAGTTACTCAACATGAGAAGTCATCATAACAATGTAGAGACGAACAGATCAAGAGAGATAAAGTCATGGCCATACTGCGACAGACGACAAAAAACTCGTCATAGACAATCACTTAGAACTAACTAGGAGTCTTCAAATGACTAAATCCACTGCACATACAATAGCAAAGTCACCTTAATTACGTATCGATCAACGACAAAAAAAATCATCCATATTCATTCAACAATCCTGAATGGTCGTCAATAGAGAGCTGAGTAGATGAATGGATTTCTAATTATTTGCATTAGCCGTGAACACGTTGGGAATTTTTACGTCTTTAATATTTCAATTAGCAATGCAAATTGTGGGCCTTTGGAAAGTGTTGTGCCGATGAATCAGCTTCCCGTGGTAAGTGCCGGGAGGGCGGGCCAACCTCGTCACGGAATCGCTACCGACACAATTATCGAATCTAGAACACTCTCACTGAAGCAAAAAGAACAGCGAGACGTAAAGAAAGCAAAGTCAGGTGCGCCCCCATTTCACTTTCCAATGACTTATCTTTACCCCGTGCTCCGAACGAAAATTAACTTAAAGCTGTAAGGAGTAGAGCTTGAAATTCCTCGGAGTCCATCCGTATTGAGTCGGTAAGCATTTCATTATCAAGATTTACGAGGAAACCCTTTAAAAGCAGTTAATTGTAAGTGTTAATTTCGCTTTCTAATGATTTCCGTAAATTCTTTGCTATTGTCGGGAAGATTTAACCAAGACGTTTATTATCATTAGCATCAATCATGAAAACATATCTACAGAAGATAATGCAATATTTCGAAAAAAATAGACATACACGAGTAGCAATGTCACCTCCAGACATCATTACAGCAGTATGTATTATAATCACGCAATTTGCCATCAATACTATCGTTTACATCTCAATTGTAGATCGTGCTATTGTGGCGTTGATGCATGCGCAAAGAAGCGCCCGAGCAGCCTTAATGACAGAGCATTTAGCGCAGATATTGCTGATCCGATTGAGTTGTCGGCCTCTTGGTCTTTTTTTACGTGTATTTGGACTAGTACGAGATTATCTGGAGATGTCTCGACGGACACTGTTGGCAATTACTTATTGTTGGTCTTATTGACACTAATGAGTCTCCGAGTGACTCCTTTGATGATTTGTATAGTTCTGAGAATGTAGGAGCTGATTTAATGTTTGTTGTTTGTGCAGTAGCTTTGGTGACACTGGTTTTCTATGACTAGACATAAAAGTGTATACTTTGTTGTGTCCATGAATGATTCCCTGCATATTTCTTAGTTCATTATGTTCATCTTCTACAGGTTTATTTTTATAATAAGAAAATGATCTGGATTTGGTGAGAATGTTTTTCTAGGAATAGACAACATTGTGTACTTTGATGTACTACATCCATACCGGACTCCCTGCGTGTTTCTTATGTTCATCTTCTACAACGGTTTCTTTTTCAAAGGTAAATGTTCTAAGTACTTATCTATCTCTACTTTTGAGTATTTCTTGTTACTGTTCTTCATTTCTATCTAATTCTATAACTTTGTTTCCTTCAGCTATACCGTATAACCACTCGGCCAGTTCACTTGGCCAAATCAATCGGTCTGCACGACAATAGCGAACGGCCCGTAATTTCGGACAAAGCCTATCAATGAACCGTTAATTAAAATATTTCATTACTCTCTCCTCTCTTTCTAATAACTTAGAAAGAAATGAGATAGAGGAACAGGAAAATGGTATCAAAATATTAGATAAAGGCCTTCGGTGTCCAGATGATGGTTTGCAAGTACAGTTACATAACCCTGATGATGAAGTCAATCTTATACACATTGTGTAAATGAGTGTGAATAATGGTACGAAGCGTGAGTGTGAATAATGGTACGAAGCGTACGTATGTATGAGTTTGTTTTAAGGATTTTGGACTGCACATATTTCCAAAGAAAGGAAGGCCTTCCACTAGGTTGGCCGATGCCCTGGTTAAGGCTACGAAAATCCGCTAGATGCGAGTCGCACAGGACCGGTCGACGTAACGACACTTGGCGGAGGCCTATGTTCAGCGGTGGACGTATTTCCGTTGAAATGATGTTGAACATTGTCCAGTAGATACAAACAAAATTATCGAGAAGTAGGCAAAAGTTTACCTAATTAACTTAGGCCGTACTTGGACAGTTCTAGAATAACTTATTACCTCACAAACCTACTCTACAAGTAACAACTATAGCACCTTATCTATTGTCTGTCTCGCAGCGATATAATAATTTGTTTCGCGTGATCTAATCAATCGATTTGATTGTTTAAGCGTTGACATCTCACCTTGACTTCGTTCGTGTTCATCGACTGTGTGTACTTGTGCGAGGTCAGTAAGTACTACTACGAACAGTGTCTTATGGAATAAGATGGGAATAGACCACTCTTCTTCTACTAAAAATGGACATAATTAATTACTAGCTGTAAGGGTTGTAAAAATGTCGTGAATAAAGTTTTGAGCATGTATGTGGATGGCTTTAAGAGTAGGAGAAGACCAAAGAAGCGATGGATGGAAAGTATCAATAATGATATGTCTCATCATCATCAGTCGCGACCTTATCCCATTTACTTGGGGTCGGCCCTCCTTATCCTTTTTCTCCATTTTGCACGGAAAACAGAAACGGATATGTCTGTCTATACATATATAGGAGGTCCACTCAGATGTCCACTAATAGAGCAGTATGGGAGAAGCGATGTTGCACCTAATAAAGACAAGTAAATTGCGTTAAATAAAATAAATGTTGATGAGTTGTGATTTTTATACGACCTATCCCCTAACTTTCTCATGTATGCTGACAACATCTTCTGTTAGATCAAACTGCTTTTCATTTGACAAAGATATGACTAGCCAAGTGTAGTTTTTATTGACTAACTACAATTTATTTATGACTTTGCCCTGTCATCAATTTGATATTTTAGCTATTCCTGCTCTCCGGTCTTCGTTTATCAGTCGCTAGTCTTCAAAGACATCAACTGCATAGTTCATCACAACGATTGAGTCACTTCTTACTATTCTGGGAACTAATAGATAATTTACTCTCATTGAAATTTTGCCGCCAATTTCTTAGAAACCTACATTTGCTCTTTGAATCCGGCCAACATAGAATTTAGCCATTTTACAACGGTAATTTGGCTATTTTGTATCGTAAACGTGTGATAGATATTTCTGATTTCCCTCTGTGGCCGGATCTACCGTAAATCGAGGTTTATTCGAAAATATATGCAACTCGATTTAGGTAAGTAAAGTTTTTTACTGTCGGGTTCTTGGAACAGGTCAATTCATTTAATCTTGGGTTCGATTTTACCTACATCCTGTATTGCTAAACCTTCGACAGGTATTAAAAGGTTTACCGATTTATCAAGCTTTTTGCTGATGCCTAAAATAATGGATTCAAAAAGGTATTGACAACCGACTTTTAACTTTAAAACTTTCGTGTTTCATAAAAGAAAAACAGTAAGCCGTGTTGCAACGACCGTGGTCCCGGGCGAGTCTACCCGAGACCACGGTCTTTGCAACACGGCCGAAACGTCGGGTGAAATAGGTAAATAAATAATCGAAATCATCGCGTTCTTCTTCTTCATTATGTCGATGATTTAATTTAGATGTTGTGCTTCGATCGCGTTAAATTCCTGTGATATATTGTTTTTCAACCGACTTTTAGGCGAAAAATTTAAGAAGAGAGTATTTTATGTGTGACTCGCACAGAAGATGTGCGATACCAAAAAAGTTCCTATCTCAGCATATGCAGTGATATTTAAAACATATTTAGGTATCGTTTAAGGTCAAACTATATAACAACCCACTTTTTCCGTCGCGAGTTAAAAATGGCCGTCGCTATATCTTTACTATTTTTTTTTACAATCTTTCACAATTATTTGTATGCCCATTAAAGTCCAGTTTCTATTACAAAACCGTGTCCAACCTACACCTTCAGTTACACCTACTCGACAAAACAGTTTCTAACACTGTTCGCAAACTGCACCATATAAATTAGAATTTCTCTGGATCGCGCATAATTAATCAGCTTTACTCGGCGGGATCAAAGGAGCCGCCGCGACACTTTCGCCATTACCGCCTATAAATCGTCACGCCCACCGTCTGCGCCCGCGCACCTACCCGCTATTTTAAGATATTGTAACATCATATTTAAATACAATAAAGGTTTGGTACAGTTGTTGGTGGTATGAATATAAGGTGCCTTCATCATGTGGTAATTAAATCTAGAGTTGATACAAGTTTATTACGTATTTTTTTATTTGACTCACATCATTCCTAATATCATAGAGGTACAAATTTTTGTTTGTTGATAGGATGTCTTCCCTGGAAGTACTCGTAGTGAGCTGATTACAAAAATACTTTGATTGCTACACTTTTACACTACTACTTTTATCCCAAAAAATTTCCTGTTGGTCTAATATACCTACATAGTAAGTATTCTCATAATTATTAACAACGTACTGATGTTAAAAATGTGCACAATATGGACTTATAAATTGTCTAAAATAAAGCTTTAATACCTACTTATGCTTATGAGAAAGTGAAGTCTCTAATGTAAAACTATCATTGTGTTATCATCTACTAAGTCAAAAGCTTTAAAGCTTCATACACCATTACACCAATGACAAACTGTGAACATACTCGTAAACCATGGTTTAATTCACCAGCAAGAAACATCATTGTCAACATGAATGAAGCTATAAAAGAAAACCGTGTACCATGTCGTCACTAACAATGATTACCACGCATTTTCACTAACTTAATACGTTTACCATAGCTTTCCATCGCTGAGAACGACTCACTTTCCATAAAGAAAATTATCGGCAACACACCATAATTCCTTGACACCTGCCTCTTTTTAGAAATTGTCTAGTCAAGTGTCAAGATACCTTGGTCGTTCGTTGTATTGACGATGAGTTTCTTGTGTCATCCATCGGTGTTTAAATGCTAGATGTAATTGCCTATTGTTTGTATAAAGTAGCGATTACTTGTTCTAGAAATTACTTTAGAGGGAGTTGAGTTGAAACATGCGAAAGGGAGTGAGTTGAAACATGCGAAAATATCATTACACCAAGCCAGAGGCCTGCGGGTTTTCCAGAGGCGGCTTAATTAACTCTGACACCAGAGGTGGCCACATCCGTCACACGACAAAGCAGAAGATTACGCTGGCACATCTTTATATACGAAGGATTGCAAATTGTCAATCTTTGACAATAAAACAGGGACGTAAATTTTCAAAAATATCGTTTATTTAATGGAGGATATAAAACGTAGGTGAAGGGAACAGTCATTCCATCTGCAGCTATAGATGAGAGAGAGAGAGAGAGAGATGTTTATGGAATAGCATTACAGAATCGTTTTGAGTAAACCTATCCCAGCAGACGGCACTTGCAATTTGACATTCCTTGAAAATACTGACGAAAGATTTTAAATAAACATTCTCTGAAACCAATAACGAAGGACTTAAATAAAATTGTCATTCTCTGAAAACATTGTGCCTGACTTATCATCTATTCATAAATCTGCAAACACAAGGTCAACAAAGTCGTAAACTTTGGTCTTGAACTTGTGGAGTTTCAAGGCTACTTTTACTATTAATTTTAACTACGTTCAAATCTTAACTGCCTCTTTTTATTTTCTCTCCGATACTGAGAAATCGAGTTATCGCAGAATTTCTATAGCGAAATCAATTAATTGATCAATTAATATAATAATAACTATGAGTCGAAAGTTCTGGTCTACACGCGAAATTTCTATGTGACTCTCTCTTAGTTTTTAAAAGCTAATAGGAGTTAGTTGATAGGAGATAAATGAGAATTCTTTATTGTGGACTTTTAGGCTAATTTAATGTGAGACTTTAAGATTACAATTCTATGCCAACCATCTAAAATCGAGGAGATTTGTACAAGTGTTTATACAAGTTTAGCTGTGATGCTTCAAATTGATATCAAATAAAACATTCTGGGAATTCTGTGACTTTAAAAGGCAGCCATCTTTGTTTTGAGTGACATTGTCAATCATCACATCGAGCAAATTCAAACTTAGAAACAAAATTCCCAATCAATGCAACCCATGAATTGTTACCTGCCAGTATGAATAAGTTACAAAATAAATAAAAAAACAAGGTTTTCATCTGGACTGATGATAATAAGTAATAATAAGATATCCCTGTTCAAGATGTATTTTATAACTTTTTTTGGCGATGATATGTTCCAAAAATAATGCCCTTTGATAATATAACGATGTTCACGTCTGACAAATGTTTGGTACAACCTTTTGATAACTTTTAATAATTTATACTTAAAGGTGAAGTTGAAAAATTGTGTATTTTATTGACCACGTCTTCCAATTGTTAGTGGTTATCTTCTGAACGGATCGAAAACAGGTTCCGAGGTTCCGATCAATTTTGGCCAAATCTTTCTTTTTTATTTTGGAATTTTTGGCACGATAACGAATGAGGCCTTGAACCTGAAGTGTTTATTTTTGTATCTTTTTTTGGCCAGTGTTTATAAATAGCCTTTAGTATGCAGAAGTTGATGGTGTCATCCCGCTTAGGAACAAAACTTAATTTTGATTTGCAAATCGGAATCACAATTACAAAGTTAAGTTTTAATGTGTCGCTTTTAAAAATAGCATGATTACACCTATTATCCAAAACAACCACAATACACAAGGAATATAGACGAAAAGTTATGTTATCTAAAACAAAATGTCTTTTTGGTTTATGTTTTGTCTCATATCCAAGGGCTATAAGACCATCAAACACGCATATTCCTCCCATACATTTGTTCCAAACGCATCCATAGCAAATCAACAACTAGTTAACTCATAAAAAATGCGTTGAAAATCCGAAAATTAGATTCTGTAACGATAATAGCTTTTTTGACCCAAAAATTCCTCTTGTCTCAGACGTGGGACTATATTTGAGTAGGTGTGGCGGTAAGACCCTTTCATTAACATCAGAAGTGGGATGAAGTGGGGAGGGAGGGATGATTACACTATAATAATAGGCTAGTACGTTTCTCACTCACTAAATCTCCTTGCATCGTTAAGATTGTATCTAAAAACTTAAGCGGCTAGAAGAAAGGTTGTTTGTTTCTTTCGCATTGGGCAACAAGGTTCGTAGTTAATTACATCATGGTGGTCTATAATTTTCGTTAATTGAATATTAATTGGGTGTTGTTTAAGATGTTAAATATGGGCGCTTTATAAATTGGAAGGGCAGAAGGGCCAAAGACAAGAAATAGCGATAACTTTTCTAGGAATGCGATAGTCCCTTGTCTAAGCCAGAAAAATGTTGAACCCTAAATCTCAGCACTCTCACAAAAAAGCTCACTTCCCGCGACGAAGCCAGACCACTTTTTTCGCATGACTCCTTAAGCTAAAGGTTCGTTATGATAACTATTATTTCTCTAAATAGACAGCGGTGCGCGGGCGGGAATTTTAATGGGTAGGCATCTTGTGTGCAATGCGCACACGCTGCTTTTTGCCCCCTCCACCGCACGCAACAAATTGTTGCAGCGCCGCATTTCGTACGTTTCTAGGGTTCAACGAGTTCTAAGAGAAAATGAAATGCGTTTCATGCGGTTTTTATCACGGTCCGAGGAAAGGTAGACGACGCATCTGGTAAGGCATCCGCTGAGGGCCCATCGGGCATCCTGATTGGCTAAACAGTTAATAGGGTGACTAGGAATCGCGTATTAATTAGGATTAACCAGCTTTGTTCCGCTTAGACAAGGATCTTGTGAGCTGTCATTTTAAATGACGTTCAGAAACGCACTCAACCTAGCCCATGCCAATAAATGAGTTTTTTTTTCGTCTAAGTATGATATAAGTTGAAACTGCTCATTACAGCATTTCAGAAGGCTGGTTTTGCGATGTCTGCGAAATCATAATACATAATTTCGGTAAACAAGACATTAATAACGCTTCGGCTGATTACCGAACAAAGAAACGGTAAATAATGTGTGCGTAATACCCAATTATATTGATAAAATATTTTAAGTTACAGCACCTACTTACTGCTTTTTCTTACGTCAAATAGTTTTTATTTATGAGCAGAATTATGAGAAGTAGGTAATAACAATAAGTATCCAATAATTAAAGAGTCGTTAAAATCCCGTAGAGACGATTGCTTCTTCAATCAAATTAACGTCTCAGTTTTAGTGAGTAGATGTAGGTTCGATAGGGTTTGCCTCTTTTAGGGAAAAATTCAGGATAGTCCCGAATTTCTCTCATTTTTTTCCCGCAACATTTCTTTTTTTATTAATTCACTACACAATTTCACTGAACTCTGCGATCAAAACAAGACACAAAAACTTTTTACTTTAAATTGCGTAACAAAAAACAGTTAACGAAAATATCGACCGTGACCGCGTGCGTGTTTCCAAAAAACTTGAGAATCCACTACGGACATTACGAAACCATAATTAATTGATAGTATATAAAAGATTTACAATATTCTTTAAGCGATGATTTCTTTATGTAACGCGAATTTACGAGGTATTAGAAATTTTAAGGTACGTTTGGTTGCGCAAGCGGCACTTTCTACTGGGTCGCTGCGACAGTTCGTGGTCGTACACAGAAAATGTTTGATCGCTTATATAAGATACATGATATATTGATATTTGATTTCTGATATGGGAATGAGATGTGTATCAGCTGGTTTGCTTGGTACTTGATGGGCCATCAACATCAACCAGTTTGTGTAAGGTTTTGCGTAATGTTCTTGAAGAGAGGTTGTAACTAAAAATCGTCCGTGGATGAGAGTATACTAACAAGAAGGATGGAATTCATAAATCATCTTAAAGTCATAGTCAAATCATTTAGTTCAATTAGGACATTGAACGACAGTTTTGAATTTTAACAAAAAATACAAAACTGCCGTTCTACTAACCATTCGCAATGGTTAAGTAAAACCAGTCTTTCTGATTCACAAGCATATCTTATTATATTATATTCACGTGTATTTGAAGTTAAACTCGAGATATTTAATACAATGAGCATAAAAGGAGGTCACAGCAAAATGATTTCTTACATCCTACCTACTTAAACTATTTAAAAGACTTGGTGAGCTAATATTAAATACTATTCATTAAACTAACTATACATAAAACCAATCTCAGATATATTACATTTTTATAATACTTATAATATCCTATAGATGTCGCTTTACAAGACTTTACTTCGTCGAACCTCATTACGGTGACCATGATTTATTACCACAAAATAATCCAGGTCTTTTATTACAAACCCATAAGAATGTGTGGATGGGTTCCATCATTAATACTGTATTGAACTGTAACTGAATAGTTTGTGAGGGATTCGATAAATGCTGTAAAGTGATTTTGATGGGTTTCAGTTCATGACTTCTGAGAGACTGATTTAGCTACTACTTTAAGTAGTAAATTGATTTACTTCCATCCGGATTTTCTCCCGGTGATTCTTCCTAGCTACCGCCCTGAGACCCTCAGGGAAAAGGATATATATATTGTATACCCTGCTAAGTAGTAACAAATACAATGTTTCCGCTGGTTATATGCATATGCTGAGATAGGAGCCTTTTTGGTCTCGCACGGGGTTTTATTTTTATTGTTGTTTAATTTTAAGCTTTTTCTCGTGTCTCCTGTGCGGGTCACAAATAAATATTTTTTCTTTCTTTCTTTATATTATTATTTACATACAAAAAAAATCTTATTGCAAATTAGTCATGATAACCTAAAAAATATTCGTTTATTCTCTTTCATCATACTAAACTGGATTGATGTCACATGACTCAACGATCCATTGGTCTGCTACTCGATTTACGGTTTATTTTTAGTACTTACACTTTTATGCGTGTGCGCCGATTTCTTATACTTGAGCTTATTACACATTGAGGACACTTACTTGTGGAGTAGTGAAAATAGTAATAGAACTACAATCAAAGACACAAATACTTCGTTTTCTTGGAACTATTCCTGAAGGAATTCTTTAGATTCATGTGAATACCCAGAAATAATTGTTTACAAGCTAATTCGGGAGAGCTGAGACAGTCAGTAATTTCAATTCAGGATAATAGAGAGTCGACATATGCTACAATTACGATTTTTCATTGATCGAAGATCTAAAGCTTTTATGGTTAAAATTGGGACAATCCCACCGCACTAGTCCCAAACCACTGTTATTCCTGAAAGACAGAATCAACAGTGGCGATCACCAGAAAAGCGCCGAGGCAGTGAAGCTCGGCGAAGTCCCGGCGAATGGATAGCTTCAGCAACATAATATTTATTTATTTTCAACCTGAGAGTAGTGTATTATTGGGGGTTCTGCATCACTTGCTCTCGCTTCGCTCGAGCGCGTTATGCAGAACGCCCCAATAATACACTACTACTATGGTCTGCCTCAAATTTGCAATACGGGCTGAATATTTTTATTTCATTCAACGGTGCGATGTCGAACATTGGAATAAATAATAGCGCGTTATGCAGAATGCCTCAATCAACGGTGCGATGTGTACTAAAAATTTATAAACAACCATATCAAGTTCGACTCGTTTGATCAACTTATGTCCCTATATTTTATATTACTTGACGAAAGTGTGATGCTTTTAAAGTAGTTAGGTAAAACAATGTAGAGTGCATCAATTAGTAGTTCAAGAATTTACTTGCATTTTATCTATTTTATTCTTTGGTCTAGCGATTTTAATTTTGCAATTGTTGAGCATGAGGAACCCAGTTTGATTTCCAAGGTCCAGTGTTATTTTATTTTCTATAACGTAATTCTTAATAGCGAGTAGTTTGGATCTGCACCCGATAAATTCCAGCAGGTTCATTAGGCACATGGGAACCGACGTTACACTTTATGCTATTAAAAAATAATAGATATCAACAGACTATTAGCACAAAGCCAAGAATAAAACGATACGATCCTAAGATTTCTTTCGTTGACAGACATACATTTTACAGACAGCCAGACCCGGAGCTAGTTGTAGATCATACAAATATTTGCTGTGTGGGAATTGAACCCACGACACGTAGGGCAGAAGTCAATCTAACCACTGCACCAATCGTACCTCCTTACCATTAAGTAAGTACCTAAAGAATGTTTTGAGCCAGGCTCATACTTGCTTATTTTTCAGAGTATTATTATTATTAAATTAAATAATGGTAAAAATAAAACATGAAAACAAAATCCAGACCGGAACAAATACTTATTTGTTCCGTGCGGGAATCGAACCCGCGACACTTGGGACATTTAGTAGCAGCACGTTTATAAACTAATATTTACATTGTGATGCAGCGAGACGAGCTCTTAAGCAATGCGCCATACGTGTCGTCGAAAAATGTGACAAAATACTGGATCGCTTTGAAGATTGGGAGATTTACGATAATCCTTGAATGTAAAATGCCATACATTTTCCTAAATGTAATGTCTAGGCTTAACTTATTTTGGTAAGTGTTTACAAAACCTCTTGCTACCATTTTAATGTGAGACTTCATAGACCGATATTGAATGGTCAAGGTACATGCAACTTCCTTTTTAGATTTTCGTCTCAGATTGCTGCGACAGAGTGTCGCCACCGCCCCAAAAATGGAATTGTAGGCTGTGTGCATAGTGTCTAATAAAGAACAAATGATTATAGACCTTATTTAAGGAGTGATGAAAATATAATTTACAAGTCAAATATTAGTGAAACATTAAAACAATAGTTGCAAATATTAATATAATCGCTACCTTACGTAAAAGTGTTATAAATAAGTCCCTTCAATGACGCATCCATCAATCATAATCAGTTATTTGTGAATTGTTGGTGTTCTTGTGTTGGTGACGAGTTCCATCATCTTCAGTGATTAAGTGTGCAAATTTATATCTTCCACAACAAGTATGTACGTATCACATTATTTTTTTGTATAACTTACTGCACTTGCAATTTAGTGATGGTAAATGCAATAATCGAAAGTTAAGTCTAGGGTTCGATTCCCAATTTTAAGTATTGTTTATTTACGGGTTTAAACTTACTAGTAACTCAGTGATGATGTAGACTACAAGTATAACTGCTGAACGTAAAATCTTTGGCTCGACTCCAAGGTATAAATATTTAATGTGTTAATTGTTTTTATTTCTTACGTTCCCTGTAGCCCATTCAACATCAGTGTCACCGTCGAATGCAAAGTTTTGGGTTCGATTCCAGATCTAATTAAAATTTATTATTGAGTTATTTTGTTTGCTTCTCGTGCAGTGGTTTAATAACCGTTACTACCATTTCACAACATGAAGTATTGACGCTGAGTTCTAGAACCAAATAACGACTTATTCAATTTTCTAAGTATTCAAGGATCGATTTCCAGATAGAGAAAATTGTTATAGAGAGTGTTCTATTACTCTGTCTATCCTTTTAGGAATCGTTCATTTGTATAACTTCTTATATACTATTTCTTTTTATTTTAGGTCGACATTTGTGAATCCATTTGAATCCGATGTAGAGTCGCATCCCAACGAGCCCTCTACATCGTTTAAACCAAAAAGAAATACAAAGCCGAAAATAAAAGTGGCTAAAGGCAAAGGCAAATCGAAGAAAGTAGCTGCGGCCTCAACTCCACCTGTAAAAGAATTATTTGGCAGTGAGTCTGATTCCGAAACCGATACTTCACCAAAGAGGCCTAAGAAAATCAAGCGGATTTGTGTGGCTGATTCCTCGGTGAGTAAAAAAAATATATATTTCATCAAACATGTGTTTAAGATTTATAATTACCTATAGGATTTCAATCTGACGGCTTGTTCCCACTGCTGGGACACAGGCCTCTCCGTGAGAGGGAGTGGGCCCGGGTGGCGGATACATGGGCCCTGTGCACATATCTTAAAATGTTTGGTTCTAGGACATGCCGGTTTCCTCACGATGTTTCCCTTCACCGTTTTGAGAGCAGTGGTGACGAAATAATTTACTCAAAGTAAATCGCTAGCCTGGGTTCGAACCCACAACCTACAATTTGTAAGTCACGGTCGTTACCACTGGGTCACCACTGCTCTCCTCTGCTCCTCTCAAATATGTTTATCTAATGCTATTTTATAACAATGTTTACAGGAGGAAGAGGGAGATCTTGAACCGGTGAGGGCAGCTGCACTGCGATCGTCCCTGTCCAGAAGAACAGCTTCTGGAAACTCCTATCAGCAGGACCTAACACGGAGCGGTGATTATTATATCGAGCTCCGTATTTATAACCATAGGGACGCTGAAAAATTCGGAAAGGACCGATGGAAGCAAGCGCTCCTCACGTATAGGGCCTCTGTATACTCCGATTCAGCGACTTGGCGCGCCACTAATAATCTTGTATCTGCAGCGAAAGCAGAATTTAAGGGCGTGCAGCCTGTTCTGTATCCAAATAATATTATTTGATGGAATAAAATAATATTATTGTGATACCTATTTTACTCATATACTCTTCTTTATACTTATATTAAAACATTACTTATTAAACGAATGTAATCCACAATATTATTTACATTAGGTATTAAATTGTGATTTATTTACAGGAAGCTCAAATATATGAAACATTAAAAATCTAAATACTCGACACTAAGAATACTCGATACTATTTCAATAATAATATTCGATTTGTAATTTGTTTGTAACTTTCATCCACTTTAAAATATCATATTTAGAATACTCGATACTGACTTATACTAAAACATTACTTATTAAACAAATGTAATCCATATAATATACTTATTAATATTATTTTCATTATATTATTAATTGTGATTTATTTACAGGAAGCTCAAATATATGAAATATTAAAAATCTAAATACTCGATACTAAAAATACTCGATACCAAGAAAACTCGATACTTAGAATACTCGATACTAAGAAAACTCGATACTAAGAATACTCGATACTAAGAAAACTCGATACTAAGTATACTCGATACTAAGAATACTCGATCTGAGAAAAATTCAACAATGAGAAAACTCGATACTATTTTAATAATAATATTCGATTTGTAATTTGTTTGTAACTTTCATCCACTTTAAAATATCATATTTAGAATACTCGATACTGACTTATACTAAAACATTACTTATTAAACAAATGTAATCCATATAATATACTTATTAATATTATTTTCATTATACTATTAATTGTGATTTATTTACAGGAAGCTCAAATATATGAAATATTAAAAATCTAAATACTCGATACTAAAAATACTCGATACCAAGAAAACTCGATACTTAGAATACTCGATACTAAGAAAACTCGATACTAAGAATACTCGATACTAAGAAAACTCGATACTAAGTATACTCGATACTAAGAATACTCGATCTGAGAAAAATTCAACAATGAGAAAACTCGATACTATTTTAATAATAATATTCGATTTGTAATTTGTTTTACATTTAAACTTTCATCCACTTTAAAATTCATACAAAAAATACTCGATACTAAAAATACTCGATACCAAGAAAACTCGATACTAAGAATACTCGATACTAAGAATACTCGATACTAAGAAAACTCGATACTAAGAAACAGAATACTCGATATTAAAAATACTCGATTCTGAGAAATCTCAACATTGAGAATACTCGATATTATTTTAATTATAATATTCGATTTGTAATTTGTTTTACATTTAAACTTTATCCACTTTAAATTTCGTTTTTTAATAATAATTTACAGGAAATTAATATCCGAAATCCAGAATATTTAAATACTTTAAGATAGTTTTTGCAATTACAATTATCTAAATATGTTTTTCTGTGAAGTCTGTAACGTTTCAGTTCCGAAATATTCTGCACACAAAAAAACTAATGTACACAAATCGAATTGCTTATTACAGACACGTTTTGATAATGTTCATATAATAGCAACAGCTTTTAGAAATCGGATAATCAGTTATAGAGTGAATCCTAGAATGGTTAACGTTTCACTTGAATTATTTTTAACACAAATTTCTGAAACGATTTGTTACCTTATCAAAGACCAGATGAAAAAACATAAATCGGTAAAAGTTAATTTTGAACTATTTGTTTGGTATATATTACCAAAAAATTATGAAAAATCTTTAAAGTCATTTAACACAAAGTATAATGTAGTCGTGCAAAACACAGATATTTTGTCCTTATATAAATCATTTTGTGGTAAACTTATTTGTAAATGTTCCGAATTTGAACTGTCTGAGTCAGGTTGGACAATTGAGTCTATCAGTCATTTAGAAATTAATATCGTAAAATATAATCCTTTGCGAGGTGGTTCTTATTTACCATTGCCTAAACGTATTGTCAATACTAAATCATGCCTAAACATAAAAAATGAAGACCAACATTGTTTTCTTTGGTGTATTGTAGCTGATATGTTTCCGGCAAAGACCAATCCAAACAGAACTTCTTCATATCCACATTATTCCGAATTATTTAATATTTCTGACATGAGTTTTCCCCCTAGTTTCAATGACATTAAGCGCTTTGAAATAAACAATTCTAATATCAGTATCAATATATACGGTTTAGATAATAATGTTACAGTTACAGGTCCCTTATATAAAACAAAATCACGTCGTTTATACCATGTCAATTTGCTTTACATTAGCAACAATAGAAAGAGTCATTTCTGTTTAATTAAAAGCTTTGAAAAACTTGTACACAAGCAATTGACCCAACATAAAAGTAAAATATATTTATGTGATGAATGTTTTATTTACTTTCACACTGAAGAGAAATTGAATTGTCACGAATGTGCCGGAATACAAACCATATTACCTGAGAAGGGTACTGAAATAAGTTTCATAAATTATGAAAGAACTCAAAGAGTACCAATAGTGATTTATGGTGATTTTGAAAGTTTATTGCGTGAATATTCTGACAAACATAAATCAACACATGTAGAAAATATTCAAGTTCATGAGGCTACGTGTTTTGCTTACTATATTTGTTGTAATTCAAATCCCGAATTAAATGATTTCGTATCTTACCGAGGGCCAGATTGTTCTAAGAAATTTGTCAAATCTTTGACTAATGATGTAAAACGATTATATAAAGTATTATTAGAGAGTGAAAATATGATACCGCTTACTGAGGATGAACATAGATGTTTTATCAACAGCACTGAGTGCCATATTTGTAAAAATAAGTTTTCGTGTAATGATAATATTGTTAAGGACCATGATCACTTTACTGGAAAATATAGAGGACCTGCGCATGATATATGCAATTTAAATGCAAAGCAATGCACTTTTATACCCATAGTGTTTCATAACTTATCCGGTTATGACAGTCATTTATTTATTAATGAACTTTCAAAGATAAACGGTCGAATTCATCTCATACCGAGAACTAAAGAGAAATATATTTCATTTACAAAATTCATAACCATCAATGCAACAAATGTTGTAAAATTGAAATTTATTGACTCATATAATTTTTTAAGCTCAAGTATGGACAAATTGGTTAAGACTATGAACCCTGAAGATTTCAAACATTTAAAATCTTTTTTTAATAATAATACTTTATTTGATATTGTTCGAAGAAAAGGCATTTATTGTTACGATTACATAGATTCCTGGGAACGATATGATGAGAATAAATTACCAGAACCGTCAAAATTTTTCAACAAACTTACATCTGAATCTATATCTGATAAAGACTATGAGCATGCCTTAAATGTTTGGAAAACTTTTGATATAAAAAATTTGGGTGAATATACCGATTTGTATCTTAAATGTGACGTTTTACTTCTGTGCGATGTTTTTGAAAAATTTAGGAAAATGAGTTTAAATAATTATGGTCTGGATCCTTGCTATTACGTTTCATCACCATCCTTAAGTTGGGATGCTATGTTATTGTATACTAAAATCAAGTTAGATCTAATCTCTGACTTAGAAATATATCAAATGATAGAAAAGGGTATAAGAGGAGGACTTGCTCAATGTTCACTCAGATATGCTAAGGCAAATAATGAATATCTTACCGACTATAATAGTGAAGAACCTGATAGTTTTCTAATTTATCTTGATTGTGTTAATTTATATGGATATGCTATGATGCAAAAGCTTCCAGTAGGAGGATTTAGGTTTCTCCTTCAGAAGGAAATATTAAATTTTGATGTTATGAGCTTATCATCTGATTCTGATATTGGATTTATATTAGAAGTAGATCTTCATTACCCTGACTACTTGCATGATAACCATTCCGATTTACCATTTGCGCCCGAAAAATTTGTTCCGTTCTGTAGTCGAAATGCTAAACTTATTGCTAATCTTTTCAATAAACATAGATATGTTATTCATTATATTCATTTAAAAGAATGCTTAAATAATGGTTTACAACTGTTAAAAATATATAGAATATTAGCATTTCACCAAAGTAAATTCTTAGAATCATATATTTCTTTAAATACTGGGCTGAGGCAAAATGCAACTTCTGATTTTGAAAGAGATTTTTTTAAAAAACAAAATAATTCTATATTTGGAAAAACCATAGAGAATAAAAGAAAACAAGTTGATGTTAAGCTCGTAAATATATGGAGAGACAAATCTAATCGAACTAAAAAGTTTTACGGGGCTGAAAAATATGTTAGCGCACCTAATTTCAATAACTTTTCTGTTATTTCAGAATCTCTTGTAACAATTCAAATGAACCAAACAAAAATAGTTTTAGATCGTCCAATCTATATCGGATTTAGTATTTTAGAAATTGCAAAATGTCACTTATATAAATTCCACTATTCGATCATGAAAAGAATTTACGAAAATAAATTAAAGCTTTGCTATACAGACACTGACAGTCTGCTATATTTAATACAGACAAAGGATTTTTACGAAGACTTAAAAGCACATTTAAAATATTTTGATACTAGCAACTTTGAAAAAGATAATGTATTTAATATACCAATGGTTAATGCTAAAACACCTGGTTACTTCAAAGATGAGATGGGTGGTGAAATTATATCAGAATTTGTAGGTTTGGGAGCAAAATTATACTGTATAGATTCTAAAATTTCCACTTTAAAGAAAGCTAAAGGTGTTAAGAAATGTGTTACAAAAAAGCTGAATATAGAAAAATATAAAAAGGTTTTACTGAACAATGAAATACTCAGAGATGATATGTGTATTATTAGATCTAAGAATCATAGAATTTTTACTCAAAAGATAAATAAAGTAATTTTGTCAAACAGCGATGATAAACGACAAATAATGGCTGATAAGATAACAACCTTACCATGGGGTCATCATAAAACAATATTTTAAATGAAAACAAATTATTGATTTTTTCGAATATTATTTATTGCATGTATTTGAGCATCTTGTATTAATAATACCTAACTTGAATTGTTAGTTTGTAGTTTAAGTACTAATAATTATATATTTTAATATAATATGTGAAATAAATAAATTATGTAATCTTACAGCAGTTGTTTGATTTATTCATACTGTCTTATTATACAGGTATAACATGAACCCGATTAATTTAAACATTTCTTTTTGATTTAACAATAATACATTCAAATAATAATTAAATTCACTTTTACAATAATAACAATAACAAACATTACACATTAGATTTGCTTAACTTTTGTACTATTTTACTAACTAAATGATCAGTTTTGTCAACAATATCGTCATAATCACTTGTCACTAAATACTGCACATTCACACTCGCATTATCAGTTTCAGTGTCTATTTCTTCCATATCACGGCCTTCCAAATCAAAAACCATAATTTTTATTAACTGGCGAACACGTCCTTGCTCCTTACGCATGATAAAAGAAGAGTTTTTAAAAGATTTACTTTTTTTCTTCTTGAATCTTCGTTCCTCTATTTTTTTCTTTCGACTCTCCTCACATGTTTTAGCTGCTACTTCCGCATACCAGCTCTCCCCATCTTGAGCATAGTAAAACGGATTGGTGACAGGGTCTGAGTCTTCTATCGCATTCTGAAAGAATACTAAGAATATTATAACTAAACAGCATGAACTATGGATTTAATGTTTGATTTAAGATAATCTTATTAGTTACATACCGCTAAATTTTGCGGGGCGGTCATATCTACAACGGGGCTGTACGATGGTGAGTGTGACATAATTCTGTAAAAAAAAAGGGATGCATTACATACTTATTATTATTAGTTTAAATAATTAATTAATTAAATTAAAAAAAAAACCTTACCTTGAAAATATAAAATCGTTAACAAAACGACCTCCTTATGCATAGAACACCAGCTGTGAAGTGATCGCTTATTTTTATAACACGTGCAAAAATTATTTGATTTGCGATGAGTAATATGGATCATTACGTAGCTCTTAAATATACATACCTATCTTGTAAGATGAGACTAGAACCATTCCTGTTGGGACAAGTCTAAAGATAGCCCCAAATAAAGTATATATGTTTATGTTAGTTAATAATTAAATTAATTGACAAGATGAAGTTGATCAAACAACCCATATCACTTAACGTTAAAAATATAAATCTTGGTGAGTCTCCTAAAGAGATTAGACATAGCGCTTTGTTGCCAAATACGATTCGTTGTATAATTTGCGGCCCCTCAAATTGTGGTAAAACAAACGTTGTGATCAGTTTGTTACTGCATGAAAATGGGCTCAAATTTCAAAACCTTTACCTTTACTCGAAGACTAATTTTCAACCAAAATATTGTTTTTTACGGGAAGTATTAAAAAGAGTGCCTCAGATAAAATTTCATGAGTTCAATGACGATAAAGATGTCATATCTCCGAGTGAAGCTTTACCAAATTCTGTATTTATATTTGATGATGTTGTATGTGAAAATCAAACAAATATCCGCAATTATTTCTGTATGGGTAGACATAAGCTAATTGATTGCTTTTATTTATCGCAAACCTACTCAAAAATCCCGAAACAGTTGTTACGCGATAATGCTAACTTTCTTATAATATTTAAACAAGATGATGTGAACTTAAAGCACATCTATGAAGAACATGTCAACTCTGATGTACCATGGAATCAGTTCAAAGATATTTGTAAAAGTGTTTGGAGTAACCCTTACAACTTTCTTCTTATTAACAAAGACTCATCATTAAATAATGGAAGGTACAGACAGAATTTTGATTTTTTTTTTAAATTTGAATGAAAGCAAATACATGTACATATAAATGAATTGTATACAAAAAACATTGCTAGTGTTATTCCTTTCTTAGTTGAATACAGTTGTGGTTACATAATATGGAGAAAAATATTAAAATGGAATTAATGAAGTCTGTTGACTCCATAAAAAATAAAATAAAACATATGAAAAATCAGGAACATGCAATGAACTTGTCACTTGATAAAATGCTAAAACCGGTGACAGATCCTCTTCAGACTTTAGTTAATTCTAATAAATCTGCAGAAAAAAATAATAAAAATGAAAATACAACTCTAAAAAATTCCGAAGGAATCGAATCCGATGAAAATAATGCTAGTTCATCTATAAAGTTCAATGACTATTACGATCCAAAAATAAAATCTACCCAATTAGTCGAACAAAATGCTAAAAAGGAATCGATTGATAATTTAGAAATTTCATTAGAAGGTGATGACATCTTTGGTATTTATGATGGTATTAGTATACCGTTTGGAATCAGAAGTGAAAACAATACTTTATTCATGGGTAATTCAACAGTATCATTTTCTAAAGTTGATAGTTTGAATAACGAAAGTACCATTTTAATTAAAATCGGTGACAAAGCTTACAATTTAACTGCTGGTCTAAAAGAACTTTTACTCCGAAGAAAACCTGATTTAAAGTTAATATCGAGCGAAGATAAACTTGTCTATAAGGATATGTTACATTATACAAATGCACATAAAAGAGATTTTAATCCTAAAGGTCAAATAAGAGGTGACAAAGGTATAAAATATTGTAAAATAATCAAACACCTATTTTCCGAATCGTCAAACGATGATAAACTTGTTCACACTAAATTTGGAGGAAACTTGCCAAAGTTAAAGAAGTACAAAAACAACACCGACTTGATATATTGGGATGATCCCAATGAATTGGTTGAGAGATTAAAATTATTAGTAGCTTCGAGAGATGCTGGCAATACCAATCATGATAATGAAATTTTATCGATAGTTGAAGAATTAAAAGAAGCTGACATAATTCAATAATAAATAGTGGAGATACTATGGTTTTTATTCAGTATCAATGGTGGGTTCAAGACAAATGTTGATATACTGAATTAAAGATATGAGTAAAGCCGACGTAGTAAACGAAATTCATAAAAATGCAAGGGTAAACTTTCCGCGAAGACATGTTATTATGAAAGATATAGATGATTTATGGCAAGCGGACTTAATTGATATGCAATCAATTTCTAAAGACAATAAAAATTTTCGATTTATTCTTGCTGTTATTGACACATTTTCAAAATATGCATGGATCTTTCCTTTGAAAAGTAAGACCAAAGATGTTGTATGCAATTCTTTCAAGATTTTATTGGAAAAAGGGCGTATGCCTAAAAATCTGCAAACTGATAATGGGGCAGAGTTTTATAATGATAAATTTAAAAAACTTGTGAGATCTTATCATATTAATCATTATTCAACCTTCTCAACAAAAAAAGCTTCAATTGTTGAGCGATTCATCAGAACATTGAAGTCTAAACTTTATAAAGAATTTAGTCTAAAAGGAAGCTATAACTGGATCGATAATACTCTTAATAAAGTTATTTATGAATACAATCACACCTATCATCGCACAATTGATGAAATTCCCGCAAACGTGGACAATAATAATAAACAACGCATATTACAAAGATATTTCAGGCTGGTAAAAACCGATAGCATAAAAAGCAAGTTTAAAGAGGGTGATTATGTACGCATTAGTAAGTATAAGGGGACATTTGAAAAAGGATATACTCCCAACTGGTCGACAGAAATATTTAAAATTCGAAAAATTCAAAAAACAACCCCTATCACCTATTTAATTGAAGATGCAATCAGGGGCCAGCCCATTCTAGGTGCATTTTATGTACAAGAGCTTCAAAAGACAAAAAATCCTCATGTATATTTGGTTGAAAAAGTTCTTAGAAGGAAAGGAAACAGGGTTTTGGTAAAATGGTTAGGCTTGCCTTCTTCTGAAAACAGTTGGATTGATAAATCGAATATTTATTAAGTGTTCAGTCCAAATGTTTCAGTCTTATGATGGGTATTGAAGAGAGTAGTCTTCTCAATTGGATTATAAATCATTTACCATTTGAGTTACATTTACCGGGATACAATTATTGCGGGCCTGGCACTAAATTAATTAAAAGGCTTACGCGTGGAGATAAAGGTGTTAATAAATTAGACGAATATTGCAAACAACACGACATTGCCTATCACAAGTCTTCAAACCTAAAGGATCGCCACAAGGCAGATTTAGTTTTGTTAAATATGGCTAAAGAGCGAGCACTTGCCTCAGATGCGACTGTAGGAGAAAAACTGTCAGCACGCTTAGTAAGCAGCGCTATGGCAACAAAAATCAAAACTGGTTTTGGCCTAAAAAAAGAAAGCAAAAAGTGTTCTCCCAAAATTAAACCTGAAAAAGCATTAAAAAACAAATTTAAAAATGTTATTAGAAAAACGAAAAGACATATCAAAAAATTAAAACCGAAATGCAAGAAAGTGGCAATAGAATTAGCTATGGCTGCTGCCAGAAAATTAGCTGATGATTCATCCGTTAAACTTCCTCGTATTATTCCTATACCAAAAACTGGTGGAGTATTGCCTTTGATTCCGATTTTTGCGGGCTTATCTGCGGTGGGAGCTTTAGCAGGCGGTGCAGCTGGTATTGCTAAAACCATAAATGAATTCAAGATGGCAAAAAAATTATTCATAGAATCGAGGAGACACAATGAAAAAATGGAAGCTCTCTGCATCGGAAAAGGACTACACCTTAAACCATATAAAGGTGGACTCGGAATTTTTGTATCGAAAGAAAAAAACTAAGATATCGGCTACCCAATCGAGCCTTGAGTAATTTAGACATTTTGAAGTATGGGAATAATATTCCCTATTTCAGAGGCGTCTTTATGAGAGATAAGCTCCCTAAACACCCTTTTAAAAAAGAATGCGGTGTTATAAATTTAGATAGCTCTAAAAATCCTGGTTCTCATTGGGTAGCCTATGCAAAATACAATGATTATATTGAATATTTTGATAGTTATGGAAATCTTAAGCCTCCAAAGGAATTTATAAAATACTTGGGATCCAAAGTTCATTATAATTATGATAATATTCAGCGTGATCACCCTTATAATTGTGGACATCTTTGTTTAAACTTTTTGAACAATTTTTGGTGTAGTGGAAGAATAAAATAAACAGGATCTGCCGAAAGAAGTCAGTATAGAAGCATGTCTACTACGGTTACCATCTCTGGACATAAATCGGAATTGGTTTCATACTTTCAACCACCGCTGCATTTGTCAGATCAATATGAGTGCGGTTTGATATACTTTTCAGTATTACAATCAACACCAAATAACCCCATTATTAACAGAGGTCTGTCTGTAATCAAAATCGAATGTGATCTTGTTCACGGATTACCAACTCATTTTATTCACGAATTCGTGTCTGATACTACTCCAGGCCATCAGTGTGTTGAAATACCGCAAAATGTTATTTACTTTCCAGTAAACAAAAATATAATTTCATCAATATCGGTTAAGATTGTAGATCAATTTGGCCACTGTGTTAACTTTGGAGAGAAACAAATTCAGTTACGACTTCATTTAAGAAAAACAAAATGATAGTATATTATAAAAACACTCAAGCGAATGAAAAACGTCTTAGTTCTTCTGCGATTGCTAAGGTGCAAAGACGCAAGAAAAAAGTTAAGAAATTGACTAAAGTAAATAAAGATTTTCTTAAAGCTCTAGGATTTAAAATATGAATATACTACAGATTGCTGAATTACCGCACTTTGACACTTCGATCGAAAGTTATGAAGTCCATTCATACAATCCCTACAATAGCAGCTTTAGAGAAAACGATGAAATCAGAATTCCCCTCCACCAGCAAGACATATACGTGCTACCATCAGCCAGTTCAATTTACATCGAAGGACAGGCGAAGTTCTTCGGTAAAGATGGGAATCCAATCAAGAAAAATGTTACGTTCACTAACAACCCTGTTATGTTTTTGTTTCAAGACATTAGATACGAAATGAATGGTATTGAAATAGACCGCATAAAAAATTCTGGAATAACGTCAACAATAAAATCATACATCTCATTAAATGAAGCAGAAAATAAAGTTGCTGCCCTATGGGGTTGGTGTTTAGAGGGATTTCAAAGTGATGGGCATTTTAGTGCTGTGATACCACTAAATAAAGTTTTAGGGTTTGCAGAGGATTACAATAAAATAGTGATAAATTGTAAACATGAACTTATACTGAACAGAAGTAACACTAATTTAAATAGCATTATCCTTACTGATGATATTGCTAATTTTCAAATAGATGTGCAAAGAGTTCAGTGGAGGGTGCCACACATAAAAGTATCAGACCGAGAACGACTGTCACTTTTAAAACATTTAGAAAAAGATAAACCTATTCAGATGGCGTATAGAAATTGGGATTTATATGAGTATCCATTACTACCTAAAACAACAAAGCATTCTTGGTCTATTAAAACTGCTTCACAATTAGAAAAACCCAGATATGTAATTTTTTGTTTACAAACTAATCGAAAAAATAATAAAACTAAAGATAGTTCAGTATTCGATCATTGTGAAGTAACAAACGTTACGCTCTTTTTGAATTCACAATATTATCCTTATGAACCTTTAGGTTTAAAGTTTTCTGAGAACAAATATAGTATATTATACGAAATGTTTGTGAAATTTCGTCAGTCGTATTACAACTATCCAGTAGACCCGTTGCTTGACCTAAAGGAATTCAAAGAAAAAGCCCCTCTCTTTATCTTAGACTGTTCAAGACAAAACGATAGCCTGAAAACTGGTCCAGTGGACGTGAGGTTGGAAATTGAATGTTCTACAGCAATACCAGATAAGACGACTGCATATTGTTTGATTATAAACGATCGACTTGTAGAATACAAACCTCTCAGCAACATCGTGCGCAGGTTATCATGATTGCTATTGTGGATATTCAAGGCTTTAAAACAGAAACAAATGAATTTATAATAAAAGAAATCGCCATATTGTATAATAAAACATTACAAATATTTTTAATTAAGCCACCATTTCCATTTTCAAAATTAACGAAGCAAGAAAAAAAACAAGTAAGTTGGATTGAACGTAACAGAAAGATACGCTGGCGTGAAGGATTTGTTCCCTATTCTAATTATCAGAATTTGGTTATAGATATTTTAAGAGATAAATGTATCTACGTTAAGGGTTTAGAAAAAGTGTTGTGGTTAAAGCATATTTTAGGAAATAGTCATTGTAATATATTCAATTTAGAAGATAAAGGATGTTCAAGTTTGATAAGCTTATACGATCAATATAAATATTCTCAAGATTTATATAACTGTATTTATCATGACTCTGTATGTGCTTTAAAAAATGTATTGTGTTTAAATAAGTGGTGTGTTGACAATAAAATTCTAAAATAAATATTTTATTGTTTTTATTTCTGTAGTTAGGTGAAATGCATCTTAGTTTTCTTCCCCTTCCTCCTACTTCTGTCCAGTCTTTATATGTTGCTGACAAAAGCTGGACCATACCATTATACATTTGTACCTAATTGAATTAGAAAGTCAATAAAACATGTCTCAAAATGAATACAAGCCTCGATATGACATGTATAACACATTTAAAATGCGTGAATTTTCATTTAATTATTACTGGGGGACACTTAATAAAAAGAAAAGATTAGTGATGGAAATGGCTGACGCAGGATTCTTTTATTATGGAAATAGTATAAATGATATTGCAGCATGTTTCTCATGTGGAGGTGTTATTGAAGATTGGGAGATTTATGATGATCCTTGGACGCAACATGCCATACATTTTCCTAAATGTTTTTATTTAAACGCTGTGAAGGGCACAAACTATATTACAAAAAAGTGTTTGGAATACTTACCCTATTAAAGTGTATATGTATAGGATGTCACATTGCACTTAAAAATGAGTCAATTTATGGGTATATATTACATAGGCGTCGTGCATCACAGCAATTTAACTTTGAATATTACAGTGCAAAGGTTCAATATTAAATTTATTTCTTAAATAAATAATTACATTTATTGATGTTATTTATAATGTTTCACTCAGTGAAATCTAATTTAGATGGCATTCGTAAAATGATTTTCAAGAATGCTAGGGGTGAGATAATACATATTCAAGATATGCACCCTAAAAAAAAAATATCGGACGTAGGTGAATTAAAACACCAGGATAATGTTAAAACACAAACAGAAGATTTATTTTACCAGAAGTTGGAAGATCCAGAGAAATCTAAATTGAAAAATACTAAGTATCTTATACTCAAAAGCGAGTCTGGTGAGCTTCTTCGCACATTCGTTAATGTTATCAACAAACAGGTTGATAATGAAAAATCGATTGCGAGTTCGTCAAAGACTAGTGGGAGTAGTATATCGACAGCAACAGCAGATTTATTTCATCAGGAGAGTGATACAGCCCGTGCGTTAGTTTTACCTGCATTAGAAGATATTGATTGCTACCAGATACTGCCAGGGAATGAAATTTGTTTCACATAAATTGTGTCAAAATTTGAGGCAGACCATAGTAGTAGTGTATTATTGGGGCGTTCTGCATAACGCGCTCGAGCGAAGCGAGAGCAAGTGATGCAGAACCCCCAATAATACACTACTCCTGAGTTGTCCCACTGCAGGGCAAAACCTTTCATCTGTCCATTTCTCCCGGTTTTGGGCAAGTGTAGAATGTAGACTAGACCTTTGTGTATGCCAAGTAAGAATAACATTAAATGACCGGCTCGTGAGCACCATGCTCTATTTACCAGGGTCGGCAACAAATCGGAGTACTTGATGTAAATTGGCCATATAACCCAGAATAGGGTGACCACATTAAAAGGTATAAATGCACTCATAAAAATTAAAAACCACGTCGTTAAACAAGTTTTCGCACGAGGTCACATTTTTATAGCCTTATCTTAGCGGTTAATCATTGTTAAGAATTATTTATGTTTTAAAACACTTTGGACGCTCGGACGAACAGTTGACTCGCTCGTAAATCATATTAACTGGGGTATCCTTAAAATTGTAATCTTATTAAAGCGCCATTTTATTTATAACCAATTTAGCTGTGAGTTGTGATTTGTGACCTAAAAAGGTTGACATCACTCACATTCCTGCGCGTTTGCGGCACACATAAGTCATAGTTTAGGAAAAGAAATTAAAATGTACGGCCGCACGGCCACCTCACTGGTAGCTGATTTCAATGCGCAACAACGTACATTCATAATTTTGTTTGGGTCATAAAAAGCACCATTTTAAATAGACCCCCGAACGTTACACACAGTTTGCAGGTATCCTAACATCGCGATAGTTTAAGGCTCTTCTAATTTTGGATGCGTTTGAGCACGTCCCTTTCAAGATGGCGCCGGATACGTGACGTCTCTAAAGGCGGGAAACAATAGTAGGCCCGTTATGAATATTGAGAGCTCGGGGATTGTCAAAGGCACGCTTCAACAATTTTCGCCGTGCGTTTGGGTAGACCAATGAATTTACACTGGAATCCATTGGCCTACTGCGGTACGCACGCGCGACCGTTCACCGACGATTTTGGCGCCATGTTTCTTTACGTTCGAAATTCAAAACAACTCTTTTTTTGTGCGTGTTATGAGGCGCGTACACATAAAATTTACATACAGCCAGGATATGAAAGGCACATTATTCATTTTTATACGACTACAGGCATGGGCTAAATTTAATAACCTACTACGTCAACTGTCGCATAAATTTTAATATAGGTACTCATAGACCATTTTTGAACATATGTAATTTTTTTTTTTTTGATATTTCATAATTTAATACTCTGACTTACCGATAAATCTTAAACCAGTATGAAAGCAGCTTTACGACGAATAGAATGACAAACATACGTATTGTAGTGACACGACACAGATGTGATTAGTCGAAACGTTTACTAATATTTTTGCATATTTATTCAGAAATTGGTGAGTCAAATACAGTGGACATTTTGTATTCCAACAACATTGAGATATTTGCAGGATACGTGGAATAAAGATGAAGCCATCGTAAGGGCTAGTAGGTACTTGTATTGTTAAGGAAAATGTAATGAATATTATTTTGTCTTTTTAGCTACTTTGAACAGACAATTTACAGGAAGAGAATTTACAATTAGAACTTAGGATAACACAGATTAGAATAATATTATTATTTTATTTCAACAAAAGATGGCCTAAACTTTTCTGTAGGAATGAAAAATAGGGTCACCAATTTCACTAGGAAGCAAATAGGACAAAAATTAAGGAACTAGGAAGTAAACAGTGCTTTCTTTGTATCACAAAATCTTCTATAAATAAAACGGGAAATATCGACTCGACATTAATTGATTAATGGTTGATTAGGTACTCAACTATTCCTCTATTTAATTAGCTGTTAATAGAAGGAAATTAGGTAATGAACTTACTGAAACGGTAAGCTATCAAAATAAGTTTTATGTTATTAATTTTTAAATAATTTGAGCATGTTTTTAGATATTGTATCCTTAAATGTGAGATTTTACAAACCTGATTAATTTTTACCTAAAAATGGCGTAGTAAAATTTACAATGATAAAAAATCTGCAGATATGGTCGCATACGCATATCTAAGCAAAGCATTCACGAAGTGCGATGATGTAAAAAGATTACCTCAGATATGGCAATGAGCGCGTTTACGGAGAACGTAATAGACGTACGTGCTGAAGTTTAAATCTGTTTGTAACATTACAACTGACGTTAAAACAACAAATACTCAACAGACAAGATTTTCATAAATTCAGTATGATGAAATATTAATAATTAAGAGTTATTGGCAAAAAACTAATTAAAACAAATCATTATCACTATTCTTTTTTCAAATTATGTTATCTCACAGCTGGGCAAAGGCCTACCATACATATTTTCATTATTTCCGGTGTGTCACCTGCCCTGTAAACGCATATCAGTTCTATAGGCAAATAAAATAAATTTATTACAGCACCACTTTATAAGTTCATACATCAACTCACATTACTATACCGCAAATCAGACACCCACAAAAAAAAACTAGACACAAACTAATCTTACGTAAACGCGAAAGTAAAGTAATTACCTCCATAAACGCGACGTTAATAAAAACGTTAGAAGATTTAAAATTTCACGGTTTCGTAAACACAAAAATGTAATTCGCAAAATATAACAGCTCCGATAGTAACAATAGCTGTTTATTAGGTAACAGAAAATAACAGACAATAGTATGTTATATAATCAGACATAATGCCTAAATTGTATGTGTGTTAATTAAATTAATATTATAAAACCAAAAACGTTGCCTGTGAAGTTTGGGAATTGTCCGACAAAGATCGCGATTGTGGTCACATTAGTGTGAGAATTTTTGTGATAAGAGTGATGTAACTACTTGTGCTTTTAGTGAAGTCAATGACTGATTACGATGCATTTTATGATAGAGCTTGTGTTAAAGAGGTTTTAAAAGTTATTTACGATTTGTGGTTTTATGGGAATTTCTATAGGTAGCAATTTGAGTCGTAATTTTACTTACATGGGTCTGCAAACACAGTTTGCATCTTAGTAAACGTCTTCGATGGTAAAACTACATAATGTATGATATTGCCGTTATTTGTTAAACATAATTATTTATTTATGATGCGCTAGCTCATAAGAAGTAAACACATTTCTGTTGAGTAATGCAAAATATTTTCACTTGCTATAAAACCGCTACGTTTAACGACATTGCGATTCTTGTCCGTTCCTCTCCATATAGGTGTTTTCCGAACGGACGGTAGAATCAAGTTTAGTCATGATCCAGCCTGTCCCTTTGTTGCCCCCCTTCTCCCTGCCCCAGCGACGCCATGAGCCAAGGTCCGTATACCTCAGGGGAAGCCCTCTGCGTGGCCGCTTAGGTTAAGCTTTTTATTGCCCTAGCTGGAGGCTCTATTTTACTAGATTAGTCTCGACAGAATCGCCCGGTTAAGCAGTACTTTGATTGAACAGCGAAACGACTATCAAAAAAAAAAACTTTTAGACACCACATAAACACGATTAGGTATAAGGATACTGTGAATTTTCTGTGAACAAAGGAAGTACCTAATCAATGCTAGTTTCGTCTACCTACGAGATGGCCAGTCCCTAAATAACATAATTTAACATCTCGGCTTTTTCCCCGAAAGGTTAAACAAAGGTGTACTATAGACAATCCATATTTTTCCAGCCATCTTGAAGACCCATGTAATAATGGACGAGCCTATTGCCACCAACCGGGCACAAAGTCCAGACTCCGGGCCCTTCATGATGGTAGAGCTAAATGGTGCCAATCCATGCGTCTTATTCGTGAACGGGCACCATCAATTGTGATTGGTCATAACTTGGCCTCCTTGGCATGTTTTTAATTAGATAGTTATTGTATTTATGAATCGTTTGTTTTACTCTAGACGCTTTTACGTGCACGTCTTCGCTTTTTCGTTCTCACATATATGTTTTTTCCAACAAGAATGATGTAACCAATAACTTGTATGGATTACACGAGGACATCTATGGATGGAAAAAACCCAATAACACTTTGAATCTTATGGGCCGTAGAAGCGCTTATGTCCACTAGACCAAAGAGGCTGTCCCTAAACTCCACCTCATAGTCGACAAACCAACCATCATTCATAATTCATAATAATAGGCTTCGAATACCTTCACGTGCTGGCCCAAATACACATTAAGGAGTCAGGGGAACGGCTCCGGAGAAATTAAGGGAATTACTGGGAATGCTCCGGTAATCTTGACCGAAATGAGGCTGGGGTGGTACGTGTCCATTGTAGTCTTGGGGAACAGAGTATGGGAAATATGAAAGCTATGGTTGTTGTGTTTTAGGACTAAGGGAAAATAGGAATAGTTATTGCAACATAAACTAACTGATGATGTGTCATCAGGAAGAGATGGAAGAAGTGAAGAAAAATGATACTTATAGTCTTGAAGCCGAGACCCAGAACGGCAGACCTTTTCACAAACATTTATGATATTAACCACTAAGGAAGAAGAAACAGAGAAATTTGAGGATATCAACAAACCCGACTGCATAAACGGCTAGGATGCAGTTGGTAGGATCAAATCTGAGAGGGAACTAAAATAATTGTCAACTCAATAGCATCAGACTGCTAGGATATTGATCTTATTTCAATTTGGAATTTGTATGTTTTCTGCCCAACTTCTGGGGTAGTTGAGTAACAATTAATAAAGGGTGAGAAAGGACCCCGTTTAATTAAAAACAAAAGGCCTGATTTTCCTCAATTTTGAAGCCAAGCCAAGCCCTTATTCTCGTACCGTACATACAAACGGAGTGAGCCCGACTTTATTTTTTTGATCGGCCCAAGCCCGAGGCTACAATTAGCCTTCGATTTGCCTACGCCGCGCCGTGCGTCCGCGCAGTCGACTTCACGAGCGATATGCGCACGCGGCGATCGAGATCGATCCCGACGATATGTGAGGCCAATTGGTTCGGCATGCTTAGAAATTGAGTTTTTCTTTTGAAAATTATCTTTTTTTTTATCTATCTCTACTTTCGACTGATCTTGGTATATCGTGTGATTTAGTTTGTCTTCTGATCGTCACAGAAATTTGTTAGTTTATTTATAAAGTCACCAACGATATTTGAGGCTAATCGGTTGGCTCGCTTAGGAATAGAAGATGATCTGGTTTTGTTTTATAATCACATGAAGATTTGACTTGCCTTGAGATCTTCCCTCCCTTCTACCATTGGACATCTGGACGCACTGCAAGTTACCATCCTCACCTAGTTGCTATTCCACCAATTCGCACCAAGCGCTTCCAAACATCCTTTATAATGCGCACAGTAAAAGAGTGGAACTCACTACCTGCGTCTGTGTTTCCGAACGCATACAACCCGAATCTCTTCAAAGTTAGAGTGAACAGGCTTCTTCTGGGTAAGCTCACTCCATCGTCGACTTTCGTCTCTATCACCACCTAGACTAGAGTCAAGAGCAAACCCATCACAAATAAAAAATTAACTTGATTTCTAGTTTGTGTATTTTCTTTTCATTGTTTTGTACGCCAAAGATTTTTTATAAGTTTATTCATAATTTGTGGAGCTTGGTAGGAATTGGAACTCATGTTGGTATTTGCGATCTATCTTCAGTTGATGATGGGTTAGGATAATTTTAGGTATTTCTAGTTTATGCCTTTCTTTAACACCGAAGTGTTGCATGTCAAACAGTACAGAATTTTGTGAATTTATTTAAATTCTCCACATAAAGTAAAACCTTTCGCATAATTTTAAAACGAAATTGGATAACACCCCGATCCATAAGGTAAGTAGGTACACATTTTAGGGCACGAAGAGGTCAAAAACGGTCAATAAATTCAAAATATCAGTGTCGTTGTCCACCGCTGGGAAATTTCACACGGTTTCAAAATTTATGAATGTTTAAAACAAATAAGGTTATACTTGTCGCATTTTAAAAGTGGGCCGGCGAATTTAAATTTTAAAATGATTGTGCTAAGGGTTCCGCAAGCGATGTTTCCGTTGTACGGGACCCGCGATGATGCCTCACCTGCAACAAAAAGAAAGGTAATGCTTAAATAAGTACTTTATGAGGACAAGATGACGTAGTGATGCAAGGAGGATTCTGTTTTTTGCGTAGGTAGTGTGACTCTGAGAGATCCGGAACGTAATGGTCATTTACAGAAGTTGCATTCACAAAAATGTACAAAAAGAAAGCAAAAGAAATCAATAAATAACTTGACTATTGATTCGTGACTCAACACAAAACTAAATCATTTAAAGATTAAACTCAATTTCAGAAGCATTCGAATATAGTTAATTAAAAAAACCGGCCAAGTGCGAGTCGGACTCGCGCACGAAGGGTTCCGTACCACTATCGTTCACGTTTGTTGTATGGGAGCCCCACTTAAACATTTATTTTATTCTGTTTTTAGTATTTTTTGTTATAGCGGTAATAGAAATACATAATCTGTAAAAATTTCAACTGCCTAGCTATCACGGAGCATGAGATACAGCCTGGTGACAGACGGACAGACAGGTAAGACGGACCGCGGAGTCTCAGTAATAGGGTCCCGTTTTTACCCTTTGGGTACGGAACCCTAAAAAGTTTCTAAAAATTAAAAACCTTTATATCCAAATAAAAAATGAATAACAACAATAAGTCTTAGCTTTGGCAATTGACGAAAACACATAGCAAACATAATGACCGTTAAAGCGAGAATGCATGCAAAAGATGTTCAGCTAACATGAACATTACCGTACTCCCTTTTACGACTGACCCAGGGTCAGACACGGGTATTTCCTCACCAAGGCAACCAGAACTAGTCACTGAGCTATTATGTACTATCTACATGACAACCTTTTAAGTTTAAACACCATTGGGCATAAGAATTTCGTTTACAGGGTAGTATTGTTTTTGGGCAACTATTCTGTAACTTGATTGACTTTTTTTTCCATAATCAGCAATAAATCTTACCGGTGCTTCTTCCCCCGCTTTATTTAAAATTGAGTGTTAGTCAAACTCTAGCCATACATAACAAACTTTTCCATGAAACTAGGGTTTGATACGATCTTAAAACGAAATTTTCAATTCTGAAACTGATGTTACATTACAGACGAACGCTCCAGATGAGAGAGCACCATAAGGCCAAGAATCAATCGAAGTTGAAATGTAGCTGTAATCAATATTGACAACTGCGACAAGGAATCATAAAACAACAATTGACCAACAGACAACGGTAACGCAAAGAACAATTAGGTTAAACTAGTCTGAACAACGCAACGGAAATTAATATTCAGGATCAAATCTCTGAACAGGTTCCCAACAATGTCTCATTAAATAACCGTGCTATCTACCGACAGATGAAGAAATACATTAAAGTATCAGATCAGATTACTATGTTTAAATGAAGCAATCACAACTTGAAACTTAAGCGCAATGATATTTAGCTGCAAATAAAACTTAATGATGTTTCGCAAGTGCTTTGTTGACGAATCAACGGTTGAGGGTCTGATTACCTTCCAGATACGAGGTGTCAAGTGTAGAGTAACTGGCTTCTCGGTATGGTGGTTTGAGGACCAGGTGTGGTGTCGTTTTTAGAACTTGAGTTCGATTGTGCAAGGGTTGAGTGCATAATGTGACTCTTTGAGTATCCGATTGCGAAGATGACGCATTTTGGTTAATCCTAGTGTTGTAAGATTTTTTTTTGCAATGCTCTGAATATTATGACGAAGCAGGATACTTTGTGACGAAGACAGGGTTTCTCAACAACCTAAATTTATGAGGAAGACCTGTTTCGATGTTTTGGACCCACTTGCACGGTTGCACCAGACTAAATGCATATAAAGCTAAACGCACTATTCGTGCGTGTGTACGTTTCTTCTTTGCCATTTTCTATAGATTGTCAGATATACTAATTAATTATTCATGTGAGCTTAAGTGTCTTCTCAAAACCTGATATTTTACTTAAATTTATCATCATCATTCGCTTGGCCTTATCTCAATTGATTTTTTTCTTCTTCCAAACTTCGTTCTCAATTATTCAAAAACCCAGTAGTTAAAACTTTTACCCCAGCTAACTTAAACTGAGCATATGAGGTACATATGAGGTAGGTAAATAAATCGCCTATCAGTCTAAACGTAATAAAACGATTCACTATCGAAAGTAACTAAACGTGCGAGTACAAATTTTACTAACAACTTGTATTCAGTGAAAGTAACAGTTTGTTCTCTGTTCAGCAAGACGCGATTAGTGATGGGTGAGACGTAATTTTTCAAGCTTTTTGTCGATTCGCTATTTCACAACAAGTTTTTGAATGTCCGTTGGATGAGACTTCTATTTTTTATTATTATAAAACAACCGTTTGAATATCAACATTGTGAAAAATGTCGAGGGAAGAGAAGGTTTTTTGAGAATGTCAGTTTAACGGAACCGCATGACAGGTGTCCAGCAAAGATAAATTATTTATAAAACTTATATTGCTGACTAATGGATTGTCAGTGACAATCGCAATGTAACAAATGTTAGCCTGTTACTATTTTACTGAAGGGCAGAGCCCTCTTCTCATACAGAGAAGGCACGAGCTTTACAACATAACATCATGTTCGTATTCCGCGAAGGTTTGTACAGAGGTGGACCTATGGTACACCCTCAAGCAACAGACGCGGAGTCAGGTTCGTACTCTTTTATATTATTATCATTACGACTTAAACATAACTGGCACGAGCATTAATCGAAATATAATACCAGAAAATTCTATAAGGATCACATTAGTAATCGCAATTTGCTGATATCATTCTAAAATTATTCATCACCCGCCACGCTATCCGTACAAAAGCCTTCAATGAAACGAAAAAACGTTAAATTATTCAGTTTTTTTCATTCTCCAACAAAACTATGATTAACTCCACAATCAATGCAGTTAGACCTGTTATCAAAAATCCCGTTCTACAAAAGAAAAACCTATAGATACCTATGAACAATACAAGTTATACATAAGTAATTACTTCGTGGTATCGAGGTTTAACTGGCCAACCAGTTAGCGCGTATGCTGCGCCAGCGTATGACCTTTAGAACTACTTTTTACTTGTGGGTAAAAATCACTGTCCGTCATCGCTGGACATTCTTGTTGCTATCTAGTTTATGGTATTTTATTTTATGTGCGTTTATCCTTATGATAAATTGTGTGGTTTTTAAATGGAATTTATTCGTAGTATTTATATTAATACGCCAATTCATTCCAATAATTACCCGACTTTTTATTACATTGTACATTCGGATGACCGTGACTGAAGAATTTTGGCCCTTGGCTAGAAATCTTAAACATACCCTCATAAGATAATTATCCTTCATCTGGCGATTCTGTTGAAAGTACTACGTCGTTCTTTGTATTATCTGGACATATATTTCGAAGTTAACAAAACATTCAACCTGCTTATTGAAAGTCTTTTAAAGATTCAGCATTAACATGTTATTATTCTAAATCTCTTTCATCAATCTCAAACAAAATGCAAATTGCGACACCTGAATTCGAATGACACCATCTCTACTTATGAAGCAACTGGCAATAAATAATCCACCTGACCAGTTTGGCTCAAAAGACCAGGTTCCACTCTCGGTAAAACCATAGACAGGTAGACCTGAATTTAGATGACGATCGCAGATTTTTAATCTCACATGACGAGTGGTTAATGTAAGGATGTTTGACAGCAGTATTTCATCATAGATGATGAAGATTTCTAAATTGATTTAGGATTGCAAGATGACTTAGATATAACATATAGATAGGTTTTAAGTAATGATAGCTTCTAAGCCTAAGATGAGCTTGATAGATCAATGGATTTACCAACCACTAGTCATAAATACCAAATGAAACGTAGAAGAGGAAGACAAAGAAAGAGCAGGTCAGATGACATAAATAGGCTAGTGGGTCCTAATGGCATCAAACAACTAAAATTTGAGAAGAATAGAAAAAGCTGAAAGAGGCCTTCATATTGATTATATTATGTATTTTATTGTAACTAATTTCACGAATAGTTGGTAATTAAAATATAATAAATAATAATAGTCTTACTTAACACAAGTGTTTTGTCTAGGCAACGATTGTCAAAAAGGAAAAATACAAGGGATTTGTGTGACTATGTTTTTGTCATGTTGAATCCTTATTTAGTCAGTAAACACCACAGCAAGCTGACATTTCGCACAAGCTTTGCAAAAATAAGCAATCACTGTTTACGAGCTGATTATACTAGAGCATTTTAAGTCACCACCAATAATTCCAGAGGTTAACAACCATTAGCCCTGTTTACACTGTTTAGGAGCTCTGACATTATCTTTAAATACATTTGTCTTACCTGAATGCTTTGAACTCCTGACTCTGTGCCGTCATGGTTAAATAAATGTCAAATCTGCCCAACTATGGTAATTAGGCCACCGCAGATGCTTAATATGTTGTGACAGACATTTTAAAATGTCGACCATTTTGTAGCTATAGTTTGTCTATGGCAAAACTGTTATTTAAAGATTATGCTGTCTATGGAATGATGGTTGGAAAATGTTAGCTGGATTAGCGAAGCGTTATAGATAAAAGTAAATGAAGATATGGAGTAGGAAGAGATTATGCTTGGCAAGTGTTTAAGGTCTAATTACGGTCAAGGTTTTTGATAAACTCGTATGGCATTTTCTTCGTAGTACTTGATATTAATGTGAAGAGCCATAATGTAAACTACACACACATCTACAGGCTTTTATTCTGCTACAGTCAATTCCACTAATTTCCCTTAGTAAATAAATTACACGGAAACACGATAATGTCACCCATCAATCCTGTAATTTCCAAATTAATTGACGCAGAAAAGCGAAAGCAACACATTCGACCTTATTAAATAGTCCATATGCTTTTCTTTAGCCGCCATTCATCGCTCCGAAACCCACCATATTTTCTCCAACTACCCGCACGTACGTAATTTTCTTAAATGTCACCACGACCTGTCCAGTGACCCGGTCACTTTTTCACTACACTCACTCCAAGCTATCTGGTTGCGATATTTTTATATTAAAACGATTGTGTACTGTCCTGGATTTACTAACCTTGTATCGGTTACAACCTGGTTGCGATTGCAGCGTTCAGCATTCTGGTTGGTCTTGAAATGGGCGAAAAATATAGTGTATTTGATCTACCAAGCAAGAATCAGGCAATTTGCGGAGAGTTTACCGAACGAAATGGGGTGTTGTGTTCATAAATTATGGTGAAGGGAACTAATGTTTTAGCAAATGTTGCTGGAAGCGGTGCTTACGGCTAAATTTGATGCCTCTGAAGTATCGAGCGGACTGCAAAGAAACCGTTTGGATTTTAAAATGTGGCGTTCTGAGACCAAAGCTGCCTGTTTAGTTAGCGTTCCTAGGGGGTGACCATAAGCTCTTAGAGTAAGGTTATTTTGAGATCGCGTAAGTGACAGATGTATACAAGTCATATACATCTGTCCCTTACACACACTCAAAATAACCTTACTCTAAGAGCTTAGGGTCACCCCCCTGATTTGCATATTGACTGATCAATACCAAGGAATTACTTGTGTTCAGTGCTACATTACTCCAGAAGCAATGCAATAATCATCATCATTCGACAAATATTGGTACGGTTATAACTCATTAACTATGAAGAAGTTTTAAATCATTGAACTATAACAATCAATATAAAGACTACAACAATCCCTACAGGTTTTGTTGGTTCTACCAATTCAACTGAAATATTGGAAGTCGCTACATGAACTAAAAGACAGGTACAAACACTGTTTATGGAAATTGCCTTCCAAATAAGCGAGGCACGAGCCAACTGAATAAATATTACGGTATTATTAAAATTATTCGCCAAAATCGTCAGAAGAAAGCTTTGTTTACTGGGTCAAGGGTCTCTGGCCATAACCTAGGGTCTTTAAATGGCAGCGGTGGATGTCAAGCAACATGAACATAGCACACGAATTTGTAGAAAATGAAAAATATAAATAAACATGGGGATTCAAGGTTCCGGCAATACGTGATCATTGTTGTTTGGTCTTCAATTTAGCAAATTGACTCTCAAGTAAATGTAATTTTGTATATTTGTCTTGGTAAAAGAGGCTGCTAACCACACATGTCTGAAACAGGATTCATGTGACTTCGACACAAAGATTTAGTCACAACGAAGAAAAATTTGCATCTACCAAAAAGGCAAGTGCGTATTCTTAGTTTAACCAAGTCATAAACATTAAAAACAAAGAGAGAGCTTTATCCTTTATTGAATACATTACATCCTCCGATAATACCATAAAAGAAAGGCAAGAATAGCCTTTCCTTCTTCGAGACAGCAATTTTGCCTAGTTAATATGCAAATGAGGTGGGACCTGCGCAAGCGCATTTGTCCTACTAATGGCGTTGCGCATGATTTATGTGAAACAATCAACGCGGCGCCGCCACCTTTTTTTGCTCCGCAGCGAAAAATATTAGCAACATTAACGATATTATCGCCATTTTAATTTCAGGGTTCCGTAATAAATTCGTAAAATCCGTCAGATTTAACATACAATGGACGGAGAAACGAAAATCGCCTGCAGGCGAGTCTGGGAAGTGTGAATAAATAAATAAATGCAAGACTTCTTCGAAAATCCGATTGGCAACGATTGGTATCCTGTTTTGTACCGTTTTAGAAGGTATTATTCAAATTCGGAGGCTGCAGGGTACTTTAATTTAGATAATGTATTATGTTGATGGAAATCAAATGGTAAATGCATCAATTCTACCTGCGGTATGTTGTGCACTGCATAAGGACCAGCTGAAGGGCACGAGTTGCTGTCGTAGGCGTAAAGTAGGGCTGCAGCCTATAACTCCAGTCATATTCATTACGTTTGCTATGCCATTGAAAAGCTGCGGACATGAAGTTTATTTCCTTCCTAAGAAACCATTGTTTGGTAAATAAAAATGCAGTTATAGTTATGGACACTTGTATATAAGCCAAAGCGGTCTTTGGGGTTGGTTTGTAGAAAAGAAAAGACCGAATCACGTTTTCAAATTCATCACTGTGTCATCATCCTTTGACAGCCATCACACTTGACAGCTGTCAAATTTGGGACCACTGCCTAATATTGACATCTGTCAATCCTCTGCATTCCAAACCTCAAAAGATAGTCACAGTATTGCCCCAACGACCATAAACTCACTAACCCCAATTTTAATCCTTAAAAACGAACCAATTAAATCGAAATCCGTTGACCAGGGAACTATTAAGGGCATCCAATAAACAACGGTTACTATAGTGCGGACGCAATAAATTGCAATTACCGGCAATTACTACTAAGCACGATGTTTGGGCGTAGTGTTATTTATCTCCTAATTAGCTGGCTCGGCTTTCAGGGTGCTGGTGCGAATATTAAAGGTGAATACAGCCTTATCTGGGTTCTGGTTTCGTCAGTTGTGACATTGTGTTTGTTAAAGTTCTTAGTGGGAGGAAAGTGGAAATGTCGTCTTCTTTAGCAATGGGATTGTCTTTATATAGACTCGAAAGGCATAAAAATATAGTTAGTAATTCCTACATCTTTTCATGTAAACTAAATTTTCCGAAGAGAACGTCGTCATATCGTCTAAGCTGAAAGATGTCCACCGCTGCAAAGGCAAGGGCCTTGCAAAATTGTTGAACAAATGACTGTTTATCTGTGTCTCGCATCCTGCAAATTCATAATGTAATCTGTTGAGATCCTCGCCGAAGCTAGTTTCAAATCAACAAAAAAAAAAACACCCAACTCTTTAAACATCAAACCCAGCCTTACTCTGTCATTTACAGATAACCAAGTCCACACTAAGAAATACTAACATTCGTAACCCAAATCTGGCCCCATTCCCTTACAGCACGAGACGTGGTCACGTACTGCTCAGCGTTTAATACGACTGTGCTATGCAGATACCGAAGGCAGTGTTAATCATGCTGCGTGGGAGTTGATACGAACATCTCACGTTTTTAGGGCTTGGTTGGACAAAGGACCAGGGGCTTATGCCCGGTGATTATGAGAAATTGAGGAAATAAGAAATAATTGAGTTAAAAACGACGAAGTTTAAATCTACAGACGTTTGTGTGTGTGAGTGTCTACAGACGAGAACCTCAGTAAAGAAAACATAAATTACAAATACACCATCATTGTAAGTTTAAAGCCAACAAACAACAGCAATGAAAAGCAATTACAATCCCAACAAAACATTTACACACCATTGCCAGCATCAAAAATTAATAACATCCTAATACGAAGCACATAAATCGATCCGACGCATAAATTTATCTAACCTGCAACCCTAGCGAGACCGTTAGGCAGGAAATATAGACACGCGAAAATCATAAACCGCGGCGCGTGAGTACTGCAATGTCGAGGGGAACGACAGACGACACGCAGTCGCGACCATAGACTATACACTCGCAGTCGCTTGTTAAACCATAAACAAACTCAGAAAATGTGTCAACTGGGGAGTGTTACAGGTTACAGCAATACGGCTGTTATTGCGGCGTAATATTGTTGCCAGTGAAGAGTTATGGTCGAAGGGGTAATAGACGGGTGGTAGAAATGAAACCTGCCTAGTTTCGAGGAAACTGAGTTGTAGGTCTTCTTGTTTTTTTTTTTATAAAAGGGAACAGCGGTAGGGGAAAGGCACAGCACAAAAGTTCTTCAAAGAGGAACGAAGGATGTGGCAAAACGACTGTTTAGTCTGGTCTTAGCAGGAAATGTCCTTTGCCTTCCTCCAATTTAGAATGGATAGGAGGAAAGAAAGGACTCCTTTAACTTTCAGTTTGACACTTCCAAAAGCCTTAGATATTTAAATATTTTATTAGATGCTAATTCAAAAATATGGTTAGAATTAGGCTCAAGCGAAAACAGACTTATCCGCGATTAAATAATTATTTAACTAATGGTTATTCACATGAGTTGATATCCAAAGTGGGACAAAGAGTCCGCAAATGAAAAAAACAATTATTTGTGTACCCAACATTGTTGCAACAACTAATCCTCGGCGGAAGGCAACGGTAAGACACACCGCCACTAGGTAAACCCGACCGGAGATATCAAACGCCTCTCGTTTCCCGGATAACATGCGTATGCGCAGGGAAGTTATAATCGTGCTGGCATGTGGCAGCAGCGGTGTCATCTCTCTTATGGTAAATATCTATTGTTTTATGATGGCATTATTATATTAGCTTTCTTTGGAATGCAGGAGGATTGTTTGACGTATACTAAGGCATCGCAGATTCTTTCATTAATTCATCATTATATGGCGGTTGTTAAAGTGTATGGAAGAATATGTCCCGCAATTGGTTGTTATAGTGCCATTCTTAATCTGGACATAATGTCAATGACCCTGGTAAAGATCGCACGAATCTGCTGGATTCAAGAAGAACAGGCCTGAACGGGAGGGGCGCATCGTTTCAACTAACATGACCAGCATTGGTAGTTGAAACGATGATGATGATCTTCTGATGAATATTGTGCCTATCCTAATCTAAGAAGACGGAATTATGTTTAACTTTCAATGCATCAAGTAATTTGCAGTGCAAGTGCTAAGTGTTCTTTCTCATAACAACTAATTAAAATAAACTAAACATTTTGCCTTCACATAAAAGACATAAACTCTGATGTCTGTCAAGCACGATTACATCTGACTCGTATCTAACCTGTTAGTGGTAAGATAGGCACTGGAACACTCATACTAGCAGCTTGTAAACAGATTTATACTAGTTAATAACGATGTTACGAGATGTTTCTGAAGATAAGGCAGAAGTGGCTAATCAATACAGATAGAGATGAGCAATTTGAAATTAAGTTCACACGGTAGAACTGCACAGGAAACTAACAGATGAACATGCTCTACTTAGAATAGAAGTATACATAGCAAAGACCTAGACAAAATCAGCCAGAATACAAAATACTGAAGACTAATAAATAGTAATTGATTGCCTATATTAAGGTTACACTAGTCAATCATTCTTCCATACAAACGTAGTCTGGCGATTACTCCACTGTTTGACGATGTACGTTCAAAATAAAAAAATATATCAATTTGTCTCATCATTATCTAGCCCTGTATGGAACCAAAAAATAAAATACATTTGAAAGTTATGAGCGTCGATAGTTCCACATTTCGACACTAATTTTAACACATTTCTGGGCGCAAATAAATACCATAAGATGACGGAAAATTGCAAAACGGCCACCATACAGGGATAGATTAGTAGTTTAACAATGCAAATAATTTTATTTTGAACAGATACGTTTACAGGTCTGTTTATAAAATTTCGCGCACTCGGTTTCGTCCTAAATCATTATCCATTTCGCTAAAAGTGTGTATTCGTACGCGAACTATAGCTTCCTACTGCTCATCACAGTATCAATCTCTTCCGCACGTATAGTCGGTTGATATAAAATGCATTTTAACCCCGCGCACAAAATAGTTCGTGCCGTCGACTAGTGTAACCTTAATAAGTCTAATATGGAAGAGCAGAAGAATGAAATGACGACCAAAGACAATGGGCAATCAATAATGCTCACGAACTTACAGGGGATCAGGAAAAGACCCAAACCTAGATAGGTAGAAACGTAACATACCTACATGAAGCTCAACTAGTACCAAAGAAAGTAAAAACAAAAGAAAACCGTTCGAAAAACTTGGTCACTAGGTACTTAAATTCTCACCATAATGTCTTAGACTGTCCCACTGGCCACAAAACCAAGGCTCAAACTTCTAACATGACTGCGAAAGCTTTAAAACAAGTCCCCATAAGCGATAACGACGTACAACACTTGACAGTTATTTCGTTTTAGTTCTACAAGATACTAAAAGTGATGCTAAAAGAGTATTCAAGTTCTACAAGGGTGCTAGTAGGTCCGCCATTACGCCTTCTGTCTTCAGTGTTCACTCAATTATCGACACATCACTAATGTTTTTAGCGTTCTGTTACATCATTATGTCGCGATGTGTTTTCACTTTATAGGTACTTGCTATAAGCAGTTTTGTGTTGGCACACTTGGCACCTAAATAAATTGTAGTACGCAATCTGACAGGTTCTATACAGTTTTTAGATAGTTGCCTAAGCCAGTAGGTTTAATAATAAGTAATTTACAGAACAAAAATTACATTAGAGCCTATACAATCCGTTCAGCCGATTATAAAAATCAATATTACTTGTCATCTCCCAAGCGTCGCCATAACAGCTATTCCTGTGGTTCTCCGCTCAAGATAGATTTCTTCCAATTCCCATGTCTTTCGTTCTTCTATTTCACATAACTTACCACACGGATAGATTACAATTTCTTCCCAATTACAGCAAACTAGATGTCTATGCTTACCTGCAAAAAAAAGAAAAAAAAATAATGAGCAAAAAACTATTCGAAAACATTCTGTAACTTATCGGTCTACTGGCATCTCAAGTTCTTATGTATGTTGCTGTATGACAGTCATTAGCTTGGCAGCAGGACTTTCACAGGGGACTTATCATGCATGAGGATCAGTACCAAAAATAAATCTTAAGAAAGCCTTTACCAAGTATTATGGAGCTAAGACGTTAGCAAGTAGTTTGAAAAAATATTGACAATTTAATTTATGCTCAGAAGTGGATCACGGGATCGGTCAGTGTGGCAACGCCTGGGGGAGGCCTATGTCCAGCAGTGGACGTCTTTCGGCTGATATGATAATGATGATGATGAGAAGTCGTCATTTCACGTCATTTGATGCACATGAGTAGATTGACAAACGGGCCAAGAGGCTTATCGGCCACGATGCACTGGTCGCCTCGAAGCTCCAGAGTCTTGAACATCGACGCCAAGTGGCCCGTCTGTCGGTTTTTTATCGGTTACATTTCGGGGAGTTTGCGATGGAACTTCACAATTTGATTCCGCCTAGCCCTTTCCATCACCGGACAACAAGACGTACGGCAATGCGCCACCGGTACATGGTGGACATCCCACCCATACGTACAAAGCGTTTTGTGAATACTTTCATTGTACGCACAGCTAAGGAGTGGAACTCCCTGCCGGAGTCTTTGTTTCCTGATAGCTACAACCTTGGGGTCTTTAAGTCAAGAGTGAATATTACTTCTAGGCAAGCGTGCTTCACCGTCGACCACATCATCGCTTACCATCAGGCGAGATAGTGGTCAAACGCGAGCCTATCGACAAATAAAAAAAAAACTTTTTTAATAGATTTCGTTGATCAAGACAGTTGAATACATATTGCCCGAAGTCTCCGAGCTTCATGCATGCATCGGCGCTTTACTGATGATTCTGCTTTAAGGAGATGCAGTGTTTTGGTAACTCCAAAAAAAATATTTTGCTAATTAGTGGGGAATCGAAAAAACTGCTTGATTTGAACGCAAATAGAGTTATTTACACAATAATGGTTTGTCATCTTAGCACAAGCTTGCATAAATGATGCACAAAAGAGGTTTGGATTTAAGTAACATTTTCCGCAGTTTCAATGTATGAATTTATTTTGCCAGAACGATGGGAATAAAAGCCATAAAACCTTTGTAAATAACAACTAAGCGGCCATAAACGTTTGGTTTTATTTGCCACTTAAAGGTAAAGGATACGAGCCTGGAGTAACAATTATTGTAACACTGTGTTAGGATCCTAAATGTTACCTTTTGAAGATTCCATATTTTTCTAAATTTAAAGGCTTACATTCTACTTTCATTTGATGAAAACTTATCGAATCTAATAATACTCTCTTAAGACTCTATATATAACATACTTAAACAAAAAAAAAAAATCTATGCAAAAAGCTAAATAAGCTGGCAATTTGCTGAATCGACTGGAATATAGTGCCCGGCGCGTAAGTTGGCAAGGATTTAGCGTAGTGGGGATAATTTCGCGCATGTTCCGCGAACTGACCAACCGCCATAAAGAACGACCGGAACGTGGACGCGACACGATTAGTCAGTCGATCCATGTGTCAACTGACCAACCAATCGCGCGCTTGGAACGGTCCTAAACGTTCCCCGCGCCCCGCTTCACTACCAAAGATACCTAAAAAATGACTTCTGCGCATCTAACGACTCTTGTCAACTTACGTGCCGGGGATTATAACTTAGACTAAGAATATAGGGGTTAGACGTTTTCAGAAGAGAAGAAGGAGAAAAACGACTGAGACGGATGAACTTGCAGCTTATTGTCCAACAAAAAAAAAGTATCTGAGGTCTGATTTTTCAATAGCCATATTTCTATATAAAAGCTGTCAAACCGCCATATTTATTCCACAGATAAAGCTTACATAACAATCGAAAAAAAAAGCTCTTAGTAGTTTTAATAATGCGCCCACCTGTCTGCATTCAGCAATTCAATGTTTACTTTCCTATAAGCTAGATTGCTAAAACCCATGCACTATTTTATCCTAAATTAAAGAGAGAGTCCGAGAAAGTCCGAATGCACAAGTACTCATAGGAGCGTCCGCTAGTTTCCATATCTGATAGCATAAACAATAGCCAACGACCACATTGTGGTCAGCAACCAGGCATGTACCAATTCATGCAATATACAATATTTGCTTACAAGCTTTGAAGGTAGGTAGGGAAATGATTTACCGTAGGAAATTACCTTCGGACTGGCTTTGTTAGTTACATAGACATACACACTTAAATAAACTCACGCCATATTCCTATAGGGGTAGGCAGAAACTACAGAACGCCACCAGCTACATGTGGATCTATAGAAGTCACATTCTATAGGTGATAGCAATTACTGAAATGCCAAAATTTTAATTTGGTATTGACTACGCCAGCGTATCGAACCAAATAGCGTGCAATTGGAGAGTCCTATGTCCAGCAGTGGACTACTATAGGCGTATGTAAATAATCTTTATCACTTATATATATTTGGGCGCACGGTTGGCGCAGTGGTTGAGCGATTGAATGCTGCGCTGCGTGTCGCGGGTTCGATTCCCGCACGGAACAATTATTTGTATGATCTACAAATAGTTGTTCCGGCTCTGGGTGTTTGTGTATGTGAGTTTATATGTTTGTAAACGCACCCACGATACAGGAGAAACGCCTAGTGTGGGGCAACGTTTTATAAAAAAAAAAAAAAAAAACACTTTGTCTAGAGCAGGGATTCCCAAAGTGATCAATATCGACCCCTTGGGGTCGAAATAGGTTTCCCAGGGGACGACATAAACGAAAACTGTTAACAGAAGTTCTTATTTGAAACTTTCAAGATACTGTGTAAGTTGTGTTATGTGTACCAACTTGTTATAAGAATGACTAATATTTTATTGTTGTACTTTTATAAAATTCAACAAGTCGATAAGCGTGCAGCAAGTTCATACAAGATAAAAAACTCGGCAAGTCAATAACGCTTAACACGCATTGCGATTTTTATTCGCGCGAATGAAAATTCATTTTAAAATTAAATACATTTCCATAGGTCACAGAATGGGCGGAAAAAAATTCGCGCGGATAAAAATTGCAGTGCGTGCTATGCCTAAGCGGATTTTTAAAGTAATTTGGCTCTGAGGTATCAGTTCATTTCGGAAAAGGGATCTCTTGCTCAAAATAGGTTGGGAATCCCTGGTCGAGGCTCTAGTCATACACGCAGGTTATGAGCAAACTATCATTGCTTTGTTACTTAAGGCGTATATATTCCCCAATGTTAACGCAGTACTGGCTGTGTGCCCGCTCGGAGCCAGAATATCAGTATTGAACCTCCTTTTGGGCAGTTTTGTTTGCAAAATATTCTTTGATTTACATATGCTATTTTTCAGTTATGAAGAAATTCTAGCCATCAATATTTTTGTGTAAAATATTTTTAAACATCTGTCTTTTTGGGGGAGTATCCAAAAGTAGCGAAAAAATATCGTGTTGTAAATTATTTTTTTAAAGCAAAACTATTAGTTACACGAAAACACAATGTTTTACAAAATATGAACTTAATCACAAAAATATTTTTTATTTTTATTTTTTTTTAACCTATCCGTTACTAAGGAGTATGCTTTAGTAAGTAACCGTGTTACAGCACTAAAGCGGTGGAATGCCCTTAAGCAAAGGTAATACAGAAACGACAGGTTAATGTCGTCATTCAGTGTAGCACACGTTAACCTGTGACTGCAACCCGTCACGTACGGGTTATCGGCCAACCACAGGGCTGCCCCGGGGGCCACAGCTGCGCGTGCGCAAGCCTAATTGCGATCGCGTAGATTGACAACCTTAGGTCGCAGGATAACGGTGGCATTTGTTCGTGGGGACGATAAGCCGTGTGCGTTCTTGCGACATGGATAATTCTGTCGCATTTGCGTTTTAAATTGCATTCTTGCATTTTTAGTTGTTTCGTGACATAGATATGAATAACTGTGTCCGACAATCGGGTAATTTGTTTAAACAAAATTTGTCGGGCAAATCGGGCACTTTCTATATAGTTAGTAAGTAGTTACATAGTCGACTTCACTATATTAGTAGGTAAACATTATTCAGAAAATATGTAAGGACAAAACGCAGCATGACAAATATATATTTACCTTCCATTTACAAAACCGCATATATAATACAGTAGACATTAAAATAAAGACAGTAGATGACATCAACAACATAGAATCTCCAGTCACTTTAACAGTCACGTCACCTCTTCTTAATCCACCAAATCGTGTGTCCTAACGGTCCATTCACATACACGCTGGATTACTTGAAGGTACAATGTCTTTGACGCTGCAATAAATGTGGCCATCTACTGTGCCCAAATAAATAGTTTGATCAAATGTACCATCGAAACAAAAAGAAGAAGAATCCACTAAATCATCGACCGACCGCTACAAATCCTATCCCACAAGTCATGAAAGTCGCAGATGCGCATGCGCATATCGGCGACTGCACGCAGCGTCACGGCTGCGCAGGAGTGGCTCTCGAGCGGAGAGGCGCGTGGGCTTCGTCGCGGTGGTCCCGTAATATAGCTTCTCACCGACAAGTGGACAGAATGGACATTATTTGGACGTCTCGAGAATATTGATGTAGGTGTGTGAATGTTATTCGTTCATGTATTTTGTAGTCTAGCGGAGTTTTGTGAATGGGAATTGCTGTTTTTTTTTTGGCTTTTATTATGTATAATGGAAATGTGATTATTAGAAACATACACTAAGGCTCTTTTCGCATAGACAGGCAGAAAATAAATACAGTTGCCGGACTTTCCAGATGTTTTCTGCTAGCAAAGAAACTTAATCAAAACCTTAAATACATTAAATGGCAGTAAAAACAGCCTATTCATGAAGCTTAAAAGTATGAAATTTTGTAAAGAAGAGTTTCTTATATGGAGAAGCTGTGCAATGAGGAAGACAATTAGAGAATTTTCGACAATGCATTTAATTTCCTTATTTCCCCTTCTAGTGGAGAAAGGAAAATAAGGAAGAGAAATAAAATAGAAAATTTGTATAGAACCTCGTTATATTTGCCATTACAAAGCCCCATTCGGTACTAGTCTATTGATAACTCATAGAATATTTTTCTTTAGACTACCTAATATGTTTTCAATAGAAAACCAATAATAATAGGGTAGTTAACAAAACACTTACATTCAGTCCGTCTGTTAAATAACCTAAAAATATTGGACACGTACTTTTTATTTTGCCACGTAAACAAAAAACTACGACTATACAGTGCGTTGAAATATCGTGTGACGTCACGGTGTGCTACACTTTATACTGACAAAGTGACGTCACACACCCCACTCCTGAACTTTGATAGAATAGAATAATGATTTATTTGCACAGAAAGTAGGTACAAGATACAGATGTTATAATATTAGGTGATCCATATACTTTCTACCTTAACTAAGGCATGCAAAACAATTTTATAAACATAATCAAAGTTAATTAAAACAATTCAGGCATAACACAAGCGTAGTACAAGCACAATGTCAAAATAAATTGAGATTCAATTTATAAATATACATTATTAATTATCAACACTCCAACACACACACTCCAACACTCATTCACATATACACTCGCCCACTCACACACACACCCACTCATACACACAAAATACATATTCACACACACATAAACACACATTTATACAAACACACTCTACTTTCTCACACTGCCATAAGCACTATTTTCATTTTTCTTTTCATTAAATTAATAAAAATGTGTAACTTATACCTAATTAGCACAACGATCAATTGTTAAATAATCGAGGAAGAGCGAGGTTCATCCCATCACAAGTATCTTCGGATTACTTTCTGGGAAGCCCCGGCAACTTAATTGTATGGATTTAAGATAATAAACACATTTTTTTTTTTTTTAATTATTAGAGTTGATAGCCATATTATTTCAAGTCAGTCATCATCTTAGTTACAGTAATGTCAGGATTAATCTAAGTATTCATCGTTTAAAAATTCGCAAATTGATGCGCTTTATCTTTGTCAGTTTTTATTTACTAGATAATAAAATTATAATTTTTCTACACAGGAAACATCTCCATTTTATCGACACGAAGTTAATTACCTACGATACCTATAACACATCACCCCGTAGTTACCCGTCACGAGACATCACATAATCTTGTAACCACAAAAAGACTTTCCTCGTACAGACTGACATTACGTCAGTTTTATGTATAGGTGTACGTTACGCAGGGCAGTTTGTTGGCGACGAATTTCCCTGTCTTAGATCTAGCAAAAAATATTACATTTTCAGTATGGACCGAGGCTTAGGAGATATGCTTTTATTGATGGCGTGCTCTGGCGTGTATTTATTTAGAAAATAATAGAAAATAATTATTCGACACAGACGCAACAATCCCAAACTAACAGTAAAAACGTAAAATGAAAAAGGTTACGCTCAGCATTTGTAGTAAGAATTATAATTTTGAATGTAGAATGAAAATTATTAAATTAAATGTTAAAGACGTATCCGTCAATTCGATTGCCCTTGCGTATTCTACAAACAAACACTTCTTAAAACATCTGTGAGTTTTCGAAGAGCTGCAAAACATAATCCAATACTTAATCACAATTCGCTATTGGATTGAAGATTGCATCATCTTATTAGTCCCACGTCTCTACCTATCCCCCGATACATACAAGTCTTTCAACACTTTTTCAAACAACAGATAGAGACGGACAGGCATCATTATCTCCATTCAAAGCTGTTATCAGAAAACTAAGTGAGATCTAAGAAACCTACAATTATTATCTTGAAACCGAAAGTTTCCTATCCCTTGGACCACAGCACGTGATTTGTCTAGAAGAGCTCTGTAATTATTGGCCAGACGTGGATGGATGCGGCGTAATGAAGGGCTGCTAGGAACATCACTAATACACCCAACTGATCGCTGGCGGGATTAAAAACTTGATGAAGCCAGTGTAAACTAGCCCTTGTTTTAGCAAACCTATTAAAAATGATGATGCAAACCATAGAGCTAATATCGAATCTGCAAGTGTGCGAGAATGTCATCATTAAAATTAAATATGCATACATCAAATTGTACCCCGATTGCGGATGTGTTAAGTTTTATGCCGTGAAAAAGATTATAAGTTAGGCTGGTTTTACAGTCACGCCGCTAGACGCGCCGTTGGACAGCGCGCTGTTGGACAGCGCGCGTTTGAACAGCGGTGCACCATAAAACGACATTAGTACGGCGCGTTTCGCTGCTGTGAGACAGTCGTGTACAAACAGATACAAAATGAACGGCAATGCGGTTAGAGTACTGGCTATTTACTTTTTATGGAAAAAAAGGCAACAAAAACGTCGAAGAACAGTAGGTGTTGATCCTTATAACGCTACAAGGTTACTGAGAGGCGAACACGTAACATCTTTCTCTGATTTACGAGAAAATAGTTATAAATTTTATAAATATTTTCGCCTATCAACCAGCAGTTTCGACGAATTACTGTGCAAGTTAGAGTTTTCTTTACGAAGATCCAGCATACGTCGCATCCCCATAGCTCCAGTGGAAAAATTGGCGATTACTCTAAGGTAAGTGAAATAAAAGAGTAGGTTTTGTAATAAATGATAATATTTGTTTGGCTTATTTTAATCACAGTCGTATTTTAATTACAACCTAACACACTTATTCATAAATGCTGATTAAACCTATTTTAGTTAAAATGGTCTTAAAATCGGAATCTTCTCTTTCATTTTGCAAATGTAGAAAAGAAACAAAACACTTGTAAAACCTATATTAATCTCACTCGTTTTTAATGAATAAGGGCATTATTTTAAATCACAGTGTTATTATAATCATTGACTTATTTTAAATCACAGTCTTATTTTAATCATAATCTTATTTTAAATCACAGTCTTATTTTAATCATAATCTTATTTTAAATCACAGTCTAATTTTAATCATAATCTTATTTTAAATCACAGTCTTATTTTAATCATAATCTTATTTTAAATCACAGTCTTATTTTAATCACAGTCTCATTTGAATCATAGTCTCATTTTAATCAGTCTTACTTTGTAGCTAAAAATTGACAAGTACTTGTGAGGTTCACTGGTGTGTGTAGTTAGAAGGAACACCGAATGATTTGTTGGTGTGTCTATGTCAAAGTATTGTGACAAGTTAGTGTGCCTGCTATCTTGACGTCAAGCTAGCAGGCACACGAAGCCTGGCAACCTGACAACTTTGCCCTTTCGGAGCGGCATTGCCTCCCAGGCAGTAGCATTTTGATTTTTGCGAAGTAGTAATAAACTTTTTAAAATAAATCTGTAAAAACTAACTAATATCCTTATTGATCCTCATTATCAGGATAATTTGAGTTATTATCGCCAGTCGGCGATACGACATTTGATAATTCTACTGCAGATTCATAAAGCTGCTGTTGAGGTGTAGAGGTGGTAGCATAGGCATAGGTATAATTATGAAGTGGCAATGTTTGAGTTGTGTAATTATAAGTAGAATTTGCGTTCACACTAGAATTAACATTATTTTCTGGTGATGAAAAGCTAGGTGTCGTAGTCGTTGGAGCTGAAATCCCAATAAGTAATTCTAGAACCTTTGCGCGAAACTGCAGCTTTTGATAAGCACTTAAATTACTTAGAATCGGACCAAGAGACTCAAAAAATGACAAATCATCAGGATTGAGGTTGGAAGGGGAAGTATTTTGGTTAAGCAACGTTATTAATTCGTTTTCAAAATTTGATTGTTCTGATTTACGTTTATTCATTCCACTACGTTTATTCCATTTGTTTTGACTATTTTCTGTGTTTTCCTGTGGTCTATGGAGCTGAGATGGAGTACTCAAGTTATTCGCTGATGTGGCTGTTTCAGTCAAATCTTCAGATACGATAGACTGATTATCGCTTAATGATTCTGTAACTTCATTTTCTGAAATACGATCAAGGAATGTCATTTGGTCGAAAAATAGATACTTCTTGTGTTTTGCAGCGCTTCCAGATGGCGTATTTCGCATATTCCCTTTTGTTCTGAAATAATTATCTCTGGCTGATTTCCATCGATGGCGTATTTGTTTATCTGCAATAAAAACGTATTTTTTTAGGTACTTACCTATATACTAAAATCAAATGAAAATACTTTTTGTTTTCAGGTTTTTGGCAACGGGCAGTACTTTCTCCGATTTATCTATCACATACAGAATGGGAATCACTACTGTAGCTAAGATAGTAGATGAAGTTTGTTCGACTATATGGGAAAAACTGCGTCATGAATGTCTACCTGAACCAACTACAGAAATGTGGCAGCGCATAAGTGAAGAATTTCAGTTATATGCAAATTTTCCAAATTGTTGCGGGGCGATAGATGGTAAACACATACGTATAGTAAATCCTGCAGGTGGAGGCTCAATGTTTTATAATTATAAACATTTCTATTCTATCGTCCTTTTGGCAATGTGCGATGCGAACTATTGTTTCACATATATTAACATAGGTTCTTGCGGGAAAAACTCAGACTCTACAATATTTCAAGAGAGTTCACTATTTCAAAAGTTACAGAACAATAGTTTGAGGTTGCCAGGTGTAAAGCATCTGCCGGGCACTAATATAACAGTACCACACATAATAGTTGGTGATGGTGCATTTGGTATATCCAACCATGTGATGAGACCTTATGTGCGATCCAACATGACTCATAAAAAGAAAATATTTAATTACCGCTTAAGTCGTGCTAGACGGTACATAGAGTCGACGTTTGGAATAATGTCCAACAAATTCAGAGTATTCCATACTCCTATGAGTGTCAGTTTTCCTATTGCAAAAAAGATAGTTCAAGCCTGTTGCATATTGCATAATTTTATTAGAGTACGGGATGGCTACAACATTAATCACACATTAACTATAACGGGATTGACTGATCTAATTAACGACCCAGATCATAGATCAGGAAACACATTACGCGATATATTCGCTAATTACTTCGTATCACCCACTGGTAGCGTGTCATGGCAAGATAGATCTGTGTTCTGATTTTATAGTTGACACCTACCGCGAAATTCAAAAATGGAACGAAACGAAACGCAGTAATATCGTCGTGGCTTTCGTGACAAAACGATTTCACTTAATTTTACACTAGGTAATAAGTAGCTAATGTGACTTAATTAAGGTACCAGACTCGTCGGTTACACTTGACAAACGATCTTTAAAGTTAATTTATATCTCTTATTGTGAACTGAACACTAAAAGTGATAGAATGTTTTAATGGAGGATGGAGGATTTCGTTTGTGCAACTAGCGGTAAACATGTATGTAACAAAAAAGATTTTATTAATAAATGTTTCTTACCTAAGTCTGTATTGAAATGTTCACCACACAATTCCTTTCCAATTTCTTCCCAGGCTTTATTTTTTGCGTCCTTATTCTTATAAAGATCATCGGCCGGGTCCCATAAACATCTTCTAATTCGCACTTCGTCAATTACTCGACCCGTATCGATGTGATTCATTTTGTACACAACAGTACCTAATGGGACGTCTCAACGGCGTGAGACTAAAACGCACAATGGCCGTAGAAGCGCACGAGCGGCGCGCGCTTCGACCGCGCCGCGCGAATAGGACGCGTTCAACGAACGGCGCTGCTCAAGCGCGCGAATTTGAAACGCTACTAATACCCCAATACATATCCGAGCGCGCGCGCTCCGACGGCGCTGCCGAAACGCGTGACTGTAAAACCAGCCTTAGATTATCGTTTCCACCTACACAGTTCTATCGAGCATTCAACACGATGAATAACAATTAAACGGGCATTCTCGATACGCTTACCGATGTAATGACAGTTTACAATAAACGTCATATTCGATAATATCTCGCAATTATGTAATTATTGACGACAAATAATGACATAATTGTCGTGATGACATCGAACATCCTAGTGTTATGAATGTTTAATTAAATGAATTATTCATAGTCAATAAGTGTTATTTATAATTATTTGTTAATTATTAGGCTGTATTGTTGATATCTGTATGATTAATACTTTAATAGAAGTACTGTGAATTGTTTATGGTGATTTCCCGCGCAATATTATGTCATCGATGTCAATGTCATGCATCAATTAAATAAATAATACCTACCTAATTGGTAAGTTCGAGTCTAATGGGCGCCTGCGTTATTATACCACATCTAAGATAGTTAAAAATACTAGACAAATGAATGTATTTAACTATTCATCCCCTGACACACCATCCATTTTCTATTCTCAGACGTGACATCAAGACTCCATGATTACCATAGACTAAAACCTCTTTACTTGAATGACGGAGATTAGAAATATTTTATTCTTTATTTTTCATAATTAGAACAGAGATAATGATTGTTTAGTTGCATTTCGTATTTTGAAAAAGCTTGCGTGCTTGGAACGTATCAAAACGGGGCAAAATAATTGGTGTAATCAACTCGCAGAACAGCGTGAATTTCGAGCGAGTTTCTTTAAGAAAACTGTGCCATTATTGTAATAAGTACCTACGTTATTAAAAAGGTTGATGACACCGCCGCCGTCGAGTTTAAAATGGTACATTTAAATTGCTAGAAGAATAAATAGTTGTTATTAAGTGGGGTTAAAACGTCAAGATGAATTATGGATCTCTTGAAGATTCCCAAGGTTTATTCTTTTGGCTTTGTAGGCACACAACGTGTAGAAAAGGTATGATTGAGAATTTAAAAGTGTGCAATCTGCTTCGTGTCTAGACTAGAGGAAATACGTAATATAAAAAAGACTGAGAGAACAATTTTTTTACATGAAAATTATGCTAATCTGACTTTTGTGTAATTCTTTACGCTTGTACGCATTTCAAAATATATTTTGACTAATCTTGTTAACAAAATACTAATTTGTTACTTCATAACCCGTCGCAGTTACATAAAAAACATGATTTTGTACACATCTAAAACAAACTAATAGGTAATTTGTTGTAGCGATCTTTATCTTAATAATCTTTTCAGCACTGGCGGAATTTACGATGACAAGTAATTTTCAATTTTATATTCGAGCCATTTAAGTCTAAAATTATAATTAACACCTAATTAGCGTGGATTGAGAATGCAATATGTTCTTTATGCAATTTCGATTCACACTCTGAATGATTTGGTGTTGGGTCCAAGTTATGAACTGATAGATTAGTCTGAATAATCTTGGAATTAATATCATAGTGCATTATTTCGAATTTTACCTCAGAGGAGGATTCATAAGCTATGCTGAATGAAGCAGAAAGCCAAATATCTAATAATTGAAAAATAAAAACAAACACAAAACGTATTGGTAAAGCCGTGACTTTCTTTAGATCCGATTTGCCAAGTAAATCTACTTCCTAAAACTTCTATCAGTCGCTTTACAACACCCACAAGGAAAAAGGAAAAGACATGGGTACCAATTCTACCGTTCATCCAACCACATCAAATCTAGACAGATATCTTCATACGTTTTCTATATTAATTAATTAATTAATTGCAGCCCATATCTTCCTCTGCACCTCGCTTCCGCCTCCCCTTATCCCCTGCACCATCGCACCACGGTCTGATACCCAGATCTTCGTGCATCACGCGAATACTTTCTGGAATTAATGGACTTATGTACATACGGATACACATCAAACTTTAGTACAATATCCAGTATAAACTGACCTTTTTATAAACAGCCTTTCTTTAAAATGCAAGGCAAGGTAAAACTGGACATTGTAGCTTGATATCTAGCCATGTGTACGCTTAGCGGGTTTTAGAACAGCTGAAGAAATATAAGTGATCATTCATATGTCCAGTTATGATTGTGATTAGTGGCTGTAATTAGTTGATACATCACGCGTTTATTTGCTAATAAGGTAATAACTTTTCTTGTTGGTAATTGAATTGAATTGAGTTGGTAATTGGTATTGTAATTGAATTGGTTGCATGCATTCTGTTGTGATATTCTTTCAAAGACTCAACGTGAAGTAAACATGAACTGTGCTGTCAAACCATCATCGTGATTATTCGTGATGACAGACTTCACCCAAGTTTTCTCGGTGATGTGTTTACAGTAGACCGTCTGGTCTTGAAGACCGATGGCACTTGTCACAGAACTCTTGATTCGAGACGTAGTGTAAGATCGAGCTGGGCGACTATTAACAGCGGCCAGAATAGACTGAATGCAGTAGACAGAGAACCTAAGGTGGCGAAATTTGTAAAAGGCCTAGAATATGTCCAGAAGTACGAGTTACGATAGTCGATCGATTATACGTTGTGTGATGTCGTGAATCTGTGACTATTCCATAATAATGCGCAAAAACCAACTTTTCTGGAGTTTGTTCCTTGAAATATTTAGTTTTTTTTCTTAGGACAAATAAAAAAGTACTTGGGGTGTCCAAACTTTTATAACGAGCCCAGGGCAAATCTATCTTGGTGAGGAAGTATTCAAAAAGTTCGAAGTTAATGAACCCTCATATTACTTCATAGTTCATGCTTACCTTGTTCTATGTACTGACATATTTCCCGACATGTACAACAATCGGAACAAACACTAGTAATGTCTGTTTGTTCCGAGTCATGACCATTATTGACCATGTGATTTACACAATGGTACAACAGAAAGCCTAAGACTAGGCAATAATTTCATGTTATTTACAGATTTATGGCTGAGAAGCCAGCTTCCTCTAATTCCTCCCACGCTGAGAGTCAAAGGAAAGGCCGATAACTAAGCACAAACCATCAAACAACACATTGCAAATAAAATCAAAAGGAGATTCTATTACCAGCTATCAATACCAATTCTTAATCCAATTTATGAGCTGAATTCACCAAGGTAGTTTTAAAATTCAGTATAAAACCCATCAAAGGATTCTAGGCATTATTTTAATGATGATAAGATAGAATACGCAATAACAAATGGCTCGTATTGAAGGATCTAAGCTATGTTTTACTGTCAGCCGCCCACAGGTGGCGCTGATTATGATTTGTGCGCCGATATGCGCGCGCGCACTCCGCCGCAAGTTTAATTGCTGGGAGCTGTACACTTCAGATTTATATTTATATCTCACCATCTTATAGCTTCCGCGTTTCATCAGTTCATCAGAATCTCTTAAAAAGACGGAAATATAACGAACATTAAAGTAATCAGATGAAATATATCAAGTTGATATAGTACAGAACGGTTTTGATTTACAAGGTTGTTTGTGGAACCGTAAAAACCACTTACAAATGTTAATTTTGATTGATTAATTAACGTTGATAAGGTTTATCTGATAAGCTTTTAGTGGATGAAGCTTTAAACCCAAATAAATAAGCCCAAATCACTTTTCCTAGAAAAAAGTTACCTTAAGAGTCGGAGTTAATCTGGTATGGATTTACAGAACTATGAATCTATACTATAATATTATAAAGCTGAAGAGTTTGTTTGTTTGTTTGAACGCGCTAGTCTCAGGAACGACTGGTTGGAATTGAAAAATTCTTTTTGTGTTGGATAGTCCATTTATCGAGGAAGGTTATAGGCTATATAACATCACGCTACAACCAATAGGAGCCGAGCATAAATGAAAAATGTTGCAAAAACGGGCAAAAATATTCCTTTTTGAGAGCTTTTGTTGCGTGCGCTGCGTAAACGGTTTAAGGGCCCGGCGAAGCATGAATTGTCCATACAAACGTAATACCTAAATCATTTGTAAGTTGAGTTTATTTTCACCATATTATGCTGATATTCGGATTTAGACAGTATTTATCTAGGTTCGTACGTCTTTATTTTTTCAAAATACTTACCTTAAATGAAGTTAGAGCGAATTCCATTTCGTACATTTTTACAGCGTAAATGACATGTTTTCTTATTGATTTTTCTGTATTAAAAAAAAACAATATCTATAATATTGTCGTAGCAGGAACATAGCTCATATTATCAAGTCATAAATAATTGAAAAAGTAATTTAAAAAACATTATGTTTTCATTCATAATTTTTGGTATTACGGAACACATCAAATTAATCATACTTTTTCAATAGCTAGTATTGCTGTCGCGTCAAGCAAATGCCAATGTGTGCGTAGTCGTACTGCTCACGTGCATCGTTCGTACGGGGTTTGTTCGGGGCACTTCGGGTGTGCTTCGGGGATGTTTCACTGTTTGTTGTATTATTTGTGGTTTGTCGATTACTTTACTTACTGTGCTGTAAGTGCGTATTTATTTATTTTCTAAATTGTACTTATTGTAATATTTTTGACACTATTGACCTATTCTATGAATTTGGATTTAGATTTGCCTTGTGATTTGAACTTTGTTATTGAGTAATCTATTTTCTTACGAACTGCGTTGTTTACGGACTTCGTTATTATTTACGATTTGGTTTGGTTGCCGACATGGACATTGGACTCCTAACGTTGGGGTGTTTTTCACAGTTTCCCAATGACATAATAAAATAAGTTACATAAATAGTACCAATATGTTTTAACTTAGGACCTATATATTTTATAAATTAGTATTTACCTACCTATCTACCAACTTACGAAGCTTTGTTTTTTAGTTTTTTATTCATGTCATGAATGAGACAATGCGGGCGTAGGTAATTATCTCAAGGACACCGCTAAGACTTACCTACACTGCATTTTTAGGGTTCCGTACCCAAAGGGTAAAAACGGGACCCTATTACTAAGACTCCGCGATCCGTCTGCCTGTCTGCCTGTCTGTCTGTCTGTCCGTCTGTCACCAGGCTGTATCTCATGAACCGTGATAGCTAGAGAGTTGAAATTTTCAGAGATGATGTATTTCTGTTGCCGCAATAACAACAAATACTAATAACATAATAAAATAAATATTTAAGTGGGGCTCCCAAAAAAAGTGGCAGTTCCAATAAACTTTGATAACTGGCTGGCTAATCGACTTCATAATAAAATCTAAAACTCTAAACTAAATTTTAAACTCTCGCTGATATATTGTATTTTATGCCAATTTTTATATGTGTGAAAATTTTTAATTGGCCGTTTTTTCATGTTGTTTCTGCGTATTTATTGTATTAGCTGTAATTTTTGCTAAAATAAAATAAAATTGTAAGTACTTACCTACCTATAAACTAAAAAGCAGTGCGTACATAAATTAAAATACTACTATTACTTACGTTTTATTGCGGTAGATTATCATCTTATGAATGGTACCTACTGCAGATTTCCTATTTATACATATTATTATACCTACAAGCAAAATCTTATAAATCAGCGAGTTTTGTGTGTATCTTTGACACTAAGTTTTCTGATTATCATTATTGTATTTTTTAGGGTTCCGTACCCAAAGGGTAAAAACGGGACCCTATTAGTAAGACTCCGCGATCCGTCTGTCTGTCTGTCTGACTGTCTGTCTGTCTGTCCGTCTGTCACCAGGCTGTATCTCGTAAACCGTGATAGCTAGACAGTTGAAATTTTCAGAGATGATGTATTTCTGTTGCCGTTAAAACAACAAATACTAAAAACAGAAGAAAATACATATTTAAGGGGGGCTCCCATACGCCGTTTTTTGCTCGATATTAGTAACGGCAACAGGTAGACGCTTGAAATATTCACGGAATATTTAGTTGTATATTCACTTCAAAAAATAATAATAATTAAATTAAAATAAAATAAATAAATTCCCATACAACAAACGTGATTTTTTTGCCGTTTTTTGCGATAGTGGTACGGAACCCTTTTTTTTTATTTCGTTCAGTCGATCATTTATGGTTACCAATGACTGATGGCTACCTACACGATTGTATCACGTTTCGATTTATATTTTTAGGGTTCCGTACCCAAAGGGTAAAAACGGGACCCTATTACTAAGACTCCGCGATCTGTCTGTCTGTCTGTCTGTCCGTCCGTCTGTCACCAGGCTGTATCTCATGAACCGTGCTAGCTAGAGAGTTGAAATTTTCACAGATGATGTATTTCTGTTGCTGCAACAAATACTAAAAACAGAATAAAATAAATATGTATCCCATACAACAAACGTGATTTTTTTGCCATTTTTTACGATAATGGTACGCAACCCTACGTGCGCGAGTCCGACTCGCACTTGGCCGGTTTTTTAAACAGATGAATGATGATCTATAAAGTAAGAACATAACAAAATAAATGTTCAAAATCCGTGTTTTTATTTTTAATATTCTTAGCTCAGAGCACTGTTATTTATCTGTACTTATGCGTAAATAGACATAAATTATTGGAATATTAGTCTTTTACTAATACTTTGCCTAAGTAACGCTTGTATTATTTTACTTGCTTTCATTATTTATTATAATAATACATATTTGAGGTTTATTAAAAGGATTACCTACATAAATAAGACAAAAGAACGCCAACGGCTGCGCCGTTCGCGTCGGCCGGCTTGGCCCCCAAGACTCAAGACGCTTTGCCTGCGTAAACGATGTACCTACTTATTTATTCAAGAACACCAATATTATAAACTTTCAACATTGCTTTACAAAAGTACCCATTTGGAAAGGTACGCATGACGTATCTGTTAGATTCTCTATATAGGTACAAAGACAAGCGATAGCTAGCTATCCTAAACTTGCGATATTGTAAAGAAATTTCGTAAAAACGCATTACTAGTCTGTACATTTACCAACGATTCCCCAAAGTAGTCAACAAAAAAAGCAAATAATGAACATACCTAAATAATAATATTCTTAATGCTTTCGAGTCGTTAGGACGATTAGGAAGCTATCTATCGCGGCGCTGTGCGCAGCCGTGTATGTGCGAGTATCTACCCGCGCACTCATACAGCGCCGCGTGTGCGTGCAAACTGAGATAGCAATACTCCGAGTGAATTTTTCACTCGCCTCGAATTGCATTTGCGAGCTTAGTTCGCCGCATTCTTAAGTTACGTAAATATAATGTTTGATGGAATTATTCTTCTTTAAAAGTTCTAAAAAAAAGTCCGCGACAGCATATGTCTATCTTTTAAGATTGACTCACAATAGCAGCTTTTATGTTCTAAATTTTAATTAGATCGCCGCCGCCGGTAGAAGTAAAAGTTTACACGTTACATTCGTATAGTAGTAAGGGTAGGTAGGGTAGATAGGGTAGGGTAGGTAAGGTAGGGTAGGTAGAGTAGAGTAGGTAGGGTAGGTAGAGTAGAGTAGGTAGGGTAGATAGGGTAGGTGGGTAGGGTAGTTATGAGAAATAAAAAAATTAGAGTAGGTAGGTAGGAGGTAGGTAGGTAGGTAGCCAGTTGACGGGAGCGAAGCCGCGGGGGTCAGCTAGTGAATAAATAATTTCAATTCGTACCTATTTAAAATTCCATAGGCAAGTATAAATGAAAATATGGTGTGCCTAACCTGAAATATATAAGTGCACTTGACTAGACCAAGAGCTTTACACGTTTTGTAAGCAGACAAGCCCGCGATGATGAGACTAAACTAAGAAAAAGGCTTACCCTATTAGCTGTCTATCAAACGACATCACCCTTTATACACCGACCTATTATTTTACCATCAACACAATAAATATGCTGCGTGTACCTTTCAATACAGCCAACATCAAGAAATCTATTGATACTACCCACATCTTCTCTCAATTGAGATTATACTAAAGGAATGCAGTTATTAGTCTAGCTTAGTCATAACCGTAAGTAGAGGCCGGATTATATGCAACAATAATGAAAAAACTGGCCAAGTGCGAGTCGGACTCGCGCACGAAGGGTTCCGCACCACGTTTTTTGTATGGGAGCCCCCCTTAATTTATTTTATTTTAATCATTATTATTTTTTGAAGTGAAATACAACCAAATATTCTGTGAATATTTCAAGCGTCTACCTGTTGCTGTTGCTACCTGTTGCTGCGTTATTAATATCGAGCAAAAACGGCAAAAAAATCACGTTTGTTGTATGGGAGCCCCCCTTAAATATTAATTTTATTCTGTTTTTGTTGTTATAGCGGCAATAGAAATACATCATCTGTGAAAATTTCAACTGTCTAGCTATCACGGTTCATGAGATACAGCCTGGTGACAGACGGACAGACAGATAGACAGACGGATCGTGAAGTCTCAGTAATAGGGTCCCGTTTTTACCCTTTGGGTACGGAACCCTAAAAACAATGCATGAAAAGTGTCAAAATATGCCACATCAATCAAATAAAAAACGTAGTAATTGAAATTGAAATTGAAATTTTTGAAATAAAATAGGTAGACGTAACATATTTTATTTCAAAAAACACAAATTCAATGGGTTTTTGTAATTATTTATTTTATTTAGCCCTATGTATCGGACAGAATTATCGTGTAAGTACAAAATATAATTCAAGATGGTTGAGTTTGTATTGTAAACATAAACGACCAGAGACTGTTCCAAAATTTCGGTACTTAAATGAAACTTCGTTCGCTCTAAACGTATTTTATAAGTAGAAAGGACGTTATACCAGATATACTTCGAAATATGCACCAAAATATTCGTCGATAAGGTTCTTAATTATGCAACTTGCAAACGCATATTATTATAATCCGGTCTCTAGTCATAGGCAAGAAAGTCTGAGCAATGCGTCGATGTTCATTCAGCTGGTAATATCGCAAATTGGCAGATTACTTACAATGCAACAACATGCAACATGCCCGGCTGTCTGTACTTGTAATGACTGTTTTACCATATAAAATGTCTTACACCGCTACTTTTGGTGCGGATGTCATTGGCTTCTCGATTTCCTGGCTAAAGAGTTGATGTTTTTAATCTTGATTGGCAAAATGTATACGCCTTTTGACTTGAATGGCTTTACCTATGTAAAAATCATAAAAACTCTTTGTCTGGGTTTAGAAATAATCTTCAGTTTTTATGAGTACAGATACATACATCATATATCATGCAGCTGTTCTGTGCTGTTGTACTAGTCTACGAGGTAATTTTATATCGTATTTTCAGTCGTATACTAGATTGGTTTACTTTATTTATATGTAATTTTTCTTATACAATGCTTTCTTTGGTTATATAGTAAAACGAATGGTATTTTGGTACTTACAACAACAATGGTTATTCAAGAAAGTATTCGTTTTGAGACCAAGTTTTATCAGACTATAATAGTGCTAATTTTAATGTTATGTTCTCTATTTTCAAGCTGAGATGGATTGCAGAGAAAAGCTGGGTGTTTTGGCGTATCTTGAACTGCTGAAGGCTGCTTTTACCCGACTCCGGCGAATTCCACAAGGATACAATTTACCACTCGAAGCCAACTCACCGAATCTTCAAACTTACCAATGGTACCTGCCATCAGTAGCAGGATAAGTTCCCGGCGTGTTCCAGCGTATTATTTCATAAGCTTATCGTTACTATCGGCATTAGATACCATACCCGGCGCATGCGCACTCTACAATTAAGCGGGCCGATACCGACCAATCAGAGGCCTGTTTTTATCAATGATCTATTTTGTACCGACAGTTATGGACCGCACTCTGGAACTTCCTTTATTTTCTTCGCTGTTTTAAAAATATGGAGTGGGATGGTTACTTGAGGAAGAATGGACTGGTTTGTAATGTCGGTTGTAGACTGGAGAGGAATTTAATTGCAATTGGAAGTGGTGCTTTATTTTAATTTTACATATATTAAGATTGAACGTTTGTTTAGAAGATTATTTAGAGCATTGCATAGGTAAATTAAAGGAAAGGAGAGCAGTGGTATCGGCCGCGACTTACAAGTTGTAGGTCGTGGGTTCGAGCCCAGGCAAGCACTTTACTTTGTGTAAATTATCTCATCGCCACTGCTCTCAAAACGGTGAAGGAATACATCGTGAGGAAACCGGCATGTCCTAGAACCAAAAATTCGAAGACATGTGACATCCACCAACCCGCACTGGGCCCGCGTGGTGGATAACGGCCCATTCCCTCTCACAGAGAGGAGGCCTGTGTCCCAGCAGTGGGAACATTAATAGGCTGATGATGTGATAGGTAAATTGTATTTTTTATACCTTTCATAAAGCATAAATTAAGCTGATTCCTGTAATTCAATAGGTACCTAGAATATTAAGTTGAAAACCCCAAATTTTTATATCGCTTAACCACCCATGAAAATTGTTTTTTTTATTTCCAAAAGAGCTATTTTAAATACGGCTCAGTATACAAAATCCCTGAAACCATCAATATCTTTTCGAGTTACCGCCCAGAAATATAAAAATACCAATCGTCGGAGCCTCTTTCATATGTAAATCTTTGTAAATAGCGATCTCTCACAATTAATAGATTGTTTAGAAATGCCTTATAAATAAGAAAACTATTCCACAATGACAGATTTACCAGCTTCACCTAATTACCAATTGCCAATCAAAATACGATTTATTAAACGGAACTAATGATTTCTCTGCCCATTTATATGCGCCTACGCTACGATTTAGGCGATTAAATATACTAAGTAATACATCCAGTAGATGACCTCGCATTGTTAAGGCTCTTGGTAGAATGAGAGGTCAGGTTATGCTGGTAAAGTAAAGCTTGAAATATGTCATCGCTTGTACTTATATAAGTTGCTACTTAACATAAAACTAACATAAGTTGCGGCTTATGATTCAATAAAAAATACAATAAACTGCCTTTTTGTTTATTGTACTTTGGAAACAATGGATGTGGTGTCCACGAGCGTAACATATGTAAAAATATATGCTAAATTGTTATGTGTACTGTTTTTTATATTACGAGGCATGACTACTGGTTCGTATGACTGTGGTCTTCTTTGTTTTGGGTGAAGCATCTCTTTAAATATCCTGCATGTATTTTTGGTTAATCTTCTGTTAAACATTACTAAAATCCAATAAAAGGAATTAATGGGATACCGTCAGCGAAATTAACTGTTTACCAACAAGGTTTTGCTTTTGACTTGCTAGATTGTCACATGCACATTTTAAAATTTCAATATATATTGTCAATGTGACAGTTTGTTTTTCAATTTCAACTTCGTTGGTGCTTACACAATATATAATTTCCCTAATTTTACATTAATATTTATAATTTCGTGATTACTTTTTATGATTTTCTGACTCTGTCACAAGTAAGCAATAAAAAGGTTGACAAAGATGAAAATCTAACCTTAAATTCATGACAAAATCAACCAACTATTTAGGACAAAATAACTTTCAAAAACAATAAATTTGTAGTAAGCCGACGACCAATTAATACCCACACAGTATTCCACAGATAATATATTGTCAATCGATATGCTTAGGCTTACTTCGCACACCTACACAATGATGGACTTTCGATTTAAAAGTAATAATTCATCTATTAATGTATTTACACATGTAGCAAATGTGTAATTAAGTTATAAATATTTAAATATGGTGGCGAAGTACAGAATTTATTGTTTCTGAAATAGGCAAAGGAAATTATACAGCAATGCCAGTATGTTTTTTTGTACTTACTGTTATTTTCAGACTCTATATAAATAATTTAATTTTAAACTCAGTTATATCTGTAATTAACGCATTCCACAGAAAAGTAAGTAAGTAAGAGCAGCATTTTTACATCAAAACAAAAACAAAATAGCAGCGAAACATCATAAAACAAAATAAAAAGTTTAAAAAGAACCATTTCAAAAAGGTCAGAGACACAATGCCGAACGAGTATAAAATTACGAGTACCAACATCAGCAACTACATTTAATTTTATAGACTGATATATTCTCGTTTTCTTACAGATTCTGATTTCGACACTACCGGTGGCGAGTGTTACCCGCTATAATAATTAAAGCTTGCATAAAACATATAGCATTTCCGCTAAGTCGGTTCAATAACGCATAAGGAATATTAAATGAGAAATTTTATTCAAATAGGCCGCATAAAAACATGGCTGTGGAATGTCTGCATACGATCACGAACGAATCGATTTTCTAGTCGTCACTCGGTGCGAGTGATTTAACCGATACACAACCGACATCGGTACGATGCGTGTGTGAAACAATTATGATTTTATTTGTCTGCATATTTCATGATTGCTTTCAGCTATAAATCGTATTTATTGTAGTGATCTGATTTGATGAATAATTAATTAAGTAAATAATTTGCTTTATTAAACTCAAACTTTGCATGAAAAGACATAAATCTTCTGAGAGATAACAACTTTGAACCAAGAATCAAAAATTCGTAACACCCCTATGTCTTGCTACTCAAAAGAGCATTCAGCATCTATGGCATTCCTGGCTTAATCTAAGTAAATTCTACTCTAAAACATTTACTAAATTAAATAACTAGAAGCAATAACATTAAAACTACAACAGTGTACCCGGTCCTTAGAGCTTTTAACAGGTTTAAAAGCTCTAAGGACCGGGTACACTGTCTCAACGACCTCCGAATTAACCGTCTTCAAATTTATTGCGCCGCAGTCGATCGGCGGATATTATCGATAAATAGACGTCAATTTACTGATATTGCTGGACATCTTATCGATTTACGAAGATATAGAGCTTGGTGTGGGACTGCGGGCTCAGGAAATGTGGTAATTGTTACGAAATGCTGTTGTTTAGACGATTTATACCGTTAAGATAGTTTGATAGTGGTTTAAGTGTTTTATGCAAACTGCTCTGAACTTATGTTCAGTTGATCTGATATAATGATTTTGTAATCGGATCTTGTTCAATTCATGGACTTGTTTGGACTTTTAGCCATTGGAGCGGTTCAGTGTTTGGTGCAGTATTATCCGAAAACAATGCACAAGCACGCCATCTATGCACAAAGCCGTATCCGACTAACAACAGGCAAAAAATATAGGAACCACAAGATTGCTAACGCTTCAGAACTTTCATTTCCTTAACTCACCCGCTAAACCAACGTCAACCGACACGAACACAAATCAGCACCTTCAAAGCTGACAGTTAAATAATCCACAACATCGGTAAGGCACATCTTGCCACAAATAAATCCCGGGACATAATAGCCCACCGCAGAGTTCCAACTGTATTAGTTTTAGCGACAACACTAGCGGTACTCGCAACGGTCTGCCCTAAGCCTATGATTGTGCATTGTCGACAGGTGTACTTGTAGTTAGGGTTACCAGTTTATTTTAGAAGAAATAGAGTAGGTATATCTAATTTTGAAAAAGGGGTTAATGAAGGTGTACCCTTCATTAACCCCTTTTTCAAAATTGAAAAACATAATATTGTCATTTTTAAAACTAAATTTTTCGAAACATAGGTAGACATTTTGCGTTGCTTTGAAAATAATTGTAAAATTTTACATACATTTCAATGAAGCCTTGTTTTCCGCTTCCCATCGCTTTGCAAATTTTATGACCGTAATGGCAAAAACTTGCTAAGTGAAATGACAGACAGACAAAATCAGAGTCAAATAAATAGTGTATTTTAGCAAGCTCTATTGCTTTTATAGATAATACTGTACGCCTAAGCAAACAACAGCACAATACTTTATTTTACAGTACGGTTGGTAACCCTAGGTGTAGGTACTTGTAATAGGGGGCAATTTTCGTAACATTTGTAGGAATTCGCATTTATTTGTGAAGATAATGTTGTTTGTATGTTGATTCAGTGGTTTTGAGAAATGTGATGGCTTTTTATTGTGATTTGGTTTTGTACTTACTTGGAAGTACCTAAATACTAACTATAGCAAGTCATGACAATAAGGCTATATTTTTTGTGACTCATGTTAATACAAATAAATAGGTTCTTTCTATATTCTAAACATGTTGCAGTAGGTTACTAAACACTAAATATGATACTATGCACAGCAGAAAGAACCACTACACTTATACTAAATAATTGTTTCATCTTGACGTTTCTATTTTGCTAAAGATCCATGGAATTATAAAGTACTAGCATTAGGTCCTTGGCATAAACCAGAAACAGTATTTTGACAGCTGTCCAGGTGAACCTAATTTTTTTAGGCTTACCTGTGGTTTTTGTAACCTAATAAATAATTTAATTTTAGAGGGTTGTTCATTTAATTTTTATTACCTACAAGGTAATGCTCGGTTGCTCGAAGCTCGATTATCGGGATGTAGACGACAAATAATCATCGGTTAACTACTGTGATTAGTTCAATGAATTTTCATCAGCTAATCACAGCAGAAAAAGGCACCGATTCCCTTGAGTAGCTGATTTTAAAATGAGAATCACGTTTAAATGTCTAGTCGTAATTCTTTGAAAAAAATATATGTTATATTAGACTATTTTCTTAATAATTTGATCTAAGCAAATTTTGAGTTTTATTTGTATAACATAGTGTAATTAATTTGTAAAGTTATGTCTAAAACGGACAAAAACACGACAATCACACCAAAACCGCTGGGCGTATTTTAATAAAATTGACACCATCTCAAAGACAATTTAATTATCTAAATTTTGATCTGAGGATTTTTATTTAAGTCATAGAATAATAAGGAAAGTACAAAAACCTACAAAATTTTGGGTCGCGCAGGTGTGAAACGAGTGAGCGTTTTGTTCCCTCAAGATCATTGGCGTTAGTCGTCGTCTTCATTTAGCTTTGAGAACCCCATTTAAGGGTTGCATTGTACCTACTTCTAAGCTACATTGTAGCTTACAAAACACAAAACACAAACAAACCTGCAAACGTGTTTATATGACAAATCGAACAAAAAGTAACATAAACAGCACTTACACATAATCCAATAACATCTATATTCCCGTTCGGTAAGTACATGTGACAGATAGTACGTGTAATGTTGATTATATTCGAACCAGTATGTTACATTGTAGTTACATGCGACTGGGCTAAAACCAGGTTATGTTGCAAGTCTAAGTTATAGATCGGATGAAGTAGCAAGCACGTTACAATCTTGCTTATGTCCTTAGGCAAAAGGAAGATAATTTTATGAAAACTTCTAAAAAACGCAATACTTAAAAAGAAGCTGTTGGTGAACTAGAAACTAAAATAAATAAATAAAGTATCTTTAGAAATAAATTGAAAATTTTTGTTTAAAATTTTTAGACTTTTTACTTTACTGTATGGTATATATTTAACTTTAGCAAACAAGTACGACACAATGCGGAGATGACATTGCTGCCATCGCGGCACAGTTGATAAATGCCTCCAAAATTGGACATCGCTTTTTTATTCTTCTAATCGATAGTATACACTGTTTTGAATGCTAGAGTAGAACTCCTATAATAGAATTCAACTTTTTTCTGGTTATCCATAGAAATCAAAAGAATTGATTTAATTTATTATGTATGCAACATTTTTGTGATTTAATTATAGTATGCGATAAAGCCAAATGTCTGCTATTTTTAGAAATGCAAACATAATTTCTAGATGTAATCTAAAGCAAGTTACTTAATGTTTTCTGTAATTTTGTTTTTTTTTATTTATCACTCTGTGCGCGGGTAGCACCTGGATGAGATTTGTGCAGGACCGTGGAACCAGAGAAAATAGAGGCCTGTGCGCAACGGTGGTCGAAATTGGGCTGTGGTTGATAATGATGAAGGATGAAGTCTTAAAATGGAGTAAGCAGTGGCAAAGTATGTAGATAATTTTTCAGCATAAGAGATGTAGCGATAGTCTGCTTCAGTTTTCACAGAATGACGGGAACAACAAAGTTCCTTTGTAAAATTTCATTTGTTATAATTTAATTCCTCTAGCTTACCCTCGCCATTTAAAAGCTTGTATATTCTTGTAAACTGTCTCCACTCTCAAAGTACATACCTGTAAACAAAAAAAACAACAATAGGTTAATATTTGTATCACACTCAGTAGGTCAGGTTAACCACAGGGTTACGAGAAAGGTTACGTCAGTAACCGCCAACCACGCTCGAGATTAACTAACAGTAAAGTGTTTAATTTTACAAATAAATTCTTGGTAAAACTTTAAATAGTGCTATTGTACTTTGAGACATTTATTATTGGGAATTCTTATTAAATTGATTGTAACAGGAAAACTTGAATTACTTAGTTTTGGTAATATACATCACTGTGGCAATGTCATTCGTAATCGTTTCATTCGTACAATAGAACGATGAGCTGCGAATGGGAGCGTTTGGATACGGGAATTATTTTATATTTTGAAGATTTAAACTTTACGTGACATAACCAGGTAATTGATACCAATGTCTGCGCTGCTAGTCATCAGTTATAGGTACCTATAAGTTATTTCGTTTATTTAATTACAAGCATGTACCTAAATATTTTAATACCTATACAGAGGGAAAAACAAAAGGACTAGAAAGTTACTATCGAAGATATATCAAGGTTTATTGACAAGTTTTAATAAATTGTCTGATTGATTGCGAATCAATGATATGATGAAAGTTGAAAGGGAAATATTTTTAAATGCAAGTTGCATTTCAATTTAATTATAGATTTTAATAGATGTCATAATGTCACTAAATTTATTCAGAGCTATCTAGCAATTCCACAACTAAAAAGTTTTATAACATTTTTGCAAGTTAATGTCTACTGCCACCTGACCTCCGCAAACTAAAACAAATCAATATTAAAATCCTCTAATCAAAATATTATAATTTTCGGTATCGTTTCCACATTAGATACATATATAATTTCGCAAATTCATTAATTATGATAATTATCTTGCATAACGAACGTTGCGATAAAATTCACACTGTCGAAGTCGATCGACATTTTGTTTTCAACACTTTGATGCGATAAGATATATCTGTATTATTGGAAAGATTGTTTCGCAAAATTAATGGCTACTGAATTATCATGATGATTAGGAAAGATCGAATCGGCGAATCGAAGGTAACATAAGTACTGAATGCAGCGTGGGAAAGCGCTTCAAGCGTTGATTCTATGCAGGTTTTCGTCAGCCTTTTCTGATCGCTTGACATTAAGCCATGACCAATCTATTCACACACGATGTACCGTTGAAAGCAGGCAGAGCTGACACCTATTCCAACTTATTTCCTGTACAACATCACATGGACTTGTCATCAAACTTTTGAGGTTACCACCTGTTCAGAATGGGAGCTTGTATCTACCTTGTAGCACAAATAATAAAAAAAATATTACAAGAGAAGGTAAGTCCCGTTAAATTTGTTCTAACAGAACCTGTCGGCTTTCGGACTTCGGTTCATTCACAAAAAGCCGCAGCGAGCGGCGCACGCGCAACTTCGCTACGGTGACCATGCGATGGTCACGTACCTAATATAAAATGTTTTTTTCTGTGTTTTTTTCAGCTGACCGATATTTTTTTCAATTAAACTTCGGTTCAATTCGATTGTCTAATTTAGAGTCAGGGCGCGGGCAATGAGTTTATTAAAATGGAAGCGGTCGTGTTTTTGTTAGGTACAGTTATGTTACACAATGTTGGTGCAGGCACTATTTAATGAATTTATTACATACAAAGTTGTGTATTGAAATGGGAGCAGCTGAGATTGATTCATTAGTTTTTGGAGCATCTGATTTTATGTACAACACGACTTGATTGTTACGAATTTATAAATAAAAGAGTAAAATAACAACATGGCAACTTTATCAGCTTACTATAAAATGACATGAATGATGGAACGAACAACTAAGATAAAATTAAGACTACAAAAGACGAACTCAAACACTTGTCTCCGTAATCATCCAAAGTATAGTCAATCAAACAGTCACATTTAAAAAGTGTAATGTATTGAACGTTTCCGCGTAAAAAAACACCTTCAAATCAAGTCAACTAGTTAAGACATCAAAGCATTCGACCGAAAAAAAGAAAAAAAAAATACAGCAAAAAATATAAATTCATCGCTAAGTAGCCAATCGATGTGCTACTTATTCCATGTCAATTGTGCACATTTATAATGGTCAGTAAATGGTACACACGTTAGCACAAACCGGTATCCGATTGGCAGTATACTCTATTCATATTCTGACCATTTCTCAACGTCTGTATTAATAAATATGAGCGAGAAATAATTGCAAACTGTACTTGTAAATGTTTTTCTAATGCTTCGCTAATTTGTCTTGTAATCAATTTTGTAGGTTCAGGCGATTCTATTTTGTTTAAACCTATTATTCTACTTTTATGTTTTGAGTAAAAAATTTAAAAGAGTAACCATGGAGTTTCTTGCCGGTTCTTCTCCATAGGAAACGACTAACCCGAACCGTGCACCTTTTGTCGACGTTTTATAAGTGCCCATGTAGGCCTATGTAAAATAAAAATATTTGATTTTGATTTTGATTTTGAGCATTTAGATGCGATTAGTAAAAAAATCATGGTGTCTTTCGGCAAAGGACTCCTCTTCAGTCAAGAGCGACTCTAAAACTGAGGTATATACTGTAACAGCACATACAACACAAAGAACAATTCAGAATAAAGGGCATTATTAATATTAAAAAATAGTAATACCAAAAAAAATACCGTGTTAGAAAAAAATATGGTCACCATAAAGAGCCTATGCCAAAAGTTTGCGACAAGCATTCTGATTATTTTACTTTGGATTATGACCTCACATTGGCTCACATCATCAAAATTCTTAAAGAATTTCTTCAACCAGATTAACATCGAAAAATTTTAAATATACCGTATGAATGGACAATCATGTTTTCGTGCATTTTGTGCTTATTCTGAAATTACCATTATACATGAACAATATTCAAAATTAAAAGGAATTTAAGTATTCAAAATAAACTGTATTCTGCACTACTAAAGTGAAACAAAACAGCTCTAAGAAATTCTTTATGTGATCAACTAAAACAAACATTACTCTCCTTCTAGGGCAGTCGGGTAAAAATATCTTTATTGACATCTGGTAAATCAACAATGGCCTCTTTCTACCAAAGACTAATCGCTACGATTAAAAAAACAGTGCTATCTTGCGGGTGGGCTCAAAAGATATCCCACAAAACTCTTGTCGCTTATCAAGGGTCACCCAGTTGCCAACCAATAAATTCACAGAGTTATTTATGTGCATAATAATTAATGTTGCCAGTTAATCATCCATACACTTGACAGCTGTCATTGACACAATTCAGACAAGTGTCAGTCATGGTCGAATGCATGGCGGGTAAATAAAATAGTTAACTTTTTATCTATTTTTATATTTATTGAAGGTAAATAAAAGTAGATGAAAACTTGTCTGTTTTGAATACATTGAAGGCTAGGTTGCGAAATTCTGATGTGGCAAAATAGACGACCTCATTGCAGTTCTTGGAAAAATATAAATAAACAAATGATTAACAAAAACAAGTGCGGTCTAAATATCATCGTCATGAACAAAACTTAAAATGAAACAAGTAGTTTTCCAACTTTAATAATATTAGTAGTCACGGGCCATGGATCATACACAAAAAATTGTCGTTATCGTGATCCAGCTGTCCCTCGCAGCGACACCCTGAGCCGAGGGCCGTACCCCACAGGGGTAGCCCTCAGCGCGATTGCTTAGGTTTAGCTTTAGATGCCCTGGCTGGAGGCTCTAGTTTACTAGATTAGTCTCCACAGGATCGCCGGGTTAAACAGTAAGGTCATTCATAAACTCCACCACATACATAGGAGATAGATATGGTAAGAAATGAACAACTTTTGCTTTCATCATTTACCAAACATCCGGTGGACGGTTCTTACCATTTCAAATGACAACTAAAATTCCTCTTTACAATAAACAGGCTTAATAAAGATAAAATATATCTTATCTTATTGCGAATAAGGTATCACTTCCTTACTGATTTAGCAACTCGACTTCGTAATCCGATTGCAATACATACCAGCTCGCAAATCAGTACTTACATACCTCTAATTTCAGATCCTATTATCGGCATCATACTCGAAACAAGCCTGTAATGACAGGCTACCGTAGATGTCTTTATTATACACATAAATCTGTGTTTCATCGGCGCAGCAGTGACTTCAGAAACCGCCAATTTGATATAATAAATCATGTATATAATCGTAAAAACTTGTTTACTATTCATCAAGCAATGAAAGCGATTGTGTATACCCACTGGCCTATATTTTTCGGGTCTTGCAATTGAGTGCAATAAAATGTTAGGGGTTCTACACATTTGCGTGTATACGCGCGATTTTCTAAACTGTTCGTAAAAAGGTCTGTAACTTTTTTGGTGGACAATACAGTATATATATTCTATTCTATTATATTCTACGAGCTACTTGTCTCATTTCAACGTGAACATAATTACACTGCTCGATAAGTAAACACGTATAGATTCTATAACAAAATCGTATGATTGCATTACTCACTCCTACACAGAAATTAGGTTTTTCCTTAGTAGCCTGCACCCACGACAATCCTATTATCTCGTAATAACTGATAGCCTGATATTATCTCGCTAATTTTAGTGTTCTGTGGAATTTTACAAACAAAAAGAACAATGAATATGGATACATATATTTATTGATAGACAAACGTGTCATTGCGAATCACAAAGCAATTTATTTTGTCGATACTTAGGAAAAAATAGTGTGAAAGATAATAAGTCTAATGTGTGAGGAGTGACATGAGAGAAAAGAGTCAGTGATAGCGTGACGGGGGACAGCACGGTATGGAAGAGGAAAACGTGTTGCGCCGACCCCAAGTAACATGGGATGAGGGCAGGAACAAGAAGTGTGCTAAACGCGTCACTTTTTTACAACCGTCTGTGAGACACCTTATCCATTTCCAGTCTATGTATACCGGACGTTTAGTATCTATATAGTGTAATTTGCATGAAATTATCTACGGTTTTTTTTCTAGTTGTCTAGACCAGATTGAAGACACGTGCTTTATTGGTAAAGATTTTAGATTATTTTTTTAGCAAAAAGCTGTCTAGTGTCTGAAGCGGGTTTTCAAGAAATGTTTTCTCTTCAAAGACGCTATGTTTGGTCAGCTATCTTCAGCAAATGTTGACTTAAATTGAACTATGAGGCGGTGTTTGTTTTGGAAGTAATTATACTTTTTAAAAACTTACGCCGAATTCATGTCGCATCGTATCTAACTCGTAAATCAGCTGAATCATTTGAAATGTGATCCTTGTTACATCGATACATTAGTCATAGTCACACACAACCTTGGCAGCTCCAATTTTCTAAGTAAAAACTAACAGAATACCAAATCGTTTGATAACTCATGCAAATAAAATGTTTCTGGCCTCGCGTCTACACTGTCTGCCTATATAATGAAGATTACATCGCCTTGAACACTATTTGTCAAGCTTTTACAGTTTAATACACGGAAACTGCATTATCTAGTCAATTTAAACGAATTTGCAATGCTAACTCGGAAACACTAAAAGAAATAGGACTTCACATTAAAAACAATGTTCAATTTTCCACTCTCACATTTGAAGATAAGGTTTAAATTAAATATGTCAATTTAAAAGGTCCGTTGACGTTTCTCATTTTACATGCTGCGATAACTATATGTACGTCTACGAAAAATCAAATTCATAAACGTAACTAACTACTATGTACACTTAGGCGTCGAAGTACTCATCCACATCGCTGTCATCCGGGAACGTGCCCAGAAGACTGGCAGCATTGCCACGTTGAATGGCAATGCTGATTCTTTGCGCAAAGAATTAAATTTAAATTAAATTATTATTTTTTAAATTAAATTATTATTTTATTTCACAAACAACAGGTTTTACATAAGGGTTGTAGGGGACCTCTTTTAGGTATGGATATACCTGTACCAGAGGACCTCTCTCTTCCATATCCATACATTGCTTAAAGAGCCTGTTAACAACATAATCATAATCAAACAAAAATGATAGTTAAATTAAAATTGGTTTAAGTACATAAAATAAAAAATAAACTAAATAATAATAAATAAAATTGAATAACTTAACTAAAACAATCAATTAAATAATAATGAATGAAAGAAATAAAGTTAAAATTGAAGAACTTAAATAAAAGAAAGAGCATTAGTTTAATTTTAATTTTGTAAAGTTTACTTTTATTTAGTGTTTAAGTATGTACTATGTTACCCATACACTATAAGAAAGAGTATCATTCGTAAGCATCAAGTTTAACTTCTATAACGTATTTTTATAGCTGCCAAATCCGACTTCTTAGGTTGTCACGACTTTAGTGTTTAATTTTACAGTTTCATCTAATATTTTGAATGCACACACAAAGTTGAGTGCCGCACGTGATGATTCTCGCCCACCTGCGCGTGCGCATATGTTCCGAAATTGCAGCGCAATTACGACAAATACCGACGATTCGTTACGATATGTTCGCTTACTTACATATACCAGATTGTTTGATGTTTCGATAAAAGTAAATGCGAACCCTTCATGATGCCTTGGAAAACGTGCTAAGCTGTTATTCCTGGCTGAGATTTTTACATCTTTGACAATCGACCGAAAGTCCGACAATCTTTTCAAATTCAGAAGCTGGATTCTGAAGGTAAGGAAGGCAGCTGCATCCAATTTGAGTGGAAGCGTCAAGTTAGAAAAAGACTAGGCAGATTACAATATTTTGTTGCTTTCCACAGTTCTACCCACCATATCATCTGCCTGCCTATCCCATGTTACTTGGGGTCGGCGCAACACTTTTTCTTCTTCCATACCGTCCTGTCCCTACCTTTTCTTTCATATCACTCCTCACACAGTCCATCCATCTTTTCTTTGGCCGTCCCCTCCATCTCCATCCATCCTCCACATTTATATTCATAACTCTTTTAGTAACATGCGTTTTTTACCCACAATTATTGCTTAATGTAGCTCACCTCGTTACATAAAGACAAACAAATAAATCTCAACTACGTGTTTCTAGTTATTTATGAGGTGTTCAATAAAGATTTATTTATCCGCAACATGACAATGACTAGAATCAATAAATACGCTTCTCAGTCTTAATCCATCTTATTATCCACACTTTATAAATCATTATGCATCACGAGACCCTGCGTGAACGCATGCCGCCTTCCTGATGTAACATCATCATCTTCCTGCTCTTCTCCCATGTTACTTGGGATCGGCGTAACACATTTTCTTCTACCATTCCGTCCAATCAATCACACCATAAACTCTCTTTATCATTCATATAAATAAAAACGTGCGTACACAAAAAAAAAAACATTCCTCATCACATTGCTGTTCTTACATGTTCTTAGGCCTCCTTCGCCCTCTCCAACCATTCAAATTCTATTCATCTTTTCTTTGACCTCCCTCTCTATCCACATTTATATTTACACAACTATTTTATTTACATGCTTCCTACATATGCAACATATATTAATGAATGAGCTATTTATAAATGAGGACACTTAATTGTTTACTTATGGTAATGCATGTATCAACTAAGATCTATCTAATCTCTAGGCTATGTTCTGTACATGTTAATAAGCAAGGGTTGCCATGAAGCAAAATATTATTTTCCAATTTTATGTAAAATTATATATTTTACCTAGATTAGAATTTTCATTTGGAACCTACGGGGTACCACAAGGAACTGTTCTAGGACTATTATTCTTAAACAAATATTTGATTGTTAAATTATCTTAAATAACGATCCACATATATTCCATTAACATTATTCCTTCTGGAACTATTTAAAGGACTCTGTTATTTCATTTCATTGCTATTGTAGCGCTTGACCAAGATTTGGTTCTATACAAAGCTTTTGACTGATTCAATCAGACTCCAGCTACCGTCCTATGCCAACAGACTTTTTGACATCTTACATATAAATACGTGGAGTTACGAAAACGATTTCCTGTGATCTCAGCTGCTTATTCTTTATTGAATAACTTGGCTCAACCCTAAGCCTCTCGCTAAGTTAATAAACGATTAGAAAACATTGATAAAACCCTATTTCCGCTTTACGTTATGAACTGGTTGAAGGAATAAATATTAGTATTTTATCTACAAGTTCCTTACTTACTTTGAATACGAATTATGTCTGTTTATGAACAAATTATTGACCATCTTGCCAGTAAATATGGTCTTGATTTAAGGAAACTTGGAAAGGAGATAAAATTGTACGCATTTTACTTTGCAAATGATAACAGGTTGTGAGGAAGTGGTATTGAGATTGGAATTATGATAAGAGTTGATTCTTTTATTTTTATTTAAGCGGTATCGTAATTTTAGAATTCTGGTTTCATTTCCTATAATGTTGTAAGTGAGTATTCTGCAATATCCGTCGGGATATCGTGTCAGTTTTCCGCCATAACGGGGAGAGAAAACTTGCTTGAGGTAACATCAGATGACACATCAATGTTAATGGCTCTCGGCAGTTCTACTGTATCTAATTATTATGTGCATAATTCATAGAATATGTATTTCTGTCTTAGACTTTCGTTTCGTCACCATATAACTGACCTACCGCGATGACCAACCCTAAAACGAGGTGCGTTTTCGCCGAACCGGACAAAATCGAAAATTGATCCGAGTGCCAATCATCAGAGGTTAACTTGATTAACGATACTCCATCAAAGGCTCAACATATTAAAATCCCGACCTTTGCCTCACAAACCCACTTATCATATTTCAGTTTTTACCACAACATGAGGCCAGCTTGTCTCTACAAGTATCGATATGCGCATGCGCAAGGTAACTCGATCTCGATATGGTACTCGATACTCTGCGGAAATTATATTTTTTTGAACAAGGATATCATGTCATGAGTCATTGTTTAATTACCGTAAGTGTCACTTGGTCGTTAAGAAACACTGCTTTTTCAAAGGCTGATCGGCAATTTCATAAAATATTGGTCGTTGTATTCGGGTGTCTTGACAGAGGTATAGAGGTCATGGATGTCGGTAGTGACATGTCCTTTTACGGGTTAAAAGTTTACGTGTGAGCAATTTGAGCCGGCGGTATTACTTTTGATCAAGTTGACATATTACATCAAGGTATGACATGATCAGCAGTTAAACTATAGCCTGTATATAGGTTTGTTATGTAGCTTCTCTTTCTCAATGATATACCTAGTTACAATGTAAATCACGAGTTATTATACTTTGGCGAATAACAGCGTATCTGCCAAAACTTGTTTTTAGTAAGATCAGATTATTTCACAAATTAACATAATATGAATAACTGGAATGATGCCCATTCATCTAGCCTTACTGCATCTAAAAGTTTAAAGATGTTATAAACAACAAATTGACGTACAAAGTGTGCGCATGTAATTCGATTCGGATCAATATAGCCAAGATTCTGATTAATATCTAAATCTTTATAGCTAAATAAATAATGCCCCCAAGCTACCTGCCTATAAGCAATAAAAAGTCTAGATTTCAACATCAATGATAACTGTATCAAACGATTAAGACCCCCATGAAGATAGTAATAGTGTCTAAATTGATTCATATTGTAATTTAATTGTAATAAACATCAAATAAACGTACCCCATATTTCAAACTCACGCTATTTCAAAAAAAGAAATAGAGCCGTAACTCATCAACAAAAACATCGATAAAATCGCAAATAACCTATCAAAGATTAACACAACGGTGTCGGCGCCAACTCTTTTTATACAAATACATTTCAAAACCTGTCGCTGTGGAAAAAAGTAACAAATTGGCCTACATACTGCGGACACAAATAAGAGGAATTTACACAGTCCGACATGGCTAGAACTGGTAAAAACCGTTAAATTCTATTGTGCACGGGAAAATCGAACTGTCAAATTTAGCACTGTTTACGAGTTTTTATAGACGTTATCTGTGACAGGTTTTTATAAGATATTTCTGAGTTAATTGCTTGATTATGCTAATAAGTCGTAAATAATGAAACTATGACAATTACTTTGCTAAGTATGTTGATTATTCACGTTTTTTTTTTTTTTTTTTTTTTATTTGTGATGGGTTTGCTCTTATTATTCACGTTTCTGTATTCATTGTGTAAAAATCAACACGTAAGCGTATATTTTATAATAAACATCAAATCAACGCCGGATTACGTGTAGGTAGGTATATTTCACGCAATGATTGTGTTGTGAAGTCAGATGATGTGATAAATAACAAATGTTAGAAAAGTTAATACAGTGATGTGATGATAAATTAAAATCACACCTATCTCTCGTGAATAGCAGTCATCTACACCTATCGTGGGTTTCCGAACAGAAAAAGATAGTTTCCCATCACTGAAGATAAGGCTTTATTACGTACAGAGTTCGCGACCCGAAGCATCAAGGAGAAGATTCTATTCTATTATATTAGTTGTATACCATTTTCAAAAATAAATAACACACAGAACACATCTGATTAAATGACATTCAAGTCTATATCGTAAATTATTAGACATTGCTAGCTAGTTTTATTTTATATGTCACCATCTTAAAAATACAGGTTTATTAGAAGCTATAAAAACCACCTGTAATACCGCTACTCATAAATACTAAGAAATGCCATATTGCGCACAGCGTCGAATGAATATCGATATGTTTTCGCAACACTAGTCACGTATCTCTTGTCTCGTTGACAGGTCATGTACTGTAATGCCCTTCGAGTTTACAATCGATTTTTTATTCATCATCTCGATTCTTGTATCTGGGATAATGTACTTCATTATAACGCGGTTTTTAAAAAAGGAATCTTTTTCATGTAGTTCGAAAAGCGACTTCATCTGTCAATGTTCTGATTTTAAATCGGGACGCCATTCAAATTAATAGTCGATTCCGTTGTGTTTTAAAAATCGAATGAATATTTATAACTTTTATTAATTCGGGTTCGTTAACTGTAGTGGGTTATCAATGGACGTTACGTTGATGATTTTCGTCAGTGGTCGATACTTCGATAGGCAATTAGTCGAATTGATCGGTCGCTTTATCTGATAGGTACTTAGCGCTCATCGTGTCCCAGTTTATGACAATAGTGCGGCTTTCTCATTGAGCCCGGGATAACCAATATCGTGACTGGTGTCTGCTGCTATCGGTGTATCGATATCGTTTACAAATATTTCGACATGACGATAACGATCTAAAACATTGCTACGTTTTCTTTATGTTTTATGTGAATGTTCATTCTTTTAAAACGACATTAATGTTGTAATTATAACACAGGCACACGCGTTTGTAAATTATCACTTATTAATTAGTTTAATTTGTTAAAATCGTTGCTAATTAAGTTTTTATATTAGCTATTTTTTATGTTGACAGCATTTCTACTTTCATTTAATGAATGCGGATCTTGACGCCAATGTATGATTTTTAAATCATTTCTTGTTATTAACTTTAATAATACCTAGTAATAAATATTATATGATTCGAGAGTGCTGGTTTATATTTATGGCTCATAATAATAAGGCTAATTATTTTAGGCAGACATTAATAAAATAATATTTTATATTATAAATTATCTCTCATATAATAAATTAAATAAGTTGGTCAATCAGCCATTAATTAAATGTGTAAGTAGATACTATCCAAAGTATATCAAACAACCAGAGATACTCCATGAATCCTCCTTGCCATACGTAACCTAACCTGCGCGTGCGCAACCTATCTCCGTTAAGGTCAAAATATTTAACATTTATTTACAATTCACAAATACATTTATAATGACATTACAACAATGCGGCAGAAACAAATCGGAGTCGTTAGCATAATTAACTACTTTATCAAAATAAAAAACCGATGAAACTTCTAGACGGTTACGTCGAAACTAGATAGTCTTCCAATAAATTAGACTAATCAAAATATTTTGTAAATCGATAAAACGGTAATTCTGTCACCACTAGTTGATAAAAAGTCACTCAAAATTCAACCTTATCTGCATACAGTTAGGGTTATAGAATTGTGACGTTTGATTCCGCAAGTGTCAAATCCTTTCGCAATAGAGCGTAATGTCGTCGTTCTGGTTTCGGATCTATTTGACTGTATATTCAAGGTCTTAGATGCAAATCAGGTTGTATAACTACTCTAGTATCTGTTTACAATACTAGAACTATAAATAAAATGATTATTGCTCAAAAAAAAAAAAAAGCTACTAGATTTCGCGTGTATTATTCGGCCACCATATTTGAATTTGTTCTTTTTTAGGGTTCCGTACCCAAAGGGTAAAAACGGGACCCTATTACTGAGACTCCGCGATCCGCCTGTCTGTCTGTCTATCTGTCTGTCCGTCTGTCACCAGGCCGTATCTCATGAACCATGATAGCTAGACAGTTGAAATTTGCACAGATGATGTATTTCTGTTGCCGCTATAACAACAAATACTAAAAACAGAATAAAATACATATTTAAGGGGGGCTCCCATACAACAAACCTGCATTTTTGGCCGTTTTTTGCGATAATGGTACGGAACCCTTCGTGCGCGAGTCCGACTAGCACTTGGCCGGTTTTTTAGGGTTCCGTTCTCGAAAGGTCCAAACGGAGCCTATTACTGTCACTGACCCGTCTGTCTGTCCGTCGTCTGTAACACAGGTTTTACAGCAAAACGGTTTGAGCTACAGTCTTAAAATAAGTATAAGCATCTTGTTGACCCAAAGCCAAACCAAACTGTCAAAAAATATTTTTAAATGTTTTTGATTGGACTCCCATACAAATAAAGGGTGGCGGGATATAAAAATGTCCTATCCCGAGTGTGGTATCGTTGTTTAGAGCTCGTTAAGTAGATAAATACTGTATTTTTTTATTTAAAAAAAAAATTGGTAAACAAATTAATGATGTCGCTGTTTTACAAAATTTAGTTCCGAAGATTTTTTTAACTGCCCATTGACCTATAAACTTGAAATTTGGCGATAATGTTTATTATTATTACGTATTTTCTACCAACAAATACCAATATATTGATAAATCTGTTTTTTTCTTTGAAATGCCCTAATTTTTCCTATTACAATCAACTTGAGTTTGCGGTTTGGTGCGGAACCCTAAATGTGCAAAGTCCGATACGCACTTGGCCGGTATTTTAATACTCACACGTGACATAAATTAATCCGGCCTGTTCGATATTTGATTGTTTGGTTACTTTAAATCCTTCAGAAAGAGTTACCAATTAAGCAGATTTTTCTCCACATTCCTCAAAAAGGTGTGACGTCACATTTCTTCCACCACTCCTTCTGCCACTAAGGAATGAAAGCGTGAACGACTTTTACGTTCATCGATTTAGCCAGAGGCTATACAATATAGCAAAAATTTCTCTCATTGACTTTATTAAGTCTGATCGTAATAATTGTGACAATCTTGAGGAGTTGTGAAGTTCACCGCTCGCCTGCAGGCATGGAGATAAAGATTTACACAGGTTTCTCTTATAGTACGTTGTTATTTTTTGTTAGATTAGCCAGTTTGAGTGTTTGATGCATGTGACTTGGAGGCATTTATATCTCGCCTCTTAATTGACGGCAATATATTATAATAAATAGGATACCAAAATTGGTAATTGTCTCTCTCTCTGCCAGCGACTGTATTTCCTTCCACCTATAAATAAAACTGAGTCCGGCCTTATCCGCCATGTTTTCTGAACTCACTCGTTTCATCGTAGACCACAATCATGACCACGAAATATTAAAAAAATGCTCAAACAGGACTGACCATTTACTTTCCAAAATAGTTATTTATGCTACAAGTGCGGGAAGTAGGTGATTTCCGATGAGTGGCATTTTTATTCACGAGCGAGCGAAGCGAGTGAGTGGATAAATCGACACGAGTCGGAAATCATCTTACGCACGTGTATCATACAACATTTTACTATGCATTGTGCGAGGAAATAAAAAAATATATCTGAACCAAGCAAGAAATTAATAAAATGGCGCTTATTCAAGGGCGCTCAGCATATCCACAGATTAACTAATAGTTCATAGTTCTACTGCGCATGTGCAATAGCTGTCACGTCATAACGCAAAAAGGCACGAGCAAAATATTAATTCTGCCAAACATATTTAATGAATAATTAAAATTAATTTATTGATCAAAATCTAAATCTAGAGTAATTAAAAACGCCTTAAATGACGTATTAGTTTTGTTTTACTTTTTATATGAATGATAATCTGTACTTAACTAATTTTAAAACTTTTCTCAAATAATAAAAACTCTATGCGGCGGGCTGACGTTGGAGTTAATAATTAAAAAAGTACAGGAAAGTAAAAAGCACTAGTAAAAAAAAGTGACACTTTCCGCACAGTTTGGCTGCTTGGAAAACGCTCTTTTCGAGGACATGCATTGTAAAAATATAAACCAGAGAAATCAAAGCTTCTAAAAAGGATCTGCATAAACACAGCTATTTTAAATCCACTTTTCCTTTTCCCGACCTATCTCACGATAAAACTTTCCAAAACAGAATATAGGGCAGTGATAGAAAACTGGCACGAACACCGTATCTGCCTTTAAAGGCATCCCGATCCACCGATGTGGTCTTGGGCCGTCAAGAGCGAATGTTACCATCAATCGATCGGTAAATGTTATTCGCCATTTATAGGCAGCAACATAAGCTATTGTATCCGTTTTTGTACATAATGACTTGAGCTTATTTGTACCTCTGTCCATTTGGGAGATAAAAAATCTCAGGACTTGAAACGTGGATATCTTGGACTTCTTTGATTAGTTTTGGAAGGTAAAAACTTTGTTCCATGTTTCCATGTCTATTAATTTCGAGCTTACAAGGCAATGAAATATTTCTATCTTTCAGACACACTGAAACTGCATTCTCACCATTTCTATTCCATAATTTATTATATCTTCTAAGCTGTTTACGCCTTCCTATTAAGGCATCCTCTTCAATACCATTAGCAGTTCTTCTAAATTCTAGACACTAAAAATAGGTAGGCTTTTAACGGCCTCAAAGGCTTCTTACAGGCTAATTACAATACTGGGAACTCCATAAAGCCTGCCTAATTTGGAAGAAGTAAAGCCTTTGTTGAAAGAATCTTCCGGCTGCGTCCTGCGATTTATTTTACTGGTCAAACATCAACATGGCTGCCAGGAGAATGGCGAATGCGTGCTGTACGCAAACTTTGCGTTTTGTACCACGATTTACTTTGGCATTCACACTCCTGACTGTTTACGTGTCTGTATGTTTGTTATGTGCAAGGCTTGAGTTGAAAGCGTTTATGGAAATCTTTACATAGTGTCTTCAGCATTTCTTCATTTGGATACTGCTTTATAATGTTATCGGAGATACTTTACCATTGTGCTGCATTTGCAGAATTACAATTTCTAATGATGAAATCTTATTTAGCACATATTTGTCTGAATCATTAGGCACCACATTTACAATGCCCCGATCTTCAGCAAGTTCTGCCTAGGATTTCCAGTCATCTACTGTGCCCTCTTACTTGTGCCGCTCATTTGTCTGTTTGTCTGTATCTCAGTCCGTATTTGCTCTTGTGAATCCTGTGTTCCGACATTGAGGTGCAGCGTTTAGAAATCTATCGGTTTGTGCTGAATATTAGCTTTGCAGGTAAAAGTTGTTTGTTTAGGGTTTACGTGTCTTTGTTCGGAGAGGATTTTAGTCAACTTTGTTTGTTTGTTCGTAAGCTTCTGTGAGTAGGATAGGTGTCGGCTTTTGTTAGATGTGTTGACAGGGCAAATATACGATTCTCGTTGTTTTGACGTGGTTTTTTGGTTCAAAAAAAGGCCATAAGATTCCTATGGCCGTGGGCCTAAAAAAGGAGGAACAAATATTGGAATTTGGACATACCAATTACCCAAATTAAAACACACCAGCAAAATCACCGATTAAAAGTACCCTCAGCAATTTTTCCTTGGTTCCCATGAATTCAAATATCGGAAACACGTCACGATGCGCAAGTGCACAGCGCAAACACGCATGATGCATCATAACGAGACAGCGTTAACACGGTGGGATACATTTAGCACGTCCTTACAATATTATCGTAAGACCTAGAGGGTTTCGTAAACATCACGCGTGCGGCTAAGAAGGATGAGCAGACAATTATGTGAATGCGTGTTTTATTCTGTGCGTATCTTTTGCTTTTTTTTCGTTTGTAGTGTTTGCCACGATATGTGGTCTACAAGTCTGTTATAATGAATGGCTGTCATATTTCTTAGTACAAATTGGACTTTCAATGCCTGAGGAATGGAATATTTCACTGGATATATTCGATATTCTATCGCATAACTCGGCCTGTATTTTGTGAGATTAATTTATTTTATAATTTTTGTATTTAATTAATGTTTGGCGAATTGTAGCAGGTTTTATGTGAATCAAAATACTATGGAAAACAATTATTAAAAAACAACTTATAACTTTTTGTATGGGTTGCCCAATATAGAAGTTACAGGATGAGCAGTGGCGATCACCGGAAAAGAGCCGAAGTAATGAAGCTCGTCAAGTCCCGGACAAATGATTAATTTTCTTGGATCCTGCAACGAAATTAATCAGAGAAGAACAGCGGAAGATTAAAACATTATTAAAATTATATAATTGTTGTGTTCTAAAAAATAATGCTTGAAGAATTTAACACCTAGAAGCATCTACGTGTGTGGATAACACACAACTAATACCAATAACTAAAATCCAATGCACAATCAAGGTGCATACCTTCTTTATACTGACAACGACTTCCGATACTATAAAAGAACTTAATGAAACTGGAACAGATTCCACCCATAAATAAAAAAAACAATGTAAATCATTCAAAAAAGGAACCTATCAACCTTGCGGCGCGCGGGCGCAGGCGAAATGCGCTTTCCACTAGCGTTTGCACTCTGACACCGGGGAAACTCTCATGCGACCTCTACCGACTGGTTTTGAGAAATACCTATCGCTGGTGTAGAATTATTGATTTGCAGAGTTTATCGGAATGAATCTGTGCCGTGTACAACCTCTAAGGTTGTAAAAATAAAGGGAAAAGCCGTCGTGGTCGTGAGATCGAAGGTTCTTCATCAAGATGGACTAATAAAAAGTGTTAAGAGAATTATGTGCATATTTCGGAATTGTTCAACTGCTTTAGGACATTAACGGCGGGCTTCTGAATTGAGTATTTGTTAAAAATGTGTCCAATCCAACTTTAATGCCGAAGTTTGACAATACTCAAATCAAAATTGATAATTCAGTTATCGGAGCAGGAGACCGGATATTCTGCGCAAAATTACAGCTAAGTATAACTTTCCAGACAGTTTTAAGTTAGGTAGCTATAAATCAAATCTGAGTGTTCAAGTGTAGAGTGAACAGGTCACCTTTATAACCGGTCACCACATCATCGCTTACCAACAGATAAGATAGTGATCAAAAGCGAGCCTATGAAACACAAAAACGTCATCCATGTACAAAAAAAAACTTTATTTGCTTGTTGTAACGGAATTAAGCGTGTACGGTAGTGGTTCAAAAAGTAGAATTACCAGACTTTAAAATTCTAGGCCCAGGTAGTAAAAAAAACAGGTTTCGCTGTATATGTTATTTTTTATTTCAAGGTCTGTCAAAACAAGTTGGGGAATTCAAGCTTTAGCGCACTTTCTTTATATTTATTTTTAATTAAACAAATGATTAAATCCTGATTAAGTATTTTGATCGGATTGAAAAACATGTTGATGATGAATAATAAGTCTGCACCTGTCTTTTGAAAATAAGTAGATATTAATATATTTGGCAAATGATTTGTGTTGTGAGCAATTAATACTTTCTAGTTGCTTCCAATTTCTAGAAAAGTTTTTTTGAAGTACTGTTATTTTTTTAATGGATTTTCAAATAGACGAGGTGTTCTTTTTTAAAATCACTTATGCCGGGAATATACGAATGTCCGATCGATATCTTTATTTCCGCAAAACGACCCGGATACATGTCTCTCCCACACATTTGAAAACCGGTACGAAAACAGCAGAACTTATAAGTATGCGAGTTAACATAAATAAACTCTTTAGCCTCGACTATCACTAAAACATTTAGAGGTTAATTAAAATTGAAAATTAGGTTAATAACTAATAAACAAATGCAATAAAACATAAATATTTAAAACTACCCGCAAATAAGGTTATTATGTTACTACCGTCCGGAACCCGAAGCAAGGTTAATTTTAACTAATTAAGTAAAGTAATTAATAAACTAATATTTATAATAGTAAGGAAAATCGTTGTTTCTTCCATTCCGCGGTTAATTAATTGTTTAACCTAGTTGTTTGTTTTATTAATTGCGTGTTTCATGAATATTTTTGCGAAGGCATCGCATAACTGTGTGGCCTGCATTTTGTGAGATTAATTTGTTTTATATTTTTTGTATGTAAATAATGTTTGGCGAATTGTAGCAGGTTTTATGTGAATCAAAATACTATGGAAAACAATTATTAAAAAACCGGCCAAGTGCGAGTCGGACTCGCGCACGAAGGGTTCCGTACCATTATCGCAAAAAACGGCAAAAAAATCACGTTTGTTGTATGGGAGCCCACCTTAAATATGTATTTTCTTCTGTTTTTAGTATTTGTTGTTATAGCGGCAACAGAAATACACCATCTCTGAAAATTTCAACTGTCTAGCTATCACGGTTCACGAGATACAGCCTGGTGACAGACGGACAGACAGACAGACAGACGGATCGCGGAGTCTTATTAATAGGGTCCCGTTTTTACCCTTTGGGTACGGAACCCTAAAAACAACTTATAACTTTTTATATGGGCTGCCCAATATAAAATGTTACAGGATGAGCAGTGGCGATCACCGGCAAAGAGCCGAAGTAATGAAGCTCGTCAAGTCCCGGACAAATGATTAATTGCCTTGGATCCTGCAACGAAATTAATCAGGGAAGAACAGCGGTGTAGTAAAACATTACTATGTAGTTTTTTAGAAGCGTTGCAGTGAAATGATAGCAATTTAAAGCCACTGTTTACGGCACAAATCCTGCCTACCCACATCGATAACTATACAGCTTAGCACTTAAACTGTTACGTCAGTTTCCTCACAGAAGCTATCACGCCATCTCCCAAGCAACATCGGCAGTTTAGCTAAATATCTTTACATCTAAATATAATTTACCGCTACTATTAATACCCCTTACCCCTTTAGGTAAAAACCGCGGTACCTATAAGCAAGGTATAAATATTTATCGCTTGGGCCACGTACTCATGATATCAGTTAAAATACCTCAAATGCCGCTACCTACTAGCAAGGTGTCGCTTGTCGCAAACTTGACATGGCTGGATTACGGATCGGGATAGACACTGTTTCTATTGATAGGAAGTGATTGATTGCTTTAAGCTAAATGGCACAGGCGCGCTGATTGAGAAGTATGGAAGAAGAAGACATGCTGCTTCGACTTCGAATAATTGGGACAAGGCAGAAGGGTTATGTCACTTTACGATATTATTGTTAATAATTATCCCACAAAGTTGATAGCAGCGCTCATTGTCCTTTGGATCATTTTCTTCTTGTCGTTTTCACGGTATAGTTAGTTAGCTAATTAGGGCCTTGTCGATGACCATGTTTATTGCATCATCAGAAACGGTCACTTGATAATATCTATCAAGTTAATCGTAAACAAAAGTATAAAGTCACCGCTAACATCAGTCACAGTAATCCAACAACAAAATGAAAACACCCGCCACAAGGAAATCCAACGTAAAAGTTAATTAAACAAGACACTTAACACCACAATTAAACCCACACAATCGAAGACTAATAAAGCAATCACCAGCAATCTTCTATTCCGTAACTCCAGAGTAATGTCTATCGATACATGTAATACCTCTAATTAGTGAGGTAACGGTGTCCATCAGGGCCTATCGACACTCCGCGTGTCTTTGATAGGATATCCACGCGCCCATCTTAACCCTAGCTATCGACCTCGATAAACAGATAGTTTAAAATACAGGCTCTTAAAGTATTCAAGAAATGCGTATATTATTGTAGGTTTATTCTCTTAAAGTTCAGGTGGAGATGTTTCGGATTTCGGCCCTTTCATAAATGAAACTGGTCAGTGCATTATTATTTTCCTGGGTTATGAGAATCTTGCATGCATGCATCATGGGACATGAATGTCTGGGTTCGATTGCCAGTTCGGGCAGTGTTATTGGGTTTTGCCATCTGGAATTCTTTAGTAGCAGCTCGAAGTCCGAATTTGTGCCCCCATTGATGGTAATAGGCTCACCCCCTGGCTAAACATAACTAGCGAAGTTTTGATGTACTGGTGCAACCCTGCCTAACCCTTCGAGGAGTACAGCTGTGATGTCATATATGTATGTAACATCATCATCATCATCACTTCAGCCAATAGACGTTCACCGCTGGTCATAGGCCGCCCCAAGCATCGCCACATTGATCGGTCCTGTGCGTTTCGCATCCACCGGACTCCCGCAGTCTTGACCAGGTCGTCGCTCCAACTAGAAACCTTCCAACGCTGCGTCTGCCGGTACGCGATCGCCACTCCTGAACTTTTCGGCTCCAACGGCCATCCTTTCTGCGAGCAATGTGCCGTGCCCACTACCACTTAAGTTTGGCAATTCTTCGGGCTATGTCGGTAACCTTGGTTCTCTTGGGAATGTCTTTATTTCTGAATTGTCTATTCATGTAATCAAATCCTAGATCGCCTGAATATCTAGTCTTTCCAGGAAATGCGGTAAATATTGTCTACTTTATAAATAGGATCTGTGCTAAGATACGTCACTGCAATAACTCCTAGTTCGTGCTGTGCATACCCAGACGGTAATTAGCGTATGCTACTTAATTATAATGTCTCCAAGATGTGACAAATTTGTAATTGCATATGACTCCGTTATGTGCCGTAAAAGGCCCTTTTAGTATGCAAGTATGCAACTGCAAGATTACTGAGGAATTCTAACTTTTCCAACAGCTAATTTGCCTAACGTCTAGTAATGGAACTGCTTACTATGATGACTTATCATAAGTCGTGGTCTTTTACTACCTTAAACGATGTGCTACAACGATTAATCAAAACTACTTACGATTAACCAATACCAGACTATTGCTAAAACTCTGTTCTGGAGCATCGAGATCTTTCCGAGGGAGTTTTCCACCTTTTGCACCAACTCTAGCTGCTACTATGTCACCATCATCACATTCATGCCCTTTCCCCATGTTCGATGGTGTCGGTGTAACATATGCCTGCATTTTTTTTCAGACCGTCCAATCAACACTGACTCCCTTTTCTTTCATAACATTCCTTACACAGTTCATCCATCTTTTCTTTGGCCTCCTTCTCTCTCTTTATCCATCTAGATTTATATTCATAACTCTTTTAGTAACATGCGTCTCATACCTCATCATATGCCATTAATTCAACTGCTTTACCTGTACTAAATTAAAACCAAGTCTACACCATTTACTTCGAGAGAAAAACCCATCAAACAGTACTCTAACATCCTTCTCCATCGGTCCACCTCTAATCCCATCAATTTCGGTACCTAACCAGCAAAAACTAATCCAATAAAGATCGATTTATTGCACTAGTGCTTGCGCACGCGGCTAAAAAGGGTCGCCGTCTATATACAGCGAGGCCGGACGCCGACCGCTTGCTATATATGCCGAGATGCGCCGGCGCATGTAACGGCGCAAAGTGACCTTCTATTAATTACCGTTCGCTCCTGCATCGGGACTTAGCGTTTCTTACAACAGCAAGGTGCTGGGTGAACTGTTTCCTGTTTATTTCGTGATGAACTAGCTCTTGATCTCACTTGATGGAGAGCGATAGATGAGATCAACTTTAGAACGAGAGATACCAAAAGAAGCCTGTCATCTCTTGCTTTGAAAGCTGTTGGGTTTAAGGTGATAAAGATAGAATCAGAGACTTCCATATTTCTAAAACGGGTACACTTCTAATTATTCCCACAATACATGCCCTCGTCTTCTCCATTTTACTGGCGGTCAGGATTCGTGTAAATACGTTTCCGAAATAAACAACGACTCCTAATTTATGGCTAATCATTCACTTAAGGCACCACTAAAACGTGCAATCACGGCGACGCGACGCAATAAAACCATGTCCAAACTGCCAAGATTCTTGAAGTCACACTCATTCCCCTGGACCACCGGCCGACGGAACCCGTTAGGATCGTTTGGCGACATGTTAGACCCCAGGTACGTCAACTTGCTAATCAGTTAAAAATTACAGAATAATTATTGTGGGAACAGGAATCTGAGGGACCCCAGGAATACTAATGAGACAATTATTATGCAAAGAATGCCCGGGTAATCATTGTACTAAACAGGGTACATGATTGCTACGTACAGATTTATAGATCTATAAAATCAGGTTCTAGTGATAAGTTCTAACTAAAAAGTTACTTCGACCAGTAATTTAATGATAATGTTAGCTTGGAAGCAAGTTCCTATGAAATATAAATTATACATTAATTGTTTTATGAACTGGTGAAGGGGTCGTAAAAGATTGTGTCATAAAATTATAATTAAACTTTCTCGGGCTTATTAAATATTATTTTATCACTTCTGCACTATTGAGTCTCGTCGGTTTATAGTCTGGATGGGGGCCCTATTATTACACTGAGTATTATACATGAGAAAGTCTATGTTTTTTTAATGTTTTGTATCCTACGCACGAATGTTCAGATACGCCTCAACGGCGCGAATTTTGAAGTTTGATGAGATGAGCTGGAATAGGACATATGCGACTTTTTATCCCGGTGTGGTAGTGCGTTCCCGTGAGATAATTTCGTCGACTTTCTTGTGGACGTCAACATTTTTGCTTACTTTTATTCAAACGGAACCTGCGCACTTTTCGGACTGCAAGCAATAGTAAATCCATTCCATGCATACATTTCAAGATGTAGAACATACTGTACCTATATGGATTGTACTTATGAAGACACATCGACCAACAAAGCTAGTGGACAGGAACATTTTGCCGATGGACAAATGGGGCTCGGAGCCGCACGCAAGTCTGCCGTTATCATGGGACATTATAATTAATATGCATAGAATACTCAGCTTAGTAATAGAGATACTAGCTTTAACCGCTTGTGAAATTAGATTGTGACCTATTTAATGTTTTTATCTCGAAAAATTCTTCAACACCTGTGAAATCACACAAAGAACGAAAGATTAAATTTTATGGCAACTCAAAATCTCATAGACTTAAGATAGTACTTATTAATTCCATGGGTTGAACACATGACGTTACGACTTTTTGAATATTGTTCACAGATGTTGACTGTTGAGTGAGTCAACGACTTTATAAGTGGGATCTTGATAATTTCTCCTCATTCTGCGTTATTATAAAATAGTAACACGGATGATTTTGCTGCAAACAACGCAGGTGGAAGATTCCACTTAGTCTTATTTAGGAAAAACGAAAACCACAACCATGGCCTTGCAATCACTCATCAGCCTTGTTCTCTAATGAAACGACTTAAGTTTTAACTAAATAACTATACTTTACTACATGTGCTATGTAATCAACATAATCTACGTCACATTTTTACGTGCTCTTGTAACCGCGTCGTGCTGTGTGTAGCACGTAGAAACGTGCAGTAATCTGTTAGTTGATTGTGCACCTACACCTAGCATGGTTATTATGTTTATTAAGTAACTCTTAAGAAGTAAATAAGCATACCTACTTTGTTGGAAAACGAAAACTTAAAAAAATCGACTTGACTATTTTTATTTTTATAAATTGTCTTTTATACCACATTTTTCTTCTTGTGGTCGTTTGAATAAGTCTGGCCTCGTCTATCGCTGGAAAGAAAACCATGCCCAAGTAGTCTTCCTAATGAAACAGTATGCTGCAAAGTTCCATAACGCAGTAATTAGGTAACTATTATTGATACATATATTGTTTGCTATAACCTTCACCACATCGTCCGACTAAGACTCTACGTTTCCCACAGTTTTTAGCCGCAATATCTCACCAGCTTTCAATTTTATCACCACAATATTTCAAGGACAATTAGGCCTTAACCCTCTAGTTAAACTCTTGCACCCAACCCTATTCCGCCGTCCATATACCATGGAACAATGGTCTCCAATTAGTTTGCCGCGGTAATGTTCCGGTCGAACTGATCACAATGTACGTCCGTGTGCTACACCGTTAGCTTGCACTGTAAATAATTAGTTCAATTAGCATACACTCGATTATAGATTAATCAATGGAATGGTATCATTCTCCATGGTTAGTAGGTACAGCGTGCCAGTTAGTGTGGATGCCGTTTTGTGTTGGCGTTTGATAATGAAGAAATCGAGTTCTTGATTTGAAATGTGATGTTCCGGGATTGTCTATGGGCTTGTTGATATTCTGCTGTCAAATGATTTGATTTGGTATTAGTATTTACTTATTGATTGATTTTAATTTATTGATCAATCACAGCAGATAAAATTAAATTTGTCAAATGAAAGTATAAAAATACTGGGAAACATATCTCAGGGTCTGGTCGAAAACGTTTTGTTAATTTTTTTGGCATTAGTAAACGGATAGGGGAGACTTCACACTACAATTTTGAAGGGCTACCCTTCTCAACAAGTAACCTGTCATCGTACAGGTTAACAGGTAACTTATTTAATCTGTGATGCAGGTGTGAATTCTGACACTTTAACTGTGGCGCCTGCTGTGGTAGGAGAGTAGAAGTTCGGTTGCATTAGAAAAAGAAGTAAAAATATTTGTAGGGGATCCACATTACGGCGGGAAACATTTTGAGTAAAAAGAAATGAATAAGCATTGAACATTAACTTTTTAACAGAATCTAAGACATACATCAGAATAACATGTGCCAAGAAAACACATAATTTCAAGAATTAAGGATGACCCAAATCAAAACCAGTGCATTAAAACATTATAGTAGCTATAACAACACCACATAAAATGCGACCTACTTCATTGTTTTTAGGTTAATAAACAGATCAGATTTACCGATGCGTTGCAGCGTTGGGAAACTTTGTAAACCGACTATTTCAGGCAAATTGTTTATGGTTTTGAACGCCTGTGTATGTGTTTGATCAAGTCTCTGTTGCATTTATATGCGTACCTGTTTTGTAGGTTATGCATGCGTATGAGTCACATTACTAATAATGATTTGTAATAACAACAATAGAAGGTATTGATAACGTATCAGCTAATAAAATATTGACCAGTTTGAAATAGATTTTAACTATAAGTTATTGTAACATTTCCTAGTCTGTAGCGAACAGAAAACACGTAACATTGCAAAACACATGTTTCATTAACATACCTACACAGTGCGTGCAGTTTTGTAAACAAAACAGTACACAAATTGACAACTTTATTTATTTTACTAACGTGCGCAGTAGGACCGCTCCTTATCTTTAGGGTTAGGCCATATGGTTGCAATACGGTTATTCTAGGAAACCGTTTTATATGGAGTACCGGGAACTGCAAAAAACGGACTATTTCATGATTGGACTCGTTAAAGATAGTGATGTGTTCGTGTTTACGTCGGCGCGGGCGCAGCTACAGAGAAATGTTTAGGATTAAAGAAGCTGGTTTTTGTTACATGTCATAACTGTTTTTGAAAAATAAATATAGTACCTATGTTTTTTAATATATTTACACAAATTTAATGCATAGGAAATAGCCTTATTGCGCGTGGAAGACTTCAAGGAAATACATTAAATAGTATCAATTTAATACTCATTAGCGTTTAATAGTAAAATTATACTGCGCGTATTTTTTATATCAGCATCAGCAAAAAAAGACAACGTACAAATACTGTGAATTTTGCTTATTATAAAAAAAACATACTGTGAATTTGATTTGTAACTTGATTATTCCATACAAAGAGTGTCATTTACCCCTCCATCTCTACACTCTATGCCATTGCCAGTCCTGTATATGTTTTCAAAGAATAAGAAACCTATTTTGCAGTTATACCCGCAAACGTACTAATAAAACCGCGGTCACTCAGGTGACCCTTCATTTTATATCGTCACGTGATTTTATACCTTTATTGTAAAACGATTCTGCGTATTTCTCGTTTAACTGCCAACTGCGTGTCCGCAACGATTTTAAATATTATTTCGTTGTTAACATTTTATATTGTTTAGCGACAGTTTTGGCTCTACGTTTGCGTTCAAATATTTTATTCTATTTTCAAAATGTCAGCGCTATTCTTGGTGATGGTGATGCAGCCAGTTCTATTTTTGAGTGGTGTCAGATTGCATACCTTTTTTGAAAATGGAACGATTTATTGCGCAGTATTGTTCTTTAGGGAGCAGTGGTGGCCCAGTGGTATCGGCCGCGACTTAGATACAAGTTGTAGGTCGTGGGTTCGAGCCCAGGTAGGCGCTTTACTTTGTGTAAATTATTTCATCACCACTGCTCTCAAAACGGTGAAGGAAAACATCGTGAGCAACCGGCATGTCCTAGAACCAAAAATTCGAAGACATGTGACATCCACCAACCCGCACTGGGCCCGCGTGGTGGATTACGGCCCATTCCCTCTCACAGAGAGGAAGCCTGTGTCCCATCAGTGGGAACATTAATAGGCTGATGATGTGATGTGATGATGATTGTTCTTTTTATAAAACTACGTTATTGTCAATAAAATAGAGAAAATAGAAAATAACTCATAAAATATTAAGTATTATACAAATTATGCTTCTATTGGCAACCCTGACGCTGCATTCATCAATAATTTATTTTTTCGCCCATATTCAATTTATGGTGCATTAGGTAACAGTGGTTCCACAGCTAATTTGGCTACCGTTTGTCCGCACTGATTTATTATCAGTCTAGTCTAGATATTTAATTATGGGCAGACTATATTTTGACAATTGATTATAATCTATTCAGATTTCATTCTGACAGCTGCATCTGACTGTGTAATTTGCGAATGATGTGACGTTTTCACAACGGTTGCTCATTGTTATTCAAGATGTACGTTAGAGATAATGACACGGATAAAATAACTCAGAAGCCATCAAGATTAATATTATGCAGTTTGAACATACTTATACAAAATATCTAATAATCGGACAGTTCAATGTCCTATACTGTTTTCAGATAAGTCTGGTACGGCCATATTGAATTTAAAGCATGGAATTAGTATGTCCCATAAAACCCTATAGCTGAAGCACACAATCGAAAGTAAGAAGGAAATCCTGCCATTTTCAAACCACCAGAAGATCGATCTCAACTGTAAGATCCTGGCGTACCTAGAAGCTAACGACATCCTCAGAAACCGCCAATACGGCTGCCGCCGAAATCGGTCTACTGGGGATCTTCTAGCGTATGCTACTCACATCTGAAGTGAGGCCATCGAGAAGCATGGGGAAGCGCTTCGCCGTCTCCCTCGACATCTCTAAGGCTTTTGATAGGGTCTTTCACGAGAGCTTTATTGGCAAGCTTCCTTCAGCTCGGTGGTCTGAGTGATTGGATTGCAGATTTCCTGAGAGATAGTTCCATTCGAGTGTGGTAATCGACGGCTGCTCGTCGGACCAATTGGATATTAGTGAGGGACCCCTCAGATGTCGGTACTCTCAGCAACATTATTCTTGCTGCACATAAACGATCTGCACAAACTTTGGGTATGCAGACGACAGCATTGTTGCCGAGAGATCAGCGCACGGGCTACTGGACCTCAGATCTGGTCTACCCGTGATGCCATGGTGGATTGTTTGAACCGGTCTTTGGAGGCAGTCTCCGAATGGAGCGATGCCAATCTGGTCAAGTTTAATGCCGCTAAAACACAGGCGTGCCTTTTTTCCGCTAAAAAGAGTAAATTTCAGCCGGTTTTATCTTGCCGAAGTGTAACCGTGCTGCTAACGGACTATCTTGACCTTCTTGGCGTAACGTTGACATCGGCACTGAATTTTGGCCAATATATTGAGGCAAAGGCTCACTTGGCTGCCAAAAAGATGGAAGGGATCCTCGCGAAGCTGAGAAAGTACTTCACGCCAGAACAACTGCTCAAGTTGTATCAAGCGCAAGTTCGATCATGCAAGGAGTAGGTACTACTCTCACCTCTGGGATGGATCTGCCATGTACCTATAGCTTGATGCACTAGAGTTGATTGAAAAACGGGCCAAGGGGCTCATCCGCAATGACACACTGTTCGAGTCAAAGCTCCAGAGCCTTGAACATCGTCGCCGAGTTGCCAGTTTTTTATCGGTTACATTTTGGAGAATGTGCGATGGAATTGCATGATCTAATTCCGCCTTGCCTGTTTCATCATCAGACTAAAAGATGTACGACGATGCGCCATCGGTACATGTTGGACATCCCACCCTAAACGTTTTGGAAATAATTTAATTATGCTTACAGCTGAGGAGTTGTATTCCCTGCCGGAGTCTGTGTTGCCCTACAACCTAGGGGTCTTCGAGTCAAGAGTGAATAGGTTACTTCTAGGCTAGCGTGTTTCACCGTCGACCACATCATCGCTTACATTCAGGTGTGATAGTGGTCAAGCCTGAGCCTACATACATTAAAAAAAGCTCGCATTCGCAGTTCAAAATGCATTCAGTATCGATCCGATTCGCGCCCAACCGCAACAATACTCGTACACACAAGTAGCTATACCACCGTCTGGGTGCACTATGTTACCTAAGTTTAGCTAGCAGTCGGATCAATACGAGTAGCAGACGCGCTCCGTCGGTTTTGTTTTACTTCTCCGTCTGGCTGGACTATGTTCTGAATTGCAAGCAATGAGTTTATTTGCGTCTGGATTAGTCAACTGGAATAGAACTGTGGTTTAGTTTTTTGTGTTATAAGCCGTTAGTCTTGATTGCAAGAATGAAGTCCGATGTTATTATTATTGATTTTAGAGTTGCTGTGTGCAAAAATTTCCTAAGGTCAGAAAACTCGTTAGGTTTTTTTCTACTCGTAGTTACTTTTATCAATGAGAAATTCCTGCATACATTATACATTACCGAATGTTACAACATAATTTTCTGCATCAATGTCATTGACCAAATTGGTATGTGTTGGCGCCTTTTTTGGCAGATCTATTTCTATATTTAAAATAACATAGCATACAAACCGATAAAATATAAGTTTTTTTTATTGTAGCCAAAAAAAGGCATCAATTTTCGTAATTAATAAATGCCAATGACCATTGAAAGAAATTATAAGTTTTATAATTTCTATGTTACGCTATTTTGGCCGGGTCTTCACATGATTTACTTTCCTACAAAATTTTGTAAAGCGATGTTCTCACACATTGCAGCCGACAAACAGCCGAACCTAAGCTTCGGCACTTCGGAACCGGAATGAACGGTAATGAGGAAATCCATAAAAACTGACATCAACTTAGGTCTAAACTTAGCAGACATTGCTATGAGCTAACTAAATCACCAATCCCTCACACATGATTGTTAGTAGGTACTTCGCGCTTTGTTACCATACAGGCTCTAGCTAGACAAAGTAAGAGTTTTCCTGTTTCCATCAGCGAATATTACTGTCAAAATTCCAACATGTCTGAGAATGAACAGGTGACATTTTTTTTTCTTTTTATATTTTGGCTTCGCACGGTTTGTGCATTTAGCCAGTGTCAAGTTTAGAGTAGAAGTTCTAGTTTCTTTAGATTTTAGTCGTTCAAGTTAGGCCCCAATAAAATGGCGGTAACTTTATTGGAAGCTTCTACGGAGTTTTGTCGACACCATGTACAAACTCTTGTTCTACCGCTGTGTTTTACTTGCCCACACTCGTACACGTTCACTAATATTATTAGAATAAAAACCACCACTTTTACACTATTAATATTCAATTTAACACAATTATAGGAAAATAAAACAGAGAAGCAACATAGACGCCATCACGTTCCCGCCAAAACTCCAGGTGACATTTCGGTATGTTTTTTTTTTGAAATTTAATATATGTCGCCAGAATGTAGGTTTACAAAGTATGATGTTAAATCTATGACGGTCCCTTTACATTCTACCATTAAATATGGTGTGCAAATATTTAATTTTAGCTTGTACTATCATCTATACTTATCTTTATTAAATTAAGAAAATATACAGTAATAACAAAAAGACCTCATGCATTACGATTCTTATGGAACTATTTAATTAATTGATGTAAGAGTTACATTATTAAACCTATGTCGGTTCAAATAATGTCAGATTATGAATGCAATTATAAATTATTGTAATAAGTAGCGTAGATAGATAGATAAATCATTTATTTAGTGCACACAAAAGACACAGCACAACACACACACTTTTAGCGCATGTCAATCCAATCACATTTGGGACAGGTGTTATTTATTATTAAGGCACACCAACGAATTGTTCACAATAAACATTGATAACAAATTAATCATAATTAACTACAGACTACAACGAACTTTTCACTTACAGGTGTGCACAGCACTCTGTTTAGTTTTACTTTATAAATGTCAAATAAAAAATGACAAAATAAGAATTAAAAAAATGATAATAATAAGTTAATTGAGAATAGTAAAGGTAAATTACAAATAATCAATAAATAATCACTAATAATAAAATAATATTTTAAAATGTGTTATCGCTTAAACAATGTCAGTTTGTGTCAAACTCTTGTCTCCGGAAATTATTTCAGTTATTTCGCTGTCAATAAATTCGAAGAACAAATCAATTAAAATTCTATTAAAGAAGGTTTGTTACAATTCGCTGAAGCTTTAAATTACATAAATTATACGCGATTGGATAGTGTTTTAATTTTGCTAAAAATTGATTGAGGAAAAATTTCGATCTTACAGTTAAAATGTAAAAAAAAACATAGACTGTAAAATTCCCGATCATATTTGGCTACTGGGATGTACATTATATTATCCATGGTAGTAAATAAAACTACTTGATCACTCAACCGCTAAGCAAATAAACGGTAAGAAAATTAGCAGTAAGCCACGGTAAATTAGTTACTATTTAACCAACCCTAGAATTCTGCAAGCTTGACAAAAGCCTAACTGGCACGTGTGCACGATTTATTTCGGTAAGCAGGTCGCCGGGGTCAACGACCGCCGCGTCGCGACGTCTAATAATAAAGATGCGCCAGCGCAGCGCAGGTGCAGCGCGAGGAGGGGAGGGAGGTGAAGATTGATGGCTCAGATGAAAATAGACGGCTCAAAAATTCTAACTTGAGGTATAAGCTTTGATGTTAAAAGTCACGTCACATTTTATTGGCTGTATGACATTGACATAAGATAAAAAGAAAAAAACTATTTTGAATTTGGAATCAAGGATGTTGTCGTTTACTTTTTATGGGACGTAAATATTTTTTAAATAGGATGATTTTGATGATGATTTTTATCTTTGTGGTTTTGGCTCAATCATATTGAAACTTTTTGTTATACGCTCAGTGAGTGAGACATAAAAATATGTGCCGCACATGTCTATGCGGAACTTGAGTTCTAAGAAAACCGTCGCAACATCTGGCTAGCATTTAGTCTAACACAATTAAAATAGGTTAGGTTTTACAGAATTTTCTGGGCAATGCACTGACAGCTAGGCTAAACTGGGAGTGCCTCTTTTTGGGTGTTTGTAGTTTTTAGGAGAAAAAACACGGCAATTGAAAGGAACATAAGTTTCTATTTATCCTGATAAATATGTTAATTTATTTAAAAAAAAAAACGATCTTATGTACTATTTTGTCCCATTGTTGAACAAAGTTTCCAAACAAGAATTTAATAACAAAAAAAGCTAACTAATTTAACTTTAATAATACAACCACATTTCAACAGAATCTCTCAATATTATCAATGTAAGTACAAAATAAAGTCCATATTCGTTAAAATTAACATCGAAATTACCGAGCTGATTGCAAACTCTGATATCGAAATGGACTTTCAAATGTTCCATTTAGAGTTAAAATAGGTTCATGTATTGATATAAATACAGGTAAATTGTTGCGATACAAACAGATTGTCACTGTTTTCATAAATATTCCTGGGTAATTTAAAAGTAAGGCTGGCCTAGTGGTGTTGATGCGAGGCGAGAGAGATACGTAGCTTTAGGGTTTTTTTAAACTTTAGCACAGTGAGAAATTGAGGGAAATCAGTAATTTTTATAGCGAAATTTTTGAGCGGTTTGATTGATTCGAGACCACCCCTGCGCGTCGTATTTCCTATTGCTGATGGTTGTGATTCTGCCTATGGAAGATATACTTTTCTGTTATTATGTTCCTCCATCTGTGCCTGGCGTCATGGAGTGCATCATGCAGTTTGGTGTTCAACGTTAGACGGATTTGGTCAGACTGTCTGATCGGGCTGCGACACCTCGGCCTCCTGCCTTCTACCTTGACAGGACGGTTTATATGAACATTAAATAATTCGTGCATTAGGTAAAATAAAATACTAATTAGCTAGAAAAGGATTAAGTATTGTAGTAGGGATACTAACTTTTAAGAACATTGATTTCAGTTACTAAATTATAATCTTTTGCCTAAAAATAAACCACAGAAAAACCAGAATACACATTTTTTAAACCAAAGTCGGCAAAATATATACTAATATAATAAAGCTGAAGAGTTTGTTTGTTTGAACGCGCTAATCTCAGGAACTACTGGTTGAAATTGAAAAATTATTTTTGTGTTGAATAGTCCATTTATCGAGGAATGTTATAGCATAACATAACGCTATGTACGACCAATAGGAGCGGAGCATAAATGAAAAATGTTGCGAAAACGGGCAAAAATATTCCATTTTGAGAGTTTCCGTTGCGTGCGCTGCGTAAACGGTTTAAGTTACGCAACAATCATGTATGTAGGGTAGGTAGGGTAGGGTAGTTAGGTAAAAAAAAAAAAAATAACAGCTAGTATGAAATAAAACCCAATAACACTGAACTAAAAATAATCCCGCAACAAAAATATCTTCAGCTCATCTTCGACAACGACACAAACCGACCACAAACCGCTTACCCGTAGGATGCGCTACTAATTTCCCGTATCATAAGCACAAGTTACAGATATAACTCGGACAATTAAAACAAAGTATTGATGCGTACGCGCAGTTAACCGGTGGCTGCTCTTTTAATTGAGGCGGGATAACCGTATTGGATGTGGAATAAGGATGTACGAAGACTGATTCTTGCAGCTTTTTTTTAAAGAAAATAATGTACTTTTATAGTTACCTACGACTAAACTGAATTTCAATGGTTGAGTGTAGAAGTTAGTTCTCGAAATTAATACCTGAAACGATCGATATTTCGTTTTTGTAAAGAGTGGCTACTGTAGAAGTTTTAACATTTTTAGGGTTCCGTACCCAAAGGGTAAAAACGGGACCCTATTACTAAGACTCCGCGGTCCGTCTGTCACCAGGCTGTATCTCATGAACCGTGATAGCTAGACAGTTGAAATTTTCACCGATGATGTATTTCTGTTGCCGCTATAACAACAAATACTAAAAATAAAATAAATATTTAAGTGGGGCTCCCATACAATAAACGTGATTTTTATGCCGTTTTTTGCGACATTGGTACGGAACCCTTCGTGCGCGAGTCCGACTCGCACTTGGCTGGTTTTTTTATAAAGATAAGTAGTTACTTTTTTTCTGTAGGCAATAATCTCTAAAAAATCTGATCCGATTACTAAAAATCTCATAGGCTACACTGTCGTTGAAACAGGCTTCTTTTGACTTGGAAAATGCACGGTTGATAAAGGATTAACCACAGGAGCAAAGTCTCGGGAAAAAGCTGTTTAAAATCCATAATTGTATCTTTTAGAAACAGATGTTTTGCTTTAAACCCAAACAGGTTGCTTGTAAGGCATCAGACACTTGAATGTACTTGCGACGTAAATAAACGGACAAACCAGTGGCTTACACATTACGCGTAGTGATTACCTACCACTATGGATTGCCGTGGTTACGATTACTGTCGAGTGTGGAGCGAGAATCGACTAACTAGTCCACTAGTGATGCGACAGCTTAGTCTTACTAATGGACTAACTTGTAACATCAGCATCGAGTTATCTTAATCAAGCCAATTATTTTTTATGTTCTCGCACTAATTGTGTACTTACAAACATGTCATAAAATAAAGTCGTATTAATACACGTTAATAAGTAGAAATGTTCCCAGTTTTACTCGTATTCTTAATCGATAAAATAGAGGACAGCTTCGACATCTATTTACATATTTCGCCATATTTTTATTCTAATCAGTCTTATTGATAATTAAGACGCTTATAATCGACTAAATTAATACTTATAAAGGCTCCATCAATTACGACAATAAACACGGCACTAGCCAGTATTTAGTGTTATTATTATTTAAATTAAGTAATCACAAAATTTCGGTTTTACTTGCCTTTATCGGTTGTCTATCACTTCATGTTATGACATCGTTAAAAGTCAAGTTTCATATATATATAAATGTTGAGTTTGAGCATTCGCCCACACGGAACAACTTTCTAAACGCGGTTATAGTAAAACACTAATTTAATTAGTCGATTAGTCGACTATTGGGCACATGTTAGTCGAGTGTGTAATAACTAAGAACTCTAAGAACGGGGTGCCTAATAAGGTGTTTTATGACTTGTTTTGCTCCGCCGGTCTGCGCGCACCTTTTAAGGATTAATAGATTTAGTTACACAATAACAGAACGCAGGACAGATGTCTGTGAAAGCAATAAACCACATGGTAGGTAGCTCTGTAAGGGATCCTAGGTACAGTAACCCCAGAGAAACTCGTTCGGCTACATAGATACATTTCTTCATTCAGCTTTATGAAAGATGCGGGTAGTTTTGAAGTTTTTCATTATTATGAGCCTTTGTCATGGGGTATTGTCGATATCCGTGGGGTATTGTCATCCTCTATCGTTTAAGTTGTCGTTGATTGCCGCGATTTTGAACTCTAATGATGGTTGTTTTATTTATTAAGGAAATGTAGCTAATTTAGATATGTTCGATATGATAGTATTTGAGCCAAAGTATTGAATTTACCTTCACTAAAAGCCAAATTAGTAGACGCATGACATAAATTTTAATTCCAAAAATATGGTAAGTATTCGGTGTTAATTATCAGAAGAGTTAAAATAAAATGAAGCTAATTTTATTAGACTGCAATGATAAATCAAAATCAACGTTAATTGCTGAATTTAAATATTATTACCTAATCTAAAGAGCCTATAAATTCGTTGACACATAAATAAAGAAATTGAATCCCATAATTCTGATTCCCATGGCAGTAAACGACCATAGAGTAGCGACGCAATGAAATGTCATCTTATGTCAATAAATACTTCGAAACTGAATTGATATCTCAATTTGTAGATGAATATACATTAAAAACCAATAAAGATCCTTTAACGTTGCACCGGTATGCCAGCTACAAAAAATGTAAGATTACGACGGGAACATTATACAACTTAATTTATTAGTAAAGTCACTCCAGATATTTAAATATCTCTCGAATTTACATACAAACGGACCACCCTATATTTTTTCAACCGGTACGTTCTTAAAACAAGACTTTACTGTTAGCTACCCTTGTTATAAATATATGTAAATCGAGGCAGAATATTATTATGTTAATGTCACGATCATTTCGCAGAAAAAAAAACTAGGACGAATGCAAGTCACACAACTCCACTAACATAATCGTGTTACAAAGATGTTTTGATTAAAATAATAAAACATTTCATCTTTTACATTTCTCGTTTAGTATTTTGTCATGGTTTTAAATTATTTAATCTTCAAAACTTTATGAATGCTGTTCCAAAACCAACGCTTATTTTTTTAATTTTCCGGCGAGGCCCTGACCGCTATTCTACGCGGCATCTTCGCACGAACTCTGGCAGATTACTCTTTCTTAATTAAAGAACTGGTACTGTAGCGGTGCAAGATAACGAAATGAAAAAATAATGAACTTATAAATTAAGACTTAGAATTAAAAAATCTACTCTAGCGTGTTGCCTACTCAACTGACACAAATTATAAGTCGAATGATCAGTTAAGCAGCATGGGTATCGACCGTATCACATGCCCAAAGTAGTATAAAACTATAAAAATAAATCGTAGCATCTTGATTGAAAGTGAACGTAGGCGCACCTGTGACGACGGCTAGCCGTGACCGGTCGGTTCTGCTCTTTTTCGTCAGGTCACTGTGACGATTTGGAGTACCGTTACAGATTTTAAACATGGAACGAAATATGCCTTTTAAAAAATATGAGCGGCCAGTTACAAAACTGAATCTGTCACCGCAGCGGTCGGGGAAGCATGAGTCATCTCATTCTGTTGCACGTTGGTTCACGCAACGGACAGGACAATGTCTAGAGAAAAACGGCTGCGCCACAAACGGGACGCAGACTAAAAAAATCGTCCCACTGAAACGTTCACCGTTGCGCAGACATGATTGAGTAATAATGCATGTGAATTATTTACGATGTGGTAATTTCCTGGCCAGCCTTTTTAGGAAATTCGCAGCAGTTGGGTTGTCTTAACTCATACGAGAATTACTTTGAAGGCGTGTTTTATGTTCTCCGGTCATATTGTGTTTGCTCGAGTAAGATTTATGGCAGAATATAATTTTGTCTGGTGAGTTAAATGACAGGAGTAAAAAAAACAATTGTCAGAGTCAGTGCAACATTTTTCTGTAGTTCGTTTCCGATTACAAAATCTATCGGGTTTTTTAATGAGAGTTCGTTCCTAAGTTTATTTTTCTTCGTTTGTGTTCATTACAATTTTAAATAAAGCCTCTCATTTAACCTCGACCAAAATGGTCCGTACATGGAGAGATTAGCAAGTGACCCAGTGGTTAGACATGTAATGTCCATCTATACTTGGGCACACGCTACCTACAGATGCGTTCTTTTTGCGTCAAGGAGACGTAATGACCTAAGCTGTCTCGATTTATTGAATAAAAAAACAACTTGTTGAATATTAATGTTACGGACCAAGTGATTAATACGGCATTATTCTTTATTATATTTACGATTACTATTAAAGCAACAAAGTGGATGGAGCCCGGGGGCCTCCTATTTCTGACTGCAGGGTCTATTGTGCCTAATGCTCCCGAGCTCGCTTCGCTAGCTCTTGTTGGACTAATTCATTGATCATAATTATCGAATTGTCCAACCGTTACGTAGCAATATTCATAATGACCAGACAATGTGATAAATATAGAAGTTTAAATCAGTATTCATTACATTGCCGGATTTGACTTGACTAGATTTACAATCCCGGGCATTGTGGCCTGATTAATTACTTATTTCATGACATTAACATTATTAACTACGTGGCATCTAGCAGACGTCTGTGGTTCTTTAAAATTTACAATCAAAACGTGTACCGACTTAAAAAATACAAACTTGTTACACCGAAAACTTATGTTCAGATACAATCTACGCTCCATGTTTTATGGACTAGACTAGAGGAATTAACAAACGCAACATATATTCGTACGTCCACAATCAGATAAATACACTCTTTAAGTCACATTTTTATCGGTGTCACGACATTTTACATCATAATACGCTAAGATACTGATGCATTTGACAAGGAGCCGTCCCGTTGGATCAGAAAGTAGAAGCATCAGATCAGATAAAACGTGGGCGAGACGCGCAACGCGTTGGCGGGAAATCAAACGTCAAGTTGACAGCGCGCGTAACTTGACAAATAACTTCTTTTTTCTACTTTATTTGCTTTCGGCCAGTTCCATGCCTAAAAAGGAGGTGTTAAATGTTTACAGATCCCATCAACACCTCAAGTTATAAGATTGTCGACAATTTCTATAAAAGGGTGGCAACAATTTGAAATGCTCACTGTCAACACGTTTTTCAATAAACAAGAGTGCTATTACACTGTGAAAATTGTCACGTTTAATTTTTATTGGCCACGACATGGCCGTTTCAACTTGTCTGCGTAGTTTATGCAATTTTCAATGAATAATGATTACATTCAATTTAAATTAGTTTACAGTTAAGTAGGTATGTAGCTGAATTTGTAACCGACGACGGTGATTTAACTCGAGCAGTTTAGGAATTATGTTGAGATAAGGGTATGACGAAATGCGTAAATAATTTAAGCCTAAATGCAGGTTATGGATACAATGTTAGATGAAAGTGGCTCATGAAGGCGTAAGTTTAACCATAGATATAATCAATATTCAATTTATCACTGTTTACCATAACCATTGAAATTGCAAAGAGTATCAGTACAGTACTTATAGATATTTTACTATTTAATAAGGTCCATCATTGTTATTTGTCCGACCAGCCTACAGCATCAAGTAGCCAAAAAAAACGGCACATAGCAAAAAAATAATCAATCTGAACGCATATTTATAACTGTCAAATTAATGCCACACAGATGGTATATCTGACTTTTATCCGTATTATTTATTAGTATTTTGTTCCTATTTGGACGACGAATAAAATATAACAGTTATGGCTTAACCGAATCCGTAAACCGTTATATATTTGCTAGACAGTGACATAAGGACGGATTAAACGCCAACGTTGCGCATACGCAGTTACGCACCTACGACCATAGACTAATTAAAATTAAACAGTGCTTTAGGCCTTGCAAATACATTGCAACATAACATGTGTCATGTTATTTTTAATAAGTAATTAATATTGATTAATTAAAGGTCGACTGTCTCATTGATCTAAGTAGTAGTCGTAAACGCTACTGTTGAGCATGAGGTTCAATTGGTACCAAAGATTACGATGAATTGAGAACCTCCTCCTTTTTTGAAGTCGGTTAAAAAATGATCATAAAGAGCCAGTTTCGTCCATTTTCTTAATGATAGAGACAGTAGTTGTTTAATAAAAATGGATACAGGTTGCGAAAACATGCAACCGGTTTCAATATCGGACAATATGGAATCCGTTACGTATGCTAAATCTTCTAGCTAAATTTATTTACTGTTTAGATTCGGCTCGCAAATATAAAGTTTACAAAATACATAATAATACTTTAAATGCGAAAGTAACTCTGTTTGTTTGTTAACTATACTCACTACTAAACGGCTGAACTGACTGAGGTGAAATATTTTATGCAGATATTAGTAAGAGATAGATTTATCATAGTAGTGTGTTCCCTTGGGATGATAAAACAGTTTATACCAGGGCGAAGCCACCGGCAGAAGATAGTAAGTAAAATAATAACAAAATTAGAAACGAAATAATATTTAATGATTAAGGACAAACAGCTCATTCGTAACAAATGAGACCTTCTGGAATTAGAGCAATTAGCAAATATTTTCTGTATCACGTTATTGTTCAATAACCTTCATTACTAACGTCATAATACACAATCGCAAATTAGTTTTAAAACTTATATCACACAGTTTGAAAGCTAAAAACGCCTTTAAATAGTCATGAGGATCATCAATACGATCTTCAAAATTGTTGGGGATAGCTTCCAGTCTAACTCGGTTCAACTGAGTACACGTATTTTTACATGGACCTCAACCCAGTAACTGGGTAACAGGAAACTTCTAAGCAAGACTGGGGGCCGATTTAATGGCTTCTGACTACCGTAAGGACTGTCAAGATCTAAAATGACAGTCATGAAGACCATATAAGGTCGCTCATTTAAAAGGTATTTTTTACTGAAATTCCAGATTCTGCATGATGTTAGCTCATGTAAGATCATGACAACTCTACATAAAATTTCAGACAGTAAGTGACAAAAAAGTTTCTGCTAGCGACTTCGCTCGCGTGAAAAGAGTTTAATCATCCCTAGGAAACATTGAAGAGAACACACAAACACCGGTATGAAAAGTAGCCTATGTGCTATTCCAGTCCACATTTTTTTTGTAGTCTGTAGGCTCGCTCTTGACCACTATCTCACCTGATGGTAAGCAATGATGTGGTTGACGGTGAAGCACGCTTGTCTAGAAATAACCTATTCACTCTTGACTTAAAGACCCCTAGATTGTAACTATCGGGAAACACAGACTCCGGCAGGGAATTCCACTTATTATGCATACAGCTAAGGAGCTGTACGCATAATAAAATCTATCTCTATCCCACATTTCATCCAGATCCGTTCAGCCGTTTTAGCGTGATTGAGTTACAAACATACATTATACATCCATCCAAACTTTCGCATTTATAATATTAGTAAGATTAAACACACACCAAGAATTAAAATAGTAATCAACACTTGCTTACCATAATGAGAGCAAAAACATCATCTGAACCTCATAATGACTTTGTTGAGTTCCAAAACGGAATTACTTACCTGTAAAGAGAAAAATCATTAATTAAAATGTTGAAAGGCTAAATGAACGAGTAAAACGTCTTAAACTGAACGCGTCTGTACGCAGTGAAGAGCATAATGTTTTAAAAAGTTTATTCCGCTTCCATAAAGTTGTGTTATGAATGGTGATTTTTAATAGTTTTTTTTTATTTATTTATAGGGTGATGTTATTAATTAAGGTCAAGGAACGTGCATACGAAATTCAAACAAAATACCCATGTAGGTACGAGAATGTCGTAAGTGTACAGTGCCCTTCCCTCTGGAAATTGTTTTTTTTTTAATAATTTGTTGTATTTATTTTTCAGGAGAATTTTACGGTCCACGCTTGCGTGCCTGAAAATCAATTCAAGAGGCGAATATGGGAATAGACCACAATTCAGGATACTTCAAGGACCCTTGCCTTTTTCATCACATCATAACTAAAACCGCAGAATCTGCCGCCAAAATTAGCAACTACCGAATCGTAATGAAATTGCGTATCGTAAATAAAGACGTTAAAAATATATTTACGCAAAATTTATGCGAACTCTCGCCTGTTTCGTTTATTAAACATGTACAAAAGCCATAAAGCGGCATGTAAAACTATTTTCTGAGTAAATTCGATGGCCGCTTTCATAAGTTCGTCTTACACGTGTTAAAGAGGCTTTTACGTTTGTTTATTAAAAAAAATACAAGCGTAATTTGTTTAATCCGTTGTCTGATTTCTTTTGAAAAATTTGCCTTGTTTTTTTTTTTACGGTTTACAGATTTTGTAATACTTAATGTTCATCTTGTAGTATCTATCTAGCTAGAACATTTGTGGTGGAGGAGGGAGGTTGGAGGTGTTAAATATTTACTTAGAAAAAATGGCGAATGCTTCAAATTTCGATATTGGTTGGGAGATGTTAAGAATTTACCTTTGAAGCCTATAACTAGATTTTTATAATTAAAACCATCCAACAACTTGCTAAGTGGGTATCAACACTTGCAATACAACAAGACTCATACATAATAAAACGAACACCCTCACCCAGAATTACAATAATCAAAACTACCGTCACACAGTACCGGTATTTTAACATTTGTCACCTACCCACAAAACACACAAGACAAAGTTCTGTGGACATAGCTGACTGGCTGTGTTAGCGTTAGATGACGCGTGGGCGTCGAGGCCGACACACGCGCCTCCAAGCAAACAATCAGTGAATGACAAATTATCATTATTAATAAACCATGACTGTACTGACAATTGACAATTAGCTTTTGTAGACTAGGATTGCACATAACTTGACGATGTCGTCCTTATAAGAAGGCTGATTGGCGCCATGTTGTGACCTCATCTGTCGATCTGGTCAGATTTATTTTTCTTCTCAAAAAATCTCAACTTGTTATCGCAACTATTATAAAATTGACTTCCAATATATCCGGATGGGGATGATTACCAGTTTTTTTACATGGAATGACTGCAGATCTTGACTTCCACAACCCTGGAGCTCGGTCACACTATTCTATCTATCTAATTTCTTCTATCGTGATTCGTGTCAATATATTTAAGACTTTAATTTTTTATGGGGCAGTTTACGTCTGCGCCTATTCATGATCCAATTAATCCCAATAGAACGTTTTTTTCTTAACGTCTATAGGCCTGCGCTTGACCACTGTCCCACCTGATGGAAACGATGATGTGGTCGACGGTGTATCACGCTTGCCTAGATAAAAACCTATTCACTCTTGACTTAAAGACCCCTAGATTGCAGCTATCGGGAAACACAGACTCCGGCAGGGAATTCCACTCCTTAGCTGTGTTGATATGATAAATGAATTCGTTCACAATCCTGACTTGTCCGAGCACCGTTTAATAGGCGTAATTATTTGTTACTTCATAAAGTGCATCTTATTTATATCGGTCTAGCAGCTGCCCTCTGATCATGAGATTGAAGACACCGTCCGTGATCACTGTGTTTAATTTTCTACGATAAAAAGTACCCTTCCTTATCTTCTTAGATTTTAACTTTGGGTCTGTAGATTATTTGGTCCTTTGCGAAGCACAGAACAATTAACTCGACATAACCCCTGAGGTTTCTACCCCATTCAATTTGTGTCTACCTTTCGTCCACTTTTTGTCACACTTTCGGTATGGAAACACTCAGCGCAATTTGTAATTGTACTTTTTTTTACTAATCTTCTCTTTTACTCTGTGTTGGTCGCTGTTGTGTCTGTGTCGAATAATTGATATTTTATTCTATTTGATACAGATCAGTTCGTTAGTTTAGATTTTCTTTTCCGATCTTCTCCATAACAAGCTACTTTGGCGAATGGACGGTAGAATCAATTATTCTTACTTTGAAATTTTTGACGTTCAAAAGTGCCGCTTGATGGCCTAATTGAAATAAAAAAAATTGACTTTGACTTTGTTATTCTAGGAGAGTAAAAGTAGGTACCCAACAGATGATAGAGATTCTCACTTTCGCATAAACAATGACAGTGAATTTAATACCTCCTGAATCAAGTCGAAGAAGTAATTAAACCCACCGTTTAGTACTAAAGTTTACGAAACAAGGCAGTAAGCCTATAATAATTATGTATCAGGAAAGCAATGAATTAATATGCCATCCGGAAGTCATTAAGTCTATAACTCTATCTAGTATGTTTTCCGTGATACCAGGTATGGAACACCTGTGCCTAGGAATTCCATTTGCTGCTAAATGACTGGGATATTCTAGAAAAACGCGAGAAGTGTTTACGTTATTTAGTGTTATTTTTTTTCTTGAGTATGGTTGCGATGCCTTTGATCAGTCCGTGAGTTGCATTCGAAGAGAAGGACGAAAAAAATATCAGAAGCTTTGCATAATTGAAACAACTGCAGGTGTTTTAACCAAAATAAGGATAACTGTAGGTACTGTATATTTAATTATTAATTTATAGTGCTAAAACAGTTTAGACCAAATATGGAAGGTGTCAACATTATCATTATCTTTGATTGGCGGATATGCTAATAATAACATTATAATTAATAGCTTAATGATATTTTATTACATTCAAGAACATTATAATTAGTTAGCAAATCTGGAAATGCTCAGCATAATATTATGGCAAACTTGAATTGAACGGTATCTCAATGAAGTTTATAAAATGTCATTGAATCTTGGTATTTCCTGTCCTGCAATAGAAAACGGAGGCATTGGATTAGTTTATTTGATACTTATTTACATTTGAATGCGTTAATTAGGTGAGTAAAAGGCAATATTAGCCTTGAATGTGAGTAACACGGCTCAAAAGACTAGGTTTCCCATCGCATGCTCCAATTACTAAAACCAAGCAAACCAATTCAGTTTTGACGTCCAACAAGGCGAAATCGTTTGAGCTCAACCACGATGACTGTGTAGATACACGCGCGCCATTAGCTTTCCTATTGCAACCCCATAGACAAGCAACCATTGAGGTAGACCCGAAACTTCTATACCCAACAAAGAAAAGTTGAAAATCGCGCGAGTCCCATTTGAAAGCCCGCAAATTTATATTGGTAAAAGCTAAAATGGCTCCGTGCACGCACACAGCAGCAAATATGACGGATTGGCAGTGCTCCGCGTGGGCATGGTGTTCTGCGGGTATGCTAATTCTTCGCATGGTACACGACGGAGGTTACGTTGGTACATGGTTAGAGCGTTCGATTGTTCGTCGGGAACTCGTGGGACATGCGTAGTCGCAGTTGCAACACGCTGGTTGTGGCACTACTGCTGGCTAGCGTGAAGTTTTATGACTACTGTGCCTTTTCTAGGGCTTTTATTCAGAAAAAAACATAAAAGACAGTTAGTAACCGTCGTCAAACCGAAGTCGTAGTCTAGTTATTCAACTGTGTTGAGTATTTCTATCTAAGCAATCAGAACGGGACGTACCTAGTGACCAGATCTGAACATTTTTATGACTAAGGATAATAGTCATTTTCACATTGAAAGGAGGAAAGCGTTCTATAGTAATTGCTGTCTTAAAAACTGCTTCTGTTTTTATAAAAAAACAATCAACAACAAAACTACAATAGATTTAAAAAACCGTCCACTAAATGAATGACCTGCTTGTACCATGTAATACAACGTATTCAAACGACTGTACATTTTAATGAATGAATAAAACGAGTAAAATATTTGAAGGACGATTACGCAATGTAGAATTTGCATGTTGATTGTTATCATCGCGAAAACCATGCCAAGCCAATTAACGGTGTGCACGTCGAAAGGAAACATGAGCTCATCATGAGCGGCCGTGTTTACACGCGGCATCCGCCGTCTATCAGGAATTCAACAATACCTGATCATCTTCCAAACAACAAACAAGGCATGCTAAAACAATGAGAAACTAACGTGTTGACACAACATTCGCGTCTGGAAATATGCAAGAACAATGCTTGTGATGGCCGATGTGACGAAATTCGATCCCGGTGCATCCGAACGTTTTTAAACAATGGCGGATTCGGGTTCCCGCGCGAAATTGACAGCCCGCGAACAATCGACTAAATAACTGTCGTGTTTTGTAATCCTGAGTCCGTCCAACGATACGTGAGAGGATCTCTTTTTATTTTTCTTTCGCAAAGGTTGATGGATGAGGTTTCTTCAATATCGAATAACAATTTTTATTCTAAGAACCCATACAACTATTCGGTTTGGTATGTCAAAGTAATTTTGTTCTCAAGTTAATCTATTGAAAGGCTCGATTTTGAAATCACGCATTCCTAATTCCAAATACATCTTTGGTGCTGGCTAGAGGTTCCCAAACGTATTACCAATCTGTAAAATATCGAGACGTACGTAACCTTTAGCATAGATTTACTTCATATAATCGAAAACGAGGAATATTTTACGTTTAAAAAATGCATATTATGTTTATGTGATGTAATATTTAATATGACATTTTAAGCCGATGAACTCTGCCATATAAAGTCTTATGTCAATACATAAAATAAATCCGACGCCATGATTGCGTTCCGTTACTGCAACAGTGCAAGTGTTAAATAATACAGAAAATATTTTAATTTATCGGAAATAATGGTTGACAAACAAACTAGGCGATTTCTCAGTTAATAAGTTATTGTCAATGGATCTCGCATACAATGTCATTTTTATAGTCGCACCCACTTGCAACGTCCGATACAAACGGGCCACTTCTGTATTAGTTACTGTTATTTTATTTAGAGATTAGACTAACACAATTTAAATTAAATATCATTTTCACACATATTTAAATTAAATTCTTAGGAAGGAAGGAATCATGAGTTTACTTAACGCTAACAAGAAATCAGTTTCGAAGGGTTGATACTGATTACTGAACGGAAAATTTATGGAATATCGAAACTAGATATTAATTTGCAACGTAACATGGACCTATTTATGAAAAAAATGTTTAAGTACCTAATTTGAAAGAAAAATACAAAAAAGGAAGAAAAATGCCAAAGCCGATTTGAAAAGCAATGTTGAAAAGTATGTTTACTAAAATAATGCATAACTTATACGTTTATACGGCACGCAATTTTAGTGGTCCTAACATGGTCAGTCTGTACAAAGCACAAGTATTGATGCTGCATAGCGCGAACCGTATAACACTGTCAGCTGGTAATGTTAGATCATTTCGTATTTAAATTGCTAATAGCTTGTAACTGAGCTTATTATTAATATAACCTTGCATAAACTAAGTTTCAACTGAGTGTAATTTAGCAAACATAAATCAACCGTATTTTGACTGTCCAGGTTCTATTCATGTGTTTTTTTGCAAAAGGCAAAAACGGTAATTTCATCGGACTTAGAACTATCTATTCTGTATTAATTATATGTCATTAGTGTCTGGTAACGATACAATTTGACAGCAAACAATAAGCAGGAGTAATTTAGTACAGTCGAACGGAATGATTGGTGAACAGGTAACTTGCTACTATGTACTTTAAAACAATGTTTTGACTGTTGTGAGTATGCTGAATGGACAATTCTTAGACGACCTTTTTTATTAAGCATACCATAAGCTTAAAAAAACACACAATAAAATGAACATTAGCAGTGAAATGGGTTTTTGCCTGTATACCAAATAAGTAGTCCTACTGTACAGTGTAGTAGATCAACATCAATCGTTCCAAAGCTACCATTAAGTGGGTGACCAGTGGCGCCCCGGGGTACAACGGGAATAACGCAAACTAACTCCATTCAATATTCCAGTTAGCAGTAAATTACTATTTAATTAAACATTCTCATATACCAGTACTGAGTCTAGGTTCTCGTCGCCTCGACCTCCTTCGAACCAGCTTCCCATTAATTGGGTTTAATCTTTATGCCTGAGTGATAAAATTTTCAGGGTTTACAGTCGTATTTTCTGGGTTATCAATATCGTTGAGGTTTTAAGGTCTGGTATGTCTCAGTATGACACAGCAAACGGTTTTGATCTATGATTAGGTTATAGGATTTTTTAACGTTTAGCAAGTGATCCTCTTGTTCAGGGTATGGGATTGGCGGGTCCTGAAGGTTACACTAGTCGAAAATTCTTCCATACAAACGTAGTCTTGGGATTATTCCACTGTTTGACGATGTACGTTCAAAATAAAAAGTGATATCAATTTGTCTCATCATTATCTAGCCCTGTATGGAAGCAAAAAGGTTAAAAAAGAAAACATTTGAAAGTTATGAGCGTCGAAAGTTCCACATTTCGACACTAATTTTAACGCACTTTTGGGCGCGAATAAATACCATAAGAAGACGGAAAATTGCAAAACGGCCTCAATACAGGGATAGATTAGTAGTTCAATAATGCAAATAATTTTATTTTGAACAGATAGATTTAGTCGTTTTTTTCATGATATCTAGACTGCCAAAGGTCTGTTTATAAAATTTCGCGCGCTCGGTTTCGTCCTAAATCATTATCCATTTCGCTACAAATTTGAAAAAGTGTGTTTTCGTAAGCGAACTAGCTTCCTACTGCTCATCACAGCATCTATCTCTTCCGCACGTGTTGTCGGTTGATATAAAATGCATTTTAACCCCGCGCACAAAATATTTCGTTCCGTCGACTAGTGTATCCTTAATATAATTAGCAATTAAGTTGAATTAAGCTGTCAATTTATCAGAGAATCTCTGGAATTGACAGCTCGTTACATAATGTTTTCACGGTAAGATATTTAAAGAATTAACCTGCAGTTTTTGGTAATAATTAGGTATAGTGGTTTCAAATTCCCAGTCGGTATCGATACAGTATCAAATTGCATACAGTACAAGTTCGGGAACGGGCTGAATACGCCGCCAGAAAAATCTGGTCTCTATTTTTTGATAATCAATACCACGTAATTCACGTATTTCTCCGGACTCGATTCTGACTTCGTTTTATCGATTGCGTATACCGTGTGCATCACAGCCATTATTGACTCACTGTTAATCGCAGACTTTTTACGGCATTGACTTATCGATATACACTTGTATTGTATCTTGATTGTGAGGTAAAATTATTGATCAAACTGAACGTTTATTATAAGTACTATTTGAATTATTTGGGTGCTATTTTATTAGCATCCAGCAAGCATCCACAATGCGGTAGGTGCTATTTTAGTAGCATCCAGCTACCTGGGCGTCTATTCTTCTACAAAAGTCTAGTGTGTAATCGATATATAATTATTTGGCTAAGCAATTCCGCCTCGCAGGAGAACATTTTGCGGTTAAATATAGCCGTGGTCACGGATAAACACGCAATTACAAAATTACCATATGCGGCCGACTAGTATTTTATTGGACGCGTACTTAACGGTACACTTTTGGTTTGGTACCGCGTCGCATCGAACCGGAATGTGTTTTCAGATGGGCACACGACCGATAAACATTAAAACAACACTATCTAGGAATAGCGTCCATTTAGTGCGCACCACTAGACGAGCCGTCCGAGCTATCGACACAGACTCGACTAAATAAAATGATAAAAATAGTTAGCAATTAAAAGCACGCACGCCGCGTTGCACTCATTTGTGTATGCAAATGCCGCCATATTGACTTTTTTACGGTTGCGCGCGGAAAATGAAACAAATTGTGTTTTTAATGTTTTAATTAGAGATTCGCTTTAGCTTGGAGCCGCTATCTCTCGTCTAGATTGTGAATATGTAAATGTGAAAACGCGTCGTGACTCGTGAAACATTACTAAGATAGCCTAACTACGGTAATTATCTATTTTAAATAAAAAGTTGTTAATGAGTGGTGTAGTATTGCGCGTCTGGAACGACATTTACACTGAGAATAGAGATGCATCGCCTGCTACAGTCGACTAAGTTAAATTAGCTCGACAACAAACGTTCTCGATTTACAGCACCTGACTAACGACGTGTAAAAGACTCTTAATGTGGCCAGTATTATTTTCGTTTCATAAAAATGTTTACGTTGCCCGCCACAAACGCGTAACCAGAATTAATCTGACGGGTGCACTCGTGAGAACGAGTTTCTCTATGAATTTGATATGTGACAACTCCTCGATCGTAGACAGAGTGGCTCGTAAAGTTTAATTCGAGGCATAAATTACCTTTGTAGAGATTTACCACGGTGTAACGCAATACGAGCTTCAAAGAATACGTAGAGAGGCTGAATAAAGGACAGTCATTAGTGTCTATGATTCTGTGGCTGCGTCTTGTTTGATGCCATGCGAGCCACAGACAATGAAATGGAACGCATTTCATTCTACGTTGTTCTTTATAGCACCTTTTTTCTCTGTTCCTACTAATGTAATGTGAATGTGTCTGAGGATTTAAATTATCTACATGTGCGTAGCTTGCTTTTATTCTGATGGGTACCATAAATAAAGAGTTGGGAGTAGCTATGATCCATTTCAGACACGTCATCAGAGATTATTTATCGTTACGCTTAAACAAAATGTTTGTTATCCTTGCGTTTGGCTCAAGTCAACAGTGGATAAAATAATTGTTCCTACGCAGACAATTGTGGTATTCAAAGTAACCCATGACGTAAGCCAAAAGCGTGTTCTATTGACTTATCTAAAGGATATCGAAGGTCAATGCATAATTAGCTTAGAACTAAAACTAGTCAGATATCGTAAGACGTTGATAAATCGTTAATCTGATAGATGTGACATAATACTCATTGAGCCTCATTTGAACTTACGCCTAAGTATTTATTCTAAAAACATTTACATACTCAACAAGGCAAAACAAAACGCCGCAAAAATGTTTATACACCCAAACAACTGTTGAATAACACGTTTTCGTTTGCAACCTACATAGATAAAACCTCATTGGTGACTGGCAACACATTCCAACGCTATCAAATTACGGAGTACCGGTCCACTCCCACCGGCGCATTTTACGCGTGAATTTTTAATTAGACGGTTAACAATGAAGACGTAAATATGATACACTATCGAGTTACGGCGCGAGCTCATTTCGCTTTGTCAAATAGGTGTTAATGTTGACTTTAATTGTTCGCCTTATCCGGCGTCGAGTTCGCGACGCGACCCACATATTATTGTTATTTAGCGCTGGCAACTCATTGTATTGTTAACGGTTCGTAGATAGCATTCCAAATTCAAATCGGCGGCGGGAGTGTGATATTTTCCGACTGATCGATGGAATTATATATTGATGGACTAAAAGATCTGTGGGTCAATCTATTATGGAAGTAATCGTGACTGTCTTAAAAGGTTTGATAAGATTTTCTATTTCTAATTTAGAGTTAATTGGCGCCGGGTTCGATTTCCAAATCGTTTGAGTCTCACACATTAGGCGTACGCGTACACAAAAATGCCAGCCGGGGGCGGGGCGCGCGGCCGTTGCACCTGGCGATCGCGCCGGCGCATTCCTCACGCACTCCTTTTTATGCTACACTACAAGTTTAGCCCAACCATTCTAATCTGGACCGCTTTGCCGCTCTCTACCGAAGATTATCAGACTAGAAAGGGTCGCAGCTCCTCTCGTGTGCGTCTCTCCTTACACTGGACACCGTAGTAGGAACGGAACGCAACATCTCCTATTTTCCTTTTTTTTTAATTTAACTATTCCATCTCCACGTCTTTGTTGCTCGGCAGTTCGGATCAAAAGTTTTTTGGAGACGACCCCGGGTTATACAGCCTCTACAAACACGAGAACAAATATTAACAGTGTGTTGTGTTTGTTGTATGGATTTATGACCGCTTGAAGAGAACACTTGAGTTTTGACAGAAGAGTTAGCGGGTACACACGAAGTGGTTGAACATTTAATTGGAGCATACGTTATAAACTGGCCGGAGTAGTTTGTGAGAACGAGATTGTTTGTTTTGGACATCAAAACCCGTAAATTGGGACATAAAACGTTTAATTATAAGGATAAATATAATTATAAAGGCGAGATTTAAAGCTGTATTGAAAACTACCTCGTCGTAAACGAAATTTATTCATCTCAGCGAAAACGTAACGGTTCATAAGCCGAGTTAAAGAAACGCCCGGATACAGTAGACACACATGTGGTACTAGTATAGCTATTTTAATTGCAAAACATTAAGTACACAGGCTGGTTGTATAACCAGTTGAAAAATATGTTTTTTGTGTGACAAATAAGTGTGTCAAAGTACTAAACGCGTTTGCGGCGTGCGCTTACGCATTAACCGCAAAAGTGCGCTGCGCCGGCGCCACCGGCCAACGAAAACATTTCAAACCTGTTCGAGCAAAACGTTAATTTTGTAAAACAAATACACATATGCGCGACCTACAAACCTGACTTAACCGGCGTTACGTGAAAGCGGGAAAAGCTGAATAATTTTCACTTTAACTTGTGTATTAAGTACGATGTTTACGGCAGAGCTCAAAGGTTTCGACAGCTCACGGCGTTCAGTTACTTCGAGTCAAGTTAACCTCCGGACTTAATGGCTCAATGCTATAAGTTTGTAGCTATATTCTTTGGTAAGGTACTGTAGAGTGTAGAGCTTGTCAACCGGCCTTCTTCCATAGGTAAGAAGTTGATGGCATTTTATGAAGATAAACACTAATTCGTAGTGAGATTCGGAAAAAGAAACTTATGCCATTACTGCCTCGATGACGTCGTGGGTTCATCCAAAGTTCCAAATGTTTAGTGTATCGCTGCTTGTTATTCCTTTCTTAGCAAAATCAATAAATAACAGTATTTTTAGGATTCTGCCTTCGAAGAGAGATTCTGCAGATGAGAAGAAGTGGGCTACTTTACAATTTACATCTGAAGATGAATATCTGTCCTTTCATAACAACGGTGACTGTCATCTGTCATCAATTCTAGGAACCCTCTCTTGGTTTCTTAACGACTGCACAGGCTGAATGAATGCTAAATAAACACAAGATAACAAGTGTTATCCGTGTTACTTCCGTATTTATATCAGGCTAAGTAAACATACTGCCGTCTTATACCTAAAAAAATGTCAATATATGTCAATTGGCCGATTTTGAGTTTTTAATACCACCGATCTCTCTAAGTAGTATTTTTCTACTATCAATAGTTGCCGGATAAAAAATAAACAATATCCCAAATTATACCATTTACTAATCTATTTTTTTTTGTTAGAAAGCGAATAAATTCGTTTATTTCTCACCACAAACCAAGTAAAAAACAAAAGAAACATTTTGCTAAATATGCCAAACATTTCAATAACCTTCTATAACTACCACGAAACGTCCTGTGACTAATCAAATAACATTACGCTTGCTGCATTGCCGCGTTGGATGGCAATGACAATATTAAGTGATGGATTTAAATTAACAATACGCCTATTCAAAAGTGCGCAATTAGATCTATTTTTTGACACCGGCAACTCTCGCATGTGATTTATATTAGACCATTATTTCTCGTGTTTTTGTTTTTCGGCTATAACTAAAATATGATTTTGTCAGATAGTGACACTCTAGCTATTGGATGGCACTGTGTATCAGCTGCTTATCAACCCAGTCCATTGAGAAATGCAGTATATCATATTTTTAGCTCTATAGGTCTTGCCATGTCAATGCTAATGTGTTAATGCTATCGCTTTTATTGTGCTCATTAATTACTTTGTTAGGACGTGACGCCTAGACAGTTCCCTTATCATTGAAGTTTAGTCTATTAAGCCACGTGTCTTGGGGATTTCTTGATCTATTAACATTATTGCTTAGTCTGAATCAGCAGAACAGTTTGTCATCAGAAAGAGTTACTTGTGAGCTGAATTCTTGCTGCGTCGCCCACTGTGCATGTTTTGTCTTCTATGTAGACAGCAAAAAAACATCTAGATATATCAGGAGAAATATAAACCCTTCGAAATTCAAACAGGAGTGTTTTTTTTAACCAACCAACTTGACAAAAATGCCGTAGGACCACCAAAACGCATCCGTAACCGCAAAGACTTAGACGAACACGTATTTAGTAACGAGCAAATCTAATACCAAACTAAAGCGAAAACCCTAAGGAGTTAAGGACCCAATAGAATAGAGAAAACATTTATCACAAACTTGCTAGCTTAGCCTCAAGACAAGCAGTCTCCATTTTTTGATGCGACATCTTCAGAATAGGACCGATGTAATCTCACTAAGAAATATCTCTTACAACACGTTAACGACATGTCCATACTTCAGTAAGAATTAAGTAACCAGAACTTATACTAATGTTTTTCTTCTAAACTTCCTACTTCACATATTACATACTTCAGGCATGTTCGCAAGAAGGCGACGCGCGACGTTCCTATCCTACAAGGCTTACATACATTCTTTGGACGCTAACAAACTGTATAACAGTAAACCGGAAAGTAAGTATGCCTTTGCCTGTAGTTTCCACTCTGTTACAAACAGTTTTATTAATGACAGATAAGGTTATCATAGACTAAACATTATGTCACTGTCAGTGTTGGTTTTGTGATTAGAGGCCGTCAAAGTCGAGGTGTGTGATATAATGGGGCTATACTTAATTAAGGAAATATTTTTAGAGGAGATAAGTATTCTTTTAATATTTTGGTAAGTCCTCTGACCAAGGTGCGCACATTGGGAATTAAAGAAGTCAAAGAGATCATAAACTTCGGTTAAATCTAGAACTCATTATTTATGGTCTCACCATAACCGGGTAAATCTGCGTTTACAGATACGTGTCGGCATGTAAATTACATTTTTTACGAAGCAAAAATACTTAAGAGCCTTAACCACTAGAATGTACCTTAAGGTATCTGCTGCGGTTTCATCTGTCTTCATAGTACAACTGTAGAAAAACTGCGGTAAGAATGAAGAACGATAAACGCATTATGATGGTGGAAGGAAAGCTTCGGCACGAGACCGGAAAATTAACTACGAAGCTATAAACTATAATAACGATCATAAAATATAGTTGTAAGAAAAGCAATAAATTAACAGCGGCTCAACTTTCCAAGCATATAACAATGATTAACAAGATAAACACAATTTTAGCGTGACGAGTCAGTTCAAGCGGCAGCCAATCAATAAGGAAGACACTTTTGCTAAATAAGCAGAACTTTCTCCGACATTCGTTACACAAGCATAAATATAGAAAAAAATTAGCATCTATTTAGCAAACTGTGTAAAGTCAGCGTTCATTGTATCGATCGTTAACTTCCTATTCGCCGCGCGTCACCTTGCGCACGCGCATCCAACATGGCGCGCGTCAGTCCGCTTCGTTAGTGGAGCATTTGTCAAGATAATTGTCCGAACACCGCCATTTGAGGCTTTGACATTTCCTGATTATTATGAATAGTTTACCTCTTGTAATTTCCTATTGGGCTAGTGTTTACCCTAACTGCCCGGATATAAGAGGCACATTGCGATGGAAATGAGTTTCTGAACCGCATTACTAGATGGGACATTGTGTCATTCAGCCTTGGCTTTGACATTGCGTCGTGCTCGACCAAATTTGGTTGTTTTGTGCTCAATTATGTTGACAAGCGCGGATTGGCTATTGCGAATATATTTAAGATGTCACAGCCACGTTCGATGACGCTAGGCAAACTTGAACCTTCAAGGTGAATATTACAATGTAGCACAAATGTTTTGGACAATTAGATACTGTATCATGGATTTAAAATCAATTTCTTAATACGTCTCGTTCTCATTAAAAACTGGTTCTTTCATACAAACTGGAGTTACGCTTATTATTTGACCCAAAACCTCTTTTCGTCGTGGATTAAATATTTTAGCTGTTCATTTTTAATTTCCATATAATTTTTTCATACATAGACATACGTGGAGACGTGCTCTGCCCTAAAGAGTTTGTTTATAGCGATGTGTTTAAAAACACTTAGTACGGGCCTCAAACGGGGTAAACTTCGTCATGTTGTCACAGGTGCTTCGTCGCCACGCACTAAGTATTTAATTTTGTTTTAACCGAAATTATCAGCAATGTCTACGCCGAACTTATTATCTGATTAAATACCTGCCTCACTTTGACAGGTGATCTTCTATCTGACTTTCTCGCAAAGAAAACTGTATCTCTGTCTCGCTCGAGGCTATAAATAACGACATTCTAAGCATTTTTGGTGAATGGCTAACTCCGATAATGGCATTGGTAGTTGAGCAGATAACTTTATTTGATAACAGTAATGGAACACTTAATAGGACTTGTCTTACAAAAAAGGTAATAACTAAAAAATATGAATAGCAAACATTGATCAGTGACAGATAAAAAAAGTTGAAGGTTTCCGATGTCAATCTAAATGCGTCATCGTTACTTTTGAATTCAGTAGCGATAATTATCTAACGATTTGATTTTTACACAATATTTTGATATCTCAATACCTTTATTTCGAATTCAATTAGGTATTTCAAATCTTTTCACTTTTGATAACTTTGAAATGAACTTGACACGTCGTCTTGTGCAATGGCTGTCAATTTTGTAAAAAGAACATTTTTGCTGATTATGTTCTGGTCAGTTTCTTCAGTTTATTAGTTGTAAAGTAAGTAGGTACTTACCTCGTTGCCTACTTAGCGACATGTAAATAATATTCTAACACTATTGTCTAGGCACCTACTCGTAATTTTACAACTGGAATAGTTATTGAAATGAATCATGCTCATGCATGCGTAAAAGTGACCTCGATAGTACAATCTTGTTATTGTTGCACTCTATACTGAAATATTGTGAAAGTTATCCACGTTCCTGTCCAAAATTGCTATAGAGACGAAATTACAATTGAAACTGATTATATTTTTTGTAAGAAATCGTCTCAAATCGAAAGTGGGTGTGCAGAATATAATAAGACTTCAGAATTGCGAAATAAAAATATACTTTGAAAGATTTTGGTGAAACCAGATCACGTCTTTCTGTCAAACGGTTGGACATACTAATCTGCTACAGTGCTTACTTTTCGAATTTTACTACGGTTTTCACAACTACCTTCAAGTATTTTAAGCACGAAGATGTTTCTGTAGTTACAGCATAAAATCAGCCTATCATGTTCCCCTAGGGCTCAGACCTTTGCCAGGAATTTGGTATTAGAGAGAGTTATTACAGACTAGACCAGAGATAGAATATTCTATGCAAAGAGTCTTCATGAAGTTCGCTAGTTAATATGACTAAAATGGTGATTGAATGACGAACCTTATCATTTCCAATTTTCAAATCTTCAACTTGCAGCGAAGGGAAACAATGGTCTCTAACGTAAATTATTGGAATTAAAATAATGATGATGATGGTCTAATGACATCACTTTATTTGAGCACTTAATGCTGGTTTGATAGTGGAGATTAAATCTATATTTACTCATCTTATCATTCTCCCACGGAAAGTGTTAACTTTATAAGATAAAACTTATATCTACATGTATCTATGTGTATTTCCTTATGGTGTAAATTAACATGGCAACACTACGTTCTTTAGACAATTATTTAGCGTGAAAAGGGCGACAAAGCCATCGCAAATTGTATAGATTTGACTTTCCAGGTCAGTATCCTGACACCATCAACAACATGGTAAGTAAAAAAAATAGTGTTGTTCATTTCATGTTTTTCTTTATTCAGGTTAATTTTCGAGTACCTAGGTACCTAATATTCGTAGTATTGAATTTATAAATTATTTTTTGGGTCCCTGATACATTGCCAGAAGATGATTTTCGCGGCCGATCCGTGGTTGGGTGACCATCCATTGAGTACCGAGATTCCTTCGTGCCTCGGCAGCACATTTAGCTGTTAGTACGGGCTGTCATTCCTGGATCTTTGATAGTCGTTATGCGTTATGGGTCGACATATTCCCGAAAGAGAATACGACAAGACAAGATATACAAAGCCCGCATTTTTGGAAATCTGACCGACTCGTCTACATAATGTAACATGAGGAACGAATGTTCAAAGTTGTGTACAACGTACAAACGATTCTCATAGATAGCTACCATAGATATAAATGATACAATTCCAGAAACAACCAGAGATTTTATGCTGAACATGTCGTGCATCCTGTCCTCGTACACGCAACGGTACCTTAGGACGATGCGAGACAATAACTATGCGCGTTTTTTTACATTTATGCAAGAATGCAGGTACTAGATTGATGTCATACGTGTAGATTAGCAGGGAAGAAAGCGGATAACGCTTTTGCAAAATACTCTACGGAGAATTTTACTAATTAGTCTGTTGCTTTTGGCAGAACACCTAGCAGTGGAGTTATGAAGGTTGTATTGCTTTGCGGGTAATTTTTAAGTCAATTAGTTAAACCAGAAACATATCAAGCTTGGTAGATTCCTTAAGTACAAAATTATTCCTCATCTTTTTTTATTACGAAACAAATTTTGTGAGATTTTGAAATTAGAACGATATTTTCCATTGTTGCCCTATGCTAGATTGAGCTGGTGCTCAATTCTGCAATTTTTTGTAACATTTAAATTAGAGGTGTGACAAGTTTCTCAAAAAATAACAGTAGAATCTTTTAAGTACATAAAGAAGATAACCAGTTGGTTAAGACCCTAACGCTTTTTCGGTTTTCGGTATGTGTGATATATAGTGATTTAGGTTTATAGTCATTTATCTTATTCGTTAAAAACTCTACATAGCAATTATATCCAACTACCCACCAAACGTTATTTGTTAGGCGTGCTCATGTGATGTACCTACTACTCAATACCATTTTAATAACTCGATGAAATCCGTTAGATCAACACCTGAAGAGTGGTCGGCCTACGCACACACGGACAAACACTGTACACGTTACTTTAGTCAACGAACACACCTACACGCGAATATTTCATCTTGTTGATTAGAAATAAAGGCTGTTCAAAAATTGAATTTAAAAGGTTAGTAATGAATGATAGGTACTCACCCGATTAGATTCCAAAGCCTCAGCACTATGCTCCTCCTTCTGACGGAAGCAATTAGTGCATTTGCTCTTGTTGAAGATGTTTGGTGCAAATTTCCTGCAATCCGATCGCCCAGACATGATTGCCAGAGGTCAGGGTCTGTTCAACGTTCACTATGTCACCGTACACAGCATGATGCTACTGTAAAACACCCACACTAGACGATTAATCGCCTTTTTTCGTACCGAACACGTAGTTTATCACGCGCGCACCCACCGGTGAGTGAGCTATCAGCGAAATCACTGCAAGTGAAGTTAGCGCTAACGTCATACAAAAGACACATGCACTAAACACAATCTCCTTCGGCAACCGTACACCGAAGTAGTCGTACAATCGCGTAAACAATATTCGTATTCATTCGTATTCACGTCAAAATATAAAACAATAAACATCGATTTCACAACGAACACGCGGAGTTCGCGAGCGCGCAACGACACGACCGCTCGTCCATTTTACATCTGATAGAAAAGCAGCGAACACAGTTTGTTGTTTTACAACTTCTCTTTTCTTGTTTATGCATCTGTAACTTAAAATGTGTATGTGTGACTCTTTATTAGTGTGAGTGACTGTTTGTCTCTGTCTACAACGGATGGTTTGTATCTTGCTATCTCTGTTAGGCTTTTCATTAATTATACTAGTTCCTTGTGCTGCCATCTATTGGTTAACTATTCAAATGGAAGTCACATTTACGACATAATCAGCGGACACCGACTCATGAGCAATCTTCTGTTTCAGGAGTGAAGTAGTTCTTGTAAATCACTATAGATGGCTCTAGCTAGTCACAGTTTTTAAAACATGGAAACTAAAAATTTTTTGAACTGGACGGAGATTATCCTCTATTTAATTTTAAATTTAAATAAAAAATTAATTTAGAATTAACTTATTGCCACTTTGACAAATACATCCTGTGACCGAATGTTGACAGTTGACACTGACAATGACAGTACATGTAATTACCCGAAAGTATGACGTGTGTGTGCGTGCGGTTCGCCCAATAAAACAGCGTGCGCCGCATTTACGTTATCATACGCTTTTCCTCTTTAAAACCACCTCACAAATTATCAGTTTCGTTCGTAACACCTAGGAAACGGACGCCCTAACGTTTATTAACAGTTTCTTGTATCCTCCCATTCATAGTCAAGGTGAGAGTTGTAAAGAAACAGCACGCCCGACTAGACTAGATCATACTTCACCGATCGCTGTAGACCTTGAATTTGTGTCTGCGAGGGAATTTGAAATGTCCCTGTATGTTTAGTCATCCGGTGTAATAAAATTGGTGCGCGCTCATAACCATTATTAGTGTAAGAAGGCTGAATTATAACGTGATATTGTGTTTTAGTATGGAGGACTTGAGTTTCGTGCCCGATCTCCCGAGCGGGCCGCTGGATAAGTTCAGAAAAACCGCATCCTTCGATTGGAAACGCCTCAAATTGGCTTTGGAAGGTGATATAGAGCTCCTGAAACTTAAGGTGAGTGACAACAATATTATACTTATTTTAATTCATTCCTAAACATTGCACAACATTTTGTTATCATCTCGCGCCAATAATCTTCTAGATTTAAAAAAAGAAAAAGCGGTGGTAATCTATGAGACTATGTAGGCTGAATATTATTTTCCGAATTTAAATTTTGACAGTTTGAAACCACCAGAATCAGAAAACAGTAAAATAATTGTTTTAATTATTAACACTCACATTTTCATGATATTTATTATCATTTTAAAAATTGAAGTCCACAGCAATAATTACTTATTATATTAGCAATTAGATTCAAATTCTTACTGAGCCAATAAGTCAAGTCACTGATAAAAATATGTTTGAATTAATTGCATTCAAATGTTCACCATAAAGTGCTTGAAATAGATATTATATGTTATGCTAATGGAGAATTTTATCACATCTGTCAAGGCTAAGCAAATGTTTGGGTCATGTCTCACATAGTAAAAATGGGCACAACAAAGCCATAGAATATTAACTGCCTGAGTTTAAATATATTATTATCATTTTCATGATTAAAACTCAAAAATTACTTAAGTAATGGATAAACTCAAAAATAACTTAACCAATTTCAATAATTCTTTCACTTAAGGAAAACTACATTATTCTGGAGTGGCATAGGCTATTTTAATCCCAAAAAATGGCTCCTGTGGGGTGAGCCACGGGAGCGAAGTCGCAGGACAAAACTATTGATAATGAGTTACTTGCATTGTTTTTTGCAGTTCATAAAAAATATTTATATTATTGCTTTTTAAAACGTTGCCCCACACTAGGAATTTCTTCCTGTATCGTGGGTGCGTTTACAAACATATAAACTCACATACACAAACACCCAGAGCCGGAACAACTGTCTGTAGGTCATACAAATATTTTTTCCGTGCGGGCATAGAACCCACGACACGCAGCGCAGCAGTCAATCGCTCAACCACTGCGCCAACCGTGCGCCCAAAATTTAAATGTTAAGCAACACCTAAGAGTTATTTAGATATATAAATATGTAAATGTTAAGCAAAACTTAAGAGTTATTTACCTTTGAAAGCAAAAATTATTGTGGAATATTAAAAGAAAAACATTATTTTATTTAAATTAGTATATTTTTCTCATGACCATTACTTACAGCAAAAAATAATCCATCTTCCAACTTCTGTATTCTATTCTTAACCAGCTTTGCTGAAATTTTTCTGCAAATAATAAAAATTAAAATACATATAAGTAGCTCTTTTGCATATGAATAATACTGCTATAAAAAATATAAGTATCTGATTGTTGCTGATTAGCAAAATAATATACAGAGAATTTGAATTAAGAATCGGTGTAACTTATAAAATAATGCCCTTTTTCCTCCTATAATTACAAGTTGTAAGTTATTTTTAACTTACTAGGCAAAAATTCTGTGGCACTTTTAAAATCAATCAGGCAGTAGCGACTGAACATAGTGGGACAGACTCTAAAACTGCTAAAGTGCAATAATTAATCAAAAATAGAAAAGCACTGGCAACATAAGATTTAATTAATTATATTAAAATATGCGACTTTATTAAGTAACAACAGAATATTAAAAGTTATTAATTGGCATTTAATATATTTCCTAATAAGAGTTAAATTTATTATTAATCTATTGTAAACTTATCACTTTGTCAACAGTTTTTAGGGTTCCTAAGTCCGTACCCAAAGACTCCACGATCGGTATGTCTGTCCGTCTGTCACCAGGCTGTATCTCATGAACCGTGATAGCTAGACAGTTGAAATTTTCACAGATGATGTATTTCTGTTGCGGGTATAACAACAAATACTAAAAACAGAATAAAATAGATATTTAAGTCGGGATCCCATACAACAAACGTGATTTTTTTTGCCGTTTTTTGCGATTATGGTACGGAACCCGTACGGAACCTTTTGCGCGAGTCCGACTCGCACTTGGCCGGTTTTTTTGTTTTTTGTACTAAATTGCCATGTGATAGTCTCGCATGGCCAACACTCAAAGATGGCTTGACTGATTTGAATATTTTTGTTTTGTTCGCAAACAATTAAAAATAATATTCTATCCTTTATGAAAGTTAATATGCATTAAATAATTCTAAATTTGATTTTGCCATTATTTAGTTATCTTATCACTGTAACTAATTGCCATAAGTGTCATGACACACTAATATGAATGCGATAAATTCATGTGATGCTCAATATTTCTGTTGTCATGGCAAATGATTTGAGGTGGTGGTGGTTAGGGAGGGGGAATTGAAAATTGAGGTCCTTCAAATTGACTTGGAGTATGTGCCATAAGGAGCTATCACTCACACCAATCGACCGACGACGTCGATAGTTTTTTCATTGATTTAGTGTAGTGAGGAGTGTCAAAGAAAATTTCCAGATCCATTCCGATTAGCTTGTTAACAACACCCTTGGCACTCTCCAAAGTTCTCCAAGAGTCCCCAGAAAATACGCATGTATACCCAACGTCTGGCAAAACGAAGGGTTTTGTGGACTGCAACTGACTGAAAACCCCACAGTTCCTACTGCAACCATGAGTCGAGGGCCCGGGATTCAATTAAGGGCCTACATACGCTTTAGTGCCGTAAAACGGCAATTATCTAAAGCATACTCCTTAGTAACGGCTAGGTTAAAAGGTTTTAAAAGTATATACATTTATTACTGATTCATGTACATAATTTTGAACACAAGGTTTTTACGTGTAACTAATAGTTTTGCTTTAAAAAAATAATTAACAACACTATAATTTTCGCAACTTTTGGAAACTCCTCCAAAACGACTTGGATGTTTAAAAATATTTTTACACAGAAAAATTGATGGCTGGTATTTCTTCATAACTAACATAGCATATGTAAATCAAATAATATTTTGCAAACAAAACTGTTCAAAAGGAGGTTCAATTTTGATATTTTGTCATCGAGCGGGCGCACGGCCAGTACTGCGTTAGCATTGGGGTGTATATATCGCCTTATATTCACGCGTACCCCCGACTGAAAGTTCGCAGCCTCGTAAACATCATCAAATCGTCTAGAAATAAATTCTGTTCTAGTTAAATCTAAACACCAGGCGCTCACAAAATATTAATCTTGAATACAAGGACCCGTTTTTGAGGTCTGGTTTTTGGTGTAAAACTTGCCACAAAAACAACTGTGTTTTAATCTGGGGCGTAAAACCTGATTCGTCAATGATGCTTGCAGTATTATTGTTAAGAGTTGTCTTGAGAAAAAGCATAATAAAAAACTGGCCAAGTGCGAGTCGGACTCGCTCACGAATTGTTCCTTCCGTAGCACTATCGCAAAAACGACAAAAAAGTCACGTTTTTTGTATGGAAGCCCCACTTGATTTTATTTTATTCTGTTTTTAGTATTTGTTGTTATAGCGGCAACAGAAATAAATCATCTGTGAAATTTTCAACTGTCTAGCTATCACGGTTCATGAGATACAGCCTGGTGACAGACAGACAGACCTGGACCTGGAGTCTTAGTAATAGGGTCCCGTTTTTACCCTTTGGGTACGGAACCTTAAAAATGGCTGCTGAAATGACGTTATTCTTGACTTACAAAATGAAACTTAAGTTTCTTAGTAAGAGGATAAAACTGTCACGTATTTGATAAACCATTCTCAAGCTGTTTACCCACTTAATAGACCTAGAAAACCCCTCAAGGAAAATAGGGCTCAGGTGCTCAGGTGGGATTTACTGGAAAACAAGTATCATACTGATATGATATTTGTTTTCCAGTAAAACTCAGTAGTAATCCTTTTATTAATATATATAATAAAAGGTTTACTAATTAATTTATAAATAAATAATTTGGAATAAGGGCAATATAATGATGATGATCTTGATGTACCTAACTTTATTGACAAGAAAGATTTATTAATTTACACTTCCTAGCATAGATATCTATTCAACAAGTAACTGGGAATATTACTTGTGGATTCAGCTCATGACAATAATAAAGCGGAAATATGCTTTCCTAATACTGAATGAACTATTCTTATTGAGGAATAGCTGTGCAATGAGAACGACACATGATTTTGAACTTTATCTGTTGGAAATATGGTTACATATTGCTTGGATTTACATGTAAATTCTAAAAGAAACGTGCAGAATGTAGAGATTCATTTAGGACCTAAATTGTAGAGTGATAAGGTTTAAAATCGTGTAGCATTTTACTGTTCTATTTAATGATTTCTTCCGGCATTAATGGAGTGGAGTTTTAGTCTATCAAAGTTTTGTTACAGTTATAACTCGTCAATGTATTGAGTCATGGTATGGTAGTGTAGTATCGATATATACAGCATAAACCAGTATCTACATAAGTGCTTATCATAAAACGAGACTAGAGGATTACGTGTACAGGCTAAGCGGCGTCATCTTGTCTGCTTCTTCTTGTATCGGCGCGAACTTTATGATAAACTAGGTGTCCCACGCGGCTTCGCTCCCGTCAACTGGCTACCTACCTACCATACCCTACCTACCCTACTTACATGAATGTTGCGTAACTTTAACCGCTTACGCAAAAAGGAATAATTTTGCCCATTTTTGCAACATTTTTCATTTATGCGCCGCTCCTTTTGGTCGTAGCGTGATGTTATATAGCCTATAACCTTCCACGATAAATGGGCTATGCAACACAAAAATAATTTTTCAATTACAACCAGTAGTTCCTGTGATTAGCGCGTTCAAACAAACAAACAAACTCTTCAGCTTTATAATATTAGTATAGATAAATAACTCAATCCGTAGTAGAAAGATCATCCAGTCAGCAAGATGGTAGATTGCAGGGCTGACTGACCAGAGAGCACAAGTCGAACTTTATTTTTGGGACAAGCCCGCCAAAGTTTTGCCAACCAATGCAACTCCTATGAGCCAGAATTAACATTAGCAACCTGCTGGTTAGCAGAAAAGCTCTCTTTTCTGAAGTTCTTCTCAGAAAAGTGGAGGAGGAGAAAGAAAAATAATACAAGCACATGTATATTTCAGTCGTACGTAGGTACCACAGGCTAGTTTGGTGCACCAGCAATCTGCGAAAGTAAGAAAGAGAGTTTCCAATCCGTCTCCGAAACACCATCTTTACCGGTCGTTAGAAAACCCATGTACGCATTCATGGTTGACATAAAACTTAGCACGCATTGCGATTTTTATTCGTCAATAATTTTTGTCTGCGTACTTACTAAATTTAACATAGGAATTTAACTAACACGCACTGTGGATAAAATGCCGCGCGATTTTTTTGTCTCCTTCTCATAGACTGTTCATACAGATAAAAATATTCGCACGAATTTAATCCGCACCACGGTGAAAACACGGATTTTTTGCAGTATTATTTCCACGCGATTTTTTTTCCGAAATGCGGGCGAAAAAATGTGCGAATAAAAATCGCAGTGCGTGCAAAGCCTAACAGTTAAAAAAAACTGACTATGTGCGAGTTGGACTCGCGCACGAAGGGTTCCGTACGCGTACCGTTATTGCAAAAAACGGCAAAAAAATCACGTTTGTTGTATGGAAGCCCCAAAACTCAATACTATATCTAAGCTTAGACTCAACCAAGGCAAAGTATACTATCCTAAGCTGGGCCAGTGACAGTTGTCCGTCTGTCACCAGGCTCTATCTCATGAACGGTGATAGCTAGACAGTTGATTTCACAGATGATGTATTTCTGTTGCCGCTATAACAACAAATATTAAAAACAGAACAAAACAAATATTTAAGTATACCCATACAACAAACGTGATTTTTTTGCCGTTTTTTGCGATAATGGTACGGAACCCTTCATGCGCGAGTCTTACTCTCACTTGGCCAGTTGCCATGCCTCTATATACTGGTGCTGTTAACCAATTTTGTCAAGAACTTGCACAGATCGGCAACTAATGAACAACGACAAGTTAGAGATAATACGCGTAGGAAAGACTTGTCTAAAACAATCCAGCCGAAATTAAAAGTTGTTCATCACAGTCCCAGATACCAATCAGTTTTTCTATACAACAGGCTACCCTTAGAATTTAAAACCATTAATAGCGTTAACTTATTTAAAAACAAATTGAAGACATATTTATTGAGGAAGGGCTATTACGGCGTCAATGAGTTCAAATCAAATCAAATTGTTTATTTGTGATACATGGGTTACATGCAGGTGTTCTTTACATAATTATATACTAATAAATAATGTTCATGTTCATGTTCCCTCTCACAGAGAGGAGGCCTGTGTCTCAGCAGTGGGAACATGAATAGGCTGATGATGTGATGTTCATGCCATGATCAGCCACTTAGGCATACAACTTATTAAATAACATAATGAAAATAGTGTAAAATACTAATTGCAATTCAGATTAAATACAAATTATACAATTACTATTAGTCATACATGACTGACACAACACAATCAACAAAAACAAATTATCGTCTAGCGGAAAGAAACATTTAAAAAGTTCTCGTCGAAGACTACGGAGTAAAAACACTTTTCCATAAGAAATTGGAACAATTTATTTTTAAAGACATTAATATTGCTACATTCTTTTATGTTATTAGGAATTTGATCGTATATCTTCGTGGCCAGCCCATAGCAGAGACACTTTAAAGAGGGCAGTTCTATATTGACTGGTTAGGTTATTATACAAAAGGACTTCTATTTCACGATCTGAGCTCTAATGTAAATAGTGATGGATGATGTCTAATAAACAAGGCCATTTCAAAAATATATAAAGATGGCACGCTAAGTATTTTTAATTTCTTAAAGTATTCCTTGCAGCTGTTAGTTCTGTTGAGACCACACATTGCTCACAGGCACCCTTTTTTGACATTTAATAACTTTATCCCAGTTTGTAGTATTGCCCCAGAATATGATTGCATATCTGAGTCTAGAAGCAACATTACTATGATAAGCTACGAGCAATGTGTCAAGATTGACCTTTTTCGCTAGCATGTATACGCTCTAAGATGATTGTGACACTTTTTTGCAAACAAACTCTTTATGACTTTGCCATTTCAAATTGTCATCTATGTGAACGCCGAGAAATTTTGTTGTAGATGTCAGTTCAACTTTATCACCGTTGACTTCTATTCAAGTATGTAAAGTATTTTTTGTTTTCTGTATAAATTGCATTAATTTAGTTTGATCGATATTAATTAATAACTTATTATTTTGTGAACATTGAATTATTGAATTTAAACTACTATTATATTAGTTCCTTGATGATAGACAACAACCGTAATTATTATTGTTCTAAATTTGAGTGAATTTGAAATGTTATATTTAATATTATTATTTTTGAACTTTTTGTCGTATATTTGACATAATATTGATATTTTATAATGGCATGCTATTTTTATTATTGTATTATTGATGACACTATTATTGATCTCTTGTAACAGTTTAAATTTTTATCTTTGACATTTTATTTAACTGTTGTTATTCACATTAGATGACATATTATTGACATTTTTATACCAATTAGTTTTTTTTTATACTTGACATTCTATTTTTATTATTGTTTAATTATAATGGGTATATATTGAACTTTTATTGATTTCCTTGTATTTTTTGTATCATTGACATTCTATTTTTATTATTGTTTTATTCAAACATTAGATGACATATTGTATCCTAGATCTTTTTATCACAATTAGTATTTCTTTTTTTATCATTGACCTATTTTTATTATTGTATTATTGATTATTTTAAATGGAATGTACATGATTATTGATTTGAATTTGTTGCATTTTATATTAGTAATTTTACTTTCTTTATCGATCGGAATGCCTTTGGATACGGAACCCTAAAAACTATGTCTCGTATTTTGTCAATTTGTCTCTGATTCATAGTTACAAATAGGGTATTCTACTATGTTTGAAAAAGTACTTCAATATGTTTATTTCGTAGTACAAATTAGAGTTGCCGCGAATAGTGTTTATAGCGAATAGTCGAATACCGATTAATCGCCATTCACTTTGGCGAATAGTCGAATAACTCGACATTACTATTCACATAAAAAAAAACATTAAACACATTAAAAATGTTTCTAATTTCTTCTAAGGTTGTGAGAAAAGAAAACAATAAAGTTAAAGAAATCTGTTTCATGTTATACATACCTACATAATTATATGTGAAGAGCAACCCAAGAATGCCACTGAAATCGCCAACTACATCGCATTAGCAAAGGATGACAGAAAAATAAACCCATATGAATGGTGTGCTTTGAGTAGGTGCCAATAAGAATAAATTAACTATTTTAAGTAAGCTTGCTAAACGATACTTAATCACACCAGCAATCTCTGTTTATTCAGAAAGACTATTTTCCGAGGCAGGTTTAATTTACGAGGAAAAACGAAACCGACTTGCTCCAGAACGTGCAGAAAAAATTGTTTTTTTGCACCACAATCAGCCTCTGTTGGATTTTAAATATTAATTAAAAAGCCTTACTAATTTAATTTCATGAATATGATAGGCACAGGCACATATTACAGATAATAATTGATATTGTGTATTGTTTTATTAAGGAAAATAATTAAAAAAATGATTATTTTTAACTCATTAGTTCTTTTGTTCGTTAAAAGTTTATTTTCAACGACTATTCGCCGAATGCCGAATAATACTAGCTATTATTCGGTATTCGACGAATATCAAAAAAATGACGAGTAATGCCGAATACCGAATAATAGCGAGTATTCGCGGCAACTCTAGTACAAATCCACAAAAATAAAATAGTTCGGCAAAATAAACACGCTTTACGAATATCAATAAAGAGCGATAGATATTTCTTATTTAGGTATATCTTGCCTACTAATTTACCGTTGCTGCAAGCAGTATCTAAGTATTACCACAGATAATATAATACTAGCATACAGATGCCTCAACCCATACAAAGATACCGTGCCGACGTAACTAGCGTTTTTCATCTGATTATACTTACCGATTATTTTTTGTAAATCGATCGCGTTCGGTTTCGTTCCACGGCGATAGATAGATCACCATCTATATCCATGAAAAGGAACGGAACGAAACCGAATGCGATTGATGTACAAAAAACAATCATAATAATCAGTATAGAACGTCGGCACACTTTTTTTGTATGGGATGAGTCAACACTGGTAAGTATTACAAAACTAATTTACAGCAGTAACAATATTTTGCTAAAAACGTAAATTGATAAAAAGCATTCTCATTATATATTTTCTATGGTTCATAACTTTTTTTAAGTCACACACAAAAGGTATCAATTTTGCTGTTCAAGTACTAATTAATACCAATTGTGTAGTAATTATCTACCAAATATGAAAGTGATTGGCGTTGGTGATCACGGACATAATTTTTGTTTGTTGATAGCTGTATAGACTGAACTGACAGATGACAACTAATAGTTTTTGCCTTTAAGACGTCACGCCATGGTGGCTCGTGTTTTAGGCATAGATTTAGAATTTTTTTTGCTACGCAAAAACATACATTCATACTATATCTATGGTTTTAGGTCAAGTGATATATAGATAAAAAAAGGGAACTAAAAAGACGTAAACAAGAAAAAATTCATGCTGTACAGTCGGAGGATACATATTCGCGAGCTGGCTGACCAAAACCAGATGTATCCTCCGACTGCACAGCATTATTTTTTTCAAGTTAACGTCTTTTAAGTTCGCTTTTTAAGCAGTCTGGTTTTTCAAAAATATATAACACATATATTTTTGAAATCACCTCTTAAAACCCTTTATTTTGATACCCCACACGAGGGGTTTGGAAGGAAAAAAAAAACCACTACAAAATGGAACCCATAAGCCGTCAGTTTTTCTTTTTCAATTTTAATGTAGCCAGTGACACTAGCAGGGTTAAGACGAATCGATTGACCTAAGAATCATCAAAAGCGGCCAACCCGTTTGGTCTCTAGAACGCCACATAGGAACAAACATACATACATAGACTGATAAACACATTACACAGCAATAATGTGGCTTTATGATTCAAAATCAGAGTATTTAAGTATTTTTCTACATAAATTTAAAATTTTATCGTATTTCATAATTCATTTTTCACTACCGAAAGTACAACGGTCACTCAAGGAAACTATTTGAGTAGATATTCAATTGTTTATGAAACCACTTACGATCACGTGGTAACTGGTATGCTGTAGATTGAATGTTATTTATAGACACTGGGGATGTATTTGTGTATTTTTCTTTGTATTGTATCGATAAAAACTGTTTAGGAATAGGTGTTACCGCTATCGTAGTTAAAATTAAATTCAGCAAACAAAATGGTACCGGAGTTGGGCGCACTTGATGGTAATAATAATATATATAACCCCCGACGGAGACAACAAAAAACCGGCCAAGTGCGAGTCGGACTCGCGCACGAAGGGTTCCGTACTTGGTAAATTGCGGTTTACGATTTATGACGTATTAAAAAAAAACTACTTACTAGATTTCGTTCAAACTAATTTTCGGTGGAAGTTTACATGGTAATGTACATCATATATTTTTTTTAGTTTTATCATTCTCTTATTTTAGAAGTTACAGGGGCACACATTTTACCACTTTGGAAGTGTCTCTCGCGCAAACTATTTAGTTTAGAAAAAAATTATAACGCCTCAATATAATTTTTGAAGACCTATCCATAGATACCCCACACTTCAGGATTTGAAGAAAAAAAAAATTGAGTTTTAGTCCTAAGTACCTATTGGGAACCCCCAAAATTTATTGTATTTTTTCTATTTTTGTGTGAAAATCTTAATGCGGTTCACAGAATACATCTACTTACCAAGTTTCAACAGCAGCAGTTTCGGAAAATTATACGGACGGACAGACAGACATGACGAATCCATAAGGGTTCCGTTTTTTGCCATTTGGCTACGGAACCCTAAAAACCCGGCTGCTAAAAAATAATTAACTGAAAAAAGAAAAACAAGTACTAGATATAATTTATACATTAAATATTATGAGATTGTGTGTTTCGATAGATTTTCGATCACAATTCACAAACAATCTCAATTTTTTTTTTGCAATAAAAAAATACTACCGATTTCCAAATAAAAACTACAAAGTGAAAAATAACTTTAGTTTTGGCAGTCGGTGTCCTTCGTAGGTACCATTTTTTGCGATATGGATACTAAAGTTATTTTTCACTTTGTAGTTTTTTATTTGGAAGTCGGTAGTATTTTTTGCAAAAAACTTTATTTTTGTTTTTCCCTTTTTGTTTTACCTACCTAATAGATAAGTTGTTTAGTAAGTACCTATTACGCCAGAATAGATTACCCGAATAACGTGAAACTTAAACATAACCGGTAAAATGAGAGATCTGCGTACCCCTTTCGAGCGTACTGGCGTGATGTTATGTTATGAAATGGTATAAACAATAAACAGACATACGATTGCAGCAATCCCGAGAGATTTGCCGTTATTTATTGAAGAGTTCTGTTGTATATCTCCGAAGTTCTTCATCAGATCTTCACCAAATTAAAATGAGACCAATTTCGTAACATACTCTTTTAAACAAAAAAAGAATTTATAAAATCGGTCCACAATTGACGGAAATATCGATGAACATACACAAAAAAAAACATACCTGAAGTCGAACATAGAACCTCCTCCTTTTTGGTAAGTCGGTTAAAAAATTAAAAGACTTGAAACCTCTAAAAAGTTAATAAAATAAGCCTCGTACTCGCGTCGGGGGACGGACCGCTCAGTAAATAAAATAACCAAAATAATAAGAACTTAACTTCGGCGGTTCTCCGACGCGAGTACGAGGCTTATTTTTTTACTTTCAAGAAGTTTTGAGCCGAGGGATCTTTTTTAAAGTTTTAATTTAATTTTTATACATGGAACGATTGCCTACCAGACTTCTAAAATTAAGTTCCTGGAGTACGTAATACTATAACCCCATGAAAGACTGTTTGTTTGTTTGTCTGACTTGCTGAGTTCTGAATAGTTTAACGACTATCAAAGATCTGCAATGAAAGCCGGGACCAACTACTTTATCACTATTCATGGACGCTTACGAGTATTAATGCACCCGTATGTTATTTCCAGCGAAGTAATTTGAGACATTCTTTATATCGATTCAATGTAAATCAAGACAGATATAATTTAATAATTGCAAAATATTTTGATTCTGAGATAGCACTGCCTGTAATCGAATTACGCATTTAAATCAGATGTGATATAGAGATTATTGTTAAAGCTGTCCTCGGCGTTATTTGCTGTTTCTTATAATCCGATCATTTTATTGACAATCTCTTTGATTCGATTGATTTATCGGCATAAATTGAGCCACAACTGCTTTATTTTTTGCACAATTATCGGATATCGGCAGAATAGCTCTCGCCAATCATGACCCTCTTGCCCTTATCACAATTGAGTCGGCGCAACATAATATCTTCTTCTTAGGGTTCCGTAAACAAAGGGTAAAAATGGGACCCTATTACTGAGACTCCGCGATCCGTCTGTCTGTCTGTCTGTCCGTCTGTCACCAGGCCGTATCTCATGAACCGTGATAGCTAGACAGTTGAAATTTTCACAGATGATGTATTTCTGTTGCCGCTATAACAACAAATACTAAAAATAGAATAAAATAAATATTTAAGTGGGGCTCCCATACATCAAACGTGATTTTTTTGCCGTTTTTTGCGATAATGGTACGGAACCCTTCGTGCGCGCACTTGGCCGGTTTTTTTAATATCTTTATCTATTTGCTGTCATCTCAATAGTCACCTGCAGCCTAATTGCTTAAGTGAATTCAGCAAAGCAAAGGGCAAAGAGTATGAGATTAAAGACGCGATGTAGATCTCCGTTTATGTGATTGGTCGATTGTTCATAGAGTCTTTGCCCTTTGCCTAGCCGAATTGACTTACGCAATTAGGCTGCTGTTTTCTAGAGATTCTTCCACTCAATCCAGCCATCAGAAAAGCTTTCTTCCCTCTTAAAATCAACCAGTAGTCGTCCCTATTAGTTTAGCTACAAGTGCTACAATTCATACGATGACTCTAGGATATAAATTCATAGTTGCGGAGGAATGCGAGGGCCTACTGAGTAACCCATTGCTCCTAATTGACACCTACTCTCTAGTTTATCCGAGCTACTTGCCTCCTTAGCATTGTCAAGGACCATTTGATTGTAATTTTACGTTTAAAAGGACCAATATGCCGCTCTTCTTAGTTTTTAGATGACCCTGTGTAGTCCAAAATTAATTTAGCTTTGTCTGATGAAGAAAATTGGCTTTTTAACGGTAATTAAAATAACGCGTTTGTGATAAACTCGTATTGATTGCCGTCATGTCTAGATATTGAGGTCGAAGTATAAAAGTCTGGAGTGAAATGCCGACGAAGGCAGTAGGCACTCACCGATAAGACTGGGGAACCCCGTCAAAGATTATTTTTAGTGCGGTCATGACTAGATAATAATGCCGAGGTATGATAGTCTGGAGTAAGCAGTAGGAAGAGGGGACTTATCGATAAGACTGGGGATTCCCTTCCGATATGTAATCAATACACTAGCTGTCCCACGCGGCTTCGCTCCCGTCAACTGGCTACCTACCTACCCTACCCTACATACATGAATATTGCGTAACTTTAACCACTTACGCAGCGCACGCAACGGAAGCTGTCAAAAAGGATTCTTTTTCCGTTTTTGCAACATTTTTCATTTATGCTCCGCTCCTATTGGTTATAGTGTGATGTTATATATCATATAATCTACCTCGATAAATGGATTATCCACCACAAAAAGAATTTTGCAATTCCAACCAGTAGTTCCTGAGATTAGCGCGTTCAAACAAACAAACTCTTCAGCTTTATAACATAAGTATAGATATAATAAATCTGTAGAAAAGTGTACATCGAAAATATTTCCAAAAAAAATAGCCAGGGTGTTAAAGGATAACCAACAGAACCCATTGCCAGCACTTTTTTGTCTGTTTGTCTATTTAGTTGTGCACGTATCACGTAAAATTTACGAAACCAATGTAGACTTTTATGCGTTTTTCATCTGATCTAAATGGCGGTGTAAAGATTCTCCGCGGAAGAACGAACCTAGAAAAATAATTGGTACTAGGTAGACAGGGTAGGGTAGTTGTGTAGGTAGGGTAGACAGTTGACGGAAGCGAAGCCGACGGCACAGCTAGTAGCAAATAAGACGAAGAACACGACAGCGATTCGTGTCTTCGAAAATTCAATTGTCTGCAGAACTATGATATTGCAAGTTCTTTCACTCAAATTTAGCATCTGGCTAAATATACTGCACGATTCTGACTATTCTGAGACTGAAACTTCGCCACATTGACCGGTCCCATGCGTCTCGTATCCAGCGAATCCCCGCAATCTTCACCAGGTCATCGGTCCAATGAATTATTATGGAAAAATCATCTTTGATTTTGTAACATAACATTTAGTCATAATGACGAAATGATGCGAACGATACGTTGGAACTGTTGGAAGGCCTCCCACTAGGTGGAACGATGACCTGATTAAGGTTGCGGCAATTGGCTGGTAGCGATACACACGGGATTGGTCAATGTGGCGATGCTTGGAGGAGGCCTATATTCAGCAGTGGGCGTGTTTCGGCTGAAATGATGATGTTGATGATGAATCGAAATTCACTGACATATAAATTACGACAATGAATGAGTTGACCCATTTCTGCAGGTGATGATAACCTATTTCTCTTAAACTTCACAAATAACCATAAAATACACTACACAATGGCCCGTTAGCTTGTTTTATCAGTGCATTACGAATAATATAATGTCTAATCTTGCACGACCGCAAAACGCGTGTTCCGCCATGACCTTGAAATCGTATAACCGACATTATTGGCCAATAGCCTTCAGTACTGTAATGTTTATTGCTCCGTGTAAAATAGTTAACGGGCTTCTCGCATTAAAATTTATCAGATTCGAGGTATGTGTGTAAATAGCTTGTATTGTTCTAGAGGGTATAATAGCAACAGAAATTACACTTCGTAAAAACTATCTCATGTTATCGACTCTGCATTATGGGTGTATTGTGCCTTAATTTTGCTTCTATGTGAAATAATATTATTTATAAGTTTTTAAATTGACATGGTCACAATCATCATCATCATCATCTGCCTAGCCTTTTTCCCAACTATATTGGGGTCGGCTTCCAGTCTTACCGGATTCAGCTAAGTACCAGTGTTGTACATGGAGCGACTGCCTATCTGACCTCCACAACCCAGTAACTGGGTAACACGGTACCCCTTGGCAAGACTGGTGTCAGATCTCAAGCTTCTGACTACCCGTAACGACTGTCAAAGATCTTCAAATGACAGCCGGGACCAACGGCTTAGCGTGCTTTCCGAGGCACGGAGGAAACTCGGTATGTTGAAATGGTCACCCATCCACGGACCGACCTCGTCAAGCGTTGCTTAACCTTGATGATCGACCCGTGCGGCTGTTATTATTTAGCCACGAGCTCACAATCATTAGAATTAATATTTGTTTCGGGATATTTACCGTGTATATTCAAAACAAACAAAACTTTACTTAACCTTACTTTACTTTACTTTACTTTTTAAATGTACACTACATGGTAAATATCCAGAAACGAATATTAATTCTAATATTACTTATTTTAGTACTTGCCTTTGCCCACGACTTCGTCTGCGTAATATTAGTACTACGAACTTTAATAACTATCCTATGTCCTTGTTAGGGTCTCAAACTAACCCCATACAAAATTTCATCTAAATCGGTTCAGCGTTTTAAGTGTGAAAACTGAAAAGGTAACAGACAGATAGACAGAGTTACATACTTTCACATATAAATGCGAAAGTAACTCTGTCTATCTGCTCTCTGTCTATATTACTAACTGCGAAGGTGAGACGGTACTTCGCGCCTGAACAGCTGCTAAACTTGTATAAAGCGCAAGTTCGGTCATGCATGGAGTACTGCTCTCACCTCTGGGACGGATCTGCCAGGTACCAACTTGATGCACTTGAGTCGATTGACAAACGGGCCAAGAGACTTATCGGCAATAATGCGCTCGATCCAACTCGTCGTCGGTGTTCAAGGTTCGAGTCGACACTCAAAGCTTGAACACCGACGACGAGTTGCCAGCCTGTCGGTTTTCTATCGGTTACATTTCGGGGAGTGTGCGATGGAACTGCACAATTTGATTCCGCCTAGCCCTTTCCATCATCGGACTACAAGACGTACGGCAATGCGCCATCAGTACATGGTGGATATCCCACCCATACGCACAAAGCGTTTTGAAAATACTTTCATTGTGCGTACAGCTAAGGAGTGGAATTCCCTGCCGGCGTCTTTGTTTCCTGATAGCTACAACCTAGGGGTCTTCAAGTCAAGAGTGAATAGGTTGCTTCTAGGCAAGCGTGCTTCACCTTCGACCACATCATCACTTAACATCAGGCGAGATAGTGGCCAAACGCGAGCCTATAACAAATAAAAATAAAAACCTGTGCCCGCGGCTTCGCCATCGTCAACTGGCTACCTACCTACCCTACCTTTTTTTTTTTTTTTGTTGCGCTGGGAAAAATGCATTACGCATCATCCTCCCTCCGGGGGAAGGGAGGGGTATGTGGGACTCCCCGGACTGTCTCCGGTATACCCACTAAAAAACCCAACGGCACTCCCGCATCGTCTTAGTGGAGGAAGACTGGGAAACCAGCAGAGCCTTTACTCCAGTCCCCCGCCCTGCCCGCTGTCTCACAGCGGGCCCCTCATGCCCCTCTCAACGGAGGGGCCCGGGAATGACCGCGAGTGCTCGGCCATTCCCTCCCGCGGGTGGTGATGTGCAATGTGGGCGAAGGGGCCCCCGCACCTGTCGCCCGCGTATTACCACCTTCGCCTCCTTTTGCGATTTACCACCCTCGCAAAAGGAGGCGACCGCTGCCCAGACCCGTCGCCTTCCAGCATGGCGCTACCCACGCCAGGAAGCGAGGGGTCCAGGCCCTCCGACGCGCCGCAGTCATGCAGGCACGCCGGAGCTCCCCCTGTGACGGGTCGGGTCTGTGGCCCCGTCACCTACCACCTTTCGGCCGCAGGGGACAGGGACAGCGGCAACGATACACCGACAGTCCTCTTCCCCTGCGGCCCACCGCGTCCGCCATCTGACGGTGGCGGCCCCGTTGAGGCCGCGAAGGTAAGGGAGAATGGCCGAAGCCACACCGACACTCCCCTCCCCGCCGCGGCCCCCCGCACTCCACCGCGATGCCCCCCCCCCATCAGAGGGGGGCATCGCAGCCCGCTCAGTTGCGATGCCGCTACAGGCGGCACCCGCGGCACCGCAACTATTGGGCCACTCGTCGTCGGCCGCCAAAAGCCTAGACGAGCGGCCCCCGCCTAGGTTCCTCTTGGCTTCACCGTGGGTTTCCGCCACCACGGCTACTGAGCCCCCCCGCCACGACAAGGCGGGAACCAATTCGGGGGGGATTCCTACCCTACCTACCCTAACCTACCTTACCTACCTAACTAACCCAACTTTATTTTATAGGTATATAAAGATTAGTATGCAATTATTGATGGTTATGGATGTCCTCAGATACTAATCAATAAGAATACGTACTTAGGTCTGTTTTGATTGACGAACACTTAATAAAATGTCAAAATATTAATCAAATAGTACGCATTTATTTAGGCATCCGAGCGAGCGAGCCTGAAACGTAGTATTGATCAGTCTGTGTATGAAAAATGCATGAAGTTCTTATCAACAAAACAGACAATGACCTGTCGGTACTGCTGTTGGTAATGCTATATAATCGATTTTTATATCCACGGCTAGACGATTTTGTATACTACGGATAATTTGAATATTGGATTAAGAATATGTAGGCAACGTGGGTACCGTTTTAGCATCAGGATGACTATAAACTTCCCATATTAGGAGTCTGTCGGTCTACGTTTTGTTGATGAATACAAGCAAAATTTGTATTAGTTTTAGGTAGGTACCTACTAAGCAATAAAAATGAGGAAGTACAGTACAAATTTATAGCTATGTATTAATTTTACATCTCTCTTTAAAATCAATACATTAATAAATCTGTAGAAAAAACGTTTTTGTACATGTTGTTAAATGATAACCAACAGAACCCATTTACAGCATTTTTGGAATTTTTGTCTGTTTGTCTGTGTTTAGTTGTGTACGCATCACGTAAAATGCACGAAACCAATGTAGTTAACTTTTATACATGAAAAACGTATGTTTTTTATTTTTCACTTTTTAGTCGTACCTACCTTATTAGGCTATTGGCAAGTAGTTTAGTAAGGTACCTATAATGCCAGAATAGATTACCCACATGCCCACATATGAAGTGAGAGTGTACCAAGATGAATTGCTGTACACTTCTGCGTACCTCTTTAGAGCGTACTGGCGTGATGTTATGTTATGAAATGGTATAAACCAAAACCGGCCAAGTGCGAGTCGGACTCGCGCATGAAGAGTTCCGTCCCAATATCGCAAAAAATCACGTCTGTTGTATGGGACCCCACTTAAATATTTATTTTATTCTGATTTTAGTATTTGTTGTTGTAGCGGCAACAGAAATACATCATCTGTGAAAATTTCAACTGTTTAGCTATCACGGTTCATGAGATACAGCCTGGTGACAGACTGACAGACGGACCGCAGAGTCTTAGTAAACGGGACTCTAATAAACAGACATGCGATTGCAGCAATCCCGAGAGATTTGCCGTTATTTATTGAAGAGTTCTGTTTTATATCTCCGAAGTTCTTCATCAGATCTTCACCAAATTAAACTGGGACCAATTTCGGAACACACTCTTTCAAACAAAAATAGATTTTTCAAAATCGGTCCACAATTAACGGAGATATCGGTGAACATACAAAAAAATAAGATAAAACAAACATGAAGTCGAACATAGAACCTCCTCGTTTTTGGTAAGTCGGTTAAAGATTGTGCGTAATTTGAAGTATTGCTAAGTTTTTGTTTCATCGCAATCGGTTCACTCTATCAAAAGTTAGATGAATTTAAAGTGTTCAAGAAGTAAAATATCGCAACACACGCAATTCAGATACTCGGACAGGAACTCCATATTCGATAGATGGCGTTGTGCATTTGACGTCATTTTCTGAATGGCGGTGTGATTCGCCGCGGAAGAATGACCCTAGACAAAAAATTGGTAGCTATGTAGAGTAGGTAGCAAGGTAAGTAGGGTAGGGTAGGCAGTTGAGGGGAGCAAAGCCGCGGGCACAGCTAGTCACTTAGATATAAATGTTTTAAATAAATGGGTCGGCTTCTGGATGAAGTTATCATTATTCTGACCTTCACAACCCAGTAACCGGGTAAAACTGCACCCCTTGACTGAAGAAGACTGCCATGATTTTTCTAGCTTCTGTACGACTACGAACGACTATCTACTCGACTAGTAGTAGGTACCTATTAAAATACTGCAGTTGACATTAATATGACATATATACTTATAAGGAAATGTGTTTTGTCTAGACACAGACAAGTTTATTATTAAATAAAAATTGATTCAATGCATTATTTAAATTAAACATCCACACAACACACGGGCTGCTTATAAATTGTATAATCCATGAGTATGTTATGTGCATTCGTGTCCATTTTCTTAAATTAAACATTTGTTAACTGTTTAACTCATCAGGAAACCTGATTTTTCAATACAAATTGGCATTAGTGAACGACATAGTTAACGCAATTGAGTACGTTTAAAAACCCACACTAAGCCCACAGGGTCGATATTTTTTAAATTTTATTTTTGATAGGTTCGCACTTGATCACTATCTCACCTGATGATAAGCGATGTTAATGTTGATGATGAAGCACGCTAGCCTAGAAGAAGCCTATTCACCCTTGACTTAAAGACTGCCAGGTCGTAGCTATCAGGAAATACAGACTCCGGCAGAGAATGTCACTCCTTAGCTGTACGCATGTGGTGGGATGTCTACCATGTACCGATGGCGCATCGCCTTACGTCTTGTAGTCCGATGATGGAACGGGCTAGGAGGAATTAGTTCATGCAATTCCATAGCTCACTCCCGAAATGTAACGCGCCGACCGCCGATGTTCGAGGCTCTGGAGCCTAGACTCGACCAGTATCTCATTGCCGATGAGCAGTACTCCGTGCATGATCGAGCTTGCGCTTGCTTGATACAAGTTGAGCAACTGTTCCCTAACATTTTGGCAGCCAGCTGAGCTTTTATTTCAATTAATGGACCAAAATTAAGGATCGATGTCAACGTAATACCAAGCTCAAAATGGTCCGTTATCGGCACGGTCACACCACTGAAAGAAGGAACCGGGTGGAATTGACTCCTTTTAAAGGAAAAAGACACGACTGGGTCTTAGCAGCGTTGAACCTGACCAGGTTTGCATCGCCCCATTCGGTGACTGCCTTCAAGGAAGATTCAAGCGCCTAAGCCTTGGAGAGACTGGATCTGAGGCCCGGTAGCGCGCGCTTCGTACACGTATCTCTCAGCAACAGTGCTGTCGCATACCCAAAGATCGATAAGTACAGCAAGAACAATGAAATACATGCAATCTTTGACATGGTGTGTCTAACTTATCAATGATTGTATTGAATATAATAAAATACAATGAATACAATACAATTGAATCGATTTTATGACCAAAGTAGTTGAGGCATGCAATGTAGAGCATTTCTAACACAATACGTTTTTTGCTTCGAAAATCGATTTTCTGTGCCGAAAGGCCGATACTAAAATTGAGATTTTTTTAGATAACATTATGTATATATAGGTCATAATGTTTACCGTTTATTAAGCAATACCTACTATAAAATAAATGGATGGAACTTGCATTTTGAAGTGCCATTATACTGAAAAGTTAATATCTGAAACACTTCTAAGTGATTCGTTATCATTGTTCAATGTTGTCACTAATTTTTCGTCTGTACCTTTTTGAAATAAAGCCTACATATTTAAAACTAGCTTTTTCCTATGATCTTTCCCATAGGCACCATGCATTTTGCTGGGATGTAAAGTTTTCTTATGACATGCTTACTGCACCGTCGACTACATCATCGCTTAACATCAGGTGACATAGTGGTCAAGCGAGAGCCTAACTATAAGGATTATTTTTCCTTATCGAATCAGTGGGTGCTTGAGATTACCTCTTTTAAAGTTGTAGGTGTGTTGTGTGAGTTGTATGGGCTCAAAAGTCATTCACCCATTTCTATATTCTTTCCCATTCTGTCTTGCCATATTTTTCACAACTTCTTTCCATTGTTCCAGTACAAAATATGGCACACGCTGGAGAAGGACCCACTCTTCGCACACAACTCGGTCTCGCCAACAGTCGAGGAACAGAAACGGATCACACAGCTGCAGGTGAAGAAAATCAACGACTACAGATTCCACACTAAAGAAATGGTCAAAGCTAGTTATAGTCGAAGGGTAAGTCAATTTTTTTAAACTATACTGTTTGTTTTTCTAATTTCTTCGTGTTTTTTTCTATATTAGCGTGTCGAAAGGTAAAATATGGTGATGCTAAGCGACGACCTTCCTGATGACTCGACCTGATTTGATTTATACCACACCGATGGGCCATTTTTAGGGTTCCGTACCCAAAGGGTAAAAACGGGACCCTATTACTAAGACTCCGCGGTCCGCCTGTCTGTCTGTCACCAGGCTGTATGTCATGAACCGTGATAGCTAAACAGTTGAAATTTTCACAGATGATGTATTTCTGTTGCCGCTATAACAACAAATACTAAAAACAGAATAAAGGGGTTCCATACAACAAACGTGTTTTTCTACGATAATGGTACGGAAACATTCGTACGCGAGTCCGACTCGCACTTGGCCGGTTTTTTTACTAAGTGAAATTGCAGTACGTTCACATGGATGAACGCAAAGCGATGCGATTCGACCGATATGCACTTAAACTTTTCTTAGAAAATACGTGCGGCATATTATCGTGCCATCTGGAATGGAAGGTCTCTCAGACTTGCACTGAAATAATTTTACCATTGTTACATTATTGTACAATATTTACAATTTCTACATTATTATTTTCTATATTTGCGAATAAATTATTTTGAATTTATTTGTCGCTAAGTGTTCGAAAGTCCATACTTGAAATATTTTCTTACCTATTTGTAGGGTCTTCCTTTGAATTCTTTGGTAAGTCTACTACTTTTTTGAATGACTTTAACTAACACATTTTAGATATATCTTCCAAAAGACTATTACATCATCATAATTGTAACCATCTTATTGTATACCTGCCTTTAAATAGTTTTTAGATTGTTTTGACAGTATTTCATTTCATTAATCAAATTGTAATGGCCCTAACATTAACATGTTGGCCCGTAGGTTCGCTAGATGTACAGCAGCAGTCAAACACACGCTTTTTAAAGCATACTGCACATCTCTGTACTCGAGCGTACTATGGATCAGCTGTACCAAGCGTGCCGTCAATGCATTGCGCGTCCAATATAATCAACGCCTTCAGGGCGCTGATGCGGCTGCCACGTTACTGCAGTGCGTCAGGGATGTTCGCAAAAGCCCGAGTCGACAGCTTCTTAGTTGTCTTACGGAAGAAAAGTGCATCTCTGTTCGCCATATTGCGTTGCAGTGACAACATCCTTCTAAGGGTGATGGCTGACAGGCTTGCTGAGAATCCTATAATGGGAAATCTTATCAAAACAACAGTCTGTCGTAGTGTATAAGTACTAACATAGATCATAAGCCACATTGTTACTAACATCCTAGTATATAAGTACTAACGTAGGTCATAAGGTAAATTGTCACTAAAATCCTAGTATGTAAGCACTAACATAGGTTATAAGATATTATATTGTTACTAACACCCTTTAAGTGTTTTTATTTTGTTAGTGTGAACCTTTTTGTTTTCGGAAAATAAATGAATTACTAATGTGTCCTTTATTCATTACATTTCTTATTTACTATATTTTTTTTAACCAAAAAAAAAAGCATTTAAAATATAAAAAAAGAGGCCCACCGTTATCGGGAACAGGGTCCAAGCTACTGGCGGTCAGGGCTCCAGAGAGAGGAACCTCCTAACAATGGGAGCCGTGTCCAGCAGTACTGCTTTCTGGATCAGGCCCTTGACCCAGCCGCCTAACGAGAACCTCCTAAAGTGTTGGTCGAGGCTCGTGGCTATTAAGCCATTGGCTGACACGACTATCGGTACAATGATCGCTGTGTTCACATTCCACATGTCGACAACCTCGCGAGCCAAGTCATGATAAATGATTTGCTTATCTTTCTCAGCTTTCTCGAGGTTCCCGTCATGCGGGACGGTAATGTCAACAATCATTGCACGCCTCTCGATTCGGACCACCACCACAATATCAGGCTTATTGGCTACAATAGTCCTGTCAGTGATGATGGACCGATCCCAGTACAATGTGATATTGCCATTTTCGAGAAGTGGATCGGGCACATACCTGTAGTACGGTACCTCCGATGCGACAAGAGTGTATTTCAGAGCAAGTTGCTGGTGGATGATCCTGGCTACAAGGTTGTGCCTATGCAAGTACTCTAGAACATCCGGAGATAATGTGGCGGATCGATTCACCCGGGCGGTGACATGCCCGACAGATGTCAACCGTGCCATCCTTAACTTTTATTATTATGTCCTTTATTTATTTGCATTCTTACTTGACACATTTATTTTCTTTATTATTATTATTCATGAAACAAAAGAAAAACAAAAAGCTATGAAATATACAAGACGCCTGGGGGCCAGTCTTGCATATTTCATAGTTTTATTTAATAAAGAAAATGATCGCAAAATATGTGACAAATTGCCAAGCGCTCGCGAACTTGTGCTTTACAATTCATTCTGGCAATCACAGCGCTTAACAATTTGTCACATTAATTTAGCGATAATTTTCCGTAAAGAAAACGGGGTGAAGAAACATCTTTGATATTCGAGCATATCATTAAAAAAAAAACGTTTTTGCAGACACGCACAATTATGACGATAAACGAAGCTGTGCAGTCTTTGAACCCCAGCGTGTCAGTGAAGATGGCGATCGGCATATATTTGTTTTCAAATGCCTTACTATCGCTCGGCACTGAAAGGCACCATAAGTTCTATGAAGCTACCTTTGTGGACAGAGAGGTAAGAGTAATCCACATTTATTTATCCTAAAGTAGTCAGTTGACGTTGGACCCTTAAGGGGTCAGAAATATTCGTCACAACTTCACAAGCCCCGTGTCTGTAATGTAGTCCGGTCAAGTTTGTCGAAGGATTGATAGCCACTGGAGCCGAAGAGACCTAGAGTGGAAACTGTATGTTTGAAGCGTAGCATGGGACACTCCTCAACTATGTGCAGTGACCCTAAGGTCACCTTTCTAAAAAGGTACCTTGGACAGGCTCAATGCGGTAGGCGGAGGACCGGCAGGCCTATTACCTACGTATCTTGCAAGAGCAAAACTATAGTGATTTTTGTATCAGCAATCATCGCGCGATCAAACGCTTTTCAATATAGAAGTTTTAGAGTTTCTAGCGGGTTTTATTATAGAAATAAGTGCATTTGACAAACAGCGAGCGATTTGTAAACGATTGTGTAGGACCTACCATACCCATAAAGCGTTTGATCGCGCGATGATTGCTGATTGCTGTTTCTTACGTAATAAGCCTGCCGGCTTTGTGGCCTATGTCCAGCAGCGGACTGGGATAGGGAGTTAGTTGATTGTATGATATACAAACATACTATATCTGTGATTTTTAATTACGTAGACAAAACTGACAGCTGCCAATGATCTTATTTTTTTTTTTTTTTTTTTTTGTTCCTTACGGAACAGGCTAAGGTCTGAGACCATGCTGCCTAGTCATCAGTATTTTTCTTGAATTCATTAGTAACAATAGAATGCGGATGTAACATATTCTAATGTTTTTTGGAGTATTTGGAAGCAAATTGTATCGAGTCAGCCTTCCCAGTAAGCTTTGCGGAGGTAGTCAATACTACAATAAAATTCTCCGCTCAACTATCCCGAGATCGCTTCTGTCAATGATTTCACATATTGTCCAGTTGCGTAGACAGTTGAGACACAAAACTACACCACTTTTATATCACAATATCCACTAGGAATCAATTTGCAAATAATATTAACAGCCGCTGAAGTTCACTCGAAAAAATCCCGCCAAAAACTCTCTTATTTTTTTTTTAATGTTGCAAGCGGGGATCATTAGTGTTGAACTCAATCATAAGTGATTCATCGAATTGATGTGACATGACTCCTCAATTTAATTTTACTAATTGGTGTAAATAAATGTTTTATGAATATAAACGTAATATATTTAAATATAAACAGTATTCATACACATAGTACATAAACTTTTATTGTGTTAAATATAAAATCAACAATAAAATAAATGCAATCTGCGTCTGACATAAATGAGTAGAAACTAATTAAGGGCCGCTAATTTCTAAAGAATTTTTTTTTGCCGTGAAATAGTTCCATTTTCGATCTACTTCGATTTTCGATTAAGAGCCCCTACAAGTTTCACGAGCCAAAAACAGAAAACAGCTACTTTTTCAGCGAAAATTTTTCAATAACTACAAGATATATGATAAAAAATATAATGACAAAAATAAAAACTACACAGGTCCGTCGTCTACAAGCCCTTGAGCGAAACTGAATACCACGCGTGCGGCGTGAGCGCAACGGTTTATAAGACAATATTTAGACAATTTATTAAAATAAAATAAGTACTCAAAAATAAAATATAAAAATTGGATTCGATTGGTAAGCACCTCAAATTTCAAATTATTTACCATTTATTTTTATATTCAACATATTGTTACACGTAGGCGACGCTTTCGCACATGATAAAATTGGCTTTTTTCCGTTTGGACAATATTTTTTTTTAAGTGCAAATACAATAAACTTAAAAAAACTAAATTGGTGGCTCACTAGTATACTATATGCCCAGTCCACACCATTTAATGCATATTGTTTTTTGCCACCGGTAAGCTGAAAAAGCAATTGAAAAACCTGGTGTTTCGTGATTACGTAAAAACGTGTGTTAGGAATTTATTTTTTCTAATTTAAATTGAGCAGTTATCAAAAATATGTAATGTACATACCCTAGATAACTATGTGACGCAAAAAGTTGCATCAAAAGATTTATCATATATCTTGCAGTTATTGAGAAATTTGTCCTGAAAAAGTAGCTGTTTTCTGTTTTTAGCTCGAGAAACTTGTAGGGACTCTTAACTTTCGATCGCTCAGGATAGTCAGGATACGACACTATTTTTATGTAACGATAAAGTGACAACCCCCCAAATGTCAGTTTAGTCTACGAAATTAAAAATCAGAGTATAGGTTTTGTATTTTAGTTTGAGTACTTTTCGAATATAATTTCTTAACTGCCCACGGACACCTTAAAGCCCTCAGGGATCCACGAATTCCAGATTACGATTTTTAACTTTGCTGCAAATATGAATGGAAACAGCAAATGCACCTTCGATAACAGAATCCACCCACTTAATACAGCTTTGTGTAAACGCGTACTTATCTCTCGCGCAAAAAATAGCACTGTTATGTCAGTTCCGAGTTCCGAGGTCAGTGTTAGTAGAACAAAAAGGCCCGATAGCGTTAACGGCCATGGCCATTCGTCATACATAGTATGGAGAGGTTTACGGACGGAACGTAATGACAGACAGTTCATAGATTCATTTGAAAATACAAGCAGATAGTTAAGCACGATTTCCTGTGGCATTTTTTTAATGGCATGGCAAAAACGAAGGCCTATATTTTTTTGTGGGTAGACAAAGGCTGTTAATGATGCTGATGATTATGGAAATTGTCTTTTGTCAGTCTTACATCCATTTACTCAAATGAAAACGATTCCAAATTAATGTGACAAATTGTCAAGCGTGCGTAAGCTGCTATAAAAACCGTGGGTGCGACAAATGACACAGACTTGTCCGTTCTTCTCCACGTATGTATTTTCCGAACGGATGGTAGAATCACTTAATCATGATCCAGTACCTAGTTGTCCCCCCAGCGACGCCATGAGCTGAGGTACGACCCCATAGGGGGTAGCCCTCAGCGTGGTCGCTTAGGTTTAGCTTTTTGTGTCTGGTTGGAGACTCTAGTTTAGTTTCCACAGGATCGCCCAGTTAAGCAGTAGCCAATCACTCTAATTGAATTGCGAGATGGTCCAAAAAAATAATGACACAGTTGTCGCAAAAAAATCGACAAGAGTACCACGATTCTAAGCGTAAACCGTACGTCCTTACAATGTGTCATTAACAAAGCGCGAGGGCATTCTTCTATTGCCTATCCATCGTAAATCATAATTGCTAAACAATATACCGGTATTATACTAAATATTCGGTTAACCGCAATTTAATGCTTTAGTACTGAAACTATTCAGACATTGACCCTGACCGTGAGTTTAAAAAACGAGACCACGGTCAATGTTCGAAAGTTAAGTTAGAACAATCCTGAAAAAAAAGACGAGAAATTTTCAGCTATGTATTTAAAAGCGCAGTAAGAGGAGAATCTGTATTTCTCATTCATGAGAATCATTAATTAGCGCGCCAGGTTTTTCAATTTCCATCACTCCACGTAAAATAAACCTTTGTACGAGTGTCACTGTGATTTCTATAAATCTGTGTATGCTTTATCTCGCTTTCTTAATGCCGCTGGCAAGCTTGGCTCTCAATCAGACCGCCCATGGTTGAGACGTGCAATTCATAATAAGCTCATCTTCTACCACTCTCAGAATCCACGAAAATTACTAAGATAGTTAGATCCCAACAATTTTCTTTCCTCTATCCCATAGTACTCCCAAAATCTCACACATCTCAATCTCCAACAGACGCTGGCCAGCTTCGCCCTCACAGAGATCGCGCACGGCTCAGACGCGCGACTCATGCGCACGACCGCGACGTACGACGCACAGCACAAGCAGTTCGTCATTCACACGCCAGACTTCGAGGCGGCTAAATGCTGGGTTGGTAATCTAGGTAAAACTTTGTGTGACATTTTACTTGATTTTTTGTCGTTTTGTGTATATACAGATGACAGGTAGGTAATTATAGGATTCAGGAGAGCTGAATCAGATTGTTTCAGCTGTTTACAAGCTTTTATTTAATTTCAACTGACCCAGTGTCTCCGTGTATGTCATCAAAGCTTGCAAGTGTTCTCGCCAAACATCTTGGCCGCCCTAAAGTTGGCTACAATGGCTGCGCAGTAGTAAATCTCATACAAAAACAACACCGATCCGTGGAAGCCTATGTCCAGCAGTGGATGTCTTTCGGTTGAATTGAAATGATGATGCTGAAGATAAATTTGACCCAATTCCCGGTGTAAGATTGAGCAAAAATTTTGTACACACGAATGTTTCTCAATCGCTGACGGATAAAGGCCACATAAGTGGCTTTTGTCATACAGAAGTGAATATATAATTAATAACTGCTGTCAAAAATACTGGTAAGTTGTTTATCGATGGAGGTCCTTTGAGGAAACGACCATACAGAATTGAGTGGACCTGTTACTCCATAGCTCATACCTTAATTAATAGATAATAATGCTTCTAATTAACAAAATTGAATATCCAAATTTTTTAATGTCTGTGGATACGTCAGTTATTTAGATTATACTTTATTATCAACTCAAAGGAATACAAACTATCATATGTCCTTCGCAGGGTCTCAAACTATCTCCTTGCCGAATTTCATCTAAATCGGTTCAGTAGATCCAGAGATTACGCCCTACAACCTCACAAACTTTACCTCTTTATAATATTAGTATAGATTAACAAATCTGCGCTTAATATTGGTCGTTAAAGTAAAAAAAAATCATTAGATTAAATTAGGTGTAAAACAAATAAATAATGAAGGATACAACTGGACCGAAACTAACATCAGTGTCGTAAATTTTGACCCCATTATAACATTATTCTATGCAATATCTGCTTTTCTATTTAATGCAAAATACTTGTTCTAATCCAGTACTTGCTAGCCTCTTCAGAAAACAGACAGAAAAATTGTCCTTTTTTCTTCTTCCTTGCCTGGTCCCACATTTTGGAGTAGGGTCTTATTTTCTTGCGCGAAGTTGTTCTTGTCTTGGGTTTTCTGTTTTGGCAATTGGGCCTGCCTAAGGTATTTTTCTATATTTTTTAGTAATTGAAGATATTGCACCACAAGGTTTAATGGCAGGCGGTCTCTTCCTCTGTGTCGCAGAGCGATTTGTACCACGCCACGTTGATTTACATTACAAAGAAAAATAGTTACCAATAATACTTAATGAATTCTTCTATGTCTGTTTTTCTATATAATGCAAAATACATGAACTAGATTTTGCTAGCCTCATCAAAATTCAGTAAAATGTGCATTATGTCAGTATGTATATATATATATCAAACCATATGCAAAAAGATACTACTGATTTGTTTAGTTTAACTTTTCTGTGGGTGTTGAATTTAATGTTTTGCTTCGCTAGCCATCGGTATTGAACTGATGAATCGGGACTATTTTTAAAATTTATACTAACAACGTTGTGCATGGACTCAAGGTTGCCTGGATTTGGCTTATTAGTCTATTTAAGGCCCGCATGGATCCTCTTTGAGACCTTACCGCCGTATGTATGTCTTGAGATGGTAACAAGAACGATAGCAGTTTCTTTTTTAACCGATTTTCGAAAAAGGAGACGGTTCTATGTTCGACTTCTTGTATATTTTTATTTTTTTTTGTGTATGTTCACCGATGTCTCCGTCAATTGTGGACAGATTTTGAATTTTTTTTTTTTTTTAAAGAGTATGTTTCGATATTGGTCCCATTTTAATTTGGTGAAGATCTGATGAAGAACTTCGAAGATATACAACAGAACTCTTCAATAAATAACGGCAAATCTTTAGGGACTGCTGCAATTGCATGTCTGTTTATTGTTTATACCATTTCATAACAAAACATCACGCCAGTACGCTCTTAAGGGGTAAGCAGATCTCTCATTTGATCGGTTTTGATCAAGTTTCATGATATTCGGGTAATCTATTCTGGCGTTATAGGAAACTTACTAAACAACTTGCCTATTAGGTAAGTACAAAAAAAAGTGAAAAATTAAAAAAAAAATTTTTACAAAAAAATACTACCGACTTCCAAATAAGAAAACTACAAAGTGAAAAATAACTTTATTTTTGGAAGTCGATGCCTTTCGTAGGTAATTTTTTTTTGCGTTATGGACACCGACTTCCAAAAATAAAGTTATTTTTCACTTTGTAGTTTTCTTATTTGGAAGTCGGTAGTATTTTTTTGTAAAAAAGTTTTTTAAATTCCAATGTCAGGCGATTTTATTTTGCCTATCTCATTATTTCTACTCTGATTACATGTCATGATGCCATATCCTATCACTTCTAATTTAATTTGAATCTTATTTTAGTCAATTATATTGTAGTTGCATTCTGTTGTAAATAATCAATTCAGTTTACTGTTAAATAAATTTACTGTCGAATTTGACTCCGTAATGTTATTGGACTTTTGTTTATTTTTCGACTGTTTATTATTTTCTTTATATTTCTTTACTTTCCAGTTTCAATGCCATTCTCATTGCTGTTCATCTTCTCGACATAAAATATTTCTTCTTCAAGATCATCATAGGCCGTATTAGCATAATATCGGCCAGTATTTCAACAGCACTTAGAACAGACGTTCTGCGCACAATTATGACTATTAACACTAATTAGTAGGAGATTACTACACTTGTTTAGTTGCTACCCACAATACGCCTCAATAAACTCTTGCGCTTGTTGCTCTCGACCTATGTAAGTAGTACCAGAGTAGAGCTACGTCAAAGATATATTCGAAAACATTGGAACTGGGTATGAACATATTTTTTTTTGTGTTCTGTGAACTCTGTCAGGCATTAAGGTTAGTCAGAAGCCTGAAATCTATCTCCGATCTTGACAAGGGGTATCGTGTTATCCAGTTCTGGGTTGTAGACAGGGGCGTAACTACCGCGGTTTCAGTCATATGATACGGGGCCCCTAATCCACATGTGGGAGCATCAATTCGGAAAATGTTGTCCAAAACCTCAAATGTTAATAGATAAGAGGGCTGTAATGGATAAATTAAGATGATGAAAGCTGTTTGTTATGATGCTAGCTTAATCTATACGAGTGAGGATACTCCAATTTTCTAGTTTCCTTTGCTCGCTCTAAATTTTTGCTTATATAAAACAGATGGACTTCCGAATCCTGATTTTTGAGAGGTTAAGCTTTCATTGTGCTTTTTTGTTTATTAGTAAAAAATAAACTTGGCTTTGTTTTGCTGTATTCGGGTAAAAAGGGCCCATAACAAAATCTGATACAGGGACCCTTTAAGACTAGCTACGCCACTGGTTGTAGAGTTCAGATACTCAGCCGCTCCATGTCAAATACTGGTACTCAGCTGAATTTGGTTAGACTGGAAGGCGAGCCCAAAATATTTTGGGGCAGATTGGGACTTGCTTGTGCACCTTGCTCTCGGTGATACATCCATGTAATACCAGAGTATGTCTAAGTCATTCATTATAATTCAAAGACCATTGGAACTAGGTATGTTTTTTATTTTTCTGTTCTAAAGTCCAGCCAGAATGATTGAACATTTGCTTTTGCCGGCGGTTTCGCTTGCGTGAAAATTACGCTAAGGGAACTCCAAGGGCACGTACTCCCGGGATTAAATAGAACTAGGTATCCCACACTGATATTTATGTTATCATATGTCCTAGTCCAGGACATGGCCAACCCATGTGCCAAGTTTCATAGCAATCCGTTCAGTCGTTAAGACTTTTGAAAAGATGACAAACAGACAGTTACTTTCGCATTCATATAATGGATGGATTTTTGCAGATTGAGCCTGACTAGCATGCTCATCATCCTTTTAGTGTTCCCACTGTTGGTACACAGGCCTTGTCCTTGTGAGCCTGACAACTATACTAGCGACCCGCCCCAGCTTCGCCCTTGACAAATTATATACCAAATCCTTTCTCGTTTCTCACTAGTGCTCTTTCTATTGCAGAAAAATGCATGAAAATCCGTTCAGTAGTTTTTGAGTTTATCGCGTACAAACGCGGGGAGGGAATTTATTTTATAATATGTAGTGATTATGTTAAAATTACACTTTCACCGGGCCGTGTTAACGGCGGATCCCCTATGATTTCTCAATATGAGAAAGATCGATAGACAAACAAACTGTGCCGATACTCTCCATGTTGACTCTTCTTTTGATTGATGACCCAAATACTCAAGTGCCCACATGTTATTGGCTACCCAAATGACGAAACCGCGTAGTCCCCGAACCGAAACAAATATTTGGCCAGGGAAAGCAAATACCATTACTTTTATTATGCGAAAGGGTTTGTTAGTACGGCTAAGACATCGCCTCTCGTGGTTGAAGTCATGGGTTTCATTCCAGGCTAGTACCAATGTGGACTTTTCAATTCATATGTACTTTCTAAGTTTATCTTGGACATCGCTGGCAACGGTGAAGAAAAACATCGTGATAAAACTTGGACTTAGAGTAAATATAAGTTTGAATCCGCCACATTGAGCAAGCGTGGTGATTAATGCTTGTAAATATAAGTTTGAATCCGCCGCATTGAGCAAGCGTGGTGATTAATGCTTGTAAATATAAGTTTGAATCCGCCGCATTGAGCAAGCGTGGTGATTACTGGTGATTAATGCTTGTGCCTTCTCTGTATCAGAAGAGAACTTGCCCTGCAGTGGGACAGTTACAGACTGGTATTATTATGAAGAGTTTGTTTGTTTGTTTAAACGCGTTAATCTCAGGAACTACTGGTTGGAATTGAAAAAATATTTTTGTGTTGGATAGTCCATTTATCGAGGAAGGTTATAGGCTATATAACATCACGCTACGACCAATAGGAGCGGATTATAAATGAAAAATGTTGCAAAAACGGGCAAAATTATTCCTTTTTTAAGAGCTTCCGTTGCGTGCGCTGCGTAAACGGTTCAAGTTACGCAAATATCATGTATGATGGAATTGTTCCTCTTTAAGCAGCGGCAGCATGTCTAATGTTTTAAGATTGACTCACTATAACCTTTTTTTATGATAACCAAATTTGTTCATTTGCGAATGAGTTTTATCAACATCGATACTAATATTATAAAGCTGAAAAGTTTGTTTGTAGGGTAGGTAGATAGGTAGTGGTAGGTAGATAGATAGCCAGTTGACGAGTGAAGTTATAAATCTACAATAACACTAGGTCATTTTAATAACATTACATAGATGTCTAAATGAATAAACCCGCCTCTATACTTTTGTGTGCGTAATGTATTCATCATCATCAATTAGCCTTATAATTCCCACTGCTGGGATACAGGCCTCCCCTCTGAGAGAGAGGAAATGTGCCTAAATCCAACACGCAACCCTAATGCGGGTCGGTGAATGTCACACGACTTCGAACTTTGGTTATATGATATGACTTGTCAGTTTCGTCACGATGTATTTTATTTATTTAACTAGCTGTGCTTGCGGCTTCGCTCCCGTCATCTGTCTGCCAACCCAACCCTGCTTACCTACCTACCAATTATTTTTCTATGGTCATCATTCTTTCGCAGAGAATTTTAACATCGCCATTCAGAAAATGACTTCAAATGCGCCATCAGTGCGCCATCTATCGAATATAGAGTTCAACTGTCCGAGTATCTGAATTGCGTGCGTTGTGATAATTTTACTTCTTGAACACTTTAAATTCATCTAACTTTTGATAGAGTGAACCGATTGCGATGAAACAAAAACTAAGTAATTCTTCAAGTTACGCACAATGTTTATGTATAAAAGTTATTTACTTTGGTTTCGTACATTTCACGTGATGCGTGCACAAATAAACAGACAAAAATTCAAAAAATGCCGGAAATGGGTTCTGGGGTGTGACCATAAGCTCTTAGAGCGGTATCAATTTGATATCAAATAAGGGACAGATGTATTTGACTTGTATACATCTGTCACTTACTCGATCTCAAATTGATACCGCTCTAAGAGCTTATGGTCACCCCCCTGTTAGTTTGTGTTTTCCTGTTAGTTTAACACCCTGGCTATTTTTTTTGGAAATATTTTCGATGTACAAATAGTATATTATGCAACTAGTGCCTTGTGCTTTTCGCTTAAATCTTTCTTTTTCTCGTAGTCATGGTATAAAATATAGTATGCAACTCTTGAATAAAACGGATTTATATCGAGGGCCATGAATCACTCGCGTCGCTCAGGATTCTAACACTTGAATCATTCCCTACGGTCGTGATTCAGTTGATATTTTATTTACGGTCGTGATTCGTGATTCAGTTGATATTGAATCCTTCACTTGTTCGTGATTCATCTATGGCCCTCGCTTTAAAACCGTCCTTTATTCACTAGTTGCATAATATACTATTATACAGATTTATTATATGTGTTGCTTTTTATTACATATTAAATAAATATTTTTTTATCTCTCGGTGCTGAGCTGAAGGTTAAAAATCTAACGTGCATTAAATTAGGTGTCAACTAATGTTAGTAAAAACAGCCTTTATATGGCTATAAATTATTTATTATTTTATAGGTTTACTCAATTTTATTTACGACTCTAGGCACGAGTATGCGACGTTAACGACTTGTTTAATAAATAAATGGTTATTAATAGCAGCTGATTATATTGTGGAGTTTGTCATCAAAAACGCAAGAATGTCGTCGTTATGGAGAACAATAAGAAAAAATATTCAACTTCAGACTGTCATTTATAGATGTTACGTGTTTTCAAAAGTCCAATAACAGCATCACGGGTCGATCTTCGAGATTTAGCAACGCTGCTGAGGTCGGTTCGTGGACATACATCCGCGCCTCGGAAAGCACGTTAAGCCGTTGGACCCGGCTAGCGTTGCTGGAATGTAACTTTTGGTACATTTTACGTTACTTTTGACCTTCTCATGTAACCTCCATTAAACACTCACCCTCGACTCAAAATGTAACTTTTACGTTACTTACTTAACTTTACGGACGTCGTTACGGACTTAATAAAAAATATTGAAATATTTTCCAGCAAACAAAAAATAATCCTGAAACGGAACGCATCTAATTAAGTTTTCGTTCGTCGTGTTGTCGCATCTGATTCCGTGACACACAAATTGACGTATTGCATATTCACTCACTCACTCACTCACGTGTATTTCTAAATCTTCCATCGCGCTTACTCCGGCGAGCGAGTGAGCCTATTAGTGTCGTTTTCCACATAAAATAAGGTAATGTAACTTTTCTCATGAAAATGTAACTTTTTGAGATGTCTCATGTAATATTTGATTATCTGCCACTGGCAACACTGTGACATGATCGTTTGTTAGGGAGATTTCGGCGAATTTTTTCATGTGATGTTCAGCGGCTGTTTAAATTATTTGCAAATTGATTTCTAGTGGATATTTTATACTATATAAAACTGCATTACCACTCACTGACTCACTGACTCACTCATTGACATAATTGTTCTCCCAGATGGTGGATGGGGAGGTGGGTATATTTTGACAGATTCGTAAACAAGTAACTCCCGTGAGTATGGGAAAAGTCCCAAACCTCCCCTTTTCCTCCCCCCTCCTCCCCCCCTCTATCGTATCTCGGAAACTAAGGTACCCGTAGAATGTTTTTTTTACGGATTCGTTTAGAGGAGGCTCGGAAAAGTAAAAAGCATTTTTCAAAGTTGACCCCCTCGCCCCCCTTCTCCCCCCCTTTAAGCGGATCTCGAAAGTTGGAACATTTGGAACATTTCTTTTTTCAGATTCATATAAAGGGGCAATGCTATAGTCACAAACGAACCAGTTTTCAAAGTTGACCCCCTTGCACCCCTTTCCCCCCCCCCCCTCCCCCGTTTTGGCGAATTTTTTTTTTCAGTTTTTTTTACGGATTCGTTTAGAGGAGGCTCGGAAAAGTAAAAACCATTTTTCAAAGTTGACCCCTCGCCCCCCTTCTCCCCCCCTTTAAGCGGATCTCGGAAGTTGAGAGACTTGGAACATTTCTTTTTTCAGATTCATATAAAGGGGCAATGTTATAGTCACAAACAAACCATTTTTCAAAGTTGACCCCCTTGCCCCCCTTCCCCCCCCCCCCCCCCCGTTTTGGCGAATCTTTTTTTTACGGATTCAGCGTAGGGATCCCGAGTGGAGCGAACCTACGAGAGCGAGTGCAGCGCAGGGGGGAGGTGGCGAGCGAAGCGAGCCGGCGACCTCCGTAGCGTAACGAAGGTTGAGTGGGTGAATCGAAACTCAGTGCCCGGCGACGAGAAGCAAACATTAGAGTTATGTTTTTTGGAACAAAGTGTAGGGTAGGTGTAGGGTAGGTGTAGGGTAGGTGTAGGGAAGGTGTAGGGTAGGTGTAGGGTAGGTGTAGGGTAGGTGTAGGGTAGGTGTAGGGTAGGTGTAGGGTAGGTGTAGGGTAGGTGTAGGGTAGGTGTAGGGTAGGTGTAGGGTAGGTGTAGGGTAGGTGTAGGGTAGGTGTAGGGTAGGTGTAGGGTAGGTGTAGGGTAGGTGTAGGGTAGGTGTAGGGTAGGTGTAGGGTAGGTGTAGGGTAGGTGTAGGGTAGGTGTAGGGTAGGTGTAGGGTAGGTGTAGGGTAGGTGTAGGGTAGGTGTAGGGTAGGTGTAGGGTAGGTGTAGGGTAGGTGTAGGGTAGGTGTAGGGTAGGTGTAGGGTAGGTGTAGGGTAGGTGTAGGGTAGGTGTAGGGTAGGTGTAGGGTAGGTGAAGGGTAGGTGTAGGGTAGGTGTAGGGTAGGTGTAGGGTAGGTGTAGGGTAGGTGTAGGGTAGGTGTAGGGTAGGTGTAGGGTAGGTGTAGGGTAGGTGTAGGGTAGGTGTAGGGTAGGTGTAGGGTAGGTGTAGGGTAGGTGTAGGGTAGGTGTAGGGTAGGTGTAGGGTAGGTGTAGGGTAGGTGTAGGGTAGGTGTAGGGTAGGTGTAGGGTAGGTGTAGGGTAGGTGTAGGGTAGGTGTAGGGTAGGTGTAGGGTAGGTGTAGGGTAGGTGTAGGGTAGGTGTAGGGTAGGTGTAGGGTTGGTGTAGGGTTGGTGTAGGGTAGGTGTAGGGTAGGTGTAGGGTAGGTGTAGGGTAGGTGTAGGGTAGGTGTAGGGTAGGTGTAGGGTAGGTGTAGGGTAGGTGTAGGGTAGGTGTAGGGTAGGTGTAGGGTAGGTGTAGGGTAGGTGTAGGGTAGGTGTAGGGTAGGTGTAGGGTAGGTGTAGGGTAGGTGTAGGGTAGGTGTAGGGTAGGTGTAGGGTAGGTGTAGGGTAGGTGTAGGGTAGGTGTAGGGTAGGTGTAGGGTAGGTGTAGGGTAGGTGTAGGGTAGGTGTAGGGTAGGTGTAGGGTAGGTGTAGGGTAGGTGTAGGGTAGGTGTAGGGTAGGTGTAGGGTAGGTGTAGGGTAGGTGTAGGGTAGGTGTAGGGTAGGTGTAGGGTAGGTGTAGGGTAGGTGTAGGGTAGTAGTAGGGTAGGTGTAGGGTAGGTGTAGGGTAGGTGTAGGGTAGGTGTAGGGTAGGTGTAGGGTAGGTGTAGGGTAGGTGTAGGGTAGGTGTAGGGTAGGTGTAGGGTAGGTGTAGGGTAGGTGTAGGGTAGGTGTAGGGTAGGTGTAGGGTAGGTGTAGGGTAGGTGTAGGGTAGGTGTACGGTAGGTGTAGGGTAGGTGTAGGGTAGGTGTAGGGTAGGTGTAGGGTAGGTGTAGGGTAGGTGTAGGGTAGGTGTAGGGTAGGTGTAGGGTAGGTGTAGGGTAGGTGTAGGGTAGGTGTAGGGTAGGTGTAGGGTAGGTGTAGGGTAGGTGTAGGGTAGGTGTATGGTAGGTGTAGGGTAGGTGTAGGGTAGGTGTAGGGTAGGTGTAGGGTAGGTGTAGGGTAGGTGTAGGGTAAGTGTAGGGTAGGTTAAGGAATACTTCTCAAAAACACGACAAAGCCGCGAGCTGCTTGCAGCTCGCGCACCAAGCAAATACTAGTTGTGATATAAAATTGGTGTAGTTTTGGTGTCTCTCTGTCTACGCAACTGGACAATATGTGAAATCATTGACAGAAGCGATCTCGGGATAGTGGAGCGTAGAGATGGGTCGTCGACGTATTTTTCGTTAACGAAACTCGTCCATTTCCGTTCATCAACGAGTTGAATTTGTCGACTAGTTCATAACGTAAACTATGTTAAGTAGACGTTCTTTATAAACTTTGCGACGATGCGACACTCGGCGTCTACGGTTCGACTTCAACTTTCCGATTCCGATTTAACGTAAACAAGTACAAACCGGTTTACCTCGCGTCATTCGATTGGTCAATCGCTTTACTCTTTTGCACACGTGAAACTATAATTATTGGCGTCCTTTTCTTCTTAACACAATGCATTTTTACACCAAAATGGCTTTCAATTCATAGAAATATCTTAACTCTTCTTTGAGTTAAGCTCGCCTTTGTACATCAACTTTATAATCACTCATGTTGTATATGTAATTTTTTTGTGTACAATAAAGAATTAAGAAATATCTTTGGCTCTAGATTTAGAGTTCAAATTAATTTGCTCGATGTTCGTCCGTTGTTGTTATTTTTTCGGATGTATTATCTTGTACTACCCAACCATGGGGTCTCAATTCAAACAAATTATAATTAGTATTAAAAAAAGATCATAGATGGCAGCATAGGTAACAAATATGAGAGTAACAATCACTTATAAATGTTAAACAGCAGATTTAGGCTGTAATAAGTTTAGTAAAAATCAAAACTTGCTTCTTTAATGTTAATTTATCCATTTACACTCATTAATCAGGGTTTTTGAACAAAAAAGATAAGTTGAAGACTTTGTAAGTTAAATTAGTTGAAAGTAGACTACTTTCAACTAATTGCTGCTGTCGACTTTTCGTTTTGTTTTGAGTTCTTTGCAATAGATGGCGTCACAATTTGTCCTAAACTATATATCCATCGTCAGAATCATTTTGTAAGACAGTTATTATTTATTATAGGAGTAACTTAAAATATATTATTTATTATAGGCGTAATTTTAAATATTATAGTCTTGGTCTATTACTTAAAATCACTTTTTTGTGAAGCTTGTTTACACGTCGAATTAACTAGATAACTCGCTGGAACAGGACTCGTATTGCACTAGGGCCTACTCAAATCGCACGGGTTATAAAATAAGAGATAACGCGACGTGAGTCCCGCTTGCCGTCAGAGTTTACGCGTCGCCTAGTAGGTACAGTTCGATTCAAACTTAATGGCGGCTTGGAACACTCGTATGAGTCGCTGCGCACCCCTAACCACCGCTGGCACAATTAATTTTACCCGACTGCCGAAGGAGGGTAATGTGTTTATCAGTCTATGTATGTATGTATATTTATTCCTATGTGGTGTTTCAGAGACGTCTTAACCCTGCAAGTGTCACTAGCTACATTAAAATTGAAAAATAGAGAAATGGCGGCTTTTGGGCGCCATATAGTGGGGGCCCAATTGTGTTTTTCTTCTAATCCCATCTTGTGTTGAAATTGCCTCAAATAAAAAATAAAAAATATAACCCAATTTCAAAAATATATAACCCTTATATGTTTAAATGTACAAAATTCGAAAAAAATGATAAATAAAAAGTGTTAAGGCGCCTCCTCGAGCAAAACGCCGTGCTTGTCGTTTTTGTGCAGTTTTTAAGAGCTATCTACTCATTATTTAAAAAGAAATATTAATAAATAAAAATACATTAAAATTCTACATAATGTTGATTCTAAAATTGTAGCACACAAAAACCCGACTGGTTTTTTTTTTTTTTTAATTTTCGTTGTCTGTTGCGAGTCGCCATTAACTTTGATTCTAGTCTACATCAAATTTGTTCAAGTAGCCCATGCTACGTACCTAACTAAAGTATTACTTAATAGTAATATTTTTTGTAAAAACATCCTGTTCTTTCTAAGTACCTACCGAAAATAAAAAAGGGTAACCCTTATAGTGAATAATAAAATGACATGAAGTAGGTAGGTACCTATATCATGTCATTCCGTTGCCGCGGAAGCAAGCTACCTACCTACATTTAATTTTACAAGGAATTCTATAGTTTTGATTGATTTGGAATATTCGTGAATATTGTGAAATTCGCTACACAATGCGACCACTTTGATTTAAGAAGTTACCGCGGTCTGAGCGGAGTCTGTCCCGATCATACCTAATGTTATTATTACGAATACGAAATAAGCGTTCAAGGACAACTGGCAAATAACGTCTCTGAGTACCTACATGATGCGATTCCTCGCTCAAATTGCCATATGATTTAGTATCTACGCAAAATTCTAGATGGCGTTAAAAAACCACAGCCTCGGGCTATTAATGAGTCACTGGTGCTGCCGCCTGTTAAAAATATGGAGAAAGAAAAAATAGCCCGATGAATAGCCCGACTTAAGGAGGTGACATTTCTTTGTATGGGATTGGGTATCTGTACTGTAGTATTATATTATCTGTGACCCAACTAAGTTCTCGCGTCGGTTGTCGCGTTACAAGTCGTCATGAACATAGTCGAGTCTCAGTTTAGCCGTCTACGAATTCAACTAGTTCGTTGATTAACGGTGAACCGTCGAATCGTTCATTGTATGTCGACGGTCGAATTAACTAGTTCGTTCATTCAACGCCCATCGCTAGTGGAGCGGAGAATTTTATTGTAGTATTGACTACCTCCGCAAAGCTTACTGGGAAATGTGCATAACTCCAGCTTCCTCATATGTGATAGAGAAATTCTATCTATGCTAATAATAAAGGCATAATAGCAGCAATCAAAGTTCCGAGTCTTAATTTAGGTGCCACAAAAACTTCGTTAGTATGAGTCGTTTAGTATGTGTTAGCTGGAGTGACGTCACCCCAGCTTCCTCATTCAATACAGGCAAACCAGTGAGGTTAGGGTTTTGGACTATAGTCAAAAAAATAAGGCATAATAGCTGCACATGGAAGGAAAGAACTGAACGATAATACTTAAAAAGTGATGAAACTATGATAAAAAAACGTGTGTGTAAGCTGGAGTGACGTCACCCCAGCTGCCATGTCATATCTTCCGAACAAAAGAAGATATGATTATGTACTATAGCTCAAAAATTGAGGCAGAATAGCAGCCATTGGCAGAAAAAATTTCAAACCTCTGGTCAAAATACTCTATAAGTTATTAAACCGACAAATATGTGTAAGCTGGAGTGACGGCACCCCAGTTGCTCATGTCATATCTTCCGAACGAAAGAAGATATGATTATGTATTATAGCTTAAAACATAAGAAATAATAGCTGCCACAGGCAGAAAAATTTTCAAATCTCTAGTTCTTGTAGTTTCCTCGTAGTAAACAAAAATATAGTTTCCGCGCCAAAAAGATCAAATTATTACTTCGGAGGAGGTACGGAGCGGCGTTGCCATTCCGTGCGCTACATTATTGCAACCAAGTTTGCACTTAGTAAGCATACCATTAGAAGTCATTTTAACTTGAGCTCAAAATATTTTATTGAAGATATAGACTGAGAGCCGACTGAACTTTAATAGAACTATGAATGTAATATTAAAAAGTGGATTCTTATCAACTTTAGACGACGAGAGAACTACTTATATCGGGTCCCCGCAACCTTCACCAGGTCATCGATCCACCTGGTGGAAGGCCTTCCAACGCAACGTCTTCCGGTTCGCGGTCGCCACTTTAGAACCTTTCTGCCCCATCGGCCACCCGTTCTGCGAGCAATGTGCCCTGCCCACTGCCACTTAAGTTTGATAGGCAATCGCTCCATGCTACGAGTAAATACAGTCGTGCTTTCTGTACAAAAACTCACCGTGATGACACAGGTGAAGTATACTCGAAGTGAGCTGCAATCCCTAGCATCGGTTGGAATTATATCTCACTTCGCGTAAGTCATCACCGTAAGATGTCTTTAGAATTGAACGACCGGCTGCAGGCTTATTAAGTATCTTTTGCAAGAGCAAAACGATAGCGATCAAACGCTTTATGTCATAAAAGTCTTGAGCGATTAGCAAAAGATTGTGTCCTACACAATCGTTTGCTAATCGCTCGCTGTTTGTCAAATGTAGTTATTAAAAAAAAAAAACCGCCAAACACTAAAACTTCTGTATGGAAAAGCAATTCTTGCGCAAAAATCGCTATCGTTTTGCTCTTGCAAAAGATACAAAATAAGCCTGCGGTTCTCATCTGCATGCGACTAGAAGCCGAACCTAACATTTATAATTATTTATTTACTTGAACATAACACGGCCTAGGGCCAATTACATTAGTTAAAGACATGTTTTTAAAAGAGCATTAAAAATTAAAATAATAAAAACAAAAACAAACAACAATGATAATATCTATAGTCATACGCTCATCTCACGATACTCCAGACATACAGACAAAATCTTCCATTCATCCGCGAACACATCACAATCGGGCTTAGCATCCAAGAGAGCGTTAAGGCGATATATACACCCCAATGCTAACGCAGTACTGACCGTGCGCCCGCTCGATGCCAAAATATCAAAATTGAACCTCCTTTTGAACAGTTTTGTTTGCAAAATATTATTTGATTTACATATACTATTAGTTACACGTAAAAAACTTGCGTTCAAAATTATGTACATGAATCAGTAATAAATATTTTTTTTATTCAAACCTTTTAACCTAGCCGTTACTAAGGAGTATGCTTTAGAAAGTTGCCGTTTTACGGCACTAAAGCGTATGTAGGCCCTTAAGCGCAGAGAGTGTACGAGGGATGGGAGACTGGGCTCGAGCGAGCGACGCGACAGTTCGACTCCCCGGTACGGCGAACTATCTGTGCCTCCTAGTACGTCTATAATTGACCGGGACAAAAAGATGGGTTAGTTCGTCGTGTAGTTCAGGAGCATCAGTTTTCCTGTGAGATTTTCCTTATGACGATTATCAAGTTCGATGCTTTACGAGTCTCTGCTTCGCCGTAGTCGGATAAAAATAAATAACAGGTGATAAATAGACGCATGATTTCCATCGAAGATTACCTAATAAGTAGTACCTATAGATAAAATGATATCTGAATCATTGTTTAGTCATTTTCAAGTGTCCTGATAACATTCTTAAATATTTCCTTCTAAAGAAAATGAATGAATTCTATGTAGGCATATGAGCCCTCCGAACGTCATCAGAACAGATAAGATAACAATGGCTGTAATATTTTATTTGAATTTAAAAACCGACCAGTTTTTATCACGTAGACGCTGACTGACATTGGAAAAAGAAAACACAGTCTTTATTTTTGAGATAATCTCGCGTTTGACCACTATCTCACCTGATGGTAAGCGACGATGTGGTAGACGGTGAAGCACTCTTGTCTAGAAGTAACCTATTCACTCTTGACTTAAAATCTCCGAGGCTGTAGCTATCAGGAAACAAAACTCCGGCAGGGAATTCCACTCCTTAGCTGTACCCACAATGAAATTATAAATAATCAATGCAACCATAACTTAGCCATAATAGAATTTTATTGAATAGTACCAAAGCGTCAATGGTTCTGGTGAACGTACGTTATGTTCTGAACTATGTTTTTCTTCATCGAAGCAATCAGAAACTCTTGAGGTTTCGATCAGGCTATAGACGAAAAAAACAGCTAAGTATTTTAGCATAGTTTAAAAACCTTGGGTGTACATCATCAATTAACTATTAAAATAGATAAAGTAATACGCAAAATACGCGCTTAGTCGTGGAGTTGCGGAAAACAGCCCGTTTTAACCTAAACTAACCTACTGGTATTACCGGCAAAATAATTGATTTTTATTAAAACTTTATGCATAAGTACAAAGGCGGCCTTAATGCCTTGCTTTACGCTTATTTTTTATCAGTTCATTAAATTCTTTTTATTTTGAATGAGTAATTAGTAATAAATGTTTTGATTTTATTACTTTTTTATCAAGCTATTTATGAATCGTCGGTGACTGTAACCGTTTAAGTACCTAACACGTGTGATAATTTAATTGATTTTATTATGAACGGAGAACTTTAAATAAAAAGTTAAAATGTTTTTTTTATAAAAACTTTACCCCACACTAGGAATTTATTCCTGTATCGTTCACATACACAAACACCCAGAGCCGGAACAACTATCTGTAGGTCATACAAATATTTGTTCCGTGCGGGAATCGAACCCGCGACACGCAGCGCAGCAGTCAAACGCTCAACCACTGCGTCAATATTGTAGTAGTCATGTAGATTGCGAGCGCTAAGTTATATAAGGAGGAACTCAGTAGAAGCTTGTTTTTACCCAAATACGGCCAATTTAAAAGTAGGGTAACGATTTACACTTATGCAGAAAACAAAATTTTACGCAAACTCACAGTTCAAGTTGAAAAATGTTCATACATTATAATAACCTTTTTATTGTTGCTGTATTATTTAATTTAAAATAACTACCACTAAGGGGCTGGTTTTTCTCTTACATCAATCCATCATTCAAATATGTAATGTGCAAAACTTTGTATTTTAAATACATGCGGTCAAAAACCTTTTTGGTAAGGTCACCCGTTGTGACTGGCCATTTCCTTCCTATTGTTTTAAAATTAAAAAGGGTCTTTGTCCAGCAATAAATTTTGAAGGACTGGTTTGATTACGCGCCACTTCAAGTGCAATTTAGATTTAATCAGTTTTTAAATACGTCAATCAATTAGGTATTTATATAAGTGAATGTCATTTGTTAAAGTCCCTTAATCCGCTTTAGTGCCGTAAAACAGTTACTAAAGCGTATCCTTAGTAACGGCTAAATTAAAAGATTTTTAAAAGGTTTGCTCTTTTTTATAGTTAATATACATAAGGGAGAAATAAAGCATAGCCGAGGATATTAATAACAATCTTGACAAACTTCAAAATATTATTTTATAGAATATTTTGTAAGATAAAAAAAACTTAGATAAAATATTGTCTCCCCAGGTAGAACATGCACCCACACCCTGCTATTCGCACAGTTGATCACACCTGACGGCACCAACCATGGTCTGCACGGGTTCCTGGTGCCTATCCGCAATCCCCAGACCCTCGAGACGTATCCTGGACTGATAGTGGGCGATATGGGGGAGAAGATTGGAGTCAATGGTATTGATAATGGGTAAGAGTTGTTTTTTTTTTTTTTTTACCTGCACCTTATAATGACCTCAACTGTGCCCCCGACACTGCAATAAACTTGGCTAATTACTGGCAACAAACAGTGTAATTAAAATGTACCGCTTTACAAAAGAAGTATAAATTAACTTTTTTGAGGCCACAAAAAAAAAACAGACAAAGATTGGACATATTATTATTGCAGTCAGCGCCGTTCTCTGTGAAAACAAAAAAATAATTACTGGGTTTGTGATAGTGCGTTTGCAGCTCTACAACCTAGGTCCTACCTACAGTATTGCCTTGACTGAATTATAACGACTTATGTAAATTACACATTGTCAATTTTGAAGTCACCTTTTAAGCAAAGATTTGCTTGCATTAGGTGGCTTCTCTCTAACATTTTACATTAATTATACATATGTGTGAGAAAAACAAAAACAGTAGGTAAATAATTTTGAGAAAATGCCAGGAGACTCTAACAATACAAAAATACTGAAACTATATAAGTAAGTATAAGGAATAAGGAGTGCGCGCGGTGTTGTGTTAGGGGCAGTATGTGTGAGGTGGCGGTGTGTGTGATGTAGGGGTGTGAATGTTGGTGTGGAAGGTGTGATTTGTGTACTTTTAGTTTAGTCTAGCGACAGTTTGTATCAGTAAATTAAATAAAATATATATGTAGGTAGGGAAGGGTAGGTAAGCTAGAGTAGGGTAGGTAGTGTAGGTTAGGTAGGGTAGGGTAGGTTAATGTTTGGTGTTTTTATGGCAAAACAAAATTTGCCGGGTCAGCTAGTACATTAATAAAACACACGTATATTATTGTACTTGTACCCGTACCATGTTTCACAATATCCATTCATTCTTTATTTGGTCTTTCCTGCTTTTATTATTTCTCTTTCCTCATTCCTCCGTCTCACATTTACATACAATGATAACCGACCATCGAGGAGCTCGTGGCTAAATAATAACAGCCGCACGGGTCGATCATCAAGGTTAAGCAACGCTTGACGAGGTCGGTCCGTGGATGGGTGACCATTCCAACATACCGAGTTTCCTCCGTGCCTCGGAAAGCACGTTAAGCCGTTGGTCCCGGCTGTTATTTGAAGATCTTTGACAGTCGTTACGGGTAGTCAGAAGCTTGAGATCTGATGGTGTATTTCCATGATAAACCCATAAGTAAATATTAATCAGCTCTTTTAATAATGTAAAAACTACAGACAGAATTCTATTTTACAATGACATGTCGTGACAGCATTTTTGCCAGCGACAATAAGAATAATATTGTACGGCCTCGATAGTGCCGTGTCCAGTACCTTCACTCCTCTTCACGGAGCTGTCGTGGCCATCAGGAGAGCCCTAGGCTGTTGCGTAAGTTTATCAGCCGTGGGCCAGCTAGGGCTTTGGTCAGCAGGTCTGCCTCCATTTGGTCAGTTTGTAGATACTTGACCTCTATTGATCCTTCTCCTTCTTCTGACACCAGTCTTGCCAAGGGGTACCGTGTTACCCAGTTACTGGGTTGTGGAGGTCAGATAGGCAGTCGCTCCATGTAAAACACTAGTACTTAGCTGAATCCGGTAAGACTGGAAGCCAACCCCAATATAGTTGGGAAAAAGGCTAGGCAGTTTTTTTTTATTTTTTTTTATTTGTGATGTGTTTGCTCTTGACTCTAGTCTAGGTCAAAGGTGACAGAGACAGAGTTGACGATGGAGTGAGCTTACCCAGAAGAAGCCTGTTCACTCTAACTTTGAAGAGATTCGGGTTGAATGTGTTCGGAAACACTGACGCAGGTAGCGAGTTCCAAGTTCCATTCATTCGCTGTGCGCATTATGAAGGATGTTTGGAAGCGTTTGGTGCGAATTGGTGGAATGGCAACAAGGTAAGGATGATAACTTGCAGTGCGTCTAGATGTCCGATGGTAGAAGGGGGCTGGTGGGATGAGGTCGTGGAGTTCTTCAGCACACTCACCGAAGTACAGTCTGTAGAAGACCGACAAGCAGGCAACCTTGCGGCGATGAGCCAAGCTGTGAAGCCTGGCACCCGCCAGCTCAACGTCGCCAATAAGCCTCCTGGCTCTGCGTTCCACCGAGTCAAGCGCGGCAAGCTGATATTTAGCTGAGCCATCCCAAAGGTGGCTGCAATACTCCACGCAGGATCGGACTTGCGCTTTGTATAGGGTTAAATGCTGTCCAGGCGTAAAGTATCGCTTCACTTTATTTAGGATGCCTAGTTTTTTGGCCGCAATTTGGGCTTTGTACTCAATGGAGGCGCCAAAGTTGAGACTGGATGTCAACTCCATGCCTAGGAGCTCGAGCCGATCAGTCACAGGAACAGACGCACCCCGAAAAGTAGGAGTTTGATCGAAAAGACTCCTTTTAGCGGTAAAAAGACACGCCTGAGTTTTGGTGGCGTTAAAGGACACCAGATTGTCATCACCCCACTGGGAGACAAGGCTTAAGGTCAAATCTGTCCGCTCCACCATAGCCTCTCTCAAGGAACGAACTTCATCCACGCTGGTTTTTGCGCTGGACAAGTATCTCTCTGAAACAGTACTGTCATCTGCGTACCCAACAATACCAGGCTGAAGAAGGTTATTGATGTGCAGCAGGAAAAGAGTTGCAGAGAGAACAGACCCCTGAGGAACGCCGGCATCAATAGCCATAAGGTCAGAGGAGCAGCCGTCAATGACTACTCGGATCGACCGTTCACTGAGGAAGTCTGATATCCAGCTACAAAAACCAGCAGGGATGCCATAAGCAGGAAGCTTACTAAGTAGACTCGCGTGCCAGACCCTGTCAAAGGCCTTCGAGATATCAAGCGATACAGCAAGTGCTTCGCCGTGTCTCTCGATGGCTTCGCCCCAGCAGTGCGTGACATACACAAGAAGATCGCCAGTTGACCGTCCCCGGCGAAAGCCATATTGACGGTCACTGAGGAGATTATTGTCTTCAAGGTAGGTCAGCAACTTGCTGTTCAGTACCCTTTCCATAACTTTGCACAGAATGGAGGTAATGGCGATCGGACGGTAATGGGCAGGGTCTGCACGGTTGCCTTTTTTGGGCACTGGTTGCACATTTGCAAGCTTCCAGGATTTCGGCACCGTTCTTTTAACAAGAGAGAGGCGGAACAAGCGTGTCAATACAGGAGACAGTTCAGGCGCACACTGCCTCAGCACTCTCGCTGGAATGCCGTCAGGCCCGCTGGCCTTGTTCACGTCTAGACTGGACAATACTCTCCGGACCTCTTTAGTGTGCACAGCGATCTCCGGCATCGAAGAGTCACAGTGAGGTAAAGTAGGTGGTTGCTTGGAGCCAGCCTCCAGACGCGAATTGCTAGCAAAGAGAGATGCAAATAAATTTGCTTTCTCACTCGCAGAGTGAGCCAGCGACCCATCAGGTTTCAGCATTGGAGGTAAAGTGGGTCGACAGAAATTCGCTTCAACCGCTTTAGACAGGGACTAGAACTGTTTACTACCCGGAGGGTGCGATGCCAGCTTGGCCCCAATACGTCCAATATGGTCAAAACGTGCCCGACGCAGAACCCGCTTGCAGAACTTGGTGGCAGAATTAAAGGCTCTTTTCCTCGCGCGAACCCTACGTGCTCTTACTTTGCGGTCACGGGCCCCGACCCAGGCTTGGTAGGCAGACTCTTTCGGGCCTCAGCGTGGGCGCATTCTGCATTATACCAAGGGCGGGATTTGTGACCGAGCGGAATGTCGGAAAATGGAATGAAATACTCCATTCCCTGCCGAATCACATCCGCAACCGCGTCGGCACAGCTCGAGGGGTCACTCGAGGAGAAGCACACATGCCGCCAAGGATAAGACGCAAAAAAGTGCCGCATCTCGTCCCAGTCTGCTGACTCGTATCGCCATACTCGCCTCGTGCCTCTAGGGCTCTCATCTGGAGGAGAGCAAGTCGATACAGATTTCACCAGACAGTGGTCAGACGTTCCCAGCGGGGCTGAGACCGACACCGAATGACTGTCCGGATCAGTTGTCAGGAGAAGGTCTAAACAATTGGGTGTATGGCCGTCAACATCCGGTACCCGCGTTGCCACATTCACCAGCTGGGTTAGATCTAGCGATAGAGAAAACTTGCGCGCCTCTAATCCGGCATGGTCAGTTTTCCGGTACGGGTACATCCACTCTTTATGATGGGCGTTAAAGTCCCCCAGAAAATTAAGCTTCGCTGTTGGGTACCTTTGCTGGGCTATGTCAGCCGACTCCACGAGGCAATTAAAGAGCGCTGTCGTCTCCTGGTCACCGGCGTGCGATCGGTAGACGCCGATGTAGAGAGATTTCTCCACGCCAGTGTCCACAAGCAGCCATATGGCAGAAAATCCCGATTTCTCAAAGCAACGGAGACGACGACAACAAATGTCATCGCGGACGTACACACAGACCCCAGCTTGCTTCTTGAACTTGTGTTCAAGAGAGTAACCCGGGTAGTTGAGGTACGCAACGTTCGACGGTGTTGTTATCTTCGTCTCCGTTAGGAAAAACAGGTGCGGCTTCTCGGTCTCAAGGTGGTGGTGGCCCGGATCGAGATCCTGATGTTAGTGAGGTGCACTTTTAGTGGGAGGAAGTGCAGCCGTTGTTTCACCATATTCTTCTGTTTTGCTTTGGTCATTTGTTCAAGAGTTTGCTGGGGAAGAAGTCGAACTGTCGAGGCGCTGCTCAGTGAACCAAGTGGAACACTAGAGATAACCCAACCTATGGGGAACTCATTTGGAGACTGCGGGGACGCCCGAACCCCCCCGGATATGGCCACTGGGTCCTCCCATCCAGTCGCCAGCTGGCACGGTGGAGCATACCGGGATTTTTCGCGAGTTGGCGGGGCAGCCTTTGGCACGTGGCTGGCGTGCTACTTGGGCCCCCTACTGACTGCGGTCGGCCAACGGCTGGCACCGTGCTTCAGATCCCGCTACCCTCCAAAATGAGTTATCCGGCAAGTTTTTCCCAGAGACCAAGACCGGTTCTGAACAGCGCAACTGACATCCTCCTTCTCCCCCAAAGGCACTGGCAGTCCCACACACCGACGGAACACAGCAAGCTGCTTGGCGCCGGACTCCGGTGGGATGGTGGTCGCGAGCCAGGCGGCCCCTTGCGGAGCCTACCACCGCTTAAGTGGGATCGTTCAGCCGTACCACAGGCAAGCCTGTGGTGCCGTTGCCCGGGATGGACCGCTAGGAGGTAGATCCCATACCCACCCCAAAATGATGATAACCGACCATCGTATCGTGTCTAAATGGAGAACCTCCTCCTTTCTGGAAGGTCGGTTAAAAAAGCAATGTAGGCTGATTAAGTGCCTGACCTAAACAATTGTTGTTCATTCAATTCATTATAACAAGTAGGTCAGATGACCATGTTATAATTGTCATCAAACTTTCCATACATCACTCACGCACAAACATGAAACAAGAAAACCAACCCAGCATGCTTTTTATGCTTGTTTTACCTACCAATGACCGATGAGGAAATATAATTAAGGTAAAAAAAGGAAAATCTTCTTTTTCCTTCCCTGGTGCCATTATTTGCGGTCAGGTCTCCTCACCTGCGCCGAGTTGTTCTGTCTTGGGTTGTCTGTTTGGGCAATTGGTCTTGCAGAGACCTAAAGTCTCTTCCTATATTGGACCACCAGGTTAATGGCGGGCGGCCTGTACCTCTCTGTTATAGAAGGCCAAACCAAAAGGGAAAATAAATCAGAAATAATTTCCTACAAATTAAATTAGTTCATTACGCCGTTAGAATAAATTAAATGATTTAATTAAAGCATTTTGTCGTGGATACATGACGTTATCCTCTTTAAATAGTTCATTGTAAGTACAGGGAAGTAGCGTAAATGAGGAAATCCGATTGATATGTGGAGTTCTGCCTATTAACAGAAAAATTAATTGATAAAAAATTATGGTGGTTTTTATTTAAGCCAAAACCGCCCCACTGATGGATAAAGGACACTCTCAAATTGTCCCATGTGATGTATAACCTTATTATGATTTTCTGGTTTGCTAAAAACGAATATGGAATCGAAATGAAAATCCACTACACACTAATATAAAACCCAAATAGATAGATTGTAGCACCAATACACTAATTGATCTTATTTTTGTATTCGAACGAAAACTATTTATCGAAAGTTTATAATCTTTTGAGATAAGTAGTTCATAAACTTACGCAGTTTGCAATAATCCGATGAAAACTACACATAGACACCAGGACAGATGAAACGAAATAATAGTTAATTTTTCTTTCTTTTCTTTCTAATTCGAAGATTACGAAATCTATCTGTATAGCATATCTAACTATACTTGTATTACTCATAATCATAACTTTACCACGCCTGTTTATATTCTGACTAGCTCAATAATGGGTGTCTCCCACTAAAAGACAATTGTCAGTGCTACGCGGCCCCTATGCGTATGCGCATCCTGTCCAGTCTGAGGCGTTAACCCCGGGGTTTATTATTGAGCAGTTGAAAGTTCTATATAAAAATCAGTACCTTTATTTAGAGAACTAAGGTATAACTCATTTTAATTACTGTTAAATTAAAGAACAGTTATTATATTTAATTTATGATACACTAGCTTCTGCCGGTTAAGTTAGTACCTTTATTTGTGAATTTTACTAAGCTTAAAATTAACAAAGGGAGCAATTTTTGCACTTTTAGTTATAAAATTTTATATCTCGCTTTTTAGTTTAAGGATTGACAAAATACCCATAATAACTTAATTTACATATTCGTGCTGTTTGTCGCCAAGAAGTTTGGTTGTATGTTCCATATGTTGAAAACTGCTGAACCGATTTTGATGAAACTTGCACTGTTCCCTAAGTTTAGAGATACTTAATCCAATAAAAAAGAATGATCACGATCCGATAAGTAGTTTCGGCGAAATGTGTGGACATATATACATACATACAAACACACAAAAAAACATATCTACATACACTTATAAAATTTGGCACACTTGTTTAGAAGCCCATACAGAGTTTTATATATGTGAATATTGGGCAATTCCAACAATATTACATACATACGTGTCGAATTGATTACCTCCGTTTTTTGAAGTCGGTAAAAAGGAAGAAAAGAAATGTGACTCGCACAAGAGGCACAGACAGTATAAAAAAACAAACAATAAAAAAATCCGAAGACTCTTTCAAAGCTAAGCTTGAGGAAAATTATTTTATGAAACAATTTTTACATTCACCTACTTGATACTAAATATCTTTGGTACCGACACAATCAGTAACTACTTTTTAGCCACTATATACCTAGTACATTCCGTTCACATGTACCTAAGCCCATAAAACACCTTATCAGGTATACAATCGATTTGAATGGTACGTCTACGAATAGGAAAGGTAACTTACTTGGGTTGTCACTTATCAGCTATAGGTAGTTACGTGATATCATAACATGATGTCCAGATTGCTATTATAAACTCCAGTTCAGATCAAATTCCTATATCAAAGGTATAGAATTACTTAGATGACAATGCATATTTGTTATCCGAATTCAACGTTCAGATAGTGTTTTTTATATTATTTTAGGCTATGCTCAGACAAAACTAACGCTTCTTCTTAATTTCGATGGCCGCCTATTGCGGCTTCAGTGGCGAGCATAAAGTCTTCCAAAGTGTAGGTATATGCCGTGTATGGGCACTTGGGATACTCCAGCACGTCTGTCATCATATTCTGCAAAGGGGCACCGCACTCATACTGCATTTCAGACGGGTCTATAACTCCATTTTGCCTTATTGTGTCAGCTGGCTTGGTCTAGCGGACTAATCCTTTTACCACGATGGTAGACCTATATAACTAACGTTCCATGAGAAGAATGATGAATTGATGATACTCTTCAAAACATAATAATTAGAAGTTGACGAAAAATCCACAAAATGCAGCTAGTCACACTCACGCACAAACGTTGTCTGTACCACTTATTCGGTACCAATCAGGTTTATAAAGATGATGATAATGGTCAGTATGTTTGTGTGTACACAAACAAAACGGCAGACAGACTCCGTAACCTTAATAGTAGGACTAGGACCGCCTCGTTATTCTAGTTGCAAGTACTATTGCTAAGTATGTGGTCTTCAGTTCGTTTCTCAGGGCAAGCAGTGTCACCGTTTTTTTCCATCTGGCATTTGCCCGTAGCAGATCTAGTATTTAGTAAATGATAATAATAGTATAATAATAATCCGCAGGGCAGCTTTGTGGCAAGGTGGTAGGCAGTGGCGACCCCAAGGACCTGATCTCTAGGGAAAAGTATTTTTCCTTACTCTGGCTTGCCTTTATTGGCCGGTCCGAGTGAAAACTGACGGGGACCAGAGCTCCCACCTCTCTCTTGCCTTAATAGGGAACATTACTGCCAATTGCTCCCGCCAGATGGCGCTTGACGGCTCTGAGTAAACAAAAACATGACAACATGGCTTCTACTACTGTTTTTGGTTACCGAACTCTTTTTTACTGTTTTTAAGATAAATTGTGTTCAAAAACCAAATAATAATATTGGGGAAGTTAGTTAGCTTCATTTTTCTTTCACTATTTGTTTTATATTTTGTATACATAAACAGCGAAATTTTGTCGTTGGACTTTGACAGTTTGGTTTTTTTTTTAGGGATGAGTCCGATATATCTAAACGTAACTTATATCGGATATGTGTTAGATATCATATCATATCGATATCGATATCAAAATAACCGATATTACAAAAGCTGTATCTAATAAAAACCTTACTAGCGTGTGAGAAAGAATAATTCAAAACTTAAAACCGTAACAATGCGAAAACGTACGAACTACGAACAAAACGCAAACTCCACAAACGTTAGGAACCATATGCGCTACCTATCTTTCTAAGTATTATTTCGTGTTCGTTGTTAGTTTGCTCATCTAAATAACATTTTAACTTTTGCAAACTGTACTACTGATATCGATATCTGAAAACTGTTTTCGATTTCGACCGAAACCGTTTGCGCAAAAAACCGAAAACGCCCTTCTCTAGTTTGTTTACGCAGAAACCTGTGGCGCCATCTGAGCGCAGCTTTGCGGATAGTTCCCTGATTTCTTGAGCGTGCAAGTCATCCCCTGCCATTTTATAGCCGTGTAGTTCAAAAATAAAGGCGGTATGGTACTCTCATTCGCCTTTATTTAAATAATTATTTTGTCTCTGTTGTGAGCACCGTCTTATTCACAAATTGGGCTAATATCTTTATACGCTACCACTATCAAGGTTGCCAGTATCTTCTAAAATTACACGCGCGATATTTTATCAGTTTCTATGTATTTTTTACAATCGTTTTTATATCGCGTATCTGCAATGATACCTTATTTATATGTTACAGGGTCGAGTATGAGTCAGTGGGAATCGTACGATGATTATGATTCGCTGAAATCGTTCTGTATGAAGTAAACTTGATAAGCTTGTAATACGAATGGGCTCAGAATAGTGCGGGTTCAAACTTGGGTCATCTTGTTCTCACTGGCAACTTACCAGTCTGATGCCTTAGCTTTAAAGTTTCTTAAAGATTTTTTTAAATTTTCTGTCTTAGACCTAAGATTTTTTTACTTATATACTAATATTATAAAGAGGAAAGATTTTTTTGTTTGTTTGTACCGAATAGGCTCCGAAACTACTGGACCGATTTGAAAAATTCTTTCACCAATAGAAAGCTACATTATTCCTGAGTGACATAAGCTATTTTTTAATCCCGAAAATGGGTCCTGTGGGGTGATCCACGGGAGCGAAGCCGCGGGCAACAGCTAGTTTGAAATATACATACTTGGAACTCGGTACCAAAAGTATTCAAATTTCTGAAAATGACATCAATCACATGCTAGAAACATGGTATTTCTAGATTCTAGTTTAGACAACTGACCTAAATTCTAATATAGAGGCTTTCTGTAAAATTAATAGTCCTTCGACTGGTGCACACCACGCCGCGCTAGCTATGTAATTATCAACTTTATGTTAACATCTACAAGATTGATATTTTCGAGGCCTGAATTGCCTGCTGGTGTGCGCTAGCCTTTCATCATTTCAGCCGAAAGACGTCCACTGCTGGACATAAGCCTCCCCCAGGTTTCGCCACATTGACCGATCCCGTGCGTCTCGCATCCAGCGCCTTCCCGCAACCTTAACCAGGTCATCGGTCCACCTAGTGGGAGGCCTTCCAACGTATCGTCTTCCGGTTCGCGGTCGCCATTCCAGAACTTTTCTGCCCCATCGGCCATCCGTTCTGCGAGCAATGTGCCCTGCCCACTGCCACAAACCCACTGCGCTAGCCTTTACAAAGTGTAAAGTGCGTGATTTATCGCATGTAATAGTTATTCAATGTTTGCACCTCTGACTCAGTATCTCAGTATCTCAGTATCTGTAGTATCTTGTTATGAATAAAGGTGCGATTATATTTTAAGTCAATGGATTATATCTAATCTGTTTGAAGTATCCATTACATCTTGATTCACGACATGAGACCGTACATTTTTATAATGTTGCTAGGGGTAATCTGTCTTTGACCGTTGCAGGAAAATTATGGTTTGATTTGACTGAACATGTAACGTCTCGGTTGTCTAATGGTCGTTAGTGCTACTGCTAACTATTAATCCCATTTATATTAATAATAAATTTTATCCGTGGTGCTAGGCAATTGGGCTTAGCCCAGATGTAAACGACCCCTTGTGCCTTGTGTGTGAAGGGGTCGTTTTTAATTTCAACAATGTCTCCTGCTTGATATGGAGGGATCCATATCAAGCAGGAGACATTGTTGAAATTGTGGAAATTGTTTTTTGTTCTACTCCTCTGTTATTCTTTCCTGATTAATTTCGTTGCGGGATCCAAAACAGTTAAATTCATTCGCCGGGACTTCGTCGAGTTTCGTTGCCTCGGCGCTTGTCTGGTGGTCGCTACTGTTGGTTCTGGCTTTCAGGAGTTGCAATGGTTTTGGAATAGTGCGGTGGGATTGTCCAAAAGGAATCTTTTTGACATATCTATTAAATCTTGATTCACTACAATGAACCGGACGGTTTTAATTAAAAAATATATATTATTATTAATTATATAATCGCTTTTAGCGATAAGGCCGCCCATTGTGTCACCCAGTGCAATGTTTTCTTCGTCTATACTTTCTGTAACTTATATGGTGTACATAATAAAGAGTATTCTATTCTATTCTATTATAATTTTGGGTTTGGTCTTTTATCGTTGACATCTGCCTGCCCTTGTCCCAAATACTTACGGGTCGGCACAACTCGTTCGTCGTTTTGTTTGGGTCACTCGTCTTTGGCCGATGCAGGAAAATTACCAGTTTATTGGACCCGAACATGTAATACCATGTCATTGGTACAGATCATCATGTAATACGGTGCCATTGACATGTAATGAATGATCCGTTGTTTCATTTTTATTATTACTTTTCGGTTTTGAAACGTTATTATTACTTTTCGGTTTTGAAACCAAATTTACTGATCTTATTATTTTATTTTGTAATCTGATTGTTGGTTTTCATTGTGTGTTAAATAAAGCATATATAAAGTAATGATTCCAAGGGGGTCCGAAAAATTTTTCGAGGCCAAAGAAACGTTGAATGGACTGCGTGCTAGAGAGGTAGTGACTACCAAGATGAAAACTAATAGGGTAGGAGCCGGATAGTGGTCACACTTTTTGAAATCACTCTATATCGTCGTCATCATCATCATCATTTCAGCCGAAAGACATCCACTGCTGGACATAGGCCTCCCCCAGGCGTCGCCACATTGACCGATCCCGTGCGTCTCGCACCCAGCGCATTCCCGCAACCTTAACCAGGTCATCGGTCTGCCTAGTGGAAGGCCACTAGGTGGACCGATCGTTCACCGCATCGTCTTCTTGTTCGCGGTCGCCAATACTTATAAGCTAGCTTGCTCATTTATTATAGTTGATAGCTTTTAAATAAAACAACAACAACCCCAGCCTTCGCCCAACCCCATTCACAAAACATAAATCATACTAGTCTTATCTACAGAGGTGTTCCTTTTTACCCGACTGCCGAAGGAGGGTACTGTGTTTATCAGTCTATCTATATATGTTTGTTCCTATGTGGCGTTCTAGAGACCAAACCCGTTGGGCGATTTTGATGATTCTTACTTCAATCGATTTGTCTTAACCCTTAGAGTGTCACTGGCCACTTTAAAATTTAAAAAGAAAAAAATGGCGGCCCCATTTTGTGGGGGATTTTTATTTTATTTTAATAATACGGAAGTTAGAATGGGTATAGTAAACTGTCATTAAAAGATAGAAATCGCAGACTTTTCTGTAGACCTATAGAAGAGAAACAATTCCACTATACATTGTTAGGTTTATCAAAGGAATTAGGTAGCGTTTTCGATGAACGCTCCCAGGCGGCATGTCTTTTGCCGACATTTTCAACAATTATCGTTATATGTCAAACAATATACACGAAACGTTAACAAATTATACACCTAAACCTTCATCATGAATCACTCTGTCTATTGGTGAAAACCGCATGAAAATCCGTTCAGTAGTTTTTTAGTTTATTGCGAACAGACAGACAGACGCGGCGAGGTACTTTGTTTTATAATACATTTGTAGTGATTATATAATTTTATATTTTAGTGTTCGTATTTTTTGTTTTGTGGCATAAAGTCGGGCAATGCAACTCTCTGTATGAAGTTGAAATAAATAATTAACTTCATTAATATTTCATTTTGTTACAGGTTCATAATGTTCAACCAGTACCGGATACCGCGCGAGAACCTGCTTAACCGCACCGCTGACGTCACGGAGGAGGGCGTCTACGAGTCCTCCTTCTCTGACCCCTCCAAGATATTGGGAGCGGCGCTCGAGAACCTTTCAGCAGGTATGTTGAAGATTGATCAAAATATTATGAAAAGTCTCAATTGATCTGGAATTAGTAAAAAATTGGACATGTTAGAGAGCAGTGGTGGCCCAGTGGTATCGGCCGCGACTTACAAGTTGTAGGTCGTAGGTTCGAGCCCGGGCAGGCGCTTTACTTTGTGTAAATTATTTCATTACTACTGCTCTCAAAACGGTGAAGGAAAACATCGTGAGGAAACCGGCATGTCAAGACATCCACCAACCCGCACTGGGCCCGCGTGGTGGATTACGGCCCATTCCCTCTCACAGAGAGGAGGCCTGTGTCCCAGCAGTGGGAACATTAATAGGCTGATGATGTGATGATGTTTTGGACATGTTTAAAAAGATTCTTTTTTTTTTTAATAACCTGAATTGTCCCATTTCTGGGCTATGCTATGGCCATCCATTGCTTCTATTTCTCTCTGTGTAGTGCCTCTTCAAGCCAATTCTCGAAGAAACCATGCAAGGCGTCCCGTCATTTTCACCTCGGTCTGCCGCGACCCTGTCTAGCTTTTTTCAGTTTACTATTTGTATATTTTATTTGTTGTACTATTTAAGTGATTGTATATCATGATTTGGATGTCTGATTGCCTAATGAATTGTGGTAGCGGTATATAATGTGGGCTTATCTAGTTCAAGTAAGACGAGGTTTATGTCAAGCTGTGGGCTATTAAGGTTACACTAGTCGAAAATTCTTCCATACAAACGTAGTCTAGGGATTATTCCATTGTTTGACAATGTACGTTTTAAATAAAAAGTGATATCAATTTGTCTCATCATTATCTAGCCCTGTATGGAAATAAAAAAGTAAAAAAAGTAAATATTTGAAAGTTATGAGCGTCGAAAGTTCCACATTTCGACACTAATTTTAACGCATTTTTGGGCGCGAATAAATACCATAAGAAGACGAAGAATTGCAAAACGGCCTCCATACAGGGATAGATTAGTAGTTCAACAATGCATATAATTTTATTTTGAACAGATAGATTTAGTCGTTTTTTCATGATATCTAGACTGCCGAAGGTCTGTTTATAATATTTCGCGTGCTCGGTTTCGTTCTAAATTATTATCCATTTCGCTACAAATTTGCAAAAGTGTGTATTGATACGCGAAATAGCTTCCTACTGCTCATCACAGCATCTATCTCTTCCGCACGTGTTGTCGGTTGATATAAAATGCATTTTAACCCCGCGCACAAAATAGTTCGTGCCGTCGACTAGTGTACCCTTAAGTCCTAATCCTAACCCCAGATTGCCTGCCTGTTTTTATGCCTTCTTAAGATATGCATTAAAAGTAAATATTTTTTATACCATTCCCCCTCTAAAAAGCTTATTTTATTCACTGAAAACAGTGAATAAAAAGCACTTTTACTCACTGTTTTGGTGTTTGAATTTAGAACACACCAATATGTATTCGACGTACATCTCAATGCTATACAACCTCCTTACAAATAAAATACTCGATACAAACTCCTTGTGCAAAGAATATTCGACTTTCAAATTTCTTCATCGATTTAATTTTGAGTTTGTTAATATTTAGGATTTCAATAAAGATTTTCATAATTTTGATTTTAGTCTGAGATGTTTAGTGAATACTTATTTGGATTGTAATTCTAATATTAATTGCATTGGTGTTTAATTAATTATAATTATGTAACGTAACGGAGGTGGTCACTGGCCGCTGAAACACAGATGCTGTTACCTAGCTCAGCTTCAATTTACAGAAAATGTGAAAACCTGAGAGTTTTCATTTTTTTTTTCAAATTTTGAAGGTAATAAAACATTTATTTAGTATTATTCCTTGTTCTTTTCGCTTAAATCTTTCTTTTTCTCGTAGTCATGGTATAAAATATAGTATGCAACTCTTGAATAAAACGGATTTATATCGAGGGCCATGAATCACTCGCGTCGCTCAGGATTCTAACACTTGAATCACTCGCTATGCTCGTGATTCAATCATCATGAATCACTCCCTACGGTCGTGATTCAGTTGATAGAATCCTTTACTTGCTCGTGGTTCATCTATGGCCCTCGCTTTAAAACCGTCCTTTATTCACTAGTTGCATAATATACTATTACCTAAAACTCGTCATGATCTTTCCAGGCCGCATCGGTATCATGCAAGAGAGCTGCCACTCGATAGCCAGCGCGGTCACCATCGCCATCCGGTACGCAGCCACGCGCGCGCAGTTCGGAGAGAGACACAACGAGATCTCGCTCATCGACTACCAGCTGCATGTTAGTTTGTGCATAGCTATATTTAAACTCCTGATACGTATCTGTATGATTGAGTTGATAAAATCTACCCTCGGATTCTTAAATGCTGGGCCCGTAACTTAAGCTTACTTAACTTGCAAGACTGTGCTAAGCACACCCCAGATCAAGTTGGGGAGTTATATTTAGTAACACCGCACAGGTTCTAAATAACTTAACACTTATTTTTTTTCTCAAAAATCTACTTCATGGAATCTAGTCCCAGGAAACCGACCTTATCACTAAATGTGGGATAATTTATGAAAAACGAAAATTTATTCAGCCTAGAGTAATTTAGGAATAGTCACATGTGGTCATAATAGATATGTTTCGCCTACAATTTATTTGGAATGATTTTTGTTTCTCATCCACAGCAATGGCGCTTATTCGGCTATGTTGCGGCTGCAGTCGTCTTCAGAATGTATATAGAAAACTTTAGCAAAGTATACTTAAGTATCGTCGAGAAATCTAATGCAGGAATTACAGTAGATAATTTGGTAAGTCGATGTCAAGAAATCTGTATGCCTCTTCTTTCCGTTTTTGTCATCTAGAATAAAACGGTTTATGCGCACTTCGTCCCATTCGCACTTCGTCCCACGTTTGCAGTAGGTCCCATCCGCACTTGGTCCCATTCGCGGTTCGTCCCATTCGCAGTTGGTCCCATTCGCGGCTGGTCTCATTCGCAGTTGGACTTCGTATAGTAGTGAAACTTCCTTGTCTTCAAACTTCAATGTCAAGAACTCTGAACGTGTTACAATTGCGCTAAACTAACCAAAACAAAACACAATAAGGCTAATAGCCAGTTTAGTTTTCTTTTCGAAATTGGCTTTTTGAACAGACATTTTGTCTAAGGCAACATAAAATCATAATCTTAAAATGTTAGGTTTCCACCCGTACAAATTATTGTAACAAACCGTGTTTCATAATTAGTTAATATTCTTTTGTATCTTATGATATAACAGAGCGAGGCAGTATCAGAGATCCACGCGATGGTATCGTGCAGTAAGCCGCTACTAACGTGGACCGTACTGTCAGCAGCCCAACAGTGCCGTGAAGCGTGTGGTGGACATGGATATCTAAAAGTGAGTTTTTTATTATATGAAGATCTATTAAAAATTGTATGCATGAAAACGTAAAACAGACAAATGAAGCATATATCCGTCGATGATTGGTTTTCTACTGAAAGTCTGTGTTGCAACACTTGTCTCGTAGTGTGTATTTGTCTGCCTAAACGAGCTTACCACCAATAGTCTCGCTTTTGCGATTCCTTATTATATTTATTTATTTATTGTACAACATAATAAAAAAAATTTAGTCTAAAACACATACAATGGGCGGCCTTATCGCTTGCCGCGATCTCTTCCAGGCAACTTGGTATGGACAGTAATTGCTTGGACATTAAATGGGGCGGTCATTGGTGTAACAATAACATTGCTTAAATGATATACTACAATAGATACACAGATAAATACATAAGCTATGTAATAGATACATAAATACATACTATATAATAATATATTTTTATGGGTGGTTTTTTTAGGATGGACAGGCTAACCAAAAATAGATAATTATTGATACTCTACTACTCTGTAAAAATCTTGTTTCTTAATCACAAAGCATGTCAATCTAAACTAAATTCAACCATTGTCTCTTTCCAGTGCTCAAACCTAGGCGATATCCGCAGCAACCACGAAGCAACCGTCACGTACGAAGGCGACAACAACGTACTATCCCAACAGACTGGCAACTGGTTGCTCCGACAGTTCCAGTCAGCCCGTAGCAGTGGTACCGTGGACTCCCCTCTTAATACCGTGACCTTCCTCAAGGATTGGGAGAGATGGATCGCTGCGAGGTTCCGGTGTAGCAGGACTGATGAATTGAAGACTAGAGAGTGTGAGTAGTATAGTATTTCGTAAAAATGGTTTTAATAGATCTTGGTAAAGCGTTTGACTGTCTTCATCCTATTGGTTGACGTAAAAAGTAATAATAAAGAAGGCAAAAATAAGCCACGTCATGACTATTGAGACTTTAAATGTACAATTATTTAATATAAACTTATCTGATTAATTAATTTTAATTAATTATCTTTATAAGCTCCTGTTCCGATAGGTGTCTTGAAAGGTGCAATGTTAGGCTCGACTCTGTTTTGCTGGCATACATGGTAGGAATTAACAATTTGAAAAAAGAAAAACTGGTTTTTAATCTTGCAAGGTTTATGCTTTACTAACCAAATCTTTCACTTCCACAGTCATAACAACAACATACAGATGGCTTATCTGCTACCTACTAAAACAAACGCACGAGAAATATGAATCAGAGATCGCCAAAGGCCTGTCAAAGTTCGAAGCGCGCGCGAGGTCACAAGTGTACAAATGGAGGGACCTCACAAAGACTTATGCTGAATACTTGGCGATTGTATTCTTCCTGGAGTCTTTGGATAAGAAGGAACAGAGTCTTCAGCCGGTACTGACCAAGCTGTTCTCTCTGTATGGGTTATGGTCCCTGGATCAGCATTTAGTGGAATTGTACCAGGGAGGATATGCACAGGTACGTTATTTTTTACAATTTGATTTGCTACGTCGCTCCAAGGCCTTAACTGTGTTAAAATGTTGTTAAATAAGTGTAAATTTATATTTTTTTTCAATTTTATAACATATTTTCAATTTAATAACCTAATTTGAAACATTTCTACCAAGAGACATTCCTATTCTAAATTACTAAGGTTGAGATAGGTTTAAATAAAAACGACTTCAAATAAAGACTGGTACCCATCTAGTTTTAATCAGCCAGACGCGCTTTAATTTTGGTTATCTTCATTTTACCACGCTTTTAGCATCTATCCCATTTAAGAGCAGCCAAAAAGAAGATTTAAATCATCAATCACAATATTAGAACAATTTATTCGTGTTTTTCAGGGTGAATCACTAGCTCGGTTACTGCGGGAGGCAGTACTAGAGCTGTGCGGCGAGCTGAAGGCAGAGATAGTGAGCGTCGTGGATGCGCTGGCGCCGACTGACTTCGTGCTCAACTCCGTGCTGGGCAAGAGTGATGGCAATGTAAGTTTTTACCGTTTGTTTTTCCATCATTCTGTAATGGCTCTTGCGGCATTTTAATAGAGGTTAAAGCCTTTTCTTACCAATACCACTATTGTTAGTGACTCAAAACAATCTTCATATCATTGGTACTATTTTTACATACATACATTAGAGAACTGCGAACCCATAGAGCTTGGATAGAAGGATTACAAGGACTTCAAAAAACAACACACGAACGAAAAGATATCCTACTCATAGCTACCAACTTCTACAAACACTTGTATAGTGCTCCCATACAACAAGATATAGGTCAAACTGAGCCAGGAAATAATAGCGACGACGAGGACATACAACCAGTGGATGAACTTGAAATTTTCATGGGAATAAAAAACTTAAAAGCAGAGAAAAGTCCAGGACCAGACAAAATTACAAATGAGGCTATAAAATTTGCTTGCGCTCACCTTGTAACTCCACTGACACATTTATTCAATTTGATCCTAAGTTCATCCACAACACCATCACAATGGTCAAACTCTGACACCATACTGTTGTTTAAAAAAGGCGACCCAAAAAATATAGGCAATTACCGACCAATTAGCCTCCTTCCATCACTTTACAAGTTATTCTCAAAAACTGTAGAGAGGCGAATTAGTAGAAAAATGCCAACCAATCGAACAAGCGGGGTTCCGAAGAGGATATACCACAGTGGACCATATCCATTCTCTGGAGATGCTAATTGAGAAGTATCTAGAATTTCAACGACCCCTATACATAGTGTTTATAGACTATCAAAAAGCTTTTGATTCGATACAACATCCCTATATGTGGAAAGCTTTACGATCACAAAAGGTGGAGAAGAAATACATACAGGTCTTAAAAAACCTCTACGAGAACACCACGAGTAGAGTGAAACTAGAGACCACGGTACCACCTATCCCCATCAAAAGAGGAGTACGACAAGGCGATCCTTTATCACCTCGAATTTTTGTAGCGGTTCTGGAATCAATCATTAGCAAGTTAAATTGGAAAACGGTGGGCATATGCGTCAGAGGAAAGTACATAAGTCACCTGAGGTTCGCCGACGACATTATCCCGCTATCAGAAAAGTGTTCGGAACTGGAGATGATGTTAAACACGTTACAACAAGCAAGTAGAGAGGCAGGACTAGAAATAAATTTGAGCAAAACAAAACTAATGACAAATTCCACTCAAAACTCAGTTCTTCTCAACAACACACCTGTAGAGTACGTTGATAGTTATATCTACTTAGGAAAACAAATTTCTTTTAATAAAATCAACAACGACGCAGAAGTAGATCGAAGAATTATAACGACGTGGAAAAAGTATTGGGGTGCAAAAGAAATTCTTAAAAGCCAAATGCCTATGAGATTCAAGACGAAAATCATGAATTCATGTCTACTACCATCTCTAACCTACGCATGTCAAACGTGGAAGTTCACTCATCGAGTAAAGAATAAAATTACTTCCTGCCAGCGAAGCATGGAGAGAAGCATGACAAAAATTTAAAAAATTCAAAGAATTCGGCACACGGTTATACGACAAAATACCAAAGTCACAGATGCACTCACCTACGCTCTCAAACAGAAATGGCGATGGGCAGGACACGTCGCAAGAATGAGTGACGACCGTTGGACGATTCGCATGACGTCATGGCCTGGCCCTACAGGCAATAGAAAACGAGGTAGACCGATAACTAGATGGGCTGACGACATCACACGAGTCGCAGGAAAAAACTGGATGTCAGATGCCTCAGACCGTGACCACTGGTCATCCCTGGAGGAGGCCTTCACTCTCACCATGTGAGAGGTTCATGCATGCTAATTATGATAGGTTTTTCCGATAGTTTTATAAATCATACAATAGTTTGTTATTTAACATTTTTTATATTATGCAATTAATAAATTTTATTTATTATTTTAATTTATCTAGCAATGTTATTTTAATAATTCAAGTAATTCAATTAAATAATATACTCATATAGTAAAAATAATCAATGGATATAAATCAATTTAATAATCAATCGTACAATTTTATTTTACAATTGTTGTGCACTTTTTAATTATCGTTTATCTTTATTAACTTTTACTTGAAGGATGTAAAACTGTTAGTGTAATGCATGAAATAAAAAGCTTTTTTATTTATTTATTTATACATACATAAACTCACGCCTTTTTCCCATGGGGGTAGGCAGAAACTACAGAACGCCACCTGCTAGGATCCTTCCATCCTGGTACTATTTTTATTACTGCGATTATCCGAAACTAAACCAGGATCCTTCACATAATATCCATACTTAACCGCCCGTGTATCCTACCTGCCAACATAACTTCTATCTTGCTGATTGGCTTTTCATCCAATTCTATCAGGGAATTTTCATTCAGCCCGTGCCGATACGAGACAAGAACAAAAAGACTACAAAATAATACCTAATAAACGTGTCGTTTTTCCTTTTGCAGCTTTACCAAAACATCCAGAAAGCGTTCTTCAGTCACCCCGGAGCATTCGAGCGCGCGGCCTGGTGGCGGGAGGTGGTTACTGTACCCAAGTCCAAGATATAATAGTCCAATGTAGCTCATGACCAAATTTTATGTCCGTAGGTTAGGTATGTCGAGTTTTCTGATGGCGAATCTAGGATTTTAATATTTTAATTGAAACATGCAGAATTGTGTACAACATTTCATGTTAAAAAAATGGCTTATGTTTAACTTACCACCAGATATAGTAACATATAACAGACAAAAATAGTAAATGATCACCAAAATTAAACCCGCATCTTATTGTAAAATTATAACCAAAGTTTTAACATCTCGCTATCCTGTTTAGGCAAAATGACTCCAAATAAATCATTGTTAACCCAAAAGTAGTAAATGATCACCAAAAGTAGTAAATGATCACCAAAATTAAACCAATGACCAAAAAGATTATAAAATTTCTGGGAGCAACTTGGAAGTAGCGCTCGCCGCCCGCTGCCGCGGCACCGCTCGCTTTGCTCGCTCGGCTCGCGCGCGGTTGGTCACAGTTCTAACCTAACCTAACCTATTTTACAACATTAAATAGCGCAATAATTTGCTATTAAAATTTGGTGATCAATTTACTAAATTTGGTGATCAATTTACTAAATTTGGGTTTCATAGTACAATTTTAGGTAATAGAGGTTATGGTCACAAAGTAATTTTAGGTGGTCATTATATTTATCCCCTAAAAAAATTTGACTTGCAATTACTCGGATATTATAAAAAAATTACAGATTTTAAATCAATAGAATGATGGTTGGTCACTATCTGTAATATATGCTAGGGTGTAGACGGCAATTATACTGCCTCCGAGTAGAATTTACAACTAAAAACTATTTTTTATTAACTATTCTCTCTTTCGAGATAAACCTTCTTTAACTACTTTTTCTTTTTAATCCAATCTACTCGCTATGTTTAAATTTATTAACTGGATTCGCCTAAATTGAAATACTGAGATTATTTGGTATTAAATCGGAATGTTATTGCGTTTAAAATGTATAAAAAGTCTTAGCAGCCTCATATCGATGCATTTAGTTTGCGTTTATCGTACAAATATGTCCGGATAGTTACTATGTGGCGGAAAATATGTTAACTATGTTATGGCTAATGTGGCGGAAATAGAGGTCATACATATTTTTATCATAATTTGAAATATTATTTTTCGTGTGGAAGCACAGAGGTGTTCATAGGATGTCATAAATGCTATAAGGCTTAGCACGAACTGCGATTTACATTCGCGCGATTTTTGTTCGCCCATTCTGCGAGATACATGAAAATGTATGAAGCTGCACGCACTTGCGGTAAAATATCCTCAACAAAATCTGTGTTGAGCGACATAATCCACCGCACCGCGGCGCGATTTAAATCCGCGCTAATATTTTGAGCTCTATGAGCTAATTATATCCGCCGTACGTGTTAATTATGAACTCAGTACGCGGATTAAAAACCAAGCGAATAAAATTGCGCGACTGAAAACCGAACTACGTGCTAAGCCTAAACTGCTTTCATAGTGCACGATGTTTTTGGGCCTTTGGTTTGTTGATCGGAACGTACAACGCTGTAGTATGCGGTGCCGGACACGGACACGTAATTGTACGGAAAACATCTAGATTGGTCTATTTTCCGTCGCAAAATGCGTCAGCGGTGAGGAGGAATGTGTCCGGCACCGCATACCGCAGCGTTGTGCGTTCCCATCAGAAGGCCTAAGCTTTATTTCACAATTTGACAGCAATTATTGAATATTTTCATCGACTAATTTCAGTGTAGAAATTGTTTTTTAATGTCATTATTTTAATTTTTTACTATTGTTGTAAAATATCGTGCACTGTAAAAGCGAAATATTATCATAGATTGCAAGTAATGTTACCTTGGTATAGTATTATTTTATTAATATTGTAGTAAGTTACCAAATTGGCGTTAGTAAGGTAATTAGATAACCCAGAGTGGCGCAAGCGGGCCTGAACAGATTAAGGCGATTCCTCAATCGTTTAATTATATCGATGCATTAGTAGATTTTAAATCCAAGCATATTAATATTATTTTATGAAATCGAAAATCACTGTTATTCTTTCATACTGAATGGATTATACAATTTATTTTATTATATTTGATATTGATAGTCGAATTTCGATAATTTTTTTTTATGTTTAATGGTAAAGTTCATGATATTTTTTTTTATTCTTTTTCTGGTATATTAAGTTCCATACGGCATGGTAGACATTTGTCTGGCATTTGAACGGGCTTGTGACAAATGGAGACAATTTTAAAAGTGAGATGTTTATATTTTATTAAGATTAAATAGACAGGAGGGTATGAAAGAAGAAAACGTGTTGCGCCGACCCCAAGTAACATGGGACAAGGGCAGAAAGTTGATGTCGATGAAATAGAAATCTTTGAAATTTAACTACCAATAATTGAGAATTAATTTTAGATTTTATTCTTGTGATCATTATGACCTTAAGTTCACTAATGTATGTATGTAATGTATATTAGTAAACTTAAGGTCATAATATTATATTATAGGTTTTTAATAAATTCTATTTTATTTCACTCGTTTCCATGCCGTATGAACATTAAACTTAGTTCTGGTAAGTTTATTTTAAAATTAAATTATTGGTATTAAACACTAAGCTAACAGAGACCTTAATATGTTGTCTTTTGAGATAGTTTCTTTAATTCCATTTTTATTAGAGGTTTGATCTAAGTTTAGCACCATATCTCGCATTTTTTGTGTTTACAGTACAAATTATGTTTATTATATTTTGGGCTGTCATTAACATAATTTTTAATAATTAATTTTCTTTCTTTCATAGATAGTGGGTTAAATATAAACAGGGTGCTTTTGAAAAGAATGGTCAGTTTCACCCGACTGCAGAAGAGGGAGAATAATATTTTTAAATGAGTAGACTTCGATGCGCATGCGTAACGTCTGTTATTTATTCTATATTTTTATAATTCTTAAAGATGTTGAAATTAATATTGCAGTATTTAACTTTCATAACGATTGTAACAATCTTGTAGTTTTATTGATTGTTAAATATTATTTAACACGTAGTTTTAGCTAAGGTCTAAACAACCTTCCATTTCCATACCTCATATTCATCATAGAAACATTTATGTAAATAATAATCGTTTAACCATGTTTGAAAGTTAACAAAAAAAAAAAAATGAAAGTAGCGACATCTTTGGCTGAGCTAGCGACATTTTGATGCAGGTTTTTATCGGAAAGTTTATTGTTTAGCAAATAAATTATGTACAGAAGGTTGCACGTCAGTGGATATAATTTAGCATTTAGTAGCTGGCTTAGGCTAGTATGTACGTGTGAATAGGTTTCTTCAATGTAAGTGTGCTTCACCGTCGACCATACCATCGCTTACCATCAGGTGAGATAGTGGTCAAACGCGAGCCTATCAATTTTTATAGATAAAGTTGGTACGTGTTTAAATTCAATTCGAGATCCGCTTATACTGTTTTTTTACCACTGACGTGTAACCCTGTCCCTTGGTATACGGTTTCTGAAAGGCTTAGTATAACAATCTTTTAGGTAACTTATTATTGTTGATTATCCTTTCAAAAACGGGTTGTGAATGTCGCAGATTGTATTTTAATATCCTACTATCAACTTCTTTAGATAAATCTTAATCGGCCAGCAAGTACTGGCGCCATTTTAACCTTTACGAGACGTTTAGTGTAAACCTTACTTGTAGAAGTGCCTTCCTGTGTGTATTGTACCCTCGTGATGTTAGATCGTGTAAGCTATTGTTCATATGTATGGGACCGTTAATGATATCAGATGTGAAATATATGTGGAGTAACGATTAACTTTGTTTTTTACTTTATTTTACCTGATTGCTATGAGGTGCATGTGGCTAAATATTAGCACAGATAATAATATAATATTAGCATTTATTGGAATCAATTTTAAATGATCCGTTCAAAATAATCTTTGAGCCCAATATTCAATCATTTTGTGCTTAGGAGAGTTGATTAAACAAGAGCATACAATGTTTATGATCAATTCTAGAAAAAAGTTAATTTTACACAAAATTGAATAACAATGAATAACAAACAAATCGATGCATATCGCGCCATCTAGCGAAATTTATTTGAACCAAATTTTCTTTGTTGGCGCTGGGACCCCGTGATATTAACAAGCGTACGAGTCGATCTACGTTAGGTTACTTATTACAAGTGACAGAGGCCTTTGTGCGAATTTTTACTCGTGCTCGATCGCGTCGACGTAAAACACAACTTGTATCTATTGTATTTGTAAAAATCACACCGTGAAAATTTGGGTGAATTGGGCAATCAAACCACGGTTTATCACATCTTATACTATCGAATAGATTCGATCCAGTCGTCTTGGACATGGCACGCATTGTGAGGTTCCTCATTCTGGATCTCCAGTCACCGCCGTTACCTTGAGCCGGTTACGCGCTACATCCGATCCGTGTCCGTGTTTCGGTTCCGAAGTAGCCGTAGTTACTTCTTGTAGGGAAGCTTACGCACTACATCCGAACTCTATCCGTCATAATCTATCTATATATATATAAAAGAGAAAGTATGTATGTACGTGCCTTATAGACTCCGAAATGGCTGGACCGATTTTAATGAAATTTTCAGACAATCTTTAGATTGACCCTGCGGATAATTCTGTAAAGTTTGTTGCGGGCAGAAGCTAGTCTGTCATAAATCACAACATTTTGAACTCTGAACTAAAATCACGGATACGGACGTAAGTGCGTAAACGCCCTGCGTCTTTACCGGTTCGCTGCAGACGAATCGAATGGCCACGATAGAAAGGTAAAGTGTTCAAATATTTGTGTGGCGTGCCTAACGCCATGTAGCCTAACCGGTTTGATGTATTACAACTCATTAGAATCGCCTTAATATCTTGAATGACATATTATAATGTAGGTATATAAGACATTCACAAATATACGTCTTGCCGGAACCGACTGGGTTCACCATGCAAAAAAAAAGACAATTAATTTAGAACATTTATTTTTATTGAAAACACGTAAGTAGAGTGGAATTTAATTTTGAATACGAACATACAGATTTTATTACTATGTGTACAACATTTTAAGAGAGAACTGTGAAAGTGCGACTCTATATTACCGTAGGTGCTTTTGTGAACACTGTGAACAGACACACAATACAAATACAACTTTGAATTGCTACATGATTCTGGTAATTTCAAATGATTTCTTCTATATTTTTTTACTAGCGTAACAAAACAATAATCTCGGGTAAAAGTTGAAGTACAAAATGTTGTTGAAAATCCATTCTCTTGATCCTTTATAGGTAATATTCCTGCAATTATGCCATTATAGTTTCCGGAATACAAATTTTAATTTACTGTTGTGTTATCAATATTATTAAATATGTAACCTAAAGACATCTTAATATGTAAATAACTTTATTCTTACACATTCAAGTGACAATGAGTCTTAACATCACAACTCACGTAACTAAATAATAAGAAAAAAAATGTTAGTTTTAAAGCCTTATTGGTGCAATTCAACTTTGCTGTGCAAAAGTATTGAACCAACATGTTTAGTACAAACTCATTGCCACAAACTCACTCGATTTTCGTAAATGCATCACCTTAAAATAATATGCTGACGTTTAAAACATATTTTTATTTTATTATTCTTAAACTTATGAGTATGTTAGCGAACCCTCATCTTGTTATTTTTATATAATTTTAATAAAAATCATATAAATATAGTTAGTTCTAGTTCTACAACCGTTTTAAGTACCAACCTCATCCAGTCTTGTGTTTGGGCTAAATGTTAATGAGAAATGAAGGCACTGTTAGGATGTTATAAGGCCGAAATTACATTGGCAGGCGATTTGCTTAGCGCCTAGATCCTATTCGAGTAGCTAAGTAGAACCGAACCGCTGGTAAACCCGCGAAGGCGCTGCGTTTTTGACCAAACTCTCGCCAATCTTTGGGGTCGATGCAAAGAACACCTTTTCAGCATCACGACTGAATTTTTCGTAGGGTTAAGCAAAGTGCACCTATAGTTCACCCACATGTCACCAGTTATGTACCTAAGCACACCTAAAACTAGCTTCTAATTGGGTACTGTGCAAACGCTGAAGTGGCTTGCTTGTCTAGTTCAAACTGGCCACAAATTCTGGCGAGAGGCGTAATAGTATGTTAGCTGAAGTTAATTGTAGTAAATGTTATTACAATTAAGCTTAGCTTATGATGTATTTATGTGGAAAATTAATTATTATAATATTTAATTATATCAATATTTTGCTTCGTATTAGTTAGTATATTTGACTGATTAGACACAAAAAAAATCACCAAGTTTATGGAAAAATTATCAACATTTGCAAGTGATGCGATTCGGTGTTGATTATTCATAAAACCAATGACAGTATTCGCGAGATTGTCAATTTTCACATTAATTTTTGATCCAGAAACTCGGTCCGAGTAACTTCCGAAGTTTGCCATGCTAGAACCGAAAATCTTGACTCCACTACACGATTCCTTAATTATCTTTTTAAACTACACCGACCTTTCCATTCAATTTATCTCCAAATCCGTCTATATAAAATCTTGAATAGAAAATTGATAGCCCGAATGGTGACATGCGCACTGCGAAAATCGCCCTTATTGCTATTACTTTAAAGACGCAGTTAATATCAAATCGTAACCACTTTTCACCGTAAAAGCTTAAACGTGTGCCTCAAAACTAGTAGAAAATTGACTGTCAATGATGAAATGATGTAGGTTTTCATATTTTATTCGTCCACTATGCTTCCTAACCAAAGAGAAAATCTTCATCATGGACACAGGCCATAGAGATACGAAAAAATGTTATTAAACGATTTAAAATAAGTTATTTTGTGAGCAATAGTCGGTGGACTGGTATGGCTCTGTGAACTAAAGTGAAATCTTCCATTTATATCTAAGACCCGTATTGTAACGATTTTCAAGCATAAATTTCTACTAAAAAATATCTGTTTCCATCACGCCTGTAACATCCGAAGGGTAAAGCAGATACAACAAAATTTTGCCAGTTTTAAATGACAATCGGGCACATTCAGATTCCAGGCCATTAATGAGATTATTCCATATGGAAAAATTCGGTACCACTTTTCCCGACACAGGCATCCAACGCAGGACCACGTTTGTCGCAGTAGCGCAAGCGACCATCATTTCAACGAGGCAGTTATTTCATACCATTGCATCTTTAATAGAAGTTTAAGTTTGAGCATCGTTTTAGAACACAGGCCTAAAAGTGTAATAATTATTAAAAAACTAGTCGGCTTCGTAAATATTTTGATTGAATAAACTGTAACAAAATTGAAAAATAAATACTGTTAAAGATACATTACCAGAATGAAGTACTATGAAAAATATTGCTGTGTAATGTCACTTAGTTATATTGATGTAGATGTATATCAAATTATTTTACGAAACTGACTGACGCCATACTAAATCACTCATAAGACATTATAATCTAAGAACGTGCTTCGACAGTGCCAATGTTTTTATCAAAGAGCTTGCAATATACTATGTCGCAAACATAAGTAATGACAATGTATGTATGATAAATAATTATTGTTGTGATTTTTGCAATCAACGGCTTTTGTGAAATCGGTTATCTTAATGGCATTGGAACGTCACAAATGCAGTATTATATGCAAGTAATTATGATAAACGCATGAGATTTTGAAGGGATTTTAACGTGTTTTATGAATGCACTTTATGAGTGATATCTTATGAAACGGTAAGCCATAAAGTCTTATTGAGTATTTCAAAATCAGTATATGTTCATTGATAAAAACACTAGCACTGTCGACAAAACTAAACTAAACATCAATACGAAAATCATTTGACCAATTTTTATTAAATTTTCAAATTTACTAGAAAAACATCTAACATTTAGAAATTGACGTTCAATATGAAAAGATTGAATTTTAGTCATGATTGGTAAAGTACACACGATCAACATTAAAAATAAACAAAAAATTAAAGCATTTTTCACGAACATAACCGTATTTTTCTTGAAACGGCACAACTCATTTTTTTACATATTTTTATCTAAATTAGTAAAAAATTCACAACCAATTAAAGAAATCTATACTTTTCTAAAGATCGTGTGTTTGTCTTGTCATATTTAACTGTTGTCGCTATCAGAAACAGTGGAACTGGTCATCCTTATAACTGGATTCTGGTTAGAATCACTAGAGTCACATTCTACCATCAAAATTTCGTCTGGAGTATCATTCCTGTCCGAATTACTTTCTGTATACGTCCCTGTTGGGGACTTGTCTTCGATTACAGCTTTGAGGTAGGATTCCCTATCCATAATATTTGTGTCTCGTGCTAATGCGAGAACGTCTAACGACATCATACTTTTAGACTTCTCTGTCTTACTGATCGGTGGGTTAGTATGTTCGTAGACAACATCTTTGCTGACAGATTTCGTCCTGGTTAAGTTTGTCTCCGTTTTCCAGCTATCGCTTGGGGGATGGGTGTACTTCCCTGAGTTAGTACTTGTAGATGGCGCGCTGGAATTCCTAGGCGAACTAGCTGTGAATTTTGATCTTTTCTGCTGATTATTTTCCTTCATCATCAACAACTGGTCTAGTTTATTAATAGTCTCGTTAAGTTCTAAAGCCCAGGCCTCGTCGGTTTCAATGTCTTTCTCAATAGGTTTAGAAGCCAGTTCTCTTACTCTCATTCTTAGTTCTTGTAGACTAGATTCTTCGTCTTTCTCATGTTCTGCCTTTGCAGTATCTTCGTCATGGATGGCGTCTCTTTCTGCTCCAACTCCTGGTTCTCTAGGACCGACTGGAATAGTGTCTTTATCTGGTGGGTACTCTCCTCTCATTCTGTGAATTTCTTCAGATATTTTCTCAAGGGCTTTAAGGGATTTGGAGTATCTGAACTTAGCGTCAGCGATGAGACGCTGCAGCTTCACAATCTTCTCGTTCTGCGTTTGTAACTGTTCGTCGCAAAGTTTCTTCTCCTCGAAGTAAACACGTGATTTGATGATATTCCGTTTAAGATTGTCTTCTAGTTGTGTCACCTAAGAAGAATAGAATTCTATTATTATATGTTGTATAATGTATTAGTTTAACATATCTTAGCGCGTCATTATTATGCGATACGCACTTCTTCGAATGCGTCACGGTAGGCATTTACATTGGTATTTTAATGGATAATAGAACGTTGTTTACTGATCTACCTCACGTGTTCCAAGGCGAACATTATGACTATTTTTATTATAAACCGTAATATGCATAATATTGTACCTTCTTCTCAGCTGCGATGTAGGCAACCGCTCTCTTCTGATGCTCTCGTCCGCTTTCCGCCTTTCGTTTCTCAGCATCCATAACCTGCAAATAATGCAAACGAAACCTTTAATACAGGAACCTTGGCTTTATCGTAGGCTATCTACGGTTTTTATTGGACAACATTATTATATGACTATAAACATTTTGTTGTGATTTTCATTGAATTTGTTTTTTTTAACCGACTTCGAAAAAGGAGAAGGTTCTCAATTCATCGGCATCTTTTTTTTTATGTATGTTCCCCGATTACTCAAAGACGCCTGGACCGATTTGGAAAATTACGCATAGTCATCAGGTCAGGATCTGATGATGGGATCCTGGCGAAATCGAGGAAACTTCTCAAATATTATTAAAGGCATACATATAGCGATTTTGGTATTTTCATCAATAATGCAATCATTTGCACTCAGAAAGTATCATTTGGTGAAGTGGAACTGATGAAGAAGACCACAGATGGCCACTGGAACTCCTTAATGCTAAGTATGTCACGGGTATAAGATATATCGAATAGTTAACCGACTGTGATGAAGCAAATACTTATAAATAAAAGGTACTGATGAAATGGAACTATAGAACTGATCTGATGATGAAGCCGGAATGTAGGCACTGAAACTCCGAAATAAAACAAAGTATCCTTGCCGTGTTTGGGCTTATAGGAATCGTCATGAGATTTACTTTGGCTATAAATGATTTTCAATTGGAGGTACCTACTAAAACTCAAAACTTGTTTGACCACCAGAAGCACACAATAAAAGCACGCTTTCCTAGAAGTAACCTATCAGCTCTTGATTTAAAGCCCTTCAGGTTGTTTCTGCCAGGATGCACAGACTCCGGCAGGGAGTTTCAGTTTCACTTTTTATAATATGTAGGACATCTGAATCACGATTGTTTTTCGGGTACTATGTATTTCAGGTCTACTTCACCCCCTTGCCCACAATCTCATCTCACCTTGATGATGGCATGGTTGAGCACCTCCTGCCAGTTGCTGTCGAACTGCCACTCATCTTGCTTGCTCACGAACCGCTGCTCCGCTAGCGTCACCGTCTCTTTAGCAGCAGCGTGCAGCTCTGAAGAAGAGGAAGAAGAAAACAGATTGAGAATTATGTTCAGCTGGATGCAGATACTATTTGAAATCAACAAAAATTTTGTGGCTCTTGGTGGTTTGCTGGGTTGGCTTTTCTCACCTACAATTTGGCGATGGAACACATGGATGACTAGCGAAATATTTATATATTAGAAACACCTCTAACTAGCCTTCAAGGAATACAGGGATGATCTTATGTTTTTTTATTTCATAAAGCAATAGCTTTTCCCTGCGACTTCGCTCCCGTGGCGCACCCCACAGGACCCGTTTTCGGGATCAAAATACCCTTGTTACTCCGGAATAATGTAGCTTTCCATATATGAAAGATTTTTTTAAATCGGTTAAATTGTTTTTGAGTTGATCTATTACAAACAATTTTGCAAACTTACAAACAATTCTTTCCTCTTTATAATATTATTATATATTACTAACTTCTGCCAGCGGCTTCGCCCGAGCTCATTTGCTATATTCTATATCTGTGCCACGGGGTCCCATTGCTAAGAAAGATAATTTGGTTCAAATAAATCTCACTAGATGGCGCGACATGTAGAATTGTGTAAAATTAACATTTTCTGGCATTGAACATAAAAATTGTATGTTCTTGTTTGTTTGTTTAGTTGTTCCGGCTCTGGGTGTTTGTGTATGTGAGTTTATATGTTTGTAAACGCACCCACGATACAGGTAGAAATTCCTAGTGTGGGGCAACGTTTTTATTAAAACCAAGAAACCAAGAACAAAGAATCAACTCTCCTAAGTGCAAAATTATGGAATATTGGGCTCTTAATTCACATTTCAAAGATTACTTGAACGGATCATTTAAAATTGATGCCAATAAATGGCGCATTTTTTAATTTTGAGGCATTCCACTCGATTGTTAAAATTTGCATTTTTTTTTTAACACATTTTGGTGCAAAAAAACTGTGAAAACGTGCAAAAAATTACTATAAAACGAACCTTCACTGTATTTAAAGAAAAAAATATTCACGAACCTAGTAAACCCTTTTACTTGCAAGTTGCTGCTAACACCATCTATTGCCGTGAAACGGGATGGAACGCGAGTGATGTACTTACAAAAATAACAAGATTAATCACGGTCTCTTTGTATGGGATGAGGCATCTGTATGCTAGTATTATATTATCTGTGTGTGTGCCAAATTGCATCCAGATCCGTTCAGCCGTTCTGGTGTGAAAGAGTAACAAACATTCATCCATCCATCCATCCTCACAAACTTTCGCATTTATAATAGTAGCTTGATTATATGGTGTAGATGACAAAAATAGCGTTCCCTTTTATTGTTTCCTTTGTTCTCTCTAACTAAAAATCTCGATTAACTGTCTAACAAAATATACAGAGAGATATGGGAGAAATATACACCAACCATACAGAGAGAGTATAATGTTGCAGTATACAGTATATTATCCGAACAAGGACGCCGATAGAACCGGTCCGTGTTAATGTCGCATCACATCAGACAGACATTATCTAATCACACGTGTCGGCATGGAATATACTTTTTGTCATCACGGATTATTCCATAGTTAAAGTAAATAATGAAAAATAGATAAAATATGCACATGAAAAACAGAAGGTAACTAAACAATTTGAAGATTATTTCGATTTTCTTTGTAAGGTTACACTAGTCAACGGCACGAACTATTTTGAGCGCGGGGTTAAAATGCAATTTATATCAACAGAGAACACGTGCGGAAAAGATTGATGCTGTGATGAGCAGTAGGAAGCTAGTTCGCGTACGAATACACACTTTTGCAAATTTGTAGCGAAATTGATAATGATTTAGGACGAAACCGAGCGCACGAAATTTTATAAACAAACCTATGGGAGTCTGGATATCATGAAAAAACTACTAAACGTATCTGTTCGAAATAAAATTATTTGCATTGTTGAACTACTAATCTATCCCTGTATCGAGGCCGTTTTGCAATTTTCCGTCTTCTTATGGTATTTATTCACGCCCAAAAATGCGTTAAAATTAGTGTCGAAATGTGGAACTTTACACGCTCATAACTTTCAAATATTTACATTTTTTATTTTATTGTTTCCATACAGGGCTAGATAATGATGAGACAAATTGATATCACTTTTTATTTTGAACGTACATTGTCAAACAGTGGACTAATCCCTAGACTACGTTTGTATGGAAGAATTTTCGACTAGTTAGACATCCGAGGGTACAACAATTCGCACCCAGCTGAAAATTGGTAGGATTGTCCAAAATACCATCATAAATGAAATCTTAAAAGTCCTCATCGATCCACACCTGGAAAAAAAATATACTCGGGGTCAAAGGTCGTGTTGTGGTTCCTGACCCGACCACGACATGGAACGGAGATTTTACTATGGCACAAAATGGTTATTTTAATTGTGTTTTATTGTGCCACTTATTCCAGGAATTTGTGCCTTGTACTTTTTGAGTAATAAGAGTACGATTGTGGTCGGGCTGGGGATCACGGTTCCTGACCCGACCACAACAAGATCTAATAAAATATCAATAGTGGGAAGTTACTGATTATGCCAAAAATATGTGTCAAATTGTGCCTTTGGCACACAAAATTCTTTTACTATTCATATCACAGAATATATCTTGATTCGGGTAAAATTGAATAATCAAGAAATAATGTGTGTCAATCACACGATATGCAATTTTACTACGACTTTGCAAGCAGTTTTATTTTGTGAAATTATGCTATATATAAAGCACTTTATTATTTTATTTTACTGGATGTGTTCACGACTTCCTACGCGTATATATGTGTTTATAAAAAAAATACAACCACTATGTTTTGTAGCATTATATTAGTGTGTTAAGCTTGTATAAAAAACCGGTCAAATGCGAGTCGGGTTCGTATCCTGAGGGTTCCGTAACCCACATCATAACTATAAGTTGAAATTTAAAAATAAATTAACTTGTTTAAACAGTACCAGTACAAGCTGAACCCTTGCTGCATACTTTTACTATTAATACAGGGTTCAAAAAGTAAATAGTTATGAATTAAACTTTTAAAATATAAAAACATAGTTTTCAGACTTTTTTCTTTACTTGTGATGTACGATCTTGTATCTTGGCAAATTTCATGATTCTAGGTCAACGGTAAGTACCCTATCCTTACCCTACCCTAGTGTTTTGATTCCCGAGCGATTTACATCGAAATTGACCAAATAAGCGACATAAATGGTCAAAAATGGTCAACATCTTTTAATTGCGTTGACATAGAAATTTGTTTTTTTTGCCGCAAGGGACCGCATAATTCATTGTTAATTTCAACTTGATATGACGACGCGTAATTGTCGATTATAATATTTTCTAGAACTATGATTCACTATTTATCGGAAATGCACTTATCATATGTACAACTATTGTTATTTACGTAACGAGGTACGACTCTTTTTGGTTTTAGTTTTAAAGCTGAAATGTAGTGGGTAGTTGGTATCTATAAATTTTTCGTAAGTGCCTTATTTGAGTACCTATATCAGTTATTTAGTAAAAATGAAGCGCGGAAAAAGGTATGCGGTCCCTTGCGGCAAAAAAAAACAAATTTCTATGTCAACGCAATTAAAAGATGTTGACCATTTTTGACCATTTATGTCGCTTATTTGGTCAATTTCGATGTAAATCGCTCGGGAATCAAAACACTAGGGTAGGGTAAGGATAGGGTACTTACCGTTGACCTAGAATCATGAAATTTGGCAAGATACAAGATCGTACATCACAAGTAAAGGAAAAAGTCTGAAAACTATGTTTTTGTATTTTAAAAGTTTAATTCTTAACTATTTACTTTTTGAACCCTGTATTAATAGGAAAAGTATGCAGCAAGGGTTCAGCTTGTACTGGTACTGTTTAAACAAGTTAATTTATTTTTAAATTTCAACTTATAGTTATGATGTGGGTTACGGAACCCTCAGGATACGAACCCGACTCGCATTTGACCGGTTTTTTATACAAGCTTAACACACTAATATAATGCTACAAAACATAGTGGTTGTATTTTTTTATAAATACATATATACGCGTAGGAAGTCGTGAACACATCCAGTAAAATAAAATAATAAAGTGCTTTATATATAGCATAATTTCATAAATAAAACTGCTTGCAAAGTCGTAGTAAAATTGCATATCGTGTGATTGACACACTTTATTTCTTGATTATTCAATTTTACCCGAATCAAGATGTATTCTGTGATATGAATAGTAAAAGAATTTTGTGTGCCAAAGGCACAATTTGACACATATTTTTGGCATAATCAGTAACTTCCCACTATTGATATTTTATTAGATCTTGTTGTGGTCGGGTCAGGAACCGTGATCCCCAGCCCGACCACAATCGTACTCTTATTACTCAAAAAGTACAAGGCACAAATTCCTGGGATAAGTGGCACAATAAAACACAATTGAAATAACCATTTTGTGCCATAGTAAAATCTCCGTTTCATGTCGTGGTCGGGTCAGGAACCACAACACCAAAGGTCACACAATCGAGTTTTTCGCGATTTTCAGCAAACGTTAAGTTTTATTATAAATTATTTTTTAGGGTTCCGCACCCAAAGGATAAAAACGCGACCCTATTACTAAGACTCCACGATCCATCTGTCTGTCCGTCTGTCACCAGGCTGTATCTAATGAACCGTGATAGCTAGACAGTTGAAATTTTCACAGATGATGTATTTCTGTTGCCGCTATAACAACAAATACTAAAAACAGAATAAAATAAATATTTTAGTGGGGCTCCCATACAACAAGCAACAAGCGTGATATTTTGCCGTTTTTTGCGATAGTGGTACGGAACCCTTCGTGCGCGTGTCCGACTCGCAGTTGGTCAGTTTTTTTATAGATAATTATCTGATTAACAATTTTTGTCGGTAATTTTATGATAAAATTTACCGTTTTGCTGAAAATCGCGAAAAACCCGTTTGTTTTTTTTCCAGGTATCGCATCGATGAGGAATTTTTATTTTATTTTTTTGTTTGTGATGTGTTTGCTCTTGACTCTAGTCTAGGTCAGAGGTGACAGAGACAGAGTCGACGATGGAGTGAGCTTACCCAGAAGAAGCCTGTTCACTCTAACGTTGAAGAGATTCGGGTTGTAACAATCCTACAAATTTTCCTAAACTTCTCTCCTATTTTTTGGTCTAATTGTCTAATTTGACCAGACTATACTACCGAACCGAGATCGTGATTTGAGTTCCGAGTTCTATCCAAATTGTAAATGTTTTGAATTCGGTAGGACGAAGTTCGGATGTAGTGCGTAACCTAAGTTGAGAACTTGCTAAACTCTAGTTTAACATGAAAAATCGATATGTATTTTTTTTTTTTGGTCTATAAACGGCACTTTCGAATGTGAAATTTAAAGTTAAACTTTGGAGAATTATATATTCTTAATTTCAAAGTACGTTCGTACTTTGAAATTAAGAATATATCGATTTTTCATGCTAAACTAGAGTTAAGCAAGTTCCCAACTTTAAATTCTTAAGGGCCTACATCCGCTTTAGTGCCGTAAAAGGCCAACGGTAACTTTCTATAGCATACTCCTTAGTAACGGCTAGGTTAAAAAGTTAAAAAAAAAAAAAAAAAATATTGTTTCATGTTTATTATTTTTAACACATGGTTTTTTTTTCGTATAACAAATAGTTTCGCTTTAATAAAATAATTATCAACATGCTAGTTTTTCGCTACTTTTGGATATTCCACCAAAACGACTTGGATGTTACACAGAAAAATTGATGGCTGGAATTTCTTCATAACTAACATAGCATATGTAAATCAAATAATATTTTGCAAACAAAACTGTTCAAAAGGAGGTTCAATATTGATATTTTGGCATCGAGCGGGCGCACGGCCAGCAGTACTGCGTTAACATTGGGGCGTATATATCGCCTTAATACAAAAACAAGGGACCAGTTTTTCGTTCCTGGAACTGCATTCTCCATTTTGCTACAGGCACAGAATAATTAATAGTCTACCTACAGGCTCAAAATACCGCTTATACTACCAAGATATACAACGGAAATGGACTGATCAAAAGTAACGTTAAGCTCAAACGTTTAAACAAAGTAATTTATCTTAATAATTCATAATAACTCTCTACGCATATTTTGAACAAAGACCAGCTATTTTATCATTAATTAATTCTGTTTTGGATATAGCTGGCTTATATAAACTCATGCATATTGATTAGAGTAAGTAAATATTGTATCGACATGATAGAACAAAGACACGATGGATGGACTGTGTGAAATCAATACATATAATAAATCTGTACAAAAGTAATTTTCGTACATAGAATATTTCAAAAAAAATAGCCAGGGTGTAAAAGGATAACCAACAGAACCTATTGCCGGTAATTAATAGTAATAATTAAAAGTAATTTTTGGAATTTTTTGTCTGTTTATTTGTGCACGCATCACGTGAAATGTACGAAATCAATGTAAATAAATTGTATACATAAAAATTGTGTGCGTAACTTGAAGAATGACTAGTTTGTTCCATTGCAATCGGTTCACTCTATCAAAAGTTAGATGAATTTAAAGTGTTCAAGAAGTACACAAAACATGCAATTCAGATACTCGGACAGTAGAACTCGATATTCGATAGATGGCGTTGTGTATTTGAAGTCATTTTCTGAATGGCGGTGTTAAAATTTTCCGCGAAAGAATGATGACTTTAGAAGCAAAAATAGTAGGTAGGTAAGTAGGGTAGGCAGGAAGGTATAAGTAGGGTAGGGTTGGCAGACAGATGACGGGAGGGAAGCCGCGGGCACAGCTAGTATGATAATATGATGGCTAAACCAAAATGACAACTAAAGCGATAACTGACAACTGGACAGGGTGGTGACCATAAGCTCTTAGAGCGGTATAAATTTGAGATCGAATAAGGGACAGATGTATATGACTTGTATACATCTGTCACCTACTCGATCTCAAATTGATACCGCTCTAAGAGCTTATGGTCACCCCCCAGGTCTATTCAATCAAATCTGTGTGTGTGGTGCTTCCCTCAAGAAACCACCTTAGACATTAATTAACCTACGTAGTTCTCATATTATGATTAGATCATTAGGGCTTTTCTTTCTTCAGACTGAAAAAAGAAATCAAATCATATCGACTCTTTATGTAAAACTAAGTCGGATACTTTGTTTGTTTGTTACCAATTAATTGTCTGACTAGGTTTTACATTCGATCTTACAACTTTTTGCGGCAGAAGAACGCGAGACTTGTGTTTTACATGTTATGTTTTTGATGGGATTATGTGTCCAAGGGACCAAAGCTTAATAGACAATATGGAAGAAACATACACGTTGCTTGGACCCTCCCAATTAAAAATAATGATCATCTGATAGGTATCTGAATATACCCAGGCTCCGTTATATACTCATGCATATTGACACAGTAAAAATATACAAATATTGATCAGATACCTACAGTTAGTAAATATTGTGTCGACGTACCCCGCCAATCTAGCCCGTTAATTACGGATCAATGTCAATCAATTCCAGCGTACCTATGGCTGAGTTAATTGGTATGCGTTGTTATCGTCAAACTACCTAGTTAAGAAATATTTTATTATTTATTTTTTTACTAAAATTTCGTCCAAGGTGGTGCAAAGATTTCTGTGATGATAGAAATCTATCCAATCAATGTCAAATCTTCAATCAAAAATCAAATAGCATGGACTTTTGAGTTACAAAACGAGCATTTTTTTGTTTATAAAATGTTCAATTCTTTTTCTGTAATTTCAACCAAAGTGCGTATTATTTTTTGTTATAGGGAGCTCGTGGCTAAATAATAACAGCCGCACGGGTCGATCATCAAGGTTAAGCAACGCTTGACGAGGTCGGTCCGTGGATGGGTGACCATTCCAACATACCGAGTTTCCTCCGTGCCTCGGAAAGCACGTTAAGCCGTTGGTCCCGGCTGTCATTTGAAGATCTTTGACAGTCGTTACGGGTAGTCAGAAGCTTGAGATCTGACAACAGTCTTGCCAAGAGGTACTGTGTTACCCAGTTACTAGGTTGTGGAGGTCAGATAGGCAGTCGCTCCATGTAAAACACTGGTACTTAGCTGAATCCGGCAAGACTGGAAGCCGACCCCAATATAGTTGGGAAAAGGCTAGGCAGATGATGATGGGCTCTTGTATATCCACATAAAAAAAAGGTTATTTTATCATGACTGTATACATGTAGGTGAATGCAGCATCCACGACAGTTCTACATTACCGATAAAATCATTGATATTGTAATAAACCAATTATATATACTATACTGATACTGGTACTGATAGTACCAGTATCAGCAGTCACTAAAGCTCCCACTTCTTTTAAGTAGAAACATGTGTAAAAGAGCGTAAAGGCGGAAACAATAAACAAGGTCCCGCGTGGAAACGTTTCGCTAACAGTACTCAGTAGTACACGAACATCTAGTACTTATAGAAAGACCTAACTACGCATAGGACGCGGCTCTAAAACGGCACAGCTGCCTGACTGCCCGAACGAGTGTTAAAAATTGAACACAATAGTATTAGTTGATAACCGTGCTGATAAGCGATTTCCTGTCAACATATTATATCACTACTTACCGTTATTTGCATACAAACATACGTTGGCAAGTATCTTGTTGGGGGCGTGTACAGATTAAAAAAAAACTTTACCGACTGGGGCTACGTAACTCTAATTAGGTACGAATGTACCTAATGACCTAAGTAACGTGAATGTCGTACCGTTTATAATAATAGTACCTGGGCGACCGAGCTCTGCTCGGGTGAAAATAGAGAAAACGACGTTTTCTAATAATGAAACCCCGTACACACGAAATTTCGTGAAAATCGCTGGAGCCGTTTCCGAGATTCAGATTATATATATATACAAGAATTGCTCGTTTATAGGTATTAGATAAGAATTACCTGGCAAGTCCTAATTCAATATGCCTGGCCTTTCTTTTATTGAGGTCGGCTTGCAGACTCACCGGGTGCAGCTGAGTACCAGAACTTTAGCCGGAGCGACTGCCTATCTGACCGCCATAACCCAGTAACTGGGTAACACGGTACAGTGCGTACCACGAAAGATGAGACTTGACCGCGCCTCCCGCGCTCTGTCCGTCCGCGCCGCCGCCCCGATGACGCCCGGATTTGCCCAGCCTTCAGACCTCATACCGCTAAAGAGACCTATAATGGTCTACTGCGCAAGTCAAACCACGTTGTGTGTCAAGTCTTTCGTGGCACGCACTGTACTCCTTGGCAAGATCTACAAATGAGAGCCTGGCAACTCCTAATCAAAAAATAAAATCTAATCTGAGAACTAATAAAGATGTGATGTGAGAAAACAAGACATGCTACGCTGACCCTCAATAAATTGGGATAAGACTAGAGACAGATGATGAGGTTATTTTTTATTTTGAAGAAAATTCTGCCAGTGGTTTCACTCGCAAAATTATCGCAAGGGACCTTACTCCTAGGATAAAAAATATTCCATGTCCTAATCTAGGATATGGTCTAGCCGTGTGCAAAGTTCCAACAAAATTCGTTCAGCCGTTGAGGTTTGCCTTAACGAACATTCAGGTTTGAATTTTTTTGTTTTGTATTTCTAACACAGCATTATCTTCGTATTGGCCACAGACATAAATCTTACTAGATGACGCATTTGTATGTACTTCGCGTGCCAAAAAACGGAGTAAAGTTACGATCAATGATCGTAATCTGAGCTTATCATTTAGCATTATCGGCACCGGAAATTCACTAAAATCTAGAAAAATGCCTTTTTATGCCATATTAAGCTGTAAAGAATGTATAGAAAAAGTTGGCCGAGGCATTGGAAATGTTTTCTTTCATTGGTAAGTAAATTTGTTTTTAAATTGTTTGTGAAAAATTGGCACGATTGGTTTTCATACAGGTGGAGGGACTTGCGTTATCATCTAGTTAAATTTATGTCTGTGGTATTGACCAATAGATTTTATTTATCTGATGATCTAAAGAAAACCGGCTTATCTCCACAGTATGTGACATAGTTAGTGACAGAGAAAATAGGTCACTATAAGACTCACAAAGGCACTCGTGCGACACAGCTAATTATGCTCTGTTGTTCTGAGCTTTAAGACTTTCATTTCATACATTATATAATGACCAATTATTATGTGTACGGGATTGTTACTGCAGATGAGTTATCAAGGTAAATAAGAGTGAATAGGTTACTTCTAGACAAGCGTGCTTCACCGTAGACCACATCATCGCTTACCATCAGGTGAGATAGTGGTCAAGCGCGAGCCTATAGACTATAAAATTAACAAGGGTTTTTAAAATACTTTGCCTCATCACGCCTGTTACCTATATTCCCCGGGGGTCCGGCAGTTCTGCGCCTACACGCCTACAATTCAACCATATTTCACCATTGTAAAAGAACTCACCTAATATTATATACACTATTTTGCAAAAAAAAAACGGGCACCTAAGGAAATTTACATTCTAAGGTCGATTTGAGTTAATTAAATGAAATTTAATTGTTTGACGTAGTCTGTATACCTACTTACAATCGTGTTAATTAATACGCGTAAAGTGAATTCTGACAAAATTTCTATGAATTCTTTAAAATCGATGTACACGGCCAAACAATAAGAAGTGGTCACCAATAAAGACAAGAAGATTTTTTTTTACTTTATAAATTAAATAAAGTTACAAATGTATAAACCTAATAGCGAGTGTGACCTCTTGCTAAAATCACAGCTTGAATCCTTCTGGGCATGATTTCCACGATGTTTTTAATAACGTTTTGAGGAATAAGGTCCCACTCTTCTGCAATGACTCTTTTTAGCTCCCTGATGTTTTGGGGAAAAGGTTGCACTGAAGAACTCACTTGGATTAAGGTCAGGACTCCGACCTGGCCAATCTAAACTACGGATCCCAACTTCTTGCATGTACGCTTCCACGTCGCCAGAGCAGTGCGGGCGAGCATTTTCGTCCATAAAAATGGAATCTTCCTCAAGTGGAGTCATTGCGGGTTGTGCATATGGATTTGGGACTTCCATTATGTACCTTTGTGTGCAATTCGCGGCAATTTTACAATAATCCACAATAATCAATATTTTTCTTTTGTTAATTTCAAAATTTAAATCGGTAACGTAAAGAATGCCAGGATGCTTCAAATAACAATGCCAATACATCGTCAAATTAATAAAACCTCTTTCTTGTTTTTCTTCATTGAAGTAGAGAAAAAAATGTAAAGTGCCCGTTTTTTTTTGCTATAGAGTTTATATACAAAAGTAGCCGTTTTTTATTTTATAATAGAGGGCGACTCTTCTACCATCAACCGGGTGCAAAGCCAGATTCCAGGGCTACTGAGAAACTCCAGATGGAAAAACCCAATAAAACTTTTGCCGACCCGGCCATCAAACCTCATGCTCAGCATTAGTGCTTGAGACCTAGTGTTCTAGTGTCTCTAGTGACCGAAGAGGCATCCTCATTCATTAGTCAATGGAAAAGAGGGAGGCCAAATAGATTAAAATGGGACCAATTTCGAAACATACTCTTTCAAACCAAAAAATAATTTTTAAAGTCGGTCCACAATTGACGGAGATATCGGTGAACATACATAAAAAAACATACAAGAAGTCGAACATAGAACCTCCTCCTTTTTCGAAAGTCGGTTAACAAAACGACTCTTGGGTACCCGACACAAAAACCTCTAATAAGCAAAAAATAAGCCTTGTACTCGCGTCGGGAAACCGCCAACGTGTTTATTTACTTAGCGGTTTCCCAACGCGTGTAAAAGGCTTATTTTTAGCTAGAGGTTTTTGTGTCGGGGATTCTTTAATTTTAAATTTAATTTTTATTTAATGCTTTTTAAACTACATATAATATACCTAGTAGTAAACACGCTTCAATCGACAATCTATCGAAACACGTAATTATGACATGATATCTTGCGAAAAAACCCAGATTCAGAAATTAAAATGCGGATAACTTTTGAACGGGTCAACCGATTTTAATCAATCATAGCTAAGAATACTCTCGACAAAGTCAATTTTCAAACAAAAATACAAAATCAAAATCGGTTCATCCGTTCGGAAGCTACGATGCCACACAAACACACACACAGACACGTCAAACTTATAACACACCGTCGATAATCTGGTATATGTAGTTCCTATTTGAATATGCTCTACACTTGAAGTTGTAGACAATTATGTCTACCTGCGACAAACGGTCCAGTTAGGTAGGTCTAAATTCGAGTTAGAGGTCAACCGTCAAATCCGACTGGGCAGCTTTCGGGAAGTTGCGCGGTATCTTCTCGTCCAACTTCCCTCATTCTCAAGACAAAAGTCTATGACCGACGGGACAGAGACGTTGTCACTCACAATGGGCCTCATCAGAAGGCGCACAAAGGGCAATGGAGAGGGCTATGCTTGGCGTTTCCTTGCCATATCGAATCAGAAATGAAGACAACCGCAAGAGGACCAGGGTTACCGACATAGCTCGACTAATTGCCAAATTTAAGTGGCAGTGGGAGGGCACATTGCTCGCAGAACGAATGGTCGAAGGGGCCGAAAAGTTCTGGAGTGGCGGCCGCGTACTGGAAGACGTAGCGTTGGAAGGCCTCGCTCTAGGTGGAGCGATGACCTGCAGCCGTATTACGTCAACAATGCGGCAAACGACAAAGAGTATGAAATATCGACGAATCCCATGCGAGATGAAAAACGCGATGTGGATTTCCGTCTATGTGATTGGTAGATTTTTCATACTTTGCCCTTTGCTTTCCGATTTCATTACGCAATAAGACTGCTTGACAAGGCTGTGGGAATCTGGTGGACGCGAAACGCACAGGAACGATCAGTGTAGCGACGCTTAGGGGAGGCCTATGTCCAGCAGTGAACTTTCGGCTGAAGCTGAAATGATGATGATTTGAATATGTTGCGAAATACTATATAAAAATCTATACTAATATTATAAAGAGGAAAGATTTTTTTGTTTGTTTGTACCGAATAGGCTCCGAAACTACTGGACCGATTTAAAAAATTCTTTCACCAATAGAAAGCTACATTATTCCTGAGTGACATAGGCTATTTTTTATTCCCGGAAACGGGTCCTATGGGGTGGTCCACGGGAGCGAAGCCGCGGGGAACAGCTAGTACTATATAAATAACAAAAAACATACTTAGGTAATGGACGTTAAGTTATTTAGTTGGTATTTAAAATTCTTTGACTGCACGCTTGCACGCTATTGTTTAGTAAACCGCATAAAAAAGGTATTTTACATTTTTCCATGTTTTAAACGGAAGCAGGAAAACCACATTACCTACTTAAATAACAAACTAAAAAAAAATTGCAAACATCATCGGTTAAAAAAACTAAATTTAGCCTTACTCAAGCATTGTTTGCATCGATACACGGTCAAATTAAATCAGCTTCGAAACTTTACAGAAATGGTCAATATATCATCAAAATCATCATCCCTAAGCTTCGCCCGACTATGTTCGAATTTATTTATTTATATAACCTTCATGCACAAATGTACAATGGCGGGCTTAATGCCTTAGACATTCTCTACCAGTCAACCAAGCTCCGAATCAACGTCTCTCTTCAACAACGAGACTTGCTAACCGGACTCCACAACCCAGTTACTTAACTATTCTCCTTGCTTGATACGATATCTAATGATGACGTAGCTAATTATTATAAGTAACTTTACTACTCTCCAAGTTGTAATTATGAGTTTAGTTTTATTTTATAAATAGATAGGTATATAAAGGCCTTTTTTCCATGAGTAGGCAGAAAATGCAGAAACCTCTTTTTAGGGTTCTGTACCCAATGGACCCAAACGGAGCCCTATTGTTGTCACTCACGCGTCTGCCTGTCACACAATTGTACAGCCAAACAGTTCGCTGTATAAGCATCTTGTTGACCCAAAGCCAGAAAATTGACAAAAAAAAAAATAAGTGCAGCAAAAGAGGGGCGCGACAAAATTTTGACCTATCCCATCGAGTGGGGTATCGTTATTTAAAGTTCGTTTAGTAGATAAATACTATTATAATATAATGGAAAGCAAAGGAATGAGAAGCCACCAAATTCAACATTACCTTCATTACATTTCAATAACCATAAAGCCTGTGGAGTTTCGCCATTAAATTAAACCTTGTATAATATCACTAACCCGCCTTGAGCAAGCGTGGTGATGGTGATTTATACTCGTGCTTTCGCTGTATGGACAGAGGTCTTTGCTTTGCAATAGGACAGGCACTATGAACATAATAAAAATAATTCAAGCCAGGATTAGCAGATATGTACCTACACGAGTAGGTAATCAACGACCATGCCATACAAGCGCTAATTACAACCAATTGTAGGATCACGTTACAAACTGTTGGTCTGACATACCTATGAATGTGATTAGTATCGAGTTTGGGTGGCGTGTTGCGCTAAATGCTATATGCAGATTAACCTGCATGAATATAATTATATTGGTATATGTATTTCGAGAAAGAGGTCAACCGTCGAATCCGACTCGGCTGGGCAGCGTTCATGAAGTTGCGCGGTATCTTCTCGTCCAACTTACCACAGTGTCTCAAGACGAAAGTCTATGACCAGTGTGTGTTGCCAGTGATGACATATGGCTCTGAGACGTGGTCGCTTACAATGGGCCTCATCAGAAAGCTTAAAGTCACCCAAAGGGCAATGGAGAGGGCTATGCTCGGAGTTTCCTTGCGTGATCGAATCAGAAATTTAGAGATCCGCAAGAGAACCAGGGCAACCGACATAGCCCGAAGAATAGCCAAACTTAAGTGGCAGTGGGCAGGGCACAATGCTCGCAGAACGGATCGCCGATGGGGCAGAAAGGTTCTGGAGTGGCGACCGCGAACCGGAAGACGTTGCGTTGGAAGGCCTCCCACCAGGTGGACCGATGACCTGGTCAAGATTGCGTGGATCCGCTGGTTGCGGGACGCACGAGACCGGTCAATGTGGCGACGCTTGGGGGAGGCCTATGTCCAGCAGTGGACGTCTTTCGGCTGATATGATGATGATGATGTATTTCTGCTCTTTATATTTAGATATGGACTGTGGTTTCGTCGATCAACGAATTCGTTCTAATTTACTTCTTCTTCCATCTTGGAAGGCGCCACTTGTTCCGTTGATAACCATCGTCACTAGATAGACCGCACTCATTCATCTCCTTCTGGACACTCGTCATCGAAGATGTCAGCGATCTACCTATCCCTCTCTTTTGTGTCATCGAAACTTTTTATCAAGATGTAGTCATCGGGTCTCCACAATTCTTGCAAATCCAATCATGGTAATTCATTATCATGGTATTATTACATAACATTACACCTGTAATCCACGAAGGTTTAGAGTTAGAGAGACTGTACCTACGCATTCCGTTACATACTTAAATAAATTCACGCCTATTTCCCATGGGGGTTGGCAGCAACTGCAGAACGCCACCAGATACGATCCATCCATACTTTTTTTCTTCATTTACGCTAGTTTAATACCATGTTGGGTCAGCTCAGCTCATGACCGTGCAAGTTGAGAAAGAGGATAAGGAAGGCCAACCCCAAGTAAATAAGATATGGTCACAAGTTCATGACAGAAGAAATGTTTAAACTGTTATAACCTATATTATAGGGGCTTACAGCCGTCACCAGCCTCAAATTCAGAATACAGGCTGCTATTAAGAAATTAGAGTTGGGAAAACCCAGAGTCGCTTTGCACGATCCGTGATTCAAACCCAAGAGCCACCAAATGGCGGACCGCGGTCCGGATCTGGACCGTCGACCTATTTAATGTGGATCTTAACACATTATAATTTACTAGTGTTACTTGAGTAGGTACGTAATTTAACAATTTATCCCGCGCTTTGTCTCTACTGCCGTAGATTTTGTACCTATATTTAAGTTTATTATTTCAATTTTATCAATAAATACCCACTCGTGATGGTGTAAGGGCTGGGGTGAGTAACTGTAATTGGTAACCTCTGCACTAGACCATCGATGCAGTTAAGGCTAATTGCCGAAGCAACTGACCTCAGAATCCAATACAAAAATACCTGATTGCCGTAAAACATTACTTACTTACTGAAGAATTCAGCGTTCGGTTCAGTAATGAGGAAGCATTCGAGCAACAGCAAAATGTGAGAATTAGCCCAGTTATGTTAATTACTTCATATTTACTGTTACATGCTGTGAATCAGCGTTTATCTGCGATTTGCGATATTATGTCATTTCAATCTGTGTGCTGCCTTGAACAGCTGTTATGGCCGATGTTTATATACCTAGACTGATTTTAATTATCGCCTGACTGATTCTAATAAGCCTAACAGATGGTGTAACAATAATTAAGTAAGTATATTTATTTATTCTGGAGAGCAGTGGTGGCCCAGTGGTATCGGCCGCGACTTACAAGTTGTAGGTCGTGGGTTCGAGCCCAGGCAGGCGCTTTACTTTGTGTAAATTATTTCATCACCACTGCTCTCAAAAACGGTGAAGGAAAACATCGTGAGGAAACCGGCATGTCCTAGAACCAAACATTCGAATACATGTGACATCCCAGCAGTCCCAACAGTGGGAACATTAATAGGCTGATGATGATGATGATTTATTTCTTTATTTATCAATACGCTTTATGCTCATGAATATTATTTAAGGTTGGACTTAATGTTTTAGGCATTTTCTGCTGGCATATAATTTTAGTATTAAAATTCCCTTTTTGTCATGTAATGCCAACCAGATTTTCAAGCGGGTTCGCTTCCGTAACCTATCCCACTGGTACCATTCTTTTTTTAGGGTTCCGTACCCAAAGGGCAAAAACGGGACTCTATTACTAAGACTCCACAGTCCGTCTGTCTGTCACCAGGCTGTATCTCATGAACCGTGATAGCTAGACAGTTGATTTTTTTACAGACGATCTATTTCTGTTGCCGCCATAACAACAAATACTAAAAACAGAATAAAATAAATATTTAAGTGGGGCTCCCATACAACAAACGTGATTTTTTTGCCGTTTTTGCAACATTGGTACGGAACCCTTCGTGCGCGAGTCCGACTCGCACTTGGCCAGTTTTTTTTAATATAAAATGCAAATCACACCTGATGTGGAGTGTTAGTGAGTGTAATGCGTGTCTGTTGCTAAAAATAGAATAGTTTTCTATCAGTGGATGTATTTTACGTACATAGACCGACAACAAGCCTTACACGACTTTCAAGGTTATAAAAAATAATATTTTTAGTACTTATATATTTTTATTTCTAATCAATGACAAATACGTGACGCTTTTCTTTGAATTGGGCTACATTTACTTATAAAACATCATTTAACTTACAAATTCCCATATAGAAATATTCCGTTATCGTATTATTTAAACGACCTTGAACGCGAATAGTTTTTTATAATCATCAACCGTTTTTAATGTTAAGGCTATAAAAAAGCTTTTTATTTTTATTAAAAAAGATTGCTTCACAGACAGAGCGGTGGTCGGATATCCGGAGCCCGGTTTTCGTTTAGCCGTTTATCCCGTTTTTCTCCTTTGATGGGAGTTTGGTCCATGAAAGGGTCTTTTATTTTGGTAAAGCTTTTAATACTTTCGTTATTAGGTTTTTAAACGATATATTTTTTTATAATGTTAAGGTTTCATTTATAGTTGTCTTTGTACATTAGGCACTCACTAGGCGCAATTTTGAGCATCTTTTGAGGGTTCTAGTCAGTTTCGTCTTTACCATAGGGGCACAAAGGGCACGTGCCCTGGGCCCCAATGACCGGGGACATACAAAAAGCGAATACAAAAAAATAAATAAGATAGAAGCGGACAATTTAGTTAGATACAATTTAGGTACGAGTATTCTATGAATTTCATAATAATGTTGTTACAAGTCATCTTGTTTGATAGGATTATCTTGACAGCATAATATACCTACTTCGACCACTAGGGGTCTCGCGCAAAATCGATTTTCGTAGAATAAAACAAGTAGACAGGCAAATTAATGTTATAAATTTCTAATGCTGAAAGCACGAAGAATAATAATTTGACCACGGGGCCCTACTACCTCTGACTGCTTTTCATCTCCGGGGCCTTTCTCCCAAACTCTGTGCGCCCAGGGACCCCCGCATGGGTTAAGACGGTCCTGGTTCTAGTGCTTCTAAAGATAATGTATCATCAAAAAGGAAACATAGTAGCACAGTATATATATCTTTATTTTTTTGTTTATGGAATATCCTTTAAATTGGTGTAATATTGGAGGAGGAAATATTAAATAGGCGAGAGCCAAAACTCGAGTAATGACTTTTTACTTATGCAATTCATTCGGATGTCTGCGACCGCATTTCCTGTTAACTCAGAGTTAGTTACTAACAGCAAATTAGAGGTTAAATAAAAAAAAAAACAGACGAATTGAAAACCTCCTCCTTTTTTGAAGTCGATTTAATATATCATATATAAACGGCCATGTTAGCTACTAACTCGGAGTTTGTAAGATAACCCAGGGTGGTGGAAGCAGGACTTTAGACACATTACAAGTTCAAGTATGTATAGGAAGATTTATGAAAGTGTCAAAACAATTTGATTTGCTTCTAAGTATGTACTGTGAAGGAATCATCAAAGTACTCAAAAATACCGTCTCAGGGGGGGACACGTACCCCGTGCCCCCCCTCCCCTTAAATCCGCCCTTGCTCACATCCTATCTTGTATATAGACGCTTCAGTTTTATTGCTATTCACTTGCAAATATGCTAATCCTGATCTTCAAATGGTAACACATAGGCAACCATGTAAAAACTATGTTATAACAATGATGATGTCACCAAGAGATGGGCACATAACCTTTTAAACACCACTATGACCTTTGCAACTTTAGCTACATATAATTACATTCGCAAGAAGGCTTGCAACAATGAGCGAACTTTGCCATTAATTTCGACGGGTTTTGCAATAGTTACTGAGTAAGCGAGTATCTACTAGTACGTGTACTTCAGTAATTATTACCGGCTTATTTGTAGTCAGTTTCGTGTTTTTAAATTATTTTAATCTAAAAAAACATTTTTATGGCTTTTTAGTAGATGTTGTTGTGTAAGACGACTCCACAGCATCATCTCCTCATCAACAATATTCACTATTTACAATAACTTCACAGGACCTCACAGTGAACGACCTTTTTTTTTTTTGATTTGATTGACATTCACCATAGGTACTTCTTTTTTATTTGCATTCTATTCCATTTTCTTAATATTATAGACTGATCAGAATGATTCATCACTTGGCCAGCACACTTCTATAACACCTAACCTAACTGAAACCCTATTCGGTGTCATATCTTCTATATATATAAAAGAGAAAGTATGTATGTATGGTCCTTATAGACTCCGAAACGGCTGGACCGATTTTAATGAAATTTTCAGGGAATCTTTAGATTGACCCAGCGGGGATAATCCTGTAAAGTTTGGTGGCGATCGGATTTATTTTTTAACTGTGAACGCGGGCGAAGCCGCTGGCAGAAGCTAGTAACTCATAAACACCGTTTACCTTGTGGCCAACCCTGTAGTATATTCGAAGTGAACAAAAAAATAGCTGCTCCATACATTTAGTATGGAACAGCAATTTTTTTTTACTTAGCCTTAGCTTTCCAATCTAAACCAAGGTATCTAATTTGCCAACCTCACAGAAATTTTCAGAGACCCTTTGTAGATGGTCACTTATATTTTTATGACACAGATCGACATACATGACAAAATTGATCACAAAGAAACCATTTAACAAATAGAACAAAGTAAATTCACACTAATGGACGAACAATGATACCTATTAAAGCCATCAGCAAAAACTAAAGATAGATAAAATTCCAACTACCCCCACTAATACAAATTATAACATTAATCCAAATTACTGGACTGACCTTCAGGCAGGGCGCGAGGCAATTAGCCCGGGGACCTTCAAACATGATTAAATATTCAGGGGGCCTTGACCGGCAGGCCTCCCGCCCGCCTGATGGCCGGAAGTCGGCCAGATAAGAGCTCCAGCGATTTGTGCCAATTTATCTATTGGTGCACCGATCAAAATGTTTGGCATTGCAATTGGTGTGAGTGAAAAGGTCACTGGTTCGCAAGTGTGCAATAAAGAAGACCGCACCACCGCTAAAATGGAGTTGGTCAAACGCGAGACTATCCAATATCTATATATTCTCTTTTAATTAGACTTTTTACAATATTTTTCAATCATCATTATAGCCCTTTGCTAAGAATAGTTACAGCACTGATTACAGTATTTGTGCCACATGTTAAATTTAGTGTTGTGGTTTTATTTTTTTATTTTTACCTTTGTATAGATTCTATTACCTATTGTGAATGTGTGAACATTGTAGGCTTTCTAGATGATTGTTAACATTTGTTAACTTTTTATTTCGTGCATTATTTTTTTTTGTTTGTTTTTTTTTTCAATTTCGTACGACTTATTGTCGGGCCTACGTTGTCCCCCCATATCCAAGTACTAATGCTGTAACATGGAAATATTGTAAACAAAACAATTTAAAAGAGTAACCATGGAGTTTCTTGCCGGTTCTTCTCCATAGGAAACGACTAACCCGAACCGTGCACCTTTTGTCGACGGTTTATAAGTGCCCATGTAGGCCTATGTAAAATAAAAATATTTGATATTTTTTGATTTTGATTTTGATCGCCCATCTCCCTCGCGTACCCTGACAGCTCGATATAATAGTGTTGCCGTTCCCACTAGACTTAATTTTGTGTATTTATTTTGGTTATAATTTTAAATTTGGCTGAAGCTATTGCGACTATCTATATAATATATAAGCGATTGTTTCTTATATCTTGCCTACCAAATTGACTCTTAAAAGATTTTGCAGCTTTTTTCTAAGACCTTAGAGTTTAATTATGTATGAAATTTGCGGAGAGGTGTATTCTATTCTATTTCTTCAACCCAGGCGCTCAATCTGCTGAATACCCTAAATACACAGGAACCTAACGTTGACATATTTATGTACAAGGATAAATCTATGTTACATGTTTGTGTAAAGTTCTTTAGTTTCTAAGTGTTTATGTTGTTGGCTTGCAGTACGCTTTGGTTGGCGAAAACTATACAGCGCGCAAGTTTTTTTTAAATAAATTAATGAATAAATCAGTTTCTGTCCTGTTCTGCTCGATGCAATGTCTGTTTGAGGGAAGTATTCTCCGGAAGTACTGATACAATACCGATTTTTTTTTCATGAAGATGAGAAATTCAATAACTAAATGTCATAGGGTATTTTTTATCCCGGGTCGAAGCTATCAGTGTGGCGACGCTTGGGAGAGGCCTGTATCCAACAGTGGACGTCTTTCGGTTAAAATGATGAGGATGATGAAGCCACGGAAAACATTTAGTCATTTATAAACGGCTGAATCGAATTGGATTACTTTTTAATTTATCCAGTAGTTACAATCAGGTACAGGAAAGGAGTTCCTCCAAAATGCAAGTGAAACTGCGGACAACCGTTAACCATAAATTATACCAAATTGCTGCGTTTCATAGCATATATAATTCCATTTAGGTATATTGGCTAGTGGATGTTATGTTACGTAAAATCTCATCTCCATCCAAGTTTTTCTGGCTGCTTGCCAGTTATGGATGTACTTAATCGTAAGGTAGTGGAAGGAACTCACGGCCAATTTCTGAATCAATAGTTTGGAGCGATTTGAGTGCTACATAAACAGAAGCTTAAATGAGGGTAGGTATTTCAAGTTTAGAAGTTTTCGCGACCGGTACGATTGTTTGAACCTTGGCCAGGCGACGATCGGTGGTGGCTGATGCGCAGTGTTATTCGAATGCGCATCGTCCTCGTACGAAAACGAGAAAGTTTTACACAGACCCCTCAGCTAGGTTATGCTTGTGTAGGTACTGGATGGCAATAGGATGATCGATGATCATAGAATACTTCTCATGCTTTTTTAGATGTTTGAAACATTTGACTCTTCTTTTACCGGAAGAGATTTTCATTATATTTGGCAAAGGTCGGGAAATTTAATTAAAATGGATGAAGGAAAAGGGATTATGGCTTTTTAGCCTGAAAAAGCATAATCCAAAATATTCATAGGAGACGACGTCAAAATCCATAATCCCTAGAGTACCTTTTGGGAATTATGGTTACCAAAAAAATGTATTTTCTACTGTCTGCTAATTAACACTCAAGGTGATAAAATAATTCATCCTGACTTATTATTTTCTTAGACAATAAAAACAATTACTATATAATATTGTTATTCTAACATCAGAAGTAAAAACAAGATAACTATAATAGAAAATTCCAATAATTCCGAGAGGAAAACGCGTGGTATTCCAGTCATAGAAATTACATAGCTTGTGTCTTATACAACATGAGAAAGTGGGCAGATAATAATATGGACGGAGATATATATACTTGTAGCAGGGCTATATACAAAGGTGGGTAATGTAATTAGTTATAGAAATACATCAGCATGAGTGGAAGAAAGGATTAAGGTTACACTAGTCAACGGCACGAACTATTTTGTGCGCGGGGTTATAATGCATTTTATATCAACCGACAAAACGTGCGTAAGAGATTGATGCTGTGATGAGCAGTAGGAAGCTAGTTCGCGAACGAATACACATTTTTACAAATTTGTAGCGAAATGGATAATGATTTAGGACGAAACCGAGCGCGCGAAATTTTATAAACAGACCTTTGCGAGTCTGGATATCATGAAAAAACTACTAAACATATCTGTTCAAAATAAAATTATTTGCATTGTTGAACTACTAATCTATCCCGGTATGGAGGCCGTTTTGCAATTTTCCTTCTTCTAATGGTATTTATTCGCGCCCAAAAATGCGTTAAAATTATTGTCGAAATGTAAAACTTTCGACGCTCATAACTTTCAAATATTTACTTTTTTCACTTTTTTTTTCCATACAGGGCTAGATAATGATGAGACAAATTGATATCACTTTTTATTTTGAACGTACATTGTCAAACAGTGGCATAATCCCTAGACTACGTTTGGATGTAAGAATTTTCGACTAGTGTACCCTTAAGAAGGGTAACAGGGGTTGGGCTTCGACGTAATTATAGACTTAGGTACATACTCGCCAGTTGTCCCTAAAGGTTCATTAGAAAACCGACCTCAGACAGCATCAGTCTGTCTGACATAATTATAGCTGAAATGGACCTTTTTGGAACCGACTGCGTCTCTGAGGAACATACTATGATTTAAATGTTAACACAGCGATATTGTGGGTTTCTATCAGTGCAAAGGGCCGTGGCTTCTCAACGTGAAGAAATCCTCGGAACAGTGAGATCATTCCGTGAAGCCTGTGCTGGCTATGTTTGCCAGAACCCACACGCACAACGGACCAAATGAGAGCCTAAGTGCGGCAAAGGGAGTCCCTATTATCATCATCATCATCAGTGCAAGAATATTTAAAATCGGACATACAAACAGACAACAAACTCTTCAAAATAATTTAGCTTAGACAAATTAATCCTCAGGGATTCCACTCCACAAAGATGACAGACATGACCATTTCATGCAGTATTAATATTTCCTACTACCAGTTAGTGTGAGTGCTACTTTTTGCGTGAGTGAATTAAGGTTAACGCACGAGTAAACGACACAGTTTTAATTAATTAATGAACAAAGTGAAGAGCTAAATGAATGTCATCAACCACCTTGCTATGTTACATTCAGTCATGTTCGCATTGGTGGGTACTTTCACTTTAATTTGGTGTCGGTGAACTTATGTCATTGCATGATATGGGCAAATCTAGTAATTTGTTTGTGAAAACAAGGTCACAAAAATGTTTAAATAGAACATTTTTGTTACTGATTAAATCAGCAGGTATAGGTATGTACTGGGCAAGGTTGTTTGTCTATAATTGAACGATTGATTTTTCTATTTGTGGCCAGGAAGACCACGCTTTTCTTTTTACTCGACTGCCGAAGGATGGTAATGTGCTTATCAATCTATGTATGTACCTATGTATGTTTGTTCCTATGTGGCGTTCTAGAGACCAAACGCATGGGCCGATTTCATGGTTCTTACATCAATAGATTCGTCTTAACCCTGCGAATGTCGCCATATTGTGGGGGCCCAAATTTTTTTTTCTTCCAAGTACAAATATTTTTGAAAATAATAATTTTCTAAAATATATAACAATTATATATGTTTAAATGTACATAAATCGAAAAAAAAATTTTAGAACGCTTTTCAAGCAGTCGGGTCGACTGCTTGAATAGCGAACTAAATATACTGATTTTGATTTTTTTTTCAATAATCTAACTAAAGTGTAATGAATGAGTGTTTGTGTGTTTATATGTTTGTAAAGGTAGTCTGAGGAAGAGCTGTTTAGGAAAATTCTTTCACTGGTTTAAGTCTACTCTATCGCTGAGTATTAACTGACTTCTTTTATCTTGAAAAAATCACGGTCAGACACGGTAGCCGTAGGAATAACCTGTTATAAATACCTTATACGGGACCGTGTAGTTCAAGGGAAACTAGCCTGAAAGGCCATTTTGACCCGACTACGGCGAAGCCAAAAGAGGAGGTTATGTTTTCGCTACCAAAAAAAAGTTTGCTAGCAAAATTGCTTCAAATGTTACTAACTCAAAATAATGATAAAATTACATCAAAATAAATGTTAGGTAACATGAGTAATATAACATCAAAGTTAACGTCATGTGACATTAATGAAAACGATTATGTCCTTAATAACCCGGCTCAGCCTTTAATTACAGTAATTGTGACCGGTATAAGGCTTAGCCCGGATTTCTGTTAGGTAAAGCCCGAACCTTTTTGGTTGGCAACAGACTATGGCTGATTAATAAATTAATATGAGTTTGGGAGTTTGAGTAAGGTATCGATTTTAGTCATTATAATAATTGCTGGCACCAAACCAAAATTGTGATAAATATACAGGGTAAGTTAAGAGTACCTATCGATTTCTAATACTCCTTTTTAGGGTTCCGTACCCAAAGGGTAAAAACGGGACCCTATTACTAGACTCCGCGATCCGTCTGTCTGTCTGTCTGTCCGTCTGTCACCAGGCTGTATCTCATGATCCGTGATAGCTAGACAGTTGAAATTTTCACAGATGATGTATTTCTGTTGCCGCTATAACAACAAATACTAAATTGAGAATAAAATAAATATTTTAGTGGGGCTCCCATACAACAAACGTGATTTTTGTGCCGTTTTTTGCGATAATGGTACGGAACCCTTCGTGCGCGAGTCCGACTCGCACTTGGCCGGTTTTTTTATAGAATCCTAACTAATATTATAAATACGAATGTGAGTATTTTTGTTTGTTTGTTTTTCGCTTTCACGCCTAAGCCGCAGAAACATATTTGTTTAATTTTGGTTTTAGTGGATAGGTAGGACCTTGTAGAAAGACAATAGGGCACTTTTAATCCTAGCAGTACGTTCCCGTGTTATAATTATCAACACGCGGGCAAAGCAGCTGGAAGAAGTTAGTAGCTAAGTCACACATAGTGATAACCTGAAAGGTACATGATTCTTCGCTATTCTACTTCCATATATGATAGCGCTGGTAAATGAAAATAGTTTCAAAGACGAAATCAAACTTCAAAAAGGCAGATGCCTTAACGGAAACACGAATTAAGTATTGTTAATGTAAAGATTTGTTTTTATTTGAGTAATATTTAAAAAATCTGAAATGGAAGGTAGATCACTGACTGTTAGTTCATTTAAATAAAATAATTGGTAGCTATATCCATTCAAAATATTTGTAAAAAGTGTTATTAATTACTAATCAAATATTGTACACAATTTACAGTATTTTTACAAACTTAAATCTAAAATTAATTGATAAACGAATGTCACCGGTAGTTGTTGCTATGTGACGCCTTTTCATTTGTCTAAACGTATAAATAGGCTGGTTCTAGTCGAAAGAACTCAATATTGAATTGTATTTTGAACTGTGCACATCTCCTTATAAAATTAAGTTGATTTACGGTTGGTGTGAGTAATAAAAAGTGTTTACAAGATGTCTGATCGTTATCATTTGACAACCATGAGTACTCCCGCTCTTACATATATATCGATACTTCCAAATTCAGTCTGGTCATTACGAACTAGTTTAGATACAAACATTCAATACTCCATAAAATCGCATTTTTATTATTAGAGAAAAAATCTACAGAATATGTTACATAAAATTAAACCAGTTTCTGACCAAAACAGAATTTCGGAAATTACGCGGTATCTATCAAGCGACCCCAGCGGAAATTGAAAAACTGAAAGAGATAAACGAGAAGCATTTTATTTAAGGTGATGGAAAGGTCAGACGTTACTTCATCACGTCCGTATTTCACGAAGGGATAGGCAGAACAGCAGCCAAATTGCGTAAGTTAGTTCGGCAGGGCAAAGGGAACACTCTATGAAAGAGTATGACACATTCCCGCAAATTATTTAGAAAGGGTACGTCCTCCACTCTATGAGTTGAATTCACAAATCCTTTTCATGACCCCTCTGCCTTCGAGTGTATATATACGCAATACGAAAGTCGTTATTTTAAAGGTGTCGTCACCTTTACCTATACGTGTTCCTTGCTGAATTCACTTACGCAATTAGGCTGCCGTAAACACTAAAAGGACATGGCTAAATAAAGTATGGACGACTGCCCTAGCTATATATAAACATTTTAACTAGTAATATGTAATGCTGAATAGCTGAATATTAGTATTTCGTATGAAAAAAGTTACTGGAACTTTTTATATCGTCACAATCCTGAAAATAAAATCGTAGAAACTCCTACATTAATAGGTATACAAACTTGTAAAATAATAAGATTTTGCTATGATACTTTATTAAGGCGTTTAGAGGCGCTCGTGGTTTAATAATAACAGCCGCACACGTCGATCTTCAAGGTTAAGCAAAGCTAGCCGAGGTCATACCGTGGTTCCTTCGTGCCTTGGAAAGCTAGTTAAGCCTTTGGTCCCGACTGTCATTTGAAGATCTGTCATTTGTGGCTACACCACAGTTAATGCATCTCATGACGAATCAATACGCAATTGAAACTAAAGGCCATACTAGTTGGCTCTGTATTAATACATAATACCCGTCGAAAAGAACTTCGATCAAAGTGAGTTCCCACGACACCACCAACATGTATTTTTTTTATTTGGTTCTAATCGAATCAAGTGTAATCTAGAAGTGGCGTTTCTTTCCAGATTTTGCCAATAATTTCTAGAAAACAGATAAATGCAATTAAAGAAATCAACATCTAAGGTTTTGAGATGTATAGCGAAAGGTACAAAAATAAATAATAATAAATACTGTTTATTACAATTTACGCAAATGTCTTTAAAAGTAGGTTTATTGACTACAATTTTCTCGTAAAACGGAATCTTATGTTCTTTTTGTCAAACAAAAACATGAAAACACTTTTAATTATTTGATTAATTTGCGAAAGTTCTAGAAGAATAATAAAACTGTAATAATTCATTAATTAATATTTGAGATGTATTGCGATAAGTACAAAAATAAATAGTATTGAATACTGTTCGTTTCGACTTACACAAATGTCTTTAAAAGTAGGTTTATTGACTACAATTCTTCGTAGAACTGAATCTTATGTTCTTCTTGTCAAACAAAAACATGAAAAAACTTTTAATTATATGATTAATTCGCGAAAGTTCTAGAAGAATAATAAAACTGTAATAATTCATTAATTAATATTTGAATGTTACGAGCTAGTGAAACATTTCTATTCATGCTAAGGGCAGTTGTTTAGCCATGTCCTTTGATTGGTTTAGTTTAACCGTGGGCAAGTTAAGTGTTAACACTTCGGTCCGTACTTCCAACCGGTCATGAATCCAGAATGCCAGACTCAGATTAGGCAAATACAGCGCAACGTTTTTTTTTTTGAGTTTAATCCAATATCACTTTGCCCGATTTGAGAATTGATCCAAGACATCACACTTAAGTGTCATCGAAGTACTTAGTAATCATTTAAATAAGGGTCCAAAATAAATTACCTCATTACCGAAATGCCGCATAGATATGTGTTGGGTATCGACGTTTTAGAAATGACAAAAGAACAAAGAATTATATTTTCTAAACTTACAATTTCAAGTAATTACTAACAGCGTCTCTTGACCCCGAAATCAGCTATAGTTACATACCTACTTACTTAACAAATAAGAGTTATTAATTATTATTTAAGGTTTTATCTTTATTAGATATCGATATTCAGGAGCCCTACTATTTACTATGGCGTCTTAAATGATTCCGGTGTGAGATAGGGACGGAACCATAAAGGAAGAATAGCACGCTTTCACGGTTGAATCATGAATCTTTGTATCGTCCAAGTAAGTCCCTGAATTTAGCTAATTAATTTTCTTTCTTTCTTTTCTCCTTCTTGTTACTAATAATATAAATGCGAAAGTTTGGATGGATGGATATATATGTTTGTTACCTACTCAATCACGCCAGAACGGGTGAACGGTTCTGTATATTATATATAATTGGTACAGAGATAGATTATAGTCTGGAATAGCACATAGGCTACTTTTCATCACGTTATAATGTGCCCTTAGGATATGAAAACACTTAGCACGCGGGCAAAGTAGCTGCCAGCAGAAGAAAGTTAATTAATATATTTTAAAATTTCAGACACAATACAGTCCATTTCTTGTTAACAACAAACGACAATTGACTTTGTATAATTCAATGGAGCCAACATGCAACCAAATAAGCCATAAACGGAAAACGTATCCATATTTGGTGCTGTATCGTTTCCATCAGATTAGGTATGTTACACTGTTTAGAAGTTGGCAGTGTTGCCAAATCGTTGATGTTTGTCGCATATCGCCCCGACAGGAAGTTACGGGATGAAAGAATATAGTCGCCATGTCAGTTTTATATCGATTCAGGTCACAGACATAAATCTAAATGTAACTAGACAGCGCAAGTCCCTCCATCTGTATGAAAACCAAGCGTGCCACTTTTTCATACATTAAAGAAAAAAATACTAAAGCCTACAGTCCACGGACCGCGGACCACGGACGAGTAGTTTCATAGACGCTTTAAAATACGCCGTGCAGCTCGTGAATCCCAGCGTACTGAACTCTGTCCACCAGGCGTATTGCACGCGTACGTTTTCAATCATTTCAACAAATACCGCTACCGTTCCCGACAATATTACAAAAAAATTGTACTTACGCGGTACGGCAGGCAGGCATCATGAAGCCTGTATGCAGCGCCGCGAGCGTGACGTTGACATTCCGTCAACAGTTTCATAGATTTATATGCAAGCTGCAAGCAGGTGCACACCAAGCGTACAATGCCGAATACGTTTCTATTAAGCTACGCATCCGTGGATAGTAAGTAGCCCTTACCGATGAAAGAAAATGTTTCCATCTTTGTCTAAGCCAACTTTTTTTTGTAGAGTTTTTACACCTATAGCGTAATTAGATATTTTTTCTAGATTTTGGTGTATGTCCGGTGCCAATAACGATAAATGAAAGAGCTCAAAGTAAGAGCATTACTCTCACTTTTACTACCTTTTTTGACACGCGGAGTAGGTACATAAATTCGCTTCATGTAGTTAGCTTTATGTCTGTAGTTCAGGTTATGCCATTGCCAAAATAGAGATTTGTGCTACGTAGATGTCCATTTTTCAGATGTCTTTTCAGTTGAATATATTGGAAATGATAATTCTGTTATTGATAAGTACCACCAGCAAATTTTCCTAATCAGAATCTCGTTTGTCTTACAGATAAACATTGTCTAAGTTCAAAGGGCATTAGTAATCGTTGATAAAATAATTTTCTACTAATATAAACATGACCTCCGACAACAAATTATTGATTTTCTACAAATCTTTGGTTGACCTATTAACACGCCAGCGCGGACTACTTAAACATTGTAATTAATACTTATGGTTACACTAGTCGAAAATTCTTCCATACAAACGTAGTCTAAGGATTATTCCACTGTTTAACAATGTACGTTCAAAATAAAAAGTGATATCAATTTGTCTCATCATTATCTAGCCCTGTATGGAAGCAAAAAAGTAAAAAAAGATAATATTTGAAAGTTATGAGCGTCGAAAGTTCCACATTTCGACACAAATTTTAACGCATTTTTGGGCGCGAATAAATACCATAAGAAGACGGAAAATTGCAAAACGGCCTCCATACAGGGATAGATTAATAGTTCAACAATTTTATTTTGAACACATAGATTTAGTCGTTTTTTCATGATATCTAGACTGCCAAAGGTCTATTTATAAAATTTCGCGCGCTCGGTTTCGTCCTAAATCATTATCCATTTCGCTACAAATTTGCAAAAGTGTGTATTCGTACGCGAACTAGCTTCCTACTGCTCATCACAGCATCAATCTTTTCCGCACGTGTTGTCGGTTGATATAAAATGCATTTTAACCCCGCGCACAAAATAGTTCGTGCCGTCGACTAGTGTACCCTTAACAAAGACTTTACCCTCCTTTTGGACGCCGCATTAAACGAGCAATAACAACACGAAACGATTTGAAATTATTTTATCGTACACTGGGCGATCAAATGTTGCTACAGGGTGGGTGACTTAATTCACAAGCTATATTTCAGGTGTCAAAGTACTCCTGAATATGAACAACTTGGGCACGGTATGGGGCAGGCCTATGTTCAGCAGTGGACGTCTTTCGGCTGCAATGATGATGATGATGAACAACTTGTACTATTGGACCGACACAAATACATGTAGTTGTATATGTTGGCTTATATATCTGCCCAGAAAAGATTCCTTAAGGTTGCCCTAGTCGATCATTCTTCCATACAAACGTTGTCTGCCGATTACTCCACTGTTTGACGGTGTACGTTCAAAATAAAAAATATATCAATTTGTCTCATCATTATCTAGCCCTTTATGAAAAAATAAAATAAAAATATATATTTGAAAGTTATGAGCGTCGAAAGTTCCACGCAAGAAATTTTAACGCATCTTTGGGCGCAAATAAATACCATAAGAAGAAGGAAAATTGCAAAACAGTCTCCATACATACATACCAGGATAGATTAGTAGTTAAACAATGCAAATAATTTTATTTTGAACAGATACATTTCTCATAATAATTGATATCCATATTCCCAAAGGTCTGTAAGTATATAAAATTTCACGCGCTCGTTTTCGTCCTAAATCATCACCCATTTCGCTACAAATTTGCAAGTGTGTATTCGTACGCGAAATAGCTTCTTACTGCTCATTACAACATCTACCTCTTTCGCACGTGTTGTCGGATGAGATAGCATGCATTTTAACCCCGCGCACAAAATAGTTCGTGCCGTCGACTAGGGCAACCTTGACGGTATTATGACCTCAAAATGCAACCATAGATTTACATAGTAAAGATACGGCCGTCAGAACGTTTACTTATACGCACGCGTTCACAATACATGAAACATGACATTTTAATGTCTCACGCACACATACGACCGCTCTCGAAGATAGCCGACGGCGCGGGGCATGGATGGCGCTTCGGTCTACTATGATCTTATTGTGACGTCAGAAAAATGCGCAGTGTGCCTTCGCAGTCATTAGAGTATCAAGAGTATCCTAAGTATTATGCGCAAAATCTGAAAAGTTAAAACTTCAAGCCACTTACCGCTGGCCCTCTGGAACTGCACAGCTGCCTTCTGGCAGTCCTGCCTGGCAGTGGTAGCCACCCCCACAGCATCATAGTAAGGCCTCGACTTGTCCACACAGGTCCCCAGGCGCTTGGTCCACGCCTGCAGCCGGCGCGAGGTCTCGTTCAGCAGCAGGTGGAATGTTTTCATAGACTCCTGGAGATTGAGAGGGTATTGTGAATTTCAATGTCAACTGTACGCTGACAACTTAAGCTCTACAAAAAGTGGGCCTACATTTGCACTGGACTATTAAACTGTAAATCATCATTGCCCAGCAGTGAGGGGATGCAAGCTGAGACTAACTAGTAACTATCTTGTTTTAGTTATTTCGAAATATTTACTAAGAAAGGACACACCTTCCCAATTTTAGAAATCCGACCTAGTCTTGCTTGCCATTTACGATTCGCCAACTAATTTCATGTATACAACGTTTATAAACGTAAAACGGTACAAGTATTGCGCGTTACATCATACTAGAAACATGAGGTGGTGTCATACGTCTCGGGGCCGCTGTAATTGACCTAATCTACGCTAGCTGCGCCCGCGCCGACCTCGTCATATTCATATGTACGTGTGTTTGATAGCATTGTTGAGCATTATTCGATTCTTTAGCAGGTGCACAAAGGCATCAGGGACGGAATTATTTACGAAGATTGAATAGCTTCTTCTAGGTAAAAGATTAGGATTTGCAAGCGTGCTCCATCGTCGAATACAATCATCGTTTAACATAGGTGAGATCGTGATTAAAGGAGGAGAGAGCCAATTATTAATATAAAAACTGAACACTGAATTCGGAATAATTTCCATTACGAATGTGGAGGAGTAAGGGCTATTTGAGTTCAGAGTTCAAAATGTTCTGAATTATGACAGATAATGACGGATAGAGTTCGGATGTAATGCGTAAGTTTCCCTACAAGAAGTACTAAGACTACATCGGAAATTTCACGGACACGGATTCGATGTAGTGCGTAAGGGAAGACAATGAATAAACTGAGGCAAGATAATATGACTAGAAATGGGGACTAGTACTGATATGACGACAAACAAAGAACTTTGGAAGTAAAAGACATGTTGCACTGACCCCAATTTTTCACAAGCTGTCAACGGTTGTACAAAATGATGTGACAATACTCTGCCATATAAAACTTATGGATGTCAAGCATATGTCATTACACGAGGGTCAGGAATGTGTTTACATTCGGTCATTGACATCTGTTGCTACCTGTGCCCACGTTTCGACTCGCTCCCAGCCGGTAGAGCGTTTAAACTTCCCGATATAAAAAGGGGCGGAAACAGTCGTAAAAAATGAAATTAAAAGTAGGAACTCCATCCGTTGAATAACAGAAAACACAAGCGTAGTAAAAACGACTAAAAACTAAACTGTAAAGACCTACAGTTCCTATTGCCTTGAAGTTTTCTAAACGAATCTTAATATAAAGAAGTGGTGTTTCAATCTCTGGCAGTGCTAAGTCGATAACGAAAAACATTTAACTGTTTCTTCTTTTCAAGTCGATGGTGATTTAACCCTTAGACAGTTGGTAGGTGGTCACGTTTATAGCGGCCTCAGTGGCGTTCAAGTCCTCCAAAATGCAGGTGTATGGGCTTGGAACACTTTAACAAGTGGACGATTCTTTGAACAACGGTACTGCACTAGGATTATGTCACATCACATCACATCATCAGCCTATTAATGTTCCCACTGCTGGGACACAGGCCTCCTCTCTGTGAGAGGGAATGGGCCGTAATCCACCACGCGGGCCCAGTGCGGGTTGGTGGATGTCGCATGTCTTCGAATTTTTGGTTCTAGGACATGCCGGTTTCCTCACGATGTTTTCCTTCACCGTTTTGAGAGCAGTGGTGATGAAATAATTTACACAAAGTAAATCGCCTGCCTGGGCTCGAACCCACGACCTACAACTTGTAAGTCGCGGCCGATACCGCTGGGCCACCACTGCGCAAATGGACCAAAACTGGAACGGCATGATAAAGTTGCCCGATTGCGATACGCCCGCGAGCATAACGGATGGGGCAGAGTGATGTTCCCTGATGAGTCAAGATTTATGCTGTACCATCATGATGGGAGGAAAAGAGTATACCGACGACCAGGAGAACGTTTTGCACAAGCATGTTTTGAAGAAAAAGTGTCACACGGCGGAGGTACCGTTCACGTATGGGCTGGTATCTCTGCAGAGGGTCGAACAGCGTTAGTTCCAATCGAGAACGGGAACCTAACGGCTGTGAGATACATCAATGAGATTATCAATGAACATGCTGGTCCGTTTTTGGCCAATATGGGCGACAATGCAGTGTTCATGCACGATAATGCACGGGCCCACACTGCTCAAGTTGTAAATGGATTATGTATCTGATGGCTTTGCAAAACCCCATTTTGCTAAGTTGTATTTGCAGCGGCCTACTTGGGCGCGCAAGTTGAGTGCTTTCCATATAGGCCACTGCAGATCATGTCCAAGTGGCAGGTATTCGTGGGGGTTCAAGCTAAATTATCACAGAGTGCCATAGATTCCTTTTCGTCATACGGTTCCTGCGTAATATTCAACTGGAGCGGCATCTGGAGCGAAGCCGCGAATAGAATAATTAAAATGCTAGCATATTAAAAGCGACCATAAACTAAACTGTATAATGATTAATGACCTATTGCCTTGAAAATGATTTTACAATGCATGTCTTTGAAAAGAGCGTTTTCCAAGCAGCCAAACTGTGCGGAAAGTATCACTTTTTTTACTAGTGCTTTTTACTTGCCTGTACTTTTTTTAATTTTTAACTCCAACGTCAGCCCGCCGAATAGTTTTTATTATTTGAGAAAAGTTTAAAAAATTTGTTAAGTACAGATTATCATTCATATAAAATGTAAAACAAAACTGATACTTTATTTAAGGCGTTTTTAATTACTATAGATTTAGATTTTGATCAATAAATTAATTTTAAATATTCATAAAATTTGGCAGAATGAATATTTTGCTCGTGTCTTTTTGCGTTACGACGTGACAGCTATTTGCACATGCGCAGTAGATTAGATATGCCCCAGGGACTATTAGTTAATCTGTGGATATGCTGAGCGCCCTTGAATAAGCCCGTCATTTTATTAATTTCTTGCTTGGTTCAGATATTTTTTTTTATTTCTTCGCACAATGCATAGTAAAATTTTGTATGATACACGTACGTAAGGTGATTTCCGACTCGTGTCGATTTATCCACTCATCGGAATTCACCTACCTTCCGCACTTGTAGCATAAATAACTATTTCATTAGTCTTTATAATATCAATTGATTGGCATTTGTTATATTGCAACATCCTTCTCCGACAGCCATATTGGAGTGAACGAGGGCCAGCTAATATGGACAGTACGTGATTTATCATAAGAAATACTGTAACTGGCGTAAGAATGAGCAAGTGGAGCAAATCTGTCGTGCGCGTTTACTAAAGTGGTTATAATCCACTTTGTATGGAGCGTAAGATTAAGATCTTTTTTATTTTTGTTTGTGCGTAAATTTTGTCAGAAATCAGGCTTTTACTTTGTTTTTGTGTTTCTGATACCTCGTAACTACAGCATTTCGTTATTTACTTTCAGAGATAATTCGTCGTGATCATCATCCTGCCATTATCCCATGTTACAAATTACAAGACGTTTTCTTTTATATAATAACTCACAGTCACACAATCCATCCATCTTTTCTTTGGCCATTACTTGGGGTCTGCACAACACGTTTTTTCTTCCATTTCGTCCTTCCTGTCATACGTATGCTATCACTGACTCCCTTCTCTTTCATAATTATGCAATCCATCCATATTTTCCTAGACCATTCTCTCTCTCTCTCTCTATCTTTCTATAGTTTTATCCTTTCGTGTGTTTGAGACGTGATTCCACGCGAGACACAATGGCTTTTCTATTGTTTCGCTAATTACGGGCACACAAGGATATTTAGTACTCTTTTAGTCACATGTTATGCTTGAGGTAATTAAACTTTGTTGTTGAATCTAATGCGTAATCCAATTGGAAAACGCTGCGATCTGTAACGGCAATTCAATTATTTATGATGTGCTATTTCATTTAAATTAAAGACTTTTATTTTTCTTCTAATCTAATTTTAAAAAGAGTTTTAAATTGTTTGTTTGTATGTTTGCAAACGGGTATTGTTAGAAGCACTGCAGAGCTATTTACGCTATTTCTGAAGGGTGTGTAAAGTTTTAAATAATAACAAAAGTTGTAATGATCATAATTATGACCTAATTTAATTTAATATACTAATTTATATAACGATCAAATGATATATTGAATTATTGATATAATTTCATTTTACCTAATTTTATATGCTTTAATTAATATTTTCTATAATGCACATTTGAATTAATATTCAAATCAAATCAAAATATTTATTTGCCAGAAATACATTGTTCAGAAGGGAAGATCTTAAAGCCTTTATGTAATTGTATTCTGCCTGCAAGCAACCATGCAAAATAATTATAATATAAATTGTTAACATTAAAAAACAAAAAATTAAAACACTGATGCATTTCAATAAATAAATTAAATAACAACTGTCCATAAATCAACATTCAAATTCAATCAATTCAGTTACTATAATATTCAAAATCTGTATGTAACGGTTAATATAATTTAAAATCGGTTCCAAAACCGAATCGGGGCACTCCGAATTCGTGTAGTCTTTTGGCTGCTCTCCCTAGAGTGTAAATAAAAACCGGAGGCGCGAAGGGAGAGCACCCCCTGCCCGCTGTAACAATTGCAATTAGCATTGGTGCCTATCCTTTGTTACGTAAGGGCAAAGGGGTTGCACTTCCGATGTAGAAGCAACTTTAGTGTTTTAAACTTAGGTTACAAACATTTTTCTCAAGAACGGTGCGTTATCTTAGAAAATTAGTAAATATGAAAATTTGGTCAAATGAACGTTATATAAAAAGAGCATTATACAAATTGAACGTTATACTAAATTTTATTGTAGCAAATGATGATTATATGAAATATTACATTAGATTACATGAAATTAGGTTATTTGTTTCTATAGCATATGAAAATTATATCATGTGAACGTTATTTCAAGTGATATTATACTATTTATCATAATGTCGTTATAATACACACCCATTTTTGAGTGCCATAGTAGGCTACGATGTATCTCGGTAAAATGCTGGGTTCCTGTGAAAGGCAACGGGAGAAGTCGCGGGGAAAAGCTAGTCGGTCATGCTGCTGTTTACAATCTTGGCTATAATCATTTTTATTCATATAACCTTCCTGCTCTTGACCCATGATACCTACTTGGGCTCGGCGCAACAAATTTTCTCCTTTCATTCTCCCCTTATCAATCATATTGCTATCATAACCCCGTTTTCTTTCTGCCATCCATTTTTTTATGGCCTTCTTCTTTATCCATCAACCGTATTTACTGATAGTCTTAAACAAATATCAGTTCAAAGAAACGAAAACTAAACTACAGCAGTACATAAACCTTGTAAAAACAAAGCTTAGTTAACGGGCCCGTCGCGCTAAACTACGAAGTGGAACGCACATAACAGGATTTCTTTCATCTTGTTTGTTATGCGACACGACTGTACTATATCTTGCAATGGCTTGGAGAATATGTGAGACCGTGGTCTACTTGGCGAAAGGGGACATTTATTAATTATCTAGCTTGTGCCAACGGCATCGCCCGCGTGTATGTCGGGTATTATCCCACGGGAACATACTACCGGGATTTAAAATAAACCTACCTATGTGCTATTCCTGACTGTCTATCTTTATGCTAAATTTCATCCAGATACGTTCAGCCGTTCTGGCGTGATTGAGTAACAAACATCCATCCGATCTTTCATATTTACTGTAGCGATACAAAAAGAGTTGAAGCCACAAGGCATTCTCTACCAACCTTGACATAATAATATCTTCCCCTTCCTTTTTTATTTTATTCCTTATAATCTTTTCATCCGTCCTTCCATACTTTACATGTTTTCTTAAACTAAAATCAACATGGAACCTACGCAAACAATCTCGAAAAGAGCTCTCAAAATGTGTTCTATCTTAGACCTCATCCAAAGATTTTTTTATCAGGCAAGATCGAGGTCTAAAGCGGTATCACATAATATATTAATTTAAATAGCAAGCATCTCAAGAGACATCAAACGTAACTTTTTGTTGATTAAACGTCGCTTCTACGTCTGAAAAAGACTAGAACATCGAAAAACAAAACAAATTGCCTTGAGAAAATTGATTTACTCGGAGTAAATTACTAAAGAGTATCCCAGGGTTCCGTTTCATTTGGTTAAATATAACGGGGACATTGGAGATATTTTAGGAAGTCGTTACAATCGATTATGCCGAGTTTCGGAAGTCGGTTTATGAATTTTAATGCCCAATGTTGATGGTGGATGGTAAAATTATCCACGCGGAACAGTTTTGCTCCCAAATCTGTTTTTAATAGTTTTACGGAGCAAATAGGTCTCCACAAAGGAAAAAACGTTTGAAGATATTATATAAAACGTTAGGCGATGGCCCTAAAAATCTGGAATTCAATTTAGCCAAGATATGAGGAGTAAATTAAGTTACCGTCCGTATTCTACATTCGTCGCAAGGCCAATCTAAAATTAGATATAAAAGGGCCTCTCTGGAGGCGGCATAAGGCTTCGGTATATTGCTTGCCCGTAAAATATTAGGTGACTCAGCAGAAAGCACTACTATAGTCCTAAAGATTGTAGTTACACATGAGGGTGAAAGGAAGACCGGTGCCCATTGGGTTGGAAACGACATGTATTTTCATGCAGTGGCTTTAAAAGTGTTTCAGATTACTTTTTGCTGCTACAGATAATAGCTATGCTAAATCGAGCGCATGTCGTTTTGACCACTCACTTATCTCTCTTTTTCATAGGTACATGCGATTTCTGAATTGGGAATTTCGAGTTAAGATCGTGTCAAACCCTACATGAATGCAAAAGATTGGCAGCTTTTTGTTAGGTCTAAGTAAATTTGACAAATACTCAACTTCATATTCTTCAATCGGAAACCAGGTTTCACCCTTAATATCTGGCGGATAGAAATCGGCAAATAACGATTTCTAAGTTCCTAACCCCAAAAATTATTAGAGACTAGCTGTTGCCATTAGATTATTCAACTTATAAGACAATGCTTTTTGCCACATCAGCGCTCCAACACCCAGATTAAGACCATTATCTACAAAATTCAATCAATCATTCCTGACGCGACCTGAATTCAGAAATACAATAGTCCATGGAAATATCTTCCACTTAATGCCATGACAGCGTGAAAAAGCTTCGAAGAGACTTTGTTTTGGTCGTAAATCATTAATAGGTACACTCGACAAAATTTGCGGTTGTCCACTTTTCCCTTGCGTCCTAATCTTAGAAGCCCAATTTCCGTATTCAAAAATGTTCAAAATCTGGTCGCAATCATATCTTAGCAACAAACAGTGTCAAAAACTTATCAATATAGGTCAGTCAAAAAGATGAAGCTAGTTGCAAGTTCCAAAGCTTAGATCTCTATGGAGAAGATCGTACAAGAAACTCCACGGTCGGACAATCTTTTAAATCAATAAATATTTACAGAGTATACATAAAAAAGTATGAAATTAAATTAGAAGAGTTTTTGACAGATTTAGACTGAGATCGAACGAACATGCGAAAGTTGAATAATAAAAAAAAACGGCCAAGTGCGTATCGGACTTCGCCGGTTCAGTTGAAAACCAGCGTCAGGCAATTCCTAGTTGTCTGGCATTTTGCTGAACTGGACCTTTTTGGCGTAGCCGCGGGGCACACTATGTATGTAATTGTTTTAAAATTAAGTTCCGTTTTATTTACACCTACATTGTGCCATGTTTTATTTATCTGTGTGTGCCAAATAAACCAGTTAAGTTCTTTCTTTCTTTCGCATTTAGGGTTCCGTACCAAACCGCAAAATAAAGTTCAAAAATCAGATTTATCAATATATTGGTATTTGTTGGTAAAATTATACGTATTAATAAACATTATCATCAAATTTCAAGTTTATAGGTCAATGAAAAGTTTAAAAATTCTTCGGAACAAAATGTTGTAAAAAAAAGCTGACTTTGGTGGCTTCTCATTTCTTTCTTTTCCAATACATTTTAAAACGAAAAAATATAGTCTTTTTTTCTTCGCGGCCCTCTTTATATGTATGGGGCATACGCGACCCCACAAAAATATTAGAAAAATAATGTATAAACCCATACAATGTTTTTTATGATCAACAAGATGCTTAAACTGTGAAAATTTGAAGACTGTAGCTCCAACGACTCCAACCGTGTGGCTGTAAAACCTGTGTGTTAGACGACAGATGGACATCTGAGTGACAGCAATAGGGCTCCGTTTGGACCCTTCGGTACGCAACCCTAAAAAGGTAGAAAGTGGTCAACCGCAAATTTTGTCGACTGTACCTTTTATCTAGGCCAGATAAATTTGAACATAAATTGTATAGTTTTATCGATTACATGGTTTGGCGATTGCTTTTCTATTATTGTCTTTTGATAACATCTAAAGTGATTCGTCGGTTTTTGGTTAGGAAACGATTGAAAGTGGAAATAGGTCTAAAAACTTCCGGGTTTGTATAAGAATAGTTGTTTATAGCTGTGTATGAAAGAGAAAAGAAAGTATAGGTGCTAATAATAGTGCTAATACTGCTTATGTTGTGAATGAGCTCATACAGATAGGTTATAATTAAAACCGTTTTGTAACTGCCTAGTCGGAGTCTGTGTTTCCTGATACCTAAAACCTGGGTTACTTCTAGGCAAGCCTGCTCCACCGTCGACCAAATCATCGCTTACCATCAGGTGAGATAGCGGTCAAAAGAGCCTAACAGCAATAAACATTTTTGCGTGTCTTCATAAAAGACACGGTGCAGGGGCGAAAAACATTACTCTCTTTATGAACTTCGTCACAGTCAAACAAAGAATTTTTCACAGATTTTTACTTGAATCTTGAAAAGAAAATTTTATCTCAAGAACACCGTCTTTGAATGAGGAACATTATTGAACATTTCTTCATACGTTCTCAGATAAAGCGAGTAATTCACTCTTTATTTACACAAAGTGATAATTAAATATTCATGCTTTGCCCATGATGACTCAACGAGCAGTGCTCTATTGCATGATGTTTTTCTTAATCTGTATCGTTTACTCCTTTCTATAAGTCTGCACAAAGAAATTAAGTGGCAAGTGTAATGTATCATGCAATTCTCTGATATTGATTGATCAAAATATTTAACAGCCTGTTAGCTAATTTTTACACCCTATTTAACTAATATTATAAATCAGATATATTATAAATCTGATACATTATAAATCTGGTACCCAGAACTGTTTTTTTGTAAACGAAATGAGTTCACAAAAAAAAACTTTCTACAAAAAAAATCTACCGACTTCCAAATAAAACTACAAAGTGAAAAATAACTTTATTTTTGGAAGTCGGTGTCTTTCGTAGGTGCCAATTTATTGCGTTATGAACACCGACTTCCAAAAATAAAGTTATTTTTCACTTTGTAGTTTTATTTGGAAGTCGGTAGTATTTTTTTGTAAAAAGTTTTTTTATTTTTCACTTTTTAGTTGTACCTACCTAATAGACAAGTTGTTTAGTAAGTTACCTACTCGTATAACGCCAGAATATATTACCAAAATATCATGAAACTTGAACATAACCGGTGAAATAAGAGATCTGCGTACCCCTTAAGAGCGTACTGGCGTGATGTTATGTTATGAAATGGTATAAACAACAAACAGACATGCGATTGCAGCAATCCCGAGAGATTTGCCATTGTTTACTGAAGAGTTCTGTTGTATATCTTGGAATTCTTTGTCAGTGCTTCACCAAATTAAAATGGGACCAATTTCGGAACATACTCTTTCAAACAAAAAAAGAATTTTTGAAATCGGTCCACAATTGACGGAGATATCGGTGAACATACACAAAACATACATAATGTCGAACATAGAACCTCCTCCTTTTTGGGTAGTCGGTTAAAAATAGTTTACTAGGTCTGAGCTAGGCTTGCCAAGTCAGATTGCCACAACTTTACTACAGCGGATTCTTCAACTTTGAACCCGAAGTAACGCTTTAGACTCTGCCAAGTGGTAAAATTCCGAAAATATTTCGGTCCCATTTTTATTTTATTATTACTCCAATACGGCGCCGCAACTTTGAACCCGAAGTTACGCTTTAGACTCTGCCATGTGGTAAAATTCCGAAAACATTTCGGTCCCATTTTTATTTTATTATTACTCCAATACGGCGAAGCCAAAAGGAAGGGTTATGATTTTAGCAGTCTATGTATTTATTTTTATTTACGTTCGTTATTCGTATGGCCTGGGTAACATAGGACAAAATAATAAAATCCGTAGTCGGGTTAGTTTTTTTGACGACTGCCATTAGCAAGAATTTGCTACTTCGTGACATTTGAACATAAAATTGTAAGTGGGTCAGTTTAACTTACTAGTACTTAATTAACCTAGTTTGTTAACGTTTATTTAACAAGGTAAATAAGCGACTGAATAGTGTTGACACGAGCCTTTTAAATTCTTGTTCCTATTTTTGTAAAAAAGTTTAGAAGTTCAACAACAATATTTTTTTTGTGCACTGCACTAAACTATTTTATTAGTAGAGTTTATTTAAAATAAATAGATTTGCGTAATTTTTCAAATCAAATAAGATCTACTATATTACCTATTATTTAGCCTACATTTATTTTCAACTTATTTCAGCCAACTCCTACACTAAAATAATAACAAAAATATCCACTTACATCGAGTTCCAATTCCAACTTATTGATCTCGTCAGTAGCAGCATTCAGCTTCTCAAGCTCCACCTGGAAATTTTTGAAGAATTTGAGACAGTCGCACGGCACTCGCACTTGGTACTCCCAAACGAAAGGCAACAGCAAGCAACAGGTAGAGACGGGAAACATCCGAGACATTCTGAACTATAGATTCATCAGCTTTTATCACTAAACCAATATTTATCGCTAGTCTAGATAAAAGACACAATATCGTTATCTAACTGTACCTTATACGACGAACGTTTCCTGCCCCTACAAAAGCAAACTAAAAATATTACTTACATTATTTTTACGCCATTTTTTGTTATCAATACAACGGGTTTACACTAATAAAATAACTACATAAATGCTAAATTACATTTTATTTAGAATTAACATAGTTTTACATTATAATTAGAATTATACATGCGATAAATTTTACGTTACAAAAATATTTTATTACGCATTTAGCAAATTTTTTTATTAAATTTTTGTAAATGAAAAGAGATTTTGAATACATTTTTTTTTTAATTAACTCAGCCGAATAGCTACGCACCTTTTAGTGTTAAAAATAATAATTTGTGATACATAATAAAATAATACTTAATTATGAGACATAATATATTAATGGAATGGTTCAGTTGTAGGTACTATTATTATATGGTTTGACCTTTATTTATAATAAATCGTATTTTTATGAACACTCAACTTTTGGTAAAGTTAGTCACTTAGCTATTTTCGTAACTCATATTAGGCCGCTGGGATAATTAATGGATTTTTATATAAAATTACAATATGAGATTACATATAAATGAGTTAAAATTATATGATAAGTTACGTTTCATTATCGAAAACAAAAAAGAACTATAACAAAAAAAACTATTCCAGTGGTCGAAATCTAAATGCTGACTACGAAAATATATAATATATAATCTACATAAAGTATAAGTAATTATACTTTGAAAATGATAATAATAAAATAATGACCATACCATGCTACTTCGAGATTCAATGAATCTTAATTGCAACAGTAATGTAAATATGCATAATTATTAAAAAACATTACATTTATCAATAAAAATATGTTTCATTTATGTGACTGTTGATCCAAAGTTATTAAAACAAAAATAATTTAGATTTTTCTCAAACAATAACAGAAGGCCATCTCCCCTAATTATAAAACTTTACATTCTAACAGCGTTATCATTAAAATTACAAAAATAAAAAAAATACAATGCAATTGGACAATTTTTGGCATCTTGCAATGTTAATGATATGCAATTGGAATGTAATCAGTTTATAATTAGGAGAAATAGCCTGCTGTTAGCCCATCAGTTATTAATTTTGGGTGCATGCAAATCACTGGGTTGGACAACACAGCAGTCTTGGTTTACAGAGGCTGTGCATTATTAAGCACATTACTGGTCCATTCATGACTAAATCAATATCTGAAACCTGCTTGGTGGCAAATGATAAATAAATCAATTCGTTTATTCAGTTAATTTTGGTAATTGCTCTGAGTTATTATTTCATTTAAAAATATATTATATATATGTTTGTGACAATAACAAAAATATTTTCAATGTGAATGCTGGCCTTCAAGGTAGGTTTGTTACATCAAAAATAAGTTGTGTGAATTTAAAAACTATAGAACCAAATCTCACATAAATTAAACAATAGAATATTTATTATTTATAATAGTGATTTGTGGCCTTAAAGTTCTCAATTGTTGCAATACTTAGGCCTCTATGAAAATATAACAGACACTATCTAAAAAGACAATTGTACAAACAAAATTTATTTTAAAACTAAAAAAAACAACACAATTGCTTGTTTAGTCTAATGAGAAATTAATGTTATGACCTGAGAATTATTATAAACTTTATTTAAGAGATAATAATTTCATATACAACACATCCAATTTATGTGATATATTATTGCTTTAAAGCATTTATATCCTGGGGTTATACAACAAAAAAATAAAATTCAATAGATTGAATTACTTAATAAATCTGCTTAGGAGTAGACAAAACTTTGAAAATATTGCTAATTCTTTAAAAAACAAAGACATTACATAGTAGATGAACAAAGATCGTATTTCCAATCAATATAAAATGTGATGCATCTTTTATAAAATAGGCTGTGTACCCATTTGATAGTAAAGCGAACAAAATGTCTATTATGTGTGAGAGCACTAGTGCAATGTCAGTACTTGTGTTCATTTACAAAATACAGTATAAAATGGCACATTAACTATCCTGAAAAATAAATTAGTACATGTGAAATAATCCCTAATTGATAAGTAATACAATTTCCAAATTAACAACTAACAATTTAACTCGAAAATTGACAATACAATGTTGTGATACATTATTGTAAATGTTTTTTTTTTGTGGACAGGAAACAGTCCTATAAGGTACCAAAACATAAATAACACATTATAAGAAACATGTAGTATAGAAACCTACGCATACGCATCCCATACACACTCTGAATATACGACAACAAGATCTATATACAAACATGTGTATTCATAAGTGTTTTGGACCAATCAGTTCAAATCACTATCACAAATGTATTTGCCGGAGACGAACCGCCGCTTGACGAGGGACAGGCGGTACCCACTGCCTATTAGTTCGAACTCAATGCCGGAGAGGGTCGCGCCCTCGCAGTTGAACTGCGCCGAGATGGTCGCTTTGCTAGATGGGCCTTTACCGAGCTCGAAGCGCGCCTTCAGCGAGCCCACACCGCGGTCCTCCGAGTGCTGCGACAGCTCCGTGAAGCGCCACATCGCCTGCTCGCTCTCGCCGCTCCACACCGTCTTCGGCATCGCGATCACATTCTTCACCGCCCCATTCATGGGCACGCACACCGACACGTTCAGCAGAGGCGACGGCGGGCTCATAGCGTGCAAGTTATATTTATAATCCACCTTCAAGTCAGTGTGGTCCTGCTCACACTTCCAATAAGATACCATTTGCAGAGGACACGACGCGGCGCCGGTCTTAGGTCGTACTTGGTACTTAAGTATATCCACGTTGAAGTACTGTGCTGTCGGATTCTTTTCCGACTGCCGTTTCAATAGTGATGTTAAAGCAGGCATGTTAAACTCCACTACAGTGTTATCGCGCGTCGACATCATCGCGTTAATACTTATCAATTGTTTATTTGGCAGGACATTGTCCAATCTATGTATGTTTTTCAGTCGGAAACATAATTTAGCTGGGTTCGGATTGTTAGCCAACACGCCTACGATACCTGTGGGAAAGGAGAGCATCATATCTCCTGACATTTTAACTTGGCACTTGGACTCTTCCGTACCACGGAAATAGGAATGAATAATCTCGTGGAACGCGACAGCTAACGGTATGGTATCCGCCATGCCTATTGTGAGAGGCGAAGGACCGCGCGAGCCCGAGGAGCCAGCCGTGCGGAAGTCTCCTTCAGAGCGCCGCGACGGCGGGCGAGGCAGCGAGATTGACGACATCGTGGGGGTAGATGTGCGGATGTTCGACTGTCCCATCTCACCCACTTCAGAAAATAAATCGCCTACATCGGCGTTAGAAATAGGAGTAGGGCTTTCAAGTAAATGTGACTGATTGCCCTGCAAAGGTGCATAAGGATTGGAGACATTGCCGTGCGGCGACGCGGGGTTGCTGACTGTGGGACTTTGGAAGAAGTTCAAGTCTAATAAGTCACTGCTTGCTTTGCTTGTGTTGGCATTGGACCCGCGCCTGGTCGTCGTGCCGATTTTGTATAAAGAGATATTCTCAACTGTAGCTCTGAGCTCATCTACACTAGCAGATATAGGGTTAACACCATTGCTAATGGGTTTGATCTCCACATGGATCTTCTGTTCTCTCTCCTCCTCAGAATCTGAATCTGTAGAGGAGTAAACACTACCTTTCTCATCTTTTGGTCTAATGCAGTAACCTTCCTCATCAACTTCTGGGGAATTCATAAAATCATCTTTTGTTGGTACTTCTTCCTCCTTCTCTTCTAAATCAGACTTTTCGCCAGGGTTAGAATTTTCTGAAATCTCATCTTTCTTCTTTTTGGCTTTTTTCAACTTAGGCTTAGTTCTCCTGCTACGCAAGAACCATTTGGATTCCCGGAGCGTAGTGCGACCCATGTCAGCATCTTTGTCAGGTGCCACTGGGGTAGCTGGTGTTCCACTGGGGCTGGATGGCGCAGAGCATGGCGCCGCACCCTCAATGCTTCCACTTGGCTCTTCCTTGCTTTGGAAATTTGGTGTAAACAAATTCAAAAGTGAGGTTGTTCTCCTTGAAGTCTTAGTTGCAAATGATGGCTCTTTTTTTGGTGCCTTAGCTGGTTGTGCAGGTTTGTGAGACCCATTTGAGACTGTTGATATCTGGTCAGCTTCCGATATGGAGTTGTTAGCTGAACCTGGCTTAGGTAATGATAGAGGTAGTTCAACTAAAACTGCCTTCTCAATAGCATTATATTTCTCTATAAGGAACTGTTCCAGCAGTTTTTCAGCAGTTAATTCCAGGCACTGGTGTTTGAAATCTCTATGCACTTGTCCCATGAGGTCATGGTTGTTCTGAATGATGTCAGCATATGAGTTTACAAACTGTTTCATCTGTTTCAGGTGAGCTTCCTCTACATCTTGGAAGTGTTTGCATGTTTGGGTCATTTTCTTTTCAAAGTCTTGTTTCACCAGGTTGTACTTTTCAGCTAATTGTTTATAGTCTTCATGAAGCTTCTTAATCTTAACCTCAGCTTTCTCAATATCTTTAGCGGATGCATTATCCTTCCTCAGCTTCTCTAGCTCAGCTGACTTACTTGTGTACACATCTTTAGCCTTCTGTAATGCCTGTTTGGTGTTCTGTATCAACAACACTACTTCTAAAGTGTTAGACTCAGAGTCTTTGACAGCCTTGTGCTTCTTGTGAAGCTCCTCTGCATACCTAGCAACATCTTTAACAAGTTCACTGAGCTTCTGGAACATGTGCTGATGTAAATTCGACAGTTTCTCGGCGGAACATTTCAATACACCCCAGAAGGGTGCGAACGTGCCCTGCGCGCAGTTACTATTCGCTTGTTTCGCTAACTTAGCTAACGATTTCGAATTAGTCTCTTCTATATTCGACCTTTCCCTAAGGTACTCTGAGAGCTCTTTGCTGGCAATGAGTCCGTATTTCATGTTTTGATATAATATATCGTATCCATTGTGCTCGTTGGCGAAATAATCTACAAAGTTGACACTCATCTTTGCAGTTACAAGGGCCTACCTTAACAGTTACTCAGTACATTATTTTTCACTCACTGACCTGTATTCTAGGGTCGAGCTCAGTATCACCATTGTCGTCGGCCGGGATCGTGAATGAGGACTCTTCCATTGTAGTTAGTACTTAGGACTAGGAAGCCACCCAATCACCTAAATTACATCACCGACACAATAGCGTATAGCGTCACCTTCACTCCCTACAAACACACAGAACTGGTATTGATTGAAAACATCACAGGCAACGTTGTTTAATTTAATCGTTTAACACTGAATATAGCTTCGCGTTACGTGTTTAATTTAGCAAAATAAATAATAAAATAAGAATTTTTCATTCAAGATGACGTCCACCTTCGTGACGTCAAATCATAACAATAGACAAATAAGTTTTTTTTTTCCGTCGCTTGCACTAGAACTAAGACAACTTTAGTAATTCTTATTAGTCGATATCTGAATAGGGATAACTCCATTTATGAATCTTTCATATAATATTAATACATAATAATTAGAATATTTCATATAATAATAATACGACATTTAAAAGTGTCTGAGTGTCTCATAAGAAATAAAGATTACTTATTTAGTTCTGAAGACAATACATTAAAATTGTAAAATTAATATGATGTTGCATCCAAGTATACAAATCGGTTGTACGGCCAACCATGACTTACGTAGCAGAGTAGGTAAGAAAGCACACCGGAGCAGCACGTCTGGATAAAGTGCGAAATGAGTATTTCAGGTACTGCTGATTGACGAAAAGGTCAAAGCAGATTGCGCTAGTACTATCATATCCTAAAACGTGGAGATGACAAACCTATCAAAAAAGATCTAATTATCGCTGAACGACTGCGAGCAAGGGGACGGCCGCTCTCCACCTGGTAGTCAAGTATGCAAAAAGAGGTCCAGAGAAAGAACCTGAGCATTCAGATAATCTATAATAAAAGCACTCTGGCACAGACTTATAACTCTGCGCCAAAGAGCTCTTATCCAGTTATCCTCCTTATCGCTCCTCTTCGGTCGTGTCTCCATCTCCACCCGACCGAAGAGGTTGCACAAAGAAGGAGGCGATATTTTTCAGGTAATGCAAACCGTTTCTGAGCTGATCCCGTAGTAAAAGTTGATTATTTTCAGTGTAATAATAAAAATAACTCTAGTAGAAATGTCCAATTTATTATATTCGTCGGTTAACAGTAAATGGAATTTGCAAATAACTAAAATAATTTCTAAGGCGATTATTTATGACTGACATAATAAATGTTGTTTATGGTTCTAATATAGTCTGGCCAAAAATAACCTATAAACCACGAAACAATCGGATCTCTCTTTTGCCCTTACATTCTTGTCAGCCTCACTAGCGCCACAGTACGGTTATCTTGTTGATCTTTACGTTTTGAAAGGTTTGCATTAGGCATGAGATATACCTGCAACATTCTATACCCGGCCTCAAAGGTATGGGTATGGCCATATACCCAGTACTAAAACCCAGTATCAAAATACCCATGGGTATGTTCAGTCCTTAGAGGTCGTCTTTTGGAGACTCGATCGATCGACCGTTGAAAAATTTAGATCACTTTTTTCAAGGAAAATAGTTCAATCCGCCATCACAAATGACACATAATAAAAAATAATAAAAAAAGAGAGCTAGAGTAAAAAAAATCTGTGCACAAAATTGTACTGACTTAAAATTAAAAACAATTTAAAATAATAATATTATAATTGTCGACTCAAGTACATTATACCTAAAAATATCTTAAAATATTTTCATACATTCTAAATCACCTATATCTTTATTAGTGTAAAGAACCCTTTTTCTGGAAAAAGTAATTCAAAATAAATAATACTCTTTAACATTAATACGAAATTAACTTCCTAATTAAAATATAAATAAAGAACAAATTTGGATCAACGAATTATTTGCTATGCCTAAAATCTTACGATTCAATACGGTCTCGATCGGGAGTATTCGGGAAGCGCCGTAACCTTCGGGTAACTTCGTATTTTCTATGGCAGGCGGTCGAGCGTGAGCATTAGAGTCCTTCCAAAGAAAGAAGTTCCGTAGACGCGGCGCTAGTTCCTATGCAACTGTACGCTATCCTATAACAAATCTTGTTAGTTCCATGTATTTCCGCAGGACTTTTTTCGTTAGACGGACTCTACGAAATACTGCGCCGCCGCACCCGCCGTACTGGGTATGACGTCATACCCGATACGGCAAGTGTTCTGGGCGGGCATGTGGTGAAATACGATTTAGTTCGGTGCGCAGCTCGACATTATACCTATCGGGTACGGACCGGGTCTCTGCTGGACATACCCGGTCTGCGTGCTGGTAAGCTCATACTGGGTTTTTATACCTGTACCAGTAAATACGCATCATCCCTAGTTTGCATGATGCTTTTTGTCCAGTTTGACGTAAAACAGCTTCAATTTGCTCCAACAAGCTCCAATTTCATTTTTTCATCGAAGTGGATTTTGTGTTAAATTCTTTATATGAGTGACATAACTGGTAATTGCAATTTGTTGCTCGTGTCATTGTCAGTGTTACTCGTTGTAAGAGTTTGTTTCTGAGACGGTGATCGCACCCAATCTGTATGCAACTATTACGCGTCGCCTCTACCATGTCTTGCCAAGGATCATATTCGGGCCCCGGGGACGAGTATGACTTCGAGGACGATGGGTACGACGACCTGGACGAATACAGGGACCGAGACGACACGTTACCACCGGTGCCGCCCGTCGAGGACAGTGACGAAGGTATGTTTTGTTTACGATCTTTGTCTAACCCTGTTTTGGTATCTTATTTCACGTATCTTCGCTGTATCTTCGTATATATTACCCTATAGAGTCTTAAATTGCATGTAAACATTGGTTATGTAACTACAACAAGGTTATTTATATACAATGTTGACCATACTGTTGCCTTCCCGCCTATTTCTTTCCAACCTGTTTGGTGACGTAATTGGTTCTTATTGATGTCACTTTCTCCATAAAAAATCTCATTTGTATAAATAGAAGCAAGTGGCCAACTTTCTTGGTCAAACATTTAGTAACATATGACTCTCCATTCATGATAACATTCCATTATTATTGGCAGAGAAAATTGATAATAACTTAAATACATACTTTCTAACTCTCTGGTCTCTTGAGATGACTATCTGACCAAAGTTGTCATCGTCATATCATAAAATGGCCATCATATTGTTTGAATTAGCCACCTGCTATGGCTTCCACCCTACTTAACTAATTATCCAGTGTATCCAATATTGTAAATCCCCGTATCCACCATGGAATAGCATGCTCTGGAATACTAACCCCTTATACTATCAAGAAAACTTTAAAAATTATCCTCCATAATGTTGTATGTACACAATTGCTATATAAACAACATGTCAAGGACATACTTTTTGTCTTCTCACAATAAAAAGGTTATAAAATATTCCAAATAACATGAGTTAATTCTCATTCTCAACCATCTCTTAATCAGATTTTAATATCACAATTTATAAAATCTATATTGAAGATTATGCCTAAAGGTATTCTTACTAAATTTTGTTTTGTAAACATTCCTTAATTATATGTACAGTGACTTGATAAGATAAAAATGTTTTATGTTGTATGGAAGCTATATTTTTATGAATTAACAAGACACACCCAACATTTGCAAAGAAATAAATGATTTCACATAGTAGTATAAAGTTGGGATTATCTTGCCAGGTATTTATTTGCCTAAAGAACAAATTTTCGTAGTATAAATAATAATAATAAATTTCTGAATACTTTGCTTACACAAAGAAATTTTTTCCATGGATCTACCTATGTCAAAATATAAACAATACGAACATAAAATGAAAGATTTCAAAAATATCTGGAACATTTATGAGCCAATCCATACTAATATTATAAATTTGAAAGTATGTCTGTCTGTATGTTGCCTTTTCACACCTAAACCACTGCAAGATTTCAATGAAATTTGGCAAGGTGATAAATGGCATCCTGGGTAAGGACGTAGACTACTTAAGGCCCAAAAATAAAAATTGTATGTAGGGTAGGTGTGTAGATAAGTAGCCAGTTGACGAGAGTGAAGCCGCAGGGTACAGCTAGTACAAACATAATTATTTAATAGATTTATTAAAGCAAATCATGACACATATTGCCAAGTACCATAGGATAGGATATGATGGATGGAGCCCTTTTCCGCACTTGGACTCGCATTTGGTCCATCGTATGTGAAGGCCTCCTCACGCTGAGAGGGAATGGGCCGTAATCCACCACGCGGGCCCAGTGCATGTTGGTGGATGACACATGTCTTCGAATTTTTGGTTGTAAGACATGCCAGTTTCCTCACGAAGTTTTCCTTGACAGTTTTTGAGAGCAGTGGTGATGTAATAATTTACACAAAGTAAGGCACCTGCCTGGGTTCGAACCCACGACCTACAACTTGTAAGTCGCGCCCGTTACTGGGCCACCACTGCCTCGTTCAAGTACCATTCCAGAACCTAAATTGATGACAGCTGGAAATAATGTATTTATCTATTAAGATTTACCTATCGCTTCTGTGTACAGAATATACCTTAAATAGATTAGTAACAATTAGCTCCATACCTACTTAATTTGAATCCATATTGATTTTGTTTTTGGTCTATCCCACTAATGACAAAAATTTATGTCACACACATAATATAGAGTTTTTTAATACCTTCAAGAAGATTCGATCAATCCATTTTTAGTTGTCATTAGTTGTTTATTATGTTTAAGCTAATAATTACTTAGATATATAGTAAGTATATTTTTTTTTAAATAACCTTTTCTTTGTTTGTGAATTCCATATGTGAAACATAATAATATGTATATACAACAGAATGCCAAAAAACAATATAGACTGATAATAATATTCCTGCATACAAATTTCACATATACAAGCTTGTATAAAAAGGCGAGAGGGGAAGGGGAAAAACATACTATTTCCAAGATTTCAAACAACAAATTTGCTTCTTATGTCAGCAATACTAAGGGTTCTTTCAGACAGAGAGTGGTTACAAGGTCTAGCGTTCAACAGGTGAGTTTTATGTCCGAGTGTGCAGTTGCTCACAAACTCCGCTGTTGGACGGTCTACGCAGTACCACTATTGTCACCATGTTTTTTGACTTTCATCGGAAGACGAATTTTTTGATTATATTTTTTGTTTTTATTTTGAATTTGGCAGTTTCTGAACGAAAGGCAAAAACATTTTTTCACAAATACCTATTTTATGACTTACCATTTTCGGTCCCCACTTCTTTGGCAATTTCAAACCATGCTTCTGCTGCTTTCCATCAGTTTTTATAATCTTATCCTTTGCATCGTATAAAAAATGCCATTCACGTCACTAATATAATTAGTTTTTGAATCAGCAGTGATCGCGCGAACGCGTTGACCGCCGCGGTCAGAACGCAACAAACACAAAACTAACCTCTTAGACACTTGACCGTGTGTCCGCTCACTGTCTGATAGAACCCTTAGAATTTTTCTATTTGTTTCAGACACGGAAGAAGCCAGTGAGACAGACGTACCCCACATTGATGAGCCACTTGAAGTTAAGGAACAGTATGTTTATATTTTACTTCTAATAAATATTTTCCTGCTCTAAAAACAGTGAAGGTAAACATAGTGAAGAAAACGGCAATAGGCATAACGGACAGTCCTCTGTGCAGGGCATGCATGGAGACTGAGGAAACCGTCACACACGTTCTCTTTGAATGCACAGGGATCACACAGATAAGAACACAAACCCTCGGGTCACCCAGATCTTACACGGACGTTCTAAAAAAACCAGGAGCCCTAATAAGCTTCTGGAGGGAGGTGGGCTGGCTGGAATAACCCATCCAACGGCCGCCAAGGCCCACGCACAAAGGTCCAACTACAGGACTAAGTGCGGAAACCGAACCCCATAACATAGAACATAACATAGAACGGCATGTCCTAGAACCAAAAATTCGAAGGCATGTGACATCCACCAACATGTACTGGGCCTGTGTCCCAGTACAGGGAACCATAAAAGGCTGATGATAATGAAATATTTTATAACTTAAATTCTACTAGAAATCACTGACATGAAAAAAAACAACATAACATCACAACAGTATATCTTGAAGGGTTCAGCAGAGGTGTACATTTTAGTACACACCTATGTTTCAACAGTTACGTTAAGTCTTATAAAATAGGGAGCAAGGCCATTGCACTTACTGGGTACAGGTGTATCCAGAAACAGGTGTACTAAGAAATTGCAGTTGTAATGTCCAATAAGACTGTCAGCCCCAGGAATCAAACCCAGGACTTTCTTTGAAATTGCTAAATTTTCACCTGTTACACTATCCACCATGGCTCGAAATTAAATTGTTTTCTTTTGCCAATAAAAATAAAAACCAGAAAATAGCAGGTATTTTAATGAATAAAGACAACAAACAGTTTTATCAGCCTTTCTTATCTCTGCTTTTACACGAGTTTTAAAATGTACTATACACCCGTATAGTGAGTGTGGGTGTGTCAGTTCTTACTATTTTTGAGTATTATTGAATAAATTTGAATAAAATTGACAGTTGTTATGTGTCAGAAGCCTGAAATTTGAATAAAATTGACAGTTGTTATATGTATATAACAACTGTCAATTTTATTCAAATTTCAGGCTTCTGACTGTAGTCAGAAGCCTGAAATCTGACACCAGTCCAGCCAAGGTATTGTGTTACCCATCAGTTATAATCCCCGGCACGTAAGTTGGCAAGAGTCGTTAGATGCGCAGAGCAGAAGTAGATTTTTAGCTATCTTTGGTAGTGAAGCGGGGTGCGGGGAAAGTTTAGGACAGTTCCGAGCGCGCGATTGGTTGGTCAGTGGACACAAGGTTCGACTGACCAATCGTGTCGCGTCCACGTTCCGATCGCTCTTTAAGGTGGTTGGTCATTTCGCGGCATATGCGCGAATTTACGCCCACTACGAGGAGCTCGTGGCTAAATAATAACAGCCGAACGGGTCGATCATCAAGGTTAAGCAACGCTTGACGAGGTCGGTCCGTGGATGGGTGACCATTTCAACATATCGAGTTTCCTCCGTGCCTCGGAAAGCACGTTAAGCCGTTGGTCCCGGCTGTTATTTGAAGATCTTTGACAGTCGTTACGAGTAGTCAGAAGCTTGAGATCTGACACCAGTCTTGCCAAGGGGTACCGTGTTACCCAGTTACTGGGTTGTGGAGGTTAGATAGGCAGTCGCTCCATGTAAAACACTGGTACTTAGCTGAATCCGGTAAGACTGGAAGCCGACCCCAATATAGTTGGGAAAAGACTAGGCAGATGATGATGCAGATGATGACGCCAAAACCTTGCCAACTTACGTGCCGGGCTCTATACTGGGTTGTCGATGTCTTGGTGGCCCAGTGCCTAAGACCTCGCACGTCGTGCTTGGGGTCGTAGGTTCAAATCCGGTGACCAATGTGACTTTTTCAAATTCGTGTACTTTCTAAGTTTATTTTGGAAATCACAGGCAACGGTGAAGGAAAACATCGTGAGGAAACCTGGTCTTATGTAGTTAATGTAAGTCTGAAATAGCCAAGTCAGAGGCTTGTGGGGATCCCAGAGGCGGCTTTATTAACTCTTGACACCAGAGATGTCCACACCTCACACGAAAAGAAGACTGGGTTGTGGGGGTCAGATAGGAGATAGGCTCCATATAAAATACTGGTACTCTGTTGAATCCGGTTAGACTGGAAGCTGACCCCTAGGCTGATTGATATATTGATACTTGAATAGAGATTATTCTATTCTATAAATATAACTCTATCACGGGGTCCCAGCGGCAGCGCTAAGAAAGAAAATTTGGTTCAAATAAATCTCACTAGATACACCGATTTGTTATTGTGTGTAAAACTAACACTTTCTGGAATTGAACATAAAATTGTATGTTCTGGTTTAATCAACTCTCCTAAGCACAAAATTATGGGATATTGGACTCTTTATTCACATTTCAAAGATTATTTGAACGGATCATTTAAAATAGATGTCGCGGTAAATGAATTTGTATTGTAACACATTTATGTACAATGAAACTTGCAAAAAAAATCTATAAAACAAATCGTCACCGTATTTAAAGAAAAAAATTGTCACGAATAGAGAAAACCCTTTTACTTGCAAGTCGCTGCTAACACCATCTATAGCCGTAGAACGGAACCGAACGCGATCGAAGTGCCTATAAAAATAATCATTTTAATCAGACGAAAAACGCTAGTTACGTTGGCACTTTTACTTTGTATGGGATGAGGCATCTGTATGCTAGCATTATATTATCTGTGCCGATGTCTAACCCTACCAGGAATACATGTGTGATGTTATGTTATGACCTATTTTCAAACAATAACTTTTTAAGGACAACTCGTAACATCATAAAGGGGTAATAATTTCAGATTATACCAAGACAAATTGGCCAACTTAAAGAAACAGTTGCAGCAGCTAGAAGATGGCATTCACCCCGAGTTTCTGAGGAGGGTCAAGAGGCTAGAACACCAACTGCACGAGAGGCTAAGGATAAATAAAATTTCTAGGTGAGATTCGACATTATACTAGTTTTTGCAAATGAAACAAAAAGCCTTTCAGTTTTGACAAAGGAGAATGACCAAAATCAGTATCGCTTTATAATAAAAGAGTATAGCCACAAAAATATACTCATAATTTTTTTTTTTTTTTTAAGTTTTCTTATTTAACTTGATCGAAATCGTATGTGGGGTTAATGTTTTGTGTTTAATTAGTTATTTATTCGATTTTATTTTAATGGCGTACTTTAGTGAAAACAGTGTTGCCATTTTATGAACCTCCCCGTAATCGGTGTTACTAATAGTGTAAGGGCAGATGCTGAGTTTTAAAAATCATTTCAATTATTACATTTCCCGCTTTATTAATATTTTTATTTACATATAACATAATTAAAATGATGTTACTTTACTAATTAAAAATCTTTCTCAAATTAACAAATCACTTATGGTCAGGATGATATAGATTAATTATTGGTAACACTACCACAGGCGATGTAAATTAAAGGTGAACTGTCAACTATCAAAAATGTCATTGTCAAAAATGTAATTGTCAAATGTCAAGTCAAACTAGGTGCCAAACAAAGCATTGTGTCGGCGCGGCAGCAAACTTTTTGTGTTTGCGTTGATATTTGTTGAGTTTGTTGTGCTAATTAATAACTTATCATTGCGTTGAGTTCGTGTTCAGTAATTTTCGGATTCCTGCACGCTCAAGAAATCTTATTGAAGACTATTGTACTGTTTCTGTGCTGGTGGTGTGGATTGTGTAGAACGAACAGAAAATCAAAGAAAAAGCAAAAACCCCACAAAATAAATGGTAATTTTTATTTCCTTTGAAAGTATGACCTCTCCCCTCTTTTATATCCAATTTACGCTATCATACAATTTTTTTTCATGCGCAACGGCGGTCCATAGAAGAATGGGCAATCTCCTTTTCATCTAATTTTAATGTAAACAATCTGAAATGATCCAGTCAGGAAGGCGCCTGAGTCGTTTCGGTACAGGATGGTTACTAAGCGCGTACGCGTATAGCACATCTATACAGAAACGAAAACGCATCCGGTGAAGAAGGCGCGTTATTAAGAGGAATTAAGGGCAGAGAGCGCTGACTGAATTTCCTTAGTAAAAAGTCATAATTCGAGGTTTGGGTCTCGTCTCTTTCCTCCTCCAATGTTGGACCAATTTAAAAGATATTTCATAAACTGGTAAATTAAGATAAATATACTATGTCCCTATGTTTTCCTTTTTTTTTCATTTATATTTGTCCTAAGCCTCTGTTGACAGCGCAATTTTGAGCATTTTTGAGGGCTCTAGTGCTTCTAAAGATAATGTATCATCAAAAAGGAAAACATAGGGACATAGTATATAATATCTTAAATTTTCAGTTTACGGAATATCTTTTAAATTGATCCAATTTTGGAAGAGGAAAGAGACGTGAGCCAAACCTCGAATTATGACTTTTTACTAAGGACATTCAGTAGGCGCTCTCTGTCCCCGTTTCCTGTTAATGATTTTGAACTAACTTGCTAATTTTTTTTTATTAATGTCCAGCGGTGAACGTCTTTCGTCTGAAATGATGATGATGATGACTTCAAATCTGTCTAAATTTCCAGGGAACACATGTACGACGTGGTAGAAAGAGAGTACATAGCCGAGAAAAAATCAGCGGCAAAAGAGTTTGAAGAGAAGAAGATAGAACTGAGGGAAAACCTGCTCAATGACTTCGAGGACAAGAGGAAGATGATCGAGAGTGAGAGGCACAGCATGGAGCTCAATGGAGATTCTATGGAGGTAAGACTGTTTTTATGTCATCATCATCTTCCTGCCCTTATCTCATGTTACTTGGGGTCGGCGCAGAACGTACAATGGTCCACCTGAAGGACTAAGTGCGGAAACCAAACCCCTTATCATAAAACACGTTTCCTTAGCCCATCCATCCTGTCAATTGTCACGCTATCACCGACTCCCTTTTCTTTCATATAATTGGCCTAGTGGTAACATACGCGACTTACAAATTCTAGTTTGGATCGAACCCAGGCAGGCCCTTTACTTTGTCTAAATTATTTAAGGGCATGTCTTAGAACCAAAAATTTTAAGACATGTGACATCCACCAACCCGCACTGGGCCTTTGTGGTGGATTACGGCCCATACTCTCAGGGAGAAGGCCTGCATGCACAACGGACCAGATGGGAGTCGAAGTGCTGAAAAGGGGGCACTATCCTATCCTTCATATCACTCCTCAAAAAGCCCATTCATCATTGTTTTGGCCTCCCTCGCCTTCTATCCATCCACGGGAACTTACTACCGAATAAAAAGTCATATCTCAACCAGGTCATGGCCTTTGAGCTATGATCTAGAAGTAAGTGGATTATGAAGAAATGGTAGTTGAATTAATATTTAAGAGCGGTTGTAAATGTATATTGTTCATAACAGCAGTATCAAGGAAATCAGGTGATAACAGGTTATGTTTGTTCAACTGCTATTTCAATGGACGGATTTTCTCGGTAAGAGCTGGTGACTATAAGACGATGTGCCACGATAGTCGTTTATATGTATTTGTTTCCATACATATCTATAGTCTCTCTTTAGTCCAGGAGTCACCAATTACTTTTATTTGTGGTCCGTTTTGAAAAATATTATAACCGTCGCGGTCCCTAAGGTTTAAAGTCACCTACCCCTGCCCATGCCCCCGGACTTAACGTCCATATCCGCCAGGATGTCCAGCGGTGGACAGCATGTCAGGAGTGTTGCCGCCTCAAAAGATACCGTTCGGTATCCTCGTGCGATTCGAATGGCCATTTTCCGCTGCAGGATTTTAGTCTTGCTTGTCTTGGCTTGTAGCGTCGGACACCTGACACACCTGACAGTCTGTTTGACCAAACAGGTGCCCCATAAAGGACCATCGATCGCACGACATTTGCGTAGAGGCGGCGAACTTCTTCCCGAGGTCCCCCGAGATTGGGCAGCAGTCTATGCAAAGCACCCACTGACCTTCCAACGCGGGGTACCAGGTGCTTGAAATGCTCCTCGAAGCCCCACCGACCCACCTGGACTTGCGCATCCCCAAAAGTCACTGATGAGCTGGGCAGGTCTCTGATCCACGGCAGTGTATGGAACCATAACTATCTCTAAACCCATTTCGCGGATCGACGCCACGACTTTTGCCACCCCGAGCTCGGAAAGCTGGATTGTCTCGTCGAAGTTGTCCCCGCCGGTCTAAACCAAGGTATCGTACCAAACAATACTAATGCCAATGAGGAGGTCAACTCGCAGGACCACATCGTATGCGAGATGCCACAGGGAGGTCCCAAAACCGACCCCTATGGATCCCCACAGGTGATTTCCCTCCGATGTACGCTACCATCCCGACCCACAGAGCGAATGTGCCGGTCACCTGATGAAGGCCGCGGGCATCCGTTAGATGCACAGGACCAGTGGATGTGGCGAGATCTATGTCTTTCGGCTGAAATTATGATGAGGGATAGTGGCAATAAAATAGCTGTATTTTCTACAATTGATTTATTAAAAGTTATAGAAACACGAGATATTTCTTTTTTTTTTGCATCAATGGAAAACTTTTTAAATATTTTGGTCCCAGTAGGTGGCCACGTTAATTGCAGCGTCAATGACTAAAATGGAGGTGTAATTGGGGCACTATAGCATGTGGTTCATATTCTGAATTAAGGTACTGAACTCTCATTGGGCATCAGACAGGTCTATAAAACCATGTAACCTTTCCAGGTGAAACCAGTAATGAAGCGGATCCTGCGACGGCGCGCCAACGAGCCCGCCCCCGCGCCTGAGAAGCGCCGCAAGCCCCTGGCCACGACGCTGACGTTCCAGCTGGACGAGCGGGACATCGAGGCTGACCTGCGAGCCATCGCGCGGCACTCGCCGCCGCCTCGTTCGCACCATGCGCCTGCGCACAACTCCACGCAGCCCAGGAAGCATTTGAATTCTAGTAGTTGTGAGTATTGAGGTTTGGTTTTTATTCGTTTTATGCTCAATTGTTGGTACTTCAACTTCGTTTTCTAATCTCATGTCATATTAATTTATCCGATCCGCAAGAGAACCAGGTTTACTATAGCCCAAAGAATTGTTAAACTTAAGTGGCAGTGAGCAGGGCACATTACTCGCAGAATGTATGGCCGATAGGGCAGAAAAGTTCTGGAGTGGCGACCGCGAACCGAAAACGTTGCGTTGGAAGGCCTCCCACCAGGTGGACCGATGTCCTGTTGAAGTTTGCGGGACGCACGGGATCGTTCAATATCTCTGAGATCAGAAATCTGTCCAATCAATGTCATAAATTTGCATTACTTTATTGTACACCACAAAATACATACAGGAAAAACAGGATTAATAGTCGATGTAATTCTAAAAATGGCAACAGAATTATTATAAGAAGGCCCTTATGTTAATTTCTCACTTCAGAGTTGGTCGCATAGTGAAAATTTGTTTCTATTCATCACTAATATTTTTACTCCCTGAAATATTTCCAATGAATAACTGGTGCAACTGAATCCATGACTGGCGAAAATTTGGTGTGCATCTCTGCTTACCAGTTAGCAGAGATGCACACCAAATTTTCACCCAGTAGACAAGAAGGTCACGGCAGACACATTTGGTATTACTTCTTGTTCTAAATTGCATCAAATTCGATTATTAATATTCCATAGTTTCCTCAGGTGAATCCCCAGTGCGGGATGGCGGCGAGACGACGGAGACTCGGGTGGAAGATGGCAAGCTGCTGTACGAGCGGCGCTGGTACCACCGCGGACAGAGTGTGTCCGTGGAGGGACGCGACATGCCCAAGTTCCCCGGACACATACACGCCATCACCGACGAGGCGGTCAGTACTCTTGTTAGTTAGTTAGTATGTGTGGGTCACACAAGCTGCTGTACGAGCGGCGCTGGTACCACCGCGGACAGAGCGTGTCCGTGGAGGGACGCGACATGCCCAAGTTCCCCGGACACATACACGCCATCACCGACGAGGCGGTCAGTACTCTTGTTAGTTAGTTAGTATGTGTGGGTCACACAAGCTGCTGTACGAGCGGCGCTGGTACCACCGCGGACAGAGCTGGGTACTGGGGGCCTCACAATAGAGTTTCTAAGGATATATTCTAATAATTATTGTTAAATTGATGATGATTTTTTTCCAATGATTAAATGTGTGATAAATAACTTGTTCCCTTGTTTCAGATATGGGTTAAGAAAACAAACCTAGAGCGTATACGGATATACGTATCACAGTTAGCGCGCGGCAAAATAACATTAAAACGGCGGGCGTCATAGACTACACAGACTTATAGACAAGACAAAGTGTTCGTGTTACTAGTGTTATCGCTAGAGTGTGGTGTGCTCAACCGTGGCCGAAACCGGATGTGCAGCTGCGCAGGAGTGTGCGACGGTACATTTGTACTGTGTATATTGAGAGTATTGCAATCTTTTTCTAAGACGTCGTGTGGGAAAGAGGCAATCGGTTTTGAGTGCCAGTTTACAGTCGCATTTATGCTGAGGGTTGTGACTTCCCGATGTGACTCCCTCGAGGATATTTTGCCACATTAGTGGCAGCAGGTCTCCTTCTAAACCATCTACAAGCAATATTTGAAATGAATTATGTTTACAAGAGAACCTTGACCAGTAGTTATGCCGAGTACAGACTAAAGCAATTTGGGTTTTTTATTCGTTCAAATTGGGCAAGCAAATGTTAACCCACCTGCTGTTTTCGTTGTTCGAGTGAGATAGATCTTATGTCCCCTCGTGAGACCATAGGATCCATCTCACATGGCCTCGAAAGTTCTCTGATATAATACAATGAACTGTTTCTGTCACAATTAATTTAAATAACTTGTGAACCTATCAAATCAGTACACATTACGCGGCAAATAATTGACATTGTTGTCTAAGATTTATTTTGTTTAAAACCAAAAGCTGATAAGACTATATTTTATTTAAAAAATTCTACATTAATCTAAAGCTTATTTTATTTGTTTATTTATTCCAAGCACTTACAGCTGTGATTATAATCAATTTTCTTATTGGTTGACTGCTGATCACAATGAAATTGTATAGTTATATTTTTTTTGTTCAATACACTCCAAAAAATATAGATTTGTTGAATGTTTGTTTTTGGACTGGCTGAATAACCAAGTTATAGTTCGCGTCATGTAATTGTGCCGCTTTGAAGTACTAATGACACAGTATTTAATCTCAGTCTAAAATAGCGGCGCACCATGCCATGAGTATTATTATTATTTATCCTTAGGCCAAGAGGGTATTCTATATGCCGTTTTTTTTACTCTAGCCTGCCGCCCCTTGAATTCCTGTCTGTCAAAAGAGAACATATACGAGGTGGGCTGCTAAAATTATAGAGCTCGCTTCGCTCTTGTATCCCTGGTTTTTGCGTTTTGTGCATAAGTTGCCAAACTAAGTTTTTTAACATAACATATAATCTTATGAGTGCCTTTTGGGAATTTTGGTTCCCAAAACAATTGTTTTTTCTATTGTGTCTGCTAATTAGCACTAAAGGGCTACTCACACCTGTATTTCTTGCAGGGTAAGGATATCTTCACAATTCGTCAGTTATTCAAGTCCTATACAAGCCTAGGGGCCTAGGGTGAGCCTATTGGCAACAATCGGGCACAAGGCAGCTTAAATCTGAAGAACTTATTCAAATTAATGCCTGTAGCATATTTTTATGTCAATTTAATAGTGTATATTTTTGCCCTTGGCAATTTCAATTCTTGGAATGAGTCTAAAGTTGTCCATTTGGAATAGGAATGTGCACTTTTATATCTATCATAATACGTAACTGTGATCTATTAGGCCCACTTGCACGAAAAAACCAACTCAGAGTTAGTTGCTAATTAACTATTATGACAAACTGTCAATTTAACCTTGTGCTAGCAACTAACTCTGACTTAAGATTTTCGTGCAAGTGGGCCTTAGATAGTTGGGAAATAAAAGGCGGTCACATATATTTCTGAGCTCGTTTCGCTTGCTCTTGCATCCTTAGTTCTCAATCATTTATGGTTATGTCGACGAAGGAGCTGATCTGTTTCTGCATGAGTGGCTTAAATTAAATAAATCTGAGCTATCTGGGACGGGGTACTAAAATTATCAGGCTCGCTTCGCTCGCTCTCAAATAGTTTTTAAAACATTTAATTCACCACTCCATATCATCATATCAGCCGAAAGACGTCCACTGCTAAACATAGGCCTCCCCCAAGCGTCGGCACATTGACCGGTCCCGTGCGTCCCGCAACCAGCGGATTCCTGCAACCTTCACCAGGTCATCGGTCCACTTGGTGGGAGGCCTTCCAACGCAACGTCTTCCGGTTCGCGGTCGCCACTCCAGAACCTTTCTGCCCCATCGGCCATCCGTTCTGCGAGCAATGTGCCCTGCCCACTGCCACTTAAGTTTGGAAATTCTTCGGGCTATGTCGGTAACCCTGGTTCTCTTACGGATCTCAACATTTCTGATTCGATCACGCAAGGAAACGCCGAGCATAGCCCTCTCCATTGCCCTTTGAGTGACTCCATATAATCAAATTTATTCCTAAATAAATAAGAATACATTATTTTTCTTTTCATGCACATAAACCTGGTTTCAGAGCGGCAAACTTACATGACGTAAAACATATTGAAAAAAATAAAAAACTTTCGCACATGAGTCTATAGATCTCATTCCCTTTTCGAATTTATAGTGCCACACTACTGGGTCTAAGATTTACTATGATCTCAAAACTTAAGCACAATGTATGGTATGGATTTTTGTTAATATTCGGATAATATAATTATATGAAGATAGATCGCTGGTAGACTGTGGAGGTCTATAATATAGCATAAAAATTATGCAGCTGTACTTACATACAGTGATTATAATATAAATACTGTAATGAACCAGGCACAATGTGTCACACACATCTGTGTTCTGGGTTGCTGGACAATTTCCTAGTGGTTAAACCACGACTAGTGGCAGAGTATTTATATAAAATCAAAGTCTTTAAAGTACATTGTGGACCTCCAATGGCTGATGTGTCAGTGATTTAATTTATCAATGTAATAAAGGTGTACATAACTTAGAAACACACAATTATGTTTATAGTTTTAGGCCCAATGTGTCTCCAAAAATCCTTGCGCAGTAAAGGAATCTAATGACTATGTCTACGACTCAAAATGCAGTATTGAATGTAAATAATGTACATAGTATGTAGTATATGATCAAATGAGGTTCTTTGTAAATAAGGAGATTTTGTACTGTCCACTTTATTTCAGATTGTTTATTTTTTTTTATTTTTGTGATTTATTACTATTGTAAATGAGTTGTGAATTGAGAAAGAAAATTGTAAATAGTATGAGAGATTTTACGTATGTAAATGATATTGAACCAAGATCTTTTAATTATATTATGTATAATAAGTCATTTATTTTGTTTTATTTTCTAGTACAGGGTGGCGCAATAGAACGTGCATATTGCATCATTTTTTTTTGCGGGGTAGAAGGGGCGTGGGCGAGGGGAGACCGATATCGTTGGGTAGCGCGGTTCATGAAGTTTTAGTCACTATGAGTCACTTCGACGGGAAGCGTCGCGCATTTTGCGTGCGCGCATTTTACGAAAACTCTCGTTCGTACGTAGTTGTCAGGCGACTATTTTGTTCTGAGTATGGTGTACGGCAAATTAGGGAGGCTCCGAGTGCTAATTTAATTAAAATCTGGATAAAGCGGTTTGAAGAGACTGGATCGACGTTTAAACCACACGCAAAAGGTCGTCCACGCACATCTAGGACCGAAGACAATATTGAGAGTGTTAAGCAGTCGGTACGAGAAGATCCACAAATGTCTACTCGCAAGAGATCGTCTGTCCTAAACATATCGCGACGAAGTTTGCAACGAATTTTAAACTTGGATCTTAAATTGCATCCATACAGTGTGGCTGACTCTGGCTTGGCCACCATCAGGGATTTTAATGTTGATCACACAAATATTTAGTCGCTAATTAGTCGAAATTAGTCGCCAAATATCAGATTTAGTCGGTCACTGGTTCAAAAGTTAGAAGGGTTGTTAGGTGGCCGATCTGGAGAGACTCTCCCCAGCTTGGCCAAATTTATATCTCAAAAACTAGGGCACCTAGCGAAGATCTGTTTTCTCCCAGATTTAGTCGCTAATTAGTCGAAATTAGTCGCCAAATATCAGAATTAGTCGATCACTGGTTCATAAGTTAGAAGGGTTTATCGGTGGCCGATCTGGGGAGACTCTCCCCGGCTTGGCCACATTTATACCTCAAAAACTAGGGCACCTTACGAAGATCTGTTTTCTCCCAGATTTAGTCGCTAATTAGTCGAAATTAGTCGCCAAGTCAAAGATTTAGTCGGGTCTTAGTTTAGAAGACTCTCAATTTTGGGCCATACATTGAGGCAAAGGCTCAGCTGGCTGCCAAAAAGTTGGGGATCCTTGCGAAGGTGAGAAGGTACTTCACGCCGGAACAGCTGCTCAACTTGTATCAAGCGCAAGTTCGATCGTGCATGGAGTACTGTTCTCATCTCTGGGATGGATCTGCCAAATACCAGCTTGATGCACTAGAGTCGATCGAAAAGCGGGCCAAGAAACTCATCGGTAATGAGGCACTGGTCAAGTCAAAGCTCCAGAGCCTTGAACATCGTCGCCGAGTTGCCAGTTTGTCGGTATTTTATCGGTTACATTTCGGGGAGTGTGCGATGGAATTACATGATTTAATTCCGCCCAGCCCGTTCCATCATCGGACTACCAGACGTACGGCGATGCGTCATCGGTACATGGTGGACATCCCACCCATACGCACAAAACGTTTTGGGGGCACTTTTATTATGCGTACAGCTAAAGAGTGGAATTCCCTGCCGGAATCTGTGTTTCCCGATAGCTACAATCTAGGGGTCTTTAAGTCAAGAGTGAATAGGTTTCTTCTAGGCAAGCGTGCTCTATCGTCGACCACATCATCGCTTACCATCAGGTGAGATAGTGGTCAAGCGCAAGCCTATAGATAATAAAAAAAAAAAAAAAAGAAGATAAAATAAGTTCAACTTTTAAGGTATAGTCCAAGAGCTAGAACGAAAAGTTTACGAAAAATAGCCAAGAAAAAAATATTTCTATTAATATGTGTAATATACTTCAGGTTTTATCGGTCCAAAGTCCATAGAAATGTCATAGAGATATAAATTCTCAATTAAATGTATATTTTTATGTTTTATATTACTAGGTTAGAGTAGCTTAATTTTCTTTGAAAACTTTAAACCTTGCTCTTGGTCTATTAGGTGTCAAGATGTACAGTCGCGTACAACTGTTTTACCAAATTATAATGTTAGGGTATTACGTTAAAATAATGAAACGTCTGTTGCCAATTATGAATATATTATGTATCTACCAAATACTATCCTAGCACGGGGACCCAGCGCTAAGAAAGAAAATTTGGTTCAAATAAATATTACTAGGTGGCTATATGTACCGATTTGTTTTTAAGTTTCGGTATTGTGTTTATAAAGTATGTCAATGTAAACTCGTCTTGAAGTTTATAATTCGAATATTACGATATGAGAGTAGATAAAATATATAAAACGCACACAATTTTTTACAAAACAGGTATTACTCGAATTCTTAACTATTCTTAACAAATTCCACTGTAAATTGGCTGACTTTAATTTACGTCACGGGCTATTCGCTCTCAGAACTACAGACGAACTACTCGTCTGTAGTTCTGTACACGCGCATCTCTCTTTCTTACTTACCATACATAAATGAAAAGGAGCGCACAGGAGCGCAGTGATCTATCTGCCAGCGATTGCCACATTATGTTCGATAAATGAATATATTATATTTATTGTAGATCTGTTTCTAGGTAATGCATACTGCTTTCCTTTTTGGTATATAATAACTTTAAATTTAGGTTTATATTTCGAAACAAACATTCCACCTTAAGAAATCATAGGTATTGTCTAGAAACTACTTAAAGTATTTTGTACTTGCTTGTACCAATGTATGGAGAAATTTATTACTATAAAATCTTTTTAATTACACACCGACTAAATCTGTGACTTGGCGACTAATTTCGACTTATTAGCGACTGAATCTGGGCGAAAGCAGATCTTCGTTAGGTGCCCTAGTTTTTGGGATATAAATGTGGCCAAGCCGGGGAGTCTCTCCAGATCGGCCACCGATAAACCCTTCTAACTTATGAACCAGTAAACGACTAATTCTGATATTTGGCGACTAATTTCGACTAATTAGCGACTAAATCTGGGAGCAAACAGATCTTCGCTAGGTGCCCTAGTTTTTGAGATATAAATTTGGCCAAGCTGGGGAGAGTCTCTCCAGATCGGCCACCTAACAACCCTTCTAACTTTTGAACCAGTGACCGACTAAATCTGATATTTGGCGACTAATTTCGACTAATTAGCGACTAAATATTTGTGTTATCAAAATTAAAATCCCTGATGGTGGCCAAGCCAGAGTCAGCCACACATCCATACAAGCTGCAATTAACTCAAGAATTGAAAGACTCTGAATTCATAGCACGGCTCACATTTGCTAATGAAATGCTCAATCGGTTTTCAAATTTTGAAAACATCCTTTTCTCTGATGAGGCACATTTTCATATGAATGGGTTCGTAAACCGCCAAAATTGTCGTTATTGGAATAGTGAGAATCCCAGACTCAAACATCAAAAACCGTTACATAGCCCTAAAGTGACAGTTTGGGCCGCAATCTCTGCCAAAGGAATAATTGGTCCTTATTTTTTTGAAAACGCACGGGGGCAAAACATCACTGTTAATACCGAACGCTATGTTGCGATGTTGGAAGGTTTTTTGGCCCCAGAACTTGAAAATTCAAGAATAAAGAACTCTAGGACTTGGTTCCAACAAGACGGAGCTACCAGTCACACATCAAATGACTCCATGGCGGTTGTGAAGCAGATGTTCCCTGGCAAACTGATTTCGAAAAGAGGTGATATCCCATGGCCTCCGCGCAGTCCAGACTTGACGCCTCCTGACTTTTTTTTGTGGGGATACCTCAAACACAAAGTCTACACCAATAATCCGAGAAACATCAGTCAGCTCAAGGAGAATATTCGTGGTGAAATGGCAGCAATCACACCAGCACTACTTAAGAAAGTTTTCGGTAATTTCCGTTTGCGGTTAGAGGAGTGCCAACGTAGAGAGGGTCATCATTTAGATGATGTTATTTTTAAAAAATAAACTTCAGTTATCACTTAATAATTGCTTAGTTTTATTTTAACTATACCTTTTGTATTTATTTTTTAATAATTATTTTAAAAATGCACGTTCTATTGCGCCACCCTGTATTTCTTACTTCTTCTTGATAGTGTCGATGACAAATACCAAGGTTTGAGAAGTATAGAAGCAAAGGTGACAATCTCCACTCGTGTTGATTTTGTAAAAAGTAAAATAAATAAAAGTCCTCGACACATTTTTATTTCATGCTACATCATTTATCTAGTAGTGCACTCTCGATAAAGTCACCATTCAAATATAAAAACTAAATCAAAATCGGTTCAGCCATTTAGGAGCTATGATGCCACAGACAGATACACAAACACAGAGTACACACGTCAAACTTATCCCTCTTTTTCCGTCGGGGGTGAAACAACAAAAATCTGTAGGTATCTCCAAAGATACACTTTCGTATTTCGTTTGAATGGCTTTATCGAGAGTAACATATTTTTATGTTCTAAGCTATGTTTGATGAAAATCGGTTCAGCTGTTCAAAAGTTATGGACGTTTTAATGTTTGAATCGCGCGGTTTTCGCAAGATCTATCTATCTGCCTAGCCTGTTCCCAACTATATTGGGGTCGGCTTCCAGTCTTACCGGATTCAGCTGAATACCAGTGTTTTACATGGAGCGACTGCCTATCTGACCTCCACAACCCAGTAACTGTGTAACACGGCGCACCTTGGCAAGACTGGTGTCAGATCTCAAGCTTCTGACTACCCGTAACGACTGTCAAAAATCTTCAAATGACAGCCGGGACCAACGGCTTAACGTGCTTTCCGAGGCACGGAGGAACTCGGTATGTTGAAAATGGTGCACCCATCCACGGACCGACCTTGTCAAGCGTTGTTAACCTTGAAGATCGACCCGTGCGGCTGTTATTATTTAGCCACGAGCTCCTCGGTTTTCGCAAGATATCGTGTCATAATTACGTGTTCAATAGATTGTCGATCCAAGCGTTTCTACTACTAGATAAATTATGTAGCACGAAATAAAAATGTGTCTGAAGTTTTTTAAATTTTACTTGTTTTTTTTTTTTGCTATTCAGTAGGATGGAGTTAGAAGAAGATATAAAGTAAGTTTGAATCAAATTCACAGAGACGTCATCGTCAAATTCACATGTTGGTCTCGATCAATTGCTAATACTTCTTATCAATCTTACAAGAATATATAAATAGTCCTCTGACCGAAAGTCAGCTATAGTTGCCAATGACGACATGATTGGCGCAGTAGTTGACCGATCAGGTGCTGCGCTGCGTGTTTAATATTTGTATGGCCTACAGTTTTTTCGTGTCAGTAATGAGGAACACGACGCGAGGAGGAGGACATATAGTTGTTCCGGTCTGGTTGTTTGTTTGTGTATGTGAGTTTGTATGTTGTAATTACACGTAGTGGATCACCGTTATACATTACAAAAAAAGAGTGACTGACGGACGGTGGTCATGCCAGAGTCAGTCACACTCTTTTTCGAGGGTCGTGATTCGTCGTCGTGGATGACTGACTTTTTCTTTCTTTTCTGCCCTAGGACTATGAGCAGAATTGTTGCAATATTGTGGTGTAGAGTGGTTTCTCCAGCGAGATTTCCCTCTTTATATTCATGACATTTTACATTCCGATGTCCTACTTTGCGAGGTCCATTACAGCCAACCTTTTCAGCCGCCTTTTGTGATCCGACTTTGTAAGAGCCTTCGCCAAGATATTTGGATGATTCTCTAAGCGGGTTCTGTAGCGTTCTGCCCAGATTAAAGCCTCCTGGTGCACTGTGTTTACGTTAAGGTATTCACGAACCTCGCAGTTTCTTATGAACCACGCTGCATTTTGGAACCTCTGGAGCATATTGATGTTGGAGACACAAGCAGTACCCCATAGTTGGATACCGTAAGTCCAAATTGGCTTTAAGATTGTGTTGTCTACCAATAACTTGTTGTCCACCGACAGGACAGAATTTCTTCCAAGGAGCCAGTATAGGTTCCTGTGTGTTCAGTTGGTCTCCTTGGCTTGTATATGTTGCCGCCATGTAAGCCTGCGGTCTAGGTGCATGCCCAAGTACTTCACCGACTCATTACGTGGTAGTACATGCTCGCCTAGTTTTATAGGTGGGCATAGTCCATTTCTTGGGTTGATTTTGAGGTACTTGCTTTTATTCGCCACGGCTTAAGCCATTTCTCAATGTCATCTAGACTGCCCTGAAGTTTTTGAGAAGCAATTTCAGGGTCTTTGTGGCTAGCCAGAACGGCTGTATCATCTGCATATGTTGCTGACGTAATTGCCGGAGTATGTGACAGATCTGCTGTGAATATGGTGTACAACACTGGTCCTAGTACCGTGCCCTGCGGGGCACTCCTGCAGTTAATAATAATAATAAGCCTTTTTATTTCTTTTACTCCTGCGGTTATCTTGTGGAAATCCGAGGTGGCCTCTCCTTCCTTGACTTGAAAAATTCTGTCAGAGTGGTAAGATTCTAGCAGTTCGTAGTAGGTGTGGGGTAAGGACGCTTTGATCTTATAGAGTAACCCGCGGTGCCAAACCCTATCTAAGGCTTGTTGGATATCTAAAAATGCAGCCGAGCAGTATTCCTTATCTTCCAGAGACATCCTAATTTTGTCATAGATCCTGTGGATGTGTTCTGTCGTAGCGTGTTTCTGCCGAAAACCAAATTGGTGGTCAGGTATGACAGACCTTTGGAGTAATTGTGGCATCATTCTATTTAACAAAAGCTTTTCGAATAGCTTAGATGTTACGGGGAGTAAACTGATGGGTCTATATGACAATACCTACCACATGCTCTGGTTTGCCTTGTTTATGGATCATCACTATTTGAGAAACTATCCATAATTCTGGAAAGTATTTGGTTCGCAGTATACTATTGTAGAGTGCCGTTAGGAATACAATACCTTTCTGCGGTAGTTGGATTAGCACTTCCTTAGTTATAAAATCAAAGCCTGCAGCTTTTTTGATTTTTGCCATCAAGTTTAATTATCTGCCGAAGTACTTCCTTGGGTGTTATAAATCGGATAGGTAGATCAAGTTGGTAGAGTTGATTTAATATGGCTTCAATATGAGAGTCGTCAAAATCGGGCTCTGCCTCGTTTGTTGTGAAGACTTTCTCTAAGTTGGTAGCGAAAGCATCTGCTTTCTGCTTGCTAGTTCTCGCCCATAGTCCATCATCCAATTTAATTGGTGCTTTTGCACTTTGGGGCCGATTCATGACACTGGTAGCCTTCCAAAGAGAATAATCAGTAGCGTTCGTAGCTGTCAAAGACTCCAATTGAGCTTTTATCGTTGAATTCTCAGCATCGACAATAGCGTCGCAATCGTCGTTTTTCCTTGATCTTCATTCTTATTTGCTCGGGAATAGTAGGGTGAGAACGTGACTTAAAAATGTCTGGAGTTTATCGCCAGCACGCATTCTGTATTGTGTTTGTCAAGTGTTGAGTTGCTGATTCAATGTCCTCTTTAGTTCTTAAGCGCATTTTCAGATCTAATTTGTCCACAATTTCATCTTTAAAAGAGTCCCAGTTAGTGTACAATTTCGGATAGGTTTCATGATGCAAAACAGTGGTACTAACACAAAGTAAAACCGGAATTTGGTTTGAAGAGCCACCTAGGCACGATTCTACCTTGAAATATAACCTAGAGAGTCCTGCTGTTACAAAATATTCTACCAGGGGGGTGGTCTATTTGGATCACTTGGCCAATGTGTTGGTTCGGCTGTAGACATGGTGCGTAGAGAGTGTTTGTTCACTCTTGTGGAAACTAGTTTTGATCCCCAAAATGTGTGCTTAGCGTTCCAGTCATCTCCAACTATAAATCTTTGCCCGAGCGTGGAAATATAATGTGAGAATTGGTGTTCACTCACTTCGCTTTTGTTAGGGGCAAGGCCGTTAGTGTTCCATAATGTCCAAATACATAGTCATTTTAAGAGCTTTTCTATGAGCTTTGTCGTAAGCCCCATAAGAGTACTTATTTGTTGTACTAGCATGTCAATTTTTTCTGCATTTTTGATAAGTAGTTCTTGGACTACTCGAAATGGTGCCACGTCTGATAGACGGGTTTCATTCTGTAGAACTGCCTTATAAGTTCTATTGTTGACTGTTACATATTTAATCACCTGTAACATGTTTGTTTTTTTGTTCGTTGAGTAGAAATCCTTCATTGTTTTCTGCCTATTTTTTTTTCAGCAGTTGTTTTGTCGGTGCTTCACGCTTGATAGTCTGTTTTCGAGATAAGATTTCTCTGTATACCTCGCATCCCTTATAATTGGCAGGATGGCTTCCCAGACAGAGTGCACATTTTGCTATACTACAAATCGTAAAATAACTATTTCCGAAGTCGATGTCTTTGGTACCTACTGTTTTTCGTTTCTAAGACACCGACGTCGGAATTTTTTTTTTTTTCGATTTGTATGTGTTTTGCTTTAGAAGTCGGTTTTATTTTTTTGTTAATAAGTTTTTTTTCACTTTTTAGTGGTATACATAATGGACAAGTAGTGAGGTACCTACCTATAATGCCCACAGTGATGCCAGAATAGATTACCCAAATTAAAACTCCTAAAAAAGCCGTACACAAATAAATAAAAAAATATAAAATGAAAACTACTGGGCCAAATTATATTAAATTGTTATGGGACCAAATGGCAACATTTAAAATCACGTAAATCGGATCATAAATCTCAGTGTAATCGGTGTAGATACATAAAAAAAACGAATTGAGAACCTCCGCCTTTTTGAAGTCGGTTAAAAATGATAACAGAGACTAGCCATCGCATCGGCTCGGGGAATATTATGATGCACGAGTATGTGCGCAAACAAGGCGCACTCTGTGTCCATCACTCGCTTAGTCCGACAGGACGCCAATCCGACACGACTGGAGAGAGATCAGGCGCAGGACGAATTGCCTAACGTACTTTCTGAGGTAGCTATTGGGTTATCACCCCGCCAACTTCCAAACCAGGTTATAACTGAGAATTGATCGATCTAGGAATCCAATCCAGGATCCCATGCCCAGATCGGTGGTTGAATGAAGGTTGTCTAAGGGGTGAATGAGGTGCGCGCGATTGCTAAGATAGTTTCCCCGTATCCAGCGCCGCCGCGCCGGTCTAGCCCTTGATTAAGGTAGAGCGAGATTGTCTTTCGCGCCCTTATGTTAAACTATAACAGTCGCCCGCGGCTCCGCTCGTGTGGTATAAGTACTTCGCCCAATATATTTATAAATTATAGCCTATGTGCTATTGTGATTTACTTTTAATCTATATTATAAGTACATCACGTAGCACACGTTCGTCCGTCACGTAGTTTTTGCGTGAAAGAGTAACACACATCTATCCATCCTCACAAATTTTCACGTTTATAATCATCGGCCCAGTAGTGTGTGTGGAGTGTTCAGTTAAGACTAGATTCTGTATCTAGAATCATCATCAGCCTTAAAAATATTCCCACTACTGGGACACAGGCCTCCTATCTGTGAGACGGAATGGGCCGTAATCCACCACGCGGGCCCAGTGCGGGTTGGTTGATGTCACAGTCTTCGAAATTTTGGTTCTAGGACATGCCGGTTTCCTCACAATGTTTTCCTTCACTGTTTTGAGAGCAGTGGTGATGCAATAATTTACACAAATAAAACTCCTGCCTGGGTTCGAACTCACGACCTACAACTTGAAAGACGCGGCCGCTACTGCTCTTATCTGTATAGAATAGTCAATTGATATTAGGGATTAAAAAAACATTCAATAACTGGCACTTTTTAGGGTTCCGTACCCAAAGGGTAAAAACGGGCCCCTATTACTAAGACTCCGCGATCCGTCTGTCTGTCTGTCCGTCTGTCACCAGGCTGTATCTCGTGAACCGTGATAGTTGACATTTTCAGAGATGATGTATTTCTGTGGCCGCTATAACAACAAATACTAAAAACAGAAGAAAATACATATTTAAGGGGGGCTCCCATACAACAAACGTGATTTTTTTGGCGTTTTTTGCTCGATATTAATAACGGAAAGAGTTAGACGTTTGAAATATTCACGGAATATTTATTTGTATATTCACTTCAAAAAATAGTAATGATTAAATTAAAATAAAATGAATTAAGGGGGGCTCCCATACAATAAACGTGATTTTTTGCCGTTTTTTGCGATAATGGTACGGAACCCTTCGTGCGCGAGTCCGACTCGCACTTGGCCGGTTTTTTTTATCAGACCTTTGATGTGATGTTGAAACTTGTACTTGTGCTTGTATGAGGACAACTTTACAAAACTGCGTATATATCGGAAACTAAATGCCGAGAACTGGACCCTTTTTGCTTGGACGCCCACTATTAGGGTTTCTACTGCGATTTTAAAAGAATGCGTTTAAAAAAATAAAAAGCTGCGAACCATTCTGCAAATTGAAAACTGTCCCGCTGCTTAGCACCATCATTATCATACAAATGGAATCAAGTCTTATTGCAAATTCAAAGAAACCAGTTAGCCGATATGCACTTCCCGTTATCCGAAAAAACCGGCCAAGTGCGTGTCGGACTTCGCACATTTAGGGTACCGTACCAAAAAAAATCTGATTTATCAATATATTGGTATTTATTAGTAAAGTATACGTAATAATAAACAATCTCACCAAATTTCAAGTTCGCAGGTCAATGGGCAGTTAAAAAAATCTTCGGAAAAAAAATTGTGACAATGACAGCAAAATGGCTCCGTTTGGACCCTTCGGGTACGGAACCATAAAAACCGGCCAAGTGCGAGTCGGACTAGAAGAAGGGTTCCGCACCATTATCGCAAAAAACGGCAAAAAATCACGTTTGTTGTATGGGAGCCCCACTTAAATATTTATTTTATTCTGTTTTTAGTATTTGTTGTTATAGCGGCAACAGAAATAAATCATCTGTGAAAATTTCAACTGTCTATTATAGCTATCACGGTTAATGAGATACAGCCTGGTGACAGACGGACAGACAGACAGACGGATCGAGGAGTCTCAGTAATAGGGCCCCATTTTTACCCTTTGGGTACGGAACCATAAAAATGGAGAGGTATGTAAAGCAAACAGCTTTATGAACTAACTTGGCATCTTTATTGGGCTGTCAGATTACAGTAATATTACATTCAAGAGACCATCTAGAATCGTTTAGATTATACACTTTATTCGGTTTTAAATGTTATGAAGCTCGCGCTTTGACAGATTTGCTCTGCGAACAAGATAATCCGGCTGATTTGCATATGTCGTAGGATTATTGGTGAAAACGTATTTGCGCTAAAATCCTAGGAAAGTGAAAGACCGGCAATTTTTAGGGTTCCGTACCCAAAGGGTAAAAACGGGACCCTATTACTAAGACTCCGCGGTCCGTCTGTCTGTGTGTCTGTCTGTCACCAGGCTGTATTTCATGAACCGTGATAGGTAGACAGTTGAAATTTTCACAGATTATGTATTTCTGTTGCTGCTACAACAACAAATACTGAAAACAGAATAAAATCAATTTTTAAGTCGGGCGATAATTACAACAAACGTGATTTTTGCCCGCTTTTTCTGGTAATGGTACGTAACCCTTCGTGCGTGAGTCCGACTCCCACTTGGCCGTTTTATTTTATTTTAACGAATTCCGTGGTAATCAATCTGCCTAGCCTTTTCCCAACTATGATTGGGGCCTTCCAGTGTAAGTAATCGAGCGATGCAGCTAATTCGAGCTAAGAAATCTAGTTTGTTTGACGATTGGAAACTTATTGAATGCTGATTGGCTAATCTGAGTCAGGAACCAGCTAAACTTTGTTCTGGTTTGTGAGAACATGGCTCGAATGTTGATAACAAATTCGCGCTCATCCGTCAGTGCATAATGTAGGTACATATCTGCCAATAGGCATTCATACTCATCGTCGTTGTTCAATATCCGGGCCTCAGATCCAGTCTCTCCGGGAGGCCATGGTGGAGCGCTTGAACCTGTCCTTGCAGGTAGTCTCCGAATGGGGCGATGCCAATCTGGTCAAGTTTAATGCTGCTATAACCCAGGCGTGCCTTTTTCCGCTAAAAGGAGCCAATTCCACCCGGCTCCTTTCCGTGGTGTGACCGTGCCGATAACGGACCATCTTGAACTTCTTGGCGTTACGTTGACATCGACCCTCAATTTTGGTCCATTCATTGAGGCAAAAGCTCAACTGGCTGCCAAAAACTTGGGGATCCTTGCAAAGGTGAGACGGTACTTCACGCCAGAACAGTTGGTCAACTTGTACCAAGCGCAAGTTCGGTCATGCATGGAGTACTGCTCTCATCTCTGGGACGGATCTGTCAAGTACCAGCTTGATGATGCACTAGAGTCGATTGAAAAACGGGCCAAGAGGATCATCGGCAATGAGATACTGGTTGAGTCTAGGCTCCAGAGCCTTGAACATCGGCGCCAAGTTGCCAGCCTGTCGGCTTTTTATCGGTTACATTTCGGGGAGTGTGCGATGGAATTGCATGAACTAATTCCTCCTAGCCCGTTCCATCATAGGACTACAAGGCGTACGGCGATACGTCATCGATACATGGACATCCCACCCATACGCGTACCAAACGTTTTGGGAATACTTTCATTATGCGTGTTGTACAGCTAAGGAGTGGAATTCCCTGCCAGAGTCTGTATTTCCTGATAGCTATATATAACCTGGGAGTCTTTAAGTCTAGAGTGAATAGGTTTGTTCTAGGTAAGCGTGCTACATCGTCGACCACATCATCCCTTACCATCAGGTGAGATAGTGGTCAAGCGCGAGCCTATCAATTATAAAAAAAAAAAACTGATTTTTATTACAAAAATCCTGATAAAGCTCAATCTTTTCATTAAAAACTCTGTTGCAAAAATCCTAGGACTTTCACAAAAAAACGATTTTTCCAATTATCCTGCCACACATAATTTCGGCGATGGTACAACGCAGCGACTGATTTATAACAGTCATTTGTATAAATACAATGCTCACGCACAGGTATTCCAATGCAAGTGACGCAAGTTCATGGCTGCGACTTGCATTCTTTACCTTTCTAAAGTGTTCGGTAATACTTTTAACGAATTTATTTGTTTGGCCAATTTCACAGAGGTTTACGAATTTGGGTGTTTTTTTTTGTCACCGTAAAAATATGTGGGATATTGAGGACTCTACACTGTGTTGGCCAGGTTAAGGACCTTTCTTATATACATAAATATGTCTACTTTCCTCATGCGGTTATCCCATCCAGATTAAAGACTTTGGGGGTAGGTGGAACAGGGTGTAAAGTCCCACAAACCTCCATAGAAAAGGGAGGATCCTCCGACCAGACGGGTGTTGTGTCTGGTCCGGGCAACTGCCCGACGGTTGTTGTCGGACTGTTGTATGTGTTCTAATCGCGCCGAAAAGTTTACTTGCGCGATGCAGGATTTGTGTGACGTCATGTCATTAGTTTTGTAAGTGGCGGCGCTGGTGCCGCTACATCACTCCCCTCCGGAGACCGGAGGTCGATAGCAGGTTGAGTCGTCCGTACATCTTGTGATGCGTGCCTGGCCAGTGGAAGGTTGGTTCCCGTGAGTCGGAACCGGAAGTCGCAGAGTTCGCGGTGAGTCGGAACTATATGCGGTTGTGCCCCAGTGAGTCGGGGTGATGATATCCCAGTGAGTCGGGATAGTGTTGCTGGCTCCAGTGGTTCGGAGTGATGATGATGGTGTCCCAGTGAGTCGGGACAGTGCTGCTGGCTCCAGTGGGTCGGAGCGGTGATGGTGTCCCAGTGAGTCGGGACAGTGCAGCTGGCTCCAGTGGGTCGGAGCGGTGATGAAAGAAGCTGAGGGTGATGACCAGGAATGCGCTTCCGCTGCATGCTGGTGGTCAGGATACCCCCGTAGATGCCGTGGGTACTGGCTGGCTGTATGACTCGCTGCTCGAAAGCTTGAGGAAGTGATGTTGACGTCACGACGAAGTTGTTCTGCACGAAGGCTGCGCTGACGTTCATGTTCGGGGTCACCAGTTTGGGGGTAGGTGGAACAGGGTGTAAAGTCCCACAAACCTCCATAGAAAAGGGAGGATCCTCCGACCAGACGGGTGTTGTGTCTGGTCCGGGCAACTGCCCGACGGTTGTTGTCGGACTGTTGTATATGTTCTAATCGCGCCGAAAAGTTTACTTGCGCGATGCAGGATTTGTGTGACGTCATGTCATTAGTTTTGTAAGTGGCGGCGCTGGTGCCGCTACAAGACTAATTTCTGCCAGTCTACCTAGCTATTCTTCGTGGTTCGCTAGCATTCTAAACGCCTTACCATCGTCATCGCCCTCCCTCCCTTAACGAAGTCTAGCCCATCATCATAATCATTTCAGTATCAAGACGTCAACTGCTGGACATAGGCCATCCCAAGCGTCGCTACATCCACCGGTCCTGTGATTTTCGCATCCTGGGGACTTCTGCGGCCCTCTCGGTCAGTCTTTGGTTTATAATGTGATTTCCATCTATTCAACACTGCGTCTTCCCGTACTTCAGAAGTTATTTAAGAAAAGTAAGCTTCTTTCCTGCGGCCCTCTCCTAGTTATCGGTCTACCATTCAACGCTGCGTCTGCCAGTTTGCGGTCGTCACTCCAAAACCTCTCAGGTTTTGCCTAGATGTCCTTATATTAGTTAAGGAAAGTAAGCCTCTTTTGCACAATTGTTTATATTGTTTACCCGTATTTAACAATATATCCAAACATTACGCAATGGCCGCACTTGTGCCAACAATCCTCAGCTTATTAGGTTATTGGAGTGTTATATACTTGATCTCAATACATAAGGTTATTGATGAAGGTCGATTAACTATCTTGTATATTTTCATGTATTCAGAAAAATTATGGTTTCATTAAGTAATCTCCCAGTTCATCATCATCATTTCAGCTGAAAGACGTCCACTGCTGAACATAGGCTATCCCCAAGTTTCACCACATCGACCGGTCCCGTGCAAGTGTCCTAGTTATAATATATAAGGCATGGCATGTCCTTATGGGAATCTAGACCACATCATTTTGAGGCGAGAGTGATGGTCGTTTACACTTAGGTTACATCTACCTACCTATTAGGCGAAACCCAGAGGAATGCCCTAATAAAAGTACGCTGTTGTATTTTCAGTCCTTGGCTCAGCGGCGAGAGTTGTAAATCCAACAGTGTGTAGTATTTTGGCATTTATTTATGTATCACTTATTATTAGTGAAATCGGGCTTTACTCGTATTCCTAAAGACTATTGACCGCTTTATTCTTGAAACTTGATCCAAACACATCAATATCCCTACTAGATTATTATCATTGGATTGGTTGAGTCGTTACTCTTGTTTACTGATGTTTCGCGCCCAATCTGTACCATCAGGTTCCATCAGGTGTCGTATTATTATGACGTTTTTGATGCTATCATGATTCCAGTACGAGAAAGAAAGAAAATACGATGTATTAACAATGACTAAAAGGCAAACAAACGAAAAATAAAATCAAACACAATAAGTTAGTAAAAAATAAAAGACTTTTTTTACATGTGCTTCAATGTGTACCATCCCTTTTTCGCAACGCAATAATTATGGCATTAATAATAATAAGTACTTACGGACTCAGGCCTCAGGCGTACAAAGTGTTTTAAAGTTCATTAGTTTGTTTACGATTAAGATAAAAAAGTTCCGAGACCTCATGAATGATCTCAGAGCTTTTGTGTTGACTAAAATAGATGCGGCTTTTTTTGCAGTACCAATCCGATAGGTGTGAAGAGTTTTTCATCGCTGGGTACACTCATTTTATTATAGAGGAATGTATTGTATTGAGTTTTGTATTTGAACCCATCCATGACTAACCAGTGATTTGTGATTGTTGTAACTAACAGGTATTTTTATTTGGTACTGGCGCAAAGAAAACGCAAGGTATTCCCTCGCAATCGAACTAGAATATGCAAAATGTATCCTAATCGTAGGATAGGACCTACCCTCATAAAACGTCACAAATTAATTTAAAAAAATTAAAACGCTATTCCTGAAATGATCTAAAAAGCTGTAAACAAGAAAAATCATGCTATGCAGTCGGAGTAGGTATACCTACCTACATATTCGAGAGCTAGCTGACCTCCTGATCCTCCGACTGCACAGTATGTTTTTCTTGTTTAGGTACGGTAGAATAATATTTTATTAGGTACTTATAAATTTTAATTGTTAACGTTCAAAAGTGCCGCTTAATATCCTAATTGAAATAAATACATTTGACTTTGACTTTTACAGCTATTTAATTCATTTCAGCAGTCGAGTTATTGATTTTAAAATACCTTATTTTTATTTTCTACATTTTAGTTAGGTGGTCTTTTAGTCAAGAGGAGCTCGTGGCTAAATAATAACAGCCGCACGGGTCGATCATCAAGATTAAGCAACGCTTGACGAGGTCGGTCCGTGGATGGGTGACCATTTCAACATACCGAGTTTCCTCCGTGCCTCGGAAAGCACGTTAAGCCGTTGGTCCCGGCTGTCATTTGAAGATCTTTGACAGTCGTTACGGGTCGTCAGAAGCTTGAGATCTGACACCAGCTCTTGCCAAGGGGTACCGTGTTACCCAGTTACTGGGTTATGGAGGTCAAATAGGCAGTCGCTCCATGTAAAACACTGGTACTTAGCTGAGTCCGGTAAGACTGGAAGCCGACCCCAATATAGTTGAGAAAAGGCTAGGCAGATGATGAGTTAGGTACCTTTTAATTTAGAAATACTTTTAAACATTTAAGTGGTATTTATTTTTGTAAGGACCTCTTAAAACCCTTCATTTTGATACCACACTCGATGGGTTCGGAAGAAAAAAAATTGGGACCCGCACAATATGGCGCCCAAAATCCGCCATGTTTATTTTTTTACCTTCACCTATCTAAGAAGTTTACAAAATCACAAGATGGGAAGGACCAATTGGTAAAAGAAGCAGAGGACGTCCAAAAAACAGGTGGATTAATGAAATAATAGCCATAGCAGGAAAAGAATGGCAAACAAAAGCAAGGCATAGAGAGACTTGGAGTAAACTGGAGGAGACCTTTACCCAGACTGGGGTTCTAGCACCAGACAACTTAGTAATTATATAATTTTAAAATGAAAAAACGATAAATAGATTAGGTATAAGTAAAAATTTTTTTTAAGGTGAAAGAAATAAATAGGTTTTTATTATTATCTAAGAAGTTAAGAACACTTGGGCGGTGAAGACGTATCTAACAAAGTCTTAATTATATAAATCCGTCTAGCGCTTCGATCAATAAAGGTATAGCGGTTTGAAATATATGATAACAAAGAATATTACATACATAGTTACAAGATACGCGCGAGAAACATAATCCTTTCCTTGCAGTCGGGTAATAAAGTTTGAGCATGAGGGCATCATTTCCTCTCACAGAGAGGAGGTCTGTGTCCCAGCAGAAGGAACATTAAAAAGGCTGATGATGATGATGAGGTCCTGGGTCCAAAATGTTACTGGTTCTCTTATCTTTGCTGCATGCCGAAATACAGGCTCTCACCTAGTTCAGCTGCAGATGATCCCTCTGAAAGTTATTGTAAACTCACGTAGTTTTAAGTCATTCTTATAATCCAAATTGTGAACTGTTGTCTAACTCAAAAAATTAAGGTTTTTTTGAATCTGGAATTTCTCAGTAGCAGCTCGATGTCTGGGTTTGTGTTGATTTCAACAGGCTCGACCTTTATAATATGGGTCTTAAATGTAACTAGCGAAATGTGGGGCTACTATGGGTACGTACATCGGATCTCTGCCTAAACCTTAGGGGAAACTGGCTTGATGTTTTATATATAGAGTTTTATTTTGAGTGGTTAAGTTCTGGCGAAGTATTTTATACCTATATGGCCGCTCAGGTCAATCTTCACGGTGAAGCAAGGCTTGCCAAGGTTGGTCCGAGACTTCTTCAGTCCTCTTAAAGCAAGTTAAGCTGTAAGTTGGTATCAACTGTCATTTGTAGATCTGTGGCAGTCAGTCAGTTAAAACGTGGTAATTATGATAATGCCTGATTTTCACAAGGTAGGTACATTAGATAGATCTTTAAAGAAATTAATAATGTAAAGGTTGTTGATTGATATCCGGCTCGAAGGACCAATGAAGAATGCTCTAAATATACTTGCTGCCCGATGGTCTTGATATCGTAGATACGTTTATAATTTAATAAATTAAAGAAGGCTTGTAATGTTTTTAATTGAATAGTACCAAAGATATATAGGGGTATCGTGATACCTTGTTACTTTCTTGTGGAGGTCAGAGAGTCAGTCGCTCCAGGTAAAATACAGGTATTCAGCTACATCCGGTTAGACTGGCAGCTGACTCTAACAGAGTTGAAGTTAGGTAGATTGTAAGTTCTGGAGTGTTTGGTCATGATATGACCAATGTGATGACTCATACCATTCCAGCTACCACTTGACCCCTGTTTGCCAACATACTGTCGTTGACCACTGAAGTGCGGCTGTTTTGCATAGACTCAAGTGGTTTGTGGTAAGCACGTGTGCTCTTTGTTGGTGGAGTACAAATATTTATTCAACAGATTAGTGGTGCTTTCAAATTAAGATGTTGGTTAGATACAGAGGTACCGTTTAAGTGAGGCATTGTGACTATTTTAAGTATTAAAAAACACATTATGGATTAATTAAAGATACATAGACAGACGGGGAAATATCTACACATAGATAAACTTTTTGTACACCAATTTCATATGCCTTTTCTCTTTTGACCCCGTTGTGCTTCAGACAGCTCGTTAAGTAGTTGCGTCCCGGTTTATATTTATTTATTAATTAAAGTACAAGTTTATACAATCTTTACTTAAGAACTATGCCTCACAAAACCGTTTTCACGGTTTGTCTGTGGGAACGGAACAAAGAGTATTAAAAATAAAGGACACTTAATTTTCACGTAATGAGAATTTTTAAAAGAGTAACCATGGAGTTTCTTGCCGGTTCTTCTCCTTAAGAAACGACTAACCCGAACCGTGCACCTTTTGTCGACGTTTTATAAGTGCCCATGTAGGCCTATGTAAAATAAAAAAAAATATTTGGTATGAATGAAATTATAACAAATAAAAACTAACAACAATATATCTGAAATGTTCAGAGATAATATACAATCGCCTTAAAAAGAACTGCTTTACGAGTAGTGATTTGGCAAATTTACTTTTTATTTCCTGACTTCTTATATCAGTAGGCCACTGGTTGAGAAGGTAGGGTAGGTACTCTTTTATCAAGCGTTCGGTCGCCCAAATAATTCCTTATTCTAGGTACATCAAATTTACCTGCCGATACCATCCTCGTTGCGTGGTCATGGGTAACTAGCGAGTGACGCTCCCAGCTAAGAAAGTAGGTATTTATGTTTTAAGCTGATAGGGAGAATTTTACAAATTTTAAATAACTTATTATAATCGTCTTTACATTTGTTTTTAGTTTTCTTACTTACTGATAGTTTTAAAAATCTGATTTGTTGTGTTTCTAATTTTTCTAAGTTACTTTTGAATGTGAGTCCATAGCAGTCGAGGGCGTAACTTAAGGTTACAATAGTCGATAATTCTTCCATACAAACGTAGTCTAGGTATTACTCCACTGTTTGACGATGTACGTTAAAAATAAAAAATGGTATCAATTTGTCTCATCATTTTGTATGGAAACAAAAGAGTAAAAAAAATATATATTTGAAAGTTATGAGCGTCGAAAGTTCCATATTTCAACACTAATTTTAACGCAACTTTGGGCGGAAATAAATACCATAAAAAGAAGGAAAATTTAAAAACGGCCACCATACAGGGATAGATTAGTAGTCCAACAATGCAAATAATTATATTTTGAAAATATACATTTAGTCGTTTTTTCATGATATATAGACTCTCCATCATCCATTTCACTACAAACTCGCAAAAGTGCTAATTCGTACGCGAACTAGCTTCTTACTGCTCATCACAGCTTCTATCTCTTTCTCACGTGTTGTCGGATGAGATAGCATGCATTTTAACCCCGCGCACAAAATAGTTCGTGCCGTCGACTAGGGGAACCTTAATATGGGATCAACTAATTGTAAAAGAAGCCCGAAAGTCTGACATCCAGTCTTACCCAGGGTTTATAGTGTTACCGCGTAACTGGGTTGCATAATGCCCTATGCATTATACAATATGACATAGGAATTCGCTTCATGTAAAATTCTGGTATTCAGTAATTGCATTCGATTCACGCAGTCGACCCCAACAAATTTAATTGATTTTATGTGACTTCTGTGATTCCTTAAACTTGATAGTTACCTTTGCAAATCGCAACCTTCGTTCCTATTGTTTTTTCTAAGTCATCAGGCTAAGGAAAAACGAATGCTGCTGGTTTTCGTCTGGCGTTGTAAGTAGGGTTGCCAGACCGGAAGACCAAAATATCTGGAGAATTTTTTTAAATGTCGAGATTTTGAGGTCGTTGTCGGCAGAAATAAATATTCTAATTAAATATAGTAAATTATAATACACTAATTTTTAAGTTACCATCATGTATTTGGCATTGGACTACTAGAATCACCAATTTCGACTGATCCTTTAGTAGTATTCGGAAAAGATTCAAAATTGACACAATTTACTTCAAAGGTCAAACTAATTAGTAACTCTGGTTTTATTTAATTAATTACAATTTTTCTCTTAGGTATATAAATTATTTAGCAAATCCTCTAACAGTAGGTAAGCTTACCTACAAGAATTGTTATCACAAATGATCTAAAAGAAAACTTGTTTGTCTGGATATTTTCAGTTTTGTCGGGCGTTCTCTAAAATGTCGGGAGAAGCCAGACGAATCCCGACCATCTGGCAACCCTAGTTGTAAGGTATTTAGGATTCCTACCGATTAAAAGATCGCTTGTCTCTTTTCTCTTGCTACTGAGAGGCCTGTGGCGAATGCAAGTACTATTTTTTATTATTGATAAGCTCGTGTTGTGACTACTATCACACCTGATGGCAAGTGATGATGTGGTTGACGGTGCAGCATGTTTGCTTACAGGCACCTTACCGAGAACGAAGACTCAGGCAAGTTAATTTGCTTCAGCTATGTGTAATTATTTGATGCCAACCATTTTGAATCTAGAAAATCAAATTAAATAATTTAAATAAATTTAAATCTATTCCGAGCATTCGACAGTCTGGAAAAAAAAAGGTTTTAGTCGTACTAGTGCAAACATTTTTAGTTTGTCCTATTCAAACTAATATTTGAACTTCTAAAAACAAAACAGACCGGCTTTTTCCTCTATTTACATTCAGTTAGGTGTTATATACGCAACGTAATGTATACCAATTTAACGAAACAAAAATGTGCTAATTACCTTATAAAAATAGGTGTTAGAGGCATCGTTGGACGAGATTTTATTTATCAATTAATTAGCGATTATGTTCTAATAGGCAGATACTTTAATTAGTTAGGGCATCGAGGAGACATCTTTTTAGCCGAATCTACGGCGAGGAACAGTTACATACGTCGTGTTGGACAAAATCAATTTATAAAGTCGATGTCCTGCCGCTTTGTTAGCCAGTCTCGGATGTACAGCGGCCCGCCGCGCCATTCAAAACCTCGCCACCGATGCGACACTACCGTTCTCAAAATTTCGAAAAATACGATTTTGGTCCCCTCTAATATCAGTATTCCTCACACGTCTAGTCCCTAGGCCGTCCGCCGCGACGCGCCACTGACACATTTCTGTGGGTTTCGCGCGCCGTTTGAATTTAGAATAGTTTTTCATTTGTTTTTTCTTTACGATTCGGTGTTTTTGACAATATTTGTGCCAGTACCACGTGCAACACGATCGGGATTATAGTGATTTCAAAGGCTGTGTGATTTGTTTCCTTGGAGTTCTCTATCAAGGTGAGTTTAGAAATTACGCATCTACCTTTTATCTTCGATGAACTTATCGAGTTTGCTAAGACCATAAACTTAATGCGTTCTTAAGTATATACAGCTACTTATTTATGTGCTTTAAAATTAATTTAAATGCACCGCGGTGAGCGATGCGCTCCGGGCATTTTAAAGGCACGTCGACTATTATCTTGTCACTCACTTATTTTATGTTTTACAATTTTATAAACTGAAAATAAGGATACTGAACTAAGATTCAGACGTAAGAGCATCTTTCTATCTGATTAATATTTCAACGTTGAAATGCGAGAGCTCTTGAAACCGACTCTAAAATTTTATTGATCCATAAATAATTTCGTTGTGTCTATTTTTATTCGAGTTGAGCACGTTTCTTGACTTAAAAGTCGTTAACATGAATATTCAACTAGGTTTTAAAGTTTACCGTTTTATAAAAAAGTCAAGAGCCGCTTTAGCACCGGGGACTGGGTGTGTTAACAGCTAATAAACAAAAGCGAACACAACTGAATTGACAAACAAACGGAGACTGGTAATAATATTAAAACAACTTATAGCGGCTGACATTTTCATTTAAAAAAAGATGATATGCCGTTTCATGTGATGATACCTATCATGCAGGGCTGTCACGTAATGGCGCCAGGGCCTTGTTCCACGTGGCCAATGATTTTGTCATCTCAATTGTACGATGGCTGAATAGGTAATTGTCATTTAGAAATAACCATTGTAGGATCAAGAACTGTAGAAAACTTTTCTACAAAAAAAATATCACATCCAATTTATCATAGGTGATTTGACAACGTCATTGTTAGTCCCTCCTTTTTTGGCAGCCTGTCCTCCACTTTCCATACAAATTTCTTACAGTTTTCAACTTTCTACAGGCACTCGCTGTTTGACGAGATCTGTCTTTTTAAAATAATTAACTACGTTTAGAAGATGAGCAACGTTCCATTTTAGGAGGCTAAGGTCGATTGGTAGAAAATAGCGAAGGCCGAATGCATAAAGTTTTTAATAAATAAATAAACATCCCTGTAAGTTCTTATCATCAGCTTGTAGTAAGCCTCTACTGGACATAGGACAAAAATCACAATGAACACGACAAACTTATTCAAAACAATTTCAAGTTTAACGACTTCACTAAGTTATTGTCAAAGTGAATGGTAAATGCATACACACAGAATGAAACAGAGTTTAAAAGTATCTATGCAAATCTGTGTCTCTGGTTGTTATTTATGTACCTACCTACATACCGTGACAATTATATCTATGGTTCTGATAAATCTGCCTTGCTGCCTCCTGACTATATCAGGGATCAGATTCCAATCTATGCGGATGCGGCTGAAAACCAGTATGTTACATGGAGCGACTGCCTATCAGTCCTCCACAACCCCAGTAAGTAACTGGGTAATACTATGGCCCTTTATAAATTATATCTTTGGTACCTAAAGTAATAAAAATATTACTTGCGCTACAAGCCTTCTTTAATCTACAAAAACATAAATGCAGTTTATATCTTTGATACCATTTAATGAAAGATATTACACGAGCATCAAGCATTCTTTAATTTATAAAAACAAAGTCAGCAACCCTATTCGGAGCACTCTATATTGGTCCTTCGAGCCGGATATTAACCAACGTCCTTTGTATGGGTTATTAATCTCCAGTTTCAGTATACCTAGTGAAAATCAGGCATCATCACAATTTATTTAATTATATATGCTTTATTGTAGGTACACCAAGTTAAAACATAGAAAAGGAAACTTAAAACTAAAATACATACAACGTACGTCATCGTTTTAGCCGAAAGACGTCTGTTATGATGCTTGGACAGGATTTTATATGAATAAGACGACTGGACTTTTGTATTGGAATATGTGCTGCACATTGGTCAGGCATATAAGGCTATACATTTTTCTTATTCAATTTTAGTACGTGGTTCGAAGTATTGTAGGTGCAAAATATAGAACCAGGGCCATCGTTTCGAAACTAGTGGGCCTCAAATGGTTCATAGTTCCGTGTCTCAGTGGATGTTAAGCCCACAGGCCACATGTATATCTGTACTTACGGTGCGGCGGCGCCCACACATCTAGTTGTCATGCTCACATCATTTGCAGTTATGTCACTCATTGTGATGGCAAACAGCGACGCGCTTTCGAGGCACTGACGAAATACTAATACAGAATTTTCACAGAGACGATATTTTGAAGTGATTGCCTTCTTATAGGGACTATGGATATTATTATTCATTTATTCGTTTATTTCAGACACAGTTTATTTCATATTGCTAACATTCATCATCGTTAAAATAAAAATAAAACAGATAAAAAGTACAACATATTTAAATTGACAGTAATTGTTGTGTGGATAATTATGACGACAAGGTTGTATGGAAGAAGTAGAAGACATTTTGCGCTGATATATAAATTGGGCTAAGGTAAGATGTTTTTCTAAATAATCAAGATCACAGAAAAGAGCTGTGTTTGCCTTAGTTTGGAGAGAGAGGCGAAGACGGCCATGTAACCTTTAATGTTCTAGAGTTCTGTAACAAAGATTCCTGTGTTTAATAACAACAAAAAAAAACTATTAACTCCAGATTGTTCAGGGATTCTCCGAAACTGTCAGCCCTAACTACGAGAAAGAACGGCAAATGGTAATTTACGCTTTGTAATGTAAATTACGTTCGCCATTTTTGGCAGCCACGAAATGCCCGCGATATTTTCATTCCATTAGTTGTCTTATTTTTTCTTATTTTGCCAATTTAATTTTCTATTCTCTAACTTTTTTATGGTTGCTGACCTTTTCTCGATATTATCGATTCATTTGAAAATCGATAAGTCAGGATTATTATAATAGTGTTCGAAAAAAAAATAGGTACCAGGATTTTATGTTTTATTTTGTAATAAATTTAGTTGAATCGGTTTATTAATCGATTTTATGGAGTTATTTGTAGTATACATCAACGGATCTTGTCTAAGGACGAACGGTGCTAATGTTAATGAGGTATTGTAATTACAATAACGCTGACTAATATTCTGTTAAGGTGACTGATCATTGACCTCTGCGTGCGTGAGCTGTGGTGACGAGTGTTAAATTTGTAAACTAATTGTTGATTCTCATCGGTTACGTATTTTTCATTAGGTTCCATTACGTATTTTAATGAATTATTATATGAATAGCTATAATGTCTACAAAAGTATTATTTTCTAAGATATAAAATAAATTTTGATTTATTATTCTAACACAATCTAAAACAGACTAAAACTGACTTATTGACTTCTATAGTTTGACATAAATATGAGAAGGTAGGTAGGCTAACTACAATAGGTAGAGATCTTAGCAAAAATCGTCCTACTAATAATACCTACTTTACTTTTAAACAAAGATTTATGTTCCAATTTAAAACTCATTAACACATGACACACTTTTGAGTAAATATATTTTGTAAAATTAACATTAATCTCGGCATTATAAAAGGAGAAAACGGTTAATTTGTGCCTGTTACTAGCCAAACATCCCGTTTTAATGGCAAACGATAAATATTAAGGATTACACACAGGTTTGGTGAAATTTATTATTTTTTAAGCATTCCGTAGAAGCGTTAACATGTTGAATTTTTCCATTTTTAGTAAAGTATATTTTTATATGTGAAAGTTGTTAAGATTTTTGCCGAATGTGGAATGTAACATAATACTTGATATATACTTAATATTTGTTTGTAGAGCCTTTATTTTATAGTAAAATTATTGCATACTTCATAACAATTCTAACCGCCAGCTTAAATAAAAAAAACCGGCCAAGTGCGAGTCGGACTCGCGCACGGAGGGTTCCGTACCATTATCGCAAAAACGGCAAAAATATCACGTTTGTTGTATGGGAGCCCCACTTAAATATTAATTTCATTCTATGTTTTGTATTTGTTGTTATAGTGGCAATAGATATACATCATCTGTGAAAATTTCAACTGCCTAGCTATCACGGTTCATGAGATACAGCCTGGTGACAGACGGACAGACAGACAGATGGATCGCGGAGTCTTAGTAATAGGGTCCCGTTTTTACCCTTTGGGTACGGAACCCTAAAAACAGTAAAGCATACTTTTGACCACAATCCGAAGATATTAAAAAAAATCCAAACATTGGTCCATATAATACTCGACACCGAAGAATTTTAAAGGGCATGCCTAACTCATTGCTTCAAATATTTAAAAAAATCCTCTGCTCGATAAGATAAAAACCTCAAAATCAAGGCATTTTTTTAATTCCACTTGAGCCTCGTGACCTCGGTCTCACCCTGTAGAAGGTGTTTTTTCTGTTTTGTGGTCACACCTGATGGTGAGCGATGGATCAAGCACACCCAGAAGATGCGTAAGACTAGAGAAGTTTCGTTCGATGTCAACGATAGTGATGCATTCCATACATTTTAGAATTTATCCAATCGCTCTTTCGACGCTTTCGATGATATAATTTCACTTGTGTAGAGCTTATTCCACTTGCTTTAAAGGTTGAATGTTCATAGGTAGTAAAGAATATAGATACCATTGACAGTGCCAATTCGCACTCGTCTTTATAAAGGTGGTTGAAGAGATTTCAGTATTATATATCCTCTTTGTCTTTTTCTATAAGCATTTGTTAGGCCGTTCTCCAAAGTTTTCTTTGTTTTTTAAACGCATTTTTGTTTATTTATTTATTTTAAATACCCTAATAACTTTAACCCAGTGCCAAATATGTTTGGTGGAGTTAAGTTTTTTCTTTTTCATTTCACGAAGGTTGTTTGTTCTAGTTTAAATTGCCGTGCCACCAATATTGTTGGAAATGATTATTACCTACCTACTCTCCGAATTAAGGATTCTTGTATGATTATTTTAATTATTATAAAACATGTATATCAGTAATCACAGAACATGAATACTTTTTTTTGCCATTCCAGTTTTTTCTCTGTTGTCATTATTTGAAAAGGTCAAGCTAGTGTTGGTTGGAGTGAATATAGAGCAAGTTTGTATAGGTAGTCTTACAAAAAAAAATTGTGGAATTGGAGCCAGTCTTTCAACATTTCAAGTTCAATGTTATTTTTTGTTTTCGACACGATAGGTACGGAATTCGTTTGTGTTGTGTCTCACTGTTTTAATTAAAGGAAATAATTGTTTTGTTACCATTGATATGCAAAAAAAAACGGATTAAGCGCCGTTTAATCTCGCGTCATGTTAAGAGGAAATATGGGCAGAGAGCGCCGACTGAATTTCCTTAGTAAAAAGTCATAATTCGAGGTTTCGCTTTCGCCTATTTCCTCCATAATGGACAAATTTTAAAGATATTCCATAAACTGAAAATGAAAGATATATTTATTTATATACACTTTATTGTACACCAAGACCAAAACAATATTACATACGGAAACCTTAAAATTAAAACAAACATACAACAGGCGGCCTTATCGCGTTCTGCGATCTCTTCCAGGCAACCAAAAATGGGGAGAGAAAGCCTGGACACGACATGGGGTTGCACTTGGTGCAAGTTTGAATAAAACAATAAGTAACAAACATAAAAGCACTAAATATAAAATATACATAAATACATACATTTATAAATATACAGTCAAGAAAACAATACAGCTCCAACAAGAATAAGATCACAGTGACAGGTAGTGCTCCTTTACCAGTCTTAAAGATCGGTAGTGATTGCGCGCGTTTTATTGTTAGAGGCAATGCATTCCATAGACGAGCGGCCTGGACAGTAAATATTTAATGTCCAGGCCACTACTACTACTAGGGATACTGTGTCGCTGTGCTTTTTCCTTGATTCTTATTCTTTATTGTACACAAAAACATAAAGACACAGATACAATAGGTAAGCTACCACAACCTAGACTAGAGTCAAGAGCAAACCCATCACAAATAAAAAAAAAAAAAAAAAAAAAAAGGCGAGCTTAACCCATAACTGGACCCTTTTTGATGATACATTATCTTTAGAAGCACTAGAACCATCACAAAATGCTCATAATTGCCCTGTCAACAGAGGCTTAGTGTACAAATTTGGCAAATATAATATCTAACATTTCCAGTTTACGGAATATCTTTTAAATTGGTCCAATATTGGAGGAGGAAATAGGCGAGTGCCAAACCTCGAATTATGACTTTTTACTAAGGAAATTTAGTCGGCGCTCTCTGGCCATATTTCCTCTTAAAGCTGAGATGCAAAATATGTAGTAAAATTGGTTTTCAAAGACAGCTTTGTTTGCGTAAATCTTAAACTTGGCTTCCACGACAGATGCTCGTGATATTGCGACAGCGATGCGATGGTGTTTTCTCATAGAAAATATGCTATCTGCATAGCAATTTACGCACAATTTCTATGCAAGCACACACTCCATCAGGTCGTTCTAGTATTGTCGCATCGCACATGTCTGCATTCGCTTTAATCTCCCCACACTGAGCCTTTGTTCCAACAGTGGTAACATTAATAGGCTGATGATGATGACATATCTGCAGAAGCCTTTCTCAACTCAGTCTCAACTCAGACAAATTTAATGGTTTTTACAAAGATTTTGGTTCAATGTCACGTGATAATTGCACTACTGCTTATAGGAATCTTTGTAGGTTCCTACACATTCGAACCAAGTATTAAGTAGATATTTTCTTTTATTTTTCAAGCATGTGAGAAGTGGTTCAGGCATAAATATTTCGAAAACATCCATTAGCATTGTAATACGCCATACTTAATGACTAGTGATTGATTACTTCGCAGAAACGTCCTTCTTTTCTCATTAATTGGCCAGAAGTAATAAAATAAAATTACTCGTCACTTCATAAAATACGCCATGCCACAGAATTACAGATGTTATCGTCGTGTGAGGTGAACAGGGTTCGATTCCTAGCTTATCACATCACATCATCAGCCTATTAATGTTCCCACTGCTGGGACACAGGCCTCCTCTCTGTGAGAGGGAATGGGACGTAATCCACCACGCGGACCCAGTGAGGGTTGGTGGATATCACATGTCTTCTTGGTGAATTTCTTGGTTCTAGGACATGCCGGTTTCCTCACGATGTTTTTCTTCACCGTTGTCTAAACGGTTCACAGAGAGAAGGCCTGTGTCCCAGCAGTGGGAACATTAATAGGCTGATAGTGTCCAAGCTTATAGGTACCTTAAATTACCGTCCCGAGTTAATGCAACAAGATAAGTACCTAAGGTAAGGATAAACTTCAAAGTTTCTTAGTTCCATCTAGAGATGTAACGAAGGTCATTGCTTAAAGACCTTCGTTACATCTCTAGTTGGAACTGAGAAACTTTGAAGTTTCGGAGTTGCGCAGCTTAAGCTCTGCAGTAGGCTGAGGTGGAAAGAATAAGAAAAAAATAATAAGCACTCATAGGGACAGCCGAATTGAAAACTTAAAACTATCTCCGTTACACTTCACATTAAGCATGTCGATCACGCTGTCACTTCGTAGTTTTATTTTCTCTGTGGTCACATTAACATGTCGCTGACTCTGGTTGACACGAACCTGTAGTATTATATTATCTGTGACACGAACCCATAAGTTTTTCAACCAAAAGTCGGTTTCAAAGATTACTGATATGTAGCTAGCTAGTCGGTTTTGGTCCTACCAATAGTCGCTCAACGCGGCTAAAGGAGTTTTCACTTAAAAAAAGGAATTATCTTATAATCTTAAGAAAAACGGCTTATTATTGATAGTTGATACTAAAGGTACAAACACAGCTTTTCCGCTTCGTTACTTTTGAATGATTTCTTAGTAGTGGGAGCAAAATAATGAAACTATATACTTCCATACACCTTTGCTTAGTAGACCTCCATTCTTACATCGCATCTGCCGCTTGCGGAGGCGAATGAGGAATTCCGATTTCATGTAGCAATTCCGCAGTTCCGGAGACGAATGCGAGATTCCGTTGCAACCCTACCAGAAACAATCGGATATCAGATGCCTTTTTTTCTTGTATTTTACAAGTTACGACGATATAGTGCTAAAAGGCGATTTTATTGACAAATTAACGTTCACTTACAATTTGTTGAAGCTTGGAAGATGGCTCGTCTTTTATTTAGTATCTGGTTTCCCTCGAGTTTTTGTTGCTTCTCGGGTTATTTAAGATGGAGCAGACATTCTTTTTGCTTTGGTTTGGGTGCCGTCTTTCTTTTTATTTTATTTTAATAAGTGTTTATTTGTTTCGATTTTATATTTAAACAGAGTGGTATTTTACCTAAAGAGCACTTAGTAAAGGACATAAGCGTCGCCATCGCCACATAGACCAGTCCGCTGCTTCTCGCATCCAGCGGGCACCCTGATCCGGCTCCATCAGCAGCAGCCTAATTGACGTAAATCCACATCGCGTTTTCATCTCGCATGTGATTGGTCAATTGATACAGGTCAAACCCTTTGCCTTATCGAATTCACTTACGCAATTAGGCTGCAGGGTCGTCTATCAAAATATACCTAACTAGCTTTTCTCACTGCTTCTCTCCCATTAGCCAAGCATTTTTTCGGAATCATAAGTGATTTATGATTAAGATAGAAATAGAACTTCAAAAAAACTTAAATACAACTTGATAGGTACTAACCTACGCAATAGCCCAGTATATAGAAAGTACTCGTAACTGTCACTTTTATCTTTTTTTATAAAGGAATATTCTCTATAGTGAAGTAAATTATTTGGTCCGAGAACTGTAGGTAGTCCTCGTACCATATTAATTTAATATTCGTTAAATAAATATGTGTGCACTTAACAATATTGATGCCTTGCGCGACGCGCAGCGGCCGTACGGCCACATACATTCTTGTACCAATACATTCTCAGTAATGGGTTCGTCCATTGAATATGGCCACTTGCCGAACTAAAAAGTGGCCTATCCACATGAAATATTACCACCTCTTTAAGTCAATGGGCCATATTAAAAAGAAACTGCCTCAGTTCGTCGAGTAAATACAAAATTACGGCAATGATTCGATGTTTTGCGATATAACGATCGGTTTTAAGATATATAGCCCGACTTTTATGAATTATGGTTGAAGGATATTTCTCATGTTTTATTCATAATCTTTCAACCTTTGTGATATTATAAATGGAACAATTTTCGGCCATTATATTCGAAAAAGTGTCAGTTTGATGAGTGGTACAAATATGATGGCTTATCGTATGCAAATGAATAATGAAAAGTTATTGATAAAATTAAGTTTATTTTATGTACCTAGTTAACAACAGTACTTTTTAGGGTTCCGTAGCCAAATGGCAAAAAACGGAACCCTTACGGATTCGTCATGTCTCTCTGTCTGTCTGTCCGTCCGTATGTCACACAGCCACTTCCGAACTTCCGAAACTTTAAGTCAAGAGTGAATAGGTTACTTCTAGGCAAGCGTGCTCCATCATCGACCACATCATCGCTTACCATCAGGTGAGATGGTGGTCAAGCGCGAGCCTATACAAGATAAAAAAAGAAAAAAAAAAACTTCAAGAACTATGCTGTCGAAACTTGGTAAGTAGATGTATTCTGTGAACCGCATTAAGATTTTAACACAAAAATAGAAAAAAAATAAAACGTTCCCTATACTTAAAACTGAAACTCAATTTTTTTTTTCATCGATCCCATACGTGTGGGGTATCTATGGATAGGTCTTCAAAAATGATATTGAGGTTTCTAGTATATTTTTTTTCTAAACTGAATAGTTTGCGCGAGAGACACTTCCAAAGTGGTAAAATGTGTGCTCCTGCAACTTCTAAAATACATAGATATAGTATGTACAAGATACACAGAGTCAGATGGAAAACGAAACCAAAAATATAACATCTATGTGTGAGGGAATTTGTCCATGTGTTAGTTAAAAAAGTGTTGATAAAAAGTCCATGTTCAATATCGATATCGATACTTGGTAAACACCACAAGAAACACGATTGCTGGGCAAAAACCATGCATCGCTTTAATTAAAATACAAATTACAAAATAATATCTCGCATGTATTTAAAATACGAAATACAAAATATTTTTAAGTCGTGTATACAGTATTTTAACTATTTTTATTTAAATTCAAATAACAAAATTCAGTCGGTCATTCATCGTGACATTCGTACTAATAAACTTAATCAATACACAGAAGTTCGGTGAAAATAACCGTTTGAAATGAAAATGACAATTTACAAGGTAATTGACAATTTGACGTACGCGGTCGCCATTTTGCTTATGAAAGCTATCAAGCGCTATTTTCTGCAGAACGCATCTATTAATAAAATCGCTAAATGTATTTTGAAGCCACAAGTATTTGAAGTACTAATAAAAAAATACCGCAGCGTCAGGTATTTGAAATTGACGACACGATTGGCGTAGTGGTTGAGCGATCGGCTGCTGCGCTGCGTGTCGCGAGTTCGATTCCCGCACGGAACAAATATTTGTATGGCCTGCAGATAGTTCAATGATAAATGATATTATTTCTGTAAGTTGGTTTGTACAAACACGTTTACATATTTTATAAAAGTAGATGAGGTCGGCGTTTCCTATCTGACTACTCCGAGAAGAAAGGCCGAAACAAACTCAGAGGTCACAGTCTCTTTTAAATTCCAGACAAAATCTTGGTTAGATCATGTGAAGACCATGTAGACTGATGTCTGAAATGGTCTTTTGAGGAAAGAACCAGTCAGATTGAGGGGACCTGTCCAGTCAGTGCACGGATTTGTCAATAACCGTGCAGCTCTACTCAGAATTTAAGGAGCTCAACGATTCGACGAACAATACCAAAGAAAGGACATTCGGGTAGGCCGCATAAACTACTCAAACTGCCAGACCATGAAAGGTTTTCATAAATATACTGAGAAGGCACAGTCATGACCTTATGACTGCGTCACCGAATGGTATTGCCGTGGCTGAATTCTGGGCCAAACACAATATTTAACTTTTTATATTTGCCATCGACACGCTAAGTAGAAGAATATAATGACATTCCTAAACCTACTCAAAGTAACAAAATATCAAAACTCTCCGATTTTTTTTGAAAAATAAATGCTAATATAATAAACATGCAACTTTAAGTACAGTTTCGATAAAAAACATCTTCTCAATCGTAACTTAAATCTATTTTAACAAAACCTGACTAAATAAGTTTGTATTCATGTCATGATGTCACTACAAACGATTAAGTTTTTATCGATACTCATGACGTCACCGCTTTGTCAAGCCCTAGCGTAAACAAACAATTTACTCTTTTACATAATATTTTCGCCAATTTTATTTATATATACGAAATATACTTATATAAAACATTGGAAATCAATATACTATTGTAAGACTCTTTTTCTGAGCCAATTATTAGCAGAAATTCGTCAAAATATGGTTCAAAACAATCCAAGGACAAAATTGTATTTACCTGTGAAACGTGTATTTATTGGGGTTATTTCGTCTTGTAACGTCACATTCACTCACAGTACAAGTCACCATAATTGTATAATTAATATTATCAATTTAAATCTCAAGATTATTATTTAAATGCAAGAAATTCACCGCGGCGTAAAACAGATGGGCCGCTAGGGGTACTTATTCGCGAAAAAAATGACATATCGGTACGTCATTCACTCTCTCTTTTTCTCTTGGGCGGTTTGTACTTGATTAGGATTTCTCGCTCGCACGCTTCGTGTATCTTTTTGCGTAGCAAAAAAAAATCTAAATCTATGCTAAAATAAGAGAATGATAAAACTAAAAAAAATATATGATGTACATTACCATGTAATTGGTTTGACCGAGATCTAGTAAGTAGTTTTTTTTTAATACGTCATTAATCATAAACCGCAATTTACCAAGTACGAAACCCTTCGTGCGAGAGTCCGACTCCCACTTGGCCGGTTTTTTTTTCTTCTTTGTCAACTGAGCCGATACCGGCTATTCTATTCTGACAAAAAAAAAAATCTAAAGGCACTGTGCAAAGGTAATTAAAGTTCAATATGTACAATAGATAGGGGGGTAAGGGGGAGAACGGACATGACATCTTTCCGACCCCAAATGTCAACCTCACCTGCACGCGCTGAAAGGCGGCGGCTGCCATCTGACAGCCGTGGCGCTCCCTGCTAGATAACGAACGAGGCAATGGCGACCGAGCTGTGGCGGGATAACCACTAACCTACTCGGGCGACCGGGCGGAAGAGGCTACAGCGGCCTTGGGATTTAAATAATCTCTAAAATGTCTGACGCAGAAGGCAAGGGGAAACCACTGCGGTTACGTTCCCAAGAAAGTCACATGAGAGCACAGATTAATGAGGTACGATCGCCCTGCGAACCGATTAGCGACCGGCGCTGCGCTGCGTCCGGGGCGCGCGGTGTGAAGTTGGCTACCGGCCATGGCGGGGTAGGAAACCAGGCCCTCCATGGAAATTCTACTACTGGAAACTCCATCAAACTACGGCGTCTCCAGATGATAGGAACTTGGAATGTACGCGGCCTAAACCAACTTGGAAAACTTACCGTTTTGGAACGAGAAGTAATTAGAACCGGTCTGAACATCTGTGGTCTAAGCGAAACACATTGGAAGGGCAGAGGACACTTATTGACAGATCACCACGTCATTTTCTTTTCTGGCAACGACATCAGCAGCACCAACGGTGTGGCCTTTTTAATACCTATACATATGAAAAAATGCGTGATGGGATACGAGCCGATAAACGATCGGATTATCAGCATTAAGATAAAGGCTTCACCAATGAATCTTAACGTAGTTCAAGTATATGCTCCCACCTCTGCCGCAAGTGACGAGGCAATCGAGAAGTTTTACGCTGAATTAGAAACTACAATAGCGAAGGTGCCCAACAGGGAGTTACTAATCATCCTAGGAGATTTCAACGCTAAGATCGGCGAAAATGCTCATCAGCTGAGCAGAAGCGCGGGGAGATTTGGACTCGGGAAGCGGAATGAACGAGGTGAACGCTTAATGCAATTCACTTCGGAGAATGACCTGCTGATTTTGAATAGCCTTTTCCAACACCACCCTCGAAGGTTGTACACTTGGGTATCGCCCGATGGAAAAACTCGCAATCAGATAGATTATATCATGATTCGATCGCGATGGAGATCATCTGTTACAAATGCCCATACGTTACCTGGAGCTGACTGCGGAACTGACCACCAACTTTTGATCTCTAAACTGAAGCTCAAGCTTACAGCAGCCAGAATCAATAAAAAGCCGAGGAAGTTTGAAGTAAAAGATGTTCTGAGATTCCGTTCGATTGTCGAGCAGAACTGGTCACAGTGGTCTGAAGCGGATCTGGCTAACGAAACACCCGATGCACTATGGGACAGAGCTAAGTCACTCATTACTACAACTGTTTCGAATATCGCACCACCAATTACAAGTCACAAAAGACAGCATTGGATGACTGATGGCACCTTCAAGCTAGTCGAAGAACGCCGTAAGATGAAAGCAGCGGGCGTCGAAATCAGGGCTCTCAATAAAATGTCCGCACAAATACAGCGCAAATGTAGACAAGACCACAACACCTACCTACGCAATGTGTGCAAAGATATTGAGTACCATGCTGACAGATATGAGTCCAGAGACTTGTATCACAAAATTCGTCTCATTACGAAAAATCTGTCGTCCAAAACCTGGGCCATCGAAGATCAGAATGGCCAAGTAGTCACTGAACTGGACAAAATTTCGGGCGTTTGGAGGAATTACTGTCAGTCCTTGTACCAAGACCCTCAGTCGCGAAATTTCGCACCCACGGAACCTGCGAGTGATGTGCTCGAGCCGGATATTCTCGAGTCGGAGGTGAGAGCCGCTATCCAACATCTCAAGAATGGGAAAGCCACAGGAAAAGATGAAATCCCAATTGAAACCATACGTGCATTGGGAGAGCGTGGCGTTCATATCTTCCACATCATTTGCAACAAGATATGGCTCACAGGCAAATGGCCCTCCGAGTGGGCTCACACAGTCTTCACTCCACTTCATAAAAAAGGTTCCACTAAGAAGTGTAGTAACTTTCGACTTATTGCCCTAATAACACATGCCAGCAAAGTAATGTTACATATAATAAACGAGCGACTGAAGGCATATTTGTCCAGAGAAATTGCGCCAGAACAAGCCGGTTTTGTAAAAGGAAAAGGAACCCGTGAACAGATTCTCATCGTTCGCCAAATCATTGAGAAGGCTCGAGAATTCATCAAGCCGACATACATATGCTTTGTTGATTTCTCCAAAGCGTTCGACTCAGTGAAATGGCCAATGTTGTGGAAAACACTATTAGACATGGGCACACCTCAACACCTCGTGCACCTGCTCAGGGAGCTCTACGAAGGGGGAACAGCTTCAGTGCGGACAGATGACCTCCTCTCAGATAGTTTTCATCCGAGTGCGGGCGTGCGACAGGGATGCATAATATCGCCATTACTGTTTAACGTCTACACCGAGCTTGTAATGCGAATCACTCTCGAAGATTGGACCGATGGTGTTGTGATTGGTGGATGTAAAATCATAAACTTGCGGTACGCAGATGACACCACCTTGTTTGCGAGTGACGCTGACTTTATGGAGGAATTACTTCTCAGGATGGAGCGCATAAGCCATACGTTTGGTTTAAGAATAAACCGATCTAAGACCAAAATAATGATCGTGGACCGCGTCAACGACAACTCGCCCGAAGTGACACGTATTGCGAACTGCGACGTGGTTCAGACCTATGTCTACCTTGGGGCTTTGATCTCAAACAACGGCGGCTGCGTAGATGAAGTAAAACGACGTATGGCCATGACCAGAACTGCGATGGAGAAGCTAGGGAAAGTGTGGAGGAATCGCAACATTACCAAAGCCACCAAAATCAGGCTCATACGAACAATTGTTTTCCCCATTTTTCTTTACGCGGCCGAGACGTGGACAGTGCGTGAGTTGGAAAGGGCGAAGATAAATGCTCTGGAGATGTGGTGCTGGAGAAGGATGCTCGGTATATCGTGGACGGATTTCCGCACTAACGTGTCCATACTCCAGGAACTCGGCATCACGCAGCGTTTGTCGAACGTAGTACAGTCGCGCATACTGCAATTTTTTGGACACGTCTCAAGGCGGGATGGCGACTCCATAGAGCGGCTGGTCGTACAGGGAAAAGTGGAGGGAACCAGATCGCGCGGCAGGTCACCTATGCGCTGGACTGACCAAGTGAAATCCGCAGTGGGAGGCCGCTTAACTGACTGCGCCAAACAGTCCGCCAACAGGGAGAGATGGCGAGAGATCGTGCGGAGAGCTGTGTCCGCATCTAACACCGACGCGGACGCCTCAACGTGACCACGACCGCTCTGCCAAGAGCGAAACGACAGAGAAGAAGAGATGTACAATAGATATTGGCGCTTGTATAATATTAACAAATATTTGTGAAATTATTGTCTATGGAAATTGTATTGAAAAAACAAGATGGCGGCGTTAGTTCCGATTTTGGCCATGCGCCAAAAGATTATTACAGAAGATAAGCAAATGATTCATGTAATGTCATTTAAATTATTTTTTTATTTCACAAACTGAAAGGTGTTTTTTTTCAAGTATATAATGATGCTTGTTTTACAAAGCAATTTACTCATCCAAAACGGGGTTCCAATTAAAAAAGATCGTAATTGAAAAGTCCTTGGGATCGAGTGGAAATTCTGCGATCGGGTTAACGAAACCGGTTAATAGTGAGCTGCTGTAAAATTAACTTCATCTTGATTTTTTAAATAAGTATGTGCAAACTGCTAATTACTATATTAAAAGCATAAGAAAAAATTAAAATGCGTAAATTGGTATAGTTGACTGGTTTTTGAAAAACGAATAAATCGTTGACCACAAGCGACAACGTGACTATAAAAAAAAAAAAAAGGTTAGAATTATGGCGGCCGTGTCGATATTTAGATTTAGTATTTACTATTTATTCATATATAGAAGTTTCTTTGTCGACTTGCTTGAGAACCAAGCTATATAAGTTATGAGACGGAATCTCGAAAAAAAGGGGACAGTCGCGTTCAAAACAAGACGTATGGTCACACTAAGCTTTTGGGAAGGATATGAAACCGTTTTTACCCGGCTGCAAGGAAAGGGTTATGTTTTTCGCGCGTATCTTGTATGTATGTATGTGTATGTTTGTTTGTTTGTATGTATGTATATATGTAATATTCTTTATTACCTCGTATCTTTCAAACTACTTGACGGATTGTTATAATTAAAACATCGTTAGATAGGTCTTGGCCGCCCAAGTGTTCTTAGATAAGTGACGTTAACAAAAAAGAAACATGGCGGATTTTTTTTCTTCGAAACCGATCGAGTGGGGTATCAAAATTAAGGGTTTTTAGAGGTGATTACAAAAATATATACCACTTATACGTCATTCGAAAAAAAAATTGAGGATACATCTGGTGTTGGTCAGCCAGCTCGCGAATACGTATCCTCCGACTGCACAGCACCAGCATACATCTTTTTAGTTCGCTTTTTAAGCAGTCGGGTTTTTTGATTTTATCAACTTTTTTTTAATATAAAATTGTTGGTAGGTAGATATAAATATACAACGAAATAATAGATGACTTCCAGTCTGAAAAGTGACGCTATAACTAAATGATAGCTGCTGTTTACACATGTTTTATTACTGTCGTAATCCGATCGCGAACGGTTTGAAAGTGACGGTTATTTGTTAAAACAGGATTTCTTTTAAATTATATTTATGGTATTGGTGGAACTCGTTGCTAAATAATAACAGCCGCACGGGTTAATCGTCGAGGTTAAGCAACTCTTGCCGAGGTCGGTCCGTGGATGGGTGACCATTATTAACGTATCGAGATTCTTCTCTGCCTCGGAAAGCACGTTAAGCTCATTAGCTTAACATTAGCTCATTAGCTGTCATTTGAAGATCTTTGACAGTCGTTACGGGTTCTGGCTAACATAGCCAGCATAATTCCACGCAAAAGCACATATGCTTCTTGGGGGCTACCACAGGCTTCGTGGAGCGACCTCACTGTTCCGAGGAGTATCGCCAAGTGACATCATGTTACCCAGTTAGTTAATGAGTTGTGGAGATAAGGTAGGCAGTCAGTTCATGTAATATACTGGTATCCAGCTGAATCTGCAGCCTAATTGTGTAAAAAATATTGGATTCTTTTGAAAAGAGTATCTTCACCAATGAAAGTGTTCAATATTTTTTGGAAATACCTAATTATTTAAATAGAATGTATCATACTCTTTCATGCGGTAAAACTCTTTGCCTTGCTGTATTCAGTTACGCAATTAGGCTGCCGGTTACACTGGTGGAAGCACACCCCAATAAACTAGGGAAAAGGCGAAGCAGATTGGTCTGTGTATATTTATGGTGGGGAACAGTCCTTCTGCAAACAATAAAATGATTTTCAACACACTTGCTCATAAAGTGGCTCTAATTTTACCGCAATTAGGCACATAATGATGTATACCTGTTATCAAACTTTGACTTTTTCATTGCTATTATTCACAAGTGAGTTATAGAGTTTTTTTTTAATTTATTGGTTGAGTTGCTTTGTTCTTAAAAAAGTATCGTATCGATATATATCGATACAAAAAAGATCGTGATCAATAGTACAAATAAATTAATGTACCTATTGCTTGCTCATTCCATGCAACTTCGTATTTAAATAGATAATTTCAACTTGTACGTGCTTAATAAATAAAACTTTCACTCAAATATAAATTTTATTTGCTCTGTAATAAAGAAAAATTTAAATTCCCTATTTTGTACGTGGCTAAACCACTATTCACGAAAAGCCACACAAAAAAGAAACCTCATTATTTTAGTATGGCTAGTATTTAAACGAGCGAAAAAAAAAACAAATTAAAGGTGTAAAAAATACTGAATATGGCTAACTGAAATACTAAGTGGGCGACAAACAGTGGGCGAATACAAATGTTTAAAACAGCGACTTGAAAATATAAGTTTGTCGACAGGGCTCCTTTTTCTGTCTGCAGGGTCTAAAGTAACCTAACATGAAGGAGATGACGTCATCCCCTTCGAACCTAACCTATCCGTGTCGGGGTGCGCTAAGTTCCCGAGCTCGCTTCGCTCGCTCTTGGACACGAATAAACCCGAACTCCCGCTTTGCACAGTGATGTCGCCTCGATAGTTGTTCAGCTATTTTCAAAAGAATAATATGCTAAAATAGAAAAAATAGAACCCCAAATACAATTAAAGTATGTAACAATATTATTATCGCAGCTCACAAAAATCTCCTAAAAGGTATTACTCAAATCGGATAAATAGTTACTTACTTAGTATAATAGTCGCCCATTCAGTATATTTTTCCCTCGGTTAATAATTTCCCTTTTAGTATATGGCCGATCGCCATTGTTAAATGCGCGCGCATAGGAAAACTGATAAATTTTGCCCGCCATTGCGAAAAAAAATTCACAATTCGTTTTTACTTATGTAAATGATTTTTTTGTATTATTTTCTTCACAAGTGTGTTGAAAAACGTCGTATGATACACGTGTGTATTGATGATTACCGTCCTCGGCTCTCTTAAGACCCTCACCTACGGCTCGGGTCTCAATGGCGCCTCAGCGGTAATCACCAACATTGCACACTTGTACCATAATGTACTGTTACTTCATCATCATTCTCTAATTACCATTATCCCAATTTATTTAGGGTCAGCGCAACATGTCTTGTCTGCCATAATTTTCTATACGTCGTAAAATGATTTATTTACTTACATAGATATATAAAAAAATTGTTGGTACGCATGAGAAATTGAGCAATATCTAATAATTCGGAAAAAGAGATGGATGGATGTTTCTGCCTGACGGGAAAAATGGCAAATACCCTTGAAGAAACTCGTTAAATGCATGAAATAATAACCATAACTAATTTAATTAGGCTACGCCAGGAATTCGGTAATATTTCGGGCAAGCCCCCAGATCCCCATAGCCAAATTACTTTAAAAATCCTATTTCTAGTTTTTTTTCCTATTGATACAAAATACTTACCAATTTAAAAACTTTGGGTAAACGAGTAAACTTGACATCATGTTCTCGTCAAAATTTAACAAAATAAATACAAATTACGTAAAAATACTGTAAAACATGTTGGTACACTTAACACAACATATACAGTATCTTGAAAGTTTCAAATAAGAACTTGTGTTAATTAATAGGGTATATTTTTAGACCTTGTCGACAACAAAATCAGTTTTCGTTTAGTTCGACTCCTGGGAAACCGATATCGACCCCTTGGGGTCGACCATTTTGGGACCATCTTGGGAATCCCTGGGCTACGCTATAACAATAATTATAAGGAATAGGTGTATGATAGAAAAGTGATGCCCAGATTAATGCCCAATGGTTTTCCTAAAATGCCCGAGAGCATTTGTCCATCTCTAATTCAATATATAGAACGTGGAATTATCATTATTATTACATTGAATTTGTTTTTGTATATATACATATACCTGTTTATCCTTGACATTCTAGTAGTACTATTAAATTATTGTTATTGAAAGTTATTGTTATTTGCGTTTTATATTTTAATGGATTGTAATGTTTTAGTGGTGTTGTAAAATTTTTACTTACCACAAATTTCGACAGAAGTTGTAACGAAATAAACAACTTACTTCTCTACTTGGGAACCAATGACAATGTTATAAGGGTCGTAGACTCGTGACTCGTAGGCCGTAGCAATCGTAGCACTAGAAGGGATGTATTCTGAACTAGAGTGCTACGGATTTCGAATGCTACGCGGCCTACGAGTCTATGCGATACATAATTATTTCCCGTGTCAACGCTTTTTCGTTGTTTTTAATAAAGCGGATCTTTGTGTCTCTGAAGTTGGCCGCAAGACCTTATGCAGTTGGTATTTTTGTGTCAATGATGAAGTAGAAGAGCATTGTAACTACCTCTTTCACTCGCTTACGTTTGTCGCGTCGTCCTATCTCGCTTACACTACGCAGTATACTGGATGACAAACTGTTACTTGCGCAACGGTTCGCAGACCCAACTTCAGACACACAAATATTCGCTGTGACTACTATAGTCGGTATAGATTTACTTACTGACTACTGTACCCAGTCCACTATCAGACATAGGTTTCTTCAGAGCTGTCTGCCGCTTGAAGTCTTACACAGTCCTCATTTTAAAGTCCTCAGTCCGATACACTCTACACTCTTGGACCGGTCTCTGATCCATCGGCTATCGGAATTTTTGACAAACATGGCCGTCCAACTACTACTTCAGCTCAGCTTGCTAGCCTGCAAAACTGCAAGCTATGGTGACTTAGATTCTTTTTCTGATAATCTAATTTCGAATCTTATGCTTCAAAGAAACCTCGAGTATGCTACTGATTAATATTGAAATTGATTTGCTCTAAAAAATCTTTTTTGCTTACCTGTCGTTATTTTGGATAAACCCTGAAGCGTTAGTTTTTACGACGAGTTTCCTCATAATCGAGCTTCCAGAAACTGAACGAGTCATCAAAAAGCTTCGTGAAGTCGTGACTTTAATTAACTCAATACCGTTCGAATTAATCACATCTCTTGACATGATAATTAGGTTCATTTATTTACGAAGGTAAAGGTAAAAAATGCATCTCGATTCCGAATCATTCGATACGTTTCCGTATCTCGAAACCGATCGGAAAACATACTGCCTTGTAATGATTACATGCACTTATATGTTATGACCACTTCTTTTATACTATTGTTATGACCAATGCGAGACAATTATTGACAATGGCGCTGAAAAGGCGCTAATTGATTTAATTGAAATGTTTTAAAACAGTTTTGAGATATTTTATCTTTCCTTCGAAGTAAAAGGCAAATATGGATTCTTACTATAAAAAACTATGCTTTGAAAGCAGGTTGTTATATTAGTTATCCTTTAAACATAATACTTAAACTAACAGAAGTATATAACATCACTCGTTTTGGTATTTACCAAAGGATTAGGTTGTGGTGTATCTTCTATAGTATGTACAGGTTAAGCGCTAAAGGTTTTGGAAATACTTTCATTATGCGTACAGCTAAGGAGTGGCATTCCCTGCTGAAGCCTGTGTTTCCCGATAGCTACAACCTCGGGGTTTTTAAGACAATAGTGAATAGGTTACTTATAGGCAAGCGTGTTACACCGTCGACCACATCATCGCTTACCATCAAGCTGGCGAGATGTGGGAGTACCTTTTTTTATTATTGATAGGCTCGCGCTTGACCACTATGTCAAGCGTGAGCGCTGCGCAAGCGCTTCACATCACACATCACATCATCAGCCTATTAATGTTCCCACTACTGGGACACAGGCCTCCTCTCTGTGAGAGGGAATGGGCCGTTATCCACCACGCGGGCCCAGTGCGGGTTGGTGGATGTCACATGTATTCGAATTATTGGTTCTAGGACATGCCGGTTTCCTCACGATGTTTACCTTCACCGTTTTGAGAGCAGTGGTGTGGAATAATTTACACAAAGTAAAGCGCGCCTGCCTGGGCTCGAACCCACGACCTACAACTAGTAAGTCGCGGCCGTTACCACTGGGCCAAGCACTTATTGATCTATCTATATAAATAAAAATGAATTGTTGTTCGTTAGTCTGATTAAAACTCGAGAATGGTTGGGCCGATTTGGATAATTCTTTTTTTGTTTTGTTCGACAAAATACAGGGAAGGTTTAAAAACAAAAAAAATGGGGAAAAAAGGGTAGGGTAGGTGTAGGGTAGGTGAATGTTTGGTGTTTTTATGGCAAAACAAAGTTTGCCGGGTCAGCTAGTAAATAATAAAAAAAGGTACCTACTCCCACATCTCGCCAGCTTAAGTTTAAGTTCCAACAAATAGAAGCACCAACTGAAAAATCAAATAATTACCTATTGAAAGAAGCCTGGAGCTTATAGACTTTGGCATGGTTAATTTAATTTAATTTATTGATATAATATTAATCGTTTAATTGTTTCCTACAGTGGGCCAAAATAGGCTGAAAATATATAATTAGTATATATGTTTTATTCATACTTATTATTATTTTATTGTGTGCAATTGCTGCTAGGTTATTTTAGTTTTATGTTATTTTGTGTGTTTGTGACTTGTAGCATCATATTGGATAAAACTGTAAAGGTAAAGTTGGTGATAATAAATAAATAAATTCATAACATCACCATTTAACCTTACCGTGTTATAATTGGCGAAAAATCAATCTTGGTGCCAATAAAAGTTGATGGATCGTCTTTCGTTGTACCTATCAAGTCGTCACTATGTAAGGAAAAGTTCACAGCTTGGCTCATCGCCGTAAGGTTGCCTGCTTGTCGGTCTCCTACAGACTGTATTTTGGCGAGTGTGCACATGAACTCCACGACCTCATCCCACCGGCCCCCTAATACCGGATATCTAGACGCACTGCAAGTTACCATTCTCACCTAGTTGCTATTCCACCAATTTGTACCAAGCGCTTCCAAACATCCTTCTTATTGCGCACAGCAAAAGAGTGGAACTCACTGGCTGCGTCTGTTAGAGAGTGAACAGGCTTCTTCTGGGTAAGCTCACTTCATCTTTGACTTTGTCTCTGTCACCTCTGTCCTAGACAAGAGCCAAGAGCAAACCCATCACAAATAAAAAAATAAAATAAAAAAAAGTAATTTTTTTTCGGTTAAAATTTAAACAACACGGTTTTTTCAATAATACTTACTTAGGGATGGTGTGTTATTTTTATTTGGGTGAATCTTTTTGGTATTGTTTATTATTTTTGTAATTGCGCGGGAAGGGTGTTCGTTTAAATAAAGATTTTAGTCGATTGGTGCCAGTACATATACACTTAAGTTTGACTATGGTTGCCCGGTAACACCTTACACTGGAAGGCTTGAAAGCAAATATACATGTTTAGCATTTATAAGTTTTGAGTGCCCGAAACGTCAACGAAAAAACGTCAAATGCCACTCGAGACACAATAGCTTTGATCTGTGCGATAATTACTGCTTCCAACCGGTTAAGAACAAAGTCTCCCTTGTCTTTTTAGTTTTTTTAAATACTAAAAAGACAAGGGAGATTTTCTTATCGATAAGAAGTGATTTGTCGATATGGCTACATACATACAAAATTCAAAGTATTAGAAAGATGCTGCATTCTCATTACTTACCTTAAAAAATATTTAGCACATTGCATGCACATATTAATTAAATCATTATCTCCTCGGCTATTTGATATCGAAACGTATAAATATTCATTAAATCAAGTTTAAAAAACAAAAGAGATCAATGAACTTCGCATTTTCGTATTCCTGCATTATTAATCAAGGAAACAGAAGTCCAATTATTGTGATATCTTAACCTGAACTGTGCCGGAGCCAAATCGATGGTAATAAATACAAGTGGGCAGGTAAAGATTACAGCTTTTAATTTAATAAAACAACATGTTTGTATGTTTTTCCACGCATTTCTCCGAAACTACTTATCGGATCGTAATTATTGTTTTTTTTATTGGATTAAGTATCTCTCAACTTAGGGAACAGTGCAAGTTTTATCAAAACCGGTTCAGCAGTTTTCAAGATATGAAACATACAACTGAACTCCTTAGCGACAAACGGCACGAATGTGTAAATTTATTCATTCAGAGTAAATGCCGCCATCTTATTTTTTCAATAACGTTTCCATAGACAACTTCAAAAATGTTTACCAACAACACCTGTCAACGTCATTCAAACATGTAGCACAACATTTTTCGAGTTCGTTACATTTTATAATGTCTGCGTGTTTAAATACTCTTTTGCGCTGCATCTCGAGATATGCTGGACATATTTCAGAAGTCAGTGTTTTGCGAAGCGTTTAAGCGTCCATTGTGTTTCGACATTTGTATTTGTTATGGTATCGTAAAATTCTTTAAGTAACCGTGGCTAATTTTGAAGTCTGAAATAAGTAATAATGAGTACAATGGATCAAGAAGTGTCATTATTTGCAGCTTTAAGAATGTTTTAATGCTACCACAGACAGGCGTGACACGATGATGCGTATTTTTTTTGGGTTTGATAATGATAATTTTCTGCTGGTATGTTCACTCTAACTTTGAAGTCTGATGGGCCATAGCTGGTATGTTCACTCTAACTTTGAAGTCTGATGGGCCATAGCTGGTATGTTCACTCTTATTTTGAAGTCTGATGGGCCAGAGCTGGTATGGAACACACTTTGGCTGTCTTGACTTGATGTCCTATCCCTTAAATAGGGCAGAGAGCATCCACAGCAATGTTCCAGCGCAAACATTCTTGAGTTTCGCGCTTCACCTTTGGCTGTGCATAAGAAAAATCGGTTCCTTTTTCTTGTGAGTATGTCCTTGGCATTTGGCACGTGTAGAGCCTGTGCATTCAACCAATCAATTAACCATACAAATGGAATTAGGTTGGTAGTTATCAAAATATGAATAGTTTCAAGATTAGTTTGAGCAAAAAAACTAGAGGTGAACTGTTTTAAATGACCTTTGTCATTAGGTAGACGATATTATGAATACCTAACTATATAAACTACGTGAATCCATTTTATTGTTATTAAAATGCAACTAAACTTTGGACCAATTTGTTTTCTCGTTGACTTGTTTACCTCGAAATTGATTAAAAATATTTTGGTTTTAATCACGATCTCGACTATGTTTATTAGATTATAATAAATAAATAAATAAATTCTCTTAGTGGCGGAAACCAAAATCGGCTTGGGTCCACTTGCGTCACCCTGGCTGGGTAATCTTACTAACTAAGAGTTAGTAAGATCTAGCGAGGTCAATTAATGATTAAACGAACTTACCTGTATGTGAAGTTCTATCATAATTATGCGAAGGCTTCGTCCGAAGGGAGCAAATAATACTTGTAGTATCGCCTAGTGTTCACCACTCACGCACTATATTTGAGAGTAAATATTATAGTAAAAAAAAAAAAATACGTATAATATTTAGATGTTAAAAGTATCTCGGTTGATACAAGACGCGCGGGAGTCACGCTCACTTGTTGCCGTCATTTAGTTTAGAGTCGAGTCGCAAATATTTCACGTACCCTGGGGAAACTTGTGCCAAGTTACAGGGGGGGGAGGGTTGCTAATCCCTTCGGACGAAGCCTTCGCATAATTATGATAGAACTTCACATACAGGTAAGTTCGTTTAATCATTAATTATACTCAGGCTTCGTCCGAAGGGAGCAAATAATACTTGTAGTGATTTAGAGATTTAAGTGAAATATTAAGCTTTATCAAGAATGTTTAATCAGTGAACAATTCTTACAAAACTGAGGAATCAAATGATTTGAATTACTTATTATTACAATTTCCGTCGACAACTGCTCGTGCAAATGAATCATTATCATTAACATTACTTATAGTTCTATTATAGAACCGATAGAATGTATTGGATGAATCGCTCCATCCAGCCGTTCTTCTGATTTGATCCAAACTGATACCTACATTATGAGCCGCAGATGTAGCTGCGTGTCTTGTACTGTGTGCAGTAAATATATTGACATCGATCCCACTGTCACTTAATGTTTCTTTAATCCATCTACTTAAGGTCTGGGAACCTACGGACTTATATGGTTTTCTTAGACTTATAAAGAGGGAATCAATATCTTTTCTTAAAGGGCTAGTCATTTCTAAATATGTCAGCAAAACCTTTCCTGGACATATTTCAGGTTTTTGTTCAAAAAGGGGTAATACTAAGATGGGTTGGTTGCAACCTCTACGAGTAGTTTTAAGAAAATCTGGAATTTTGATCACGACTTTAAAAGGGTAAGTTTCAATATTTTTTATATTTATTTTAGACAAAGTTTGTACTCTGTGTGCAGTTAATAATGCTACGAGAGTAATAAGTTTTTTAGAAATTTGATTTAAGTTAAGGGATTCATTGGGGTATAACTTGCTCATGTGGTTAAGTACTATTGAGGTATCCCATGTAATGGAATACTTTGGCAGGGGGGGCCGAAGGCGGAATACCCCCTTAAAAAATCTTTTAATTCTGTCGTCTTCTCCTATGTTATTGCCCATCAAAAGGGCTAGCGCAGATCTACAAGAGTTTAAAGTTCCATATTGGAATCCCTCTTCATAAAGTTTGTTAAGAAAATAAATAATTTGTGGGACCGATGCATTATACAAATCAAAGTCATGATTGTTACAAAAGTGGAACCAACGTTTTAAGTAAACATCATATTGTTTAAATGAATTTTCGGACAGAGAAGCTGTCATAACAGTAATTGCGGATGGGGGTACACTTCTCCTTAACCAAGCTGTCCGCACAAAATTCCTGCCACCAGGGTAATCTTGGTGTGCATGTTGCGATTGCTGGAATGGAAAGACATAATTGGGTTTCTATTTGCTTCAAACGTGATCACTTCAGATAACAAAAGGCGCTTAAACAGAGGATACCATGGTTGCGAAGGCCACAAGGGTACAACGACGATACCTCTAGCTTTATCGGTGATAATCTTTCGCAACATTTTTAAAATTAGAGAGAATGGTGGGAACGCATAAAAATAATAATTGGTCCAGAGAACTGTAAATGCATTAATGGTCATTGCATCTGGATCTTTGTGCCAGGAAATATAATTATTACATTTTTTATTTATTCGACTAGCGAATAAGTCTATTTGAGGTATGTCAAATGAGGACACTATTTCCTGAAAAGCCCAATCTGCTAGTTCCCATTCTATATCCGGATGCACGCGCCTGGATTCTGCGTCTGCCGTTTTGTTATCTGATGATCTGATATAGGACGCAACAACATATAGTCCAAGGCATTCACACCATTGCCACAACTGCTTGGTTATACTAGTGAGGTGAGGGAACTGAATGCCTCCCATCCGGTTTATATAAGAGATGGCCGTCGTGTTGTCAACACGAAGTAGAATCTGACAATTTCTTAACTTTTTTGCAAACACCTTTAAACCCAAAAAGGCAGCCTGTATTTCTAGATAGTTTATGTGTTGTGTTCGCTCTTGAACACTCCACAACCCGCTGGCCTTCTCTTCCCCGCATGCAGCTCCCCACCCCGTAGTTGAGGCGTCTGTGAAAATCTCCAGGTCATATAAATCTTCTTTGATCCTACAGAAAGGATTTTGTATTTTGGTATACCACCATTTTAAATCAGATTGTAGCGTTATTGGCAAATTCATAATTTTGTCATAGTCATCATCTGATTTTAAATTTAAGTATTTTATACGTTCAAAAAGCTTAGTATATAACCAGCCATATTCTACGGCTGGGCAAATTGAAACTAATAGTCCAATAAATTGAGCGAATTCGCGGATTTTACACCTATTTATAGGAAAATACCTTTGAATTTCTATTTTAACCCGATCAATTTTTTCTGTTGGTAACGTGACCTGGAAGTTTTCTGAATTTAGAACAAAACCTAAAAATGTACATATTTTGTTTGGTATCATGGCACTTTTTTCCTCATTTATTAGAAAACCAAGAGAGGTAATTAATTTTTTAGTGAGTGTTGTGTTGTATAAGCATTCATTATACGAACGTCCCATTAACCAATAATCATCTAAGTAGTTAGTTGATATTAGTCCTGCAGAACGTAGCAAACGGACTATAGGTTTCATCACCTTGGTAAATATGTAAGGCGCTGTACTTAAGCCAAACGGTAATACATTAAATTCATATAAATATTGTTCAAACTGGAACCTTAAATATTTTCTTGAGGTGTCATGAATTTTTATGAAATAATAAGCATCTTTTAAATCTATTTTGGTCATAAAGCAATCTTTAGTTATTAATTTTAATACTGTACGTAAATCTTCCATTTTAAAATGATCAGTCTTAATGAATTTGTTCAAATTCTTTAAGTTCAAAATAAAGCGATATTTACCATTTGGCTTTTGTACCAAAAAGATACTTGACAAGAACTGGCCTTCTGTAGGCAGACACCTTGAAATAGCACCAATAGATAATAAATTATCTATAGCTTCATAAAATAAAGCTCTTTCTGTGCCAGAATATGATTTTACAATCGGAGGGTTCAATTGAATAACCGGACTAGTAAATGGAATTTTGTAACCTCTGATACAAGATAGTACTAAGAAGTTATTAGTTATTAGTAACCATTGTTTATAAAATAAAGGCAATCTGCCTGAGTATTTTACCCGATCTAGCGATGGCCCCGCGTCGCTGGCTGATAGCGCGATTGTTTCGATGAGCTCGATGGCTGATTGTTCGCAGAGGGCCCCTTCGCTCTGGGATGGTTCGGCTGTTTCCGAGCGTTGGGGCCTTTCCAGTTTAAATTCCGAAACGTGTTAGACATTACTGGTGGCTTCTTATTTAGCTGTGGCTTAGTAATCGGTGTTTTTAAATCGGCACCCGACTTACTAATAGCTTTTGCCGTTTTTATTGTCTCCGTTAAGTTTCGACCAAATAGCAAGTTATCTGGCTTTGTGTTTTGGAGTTGGTCTTTCATATCTTTCTTTAAGGAAGATAGAATGAAATTCCTTCTTATGACCGAATCATTGTATTGTAAGTCACATAGAATTCGTTGCGAGTCCATCAACATCTTTGTTAATTCCGGATCGGCACTATTGGAAGAAATCATTTTATTGATTCCTTGACCTATGCATGAGATGGCAGTGGACATCTGCTTTTGCCTATGTTCGATATTTTTATCTCGTCTGATGGTCATGTCGGTCATTGCCGCTTTTATTTCTGCATTTAACTCAGGGGCGCTGATAAGTTTGCAGTTAATAGGTACCCGGTACATCTCAAGTAACTCCTTACGTCGTTCTTTAGATAGTCCATTGGTAGTGCAGTGTTCTAATCTCACCGCCAAGTCCTTGTGGATTTCAGATCCGTACGAATTGGAAATGGTAGGGTCTTCACCTAATATTTCTAGTATTGCGCAGGCCGAAGTTGTCTCAACGCATTCCGGCTCCACACACGGAATAACCTCTGCCATAGTAGCAGCACTGGTGGATGGCTCCGCACTTGAGGTAGACGCTACGGGGGCGGTGGGTTCGGTGGAGCACTCGACGGTGGTTTCCACGTCCGCATCGTCGAGCTCAACACAGTTATCTACCTCAAGCTCGGTGTTTGCATCGAGCAATTCGACAACATTATTGTCAGCTATTTCGTACTCTTCTATGTAATTCTCATGTGATTGTTCTGAAATCGACCGACTTAAGGTTATAGGTATCTAATGAATAGATTAGGTTTGTACTGTTTATTTTACGAGGTAAAACGAAACAGCTCAACTATGCCGTTGTTTAATATAATTATATAGCACATTTTATTATAGGCAATAGCCTAGTCTCTGCTTATTAGTAAGGAAACAGTTTTAGTAAACTGTTTGCAAAGCTAATTAAATGGGTAGTAACATCTCCAATGAGAAGTACGCAAACCCAGCAGAAGAGAGCGGTATAAAATATAAAATGCAAAGCCAGCATATCTGCTCATTAGTTAAGAAACAGTCCTAGTATACTGTTCGCAAAACCAATTAAAAAGGGTAGTAACTTCTCCGATGAGAGGTACGCAAACCCAGCAGAAAAAAGAAACTATGTAAAGTTTTATAAATAAGCCAGCATGTCTATTCATTAGTTAGGAAACAGTCCTAGTATACTGTTCGCAAAACTAATTAAATGGGTAGTAAAATCTCCGATGAGAATTACGCAAACCCAGTAGACAAAATATTTATGAGGGTATGCAGAAAAAAATTCTATATGACAGGCATTATAGTAGCCCGTTACTTTATCACTACATAGGAAGTTATTGAGTTGTTTACTAACCTTGTAACCGGTCATCTGATGATCTCGATGAATCACTCGAAGACCGACTACGACGATGTCGTCGTAATTGTTTTTCTAACCTTTTAATTTTCTTAAATATTTTTTCATATCTATCATCATTTTTACGTTTAGACATTTTTATATTTATGCCAGATGCTAAATAGAAAGATAAAACTAAATAAAATTACACTTAAACTGTGGTAAGACACGACGTGCGTTCGTGGCGAGCACTAAAAAGCGAATGACGGCAACAAGTGAGCGTGACTCCCGCGCGTCTTGTATCAACCGAGATACTTTTAACATCTAAATATTATACGTATTTTTTTTTTTTTACTATAATATTTACTCTCAAATATAGTGCGTGAGTGGTGAACACTAGGCGATACTACAAGTATTATTTGCTCCCTTCGGACGAAGCCTGAGTATAATTGTGTAAAGCATCACGACAATTATACAACATGTAAGTACGTAGAACAATTTATTTAAATAATAAAACGTTTTTACAAAAAAATACTACCGACATCCAAAGAAGAAAGCTATAAAGTGAAAAATAACTTTAATTTTGGAAGTCGGTGTCTTTCGTAGGTACCATTTTTTTGCGTTATGGACACCGACTTCCAAAAACAAAGTTATTTTTTACTTTACAGTTTTCTTATTTGGTAGTAGGTAGTATTTTTTTGTAAAAAAGTTTTTTTATTTTTCACTTTTTAGTTGTACCTACCTAATAGGCAAGTTGTTAAGTAAGTTTCTTATAACGCCAGAATAGTTTACCCGAATATCATGAAACTTGAACAAAACCGATCAAATAAGAGATCTGCTTACCCCTTAAGAGCGTACTGTCGTGATGTTATAATATGAAATTATATAAACAATAAACAAGCATGCGATTGCAGCATTCAGATTTCTGTTGTATGTCTTCGAAGTTCTTCATCAGATCTTCACCAAATTAAAATGGGACCAATTTTGGAACATACTCTTTAAAAAAAAAAAGAATTTTCAAAATCGGTCCACTATTGACGTATATATCGGTGAACATTCATAAAAAAAAAGAAATACAAGAAGTCTAACACAGAACCTCTTCCTTTTTCGATAGTTTAAAAAGAGTTATTGCACTGTCTGCGCATTGTTGTGCCGCATCTGTCTGGGGGAGCCTTTATGTTAATGAGAGATTGGGCTCTGCTGCGATACCTTTAGAGTTCCATTCATGCATGAAGCTAATATTTAATTGATCTAAGTTTACCTAGATGGCTAGAAGTACCTAGGATATATTTAGCTGTTCCGGGTCTAGGTGTAAGATTTGCATCTGTAAATAAACACACTTAACAAATGAAAAGTTGGGGATCCTTGCGAAGGTGAGACGGTACTTCACCCCAGAACAGTTGCTGCAGTTGTTGCAGAACTAGTAGATATCAAGCGCAAGTTAGAATAAGCATGCAGTACTGCTCTCATATCTGGGATGGATCTGCCAAATACCAACTGGATCCACTTGAGTCGACTGAAAAACGGGCTAAGAGGCTTATCGGCAATGAGATACTGGTCGAGTCTAGGCTCCAGAGCCTTGAACGTCGGCGCCGAGTTGCCAGCCCGACGGTATTTATCGGTTACATTTCGAGGAGTGTGCGTTGGAATTGCATGTACTGATTCCTCCTAGCCCGTTTCCACCCATACGCACCAAACGTTTTGGGAATACTTTTATTATGCGAACAGCAAATGAGTGCAATTACCTGCCGGAGTCTGTATTTCCTGATAGCTACAACCTGGGAGTCTTTATGTCAAGAGTGAATAGGTTTCTTCTACGCAAGTGTGCTTCATAGTCGACAACATCTTCGCTTACCATCAGGTGAGATAGTAGTCAAGCGCGAGCCTATCTATGAAAAAAAATATACATAACTTGACAAGTCATTCAAAACTCGTTACCATAAATTATTATTACTGAGATGTAAGAACATTCCCGCCATTTACGGAACACTCAAATAAATAAACTAATTTACATAAATCTTTTATAAGTTTCTCATTTGACTCGTTGGAGTATCTGTGAAAATGTACCTTAAGTGCTTGTAATATGGTTGATCTATACTTGTTGTCGTTTTCCTGCTGACAGTCCCTTATGGTGTATGCGTGTCGATTAATTTATTTAAATAACAATGTTGCTCAGAAGAGACTATAAATAAATAATTAACTACTTATATTTCTTCAGTGAAAGGGCTACGTGGTTTTACATTATAATTTAGGGCTCCTGCTGACAGGGGTTACGGGACAATGCGACAATGTTCTTTCAAAGAAATCGTTTTTTTTTTTGAAAACTTATTTTTTGCACTGTGTGCAACCTAGCGTTTTAATAATATTACAAAAATCTGTATCGTTTCCAATGAGGTATTGTGTAAAATACCTTGGAACTGCCCGAAATAACATTTATTCCGATTATACTGCGATGCAAATAATTCACAATTCGACGGGATACAGTAAGAATTCTCAAAAAAATATATTGCCCGTACAAATTTTGGTCATGAGACAACTTTGAAAGGACAATCCAATTTTTTGTGTTTACTTTCTTGGGTCAAGTTGTTCGGGCAGAAGCAGTATTTAAAATAATTGATCGCACGGACTTCGTACGTTTCCGATACACCATGTATTGGTGTCGGTAATTGGCAATGCTCACGCGCACCGCCGCTGTTCGTCCTCTGCTTAACAATGAGGGTTAAGCAATCGTTATGCCATCTTATCGAACTTCAGTATTGTGTACAATGATATATAATGCCCCAATTTGAAGTTCTTTTAAAAAATACAACCGACTTTCAAATAACAAAAAACAGACACTACAAAGTGAAAAATAACTAAAATTTCGGAAGTCGGCGTTGTGTCAAAAAAACCTGCCGTGCGAGTCGGACTCGCGCACGAAGGGTTCCGTACCATAATCGCAAAAAAAGGCAATAAAATCATGATAATGAAAATTTGTTGTATGGGAGCCCCACTTAAGTATTTTATTCTGTTTTTAGTATTTTTTGTTATAGCGGCAACAGAAATACATCATCTGTGACAACTGTCTAGCTATCACGGTTGATGAGATACAGCCTGGTGACAGACGGACAGACAGACAGACAGACGGATCGCGGAGTCTTAGTAATAGGGTCCCGTTTTTAACCTTTGGGTACGGAACCCTAAAAAGTAAGAAACGAAAATAAGAATTCCTTTTCTTTTTTGACAATAATTAAAAAGAGAAAATTCAAAATCTTTCTCACAAATCTTTATTCAACCTTTGATATTGGTAAAGTATACGTCCGACACGTCTATAGATACGTACCTACGGCATTTGTGTTGAGCATAAGGGCACGAAAATAACGACAATTAGGTACATAATGTATCTGCTGAACAAGTTATATAAATCTCAGTTACCCACTAAAAAGCCAGTCCGTTGAATTGATCGATTATTCCCTTGTACAGCAAGAAAATAAATTACAGCTCTGTACTTCAAGGCATGGAAGCCAATGAATAAAATACCGCCTTTATAATTCGCCATAACTCAGAAGCGAATCGATAAAAAAGTACAAACAACAAAAATTACGTATGAAGAACAATTATTTTCGGGTGCCAATAGTATATTATGCAACTAGTGAATAAAAGACGGTTTTAAAGCGAGGGCCATAGATGAACCACGAGCAAGTGAAGGATTCTAACAACTGAATCACGACCGTAGGGAGTGATTCAAGTGGTAGAATCCTGAGCGACGCGAGTGATTCATGGCCCTCGATATAAATCCGTTTTATTCAAGAGTTGCATACTATATTTTATACCATGACTACGAGAAAAAGAAAGATTTAAGCGAAAATTACAAGGAAAAATGCTAAGTAAAAGTTTTATTACCTTCAAAATTTAAAAAAATGTGAAAACTCGAGGTTTCACATTTTTTTCTAAATTAAAGCAGAGCTAGGTAACAACAACTGTGTTTCAGGGGCCATTGACCACTTCCGTTACGTTACATAATTATAATTAATTAACACCAATGCAATTAATATTATAATTACAATCCAAATAAGTATTCACTAAACATCCCAGACTAAAATCAAAATCATTATTAAAATCCTAAACATTAGCAAACTGAAAATCAAATACATAAAGGAGTTTGAAAGTCGAATATTCTTTGCACAAGGAGTTCATATAGCATTGAGATGGACGTCGAATATATATTGGTGTGTTCTAAATTCAAACACCAAAACAGTGAGAAAAAGTGCTTTTTATTCACTGTTTTCAGTGAATAAAATAAGCTTTTTAGAGGGGGAATGGTATAAAAACAGTTTTGTCACGCCCTCTAATCATAACAGCATTCCTGAGTTGATTTAGGTTTATAATGAGAATGAGTGACACCTACAGATCGGTTGGTAGAATGTCAAGTGGGACCAGTTAGCTACTGACCCTGACATTACCGTCACAAGCCCGCAGAGCATCGGTTCCGCGAGCTAATACAAAGAGCTCTATTTGGACGACGGGACCAGTAATGGCCTCTTGGGATTTGATGGTCTGAATCGATCAGTATATCTTCTAATCGAAATCTATAAGTCACGATTGTGTGGTGTTTTGAAGGTCCTTGCAACTCATACTCACTTGAATGGTGAATAAAGAGTATTTTATCGATAATTTAATTTTTTTTGTTCATCGAGCCATATCAAAAACAGATTACAAATAAGACGTACAAATAAGGCAAAATACAAATGACTCCTAAACTAGGCAGATCTCTATTTCACCATTTCAGAATCTTACTATTCTTGTCATCAGTCCTCTTTTTAACCAACTTTCTTATCAATTCGACTGTATTTTTTTATGTGTGTCACCTCAGAACTTTCAACTAGGTGAACCGATTTTGATGATTCTTTTTTTATTTGAAAGCAATTCATCAAGATCTGATCAAGAACTTCGGAGATATAAATCAGAACTCTTCAATAAATGACGGCAAATCACTCGGGATAGTTGCAAGTATCTTTATTGTTTACACCTTTTAATAACATAACATAACACTGGTGCTCTCTAAAGGGGTACGCAGGTGTGAACAGTTCACCCTGGTATATTCTCATTCTACCGGTTTTGATCCATGTTTTTGGGTTAATCTATTCTAGCATCAATCAATCATTCTGGTGTTCCTGTTTTCGTTTCTTCGTTTTTTAACACCGACTTGCGAAATTGAAAGTTATTTTTCACTTTGTAGTGTTTTATTTGGAAGTCGGTTGTATTTTTTTGTAAAAAGTTTTTATTTTCACTTTTTAGTAGTGGTAGGTACATAATGAGTAAGTTCTATAGTAAAAAGGAAAACATAGGGTTATAGTATATATCTTTAATTTTCAGTTTACGGAATATCTTTTAAATTGGTCCAATATTGGAGGAGGAAAGAGACGAGAGCCAAACCTCGAATTATGACTTTTTACTAAGGAAATTCAGTCTCTCTGCCCATATTTCTTAGGTCACAAAACGACCGAAAAAAAAATCGCGCGAATAAAAATCGCAGTGCTTGCTAAGTCTCATGCCAATAGGAGTTCCATTATCATCAATGCATATTATCTTTTTCTAAGATTAAGACTAAGTAGTCTTTAAGTCTTCCCACAGACAGGCAAGATGCAACAATGTGGTAGCGAGTTTTCATAGTTTTTTTTTTTACTGTAGAGCTATCTTGGATGTGAAAATATATATCCAAGATAGAGGAGCTCGTGGCTAAATGATAACAGCCGCACGGGTCGATCATCAAGGTTAAGCAACGCTTGACGAGGTCGTTCCGTGGATGGGTGACCATTTCAACATACCGAGTTTCCTCCGTGCCTCGGACAGCACGTTAAGCCGTTGGTCCCGGCTGTCATTTGAAGATCTTTGACAGTCGTTACGGGTAGTCAGAAGCTTGAGATCTGACACCAGTCTTGCCAAGGGATACCGTGTTACCCAGTTACTGGGTTGTGGAGGACAGATAGGCAGTCGCTCCATGTAAAACACTGGTACTTAGCTGAATCCGGTAAGACTGGAAGCCGACTCCAATATAGTTGGGAAAAAGGCTAGGCAGATGATGATATCTTGGATATGAAAATGGGTTGTCGTATAGTCCAGTCACACCTGTCTGATCCCGAATTCCTATCTTTATCGTGCACCTCGTATGCTATCTGTGTAGGCTGTACTACATTCTTCAGTTTATATATCGATCTATTTTAAGGCATTATACTACGTACAATAACTTTATAGTGGCTACCAGCCAGTATGGCTCCCTTTTCGATCGCGCGCTTGTTCAATATTAAATATGAGCGAATTTAAATCATATAGCATTGACATCATAATGAAAATTTTCCTTATAAGCTACGTGCTCATGTTTATAAAATTCATGGTTATTTAATAAATAAACGAATAAACACAGTTTATTTGCTTGAATGGAAAGGGGAGCCTACCCACGTAACACAGGAAGCATTTTAACAAACGAATAGCAAACGTATGTAGAACTTAAGGTCCGTATAAACTCTTATATAAGCTCACCGAGCATCCTGACGCTTTATATTGGCATTTTTAAACCATTATCATGCTTTACACTGTATAACGTTTGGATAATGGCATATCAAAATGCTTTTGTAAAGCCTTTAGTTTTAGTTCAGCAAACGCAGCTGCAAAGCTTTCAGCTGTTTTTAGTGCATTTGGAATTACAATAGCATTTTTAAGTAGTAAATAAATGTTTAATGCTGTTTAATAGCATATACATTAACCATTATAATGCCACGTAAATCCGCTACACAGCTTTCAGCTGTTTTTAGTGCCTTTGGGTCTACAATAGCATTTTTAAGTAGTAAGATAATGCCTTATGCTGCTTAATAGCATAAACTTGTGCCATTATAATGCACCGTAAATCCGTTATACAGTTTTGAGCTATTTTTGGTGCCCTTTGTTGTTTAATAGCACTTTTAAGTGGTTAGTAAAAGCCTAGACCTGCTGAGCAGCATAAACGTGAATTAATATAATGCTTAAATTTTTAAAGATCAACTGAGTTCTGTTGTATAGCTAGCAGCTCTTTAATCAAATACACGTGAGTTATTGTAATGCGTAAAGCTATATATAGGTTCAATTTACTAAATTCGTAAAACCATTTTTTGGCCATATTGAGGAAAATCACAACATGGCCTATAAACATGCTTTCTTTTTTTGAAGGCACCATAATTATTTTTATAAGCAACGCACAGGCATATGGAGATCATGCGTTTAGAAAGCTATTTTATCAACAGACTGTACAAGGCAAACGGATACAAATTGTACAAAAAATACTGAAACGGGTTTTTTGTTTTGCTTAAGGATCCCCAAAATTGAGTTCAAGTAATATAGCACTATTTCAGTCTACATCAAGTCTACTGGTATACAGGTGAACCCATATAGAACTACTTTATAGACAATGGCACTACAGTGGTTCATAAAAAGTCTTCTCTCTGGTCTCTGGCTTAACAATTGTTCACGTGTGAGTATTTATACTGCTGGCGGCATTAATTAGCCATTATAAAGGCTCACCGGGCTGCTACAGACCGATACCATTTTGTAATTATTTTATATCCAAAATGTATTATCATTCGGACCTATTTATAAACGCAATAGGCCTTTATAGTAATAAAATAACTTAATTTAAAAAATTCATTCTATACTAGGAATACACAATAGTTTTGGTTATTTCACACATCTATTTAAATAACATTTTTTAACAAAACCACAAAGTATCGAAGGCGCGTGAAAAATGAAACTGATATAGACATTCACAGTAAACTACTTTGCGCAGTAATATTTGAAGGCATGAAATAACAAAAGAGTCAAAAACTTAAACAGTATTATACATTTTGTTTTGATGCAAAACAAATATGGTGTCTCTCCCACAGTTTTGTTCGTCCATATTATATTGTGAGACAAAGTAGTTACAACGATAATTTATTATAACATTTGTACCATGGTATTAGAGATGTTTTTGCAGTAATGTAGGGTTTAGTTAAGTTCTAACTGTGAACACTTAAATAGCTCCAATAATTATTTTACTCCATACTTTTGTAATACAATTAACATCTCAATAATCAATAATATGCTAGTATAATGCTTCTGTAATGCGATTGGTAAATTCATTGACCGTAATATAGCTTCTTTAATGCGATGGGCACCTTCATTGACCACAATAGTGCTAATATAATGCGCCTGTAATGCAATTAAACAACTCTTGTGAACGTATTTAGGATCTAAAGCCGTATAATTTGTGCCCAAATAAGAATTACAGTAGCCGTATAATCGTTTGTAATGCTACTATAGAACTAACTCAAAATGCGAAAACGATACAGAAATGCTGTAAGTCAGCCGTTATACTGCTTTGATGTGTTACTTGGGTATTCAATCGTTTCGGACAGGTATTCGAACCAGCACCTAAGGGTTTCGAACAAGTTTTACAAGTTTAATACCAAAGATATATGGCACTCTTTCTCCGGATGTTTCAAATCATGGCTCAGACTGGTCCAGCAATTATTCTGGAAGCTTTAACAGAGGCTTTAGACAAGTGACAAGCGTATGCGCACTTCGTCCCATAATCCCATTCTCAACGAAAGAGTCGCGATAGCGATTTGAAAAACTTTTTTGCAAAAAAATACTACTGACTACCAATTAAAAATTACAAAGTGAAAAATAACTTTATTTTTGGAAGTCGGTAGTATTTTTTTGCAAAAAAGTTTTTTATTTTACTCTTTTTAGTGGTAGGTACCTACCTAATAGGCAAGTTGTAAGTACCTATAACGCCAGAATAGATTACCCGAATAACATGAAACTTGAACATAATAGGTGAAATGAAAAATTTTTCTATGAGGCTCACTGATTTAATAACAATACGGTCAATTCGACCTATGAGAACCATTGGACATAGACCACTCCTTCGCAGTATAACAAGGAAGAAAGAAAAATGTCTGCCGGTCAGTGATACAGAAAAAGTCATTATTTGGCAAAGAAAGAAAGAAAGAAAGAAAATAAAGAAAAAGTATTTATTTGTGACCCGCACAGGAGACACGAGAAATCAGCTTAAAATTAAACAAAAATAAAAACCCCGTGCGAGACCAAAAAGGCTCCTATCTCACTACCAGCCGCACTACCAGTAGTGTCATTGCCAATTAACGACACTACCAAGCCTATTTTGGATCAATAGTACAGTCAACAAGAAGTTTTGGACCCCCTATTCCACTAAGTTCAACTCAAAGTTCGACGAGTTGAAACTAGTTCTGCTAAACACCCAAGTTCAAGCGAAAAATCCGGATAAATTAGAAGACCGGACAGAGACCAGACAGGAGGCCAAATGTCCGGACATGTCTGGATAAAGCCGGATGAATGGTAGCTCTACTCGTTTCGGTACGCCCTACGGTATAGACATTCCCTTTTTACCCTGTCAGTTAAACAAAATCAGCTCTGATACATCAGAGCTAATTTTATTTAAACAATAATTATTTTTAGTTATCAATGTCACATTAAATATCACACAAAACTATTATTATTTTATTGTGACTTTAATGTTTCTATTTGGGAGTGTTGTAGATTTATTTGTCTGAGTTACCAATGATATGGTAAAGGACATTGCTATTCATAGCACTATGTATAAATATCTCCTGCGTACCTACTATTCTATATAGAGATTGGTAACTATGGTCACGGGGTCTCAATGCTAAGAAAGAAAATTTGGATCAAATAAATCTCACTAGATGGCGCGACATGTTCATACAATTCAATAGAATTGTGTGTAAAATTATTATTATCTGGAATTGAACATAAAAATTGTCATGTTCTTGTTTAAGCAACTCTCCTAAGTACACAATTATGGATTAATGGGCTCTTAATTCACATTTCAAAGATTATTTTAACGGATCATTTAAAATTGACGCCAATAGATGGCGCATTTTTAAATTTCTGAGGCATTCCACTCGATTGTGAAAATTTGCATTGTAACACATTTTGGTGCAAAAAAAAAAACTGTAAAAAAGTGCAAAAAACTGTAAAAATGTGCAAAAAAACTGCAAAAATGTGCAAAAAACTGTAAAATGTGCAAAAAAAAAAACTATAAAACGAACCTTCACTGTATTTAAAGAAAAAAATATACCTAGTAAACCCTTTTACTTGCAAGTTGCTGCTAACACCATCTATTGCCGTGAAACGGGATCGAACGCGATTGATGTACTTACAAAAATAACAAGATTAATCAAATGAAAAACGCTAGTTACGTCGGCACGGTTTCTTTGTATGGGATGAGGCATCTGTATGCTAGTATTATATTATCTGTGCTATGGTTGAAATTCGGTGCGGAGGATTTTATAGCCACTACTTCAAGATTATCGTTTTGTTAACCGACTGTATTTTTTGTTAATGTGTGGTAAACCGATTTTGAAGATGCTTTTTTTTATATGAAAGCTGGTGCTACTAATGTGGTCTCAATTAAATTGGATCAAGATCTGACGAGTATATTTTTTGAGTTATCCTGAATAATGTGTATTTTCATGGTATAAGGCTTTAGGTATACCACGAAAATACGCATTATTAATGTTTGTTATACTATAAGGTAACAAAACTCAAAAGAGATAAGTAAAAGAAAAACTTTATACCCGAACACACTTACATACTTACATTGCAAGTTAATAAAAAACTTGTACAAAGGAAAACATAGGAGCATAGTAAATATATATCTTTCATTTTCAGTTTTTGGAATATCTTTCAAATTGGTCCAATAGGAGGAATTAGACGAGAGCCAAACCTCGAATTATGACTTTTTACCCGACTGCCGAAGGAGGCTAATGTGTTTATCAGTCTATGCATGTATGTTTGTTCCTATGTGGCGTTCCAGAGACCAAACGCGTTGGCCGATTTTGATGATTCATACGTCGATTATAAATAAAAAAAGTTAATTCAAAAAATAAAAAAAACCGACTGCTTAAAAAGCGAACTAAAAAGACGTAAACAAGAAGAAAATCATGCTGTGCAGTCGGAGGATACATCTTGCTTTGGTCAGCCAGCTCGCGAATGTATCATTCGACTGCACAACATGATTTTCTCCTTGTTTACGCCTTTTTAGTTCGCTTCTTTACCAGTCGGGATTTATGATTTTTAAAATTAGCTTTTTTTTCAAATATTTTTTTCTACTATTAGGTAATACCTAGATTCTTAGAACAATTTCTGTGAAAATCTAGCTTTTGCTTACGATTTCGCCCGCGTAAAAAGACAAAACACTACTCCAAGGAAACACACTACTTACCGCGATCAAAACTATCCGATATCCGGAGTCCCAGGGTCTCAAACACTGTCATCGATAGCTTAGATAGGTAGGGCCAAAATTAAATTGAAGCGAAAAGTATTTGAAAATTAAATACACGAGGCCATCATAAACGGACTCTTCCGATGGTTTTTACAAAAACATTATTGTGCACTCCATACCAAATTTTATTGACCTATATAAGTTCGGACGTTTAATCGTGAAAAGGTAATAAACATACTTAAAACAAACAGACTCACATTCGCATTTATGGAATACTTGCTGACCCCGTCAACTGGCTACCTACTTACACTACATACATGAATATTGCGTAACTTAACCGCTTATGCAGCGCACGCAACGGAAGCTGTCAAAAAGGAATAATTTTGCCCGATTTTGCAATATTTTTCATTTATGCTCGGCCTATTGGTCGTAGCGTGATGTTTTATAGCCTAACCTTCCTCGATAAATGGACTATCCAAAACAAAAATATTTTTTCATTTCCATTCAGTATTTCCTTAGATTAGCGCGTTCAAACAAACACACAAATTCATCCGCTTTATAATATTAGTATAGATAGACATTAGATATGCAAAATATGGTTAACTTTTATTGCAAAATATCACGTAAAATCTGTTTTAAGCAGTGTACACTCTTACCGGACACCGTGTATGGTTTCCGTCCAGTATATTACCGGTTATCGCAAAATTGTCCTTTAATGAAAGGTTTTAAATGTAAGCCTATACGGTGGCCGGTGATTGTGAGTTGTGAAGACCATAAAGCTTTTTGTAAACTTTTCATAAGGTTAATGCGTTTAAATCAATTTGTAAAAAGTTATAGTTTGTTTACGAGTATGTTGGAAGGAAACATCGTTATTTACTTACGAACCGAGTGAATCATAGTGTCTTGATTTGAGTGAGACAGACTTTTTATGGCCACTCTCCCAGGTGAATAATCCCGTAGAAAAGCAACGTTTTCGGTCGCAAGCCTTCGGCCGAAACCTACCTGATTAGCACCACCCGCGGACCACGTGTAACAAAAGGGGTACTCACCTACGGACGCGGGTGACTCAGCCCCCAAAATAGATATATTATATAGATATAGATAAATTAACTTATAGGGCCGGGTAATAAAAATATGTTTTTTTTTAAATGATTATAATGTTGACATTGGTTTTAATACAGAATATGTAAGTATTATTACTACCTATTTAAGCAACAAAGTCGACGGAGCCCCGCTGCGGCGATCCTATTTATATCTGCAGGGTCTAAAGTAACCGTGTCTGTGCCAAATTTCATCCAAAACTGTTCACCCGTTCTGGCATGATTGATTAACAAACGTCCATCCTTCCGTCCAAACTTTCGCATTTTTAATATTAGTAAGATTACATACACACAAAACTTCGCCTCTTTCCCATAGGGATAGACAGACAAAAACTACAGAACGCAACCTGCTAGGATATTTACATACTCCTTTTTGCTACGTTTTCGTAAATACATCTAAAAAAACATTTTTCTTTCTTTCTTTAAAAAAATAAAACGTACAAAAACTTAAACGGTATCGATTCAGCATGGCGTCTGCATCGATACGCTATGCTGAATCTATACCGTAGCGCGTTTGAAAGTTTGGAAGGCTATGGGGGAGGCCTTTGACCAGCAGTGGGACGATATACAGGCTAACATAAAAAGACTCTTAGACCCACTACGATAAACTATCTATCGAAACACGATATCTTGCGAAAAATACTCCGATCTGAAGTGTAAAATGCACATAACAAAAGAGAGAAGAATAGATTACTAAAATTTTGCAACTAATTTGGTGTATTTTTTTTTCAGGTATGTCTGAAATGACGCGAATTACCAGCACACGAGGCTGTTTTATTAGAAAATGGGCAAGCAGAAAGAAAAATGAAGGCAGTAAGTAAGTCGACAGGAAATTGTCACGTTCTGGCGCGGAAACGGCTATGACTATAGCAAAAAAAAAACTAAATCAATGGCTATAACCGTATTTTGTAAGTTCGCGTCATGTCAGTACGGTGACAGCCGTGTCTACTTTGATGGTAACCGATGAAGCACACTTGCCTAGACTAGAAGTAACCTATTCACTCTTGACTTAAATACATCGAGATTGTAGCTATCAGGAAGATGATATTGCGGCTAAATCATAAAATATCACATTGCTGACCTGACCAATCATAGCAGATTCACAACATGAATCGAGATGACGAAACGAAACCTTTTTAATGTCAAACATTTCGAACAAAATAAAAAAGTAAGCCACATTTAATAGGTTTGCCTATTATATATAAATCAGCATTTTATAGCTTGATTAATAAATATTCGTGTAGATAATGTATTCAAATTAAATTATTATCTTTTTTTATGTTCGCTAAAGTCCCTTTCACATTCCTTGAAGCAAAAAAATCAACAAAAAAGTGTGTACATGATACAGGATATTATTATATAGTCAATGTACCTACTAATTATTACTGAGAGGCTATTAAATACGACTTTGTTTTTATTTATTATTCGTGTTTAAGTGTTTTAAACATGATTTAATCTGGGGTTCCAGAAATAGTGATTTTCTGAGGTATAGTAGAGCAGTGGTGGGCTGGTGGCCCAATGGTAACGGCCGTGACTTACAAGTCGTAGGTTGTGGGTTCAAATCTAGACTATTGTGTAAAATATTTCATCACCACTACTCCTGACTTAAAAGAGACTGTGACGTCTGAGTTTGTTTCGGACTTTCTTCTCAGAGTAGTCAGATAGGACACGCCGACCTCATCTAGTCAGACCATACAAATGTAAGTCGTTAACGATTGCAGAAAGAGATGAGATTCGATACGAAACGTTTGTAATTTAGCTAGAGGGGCTGCTCTCGAAACGGTAAAGGAAAACAACATGAGAAAAACGTCATGTCCTAGAACCAAAAACTCGAAGACATGCGACATCCACCAACCAGCAGTGCGCCCGCGTGGTGGGTAACAATAAGGGCAGCCCATTCCCTCTCGCAGAGAAGAGGCCTGTTTCCTAGCAGTGGAAACTTTAAAAGGCTGATGATGATAGGAGTAGAGGGAGAAATAAAAAGAGTTTAAGTGTGTCAGGTATGCCGTATACCTACCATAAAAAGAGAAAAGAAGTAGCCATTCTCCATATAAACGGAATCGTCACTTGAATAAAATCATGTGTATGTTAAATCGACTAAAATTTCTTCATTAATAAAGCGTCGAGCGCATACGTTACGTGAGTACCGCTTAAGTTTATCAATATACTTCATATAAGATAACTTGATCTCTGCGACATAATTATGTCAAACTGACGTATACGTTATTGTTAGCCTGTCAAGCTACTGAATTGATACTGACAGCTGTCGCAGAGATCAAGCTATCTTTTAAGAAGTATAAATCATTAATTAGGGATCCGTACCCAAAGGGTAAAAACGGGACCTGGAGGGACCGGGAAATGGAGTGTAGTAACAGACAACATTAGATAGTAAAAAACATTTTACAAAAAAATACAACCGACTTCCAAAAAAATACTACAAAGTGAAAAATAACTTCAATTTCGGAAGTTATTTTCTGCGATCTCTTCCAGGCAACCCAGAATGGAGAGAGAGAGTCTGGACACAACATGGGGTTGCACTTGGTGCAATTTTAAAATTAAATAATAATTAACAAACATAGGCAGCACTAAATATAAAATACTAAAATAGATAAATAAATACATACATACGTTTATTAATATACAGCTTCAACAAAACAATACAGCTCCAACAAGAATAATATCACAGTGACCGGTAGTGCTCCTTTACCAGTCTTTTGACATGGACGCTCACAATATTTATTAATTCAATACCATGCATGTCTGATTAGTCATGTAAACGCATGTTTGACAAATAAAGTTTTCTTTCTTTCTTTCTTTAAAGATCGGTAGTGATTGCGCGCGTTTTACTGTCACAGGCAATGCATTCCATAGACGAGCGGCCTGGACAGTAAAAGATTTGTCCAGGAAGATAGTGGAATGCATTGGCATTTTAAGTTTCATGTTATCCGATGACCTAAGAGAGTGACATAAATACTGGAATCGGTTTTTTAGGTAAAGAGGGGTAGACGGGCTAAATTGTATATTATACAGGACGGAAAGAATATGAGCATTCTGGCGAAGGCGAATTGGCAACCAATTGAGTTTTTCACGAAATTCAGAAACATGGTCATATTTGCGCAAACCGAATATGAACCTTATACAAACATTTTGAAGTCGCTCAAGTTTATCAAGTTTATAACAGTTGGCAATGAATGTTTTCTTCTTTCATAAGTAAACTTCAACGAACGACCAGAGAAAAGGGTGTTATGAAATAAATAAATATTCAGCTTTGGTTTTCACTTCAAGGTTTTTCCTCATTGTCGTAGGTCTATCGATAATGGTTCGTGAGCGTGACTGGACTAGAGATGCCTGATATCGATATAAATGTCATCGAGATTACATCGACTGTCATTTATTTTTTGCATTGCCAGTAGTGTCCTTTCTGGGATATTCCTAGAAAGCGCACTTAAAGTATTCCTCGAAGCGCACCCACGATGAGACATAGAGAGGAGCATGAATGATTCGTAATAATTGATATCGATAGACGTTTTAAAATTCAACTGTCCTTATTGTTTATTTATTAAAACTATCAGGAACGCAGAAATTAACTGGAACTAGGTGCTTAAGCGAATAACTACTTAGCTCAATAATGGTAATAACATAAATTGTAGTTCTAAAAACTAAAAAACACGCTTTAATGGTAAATTGAACTAAAAAGTTAATCCTGAAGATCTTGGTAAGGCTAATGATGGGACAAACAATTTAAACGCGCACGGTATAATCAACTTTTATTACTTGTTTATTTTAATTCTTGTTTAACTTTCAAAAGTGCCGCTTATTGGCCTAGTTGAATAAATATATTTGTCTTTGACTTTGACTTAATTATTGTATTGTCATCGGTCCTTGATAGGTGTGCAAAGTTTCAAATCAATCCGACGTTTTCAAGGGGGTGAAAATCACGTTCAAAGATTTCGTTACATTGATACATAGATACATACCAAGCTAATAAAAGCGTGTTAAAAATACAGATTTTGATATTAAATCATTTGTTATTTTGAAAAGTACCATGGTGACAGAAATGAACAGAAGAAAAGTAAGGATCTCTTTCTCCTTTCTAATGTCTGTATACTCTCAGTTTATAGATAGCTCTTATCTTATCATCCATACTCCATAATTCCATACAGAAAGTACTCTGTCTGTCTGTTACCTTTTCAAGCTAAAACCGCTGAACCGATTTAGATGAAATTGGGTATGGAGTTTGAGACTCTGGGAAGGACGTAGGATTGTTTTTATCTTGGGAATAAAAATGATCCCTTGGAATGATTTCGCGACTATCACTTGGGCGAAGACGCGTGTTGAAGCTAGTTGTCTATATTTTTTTTATTTAATACATAATTAGTTGAGCGACTGCCTATCTGACCTCCAGAACCCAGTAACTGGGTAACACGGTACCCCTTGGCAAGACTGGTGTCAGATCTCAAGACTACCCGTAACGACTGTCTAAGATCTTCAAATAACAGCCGGGACCAACGGGTTAACGTGCTTTCCGAGGCACGGAGGAAACTCGGTATGTTGAAATGGTCACCCATCCACGGACCGACCTCGTCAAGCGTTGCTTAACCTTGATGATCGACCCGTGCGGCTATTATTATTTAGCCACTAACTCCTCCTATCTAAATGCCAATAATTTCCTTATTTATTTGGGAAGACTTAAATCACGCTTATACCTGCTTAAACCCATGAATTTTGCTTACAAGTTCATTGTCAAACAGAATTTACATAATTTATCCGCTTACGTACATAATGCGTGACAAATGGTCTATTATCAAATACATAGAAAAGAAAAATCACCAGCTGGGGTCATTAACCTAATCGTAAACTTTGGATATCTCTTGTTCTTCTCGTATATGCATTTATTTTATTGACTTTATTGGCTTTTAAAAGCTTAAATATTTAAATAATTCTTGAGTGCCACGTGTTTTTAGAATCGGCAGTTCGGGTTACGAGTTTTGAGTCCATAAAAGTTTGCACCAACGCGTGTTTACCAGTATACCACAGATGATTTTCGAAGAAGTCACATTTTGCTTGAACGATATTCGATAAACTCTCTTTTAAGTAACATAGTAAACAAATTAAAAGCTTTAAAATACATTTGGAAGTTTGTTGTATTTTTTTTATAAAAAAGTTTTTAATTTTCGCCTTTTCACTTTTTAGTTGTGGTATATAATGTACTTAGTTATATAGTAAAATACCTATAATACCAAAAATTATGCCAGAATAGATTACCCGAATAAAAATTGAACACAACCGTTGAAATGAGAGTGTACCAGGGTACTTAAACGGTACACGTTACAATATATGCATACCCCTTTAGAGCGTACCAGCGTGATGTTATTTTATGAAATGGTAAAAACAATAAACAGACATGCGATTGCAGCAATCCCGAGTGATTTTTCGTCATATATTGAAAAGTTGTGTAGGATATCTTCGAAGTTCTTCATCAGATCTTCACCAAATTTAAATGGGATCAATTCTGGTTTCATTTTTTTCAATCGCTGTCGTCAATTCGCTATGCTTTTTACCCCCGGCGGAAAAAGAGGAGTGTTATAAGTTTGACGTGTGTACCTGTTTGTTTGTGTATCTCATCATAGCTCCTAAACGGATGATTTTGATTTCGATTTTTTTGTTTGAAATGTGATTTTATCGCGAGTGTTCTTAGCAATGTTTGATCAAAATCGGTGCAGCCGTTACTAAAGCTATGGGAGTTTTACTTAATCTTTTTTTTTTTCTTTAAAGAAAACGTTGCTCCACACTAGGAATTTCTTCCTGTATCGTGGGTGCGTTTACAAACATATAAACTCACATACACAACACCTAGAGCCGGAACAACTATCTGTAGTTCATACAAATATTTGTTCCGTTTGGGCATCGAACCCGTGACACGCAGCGCAGCAGTCAATCGCTCAACCACTGCTCCAACCGTGCGCCCTTGAAATCGGGGTGTTTTCGCAAGATATCGTGTCATAATTACGTGTTCAATAGATTGTCGATCGAAGCATGTCTACTACTAGATAAATTATGTAGCATGAAATAAAAATGTGTCGATGGTTTTATTCGATTTAATATTTAGCCTTAGGATCTCTCACAGAAAGCATCGACAATCTGCCACCTCTAGAGGCCAAAGCCACACTTTTAAGTGAATCACTGACGAGTCACCAGACGACAAGTGAACGAGTCACGACTCTCGCGTCACCTCGCAGTGAAGGTGTTTGATTTACATGCGTGTACGCAGGCGGTAGTTCATCAATTGTTCGAAGATAGGGATCCCAGGCGTTTGAATATTATTTTATCACACCAATGGAGCACAAAATTTTTAATAATCTGACTATAAGTCGTTTCCTCACGATGTTTTCCTTCACCATTGTGATGATTATAAATAAGTATTAAGTTAACAACTAATTGGACTCTTTCGAAAAGAGTATCTTCACTAATGAAAGCGTCCAATATATTTTAGCAATCACTAATTATTTAAAAAGAATTTTAGTCAAACACTTTGCCTTGCCGTATTCACTTACGCAATAAATAAGGCGCTTGCGGGAATCCGCTGCGCATACCTACGCCTGATGGAGGCCTATGTCCAGCAGTGGACGTCCTTCGTCTGAAATAATTTTGATGATGATGAAGTATAAACCATTTTTCGAAACGTCAAGCTAAATGTTTGGCTTGGACGGCCTGGACGGTTTAAGGAGTTGCCAACCCTAGGTAACGAGGTTGTTGTTGTTGAAAGGACAATCCGTTTTGTTTTTTTTGTATTTTGTGGAGCAAGGACGTTCGGTCTTTTTTCACTATTAATTTTTTTATGGCGCTCGATGTACCTCTCATCAGTGAAGACGGAAAAGGTTTCATAGTCAGGCATTCTCAGATTAAAAGTAAATTCTATTTTAAAGTTTGTCGCATCGTTGACGCGTCGCACCTGTCTACGGCAGTCATAAATATATATATACAGTTGAGACTACAAGTTTTTATCGCTCTAGGTCCTTGTTCTACAAACTCTAACAAATAGGTGTCTCGGTTATTAGAATATAGTCATGTTTTTGAAAACAAAATACTAACATATTGAGAATAGTGTAAGTTATCTTTACCCTTTGTATCCTTTTAGCAACTACTTGACTTTTAGCAACAAAAATCTGTATTTTTAGCGCCCCGAGCAAAACGCCGCGCTAGCCGTTTTTGTGCAGTTTTTAAGAGCTATCTACTCTTTATTTAAAAAGAAATATCAATTAATAAAAATACATTAAATTTCTTCATAATGTTGACTCTAAAATGGTAGTACATTTTTTTTTCAAAAGACCAATATTCGATTTTATAAAGACTTTATTCTAAAATCTGGGCGTATTCACTACTGTAATTCATGCGCCACCAGTGCCGCTAGGCCAATAGGAATGCTCGATATCTCATACTGATTTTTTGGTCAGGGTACGGCCTTAAGCACCTAGTTCCAATTTCCAGTTCATTTCTGCTTTCCTGATAGTTTTAATAAATGACAGTTGAATTTTAACTCATCACAGCATCTATCTCTTACGGACGTGTTGTCGGATGAGATAGTATGCATTTTAACCCCGCACGCAAAATAGTTCGTGCCGTCAACTAGGGAAACCTTAAGCTATACATAATTATGTCAAATTGACGAATACGTTATTGTTAGCCTGTCAAGCGCTATTGTTACTGTATTGATACTAACAGCTGTCGCAGAGATCAAGCTATCTTTTAAGAGGTTACACTAGTCAACGGCACGAACTATTTTGTGCGCGGGGTTAAAATGCATTTTATATCAACCGACAACACTTGCGGAAGAGATAGATGCTGTGGTGAGCAGTAGGAAGCTAGTTCGCTTACGAATACACACTTTTGCAAATTTGTAGCGAAATGGATAATGATTTAGGACGAAACCGAGCGCGCGAAATTTTATAAACAGACCTTTGGCAGTCTAGATATCATGAAAAAACGACTAAATCTATCTGTTCAAAATAAAATTATATGCATTGTTGAACTACTAATCTATCCCTGTATGGAGGCCGGTTTGCAATTTTCCGTCTTCTTATGGTATTTATTCGCGCCCAAAAATGCGTTAAAATTAGTGTCTAAATGTGGAACTTTTGACGCTCATAACTTTCATATATTTTCTTTTTTTAATTTTTTGCTTCCATACAGGGCTAGATAATGATGAGACAAATTGATATCACTTTTTATTTTGAACGTACATCGTCAAACAGTGGAATAATCCCTAGACTACGTGTAACCGAGATTTCATAGGCGCGCATCTGCCAAAAGTAAAATAATAGGCTTGACGCATTACCTGAAGCACAAATTATTTTCTTCAGTAAGTATGGCAAAAGGAGCGGGGCAGCCGGGGCTCAGGAGATGTTGAAAAAAAAACATTGTATTTTGTACAAACGTCTCGTACAATATTATTATTATATCGTTAATGAAGCAATTAATCGAGTTCAAGGAAAATAACAGTGCCTAAAGAGGTCTGTATCGACGAACCATTTAAAAATACACAAAACTAAATGCAGCATCTACTTAAGAAATCGTAAAATTAGAGAATGTGCAACAAAATAACCACCTAACTGCATTGGAGCCCAACAATCAGCTCGATACGAGTTATTTTTTTTGTTTTTTTTTTTGAGAAAAACACTCATTAAGGAGTATGTTGACTGTTTTTTTCTCAAGCTATTTTAAGGTTCAATCGCTCTCAAGTTAGAAAGAAAAACTAGCCAAGTGCGAGTCGGCCTCGCGCACAAAGGGTTCCGTACCATTATCGCAAAAAACGGCAAAAATATCAAGTTTGTTGTATGGGAGCCCCACTTAAATATTCATTTTATTCTGTTTTTAGTATTTGTTGTTATAGCGGCAACAGAAATACATCATCTGTGAAAATTTCAACTGTCTAGTTATCACGGTTCATGAGATACAGCCTGGTGACAGACGGACAGACAGACAGACAGACGGACAGACAGACGGATCGTGGAGTCTTAGTAAATTTACCATTTGGGTACGGAACCCTAAAAAGTATTTAATTGCCACTAAACGATATACAAACATTAATATATTAACAAGAACAAGAAAGTAGATTTTGCTTTAACCTTTAACGATAGTATTAGTGGATCTTATTATGTTAAAGAAAAGTAAAAAAAAAAACAAAAGAAAAATGTGAATTTAAGTAAAAGCAGATGCATTTCGTGACTGGCAAGAACGCTTCCACTCAGCACAACTGTGCCGTGCAGGACCCACAGCAACGCGCTGATTCATTGGTCACCTAGGACGTGACGTACGGAAACCAAGTCTGTAGCGTATGTAAAGATAGATACAAAAATATAAAACGGAGTTCAAATACAAAGATTTACCTATTTTTTTTCTTTTTGTGCCCTCTAGTGTCGAGTGTTTTATGGTTTCATTCTTTACTGGAGAAACAATCGTAACCCTGTATTTGCTGTCTCGGGTAGAGGATAAATACTTGCTATTCTTGTCTCCACCTTTATTGTGATTAGAGTTCGGTGTATATTATATTATCTGTGGCCGAACCACTCTCCTATTGAAAGTTATATAGACACGAGAGTTATGCCTGTGCTTATTATTTCCAATACTATAGAATATTTTCGGGCATGTCAGGTATTCTTCAGGTCTGAAAATGAGCGGTACGGTACCACACGGTCAAAATAACTGTGCACCTCGCTGGAATGCGACCCCACTCCCAGCTACACGCGCGGCGCCCCGCGTTCGCCTCGCGCGCCAATAGCCGAGAGTCCAATGTCAGAGTGACGTGACAGCGCCAGGTGCACAGTTATATTGACCGTGTAGTACGGTAGATTTAAGGACAACTGAAAATGCGTTTTTTTCTGTTTTGATCATTAAAGTCAAGTTGTCTTTGAAATCCCTAAATGCATATAGGGCTTTATTTATAAAATCTCGAATATTTTCAGCAATTTGTTTAGCAGATGTTCAATGAATTTAGAATCTTTAAATCAATTGCTAAACATCGTCGACAGTCTGTACTTTCTTTATTTATTTTATTTTTACGGCGGGCTACCTTCAAAAGGCGCCTGGACCTTTAGGGAAAACACCAGGGAATGTGGGATTTTACCGCACTAAAACCACACCGGTGATAACCATCAACACATGGAGGGGGCCCCGTTACCTCTTAAAATACCAACCCGGAACACCCTTTGTGCAACGCCTGTTAGGGCACATCCCTGGGGAGACTGCGAGGCGTCACCCCTGAGCCTCACTGTGCACGGCAGCACGTGACCACTGTGCCACCGTCTTAGCTGGGTGGACAGAGTCCCTAATCTGGCCGCGTGATCCCGAAGTCCTGCCTCGAGGCGGTTGCCTCCACGACGCCTTCTTCTCCGAGCAGGATCAGCCCTATCACAATCCCGCTCGGCGGCCTCCTTCTGGACCATCACGGTCTCTCAGAAAGATGACATTTCCCTCCAATTTTCTGTGTCTGCCAGCATAGCCCTCACTACTGCTGGCGGAGACAGGTCTCGCCGGATCTTGGTGACCAGGACCTGCCACTTATAGGCCCACGCAGGACGCTCCTCGAGCGTGTGCTGTGCAGAATCCAGGTCGCCTCCACAATGGTGCCAATTTGCCGTGGCCTCGCGCCTATTCCTATTCAGGTACTCACTGAAGCAATCGTGCCCGGTGAGTAACTGAGTGAGCCTGTAGGAGATGCGCTCACACACGCTTTCAGCCAGACTTCGAAGTACGGCTTCGAAAACGCGCTTACGCGAAAATTTCTGCTGATGTAGCCACTCGCGCCACCGCCGTTCCTGCCGCCTCAGTCTTACCGCAGCGATTCCTGGCACGCTATTGCCACCTTGACCTTGGCGAATTGCGCGAATCCGGTCATAGACCCTTGCGCCATTATGTCCAGCGGCGGAAAGGTGCCAGGAGTGTTGCCGCCTCAAAGGATAATGTTTGGTATCCTCGTGCGATTCGAGTGGCCATTCTCCGCTGCAGGCTATTGATTTTAGTCCTGCAGCGTCGGATACCTGACAGTCTGTTTGACCAAATAGGTGCCCCATAAAGGACCATCGATCGCATGACACCCGCTTAGAGGCGGCGAACTTCTTCCCGATGTCCCCCGAGATTGGGCAGCAGTCTATGTAAAGCACCCACTGCCCTTCCAACGCGGGGGACCAGAGTTAGGCCAGGATACTTTTTTTTTTAATTTACCGATTCACCTGGATTTGCGCATCTCCAACAGTCATTGACGAGCTGGGCGGGTCTCTGCTCCTAGGCAGTTTATGGGACCTCAGCGCCTCAGTTTTATTGGTCCATGACGTATACATTATTACGCGTTTATAAAGAAATTGATCCGAAAGAGTTGTCTACAGATATAACAACTACGAAAATGCATTGTCGCATTGTCATTGTGTTTGCGGTACAAATAGATTTGTAGGTAGACATGGTAGTATTATATTATCTATGGTAGACTGTTGTGTGGGAGACTATACTTGGTTCGACCGAAGATTACACATGGACATCAAACATGAGAAATGGATTATTAAGTGGTTATCTGCCACACGTACGAAAGCAAGATAATAAAGGTTGTAATAATAAAAAATTCAAAACACTCCTCAGATTTACTAACAAACAAATGTTCGGTTCATATTTAACTTGAGGAAATATGACCATGTTTCGAGCTACAGGTCTGAGCTCAATTGGATGCCCATTCGCCAGAGAAGAAGTTTGCGCGCTCTAACTACGCTTTTCTCCCTACTCAACTCTCCCACCCCACCATCTTACCTTATGTCTCATTTTCAATATTTAAGTTCTTCACACGCTAAGAATCTGCGTTCCTCCAATAATCTTCTCCTACTGTGTCCTTCTCATACTACTGATTTTGTTCACTCTTCCTTTCATATTCAGTCTATTCTTCTCTGGAACGCGCTTCCTCTCGAAATCAGGACGGCCACCAGTCAATATGCTTTCAAGCGTAAATTGCGGTTTTATTTTCAACGGGGAGAGGGGACATCTCGATAACTTCTATTCATTACTTTATTTAAATATATATATATATATATTTATTTAGGTATGTATTATACAAAATATGTATGTATGTGTATTTTAAACAACTTATTATTAGTATTTCTTTGTTTTACTTTTTTTTTTGCTTGTCACAATTTAAATAATGCACCTGCCATGTTATCTCTTCACCACCCTTGGTTGACTGGTAGAGAATGCCTAAGGCATTAAGTCCGCCATTGTACCTTTGTGCATGAAGTTTTAAATAAATAAATAAATAAATATTAGGTATACATTCCGATGGGATCAATGTCTTCGCAACCATTTAGCATGCGGATAAATTAATATAATCATACTTAACGTTGACTGAATTATCTTTTGTTTTTTTCCAATAAAAATAAAACGGAGCAATAAAATATTTTATATAAAAAGCTGTTGACATTTCGAAATCTTCTTTATTTTATATTTTAGGAACTAATTATTCTGACAACTTTAATGTCTGGAATCTTTTTGGATAGGTAATACATACCTACTTAGAATAAACTAGACTAGATTTTGCCCATGAGTTCGCCCGCGTAAATAGTTAATTATCCCAAGAGAACATTATAGTTACCGCCATGAAAGTAGAGGTAGTACCTTTTATCCTAATCCAGGTTCTGATCAATCCACATGTCAAGCTTCATCCTTTCAGGCGGCGTGAAAGAAACAAACTGACTGTCGAATTATCTATAACACATATTAGTTATTTTTAGGGTTCCGTTCCTGAAAAGGAAAAAAAGGAACCCTTTTAATGATTAGGTACTTAGTTATCAGTTTGTCCGTGTGTCAAGACTTTTTCTCTGGAACGCCTGGAGGTATCAAGTTGAAATTAATAGCATATAATTATATATACTCAGGTCTGCAACCCCTTGGAGCTTTAAAAGATTTTTTTAATAATTAGTTACTAGATACTACAATCTGTCACCATGCATCTAATTCTTATTTTGTAAGATTTGCTTTATATGTGATACCTATGATTTTTTTATACTGCATATTGACATAATTATTGTGTGCCTGGCCTACTAGGCCAGTTTACTATAATGGAACTGTAATTTACATAACATCTGTCTGTATAACAATAAAAAGATTTGATTTGAAAACAATTAAAGCAATCAAAAATTATGGCCTTTTATGCCGCATAGATATTTGACGAATCGCAATGGGAATCAAAACCTATATGGTAGTTCCCGTTGACTTAGAAACGAAATTTAGCAAGAAGCAATATTTATAGCAAAGGGCGTCCACAGTAGTCCTCCATCGCGATCGGTCACCTCGCTTCACGTCATACCGATGCTCGTCGCTTCCGCCAACACGGTGAGACGCCATGATTGACGGGGACGGCCACGCTTTCTTTTGCCTTGGGGATTCCAGTCTAGCGCTTGCTTCGGTATATGATTAGAATTCCTTCGCAGCGTGTGGCCAATCCAACTCCATTTGCGACGCTTGATCTGGCGGTCGATCGGGCTCTCGTGGCATTGCTCCAACAGCTCTACGTTGGTGATGGTGTCGGGCCAGTAAATGTGTATGCGATGATGACAGCGGTAGACAACGACTTGGATCTGGCGTAAGATGTCTTTTGTGACCTTCCACGTTTCGCACCCGTAAAGCAGCACGGATTTGACATTTGACTCGAAGATTTTGAGTTTAATCCTTCTGGTCAGTATCCGCGATTGCCGAACAGGTCTCAGCTGCGCGAAGGCAGCTCGTGCTTTGGCGATCCTAAAAGCAATGTCCTCTTCACTACCTCCAGTTTCCGACACGAAGCTCCTGATGTAAGTAAACTTGTGGACGCGTTCCACTGCCTTTGTGCCAATCAGCAACGGTGAATTATTCTTCACACCAGATACAAACTTGGTGCTCTTGGTGCTCTTGAATCTTCCGGGTGTTTATTTTTAGTCCCGTTTCTGCCGCTTCCTGACTTAAATCTTTTAATTTAGCTTGCATGTCAGCGTAGGCATGTCCAGCAGGCATAGGTCATCGGCGTAATCCAAGTCCTCTAAGACGTTTTAATCCCCACTCTAATAACTGTAATATTAACAACTTCTTCAAAGTTACCCTTATAAGCTAGAATTCTAGATAAATCTAGAGAATGTACACTGGTGCGCCGCGTCACCACGCCGCCGAGTCCAACTCGCACTTGGCCGGTTTTTCTACTACTTACTTCTGCTCTGCCCGCGAAGCATATGGCGGTCGGTACCTAGTTTGTATATGTGCCTACCTCCTCAGGAAAAAGGCGTGATTTTACGCAATTGTGATAAATTCTCATTCACGATCTTAATGAAACAAGCAAATACAATTTAGAACTATACTTTGATTGCAACAAAAACTAGGAATTCTCAAACAAGGTAGAAATACGTGTTATGGAGGCTTGGTGATCGGAATCTGTGAATATAAGATAGACCAATTATTTATAAACTTATCTGCCCACTGTTATTAAATAAAGTGAACCTGTTTGAAATGTCTATATCAGTATTCATTTTTCACCAGTTTTCGGTCAGTAGAGCTAGGAATCGTACGATATGTCGTGTTCGTGTGCTTACCAAGCGAAATAGAATATTTGGCTTGTATCATAAATATACAAGAATTAATACCTATTAGTCTTACGTGGCAACTGGGGTTATCCCAGTTGTAAACATTCTTATTGGTCTTGCTCTGTTCTGTCTCCTGCTCGATAAGGAAATTATGTTTTATTTTCATACTCCTCCGCTGTTCTCTGCACATCGTTGCTGGAACATAAGACAGTTGAATTGTTTCTCGTGAAGCTTCATTAACTCGGTGCTTTTCTGGTGGTTGCCACTGTTGATTCTGACTTTCAGGAAGGCTCCTGCAAGTTATAATCGACATTGATAAAGCTATCATGAGGTGTCTAAACTATCCGAGTCCACCACCAATTTGGATCCATTAGTTAAAAGATTATAAATTCTACGAATTTAGTTCATAGTTCAGTCTCTAAAAATATGTACTTAAGCTGTTTTCTGGCAATGTATAGTTTTGTTGGGAGTCTGGAGACCATTCCAAATGTCGGGAGAATCCAGACGAATCCCGACCAACTGGCAACCCTAATCACTGTGGAACCATGAAAGTTTTCACACGTCATGATAGGACCTCAGGAGTTGCAGTTGTTGGGAATAGTGTGGCGGGCTTGGTCCAGTATTAACTTATTTTATAGATGTTTTTACAAAAATATAATAAGCTTTTTCTTTTGACTGAACAAATGCTCAGACACAATTTATTAAAAAAATACAAATAAAGAGAAAATATGATCAAACTAAACATGCATATATCATACTAGCTGTTGCTCGCGGCTTCGCTCCCGTGGACCACCCCTCAGGACAAATTTTCGGGATTTAAAAATAGCCTATGTTACTCAGGAATAATGTAGCTTTCTATTGGTGAAAGAATTTTTCAAATCGGTCCAGTAGTTTCGGAGCCTATTCGGTACAAACAAACAAACAAAAAAATCTTTCCTCTTCATAATATTATATAGTATATTTCTTATAGGTACTTACACTTTTGTCACCATAATTCAGTCTCTATTTGATAACGTACACGGGCTGCTAATGACAAAAAAAAAAAAAAACGTAATTTATGCCTGCCTTAGTTGTAGCAATGGTCGCTACAAAACAATAGGTTCATTAAAAATAACGGTTCCATAATGTAACGGTAACTTGCCTTTGGTAACAGTTGTAGAGCGACTGCAACCACGCATGTTAATTGACGTATTGTCTTTATGACATTTTACATCATACATAAATAAAATAGACGCAGAAGATTCTTGAGAGCTGATACCGTTAGACGCGGCTGTCCTTTGTAGATCTTCAACAGTTGTTACGGGGGTCAGAAGCCGTGTTACCCAGTATCTGGGTTGTGGGTGTCAGATAGCTGCGCAATAAAAAATCTCGTACAAAAACAGTACCGTTTCGTGCCTCGCGCATCCGGTAATCCAACTTCAGGGCGGCCAAGAAGTTTGGCGAGGGCTATACTCAGCTCCGTCCAGTCCAGTTAGACAGAAAGCCGAGCCCCAACCTAAGTATGTAGTTGGGCAGCTTATAGGCAGAATAATTTCGTCTAAGCTTTCTGATAACAAGCCTTTTCATAGTTTCCGATAGCTTTCAAAACATTGTAGTGTTAGCAGAGGTCTCTCTTTGCACTTTATTAAGAAAATAGCTGTTCCCCTCGGCTTTGCTCCCGTAGACCACTCCACAGGACACGTCTTCGGGATTAAAAAAGCCTATGTCACTCAGGAACAATGTAGCTTTCTATTGGTGAAAGAGTTTTTTAAATCAGTCCAGTAGTTTCGAAGCCTATTCGGAACAAACAAACAAATAAACGAACAAATCTTTCCTCTTTATAATATTATTATTACTAGCTGTGCCCGCGGCTTCGCTCCCGTCATCTGTCTGCTAACCCTACCCTACTTACCTAACTACCAATTCTTTTTCTAGGGTCATCATTCTTCCGCGGAGAATCTTACAATCGCCATTCAAAGAATGACTTCAAATACACAACGCTATCTATCGAATATCGAGTTCAACTGTCCGAGTATTTGAATTGCGTGTGTTGTGATAATTTAACTTCTTGAACACTTTAAATTCATCTAACTTTTGATAGAGTGAACCGATTGCGATGAAACAAAAACTAAGTAATTCTTCGTTAGTTACGCACAATTTTTAAATATAAAAGTTTTTTACGTTCGTTACGTACATTTCACGTGATGCGTGCACAAATAAACAGATAAACAGACAAAAATTCCAAAAATGCTGGAAATGGGTTCTGTTGGTTATCCTTCAACACGCTGGCTATTTTTTTTGGAAATATTTTCGATATACAAAAATTACTTTTCTACAGATTTATTATATGTATTGATTGATGATGATATTGATATTAATTGATGATGATGATGTACACAAATTACTTTTCTACAGATTTATTATATGTATATTGATTGATGATTGATGATGATTAGTATAGATTATACTAGCGGACGCCTCGCGGTTTCAACCGCGTAGTTCCCTTTCCCGGTGGGAATACAGGGATAAAAAGCCCATGTCACCCGGGGATAGTGTAGCTTCCCAACGGTGAAAGAATTTTTGAATAGTTTTTAAGTTTATTCGATAAACGTACAAAAATTCAAAAATAGAAATCTTTCCTCTTTATAACATTGGTATAGATTATATATAAGTATAGAAGTATATATAGGAAATATAAGTCGCGGACTTAACCTTGGGCGTTCGGTTCGGACGTCCGATAGACATCGTCTACGGACGGTGTGCACGGGGTGCGGGACGCGACCCTGTCGTCAGCTAAACATAATTTTTATTTTTATGTTCTTTCTTGGTGGATAACATAAAGCAGCCGCCACTAATTCTTTAAAATCGTCCTCACTTTCACTAATCGATATATTTCTTCGTCGTTGAATAAGCGCTCGGACGAGTCCGCAAGCCGCGTCCCAAAAATCTGTGCACACGTCATATCAGTCGCGTCCGTCAGCCGCGCAATTTGTTCCCAGATTAAGTGAGCCTCTTATTTCAATGAAACACACCTACTACGCCACCACTACGCTAGGCCAGCTCACAATCAAAATGTTGGCACTGACCTACCGTCGGCCTACTGTATATTATAAAAATTAGATTATATGTGATTGTTTGAGTAGTGTGTCGTCTATTCGCTTAGTGAGTCTGTAGACGAAATAAACACGCGACAGAAAAGCCCCCGAGCAATGTCGCTCAGTGAATGCCAAGGGCGTGTGTGACGACTCCCCACGACGAGAGGTATAAACAATGCTAATTATTGACAGTGTCCACATACCAGGCGTTCTTTGAACTGTCAAATTATAGACGGAGTACGGACCACTGTTGACATTGACAAATTCCTGATTTAAGCCCGGGCGGCCGACAGTTTGATATTTACTCAGGGCATTGTTTGAACTGACAACAGTTTTTATTTCTGACAGACGTTTGTTGATTTTTAGGGTTCCGTAACTCAAAAGGTAAAAAATGGAACTCTTACAAGATCACTCTCTTGTCCGTCTGTCCGTGTGTCACCGCCAATTTACTCAGGAACGGGTGGACCTCGCAAGTTGAAGATGAAATTTATACCAGATTCTGAGGTCTATAGTCCCTAATCAAAATTTGCACATAAAGATATATGCAAATTTTGATTTTCGCGAAAACTTGTGAGTACCAAAATTTACCTTAATTATCAAAAAAAATATTTTTCGGAATTTTCCTTGTGCTTTTAAACAAAATTGACACAATTCTAGCTCAACCGGAAGTACCCTATAGGTTTTGGGTTTGGGTAGTTCCCGTTGACCTTTGACCCACCCGTGTTCCTTCAGTTGCTAGTTACCTAATTATGTTTATGAAAGTAGCTGTTTGTAGGGAACCCTCGGTGCGCGAGTCCGACTCACACTTGACCGGTTTTTTGTGTAAAATATGATCTGGTTGTGTTGGCTTGATTCTGAGAAGAGTTGTCATCTATTTATTGACAAGATTGTCTTCATCCTGGAGCATCAATTTAAGTTTTACTAAGAAACGGCTTTGTCTTGAGCATATTTCTTGCAGGTCAGCTTCAAATGCAGCGTTCTACTCTCAAATTAGTTGGCTCATCGTAAAAGCAACCATTTTTGAATTTTTTTGTTTTGGAAATTTGTAGTAAATGACCAAACACTGCGTTGGTGATTTGTTGGCGCTCCGTCAGAAATCATATTTATCCTAATTATTGAGTAGTCAAGGTAGCATACTAGCAAGGTAGGTAATAAACTTGAATCATAACTACTTAATCGTGCGTAAAAAATATTGACAGCAGATAAAATCTTGCATGAAGAAGGGCATTTTGCCGTTTGCCGGGCACGTTTTGACTCCGGTGCTAGCTGCCCCGTGACGACGAAGGCGTCACAACTTAGCTGCGTAAACTTTTATTGCACAAAAACATTAGTTTGGTGTGCGTAGATGCTTCATCATCATCAGTATTTTAATTTTCCCACTGCTGGGACTGGGATACAGGCCTCCTCTCTGTGGGAGGAAATGGGCCGTAATGCCATACGCGGACCCAGTTTTGGTTCTAGGACATGACCGGTTTCCTCACGATGTTTTCTTTTCCTTCACCGTTTTTAGAGCAGTGGTGATGAAATAATGAATAAAGACCTACATCTTGTAAGTTGCGGCCATTACCCCTGGTAACACACACCCACAAACTTTCGTCTTTATTAATATTAGTGTGATTATAACGATTAAACGGAAGTGTGTTGCTAAACAAACCCTACAATGGTCTCTCATAAAGTGGCACAATCTATTGCTTTGATTGACGGAGAACTTAGCCGACATGGCGTGGCACAAAACTTCGACGAATCTTTAGGAATAGCTTATACGACTGTGAGAGATCCAGTTAGGCGGTTCAGGGAGACAGGGTCTTACGTAAAGAGATCAGCACACTAATTACGTATCAATCACACTCCTTCCCTTTCATTTTGGTAACTCAACAATATTCATTGCGTGTTATACGCTGGCTAGTAGACGGATTTTTGAACATGAAGCAATGAATGCAAGGGAAACAATCCGTACTCTACTCTTTGAACTTATACAATTAGGGTGCAGGTCAAGGTCGCAAACAGTGTACTTCGGCTCGGGATGCTCGTTTTATCATTAGAAATGTCCTTAAACGGTTCATGACGGAAATTCGACTTAGACCAAAGTTTTGCCTTCAAAAATCGCGGCTCGGCGGACAGAGCTCCTGTAAGATATCATGGTGACATGGTGAGGGCGACTGTCGCAATCCAGCGCTGGGCACGCCACAATTGCGGCAGTAAGGAGCTCTTTGAGAAGTGACTTGAGAGGCGTCACGGCGTCCTCACCGGACACGACTGATTCGGGAAGTTCCTGTTCAAGATAAGGTGGGAGGAAACGCCCTGGTGTCACCATTGTGTGGACCGCCCGGAGGTCACGGTGGAGCATACGGTTTGAGGTCTGCCCCGCTTGGGTGGAGCACCGCCGTGTCCTCGTGGAGGCGATCGGCGGTGGCAACCTCTCACGTCCGGCCCAGGTCCAGGCCATGGTACGGAGCGAGAGGGCATGGGAACCTGTCTCCTTCTTCTGCGAAGCAATAATGCTCGTAAAGGAGGAGACGGAATCGGAACGCGTAAGGGAGACGCTCTCACGCCCCTAGCTGCAGGAGACACAGTGCCCTGGCGCAAGCAACTGAAGGAAGACGGGTGGGTTTTAGTCAATAAAAGTCTGTAACGCCCTCCCGCTTCACCCAGAGCGGGTGACGACAATGACGTATATTGGAGTATTTCACACCCAAAAAAAAGACCGGCCAAATGTGTGTCGGACCACGCGTAGTAATAGGGTTCCGTAGTTGCATAATAATGAGGACTAAGAAGAGGGTTTTTTTTGTTTTTACATCAACATTACAACGGCTTCAGCGGCTTACAACGTCTATAATCGCGCCCACATATGAGGACGATGGTGAAGTGAAGTTAGAAAAAAATATATCTATTTGAGTACCACCGCGGGTAAAGGCAAGCGTTTGTAATAAAGATTTATAACCAGCGCCAGTTAATAATTTGAATACTTAATAATTTGCAGTATTGCCTTTACGGAGATAGTCTTCGTTAAAATCTCCAAATATTTAAGTATAAGCATTTTCAAACAACCTACTCAACTACCAAAAAGCAAAATCAAATTATTCGAAAACTAGCAGTCGGCTTGCGGTTTCACCTGCGTAGTTCCCGTTCCCGTGGGAATACAGGGATAAAAAGTAGCCTATATGTCACCCGGGGATAGTGTAGCTTCCCAACAGTGAAAGAATTTTTGAAATCGGTCCAGTAGTTTTTAAGTTTATTCGTTACATACAGAGATACAAATCTTTCCTCTTTATAATATTGTTAGTATAATACATAGTATTAGTATAGACACAAAAGAACAAACAACCAATGTTCACGGCTAGCATAGTGAGGTGCATACGGAAAAGGGACAAAATGAATTATAAACTTAAGAAATTCCCATAGGACGATGATCTCCGAATTCAGTACACTAGATATAGCGCTCTTACCTCGAAAGGCCCAAACAAACCAACAGAGCTTCTTCAGACTAAATATAACCTAGCAGACTCTCTTAATGAAGTAAATAGATACTTCACTTCTATTGGGAAGGATCTGGCAAATACAATTTTGAGGAAGCTCGGGCAGGAGGAGGGCACTCTGGTGACGAAAGCACGGCAATCGAAAGGCTTTCTTCATTCGATGGCTCTATCTCCTACGGACGAGGGCGAAGTAATCCAGATCATATCTGGCCTTAAGAATGTCAGTGCCCCTGGCTTAGATGATATTCCCGCTAACATTCTAAAAAAAAACAAATGCAAATTAGCCTCACCAATAAACCATATCTGTAATGTTAGTTTCTCCTACGGTGTTTTTCCTGCGACATTTAAAAAAGCTGCAGTTATACCCATTTTTAAGGCTGGAGATAAAACCCTTGTTAGCAACCGGCCCATATCTTTACTCAGTACACTGTCCAAAATTCTGGAGAAACTTGCAAACAAGAGACTGGTTAGGTACCTGGATTTAAATAATATACTATCATCTAACCAGTTCGGCTTTAGAGCCAATCAGTCCATCAATGACGCTATCCTGAAACTCACCGAAAACATCACTAATCACATAGATAAAGGAGAAAAATGTGTTGGTATTTTCCTTGATCTACAGAAGGCATTCGACACAGTTTCGATCCCTATTTTAATCAGCAGATTGGACAATATCGGCATTAGAGGAGTGCCCCAGGACTGGTTATTGAGTTACCTTTCGGGATGAAGTCAATGCGCTCGGCTCGATGGCATGACTAGTGATGACGCTACCTGTACTTACGGAGTTCCCCAGGGAAGTACAATTGCCCTCACACTATTCTGGTGTTCATGGTGTACATAAATGAGCTATGTGATGCGACAATTGACAAAGCAGAAGTCATGATGTTTACTGATGACACGGTTCTTTTATTCCATGAAAGGTCGGGGACTCGCCTGGAGGCCGTCTGTAAGGTGGGTCTTTCCTGAGTAACAGCGTGGCTTGAGGACAGTCTGCTATCATTAAACGCCTCGAAAACGAAGTACCTGTGCTTCAGCAAAACGGAAGCGGGTAGTTCCGGAAACTTTAAAGTAATCATCCATACTTTCCCCTGTAATAGGAATGTCTCTAACAGTGCCTCCTGCGCTTGTCCTGAAATGGTTAGATCAAATTGCATTAAATATCTGGGAGTTACCGTTGACGAGAACCTCAAATGGACGCAACATGTCTCAGGCACAGCCAAAAGAGTTCACAAGCTGTTTCATATTCTTAAAACCCTGAGACTTGTTGCCAGCTCCAAACTTCTGATGCAAATATATAAAGCCCTCTGTCACTGTATCCTGGTTTACGCTGTCTGCGCCTGGGGAGGCACTGGTAGTACCCATATGATTGAGGTGGAACGGGCGCAGCGTGCTGTCCTGAAGGTTCTTCTATCTCTAGGATTCCGGACGCCCACCACTATAGTTTACGAAAACGCCAAAGTTCTTAGCATTCGGAAGATCTTTATATTCGAATGTCTGCGCCGTTACCACCGATACGTCGCCGCGTCGTGCCTGGGTTGCCAATCTCGTCCGGGCGTAGGGACGGATGCCCAGTTGAAAGGACTGAGAGCGTCTTTGCTGACAGGCACTACGTCAAAACAAAATGTTTCATTCTACTTTTATACAATGTTAATTATTCTTATCTAGGCAATGTTATATTGTAATGTATTAAATGCTAATAATTCTAATTTATGCAATGTAAAATTTTAATTTATTTAATGTTTATCTTTTTATTTTTATCCATGTTTTGATTTTAAGGATATCAATTTCCCGTTTCAATCTTAGTTTGTATACCTAATAATGTGTGCATGCTATAACTATCATATTATTATTTTTTATATTTTCTGTCTATCATGCTCCTTTTGTATAATATTCCCTGTTTTTGGAGAGGTCTGGCTCTAGTGATACAGGACTTCCTAGGACAAGGGCTGCACTGATATTTGCGACATAAAGTGTGTGTTAATAAATAAATAGATAAAATAAAAAATAAATAAATGTAAATAAGCTGTAATAAATAATCTATACGAAGGACGTCAATTGTGAAAGGAGCGGATACGAGCGCGCGTTAGAGCCACGGGGAATGGTATATATGGTTCGTTCCTGGATCCTCGCACGCACGCTCCTTGTTTCTTTCTCTTACGGAATTTGAAAGTTTTTGAATGAATTCACTATTACGTTCTCGAAAGTTCTTCGCTACTCAATTAGTGATGTAGTCGGGTCGGATATTGACTTTATAGATGGATATCGACAAAAGAAAATAAGTAATTTAATATTTCTATAAGATAATGTTTTATAGAGACCCGCCCGCCTCAATAAGCAAAATTAAATTGTTGCATAGTTTCAAATTGATTTTATTTATAAAAATATATATATAAACCTTCAAATAAAAAAGAAACAAGTCTTATTTTGTCGAATTAAGAAATCGGGTATCTATCGATATCGATAATGTAATTAAAAATGCAATGTATAACACACTGCACTGATGTGATTATGGTTGAGTAGTAGTAAATATCGACCTACGACACGAATGTCAACCTTACGGTAAACGCAATCAAGTTTATAATTGCGACCACTGAGAATACCGCCATCTATGGTCGGGTAGTGGAATTTGCTTGGTAGTCTAATCTAATTTGACTTTAGATTACAAAACGTCGAAAACTACTCCTGCACTAACACAAAATAGACTACCCCGCGCGTATGCACCATAAGGTCCGGTACTGCCAACGACTCCGCCCACTCCAATGTGTTACATTGTAATTATTTAGAAATCATTATTATTAAGGATGTTATGATTTTATTTTTGAATATTTTTTTATGGTTAATAAGCAGATAAACATATATTTACTTTCTGCTTTACACAGCTAACAACGTTATTTAGTAATTTTTCAATGGCGACTCTAACAAAAATTTGCTTACGCAAACTGATCTCTGAATCGAAAAATGGTTCTAACAGACCCGTGGCCTGTCCAGCGATACCCCACACCATGGGATAGACGAGAAAAAAAAGAAACCCCCACTTTACGTCTTTAGGAGGTGACCCGAAAAAAATGGTGTTCTTGCCTTTCAAGATTCTATGTCATCGGTATTTATTCCTTTGCGATTGACAAAATAAATGAGACATAATTTAACGGCCTTATTATTTGATTGCGTTGATGCAGTCAAATGATAAGGCCGTTTAGTTTTTCACTGCTCCAAGAGTTTGTAAACAAGAGTATACGTTATATATTAATTTGAACTTGATATCATTACGCGTTCCTGAGAAAAATATCATGATCAGACAGACAGAAAGACAGACAGACAACTAAGTGATCTCATAAGGATAGAATAGACTAGAATAGAATAGAATACTCTTTATTATGTACACCTTTTCCATTTGAGTAACAGTACCCTAAAAACCTGATGATCCTGTTATTTTGAAGTACTTTTTCTAGTTGCCCTTGTAGTTACTCGATTCCGCTGAAAATATTTCGTGGAAATCATTACTTTTCACACTTGAAATAAACGAAAGACATAAATATTCCTTTTATTTTTCAGATGGAACTGCGGAGATACAGCTTTAGATCGGGAGGGACATCTTTTCTCACATACTGGATATTCTTGCTACAGGTGAGTGAGACGTGAAACATCTTTAAAAACACATCTAAGAATACGGGTACCTATCAGATCAGATAAAAAACTTTTCATTTATAGGAGATTGCCCATACACAGGCCCCTTAATAGGTATCGTGTCTGCGATTTCAATATTATCCAAAAATAAGATTTATATTTTGTGTTTTTTTCCATCCGTGTCCTTTAATTTTTCTGTACATACAACAACAGATCAGGTTTGTTCCCTTGGACATTTTTATGCACCTTAATGCATTGTAATAAGGGTTCATTTCAAGAACAGAAACATCGTTATTTCTCGTGAACTCCGCAAAATAAATACAAAATGTTTTCTAATAATGAATATAACGTGTTTTTTCAACAATATACAACCAAATTCATCAAGAGACAACCATTTTTTCAAAGGGGCCCAAGTTCCCTTACAAAATGGGCATTTCCCTTTTCGTGGGAATTTGAGGTAACAAAACTGAAAAGAGAGTTTTTTTTTTAACATATATGTTAAACCGACTTCCACATAAAAAATACTACAAAGCGAAAAATAAGAGTCGAAAAACAATAGGTATTTGGGACACCGACTTCAGAAAAGAAAGTCACACAAGACATACTAGAGAATGGCAAGCAGCGTTCTCTGTGCACTTTAACAACAAACTGCGATGGCCAACCCGCCTGCCAAGCGTGGCGATTACGGCGAACCACCCCCAAACCAAAATAAAAAAACGGCCCCGAGTGCCCGGCAGCCTGTCTACCCCGGGACTACGGTAGCGGTCGATGCTATGGCGTGGCAAGGGGTGCGAAGAATGTTCGGAGTGGGCCCGGCTAGCCCAATAAACAACGGCGACTGGTCCTGGCAACATATAACTTTCGAACACTCGCGGACCGACGAGAAGATAGCCGAACTCGAGGAAGAATTGAACAGGTTGCGATGGGGTTTTATATGGTTATCTGAAGTCCGAAGAGAGGGGAGGTCTCGATAATCCTCAAATCCGGTAACCTGCTCTGTTTCCCAGAGGGTCCGGCAGTCTCAGGGTTGTGTTGGGTTTATCGTCCGCAAGTCCCTTGTGAACAACGTGGTGAAGATGGAGAGTGTGTCGACCAGGGTGGCGTACCTTATATTCAGAATATCCTCAAGACAATAAAAGGTCAAACAAACAAACAAGGTCATACAGGTCTACGCCCCGACCTCGGCATACCCCTCGACGAGATAGAGACCATGTATGAGAATATCTCTAGAGCCATACATGGTTAGGTTAGCTTTCTTGATCCCATACCCAGGGCCGCATGCTCTTCAGCAAGTCAGCAGTAGTGATGGTTTAAAACTTAGCTAACTTTCTGCTTTGTGTGTTCCAGATGTTAGGCAGCACGCGCCGCGGGGCCGAGGGCCACGGTAGGCTGATGGACCCGCCGGCACGTAACTCCATGTGGCGGTTCGGCTTCCCCAACCCTGTCAACTACAATGACAATGAACTCTTCTGTGGAGGGTATGCAGGTAATCATACTATACCTTCTTTATGTATGTGTTATGTTCGGACTTCATGAAGACTGGTTTAGCTGCAGTGTCCATATAATTCAGATGACTTGTTGCAAGCACTTTTTAGGTATCCGTACCCAAAAGATAAAAACGGGACCCTATTACTAAGTCTCCACTGTCCGGCTATCTGTCTGTCTGTCCCCAGGCTGTATCTCATAACCGTGATAGCTATAAAACATAATAAATAAATATGTAAGTGGGGTTCCCATATAAAAAACGTGTTTTTTTGCCGGTTTTTTGCGATAATAGTACGGAGCCCTTCGTGCGCAAGTCCAACTCGCACTTGGCCGGTTTTTTCATATGCTCCGATCTTATTGGTCGTGGCGTGATTTTATATACAACAGAAATACATTATCTGTGAAAATTTCAACTGCCTAGCTATCCCGGTTCACGAGATACAGCCTGGTGATAGACGGACAGACAGACAGACGGATCGCGGCATCTTAGTAATAGGGTCCCGTTTTTACCCTTTGGGTACGGAACCCTAAAAGTGATGCAAAACCAGGAAAAATATTCTTTTTTGAGAGCTCCTGTTGCGTGCGCTGCGTAAGCGGTTAAAGTTACGCAACATTCATGCATGTAGGGTAGGTAGGATAGGGTAAGTAGGTATCTAGCCAGTTGACAGAAGCGAAGTCGCGTGGGACAGCTTGTTAAAAAATAATAAAACACACGAAGAAATGTCAAACGATCCCACTCCCCGCGCGGCGCCCCGCGTTCTTCTCGTGCGCCAATAGCCCCGGTCAAACGTGAGTGGCATTGACAACGCAAAGTGCAGAGTTATTTTGTTGACCGTGTAGTAGGTGCAAGCTACCGCATCCTATGAGGTCCCGGGTTCGATTTACAGGTTAGGCAGCGTTTTTGGATCGTTTCATTAAGAATTTTGTAGTGTCTGCCCGAAGTTTAGAAGTTGATGGTGTGATAACCCCGTGCTATGCTAGTATTATATTATCTGTGCCCGTGCGTAATAAATTACGTCCGTTGGTCCTGCGCTGCACCTGCGGCCTAATTGCGCAAATGAATTCGGCAAGGCAAAGGGTTTGACCGCCATCAATTCACCAATCTCATAGACGGAACGATGGTTAGTCTCCGCTGCGACCATCGTCGTCTGGCCACCCGTGACCTAAAATCAGTCTGGAAACTATTATTATATTTTACTTATTGGTTTTTATTGCTGGATAAGGTTTCAATATTTTCCTTCTTAAAATTCCAGTGCAATGGGAGCAGAATGAGGGTAAATGTGGAGTGTGTGGAGATGCCCACCACGTGCCAGAACCGCGTCCTCATGAAGCTGGTGGTATGTACGGCAAAGGAATTGTCACCAGGCATTACAGCGTTGGGCAGGTCAGTGATAACACATTTACGTACCCAAGTAACACATCAAAGCAGTATAACGGCTGATTTACAGCATTTCTGTATCGTTTTTGCATTTTGAGTTAGTTCTATAGTAGCATTACAAACGATTATACGGCTACTGTAATTCTTATTTGGGCACAAATTATACGGCTTTAGATCCTAAATACGTTCACAAGAGTTGTTTAATTGCATTACAGGCGCATTATATTAGCATTATTGTGGTCAATGAAGTTGCCCATCGCATTAAATAAGCTATATTACGGTCAATGAAGTTACCAATCGCATTACAGAAGCATTATACTAGCAATATTATTGATAATGGAGATGTTAATTGCATTACAAAAGCATTAGACTAGCATTAGAATGGAGTTAAAGAATTATTGGAGCTATTTAAGTGTTCACAGTTAGAACTTAATTAAACCCTACATTATTGCAAAAACATCTCTAATACCACGGTACAAATGTTATAATAAATTATCGTTGTAATTTAACTACTTGGTCTCGCAATATAATATGGACGAACAGGGTGAAAACTGTGGGAGTGACACCATGTTTGTTTTGTATCAAAACAAAATGTATAATACTGTTTAAGTTTTTGACTCTTTTGTTATTTCATGCCTTCAAATATTACTGCGCAAAGTAGTTTACTGTAAATGTGTATATTAGTTTCATTTAAAATTTTCACGCGCCTTCGATATTTTGTGGTTTTGTTAAAAAATGTTATATAAAATGTGTGTGAAATAACCAAAACAATTGTGTATTCCTAGTATAGAACGAATTTTGCACAATTAACGTAATAGTATTGGTTGGACAGTATTAAGTTAAGTTATTTTATTACTATAAAGGCCTATTGCTTTGATACATAGGTCCGAATGATAATACATTTAGGATATAAAATATTTACAAAATGGTGTCGGTCTGTGGCAGCCCGGTGAGCCTTTATAATGGCTAATTAATGCCGCCAGCAGTATAAATACTCACACGTGAACAATTGTTAAGCCAGAGACCAGAGAGAAGACTTTTTATGAACCACTGTAGTGCCATGGTCTGTAAAGTAGTTCTATAAGGGTTCACCAGTATACCAGTAGACTTGATGTAGACTGAAATAGTGCTATTACTTGAACGCAATTTTGGGGATCCTTGAGCAAAACAAAAACACCTGTTTCAGTTTTTTCTACAATTTGTATCCGTTTGTCAACAGTCTGCTGATAAAATAGCTTTCTGAACGCATGATCTCCATGTGCCTGTGCGTGGCTTATAAAAATAATGATGGTGCCTTCAACAAAAAAAAGCATGTTTGTAAGCCATGTTGTGCTTTTCCTCAATATGGCCGACAAATGGTTTTACGAATTTAGTAAAATGAACCTATATACAGCTTTACGCATTACAATAACTCACGTGTATTTGATTAAAGAGCTGCCAGCTTTACAACAGAACTCATTTGATCTATAAAAATGCTAGCATTATATTGATTCATGTTTATGCTGCTCAGCAGGTCTAGGCTTTTACAACCACTTAAAAGTGCTATTAAACAACAAAGAGCACCAAAAATAGCTCAAAGCTGTATAACGGATTTACGGTGCATTATAATGCCACAAGTTTATGCTATTAAGCAGCATTAGGCATTATCTTACTACTTAAAAATGCTATTGTAAACCCAAAGGCACTAAAAACAGCTGAATGCTGTATAGCGGATTTACGTGTCATTATAATGATTCATGTATATGCTATTAAACAGCATTAAGCATTTATTAACTACTTAAAAATGCTATTAGAATTCCAAATGCACTAAAAACAACTGAAAGCTTTACAGCTGCGTTGTGGTTTGCTGCACTAAAACTAAAGGCTTTACAAAAGCATTTTGATATGCCATTATCCAAACGTTATACAGTGTAAAGCGTCATAATGGTTTAAAAATGCCAATATAAAGCATCAGGATGCTCGGTGAGCTTATGTAAGAGTTTATACAGACCTTAAGTTCTACATAAGTTTACTACTCGTTTGTTAAAATGCTTCCTGTGTTACTTGGGTATTTAATGGGACGTAGGTAACCAGTATTCACCGGTTGCTTGGTTGATATTCTACTGATATTAGGTAGGTACAGGAGTATCATGGTTTCCAAGGTTAAAGCCACGGCTGCCGAGGTTCATCCGTCCGTGATGGATGGCAATATTTACTTGATGTTTTACCATCAAGTAAATATTGAGACTCCCCCGTGCCTCGGAAAGCTCCCCACTGCTGGAACGCAGGCTTCCTCTCTGTAAGAGATCAGTGCGTGTTAATGGATGTCACATATCGAGTTTTTGGCTCTAGGACATGCTGGTTTCCTCACGATGTTTTCCATCACCGTTTTTAGAGCAGTGGTGATGAAATAATCCACATACCACTGCTCTGTACGGCGTTTCATAAAATTTATGAGAGCTCGATTAATGTGAAGCAAAATCCAAGAAAACACTGTACTTTTTGTAGTGCAGTTAAGTAGGAAACTAATTAAATTCAACAGGAAATCGAAGTGGAGGTGGAGTTGACAGCAAACCATCTCGGCACGTTTGTCATGAAGCTATGTCCGAATAATAACCCGAAGCAAGAAGCCACGCAAGATTGCTTTGACAGGTGGGTTATCATCTCATCTCTTTTTTTAAGTCTTTGCTATTTTCACCAGTTTCATTATTTTTTTATGTTAGCCCTTCGACGAAGATTTTACTCGTATTTTCGAAATTGATCTAAGCTGGGGGGTGACCATAAGCTCTTAGAGCGGTATCAATTTGATATCGAGTAAGTGACAGATGTATACAAGTCAGATACATCTGTCCCTTATTCGATCTCAAATTGATACCGCTCTAAGAGCTTATGGTCACCCCCCTGAAGTGGCTAATTAAACTTGGGCACTTTTCCGATTGACTAAAATGGCGAAGCCGTAATAATTTTATACGTGCTTGTACTTTCGTAATGTAGGGAAGTTATTTTTTGTTGAATTCTTTTGGAAAAAATAAAAATAATTAACGTTAATAATAATCTGTGAAATATTCAATTCGATCTTCAAATTAATGGTAGATACCTACTTATTAAGTAGGTATACTAGGTTACTAGATACTGTTTCTATTTCTAAATGGATTCCTATTTCATAATTTTCAGGTTCCCATTGTACATTTCGGAGACGAGAGATGACAGGTTCCTAATTCCGTTAGACACAGCTAAGAAGGAGATCTTCAGGTACAGGGTGCAGCTGCCTCCCTACGTAACATGTACTCAGTGTGTGCTGCAGTGGACCTATTATACTGGTTAGAATCTTAAGTAATATTTTAAAGAGAGATGAGTTTGTTTAGATGTGTACGGTAATCTCTCGAACCCCAATACCTATTTGAAAAAATCTTTCACTATTTGAAAGAAACATTATTCCAAATGGTTTTTGGGCTATAAATGATTACTTATAAACACATCAACACGGTCTAGGGATATTTCATACTCAGTTAAATAACTCGAAAAGTACTGGCCGCATTGGAATCTTTTATACACCGTTTTGTTTGTAATTTATCTTAAAGTAATTCCAAATTCAAATTTTTGAAAATTCTTTTGTTTCGGTGGCATAAAAATGTCTTGATGTGTAGGAGAGGGAATTTTCATTTGTGCGAAATTTAGAAAACAATACGAATTACGTTTAGTTACAGTTTTTTTTCATTTTTAAACGAAAGATAAAGTTAAAATTGAGGTATTGTAGCCATGCAACGCCAACATTTGAGGGCGGAGATGTTACGAGCTGTGGGAATGTTGGCAGCTGGGTCTGTTCAGCGTAATGTTGCTGAGGCCATAGGGACCCACCAAAACGTAATTTCAAGATTGTGGACATGCTATCGTGCCACAGGTGAAGTAGCGGAGAGGCACCGGGGGCCAAGTCGCATCACTACCCCCAGACAAGACCGATTTTTGCAAATTACTGCGCGAGCTCAACCAAATGCAACGGCGACTCAATTTGTCCAAAGGCTGCGAGTGGAACACCAAGTGCTTGTGAGTGACCAAACTGTAAGAAGGCGACTGCATGAAAGCAATCTACGCTCTCGTAGACCACTCCGGGTCCCACCTTTACGGAGAGGCAATCGTGGACGACGATTAGAATGGGTTCGGAACCACGTGGACTGGGGCCGTGAACAATGGTCCAATGTGCTGTTCACGGATGAATCCAGGTTCGGCTTCCATCCAGATTCACGAAGGACGCGTGTTTGGCGAGTTCCTGGACGATGGAGCCGTCTTCAGAACCGTCAGGAAGTTCACCCATACCAAGGAGGAACAATTTTGGGCAGGAATTCGTCTTGGAGGACGGACGGATCTCGTTTGGGTGCGGGGCAATATGACGGCAGAACGATACGTCCAACAGGTGCTGGGGCCCGTAATCTTGCCCCACAGAACACAAATGGGGCAAGATTTCCTGCTCATGCACGCCAATGCCCGGGCACACACGGCGAGAACGGTAGCAGCTTGGTTACATACACACAATGTTAGGGCCTTAGACTGGCCTGCTCAATCGCCAGATCTAAAGAGCATGCGTGGGATATGCTGCAAAGAAGAGCTCTGAAAGAAGTTCCTGAAAATCTGGCTACAGAAGATCAACTTTTTGCGCACCTCAGAAGGACATGGGACAATATTCCGCAGCAAGACATTGACAACCTTGTTCTGAGCATGCCGAATCGTTGCCGATGTGTTATGAACATCATGGGCGCTTTCTCAGACAACTAACTTCAAGTTTATAAACATAAATTAAATGATTTTTCTATTTTTTTCAGTTTTTACTCATAAATTAAAAGTTAATTCATATACGGTTTCCGTCTATGCTTCATTTTTTTCCATAAAATCCTGAAATTTTTATCGAAGTACCTTAACCATTATTAAAAAATGGTAGAATATTAAATAACGTATCTTTTAAATATATACATGTCATATTAATAATTAAGACATTGATAGTAATTCGCTTTTTTAAAAATATCCCTAGACCGTGTTGATGTGTGTACTTTACCTAATGAATATGATTTTTATTTATTTTTCGAATTGGTATGTTGAAAAACATCGTTTGACTTTAATATTTTTTTTGTTCTTTAATTTTATTTATTTGGCAGAAACTACATAATTATAGGTGACAAGGTTCCATAACGGCCTCGCCTTCGGGTCAGGAGACATCTAGGTTAGGTTTATAGGTTAAAATGGGCTGTTTGCCGCAACTCCACGACCAAGCGCGAGGAGGCATCTTTCTGCCTCGGTGGCAATGACAAAATTTGCCTTCTTGCAAACTTTCATCCTAGCAGGTATAAGCTTCGGCAGGTCTTTAAAGGATCATTAATATTTTCCAGGTAACATGTGGGGAGTATGTCCTAACGGCACGGAGGCCGTCGGCTGTGGTCGCTCCGAGACCTTCCGGAACTGCGCTGACGTCAGCGTGGTGACCAGCACCGGTGGTCTCCCGCCTGCCTTCGCCGGAGACCTCAGGAGAGACTATCCCTTCCTTTTGTACTACAGGGACATAAACATGCCCAGAAATGTCTACCCTCTTGTCGTCAGGTGCGGTAACACTATCTACAATTTAAAATATATTGTATCATTAATTTGTCTATATTGTGTGTATATTTTCCTACACGATGTATCTCATTATTTATTTAAGTACCATATTTAATTCTATATGTATGTGTGGCTTAATTATTTCAGACAAAAACTGAAGGATATCCGAAAGGAATCGTACGTAATTAGGTAAAAAATGAATATGTACATGTGTAATATATACAGATATATGTTTAATGTCAATAACGTGCACTATATATAATATTGATCGTTTTCTTTCAGCAACAATATTGACACAGATTCTGTGGAGGACTTTGTTCCACCGATCATTAGGTATACTTTCATGTCCTTGGAATGATTTTGAGGTTTTGGCTGAGGACGTGGTGGTGTCTTTGTGAATAAATTTTCCTCCACTCTTGAATGTTTTGTGTTTCGTAGTTTAGTTCTCATATTTGTGTACAAATTAAGATGTAACTAACAAGCTATCACATCCAAATTACTTTTCTTCGTATAGTACCTTACTTAATGAATGTACAGTTGTATAAAGCAGGGATGTTGCTGATGCAGATTTTTTCACATCTGCGGATGCGGATGCGAATATTCGCAACATCCCTTGTACAAAGCCTTTATAGTTGTGACTAACAAAATGATCCGGTCTTGCAAGAATATACAGTAATCTTTTGTATTTTACCTGTTTAGTTTAGACGCTTAATTTCTAGGCTTTGTGATAAAATTAATGTCTTATTGATGAATTTTAAGTTTCCAGGAATAGTCGAATAAAAGTAAAAACTAGTTAAGTATATCTGACACGGACGGAACCGATCTTCAGTGACTCTATTTCCTCCGATTGTAGATGCATTAAAACTATTTTACAAAGTAGATGCTTTGAAAGCTGCTTCATATTCGCGTGCACTTCTTGCCATTTTTTTTCTATACGTCTTTCATCCACGTTTTTGTCGTTCAGATATCTTTGCTCAGGTTTAGTGCTGGAAGGTTACCGTAATAATAGAAGATAAAACTCGTTTCCGATATTTTCTGGATTGTTTTTACCAACTAAACAAGTTTCAATTAACCTCCCGGGCTACCTCAACCTTTGGACCTGTACATAAAATGCCAAGTGTGCAAATTTTAGGCTAACGCTAATAATTATTGTGTTAATTCTTCAGGGATCAAGTGTGTGTGCCGACGAAATCTTACAGTAGACTTCCTGGCATGCTGAGTTGGTGTCAGACCAACTGTCTGCGGTATCCTCCCAACTGTCCTGAAGACTTGTGTACTTGCCCGTGAGTATTTCTTTGCTGCTTGGTCTTGCTTTGTCACTTGACTTCAGGGGCGGATCTGGAGGAGGCACAGGGGCGCATGCTCACTCCAATGGTTACCAAACAGATTTATCGCCATAACATTTTTCACTAAACAGTTGATAACAAATATTTTATAGTTATTTCAATTGTTGTGAGTCATCATGATAAAGAATTAGTCCCAAAAAACTATTAACTAAAAAGGTCTTTTAAGTGTTTTGCTTTGAAAGTCTGTTTATTTTTTTGTGTTTTTTTTTTATTTTCGTCTTTTTACTTTTGATAATTGTATCATTACTAAAAAGTGAGCAAGGTCCCTTATAAGGCTACTAAAGGTTCGACAACATATACCCATACCTAATAGGAATAAGACAATTTACACATTCGTGCTGTTTGTCGTTAAGGAGTTCGGTGGTATGATCATATCTTGAAAACTGCTGAACCGATTTTGATGCAACTTGCACTATGCCCTATTTTCTTTGTTTTTTAAATGGCGACTCCATTTTTAATTTTCCCTTTTTTTATCGAACCTGCTCACAATTTTACGAGAATTGGTTGAAAAATGCGACTTGTAGAGCAGAAAAGCCGGACATCCGGACAGACATACGAAAGCATTTTTCAACACACTCTTTCAAAAAGAATGATCACGATCCGATAACTAGTTCTGAAGAAATGTGTGGACAAACATACATACATAGGTACATACATATACTTATGAAATTTGGCACACATATTAAGAAGTCCACATAGAGTAACATATTATGTGAATAATGTGCAATTCCAACAATATTACATGCATACGTATCGAATTGATAACCTTCTTTTCTTTGAAGTCAGTAAAAAGGGGGGAGTCTGCGGTGTACAGAACTAATAAAAAAAATAAAAAAATATGTTTCTATGTTAACTTCCAGGCAAGTATGCGATGCCGTGGGCGAGCTGGAAGGTCGCGAGGGCGCGGATGTGTACTGTATGGACCAGTGCATCGTGTACCCGCCGCATTGTCCTGCCGACCGGTGTAGCTGCTACTAGCACGACGACGATATTGAGTTGCTCCTTAACACATAAAAAAAATGAATGTGTTAACAAGCTTTTATATTTAAAAAAAATGTATTTGTAAACAAGCTTTTATATAAAAAAATTGCATTGTCACGAGAATAAAACGTGTGTACAAAATATTATCTCAATCGGACACTGGGAAGGGGTTAAATTTAACTTGCAAGATTTGATTACAGACACCGGGACAGGTAAAATTAAATGAAATCTTGTAATAAAAACTCACCTTGTATGTTATGTGAAGATGAGCCAGCAGATGGCGCCACGTTAATCAAGGAGTAAACAAATCAGGTTGTCAAAGGCATAGGATCAAACAACACCCAAGTACGGGTGTAAGAGCTATGTTAATTTGTTTACTCGTTTTATCAAGCGGGAGAAATTGGCAGTAAGTCAAATCAAATCATATCTACGTATAAATATAAAATAGGTATTATTTTTACTAAAACCTTCACAGTTCTTGTATTGTTTCAGAGCAGCTCTTATATTGTATAAATATATGTACATTTGCAAAATATTTTAAAAATAAGTAACAATATTTTTTATTAATATTATTCCTATTTCAAAAGTAGAATCTCTCACTTGTCAGAAAGGTTTTGACAGCTGAGTGATTAACTTTATTGTATCTTATTACGGTTTATTGGTATAGGTAATAATTATGTACTTAGTATACCTGCCTTTAATTAAATTTTTGGGTTCCTCCATGTCGCATTTGAGGGATATTGGTTCATATTAACTAAAACAAATAAAAAATGTTTACCTTGAATCAATTTTCTCTTAATATTCTTCAATATTATGACAACTATACTTGGAATATAGGTTAGGGTATATATTACGTTGTATTTATAAACTATGTAAACTGTACAGATTTTAGAATATTATTTAAGCGCGTATTTGTCACTATAAATAAGTATCTCTTTCTACATCTACATTAGCAAAAATAGTGAATGTAGTGTCAAATATTTACAGGTCAAAAATAATAAAAAATTGCCATATTACTAAATAACATGTGCCAGAAAGTAGAATGTAAGACTTTAGTTATTTTTTATTCCGTTTCAATTATTTTTGTAAAATAAATAAGTATTGTGTAACTGCTGTTTTAATAAATTTCCCATGTAACCAATCATCACCATCCATGTTTCCCTAACTAGCAAAAAGGCTATATAACGAATGATTTATAAGAGAATAACTCTTGTAAGGTTTGTTACAGCATTGGTTTTAAAACTCCTTAAAAAAGCATAATGTACAAGTATTTTTTAACCGGCGAAAAAAAGGAGGAGGTTCTCAATTCGAAATTGTGCGTATTTTTATGTATGACCACGCATAACTATTTACAGAGTGGTCCGCTCAAAGTTGGTCCTAATTAAATTTCAAAGGTAAATTAAATTCTTAAGGTAGAAAAAGGATTTATTGATAATTTTATAGTATACCATATTATCGCTTACCATCAAGCGATAATATGGTATTTAACATTAGACATTTAAATTAGCCCATTTTACAGCCCGTTCAACCAATTTTGACTTATATTGCGTTGGTGATACGACAAATGGTAGCTGTAGTAAACAGTTGGTTTTGGTAACAGGTTTAAGCTGTTTATTTCATCCTTAAGTTTACGGTATAGAATCAAAATCGGTTGAACGAACTGTAAAAAGATTTGGAAACATGTAGGTATAATGTTATTTCAAATGGAGTTTAGCTACAATCATTCTACGCGTTAGTTAGTTGTTTGTTTGGCGCCAACTAAAATATTATTTTATTATTTGCTTTTAGTTCGTTAGTTCGTCGGTATCGTTTATAATATGTATAACTAATTAAAATCATAAGCAATGGACGGGGGCGGATCAAGGATTCATTTCTTTAGGACTCTTTGATTGATTCAATAATAGAGCCGGGATAGAATTTAAAATAAAAACTTACTATTTTATAGGTATTACTTTTATTATTTCTATAGGTACCTTCTTAATTCTTTATTGTACACCAATAAAACAACATTATATACATGTGATAATAAAGTACATGTACAAAGGCGAGCTTAACTCAATGCTGAGTTCTCTTACAGCAAACCCTAGAGTAACAGAGACAGTTGACAATTATAGAGGGCAGGCGTCAGTGTACTACAGTACATTATAAAATTACCTATGACGAAATAAATTAGAAAAAATATACTTACCTACTACGTACGTACATAAATACATATATATATATACATACTAATATTATGTCATTGGTGCAAGGAAATGATCTTTAATCTTCCTCCCGAAGACCTCCAGAGAAGGGCTGTCGCGTAGGGAGTATGGGAGAGAGTTCCAGAGACGCACTGCAGTAGCAGAGAAAGAGCCATCATAGCGGCTGGAAGTGTGTCGCGGAGGACGAAGGAGAAGATAAGTGCCAGTGCGACAGAGTTTACCTCTCGGCACGAGGTATTCAAAGCGTTCAAGAAGGTATTGAGGAGAATTAAGGTCACAGCACACATTGATATGTGTGCTGTGACCTTAGTTCTCCTAAGTTCTGCTCCTGAGTTGATACTCAGGAGCAGATCGTCACCGCCTCGCCTTTTCCCTTGGCGTCTACGTAACGTAAGCGGATCAGAAGCTCCGGCACGTCGACTCGACTACAGCTAGGCGGCACTAGTTCAATCATTTCCATCAAACATCAAACACGCGCCCAACACGACTGGAAGCTTCCTTGTGAATGACAGCCAATGAAAGCACGTTCGGTAACGCAGGCCGCGGGAGGAGCGTGGACGAAGAGACGCGTAAACTAATGGTACGGAGAACCGTAAGCGCGGGCACTGCGACTGCGAGTCGACCACGCACCGCACCGCGGTTCGTGAGCTTGTCCCGAGGCGAGGCGATTACGTTACGATTCCGATTAGTGTGCGTTGCAATAGGGAGTTTCATACAAATAATACAGAACGGCTCGAGTTGATACAGTGACGATCTCTTTTTGAGTTGATACGTGTGCTACGACCTTTAGGATTGTGCAGGATAGTATAGAGAAGGGATAGGATATGGCCGATATGGGTATCTCGACGACGCCGAATCGGCAGCCACTTTAATCTGTTTCGAAACTGCGACACATCGTCATACTTGCGGAGGCCAAAAATAAAGCGGATGCACAAGTTCTGCAGTCGCTCGAGTTTACCTCCGTTAGCAGTACCTCCGTTGCATCTAGAAAACAGACATCCACATACTCTTTAAGCAATAGAAGAAGGGGTTGATTGATTGAAGGGATTTTCAAGGTTACTGTTGATTGCAGCCACAGCCTCAACGAGTTCACCGACTTTAAAATGACGATACAACTGCAAGTCGTCTGCATAGAGATGATAGTTAGAAGAAAGGACCTTAGTGATAGCATTTATAAATATTGAGAAGAGAAGAGGAGAGAGGACGCCACCCTGAGGAACGCCCGCAGTCAAGTCACACCATTTAGAGCAACACTCATCGGATTGAACAGACTACCTTGTTTAATGATTGTGTCAATGTTACACTAGCCAAAGCATTAGGATACTATAATTCCCGGCTCGTAAGTTGGCAAGAGTCGTCTTTGATTGTGAAGTGGGGCGCGTGGAACGTCTAGGACCGTTCCGAGTGCGCGATTGGTTGGTCAGTTGACACAAGGATCGACTGACCAATCGTGTCGCGTCCACGTTCCTTTCGCTCTATATGGTGGTTGGTCACGCATATTGCGTGATATGCGCGAACTTTCCCCCACTACGCCAAAACCTTGCCAAGTTACATGCCGGGTATTATACTCGCGTATATTTGGGTATCGAAAAGTTTTGCCTCTGCAAGTGGGGGCACTGTAGAGGATGGATAGATCACCAAACTACGTACTTGCTACTATATAGTTACTTGATCCGAATTACTTCATAAGAGGTACTAATATGTATAAGGTAGCACTTTTGAAAAACCTAAAAAAAAACCTTAAGAGCGCACCGAGCTTATGGCGGTAATCAATTTTAGGTATTCTATGCGCTCCGTGTGTGTGCGTAAGGCACAGACGCGCCCGACGCTCCGCGCGCCGGTCTACTAGTGAGGTGCTACCAAGCAAGGGCGGATTTAAGGGGGGCAGGCACGGAGGCTCGTGCCCCCCTCTGACGGTATTTTGTGTACTGTGGAGATTTCATCACAGTACATACTTAGAAGCAAATCAAATTATCAGAGTTGATAAAATATATGAATTGAAAGAACATGAGTGAAGCTTTTGTCTTTCATAAACCTTCCTATACATACTTGAACTTGTAGAAATAAACTTGAAGTATGATACTTACTTCAAGTTTATTTCTAACAGTTATTTTTGATTGTTTGCCCGTCCGCCACTTGTTCCTCTCCCAGAAAAAAGTCCTGGGTCCGCCCTTGCTACTAATAAAATATTGTACATTTACAAAATAAAACAACTAAACCAACTTAAAATACCTACTTTTATTAAAAATATTCACAGTTAGAAACATTTTGCCAGATTTTACACAATCATTTGATGTCGATATGAAGATTCATGATCAATGAAATATGAATTAGGTATATTGTAATAGAATAATACCTAATTACTTTTTGTGATAATATTCTAAGCACAATATTTATAAACGCAATAATGTAAAATAACAAATGCTAAATAGGATAACATCCCAGTAATCGACCCTTTTTTTAAAATCCGAATTATTTATTCTTCAAAGTAAATTCAATAGAAAATCTTTTTGAATGTCCAGCAAGACTATGATAATAATATGCATGTATTTTTTTATTTTCTAAATTAAAATATTATTAACTATAATATAAACAAATATGAAAGATTTTTTTAAATATCTTGAGCGAAGTTGAAGTTGTTTTTGGAGTTGTTTTTGAAGTTATAGATCATTAAAATTACAAAGCATTAGAAAGAAAAGTCCGTCGTGCCACATGGTGCCAGATAGCACGACGCCCATACAACTGCCATAGAAAACGGCATTTTCGTAGAAAAGGCCAGATAGATTTCTTTAAATTGTTAAATCTCGTTCAATTTTCAATCAATTTGAGCCTGTTTTTAACCGACTTCCCAAAAAGGAGGAGGTTCTATTCTGCCGTCCTCTAACTAGAAGGCCGTTAAGCCCAAAAAGTCATTTCCGAGTAAATGACAAAAAACGCGGGAATCGTTGTATCTTAAATACTATGATACTTAGGTTAATGATTGTAAGACACATCAGTTGATAAATGATTTTATTTCTGTAAGTTGGTTTGTACAAACACTTTTACATGTCGATCATATTTTTAAAACTAGATGAGGTCGGCGTTTCCTATTTGACTACTCTGAGAAGAAAGGCCGAAACAAACTCGGAGGTCACAGTCTCTTTTAAAGTCCAGACAAAACAAAAATCTTGGTTAGATCATGTGAAGACCATGTAGATTGATGTCTAAAATGGTCTTTTGAGGCAAGAACCAGCCAGATTGAGTGGACCTGTCCAGTCAGTGCAAGCATTTGTCAATAACCGAGCAGCTCAACACAGAATTTAAGGAGCTCAACGATTCGACGAACAATACCAAAGAAAGGACATTCGGGTAGGCCGCATAAAATACTCAAACTGCCAGACCACGATTAAAAACTAAGATAAATTAAAAATAAAAACAAAAAAAAAAATGGTCCACATAGTCTTCACATTCACAATAATTAAAATAAAATAATATAATACTTTAAAAAGTAAATATTCTTGTCATTGCAAGAAAACCAAAAAAAAAAAAACTAAATTCACGGTGGAAAATATAAAAAATCAAAATTAATTTTTAATTGGAGCAGCTCAATCCCAAGCCTTTTTGTCCTCAACGTAATCTTGAATGGTATAAAACGCTTTCTGGCACAACTTACGTTTAGTGAATGATTTGAATTTATTAAGACTTAGAACTTGTACGTGGCTTGGAAGCTTATTATAAAAGCGCACACATTGACATCTAAACGAGCCACCTATTTTCTTGAGCCTTGTTGTTGGTACTACAAATTTGTGTTTGTTTCTAGTATTTATGTTATGGATATCACTGTATTTTTAAACAATTTTATATTTTTATGGGCATACAAAAGATTTTCATAAATATACTGAGAAGGCACAGTCATTACATTAATCTCCTTAAATTTCTCTCTGAGAGAGTGTCTCGGGCTTAATTTATAAATTGAACGAACAGCTCTTTTCTGCAAAACAAAGATAGTCTGGATGTCGGCGGCGTTTCCCCACAACAGAATACCGTACGACATTACACTATGCAAATAGCTAAAGTATACCAAACGGGCTGTCTCTATATCAGTTAAATTACGAATCTTTCTAACAGCATATGCTGCGGAGCTTAGCTTTTTTGACAATTTATCTATATGCGGGCCCCACTGAAGATTACCCCACTGAAGCTTAGCATCTAAGGTTAAGCCTAAAAATACTGTGCTATTTTCAGGATTCAATTCTTCGCCCTTTATCAACACATCCGTTTTCACCTGCCTGACGTGAGGCAGGGTAAACTTAATGCATTTGGTTTTTTTTTTCATTAAGAAGTAAATTGTTAACATTGAACCAGTGAACTACTTTTGAGATCGCGCTATTTACATCGTCAGAGATAGTCTTGGGAACAAATGTGGAATTAAATTGTTTACAGTTTATACTAAAAAACTCATCATATAGATGATTAGGATCAGCATGAATTGTCAAAATTGGTAATTTATTAATGAGTTTACCTTTAAAAGCTGTCAAGCGACTTGCAGTTTTGGGGTTAACAGTGATATCCTTTTTAGCCACTTTGTTGTTTTGGTTAGGTATAGTAATCCTCTGTCCGCAATTATCAGAATCTAGCAAATTTATAATTTCTTTGTGGACCGGTACCTATAACACTAGTATAAATATTATCTAAGTATGTGGCACTAGTAGGGGTTATTCTTGTGGGCTCCAAAAATAGGTTTACAAGATTGTAGGACTGAAACAGACTTATTATTTTACTACAAGAACCCGAGTTTTCTAATAAATTAACGTTAAAATCACCACAATGGATTTACTCGAGTTACAAATCTTGTGTAACACTTCATCCATTACCTTTTCAAAGCAGTCATACAATCCTGAAGGGAGCCTGTACACACTTAATACAATAAACTGCTCCAATTCTATACAAGCTATTTCAACTGTCCGCTCAACAGATAGGCTCACAATATCCTTACGGTCTTTGAATTTAAGCTGGTTACTTACTAAAATTAATGAGCCACCATGTATAGCATTAACTCTGCTGAACGAACCAACCTGGTGATAATTCGGCCTCTGTATTCCACTGTCTGTGAAGGTGCACGCGGCTTGATGTCAACTGAGAAAACTAAAAGTACATCAGATCCCGTAGTCCCCACTACATCTATAAATAAAAAACCGTCAAAAAATAAAAAACTACATAGCCAGAAAGTCAACGATTTCACCTATGATTGGGAATGTTTTTGTACAGACACAGATAGTGATACCAGCAAAAAAAAAGAAGAATATACAAATAAATCTAAAAAAGAAAAGGATACTACATTTAACACAATCAGGGAGTTACTGGCAAAATGTAAGGAAATTATTTTAAAGAGGCATTATACTTTAACTAATAAAATTAAAATGTGTGTCCAAATACTGTTGGAGTGGTTTATACAATTGATTATAAATAAGATTTTCAACTTAACCAGTAATAAATTTAGTGCGAACAATGGCAGCGAAAACGAACAATAAATATAAATTAAAAATCATTCAGTGGAACTGCCAAAGTTTAAAAAGAAAGTTAACGCAATTGGAAGCCCTTCTTACTCAAGAAAACATACATATTGCGGCACTGTCAGAGACCTGGTTGGAACCTGAGTTCAACCTACGAGTTAGTGGATATAATATACATCGGAAAGATAGATGGGACGGATATGGAGGAGTTTTAATCTTAGTCCACAACTCGGTTAAAGCTCAAGTTGCTCAATGTCAAATTGGAAATGCCGGCTTCGAAATCTTACACCTTAAAATTCATAATTGTGAGTCCCTGAGTAACATTATATCTATTTACTGCCCCCCTTCTGTTCGAACGTGTCAACAAGATTGGGATGAACTATTATCAAGGTGTGGTGATAAAACGCTTTTGCTTGGAGATTTTAACGGACACCATAGTAACTGGTCATGTAAAATTGACACTAGGGGCAAACAAATATTAGATTCCTTGTTATGTCATAACTTAACAGTGATGAATGATGGAGCTCCAACCAGAATTAAACTGGTAGGCGGAATCATGCAAAGATCATCTCCTGATGTGTCACTCGTAACAACGGATATTGCTGTAAAATTTGATTGGACAGTGACCAATTAATGTCTAGGAAGTGACCACCTCATCATAAAAATTTCAACAAACTGTCCATCAACCAGGAATTCAGATATTAGAAGAAACTTTAAAAAGGCTAAATGGCAACAGTATCGACTGCACCTAGAAGAGACATTTTACGATTTTAATGTTACTAATGACTTACAACTCGCATACGACCAGTTTTTGGAAATTTTGAATAAAGCAGCAGAACTCCACATACCAGTCATAAAAATCAATCGAAACCCCAGCAATAACTTTAAATCCAAAACCTACTGCAGTCCTTCATTGTCTAAAAGGGTAGCGGAACGAAGACTTGCACTGTCCCAGTTTCGTGGTAACCCAACTCCTAATAATTTATTACTGTTAAAATCTAAAATTAGTATCGCGCAAAGAGACATTAGAAGAGCGAAAAGGGAGTCATTCCAAAACTTTTGTTCAACAGTCGATTGTCTAACCTCTTCTGAGTGATATGTGGAGAAAAATGAAGTGGTACAAAGGTTATCACAATAATCGCAATCGGTATGTAAGTGAAACTCAAGCATTGAATTTGCTACAAAGTTTGACACCTGATTATGTTATTAATAAGCAGCGAAGTTTTACATCTAGCAATATTAATTTAGAAAAACTTATTTCCCTGCACGAATTAGAAAAAAGTATTAAATCCTCAGATACAGCTCCAGGTTGTGACGATGTATCGTTTTCAATGTTAAAAAATCTACCTATCTACTAATGCTAAACTTATATTAATACATTTATACAATCTGTTTTTACAAAATGGTTTTGTCCCCAGACAGTGGCGTGAGATTCGTATATTCCCCATTTCAAAACCAGGAAGGAATCCAGACTCATTAGATTCGCTTAGGCCCATATCCTTGTCTTGCTTTTGCAAGACATTTCATACAATTCTTAATAAACGTTTGGAGTGGTATCTGGAAAAAAAACACATATTTTCTAATAATATGGTGGGATTTAGGAAGACACGCTCTTGTCTGGATAGTCTTTCTAGTCTTGTGTCTAAAATACAGTATGGCTTTGCTGGGAATTCATTTACATTATCTTGCTTTATTGACATTAATAATGCGTATAATACCTAATGTTGATGTTCGTAGTTTATTGATAATTCTAGACAATTTAGGAGCGGGTAATAAAATTTGTACTTATTTGTTTAATTTTTTGAAAGAGAGGAGTTTACTTATTACATATGACACTACAACTCTATACAGAAACTCGGGAATTGGAATAGCACAGGGTGATCCGTTATCACCATTATTATTTAATGTTGCAACTTATAAGATTTGTAAACAAGTATATCATGAAGTAGCGGTGTCTCAATATGCAGATGATATTGTTATATATGTAACCAGCAAAAATATTATTGACGCTGTAACTGATATTCAATGTATGTTGGACAACACCATTTCTATTTTATCAAGTTTGGGTCTCGAAATATCCTCTTCTAAAAGTAAATTATGTCTGTTTTATAAAGGTCGTAAATATGCCAGGTATCCAATTGATATTAATGTAAATGGTAGTCCGTTACCCATTGTGGACTGCGTTAAGTATTTGGGATTGTGGATGGATTGTTCCTTAAAATGGGGGAAACACGTAAATGAAATTATTGAGAAAACCCTCAAATTCCTTAATGTATTTAAAATCTTGTCAGGATCTGGTTGGGGTGTTCACCAAAAGCATTTAAGAAGGTTATATATATCAACTATTAGAAGCCGCTTAGATTACGCTAGTTTTCTTTATAATACCAGTGCCAAAAAATATTTAAATAAATTAGACGTCGCACAAAACCAATTTATGAGGGTAATTGGAGGTTTTATTAGGACTACACCTACACATGTCATGGAATGCGAGCTTAGTTTACCACCATTCGAGGTTAGACGATGGTATTTGGCAGGAAAATTTTGTTTGAAGCTAAACTCTTATATGAATTAAATACAGTAACGCCAACTTTAGAAAAGTTAAGTGACGTGTACCATAATGAAACAAACAAAAAAGTTCCTCTGCTCGTTTTAATTCATAATAAATTAAAGGAATTTTCAATCAGCTCCTGTAAGCAGCTAGAAATGTTTTCTTTTGACACGTGGATGGCTGACATTGATTTGTCCAGCGTCTTAAAAACAAATATAGATTTTATGAATAAAGCCAAAAATAGGTTAAGTAGTTCTAAATTAAAAGAGGAAACATTAAAACATATGTCTAAATATTCAGATTTTTATAAAATTTGTACGGATGGATCAAAAGATGGAGATCAGGCAGGATGCGCATTCTATGACGAACAATCTGAAAGTTTTATGAAATTCAAAATTCCCACTAATGTGTCTATCATGTGTATTGAACTCATAGCTATCTCTGAAGCCTTATCATTTATTGAATCTCTAGACCAAGGCAAATATGTCATTTACACAGATTCAAAGAGTTCAATTCAACACCTGGCTCGTTGTACCTCGACTTTTCGAGGTAAACCGATAGCCTATACAATAATTAGAACAATTTTAAAATTAAAATCTCAGAATAAGCTAATTGTTATTCAGTGGATCCCGTCTCATATAGGTATAGACGGTAATGATAAGGCAGATTATCTTGCAAAACAAGCATGTTCAGATGGCACACATTTCGTACCAATTCCACATTACACAGACTTTATTCCATTCCTTAAAAATATTTGTTTAGAAAATTGGAAAGACTACTTTGATCTTCGTTCCAGGGAAAAAGGCATTTGGTATAAAACAATCCATTCACAACCAGCGACTGATCAAGAGTTCTGACCGCCCTAGGCTAATTATGAGGACGCACCCCCGCCTGGTGTGTTACGGTCGGCCTAAAAGTAGTATATTAGTTTTGACTTTGTTTAGTAGTGTGAAAATTTTAACATGGTTCATACTACCTATAAAAGTTTTCAGATCGATCTGCAAGCGAAACTAACTTTGTCCTTTAATCTGCACGACATTCAACCTTAGGGTGGCAAACCATTTTTTAGCTGACCGTACATAAAGGCAAAGCACCTAACGCATTATACGACCAAAATCATGACAAGTGGCTGCTGGCTACCAAGTAGAAAACCAAATCCATGTCGTGTTTGGCCGCATGACTTGTATTGGCTTAGTTTCTATCGACAACTTAGTTGTTGCGGCTATAGACCATGAGCGTGGTCATCTAGTGTGTGAAGTTGTTTCGACTTTTAAGTATTTTTTAAATATTTACACTTCTGTTGTTGTCTTTAAAAAAGACGAGAGGCATCATACTAGTGAAATATTTTTGCAACCGATTTATTTGAAAATTAATCATCACCATCATCATCAACCTATTAATGTTCGCACTGCTGGGACACAGGCCTCCTCTCTGTGAGATTGAATGGGCCGTAATCCACCACGCGGGCCCGGTGCGGCTTGGTGGATGTCACATGTCTTCGAATTTTTGGTTCTAAGACATGCCGGTTTTCTCACGATGTTTTCCTTCACCGTTTTGAGAGCAGTGGTGATGAAATAATTTACAGAAAGTAAAGCGCCTGCCTGGGTTCGAACTCACCACCCACAACTTGTAAGTCGCGGCCGATACCACTGGGCCACCACTGCCAAATATAATAAATTATAGTAATTATTATTATCTTATACAAAAGTCCTTTTTCCTGCTTTAGCGTTTGCAAATTTTCTCAAAAAATTTCAAATTTAATATTTTGTAAAAAATCAATTTTGTTTTACAAGCGCGCTTTTTTAAATTTCAAAATGTATTGTTAGAATCAGGGCGTCCCAAGCTTTTTCAATTCACAGCGCATTTAGTTTTAGTGTTTTGTCTCGGTCTAGTTGTAATATGTAGGTAGATGCAATGATGCTAGATTAATAGTGCACGAAGACACGGTTTTAGCGCGCCCCCAGATCCTCGCGCCCTAGGCTACAGCCTAATTAGCCTAAGGGTTAATCAGGCCCTGTTCACAACCCTCATATTCACCTTGGATTGATAAGTGTTTTGTTTGCAGAGCTGACTTAACCATATTATTAAGACTTCGTTCCGGACATATGCCTCTCAACAAATTCGGGTTTTTAATGAAAAAATTACCATCACCTTTTTGCAGCATGTGTAATGAAGATGTGGACACATACCATATTTTAATGAGATGTGTTCGTAATCAATTTCTAAGGTCACAAATTGGAGCTCACAACATAAATTTATCCATACCTTTGTCAAACAATATTCGACAAGTTATAAATATGGTTAAGTTCGCATTGAAGAACAGACCCAGAACCTAGTTTTAATCATTTGTTTTATTGTTGCGTAGGCTAAGGATAAATACTGTATTTTATTATGTATACCATACAGAGCGTCGTATTCGCATTAGCGAAAAAGCTCTTTAAATAAAGAAAAAAAAAAAACCTGGTTATAATTAAAATTGAACAATAACTGGTGGCTTTTAAGCCAATGTTCAGTTATACAAAGAATATCAATATTGTTAAAATTCATAAATAATTCTACTTCTAAATCTTTGTTCATAAATCCTTGAATATTTTGATGCACCAAGTTAATATTATTTACTGATTTTAAGCTGTTATTTGATTTTATTTTGCAATTTTTGTTCTGTATACTTTTGCAAGAGGTTGTCCCTATTGTTCTAATCTCTAGTTTAAATTATTATCTATATCAATTTCTGATGCCAAATTATTGGCTGAGTTAAATAACATTTCTTGGCATTGCTCAATAGAAGCAAGTTGTTTAGCCAAATTCTTGGCTGTAATAGAAAAATAATATGATAGCGACACAGCTATCTGTCGTTTAAAATACTTTGAAAGAATGTACCTATCCATAAAAAATCTATCTTTTGTCAAATAAAAGTGATTACCAGCATAATTGTTAGTGTCAATTAAATGGAATAAATTATTATTATTATTCTATATGTTAAATGATGTAAAGTCCTATTCAATTCATATCTAAGATTGTTTTCTTCCTGTGGCAAACTTTGACTGTATGGGAATGTGAACATCACAATTTTTTTTACACCAGCGTCGCACAAAGATCTATAATGTTGGAGTAATTCTCCTTTGTTCACATTACCCCTATTACCAATAAATATTAATAATGTAGTATCCTGGTTAAAATTGCATTTTATAACTTTTTTCATTATGTCAAATAAAGAACAACAAGGCATACAGTAGTTCATTATTGAGTGTCCTGGGTATGTATTTGTCAACAAGTGATAATACTATTTCTGTATTTACACTCTTTTTGGACACACAGTTAGTAATTTCCAATGGCAAACTGGCACTAGACCGCGGTATGGTGGCATCACATATTGTCAATGAATGGTCCGGCGAGGGTTCAACAGATGGTGGTTGACAATGATCACATTGGTTGGTTTGTGAGCTCATCAGCTCATTCATTGCCAATACGTCATATTCCCTCATTTGGTTTTCAGAGGCTGTATATTTGATGGTCATAGAAGTAAGTTTCTCCTGTAGTTGGTCAAGTTCATACTGCAAGTCTTGTGTGTCAGTTTGGTATTTCCTAGTACTTTTTTCTAAGTTAAATGAATACATATCTAATTGTTTGAGTAAATGCAACCTTTCTCTATTAAGTTTTACATTTTTGATAAAGAACCTTTGTTTCTTGACCATTTTCTTAGTTTTAACTATGTATATGTTAATTTTTATGTATTTTTTAAATTTATTTTTACTAGTAACTACCCTCAAAGATTTAATTGATTTTGAATCATCATGACCTGTTAAATCTATTGTGTATAAGGGGTCTATTGCTATAACCATTGATGGGGCAACAGGCACCAATTCATTGAATAGACTTTGATTCAACGAGGCAGTGATGTTAAGATTTGAAGTTTCAAGTTGTACAATCTGACTTTGAGCCTCATGTAGCTGCTGTTGTAGTAAATGTTTTTGACTAAGAGCTTGTTCATACTCATTGCTACACTGGCTGAACCCGTCCACAACAACTTGGAGCCTGTCCCGAGCTGCTATGGCATCAGTGTGTTGAATATATAACTGAGTCATTTCTGTTTTTAATTTGCTATTCCTGTTCAGGACACCAAGGATGTTGCACCAAGGTTGATATTTAATTATATTTGTCCTAAATAATCGTTTCTGTTCAGAAATTCTTATTAATTACATTTAAAATTATTTTTTCTAATTTTGTTAAGCATGTTATCCAGTTTTTTCATTTTATTACTGTACTATAAGGCCGTTAACCATACCTTAGCGGCTTTTTAGTGAAGTAATTTGTTAAAAATTTTAGCCTTAATAATTTTTATTAAATTTGTTCATAAATACTTACCTAAAAAGTTGTTAAGTGACATAACTGCTTTATAGCCATGACATTCGCTTCGATTTCAATTTCAATAACTTTCCTAATGAGCGTTTACGGGGCTTTAGATGCTTTTATGATAATTGTTGCCAATGTTGTGCGTAACTTTTCTAAAATCTTAACTACTTTACTTAACTAAAAGGGGGCTAAAAATATTTCGATTGGGGTTAACTTCTTTATAGTTTAGCATTCAATATGGGAATATCTGAGAACTTATAGACATCTTTAAAAAAATTAATTTTATTTCAGCATTTAAAAGTTACTTAGGTTAAGGTTAAAACGGGCTGGTTTCCGCAACTCCACGACCAAGCACGTATTTTGGGTTTAAAGTTACTTAAAAGAAATATAATTAATTTAATAAGCAATAATCAACTAATAACTAATTAAAATCTTAAGGTACGATTCTATCAAAATAGTGTGCAGCACATTTGTTAACAAACACTTTGTGCAAAACGCCAGCATTGCACGTACTAAGCTGGTATCGCGTTTAGCCTCTGTCTTTACTGGCAAGGCTGTGTGTAACTTTTGTAAGCACACAGTGTAGCATACTTGTGCACGAACATATTCACTGATCAGTGTTTTCTGCCTTCAGTAGTTCAGTTGTTTGTTAGGATAGGAGTTGGATGGGCAGGAAAACGAGAATCCGAAAAAAAGCTGCGGTTTTCTCTTCGGTATTAAGCCAAAATAATCTTCCATTTTCTTACTACCTCAGTCCAGTCGCAATTAAAAATTTGAGCCAACTCTTGAGTGGCGTTTTGTTTTTTGTTTCTTTATAATCATTGTGACTGGAATCAATAGTCGAGAATAAGTTTCAATTGCTTGAATAAATTTTATCATTTGTCCAATCCATATTTAACCTGGGTGCGAACAAATAAATGCGTTCACTCCGGTAGCGGTAGCGGAAGCAAGACCAGCAAGACTGAGTTCATGAACAACAAGTGTGTATAATAGTCGCTAAACTTCTGGGGGGGGGGCCGCCCTGAAGTTTCCGATGCGCAAGGCACGAATCAGTGCTGTTTTTGTATGAGATTTACTACTGCGTTGCCATTGTAGCCAACTTCACGGCGACCAAGAAGTTTGGCGAGAACTAAATTTTTTACTATTCTTCTCTGTTACTTTGTGATTGTTGTTGTTGTTTTGTGTCTATGTCAAATAAATGTTTTCTATTCTATTCTTCTTTTCTAAAATCACGAGCAAAAACTTGAGGTTTTCAGCATTTAGGAACTGAACACTATCTAAATTTAAAACAATAACGAGGTATAAAAAGGCACATATTTAGACCACTAAGTAATAATTGTTTTAGAATATAATAAACACATTTACTTAGTGACTCTATTTGGTTTTTACATGACATTCATTGTCATCACGAATAATGGGTAGGTAAATGTATTATTTATCTGCAGTGATAATGTTTTCATTACATTTAATTTTCATTAATTTTCAATTCCTTTAGGATGCACTCGAAATTTAATGGACATTTGAGGATTCTTTGGAAACTTGTCGTTTGAAAACTTCAAAGTTATATAATCTTCAGCAAAATTATTTTTACAGTGACGATCGAAGCTCGATCTTATGAAATACACCTCAGTCATGTGTCTGAGATATGCTCTTGGATTCGCGTTTTGGATGCGTCGCTCTGATACATTGTTTGGATAGTTGATAAAGTCTTGTGGCTGCAAAGACTTCAAAATAACTTTTGCATTATTAGCCGAGGCCATCTTCGAAATCACCAAAGTCGTAAATTCACCTTTTTTTTTTTCATTGAAAGTTCAGCTTGGTGGTGGAATTGTTCGCAACTCATAAAGGTATGAACGCAGCGCGAGAGTCGGCTAACTGCCTTTTAGCTAAGCAATGAGGCTTAGCTGTTTTGTAGCTTAGCAAAATCTAATTTCTTTTCGCTGTTTTCATTAAACAGGCAAGAATTATTTATAAAATGCTTAACTAAAAAAGCGTTAAGGGCGAATAACTGCAAATAAGTTAAGTTTTTCATTGAAACTGTTCTTTAAATGCTTAACTATAAAGTAGTTATAGTCCTTTTGCTTCTATATAGTCAAGAATGATCAGATAACGTTCTTGTAGTTAAGCAAAAGGCTAGAAAATAATCATCACATCGGGCAGTTAAAGTTTTTTAAAGTACATTTAGCCAAGAAGTGTGGGTTAGACGCTTTCAAGTGATGGAATCGTCGTACCTAAATTATGTTACTTAACGGCCTACAACAATTTCATATCTTTGGAACTATTTACATTTCAGACATGTTTCATATACAGAAAGATAGAGAATTTTGAACTCTGTCACTCTCTATTAAAAAGTAAAAATTTACCATTTGGGGGTTAACGGCTTTCTAGTTAAAGGACGGCAGCGTATGTTCGACATTATGTATGTTTTGTGTATGTTCACCGATATCTCCATTATATTGTGGACCGATTTCAAAAATTCTTTTTTTGTTTGAAAGAGTATGTTCCGAAATTGGCCCATTTTAATTTGGTGAAGGACTGACGAAGAAATTCGAAGATATACAACAGAACTCTTCAATAAACAATGGCAAATCTCTCGGGATTGCTGCAATCGCATGTCTGTTTGTTGTTTATACCATTTCATAACATAACATCACGCCAGTACGCTCTTAAGGGGTACGCAGATCTCTCATTTCACCGGTTATGTTCAAGTTTCATGATATTTTGGTAATACATTCTGGCGACGAGTAGGTAACTTACTAAACAACTTGCCTATTAGGTAGGTACAACTAAAAAGTGAACAATAAAAAAAACTTTTTACAAAAAAATACTACCGACTTCCAAATAAAACTACAAAGTGAAAATAACTTTATTTTTGGAAGTTGGTGTCCATAACGCAATAAATTGGTACCTACAAAAGACACCGACTTCCAAAAATAAAGTTATTTTTCACTTTGTAGTTTTATTTGGAAGTCGGTAGTATTTTTTTGCAAAAAGTATTTTTCACTAATAGTATTCTATTTTAGTATTTTTATCGATAAGTCAAATGACAAATATTTTTTCATTCATATTCCTATTCATATTAAAAGTTTATCAACAGGTGATCAGTACATTAATTATTTTGCAGCAACAAATATATGGTTTTGCTGCTAATATGCTCTTATATGTACTGGATTCCCCATCAGCAGTTACCATTGAGTAAATTAAGCCACCGCTTCAATACTGAGCGTATTAATGATGCGATTGAGCGGCATAAGGGCGCCTAGGTCTTTGCAAGAGATCTGACTATTGGACAGAGCCAGCTCACGAAACTGAAGCCCGACTATGGCAGGTTCGTATCCGCCAAGCCGGAGCTTCTGAGGAGATCGAGACATTATATGGGCAGTTGTACACGTCAACCAGTAAATCCGTCGCGAAACTAGCAGAAGATCTAGAGATAGATTTACCCATCACTATGCCGAAGACATTCCGGACGTCAGCCCGTCAGAGATAAGGGTGGCTCTTAAACAGCAGAACAACAAGGCACCGGATGCTGACGAAATTACGTTCGAACTCCTGAAGGCGGGTGGAAAACCTATACTTAATGCCCTTCAGAAGCTGTTTGATATTGTCATACTCGAGGGGAAAACGCCACAGGCATGGTGCACGGGTGTGGTGGTATTCTTCTTCAAGAATTGTGACAATGCCCTACTGAAGAACTATAGGCCCATCTCACTTCTTAGCCATGTCTACAAGCTGCTTTCAAGAGTCAACACAAATCGTCTCGCAGGCAGGTTAGACGATTTCGAGCCTCCCGAACAAGCTGAATTCCGTAAAGGCTTTAACACCATAGGAAACATACATACGCTGCGGCAGGTTATACATAAGACCGAAGAGTACAACCTGCCCCTCTGCTTAGCGTTTGTCGACTACGAGAAAGCCTTCGATTCGATCGAGACTTGGGCTGTACTGCAGTCTCTCCAACGGTGCCAAATCGACTACCGGTACATCGAAGTGTTGAAGTATTTGTACAAAAACGCTACCATGTCAGTTCGACTTCAGGATAAGACTTCGAAACTATCCTTCTGCAGCGAGGTGTGAGACAAGGAGACGTCATATCTCCGAAACTGTTTACCGCTACACTGGAGGATGTCTTCAAGGTTCTGGACTGGAGAGGGCTGGAGGGCATTAACGTCAATGGCGAGTACATCATTCACTTTTGGTTTCTCGACGATATAGTTGTCATGGCTGAGACCATGGAGGACCTCAGTACAATGCTAGATGACCTCAATAGAGCTGCCGAAAGAGTGAGTCTTAGTATGAACATGCACAAAACCAAGGTGATGGTGAATGTTAATAATTTGTAACAGTAACGTAAATTTTATTTAATTTCAATATATTTAACTATTTAATGCCCGAAGGGCGGGTCATAGGTGATCAAAATTTAATTATTTTAAGACCTGTATTATGTACCTACCTACGATCCACAATAAAGATATTGAAGTTGAAGAACTCTTTTTTGAGAAAGAGGATTAACAGATCTATGTAACGAAAAAACATGGGCCTCTTGTTGAGCTTTACGACAACAGTCGCCAACGACCTTGAGGGAACAAAATGCGCTCTTGTTTCACACCCGCGCAAGATTCTGTAGTTTTTTGTACTTTCCTTACTTTAAATAAAAACCTTAGATCAAAATGTACATTCGCCGTTTGTTGCGATCACAGAACAGAGTAGGCGTTTTTTTTTGTTCTGTGGTTGCGATAGTGGTACGGAACCCTTCGTGCGCGAGCCCGACTCACTTGGCCGGTTTTTTTGTCCGAGAAACAACTTTACAAATTAATGACAGTATGTTATACGAATAAAACTGAAAATGTTCATAGATCAATAAGAAAATGGTCTAATGTGGTTTAAGGTTACACTAGTCAACGGCACGAACTATTTTGTGCGCGGGGTTAAAATGCATTTTATATCTACCGACAACACGTGCGGAAGAGATTGATGCTGTGATGAGCAGTAGGAAGCTAGTTCGCGTACGAATACACACTTTTGCAAATTTGTAACGAAATGGATAATGAATTAGGATGAAACCGAGCGCGCGAAATTTTATAAACAGTCCTTTGGGAGTCTGGATATCATGAAAAAACGACTAAACGTATATGTTCAAAATAAAATTATTTGCATTGTTGAACTACTAATCTATCCCTGTATGGAGGCCGTTTTGCAATTTTCCGTCTTCTTATGGTATTTATTTGCGCCCAAAAATGCGTTAAAATTAGTGTCGAAATGTGGAACTTTCGACGGTCATAACATTCAAATGTTTTCTTTTTTTACTTTTTTGCTTCCATATAGGGCTAGATAATGATGAAACAAAATGATATCACTTTTTATTTTGAACGTACATTGTCAAACAGTGGAATAATCCCCAGACTACGTTTGTATGGAAGAATTTTCGACTAGTGTAACCTTAATGTGACATTTTTTTCCAAAAAATTTCGTCTAGCTGTTTAGACGTGATTCTCATTTTAAAATCGGCTACTACTGGTTTAATATGAAATTCCGATACACGCGAAGTTTAAGGAGTATATTATTATACCATGGATACACAATCATAATTAGGGCATACCACTGACCTCTATTATACAAGTACGCGTATGTTAGAGGTCAGTGGGGCAAACCAATGAACATAACGAGAACGTATTGGAGTAGCTGTGGATTATCTATTAATTATATATATATTTTTTTTAATTTTAAGAAAATGTAACGTGACACAAAAATGGCCATCATAGCTGTATTAAGTGTATAGTCTATGATCATAGCGATGAAACGAAACGCATTTTTGACATTGACGTCGCTTATCAGTCGGTCGGTCGATTATTTTATTTACGCAGAGCCTTCATTAATCAGAAAGAAAACAGTGTTAGGAATAAATAATACTAAATAAATACAAGATGAGTGATTTGCTGGATGAAGACTTGGAGTTCCGTGGCGGTACCCTGCAGCTGTCTACGGATACCATCGCAGCGGAGAGCTCAGAAAGTAATCGCAATAATACTACGGATAATACAGGGAGAAGGAAACCCCCAACTAGTGTTAATCCCTCGGTGTTGTCTGGTGCAAATTCCTTGACCTCTTCCACGTCTTCCTTTGCGGGTATGTTTTGATAATGTTGTACTGAAACACTTTCCATGTCGGATGCTTTTTTTCTGTGGCTCAGAGACAGGTAAAAATAAACTGGTCATTAATAATCTGTTTAGAAATACATGTAACATAGGTATGCTATTTATACCATTGAGGCGAATATTATAATTGGTGTGACTACAAAATTCCTGATAAGGAATAGAACTAATCCATTATCGACACATAGAACTGGTACCTGCTTATTTTAATATATAAAGATTACTATGATTATTATAATTTATCCATTTTCATGTAATCATAACAGAATTGCCCACTCTATACACTTAAGACTGCAACATGTCAACTTGTGCTACAGATGCAAGGGGCTCTGAGGATCAAGCCAACCCTCCAGCACCAGCATCTCCACCAACAGTCTTACAGGCAGTATTCCCTCGATACGATGTGCCCTTTGACAGGGAGAATATCAAAGACTTCTTTACGTTCCGCAAGGGAGTTGTGGACACCGCAATACAGGAGTGCATTACTGGACTTTTGTTCCCTGAAGACGGGGAGTACTTGGGATCCTGGCTATTGACAGAGTAAGCTCATAAATACTTTGATGGACTAAATAATTATGACAAAGAGTTATGCAAAAGATCAGACAATATATAGTTTATTATCAAAATTGTTGTTATCATATCTTAGTACTGCAAATGTTTATTAATTTTATCTCTTTATCAAGCTTAAAAAACCTAATTGGTATATTTTCTTTATTAGTAAATTCTCTCTATAAAATTCTTCAGGATAACTTTATGGGATAATGAGAAAGAGAGGATTGTACTCCTCACCTCAAGACTGGTTATGACAATCAAATATGACTTCATAGCCATGAAGCAGCTGGATTTCAAGAAGACTTACTTGGATGACCTGGACACTATCGTCATTGGGGAGCTGGTGTACCCTCCATCATCTCTAGTACCGTAAGTTTTAAATTCTGTAGAATAATAGTCATGATGCAAAAAAGAAAAATGTACGTTAACCTCTCAGGTCTTCAATCACAAATGCGATTGAAGTCAGGCCCAGCAATTTGCAATTTGTACCAAAAAATGGTACCAGCCAGGCCTGAATGGCTATATCTATACTAATATTATAAAGAGGTAAAGCTTGTGAAATTGTGATGTTGTCGGGGGTAATCTCTGGATCTAAAGAACCAATTTTGAAAATACTTTCAATAGTATACAGCTAGATTATGCCTGAGTGTCATAGGCTATAATTAATATATCTTCAAAAATATTAGGATCCTTATGAAAATTGCAATAATGTAACCCAAAGTAGCAAAATTGCCTGTAAAATTAATACTTTGGCGCGCTGAGAAAACTATTGATGATAAATAAAAATTATTAGGTAGGCAGGGTAGGCAGAGCAGTCAGGGTAGGCAAGGCAGGCTGGGTAGGCAGGGTAGCCAGTTAACGGGAGCGAAGTCCCGGGGATCTGCTAGTATGTCATAATTTGTATACATAAAAAAAGAGGTCATGATCTTAAAGGGTAGATTGTACCCCTAGTAGAGTGCCATAAGCGGAGGTGACCACTTAAAATCCAATGGGACACCTACATTTTTTCACTCTAGTAAAGAATAGGTAGGTACATACATCAAAAATATATAAGAGTCATCAATAAAAAAAAACAAAGTTAATATGTCACATTACTACGGCTAAAAGCAAACAGGAAAACATTGCTAATAGGAAAACTTGTTTTGAATAGGTACACATACAAATACAAGTATTTTCGCCAACAACTGGTTTTTATTGATTTTATAGATTCATAATAAAACATTATCATTTGATGTTGATTGACCACAATTTATTATGGCAACAGTGATTTGATTCTAGCTTATTCGAATTACCTGTATTCTACTAGCACCTGCCAGCGGCTTCGCCTGCGTACAAGTGGCAAGTCATCCCATAAGAACAAAGAATTAAAAGTATCCCATAACCTAATCCAGTACATAGTTTACCCGTGTACTAAGTTTCATCCAAATCCATTCAAAGCGTAACCAACGAACAAACTCACATTCGCATTTAAAATATATCTAGCTTCAACTCTCGGCTCCGCCCGCGTTAAAAGCGTTTTGTCATCCCAAGGGACCACACTGCAGGATAAAAATATCCTATGTCCTTCCCAGAGTCTCAGAATATCTTCATAACAAATCATCTAAATCGGCGCAACCGTTTAGTCATGAAAAAGTTAAAAGAACAAACACACAGAGTTAGGTACTTTCGGATTTATATTATTAGAGCCTTGCCTTGCCTTGCCTTGCTTTTGGCCTTGGTGGCTTTTTGATTTTTTCTGATTTCTCGTGTCTCCTGTGCGGGTCACAAATAAATACTTTTTCTTTCTTTCTTTCTATTAGTATGGGTAGTTAAAACTAGATTTAACTTGGATATTTTAATCAGGTTCGAGTGTCTAGTAAATACAAAAGCCACCAAAGTCAAACATGGACATTAAATAAATCAATAGGTATTTCTTTTTTACTTTCATCATCTGCCCAGCCTTTTATCCCAATTATGTTGGGATCGGCTTCCAGTCTTACCGTATTCAGCTGAGTACCAGTGTTTTACATGGAGCGACTGCCTATCTGACCTCCACAACCCAGTAACTGGGTAACACGATACCCCTTGGCAAGACTGGTGTCAGATTTCAGGCTGCTGACTACCCGTAACGACTGTCAAAGATCTTCAAATGACATCCGGGACCAACGGCTTAACGTGCTTGCCGAGGCACGGAGGAATCTCGGTATATTGAAATGGTCACCCATCCACGGACCGACCTCATCAAGCGTTGCTCAACCATGAACGGGTCGACCCGTGCGGCTGTTATTATTTAGCCACGAGCTCCTCTATTTCTTTTTTTTACTTTGTCATACTTAAAGGAAAACGAAAATAATTAACGTACCTATCTGTGTGTAATCTCTGCAGGTGACAATAGTCAGTCATGACAGTGTTGCACATGATTATACTTATTTATTTCTAATCAAAATATTTGGAATTGAATTTTATTTTAAGAGCTTGATAGGAATTTATTAGCACTAAGTATGGTAAAATATACGAAACCTGATATGATTTATTCACATAGTAAAAGAAACCACCTTGGAGGATTATGTTAATCAAATAGATATATTTAATTAAATGAACATATTTGATTAGATATAGAGCGGTGGTGGCTCAATGGTAACGGGCCCGACTTACGTTTCGTGGCTCGTAGGTTCGCACCCAGTCAGGCGCTTTACTTTGTGTAAATTATTTACTCACTAGTTTACCACTGCTCTAAAACCGTGAAGGAATATATCGTGAGGAAACCGGCATGTCCTAGAACCTAAAATTCGAAGACATGTGACATCCGCCAACCCGCACTGGGCCCGCGTGATCCCTCTCACACACAGAGAGGAGGCCTGTGTCCCAGCAGTGGGAACATTAAAAAAGGCTGATGATGATGATATTTGATTAACATAATCCTCTTAAATGGCTTAATATAAAAGTAAATTAAAAAAGATAATTTTAATATTAAAATAGAGAAGATAAAGCAATAGCGGACCCAGAAATGCAGTTCCAATATTATTAGGTAGTTATGAATAGGTAGTTTATAGATCCTAACCCGTGTGTTGGTATGCAGTCGTCTGAACGGCATCGCTTCCGGCGTCACCACGGTCGTCAAAGACTGCGTGATAGACCGGCTGTGTCGCCGACCCTCGCACGAAGAAGACCACCCGAGCAGTAGACTGTTCGATCCCAAGTATTTTGAACCTAGGTACTTTTCAGTTGCTGTAGATTACACTAAATGTTGCAAGCTTCTTTTTGATTATTTTAGTAGTATGATGTAGAGAGTGTACTATTCGGTTAAAATAACTGTGCACCTGGAGCTGTGACGTCACTCTGACGTTCGACTCTCGGTATTGGCGCACGAGGCGAACGCGGGGCGCCGCGCGGGTAAGCGGGAGTGGGGTCGATGACAGTCGATGTGCACAGATATTGTGACCGTGTTGTATGCGCAATTTATTGTATGTTTTTTCACATAACGCTAATACAATTTAAATACATTCGCTAAACTTTAGAGTGAGAGTACCTAGATCTACCTAACATCGGTTGTATTGTACAGGCAGAAAGCAGAGGGACTATAAAATAAACAGAAAATACTGATATCATTTTATAACTACTAGGTCCTCATTTATTTGTGACGTCTTCATTAGTTTTTTTTTTTTTCGTGGATAGGCTTGCGCTTGACCACTATCTCACCTGATGGTAAGCTATGATGTGGTCGAAGCTGTAGCACGCTTGCCTAGAAGTAACCTATTCACTCTTAATAGTTCATTCAGTTTCATAGTACATTACTGAAGCGGCCAGCAAAAGAGGCATTGACGGACGAACGTGTAAATGTGGGCCGAGGCGAAGCCGAGGCACACATACGTAAGTCCATCAATGCCTAGTTGTGGCCAAGGCTTGTATAGTGCTTTTATCAAATAATGCGCGGCAATTAAAACTAAGTAGCACCTAGAACTTATTTTGTCAAAAACAATTACTTTTCGAAATCAATGACGAACAACAATAATTGTGTTAAAGTGTCCTTTTTTTTTTCTATTAACAGCTTTCTATTTGCAAGCCAGTTCGAAGTTGAAATAAAACCTTTTATAAGTTCCTCCTTGGTTGCCATGTTTCGCAGTAAAATATAGTTGCATTTTTAAATTACACGACATATATGAGTTTACTCTGTAATTTTTTTGGCCGCTAAACACGACAGATATGGATTTTTATACAACTTTTGCCGACCGCTGCTCGCATGTTTTTGGTCAGTACAGCAATTGCGATTTATATCGAAGATTAGAGTCATCGTTGTCAGCCGCCCCTTCGACTGATTGGTCGAAGGGGCGGCTGACAACGATGCCTCACTATTTTCATAACGCGAATAAACCATGATATTATTTTTCTCAAACATGCTTGGCAATTTGAGCATTATTTTGACAACCTTCTTCGAGATAAATCGCAATTGCTGTACTGGCCAAAAACATGCGAGCAGCGGCCGGACTAAGTTCGGTTTGGTCGAAAAGCCGGCTGACAACGATGAATCACTATATTCTTAACGCAAATGAACTAGAGAGACTTCAAACATATGTGGGGAATATAAAAAGTCACGACGCAAATGCAACAGATTTTTCTCGATTACCTGATCACATGTTGGTTTTTTCTCGTGTTTGGGATATAGGTAAAGTAATCAAAAATAGTAGTGCGCTTTTGTAATATTTCGATTTAGTTTAAGTAGACAAGTAGGAGCTTTCTAATTGATTGTTAACATGTTTGGCAACGCATGATTTTGCCAGTTCGTGCGCTACATTACACGTTTCGTGGTTGCACAGAGCATCGAGACGCCCTCGGCGAACACTGCTAGAGCATGGAACTAGTAAGCTGCACAACCGGTACATTATCTGGCAATGCCGTGTCAAACAAAAATGAACTCATTTCTAAAAGTCGGAAGAGTTATTCATACTTAAAACATAAAATGCGTTGGCAAAGACTCACTGGAATTTCGTGTGTCCCTTTCACACAGTTGAAATATGATTTGTTATTGGTTAGTTTGGTTAGGACGAGTGTCACTCGAAACGACATTCATTCAAACAACCATTATTAGAAAGGGACATCAACATCGTCGACCACATCATCGCTTACCATCAGGTGAGATAGTGGTCAAGCGCGAGCCTATCCATAATAAAAAAGGGACACGTGCAGTTTCAGAGCCTCTCTTTCGGTTAACGAACCTTCCAGTTGTTACTTCTACTTCCATGTGCTAGAGACAGCATTTTTTTTATACAACGATACAAACAAGACAAGCAGATTCTAAATTCAAATTTTGGGCACAAATTTTTAATTAAACATCTGCTATACATTTGCTCTCTCTGATAAGCTGCTTCTTTGCAATTACCTGTTAAAACACTAAAAAATATTTCACAATGGCGGGCAAAATTAATCAGTTTTCCTATGCGCGCAGTTTTAACAATGGCGATCGACCATAGACTAAAAGAATGAAGTTTCTTTTTTTTTTGGCTTTTCATGGATAGTGTTTTAGCCACGTACAAAATAGGGAATTTAAATTTTTCTTAATTACAGAGCAAATAAAATTTATATTTGAGATTATTTTGAAAGTTTTATTTATAAGTTGAAATTATCTATTTAAATACGAATTTGCATAAAATGAGCAAGCAATAGGTACATTCATTTATTTGTACTATTGAGCACGATCTTTTTTTGTATCGAAACTTTTTTAAGAACAAAGCTACTCAACCGTTAATTTAAAAACAAAACTCTATAACTCACTTGTGAATAATAGCAATGAAAAAGTCACAGTTTGATAACAGGTATCATTATGTGCCTAATTGCGGTGAAATTAGAGCCACTTTATGAGCAAGTGTGTTGAAAAGATTTTTTTTATTTCATGTTCCACACTAATATTATTTTCTTTTTAACTTTTTATACACATTGTAAAACTTGCACGTTTCTAGTTCTATAGTTTAGGCTTAGAAACAAGAACTTATTATCATTAGTAGGTTCTTGTATAGTTAACTGCTTTTGGTTACTATGATTCGGAGAAGGCTGTATGTCCGAAAAACATTAAATACAAAGTCAAATATTTTGCGGCATTATGGCTAGAAGCAGAGTAAAATATTTCGTGCTGGGTACAGACACAGCAAACGAACGAAAGCTATCAAGACCTTCCAATCGCTTACCTTCATAAATTCAATTCCGTGTGTTCGCCTCCGTTCGATTGGTGTGACTTCTGACCCGGCAGAAACCGAGCGATCATGCGGTACCTATAGTTCTCGCCAAACGAACTCGTTGTTCACCGTGAAGTTGGCTTTCCGATGCGCAATACACGGCGCGGTGCTATTTTTGTATGAAATATACTACTGCACAGCTATTGTAGCTAACTTCAGGGGCGGCCAAGAAGTTTGGCGAGTACTATAAACACCTGCGTTTCCCAATAGCGTTCATTCGCTTGGTCAGTCAGGGCTTATTGCCAGTTTTTAAACATACTCAATCGCGTTAACAATATTGTACTGAAACTAGATAAGCGCCATCAGGTGACAAAAATAGAAAACCCCTTTTTGTACACAAATTTAAACAAGCGAAAGTTTACGTAAACGCGATCGAGTGTGTAATATTATCTCGCACCAACTCTCTACAACAACTAGCATTTTTCACCGTAACAAAAAAAAAAACGTTAACAGATTACATAAATTTTGACACCAGAGAGCGCCACCTCCGCGGCGTGAGGCTGATGTGGAACAAAGGCGAGCCAGTTCCCCTGAAGACGGTCTGGAACCCGTTCAGCCAAGACGTGCCGTTCCTCACGTACGCCTCGCATCCCATCTTCTGGCACAAAGGTGAAGGTGATATGTACAGAAAATTTCTTACTAACCATGATATAATTATGTATATTTTTTGTGTGCGCTTTTAACCCGGGGGATGCTAGAGTGGGAGATGCAGTTAAGTTCTATAATCCAGCCTTATGGCTAACTTAACCGATGATTAAATATGCTGACTTCGTATCTAAACGTCCTATTCGCATAACGACATATTAGTGGAACGTCCTACTGTCAAAGTACAGATATACTAAAAAAATACTATCGATTTTATGTCATGGCTAATTATATAATTTATTTCAAAAGTAAAATTGAAATAAAAAGAAGAATCAAAGCATTATTGCATTATGGCGAGTCAACAGTCTGGGTCGTTCCCGAAAATCTAAGCATCCCGCTTCGGATAGGTTAAATTTTATTTCTACAAATCTATTCTGGAGCCACTCTTATATCTGTATTCGTAGAAATTAAAGTGTCGACTTATGCAAAAACATCATCATAAATGAGGATGCAAGAGCGAGCGAAGGAAGCTCGACATTTTTTTTGCACGCTGCCTCCTCGGATAGTTAAGGTTTTCCATTAAACAGTTACTTTTTTTTGTTAATTATGGGGTGGCAAAAACTAAATGGCCACGGGCGCCAAATCTTCAAATACGCCACTGTACATAAACCAACAGTGATCGTCGTTGGACGTTCTACTGTACGGATTACTGTATTTGGCTCAGCTAGTGTAATTTCTAATATCTACACGATACACGCGTAAACAAATAGGAATAAGTTCATAAATCAACTTAGGATGTATTCAAAAACCAACAGTGCATTTTATAATCAAAACAATAATCAAAATAATGTTTGATATCGATTTTTCAAACATTTTATGTTATGATTTTGGTGCCATCTGAAGCCGCCGCCCGAAAATTTTAGAATCTCGCATCGGATTTTTTATTGTTAAGTATATTTTAAACAATAAAATATACGGGGTGCAAGGAGGTCATTGCACTCCCTCCCAGCGCCCATATAATTACCCGTCGTTTTGCCCATCATGCTAGCCACATGAGCATAGATATACAGTTGTCCCGACCGCGTTGTCACCCCTTGGTGCCTGGTACTCGGGGCGGACCGCCCCTCCGCCCCCCACCTTACGCCGCCACTGTTCTTTTGTTTATAGGAATTTCTGCTACTAGTTCATTTTGAGAATAGGACTAAATTACTAATTTCCTACTCCATCGAATGAGATCGAATGCGTTTCGAATGAGGTACCGTAGTTTAGAGCTCGATGAGTAGATCAATACTGTATTTTTTGTTTTATAAGAATTGGAAACCAAAGTCAGCATTTTTAACACGCTTTTATTAGCTTGGTATCTATGTATCAATGTAACGGAATCTTTGAACGTGATTTTCACCCCCTTCAAAACGTGGGATTAATTTGACACTTTGCACACTTATCAAGGACCGATGACAATGCAATAATTTAGTTAAAGTCAAAGTCAATAATAAATTAATATAATAATAATATATTTATTCAACTAGGTCAATAAGCGGCACTTTTGAACGTCAAACAAAACTTAAAATTTACAAGTAATAAAAGTTGTTTCTACCGTGCACGTCTAAATAGTTTGTCCCATTAATTAGCCTTACCAAGATCTTCAGGATTAGCGACTTTTTAGTTGAATTTACCATTAAAGCGTGTTTTTTAGTTTTTAGAACTACAATTTATTTCAAAATTGCCCGATGTCCTAATTTACCGCTAATACCCCACTACACAAATTTACTCATCTCTACCGTAACTTTTTTTCAGAGGGCACAGTAGAAGAAAAGTCAACCTACGACATGGAAACTTTCGCTGTAAAGATACAAAGAGCAATAGAGAACATGAGGTCATCGGCGTGTTGCATACACCACTCCCCAATTGTCATCCAGAGTTACGTAGGCGTGACGTCACTGCTCCATAACAAGACTGGCATGGGATTCTTCAAGGTCAGGGGGAAGTTCAGCTTCTAGTTTGAAGGTATTAATCCTTTTTTAAGGAATGTTGATGGGCAAAAGATGGGTTTGGACCCAATAATCGGGTTTGAACCCGGTTGATTGACCATCTGTTTTAAGGGATATCATTATGTTGAGAGCGAGCCGTTGAAACGGCAGATGTTATAAATTGGGGGTAGTTAGATAATAAAAGCTGGGACTTTGTTATGTTTAAGAACTGGGTTATTTTTATAAGAAGCCTTAAGGCCCGAATACGAGTATGGCCTTTTGAATTCGTTAAAAGAGTAGTGGACTGTTTTTATCCATAACATTGAGTTTTTAATATATATATATATACATATTTGCAATGAATATAAGTAAAGTAAATATAGCAAGGTTCCAGATTACAAGTACTTAATCAACAATAATATTGTTAAACTCTACTTACATAAAGATTCGTATGTTCTAAGCCTTATTACAATAAAATCAGAATTACTGGAAGCGAATAAGCTTGTGACTGGTTTAATGCGCGTTATTAGAGTAAGCCTAGCCGATGGGCTCACGTAAGAAAAAGACGGGAGTAGGCATAAAAATGAGTTATACGTTGGTTAGTTACTACGAGTTTAAAACGCAATTTTGAAACGCGCCCAATGTTTTCCAATTTCGCTCCTCGTGTATAGTACGATTCTAATTTAATGGCGGCTCGGAACCAGTTGCTGTGCAATAGACGATTCATGTTACAGTGGGGTGGGTTACTACAGTGCTGCCATTAAGTTTGACGCTTACGGTGCATTCAATTAAGTTTTGGGTCACACACAACGGTTGTAGGTAAATTTAAATAATGTAAAGATGGCAGCATCAGCAGCAACTGTGATTGGACGTTGCTACTAGCCGCATTGAGCAGACAAAAGCTATTTTTAAAGAAAAGCCTAACGGTGGGCATTCATGGTGGGTGTGTAGTAGTTTAAGCCATTCACAGCATCAGTACAATTGACTTTCATGGTATTTTCGTGCCTGGACATTTTTACATCTGTCGCAGTGCACGGCTTTGAGCATAATGAACGCAAAATGGATGTGGGTTTGCACACTCACGGGTCGCGCGGCGAGACCCCAAACGGCGTGAGACTGGATTACTGCGCGCACGGCAAATCCGTAGTTTGACGTCACACTAAAATATCGATTGAAGAATCGACAATCACGATTACATTTTGGATGTACACCTTTACCGTAATGTGCTAAAAATCTAAACGGCTATACATGATAGCTGCGAATACAGATCATGCGGGCCACAGAGTGAATAAAACTATCGCGGATTCTTGGTCCTAGGGCATACTTGCTTGTGATAATTTTAAATATTTTTGCCACATATAACGTGTTGTTCTTCGTAACAAGACCATGCACGCAAGCATTATAACTTTAGATGGTAATAAAATCCTTTTAATTTGTACTATTTTATACCACTAATTAGAAATTTTATACCTCTCAATTATCGCAGATATAAAGGTCTAAAAATTTGTACTCATTATGTACTCCTATTTCATTACGGGTAAGTTGTCGTAAATTGTTAGAAAAGCAATAAAATATATCCTGCCTATAAGTGTGTGATTTGTATACTTGACACTAGATGGCGTTAAATGGGGCAGAAAGTGTTTTTTTGCTTTTCTAACAATTTAACAGTAATTAAATAGAAGTACAAATTTTTAGGCATGCTCCAGTTTCATCACTTCTACGCCAGCTGGCAATTTAGCGTGGTCGTGCTGGGAAAGAATCTTGCCAGCACGACCTTTATATCTGCGATAATTGAGAGGTATAAAATTTCTAATTAGTGGTATAAAATAGTACCTACAAATTAAAAGGATTTGATTACCATCTAAAGTTATAATGTTTGCATTCATGGTCGTGCTACGAAGTACAACACCTTATAACTTATTATAAAGGCATAATATTGTTCGTTTGTTTGTTTAAGTATACAGATACTTAAACAAACAAACGAACAATATTATGCCTACAGAGACTACAGAGTCTCTGTTAGTGCTGATCTCGAAAATTCTTAAAGAAATGCCGCGGGGAAAGCTAATTATAATAACTTCAATTTAATTGAATTTTAACTTAATATGATTTATGTGTTAAATACAGTGTGTTTTAAACTTGCGCACAGCATAGTTTAATGTAGTCGATGTTAATAATATCATGTTTATGGTTTTTTTTTAATCAAAAATATAATAACATTCATCGTACATTAAAATTAACATATTCCCTAGAACCAAATTGAGGAGCTTAGGACAACCCGACATGGATAGGTTCGGTTCGAAGGGTATGACGGGAGCTGAAGTGACCGGGCAAAGCGAGCAAACTCAGCTCCCATCATCCCCTTTATGTTATGTTACTGAGTCCCGCAATTGCTTTTTGCTGTGCAATCAGTATTTTTGATTGGAATTATTTTTGGATACAAAAAGTTTTTTTTTTATTTGCGTTTTAAATACTACCCATTTATTTTAGTTAAATGAAAATGCTAGAGTGTAAAGGGTGTTAAGCTTCCTCATGGTTATTATTGAATATTCTTAAAGGGGTTATAAACGTATAAAATGTTGAATATGAATTTAAGAAATTAGTAAATCTCAAAACTTAAACAAATTGTTAAACTTTAGAAGGAGAATACTGACTAGAGTACGGTAGCTTTTGCATGATCACTCTCATAATATATTATCATAGTTTATGTATTTATTATAATTATTAAATTTTTATTTAAGTACCAAAAGTTTGATGTGAGCAATTCTTATTGATGTCCATCTATGTGACCCTTATGTATATCGATACCTACATTATTATATTATTAAAAAATGTTAACAAAATCTTAAAATATAATCCTCTCTCATGTTATAACTTGTTTTCGTAGATGTAATTAATAAATATACTAGTTACTCGTTTAACTGGGATGCATTTACGTTTATTACGGAAACAAAAATATAACGACAAATTGCGCTTTATGTCCACAAAACATAATAATCTCCCGGGCAGTCAGTGTTGCCCTCTCACTAAGTATAATTTACAACGGACCAGATACAGTTTCAGTCGTTTAAATAAACGAAAATTATTACATGTAGCTAGTTTAGTATACAGTACTCCCTTATCTTCTTGGTCGCTCTGAAATTGGCTATAATGGCTGCGCAATAGTAAAAGGCCTTCTACACAGTCAGAACAACCGCCCAACTCAACAAAAGGACACCATTACCTTGGTTGTGTTGTGGTGAAATTGATCGTGTAGACGGTGGCTAACCAACCAAATTGAGTTAACCGTCCGACAACCTTGGTTGGGAGGATGCGTATGCCAAGGGCAAATTGAGGACGTTGGGCCAGCGTCAATTTTTTATCTGTGCCGACTGTGTACAAGGTCTTTAAACCTCATATTAAAACAGCAGCGAGCCATATACCATGGGCATCAGAAAGCCAACTTCAGAACGGCTAGAAGATTGGGGAGTACCGACTGAGGAATTGAACTAGTGCTGTTTGTTAGGTCGATAAAATGTAGTGCTGTTGATATTTGTTATTACATAAAATAATAAAAAGTTATAATATATTAGTATAATAAACACTTATTTATTTATTATTAATATAATTTATTATTTTACGAACCATGCATGCATACATGTATTTTATAGTTGAGTGATCCTACGGCAACGCAAAGATCTCCCTTTTTTCCGCTATGTAAACTTGTAAAAGTACTGATTTTTTTATATTTATTTTCAAACTACTGTACTTTCCTACTATTATTTATATAAAATTACAGATTTAATTGCATTTATATAGTTATAGAATGTTTCATTAATTTCACATTTACAAATAATAATGTCATCATAATTACAGTTAGGTATTATATTTTTTAATTTAATATCCTCTGTATGCACCTAGTGTAAGTTTTGCTCAGAAACAATGTGATTATAATTATGTATTCTCTTGAATTATTTATCTTTATAAATAAATATAATATGCTGTTCGTTGGTAAGATCATCACTTGAGAATGGCTGGATCGATTTGTTTTCTTTTTAATGTTTCTAATAGCCAAGTAAGGTTCTGACACCTATATGCCAAGTCCTGTCATCTAGAATAACTAGACTTCGCCTCGAATCAACACATTGAATGTTATATCTCGACTGAAACGAATGGAACTCTTTCCAACTGACTTAGAAAAGGGCCTTAGTGAAAATGCAAAAGTTGCCCGGAAAATAAGGCTCAATTTACATTGCCACGGAATGGAATGAAGCGTCAATTCGAAAAATATCGTTAAAAAATGTATTCGGCCATTCACGGAAATGCGCGAGGATTACGCGAAGACGCGCGACCTCTTTTTTGGCTCGTATTTAATTTGTGCCTTACACAATTGACTTAAAGTTAATTATGCTATTTACAATTTCGTTGCAAAATGTCGTTAACATTCCATTCCGCGGCAATGTTAATAGAGCTTATAGAAAAGCTGAAAATGCCTGTGGCTATGGTAATTTGTACGAAATCTGTGTATGAACTACCTATTTGGACAGGACAACAGTTGTTGGGTCATCTAATTTTTAATTAATGTTTGATGACGATGTTCTAAAATACAACAACAACAATTTTATTTATTTATTAAAAAAATATATAATTTATTCTCATAGTTTATTGTTATGTTGTTAGTAAACATAGTTTGATATAATGTACCTGCTTCCCTATTAACCACTAGATTATGTGCTTGAATTTTATGTAAATATACCTTAAATAGAATATATTTAGTTGATGTTATACTTATGTAGTTATGTGCTATGTATATAAATACTATAATTTGTATTAAAGGCTGTTGAAAAACTGAAATGAATAAATAAGTTACATATATATTTACATATTTTTGGAATGTGTTGGTGCAGTTGCTAATTTATGCATTAGGTTATTAAATGTATCAGGGGCTGATAATTTCATAGATATTATTTTCAACCTTATTATGTCCGCTTGAAGATTGGTGAGTCTCTCAATTTCCTGTAGGAATTAACTATACCGTACGATACAATACATCTTCTTCATTCACTCTGGACAATAATTAAAAGTAACGCGTATTCTGAATGCATAATCAATTCCATTTAACTGTCGAGTAATAATGTAATGGAAATACCATCAAATAATCAATTATTTCCATTACGTTACGTTGCGTTAGAAGGCCTCCCACCAGGTGGACCGATGACCTGGGGAAGGTTGCGGGGATCCGCTGGATGTGGGACGCACGGGACCGGTCCATGGGGCGACGCTTGGGGGAGGCCTATGTCCAGTAGTGGACGTCTTACGGCTGACATGATGATGATGATGAATTTGATGATTTCCATTGCATAGTTGGAAAAATTATTAAAAAAATGTAAAAAAAAATTGGAGATTCAATCGGGGTTTTGCATTTTATTCAATTTTCCATATCTATTTATTTTAGATAAAGCGAAGTTTATAACTAAAACATGGTTTGTTCGGTAAATACAAATTAAATTATGAGTGAAGCTCAAACAAAATATTATTACCTTACATTTAAAAATTCCGATACATATCTGGTCAAACGTAATGTTTAACAAATTAAATGTTCGTAAAATGTATTATTAAAATTCTACAACAGTTTGAAATTATATTTGTGTGACACAAACAAAATTTTACGATGTAATATTTCAATGTTATCATGTTTGTTAATAACTAAGTTTAGTGCTAATAGTAATATTTTCATATAAATGCAATTCTAATAATTAATGTGCAAGGAATCAAGAGGTCTGTGACAGAACCGTGTTCTGCCTAACTGACCTGAAGAACCCTCCTTTTGGGGACGCCTGTTCTTATGTTTTTATTTTTAGAATAGTGTCGACTGTAGATATTCTTATAAGTATATGTTTGGCATTGGTTAGTTTATACATAAAAAAAAACGATTGAGTGCTGGCTCAATATTATACAAGTCAGCGATATAAATAATTATGTTAGTAATGAATGTAATAATACAGATAATTTAAACTCCATATTTTGCAGGCCTACTCTAAAATAATGATTCTAATGCCTAACTATATTTGTCTAAATAAATATGTGCGTCAACAACTGGCCAATACAAAATAAACCGTATCATTCGGTAAAGTATAGTTTACGTACCTAAGAGAAGTTTCGTCATAACAATAAGCATAGAAAGTTTGAAACAGTTAAGTTATTACATCACTTATCAATTATTGTTTAGCAGAAAACATTATATTTACACATTTACATACGATATTATAAAAATATACAAATAAAATTTTGTTGCAGTTTGTGTACTCGTATAGTTTTGACTTTGTGTCATTACAGTTTGTCTTATTGTCTTTGACTATTAAAATATTTGAATTAACTTTTTATGTAGTTTTATTGTCAGTGCGTACACCTTATCAAAACAATTAGTGCCTTTTCAAACGCCCCGGTTGTCGGGTAGCCGGTGCCGGGTAACCGGAGACGAATGTATAGCCATGTACGCCGGTAGGTACGTGTGAAAAGGCACTAAGTCGTAACATTAGCATGGACTGTGTGTCCATTTTAATATTCATCGACATCTATGCTCCGAATAGAAATCAAACTTCAAACTCAAAATATTTATCTGTTACTATTATCTGTACCTACGCTTAGAATAAAAGTGATCTAATTAAAATATCCTGTTATTTCAGATTTTGCTATAAACTGACCTTAAAAAGCTACTCTAAAACCCTGTGTTAAAAAAGATTCCGATTTTTTATTAGGAAGGGACAGCCTATACCTACATCGGTCGCTTTAGTACAAAAAAGTACAATCAATAATATACATTTTTGAAGACCTGCTCATTTCCTTCAATTTTGTAAAAAGTTGTATGGAAATCCATATCTGTCGTATTTAGCGGCCAAGTAAATTACATAGAATAGTAGAACTCATATCTGTCGTGTAATTTAAAAATGAATAGTATATTATGCAACTAGTGAATAAAAGACGGTTTTAATTAAAGCGAGGGCCATAGATGAATCACGAACAAGTGAAGGATTCTATCAATTGAATCACGACCGTAGGGAGTGATTCATGATTATTGAATCACGAGCATAGCGAGTGATTCAAGTTGTAGAATCCTAAGCGACGCGAGTGATTCATGGCCCTCGATATAAATCCGTTTTATTCAAGAGTTGCATACTATATTTTATACCATGACTACGAGAAAAAGAAAGATTTAAGCGAAAAGCACAAGGAATAATAATAAATAAATGTTTTATTACCTTCAAAATTTACAAAAAATGTTAAAACTCAGGGTTTCACTTTTTTTGTAAATTGAAGCTGAGCTAGGTAACAGCATCTGTGTTTCAGAGGCCAGTGACCACCTCCGTTACGTTACATACTTATAATTAATTAAACACCAATGCAATTAGTATTAGAATTACAATACAAATAAGTATTCACTAAACATCCCAGACTAAAATCAAAATTATGAAAATCATTATTGAAATCCTAAATATTAACAAACTGAAAATTAAATCGATGAAGAAGTTTGAAAGTCGAATATTCTTTGCACAAGGAGTTTGTATCGAGTATTTTAAGCGCAAGGAGGTTGTATAGCATTGAGATGGACGTCGAATATATATTGGTGTGTTCTAAATTCAAACACCAAAACAGTGAGAAAAAGTGCTTTTTATTCACTGTTTTCAGTGAATAAAATAAGCTTTTTAGAGGGGGAATGGTATAAACGATCTTTTACTCCGAAACATGTCAACCAAGGAGGTAACTTATCAAAGGTTTTATTTAAATTTCGAAATGGCTTGCATATAGGAAGTTGTTTGTAGAAAAAAAAAATAACACTAACACGGGAATAATTATTGTTGTTCGTCATTGATTTCGAAAAGTAATTGTATTTGACATAAAAAAACTTTTTTACAAAAAAATACTACCGACTTCCAAATAAGAAAACTACAAAGTGAAAAATAACTTTATTTTTGGAAGTCGGTGTCTTTCGTAGGTACCATTTTTTTTCGTTATGGACACCGACTTCCAAAAATAAAGTTATTTTTCACTTTGTAGTTTTCTTATTTGGAAGTCGGTAGTATTTTTTTGTAAAAAAGTTTTTTTATTTTTCACTTTTTAGTTGTACCTACCTAATAGGCAAGTTGTTTAGTAAGTTTCCTATAACGCCAGAATAGATTACCCGAATATCATGAAACTTGAACAAAACCGATCAAATGAGAGATCTGCTTACCCCTTAAGAGCATACTGGCGTTATGTTATGTTATGAAATGGTATAAACAATAAACAGACATGCGATTTCAGCAGTCCCGAGAGATTTGCCGTTATTTATTGAAGAGTTCTGTTGTATATCTTCGAAGTTCTTCATCAGATCTTCACCAAATTAAAATGGGACCAATTTCGGAACATACTCTTTCAAACAAAAAAAGAATTTTCAAAATCGGTCCACAATTGACGGAGATATCGGTGAACATACACAAAAAAAAAAAAAAAAAAAAAAAACATACAAGAAGTCGAACATAGAACCTCCTCCTTTTTCGAAAGTCGGTTAAAAATGAGTTCTAGGTGCTACTTAGTTTTAATTTCCGCGCATTATTTGAGAAAAGCACTATACAAGCCTTGGCCACAACTAGGCATTGATGGACTTACGTATGTGTGCCTCGGCTTCGCCACGGCCCACATTTACACGTCCGTCCATCAATGCCTCTTTTGTTGGCCGCTGCAGTAATGTACTATAACATAACAATTACAAAGTGGCAGCATAAACCGGGTCAAATTCAATTAAGAAACTTCGAGGCGTCACCTATAAACCGCCTAGTAATAAATTGAAAACAGGGAGTAAAAGGAAATCATTCTAATTAATACATTACATAAACTCATTTTCACTCCAACTGGTAGGTAAGTAATAATTATCCCAAAAAGATTCTTCTAAATTAAATTTCGGATCATTTTCGTCTACTTTTATTTCCCTGATGTATCTTATATTTTCCATCCACGATAGATCGTTGACCACATTTTCGTTGTATATAGGTAAAATTTTGTTCTTCGTCGTATCAGTGAAAGTATTATCCTCGTTACTTTTGGGGTTTCTTTGCAATTTTCTTTTATTTTTAGGTTTTATTTCTTTTTCGTTCGTAATTTTCTTCTTGCGAGGACCTCTTTTCTTTTTTGTAGCTGTAGAATTTTCTTGAACAACAGCTGTTTTACTGATTGGTCTAATATTCTGTTGTGGTGCTCTATAATTTACAATAGCGTTTTCTTGGTTTTCTTTATCTGCAGCGTTCAAAGTATTTGTTTGAATATCAACGTTTGAATTAGATGCACTTTTAAATGTGTTTTGGTTTAAATCATTATAAACCTGCCTAGTCGGTTGAACGACAACGATATGTTTAGCATCTTTTAATGCAAGATTGGAGTCATTTATTCTACATGCATTATTCGAATCATAGCAAGTTTGTCTTTGACCTTCTGGAATATTATTCGTAGCAGGACAAAATATTTGAGATGAGATGTGACTCGTATTGGTAACTTTTAGAGGCTCTTTATTTAAAACGACTGTGTTGAATTGCCAATTATTTTTAGTATTACACGTGACAATTGACCTATTTTGGGCAATAGTAGTTTTCGCGTTTCTATTAGGTTCAATAGTAGACGTTGTCTTGTTTGGTATTTTATCAGAACTGTTATTGCTTATAGCTTGCATTAAGTTTATAGGTTTACCTTTACTAGTCACATTACCTACTAATCCACCAGCGAATGCTCTTTGGGAAGTCATATTTATCTCATTCTGCTGCATTTTTTCAACATCATCAAAGTTATTGAGTATACTTTGGGAACAATTTTCCTCAGCAGACATTGCCATATCAAGGGGTCCTGCTACATCTTTCAGAGATAGAATAGACATACATCTATGTATGTCCACTTCAACATTTATTTTCGAACCTGCATAATCTGATGTTGCAGTATTTGTTCCATTATGTATTGAATCATCATCATCAATAATGGAGAGGTCTATAATTGCAATATTATTATTAGCTCCTTCGGCTATTTGAGTAAATTGGGTCCTGTCTTCATCAGGTATTGAGTATACTGGTGACATAGGCCCTGCATGAACAATGCTACCAGGAATGGAACTGCCATTATTTATGGTGTGATTTTCAGTTCTAAGTTCTTGATGATCTAAAATTATTCCTCTCATGCAGCGAGTTAGTTTCTCAATAACCTGAAACAATGGGACGTCGAAGATAAGGCGGTCAAATCATAATTTTATTTATGCCATGCACATGATAATTTTATTTTCATAAGTGGGTCAGCAGTAACGTTCGATTAAGTTATTTATAAAAATGGAACAACAGTTTTTTTTAATAATCAGTAGCCATTTATCAGTCCTGTGGGTAAACAATGCATCATGAAATCCTTTAAAATACGTAGAAAAACTATAATCATTATTAACAAACGCAATTAGTTATAATAAATGATAGGGAAAATTTATAATTTGCATAATTCCAAGAAGATCTAGATATGTACGCCCCTGAGTTTCCGTTCGGAAGCAGCGCCGGCGCTTGTGGGCATCACATCCCATGTCCTATGTCAAGAGGGTTATTCTGAAGTCAAAAGGACATGTTTTTTGTCCTTTAATATTTTGTGTTTCAGATTTTTTTACGGGAGTAGAACTGAATACGAAGATTCAGGCGGAACTAATTGGTGAAAAGAAATACTGACTGACTATTTTAAGTTTTACTTTCTTTAAAACAATAATTTGCGTTGTGTCGACCGGAGGGATCTTTGCTGCAGAAAGGAAAAACCTTTCTTTGCAGTCAAGTAAAAGGAATAAGTTAATAATTTGAAATTTAATCTTTATCAATTGAATTGATTTAGAAAAAAATATTTTGTCAGTTGCTTTGATTTTTTGGAGACAATGGATGTCGTTACAAATATTCAGTCATTCTTTATGGTAATTGTTGCTAAGCTCAAATTGTAATTTATTTTTAGCACTTTGTAACGGATAAAGTTTAATCTGGCTCACGTTGATAAGTTTTAAAACCAAACTACATGAGGATACTGATTAGGACGTCGAAAGGACTTATGTTTATTTTAATTTTATTTATTTATTAGAAGACCAGCGTGAGACAGCTTCTGCCTGACAACATTGCTGAAATGAATCTTTTTTGGGTAGCCCTGAGGTACAAAACGGTGTTATTTTAAAGATTGTCACTTGTCATTATATTTTGTTTGTGTGAGCCTCATATCCAAAGAAAAGATGATTGGACTGTGTGAGGAGTGATATAAAGAAAATAAACAAGTGCGAGTCGGATTCGCGCACGAAGGGTTCCGCACCATTATCGCAAAAAACGGCAAAATAATCACGTTTGTTGTATGGGAGCCCCACTTAAATATTAATTTTATTCTGTTTTTACTATTTGTTGTTATAGCGGCAACAGAAATACATTATCTGTGAAAATTGCAACTGTCTAGCTACCACGGTTCATGAGATACAGCCTGGTGACAGACGGATCGCGGACTCTTAGTTTTTACCCTTTGGGTACGGAACCCTAAAAACAGAATAAAATAATATATTTAAGTTGGGCTTCCACACAACAAAAGTGATTTTTTTGCCGCTTTTAGCGATGATGGTATGGAACACTTCGTGCGCGAGTCCGACTCGCACTTGGCCGGTTTTCTTTCTATCATATATCTAGCCCACTTGGTGTTTAGTGGTCCCTGCTGCCTTCTCGAGTGTTTTAGTACTCCAAAGACTTACCAGCTGACGTCTTGTGCCTGTACCTTCGTATACCGAACCCTTTAAATCGGAACCAAGCAAAGCTTCTTGGGGACAGCAATATAAAAAGTTAATTGAAAAAATCATAAAACCCGACTGCTTAAAAAGCGAACTAAAAAGACGTAAACAAGGAAAAAATCATGCTGTGCAGATGGAGGATACATATTAGCGAGCTGGCTGACCCAAACCAGATTCGGCAGTCGGGTAAAAAGAGATAGAGTGAGCAGTGTAAAAGCTGTGCCACTTCTAGGATTTAAGACGGAACCACACTTACATGTTGTGGCGTGGCGTGGCGCGGGATCCACCAATCCAACGACAATGTTCCAGTCTACATCATAATACAAGTTTTGTAGCCAATCAACTGCGTCAGAAGACGCCACGTTTGTTTCCGTCTTTATTCTTCTAGATTATATTTAAGACCAGCAGCCTAATTGCGTAAGTGAATTCTGCAAAGCAAACAAGTCGATTCCTTCCCAATATAATATATATGAAAATAGAATTGCATGTATTCTTGTATATTTGTACCGACATCTAATAATGCTGATTATGTTAATGTTTCGTGCTGGATTATATTCGAACGCAATGTGAATTGTTACTGAATAATATTTAAAAAAAAACGGCATTACGTATTGCATGTTAAGGCCGTACTCTAACCAAAAAATCAGCATAAGATATGAGCATTCCTATTGGCCCAGCGGCACTCGTAGCGCATGAATTACTGTAGTGAATACGCCCGGATTTTAGAATAAAATCATTATAAAATCGAATATAGGTCTTTTGAAAAAAATAAAACTTACAAAATGTTAGTTATCAAATTGTCTATCCATTAGTGTTAGTATAAAAATTAATTAAAGAACACTTTACGAGGAGATGCATGCTATCAATGATTATTTCTCATTTTTATGGTTTTGTTGGAAGGAGATTGAAACATATATCACTTAAAAAAAAGTGTACTACCATTTTTGAATCAACATTATGTAGAAATTTAATGTATTTTTATCAATTGATATTTCTTTTTAAATAAAGAGTAGATAGCTCTTAAAACTGCACAAAAACGACTAGCGCGGCGTTTTGCTCGGGGAGGCGCCTTAATACGTAAAGTGGTTTTTGGGCAGGAATCGACTTGTTTGCTTTGTAGAATTCACTTACGCAATTAGGCTGCTAGTCACAGATAATATAATACTAGCATACAGATGCCTCATCCCTTATAAAGAAACCGTGCCGACGTAACTAGCGTTTTTCATCTGATTATTCCGATTATTTTTTGTAATCCGATCGCGTTCGGTTCCGTTCCACGGCGATAGATAGCTCACTATCTATATCCGTGGAACGGAACCGATCGCGATCGATGTAAAAAAATAATCAGTAGGTACAGTATGTCGCGTCGGCACGGATTTTTTGTATGGGATGAGACACTACTGACCAAGTGAAATGCTTTTGCCTTACAAGCCCGCCACACTATTCCCACACACTGCAGTACTGCACTTTGTGCACTGTAATTAATTAATTATGTTATATTTACCTAATTCATTCTATTGTATTACTTTGCACACCTGCCATGGTAGGATATGGTCTAAAGAACTTTATAAAAACGTCACCCTGAAAACTACCCAGATTTTGCAAATAAATGATTTGATTTGCAACAACTGAAAGCGAGTATGAACATTGGCGACCACCAGAAAAGCGTCGAGGCAATGAAGCTCGACGAGTCCCACGGACACGATTCAACTATCTTGGACCCTGCAAAGAAATGAATCAGAAGAGAACAGCGGAAGAGTAAGACAAAAATATAATTTATTTTGTTATTTATTTGGACATTTATTGTGAAAGATTTTAGAAAAAGTTGTTTATTGTATTCTTACCTGTAAAGAACGCTCATCTCGACTGCATTGTACCTTGTATGAGGAGACCTCTCTTATATATTGTTCTGCTTCCCTTACAGAGATCAACTTATGTTTATAAATGTAGTCTTCCACTTTGAGGCTTATTTCGATCAGCCGTGCAGTTACAATTTGTTTCTGTAAAAAGTTAAATAATGTAGAAGATGGGGTACCACCTCGTACAGAGGAAAGAAGAATTATGAAAAGGAACCAAGCCTTGCTAGCGAGTCATATCTTTAAAAAGGTTTGTGTTAAGTTATAACTTTGACCTCTGACAACACGAACATTATGTCTTTTGTTTCTGGTTCTAGTGTCAGTCTATTAAGTAGATACCTTTAGGTTGCAAAATGATGGACATATAGGTATGAATAAATACATTCCCAATTGATGTTGGTTACATAGGCAAATTTAATTACCTGAACCCTGAGCTAGATAGGAAATATGTTACAGTCCATTCCACTAAATATAAGTATGTAATAAGTACCTACCTATGATATAGGTATAGGAATATACATTTTTGCCAAGGAAAAACTATCAAATGAAAACAAATTCACATTAGGGCGACAAAAACATGAGTTCAATATGTTAGTTGGTACACCTAATCTATCTAAATACGCTAGGTACGCGCTTACACGTGCCTTAGTATAAGAAAAGCGCGGCAGTCCCAAATTAATAAATCTGGGACTTTCCTCGCAAACTTTACCGCGCAAAATGTTAGCCCAGATTGTTTTTCTAATATTTGCGAAATAGTTAGATATCTAATCAATCAGTGCTTACCTCTTTCTTACTTCGGGACCAAGTCGTATTTCTTTTTTTGGGCATTTTATATAATTCAACGCAATTATACTGCGTGAGCTTACGAATTAGTTTGGCGCCTTTTTGTTTTCAAAACAATAAATAAGTAGACGTAGAGCTAGTATTTTTTGTCGAGTTCCTTTTTTAAACTTTACTTCATGGATCGAACTTTTTTTTTTACTTTAAGGTTAAGTATAAATCTTTGATGCTTTTCTGATAGCATGAAACTCAGTTTCCTCTTGCCTGAAATAATTTGCATTTTACAATTAGGCAAATCCTGCAATTTTATTGTTGATAATTTTTCAGTTATCAGGAGAATGATTTCCGAGTATCCTGTGTTGTATAAAATGAAGATACCGCTAAACCATACCGCAGTCAGTTGGCTCGTGTCATCGGGCACGACCACTGTGGTTTACTGGAACTTTAATTCATGGATAATTAATTACAATAAAAATGTATTTAGTAACTCAAGCAATTATTTTATTATTAGCAACATATCTCAGCAATGCTGGATATGGAATATCATCTGGCGATCAATATGGGTAAGTGTCAATATTTTTATTTAACATGAGTATATAGATTAACAATACTGTGGCATATACTTAATCTATTTTCGCGACATTTCATTTTTGCTCGCTCATTAAAACCCAGTTTAAGAAAGGCTGTGGTTTTTTAACACCTTTGCATACATTGATATTTTTTTTTAGGAAAATGGTACCGGACTCCTTTTTGTTTGGAAAATAGTATTTATCTATTTGCATTGCGTTACTTTTTTTGGGGTTTTAACTATATTTTATTTTGAAATAGGTAGTAAAAATGTTTATTGTGATAAAAAATATCTACGGTGAATAATTTTATTACCCAAGTAATAAGTCTACGTTCACCAAATTTTAATTAATCCCCTTCAGTTACTGCCCTTGGCTAGTAATGCACAAAGCCCAATGTAATTCCATGATCGGAGGAGTTTCTGGAAAGCTTTTACTGAAAGGCCGCCAGCTGCTGTGTTGTTCGTTTCCTCATCCCACGTTGGGCACACTTCGCTTCTGATTCGCGATCTTGTAATAGAAAAACCGTTACCGTCTCGTCTGTCCAAATTCACCTTAGGCACTCTTCAGATTTAGGACCATGCGAATTGAAACTTTTCAAAAAAAAAAACTTGCTGAAAAGAAAACATTTTGATGCCATTCTGAAGGTTGAAATTGCCACGACACAGCGGTTGAAGGCTCTTCCTAAAAAAAGTGATTTTATCAAAATAAAAATATCGCTTTTTTTTTTACTTTGTTCGTAAGAAAATTACACCGTAATTTTAATCACATCATGTACGTACGCCGACCAAGGTATATCGCCATTCATGGGACCTTTCCCCATGAGGGTTAATAGAAGTTACCTACCACTGAAGCTATAAATTATACATCAATTAGGACCTTCTTTTTCTTAAAATCGTTTTACAACTTTATTTATTAGGCTTAAGGTAGGCCAAACAGAAACGATGCTTTCTTTTCTAAGACATTTTTATAAGCACATAATTCTCCAAAAGCTTTTAATTTCAATTTAATTATGTCCTAACTGACCCAGACAAAGTCGGTCTGTAATGAATTCGTTTCAGTAGGCATTAAGAAAGGCCATAATTAAAGGCACAAGGTCGGGTTTCTCGTACCTGGGAATAGTGGTGCCCTTGAGGATACCACAGTAAATAATAGGTTCGTTATATTTACATCGTATTTAGCATACGCTTTAGTGCCTTAAAACGGCAACTTTCTAAAGCATACTCCTTAGGAACGGCTAGGTTAAAAGGTTTGAAAAAAATATATATTTATTACTTATTCATGTACATAATTTTGAACACAAGGTTTTTACGTGTAATTAATAGTTTTGCTTTAAAAAAACTATTAACAACACAATAATTTTTGCAACTTTTGGAAACTCCTCCAAAACGACTTGGATGTTTAAAAATATTTTTACACAGAAAAATTTATGGCTGGTATTTCTTCATAACTAACATAGCATATGTAAATCAATAGTAGATTTTACAACCAGTGCACAAAACTAACCATTTTTATCCGAGACTATTAGCAATGTCGAGGATAAAATGGTTTTGTGGACGAGTTATAAACTCTGCTTTTCTTTTCGATTGCGAGGAAATAAAACAGTAGTATAACATAACATTTCTTTAATTAATATTCAAAGTAAAATTAGTTTTTAGCAAATTTGAAGAAATTAATAAACGCATGAAAAAACAAGACCTGTTTCCCGCCGTTTTTTTTTAATCATACGTCATTGATATTAAGCTTGGGCTGCAGACCTATACAGCCTACTATTAAATTGATATTGTAATATATATATTTTTAAAATTAATTAAATAACCTACCATATTTTAATTTAAATTTTTTGTCTAACACATAAAAGGCAAATATATTAAAGTAAATATTATAAAATAACAAATTCTATCTGTGAACTTTTTATTGTGTTTGGCTGTATGGCTCATTTTCTTTGCCTTAATATAGATACATTTATAAGTAGATAAGTTTATGCACTTGTGCACAAAAATCGATTTTGTGCAGCCTATATCCTGCACAAATAAGCAATTTCAGAGCATGAGAAGTGAAAATAATATTTTGCAAACAAAACTGTTCAAAAGGAGGTTTAATTTTGATATTTTGGCATCGAGCGGGCGCACGGCCAGTACTGCGTTAGCATTAGGGTGTATATATCGCCTTAATTGCATATATTTTTTGTTATATATCAAAACGCTCACGCCTAACCCCTTGGGGCGCCTGTCATCAGAATGACATTCGTAACATTCTAAATACGAATTACACTTTAAATTGGATCCAGACAGGAATGATGTATAAAGATAACTTAGGCTAATGCCAATTCCTTACAGTATCTATATATTCAAATCAACTGGCACTTTATCGTATTTTAATTGGCACAGACACGACTTCAAATAAATTCATTCAGAATGCTTCCGAAACCTTCGTTAAGGTTTTTGGATCTAGGGACCAAAACAGACACCTTGTAGGAGGTATATTGTGCTTACTATGTATTTCGCCTAACTGAGCCAGATGCACTACGTGTAGGTATTGTGAGTTACCTATAATTACTCGTATAATTATAGTTGTCAGAACCTATGTCGAGGCCTATGTCCAGCAGTGGACGTCTTTCGGCTGAAATGATGATGATAATGATAGTTGTCAATAAAGTTTGTCCTAAAATAATTTCGGCAGAGCTTTTAGTATTTTTTTAACTGACTCCAAAAAAGGTGGCGGTTTTATGCTTGACTGTGTTTTTTTTGTGTATGTATGTTCACCGATTTCTCCGTCAAACGAGGACTGATTTTGAAAATTATTTTTTTAATAGATACGTACTTTAATTGGAGTCAAGATAATAACAATAACCGTTATTGGATTACCTACAAATACATTTTCTTTTGCAGACAATCGGACGTGCAAGCTCCTGAATACGTACCTCCGTATCTAAAGAACCAACGGTATGGGCACGGTACCAAAACTGGTTACGGAGGAACTAAAACTGGTTACGGTGGTACTAAAACTGGCTACGGTGGGACGAAAACTGGCTACGGTGGGACGAAAACTGGCTATGGTGGGACGAAAACCGGATATAGTGGGACTAAAACTGGGTATTCGGGTACCAAGTCTAAATATTCCGAAAGTAAAACCTGGTATTCTAACAATGGAGCCGCGTAAGTGATTACTTTTATTAATTTCGGTATTGTCGCTGTAACTTGTTATCATTTTTGCCATAGGTAATGTTTAAGGAACTTTATAAATCGCATTTTTTCATCGTTTCCCGTTCGTTACACCATGTAGTCGATACAATTAATTGTTTAAAATTTCACAAAACTGTCCGGTAAATTAATTTTGTACCACTTGCTCAAAAAAGTGACATTCTATGCCACAAAAAGCGAACATAACAATAGTCATTTTTAATCTGTTAAAAACAGGGAAAGAAAATTGTACTGATTTTCATTCATCCTCTAGGGGGAGAATGTGATTTAAATTTGGAATACTTACCGAAATTTATACTGGTAATTTAAATTTAAACTCAATGGTGTAAACACAGATGTAGTTATCTGTGTTTACACCATTGAGTTTGTATATAAAGCATTATACATCTTTTTGAAAAAGGAATACGCATTTTTTATGCAGTTATGAATCATAACTGCATAACTTATGATTATTAAATAAAATTACGAAAACTGACGAGGCCGTATGAGCTTGATGCCTTTGCTTTTCCGACAAAAAATATTAGTCTAGGAATTTGCCGCGTTTTTGTTTTCTTCAAATAAATAAACGTTAAGGTGATTTTAATTTATTTTAATAAATAAGTTAATGTTCTAAAAATACGTTACGATGTTAAATCAAAGCGACAGTGACAATGAATTGTCGGATTCCATCAGTGCAAATGCTGCCGCAATTATAAATAATTTGCTTCCAAACAAATTCCAAGGAAAATTATTTAAAAACTTATGAAGAATTTTACTTTTAATTGTCATTATTTTTAATAAATGCTTATCTCATATTATTATTGTGTTAAATTTTTCGCAAATGGTACAAAAAGTAGAGTATTTTCCTCGGTGATAAAGCTGTCTTAGTCTTGGGTGAACTTAAATCCCTCGCTACACTCAGGACTCGTCTTAAATCCCTCGCTACGCTCGGGAGTAAACCTCGAGTCCTTCGTTACGCTCGCGATTTAAATCGACACCCGCGACAGAAGAAACTGCTTTATCCCCTTGGTTAATAATCTACTAATATAAAACCTAACCACTGTTCTATATTTCAGGCCCAACTATAACGAATTCCACAATAATGCCAACCAGCCGTTTATACGTGAGTAAAATTTTTATTTTGTTTTAGATTAATTGCCCATATTCTTTTTGGTTATAAGCCTTTATTACAACCTTTTATTTAATTTGCAATGTATGCATGTATGTAAGTGTGTTCGGGTCAAATCTTGCAACTGAATTTTAAAGCTGTTATCCTCCACTGATTAAGATGAAATTTTGCATACACGTTTAGTTTGTATGACAATGCATGGCTAGCTAAGTGACGCTAAGTCATTCTAAATCCAATATGGCGGACGGCCCAAGATGGCGGACTAGTTATTTTTTTGCACTGGCATGATATGGGTATCAAATGAAAGGATTTGCTGAAAAGAATAGCAACAAAGCATGTTTAAAAAAAAACATTATTTTTATTTTTAAATCTGTGAATGCAGTTAGCAAACAGTCTAAGTAAGATATGATGGTCGCGCTTGACCACTATATCTCCTGATGGTAAGCGATGATGCGGTCGACGGTGAAGCACTTTGGCCTAGAAATAACCTATTCACTCTTGACTTAAAGACCCTTTATTGGATTATGAAAACCAATTTTTGAAAGAGCTATTTGATGACAAGCCAACCATCATTGACAGTCAAAAGTTGACATATAAGATTTGACCGCAGTTTTAACTGAATAAGAAGATTTTGAGAAACAGGCGTGAGTAAATCTATGTCAATGTCATTGTCTCGAAACAAAAGAGTCAATTTAATCCCTGACTATGTTTTCGTTCGTCATTTGTTTTCCTCAAAATTGCATGACAGGTACGACTGATGTAGTTACGCGGTTAAGTATTATTCAGTGTTATCTACATTAGCGGGGTAATTGCGTAACATAAATTCATGGAATCGATTGCAAACTCATTCATTTTGACAATTCAACGGTATTCATTGCGTGTTTAACACTGTCGAGTAGACGGATTTTTAAACATATCATATGATGGATTAGGAATTCCTTTCGCTTGTGATAGAGACTGTGTTTTGGTGTATTACGCAGTTAGGTTAGTAACATTATTTTTGCCATAGCTACACCGGTATATAATTTTTTTAAAATCTGATATAGGCTCGCGCTTGACCACTATCTCGCCTGATGGTAAGCGATGATGTGGTCGATTATGGAGCACGCTTGCCTAGAAGTAACCTATTCACTCTTGACTTAAAGACTCCTAGATTGTAGCTATCGGGAAACACAGACTCTGGCAGGGAATTCCACTCCTTAGCTGTACGCATAATAAAAGTATTCTCAAAACGTTTAGTGCGTATGGGTGGGATGTCCACCATGTACCGATGGCGCATCGCCGTACGTCTGGTAGTCCGATGATGAAACGGGCTGGGCGGAATTAGATCATGCAATTCCATCGCACATTCCCCGAAATGTAATCGATAAAAAACCGACAAGCTGGCAACTCGGCGACGAACTGTTGAGAACATCATAGGTCTAGCAATAAAATCACGTTTAAGTAGGTAAAGTCCCAGTAGCTAAGACCTTACCTCGTCCTTGAGGTGGTGGGTCCAAACCCGCAAGTACCTACCAATTTCAATTTATAAATTTACTTTCTAAGTTGTCATATGTACTTTCTCAGTACTTTTTTAACCCCCGACGGAAAAAGTTTGACGTGTATACCTGTGTATTTGTGTATCTGTGGTATCATAGCTCCGAAACGGATAGAGTCTGGCAAACGAAAGTAGAGACTGAAAAAGCGCGTCAAATTTAAAAAAAAGGCAGTCGGAGGATACATATGCGCAAGCTTGCTGGCCAAAACCATGTATCCTCCGACTGCACAGCATAATTTTCTTCTTGTTTATGTATTTTTAGTTCACTTTTTTTTAAATTTGACGCGCTTTTTCAGTCTCTACTTTCGTTTGCCAGACTCTAAACCGATTTTGATTTAGTTTGTTTTTAACCTGTTACATGCAAATAAATATTTAATTCCAAGATAAAAATAGACACAATACTTACCAGAGTAGGTATAAGCGATTATCAAATGCGCGTGGGCACGCTATCTGCTCTAGCGGAAGCTCCTCAAATCTAAGCCGGCGCCCGGCGTTGCCGTCCGTCCGATTTGCAAATAACAAACTGCGACCTAAATAGCAGCCAATGTCAGTGATAATGCAGGGATTTGCTGCAGTTCAGGTCAGGGTTGTGTCCTAGACTGATTGACAGGAGCTCAAGGATTTTCTGCGGAAAATACACCAGTTTATGTTAATAATATAGCCTGAAATCAGAGATATACAACTATAGATTCACAATTTACATCATCATAATTTATAAAATATCCCTATTCTCAGTGTGCCTCTTGGCATAGAGCTTCTCTTACAGTTTCTACATTCTTGAGCTACTCGCCTCCACCTTGAACCAGCGGTTTGATTGATATCCTCCTCTCATCTCAGACACTGTCTTCCAAAGCTTCTTTGCCCATCTCTTGTGCACCAGTTTGTCACTGCTTTGCTCCATTTTCCTTGGGTATCACGCATCATATGACCGGTCCATCTCCATTTCTAGTATTTTCGTGTGAGGATGTCGGTAAGCTTTGTTTTCGTCCTGAGCTCGGCTGAGATGAGATTCCAGACGTTTCAACCCTGTAATGCTGCGCTCCATGGCTCTTTGTCATTTGGCAAGCCTGTCTCTAGACTCTGAGGCTAAGAGTAGTATAGACATGATTTCAATGATCTTAGAAAAACATTTATTCGATACAGACACAACATAACAGAGAATAATGTTAAATCACAATGCGAAAGTGTCCTCAAACTCAGCCTTTGCTGGGCGTCAGACAGCCAGCGTTGGTTTCAGTTAACAGCTTCAACTATCCAGTCAAACCTTCTTTGTGACATCCCTACATAGTTGGTAGGTACCTATGCAATTGTAGGTGTAGCATATAATGATACAAGAAGTAGGGTGGATTGAACGTATTACTTATCTTCATACGAGTATTGCGTATCGGATAGAAAACCTTCGATATTATTTAGACTTTTTCTAGAAAAATATTAAATACCACTGCTTTAAATGCACATTGCACATAGGTGCTAATCTACTCTACTGAGTTTCATGTCTGCGTTTATCTTGTGCTAAATGCTTGTTTGGGGGAAGTGTAACGGGTGCCTTATCTTTTGCGTTATGTCTGAACAGTCCTAAAACTACAATACTGTAGAGGTAAGCGGAGTAGAGTGGATAATCCCGCAACCTGAATTGAAAAGGGAAGATCCTCTAACAGACGGGTGTTATGTCTGTCCGGACAACTGCCCGATGTTTGTTGTCGAGCCGTTGTATTATGTTCAAATCGCGTTTTGTAGTTAGTAGGTATAGATACAGTACGAGAGTCTGCGATGTGGAAAACGAAATTATGTTATATTGTAATGTTATTTTTAACAGCAAATTGTGAGCCGGCCTGCAAGAACTCGGGCATCTGCATCGACACGAACACTTGTGATTGCCCCGCCAACTTCCATGGCAAGTTCTGCGAGTTCGAGAAGAAGCCGTGCCTCTCCTACCCACCGTTGCCGATGAACTCCGAGAGGAAATGCTCGCCTGAGTACGTATATTTTAATATCTTGTTTCGCGAATTCTGTGTAATATACATATAAAGGAGAAGTCTGCCCCGTCGAAGTGTGACAATAGTGACTTTAAAATCGGTTAGATGCTAGATTCAGCATTTGATTTATTAATTGTAGAGCAAACGACGACAAGGTTAACGCAGTGGTTGAAAGATAGGCTGTTGCGCTGACTGTCGCGGGTTCGACTCCCGCACGGAACAAATATTTGTATGGCCTAAAGATAGTTGTTTCGGTCTAGTTGTTTGTGTATGTGAGTTTATATGTTTGTAAATGCAACCATGTATCATGTATCATGGAGAAATTCCTAGTGTGGAGAAAAGTTTAAAAACAATTATCTTTACAAACTTCTAAACAATTTTATCTTAGTTTCGTTTAATAATTTTTGGAACTTTTATACTTAAGTTTTTGGAAAAGTATAACTCCCTCATAAACAACAGTTGCGGTTGTAACGTATATTTACTATATGTTTTTCATCGCAGGTTTTTTTTTTGCATGCCTCATATTTGGCGCAAGTTAAACCTTTTCCCGCTTGAAAAGTATGTAATCATCCCAAGGGAACATAATACCGGGTTAAAAGGAGCCTATGTGCTATTCCAGACAATCTATTTATTTATCTACTACCTCTATGCCAAATTTCACCCAGATTCGATCAGCCGTTCTGGCGTGATTGAGTATCAAACATGCATCCACACATCCACACACACATCCATCCATAAAATCAGATTTTTAACCGACTTAAAAAAAAAGGTTATTCTTTCTTTATACTTACTAAAGCAACATTTTCCGTCCAGAACATGCACTATAACCTGCATAGAAGGCCACAAATTCATTGACGGTTCCAATGTGGCCAACATGAAGTGCACAAACGGGCAGTGGCAGCCGACCAGGGCTGACTTTTCCACCATACCTGACTGTATGCCGGAATGCAGTCCTCCTTGTGTGAACGGGGGAGTTTGTCTGGCAGTGAACATGTGCGAGTGTCCTGCGGAGTTTAGAGGATCTCAGTGTCAGTACGGTGAGTAAATTTTGTTTATTGAGTTTATCCTAGAATGCTACTATGGTCACCGCCAGATAACAAAACAAAATAAGTCATTGATCCGATCCGATGATTTTTTGTTTATTGAGATATATTTTGATAATTTTGTTCTCAAATGTAAAGTATAGGCGTAGAACCTTTTTATCCGTTTAAATCATGTAAATCGGTCTACGCGTTTATGAGATATTAACTCATTACTGAATACCAAGTGAAAGGGTCAAGGACGTCCGTTACCGCGATACGTTTGTTTGATCGTGTTAGCGACACTGCCTTTACATTTTTTCGTATCGTTTTGAAATATTGGAATACATTGGTAGACAGGTGTTAACGACTTTTATGTTTTTGTTATATGGCGGTAATTTTAAGCGCTACTGCTGAACATGGGGTCTTGGGTTATCATCATCATCAGCCTTTTAATGTTCCGACTGGGAAACAGACCTCCTTTCTGTGTGAGAGGGCCTATTGCGGCTTGGTGAATGGCACAATGTCTTCGATGATTCTAAAATATGGCGGTTTCTTCACGATGATTACCTTCACCGATTCGGTTATCTTGACGATTATAGAGTAGTGGCGATGAAATAATTTACACAAAGTATAGCGCCTGCCTGAGTTCGAAACCACGACACGTAAGTCGGGGCCGTTACGACTGGGCCACCACTGATCATTGCATCACACGCACCTGGGTCATAACGGCAAAACTAAACTAAAACGAACCTGTTGCACCCCCGCCTACCTCTCGAGGAAAACAGGCGTGATGTACCGTGTATATATAATAATAGTATTTTATATAGAGGATCGGAAAAATAGATAAGTACAGAAGTGGTGCCATAGAGGTGATAATTTCAATTCTATAAGACGTTTAGCTGCTTTATCTCACCAGATGAAGTGTGTTGATCTTGAGGACCTGGGTTCGATGCCAGAGTAGATTAAAGTGCTCGGTAACACGGTGGACTTCGCACGTCTAGATTAGTTGATGCCGTTGGGCTCATCTTTATTTGGGTTTTGTAGATCGTAACACGGTGGTTCTACGTTCTACGACTGCCTTGCAATAAGTTCGATTCTCACACATAATTGTGAATTTAATTGCATCTTGGGGCCCAGTCGGTAGGAGTCCGACAAAAAAGACCCTTATGTTTGATTTTTTATTTGCATAGGCTGGCGCTTGTTCACTATCTCACATGATGGAAAGCGATGATCTGGTCGACGGTGAAGCACGCTTGCCTAGAATTAACCTATTCACTCTTGACTTAAAGACCCCAAGGTTGTAGCTATCGGGCAACAGATTCCGGCAGGGAATTCCACTCCTTACCTGTACGCATAATGAAAGTATATCCAAATTTTGTGCGTATGGGTGGGATGTTCACCATGTACTGATGGCGCATCGCCTTAAATCTTATAGTCCGATGATGAACCAGACTAGGCAAAATTAGATCATGCAATTCCATCACACATTCCCCAAAATGTAACCGGTATAAGAGCGACATGGCATGATACACGTTGACGATGTTCAAGGTTCTGGAGCTTTATATTTATTGCTGTATATATTCGTTTCCTTCGACCTTTCCAACATTATTAAACAAGCCTTACTTCGCCAATAACTCAATGATTTTCTTCCAGCCGTAAGCGAATGCGATGTCCGAAAGTTAGCCTTCAACGGTGCTTACGACTGTTTTGGTGACAGCGAGTCGTCGAGCTGCATGCTGACGTGTCCGTCCGGCAGTACGTACAGCTCTCCGGCCGCTGAGTTGTACACGTGCAAGTACTCTACTGGAGTGTTCGAGCCCCAGCCGATACCGCACTGTGTTTACCGTAAGTATTTTTTCCCTTGTCCTAGATTTCATCAGAAGGATGGACCCTAATCTTACTACAATCTAAACTTGCGTATAGACTAATAAGTAATTTAATGAGAACCTAAACTATTACATTATCTTTACTAAGGATGTGTCCAATAGCACTTTTCTTATTGCCGTGAGTATAAATAAAATAAAATTGAGTATTTCCCTCGATTTCTATGGGATCTCTTCATCAGATTCTGACTTGGTGACAGTGGGACTACTTCGACAGTATATTATCCTTACAAACAAGATAGACGGAGAGATCGGTGACATACTTAAAAAAAAAACAAACAGTCGAACAAAGAACCTCCTCCTTTTTTGAAACCGGTTAAACTGCAAGCAAAAGCAGCCAAAATACTGGCTCCAGGAGCTTCCTTTTGGCCTCTCGAAGCTTTTCATAGGCCTCACAAAGCATATAATGAAATTCCCGAACCATCTCATGCAGTTCTCGAAGTCTGTCATTCACTGCGTTTTTTATGACGTGCTGAACACATAGCATATCGTTCAGTTTTGTGAAGATTAAATAAACGTTTTTTTTTTTTTTTTCTTTCTTATTCTTAAAAAAGATCTTTGAAAAAACCATTTAAAAATAGAAGCTCACCGGTATCGGGAACAGGGTTCAAGCTACCAGCGTTCAGGGCTCCAGAGAGAGGCACTAATATATTATTATTTAAGTTTTAATTATCTTGTTTATTTTTCTTTTACATATATTTTTTTGTTACAGCCGAAGTCGTTGTTATCACGCCAGGCAATCACAGATACAATAGTGTAAGTATCATCATCTTGTCTACAACTTTAATACAAAAATAAATCTATTTCATAAATTAACAAAATAGACATTTTTAATAGAAAACTTTTTCTTATTCTATTTATTCTTCTTTGAGAGTAAAATGTTAGAACTTGGTTATTTAATATAACTACAGCCTTTTTTTACCGTTGTCCGTTGGGGTAGACGTGTTCTTGAGTGGAAACCGCAAATCGGTAAACGTAAGGTAGGACGCACTCAGTCTAGGTGGAGTGACGATCTTCGCAGAGTGGCTGGTAGCAGCTGGATGACAATTGCTGAAAACGATGCAAATGGCGTGCAATTGGAGAAGCCTATGTCCAGTAGTGGACTGCTATAGGCTGACAATGATGAAATTTTGACATTTATAAAAAACTTTTTTACAAAAAAATTGTACCGACTTCCAAATAAGAAAACTACAAAGTGAAAAAATAACTTTATTTTTGGAAGTCGGTGTCTTTCGTAGGTACCATTTTTTTGCGTTACGGACACCGACTTCCAAAATTAAAGTTATTTTTCACTTTGTAGTTTTCTTATTTGGAAGTCGGTACTATTTTTTTGTAAAAAAGTTTTTTATTTTTCACTTTTTAGTTGTACCTACCTAATAGGCAAGTTGTTTAGTAAGTTTCCTATAACGCTAGAATAGATTACCCGAATATCATGAAACTTGAACAAAACAGATCAAATGAGAGATCTGCTTACCCCTTAAGAGCGTATTGGCGTGATGTTATGTTATGAAATGGTATAAACAATAAACAGACACGCGATTGCAGCAGTTCCGAGAGATATTCCGTAATTTATTGAAGAGTTCTGTTGTATATCTTCGAAGTTCTTCATCAGATGTTCACCAAATTAAAATGGGACCAATTTCGGAACATACTCTTTCAAACAAAAAAAGAATTTTCAAAATAGGTCCACAATTGACGGAGATATCGGTGAACATACATAAAAAAAAAAAGAAGTCGAACATAGAACCTCCTCCTTTTTCGAAAGTCGGTTAAAAATTGCCGTATGAATTGAATTTGACTTTTTATCATCTAAAACCATTTTTTTCTATAGACCTACACCTACTACTCCGAGACGTCAAGCGAATCGCACGGGCACCAACAACTTGTGAGCGAGAGTCATACACACCACTCTATGTCGGGTAGCACGCACGGTTCCAGCTCTCAGGAAGCGCACTCATCGCACGGTTCGCACGGATCGCTTTCCACGTACGGCACGGGCCGGCCCATCGTTGTTGTACAAGATATGACGCCCAAAGGAGGCACTTGTCTTAGCTGGGCTGGCGTGCATTACAAGACTTTTGATGGCAAAATTTATAGGTATGATGGATTTTAAATTTCGTTGTTCAGGTGCAGATACTATTATTTTATTATGCAACACACACCCTTACAGTGAAAATGACCTTAGTAAAAATTCCTATTATTTCGCATTTTGTTATAAACTGACCTTAAAAAACCTACTCTAAAACACATTGGAAAAGGAGCCCTAATTATGAGTACGAAAGGGACCAGCCCATACATTGGTCTCTTTAGTACAAAGAAGTACCTATACTACAGGCAACACTGTACTTTTTTGAAGACTTTTTGCTCATTTTTTGAGTTAGATCACTTTCGTTCTGAATTTGAAAAGATTATTTAAATATTGCCAGTCTTTAAATTATTTTTTTCGATACTCGGGTGTGTTCTTTGGTTCTTGATAATATGAACCTAAGGACCAAGTGTATTTTTTTGCTTTTTTACATAAAACGGCTATCAGCTAATACTTTTCTACCTGAATGATTTTCAGGTATTATATAAAAAGTGTAGTCTGATGGCTCCCGATAGCATATGCCTTACCCTAAAGAGATAGTTTGCTTACCTGGAAGTCCTAAACCAAACCATATTTTGATGTGTTTTACTTTTAACAAAACAATTCAAAAATCACTCTTTTTCGCCTGTTCGTCTCAATATATTTTAAAACTCTTGGCAAAGACGAAACAATATGACATCATTTTTTCTCAGCTTCCAATCCCCATGCCAACATATCTTGGTCCGCGACGCGAAGGAACACACATACTCAGTGGAGGTCAAACACGGCGTGTGCAAGAATACAGCGCATTGTCCCAGCGAGCTGACGGTCTACCTTGATGACAAGTTCTACGTACTGGCTGTGGGAGGTGAGAAAACTTAAATAGTCTAATTGGAAAATCATCTTGTTTTCAATGTTATAAGGTGTTAATTCGTGGAATTATTGTTTGAGACTTAGACCTCTTTTAATACTTTGTGCAGTGATTTCCTTTGAAGAAAATGTTTGGTGCAAATGTAATTTTATACGTACCTACCTAGCCGGTTTAATGTTTAACTCATGCTTTTAATTCAAATCATCCCTGTATTTTTTTTACTTGCCCTTTCTTTCATTTGGGTGACAAACACACAATTATTATTCAACTAGCTTCTACCCTCAGCCTCGCCCGCGAGAAAATTGTTTTTAGCGACATATAAGTCAGTTAAGATTTCAACCAAAACAAAAATGTCGTGTTTGTTTGTTTTTTAATCTCTTGCAACAAGTTTTTTAATTTTTTTATTTGCTTCTTCAATTAGTTACTTATTATGTATGAGATAAAACATACAACTGAATTTAAAAATTGGTATCACCAACCGATTTAGCTGAAATTTTTAATATACGTTTGGTTTTGATGACAATGCACATTTAACTCAATTATTCTTAAATCTATTATGGTGGACTCTCAAAGATGGCGGATATTTTTTTAAGCACCTTGATAATATTGGTATTAAATAAATAGGTGGATAGAAGATGGATTGGTGGTTTGCGGAGAGAAATACGAAAGGAATCTTCTTTTAAAAAGATTTTTAAGAAAATACTTATTTTATCACAGAACTTTGAATAAGATTGAACCTGTATTTTACATATTTATGGATTGAACGTTACTTGCCGGAATTCGACAACAATCTTCATAATCACTTGTATATTCAACAGAGGACGGCTCCGTACTATTCCGTAACACCAAGCGCCTGATCCCAATCCCGGCCTCCCTGCCCGGGATCCGCGTCGCCATGCCAAGTGACTTCGTGCTCATCAACTTGGATGCGGTCGGCGTCACCATCAAATGGGATACCAACGTAAGGAAATACTTTACTTTATTTGTTCTTGTTAGGTTGGTACTAATTTGTAGGGCTTGTCAATGAAAAATAATTGGAGAAGAAAAATATGTTGAAAAGAGTTACAAATCTATAGGTGAGTATACACTAGAGCATTTTCGTGAGCATTAAAATGTAATGTAACGTTCTTACGAATGATACAATACAGACAAATGCTCAGTTTCCTCAAGCATTTCCACGTAATGCAACGTTCTTACGAATGTTCGACGCTATGTTCGACGTAATGCTCACGGCGTGTGAGCATTTACCTGAAACATTTATTTGTACCTTGCGTTCATTATTGACCTCACTTCACGTCACCCGCCACAAGCGCTTAGTGCTTCTAAAGATAATGTATCATCAAAAAGGAAAACATAGGGACATAGTATATATCTTCAATCTTCAGTTTACGGAATATCTATTAAATTGGTCTAATATTGGAGGAGGAAAGAGACGAGAGCCAAACCTCGAATTATGACTTTTTACTAAGAAAATTCAGTCGGCGCTCTCTGCCCATATTTCCTCTTAATGTTTAAAATTTAGGTATAGTATGGTTGTATTACTTTGCCCAAACTTAAAGGCTAATAACAATTAAGTGACTGCTTGACACAGTGATGCCATCTACTGATTGGTGTAAGAACTTTATAATCATCTCCTTTTCGAATCAAAACACTCTTCAGATATTTTAGGACCAGTAAGCGCCAACAGCAGCGTCAGTGGTGCTTATTAGATCCTCTAAGCTGAAGTTGTATGGTAACTTGGGGCACTCCAGCAAGTGCGTCATTTGCTGCACAGTGGCACCGCACTCTCATTGTGTGTTAGACGGGTCTATAAAACTCCATTTCGCCAAATTGTACGCAATAAATTGAGTGCTTTCCATATAGGTACTACTTACAGTTCACGTCCAGGTCCACGTGGCAGGTATTCCTGGGGTTTCAAGCAGTTAGGTGGTGTTGGGTGTTATTTTGCCCACAGCTTGCTTCTCAATGTTGATGGTTGATCTTGAATGGCCTGTCTGCAGCGGAGAAAACTCTTCCAGCTGAATTGTATCATTAGTATTATTTAATCATGGGTAGTAGAAGTTCTTTTTCCAAGTTAGGACCAGTTATGCCCCTGGGCCAAAGAACTAGCTATGACGTTATTCAGTAATTATTAGAGTTGGACTATCATTAAAATAACTACCCATAATCTATTTTCAGGTTCATGGTTACCGTTGTGGTTATTACACATTATAAATGTTATTTTATTTTGTTATCTACAAGTTATGTTATAAATATGTTAACGTAATATTAAGTTTTAAGTAGTTATGTGTAGGTATGTTAGAAAATAAATATCGGTAAAATATGTGCGTACCGTACCTGCTCTGAAACTTGTAATCTAATAAACTGAAAAAAAACATGACTTCGATATAAAAAAGGATAACAGAAATACGACACTAGTGTAAAACATTTTGTCAGCAAATTCACGAGAGATTTTTTTGGAGTTTGGAAAAGCAAAAACTAATTTTTGTTTATGGTATGTAAAAAGTACCTAAGTAAAATCAAACAAAAATCATAGGTACGCTCCGAAAAACATTAGATTTCTTTTAAAAGACTTTTCGGCAGTCGAATAAATTCTCTTGTGAAGCTGACAAAATGGTTTGCACTAGTGTCGTATGTCTGACTTCCTTTTTTATATCGAAGGCGTTTTTTTTGTCAGTTTCATAATCTTGCTACTTTGGCACTTGATTCTTTTGACATTTCTTTCTTTACATACATTATCTGAAATTCCAATGACATATATAAAGGGTGTAATGGAGAGGTGTGATCATATTTTAAAAACAGTTTTTGCTCATGTAAATGAGCAAATTTCTTGAGGGAATTCGTAGGCAATTCTCAAAAGATAAAACAAGTTGTATCTCAACACAACTTTATGACTTATGGCAATTGCTATGACTTCTTCGGAGAAAGTTGTGCTTATACCTATATAGGCAAAAGCAGTTTTTAAAATATGATCACACCTTACAGTTACACCCTGTATGTAGGTGAATCTTTTTACAAGAAATAAACAGCATGTAGTTGAAGGAAATTGTTTTAACCGTACTCGATTTCTCTGTGGTCAGGGTTGGGCGTAAACCTATAATAATACACGCACCCTATAGTAGTTGTGGTTGCTATTATTATTTCTTTTAGTAATCATTAAGCTAAACAGCAGCCTTATTGCGTAATGAATTCGGCAAGGCAAAGGGAACAATCACATAGCGAGATGAAAGACGCGATGTGGATTTCCGTCTATGGGATTGGTCAATTAATTATGCCCTTTGCCTTGCTGAATTTATTACGCAATAAGGCTGCAGGATTTCTGTGACCTTTTGAGTTCAATCACTTTAAAAGTGTATATGATGTGTTGCTAAGTGTCAATGACACTAATCTAGTTAATTTTCAGTATATTTGACTTATCGTACATCCGGTCATATTATTATGATCCTGGATAATCTGCATCCGGTCTGTCTGCATCCTTTTGCGATAATTTTGTATTAATATTGATATGTAAATAAATAAATATCTAAGCTAGGATTTAAAACCTGTTGTAATACTTATAGTTAGCCAGCTTAACTCTGTTTATTAACTTAAACATTTCTTTGTGCTCAAAAAAGATTATTGCGCGTTGGATATAACTCTTACAAAAGAAAACTGGATTGGCGCACAATTGCTTTAAACTGGTAGGATTGGAAAGAAGAAAGGGAGGCTAGAAATAAATAATAGTAATATAAATTTTAAATATTGAATAATAAAAGAAAAATAAATCAAATAAATAACTTTAAAAAAAAACATGACAAAAAATTTATGATATCAATGGTCACTTGACGGACTATGGGCCTTATTTATAAAAAAATTGCTTAGCAGATATTTAATTCAACATTTATTTACAAAATTTGAGTTCAGAATCCTTAAAGTAATTGCTAAACACCTACCGTCGAGAAGTTATATAAAAAAGGGTGTTAATGCCTGAGAAACCAAGTTCGCCAGTGTGCCTTTGTGTTGGATGTAGTTTTAATAAAATAAAACATTCCTTAATAAAGATAACATTTTGGTAAAATCTGTATACTTAAAAGAATATTAAAAGTTTTAACAATCGGTGTGGCTAACTAACTACATAGTAATAGGTCCATAAAACAACGAATCCTCACCCCGACGCGTTATTTCGCTTGTCTCAATGTGCTTTGATCCTAACTCTTTCTAAACCTTAATGTCGTAATCGTGACATAGGAACAACTGCTGTATTTTGCGACTGCAGTTCAATCATTGCAATTTGAACCTTAAGGGTACACTAGTCGACGGCACGAACTATTTTGTGCGCGGGGTTAAAATGCATTTTACATCAACCGACACAACGTGCGGAAGAGATAGATGCTGTGATGACCAGAAGGAAGCTAGTTCGCGAATACACACTTTTGCAAATTTGTAGTGAAATGGATAATGATTTAGGACGAAAATGAGCGCGCGAAATTTTATAAACAGACCTTTGGCAGTTTAGATATCATGAAAAAACGACTAAATCTATCTGTTCAAAATAAAATTATTTGCATTGTTGAACTACTAATCTATGGAGTATGGAGGCCGTTTTGCAATTTTCCGTCTTCTTATGGTATTTATTCGCGCCCAAAAAATGCGTTAAAATTAGAGTCGAAATGTGGAACTTTCGACGCTCATAACTTTCAAATATTTTCTTTTTTTACTTTTTTGCTTCCATACAGGGCTAGATAATGATGAGACAAATTGATATCACTTTTTATTTTGAACGTACATCGTCAAACAGTGTAGACTACGTTTGTATGGAAGTATTTTCGACTAGTGTAACCTTAAAGCAATAACATAAAAGCCAAATCTCCACGCATTTGTCTTATAAATTCCCTTTGTAACATCAACACAATATTTCAGAACATAATCCTGGTGGAAGGTTCAGTACTCCTATGGAACAACACCGAAGGTCTTTGCGGGACGTTAGATGGCAACCCTGAGAATGACTTAATGACCAGAGACAAAACTATTGCGAAGACCAAGTCCGTGCTCGCTTCCTCGTGGCAGGTTAATAAGATTGGAGGTACGTACTATAAGTTGTTTATTTTTGTAATTCAGGTTTTTTTAAGTAAGCAGTTTGACTGTCTGTGGGATCATAGCTCCTAAATGGATGAATCGTTTTTTTTTAACTTGATTTTGTCGAGAGTGTTCCTAGCTGTGTTTAATGAAAATCAGTTCAGCCTTTCAAAACTTACGCGCATTATGTTCTTTGAATCGGGGTTTTTTCCGATTTTTTTTTACTTTTTAAAAGTTTTGTGTCGGCGACTTTAAAATTATTAATTTAGTTTGTACAAGCTAAATAGGGGGGTGACCGTAAGCTCTTAGAGTAAGGAAATTTTGAGATCGAGTAAGAGACAGATGTATATGACTTGTATACATCTGTCACTTACTTGATCTCAAAATAACCTTACTCTAAGAGCTTATGGTCACCCCCCTGGTGTCTGTTTAGCAACTGATTATCATTTTCTAAATTCAAATTTTCTACAGAAAATTTGAGTTAAGAATCTGTTATTGCAGTAACTATGTATATAGGGGTGCTATCTTCGGTCGCGGATAAATTTGAAAAAGAGTTACCGCGGCCCTAGCACAAGCAACTGAAGGAACACGGGTGGGTTTTAGTCAGTAAAAGTCTGACACGCCCTCCCGCTTCACCCAGGGCGGGAGAAGTCATTGGATGAATTACAACCCAAAAAAAAAAATAGGGTTGTGCTATCTTGCGGTGTATGGTATGAATATTTCCACCAATTGATTTCACGATAGCCTTTGACACGTAGCAACTCGAGTCCATAAGAATAAAATCATGAGTTTCCTTTCAGATGTATGCGACAGTAAACCCACGGAGACCAGCGCTTGTGCTTCCAAATCTGACGATGACATGAAGAAGGCTCAGCAGTTCTGCACCAAGATCTTCGCTAAAGACAAATTTAGGAAATGCTCTATGGTGAGTATAACAATTTTTGTCAAGCTAGATTTAGTACACAAAGATAACATGAACTATTTATTTACCTATTTACTTTAAAATAACACGGTCAAAAGACAATCCAACAGCAAATATAAAAACACAACAATACTACAACACACATACAACATGAATTTGAGTGTTTTTTTTACATAAAATATATTATTTTAATATACAATATTTTATTTCAAATGTCGTCTGATGCTTCCTCTCAAACTAGGCCTGTAATTTGGAATTCAGTGATTTAGCAATGTTTATTCATTTCTTTACGATACTCCAGATTTTGATGTTTTATTATAACCAAAGATCTTTTATCTTCTACATCTATAAAAATAAATAATATTGAAGTATCTGTTTGTAATATCAAAATAGTAGCTTTTTAGTGAACGCATATGAAAGTATACAGTATTTATAACAAAAAAAAAAACAATTAAATTCCTTGTCTGTCTGTTTGTTCCGGCTGATCTCCGAAACGGCGGGACCGAATTTGACGGGACTTTTACTGGCAGCCTATCATTAATAATTTAAAAAAAAGTATTTAGTAGACTACTTTAATCTAATGAAAATAAACTTATTTAATATTAAACTTATATTAAAATTTGTCTATATTTCTATGGTGTTTCGTTTCCTTCTTGTCACAATTACAATTTGTTTTATCTTTGTAGGCCATGGACGTATCACTGTTACTCGACGCTTGTCAATGGGACTTCTGCGCTTGCACTACCAGTTTGAGTAAGTTTTTTAAGACTTATAGCAGGAAGAGACCATATTTGTATTAACATCTGAGCTGTTTAGCAATTGGCTCTATAATGAATTTGGAAAGAATCTGATAAGCAATCGTTCAAACTCAAAATCATAAATTTCAATTAAACCATTTAAGGTTACACTAGTCGACGGCACGAACTATTTTGTGCGCGGGGTTAAAATGCCTGCTATCTCATCCGACAACTCGTGCGAAAGACATAGATGCTGTGATGAGCAGTAAGAAACTAGTTCGCGTACGAATTAGCATTTTTGCAAGTTTGTAGCAAAATGGATGATGATTTAGGACGAAAAAGAGCACACGAAATTTTATAAATAGACCTTTGGGAGTCTAGAAGTCATGAAAAAGCGACTTAATGTATATTTTCAAAATAAAATTATTTGCTATAAAATATATGGGCTAGATAATAATGAGACAAATTGATATAATTTTTAGGGTTCCGTACCCAAAGGGTAAAAACGGGACCGACGTCTGTCCGTCTGTCACCTGGCTATATCTCATGAACCGTGATAGCTAGACAGTTGAAATTTTCACAGATGATGTATTTCTATTGCCGCTATAATAACAAATACTAAAAACAGAATAAAATAAATATTTAAGTGGGCCTCCCATACAACAAACGTGATTTGTTTGCCGTTTTCTGCGATAATGGTACGGAACCCTTCGTTTGCGAGTCCGACTCGCACTTGGCCAGTTTTTTATTTTGAACGTACATTTTCAAACAGTGGAGTAATCCCAAGACTACGTTTGTATGGAAGAATTATCGACTAGTGTAACCTTAAAGGAACTTTTGAATTGTCAAGCAAAAGATGGAGCAAATTGGATACAATTTTCAATCAGTATTTGATTACAAAATATTTGGTCAGGTACATCTTTCTTGTTGGAAAAATACATATTTGTGAGAACGATGTAAAAAAGAGCAGAGAGCAGTAGTGGCCCAGTGATAACGGCCGCGACTTACAAGTTCTACAACTTGTCGAACCTGTAAGTCGCGGTGGTCGTGGGTTCGAACAAAGGCAGGCGCTTTACTTTGTGTATATTATTTTATCACAACTGCTGGTCGCAGTGAAGGAAAACATCGTGATAAAACCGGCATGTCTTAGAACCAATAATTTGAAGACGTTGACATCCACCAACTCGCACTGGGCCTGCGTGTTGGATTACGGCCCATTCCCTCTCACAAAGAGGAGGCCTGCACGTACAACGGACCAAATGGGAGTCTAAGTGCAGTAAAAGGGGTCCATCTATCCCATCCTATCCTAACCAAGTAAAAAGACGTGCTCGTTACGTTAAACAGTGTTAACATTAAAAAAAATAGGGTGTAAGTCTAATTCTCAACTAATTATTTGTAATTGCCACAGGTCCTGAAGAATGCGCTTGCAGTACAGTTTCAGTTTACGCTAAGGAATGTTTAAGACATGGAGTTGAGGAGATGAAGGATTGGCGCGATGCCGACACTTGTCGTAAGTACTCTAGTTATTTTCTAGGGCTAAGAAACTCAAAAAAGGTCCTTGATATATACAGAAAATATGACTCATATCTCTGGATTGGTGTGATAAATCGTTATGTCAACAGCAAAATTGAAATTTTACTGGGAACACTTCAAAAGTTTGTGTTCCTAAAAGCCTGGGGTCTTACAATGGGCTCTTAGAGTAAGTCATATATACATATGTCCCTTACGCACAATGGAAATAACCTTGCTTGCCCTGGGGGGTGACCATAAGCTCTTAGAGCGGTATCAATTTGATATCGAATAGGTAAGTGACAGATGTATACAAGTCAGATACATCCGTCCCTTATTCGATCTCAAATTGATACCGCTCTAAGAGCTTATGGTCACCCCCTTCGTTTATATTCGCTGTCAAATCTCTGTGGCATGTCGTTATTGTCTATCAAAACTTTCGCGTTTTAGGCCACAACCAAATATCCAATATCAAATATTTTTGTCGACATATAAATATAATTTACACGAAATATTTGAAGCCCTGACTTCTGATAACTGTCCCTTAGATACAAAACAAACGACAAAAAAAATCATCCTTAAATAAAAGTCTTTGGGCGTGTAATGGTGTGACTGTGTTAGTTAGTGTTTGTGTGTGAAGCATACATATTTCAATAGGTACTCCTGCCCAATTTGTTATGTACCTATGGTTTATGCAAATAAATTTATTTTCTATCTTACTTTCTTTCAACAGCAATGAAGTGTCCCGAAGGCAAGATCTATAAGGCCTGTGGACCTGATTCCCAACCGAGCTGCGCGTTCCCCCAGGTGTCCGCTAAGTCTGGCAACAGTTCTTGCGTGGAAGGCTGCTTCTGTCCCGAAGGCCTGCTGCTGGAGGGAGGCAAGTGTGTGGCCAAGACCGAGTGCCCTTGTAGACTGAGGAATAAAAGCTTCAAGCCCGGCGCCACGATAAGGAAGGATTGTAATACTTGGTGAGTTTTTAAATTATTTATTATATCCGAATGAAAGAAGATTGCCCAAACACAGGTCCTGTAAGAGATATACTATATCTAATTTAAATATCCTAGAAATCAGTTTTTGTTTGTCCTTGAGGAGCTCGTGGCTAAATAATACAGCCGCACGGGTCGATATCAAGGTTAAGCAACGCTTGACGAGGTCGGTCCGTGGATGGGTGACCATTTAAACATACCGAGTTGCCTCCGTGCCTCGGAAAGCACGTTAAGCCGTTGGTCCCGGCTGTCATTTGAAGATCTTTGACAGTCGTTACAAGTAGTCGGAAGCTTGAGATCTGACACCAGTCTTGTCAATGGGTACCGTGTTACCCAGTTACTGGGTTGTGCAGGTCAGATAGGCAGTCGCTCCATGTAAAACACTGGTACTTAGCTGAATCCGGTAAGACTGGCAGCCGACCCCAATATAGTTTGGAAAAGGCTAGGCAGGTTGATTGTCCTTATTGCATTGTGATAAGGTTTAATTTATAAAACAGATAATAAATTATGTCCCGTGAATATGAGTGAATAAATTAAAATGGTTTTATAATTATGAATATTTATATCGTTTTTTTTCTATATTATATACAAAAGAATCTTCAGGGCAAAGCAATTTTACAGCGGGACCCAAGTTCCCTTACAAAATCGCCAATCTCCTTTACATAGGTTTATTTAATCGTCAATAACTTAAATTCTCCTTAGATTCAGACAGTATTTATTTAAACTTCATGTACAATGGTGATACATATGCGGACTTAATGCAGCAAGACATTCTCTACCAGGCAACCTTTCGGTTAAAAAGGACAGAACAGTGGTAGGAGTACAAAAAAAAAAACCGTAAATACTCGCTGAAATAAGGCGTTTTTCTATTCATCGCCTCTATACAAACTTTACCGATTTGCGGCGTAATATCATTGGCCAGTGATTCCCAAAGTTCACTGGACTGCAACCCACCAAACAAAAACTTCCACATTTGGTATTTACCTGTTGGCTGTCATGAAAAAAACTACTAATATGAATGCCAAAACCATGACTTAATCCCCTAAAGTTAGATCTTCAAAGTGCACTAGCACTTCCTGTAAAAAAATTGTTCAATCATGTAAGCTTATCTTTCGTTCGTTCTTTTCCCCTCTAGCACATGTCAATCCGGCGAGTGGACTTGTACCAAGGTAGCATGCGGTGCTCGATGCGGGGCGGTGGGAGACCCTCACTACTCCACGTTCGACGGACTGCGCTACGACTTCATGGGCCACTGCACCTACACCATGCTGCAGGCTGCCAACCTCACCGTGGAGGTGGAGAATGTGGCGTGTTCTGGAGCTATTACTGAGGTACGGTATATGTTGAAAAAAAAACCCGCAAATCAATAGGAGTTCAAAAAATTCGCTAGAGTGCCAATATTTAGCCATTATTCTCTAACTATTTTTCTATGAATTATCCATTGTTAGTCGCGATACTTCAGATATGTCATAGTGATCCTTTTGTACATCCATCACTGCCATACAGCTAAGCAGAAAACCTTATACGTTTAGTACACGTTTTCACCAACACTAGGCGACTCCTAAATGAATGCCTCGTATCGTTGAAAGCATAATGCTTTGATAAGCCACGCAAGACAAAGAATGAGATCTAATAGAAACACACAAAATCCCGATTGGACATGCCGTAATTTTATTATTGAAAGCAAGTACCCTGAGCCTTCTTTTTGTCTTACTAGAAAATTCAACACAGTTATTTCACCCACCAAAGTTTTAGGGCCCAAATATTTGTACAGGATACATTTTGAACTCCCCTTTTTATATTACAAGCGAAAATTATATTAATAATAATTGATTTATCAAGTTCTTTCTGACATCCGATTAATCAGAAACTTGCCTTACTTTTGTAACTTTGGAAATATTGAAATAATGTGTACTAAGAAGCTGGTCACATGATGGAGCCGGATGATAGCCATAGCAACCCCTCAACGAGACAAGATAGCACCATCATGTTTATGCTCATTGGATATAAATAGACAAGCGATATTCAAATTCGTATTTTTTACTCCATGAGACTTTTAATTTCAATAATCTTTCCAGGCAATGGACCTAAACCCCTACAAAGGCGAAGGCAAGCCGTCCTGCACAAAAGCTGTCAACTTGAACTACAACGGAGCGAAAGTACACATGAAGCAAGGAGGTTTTATACTAGTGAACGACAAGGAGGTTTCCACCTTACCTGTCATGGTGGGAGATGTCAGGATCAGAGCTGCTTCTTCCATGTTTATTATTGGTAAGTTTAAAAATTCACAGTTATTATAATCTATACTTACTTATGAAGAGCTTGAAAACTTGTAAAAATCTAAAAAAAAAAACCTTTCATTGCCACTGCCTTCCAAATCACAAAAACAGACAAACATACCCACACATTCACTCACGCTCATATACACACACTCACATGCAAAAGTGATAAAATTATTGCTTAAGATTATTTTATTTTTATTATTTGTATATTTTGTTGGTACCTATATCCTAAATAGTTTGCATATGTTTTATATTGTTATTCCACAAAATCTTACATACATATATATTTTGTTGTAATTTTTTATTGTTAATATGTATACCTGGAACGCTGTTGTCTCCCTTCTTAGAGGTGGGCGCTAATGACCACGACACAGTACTCCATATTAATGCGGCTGTTAACGAACTCAAATTTTGTAAACTGCTTTCTTGTTCCAATAAAATATATTTGATATATTTATACTTCTATACTATAATATTATAAAGAGGTAAAGTTTGTGAAGATGTAGGGGGTAATCTCTGGATCTACTGAACCAATTTAGATGCAATTTGGCATCGATATAGTTTGAGATTCTGGGAAGGACATAGTATAGTTTGTATTCCCTTGGGATGATAAGACACTTTTAACGCGGTCGATGCCGCGGGCAGAAGCTAGTAACTTATATTTATAATAATGATAGTGTATAGATAGTTCAAGTCATTTGTGCGCGTGGCGCTGTGTGTGGGTAAGCATGTGTGGGTGGTTGTTTGCTCGGACGACGACTGCCGCGTCACTGCCACACTAATGCATAATGTATAACTACAAGCGCACGCACACATCGAATTATCTTTAGCTTTTATTATTGTGTCGATGACAAACCTTATAGCTAAATCCCTTGCCTGGCCCAGTATTCGGCCACGGCTTCTTTATAGCTGTCTACCAGTTAAATAATTTTCGAAATCGGATTAAAATTGAACATTGTATATTCATATTAGATAATCTCTGACAGTATCTCTGTACTGACTAATATTATCCAATACAAACATGCAATCAATCAATCTGCCTAGCATTTTCCCAACTATGTTGGGGTCGGCTGCCAGTCTTACCGGATTCAGCTAAGTACCAGTGTTCTACATGGAGCGACTGCCTATCTGACCTCCACAACCCAGTAACTGGGTAACACGGTACCCCTTGGCAAGACTGGTGTCAGATCTCAAGCTTCTGACTACTAGTAACGACTGTCAAAGATCTTCAAATGACAGCCGGGACCAACGGCTTAACGTGCTTGCCGAGGCACGGAGGAAACTCGGTATGTTGAAATGGTCACCCATCCAGGGGCCGACCTGGTCAAGCGTTGCTTAACCTTGAAGATCGACCCTTGCGGCTGTTATTATTTAGCCACGAGCTCCTCAATATAATATAATAATACAAACATACAATGTGACCCCTTTATAATATTCGTTTTGATATGAAAAAACATAAATCTCATATGAGGGCAAAATTCTATCATTGTATATGAGACTAGTGGCCCTCCCCAGGTTTGCCTGGGTCATAATAATTTATAGCCTTTAACCATCTGGAATAATGTATTTTTCAAAATGTGAAAGATTTTTTCAAATAGGTGTAGTGGTCCCAGACATTACCTTACACATGACAACAAACTCAAAAAATTCGGGGTCTATCTTTATACCATTAGTTAAGATTGGCAGAGCCTTGATGTGATTGCGTTTGTTTTAGTCCAACTGCCCAACAAAGTGGACCTGTGGTGGGATGGAAACACTCGTGTCTTCATTGACGTGCCGGCTGAGTTCCAAGGAAAGACCAAGGTGAGGATGAAATCCTGTAGTCAAATATATATATTTTGCTGATCCTAAGAGTATGTATAGTGCATAATAGCATGGGGAGTATACAGGTGACTTTTTCAAGTTGTCGAGGATGGCCGAATCTGAAACTGTGAGTAATAGCGAAAACCAATTAAAGGAGTCAGGTGCCGATTTTGATGAATACTAAAACTGCATCATTATATTTTTCGATAAATCAATTTTCCTAGCCAGGAATCGGAGCTGGTGAAATTTAAAAAAAAACGCTGTATTATTACATCAGCCGGTAGTGTCGCTAATTATAAGGATCAAATTTTGGGACGTAATGTCATAAGGCAAACTTAAGGTTTAAAAACTCATTTTAAACAATACCGTTTTAACAACGACCTGTATACGCCCAATTTCTGTCAATCGAAGGTTGCCAATATAAACTTCACGGGTTGCTTAATTCTTGACTAACTTTTGGCTCAGATACAGAAACCTTTTTGGTGTACATAGCACTTAATAATATTTTATATTCCCAGGGTCTCTGTGGAACCTTCAACCTAAATCAAAAAGACGACTTCTTAACTCCTGAGAACGACATCGAACAATCAGCTCTAGCGTTCGCCAACAAGTGGAAGACCAGAGAGTTCTGTTCCGACATAGATACGAAGGAACCCGAGCACCCTTGTAAAGCCAATATTGAGAACAAGGAGGCTGCGGAGAAGTACTGTAGCAAACTGAAGAGTAAGGTGTTTGAAGGTGGGTACTAGAACTGCTATTAACCGGTTGTGTGCCGTAATCACCGAAACTATTAAAATAATGGCTGTAGGTACCTCGCGTGGATCCAAGTTTTACTGGATTCAGGCACTCAAGGGTTTAATCCGACAGTCCAGCCCTCATAAATTAATACTGTACTGGGGGCCTACCATGAACTCTTATAGCAGGTCAATTTTAGACGGAAAATGACCTGTCGTGCTAATTTGTACCATGAGCGCGCCAAATAGCAGGCCAGCCAGCGATCACGTGATCTGAACCGGTGAGTGACTACGTCACAGCATTTCAGCAGGCTGACCTGCAACATGCCACCGAACAATGTTTCCTTCATCACTCTTTTTAATTTAAACTGTTATCATAAAAACATATTTCATTTGTATAAAAACCGTAAAACCTTTAAAGTATTTTAGAACGTAATTTTTTTATAATTTTATTTAATCTGTGCTTCCAGCTTACTGACCAGAGACTATTTAGCAGGTCAAAAGTAGGCATGAAGCAGGTCAATGGGAAATGCTCATGGTACAAACACAAAACCTAAGGTTAAAATGCTAAGTTGAACTGCCCCTGGCAAGTATTTTATAAGTTTATGGTAGGCCTCCTGTACTTTAGAAACTTTGTTATGTACATTCGGTTCATTTGGTAATACTATTTGGGCTGTTTCAAAATGAGGGTTTGGCGAAACCCGTTGAATTATTATTAAAAGACATTGGGAAGGGCAGGAAATTGCTTCTTTTCCATATTTTTCCGGAAAAAAAATCCGGACAAAAAAAGAAATCTGGAGGCGCCGGGTATCGATCCCGGTACCTCTCGCATGCTAAGCGAGCGCTCTACCATCTGAGCTACGCCCCCGTTGATAGTCTAGTTTAAATTAAACTTCACATTCGAGACATGTTCGTTCTGCAACCTTCGAAATGTCACGTACCTTTCACTTGATACAATTTTGTATTATCTTATCTTTGAGTTAAACGTATGTACATACAATGCAACGTGTCCTCGAAGGCATACCTAATGGGATGAAATTATTAATAGCTTGGGAATTCGGGATTAGGAAAACAACATGCATTACTTCCTCAAGGAATTACCCCTTGATTTTGGACTGAAAAATTCTTGAAACAATATTTGACTCTTTAGATGCCCTAGTGTTATTTGACTCGTTTAAAGCCGTTGCTGCGACATAACTCTCCCCCTATCCTGCCGGGCGAGCACGGCCTACTTTGACAGGCTTGAGTCACACATTTTTATCACAGTTTGGGAGCAAAAACCGTGATAAAATGCGTGACTCAAGCCTATTACTGAGGCCGTGCTCGCCCGGCTGATGACCTTCCATTATTTCCATTTCATGCATATTATCTTATAAATGTCATGTCATAAGAAATTCTTATTCTACCCACCTTTTTCAAATCAGATTAAGAAGTTTCATTATTCACAAGAGACGATTTTATAGCGACGACGACTAACGCCAACGACCTTGATGGAACAAAACGCGCACTCGTTTCACACCCGCGCGACCCAAAATTTAGTAGTTTTTTGTACTTTTCTTATTATTCTATGACTTTAAAAAAAAAAGCTTCAGATCAAAATGTAGATAATTAAATTGTCTTTGAGATGGTGTCAATTTCATTACAATACGCTCAGCGGTTTTAGTGTGATTGTCGTGTTTTTGTCTGTTTTAGACATAACTTTACAAATTAATTACACTATGTTATACAAATAAAACTCAAAATTTGCTTAGATCTAATTATTAAAAAAATAGTCTATTATAACATATATTTTTTTCAAAGAATTACGACGTGCCATTTAGACGTGATTCTCATTTTAAAATCAGCTACTCAAGGGAATTGGCGCCTTAAAGTCACTGTATTCTGCCTGCAAGCGAGCATGCAAATTATGTTTGTCATAATTATCGTGTGATTAATATTATGGTTATATACAGTCACGCATTATTTTTTTTGTCTTGCCATTCGCTCCGGACATTCTTTAGCCGCACTTTCTCGAGCCAGCCCTCATGGTACGCGCCAAATCATCTCGCCATCTCTTATATATTAATTTACTGTTATTTTTTTTGCCTCGTCTAGCTTGCCACTGGTACGTGGACGTAGAGCCGTACTACGAAGCGTGCGTGTACGACATGTGCGCATGCGGTTCTGACGTCACACGCTGCCTGTGCCCAGTGCTGGGCGACTACGCGATGAACTGCGCGAAGGCCGGCGTCGTCATACAGTGGCGCTACAATGTGGATGAGTGTGGTATGTACTAATAACCCATGAGGCTATTTATTAAATGAGACGCGTTATTGTGAAATTTATAGGATTTATTCCTTTTCGATTTTAATTATCAAATCGGCTTGCTCTCTCTGGCGCACTGTCAATTGATGTCAATCTATCCTTCTAAATACGAATGACCCGTAAAAGTATATTCAGCCAGCAACAATCAATAAACACATGTAACCTCATTACAGTTCTTACACAGAGAATTTTGGTACTTATATCGTCTGCGCAAGAGTCTATGAAAATTAAAGTCCTTGATAGTTAAGTTCATTCAGTTAAAAGTTAAGGAAGCGAAAACTTGTGAAAATATGAACACGAATCAAATATGAAGACCTGGCTTATGGCACTTAAAAGATTTAAAAAAATAAGTACACCAGAAAGTGTAGGAAAGAAATTTGACTAGTTTTTGGATGTTTATCTGTTACATGTCGTGTTATTAAACAACAAGTTTATTCTGTTAAAAAGTCACCGTGGAAACTTAGGTGCGCGACCACGGAGCGTCATTCTACAACAAGCTAATACAGAATAGCATAGCAGGCCTCTGTTGACCAAGTGTTTGCACCTGAAAATGATTAGGGAGAAAACACAGGGCACTTCTTCTGACTTTTATTACGATTTTTCGTTTTTTTTGTCACTGCCTTCACACATTGTCACAAAGACAGTAGTTTTTACCAATAAATCTTTAACGAAGAACGTTTTTCGCAGAATTGCAATGCACGGGAGGTCAAGAATACACCGTGTGTGCGGACAGCTGTCTTCGTAAATGCGCCGACATGTCACTGTCTGCCAGTGGCACTTGCAAGCCGTGCTGCGTCGAGGGCTGTGCTTGTCCGCCTGGACAGGTAAATAAAAATAAATAGTTGAATAAATAGTTGTCCAGAAAGGACGAATTCGCTGCGAATCTCCCGCGCGTTGTCCGCGCGCGTAGTTGCATCCTGAAGGAGCGTACCAACGTGCGAGCATTAGGACAACTCCGTACAAAATTTTGCTGCGTCCATTGCCCTTGATAAGTGAACTCGCTCTGAAATTTGTGCATAAAGTGGACGCAACAAGGCGTCCTTAGTATCATATAGCGCTTAAAGCACGCGATTTACGCGCGTATTTTGAATTCGCGCGATGTATTGGTGCCTAGTATCTCACTAACGCGCGAAAGATTCCGCGCGTAACGTTTCGCGGCGAATTCGCCCTTTCTGGATCAGCTCCATACACCATTAAAAAAACTAAAGAATTTTATACAAAACTAGTAGCCCGCCCAGGTTTTGCCTGGGCCGGAATAATGTATAGCCTCTAAACATCTGGAATAATTTACCTTTCGAATGGTGAAAGATTATTTTCAAATAAGTGTAGCTAGTGGTTCCAGAAATTACACTACACTTATGAAAAAACTCACAAAATTCGGGTGTCTATTATTAGTTAAGATAGAAAAAAGTTGCTTGCAAAACTATCCATTAGCACGGTTTCCCAGCGCTAACAAAGAAAATTTTGATTCAAATAGATGTCACTAGATGGCGCGATGCGCAGCGATTTGTTATTGAATTGCGTGTTAAAATTTACATTTTCTAGAATTGATCATGTTTTTTTTAATGTTTTGTATAATCAACCCTCCTAAGCACAAAATTATAGAATATTGGGCTCATATTCACATTTCAAAGATTATTTGAACGGATAATTTAAAATAGGTTCCAATAGATGGCGCGGTTTTAAATTTCTGAGGCATGCCACTCGATTTTTTGAATTTGTAATGTTACACATTTTGGTACAATGAAACTGTAAAAACGTACAAAAGATACTATAAAACATATCGTCACTGTATTTAAAGAAAAAATAGTCACGACCCGACAAAACCGTTTTACTTGCAAGTCGCTGCTAACACCATAATATAGCCGAGGAACGGAACTGAACGCGATCGAAGAAAGAAGTCAAAAAATAATCAGCTTAATCACACGAAAAACGCTAGTTACGTCGGCACGATTTCTTTGTATGGGATGAGGCATCTGTATGCGAGTATTATATTATCTGTTCCATTAGTAACGGGAAATCGGTCCCAGGCGATCCAGAGCCCTAAAAACGTGACAAGGTTCTTGCCATACATACCTACTTGCCCCTTGTACATCTTACGAACTCCGAGTTAGTAGCTAACCCGGCCAGTTATGTATGACATAATATTTGTTATTTAACCACGTGTTAGGAACTAACTCTGACCTAAGTTTTTGGTGCAAATAGGCCTTAGTGCTTATTAGTGTATGTGATTTCTCTGCTGATTTTAAGATATATTTGTAGTTTTTTTTCTTTCTGCTTTTATTTAACTTGCAATGTATGTACCTATAACCTATGTATGTATGTAAATGTATTCGAGTAAATTCTGAAAACTGAATTTCGAAGCAGTTATCCGCCACCGATTATGATGAAATTTTGCATATACGTTTAGTTGTATGACAATGCGTGGTTACCTAAGGTAACGTGACCATTTATTCTTTGACTCAAAACGGGACATTGTCTACAATTCGGATGTGGTAACTTCAAAAAAGTTTTTTAGCAACAGGGGACATTTTTTCTATACACTAAAAGTAGTTTTTAATGGCTGATACATTTTTTTTAATCCTTTCCAAGGTAGGCATAAGAGCAAGCCACCTGGTTTTGCTATAGCCGTGCATTTTTTTATATTCCGTTTCAGTTTCGGCGCAAAACTCCTTTAGAGCTTCAACTCGAATCGTGTAAATATTAAAAAAAATATCTTCACAATAATGCTTTCGTAATCTAAGGGTAGCCCTCTCTGCAGCAGATTTTATTGCATTGTGAATTACATGGGCTCCAACATCCAATATCTATTAATTAATGGCTTTTTCAGAGATGATTGTAATTTCGTTAACACATGCGGCGGCCGCCCGGCCGGCTCGACTAATCAAATTTTCGCGCGGTTTCTGAAAACGGGACAATTTTGCGTCCCAGAGTTCATTTCGGGGACACCGGGACTCGTAATTATAAAAAGGGACAGTCCCGTTCAAAACGGGACGTCTGGTCACATTACCTAAGTGACGTCATTCTAAATCCAATATGGCGGATGGCCCAAGATGGCGGACTAGTTATTTTTGGTGCACTGCCATGATATGGGTATCAAATGAAAGGGTTTGCTGAGAAGAATACGAAAAATATTGTATCAATGAACAATTTTTTAATAAAAATCTCGATACTGTTTAGCAACTGATGAGCAGATTCATAATTCAAATTTTCTATAGAACTTAGAACCCGCTTATGTAACAGTTGCTGAATTACGAGATTATAAGAACTTGGTACTAAAAGTAACTATGCACTTCGCCCCCACTTCCTGGTACCCGAGCGGCGCCCCGCGCTCGCCTCGTGCGCCAATAGCGAGAGTCGAACGTCAGAGTGACGTCACAGCGCCAGGTGCACAGTTATTTTGACCGAGCAAGGGTGTTAATTCACCTTGTAAAATTTGTTTTTTAGCTGTTGGACGACAACAACATATGCGTGCCGACCGGACTGTGTCCATGTTACCACAAGGGAATGCAATTCAATGCTGGATACAAGGAAGTCAGAGCTGGAAGGCGAGAGAGGGAACTATGGTAAGTCCAAACCCTGATTTGTAAAAAAAACAACATGTTCATCTATCGGCAAATTGTATTGAAAAGCGATATCGAAAAATCACATGATCAATACCTTAAATTTTGTCTATCGCCATCGCTGACATCGAATGCCCCTTGTCTAGACCCTCAGGGTTACAAATAATTACTAATTTTGTTTTTATATCATACTAGCGGACGCCTCGCGGTTTCACCCGCGTAGTTCCCGTACCCGTTGGAATACAGGGATAAAAAGTTGCCTATGTCACCCGGGGATAGTGTAGCTACCCAACAGTGAAAGAATTTTCGAAATCGGTGCAGTAGTTTTTAAGTTTATTCGTTACATACAAAAATACAAATCTTTCCTCTTTATAATAATTAGTTTAAACTAGTTTATCTATATCATATTATTTTCGATTTATCGCCTGTTTTAGCACCTCCAGATAAGTGAAAACGTACCATTTAAACCAGGGTTCTTAACCCATTATTTAACACTACAGTATCTTTAAAAAAAAAGCGAAAATTAGAATGCAAAAATTGATTTGGAGGCGCCGGGTATCGATCCCGGTACCTCTCGCATGCTAAGCGAGCGCTCTACCATCTGAGCTACGCCCCCGATGTGAACTATATTGAAAATAAAGACTGCTATAGTGAACATTGTGTAATATGTTCAAGTGCGTAAAACTTGCTTACCTTTCACTTCGAGTAGCAGTGCGGAATTGCATAATTTCATTCATGAACGCAGTCTGCGAAACGTGTTTGAATGTCCCGGCCTGCTTGCGCCACTCTGGGTTATCTTAACTCCGAGTTAATAGCTAACCCCGTGTTATTTATGACATGTATTATTAGGTATATATTAATTTAACCTCGTGTTAGCAACTAACTCTGTGTTAACATTTTCACACAATCGGACCTTAATGGTACAGACAGCGACAGAAATCGCTGATCATTTAGGATAAAAATCCTTGGAAAATGCTTTTGTTGTTAACTGTATTTCAGTAATAATATTTAATCTGTTACCTACATTGTTATAATAATGGGGTGAACCATTTCTTTTTAAAGGTTTCTAATTGGACAAAATACTTTAAGATTGTGCAATTTGTTTTATTCCACTTCATCCCTTTTATTTGGATTCTGATTATTATCTTTGAAAATCGATGAATATTCATAGGTGTAATTCGTTTAACATTGTATCACGAGTATGAGCTATCCCATAGCGAAAAATCACAGAACTTATTTTAAGATAATTTAATTAATTAATGTTACGTACCTAGCTTTACTATGATCAATCAATTGTGTTCAATTTCAAACTTTTATTTAAAAAATAAATAAAAGATAATTTGATACGCACATTTTTTGTTTGTGATTGGTGTTGACTGTACTTAAAAATATGTAAAATAAATCAAGCAATCGAAGTAATATTTACGTTTATACAATCTATGTAATGTAATCGTTTTTTCCTTTGTATTTTCTTTATTAGCAAATTTCACTTGAAAGATACTTTAATGCATGAAATAAAAGGCTTTTTTACTTTTTATTTAACTACATAGCTAGCTGGGTCTAGGAGATATCTAGTGTGGACTAGAAGTCTGAGTTCAGTTTTATCTCAAAAGTCTCCATCATGAAATTAGTACTAACCATGGCACTATTAATTCAGCACATGCGTGGGCGCTCGCTGGGACTGCAAGCCGGCGACTGCGATGGAGATTCAGAACTACCCGCCCGCTGAAGATCTGCGAAGTAACTGCAGTGCATCCAACAACATGGAGTTTACCACCTGCGAGATTGCTGAGCCGTTAACTTGCAAGGTAACTACGCCTCTCTCCTATATATCTTATCTAAAATGTTGCTGTACCCGACAGGGTCCATAATTGTTTCTGTTATTTTATATTCGTCACCGTTTGTACATTATGGAGGCCATAAATTTAATTTGTATTTGAGCTATGGTCAACTAAAGAGTTGAAAGTGCAACAGTTCGCTTATGTTTCGGCATCCATGTGTACTGCATTTGAAATAACGTAAGAAATTTAAACAATCTCTTTTTACAGTCTGTTCAACGAATTTTGAGTTCTATTCCGTAAACATAAGAATTACATATAACGCATAAACCTGTTACCAATACTGACTGCTTACTACAGGTGCAATTTTTCAGGTCACCAATGCAATACTCGTAGAAGTCAAAATTTATTAAATAAAAATATAAACGTCAAACTGCAATTCATACCTTTATTATTCAACGGAAGGCAGTGTAGACGTAGGGTTGCCTACTTTATAGGCTGCGCTTTTTCTTTGGCTTTCTATAGTTAAAAATCAAAAACCAGTAATCTATTTATACCCATAAGGCTCGAATAGAATAAAATATACATTACTAGCTGTTCCGCGCGGCTTCGCTCCCGTAAAAAAATCAGCCTGTGTCACTCAGGAATAATGTAGATTTCTATTGATGAAAGAATTTTTTAAATCGGTCCAGTAGTCTCGGAGCCTATTCGGTACAAACAAACAAAAAAATCTATCCTCTTCCTAATATTGGTATAGACTAGCTTCTGCCAGCGGCTTCGCCCGCGTGAATGTAGAAACTTATCCTAAGGGATCATATTCCCGTGATAAAAAGTATCCTATGTGCTATTCCAGACTATAATCTATCTACGTGCCAGATCCGTTCAGCTGTTTGAGCGTGAAGAAGTAATAAACATACAAACACACACACAAATTTTCGCCTTTATAATATTAGTGTGATTAGGAGGATTTATTATTTAGGAGCTCGTGGCTAAATAATAACAGCCGCACGGGTCGATCATCAAGGTTAAGCAACGCTTGACGAGGTCAGTCCGTGGATGGGTGACCATTTCAACATACCGAGTTTCCTCCGTGCCTCGGGCAGCACGTTAAGCCGTTGGTCCCGGCTGTCATTTGAAGATCTTTGACAGTCGTTACGGATAGTCAGAAGCTTGAGATCTGACACCAGTCTTGCCAAGGGGTACCGTGTTACCCAGTTACTGGGTTGTGGAGGTCAGATAGGCAGTCGCTCCATGTAAAACACTGGTACTTAGCTGAATCCGGTAAGACTTGAAATATATAGCCGACCCCAATATAGTTGGGAAAAGGCTAGGCAGATGATGATGATAATATTAGTCTGATTGTACACCAAAAAAGGTCAAAATTTCAAAAAAGTTTCCCGTTAAACAGTAATAAAGGAGACTTCATTAGAAGATTCGCATCATAAATAATATGCTTTTCCATCCAGAACATGCACCTCCCTCCAACGTCGACAACAGCCGAATGCCGGCCAGGCTGCCAGTGCAAGAAAGGCTTCGTCCTGGATACCATGTCCAAGAAGTGTGTGGCGCCAGCGCAGTGCCCCTGTCACCATGGAGGAAGGAGCTACCCTGACGGACATGAGATGCAGGAGGAGTGTAATAAATGGTCAGTGCTTATATAAAAAAACTAACTTTTTCCCACAGCTTCGTTCCCGTGGTGCACCATCCCACAGGAACCGCGCATACTACGGGGCTAAATAAAGGACGTCCTACATAATAATCTTCCTGCCTTTGTCTCATGTTGATTAGGGTCCGCGACCTCATCCCACCAGCCCCCTTCTACCATCGGACATCTAGACCGCACTGCAAGTTATCATCCATACCTTGTTGCCATTCCGCCAATTCGCACCAAGCGCTTCCAAACATCCTATATAATGCGCACAGCGAATGAATGGAACTCGCTACCAGGGTCAGTGTTTCCGAACGCATTCAACCCGATTCTCTTCAAAGTTAGAGTGAACAGGCTTCTTCTGGGTAAGCTCACTCCATCGTCGACTCTGTCTCTGTCACCTTTGACCTAGACAAGAATCAAGAGCAAACCCAACACGAAAAAAAAAAAGGTTTGGTGCAGCACGTTTTCTTTGTCCATACCGTCCCCTGTCACGCTATCACTGACTCCCTTTTCTTTCACATCCCTCCTCAAACGATCCATCCATCTTTTCTTTGACCGTCCCCTCCCTCTCCAGAGATTACCTCCTTCAAACTAGCAATTTTATCTCTTTATAATATTAAATCTAGGTAGGGATAGGTCGCAACCCAGATAACTGTTTCAGATAGTCTTTACACTGGACTAACACCACTTTTTCCACACTACCTTGATATTGTGCGAAGTCAGAAAAGTTTTACCTTTTAGTCTGTATGAGTCTGACATTTTTTCTTTATCTTTACTGGGTAATAAATTGAAGTTACAAAGGAAGAGTGATCCGTGTAATACTGCGCGACATACCAGTTGTAGGTCGTGGGTTCGAGCCCAGGCAGGCGCTTTACTTTGTGTAAATTATTTCATCACCACTGCTCTCAAAACTGTGAAGGAAAACATCGTGAGGAAACCGGCATGTCCTAGTACCACAAATTCGAAGACATGGGACATCCACCAACCCGCACTGGGTCTGCGTGGTGGATTACGGCCCATTCCCTCTCACAGAGGCCTGTGTCCCAGCAGTGGGAACATTAATAGGCTGATGATGTGATGTGACTGTGATTGGATTTGCTAAGCATCAGTGAGTTCACGGGTAAGAGGTAAAAATTGCTTGGGTCGCTGTCTCGGGATATGGTGAAGACGTAATGAAAAATTACTGACCATGCATAATGTTAGAAAATGAAGGGTCCACATGTATCTATAGTAGGTACCGAACCGGGAATTATAATATGCGTCATTAATGCAGTCTAAACATCGTCAATCCCTTTTTCATCTTATTTTTTATTTCATAATTTTAACCGTAAAAATTAAATTACACTAAAATTAAAAACTAATATTGGAGGCGCCGGGTATCGATCCCGGTACCTCTCGCATGCTAAGCGAGCGCTCTACCATCTGAGCTACGCCCCCGTTGTTGCTCAGGTTCAAATAAAACAATACTTAGTAGACATTGAGTATATTTGTATGCTATGCGTACCGTACGTGCCTTTCACTTTCTTTGTAGAACGCGAGCCAAGGCGTTATCAATACTGCCTGATCAGCATTGACACGCAATTGCATCAACAACTAAACGAAACCGGTTTACAAAACAAATAACTGTAATCCTTCTAATAAAACAATTAAAAATACTTTTGAAAAAATGTTTTTAGGAAATGTTTTTTAAATGAATAAAAAAACTACTATAGTTGCCAATGATACTGTCTCCTTGTGGACTCTTTTACCCGGAAGTAAAGTTGTTAAAAATATAAAGTTTTTGTATCTGGCATGATGCCAATTTGGGCTATTTCGTTTGGCCGAAACGGCTATTTAACTGCCGCCGGGACGGTAGCAGGGTGTGGATCCGGATTTGTGTTGCAAATTATGCCCTTTTTCCAAACCTTCTGTGCCCCATAACATGCAGTCTATGAAACCCCTGCGCTGCAACTGACGACGCCGTGGAAGTGGCGAATTTTGGGCCAGCAAATGGAGATTTCCCTAACACAGGTTACTTATGAGGTATCGTGGGCCCGATTTAAACATTATCCTAAAAATCGGATTTATTTCTTGTGTTTTTTCCATCCGTGTCATTAATTGTTTATATACGAACAACAGCACATCAGGTTACTTCAATTTGAAATGTGTATGCACCTTATTGCATTGTAATAAGGGTTAATTTCTAGAACAGAAAAATAATTATATCTCATACACCTGGGTAAATAAATTAAACGTGTTTTCTAAGTTATGAATGTAAGTTGTTTTTCTACAATATACAACAAAACATCAGGACACAATTTTTTTTTCAAAGAGTCACAAAATAGGCAATCTCCTTTGATGAAGAATGAAGATGACACGAAGAAGTTTGACCGAAAATTCATTTACCCATTTTATCAACCAAAAAAAAACAGTCTAATCTGATGGCATAACATAACTAGACTCAATGAATAGGCCAAGATATCTAAAGATACCTAACTTTTGGATTTATTACTGAAGATAACAAACACTACAATAAATGAACATTGATTATATTAATTCAATTTATGATTAATTTGATAAGAACCGTACATTAGTCAACACCAGCAATATTAAATGTTTGAATAAAATTCTACTTGTACGATAAAATATAATCTAACTAACTTTTTCGAAAATCTTTCATCAATCGCTTTCGCATTTTTTTAGGTTTTTAGATAGTGGTAGTGTTTCTTTATTATAAAAACATTGCCAATTCACTGTATTCATCAGTGTTTATATTAAGATCAATTAGCAGTGGTGGCTCAGTGCTCCCGGCCGCGACTTACATGTTGTAAATCGTGGGTTCAAAACTAGGCAGGCGCGATACTTTGTGTAAATTATTTCACCACCACTGCTCTCAAAACGGTGAAGGAAAACATCGTGAGGAAACGTCATAGAACCAAAAAATCAAAGACATGTGACATCCACCAACCCGCACTGGGCCTGCGTGGTGGATTAAGGCCCATTCCCTCTCACAGAGAGGAGGCCTGTGTCCCAGCAGTGGAAACATTAAAAGGCTGATGATGAGCAGCTCGTGGCTGACAATCACAAAGCAACAGAGAAGATTCCTAGGTATCTGTCTGCCTAGCCTTTTCACAACTGTATTGGGGTTGACTCCAAGTCTAATCGGATTCAGTTGAGTATTAGTATTTTAAATACATGGAGCGCTTCTTACTATTTATTTAAGGATCACCAACAAGTTACACAACAAAAAAACTATACAAAAAATATAAAAACTATACCTTCGCCCGCGTGAAAAGAGTTTTATTAACTCAAGGGAACATTATACGGGGACGAAAAGAAGAGAATTGCTATTCCAGACTATAATCTATCTCTGTGCCAAATTTCATGCAGATCCGTTCAGCCGTTCTAGCGTGATTAAGTAACAAACATAGGTACATCCACACACACATCCATCCAAATGTTCACATCATCATCATCAATATCAACCATCATCATCATCAATATTACATATAACAAATCTGTAGAAAAGTCGTTTTTGTATATCGAGAATATTTCCAAAAAAATAGCCAGGGTGTTAAAGAAGAACCAACAGAACCCATTTCCGGCATTTTTGGAATTTTTGTCTGTTTATTTGTGCACGCAACACGTAAAATGTACGATACCAATGTAGATAACTTTTATACATAAAAATTGTGCGTAACTTGAAGTATTACTTAGTTTTTGTTTCATCGCAATCGGTTCAGTCTATCAAAAGTTAGATGAATTAAAAGTGTTCAAGAAGTAAAACTATCACAACACACGCAATTCAGATACTCAGTTGAACTCGATATTCGATAGATGGCGTTGTGCATTTGAAGTCATTTTCTGAATGGCGGTGTTAAGATTCTCCGCGAAAGAATGATGACTCCAGAAAAAAATTGGTAGGTAGGTAAGTAGGGTAGCCAGAATAGTAAGTGGGGTAGGGTAGGTGGTCAGTTAACGGGAGCGAAGCCGCGGGCAGTTTTTAATATTAGTGGGGATAGCGACTGCCCGTCAGACCTCCACAACCCAGTAACTGGGTAACACGATACCTAGACTGGTGTCAGATTTCAGGCTTCTGACTACCCGTAACGACTGTCAAAGATCTTCATATGCGTGCTCTCCGAGGCACGGAGGAAACTCGCTATGTAAAAATGGTCAACCAACCTTGAAGATCGACTCGTGTGGCTGTTTTTATTTGGCTACAAGCTTCTCGACGCTTTTAAGCTGATATGAATGATGATAATTTAACAAACTCATTTTTTTCTACAGCGAATGCAAGAGCGGCAACTGGGCATGCAGTCAACATAAATGCGCCGGTATCTGCTCAGCGTGGGGAGACTCCCACGTGGTGACCTTCGACGGCAAGGACTATGACTTTGAAGGCGTCTGCACCTATCTGCTGGCTAAGGGAGTCATGGACAGCAAGGATGGGTTCGATGTCGAGATTCAGGTAAGGGGTTGATTATGATTGTTTTTTTATTATTATTATAGACTAGCTGTTGCCCGCGGCTTCGCTCCCGTGGACCATCCCACAGGACCCAATTTCGGGTTTATAAATATAATATACCTTACTTGCTGTTCCGCGCGGCTTCGCTCCCGTTTTCGGGATAAAAAAACAGCCTATGTCACTCAGGAATAATGTAGCTTTCTATTTGTGAAAGAATTTTTCAAATCAGTCCAGTCGTTTCGGAGCCTATTCGGTACAAACAAACAAACAAAAGAATCTTTCCTCTTTATATTGTTTATATATATTATTATTATAGATAGGCTCGCGTTTGATCACTATCTCACTTGATGGTAAGCGATGATGTTTTCGATGGTGAAGCACGCTTGCCTAGAAGAAACCTTTTCACTATTGACTTAAAGATTCCCAGTTGTAGCTATCAGGAAACAATGACTTCGACAGGGCATTTCATTCCTTAGCTATACGCACAACGAAAGTATTCTCAAAACATTTAGTGCGTATGGGTGGGATGTCCACCATGTACCGATGGTGCATCGCCGTACGTCTTGTAGTCCGATGATGGAACTGGCTAGATTGTTTGTGAATCATCTTAAAACATCTATATTGTTTCATCTTATCTCTCTCACTAGCATATCAATGCATTATTGCATTTCGCCCTGGGAGTGGGCGCTGACTCCTGTTTCGTTTTCGGTATTTTCATCAATTTTATTTCCCATAGAACGTACCATGCGGCACTACAGGCGCCACCTGCTCCAAGTCGGTGACTCTGAAGGTTGGCAGCGGTGGAAACGAAGAGATCGTCTCACTGACCAAGGATTCACCCATACCAGACATAAGCAAGCTAAAGAGGTATATTTTTATTAGCCTATACTGTCCCACAGCTGGGCAAAGGCCTGTCCAAAATCCAAATCAAAGCGGTATTTACGAGTACGTACATTATTGAAATGCAGTGGCTAAGTGTGTTGATTTTAAAACCGTTTTATACGCAAACATACATCGAGATAACGCAAGGCACTCCATCTGTTTGAAAACCAAGAGTGCCACTTTTTCACACACAATTTAAGAACAAATATAATTACCGATTAAAGGATATAATGTTTCTATTGTCTCGGCCAACTTTTTTGCAGTTCAATACGGCACAATTCGATTTTTTTTTATCTATTTCATACCAGCCCCATAGCCAAGTTACAATCGTTAACGCCTTCTATTTGTATGGTCTGACCACGTGACTTAACGTTCAGATGTGTCATTCGCATACATTGATTCGTTTTCTACTAGCGTTATCGATTGTACATTGTCAACTTGGCTACAGGTGCAGTACCTATAACGCTAAGTGAAACAGCGTCAAAGGAGGAGCATTCCTCTCCCTTCTGACACGCTAAGTACTCCTACAAACATTTGCGTCATCTATTCTGTGGAAGGTTCAAAAGACGAAAATATGCACAGTATTATTTTAGGATTTAAAATGATTTGATACAATAGTGAAACTTTATAATCTAGACCTGAACCTAGCCCGAATTTTCTGATGTGTTCCTCAGACAAAAAAACAGGACTTTTATGCACTGGAATTCAAATAATGATGAAAGAATATGTTCCTGCAATAATCATAAACTTTACAACCAGTTATTTTAATATATTTTTTTTTTAATTTAGGATCAAGATGCGCATGGCGGGTGCATATGTGTTCCTGGATGTCCCATCCCTTGGAATGAGTCTACAATGGGACCGAGGAATGAGAGTGTACGTCAAAGTCGAGTCCATGTGGCAAGGCAGGGTGAGGAACTTTTGAAATCTTTATCTTAAGGGGACGAAATATCTCAAGGGGATAGAGATGGGGTGCAGTAATATCAAGTGCATTTATTTTTACGTTGAACGCGAGATTTCTAAACCGATAAGTGTGTCGGGATATTTTTAACACGGTCATTATATTATACGATTTAAGAATAATTTACCGAAATATTGTTACAGGTAAAAGGTCTATGCGGTAACTACAACAGCGACCAACGCGACGACTTCCAGACGCCCTCCGGCGGCGGCATGACCGAGTCTTCAGCTCTCATCTTCGCTGACTCCTGGAAACTTAAGCCCACGTGTCCTAAACCACAGCAGCTTTTGGTAAGTTCTTTTGTAATGTAGTTGTATAGGACCACTGTTATGTCTTTATTAGAATAGGTACTCTGAAGTTGTAAAAATCAGGCTGTTTATAAAAGTATTCTGTAGACTTTAATTTTAATAAAAATTACCCCTTTTTTATCCCTGGTCCAATGTTAGTCTACTCTAAGTCCATCTAGCCTAATGTACATGTGTCTAGATAGCCCGGGTAACATAATTTCCTTGCAATCAACCATAAGTTTTGACCTGATTAAGGTTGCGGGAGCCCCCGGATGCGAGACGCACAGGACTGGTCAATGTGGCGACGCTTGGGGCAGGCCTATGTCCAGCAGTGGACATCTTTCGGCTTAAATCATGATGTTTAACCATACGTTTTGGTTGTGTGTTCATATTTTATTAGTACCGAAGCACAAGCCGCTGAATGTCCATAGATTACCTACAGAAACCAGCTTAATTTATGCCTCATTGGTTGCAAGCTCTTTTACTGAGCAAGAAGTCCTGGATTCGATTCCTGGATCGAACACAGTGTTTTTGGGATTTTCATCTGTAATTTCTCAAAGGGAATTATAAAACGATCGTTTAAAAAAAACTGAGCGTCTGATGATGAGATACTGTTTTAACAACTTGAGCGGTATGAATTTGAGTACCTTAGCAAAAAATTAACTAAACTAACGACGAATATTGATTAATAATAAAATCCAGAACGAGCTTACAAAAAGTGGGTTGTGATTAATCCATTTCAGATATTAAAATTCTAGCCGTGCGACTAAATTCCTAGTGTGGGGCAACATTTTATTAAAAAAAAAAAAAAATACTAACTGAGCTACTAGAAATGCGCGGAAGTTCGCGTGTATTCTTGATTTTAACGAATTAGTCCAAGAGCGAGCGAAGCGAGCTCGGGAACTTAGAGCACCCCGACACGAATAGGTTAGGTTCGAAGGGGATGACGGGAGCTGAAGCGAGCGAACTTAGCTCCCGTCAACTACTTCATGTTAGGTTACTTTAGACCCTGCAGACAGAAAAAGAACCCCGTCGACAAAATTTTATTTTCAGTTCAAATATTATGAAGCTTGTCATTTTCCATTATAAGTAACTCAAATTAATGTTTGTTGTTGCTGTTCTGTTGATTTCTCGTCACTCGCAGTCAGTCGCTCACTTAGTAATACTATAACGTAAATTATTTTTATCTACTACCTTGTCTATTATGTAACAAATTGCCTAACAAATTCGTTTCGAAATATGAACATTTAGACACAAGATTATAAAATAAAAATTAAAGAACCAAAATTACATAGTTACGAAATGACTTTTGTGTGTCATTATGTAACTAGCAGAATGATATTGAACCTGTTACCTCGAAAAAGCGAGCGTTGATTGTTTGTCTATAGTCTGTAGTTTTTAGTCTGAACGTTTCTAATAAATTGTTGTTGGAACATATTTGCATTTATTTAAGTAAGCTAAATAAAAGAAAAAAAAAATCGTTCGTATCTCGCATAAAAAGGCTTTATTTTAACACTCGCATGCAGCTTTCGGCGCATCACTCGTGTTAAAATCTCGACTTTTTATGCTCGACACGAAATGTACAGTCCCTGGCCAAAATTGTTTTATTTTAATCATTATCTGTTTGTTTTTAAAGTTGAAAATAGACTGACCTACCCAACATTGCCTAATTTGTGTCACTTAAAACTTTAATTTACAGCCACTCGTTTAAATACTACCCATTTCTCAATAGGCTAGACCCTTAATACATGGGACTTAAACATATCTGTTGAAATATGGATGTTCTCCGCCTAACCTTTGGGAAATACAGGCCTGAAGAAAACCGGAAACGCTGCGTTTAAGGTCTCCACTATACCGTACCGTACTATACCGTATACCGATAACCCGGTTAAGATTGCGGGAATTCGCTGGATTCGAGACGCACAGGACCGGTCAATGTGGCGACTTTTGGAGGAGGTCTATGTTCAGCAGTGGTCATCATTCGGCTAAAATGATTCTTAATTCTTTATTGTACACCAATAACAAAATTCAATACAATGTGATAACAAACTACATGTACAACGGCGAGCTTAACTCAATGCTGAGTTCTCTTACAGCAAACCCTAGAGAGTGACAGAGAATGATGACAAAAGAGGGTAGGATCCAGTGCACAATTATAATCATAAATATATACATACATACATATATATCTACTAACATTGCGTTAAAAGGAAATGCTCTTAAATTTTCCTTTTGAAGACATTGAGAGAAGGGCTATCGCGTAAGGAGTTTAGGAGAGAGTTCCAGAGGTGCACTGCAGTTACAGAGAAGGAGCCATCATAACGGCTGGAAGAATGATGATGATGATGAGGCCTAACGTTATGTGTTTTTTCCACACAGGACCACTGCAAACAACGTCCGGAACGGAAAGAATGGGCGTCTTCAATCTGCAGCACAATGAAGCAGTATCCTTTCACGCTGTGCCACGCGGAAGTGTCCCCCTCGGCGTACATCACACGCTGTACGCGCGACGCGTGCGCCTGCGACTCGGGCGCCGACTGCGACTGTGCGTGCACGGCTATCGCTGCGTACGCGCACGCCTGTGCCGCTAGGGGAGTCACCTTCAAGTGGAGGACGCAGGGGATCTGTCGTAAGTTTCTTTAAAATTAGCGAAAGGACTGGTCCGCACAATAAAATAGCAGCAATCAGAATTGGACTTCGCCCTGCAGAGAAACAATATATAGAGTAGGTACATTAGGCCCAGTTGCACGAAAAACTTAACTCGGAGTTAGTTGGTAATACGGTTAAATTGACAGTTTTTCATAAAATATTGTCGCAGAAGTTCTGTTAAACGAAACTGTTTACTTTTCCAACAGCAATGCAATGTGATGAGGAATGCTCCAACTACGACGCTTGTTTGTCTGCGTGTCCGGTGGAGAGCTGCGACAACACCTTGTACTACGCTGATATGAAGACCAACTGCGAACAGGACACCTGCGTTGAAGGTATGTTCTTGATGACATGGTGAATTGGGATGACGACAAAAAAATTACTTTGTAGTCCGTCAGGTAGATTAATAAAATATTGGACACGTATTTTATAATCTTTTGTCGTAACCAAAAAATAACGACGATACAATGCGTTGAAATTTTGCGCGCACACACGTTTTAGTTCACTATTTACTCATAAGTGACGTCACGTGAGGAGCTCGTGGCTAAATAATAACAACGGCACGGGTCGATCATCAAGGTTAAGCAACGCTTGACGAGGTCGGTCAGTGGATGGGTGACCATTTCAACATACCGAGTTTCCTCCGTGCCTCTGAAAGCACGTTAAGCCGTTGGTCCCGGCTGTCATTTGAAGATCTTTGACAGTCGTTACGGGTAGTCAGAAGCTTGAGATCTGACACCAGTCTTGCCAAGGGGTACCGTGTTACCCAGTTACTGGGTTGTGGAGGTCAGATAGGCAGTCGCTCCATGTAAAACACTGGTACTTAGCTGAATCCGGTAAGACTGGAAGCCGACCCCAATATAGTTGGGAAAAAGGCTAGGCTAGATGAGATGACGTCACAAGGCCCTACTCTAAAACTTTGATGCGCTTTATCTTTGTCATTTTTTATTGATTTGTTAAAGCAAAAAATACGTGTCCGTGTCGTGCGTATGTTTGATAATCTAACTGGCGGACTAAATTACGCCGGAATTAATTTTGGCGGATTATTTTTTACTCAGGAATCATCCCTATTGCATTTCAAATGTTTTCTCTAACAAGATAGATATATCTTATCTTACTCAATGATTTGCTGTTGATCCTTGTCCAGTACCCTGTAATATACAGACAAATTGTCTAATCTTAATTTCAATGGATCTGAAACCGTCTGAAACCGTCTTTTGAATGTGTTCGCGACGAAGCGTCATCAACCATACTAAATGGTTCATAGAAATTGAAGTTTGTATGTGTAGACATGTCTGCTTACCACGGCGCGCCACCTGATACTAAAATGAATTTTAGAGGCACGTTTATATTTATACTAAAATTTTACCTACATTTTTTGAGATAGTAGTATAATGTTTTTAGTGTTTGTCAGTATGTTATAGGGTTCAATAGTTCACCCTTAACAGAGTAAAATCATTAGAAAGCATACTGATAAGAGTTATCATAGTAAAAAACATAAATTTCTGTCATACGATACGTCTGTGCTCGACGACGGATTAGTTCCGAATGAACCGTGAGAGGGAACCACACGATATATATAGTTTTGGTGGTTTTCGAAAATATTATAGTAATTAAAATCATGTTTTTAAGGGCTTATCCTATGTACTGGACATGAAATCAGTACATAATGATGAAACTATGTGAAGACCACATAGTTTCTGCTATGTAAATAGGAATATTGACTTGATATCTCAAACACCAAATATATGGTTTTAGGTCATTTTAGGGTATATGGGGGACCTAGACCGAGACAGGAAGCCTATATACACCTCATAGTTAGCGTAGTCTTTTATATAAAGCCCATTTACTTGAGATATCAAGTCAGTATATAATAGAAAAACTGCTGTTTGACTGGTTTTGGCAATCGCTTACGGTTTTAGGTGCCCTAAGTACCTAGAAACATATAGGTGTACTGGTAAAAGTACTACCATTGGAAAGCTTGCTAAAAGGGCTTCCAGGCGGTTTCTAGATGGGAAGAATCGCTTGGATAGTCAACGAGATAAGCAGTCGTGAAAAATGTAAACAACGTAAAACGTTGAAATTTGTAGACCCTTCAGGTGGAATAACTCCATGAAGGGAATAGATGTACTCATGGTGTAAGTACTTTCGGATGGCTTGCTGGACTAGCTACCAAGCCATCACTTTGGAGCGAAAATCGCTCAAGTAGTTTAAGTACAATTCCGGAAAATAGGTTTCTGGAAATGTAATTTTAGTCAGTTTTTGGCATTCCCCGAGACTATACACCCCTGGGAATTCCGAAAATAAGGAATTTTTGGGGACCTCCCGATGGCCCGTTGAACGCACCATCGTGTCGTCCCAATCTTATTAGTGTTTTTATATCTAATTTCTCTGATAGCTGGGCGCAAAGAAAGTGACCAGCTATCAAATTTGTACATATCAAGGCACCTTATGTGCATATGACCTAGATAGACTTACATAAACACTAGAAATGTAAAGTGTGGTCTATTGGCTACCAGAATCCCCATAATAGGCGGTGATTGTCTGGTTAGCCTAAGTAGGAAGTCCTAAAGTCGGTGAAATGACTTAGGAATTTATAGATTCATTACATAAGGGATGATATCCCATAGAAGATTCCCGAAAATAAGCTTTTTCTAGACGTCAACAGACAGCCTGCTATTGGCACCAGCAGGTCAACCCAACCTATAGATATCCTTAGGCTAGGTTGAAAACTATTAAGGTTTTAACTGGGAAATAAAGGGAATTGTCCTTTTATTTCATGGAAATAGTCTAGGGAAGCTATCAATACCTGGAAATTAGGTATATTGATTAGATACATAGATAGGGGGCGTTACTGTGTTACAGTACGAAGGAATCCAGCTATTGATAGCACCATGGAAGGGGTGCGGTAACCCTATTTACCAAATATGTATAAGGGTTTTTTACATAAATAAAAATTATTTTCGGCGAGAATTTGCGGGGCTCTCAATAATGGCACGATGCGAGGGTATAAAGAACCCCCGGGCCCAAAATAGAATTTGTAGTCATCCAAAGCTAGTCGCTTGTACTTGTCTTAGTAAATAAGAAGTAATTCTTATATAGAATCAAGTCTCAGAAATTGTTGAGAGCCCTAGAATCGTGCCGTGTACTGAATAACTTAGTGTTTCATTTAATTCATCGACTTCAACCCTTATGAAGACATCCCTTTTCGATCCTGTCGAGCTGAACCTCGGAACCTGGACACCAGGAGTGCTGATCCAGAAGTAGGCAACCCGGAGTCTGGAAATAACTCAAGTACAGCCAACACATCGTTGAATCGTTAGAGTCGATTTGCAACCCTACGTCACTGCTGCAGCTAGGCATCCAAGAACCTTTGTTTTCGTTGATGTGGATGGGGCGTTCAGCGGCAATGGCCAGAAGGTTTACGCCCTTCTTTTCTCGGGGCCAATGAACACGCTACGTCCTGCACATTTAATGGTCCTATCGAGCCGAATTTTGGAGCCTGGAGAGCCCCAGGACGTCGGGAACAGTGGATCCAGAAAAAACAACTGGGTGCCTGCATATTAAGTCGGCTACGTGCAACACAACGTTGACCCGTTCGAGCCGAAATTCGAAGTCTGGAGCGCCCCAGGACGTCAGGAAGAAACAGTGGTGGAATTAATTTTTCGAATTTTGGAGAAATTAATTTCACAAATAAACCAAAAATCGACGTGCACTGCAGGGAACAAGTCCTACGTGCCCTATTTGCCGCTGGATCCAAGAGGTAAAATTCTGGAGACAGTTATTGAAAATACCCTATTTTTTCAATAATTGTAAGAAAATAGAAGAAATTTTCTGTGAGCCGCAAAATGCTGTATGAAGACAGATGCGCATCCTTGAAGCCCCAAGAATAGTTCCTGAAGACTTATCGCTGAAAACTACCCTATGTTATCAGTGATTTGTTCTAGAACTGAACGCTTGTTTATTCAACCAAGAATACTCGTTCAGAAGATTGGATTACGTCTTTGACGCGGAAGAATAGTTCCTGAAGACTTATCGCTGAAAACTACCCTTATGTTTTTAGCGATTTGTTTAAAAAACGAGCGCCCGTCAGAAAAATACAAGACGTGCGTTTTAGAAGGCTGATGTGCATCCTTGATGATTGAAGAATAATTCCTGAAGCCTTATGACTGAAAACAACCCCTATGTTTTCAGGAAAATTTTGAAGACTGAATTTTCGTCAGTGAATGGAAGAAACGTACTCTGAAGACTTAGATACGTTTCGGATGTACTGACTATGCGGTTCCTGAAGCACTATCACTGAAAATAACTTCGACGTTTCGGCGATTTATTTGAAGATTGAATTTTCTTCAATCAAGCAAGATACGTGCTCTGAAGATTGATGCACGGCTCTGATGCTTTGGACAAGCAGTTCATGAAGCATCACCACCGAAAAGTAACCTTGACTTTTCGGTGATTTAGAATTTGATTGAATTATAGTCAATCAAATAGAACATACACGTTTATGGGAAAAATAAACTTGTATAGCAAATGCCTGAAGTTTCCTGAAGACTTATCACTGACCGTAAGTTTTTAGTGATTTTTTATTTGAAGATTGAATTATAGTCAATCGAAGTGGAGGTTAACTTCTGGAGATCGTCGGTTTGAACGCTGAAGCCCGGAACTGGGACTTATCTTTGAAAACTAACTTCGAGTTTTCAAAAGAAAATATTTCAACAACAATGCCGATAACCAGATCCAAAGGCAAGACGCCGGAGGCATGGACCGTGGAGTTGGATCAGCCAGTTGGCATCAGACATGAGCTGCCGCCGTGTTCACCTTCCACAACCGAAGGGACCGAGCCGTCGGACGAGCAGCGCCATCTAGCGCCTCAAACTGAAAGCACTCCGACGCATCAACCAATAGAAACTGATCAAGCGGTTTCTACCAGAGTAACCAGATTAGAAGGAGCTTCAGACACAACATTGAAACCTTCTCAGAAAGAGAAGATTTCCGAAGAAGACAGACGTACAGCGATGCCGATGACTACCCGGGGTGACGCCCGTATCGAACATAGCCGTCCGCCGTCAACTAGAGTGACTCGGTCACGAAAAAACATAGACAAAGCTCGCGAAGACTTACTCAAAATTAAGTTGGAGCTTGCACAACTGGCACTTCAGAGAGCGGAGGAAGAGGGTTCCGAAGCTGAATACTTGGATGACAGAAACTCGAATGACGAGTACGTGCGTTCATGGCTAGAAGAGGCACCAGAACCTCAGCCTGAGAAGGAGGATAACGTCGTTGAAGGGGGAACCAGAAATTCTATGCATAGACCCCTGACTGCGGCCGCCACCAAATCGCAAATAGAAGGTCAGCATCCTAAGGAGAGAGAAGTGCGAAAGCCTCCAGTTGCAGCGTCAGCTGAGTGTACAGGAGGTCAGAGGGATAGTCTCCGTCCATTCTTGACGGAGTTGACGTCCGCTATAGCGTCGCTAGCCGACAGGAAAATAGAACAGCGGGACCAACCGAACCCCTCTGCGTCGAAATTCGTCATGACATTGCCGAATTTCAATGGTTCTCATACTGAATGGCTATCATTTCGGGCCATATATGAGACAACTCGAGCGTACTTTACGGATATCGAGAATACAGCGAGGCTGAGGAGAAGCTTACATGGACGTGCAATGGAAACCGTCAGCTCAGAACTCATCGGACATGCCAGGCCCGATGACATCATGAAGGAACTCGAGCTGCAGTTCGGCCGTCCAGACTCCATAGCGCAAGCTGAAACAGATAGATTACGCGGACTGCCGCGCTGCAGTGAGTCACCAAGAGACATCTGCGCGTTTGCAAGTCGCGTAAGAGGTGCTGTAGTCACGCTCCGCGCGTTAAAAAAGGGTCATTACCTTATGAACGCGGAGCTTATGCGATTGTTAACAGAGAAGTTACCCAATTCGCTACGAGCACAATGGTACCGATCATATTCGGAGAAGTACCAATCGGTGCCAGATATTTCATTGTTCAGTAATTTTATATCTGAACAGGCACACTTCTGTAGTCCATTCGCCCCACCCGAAGGCATCGCTTCGGCCGAGGCGAACACCAACAGACGCGTCACACAAAGGACGCATATAGCTACGGACCAACCGGTAGGAAAATGCCGTGTTTGCGACGTGGGACATCACTACGCCACTGGATGTGCACAATTCAGGGGCGTAGCTGTCGAGAAAAGATGGGAGCTAGCGAAAAAACACAATCTATGTTATCGCTGCCTTCAACATCGACGAGGCAACCACACTTGTAAGAGAAAACAGTGTGGCCAAGACGGGTGCAGAGATACGCACCATCGGCTTCTTCATAGGAAGAAGCAACAGCAGAGGGAAGCCAACAAGAAGCCCGATGTTCCTGAATCCCGCAAGGATCCTCAGGAAACGGTGGCCAGTTTCGGGTCACCATCGAGCCAGGCGTACCTCAAGATAGTGCCGGTCCGGGTAATCGGACCGGCGGGAGAGGTAGCAACATACGCTCTCCTAGACGATGGGTCCACCGTTTCGCTGATGGATGAAGACATCGCGAGGCAAGTCGGGGCAGAGGGCCCTGTGGACCCGCTCAAGATCGGTGCGATAGGCAACACCATGCTCACCACCCCATGCTCAAGAAGAGTCAAGGTGACGCTGGTTAGCCCGCAAGAGAGAAGGGTACAATTTAAAGCACGTACTATACCTAAACTCAGCTTGGCAAAACAAACAGTGAGCGATAGGGTTGTCGCACGCTGCAAGCATTTAACCGACTTGAGAAAAGAGTTGATGTACAACAATGGCGTGCCAAAAATACTCGTCGGCCAAGACAACTGGCATTTGTTATTGGCCAGCGAGATTCGCAGAGGTCCAAGACACCAACCAATTGCGTCACTTACAGCAATGGGTTGGACACTACATGGCGCGCACAGTAGTTTACTACGACAACAAGTACATCATGTCAATAGAATAACAACTGATGACAATTTGGATCATCAGTTGCGCGAACATTTCGCCATAGAATCGTTGTGCATAAACCCACAGCGACCCGCCTCTGACCCAGCAAGAAGGGCAGAGGACATTTTGAATCGATCAACTGTCCAATTAGAGAATGGACACATCGAAACCGCCATGCTTTGGCGTAATGAGCATGCTGAGATGCCAGATAGCTTTGAGACAGCTCTGAAGAGGCTCGTCTCAACAGAAAAGAAGCTGGACAAGAACCAGGAACTTCTAAGAAGATACTCAGACCAGATGGACTCGCTAATTGCGAAAGGGTACGCTGAAAGGGCACCCGCAATTAGCACGCCGGGCAAAACTTGGTACCTCCCACACTTCGATGTCTTCAACCCAATGAAGCCAGACAAACTTCGCATCGTACACGACGCTGCCGCCAAATCGAGAGGAATGTCACTGAATGACTTCCTGTTAACTGGGCCCGACCTATTACAGTCGCTGCCAGGCGTAATGATGCGGTTTCGCCGCCACTGCGTCGCAATAACCGGTGACATAGCGGAGATGTTCATGCAAGTGAAGGTGCGGAGCCAAGACCGAGACGCGCTTCGCTACCTGTGGAGGGGAAACCGCAGAGAAGGAGCGCCAGAAGAATATAGAATGACGTCCATCATTTTCGGCGCAGCCAGTTCGCCTTGCACAGCAATTTTTGCAAAGAACTGGAACGCAAACAAATATATAGAGAAGCACCCTGAAGCTGTGGATGCTATACTACGTAGTCATTATATGGATGACTACCTAGATAGTTATAGAACTATCGAGAAGGCGGCAGAAGTCGCTAGTATGGTGCGAAAAATACACCTACAGGCGAGGTTTGAACTCAAGAAATGGGTTTCAAATAGCTCGCAGCTCCTAGAAAAAATGGACCCATCGCACATACAAACTGAGATGGTATCCATTGGAGATATAGATACGTCGGAAAAGATACTCGGCCTCATATGGAGGCCAGGCGAAGACACGCTGGGTTTCAACCTCACACTCGCGCGTCTGCCTGAGGGTATCTTGGACCGAGAGGCGCCCACCAAGCGAGAGGCGCTCAGAATAGTAGCGTCGCTATACGACCCACTCGGACTCGCCTCGCCAGTAACCATCAAGGCGAAGCAAATATTGCAAGAAGCATGGAGGCGAGGCGTCGACTGGGATCAGAGGCTAGATGTTGACCTAGCATTACAATGGAAAATTTGGGTACAACATTTACGCCAACTAAAAAACGTTAGCGTACCAAGATGCTATCCTGGATATAGCGACGCTATAGAAATGCAGGTGCATGTGTTCACTGATGCAAGCGAGATGGCATATGCTACCGCTATATACTGGCGGGCCACGACCGTGGAAGGCAAGCACTTAATAAGCCTTGTTATGGCGAAAGCGCGGGTGGCCCCACTGAAACTGCTTTCGATACCGAGACTCGAACTTCAGGCCGCGGTATTGGGAACCCGCGTAGCCGCAGCAGTGATGAGTGAACACGACTGCAAGCCCACGTCAGTAACGTATTGGTCAGATAGCAAGACCGTACTGACCTGGATTAGAAGAGGAGCGAGAGTATACAAACCTTTCGTTGCTCACCGAATAGCTGCTATTGAAGACAATAGCAAAGTCGAAGATTGGCGATGGATACCCACCAAGATGAACATCGCTGATGCAGCAACCCGTGACGTGCCACTGCGGTTCAACTCGGACCACGAGTGGTACTGCGGGCCGAGTTTTTTGTCTCTTGGGCCCGAATTATGGCCCACAGAGAAACCTCCGACTACAAACGACACGGGAGAAGAAAAAACTTTCGTTGTCACAGAAGGGGACAAGAAGAGCTTCATAGAAGCCGTTCCAGAGCCAAGCAGATTCTCCAGATGGGAGCGACTGCTTCGTGCGACCGCCACAGTTCTGCGTTTTATATCTCTTTGCAAAAATAGAACAGAGATAACGTCCTATAAACGGACGAGAAAAAACGCTGAAAAGGACCCAGACTGGCGCAAGAAGCCCGCTGTACCTGCACAGAAGCAGAAGCAGGCATGCAGAGCACCAACCCAGGTCAACAGACAAATCATAGAAGCAGAATTTCTCCAAGAAGCTGAGAAAATACTTGTCCAGGTCGCACAACAACAATCGTTCGCTTCAGAGTTAGCGAATGTTGAAGAAATAAATAAAAATAGCTCGCTGCGACCTTTACAAATTCAGGTCGTCGACGGCGTGCTGCGACTAAGAAGTCGCATAGCAGCTACGCAAGAGGTAGCTGAAGAAGTGATGCGCCCGCCTATATTACATGGCGACCATCACATAACGCAGTTGTACATAGACTGGACACATCGCAGTCTACAACATAGTGGCACCGAACTCACAATTAATGAGGTACGGCAGCACTACTGGGTCGTGAAGATGCGACCAACAGCGAAGAAGGTGATAGCAAGATGCCTGCATTGCCGTATACGCAAGGCACAGCCACCAGTACCTGCGACCGGCGACCACCCGAAAACGCGCCTCGCTCACCATAAGAGGCCGTTTACATATACCGGGCTCGACTATTTCGGCCCGCTATCCGTCACCGTCGGTCGGCAGCATCAGAAGAGATACGTAGCACTATTTACGTGTCTCACATCAAGGGCGGTGCACCTTGAAATCGCCGCCAGCCTTAGCGCAGACTCCGCCATATTGGCGCTGCGCCGATTCGCCGCACGCAGAGGATGCCCAGCTGAGATACACTCAGACAATGGCACCAACATGCACGGCGCCGACAGAGAGCTGCGAGACGCCTTCAAAACAGAGGCAAGTCGTAGAGGCATCGTATGGCGCTTCATAACGCCATCAGCGCCATTCATGGGAGGCGCCTGGGAGCGCCTAGTTCGTTGTGTAAAAAACACACTATACAATGTACTTACAGAAAAACACCCCACCGAAGAGGTGTTGTCCACACTGATTTGTGAGGCAGAGTACATTGTAAATAGCCGACCATTGACACACGTGTCGGTAGATGGTGATGATGATGAATCCATCACACCGAATCACCTCTTGCTCGGTGGGTCAGCCAGACTACCTACACCTGGCACGTTCACCGAGCAAGATATAGACAGCAGGAAAATATGGCGACGATCACAGATCCTCGCTGATATGTTCTGGAGTCGCTGGGTCAGAGAGTACCTGCCGGAGCTCCAAAACCGGCGGGAGCCACATAGTAGTGGGCCCAGATTTAAAGTGGGTGACCCTGTCCTGATAGCCGACGGCCAGCTGCCCCGCAATACGTGGCCGCGAGGCCGCATTGTGGCCGTGTATCCAGGAATCGACGGAGAAATCCGGACCGCTGAGGTACGCACGCTTGGCGGTACCTTGAAGCGTCCGGTGAAGAAACTCGTCCCACTGCCCCAGTAACCAGAGATGCCGGAGCGGCGACCGTCCTCTCGGTGGGCCTGGCCGGCAGCCGAGAAATGCCGTCCGTCGCTCACCGAAGGAATGCAGCGCCGCGCCGACAACACTTCGAGTCGACACAGCGAGTCGACACAGCACTGCACGGCGGGAGATATGTTCGCGACGAAGCGTCATCAACCATACTAAATGGTTCATAGAAATTGAAGTTTGTATGTGTAGACATGTCTGCTTACCACGGCGCGCCACCTGATACTAAAATGAATTTTAGAGGCACGTTTATATTTATACTAAAATTTTACCTACATTTTTTGAGATAGTAGTATAATGTTTTTAGTGTTTGTCAGTATGTTATAGGGTTCAATAGTTCACCCTTAACAGAGTAAAATCATTAGAAAGCATACTGATAAGAGTTATCATAGTAAAAAACATAAATTTCTGTCATACGATACGTCTGTGCTCGACGACGGATTAGTTCCGAATGAACCGTGAGAGGGAACCACACGATATATATAGTTTTGGTGGTTTTCGAAAATATTATAGTAATTAAAATCATGTTTTTAAGGGCTTATCCTATGTACTGGACATGAAATCAGTACATAATGATGAAACTATGTGAAGACCACATAGTTTCTGCTATGTAAATAGGAATATTGACTTGATATCTCAAACACCAAATATATGGTTTTAGGTCATTTTAGGGTATATGGGGGACCTAGACCGAGACAGGAAGCCTATATACACCTCATAGTTAGCGTAGTCTTTTATATAAAGCCCATTTACTTGAGATATCAAGTCAGTATATAATAGAAAAACTGCTGTTTGACTGGTTTTGGCAATCGCTTACGGTTTTAGGTGCCCTAAGTACCTAGAAACATATAGGTGTACTGGTAAAAGTACTACCATTGGAAAGCTTGCTAAAAGGGCTTCCAGGCGGTTTCTAGATGGGAAGAATCGCTTGGATAGTCAACGAGATAAGCAGTCGTGAAAAATGTAAACAACGTAAAACGTTGAAATTTGTAGACCCTTCAGGTGGAATAACTCCATGAAGGGAATAGATGTACTCATGGTGTAAGTACTTTCGGATGGCTTGCTGGACTAGCTACCAAGCCATCACTTTGGAGCGAAAATCGCTCAAGTAGTTTAAGTACAATTCCGGAAAATAGGTTTCTGGAAATGTAATTTTAGTCAGTTTTTGGCATTCCCCGAGACTATACACCCCTGGGAATTCCGAAAATAAGGAATTTTTGGGGACCTCCCGATGGCCCGTTGAACGCACCATCGTGTCGTCCCAATCTTATTAGTGTTTTTATATCTAATTTCTCTGATAGCTGGGCGCAAAGAAAGTGACCAGCTATCAAATTTGTACATATCAAGGCACCTTATGTGCATATGACCTAGATAGACTTACATAAACACTAGAAATGTAAAGTGTGGTCTATTGGCTACCAGAATCCCCATAATAGGCGGTGATTGTCTGGTTAGCCTAAGTAGGAAGTCCTAAAGTCGGTGAAATGACTTAGGAATTTATAGATTCATTACATAAGGGATGATATCCCATAGAAGATTCCCGAAAATAAGCTTTTTCTAGACGTCAACAGACAGCCTGCTATTGGCACCAGCAGGTCAACCCAACCTATAGATATCCTTAGGCTAGGTTGAAAACTATTAAGGTTTTAACTGGGAAATAAAGGGAATTGTCCTTTTATTTCATGGAAATAGTCTAGGGAAGCTATCAATACCTGGAAATTAGGTATATTGATTAGATACATAGATAGGGGGCGTTACTGTGTTACAGTACGAAGGAATCCAGCTATTGATAGCACCATGGAAGGGGTGCGGTAACCCTATTTACCAAATATGTATAAGGGTTTTTTACATAAATAAAAATTATTTTCGGCGAGAATTTGCGGGGCTCTCAATAATGGCACGATGCGAGGGTATAAAGAACCCCCGGGCCCAAAATAGAATTTGTAGTCATCCAAAGCTAGTCGCTTGTACTTGTCTTAGTAAATAAGAAGTAATTCTTATATAGAATCAAGTCTCAGAAATTGTTGAGAGCCCTAGAATCGTGCCGTGTACTGAATAACTTAGTGTTTCATTTAATTCATCGACTTCAACCCTTATGAAGACATCCCTTTTCGATCCTGTCGAGCTGAACCTCGGAACCTGGACACCAGGAGTGCTGATCCAGAAGTAGGCAACCCGGAGTCTGGAAATAACTCAAGTACAGCCAACACATCGTTGAATCGTTAGAGTCGATTTGCAACCCTACGTCACTGCTGCAGCTAGGCATCCAAGAACCTTTGTTTTCGTTGATGTGGATGGGGCGTTCAGCGGCAATGGCCAGAAGGTTTACGCCCTTCTTTTCTCGGGGCCAATGAACACGCTACGTCCTGCACAGAATGCTCAAGGAGCGGATTACTTCAAGGAAATAAAATGCCATTGCAAATTTCCATCCCGATCAAGGAGTATAATTGCCTACCCATTTTAGCGTAAATTTGTTGTTTTGCAAAAATTAGTCTCACCGCACAATGTAATGACGAAACTGGTTCTTATTTAAACTTATAGCAACATTTTTATTCACTGGGGGGGGGTATATGCAAAAGCAAAATTAAATTCTATTCTATTCTATAAAGATCATTTTAAAGTACTAACGTTTGCAAACAATAATAACTTCACCACCTATCTACAGGCTGCAAACCCAAAAAATCGTGCCCCGAAGGCCAAGTGTACAAGAATAGCACCCACAAGGATTGCGTCCCGCGCGCCAAGTGCAAGCCAGTGTGCATGACCCTCGAGGATGGGCGGGAGGTATCGGAGGGAGAGGTCATAGAGGAAGACGACTGCCACACCTGCCGCTGCTCTAAGAAGCAGAAGATCTGTACGGGCCAGCCTTGTACTACTATTGAAATGGTGAGTTTTGGATGTTTTTATTCAGGAATATAAGTCCCTTATTTGGAAGAAGATCCTAAACTGTATTCCACCATATTGCACGTAGTTATTATGAATTAGTGCGTACAACTGGCGCGGTCGCAGTGTAGACGTCTAATGTACTCCGTCAGTAACGAACTTGTCGCACCTTGATATTTGACAGCCCATCGACATTCTAGACTTTCTTGCAAACTACTGATACAAAGATTATCGACTAAAAGCCTATAGTTTCTTCAAATCTCAATAGATGGGGTATAATGATAATGACGAATGAGGGCTAATGACGTCACTTGTATGTAAACAAACATTACCGCTCTTACAACCATTACATGGAGCGTAAACATAACTGTTAAAATGTTACCTACACATCTGCCTATTCCTTCTTCACCTTGAATATAGACTTGAAGTTATGTCCACGAAATAAACTCTAACTTTATTTTCCTAGCCACAAGAACAGACATCCCCGAATTACGACGACGAGCCCCTGAAGTGCGTGACTGGTTGGAGTTCCTGGATCAACAGAGGAGCTCCCGAACAAGGACCCAACGGAGAATCCATTGACAACGAACCATTGCCACGATCTAATGAACTGGTAAGATGCACACAATACTCCATAGGGCCTCGCAAACCGAAACGAATTCACAAATATGTGAATTAGATCGTGTGAGTTTGGCACCATCGTGGTTGTTCATAATAGTTCTAACAATGTTCAAAGACGCCTAAATTGTAATGGCCTCTGCATTACAATAGTCGTTAAGCACTTATACTAAATGTTTGCATGCCTAATTTAAGGTAGAATGCTCGTAGAATGTATAAGGATCTCTAAATAAAAAAATATCTGCATTTTTTTTGTGGTTCTGTGATGGGGTATCTCAGGGAGCTCAACTAATTATCAAAAAAATAGTTTTAACTTGTATCTACAACGTGCCTGCCCTAAGACAGTATCGACAAGCAAAGTTAAACAAAAACATCTTCAAATATTTGCCTAGCGTTCTTATTAAAATCACCTTCCGCCTCTAAATAGGGGAAGAGCCCTCACAGTACCAACATTCTGTGCAAATAAATGATTACCTATTTTATTCTATTGTATTCAACCTTGTCGAATGAAACATGAGAACTAAAACTGTTCGATAAAGTAAATTTTGGATAATTTTTCGTGCTATTTTGATACTACTTTCTGTCCTATTTATAATTTTAAAAAGCTAAACGCCGTGATATTTATGGGTATCATTAACATAGAACATGTTTTTAATAAACAGACAATCGGCACACCAATGTGCAAAGAAAGCATGATGACGAAGATAGAATGCCGCACAGTGGGCGACCACAAGTCTCCCAAAGAGACGGGACTCGACGTTGAATGTAGTCTACAACGAGGTCTGTACTGCAAGGAGGTCGGGAAGAAGTGCCAGGACTTCGAGATTAGAGTGTACTGCGAGTGTGAAGGTAAGTCATCATCTGTATAGGGTAAAACCAGGATAGGTGCCCAGGGGTTACAGTTGCCTTAGGGGTATAGTTGCCACAGGGGTATAGTTGCCCCGAGTGTAACTACTCTAGTTTTACTTATGAATTTATTAATCTACCGAAAGATTCTCCATGTGCGATTGCATGGGAAGGCAAAATGCGATCAAAGTTTTTGCGGGATAGATAACCTGTTTCTCGGTGGGGCATCTATCCTAAAATTAATTTACATGGATAAGGCAATTTCTTCTATTTCTTTAAAAAAAAAAATTGTCCCACACTATGAATTTCATCCTGTATCGTGGGTGCGTTTACAAACATATAAACTCACATACACAACACCCAGAGCCGGAACAACTATCTGTAGGTCATACAAATATTTGTTCCGTGCGGGCATCGAACCTGCGACACGCAGCGCAGCAGTCAATCGCTCAACCACTGCGCCAACCGTGCGTCAACTACCACCTATGTGGGATAGATGTCCCAAAATATAGAGGTCCGCCAGAATCTCTAATAATCTGGAAATATTAAAGACTATATAGCTTCTGCCAGCGGCGTCGCCCGCGTGAAAACTGTTTTCTTATCCCAAGGGGACATTATACCGGGAATAAAGCCTAGTGTAAGTGCTATTCCAGACTATAATCTATCTCTGTACCAAAGTTCACCCTGATCTGTTTAGCCGTTCTGGCGTGATTGAGTTACAAACATATATCCATCCAAACTATCACTTCTTTAATATTAGTAGGATAATATTTTTTTCAACACACTTGCTCATAAAGTGGCTCTAATTTCACCGCAATTAGGCACATAATGATACCTGTTATCAAACTGTGACTTTTTCATTGCTATTATTCACAAGTGAGTTATAGAGTTTTTTTTTTAATTTATTGGTTGAGTTGCTTTATTCTTAAAAAAGTGTCGATACAAAAAAGATCGTGCTCAATAGTACAAATAAATTAATGTACCTATTGCTTGCTCATTTCATGCAACTTCGTTTTTAAATAGATAATTTCAACTTGTACGTGCTTAATAAATAAAACTTTCACTCAAATATAATTTTTATTTGCTCTGTAATAAAGAAAAATTTAAATTCCCTATTTTGTACGTGGCTAAAACACTATCCACGAAAAGCCAAAAAAGAAAGAAACCTCATTCTTTTAGTCTATGGCCCATCGCCATTGTTAAATGCGCGCGCATAGGAAAACTGTTTAATTTTGCCCGCCATTGTAAAAAAAAATTCACAACTCTTTTTACTGTTGGAAATGATTTGTTTGTATTATTTTCTTCACAAGTGTGTTGAAAAACGTCGTATGATACACGTGTGTATTGATGATTACCGTCCTCGGCTCTCTTAAGACCCTCACCTACGGCTCGGGTCTCAATGGCGCCTCAGCGGTAATCACCAACATTGCACACTCGTACCATAATGTACTATTTACTTTTCATTTATTTGTAGATAAAAAACCAACGGCCAGTTTTACAAATGAAGTATTTGGTTTTTTGTACTGACATACGATATATAGAGTGATTTCCCTATACATTTTTCAAACTGTTGGGTTCGGTTTCCAGTCAAACCGGCTTTAGACTAAATACCAGCTCATTACGCGACAAATCTGACCTCGGGGACATCATGTTGACCAGTGTCTAAGATGTTGATCTTAGACACTGGTCGACACGATGCCCCTTTGTAAGTCTTCCTACACTTTGGGAGTTTTAACTACCTGTAACGACTTTCGAAAATCTAAAATTCAAAACAGGACAAACGCCAACGTATCGAGCGTTTGAACTCAACTTACTCGTAGCTTAATAATTTCACCTTAATAATTTCACCCAAGAGAATATATCCTACCCAGGGTAGGATATATTCTCTTTTCTTCTAAATCTTATTTAAGTTTTTCGGTTATAAAATTTACAGTGGCAACCCGAAGTTTCTTGCCCCCTGTTATGGGACTTAATATACTGCCTGAAACAAACTAGTACCTCGTTAGTGTAGTGATCGAAGCGCTATTGCCAAGATAGGTCCTGAGTTTGATGCCCAGATTGGGCAGTCGATTTAACGATCCGTAATATCTCATTAGATAGGAGCTGTCTCATGCTGAGATAGGAGCCTTTTTGGTCTCACACGAGGTTATTTATTTTTTATTATTGTTTGTGTTTTGCTTATCTCGTGTCTCCTGTGCGGGTCACAAATAAATATTTTTTCTTTCTTTTTAGCAACTTCTAGCATGGGACTTAAACATATCTAGCGAAATGTGGGTGCAACTCTGCTTAACCCTTCGGAGGGTGCAAATGTGGCGTTATGTTACTATAGAGCACAATCCTTCATCGAGTACACAGTCGGTATGGTACCTCAAATTTCACTTATGATACAGAATCACCCTGCGAGAACTCTGTCCGTCCGAACGAGCCTCACCCGACGGACTGCTCGAAGTTCTACGAGTGCGCCCCGAGCGGCACCGTTCTGAAGACGTGTGGACCCGGCACTATGTACAACAACGTCAGCATGGTTTGTGACTGGCCTTACAACGTCGTCGTCATCAGGCCTGAGTGTGGCGGAACTACGCCTGGTAAGTAAAATTTTTGGTATTTGGTAACTTAAAGACTGGGCTAAATAATACATCCGAACGGGTAGGTCTTCAGGTAAAGCAACACTTGCCTGGTTCGGTCCATGGATGGGTGACAATCTTAAAATACCGAGATTAGACGATACTTGGTTTTCAACAAAGTGAAGGATGTATATCTCAAGTAACCAATAGGTAGTTCAATTGAGTATGAGCTGCATATCTTAACAGAAAGATGTCAAAATAAAGTAACAGACTTGAGCCGGGATTCCTCTCCGGTTTTAATCTTTTCAACTAATTACTTTAACATCGCAATGAAACATATGAACATTTATTTCTAGGAGCTATCAAATCGACCATCACAACGACACCCACAACAGTAGCGCCTCAGGGTATGTATTCCATTTATGAATAATAACCTTTTCCAACAGCTTTGCCAAGTGTTACCGAAAATTCCTTTATTAACCAAAATAATAGATTCTGTGGGCATCCGGTGGATTCGGAACGCTTGGAGGAGGCCTATGCCCAACAGTGGACGTCTTTCGACTGATATGAGGATGATGATGATAAAACCATTTATTGAATAATTAATAATGATGAAGATATTTTCACTACCAAAACATAGGTGTCTATGGAGAAGAAGTTGCAAGAATGAAAGCTCTACCTTGTCCAGTACTGCTCTTATGTCCGCTTCATTATTCAATTATCATCATAATTAGCCTTTTAATGTTCTCACTGCTGGGACACAGGCCTCCTCCCTGTGAGAAAATGAATGGGCCTTAATCCACCACGCGGACCCAAAGCGGGTTGGTGGATTTCACATGTCTTTGAATTTTGTTGTTCTAGGGATCTTTTCCTTTACCGTTTTTAGAGCAGTAGTGATGGAATAATTTAAACAAAGTTATGCTAGTATTATATTATCTGTGACAAAGTATAGCTTCTAGAGGTTCGAACTCACGACCACGTAAGTCAGTGCCTTTACCTCATATTTATGCTCCATTAGAATACTCCCCTGAGTACAGCACCCCTACAGCGACCACGACGCGTTGTCCTCCCGGACAAGAGTACAGGCCATGCGCGTACCGCTGTGACAGACTGTGCGACTACTTCCGGAGATCGCTCGTGGCCAGAGGACGCTGCGTTGGAGAGGTAATTCACGAAAAACATCATATATAGATCCTTTATTGCTAAGTGCAAATGGGCGAAAAGTAGTGGACCACTTTCTGAAGCTTGTCTGGGTATTTCTGGTATCGAACTTTAGAAAGAAACAGTCACCTATTCTCCATTTGAAATAACATTAGACGTCTTTACAACTCTTTTTACAGTCCGTTCAACCGAATTTAAGTTCTATCTCGTAATCATAAGGATGACATTAAAAGCATAAAACTATTACCAAAACCAGCAGTTTACTACAGCTTCCATTTGTCGTATCACCAACGCAATAGAAGTCAAAATCGGATGAACGGTCTGTAAAAAGGGCTAATTAACACGCTTTTATTAGCTTGGTATGTATCTATGTAACTATGTATCAATGTAACGGAATCTTTGAACGTGATTTTCACCCACTTCAAAACGTCGGATTGATTAGAAACTTTGCACACCTATCAAGGACCGATGACAATGCAATAATTTAGTCAAAGTCAAAGTACTTTTGAAAGTCAAACAAAAATTAAAATTTACAAGTAATAAAAATTGATTCTACCGTGCGCGTTTAAATAGTTTGTCCCATTAGACTTACCAAGATCTTTAGGATTAGCGACTTTTTAGTTCAATTTACCATTAAAGCGTGTTTTTTAGTTTTTAGAACTACATTTTATTTAAATGTCTAATGTAATAGTAAAGTGAGTTTAAGTGTAAGTGGCAGATACGACGTTCTAAATAGCAATTTTTTATGAAAACTATATGTGCAATATTTACTGCTGGTTTATTTTTGAGTTAAGTTACACTTCAGGAAAAACCCCTTGAGTGCCTGAAACGCAGATCCACGCGAGACACAATTGCTTTTTAATTGCGTCGGTTATTACGGCACACAACCGGTTAATATTTAATGATACAAGTGTATTCAATCATTTTCTAGATAGTACAGTCCCCGGCATGTAACTTAGCAAGGTTTTAGCGTAGTGGGAGCAAATTCGCACATAGTGCGCGAACTGAGTAACCACCATATAGAGCAAACGGAACGTGGACGCCACGCGATTGGTCAGTCGATCCTTGTGTTAACTGAGCAACCAATCGCGCGCTCGGAAAGGTGCTAAACATTCCCCGCGTCCCGCTTGGTAACCGAAGAAACCTATATCTGTATTGTATAAAATTCCTTGTTGCTAAATTTGTAGTAATTGCACCTGTTTCGCCGAGTAAATTTTGCTCCCGTTTCCCCACAAGTGCCTCATCAGCCTGAAGATATTTCAGAATTATTATGACCAACATATCACTAAAACCGCTGAACTTCCCTTTTACAGATGTGCGTGGAAGGCTGCGTTAGTACAACGTGTGATGCCAACTCTTACTGGCGAGATGAGAAGACCTGCGTGCCCAAGAAGGACTGCACCTGCTTCGCTGATGACAAGATCATTAAGGTATGTCAGTCGGACCAGACTTTTAAATTCTACTCAGTAAATCTCTTGTTCCATTCTCATAATTGATGAAGTGTCAACCAGTAAAATATGGCTAGATAGACTGAGTTAGACCTACAGTGAGAACATCCCATCTCACATTTGCTGCTTTTTTATAGTATATGACTCTTCTGCTGTATTTCTAAGGTTAGCAACTCGTCTGCAACCCCTTGAGTATCAGATATACCAAAAAGTTGCGACCACATCCATTGAATTTACCGTTTTTCTATTTTGGAACATTAAAAACCTGTCTAGACTACATACTGATCACACAAAATTTTATTAGTTGTCCATCAATACAACAGGGATGGTTCCTGGGTAAGAATAATAATAATTCCATGTTAGTTTTCAGCCCGTTTAGTTTTTTAGTCCGTCAGTTATATACTCAACTAGCTGTCCCACGCGGCTTCGCTCCCGTCAACTGGCTACGTACCTACCCTACACCTATCCTACACCTACCCTAAACCTACGCTACACCTACCCTACACCTACACTACATACATGATTGCATAACTGAAACCGTTTACGCAGCGCACGCAACGGAAGCCCTCAAAAAGTAATATTCTTTCCCGTTTTTGCAACATTTTTCATTTATGCTCCCCTCCTATTGGTTGTAGCGTATAACCTTCCTCGATAAATGGACTATCTAACACAAAAAGAATTTTAAAATTCCAACCAGTAGTTCCTGAGATTACCCCCTACATACAAACTTACAAACATAAAAACTTACAAATTTTACCTCTTTATAATATTATTAGTATAGATAGTATAGATAAATTAATTAAAATATTATTGCTTTATCAAATTAATAAAAAAATTACAATGATAAAGCGCATCAAAGTTCAGAAGTGGGGGCTTGTGACGTCACTTTTGAGAAAATAGTGTACAAAATGAAATGACTCGCCAAATTTCAACGCACTGTATCAACGTTATTTTTTATTTACGTAATAAAAGAAAAATCGTGTAAAAGTACATTTCGTGTCGAGCATAAAAAGTTGAGATTTTAACACGAGCGATGTAGCCAATTTCGACGTGAGCCGACGGCGAACGCCGAAAGCTACATGCGAGTGTTAAAATAAAGCATTTTTATGCAATACAATACAATACTTAAATAAATGAATAAATGCAAATAAGTCCGAAAAACAATTTATTAGAAACGTTCTGATTAAAAACCACAGACTATACGAGTATACACACAGTCAACGCGTGCTTTTTCGGTTTAGTATCATTCTGCCAGTTACATAATGATCCATGAAATTATGAAAATGGGTGACATAATAGACAAGGTGGTGGTTTTTTTTTAATAATATACCTGAAGGACAAAACATTTTTTTTTTGTTATTATCCCTATTCTTTCTTCGTGTTTTTACCCGGTTGCAAGGATAGGGTTATGTTTTTCGCGCGTATCTTGTATGTATGTAATATTCTTTATTACCTCTTATCTTTCAAACCACTTTACGGATTTTTATAATTAAGACATCGTTAGATAGGTCTTGACCGCCCAAGTGTTCTTAGATAAGTGCCGTTAAAAAAAAGAAACATGGCGGATTTTGGGCTCCATATTGTAGGGGTTGCGATTATTATTTTTCTTTTCTCTTAACAGCCCGGCGGCGTAGTGGTAGACGGCTGCATCAAATGCCAGTGCCTGGACAACGAGTTCCACTGCGACTCCAGCGAGTGCGTGATCATCAGCACGCCCATAGAGGGCTCCACGCACCAGCCCATCATTGAGCCCCACATCCTGCCCAGCCCCTCCACCAGGACGCCACGAAGACGTACGACCACTACGGAATTGCCAACGACGGGAGTGTCGGTAGCGCCGCCTGAATGTAATCCGGCAGAGTAAGTAATTTTTTTTTTTTGTTGTTGCCGCACGCTAGAAATTTCTTCCTGTATCGTGGGTGCGCTTACAAACATATAAACTCACATAAACAACACCCAGAGCCGGAACAACTATCTGTAGGTCATACAAATATTTGTTCCGTGCGGGCATCGAACCCGCGACACGCAGCGCAGCAGTCAGTCGCTCAACCACTACGCCAGCCGTGCGCCCGAAAATTGGTGGCAATGTGCCAACAATTTTCGGGCGCACGGCTGGCGCACGGCTGGCTTGCAAAAGGGATGGTCGATGGGAACGAAAAGTTTTCGAGTGGCCACCACGTTGGAAGACGCTGCGTTAGACCCCTCCCACTAGGTGGACCGGTAACCTGGTTAAGGCTGCGGGAGCGCGCTGGATGCTAGAAGTAGAGGCACAGACTCAGTCGATGCTTGCGGGTTCCGATGAATATAATGAAACGAATCCGATGTTCACTAGTGGACGTTTTCCAGCTAAAATTATGGTGATGATAAAGAGTACGTTAATTGGTGTACATTTTTTACTGATGACGAAATAGGTGCAGTCTTTGTTCCCTGATATCTTTAACCTGGTAGTAGGTATATAAGTCAAAAGTGAATAGGCTTCTATGCAAGCGTGCTACACCGTCGACCACATCATTGCTTACTATCAGCCGTATCAGGTTGGTAGTACTTAGTATTTGACAAACAAAAAAACATAAAATTAACATGCAATACCTACTATTGAACTCCTTCTATTTAAAGTCGGTAAAATTTTCTTTTGAATACAGTTTATTTTTATCACAATTTTAATTTGTTATACTGAAAGAAAAAAAGAAATAATACATTTATTTAGCTCAGACTAAAAGACACACAATATAGGTACTAGGTTCATAATAATATCATCATCATCCTCATATCAGCTGAAAGACGTCCACTGCTGGACATAGGCCACCCCCAAGCGTCGCCACACTGACCGGTCCCGTGAGAATAATAATAATATAGGTACATCAGATAAAATAAAAATGTGTAAAGTTTGACGTAAGAAGTTTACAGGAAAGTGTGCCGGCAGCAAAAAAGCTGGTTTTCAACTGAACCTGATGTGTGAGGTGACGGATGTAAATCAGTTTTTAACCGACTTTCGAAAAAGGAGGAGGTTATATGTTCGACTTCTTGTATGTTTTTTTTTTTTTTTTATGTATTTTCACCGATATCTCCGTCAATTGTGGACCGATTTAAAAATTTATTTTTTGTTTCAAAGAGTATGTTTCGAAATTGGTCCCATTTTAATTTGGTGAAGATCTGATGAAGAACTTCGTAGATATACAACAGAACTCTTTAATAAATAAAGGCAAATCTCTCGGGACTGCTGCAATCGCATGTCTGTTTATTGTTTATACCATTTCACAACATAACATCACGCCAGTACGCTCTTTAGGAGTAAGCAGATCTCTCATTTGATCGGTTTTGTTCAAGTTTCATGATATTCGGGTAGTCTATTTTGGCGTTATAGGAAACTTACTAAACAACTTGCCTATTAGGTAGGTAAAACTAAAAAGTGAAAAATAAAAAACTTTTTTACAAAAAAATACTACCGACATCCAGAAAACTACCAAGTGAAAAATAACTTTATTTTTGGAAGTCGGTGTCCATAACGCAAAAAAATGGTACCTACGAAAGACACCGACTTCCAAAAATAAAGTAATTTTTCACTTTGTAGTTTTCTGGAAGTCGGTAGTATTTTTTTGTAATAATGTTTTTTATACTGCAAGGTTTTACACATGCATACTTACAATTTGATACCTTTATTTCAGAGCGGTAAGATCAATATTAGTAGCTTATGTAAGTATATACTACAGGCGTGCCGTTGACAGGAATTCCGATCTAGTTACGATCTCAATTTTAGAATACAATTTTCTAGTATATGTTCTTCTAGAAAATAACACTAGACTTTAAAAAGACTTTTCCTTCATTCATTTCATTTATCCTTACAGCTACATTTACCTCATGTGGGGAGACCAGCCCCTCCCAGACTCTGCATTCAGCGCCAGTTCTATCGCCAACAGACTGTTTGAGCCTCAGTATGCCAAACTAGACGGCCACCCTCTTGATGTCACAGGTAATTTTAACATTCAATGTGAAACATACCTACATACAGTTATACAGTTTCTGAATGACTTATCAACACAAAAATTACCGGATAGACTGCCAAATTCGTGTTAACTGTTATGATTGCCTAATTTTAATTACTATAGGCCAGGCCTGTAATAATGTTAAGGCCTTGATTGAAAGAGCTTATGTTTGAAACTCTTCTATCTTTGTGTTGATGACGCCTTTTATAACCTTTTAAAAAAATATTGATTATTCAACATTGAACATAATTATACATTTCCAGATTTTAGTTGAATGCACCGTTCACTGTTTTCTACCAATTTATACTTGCAAAATAATTTTTAATTTATACAATGTAATTAATAATTATTATAATTATACCATGTCATAAATTATTATTCATATGCAAAATTATTATATTATAAAATGACATAAATCATAACTGAGTTAACTAACATTATACAACGTCATAAATTAGAATTAAAGTTATACCATGTCATAAATTATCATTCAAATTATACAATGTCATCACGACGGCTTTATGACAGGGGCTATCACATGCCAAGTTATTAACACAAAAAAACACAATATTGTATAACTTATTTCTAAAGTCAAGCTAGAAACTTTCTCAGACTATGTAACTCACATATTTTTTTTACCAGCCGGCAGTTGGAACCCAGCAACTCAAGACACGAACCAGTACATCCAAGTGGACCTGCCGGCACCTGAGCCTATCTTTGGCGTGGTGATGCAGGGCAGCCCTCTCTTCGACCAGTATGTCACCAGCTACGAAGTCTTGTATGGAGACAGTCCTCATAATTTGAATGCCGTGAAAGGACCTGATGGAAAACCCAAGGTATGATATCCTGTTATAAATGTACTAGCCAGGTTTTCTCAGGATTATATTTACTTTATATGAATTTTTAAAGTGAGCTTGTATGACTAAAGCCGAATCTATGAGGCATTGCGAAAAACACTGGTATCTTGGCTATGTATATGAAAAATAATGGTTATCATTTAGTTTTTCGTTTGTTGTTTGTCACTGTCACGTGTTCTGCTCCGCAGCCTAATTGCGGAAGTGAATTCGGCAAAGGAAACAAGTCGATTCATTCAAATAATCAGAATCATTTCTTTCAACTTTTTCGGTATTGTCAAACTAATTTGGAAAGAGTACAAACGGGTTTTACGCTTGTCAAATATACTTGACATTTGCATTACACAATACCAATAGTGAAGTTTTATCTCGATTCTTCCGCTTTCTTTCATTCTTTACAATCAATTCTACGTCAAAATATTGATAATGGAAAGAAGCATAACCTTTCCGTTTCAGAGTGTAATATGCAATACGTAAAGTCGTTTTTGGGCAAGAATCGACTTGTTTGCTTTGCCGAATTCACATGCGCAATAAGGCTGCCGGTCTCCTAAAAAGAGTAATTTTAGAAGTAAAAATCTACGTTGCTGCTTTTGATATAACGTTAAAATTCACAAAGCATCATAGCGAACGAGCGCGCGGGTCAGTTTACATTTTTTTTTGTCCATACATACTAATATATTATTATTTATATTATTTATTGTAATTATTATAAATGCGAAAGTAACTCTGTCTGTCTGTTACTTTTCACACTTAAACGGGTAAACTGATTTAGATGATATTTAGTATGGAGATAGTTTGAGACACTGGGAAGAACATTGGATAGTTTTTGTCCTGGTAGTGTGTTCGTTTGGCATGACAAAACACTTTATACGCAGGCGAGGCCGCGGCAGAAACTGAAAGAAAAATAAAACATAAAAAAAAATATATAAATAAATTAATATATAAATATAAATATTTTGTCCAGGTATTCGAAGGCCCGTCAGACAGCAAAACTCCTAAGAAGCAGATGATAGAGCCTCCCATTGAAGCGAAGGTCCTTCGCATCCGTCCTCTGACGTGGCACGAAGAGATCGCAGTCAGGTTCGACCTCATTGGCTGCAATGAATCGAGTAAGTTTAGATTTGTTTATAATTTTTTTAAACTTTATGCACGAGTTTAGATCAGTGGTGGTGGTTCTACTGAGTAAGCTGGAAACGTACGGTGTTAGGGGCAACACTTTAGACTTGCTAAAATCTTACATCAGTAATAGAACTCAGACTACGAGTATTGTCAAAATTTGTCCTAATACAAAATGCGAAATAAATTATATGTCCAGGAGTAAAAAAATTGAATGTGGAGTTCCACAGGGTAGTGTTTTGGGCCCACCACTTTTTCTTATATATATCAATGACCTGCCAAAATCTACTACAGATCGTATGGTACTATTTGCTGATGACTGCACTGTTGTATACAATGATGAAAACATTATTAATAGTAGTTTAAATTCAATAATTCAATGGTTACAAAATAATAAGTTATTAATTAATATCGATAAAACTAAATTAATGCAATTTAAACAGAAAACAAAAAATACTTTACATAATCGTATAGAATTTAACGGTGATAAAGTTGAATTGACGTCTACAACAAAATTTCTCGGCGTTCACATAGATGACAATTTGAAATGGCAAAGTCATATAGAGTTTGTTTGCAAAAAAGTGTCACAGTCATCTTATAGTTTATACATGCTAGCGAAAAAAGTGAATCTTAACACATTGCTCGTTGCTTATCATAGTAGTGTTGCTTCTAGACTCAGATATGCAATCATATTCTGGGGCAATACTACAAACTGGGATAAAGTTTTTAAATGTCAAAAAAGGTGCCTGCGAGCAATGTGTGGTCTCAACAGAACTGACAGCTGCAGGGAATACTTTAAGAAATTAAAAATACTTACCGTGCCATCTTTATATATCTTTGAAATGGCCTTGTTTATTAGACATCATCCATCACTATTTACATTAGAGCTCAGATCTCGAAATAGAAGTCGTTTGTATAATAACCTAACCAGTCAATATAGAACTACCCTCTTTGGGAAAAGTGTCTTTGCTATGGCCACAAAGATATACGATCAAATTCCTAATAACATAAAAGAATGTAGCAATATTAATGTCTTTAAAAATAAATTGTTCCAATTTCTTATGGAAAAGTGTTTTTACTCCGTAGATGAGTTCTTATCGACGAGAACTTTTTAAATGTTTTATTCCGCTTGACGATATTTTTTGTTGATTGTGTTGTGTCTGTTATTTATGACTAATAGTAATAATATAATTTGTATTTAATCTGACATGGAATTAGAAATTTACACTCATATTTACATTATGTTATTTAATCATTTGTATGCCTAAGTGGCTGATCATGGCATGAACACTATTATTATATAGTTATGTAATGAACACCTGCATGTAACCCATGTATCACAAATAAAAAAAATTGATTGAATTGATTTGATTGATTCCCCCCGACTTACGTTTCGTGGGTTGGAGGTTCGAACCCAGGCACTTTGTGTAAATTATTTACTCACCACTGCTCTAAAACGGTGAGGAAAACATCGTAAGGAAACCGAAACGTAACATTCACCAACCCGTTCTGGGCCCACGTGGTGGATTATGACCCATTCCCTCTCTCAGAGAGGAGGCCTGTGTCCCAGCAGTAGGAACATTAATAATGATTATAACGCACGAGATTTTTTTTTAATTCATGTGTTTATCTAAGTAAATAGCAGCCGTATTGCGTAAGTGCGCAAAGAGTTTAAACTCTATCCAACCGACATCGAATCTACATCGCGTCATTCATCTCGCATGTGATTGGGCGATTTGGTCGGTTGGATAGAGTTTAAACTCTTTGCGCAATTACGCAATACGGCTGCAGAACATTTTTAATTAGTGTTAAATTTCACAAAATTCCTGCCTGGGGTCATTTCTTTCTCCCTCAAATCTATAATAAAGTTGTTTGTTAAAGAACGCTTTTAGCGAAATAACGGCACGTTAAAAAGGTTAGTGCATACTGCATCGGTCCTAAGAACGTGTATGGTTAACATTTTATACAAATTGTGGTCTAAATGGTATACAATTAAGACTATTATAATCATTTATGAATATAATACCTAATAGGAACAAAATAAAAGAAGTTGTTTGTATTGTAAATCAAAAACAGCAAAATGCTAAAAAACCGCCCATTGAATAACACTTTTTATAGTTATTGCGTCCACAAGGAATCTTAAGATCACCTTTCGTCCATCTTTTGTCAAGTAAAAAAAATGCATTTTATTATTGATTGTATTCTTGTATTTGTTGTACAATAACTGTTTTTTTTTTATCGAACTAGTGTCGTCCACCGCGGTAGAAGAGACTTCAACGGCTGACACAACTCGGACTACGCCGACTCCACTTACGACTCCGACTACGGTTACAACTCCGACGACACCAACAACGCCGACAACACCGGAAACTCCGACGACACAAACTCGGCCCGATACTACGCCGAAGACTACTATCGCAGCGCCACTTATTATAACCAGTACAGTGTCTCCACCACCTCGGTGTAATCCGGACAGGTAAGATTTTCTTCTGGAAGGTTCATAGGTGTTTTATCATCTTCTTGCCCGTATTCCAATAATTCATGACATCCCACACATCTCTACTTGCTATCTCAAGTCTCTTTTTCCTGCCATATTGTCTTGTCTATAAATACTAAAAAGTGCAAAAATAACTTTCGTTTTGGCAATCGGTGTCTGGTACCTCATGTTTTAATATTTTTTTAACACGGACTGCCGAAACAAAAGTTGTTTTGGTACTTCTTAGTGTTTTGCTTGAGAAGTCGGTTTATTTTTTTGTGAAAAAGTTTTTATTTCTCTCTTTTTAGTTTTAGTACCCAATCACTAATTATTTCCTTTTTTTGAAGTCGGTAAAAAGTGAGCAAAGTCTGTAGTAAGGTACCTACCTAAAGGATAGACAAAATACCCATTTGAACTTAATTTACACATTCGTGCTGTGTGCCGCTAAGGAGTTCGGTTGTATGTTCCATATCTTGAAAACTGCTGATCCGATTTTGATGAAAGTTGTACTGTTCCCTAAGTTGAGAAATACCTAACCCAATAAAAAAATAATGATCACGGTCCGATTACTAGTTTCGGAGATATGCTTGGACATACACTTGTAAAATTTGGCACACGTGTTTAGAAGTCTATACAGATTAATGTATATAAATATTGTGCAATTCTAACAATATAACATACATACTGTCGAATGGATTATCTCCTTTTTTTATGGTCGGTCAAAATAAATTTTTGCTCGTGAAATTGTAAATATATCAATCCAAGCGTCGTGTTCCTTACTTCTGAATGTTGTTAATATAACAAATACAACAATACCTACCATGCTTAAATGCCCGCTTTGAGAGTTAAACTCCATTTGCGATAATATTAGACGTTTAAATTAGCCCATTTTACAGCCCGTTCAACCGATCTTGACTTCTATTTTTATATAATTTTTTATTATTGATAAGCTGGCGCTTGACCACTATCTCACCTGATGGTAAGTGATGATGTGGTCGACGATATAGCACGCTTACCTAGAAGAAACCTATTCACTCTTGACTTAAAGACTCCCAGGTTGTAGCTCTCAATTGCGTTGGTGATACGACAAATGGTAGCTGTAGTAAATAATTGGTTTTGGTAACAGGTTTATGATTTTTATGTCATCCTTATGTTTACGCAATAGAACTCAAAATCGGTTGAACGGACTGTAAAAAGATTTGGAAACGTGTCTAATGTTATTTCAAATGGAGTATAGTTAAAACGGTTATACCCGTTCCAAACTTAAAAAATATCAGTTTTCAATATCGGTTCACGGGAAATTGGCGTAGGGTATCAAAAAATTTACTTGTTAGTTTTATATTTTCTATAATCAAAGCATATTTCCTTTAACATTATAGCTACATGGACCTCATGTGGGGAGACCAGCCCCTTCCCGACTCCGCATTCTCGGCCAGTTCCATCGCCAGCGGACTGTTTGAGCCGCAGTACGCCAAACTTAACGGTCATCCTCTTGACGTCACTGGTAAGAATACAACTTGATAATATCTATGACTTCCGCGGGGTCTACTCCGTCAACGAAGTTACGGGCCCGTTTGAAGGTACTCCGGAAGATTGGAGTGAACCCCACTCTGCAATTATTAAATTTTTCGAACGGGTAAATACATCGGGAGTAGGTACAACTGTCAAGTTTTGTTTTCACTCATTAGTAGTTCGGGCCCCGCACGAATCAAGCGTCCGTATGTGATACGGATTAGGAACTGCCCGTAACGAAGACCGAAACTCTTGGCCCGAAAGGCCTCTTTGCAGCTGAGTTCTTCAGGGGTCGGTGCTCTCGGCAACATTGTTCTTGCTGCACATTAATTACCACCAATGAACCCGGAACCTTTGGGTATGCAGACGACAGCACTGTTGATAAGAGATACGTGTCCGGCGCACGGGCTGCTGGGCCTCAGATCTAGTATCTTCGGGAGGCCATGGTTGAGCGCTTGAACCTGTCTTAAGAGACAGTCTCCGAATGGGGCAGTGCCAATCTAGCCAGTTTCAATGCTGCTAAGACTCAGTCGTGTCTTTTTTCCGCAAATAAGAGCCAATTCCACCCGGCTCCATCTTTCCGTGGTGTAACCGTGCCGATAACGGACCATCTCGACCTTCTTGGTGTTACGTTGACATCGACCCTCAATTTTGATCTATTCACTAGCAAAGGCTCAGTTCCTTGCATAGATCCTGATCCCAAATGTGAGACGGAACTTAACGCCTGAACAGGTCAACTTGTATAAAGAGCAAGTTCGTTCATGCATGGAGTACTGCTCTCACCTCTGGGACGGATCCGACAAATACCAACTTCATGCACTTGAGTCGATTGACAGACGGGCCAAGAGGCTGATCGGCAACGATGCGCTGGTCGACTCATAGCCTCAGACCCTTAAACGACGACGATTTGCCAGCCTGTCGGTTTTCTATCGGTTACATTTCGGGGAGTGTGCGATGGAACTGCACAATTTGATTCCGCCTACCCCTTTCCATCGTCGGACTACAAGAATAGAATAGAATAGAATACTGGGGGTCTTCAAGTCAAGAGTGAATGTGTTACTTTTAGGAAAGCCTGCTTCACCGTTAACCACATCATTACTTAACATCAGGCGAGATAGTGGTCAAAACGCGAACTTATCACAAATAAAAAAATATAGTGCGTTTCAGTTCTAAAAGCTTGTTTAAAAATAAAAGTTAATACTTATTTTAATTATTTTTACTAATGTTTTTGGTGTCGCGAATAAATAAATAAACTGTATATTACCTAGGTGGCAGCTGGAACCCAGCAACTAACGACGCAAACCAGTACATCCAAGTGGAGTTCCCTCGTCGAGAGCCGGTGTACGGCGTGGTGATGCAGGGCAGCCCTCTCTTCGACCAGTACGTCACCAGCTATCAAGTGCTGTACGGAGACGATGGGAATACCTTCTCCACGGTTAATGGACCTGATGGGAAGCCGAAGGTGAGGAATTGATGTTTTTTTTGTATGTGTGTGTGAATAGATATGTATTATGAATGATATCGTTGTCGGCCTCTCGACCAATCAGGTTGCATGCTTTCTAATTTGTTGCGATCCGATTGGTTGAGAGGCCGACTTACTATTTTCTTAAAGCGAATGAACTATTACTTGAATGAAGTCTTTCTGAAAGCAACTGTTATCCTGAAGAAGATAAATTAATCATCATCATCATATCAGCCGAAAGACTTCCACTGCTGGACATAGGCCTCCCCCAAGCGTCGCCACATTGACCGATCCCATGCCTCTTGCATCATAGACTTAATATTTGCCAAGTGAAATTAACAACAGTAGATACTCCAACTTTTTTGAAGCCGGTTAAATAGGATTTGAATAGACTTTTCATTCTTCACCATCCTTTCGCTCCAGGTGTTCCGCGGACCAGTTGACAACAAAACGCCATCAAAGCAGATGATAGAGCCTCCGATAGAAGCCAAGGTGTACCGCGTGCGGCCTCTGACGTGGCACGAAGAGATCTCCGTCAGGTTCGAGCTCATTGGCTGTAGGGAACCTTCTACTATGGAAACAACTACTACCGCTGATCAAGTAAGTTTAGAGCTAGATAAATCCATGCAATCCATTGAGTTTAATGCTTCATATATAACTCTACTTACGGTTGCAAAAGAATAACGGCTCATCATTACACCTTGGATCTAATATCCAGGTTGAGAAAATGTCTGATATTCCTTTAGAAAATTCTTAGTACCAGTCTAGAGTTTTCTGACCGGCAGCATAATTGCGTAAGTGAATTCGGCAAGGCAAAGGGTTTAACCGCATCAAACGACCAATCATATGCGAGATGAAAGACTCGATGTGGATTTACGTCTATGTGATTGGTCGATTGATACAGTCAAAACCCTTTCACTTACGCAATTAGGTACTTAGGACTTTCGGCAAAATAAATAAAACACATTAAACGCGTACGCGCATTTTAACACGTTTATTCATTTATTGTTAGTCTAACAAATGGTCAAATATTAAACTCCCCAAATTATTTGATCATTTGTGAGACTAATAATTGATTAAAAAGCATTTTAGCGAATTTTGAAATAAGTGGTAAGCATATTGGAAACTGGGCCTTATTCACCCCCATATTGTCTCTGCAGCCTCTCCTCGAGCGCTGCCAGGAGCCCCTGGGCCTGGGCGCCAACCTTCCAGTGGACATGATAGAAGTGAGCTCCAACAACGACGCGCGCCGGTACTTCAAGCTGGACGGTGATAGGGGATGGAGGCCGCTGTACAGCACGCCTGGCGAGTGGATCATGGTAAGTTTTCTATAGATTAAACATAGTCCGTTCTCACTGCTGGGACACAGGCCTCCTCTCTGTAAGAGAGGGAATGGGCCTTAATCCACCACGCGGGCCCAGTCGCACTGGGCCCGCTTGGTGGATGTCACATCTTCGATGTTTCCCGTCAACGATTTGAGAGCAGTGGTGATGAAATAATTTACGCACAAACTACGACACGTAAGTCGGAACCGTGACCACTAGGCCGCAACTGCTCTAATGTATTTTATTGGTATATTTCTATTACAATAAAATAATTTACAATGCATGTTACAAAAGAGCGTTTTCCATGCAGCCAAACTGTGCGGAAAGTGTCACTTTTTTACTAGTGCTTTTTACTTTCCTATACTTTTTTAATTTTTAACTCTAACGTCAGCCCGCCGCATAGAGTTTTTATTATTTGAGAGAAGTTTTAAAAAATAGTTATGTACAGATTACCATTCATATAAAAGGTAAAACAAAGCTAATACTTCATTTTAGGCGTTTTTAATTACTCTAGATTTTGATCAATAAATTAATTTTAAATATTAATTAAACATATTTGGCAGAATGAATATGTTGCTCGTGCCTTTTTGCGTTACGACGTGACAGCTACTTGCACATGCGCAGTAGATATGCCCGAGGAACTATGAACTATTAGTTAATCTGTGGATATGCTGAGCGCGCTTGAATAAGCGCCATTTTATTAATTTCTTGCTTGGTTCAGATATTTTTATTTTTAAAGGGACACTTTTAGTGTGTCCCTTATTATTTTATTCACTCTCCACTGTTAGAGTGAGCTTTTGAAGTGCGTGTAGATGGCCAAATAGGGGAAAAACTGAAAGGAGTCACGAGGCCGATTTTGATTAAAACTTAATCTGTATCATTGGATTTTCGAAAAATCATAATTTTAAACTCACCCTGTATATACTTACTGTTTAAAAAAGTCTTAAGCCTTTTTTAATCTGCTTATAAAACCAATTGAACACACAAAAATCTACTTCCCCAGTTCAACTTCACCTCTCCACGCACCATAACCGGCATCAAAACCAAAGGCGGTCCATTCGGCTGGGTGTCCACCTACAAGATAATGTACACCTCAGATCTATCCACCTTCAACCCAGTAGTGGACGATAAGGGGGCAGATAAGGTGTTCGCAGGCAACTTCGACAGGGACACGACAGACATCACAGAGTTCTACCCGCCCATACACGCGCAGTATTTGAAGGTGTTGCCTATTACGTGGAAGGATGCTATCGAGATGAGAATTGAGCCGATTGGCTGCTTTGAGCCTTACCGTGAGTATTCTTGGTTTTTATCTTTATAATAATGGCTATTATAGAACTGCAGCCGAATTGCGTAAGTATATTATCCAAAGCAAAAGAATTGATTCTTTCCCAAAACCGACTTTACGTAGTGCATATTGATACGAAAAGTCGTTTTTGGGAAGGAATCGATTCTTTTGCTTTGGATAATATACTTACGCAATTCGGCTGCTGTTTCCTCCAGATTTGTCCGGACCTGTCTGGATATTTGGCATCCTATCTGGACTTTATCAGGCCTTCTAAATTGAGCGGATGTTTCGCTTGTATGGTTTTTCAGATTGCAATTAAAATATCCGGACATTTTTCTAAATGTCCGGCTTTCTATCAGGACTTTTCAATTTTGGAACCTTACACTTGAATAATTCAACTAAGGCCCACTTGCAAGAAAATTATAAAACTTCGAGTTATTTGCTATAGTTGTCACAATCTAAGAAGCCCGTTGACATTTCTCATTTTACATGCCGCGATAACTTTCTACGTAAGAAATTGAAAAAGCAAATCCATAATCTATATTTATAAAAGAGAAAGTATGTATGTATGTATGTTCCTTATAGACTCCGAAAAGGCTGGACCGATTTTAATGAAATTTTCAGAGAATCTTTAGATTTACCCAGCGGATAATCCTGTAAAGTTTGGTGGCGATCGAAGCATTTTTTTGAACTTCGAACGCGGGTGATGCCGCGGTCAGAAGCTAGTCCTAATTAAATACTATGTTACCGATACACTATGATAACAAGTATCATTCGCAAGCATCAAGTTTAATTATTATTAAGTATTTTTATAGCTATCAAAACGGGCCACTTATTTTTTGACAACTGTAATACAGCTAACTTGACAATATGGCATGACAAAGTGTCAATTTGACTTCGTGTTAGAAACTAACTCTGAGTTAAGTTTTACGTTCAAGTGGGCTAAAGAGTTAGTTACTAACACGTGGTTAAATTGACAGTTCGTCATACAATATTGTCAATTTAACCTGTGTTAGAAACTAACTCTGAGTTAAGTTTTTCGTGCAAGTGGGCCTTAGCTTACTAAATCTGATGTCAACGCATATTGTATTGTGTCGCCATGGAAAGGTTAAGTAATTTTAAAATGCTACAATATTGGTAACTCTAACTTTATGATGCAACGTATGTTAAAAGAAGCCTGGCTTTTTGATTCAACGTCAGTATTTATTTATCTAAAACGTCATGCACAAAGGTACAATGGTGGAACCGATGCAAGGCATTCTCTACCAGTCAACCAAGGATGGTGAAGAGATAACAGTACATCTTTGACACCGGTTTTGTTGATTACATTAAAGTTGCGATTTACAACCTGTCGGAGAATAAGAGTGCGATGCTTTATGTGTTTTTTTTTAATCTATTATAAGCTCGCGCTTGACCACTATCTCACCTGATGGTAAGCGATGATGTACTCGACGATGGAGCACGCTTGCCTAGTAGTAACCTATTCACTCTTGACTTAAATACCTCTAGATTGTAGCTATCGGGAAACACAGACTCCGGCAGGGAATTCCACTCCCTAGCTGTACGCATAATAAAAGTATTGTCAAAACGTTTAGTGCGTATGGGTGGGATGTCCATCATGTACCGATGGCGCATCGCCGTACGTCTGAAAGTCCGATGATGAAACGGGCTGGGCGTGGGGTGGGGTGTACTTAAAAACCCAAGCATTACAAATAGTTAATTTACGTGTTTTCCAATCAAATCTGTTAATTTCTAGCCGTTACCGAAGTATTACCAGAAGTGACAACAACCCGTTACCGCGAGATTGTGACAGAGAGTTCAGCTTGCGAGATATGTCCCGGAGTGAAGATAACTGATGAAGATATATGCAACTGCAAGGCGCCCGCCAAGTACTACGACGGAGAGAACTGCGTGACTAGAGACCAGTGTCCCTGTGTCGAGTCGTTCATGTCGTGAGTATTGTTCACTATCACCATCTCTGCAAGATGTCCACTGCTATCGCACACATATAGCACAAGGTGCACGGTCTCTTTGGTAGTTATGGGAGCCATTCCAACACCGCACCTTCCGGTATTTTAAATTAAATCAAAATGTTTTATTTTGTAGGTTCAAAAGAAGTTACAGTAATAATTGCATTGCAAATACACATGCCTCCTTTTCGCGGTAACATTCCACCACTCCAGAACCTTTCGGCCCCATCGTCCATCCGTTCTCTAAGCAATATTCACAACATTTTTCTTTGCACAAATTTCATCCAAACGAACTTGCTATCCATGTCGCATCCATCTAGCTAGCTAATTGGACGCCTAGGCCGTTCATTAAACGCCAATTAATAAATAGGCTGACTGAAGTAAATAGGCTGACGGTCAACTAGCCAAGTCATTGAACGCAACGTTTAACTAGATGGCTGAATGTCGTCTAGTCATAATAATATAGTAAAATTGGATCTTGATGGTTTTGTGATGTTTGGTTAGGGTGACTATGAGTTCACAGTCAGTTTAGACTCCAATATTTATCGAAAACTTGCAGAAGACTTAGTATTATTTGGCAACTCCATGTTTTCATACTATTTTGGCAATATCACACTTTAATTTCACTTAAAATTGTACACAAGAACGAAAAATAACATTCACGGTTTGCGCTGTAGATGACATATTTGTTTTGGTGACTTGTAGCGCCGCAGTGGAAAAAGAAAATTCTGAATCACTTGGCTGAGTCTCGGTCAGTCATCTTCAAAGGGCTGAATCTCAATACGCCAATTTGTTAAACATTGAATGATTCTAGTTCAATTAACTATCGGTCTAGGCATCCAATTGGATGCCGGCGTTTAATGAACGGCTTAGACATCCAATTAGTTGGGTAATTTATCAAGATGACTGCGACATACATATGTCCTCCTGACCCGAGTTTGGTCATAAGCAGGTAAATGCCATTTCTGATTGTCCTCAAATTCGTTTACTGCAATTGGTTATAGCAATATTGGGATCTATGGTCTAATGGAAGTGTGTTCAATTCAACATTATAACGTTATCTACGTTTTGACCGTTACTAAACCGTCTCACAAAAAAAATAAACGATGAGAGAGCGTTTGATGACACTCTCAATAGAGGATCAAATAAGCTTGCAAAATGTTTGAAAGATTCGCCAACTAATTAAATTATTTGACCCTGTATAAATAAACAGAATTGTGGTGGGGAACTACTAAATAACAGCTATAAAGTATGATTTGGACTTCTTATACTCGGCAATACCTACATCCATACATAAACTCAAGCCTTTTGCCCATTGAGGTAGGCTGAAACTACAAAACGCTACCTGCAAGGTTCGTATACCTATTTGGGGGAATACGGAACAGGGTGTAAAGTCCCACAAACCTCCATAGAAAAGGGAGGATTCTCCGACCAGACGGGTGTTGTGTCTGGACCGGGCAACTGCCCAACGGTTGTTGTCGGACTGTTGTATACTTTCAAATCGCGCCGAAAACTTTGCTTGCGCGATGCAGGATTTGTGTGACGTCATGTCATTAGTTCGTAAGTGTGGCGGCGTTGGTGCCGCTACACCAACATCTTTTGCTTCATTTTCATTCACACATCTAGTCATACACGCACACCGGTTATGAGTACTGCGCACCTGGCTTCTCTGAAAAACATCACACCAATACGGTCCACGTACGTCATTCTAGGGCGGCCTCGGCGTTTCCACTTACATCTACCTTGTAACACCTAATTTAGTTTATACCATTCCCCCTCTAAAAAGCTTATTTTATTCACTGAAAACAGTGAATAAAAAGCACTTTTTCTCACTGTTTTGGTGTTTGAATTTAGAACACACCAATATATATTCGACGTCCATCTCAATGCTATACAACCTCCTTGCGCTTAAAATACTCGATACAAACTCCTTGTGCAAAGAATATTCGACTTTCAAACTTCTTCATCGATTTAATTTTCAGTTTGTTAATATTTAGGATTTCAATAATGATTTTCATGATTTTGATTTTAGTCTGGATTGTTTAGTGAATACTTATTTGTATTGTAATTCTAATACTAATTACATTGGTGTTTAATTAATTATAAGTATGTAACGTAACGGAGGTGGTCACTGGCCCCTAAAAACACAGATGCTGTTACCTAGCTCAGCTTCAATTTACAAAAAATGTGAAACCCTGAGTTTTAACATTTTTTGTAAATTTTGAAGATAATACAAAAAAAAAATATTATTCCTTGTGCTTTTCGCTTAAATCTTTCTTTTTCTCGTAGTCATGGTATAAAATATAGTATGCAACTCTTGAATAAAACGGATTTATATGGAAGGCCATGAATCACTCGCGTCGCTCAGGATTCTAACACTTGAATCACTCGCTATGCTCGTGATTCAATCATCATGAAACACTCCCTACGGTCGTGATTCAGTTGATAGAATCCTTCACTTGTTCGTGATTCATCTATGCCCTCGCTTTAAAACCGTCCTTTATTCACTAGTTGCATAATATACTATTATAACCAGTAAATGACTAACTTTGCAATGTTGGTTATCAGGTACCCAGTAGGATCCACCTTCCGCGGCGCGACCTGCGACGAGTGTGTTTGCAAACTTGGAGGTATCACATCCTGCGAGCCTGTTAAAGAATGCAAATGTGCACCGGTAAGTGATAAAAAACATGACTTACTTGACTTAATGCCCTACGTCCCCTGGATGGGATGGGGCAAAGGGCGTCCACAGTAGTCCTCCATCGCGATCGGTCTTGAGCTTCACGCTTCACCTCGCTCCACGTCATACCGATGCTCGTCGCTTCCGCCAACACGGTGCGACGCGACGCCAGGGCAGACGGGGACGGCCACGCTTTCGTTTGCCTTGAGGATTCCAATCCAGCGCTTGCTTCGGTATATGATCAGGATCCCTTCGCAACGTGTGGCCAATCCATCTCCACTTGCGACGCTTGATCTGGCGGTCGATCGGGCTCTCGTGGCATTGCTCCAACAGCTCCACGTTGGTGATGGTCTCGGGCCAGTAAATGCCGAGTATGCGACGAAGAATCTTCGTCGATCAAAAACATAGTAATTGAAAAAAAATACCACTTAATTTAAATAACCAACGGCGAATACTTCTGCACTATACAGGGTGTAATGGAAAGATGCAATCACATTTAAAGACCGGTCAAGTGCGAGTCAGACTCGCGCACGAAGGGTTTCGTACAATTATCGCAGTAAACGGCAAAAAAATTCAAACGTAATTTTTTTGCCGTTTAGTATGGGAGCCCCACTTAAATATTTACTTTATTCAGTTTTTAGTATTTGTTGTTATAGCGGCAACAGAAATACATCATCTGTGAAAATTTCAACATTCTAGCTATCACGGTTCATGAGATACATCTTTGTGACAGACAGACAGACGGACAGTGGAGTCTTAGTAATAGGGTTCCGTTTTTACCCTTTGGATACGGAACCCTTCGTGCGTGAGACCGACTCGCACTTGGCCTGTTTTTTAATACCGCTGTACATGCTGAGATAGGAGCTTTTTGGGTCACGCACAGGGTTTTTTATTACTTTATTGGTTTGTCTTATCTTTTTGACTCTCTTGTCTCCTGTACGGGCCACAAATAAATATTTTTTGTTACTTTCTACATTTGAAACTGCGATTTAACTATTAAGTAAATACTTTCCTACCTAGAACCTAGTGCCAAAACTCTCCCCATCAACCTGCGAGTGTATCTGCGAGCCCTGTCCAGCGGGCACCAAAATCTGTCCCACCAGCAAGCTCTGCCTTCAACTAGACAAGTGGTGCGATGGTCTGCAAGACTGCCCTGATGATGAGAAGGATTGCACTACTACCACGGTGACCACGCCGAGGACAACTGTCACGGAACCTGTGGTGGTGACCACTCAAACGCCTGCCACTGTTGCTGCAGCAGTAACCACGGCTAAACGTGAGTAGAGAAAGAAAGAGTGAAGAATGAACTGAAACCGTAGTGTGAGTTTTTTAAACGTTTTCTTATGTCAATATGTATATGTCTTGGCCAGAACTTAGAATTGATCACTTCATGATGCGGCCGACCATTTCATGAAATGGTTGTATTTCATGAAATGGCTAGTTAAAACCGATCATATCGTTTAAACGTCAAAGTTTAATGATATGTCAATCCAGGTTTGGAAATATCATAAATTTGCCGAACTCCCAAGATTTTTTTGGATTTTTTTTTCATTTACAAAAAGAAGAGGTTCGGAGAGAGAGGCGCGGCGGCGCTTATCCAGTTTAATTACAAATTGACTTTTAAATTAACGCAATCGAGCACGAGTAAAAACTTGGCATAAGTCTACTGTTACTGGTGTTAACGATTTAGGAGTAAAGCTTTAGGTAATTAACAGGTTTTACTTTACGAGACTACGACGACTGACAATGTCTGAACTATCCATAATACAGGCGACATTCTCACTATTTTGTAAATTATGTTTTCGCGCTATATAGCAAAACAATGCCTCATTATGTCGTATCTACTGAACCTAAGAACACATACCTATATAGAAAAACAATATCTTCAAGAGTAATCTTCTACATCAGTGTAGCAACAAAAAATATGCAGCTAAATTTCTGCATGGTTTTGACGTCTAATAAATCGATGAACTCCGGCTGCACGCACGAAAAAGAATGACTCAATGTAACGTTACGCTTAATGTAACAATACGCTCATTGGAACGTTATAATCGTAGTAAATAAAGTAAAAAATAATTTCATCAATGTTTTGTTATGACGTTGTCACGTTAAACTATCGTCCGTAAACCGTTTTTACAGACAACCAATTTTTTATATTAGGAGTTCAACTTTCCAACAATTTGACTGGACAAATCAATCAAAGAGTTATAATCAAATTTCAAAATTCTTAGTCGACTTTTCTAATTGATATTAAATTGGACGAAAAACAATTATATGTATATGGTTTTAGGGTACCGTTTCACCCAATATCGGCCCAACCCAAGAAAGTTAGGATCCTCGAGAATGTTAGAATCCCCAAGAATGTGGAGAAGAAGAGGAGGTTCCCGACCTCGCCTCCAAAAACCCAATGCGCATTCTAATATGTACCACAAAATAAATACTAAACCACGTGGTAAGAACTAATTATTACCATGAATTATGCTAGAAACAATAAATTCAGCTTAAAAAGCACATTATTGGCCATTTCCTAATATATATGGCGGAATTAATTTGCCACTAGTCGCCAAGCATCCTAGATCCTCATGAAGAAAAAGTGGTTTCCTTGGACAGCAAGCATACAACAGTATATTCCATCTCTGTGAATAAAACCATAGACACCAAAGAAGTGACTGCGACGACCACGACATGTAAAGAACTCATCAACAGACGACAATTTCAACTTTTAATTGGCAAACGGACTCAATGACTTTGATCAGTATACATATACTGTAACGACTATACACATACGCACCTACTGCTATCAAAATCATAACCACCAAACATTTCTTTCAGCCCTCGAATGTCCGAAGGTAGAATGTCCACCAGGCTATATCGTCACCTACACCTCTACCGGAACCGGTTCCTCTCGACCCACATATTCTGCCACTGAACTGCCCCCGCCAAGGCCCAGGTATTCCTACCAGAGGTACCAAAGAGGAGGGTACTCTAAAGGAGGTTTTTCTAAAGGTGGATATTCCAAGGGAGGATACTCGAAGGGTGGTTACTCTAAGGGCGGATTTTCGAAAGGAGGTAAGCGATATATCTTTTTACTTTTTTTATTATCTATAGGCTTGCGCTTGACCACTATCTCACCTGATGGTAAACGATGATGTGGTCGATGGTGAAGCACGCTTGCCTAGAAAAAACCCATTCACTCTTGACTTAAAGACCCCTAGATTGTAGCTATCGGGAAACACAGACTCCGGCAGGGAATTCCACTCCTTAGCTGTACGCATAATAAAAGTGGCATAAAAAATTAATCATTCATAAAAAGGCCTTATAGCTGGAATATAATATTTAAATTCACTACCTACCGAAACCGCAAACAATTTAAAAGTTTTCTACACACATTCTTAATCCAGCCAGATTTCAAAGAACATAGTTGAGAAAATATTTTTATTAAAGTTTCATATTGAAATTGAAATAGAAAAATATCGTATAACAATTAACAAACAAGCTTTTAATTACTTTCACCTGCCCGGTGTCTGTAATCATTACCTTACAAGAAAAATTTGCTCCCAGTGTCCGATTGAGTTGAAATTTGGTACACAATAAATGTTTGTTTCACGTAACAATGCAACTTTAAGATAAAAGCTTGTTTAATAAAAAAAAAACTTAAAAATGCGTGTTAATAAATACTCAAAAAAAATGGTATAATTTCCCTGCAGGCCTACCCCCACCATCTCGTCCGAACCAGGCCTTCTCGCTGGACAAGCCCGATGTGAACACTACGAAACAGACTCCCAAACAAGAGTGCCAGCAGTTCAAGTGCATTCCGAAGCTGCCTCCATACGTACCTGGGGGCGTCACTCCTGCGCCCATCTGTTCTGTTGTCAGCTGTCCTCCTGGCTACACGCTGAAGTTGGATACTGCGGCCAAAGGATACAATAAGTGTCCTCAGTAAGTGTTGTTTGTAGTATTTTTTTAAAGCACCAGCCTAAAATAATAGCTTGCTTTAATTTGCCATATGACATTATTTTCCAGAATTGACACATATTGAATGGTATAATAATACAGCATGTGTATTTTTTCAAAATCAACGGTTTCGATTCCTGGCTAGGAATATTGATTTATCAAAAATCCAATGATGCAGTTTTAGTTTTCATCAAAATCGCCCTCGTGACTCATTTGAGTGTTTTTCGCTATTCCTCATAGTTTCGTGTGTTGGTCATCGACGCCTACTTGAATAACTCATTCTGTATACTGGTCCAATCATGTCCTTCACAGTTCGCTTCAAAAACAAAGACTTAACATTCTTCTTTCAACCATTAGGTACGAATGCGTGCCACCACCAGAGCGACCTGTGTTCTGCAACGTGACAGGACGAACATTCAACACATTCGACGGTTCCGAGTACAAGTACGACGCCTGCTTCCACATCCTGGCCAGAGAGAACAGGTTCGACGCCTGGACTATACTGGGTAAGACACTTTTAGGCTACTGTTGCCATTGAAGATCAGTTATGTTGAGAGGAAGGTTCTCTAATAAGAAATCTGACGCGAGGAAAAACATTAAAATTCACAAAGATCAAGCAGTCAAAGCCTCACCCCTCGGGGTGGTGACAAAGATGTATCTAATAAAATTGTTGGTATTACGGGTTGCAAAATATTTTTTTATATTTTATGAAATAATAACTATGCTAGATTTTTTAGACGGTTCGCAGTTTAAGTAGGCATAAATAAAAAAATTAAACCTAGACATACACCGATATCGACTTCTGTTGAAGCTTGTGTATATGCGTGAGGCCATCCTCCACAAAAACTGTCTAAAACCAATCTTTTTCCACACAGTCCGCAAGAAGTGTCGTCTGGACGGCTGCCAGAACGAGCTCCTGATCCTCCAAGACGACCAGCTGATCATGGTGAAGCCGAACATGATGATAGAATACGACAACTACGAGTACACGGTAGAGCAGACCAGCAAGATCTGCTTCCAGAAGAACAGCTTCAATGTGGACCGGCTGGGCAACGGTATAGCAATCAAGTCTAGGAAGTACAACTTTACCGTGCTGTATAATTCCGAGGGAGATATTAAGATTGGGGTAAGTTTTAAATATAAATTTAAGGACCCTATAAGCCTTATTGCGAAGTTAATGGTATACTCGTAGTCAGCTAACAACCCAATCCTTACGGAAAGTACAGAGGTCTATAAAAACGGAGTGTTATAGTGGGCATTTTCACGCTGAATAACCTCAAGGGCACATCACATCACATCACATCATCAGCCTATTAATGTTTCTACTGCTGGGACACAGGCCTCCTCTCTGTGAGAGGGAATGGGCCGTTATCCACCACGCGGGCCCAGTGCGGGTTGGTAGATGTCACATATCTTCGAGTTTTTGGTTCTAGGACATGCCGGTTTCCTCACGATGTTTTCCTTCACCGTTTTGAGAGCAGTGGTGATGAAATAATTTACACAAAGTAAAGCGCCTACCTGGGCTCGAACCCACGACCTACAACTTGTAAGTCACGGCCGATACCACTGGGCCACCACTGCTCACAGTAAATTTTCAAGGGCCTAAATATGCCTCGACAAGCCGTAGGTTTTAAAGGTGCTAAATGTGACAAAAACTTCGAAAGGAAATGTAATCGAAAAATTGTGTACAAAACTTATTATGTACGTATTTTTACAAGAGTTACTGTTCGCGTGCTATGGTGCAGCAGCTTTGGGTCTTCGTAATATATTGTTAGAACAGCCCTAATCATCCTCGCCATGGTTATTCGAGTAATATCTTGTCTAAAATACAAAAATGCTTTTACCCAGGTCTTCAAAAGCTACATGGGCGCAGTAGACGGTCTCTGCGGCGCCTTCGACGGCTCTTCCTACAACGACAGACGTCTTCCCGACGGTAGATTGGCCACCAGCATCGATGAGTTTGGCCGAGCGTGGGCCAAGCCTGGTCTGCCACCCAACGCCTGCCAAACCCAGATTATATCCGACCAGAAGCAGAGGAAGGCTTGGGAGTTGTGTGAAGTTATTACGTAAGCATAGGCCGTGTGGCCGCCTACTAGTTGGATCGATGACTTAGTTAAGGTTGTGGGAGTCCGCTGGATGCGAGACGCAGGGGTCGGTCAATGTGGCAACTTTTGGGGATAGGGTTACCATATCTCAAGAATTGTCCTGAGATCTCGGGATTTTTAGAATGTTCAATTAAATAGAGTCGATTTTTCAGCCCTTTTTATTAAAAAAACAAATAATAATCATTTAATTAATAATAAACTTATTTAAAAAACAACTTTGGTCATGTAAATTGCACAAGTAAAATCTAAACTTGAAATTTATAAAACCTTTTTAAGTAAACTTTTGTCCTGTAGTAACTAATTGCCTGCCTTTGTTAAAAAGGTAGACAATTTATGGAGCATTACATCAAAAAATGCGTTTGCTATAAACTAGTTTTGCGAGAGAATTCGCAAAATCGAGAAAATCGCAGGATTTGTCAATGGAAATCTGGCTGTTACTCCGGACTTTTAAATTTTCTACCTTTTTTTTTGGTATCCCTATTTGGGGGAGACCTATGGCCAGCAGACGTCCTTCGCCTGAAATGATGAAGATGATGATGAGGCCATGTGGAGGCAGTACCGTGATGATAAAGATGTTTGATGGAAAATAACATGTTGCACTGACACCAAATAAATTCTGTCTTTTTGGTGTCTTGGTGATGTCTTATCCATAGAGATATTGATGACATTTTGGGCACGGCTTAAGCTAAAAAAACAAGTATCCACCAATTTTTTTAAACATTCTTGACTGTGTAAGTATTATTGTGAAGCGAAAGTGAAGGAAATGGCAAATTCTTGAGGCATCTAATAAATAAGACTACCATCGCAACTTGGCAACGCACACTGTATTCATTCCATAATTAAATTACATCATTTTTTTTCGTTTGAAAAGACATCACATTTTTTTTTATTCCACCAGGAAAGAACCTCTCGCCCAATGCGCCAGCGTCCTGAACCTTCATAAATGGCGCAGCATCTGTTTAGAGAAGATCTGCGAGTGCTCCCAACTCGTCGTGAACGGAACCCATCGCACTGAAGAGGAGTGTCGCTGCCTGCTGCTGGAACAGCTGGTGGCCGAGTGTCTCGCGGCCGACAAGAACGTGGACCTGTCCACCTGGAGGATGATGATGGACTGCCGTGAGTATAAACTTAGTCTTTTTTATCAATAATCTTGGTACTTAAGAGAGGTAGAGGACGACCTCCGGCTACGTGGTGGACTAGCATAACGTTTCTCCTATTGGAGGAAGTACTGCTCGACCCGACAACCCAGGATAGATTGTCTTGGTGCCAGAAAATTAGGAGAGCTGACCCCACCTAAAGGGGGATAGGGCTAGACAGAAAAAGAACAACAGTAAGATCATGATATGGGCTCGTTGGCGTATCGACTTGGAAGCGTTTATTGGAGATTGGACGTAGAAAGCAAAACATCGAGAACTATGAGGGAGAACTTTGCTCAGGGCAGTGGTACTGCATACATTGAATAAAAGAGACCGTTCGGTAAGAATCTCTACGCATTGGGTTTCTGAAGAAAGACGGTGTAGTGTTGAGGTAGGCACAGAAACAGGACAAGTACCCAGGAACCTAATTCGAGACAGCGCGGGTGAAGGGTATCTGGAAGGACTTTTGAGAGTCCTTTGCCTTCTATTGGGACAGCAACTAGTTAAATACACAAATATCAGCCTGGCTGAACTCTTGATGAATGTAAGAATTCAGGTGGCTCTGAGCTGTTCGCTAGTTGCTTTTCTGTGTGAGGACGTATCCTCCCACTGTAAAAGCGTCTACACAATTTGTAAGGCGAAAACTTCGCAAAGCGCCCTCTGTCGGTGCGACGACGCTTTCGTGATTGTCATACAAATAAACCCGACGATCGCGTATTCGAGCGATGATTGATTGCTTTGTATAAGGATGACGCCTAAGCGTGATCTTGATCACATAGACGCGTTCTTATAGTGCTCGTGATTTAACTTGTCGTCAAAACGTGTTTATCTTTAACCAACTTACAACGCATTATTTATAATGGCCCTATCTTTTTCCACAGCTGCCGACTGCCCAGCTCCCTTAGTCCACTACGACTGCTACCGCAAGCAGTGCGAGCCGACGTGCTCGCAGTACGGCGCCGTGAGTCGCTCGTGCCCCACTGAGGACGGCCAGTGCTTCCCCGGCTGCTACTGCCCCGAGGGCAAGCTGCGCATGCAGGACCAGTGCATCCTGCCGACCGACTGTCTGGATTGTGAGTATTATATCAGTCATAACACTAGACTATACCTAGCACAAACAGTGCGAGCCGACGTGCTGAGGACTTCTGTGTCTGGATTTCAAGTATAACTTGAAAAAACCATGGCAAGACTTCTAGAGATACCCTGAAAGCCTGTTTCACGGTATCCAGACAGGCTTTATCTGCTAAATAATCTCAAAATCAAAACGCACCAACCAATCACCTTTCTAAACTCTCCCCAGGCACCTGCAACGGCGTAGGCACTCCAGCCAAGTACGTGACTTTCGAGGGCGACGACCTTCCATTCCTCGGCAACTGCACCTACCTTGCCTCCAGAGACAGGAACGCGACTGGCCAGCACAAGTACGAGGTGTACTCTACCAACGGACCCTGCGAAGACAACGATGCTGTGGTCTGTACTCAGGCCGTACATCTCATCTATGAGAAGAGGGTCATACATGTTACCAAGAATGCGGACACTAAGAAGGTGGGTCACGTTATTTGTTTTTTCTACTACCTTATATATTATGTAACATATTTCCAAAGAAATTCGTTTCGAAATATGAACATTGAGACACAAGATTATAAAATAAAAACTAAAAAAAAACAAATCACATAATAACATTTACGGAATGACTTTTGTATGGATCATTATGTAACTGGCAGAATGATACAGAACCTGTTACCTCTCGAAAAAGCGAGCGTTGATTGTGTGCATATAGTCTGTGGTTTTTAGTCTGAACGTTTCTAATAAATTGTTGTTGGAACTTATTTGCATTTAATTAAGTGGTTTAGGTAGTGGAAAAAGAATTGTGTCTCGCATAAAATGGCTTTATTTTAACACTCGCATGTAGGTTTTTCTTAAATTGGCTACATCGGTCGTGTTAAAATCTCGACTTTTTATGCTCGACACGAAATGTACTATTATTCTATAAGTATCGCATCGTCCCCACATAGATGGGGAATATTTTTCGCCACAATATACACAATACAGGTACTGTATATAAAAAACCCCAGCAGGCATTGGCCGGCAAGCAGCCGGAAAAGGAAGAAATTATTTAGCGATCCAGGGAAAGCTGCAACTCATTGAAAATGAAAATTCTGAACTCTGAACATAGCAAAAAATTCCACATTATGTGTTTCAGACACCAACAGCTCTGTCGCACTGATAATTTAAAAAAAATATAGGCCGTAACCGTCTTTGTTTGTGTACTCTAGTAACTAGTTTATGTTAACAACCATTTTAGATTTTGATTATGTGATTCTTATTCTTATGTATAGTTTTCGCCAAACTTCTTGGCCGCCCTGACGTGGCCACAATGGCTGCGTATTAGTAAATCTAATACAAAAACTGTCTTTGCTATTTCTTGTTTTTATAATTTTTCGACACCGACTTCAGAAACGAAAGTTATTTTGCACTTTTTAGTGTTTTGCTAAAAAAAAAATTTGCTATTAAAAATTTGCTATTTCTATAGTACGGTACCTACAGGATTGACAAAATACTCATAAAAACGCCAACAATATTGCATACAAACGTGTCAAATTGATTACCTCCTTAATTTTTTTGAAGTCGGTAAAAATAGCAACGATCCGTGCCTTGCGCATCGGAAAGCCAACATCAGGGCGGCGAAGAAGTTTGGCGAGAACTATAACAAGCTTTTCTCTTATATTTTTAGTCACATTCACACCAAACAACACTAAACTATATTTACTTTAACAGTTGCTAACCACGATCGACAACGAGGCACAATTCAAGTACCCGGTGAAGAAGGATTGGGTCACCATCAGCCAGGACAACGGACAGGACGTCACCATACTGCTAACTGATATACATGTTGAGGTAACTTGTTTAAGAAAGCCATCAAACACATCAACTAAATAAAAAAATTTTTTTTTTTTTAATTAGAATTATTACTAAAAATAAAAGATTGCAGGAATTACTAGAAGCTTTATCCAAATATCTCACTTCTGAGTTCAGTGATGAAATAGACGAATTTTTTTTTTTTGCTTATTTCTTTATTTTAAATTAAATATGTTGCCGTTTGTAAATGTCATCAAAATAACACCATATGTTTATCCTTCACTCAACAGCTGACAGTCCTCCAATCTAAGATGGAGTTCAGAGTGCGAGTACCTTCGTATGTATACGCGAACAAGACGGAGGGTCTGTGTGGAGTCTGCGCTGGGTACCAAGAGGTGTTGCTCACCAGCAACGGCACCGAAACTGAAGACTTTGAAGAAGTAAGATAAACAGAGTATTTTTTTATAATAATATGGAGCTTAAATGAAAATGGAGCAAAGCGGAATCTTGTGCTCAAATTTTCGATAGCTTACTTGCATCGTCAATCGAAATAGAATTTCCCTTTTAGCAAATGTTGAGTTGCATTCATTCCGAAAGGGTCACCTTTCGGAATGAATGCTCAGCTCAGCGCAATTATATTTATCATGTTCTTATTTTTCCTTTACTTTGTAATTTTTGCAGCTAAAATGTTCATTGTGGTCTTGGATAATTATTTGACTTTGCCACAACCCCTGTACAGGTACAATCATATCTTAGCAATCATTATAAAAGTATTTTCCTTAATAACTATTCTCTGCCCCTCCAGTACGGCAAGTCTTGGCAAGCTACCCCCGACACCCTGAAGACCCTGGACATATCAGATCAAGCGCAATGTGACCAGCCTCTCGTACCGGAGTGTGTGCTGCCGCCGCCCGAGTCTAACCCTTGCTACAACCTCTACAATGCCGATAGGTTTGGAGCTGTAAGTATCTATTTTTATTTTATTCGATATAGTAAGTGGGCAAGTTACGTGGGTAACTTGCCTACTTACGATCAAATACCATTGACCTACACTGGCTCACACATATATACAGGGCCGTTGTCATCTTAGATAATTTAGGCGAAATGTTTGATGTGCCTGTAATTAAATCTGCTCACATACCCTTTCAGTTAAATGCTCCTTAGGGGCAGAAATATATATAATTTTGTGATATTTCATAAGAACATAAATAAATATTGTGTTTTTTTTTTCTGTTGCCCATAAAAAATACTCAGTAAAAGTGCAATTTTATTTTAAACTCCAACTTATTTATTCGTTTTCTTAGCGAGTTAATTGGGCATGGTAATCTGTGTGAAAGGATTTTCTAGTTCCGATACCAGTCTCCCACATAAAATGTACATTATTATGTATCTAGACTAATATTATAAAGACGAAAGATTTTTTTGTTTGTTTGTTTGTACCGAATAGGCTCCGAAACTACTGGACCGATTCGAAAAATTTTTTCACCAATAGAAAGCTACATTATTCCTGAGTAACATAGGCTATTTTTTAATCCCGAAAAGGGGTCCTGTGGGGTGGTCCACGGGAGCGAAGCCGCGGGCAACAGCTAGTAGTTTATAAGGCACCTTTGTGGAAGAGAAATTAATAATACGTTATGTTATTAAAAAAAAAAATGTCCTCTGATTATATATTGATCAAATAACTTATTTGTTCAGTGCCACGCGCTAGTAGAACCGCAGTCGTTCGTGGAAGCTTGCGAGGCAGATCTGTGCGCGAACGCAACGGACTTCTGTGTCGCGGCCGAGCGGTACGTGGCCGAGTGCAGGAGGCAGGGAGTGTGTCTGACGGACTGGAGGACTGACCTGTGTCCCTTCCCTTGGTAAGTGCTTTATTGAATGACTTCTAGATGAATAATGTCGTGGAGACCCAGTGACAAGACCTCGCCTCTCTTGATTGAGGTCGTTAGGTTCAAATCCAGGAAAGTACCTTGTGGGGAAACCTGGCCTTATATATTAGGGGTTAAAGTATGAAATTGAAGATTTGTAGTGAAAAAGGAGGTTTTCGGAGTTCGTCACAGTAGACATCTGCCGTTATTGTTTGACCAGATCGGAGAAAGCTATAGTGAGTAACTCCATGCTGAGACCACCAAACAGTTACCATTACCTTTTTATTGGTAAGCTTTGCTTTAGGTCACTGTTGCGTTTGACCTGGGGTCAGCCATTGCAATTTTCGCTTACGAATAGAAAGTAAAGAATCCACTTTTCATCACATGTCACAATTTGATCCAATATTCCTTCATTTCTGTATCGATTCAACAAGGCAACACAAGTTTCAACATGCGTAGCTTTCTGCAGATCAGTCAAATCATGAGGCACCCATTTTTCATATTTTTTTTATTTTATTGATTTGACGCAAATGAATCAATATTGTTGGTCAGGTAACGTTAAACCATGTCGCTAATTCCTGGGTAGTTTGGCTCGGATCGGCTTCACCATCTCTTTCAATTCATTGTTATTCACCTGTGTGGGCGGTCTTCCACGTGGTTCGTTCTACAAATCAAAGTTTCCATCACGAAAGCGTTTAAACCAAAATCGCACGGTGCGTTCATTAGCAGTCCCTACGCAACCTTCAAACGCAACATTGATATTGCGATCTGTTTTTGCCGCGTTAGATCCGCGTCGGAACCATTGAGATAATATGTAGTGCGTACTCGTATTAAAAAATCAATCGAATTTTTGAAGTAGGTATCCATCTTTCTTGTCTAAGCTGAATAAAAAAAACAACTGAAAGTTGATAATCGAATGTTGCACATTTTTTTAAAGAAGAACTTCATAGAGTACCATGTGAAAAAAGTTTCACTCAAAAATCTCAAATCATGAAGGTTCTATGTCAATTCGAAGTACCTATTACAATAAAGTAGAACTCAGTAGAGCTTCCGAAAGAGTGGGTCTTAGGATGAACATGGACAAAACCAAGGTGATGTTGAATGCCCATGTTACACCCACTCCTAGCAAGGTCGGAGACTCTACACTCGAAGTTGTGGACGACTATGTCTACCTGGGACAAACGATCCAGTTGGGTAGGGCCAACTTCGAGAAAGAGGTCAACCGTCGAATCCGACTCGGCTGGGCAGCGTTCGGGAAGTTGCGCGGTATCTTCTCGTCCAACTTACCACAGTGTCTCAAGACGAAAGTCTATGACCAGTGTGTGTTGCCAGTGATGACGTATGGCTCTGAGACGTGGTCGCTTACAATGGGCCTCATCAGAAAGCTTAAAGTCACCCAAAGGGCAATGGAGAGGGCTATGCTCGGAGTTTCCTTGCGTGATCGAATCAGAAATTTAGAGATCCGCAAGAGAACCAGGGTAACCGACATAGCCCGAAGAATTGCCAAACTTAAGTGGCAGTGGGCAGGGCACATTGCTCGCAGAACGGATGGCCGATGGGGCAGAAAGGTTCTGGAGTGGCGACCGCGAACCGGAAGACGTTGCGTTGGAAGGCCTCCCACCAGGTGAACCGATGACCTGGTGAAGGTTGCGGGTATCCGCTGGTTGCGGGACGCACGGGACTGGTCAATGTGGCGACGCTTGGGGGAGGCCTATGTTCAGCAGTGGACGTCTTTCGGCTGATATGATGATGATTACAATAAAACGGCAATTTCATACTTTAACTCCTATTATTTAGTGTGTATAAGTTTGAAATAAAGGCGGAAATATAGTTTTTGATCGCTTTAGGAGCAGATTTCAACAGGGTTCTGGTTTGGCCGCGTCTTCGCTACTGCACTCTTCTGCAGTCTCGTCTATCCTACACCGTACATTTTTTTTCAGAGATTATTTTAAAAAAACATCTATCAATATTACCTCTTCATAATACTCGTATTAGTTTAGATTATACTCTCTAGCATACTTACCAAACAGCTATGTTTCACAGTGACGAACCGCTAGTGTACCGCGCCTGTGTCAAATGCGAAATGACGTGCGAGAACAGTGACGATCTCACCAAGAACCCTGACAAGTGTGACAAACCTGCTGTTGAGGGATGCTTCTGTCCTGAAGGAAAGGTAATCAGACCCTCAATATTTCAAATAAAACTTTAATTAAAAGTTGGTCCGAAATTTTTAATATTTACTAATCATAATTTACAATGTAGACATTTCTATCGAGATAAAAATACGCTCGCATTTGACCTTCGAATTAACCCTTAATCCTAAGACTATGCCGTTCTTCTGCTATTACAATATTTCTTAAAGTGACCGCTGAGACTCAAAAGAAACGTATTATTAAAACGAGAAATTAGAAAAAATTAAAGGATCATTCATTAATAAAAATTATTTTCCAGGTGCGAGTGAACAACACATGTATCGAACCATCCAAATGCTTCCCTTGTGACGCTAATAAGGAACACTTCGCTGGCGACGAATGGCAGGTAAGATATACAATACTCCTTCGTAGTGATAAGCTACTTCATTATTAGGACAGCTGAAGGCTATCTATGTGTGATGTGTGGTTTATCTAATAGTGACAATTTCAGTAAGTGTATAATGGTTGCTCAAAACTTTGGCAAAAACGACAGAATCTATACTAACATTATAAAGAGGTAAAGTTTGTGAGTGTGTGACGTTGTAAGGAGTAATCTCTGGATCTACTGAACCGATTTTGAAAATTCTTTCACCAGTAGAAAGCAACATTATGCCTGAGTGTCATAGGCTATAATAAATTTTCAAAAAATTAGATCCTTATGAAAATTGCAATAATGTAAGCCAAGGTAGCAACATATTGCCTATAAAATTAATTCTGTGGCGTGCGCTGAGAAAACTATTGATGATATATAAAAAATCGGACATCTAGACGCACTGCAAGTTATCATCCTTACCTTGTTGCCATTCCACCAATTCGAACCAAGCGCTCCCAAACATCCTTTATAATGCGCACAGCGAATGAGTGGAACTCACTACCTGCGTCTGTGTTTCCGATCGCATTCAACCCGAATCTCTTCAAAGTTAGAGTGAACAGGCTTCTTCTGGGTAAGCTCACTCCATCGTAGACTCTGTCTCTGTCACCTATGACCTAGACTAGAGTCAAGAGCAAACCCATTACAAAAAAAAAATATAAAAAAAAAAAATTGGTAGGCAGGGTAGGCAGGGAAGGCAGGGTAGGCAGTATAGTCAGGGTAGGCAGTGTAGGCAGGGTAGGCATGGTAGGCAGGGTAGGCATGGTAGGCAGGGTAAAGAGGGTAGGCAGGGTAGGTAGGTTTGGCAGGGTAAAGAGGGTAGGCAGGGTAGGTAGGTTTGGCAGGGCAGGCAGGGTAGACTGGATAGGCAAGGTAGGCAGGGTAGCCAGTTGATGGGAATGAAGCCCCGCGGGTCAGCTAGTCGTCTTATAATTTCGTTAAATTCAAGCATAATTTGCATCTACAGGAGGACGCATGCACAAAATGCACGTGCAGCAAGCTGACTGGCGAGAACACGGCGCACGTGTCGTGCACTAAGCAGACGTGCGTGGCGCCGGTCTGCTCGCAGCTCGAGGACCTCATCACCACGCCCGCCAAGCCTGGGGACTGCTGTGCTGACTATCTGTGCGGTAAGAATAAATAGCTTCAGTCAATCCGAGCCTTTTCCCAAATTATTTGTGGCCCAGTGCTTTACATGGAGCGATTGCCTATCTGACCTGCAATACCCAGTAACTGGGTAACATGATACCTCTTGTGTTGACTGGTGTCAGATCTCAGGCTTCTGACTACCCGTAACGACTGTCAAAGATCTTCAAATGACAGCCGGGACCAACGTGTGTTGCGACACAGCCCGGCTACAGTCGATTTCGTAATTTATAGACTGATTAATCAAATGTACTTATATTGTTCTTGCAGTACCAATGAATAGATTAAATGTATCACAAATATATCTCGTTAAAAAGCACTTGTTTGTGGCCGGGCAGTACCGTATATGTTGCAACCCGGCCACGTGTATATTTTCTGGTAGAATTCTATGAATGTTCTAAAATATAAACCAAATAAATGTTCCTTTTGCGTTCTTTATTTTTTCAATGAAATATTCCAAGAGAAACGGTTACATACCGAAAATATATTTCTGATATGAATTTGCATTAAGTGCCTGTAAGACTAAAATAGCTAAGTAACTAGTAAACTAACCAAGCTGCAAACCTTTACTCTTGATTGGATCATAACATAAACTTCTCCTCTACCCTTGATCAAGAACGTTCGTGTTACCTACTATTGTAAGAAACTACCTTGATCATTTTGGCAACCATTAGATACTCGTATCATGGACAAAGAATGGTGCAATTGGATGTACATAAATGAAAAACCTTGCTTTGTATTGCAATTGGATTCAAAATATATATAATATTTTGTTTGTATTCGTAGTACCAAAACCGAAGAAGAACTGCACAGAAGCCAAGAAGATGGACTGCGGTTTCGGACAGGTTCTGAAACAGAAGACCACGCCTGATGGATGCACGGAGTTCGCTTGTGGTAAGCATTGTACACAAATTTAAACACAGGCCCATTGAGACCTTTATAAAAAATGCTGTCCCGTAGAATAAATTATGGCTACTTACATTATTGTCTTTTCGTGTGAATTGTATTTACTTAGCGGTCCCCCGACGCGAGTAGAAGGCTTATGTGTTAAAATAAAGCTTAAACAGGTCAACCACCCACTTACACCTCACTCTTAAACTCACATTCATACACATACTCACAGATAGATCTCCCACTCACTCAAATCTTCACTCACTTTCATACATAAACAAATATTCTAGCGTTTTAATTCAAGTTATGTTATTATTACCTATTGGGAACGTCTTCTTTTTCTTTTAATTTTATTTTTGCAACTTTTGTGTGTTTGTGTAATTATTTAGTTTATTTTATTTTGTGTAATTTAAGTTAACGTAAAATAATGTTTAATGGTAAACCCATAGATTTTGAATTTTTTTTGCTACGCAGTAAACCCTCATAATTGGTAACCAAGATACAGGCTTGCCTAGTTTGGGGCCAATGCTTAAACTTTGTAAAAAATTCTTGATTAAATAAATTTTAATCTATTATATATATAAATATTCTACTTTTTAGTTTTTTTTTGTCGGGAGTTTTTAAATGATTTTATTTCATGCTTTTTAAACTGCGATCAACAATCTATCAAAAAACTTAATTATCACACAATATTTTTGGAAAAACCCCCGATTCAAAGAGCGTGCATAACTTTTTAACAACTGAACCGATTTTTATCGAACATAGCTAAAAACACTATCGACAAAGTCAACTTACGAACAAAATAACAAGTAAAATCGGTCCAGCTGTTTCTTGAAACACCCTTATTTTTCCGTGAGAGATAAAAGCTTTTTACTAGATTATAAGACTATCCTTCTTTCCAGAATGCATGCCCACCGACCAATGTGCGTCTCTGAACGACAAAGACGTGGAAGTGTTCGAGCCCGGCATGGAGCGTGTGCTAGACAACAGTGGCTGCTGCCCGCGCGTGCACTACCTCTGTCGTGTGGACACCTGTGTTCAGCCGCCGCAGTGCCCTAAGTTCCAGGACCTGAAGACCACCAATGTCACTGGGAAGTGCTGCCCAGAGTATAAATGTGGTAAGTGACATCAATCTTCTTAGGATTTTCTCTGCTCAGATTCCAGATGAATACTATGTTTGTCCATGGAGCGATTTACACGATACCTCTTGATAAGACTTCCGGGCGCCTGACTTAACGTGCTTTCTAGTCACGGATTGATCTAGATATGTAATGGATCAATGGTCACCCATCCACGGAATGACCTCAGCAAGCATTGCTTGCTACGGCAAAGACGTGGAAGTGCTCGAGCGCAGCATAGAGCGTGTGGTAGACAACAGTGGGTGCTGCTCGCGCGTGCTCTACCTCTGTCATGTGGACACCTAAGCTGTCCTCAGGTCAAGTTCCATGACCTGAAGACCACTAATGTCACTGGGAAGTGCTGCCCGGAGTACATGTGTGGTAAGGAATAATAAAGATACAAGGAGTTCATCTTATGTATCAAGAAATAATAGACATACGTGTTTGGTTCCACTATACTGATTTAGAAAAAGAGTAAAAAGGTATGTTTCCGCCCGGGATCGAACCGGGGGCCTTCTGCGTGTTAGGCAGATGTGATAACCGCTACACCACGGAAACTATACATGCGATAATCAAATATTAGTTCTTACAGAACAAAGTGTAGATCAACGCGGTCAAGTGTTATCACCCTGTTTATTTTATTACACCTGTATTAATATTAATCATTATCAGCACCATAAATTGCTATTTTTATCTGCAGCTGAAAACAATTCGATGTTACATTGTAATCTTACAAACATCGACCGTTTTTAGGGTTCCGTACCCAAAGGGTAAAACCCTATTACTAAGACTCCGCGGTCCGTCTGTCTGTCTGTTTGTCACCAGGCTGTATCTCACAAACCGTGATAGCTAGACAGTTGGAATTTTCACAGATGATGTATTTCTGTTGCCGCTATAACAACAAATACTAAAAACAGAATAAAATAAATATTTAATTGAGGCCCATACAACAAACGTGATTTTTATGCCGTTTTATAGGGTTCCGAAGTCAACAAGGAACCCTTATAGTTTCGCTCTGTCCGTCCGCAGCTTAGCTCAGAGAATCTAAGTACTAGAACGCTATAATTTGGCATGGATATACATATTAATAATGCCGACAAAGTGGTCAAATAAAATCATGAAAAAAAATTTTTTTTTACCTCCCATAGACGTAAAGTGGTTTTTTTTTTGTCATAATGGTACGGAACGCGCACGCAGGCGCGAGTCCGACTCACACTTGGCCGATTTTTTCCGTAATTTTCTGCCATCGCGGACCTAATAGACTTTTAGTATGCCTAGATCTCGTCCAAGTAATTTAGCATTTTCTTTTTCGTTTCCATAATCATACAAATTAATTATTTCGTCGTCACTCTCGCCACATGGCGACAATATAATTTAACTGTCACTAAAGTGTTCGTTGTACCACGGGAACCGATAATATTTCCGGGATAAATAAGTAGCCTATGTTCTATGCTTTATCCGCCGCTGTGCTATTCCAGGTTAATTTTCAATGACCAGCCAATGTTTTTCCAGGAATTAGGTATCAGTCAAAGAACGGTTTTGCAAAAATCAACTCCAAAAAAAATCTGCAGTTCTATACATTTTTACCTGAAAAAAATTTCGCATTTAAAATTATTAGAAGGATCTATTCCGGGGTAAAAACGACATCAATTTTATATGTCGAGTGGAAATCTATCTAATTCGTCTACCGTCCTTATTTGATTTGTGTCAGTCATATATATTTCCTACATCAGTTAGACATCATGATCTGAATATTACTCTTTTACTATCTCCACTTCCACGACCTGGTTTCAATATTTGTATCATGTTAAAACAATAGCTGTTATTCGACTGACAGTTGCGTATACTATAAAAAACTTGAACAGAGCTAAGTTAAGATGGTATTTTGATATAAGTAAACATCTTTTTTTTTTGTTCTCGTATGAGGTTCGTTCCCTTTTTAGCCTGAAAGACGCAGTAACTATTTAGTATATAACATTTAAATTGATATGAGTTTTTATAACCATTAGTCACAAATAGCTAGCTCAACTTTATGAGCTGAAAACATATCACAAATATACTGAGGGTCTGAAATCATCATAATCAGCCTTTTTATGTTCCCACTGCTGGACTCTGTGAGAGGGAATGGAATGGAATCCACCCTGTGCGGGTTGTTGGATGACAGATCTCTTCGAATTTCTAGTTCTGGGACATGCTGGTTTCCTCACGATGTTTTCATACACCGTTGTTAGAGCATTGGTGTTGAGATATGTGTTTAGGCAGGAAAATGAAAATTCTAGTCTGGAGCTGTAAAATTACGCATGTATTCCAAAAGAACAAAGGTAACACACAAAAAAACATGTAGGTAGACAAAAAACTAATTCACCATCAAAAGAAGCGCCTGATGAATCTTCATTGCAATCTGTTGCATATTTAGCTTTTATAATGCTATATTATTATTGTATTAATGCCTGTTGTAATTATGTATGTATAACTTTATGTGCTCCACTTTTTGTGTTGAGGTGACAGGTAAAATAGAAACGATCAATTAGGACTGTAGTTTATTTGCGACTGAAAACTTCTCTGTCTCACGGGCGCAGCCGTGCGTCACCAACTATATTATATTTGCTGAGTTAGCTTGTACATATAATGTGTCCCTACAGTAGCCCCCTCCTTAAAGAAGAAAAAAAAATGGAACTTACACTAAGTATACTTTTTAAGAACAATACAAAAAAAATTTTTTTTTTTTTTTTAACTACATGGTTTTTTATTTTTATGTCCAAACACTACTTTATCTTCATAATCCTATTTCTTCATGAAGAAGAAAACGACACATGTGACACCACACTATGCTTACAATTAATACACATCTGGATTACGGGGTATGGTCGGCGGTGGCACTGCTTGCACCTTAACGACTGGCAGACTCCAACCGGCCGCGACTGCTTCCTTTTGAAACCAGCCTCGTACTCGTTTTTTACATTGGCCTCTGATTAAATACAGAATCAACACTCCCATGAGCACAGCGCACACAATCACCATAATCTCCAATACTCCCACTCTTTGCCCCATCGTTTCGTTAGACACCGACTGTGCTAACGCGACATTGTTCTGTTGTGGTTTACTTTGTCCCCAACCCATTATTAATTACAGTGGTTTTTATTCTATTAACAAAACAAACACGTTCGTAAGGACTTATTCCAACTATGGATAAATTACGTTTAATGTTAAAAATGCTATTTGTTATACTACCAGAACATTTTGTCTTAGTTATAATTTAATCTTAGTCAGCACTTCTTTATGAAACTTCGCATTTGGCTGGCCTAAATAAACATCCTTCAATATGCTAGAGTTGCATTAATTCATTGTTTATTACGAAATGCTTCTACGTTGACACAATATTAACCAATTTACATGTTACCTACTTATTGAATATCACCTGTAACTTATATTATTAACTTATTTACTTAATTACATGAATACAATACAATTATAGTAGAGTACACTTTTTTTAAAAAAAACCGGGAATCGAACCCATTTCCCGTAATGCTCTGGCTTACTGTACCATAAGGTATAACATACATAGTTTTCATTCTGCAAACCTTATCGGCTGCTTAACCGTTCTACCGCTGTGGGTGGTATAAGTTACACGCTTAGTATTACAAGTCTTATCATTAAACAGTTTGTTATTAGGTTTAGTTACTACGCAATCCTTTTCTTGTTGTATTAGTGGAAAGGTTCCGTCATTAACTACGTACGCCGGTTTTAACCTATCGATTGATATTTTCACACGCTTATCTGCTATTTGTAACATGTAATACTTCTCTTTTCTCTCTAAAACCTGATATGGACCGTCATAGGGAGGTTGTAAGGATCTTTTAACCAGATCTACTCTCACAAAAACATGTGAACAAGTTTTTAAATCAGAATGAACAAATATATTCCTCGCGTCTCTCTGTTTAGTCGGTCTTGGCCTAAGGTTTTCGATAATATTTCTAATTTTGTTTACATATTCGTTTGAATCGCTAACGCTTATGCTATTGCCCCCGTAAAAATCCCCGGGTAACCGTAATGTCTTTCCAAATGCTAATTCCGCGGCACTGACACCAGTGTCGCTCCGCGGTGTTGCGCGTAACCCAAACAGAACTGTCGGCAATTCTTCCACCCACGCGCCACTGTCCCTCCTGGCCATCAGTGCTGCTTTTAACACGCGATGAAACCTTTCTACAGTGCCATTCGCCTGCGGGTGGTACGCTGTAGTTCTTAATTTATCTATCCCTAAACATTTCATTAATTCATTGAACAAGCTGCTCTCGAATTGTCTGCCCTGGTCTGTAGTAACCCTTACCGGACAACCGTACCTTGAAATCCAACCTTCGTACAACGTCTTGGCTACCGTACTAGCATACATGTTTCTGATTGCAAAAGCTTCTGGCCATCCTGTCGCCCTATCAACCACCGTAAGGCAATATCTATACTCCTCTGGTGACGTAGGTAATGGTCCTACTAGATCGACATGTATATGTTCAAAGCGGCCACTACTTTCGTATTGACCCAGTCCGGATACCGTATGACGTATAACCTTCGACTTCTGGCATTGAACGCAGGTTTTGGCCCACTGTCCTACGTCTGTGTTCATACCTGGCCAAAAATACTTAGACGTCACTAATTTCCGAGTAGTACGCACTCCAGGATGGCACAAACCGTGTACTGCCTGAAATGCCCTTTTCCTAAAAGCTACTGGTAGATATGGCCTTGCAACCGAAGTAGATAGTTCACACATCACCTCGCTTTGACAGTCGGGTAAATTAATTCGCTTAAATTGCATCACTTTGTTTTCTTTCAATAAAAGCGACGTCAGCTCGTCATCCATCCGTTGCGCCAACGCTAATTCGCTGAAATCGAGCGTTGTTGGACATGTGATAGTTTCAACCCGAGACAGTGCATCCGCTGCCGAATTTTCATTACCGTTAATGTACTGTATATTTGTTGTGAATTCACTGATAAACATAAGTTGTCTAACGCGTCTAGTTGTTTCTTTGTCACTAGGTTTTTGTGTGAACGCATAAGTTAATGGTTTATGATCCGTGTAAATTACAAAAGATCTGCCTTCTACCATATAACGAAAATACTGAACCGCCGAATAAATAGCTAATAGCTCCCTGTCGTACGTACTATATTTAAGCTGCACGTCACTGAGTTTCTTAGAATAATAACCTAAGGGGCCCCAGTGTGAGCCAACCTTAACTTGTAACACGGCACCGATACAGTCGTTCGACGCGTCCGCCCATATTGCAAGCTCGGCGTTTAGCACCGGATACGATAACATGGTCGCATTCTGTAGGCTAGTTTTACATTTTGCAAACGCAACGTTTGCTTCTGGCGACCAGTTAATTATAGACTTATCTTTTTTCTTAGCCTTCTGTAAATACGTATTCAACACAGATTGATATTCCGCTGCCCTAGGTAAACTGGACCTATAAAAATTTATCATTCCCAAAAAACGCCGTAACTGATCTACCGTTTCGGGCTTTGGGAAATCAATGATTGCCTGAACTTTATCCGGTAATGGACTGATTCCTGATGACGTAACCTCGTAACCTAAAAATTCTAGTTTCTCTTTTCCAAAACTACATTTTGCCATATTGATAGTTATGCCGAATCGGCTTAATCGCTCAAATATCGCCTTTACGTGTAACTTATGAAGCTCGGGCGTCTCGCTAGCTACGATGATGTCATCTATGTAACAAAAGTAGAAATTAGACTCGGTTTGGCCTTCTGAACCTATTTTGCATTGTGCATCTAAGCCTTGTAATACCACGTTATTCATATATCGCTGAAATGTTTGCGCGGCGTTCCGTAAACCGAAGGTCATGCGCGTAAACTCATATAACCCAAAGGGTGTGGTTATCGCGGTTTTTTCTACGTCTTCAGGTGCAATCACAATATTATGATACGCTCTGTTTAAATCTAAACGCGAGAATATACACTTATTCCCTAAAATATACGTAAAGTCATTTATCCGCGGAATGGGGTACCTATCCGGTATTGTTATTGCATTTAAGGCTCTATAATCACCGCAGGGACGAATCTGCCCGTCCTTTTTGGGTACCACATGCAACGGACTGGCCCAAGGACTTTTCGACGGCCTACAAATACCCATTTCCTGCATGCGTCTAAACTCCTCCTTTACCTTTACATATTTCTCTGGGGCTAATGGTCTAGCTCGAGCGAATACGGGAGGGCCGTGTGTTTCAATGTAATGTAACACCGCATGCGGGGGTTCCCCATTAAAAGACACAGGTTTAGTGATCTCGGGAAACTCGGCTAGAATATCCGAATAAATGCAAGCGTTATCAATCGTAGTTAAGGATGGTCCCTTCCACTTTACAATTAAACCTACTGCACTTAAACTCGTTACTTCATCTATGAGTCGTCGGCCGCTTACATCTACTAGCAATTTATACCTTGTTAAAAAATCTGCGCCTATTATGGGCTGATTCACATCTGCTACAATGAAATGCCAAGTATACGGCCGTCTTAATCCTAGACTTAAAGTTAATGTTTCAATACCGTAAGTTTTTATTATTGTACCGTTAGCGGCATATAAAGTAAAGTTAGACCTATTACTATCATAATAACTACGCGAACGATTTTTCCTCACGGGTATTACGGATACATTAGCTCCCGTATCTATCAAAAATCTCATACCTGTTTTCTTATCACATACAATTAGGCGGTTGTAAACCGTGCAACGTCCCGCCGTCGGCTGCACCATGTCTAGTTTCCCGCCGACTTCTCCTGGTCCTTGCTCCAATTACAGGGTTTCACACACTTTGTTGCCTTCTCCCTGTAACGATAGTGGTAAAAACACAACCAATTAGCACTTTTTCTCTCGCCACCCGCATCACCATGTCTCGATGCCGATCTCGAACCTCGGCTGCCGCCGTCCCAACGCTCCCTGCCTCTGCCACGCTCCAGACTTGCGAGACGCAGGTTGATTTTCGCTAGCTCCCCCAGGATTTGGCTGGTGCTTGATGATCCCTCACTCCTGGTCTGGACCTCCACTGCCTTGACCTCTGCTACCATTGCTGAGCCCTCTCCTATGCTTTCCAGCACCTTGTCTGCTATGGTTGCGAGCACGTCCAATTTCTTTGAGTCGGACACTGCCAGCACAGCACGCACTGATTTCGGTAGGTGTGATTGCCACATCAACTTCAGGGTATCGTCCGCCACCTTCTCCCTGGCCAACTCGCGCATCCGACGTAGCAAATGTGATGGGCGCTGGTCTCCCAACTCCATTTCACTGATCAGCTTCTGCAATTTCCTCGTCTCCGACTCCTCGAACACTTCCAACAGCCTTTCTTTCAGCGTCTGATATTTCCGAGACTCAGGCGGAGCCAATAACAAATCGCTCACCTGCTGTATAGCGACCTTGTTTAGCTTTGTAACCACCAGATTTTGTTTGGCTGCATCACTCAGCCTTTGATTCTCCACCGCGGCCTCAAACTGGACAAACCAGAGTCGTGTTTGGTCTGTCCAAAACTCAGGAATGCGCGAAGAGACAGTTATGCTGGCCAGCGCCTTTTCGCTGACATCTCCGGACATGTCCTCCTTCACACCTTGCGCCCGCGGCGCAACTCCTTGCGGTGGATTAATTTTTCCGTCCATTTTTCAGTCTATACGTGTACCTCACCCAAAATAAAATGATCACGTCGGGGTCACCACTTTAGCTTTTATAATGCTATATTATTATTGTATTAATGCCTGTTGTAATTATGTATGTATAACTTTATGTGCTCCACTTTTTGTGTTGAGGTGACAGGTAAAATAGAAACGATCAATTAGGACTGTAGTTTATTTGCGACTGAAAACTTCTCTGTCTCACGGGCGCAGCCGTGCGTCACCAACTATATTATATTTGCTGAGTTAGCTTGTACATATAATGTGTCCCTACACATATTTGAATACTATTACATATCTTTGAGGATTGTTGTGGCAATCGTTTTGGACACAAAATTAAATCCAAACATGCCCCCGGGCGTTGAAAGGCCATCTTTCAACCAGAATCATCATTTAAAGGCAGTGGGCATATCTTGCTGCATGCTCGCCGGATAGTTCCACTCGCAGTTCTAATTTCGGCCACACGACTGATTCCATCACGTCCTGGGAAGACTGCTGAGATCCGGCCTAATCGCCATTTCAATGGTGGTATATTGTCTTCCTTTACTATGACAAGGCGATCAGTCTCTAAGACCGCCTTTGAAGACCTCCATTTTGTCCGCTGCTGTAATTCAGAGATATACTCTTTATTCCACCGCGACCAGAAGTGTTGACGTAATGCCTCTATTCTCTCATATCGCTTCAAGTGAGTAACAGAAGCAGCTTCGTACGATGGTACGGGCAATGATGTGAGCGTGCGTCCTATCAGGAAATGTCCAGGTGTCAGCGGCAGAAGGTCATTAGGGTCCGATGACAACGGCGTGAGTGGGCGTGAGTTCAGGAGTGCTTCAATTTGAACCAGTGCTGTATTTAGTTCCTCATAAGTTAAATGACAATTTCCCATTACTCTTTTTAAATGAAACTTCACTGATTTGATACCTGCCTCCCAAAGACCACCGAAATGTGGAGCGTAGGGAGGAATAAAAATGAAGTTAATCCCTTCAGTGGCCATGTCACCAGACAACGAACTGCTGTTAGCTTTCAAAAATTTGCCGATTTCATTATAAGCGCCTACAAACGAGGTTCCGTTGTCGGAATATATATGCGTAGGCTTGCCTCTGCGAGAGATAAAACGACGAAGTGCTGACAAATAATTTTGACTGGTTAAGTCACCCACCAACTCAATGTGAACTGCCTTCGTCGTAAAACAAACAAAAAGTACAATGTAAACTTTTACAATTCTACAACCGCGACCTTGTCGAGACGCTGACAGTATAGGTCCAGCGTAATCAACCCCAACACAATCGAATGGATGACCACCGGACGCCACCCGTCGTTCAGGTAAGTTTCCCATAATGGGATTAATTGGTTTAGCTGTAATGCGACTACAAATTACACAACGATGGTAACACCATTTAGCCAGGTTGCGACCACCTATTGGCCAGTAAGTATCTCTTATACATGATAAAAGTAATTGTGGTCCAGCATGCATTAGAGTTTTATGTTTATATTCAAATAGTAGTTTGGAAAATCGATGAGTGGACTGTATGACTAACGGATGCTTTTTCTCATATGAAAATAAAGAATTTTGTAAGCGACCACCTACACGAATTAATTTATTTTTATCTAAAAATACATTAAGTTTAGTCAGTGAACTTCCTTTTGGTAAGCACTGATTTTTTATTAATAGTTCATATTCGGGAAATGATTCTATTTGAGAGAGTTTCACTATTAAGTTTAAAGCATTTTGTAACTCATCTTCACTAAGGTGTGAAGTGGTGGGTGGTTGCTTTTTACAAACATTAATAAATCGTAACGTATATGCTACTGTGCGTTTAAGCCGAGAAAGGTTTGAAAACCGATTAAAATCAATTAAAGGTATCGGAGTCTTAGAAGTAGTAAATAAAGAAACCTCAGTTTTAGTTTCTGGTAGCAATTCCACTGCATTGGTTGGAAAAGCAGGCCATTCGCTTGTATCCTGTTTTAAAAAATTAGGTCCCGACCACCATAAATTATGACTCTGCATTTGACTAACCTCAGTTCCTCGAGATACAAGATCAGCGGGGTTAAGATGTGTGGGAACATGTCGCCAGGAACAATTATTAGCATTGGTTTTTTCAACTATTTCTGCCACACGATTGCGTACGAATGGTTGCAACTTACTAGGTAACATTTTCAACCAACCTAGCACTATGGTAGAATCACTCCAGAATGTACTACTTTGAATTGGCGCGCCAAGTGACTCAACAACCTTTTTATATAGCCTCACTCCAAGCAAGGCGGCGCAGAGCTCAAGCCGAGGAATTGTAGTTGGCTTGATAGGAGCCACTCTACTCTTTGCTGTAAGCAAACGCACCATAATTTTATTATTGTTATTAATACTCCTTACATAGATGCATGCACCATAAGCGGTTTGTGATGCATCACCAAATATGTGTAATTCTATCACTTTCCAAGAATCACACAAAACTAAACGTGGGATGCGTAAACTATTTAAAATAAATAACCTATCAACAATGTCTTTCCATGTATTAACGACATCTGATGGTAAACAGTCATCCCATGATAATTTGAGTAACCAAAGCTTTTGCATTATTACTTTCATTCGAATGACACAAGGAGCTAATAGACCTAGAGGGTCGAATATTTGGGATATTACTGACAGAACTTCACGCTTTGTTACATTATTCGAAGTTGACGTATTGCTAATTGAAAAACAGAGCTCATCGGAGTCTGTTAGCCAGTTAAGACCCAATGTTTTACTTGGCTCATTTGAACCAATGTTTAAATTTAATGATGAACTAGTGACTTGATCTGATATAAGCTGGATATTGTTGGACTTCCATTTCCTAAGTGGCATACCAGCGGCAGCCAACTCGGCAGTGACTTTCTGGCGGATATTTGTGACGTCAGAGATTGTATCCCCACCTGTGAGCAAATCGTCGACATAAAAATCATGGATAATAATACCAGCAATCTGCTCATCCTTACAATCTAAGCCAACTTGTTTTAAACACCGAGTTGCTAAAAACGGTGCACTTGCGGTTCCATAAGTCACAGTGTTTAATTCATAGGTTTTAATAGACTCTAATGGGTTCTCACGCCAAATTATTTTTTGTAAGTGTCTGTCATCAGGGTGTACAATCACTTGCCGATACATTTTTTCTACATCAGCAGAAAGAATGTATTTATGTTTTCTGAATCTAATAAGTAAAGACATTAAGTCGTCTTGAACAACTGGACCTACCATTTGTAAGTTATTAGATGAAACACCTGAAGTAGTAAGACTACTGGCATTAAACACTACTCTTAATTTTGTGGTTATGCTGTGTTCGCGTAGAACACCGTGGTGTGGAATAAAATATGCAAGTGTTTTTGAATTAATGGAACACTCAGACATGTGTCCTAACGAAATGTACTCTTTCATGAAATCACAATAAAGAGCTTTTAAAGCTGGCTGACTTTTAAACCTACGTTCAATTGAAAAGAGACAATGTTTTGCTCTAGCCAGTGAGTCACCTAGAATATGGTGTGATTGTTTGAGTGGTATCCTAACACAAAAACGACCATCTGCCATTCGAGTGGTGTTTTGTACAAAATGTTCTTCACACTTGGTTTCTTCATCAGAATATGAAGATGACTGATTGGAGACTTCTTCCAGTTCCCAGAAACGCGATAAAAGGTTTTGAATGTCATCTTCTGAAGTGGGGTTGTGAGAAGAACGGACATTGAGTTGTGCAATGTTAACTTTAAAAACTGATGGTGACCGTGAAACTTTGATACTATTAATTAACGGACCTGAAACTAGCCAACCTAGCCTAGATTCAAATAATATCGGTTTACCGTCACCTAAGTTAATTTTTTGCCGCCCCAGTAGATCCCAAAAAACATCTGCCCCTATTATAAGATCCACTGCCGATGGCGTGTGGAAATGAGGATCAGCTAAAGAAATATCGCTAGGTATGTTTAAATGATTAATGGCTAATTTATGACACGGTACTTCATCCGTTATGTTTGGTAAAATAAAACAATAAAGATTAGTAGTAAAGTTTTCACTTAATGATTTTACAGAAACACTGCACATTTTACTAATATTAGTTTTAGAATTGTTAATGCCTTGTACAGATTCATTAACCTGTACGGTAGGTAAATTCAATAAATTACATAACTTATCTGTCATTATACAAGAAGTACTGCCGGTGTCCAGTATAGCCCGAGCAAGATGTTCACAGTTATTCTTGTCATAAACCTTTATTAATGCGATAGCCAAAAGAACTTGAGATTGAGATTTACTTTTATTTTTAAGGTAAGTTGCAGCACGTGCAGATAGTGTCACGTTTGCATTGGGTTTCTTTTCAGTTGAGTCATCTACAGAAACAGTGCTATCAGTTTGCGAAGTAGAAGTTTTAGGCAAAGTTTTTTGTGATGCACCTGCTACATGTACCAGAGTATTGTGCTTACGCTTACATATCTTGCAACCAAAGGATTTGCAATGATTTGCGTAGTGACCAGCCCGAAAACAATTAAAACATACCTTGTATTGAGGCAGAAACTCAAGCCGTCTTTCGTTACTGAGACCAAGAAACTGTGGACAGTTGAGTAAATTATGTTTATCACTACAATGCGGGCATGATACCTGTGAGGAACTGGTATTAACTTTATTTTTCTGTGGTGGTGTTTCACTGCTTACCGATATCATTGTTTTATGCTTGTTAGATTTAGGAGAATTATTATGACTAGCCTGTTTGCGAGACAAATCTAGTGTTTCAAGCAAAACTGCACGATTTCTCAAGAATTCCAGAAAGGTTTCTAATGTGATTGTTTTATCTTTGTCTAAATGACCCTTTTGTTCCTCCCACTGTCGGTAAGTTCTTGAATCTAACTTGTGGGTAACTATATAAATTATCAAAGTATCCCAAAACTTAACTGGCTCATTTAAAGATTCTAAAGCACGTAGATTTTTGTTTAAAGTATCAATTATGTTTTTTATAATATCTGAGGATTCTTTATTAACCACTTCAATGTTAAATAAGGCTGCCACATGATTTTGAATGAGAAGCCGCTTGTTATCAAACCTTTCACATAATAAATTCCACGCAATGGAATAATTATTAGCCGAAAATTCAATAGCCCGTATGACTAAGGCGGCTGTCCCTTCCAAGGAAGCTCGGAGGTAGTGAAACTTATTTATTTCATCAATTTGGTCATCCAAATGTATAAGGCTTGAAAACGTGTCATGGAACTCTAACCACTTGTCGTACGTTCCGTCAAACTTAGGTAGTTGAATGGTTGGTAGCCTAACCAGCCTATTATTACTAACGCGAGAAAACTTATCTTCATTAACAATGTCATTGCGTCTGGCTAATAATTCCTGTGCCCTTGCAACAACTTTGAAATATGAAGCTTCAAATTCATTACGTTCTGATAACTGTGTATCCATATCCTCAGCTATGCATTCCAACCTTAACTGAACGTCGTCATATTGCGAATAAACAAGTTCAATCTTACCGAGGCGTAACTGCAGTTCGTTCATCTGGGTTTGCGTTAAAGAATCCTTCTTAAAGTCCTCTAAGTAATTGGAAAATACCGTTAATCGACCTTTATAACTTGCTCGTTTTTTAATGAGCTCCTTTTCTTCCTTATCAGTCATTCTTTGGGAAGCAGGTAACCAAACTGAAATGTAACAAGTTTAAATTTTATAAATATAACATAGGTATCGTTAATTACTATAGGACAAATACCTAAAGGGTATATACTTAAACGCTAAAGCGAACAATAACAATAAAATTGCTGATTGTAACTTATTATTTTGTTCCAATTTGAAAATAGAAAACATGAACTAGGTACCTATTGGTGATTATTTCGACATCATAATATAATATACCATTTAACAAAGTAGGTACTAATATGCTTACTAGACTATGGACACTAATGTGAGTATCGGTTTAACTAATAACCTAATGTTTTATGAACTTTACTAAAATAAAGTTAAGATGAAACGGAATACAATACAATGTAGGTATTAGTTACAAAGTAAGATTTCTTATGATATTTATTGAAAGATAACAAAGGAAACTGCTTAGATTAATGGTTAACAATAATGGAAACCTAGTTTGCTGCTTGATTACCTTTAATACAATAGATTTACTGCAAATTATAACGATAATTTGGTAACTTGAAAGAAATCATACATGTGCAAATGAACAAAGAAATTAGATTACAATGTTCTACTAACCTTTACAATTCCATATAAAACTTTTAATACTACCTGAATATGAGTAATGGGTTCTGAAATAAACATAAATAGGAACACTGCACTGTACTGCACTATGCTGCGCTGCGACCCTTTTTGACCTTAGCCAGCTACTCACAAAACTCCAAACGGCAGTATTTTCCGAGAAATTGTATATTTCCTGGATTTATCCTTATTCCTGGATCACTTATCAGGCTCGATATGGACCAAATTATGTTGAGATATGTGTTTAGGCAGGAAAATGAAAATTCTAGTCTGGAGCTGTAAAATTACGCATGTATTCCAAAAGAACAAAGGTAACACACAAAAAAACATGTAGGTAGACAAAAAACTAATTCACCATCAAAAGAAGCGCCTGATGAATCTTCATTGCAATCTGTTGCATATTTGAATACTATTACATATCTTTGAGGATTGTTGTGGCAATCGTTTTGGACACAAAATTAAATCCAAACAATTGGTGATGAAATAATTTACGCAAAGTAAAGTGCCTGTTTGGGTTCGAAACCATGACCTACGACACGTAAGTCGAGGCTATTACCTCTGGGCTACCACTGCTATGAGGGTCTGAAACAAGACTTAAAAATGTGGATTACAGATTTTGACATTATATAATTTGTTCCAGAACTGCCTAAGGACAAGTGTATCGTAACACTGGAATGGGAAGCAGCGTCTAAGGGCGGTGAAAAGTCGCGCACGACACCACAAACTATTCTGAAAGACGTAAGTGTTTTATCACATTACCAATATAATCTCAGATATTTTCCAAAGTCAAGTTTGTAGGATGTGGTGGAGTACTTCGACGCCTAAGTGTACCTTTATTTTGTATATAGTGTAAGTATAATTTAAGAATAATTTAATTTATTTAGTATAGTTTAAGTATAATTTTGTATAGTTTACTATTATTTAGTGTTTAATTAAGTACATATATAAACCTTAATTTAGTGATGGAAGTTTGGTTTTTTAGTTACTTTAGTTTTCATTTTATTTATGGAGAACAGCATTCTGGGAGTCAGATTAACGGACCGCATCAGAAACACAGTGCTGCGCTCCAAAACACATCGCCTACGTCACCCAAAAAGCAGCCAAGTTAAAATGGGACTGGGCTGGACACGTCTGCCGCATGTCAAACGATTCATGGGCCAAATCATCCACAATGTGGGTCCCGGAAAATGTTAGGCGTCACCGCGGCAGACCCAGGCGAAGATAGCGGGATGAACTAGATGCTTATCGACAGGGTTGGTCCACAATTGCCCTAAAACGGGAGGATTGGAAGGAAGAAGGGGATGGCTTTGCCGTGCTGTGGGACAGAATAGACTGAAAATAAATAAATTAGTTTAGGGAAATGATATACCATACAATCTTGTGTTAAGCTTGACAAACTTTAAAAAATCAAAATCAGCAGTTTAAAAATATTTTGAATGCCTGAAAAATTTGGCGGAGTTTAAATCCGCAGTTGTACTTTGTCGAGTGTTTGTATGTCGAGTCAATACTCCTTCTCAGAGTATCGATGGTAATATAAAATGATTTTGCAATTTCTTCAACAGAAAAAAAACTCGTAAACCAAAATTTAAAATGTTCTCTAATTATGAAAATAATGTGTTTTTTTACAATATACAACAAAAATCATAAGAGCACAACAATTTTTTCAAAGGGACCCAATTTCCCTTACAAAACGGTCAACCTCCTATTTGCTTATAAACTTCTAACCCCTCCCCGCAGATCGACGCGGTCTGGCTCGACGGTCCGTGCCGCACCTGCCGCTGTGAGTCCTCCGCCCTCGGGGCGTCAGCTCACTGCACCGTCACCGAGTGTCCCGCCATCGTCAGCACCGAGCAGTTCGTGCTGGAGCCCCGGCCTGTGCCCTTCCAGTGCTGCCCGCAGCCCGTGCACGTCGCCTGCAGAGATGCTGATAATATTTACAAGGTAGGAAATATCATATCAAGTTACCGACATATCCCGAAGAATTGTGAAACTTAAGTGGCGGATAGCATATGGGGTTGAAGAGTTTTGTGATAACGAACAGGAAGTCGTTGCGTTGGAAGGTCTCCCACTAGGTGGGCCGATGAACTGGTGCGAAACGCACGAGATCGATCAAAGTGCTGCACATCTTTTGTATAGCACCCGCTGAACCTCTTCTTAGCCGAACGGAATACGTCATGTTTTTACTTCGTCGAAATAATACCTGTCTAAATGCACACTTGGGTCAAGGGATCCCGACGGTAAGAAAGAAAATTTGGTTCAAATAAATTTCACTAGGTGTCGCGATATGCATCGATTTGTTACTGAATTGTGTGTAAAATCAACATTTTCTAGAATTGATCATAAAATTTGTATGTTCTTGTTTAATCAACTCTCCTAAGCACAAAATAATGGAATATTGGGCTCTTATTTCACATTTCAAAGACTATTTGAACGGATCATGTAAAAATGACTGAATGAACCGACCGCATTCGATGTACTTTCAGTAAAATAATCAGTTTAGTCAGACGAAAAAAAATTGTTACGTCGGCATTGATTGCTGTTTATAGAATCAGGCATCTGTATGCTAGTATTATATTATCTATGCTGGAGTAAATAACAGTGTCTTTTTCAGTAGTACAGTCATATCATTAATCGTCATTATCATTAATTTAATTAATTGTGAACATCTGTTTAGGTCGGCGAGAACTGGACATCCCCAACGAATCCGTGTGAGAGCTACAAGTGCGAACAGACGGACACAGGAGGCAAGCTAGAGAAGATCACCACGGTACAGCAATGTCACGATGAATGCCAGCTGGTGAGTAACAATCATTTTGCTCTTTTGAAACTAGGTTAAAAATGTAGTAAATTGTAATCTGTTTGGAAAATGGCCATCAAATGCATTTCATAAATGGAATATTATTAGCCTAAGAATTGCCGCGCAATCTAATGTCGCAGTTTCATGTGAAACATAATGTTTTCTAAGCAAAAAACTTTTAATTTTAAACTATCTACTTAAATGTTTCTATATGTAATTATCTAAAACTAGTTGTGCTCGCGGCTTCGCTCCCGTAAAGTACCCTACCCTACCAACCCTACCCTACGCTACCCTACCCTACCTATCCTGCCCTACTTACCCTACCGAACCCTACCTGCCTTACTCTACCTACCTTATCCATTATTATGAATTTTCTTAATATATTTTTTCGTTAGTTTTCCGATGTAGGTATATATATTATTTTTTTTGTTAAATAAAAACGTTGCCCCACACTAGGAATTTCTCCTGTATCGTGGGTGCGTTTACAAACATATAAACTCACATACACAAACACCCAGAGCCGGAACAGCTACCTGTAGGTCATACAAATATTTATTCCGTGCGGGAATCGAAACCGTGACGCTCATCGCAGCAGTCAATCGCTCAACCACTGCGCCAACCGTGCGCCCGAATTGTTTTACTGTTATTTGGGGTAGAGATAAACCCAACAAATTAAAGATCATGTAAATCGTTCCAGCCGTTCTCGAGTTATATCTGGTGTAACTAACACGAATTTGTCTATATTATATAATATTATAAAGAGGAAAGATTTTTTTGCTTGGTGTTTGATTGTTTGTGCCGAATAGGCTCCGAAACTACTGGACCGATTTAAAAAATTCTTTCACCAATAGAAAGCTACATTATTCTTGAGTGAAATAGGCTATTTTTTAATCCCGATAACGGGTCCTGTGTCCACGGGAGCGAAGCGGCGGAGAACAGCTAGTTTTATATATAAAGATTGTCGTTACTGGGTCATGGTCCTTGTGACCTGTAAAATCAAACTTCCCTTCACTTCTATAAACCTCTTATTGCTCCAGGGTTCGAAGTACTTCCCAGCGACTCCCGAGAGTAAGGAATGCTGCGGGAACTGCAAACCAGTAGCCTGCGTCGTGGACGGCAAGGAGCGCGCCATCGGAGAGAAGTGGATCTCTGCTGACTTCTGTGCCAACTATACCTGTGTCAACGTGGATGGGACGGTGAGTACACGATGTCCTCTGAGGGTGCTTTTCAGCTTCTTACAATAAAAAACCGGCCAAGTGCGAGTCGGACTCGCACACGAAGGGTTTCGTACCATTATCGCAAAATTGGCAAAAAATCACGTTTGTTGTATGTCCTTGCTTAATCAACTCGCCTAAGCACAAAATAATGGAATATTTTGTGCTTTACTTTTAATTACTTAAATATTTATTTTATTCTGATTTTAGTATATAAAACGGCAACAGAAATACATCATCTGTGAAAATTTCAACTGTCTAGCTATCACGGTTTATGACAGACAGACAGACGGAACCCTAAAAACCGACATTGTAATTGTAAAGGACCACACACAAAACCCAACAACACATGCCTTCAAATCTTTCAAACAATTTGGCTCAAAGTCAAAGTCATTTATTTCAAAGGTATTTTTAAATTGTCAAGCAAAAATTAAGCTAGTTGCATATTGGCAAGCGTCGGTAGATCTCTAATTCTCTATGGAGAAGAACGAGTAAAAAACTTTTTCAATGCGTAAAATACAGTTACAAAATATTTGGTTGTTGACTGATGACTGATGAGCTAAGCAAAAATTACCGTCTTTGTCAAACAGAACAGTTTTTTAAGCTGGAAGTAAACTGATAATTAATAGATTAATATAATGAATCGATTTAAAAAGAGCACCAAATATCTTTCATAATAAGAAAAGTATTTCCACAAGTTATAAAGCTTGCTCAACGTTGCCGTTTTAAGAGTTCCATTTTTTGTATATGATGGACATTTTATACCTGAAACACCCAAAAAAATCGTCCAGTGAAAACCAGCTTCAGGCACTAGCCCACTAGATAATAGGTGTCTGACATTTTGCTGAACTGGGGAGTGACCATAAGCTTTTAGAGTAAGGTTAATGTGTGTGTGCGTAAGGGACAGATGTGTACAAGTCATAGAAATCTGTCCCTTACATACAGGGCCTATTCGGCGCAGCCGTGAGGCACACAATGTTGCTGTCTTTAATTCAACCTTTTTAAGGTTCCGTATGCGAAGGTTCCAAACGGAGCCCTATTGCTTACAGTCACGTCCGTCTGTCCGTCGTCTGGCGCACAGGTTTTACAGTCAAGCGGTTGGAGCTAGTCTTTAAATTTTCACGGTATAAGCATTTTGTTGAGCCATACAAATGGTCATTTTTTTTTTTTTTTTTATTCTCCCATACAAAAAAAGGCGTGCGTAGCGTGAAAAAAAAACCTTCCCCATCGCGCGAGGTAGGTATTGTTGTTTAGAGCTCGCTGATTAGATAAATACTGTAGTTTTTAAAGCAAAGGAATGGGAAGCCACCAAACTCAGCTTTTTTTTACAAAATTTTGTTCCGAAGAATTTTTAACTTCCTTTGAACTTGAAATTAGGTGATAATGTTTATTGTTACGATTTTTTACTAACAAATACCAATACATTGAAAAATCTGGTTCTTCTTTGAAATTCACTCATTTTGCCTATTACGAGTACAAGCCATTTAATTTTGCGATTTGGTACGGAACCCTAAATGCGCGAAGTCCGACACGCACTTGGCCGGTTTTTTTTCTTCAGTTGCATGTACCTACATTGTGTTGTAAAACTCATGAAGAGAGTTTTCAACGAGATTAGGGAGGATTAGGGTATCTAGGGGACCACAAAAGATCCCAATGGGTCGAAGTGTCCGAGTTATTTCTCGGCCCCTCCACAAGATAAGATACATTGTGTGTTGCATTTCGTGTGCCTAATAAACATGTTTTATTTTTTTCTTTAACCAATGGATTCGGCACGCGAGACACTACTGTACTAATCTCACCATCTCTATATTACTTGCAGTTACAAGTACAATGCTCAAACGAGACGTGCGCAGAAGTGTCGGACGCTACCAAGAAGCTGTTCGTACTAAATGACAAGAAAGTGCCCGGCAAGTGCTGTCCCAACGAAGAACCCGTCGCCTGCAGAGTTGGCAACAAGATCTATCAGGTAAGACATAATTTCAGTTAGACCTTGTCAATAAATACAGTTCAATAATTGCCCCACTGATCGGATTTGTTCTTGTAAGTGTTTACACTGGTTACACTAGTCGATAATTCTTCCATATAAATGTAGTCTAGGGATTACTCCACTGTTTGACGGTGTACGTTCAAAATAAAAAATGATATCAATTTGTCTTATCACTATCTAGCCCTGTATGGAAACAAAAAAGTAAAAAAAAAGAACGAAAGTTATGAGCGTCGAAAGTTCCGTATTTCAACACTAATTTTAACTCATCTTTGGGCGAAAATAAATACCATAAGAGAAAGGAAAATTGCAAAACGGCCTCCATACAGGGATAGATTAGTAGTTCAACATAGCAAATAATTTTATTTTGAACAGATAGATTTAGTCTTTTTATCATGATATCTAGACTCCCAAAGGTCTGTTTATAAAATTTCGCGCGCTCGGTTTCGTCCTAAATCATCATCCATTTTGCTACAAACTTGCAAAAGTGCCAATTCGTAAACGAACTAGCTTCTTACTGCTCATCACAGCATCTATCTCTTTCGTACGTAATGTCGGATGAGATACCTCGCGCACAAAAAAGTAAGTGCCGTCGACTAGGGGAACTTTAAGCTTAAAAAACAATGCCTATTGAAGGAGTAAAAAACCTTCTCTCCAGAATCAACTTCTAACCGCGATCCTCCTGGGACTGAGTGGTCGCGGGCTCGGCTGGTTGTATTTGTTCGAGTATCTACTACACCCTCTCTTCCTTGTTGTAGGATATTTTTTTGGTGTAAGTAAAGTCCATCCAGGCCATCGTAATGGCAGTCTTTTTCATAGTTTTTCGACATGGACTATTGGACATATTAGACATACTAGATTTGCCATAATAATACTTCCGTCCGTTTAAATGACTACATACGCTGTATCTAAACTTAACAAAACCGACTCCACTTCCTAGGAAGGACAAACCTGGCCATCTCCCGACGACCCGTGCAAGAACATAACTTGCGGCCGCGACTACAACGCCAAGCTCTCTCACCTGGAGCGAGTGGCCGCCTGCAGCCGGGACTGCAAGAAAGGATGGACCTATCAGCTGCCTCCTGCGGGAGTGTGCTGTGGACATTGCCAGCAGACTGCCTGTGTGGTGGAGGATAAGCTGGTGCAACCTGGTGAGAAGTTATATAGACTATCATTTTTGGTCTTCAGCAGACCAAAGAAGATTTTTTCATGAGAAGTTCTAGACTGCAAATGCTAAAGAAATATTCTGGTAATCTGCAAATGGCTTCACAAATCTGCCCTTTTGATATATTTTTTTAATTAAAGCAGTTTTTTCAGTTTCTTGAATTCTTTGTAGCAGTGTAGATCAAATAATAAACGTTCTAAACAACCTACGTACACAGCCCAACTTTTTGTCGTACAACAGAATGCAATGAGAACGTTAGACAACCCCTGGAACAACATTTCTGGTTCCCTGATCAAAAAATCTAGCAACTTTTTCTGCTATAAAATCTCAAATCAACTCTTGCTAATTGACCGCAATAAATGACATAAAATTGCAAAAAAGCAGAATCTACTAATTGGACAATAAAAAACCTAAATCCTTTAAATTTCCCTTCAGGAACAACCTGGCAGTCCTCAGACAACTGCACGACGTTCTCGTGCGACGCGTCGGGCTCCGAGATGTACGTGATGTCCTCCCGCCAGCACTGCCCCGACGTGTCGGCGTGTGCGCCCGACAACCTCGTCAACGACACCTGCTGCCAACTGTGTGAAGAACATCCTGAAGCGCTTAGTAAGTGCAACATTGTTTTTTATTATCAACTGGAACGCGTTTGACCGCTATCTCACCTGATCCTGATGGTAAGTCATGATGTGGTCAACGATGAAGCACGCTTGCCTAGAAGTAACCTACTCACTCTTTACTTAAAGACCCCTAAGGTCGTCTGTATTAGCTACCAGGAAATACAGCTGGCAGGGAATTCCACTCCGTAGCTGTACGCACAAAGACAGTATTCCCAAAACGTTTAGTGCGTATGGGTGGGATATCCACCATATACCGATGGTGCATTGCTGGACATCTTTTAGCCCGTTGATGGAACGAGCTAGCCGGAATCTAATTTTGCAATTCCATCGCACACTCACTGAAATGTAACCGATAAAAAGCCAACGGGTTTATTTATTCCAGGGTGTGTAAAAAATGGTTCAGCTTTGTATCGCCCGTGTTTCGCTGTGGGATAGTATTATCTATTGCATACCAGAAATGATGGACAACCCTCCTAGAACAAATATACCTACACAATGTTAAGACCCATTAATATTATTGCTAATTTTTATCCGTGGTGCTTGCTAGGCAACTGGGCTTATTCCAGATGTAAACGACCCTTTGTGTCTGTGCGCCTGCTTTGTTTGTCCTGTCTCCTGCTTGATGTGGAGGGAAGTTTAAATTTGTATTTTTTCCTACTCCTCCGTTATTCTTTTCTGATTAATTTCGTTGCGGGATCCAAGACAGTTAAATTCATTCTCCGGGACATCTTCGAGCTTCATTGCCTCGGCGCTTTTCTGGTGGTCGTCACTGTTGATTCTGGCTTTCAGGAGTTGCAGTAGTTTGGGAATAGTGCGGGAACTGTCCCCATAAAACCCTCCTAGATTTTACGTGGTACATTTAAACATATAAGTGTTATATTTTGAAATCACCTCTTAAAACCCTTTATTTTGATACCCCACACGATGGGTTTGCAAGAAAATAAAAATTGGTGGAGGACCAATGGCGCCCAAAAGCCGCCATTTTTCTATTTTCCAATTTTAATGTAGCCAATGACACTCGCAGGGTGAAGACGAATCGATTGACGTAAGAACCATCAAAATCTTTTCTTTTGAATTTCGCAAGTGAATACGGCAACGCAAAGGGTTTGACCACTATCAATCGACCAATCACACAGACGGAAATACATCTTAATACGTCATTCATCTCGCATGTGATTGGTCGATTTGATATCGGCCAAACCTTGCGCCTTGCCCAATTCATTTGCGCAATTCGGCTGCGGGTTTGATTAACTTTTGGGAGCGGTGAAGGCGACATGGAATGAATTCAATGAATGTCGTCTTCACAAAGTAATCTTTCAGACGACGGCGTCCAATGGCATTACCTATACAAAACCAACCGTAATGCACGCTTGTCTAGAAGTAAAGTATTCACTCTTGACTTAAAGACCTCCGGATTGAAGCTATCAGGAAACAGACTCCGGCAGGGAATTCCCCTTCTTAGTGTACAGCTGTACGCACAATGAAATTATTCCCAGAACGTTTAGTGCGTTCGTCCGAAATTAGCTTATCTGCCTAGTCTCCGATTCTCATAATACTAGTAACCTCACCTTGGGTACCAATATTCAAGAACTTCAAGTTCTACAGAATGTAGGTAGCTACATTCGCAAATAATTACAAAAATGTTCACATTACTTTTGCATGTAGCATTCTTTCTACTATTTATTTCATTAATGGGTGGATTGTTGAAATGTGAGGTATTTCAACAATAACTATATCATCTCATCGCTTAAATTCTACTCACAACGTAAATATGGCAAAATCGGGCACTTTTCAGGAAAGCAAAAACACTGTTTAACAGCATGAAACTCAGTTTTACCAAGACAATTGAGTTACGTGCTGCTACTACGGCAGTACAACTGAGCTTCGCGGTTTTGCTGTGGCTTTTCTGTACAACACTGACAATGTTTTTTTTTTTAAATAATGCGTCGCTTAGAGGGCTATACTCGGAGTTACCTTGCGTGATCGAATCAGAAATGCAGACATCCGCTTGAGAACCAGGGTAACGGACATAGCCCGAAAGATTGCCAAACATAATTGGCAGTGGGTTGCTCGCAGAACTGATAGTCGATGGGGCCGAAAAGTTCTGGAGTGGTGACCGGGTAACGTTAGACGCAGCGTTGAAAGGCCCCTCTCTTGATGACCTTGTCAGGGCTGCGGGAACCCGCTGGATGCGAGACGCTCAAGACCAATCGAGGTGGCGACACTTTGGAGAGGCCTATATGTCCAGCAGTGGACGTCCTTCGGCTGAAATGATGGTTCATCGCCTTGTGTTTTGATTCGTCAAACGCTGAGCCTTGCAATTCCTTATCGAATGACATACATACGTACGTAATGTATTTTGTCAAAATAAAGACCCACGTGGTGTTAGAACTTAAAAGACGATATAGGTATTCCTACCCATTAATTAAATAAATAGTTCATAGTTTGGAAGGTACAGCTATTATAGGCCAACATCACATAGCTCCAGTGGCGCAATTGGTTAGCGCACGGTACTTATAAGGCAGTGTTCGTGAGCGATGCCGGGGTTGCGAGTTCGAGCCTCGCCTGGAGCAATGTTTTACTTATCGGGTTATTGTTTGATTGTTGATTTACTTTGGCTGTATTCGATAATAATAAGTTTAAAAAATAAACATTCAGCCGAATTCAGAATCTCCTCTTTTTTGGAAGTCGATTAAAAATGGCAAAAAAATACATGAAAAAAGCAGGGTATTTTAATTTTACAAACAGTAGCGTGAATAAATTCGTTTACTTTATTGTAAATTAGAAATATTTTTCTGTAGTTTACAGTTTAACTTTTAAAACAATGATTTTTGTCTTATTTACTGTCAGGGCCTTTGCCAACATACTAATAGATGACATAACACGGGTTTGTATCCCTAAGGTTATCATAAATTCAAATCGTAGCGTGAGAAAAAACGATAAGCAACAAACTGCGATCACGAATACCTACGTTTTCGAAACATTTGAGATTTTCGGGTTAACTCCAGGAGGTTTAATCCACAGTAACCGCGATGTCCGAGTTATAAATTACTTTAATTTAAAATACCCCCGACCGTTTTTTTATGTTAATGCTGCATTATTTATCTAGTAGCAGACACTCTTCAATCGGCTGCTGGACTTAATTAGTAATGTAATTTTAATTGAGATAATTAAATAAAAAGCACATTTTTATCCCGAAAAAAAAAGAAGTTATGTATTTAGTTTTATTTAGAAGTTAAGTTATTTATTTTGAGTGTGCGTAAGGGACAGATGCATATGATTTGTATACATATGTTCCTTTTTCACAGTCGAACAATTATAATTATGAACTTATGTTACGGGGGCAGAGCTGGCCACATCCTCACACGAAAAAGAAGATCTATTAGTTATAGAATTTGAAAGCCGATCAGTCCAGAGATTAAAATTATTTCACAAACATATACTTATATAAACAAACAACTTTAAGTCTTTATAATGTTAGTTTAGATTCCAACAAATATGTCTACTAGAACTTATAACATAACATCACGCATATAACAATTCCCCAAGGTTAAGGCAGAAGTTATGTCTACGAGTAAGTTTTATGTACCAGGTGAGACTATTTTCATCAACAGGGCTCAAGTCCAGACACTGGACTACCACTCAGAAATTTCAGATGGATAAGCCCAAAACGGAAAAGTCCAGACACTGCCTGACTCGGGAATCGAACCCAGACCTTCATGTTTAGCATTTTGTCTAGAATTCGATATTAAATGCATCTATCACTAATAAAACTTCTCGTCTACAGGTAAATGCGTACCCACAAGCATAGCCCCCACGGACTCCATCGGTCTGCTCCGTATCCACCTGGGCGTTCACGGGCTGTGCGTCAACAAGCAACCGCTTCGAGGGTTCAAGGAGTGCCGCGGCACCTGCGACTCGGGCACTCTTTATAACAACCGTGAGTATTATCTGCTTGATTTTTGATGGCTCATGTGCCTCATGTTAAAAAATGTAGGCTGTTCTTTACCGCACGTTAAGACGACGACTAACGCCAACGACCTTGAGGGAACAAAACGCGCACTCGTTTCACACCCGCGCGACCCAAAATTTAGTAGTTTTTTGTACATTCCTTACTATTCTATGACTTTAAAAAAAAAACCTCAGATCAAAATGTAGACAATTAAATTATCTTTGAGATGGAGTTGATTTCATTAAAATACGCCCAGCGGTTTTGGTGTGATTGTCGTGTTTTTGTCCGTTTTAGACATAACTTTACAAATTATTTACACTATGTTATACAAATAAAACTCAAAATTTGCTCAGATCTAATTATTAAGAAAATAGTCTAATATAACATATATTTTTTTCAAAGAATTACGACTAGCCATTTAGACGTTATTCTCATTTTAAAATCAGCTACTCAAGGGAATCGGCGCCTTAAGTCACGTGGTCAACCATACAAATAGAAGGCGTTAACGATTGTTGAAAGAGATTCAATACGAAACGTTTGTAACTTGGCTAGGGGGCTGTATACTCAACGCTATTACTAGGAACGCAAGTATTATTAGCTCTGGTAGAAATTAATTTTAATACCTTCTTTAAAATTATTACAAAACAAAATATAAAGTGTAATTTCTGTTGTGTGTATCTTTTTACTATTTTCTCATGTATATCTTACTATTTCGAACGATTCATATGTCGATTAAGTAGAAGTTTTACAAGTAACTACTCAATCACGATATTTTTCCTATAAGTAAAGTAGGTACTTTTTAAACGAAACGACGAAATATTGTAAGTTCAACTTCTAGCATGTCTCAAAACCGCATTACTCTATTCTAGAAACCGGCGGTCACGACTCCAAATGCGAGTGTTGCCAGGCCTCTAAGTACGGTCCAGTAGACGTAACACTCAGCTGTGAGGACGGCACATCACAAGCTCACCGCGTGGCCTCTCCGACCACGTGCGCGTGTCTCGCCTGCGGAGGGTCTAACATGCCGCTGTGGCCTACTAAGACTAAACCAGGTAACGTAGAACACTAACCTTTATGAATTAAGAATTTTTAAACTTTATTTTAGCATGGCAACCTGTCAAAAGTGGTCAGTTAGAAATCTTCCTAACTACAAATGCCCAATTTTTGTTCATCTTTTCGTTTCGATTAGACTCAAATTTTGTTCAACCAAAATGTGGCCACCAGCCCTGCGAGCACGGCCTACTGTGACAGGCTTGAGTCACACGGTTTGGGACCAAAAACCTGGTTGGATAGCTCTGTCGTGGGCCTCGTTCATGTCGCGACAGTTACAGAAATCAAAAACCAGGGTTTAGGGAATCCTGTCTGGGTCACGGATAAATTTGAAAGAGTTACCGCGGCCCTGGCTCAAGTGGGTTTTAGTCAGTAAAAGTCTGACACGCCCTCCCGCTTCACTCAGAGCGGGAGAAGTCATTGGATGATTAGCAACCCCAAAAAAAAGGGTTTAGAGAATGTTACCATCATATTATGACGTCGATTTAATTTAAAGTCCGTGGTATCATATCATAACCGCTATTACACACTACGCATGATATTTGACGACACACAAATCATGACAAATCTTACATCGGGCAAGCACAGCTTTTCGTGAAACAGTGCAGGGCGAGGCACTTTCCACCCATCCTTTTAATTTCTAAGGTTTTCTATAATGTCTATGACCCGCTTGAATTTTTGACGTTCGGAAAGTGCTGATTCTCAGCCTAGTTTGAATAAATGACTTTTGAATTTTGAATGATTTTCAACTTCAAACCATTCGTTAAAACGGAGGAAAACCGCTACATTATAATTATATTAATTTATAAGTAGAGAAATACAAGAATTTTGCGAGATGTATCTCTAACAAAACTAGATCATATTAAAAACTGTATCTGTACATGTCTATTAACAACATTCGCCAAGGAAGTCAAAGACAATTCTCAGACTTCCTTGGAGAAAATTGTTCTTTTCACCCTCCTTTATTCCCTGTATAACAAAACTATTTAAAAATAATGATTACACAATGTATTATCCTTCTGTTATAACAAAATAATATTATTTTAATTTCAGGGTACAATGGAGTGAAGACTCCTCCAAAACACGAAAGTCTCGAAGAAGACGTTATACCAGAAATCTACCAACGGTTTGGATCCACGAATCGCCCGATACGATAAACGATAATGCATCTTAACACGACGACCATAAAGTTCAAATTAAATATGTAATCACAAATGCCTTGATCAAATAGTTTACTCGACTATTCTGTGATTTATGTATTCGAATTAGTTATATATTTTTGTAAATAAGAAATACAGCAATTGAAAAGTAACACTTGTTTTATTTATAGACAAACAATAACTTCGTCACCTCACTTAAAATGGCCCCCCTTTGAACAAATTAATTATAAAAGGCACGAATATGGCAAAGAGGACGCGGTTTATAAACTGATTGATAGAAATCATGCACTGACTGAGCTGCTTACATGCACAGCAGATTAACCCCCATCTCCACAAAGTAATGCACATATTTCTATCGACTTAAAAAAGATTTGCAAGGTGATAACTCCAATTCGAACACTCCACCAATCACCAATTGGTGACATGTGTATTTTTTACTGACTTTCCAAAAAGAGGATGTTCATGTCTGTTTAACGTTTACACCATCAGGGGTCTCAATCCGCAGTTTAGGTACTCACGGCCGGCGCTCCTTGTGAATAGGAGAATAGCAGTAGGTTGCCGCTTGCCGCTCGGCTCGCACGCTAGCCGCGTTATTGTTTCTGTGATTTTTGCAAAGAACGATGAACGCCGCGTCGAAGCATAAATAATAGCAATAAGCATAAGTTGACGACTGCTTACATAAATAATAGTAATAATTATGCCCATTGAATTAAAAATTGGTACCGCGCTCGCCCGGTCGTGGTCACCATGTTGCAGTGAGACTTCGATGCGTCGCTATCCATCTCTGTCGGCCGCCTACTGCAGACTTAATCTGGTCGGTCTATCGCATGGGCGACCTGCCGCGCGCTTTTTCCTTCTACTAGACCACAAGTCGCTCAATGGGGTCGTTGCCTCGTCGGGACACGTGACCAAAGAACGAGCATTCGAGCTTGGACTATAACCGATAGAAGCTGCTTGATGCCAAGAGCTCCTCCAGCCCCGTACCATCACGTGTCAAAACTATTATGGTTCGACTGTGAAAAAGGGACAGATACAACTGTCACAACATACGCACACTAAACATATTCTAGAGCTTATGATCACCCCCTGGAATCAATATAGTATGTATATTTTTAGACAGAAGCGTCACTCGCTTCTACTGTGTCTCAAAGTTATTTGACCTTTTTCGGGCCGGTAGACATACGTCTTTCCGCCGAATAAACCTACGGTTTCTTGGCCGTGCGTAGTCACGGTCATCAGAGTTGAATGGATCTCTGTGTGATAATACTCTGTTCATCCAATCAAACAGTTCCAAGTTCCAAGAGTACATTTCGTGTCGAGCATAAAAAGTCGAGATTTTAACACGAGCGATGTAGCCAATTTCTAAAAGCTACATGCGAGTGTTAAAATAAAGCCTTTTTATGCGAGACACGAACGATTCTTTTTCTACTACCTGATGAGCTTACTTAATTAAATGCAAATAAGTTCCAACAACAATTTATTAGAAACGTTCAGACTAAAAACCACAGACTATATAAGCAACGCGCGCTTTTTCGAGAGGTATGGCGGTTCAATATCATTCTGCCAGTTCCATAATGATCCATACAAAAGTAATTTCGTAACTGTTATTATGTAATTTTGTTTTTTTATTATTTTAATTTTATAATCTTGTCTAAATGTTCATATTTCGAAACGAATTTCTTAGGCGATGTGTTAGATAATAGACAAGGTAGTAGAAAAATAATTTAAGTTCATCGTGTCAAGTATCGACTTTAGGGTTGTGTATTTTAAGTTGGTTTTTAAATGACCATTGGATTAAAAAGGTCTCCTGCCAGTTTAATTTTGAATGTTGCTTACAACGAATGCAAATAAATAATAAACAAGAACATAAATGATTTCAATACTTTATTCAGAGGTACCAAAACAAAAACCGGATACCATGACATAACATAAAACTGATTCAATTTCAAATAACGTACATATTGAACCTTATGCGTTACGCCTTAAAGTAATAAATCGTGTGTCGAGTTTCAATTAGTGCCTATCCTATATCACTCTTCGTCTTGTTGATCTTCTGTGTTGGTGTCACCTTCTGCGTTCTGCTGGGCTTCTTCTTCTTCCTTCTGCTTCTGTTTTCTCACCATGTCTGATAGATATTTGCACCTCTGCATGCATTCCTCCTGTAAATAAAAGAGACAATTTGTAATGGTCATTTTGGAGTTTTCAAAAGTACATAAAACATGAAAATTACTTCTTATTTCTGTGGCCCTAGTGTAAAGAGGTATAATTCCAATTTTGTCGAAAATGAGTTAATTATATTAGTGATTAGAAAAAAAATGTTCTATCGTTTTGTGAAAACGGATCTAAGCTATCTCTTAAAATAAATTAGTTTATTTGTGTAAAAGGGTCCAAATGACACCAAAAAAAAAAAGTCGGTTTCAAGTACTTTTGTCTCCTTTTAAACGGTTTTTTTTGTATATTTCAATCTAAATTTACATAAATTAGTCCACGACATTCAAAATGAGAGTGTAAGTATAAAGTGCTACGTACTTTGGTCTTCCCGGGCACGGTGTTGGATATCTTCTGCCAGCGGTCGCCGGCGCCGCCCTTGGGGTACTTGGCGAGCGCGTTCTCCAGCGCTTTCTGCTGCGTCTGCGACCAGATGCCGCCAGATGTCTCCTCGGCTTTGCGCGTTTTAACCTGCAAACATAAATGAAAATTGAGCATTCTGAAATAGAGACGTGGTCGCTCACAATGGGCTAATCAGAAGGTTTTACAGTATCCCAAAGGGAAATAGAGTGGGCTATACTCGGAGTTTCCTTGCATGATCGCATCAGAAATGAATGGATAGCCGATGGGCCGAAAGGTTCTGGAGTGGCGACTGCGTACCGGAAGACGCTGCGTTGGAAGGCCTCCCACTAGGTGGACCGATGACCTGGTTCAGGTTGCGGGAATGCGCTGGATGCGGGACGCACGGGATCGGTCAATGGGGCGACGCTTGAGGGAGGCCTATGTTCAGCAGTGGACGTCTTTCGACTGAAATAATGGTGATGATAATGATATACACTTAACCAACCTTTTTAGGAGCCTCCACCGGTGCGAGCTGCTCGGGCTCCTGGCCGGGTATCTTGTAAAGGTTGTCCTTCACCTTGTGTGCCATATGCGTGACCTCGGGCACACTGCGGCACATGGCTTCCGCGATGCGCTCCCAGCGCTCCGGAGTCCCCCCGGGGTACTTCTTCACGAGGCGGACTAGCTCAGCTAAGTCGTCGTCAGTCCAGAGGCCGCCGGTTATCAGTGGGGCGGCGGGCTGGAAGAAAAAAATTGGATGAGTGAGATTCTCTTTCTACTTTTCGTAGTCGAAATAGCCCACAGAATCAGCAAGCTAAAGTGATAATAGACCGGCCATATTAGCCGTCCAACCGATGACCGTTGGGATAGACGTCTTCTTGAGTGGGTAAATGTAATGTGGAACGCCCTCAGGCTAGATGGAGCGACGGTCTTCGCAGGGTGGCTGGTAACAGCTGGATGAGAGCTGTCGGAAATCGAGACAAATGGCGTGCTATTGGAAAGGCCACCAGTAAACTTCTATAGACTAATGATAATGATGATTCTACTTTTAACGTATTTGAGTAGAAGGCAGTTTAACTTGCTATAGACAAGCATGTAGAGATTCCCTTGTATGAGATTGAGAGATCAGAACTATTTTTCTATGCTGATTGGGCAAAATCCTTGGAGTGTTTTTATCTTAATTCACACTCTTCACAATTTAAAAGACCACGAAAATGTGTTAGTGATACACTTGTTGACATTTAAGCCTGAAAAACCTTGATTCAAGGAGTAAAATGCGCATAACTTTTGAACGGCTGAACCGATATGCATCAATCATAGCTAACTCTCGACAAAGTCACCTTTGAAACAAACAAAAAAACTTAATCTAAATCGGTTCATAAGTTTAGGATTTATGATGCCATAGACAGAACCATCGGGAGTTAAAAACAATAATTTTGAATGCTGCAATTCCATACCTGTTTAACAGCCACAACGACAGGTCCTCCCTCAGGCTCATCAGCCGGGTCCAGCAGACAGTCGGCATCACGCGCTGGCGGCACGAACCCGCGTCGCTTGCGCACGCCAACACCGGCCGCCTTGGCCTCAGCAGCGGCCGCCGCCTCGCGGTCAGCGCGGAGCCTATCTTCCTCCTCCCTGATGATGAAAGGAACTTATATTTTAGCAACTGGCTCGTTGGTCTAAATGTCTGATCACATTGTGCGATTGTCGACCAGTGTTACTGGGTTGTTCCATCTGCAACTTCGCAGTCTTATTGCGTAATGAATTCGGCAAGGCAAATAGTATGAACAATCGACCAATCACATGCGAGATTAAAGACGCGATGTAGATTTCCGTCTATGTGATTGGTCGATTGTTCAAAATGAGTCTAGATGCGTGCTCGGTTAATAGCAATATCAGGCCCCGACTTATGTGTCGTAGGTCGTGAGATCGAACCCAGGAAACCGCTTTACTTTGAGTAAATGATTTTATCACCACTGCTATAAAAAAGGTGAAGGAAAACATCGTGAGGAAATGAAACGGCACGTCCAAGAACCGAAAATTCGAAGACATGTGATGACAACCGCACTGGTGGCGCGTGGTGGATTAAGGCCTATTCCGTGTCCCAGCAGCGGTAACGTTAAAAGGCTGATTATACTAAGTGTGCGGCTATTTTCATACGGCTCCAGCCATGCTATTCTCTAAGAGACAGTTTCTTGGCTGTGCTCGTTGACGAGCTCGTCTTCGAGACAGTCTCGAGATCGACCGATCGTGCAGCGCTGATTCAAACGGTATTCTCTAGCGCGGTTATGGTCGTCGACGAAATCTAGACTGACATCTCCCGTCACAATTTCGTAGACGAATTAGGGCTTGAAACAAATTCTTTAATTTGCAATCGATAAATCTCGACTGAGAGTTTTATGGGCTTAAAATGTATAATATAGGTATATTTTTAAGTATTTTAAGTAATAGAGTGAAACTACAAACGATTTCATAGTTATAATAGTTTAACTAATGTATTTTTATAATTGCATCTTAAGGCTGAATGACAATTTCTTTGCCTATTTCGTAAGTAAAAGCATTAAGCAACGCGCTGTGACCGTGTGACGCTGCAACAAGTCAACAACACACAAAATCGCAACCGACTCTTTTTGTTAGATAATTTGTTGTTTGTTTTTATTTAAATCTATTTACAAGTTAAAAAAAAATTAAGTGCTTTTACAGCGATTGATTTTAACATAGTTGTGTGACTGTGTGAAATATTAATTTTAATTTATTTTAGTATACTTAGGTACAGTGACAATGTGACAATATTATTGTTCTCCAAAAAAGTGAAGTGAAGTTTAAATGTTTAACTTTAGATAAAATATAATAGTACTGCGTTGAAATAAATTTGCAGGATGTAAAACCAGGGCTATCTTGGCGTAAGAACAATATGACAATGGAAAACCAGCCGAACACAAAACAAGTGATGAAGTTTTTTAGATTAGTCTTACTAGGTATGTTATAATTTGTTTATATTTCGTTTTACACGTTGAGGCTAGATGGGGCCAGAGATGCCTCAATAGCCTCTTCATGCATTGTTGGTGCAGTGTAAGAAGCTCTAGATATTTAAATAATGTTCTCACTTTTCATTCCCAGGTTGGACCAAGTTGTTGGTGTTTTTAAAAGTAGCCAAAAAATCAATTAACCAGCAATACTATGTGTCTGCCTATAATATCTGTTCCTTCAGAGAGAGTGATGCTGTTATACATAGTATCCTACATATTTTTTTACCTCTAATAGTAATTTATTGCATTTTTATGTTCACAGCTCCTCGCAGGCGTTGTTTGCTAACGGTATGAGGCCATCTAATCCAATGCTCATTTCACAACAACCTTCACAAAGGCAAATGGAAACACACTGAAGATATTTATATAATAAAATTATATTACTGGAAAATAGTTCAATAAATAAATCTGAGTTTTATCATTTTGAGTTTTTTTTATTGGTCAATATGTATATTATGTCTAATTATTTTCCATAATAAACATATTAATCTGTTTTGCAGTCTTAATACACAATTTTGCTTGTACAAACAAGAATTTGGCCTATTAAGATTGAGTATCTAGCCGGAAGGAACCTGTGAAGGTTGCGGCGTTCCGCTGGATGCGAGATGCACGCGACCGGTCAATGTGGCGACGCTTGGTGGAGGCATATGTCCAGCGGTGGAGGCCACTCGACGTATATTATGATGATGAAGCCGGACCAATGATTCACATCACAACAAATATTATTTAAATATATTTATGACATATAATTTTAATTAAAGAATCTACTAATTAACCTATGCAATCCATATTAATATAATAAATGCAAAAGTAACTCTGTCTGTTATCTTTTCACGCTTAAACTGCTGATGGTACCTATGGAAACAGTTTGAGACCGTAGTTAACTATCCTATGTCCTTCATAGGATAATTTTTATCATGGAAATCTTCCTTAAGTTTGTATGATGAATTAATAATATCTCTAGTAAGGCGGCCCACAAACCTACAATATTATTTCCTGATATAAAAAGTTGGCTATTCGAAATACTAATGCTACGCAGGCGTTGCAGGCAACAGCTAGTTACATAATATATAAATTAAAATTCACATTAAACATTTAAAACGCCTGTACGCTAAGAGCTAAGTCGTTTTCCAATAACTAGGTATGTTATTAAAGCCTGTAGGTAACTGGATAAAGTGTCTCTATCCCGGGATATTGTTATAAACGTTGCTAATTCTCTCGCCTGTCGAGCTCTGTTAAAATCATTAATTTTCTTAGCTTCTTCTAATACATGTAGCTTTAGTTAACCAAGCTAACAAACTGGTAAAAACTTATTTTAATACAATATTTTATCAGCTTCTGCCAGCGGCTTCAAACACGTGAAAAGTGTTTTCTTATCCCAAGGGTACATTATATTGGGAAGAAAAGTATCCCTTATTGGAGTTTCTTGCCGGTTCTTCTCCATAGGAAACGACTAACCCGAACCGTGCACCTTTTGTCGACGTTTTATAAGTGCCCATGTAGGCCTATGTAAAATAAAAATATTTGATTTTGTTTTTTTTTTTTTTTTTTTTGATTTTTTTTTTTTTTTTTTTTGCTATTCTTTTCTTTTTTTTTTTTTTTTTTTTTATTTGATTTTGATTTAATCTATCTCTAAGCAGAATTTCATCCAGTGCCGTTCTGGCGTGATTCAATGATTGAGTAACAAACATACATCCACAAACATTCAAACCAACAAAACTTCCCATCCAAACTTTCACATTTATAATATTAGTTAGATTAAAATCCAAGAAGAATTACGTTACGCGCAAAAATAGTGGCTTTTGGATTTGACAGATAAAAACGAGGCTGTAAGCCAGGCTGCGAGCGTCTTCGACGCTGTTTTTTCTTACGGAATACCAAAATGTATGAAGAACTGTCAACTTGCTCGACATTGAGTAGTTCTAACTCACGGCCGTCACAGCTTAGAGCGCTAGTGTCGCTATTCGCGGCTTAGCGAATACCAAACTTAGATTCGTCGCTGGCACCAGCACTGCGCTCAAGGCTGTATCCTTAGAGAATAGCACTGCTGGACTCGACCAGGACAGTGGTGTCTCATCCCATACAAAGAAACCGTGCCGACGTTCTATACTGATTATTCTGATTATTTTTTGTACATCGATCGCATTCGGTTCCGTTCCATTCCGTTCTATGGATCTAGATGGTGATCTATCTATCGTCGTGGAACGGAACCGAACGCGATCGATTTACAAAAAATAATCGGTATAATCAGATGAAAAACGCTAGTTACGTCGGCTCGGTTTTTTTGTATGGGATGAGGCATCTGTATGCTAGTATTATATTATCTGTGACCAGGGTAATTCGCACTGTGGATCAAGATAGAGGCTTTTACGATGTGGCATTAGAGAAGAATATTGCGCATACCGTGAAAAGCAAAACACTTGTTGGGAGTCCAAAGATACTTTGTCACATCGCCCGGAAACAAACAGATAATCTAGAAAAACTGGTTGCAGTGGGAAATTTGGACAGAAAAAAACGCGCGGCCGTGTACACGCTGGTCAGATCAAATCAAGGCGATACAACCGACCAATCACAAAGACGGATATTCACATCGCGTCTTTCATCTCGCATGTAATTGGTCGATTTCTCATACTCTTTGCCCTTTGCCTTGCCGAATTCACTTACGCAATAGGGATGTTTCCTGTGTACAGAAATATTAATTCTATTTAGCCCGTCCACTGACGGACTAATCTCACTAGATTATCAAATAATATTGGACCCGTATTTTTTGCTCTATCAAATAAATAAAAATTTACAAAGATAAAGCGCATCAAATTTCAAGAATGAAGGCTTGTGACGTCACTTTGACAGGTTACCTAACTGACGGCGGAATAAATAGATTTGTTTTGTCAACTACCCTATTAGGCTGCAGGACTCAATGTGGCCACTGCCCTGAGAAGAGCCAAAGACACAGTGTCGTGGAAGCAGCTCAGTCTATCAGCCAGGTGTTGGGTCGGGACCAGGCAAAAACAGTTGTTGTCGGACTGTTGTATGTATTCAAATCGCGCCGAACACTCTGCTTGCGCGATGCAGGAGTTTCTTGAAACCAGGTAATTAGTTCGTATAGGCGGCATAGGTGCCAGGCAACAACAGTTGTTGTCGGACTGTTGTATGTATTCAAATCGCGCCGAACACTCTGCTTGCGCGATGCAGGAGTTTCTTGAAGCCAGGTAATTAGTTCGTATAGGCGGCATAGGTGCCAGGCAACAACAGTTGTTGTCGGACTGTTGTATGTATTCAAATCGCGCCGAAAACTCTGCTTGCGCGATGCAGGAGTTTCTTGAAGCCAGGTAATTAGTTCGTATAGGCGGCATAGGTGCCAGACAACAACAGTTGTTGTCGGACTGTTGTATGTATTCAAATCCCGCCGAAAACTCTGCTTGCGCGATGCAGGAGTTTCTTGAAGCCAGGTAATTAGTTCGTATAGGCGGCATAGGTGCCAGACAACAACAGTTGTTGTCGGACTGTTGTATGTATTCAAATCGCGCCGAAAACTCTTCATAATTTTCTAAGCATGGACAGCAAGCTGGCGCATAGCATGGGGGAACTGGAGAAGCTGTTTAGCTCCCGCATGCATCAGTATGAAGAAAAGCTGCAGAGAGCTACTGCCGGAGGTGACCCCACGCACTCAGACCTTGCATCTTTATCCAAAGATTTCACGGACTTTAAGTACTTTGTCTGCAAAACACTGTCACACCTTAAGACGCAGATTGAACTGTTATCATCAAGCCTGGATAGTCATGAGACAGCTATGAGGAGAAAGGTTTTGTTATTTCACGGAATCCCTGAGAGACCGGGTGAGAAGTTGTGTGACACTATCCATGAAGTTATCTCCAACCAGCTTAAGATTGATGATTTCAAGACTGAATTTCTGAATGTGTGCCACAGACTTGGAGCTTCCCAGGGTAAAACTAGACCCGTTCTGGTGCGTTTCAATGAGATGGAGCATCGTCGGTTGGTCTGGGACAATAAAACTTCGCTCAAGGGCAGCGGGACCACCATTTCGGAGTTTCTGACCAAAACACGGCATCAGGTGTTTATGACTGCCCGCAAGCACTTCAGCGTTAATAGCTGCTGGTCTGCAGAGGGAAAGGTCATAGTCATGACGCCTGACAAGTCTCGCCGGAAGATATCAACATTGGGTGAGCTTCAAACTCTAATCGCACTATTCCCCACTGCAGCCAGTGCTGGTACTTCCAACGATCCTGGGCGTGCTGATTCAACCTTGGCTGCCGCAGCTGCATTGCCTAAAACCGCAACCCCTAAAGCGAAGATTATGAGGAAGGCACGTCGCTGAGTCTGTGTCATTTGACCCCTGTTTATTTTTAACTTAGTGGGCAATTTCGGTATATTTTGGATAAGTTTCAACTCATGTTTATCTACCCTTACTTATATTGTCTAAAATTCTAAATTAACGCTTTGAATGTCTGCTGGTAGATGTATTTAATTAATTTTGTTACTGTATTTATTTTTCTTTTGCTTGACAATTTGACATTGGCATTAGAGATGTGCAACTCGAGTTACTAACTCGAGTTGTGCCTGACTCGAGTTGACTCGAGTTATCTTCCGAACTCGAGTTACTATCAAAAAACCTAAAATAAAAAAAAACATGAGAAAAAGTTTTTTTTTTTAATAAATAACTCGATCGAAAGCTACAATTGTAAAAGTCAGTATTAGCTGCAACAAAAATGATTTGTTGTGATTGTGATAATTTGTGAAAGCTGCTGTATGTGTATAACTAGTTTTGTTTTTGATTATATTATATAATTCCTGGGCAAAGGCTTCCCCCATTCCTTTCATCTCCTTCGATGTTTTGCCTCATCTCGCCAATTCTCAAGGAAGTCATCCAATTATCTGTCAAATATGTAAAAAAGTGATTTGTAACTAATAAATAATTAATTCTAACTTAACTTCCTTCGTTCTGCTAACTCGAGTTGCGTAACTCGAGTTCAACTCGAGTTATGTGAATTTCAACTCGAGTTAACTCGAGTCATACTTATCCCGAGTTGGCCCATCACTAATTGGCATGATGTTGATGACATTTGACGTCTGTCAAAATCAATTGTCAATCTCATTACGTTTTGTTCCAGTTTGTTGATGTTGCCGTTTTGTTGTGGTGACTGATATTCTCGTTTGCAAATTTTGTTTTTCTTTTGATTTTTCACTTTGCTGAATTTACTTTTTTTCTTAAAAATTTTGTTAAAATCTCTTCCAACTACAGCGCACAGGTGGTTTTATTAGTTGGGCAGCAACTAAATAAGTTATAATTTTTTTGTATTTTTATTTTTTTTTCGGCTTTTTTTTATCTATTTTATTTTTAGATATATTTATTTAAAGGTATTTTATTTAGTTTATTATACTTGCATACTATGATTGATGGTGATTTAGATGTTGATTTTTTCTCATGTTCTTCCTCTTCTAGCAGCTTCCTTAGTGCGGCGAGTGGCTCTTCCTCTCCTCTGACTCTTGGAGATCAGATATCTTCTTTGTTTTCCCACTATCCCAATAACCTCAACATAGCTCACATCAATGCCCAGAGTGTTCCTAGCCATTATTCTGATCTTCTGGCTTCCATTAACTGTGCAAACATAGATGCTTTGCTGATCTCCGAATCCTTCCTGAAACCTTCACTTTTATCGGCTCACTATGCCCTCCCTGGATTTGTTCTGATTCGTAACGATAGAACGGGGAAGGGTGGTGGTGGTGTTGCCATTTACTTGCGTGCTGGTATTCCCTTTAGGGTTATTAGTACATCACCATCTTCCTACTCGGGCTCAGCGGAGCATCTATTTTTAGAAATCTCCTTACATCACGTTAAAATGCTTCTTGGCGTGATGTATAGTCCTAACCTCAGTATCGATTACTTTAATTCTTTTGATTCGCTGTTAAACGATTTTTGTCCTACTTACGACCACGTAGTCTTGATGGGTGATTTTAACACTTGCCTTCTTAAAAATGACTCTCGTACTCACAAACTTCAAACTCTCTTGTCTTCTTTTAACCTCAGTATTCTGCCTCTCTCTGCTACTCATCATTTTCCTAATTGCACCCCTTCCCTCTTGGATTTAATGATTGTTTCTAAAGCTAATAATATATCTATTCACGGTCAGCTCTCTGCTTGTTTTTCTTACCATGATTTAATCTTCATGTCCTACAAGATTCGTCCTCCAAAGCGCAAACCATCTTATATTTTCCTTCGGAACTACAAGGGCATAGATCTGGAGGCATTGCTGCAAGATGCAGGTGGCATCGACTGGACGGATGTGCTTGAAAGCTCTAGTATCAATGATATGGTTCGTATTTTTAACTCTAAGATACTCAGCCTTTACGATCGTCATGCTCCTATTCGTCGAGTCAGAGTAAAGTATGTTCCGGCTCCCTGGCTCACCCCTGCCATTAAGGATGCTATGGCAAGTAGGGATCGTGCCAAAAGAAGGTTAAAGCTTCGTTCTTCTGAGCGCAACCTGAGTTCATATCGTGAGATGCGTAATCGCTGTAGTCGTATGTGTAGAGATGCAAAGAGACGCTACTTCCATAATTCTCTTGACAACCGGAACTCCTCTGAAGTCTGGAAGTTTCTGAAAACTGTCGGCATTGGTAAGTCCCCTGTCGTTACTAGTAATGAGACTAACGTGGGTGCTCTAAACAAACATTTCTCACTTCCACCCGTTACTTTGGATCCACATGTCAAATCATCTACATTAAATAAGCTTTCCGCCTTACCAGTGCCGCAGTGTTCGTCTTTCGGTTTCAGTCCTGTGGGTGAAAGTGATGTCAAAAAATCTATTTTTGCTATCTCCTCCTCCGCAGTTGGTAATGATGATATTTGCTCAAGAATGATTACTCCTATCCTCTCCACAATACTTCCCGTTTTAACACACATTTTTAACTACTCCTTGTTTACTTGCACTGTCCCCGATGCTTGGAAACTAGCCCATATTATTCCGTTGCCCAAAATACCTAACCCGGTCTCACTGTCCGATTTCAGACCCATTTCCATCCTACCTTATCTCTCCAAAGTTCTTGAGCACATTGTTCATCAGCAGCTGTCTCTGTTTCTATATAGTAATGATCTTCTTAGTCCTTTTCAATCTGGTTTCCGACCTGGTCACAGTACTGTCACAGCTCTTTTAAAGGTGACTGATGACATCCGCTGGGCTATGGATCACAAATCTCTGACGTTACTTGTGCTTCTTGATTTCAGCAGTGCCTTCAACTCTGTTGACTTCGATATCCTTCTTGGGATCCTTAAATCTTTAAATTTCTCCTCTTCCACTATTGATTGGTTCGACTCCTATCTCAGAGGCCGCTCGCAGCGGGTACGCCTTGATGAGTGTTTTTCGGATTGGTGCTCTCTTGCTGCGGGTGTGCCCCAGGGTGGCGTTCTCTCTCCTCTTCTCTTTTCTATTTTTATTAACACTGTTACTAGAATCATCTCCTGTAACTTCCATCTTTACGCAGACGACCTCCAGCTTTACCATCATTTTCTTAGTTCTGATGCGGAAGCTGCCGTGTCTGCCGTAAACAGTGACCTGGAGTCGATTGGGGAGTGGTCGCAGTCCTTTGGGCTGCAAATCAACCCTAGGAAATCTCAGGCCATGGTTATCGGCGGCAGGCATATGCGGAACAGGCTTGATGTTGCGTCGCTGTCTCCACTCTGGTTGAATGGAGTACAGATTGGGTACACTAAGACGGCTAAAAACCTGGGGGTAATCATGGATTCCTATTTGTCGTGGACTGCCCATGTCGCTGAGGTAAGTCGCAAAGTGCACTACTCGTTCCACTCGCTGAAATGCCTCCAGAGCTTTTTGCCCTTGAAAACCAAAATTTCCCTTGCCCAAACACTCATTCAGCCCATCATTGACTACGCCGACGCCTGTTATTTGGATGCCACCGAGGAGCTATTAAATAAACTTGAGCGTTTGCAAAATGTATGTATTCGTTTTGTTTTCAACCTTAAAAAGTATGATCACGTTTCAGATTTTCGCAAGTTACTCAAGTGGCTCCCTATTCGACTTCGCAGGAACTCTCGCATATTGTGTCTATTATTTAACATCCTTCACAGTCCTAAAACACCTTCCTACCTCCGTGAACGCTTTTCCTACTCCCGTCCTTCCGATGCGCTTTGCAGGTTGCATCTTAAGAATCTCCTTAATATCCCTTCCCACACTACCGACTTCTACTCCTACTCTTTTACTGTGTACGCCGTGCGATTGTGGAACTCTCTACCGCCTGACATTAGGGACTGCCAAACTCTTGCAGTTTTTAAGAGAAGAGTGAAAGACCACTACCTCTCCATTCCGTCATAGTTGCATAATTATGTATTATTATTTTTTATATTTTAGATAGGTATTCGTATTTATAGTTTTAATATTTATTTTATAAATATCTTTGTATTTATTATTATAACAGTAGGTATATTTAATTTGTTATCAGTATTGTTTAGTAGCTATTACTTAGTTTTATATCGTTTTGTGTAAATTATTTTTCAACTCTACACACTATGTCTACATCTCTTTTTTTCATCTTTCCTTTCGCAGGTATGCTGGAAGAGATTTCTATAGAAATAAGCATTACCTATGTACCTATTTTTTCTGTTTCTTCATCTTGTCTGTATATTATGTGTGTGTGCATAAATGGTTAAATAAATAAATAAATAAATAAATATGTATTCAAATCGCGCCGAAAACTCTGCTTGCGCGATGCAGGAGTTTCTTGAAGCCATGGTAATTAGTTCGTTTAGGCGGCATAGGTGCCGCTATTGTATGAGTAGTATGATAAGCATAACAGGCAACTCATGGGTCACCTCAAATTAAGATCTTGTGCTATGGAGTGGGTGAGTTTCTGCCAGTTGCCGCACTTTTTAGGGTTCCGTACCCAAAGGGTAAAAACGGGACCCTATTACTAAGACTCCGCGATCCGTCTGTCTGTCTTTCTGTCTGTCACCAGGCTGTATCTCATGAACCGTGATAGCTAGACAGTTGAAATTTTCACAGATGATGTATTTCTATTGCCGCTATAACAACAAATACTAAAAACAGAATAAAATAAATATTTAAGTAGGGCTCCCATACAAACAAACGTGATTTTTTTGCCGTTTTTTGGGATAATGGTACGGAACCCTACGTGCGCGAGTCCGACTCGCACTTGGCCGGTTTTGTTTAATATCACTGTGGTTAAAGTCTGAACTTGAAGTCAAAACTTAAGTTACATTTCGCAACTCTGCTTATTTAAATCGTAATTAATGAGTGGATTATCTCGAGTTTCATTTTTAATTAATAACTCGTTACGTGCTACTGTAAAAAAAGCAGTCAATATACGCTGTTATCAAATAAGTGATAAGCGTGATAATAATACTTTTAGTGACGGCAGAAGTTGAGTAAAACCGTCGCGATACGCTTCGTTAAATCATGCACTCACAACGGTAACAATGCCATTATAATATTTAAGCCCTGACTAATCAACAAATTGGCAATCTGTAGTCACCCTGCCTTATTACATTGATACAACTTACATTTGCAAGCGGCGGCATCGTCCGCTTATGACTTTTTTGCCTGCTTTTAATTACGTACTTGTTTTATTTTTGAATTGTTTGTTTTACTCTACGACGCTTTTATGTTCACGTATTTTTCCATCGTTCTAACATGTGTTTTTCCAACAAAAATGATTGTAATTAAAACTGATGGACAAGAGTTCCGTGGAGTTTCTTGAACATTCTTCTCCATAGAGTTAGAGACCTACTAATGCTTGCGAATGTGCAACTAGATGTATATTTTGTATGACAATTCAAAAGTACCTATTCTTCTGTTACTTTGTGATTGTTGCTCTTGTGTTGTGTCTGTGTCGAACAAATGTTTTCTATTCTATATAAGTTTTAGTTGAATTCAAAATTTATGTATTTTTTTTGACAATTATGCCACAGGAATGTACTAACGCGATAAAACAATTGTATCCTATGTCCTAATCCAGCCCATGGCCTTGCCATGTGCCAAATATTGCCCCACGGAAAATTACTACCGAAATAAAAAGTTCCCTATGTCCAATCCAGACCGTAGTCTACCCGTATTCCAAATTCCATACAAATCCGTTCAGCCGTAAAGAAGTAAAAAGTTAATTAAAAACTCAAAAAACACGATCGCTTAAGAAGCGAACTAAAAAGACGTAAACAAGAGAAAATCATTCTGTGCAATCGAAGAATACATATTCGCGAGCTGGCTGATCAAAACCAGATGTAACCTCCGACTGCACAGCATGATTTGCTTCTTGTTTACGTCTTTTAGTTTGCAGTCGGGTTTTTTGATTTTTTTAACTAACTTTTTTTATTTATAACTTTTTAGTTAACATTTTCTTTTTCCAATTGGGTACATTTAAAAATATAAGTGTTATATATTTTTGAAATGGCGCCCAATATCCGCCGTTTTACTATTTTCCAATTTTAATATAGCCAGTGACACTCGCATGGTTAACACGAATCGATTGACGTAAGAATCATCAAAATCGAGGCCAACGCGTTTGGTCTCCAGATCGCCACATAGGAACAGGACCCACCTTCGGCAGTCTGGTGAAAACAGTATTTATTTCTGCCGAGTACAAAACGGGTGGCTACGAGACAGAGACCAACATTAAAACTTTCACATTTTTATGTTTATAGGATTGATGCAACTATAGCAGCTAGTATTACATAACCTTTCTTACATAATATTGATTAAATTGTTTGCAATAATGTAACAAAGTCATTCAAGCGTTACTATGGAAACTATTGCAGTGTTGTAGCCTATGGAAACAGCCGCGGTTCTGCAATTATTGAACAATGTCATACTTTTTCATTTTTTGAAGCAAATTACATTTCCTACCTAACTATAAGCTTTTGTTGAACATTGACCTGATCTACTAAGAATACGCCGTTAAGAATAGTTCAAGACTGATAATTCCACATTAGTTTTAAGCTATAGAATATTGACATGATTAATTTATTTATTTTTAGGTTCCGTACCCAAAGGGTAAAAACGGGACCCTATTACTAAGACTCCGCGATCCGTCTGTCCGTCTGCCACCAAGCTGTATCTCATGAACCGTGATAGCTAGACAGCTGAAATTTTCACAGATGATGTATTTCTGTTGCCGCTATAACAACAAATACTAAAAACAGAATAAAATAAATATTTAAGTGGGGCTCCCATACAATAAACGTGTTTCTTTTGCCGTTTTTTGCTATAATGGTACGGAACCCTTCGAGCGCGAGTCCGACTCGCACTTGGCCGGTTTTATTTTTTTATTCTCGCACTGGAACATCCTGTAGCAATTACACCAATAGAGCACAATCTTATACCAACATTTTGTTTTTCAAACGTTGCCCCACACTAGGAATTCCTTCTGTATCGTGGGAAAATTTACAGACACAGAAACTCACACAAACAACCAGACCGAAACGAATATCTGAAGGCCATACACATATATTTGCTCCATGCGGGAATAGAACCCGCGACAAGCAGCGCAGCAGTCGATCGCTCAACAACTGCGCCAACCGTATGAGTCCATGATCTAAGACTATGAAGAATCTTCAAGAACATGTTAGGACAGTCAAGTTCACATTATCTTCAACTAACGAAAGGTTATTCAAGTGCTCTGTCGGAAATAAACATAACCACGCAAACAGTGGCAAACAGAGTTGCCAGCTTATCGTTTTTTCGGGGACTGTGCAATGGAATTGCATGAACTAATTCCGCCAAGCCCGTTTCATCATTGGTCTACAAAACGTACGGCGATGCGCCATCGGTACATGGAGGACATCCCACCCATACGCACTAAACGTTTTGGAAATACTTTAATTATGCGTACAGCTGAGGAGTGGCATTCCCTGCCGGTGTCTGTGTTTTCAGATAGCTACAACCTGGGGGTCTTTGAGTCAAGAGTGAGTAGGTTACTTCTAGGCAAGCGTGCTTCACCGTCGGCCACATCATCGCTTACCATCACGTGAGATAGTGGTCAAGCGCAAGCCTAACTATAATAAAAAAAACAAACATTCGAGTCATAAATATTAACATATGAGTCACAGACAGTCCACTATGCAGAGGCTGCTTGAAGGAAGACGATACAGCAGCTTGTAGCGGCATCTATAATCCACAAATAACTAATGACCCACAAAACCCTGCATCGCACAAGCAGGGTATTCGGAAGAACACCGTTGGGCAGTTGCCCAGGCACAACACCAGTCTGCACACAACATGTTTTACAATTGAGGTTGCAGGACTTTACACCTTGTTCCGCATACCTCCATAACCTCGTCTGAATAAACTTGCCACATACAAGACAAAGTAACTTCGTAACCCGGGTACTCTCCATGATATAGTAACACTAAGGCGTTACTGGCCTTTCTTGATGTTGATTGAATAAAAAATTTTCCCAATTGTAAGCAAAATACGAGTTTCGACGTCTAGTAGCAAACATCAACTCGAAATAAACAATAAAACTGTTGTGAACAAATTAAATTTCATCCATGAATTTTCAAATGCTACACATTTTTAACTTACGGCAAAAAGAAGGAGGCTTAACAGTTCGGGAAATACTCGCGAGATCTTATGTAAATACTCGCGTGATGTTATGTAATATTAAGTACCTCTTTTTCTGTCTCTTAAGTTCTTCCTCCCTCTCTTTAAATTGTCTCCTAAGCTCTATGATCCCGTAAGGTATGGCCGTCACCAGCCACCACGCAAATCTCGGTATTTGGAACGGCAATGTGTCTTTCACGCTGGGTTTAGGGAGCTGGTCCAATATATCTGATATGCCTTGGTCAAAGCCTGACCTTTTCGAGTGCTTCTTGCCTCTACTGTTTAGGATTTGCTCCTGGAAAGTAAAATATTTATGTAATATGAATCTGAGACTGAAAATTACGATATTTAAATCGCCTATATAAATTTTATGATTTCTATCATGGAAAAGACTCTGATATGGTAAAAGGATAATAAGCATCATAAAACTAACTTAGTAGACTTTTTTTGCACATCATACTTTTATCATCAATCTGTTTCACCAAGCATAGTGTAGAAAAAACAATAGAACTCTTTATAATAGTATGAATGATTAAGAATTACTTTTCCAGGTTGATTTAAACATTATTCATAAAAACTTATGTTTTATACATGCATAATTTCAGATTCAGAGTAGTCAGTACGGATATTCTTTTTGTTTGACATAGAAAAGTGTTTGTTTAAATCAATTTTCAGAAATAAAGATCATATAACATTTAAAGTTGACAAATCTACTTACCGCAGTAAACCTCTTCTCAGCATAAGCAGCCCAGCCAACAGCGTACTGGCCAAATGTGATGATGATGAAGAGGATGATGGAGCCCTCAGCCAGGCCCATCTTCCTCACGTGTCGGTAATAGTAAATGGCGGAACGCCAGTTTGGAAGACCATTCTTGAGCACCTCGTTATACCTGGAGAATTGAAAATTGATAGGGATAAAGATATCTGAACTACCAAGGTTTCAGATAATTGACTCTAGGATCTAGTTTCTAGTAAACATTTCAAAAAATTATTATGCATCATATGTTTGAGAACGATTTGCATTTGTTATCCGATGATTGTCACTTTTTGTAAAAAACATATTATGTTACAAAAATATTGATCCTTCCCAAATAATGACCAATCAGAAACTAACAAATTTACAGTATCTTATCAATTTTATTCATAAAAAAAAATCTATCTCCAATTAAACTTCAATTTCTAAAAAGCAACTTACTAGAAAATAATGCTCTTGTCTTAAATCTTAAGATACATTAAACAACATACTTCTCTCTTTTTCCTGGGTCTTTGAGTATGTTGTGCACAGACACCAAGTTCCTGAACTGCACATCTGCATCGGGAGAGTCATTCTTATCCGGATGGAGTTTCAGTGTGAGCTTCTTAAATGCAGACTTGATTTCTGATGGTGATGCATCCTGCGAATGGAAAGTGAAATAATAAACTGATTGTAGTATATGTCATATTAGTGTTTAGGATGCCGGCCACAATAGAAATAGTATCTTTATATACAGGGTGGAAATTTGTAATGCCACCTGAAGGAAAAGTACTCTTAAGGTTACACTAGTCAACGGCACAAACTATTTTGTGTGCGGGGTTAAAATGCATTTTATACAAACCGACAACACGTGTGGAAGAGATAGACGCTGTGATGAGCAGTAGGAATCTAGTTCGCGTACGAATACACACTTTTGCAAATTTGTAGCGAAATGGATAATGATTTAGGACGAAACCGAGCACGCGAAATTTTATAAACAGACCTCTGGCAGTCTAGATACCATGAAAAAACAACTAAATCTATCTGTTCAAAATAAAATTATGGTATTTATTTGCGCCCAAGAACTGACTAAAATCTTTAAAAATTACAACCTGTACTTTTATTACATCAATTGTTAGAGTCAATTCTAAGGATGAAATCTCTCTAACAAACTTCATAAATGAAATGAAAACCTTGAAATCAGTACTTATAAATTAAATGGGTCAAGTTAAAGCACTTTCACTCAAAGATCCATCTGTATCCTTATGTGAATAATTAATAATTATCATTGGCATCATTTATCCATTAAAATGACGATTGATATTCACCACAAAACTTTATTAAATGTTACTAGAAATGAATTCATTAGAAGAATAAATTTGTGTATCCAAGAAAATGAAGCCCATTTCGAACAACTAATTAGTTCATAACCACCAGGTTAAGTAAGACTTTCCCAGGTCGGTTTTGGGCTAGTGTTTTACCTAGAGTGGCCAGACCCATTAAGTAGCCACATACTAGCCACCAATTGAGTTTATCAAAAACGTGCAGGTGATTCACCATGTGGTGCTACAAGAGTGTTATAGTAAATAAAAGTAAACATTGATTATAGTGAGAGTCATTTTGTAAAACAATAGCATTATAATGTGTAGCAGCTAACTAAACAATATTAGCTATGAGTCATCATAAGAACCATTGAAATAATGTATTTAAAAATCATTTAATTCTTTTAATTAACAAATGGATTAAGATTTTAATTATCTTATTCATGAAAATTATCTTTATTTTATGATAACGACCAATTCTGCCGAAAGAATATGAAATTCACTAGTACCCACTTGGTTAGCAGATATAGCGCCTAAAGCAGGTCAATTTGTATAGTTTGTGGGGTTCATAGGATGTAATATAAAACGCTGTAGTTACTCTGTATTGCCAAACTTAGCTCTTACCTGTGGAACACCTATCAATTCGTAAAAGTTCTGGTTAACTTCTTCGACCACGTCGAACACTTCCAAGTCGCCATCATCCCACGCCTTTGCGCCCAAAATAAGCGTACACACACACAATAAACACCACCGCATCTTATAAAGCCTAGCTCAATCTATTTTTAATTTAAAATCATGTTACTTTTGTGCAATATTGTAGCAAAACTCCCGATTTCCTTTTTTGACAGATTTACCACACATGAATTTGACAATGACAACTCACCAGCTGGCTGGACCATAGTGATGTGATTAGTGTAAAACACAAAAACTATCAATTTATTTAATCGACTAATGCCGTTCTGCCGAAGGTTTTAAAATATTTGAATTTCTAGATTTTGATTGTGGAAATCAAATCATAGTCCTTATGTTAACGTTAAATACTTGTTAATTTTACTTATCTTTGATTTAATAATCACAAAATTCAAAAGACAAAAGTATTTTGTACATTTTCACAGACATTTTACTTGCAAGACACTTTTTCTATTTTTCTTGCTCGCATGTCCATAATGACAATGCCAGGGTTCATTAACATCTTCTCGGTTTTTATTAATTTGGGGTAATCAGAGAAACAGGGTGTGCCAATATTTTGATATTCGAATAAGGGCAATAATAAAAAATTAGTGCATTTTGCCTCTTCACTTGTGGGTCGATAAATCTCTGATAGCTTTCGAAGGCTTTCCTTTCGGCTGTTGCTGCCCTTTGCATCGCGTTGCACCTCGCAAATATTAAAGGTAATTTATGTTAATTACTTTCAATGTTTATTTTCTTTGATTAAATAAAATTAAACAGAGTTTTTATTTCTTTGTGTCAATCAAATAAATTCGGCTTTACTCCTCCATTATATTTTATTTCCTTCCTGTAGTTTTATATCCCACCTGTGACTATTTTTTAATGTGCCATTCTTTTATGATTAACTATTGTTTGTAATTATTATTGTGTGTGCCCTGCTCTTATAATATTTAGTTACGAACTACACACGTTGGATATCGACATCTTAATTTTGTAGTACCTAGTATCAGTATTTAGCCGCCCGCCCCCACCCGGTGTTTTGTTCGGCGTGCGGCAATTTGTAAGGGAGGCTGTGCCGATAATATTTTCCGGAAATAGTGATAAGGCTTTTGAATATTTTTTTTTATTTTATCGCTTTGAGTGTATTGAATATCTATCAAATGTACCTAAGCTAGGCTTTTAAGGTGGTAAATATGTTCTATGCTGCGCTGCTGCGCCGCCATGGGTTTCCTTTGTTCTTTTAGATTAATATTCTTAACGTAGGTGAGGTACCAGCGGGCTGCAGATCTTCAGGTACGGTCAGCAACGACGATATTTCGATGATTTGGGTTCCAGTATTGATTTATTATATACTTTATTGTACACCACAATAAACATACAAAACAAACATTTACAACAAAACCTGGGGCCTGTCTGGGTCGCGGATAAATTTGAAAAAGAGTTACCGCAGCCCTGGCTCAAGCAACTGAAGGAACACGGGTGGGTTTTAGTCAGTAAAAGTCTGACACGCCCTCCCGCCTCACCCAGAACGGGAGAAGTCATTGGATGTTATCCCAAACAAAAAAAAAAAAATATCTGTACAATGGGCGGTCTTATCGCACAGGGCAATCTCTTACAGACAAGCTATGGATCGACTGAACAAGAGGAGTAGAATATATGACTGTCAGTGTACAAAATATCATAAATATTATTACTTAGACATAATAACATAAAATCCAATAGCTTTATTATTCTCTTATTTTAGAAGTTACAGGGGGGACACATTTTACCACTTTGGAAGTGCCTCTCGCGCAAACTATTCAGTTTAGAAAAAATATATATTAGAAACCACAATATTATTTTTGAAGACCTATCCATAGATACCCCACACGTATGAGAATGATGAAAAAAAAAACGAGTTTAAGTTCTAAGTATGGGGAACCCCCAAAATTTACTGTTTTTTTTTCTATTTTTGTGTGAAAATGTTGCGGTTCACAGAATACATCTACTTACCAAGTTTCAACAGCATAGTTCTAATAGTTTCGGAAAAAAGTGGCCTACGGACGGACAGACAGCCAGACATGACGAACCAATAAGCGTTCCGTTTTTTGCCATTTGGCTACGGAACCCTAAAAAAGGAGTAAAGGGATTAAAGAGCATATTATAAAGCAAAGAGAGTAGGTATGTGGACATTCCGGCGAAGGCCTTTGAGGAATAGGAAACCAGTACGAAATTCAGAAATATGATCATACTGCCATGGCGCAAGCCAATTAAAAACCTGATACAGAGATTCTGAAGTCGTTCAAGCTTGTCTAATTGGTCTTGGGTGAGATCAAGATAGCTGGCATCAGCAGCGTAAAAAGAAGCAGTGTTATCTATGTAGGCAGGTACAGTCTACCGCACGCCCACTATGTAAGTTCGTCATTGCCATTATTTCGTAGCAGTAAAGGTCAGACAGACTGCACTAGGCGTAACTACGCGTCAGCGGAGCGACGCGACAAAATATATTGTATGAGATAAAGTGTCGCGTCGCGTAGTTCCGCTGCCGCGTAGTGCGGTTTATCTCATACAATTCAAAGTGTATTTGGTCATGTCGCGTCGCGTCGCTCCGCTGACGCGTAGTGCGGTTTGACCTTAAGAGCGATTTTTGTCGTTCAAGAGTTGCCATGCTTCCCATCTATGTATGTGGGGTTTAAGCACATCGTAATCTTTTCGCTTGTTTGTGTTTTGGTCGAGTGGAAAAGAGCGAAGCGGAGCTATGAAAAGGGTTGGACGTTTCCTTCGTGGGGACGAGTGGATCTGTTTGTTAAATATTTTGTTGCGTGCTAGCACCGGCCCTGGCTCTTGATCAGGGTAGAGCTAAATTGTCTATCAGCACTTTTTGGTCGACGGTTTCGCTTCACGCCAATTCTACTTCAGTTTTATTTTCGAAAACTACTTCTATTGCAAATATTAACATTTAAGAAAAGGCGCCATCAACATCAACTTTGCGCTGGAAATTGATTTAAGCATTTGGGTTTTTGGCGACGTTTGCCATCTGGCGTCTAGAGCGACCGTTCCTCTCGCACTATCCTAGAGCCTCTCATTCTGCGCTTTTTTCTTTTTTGGCGTTACGTGTTCTGTGAACAATATATGTAAATGAAGCTTCGTTCTTTAGTTACTGCCTGCATTCATGGGACAAGAGCATGAGAATACGATAATATATATGTATTATTTTAACAATGGACAATAATAATCCCTTAACTAAGTTTTTTGCTTCCTAGATGGCCAGCGGCACTAGATCAAGACGTGCAGCAAGAAATGCACCACAAGGTCCTGAAAATCCTTGCCCGTACCGCATGAAACTCCTCCCCAAGCAGAAGATATCGGTCTCACAGCTGCGCATTCTCTTGACGGCAGTCGAGAAAGACCCGTCGCTGTACAACGCATCGGAGTCAGACATGGTCTCATTTCTGAACATTGAGAAATGGTTCGATCTGTCTGATCAACTGAATGAATGCCTCGACGGCACAATGCTTAACATCCAGAACTGGAAATGTGTAAGTCTTTAATCTTTTATCGTTCTTGCTTTTCTGTCTAGTTTGTCAATTGATGCACGTTGCGCGTGCAGCTGCAAACGAAAAACGTATTTTTCATTGTCAATCTGAAGATCCCCACCGACAAGGCTAATTAACACTGATTCAGTATTTCAATCCAGTGACGCAGGATCGATATTCTTTTTTTTTAATTAATAATAGGCTTGCGCTTGTCCACTATGAGATAGTGGAAAAGCGCTGATGGTAAGCGATGATTGTACAAATGTACAAATATATTACAATTCAGTTGAGTTACTGGAGCCGGGATAGGTATTCAGCGCTGAATAGAATAGATACCTTCTCGCAAAACCAGGGCAATGATTTTCAAATGCTGGATTGTAAATATATATGAAAGAAAGAAAAAGAAAGGAAAACATGTTTATTTGCGCCAGGCACGACGCATACCATAAATATAACAAAAAAAACTTAAACATTAGTACATTACTGCCGCGGTCTATAATGACTACTTTGCTGGTCGCGCTGATTATGGCCGACAGCGCAGCGTAGCGCAGCTTCAGGCCGACACAGCGCGGTCAGCGTGCAGCACTTGATGGACGAGCTGAGATAAAGGCCGAGACCATAGGTCGAGGCCTTTACAGCGAGGACAGCAAGGGCTGCAATGATGGCCAAGCTGAAAGGCCTAGAGCGTAGCTAGGCTAGCTCGAGGCAATCATAGCGTGACCAGCGAAGCAGTCATTGTGGGCCAAGGTGTGTATAGTGCTTTACTCAAAAATGCAAGTACCTAATCTAAATAAAACCAGCAAGTAATTTAAATAAAAAATATATTAATTAACTAGAATTACAGTTACTAAAATTCAAAACCGACCTTTTCGGTTTGATACTACTAATAGTTTGCGATAATTCTAATGCGGTGTTTGACTGCTGTATTATTTCTTCATTTATTACTTCATTTATTTCATAATTTTTTTCTTCAGGTTCTTGAGCAGATGTTCGCTTTGAGAGCTCATTTTTAGCAAAAAAGTCACTAAATAAAAACAAAATTTTCGCTGAACCGCGCTTTTGTTACTTCTTTGTTTTTTTTTTTGAGCAATGGTAGTTGAGAAATATACAGCTTAATATGGAATAAAATCTTTTTGTACCTATCTCTATAGATACAAACAGCTGTGTTTTAAATAAAATCTTTTTGGATTTGATTTTTTAAAACGTTGAAACGTCAAAATAGCTGCCGGCAAAACATTGCCGGCCTGTTAGAGCGGCCAGCAAAACTTTGCCGGCCGCTCCTTGAAACAGAACGGCAAGGTCGACTTTGCTCAAACAAGGTTGTCAAAATAATGACCACATTACATGCATTTTTGAGTAAAAACTATATCTCCCTAGTTTGGCTACAAATCTAACCTGAAAGTCTAAACAAGTAACATTAATGAAAACGTCGCGACAGCAATTGGATGCCAAGCGCTGTCAAAATATCACGTCACCCATAATCTAATCTATTAAACGAGCAATTCTTGTTATATTATGTATATTTAAATATAATCTGAATCTAGGAAACGACTTCAACGATTTTCATGAAATTTAGTATGCGGAGTGTTTCGGGAGCGATAAACCGATCTAGCTGGTTAATTTTTTTGAAAACGTCGTTTTCTCTATTTTCACCCGAGCAGAGCTTGGTCGCCCAGGTACGACTATATAACTAGGGATAATAAATATTAATTACGTAATAAATAAAAATGTGATTAATTAAAAAATAATGTTTTTTACAATAATACTAAATAAATAAATGTAAGTAATGTATAAAACAATCAGTGTAATTCTTAAATTCAAATTATTCTGTATTAATAAAACAGTATAGCTTCTTATACTTAACTATTATTAAATTTATCATATTAAACACTCGGTGTTCTTCCTCCTCTCTTCTACTTGATCTATGATGAGCCCGAAAGGGTTAATAATTATTAAAGTTTAATTGTAACTAATATTATTATTTCCCTACCAACTATATAAATTATGGTACGCAATAAATAATTGATAATTGTTCAATCTTTTACCGAATGCCAAAATTGCCATTTCGATTATTGGCATCGCTGAAATAATGTCTCTTTGTGTATATTTTTTTATATAGTCTAAAATCATTTAACAGGTACTGCGCTTCTGGGCCGAAAACATCAAGAAAGGGGACGTGATGTCGGAGAAGCGGCTTGCATTCAACAAGTCGAATAAGTCGATCACCTTGAAGGAGGCGAAGGAGCTGACTCGCTTGGAGAGACGCTTGTACAAATTCATAAAGAATGAAAAAGCAAATAACATTGTTGTAAGTACCTACCTAACTTAACGTAAAATAACTTCAGGACCAGTAGCACAAAGTGGTTTTAAAAATAATGTCGTGGTAGAAATATTTGCGTGTTCAGAAAGCCTAAAACTACCAACCCAGATACAGACAGATACCTGTTTAGAACTTTTTTTTACTATACTAGAGTTATATTCGTAATAGCCCTTGCATAACTTATCAAATTCGAGCTTGGCCTTTTGAAACCAGACTTGGTTTTCATAGAACTTTATAATATTTTTTCTCAGGATATGATCTACACCGGCAACTTCGGTGCAGAGCAGCATGAAACCGCCATCGCTGCAGCATCCGACAACGGCATCAAAGTCATGCAGCTGATGAACGTGTCTCCACTTACCATCATGAATAACGAGAACGCCTGCCCTGAAGGGCCTAAGAAGAGGAAGATCCACTTGAAGGAAGATAATCGTACTGGTGAGAGACCCTTCTAAGCAATAAAAAAACGAGGCATGCAATGATTTATTTAATAGTAGATTGTTTATCTAGGGAGCAAACAACTATTTTAAAGTCGAGTGTTTTTTTTTAATCCAGAGCGGAGTGAAGGATTCAAAGTACGTCACTCGAGCTTCAAATAGTGTTGCTCCCGGGGTGGACACTATTTTTATCTCCCTCTTTACGAAAATAAGTAAGTGCAACTTATGAACAAGAACGTTACGTTTATTTATTTACATACAATTAGGAACCATAAGACATACCATAGAAATAATGAGAGGCTAATGTTTATTTTGAACAATTATGGAAGTGCATCGTAACAATTCTATTAGTACCATCCGTTACAGCCGTAGATTTATTTTATAGTTTGGCTTGCGCGTGGCGCGTGGTTTTCCATCCTGTCACTTGTTCAATACAATATTCCCGTGCGGTCCGAAATATAACTATAATCGCTCATTAGCCATTCACCTTATACATTCGTCGTAATCGATTTTAGCAATGTAATCCTATTTTTTTGAGCAGTGGTGGCCCAGTGGTATCGGCCGCGACTTACAAGTTGTAGGTTGTGGGTTCGAGCCCAGGCAGGCGCTTTACTTTGTGTAAATTATTTCATCACCACTGCTCTCAAAACGGTGAAGGAAAACATCGTGAAGAAACCGGCATGTCCTAGAACCAAAAATTCGAAGATATGTGACATTCACCAACCCGCACTGGGCCCGCATGGTGGTTAATGGCCCATTCCCTCTCACAGAGAGGAGGCCTGTGTCCCAGCAGTGGGAACATTAATATGCTGATGATGTGAATCCTATTTTTCATTCATCGAGATTCATGTCGTTGCTGATTGGAACATTTACTAACAATATCCACATTCCAAATTCAAATCACTTTTACTCCCTAGGGATTAATGAGCTATTTTAGTCCCTGTTTACGAAGAATAAACTAGCTCTTTTTGAACATAAGTGATAAAAATATTATTCCGCAATGTATTTTAATTCCAGATCCATCCGATGTGACTAAGAAACGCAAGTACATCTTTAATGAAGATCTCGGTGAGCCACAAATACAAGTACAAGAAAAGAGACAGCAGGCAAACGGTAACAAACATGTTGTATGTTTTAGGTTTTTAAAGTTTTTGAAACTGTGTAGCAGTCAACAATAAACAATATATTGCAGTTTCTTAATGAGAAAGATTGATCGATGAAGTAGCATTTTTTAGGGTTCCGTTGTCAACAAGGAACCCTTATAGTTTCCCCATGTCCGTCTGTCCGTCCGCAGCTTAGCTCAGAGACTCATAGTACTAGAAAGCTATAATTTGGCATGGATATACATATTAACGGTCTGTGAAAATCATTTTTAAGGTTCCGTAACCAAAGGGTAAAAACGGGACCCTATTACTAAGACTCCGCGAGCCGTCTGTCTGTCTTTCTGTCACCAGGCTGTATCTCATGAACCGTGATAGCTAGACGGTTGAAATTTTCACAGATGATGTATTTCTTTTGCCGCTTTAACAACAAATACTAAAAACAGGATAAAATAAATATTTAAGTGGGGTCCCATACAATAAACGTGATTTTTTGCCGTTTTTTGCGATAATGGTACGGAAACCTTCGTGCGTGAGTCCGACTCGCACTTGGCCGGTTTGTCGAGTTAAGTGTGGCCAGATGCCAGCTAAATGGTTGCTTTTGGATATGTGAGAAAATTCACGGCAGCAGTACGTATAACAAAATAAAAAGGAAAACTATCACACTTAAGTAGGCTTTACAAGTTTAACGAGTAATAGTCGACCAACTTGTAAAATGTACTTGGAACAGTAAAAGTTTTGTACAAATTCCATTGAAAAATTATACGACGTTGTTAGTTGTGTAAGACAGGTAGTAAATATACGTTTATGAACGATGTAAAAATATAAAAAAATAAAGCCTTCTTCTTAGTCCGCATTATTGTGCCACATCAGAACCCTATTACTGCGCGTGGCCCAACAAGTACTTGGCCGGTTTTTTATTTATTTTTCTGAAATTTTTGTGTGGAGATTTGCACACATCTAGGTAAATTTTGCAGAAAGTATGAAAACATTACAATAAAAATAAATTGTAGTTCTAAAAACTAAAAAAACACGCTTTAATGGTAAATTGAACTAATAAGTCGCAGTCGTAGAATCAACTTTTACTACTTGTAAATTTTAATTTTAAATTTTGTTTGACGTTCAAAAGTGCCAATTATTGGCCTAGTTGAATAAATATTTAAGACTTTGACTGAATTATTGCATTGTCATCGGTTCTTTATAAGTGTGCAAAGTTTCAAATCAATCCCACGTTTTGAAGGGGGTGAAAATCACGTTCAAAGATTCCGATACATACATACCAAGCTAATAAAAGCGTGTTAATGTAGAGACACCCATTTCTGATTTACAGTTGAGGATCCTCATCACCAGTTGGTAGAAGAACAGCTGGATCGTCTCCAGGCGGTGTCTCGCGAGCTTGAGGAGCACATCGCTACTATCCAGAATCGCATCCACTTCATCAAGGATCTGTGGAAGCACCGCTGCGGCGACAACTAAGCGGTGGATGGATGAGGACAGATGTTGCATTGGAGTGGATGAAGGAGGAAAGGGTTGGATGAGTGAGGACATAGGTGTATGATCAAGGTATTGTTACGGACTTTTCAGGGTTGATGAAGGTGGAATTTGTGTGATATTGAAATTGTTTACATTGCAGAATGAATCACATTGAATGTGTGTTAATATTTTGGGAATGAATGAATGAATGAGACGGAATGTGAGCTGGTTATATTCACTGGGGGCGAAAGCCAACCATATTTAATGGTAGTTTTAATCATCTTAAATTAATTATTATTCTTGGTGTTAGTAATTAATCATCAATTTATTATCAATGACCATAGATGATAAGGAAACCATGAAACCGTAATTTACGTGTGTTTTATCAAATAATTTATATCGTATTGCTTTCCCGGGTCAGCTCACGCAAATATATTACTGTTTTTTTTTAAATTTCGTGTGTCTATCTACGTGTTATTTAACTCATTCACGAATTTTAATTATTAAGTATACTTATTATTAGAGAAACTGACAAGCATTTTTTTAAGTATGAATGTTTAGAATTAAGATTTATAGTAAATGGGTCCCGTGCAATCCTTTAACTACGAATCTCGTTGTCAAGCAGATATGAATAAAAAACAAAGATATTCAGTGTCAAGTAGATATTAAATAAGTGTATCTTTAAAAATAAATTAACACAGACTCCAAAAATAAATGTTTTACCTATCCATCTAAAAACATGAATGTTGTTTTTATTTATACGTCTTCGTCGATTTCGTCAAAAAGTTATTCCAATTTCTGGTGATTGAACTCTGTTATTCAAAAAATTTAATTACTCTAACTAATAGTTTAGGTGCTACGCCGTAGCAAGGATTAGTTGCTACGCCGTAGCAAGGACTAGTTGCTACGCCGTAGCTAGAGATTAGTGGCTAATTCGAAACAATTGATTAGATGAAACAACTACTAATGGATTACCTACTTGCTATGTCCCAGGAAGGAATTAGGTACCTTATATCCCGTAGCTAGGGATTTAGTTGCTACGACGTAGCATGGAGTCAGTTGTCCTGCTCCTTATACAAAAACATCTGCACCATGTGAGACCTTTGCGAGGGCAGCGCTAAGGCCATCGGCGTGAGTACTGGTCGAAGAAAATTTAAATAATAGTGAATCGTCGATACGAAGAAGAAGAAGGAAGGAATTAGGTGCTAAGACGTAGTAATGGATTAGTTGCTACGGAGCAGGAATGAATAAAGAGCTTTCGCCGTAACCAAGAATTTACTTAGGAGTTAGTTTATATCCCGGTGGTGATTAGCGGACGACATTGTCATCTCTGACGTTTTTGTTTTTTTTCCACCCATTTCTTTGGACAATATGTTATTTATTTATGAAAGCGTTCTTTAATAAAACAAACTGAACTCATCATCTGCCTAGCCTTTTTCCCAACTATATTGGGGTCGGCTTCCAGTCTTACCGGAATTAGCTGAGTACCAGTGTACATGGAGCGACTGCCTATCTGACCTCCACAACCCAGTAACTGGGTAACACGGTACCCCTTGGCAAGACTGGTGTCAGATCTCAAGCTTCTGACTACCCGTCGTTACCGGCTGTCATTTGAAGATCTTTGACAGTCGTTACTGTCAAAGATCTTCAAATGACAGCCGGGACCAACGGCTTAACGTGCTTTCCGAGGCACGGAGGAAACTCGGTATGTGGAAATGGTCACCAATCCATGGACCGACCTCGTCAAGCGTTGCTTAACCTTGATGATCGACCCGTGCGGCTTTTATTATTTAGCCACGAGCTCCTCTAAAAAAACAAACTGAACTATGAGGTAAATATATGTGCTCGCAAGTCTGTGGTGACACTTTGACCTTCAACTGGCCTAGTGTAGTAGGTACGGAGTTGCCATAGAATATCAAGCCAGCTTGTACTAGTTTTGTTACCAATGACGTACGACTAACTGTACGCACCAATTTTTTTTTTTAGTTAGTGTCTCCTTTCCAGAAATTGAGACACTCAGCTGACCGCACTACCCTAAAGACAGTTTACTACGCTATGTGCCAGTCCATGCCGACGTACTGTGTCACTGTATGAGGGAGTGCACCCAAGACTCATCTTATTCATCTTGAGAGGGCACAGAGGGGTGTCTTGAAGGTCATGTCCTTCAAACCCTTTAGATATCCTACAGTCAGTCTTTTTAGGGAATATAAAGTTCTTTCTGTAAGGCAACTCTTTTTGCTTCATGTGGTGATGCGTAAACACATCTCGCTTAAGTATGATGCCAGCTCTCGAGTTAGGCGCCATCGCTTTAGAGTTTGCCCTACTCAAAGCTGCAGGACGGCACTGGCCCGCAGACATTTCTATAGTATCGCAAGTCACCTTTATAATAAAACCAACAACCATTGCTCTATTTATTTCATTATTTTGCGGGAATGTAAAAAGGAGGTTATATGACTGGTTGCAGGTACAGACCTATGATGAAACAGAAAGTCTCGTAAAGTTGTATTTCCTGATAGCTATAACCTGGGCGTCTTTAAGTCAAGAGTGAATAGGTTTCTTCTAGGTAAGCTTGCTATATCGTCGACCACATCATCACTTACCATCAGGTGAGATAGTGGTCAAGCGCGAGCCTATCAATAAAAAAAAATAAAAATCGTTGTATTTTCTCTAATACACGACCATACACGAATTCTCCTCTATAAGCTAACAAATACACAAACTCACAAAATCACAACTCCACCTTCACCATTCTTACACATATGAAAGGGCTATAATGATAATTGTTCCGTATGGTGCCGGACGTAAAGAATTTCACCATCCCATGTCTTCCCGTGGGTGTCGTAAGAGGCGACTAAGGGACAAACCAGAGAATGGGCAGCAGCGTTCTCTGTGCTTAACAACCATACTGCGATCGCCAACCCGCCTGCCAAGCGTGGCGATTATGGCAAAAACCCCCCATGAATAGCACAAATAAAAAATGGCCCCTAGTGCCCGGCAGCCTGCCTACCCTCGACTACGGTAGCGGTCGAGGTTACGGCATGGCAAGGGGTGCCAAGAATCTCCGGACGGGATCCGGCTACCCAAAAAATCACCGACGACTGTACCTGGCTACGTACAACACGCGTACACTTCGGACCGACGAGAAGATCACCGAACTCGAAGAGGAATTGAGCAGGTTGCGATGGAGTATTATAGGGTTATCTGAAGTCCGAAGAGAGGGGGAGGACTCGATAATCCTCAAATCCGGTAACCTGCTCTATTTCCGAGAGGGTGACCGGCAGTCCCAGGGTGGTGTCGGGTTTATCGTCCACAGGTCCCTTGTGAACAACGTGGTGAAGATCGAGAGTGTGTCGACCAGGGTGGCGTGCCTTATACTCAGAATGTCCTCAAGATATTCGCTGAAGGTTATACAGGTCTACGCCCCAACCTCGGCACACCCCGACGACGAGGTAGAGACCATGTATGAGGATATCTCCAGAGCCATGCATGGTTTCAAAACTCACTTCACCGTTGTCATGGGGGACTTCAACGCAAAACTGGGCAAACGAGACGAGGATGAGCTGCAAGTGGGGCAATTTGGAGTTGGACGACGGAACCACCGGGGTCACCTACTGGCCAGTTTTATGGAGAAGGAGGGCCTCTTTATGATGAACTCCTTCTTCAAAAAGCGTGAACACAGGAAGTGGACCTGGCAGAGCCCCGATGGTGCAACAAAAAATGAGATCGACTTCATCATGTCAACCAAGAAGCAAATGTTCAATGATGTCTCTGTGATCAATTCGGTGAAAACCGGGAGCGATCACCGCATGGTAAGAGGACTTCAGATAACCCTATAATACTCCATCGCAACCTGCTCAATTCCTCTTCGAGTTCGGTGATCTTCTCGTCGGTCCGAAGTGTACGCGTGTTGTACGTAGCCAGGTACAGTCGTCGGTGATTTTTTGGGTAGCCGGATCCCGTCCGGAGATTCTTGGCACCCCTTGCCATGCCGTAACCTCGACCGCTACCGTAGTCGAGGGTAGGCAGGCTGCCGGGCACTAGGGGCCATTTTTTATTTGTGCTATTCATGGGGGGTTTTTGCCATAATCGCCACGCTTGGCAGGCGGGTTGGCGATCGCAGTATGGTTGTTAAGCACAGAGAACGCTGCTGCCCATTCTCTGGTTTGTCCCTTAGTCGCCTCTTACGACACCCACGGGAAGACATGGGATGGTGAAATTCTTTACGTCCGGCACCATACGGAACAATTATCATTATAGCCCTTTCATATGTGTAAGAATGGTGAAGGTGGAGTTGTGATTTTGTGAGTTTGTGTATTTGTTAGCTTATAGAGGAGAATTCGTGTATGGTCGTGTATTAGAGAAAATACAACGATTTTTATTTTTTTTTATTGATAGGCTCGCGCTTGACCACTATCTCACCTGATGGTAAGTGATGATGTGGTCGACGATATAGCAAGCTTACCTAGAAGAAACCTATTCACTCTTGACTTAAAGACGCCCAGGTTATAGCTATCAGGAAATACAACTTTACGAGACTTTCTGTTTCATCATAGGTCTGTACCTGCAACCAGTCATATACCCTCCTTTTTACATTCCCGCAAAATAATGAAATAAATAGAGCAATGGTTGTTGGTTTTATTATAAAGGTGACTTGCGATACTATAGAAATGTCTGCGGGCCAGTGCTGTCCTGCAGCTTTGAGTAGGGCAAACTCTAAAGCGATGGCGCCTAACTCGAGAGCTGGCATCATACTTAAGCGAGATGTGTTTACGCATCACCACATGAAGCAAAAAGAGTTGCCTTACAGAAAGAACTTTATATTCCCTAAAAAGACTGACTGTAGGATATCTAAAGGGTTTGAAGGACATGACCTTCAAGACACCCCTCTGTGCCCTCTCAAGATGAATAAGATGAGTCTTGGGTGCACTCCCTCATACAGTGACACAGTACGTCGGCATGGACTGGCACATAGCGTAGTAAACTGTCTTTAGGGTAGTGCGGTCAGCTGAGTGTCTCAATTTCTGGAAAGGAGACACTAACTAAAAAAAAAAATTGGTGCGTACAGTTAGTCGTACGTCATTGGTAACAAAACTAGTACAAGCTGGCTTGATATTCTATGGCAACTCCGTACCTACTACACTAGGCCAGTTGAAGGTCAAAGTGTCACCACAGACTTGCGAGCACATATATTTACCTCATAGTTCAGTTTGTTTTTTTAGAGGAGCTCGTGGCTAAATAATAAAAGCCGCACGGGTCGATCATCAAGGTTAAGCAACGCTTGACGAGGTCGGTCCGTGGATTGGTGACCATTTCCACATACCGAGTTTCCTCCGTGCCTCGGAAAGCACGTTAAGCCGTTGGTCCCGGCTGTCATTTGAAGATCTTTGACAGTAACGACTGTCAAAGATCTTCAAATGACAGCCGGTAACGACGGGTAGTCAGAAGCTTGAGATCTGACACCAGTCTTGCCAAGGGGTACCGTGTTACCCAGTTACTGGGTTGTGGAGGTCAGATAGGCAGTCGCTCCATGTACACTGGTACTCAGCTAATTCCGGTAAGACTGGAAGCCGACCCCAATATAGTTGGGAAAAAGGCTAGGCAGATGATGAGTTCAGTTTGTTTTATTAAAGAACGCTTTCATAAATAAATAACATATTGTCCAAAGAAATGGGTGGAAAAAAAACAAAAACGTCAGAGATGACAATGTCGTCCGCTAATCACCACCGGGATATAAACTAACTCCTAAGTAAATTCTTGGTTACGGCGAAAGCTCTTTATTCATTCCTGCTCCGTAGCAACTAATCCATTACTACGTCTTAGCACCTAATTCCTTCCTTCTTCTTCTTCGTATCGACGATTCACTATTATTTAAATTTTCTTCGACCAGTACTCACGCCGATGGCCTTAGCGCTGCCCTCGCAAAGGTCTCACATGGTGCAGATGTTTTTGTATAAGGAGCAGGACAACTGACTCCATGCTACGTCGTAGCAACTAAATCCCTAGCTACGGGATATAAGGTACCTAATTCCTTCCTGGGACATAGCAAGTAGGTAATCCATTAGTAGTTGTTTCATCTAATCAATTGTTTCGAATTAGCCACTAATCTCTAGCTACGGCGTAGCAACTAGTCCTTGCTACGGCGTAGCAACTAATCCTTGCTACGGCGTAGCACCTAAACTATTAGTTAGAGTAATTAAATTTTTTGAATAACAGAGTTCAATCACCAGAAATTGGAATAACTTTTTGACGAAATCGACGAAGACGTATAAATAAAAACAACATTCATGTTTTTAGATGGATAGGTAAAACATTTATTTTTGGAGTCTGTGTTAATTTATTTTTAAAGATACACTTATTTAATATCTACTTGACACTGAATATCTTTGTTTTTTATTCATATCTGCTTGACAACGAGATTCGTAGTTAAAGGATTGCACGGGACCCATTTACTATAAATCTTAATTCTAAACATTCATACTTAAAAAAATGCTTGTCAGTTTCTCTAATAATAAGTATACTTAATAATTAAAATTCGTGAATGAGTTAAATAACACGTAGATAGACACACGAAATTTAAAAAAAAACAGTAATATATTTGCGTGAGCTGACCCGGGAAAGCAATACGATATAAATTATTTGATAAAACACACGTAAATTACGGTTTCATGGTTTCCTTATCATCTATGGTCATTGATAATAAATTGATGATTAATTACTAACACCAAGAATAATAATTAATTTAAGATGATTAAAACTACCGTTAAATATGGTTGGCTTTCGCCCCCAGTGAATATAACCAGCTCACATTCCGTCTCATTCATTCATTCATTCCCAAAATATTAACACACATTCAATGTGATTCATTCTGCAATGTAAACAATTTCAATATCACACAAATTCCACCTTCATCAACCCTGAAAATTCCGTAACAATACCTTGATCATACACCTATGTCCTCACTCATCCAACCCTTTCCTCCTTCATCCACTCCAATGCAACATCTGTCCTCATCCATCCACCGCTTAGTTGTCGCCGCAGCGGTGCTTCCACAGATCCTTGATGAAGTGGATGCGATTCTGGATAGTAGCGATGTGCTCCTCAAGCTCGCGAGACACCGCCTGGAGACGATCCAGCTGTTCTTCTACCAACTGGTGATGAGGATCCTCAACTGTAAATCAGAAATGGGTGTCTCTACATTAACACGCTTTTATTAGCTTGGTATGTATGTATCGGAATCTTTGAACGTGATTTTCACCCCCTTCAAAACGTGGGATTGATTTGAAACTTTGCACACTTATAAAGAACCGATGACAATGCAATAATTCAGTCAAAGTCTAATATATTTATTCAACTAGGCCAATAATTGGCACTTTTGAACGTCAAACAAAATTTAAAATTAAAATTTACAAGTAGTAAAAGTTGATTCTACGACTGCGACTTATTAGTTCAATTTACCATTAAAGCGTGTTTTTTTAGTTTTTAGAACTACAATTTATTTTTATTGTAATGTTTTCATACTTTCTGCAAAATTTACCTAGATGTGTGCAAATCTCCACACAAAAATTTCAGAAAAATAAATAAAAAACCGGCCAAGTACTTGTTGGGCCACGCGCAGTAATAGGGTTCTGATGTGGCACAATAATGCGGACTAAGAAGAATGAGCTGCAAGTGGGGCAATTTGGAGTTGGACGACGGAACCACCGGGGTCACCTACTGGCCAGTTTTATGGAGAAGGAGGGCCTCTTTATGATGAACTCCTTCTTCAAAAAGCGTGAACACAGGAAGTGGACCTGGCAGAGCCCCGATGGTGCAACAAAAAATGAGATCGACTTCATCATGTCAACCAAGAAGCAAATGTTCAATGATGTCTCTGTGATCAATTCGGTGAAAACCGGGAGCGATCACCGCATGGTAAGAGGCACATTGAACATTAATATTAAGCTTGAAAGGTCTCGACTGATGAAGTCCACGCTCCGTCCAGCACGGATCCAGCTCCAAAACCCCGAGAGCTTTCAGCTCGAACTCCAAAATCGTTTCGAGTGCCTAGGGAGCTCCGTGGACGACTACGCCGACGGGTTCGTGGAAGCTGTCCATACGGTCGGGTCTAAGTTTTTCAAGACCCGTCGTACAGATAGAACCAAAAAGCTCTCTGATTCTACCCTCAAGCTTATGAAGGAGAGGCGTGAGTTGATCCTGCAGTCTTCAGATGAGGCGTGCAAATACCGGCAGCTCAATAGACAGATCTCTAAATCCTTGAAAAGAGACCTCCGCCGCTTTAATACCGAGCGTATTAAAGAGGCGATTGAGCGAAATAAAGGCTCCAAGGTTTTTTCAAGGGATCTGGCTGTTGGGCAAAGCCAGCTCACGAAACTGAAGACCGATGATGGCAGGATCGTATCCGCCAAACCAGAGCTTCTGAGGGAGATCGAGAGATTCTATGGGCAGTTGTACACATCAATCAGCAAGCCCGTTGCGAATCTAGCAAACGACCCAAGAGCTAGATTGACCCGACACTATACCGAAGATATTCCGGACGTCAGCCTGTACGAGATTAGGATGGCTCTGAAACAGCTTAAAAACAACAAGGCGCCGGGTGATGACGGAATCACGGCTGAACTCCTGAAGGCGGGTGGAAAACCGGTCCTTAAGGCCCTTCAGAAGCTGTTTGATTCCGTCATACTCGAGGGCAAAACGCCACAGGCATGGTGCAGGGGTGTGGTGGTACTCTTCTTCAAGAAGGGCGACAATGCCCGGCTGAAGAACTATAGGCCCATCTCACTTCTTAGCCATGTCTACAAGTTGTTTTTCAAGAGTCATCACGAATCGTCTCGCGCGCAGGTTTGACGATTTCCAGCCTCCCGAACAAGCCGGATTCCGAAAAGGCTTTAGCACCGTAGACCACATACATACGCTGCGGCAGGTTATACAGAAGACCGAAGAGTATAACCTGCCTCTCTGTTTAGCGTTTGTGGACTACGAGAAAGCCTTCGATTCGATCGAGACTTGGTCTGTACTGCAGTCTCTCCAACGGTGCCAGATCGACTACCGGTACATTGAAGTGTTGAAGTGTTTGTACAAGAACGCCACTATGTCAGTCCGTCTTCAGGATCAGATCTCGAAACCAATTCTTCTCCAGCGCGGCGTGAGACAGCGAGACGTCATTTCTCCGAAACTGTTCACTGCTGCGCTGGAGGATGTCTTCAAGGTTCTGGATTGGAGAGGGCTTGGCATCAACGTTAATGGCGAGTACATCACTCACCTTCGGTTTGCCGACGATATAGTGGTCATGGCTGAGACCATGGAGGACCTCAGTGCGATGCTCGATGACCTCAGTAGAGCTTCCGAAAGAGTGGGTCTTAAGATGAACATGGAAAAAACCAAGGTGATGTTGAATGGCCATGTTGCACCCACTCCTATCAAGGTCGGGGACTCTACACTCGAAGTTGTGGACGATTATGTCTACCTGGGCCAAACGATCCAATTGGGTAGGGCCAATTTCGAGAAAGAGGTCAACCGTCGAATCCGACTCGGCTGGGCAGCGTTCGGGAAGTTGCGCGGTATCTTCTCGTCCAACTTACCACAGTGTCTCAAGACGAAAGTCTATGACCAGTGTGTGTTGCCAGTGATGACATATGGCTCTGAGACGTGGTCGCTTACAATGGGCCTTATCAGGAAGGTTGCAGTCACTCAAAGGGCAATGGAGAGGGCTATGCTCGGAGTTTCCTTGCGTGATCGAATCAGAAATGTGGAGATCCGCAAGAGAACCAGGATTACCGACATAGCCCGAAGAATTGCCAAACTAAAGTGGCAGTGGGCAGGGCACATTGCTCGAAGAACGGATGGCCGATGGGGTCGAAAAGTTCTGGAATGTCGACCGCGAACTGGAAGACGATACGTTGGAAGGCCTCCCACCAGGTGGACCGATGACCTGGTTAAGGTTGCGGGCAGGCGCTGGATGCGAGACGCACGGGATCGGTCAATGTGGCGACGCCTGGGGGAGGCCTATGTCCAGCAGTGGACGTCTTTCGGCTGAAATGATGATGATGATGATGATAATGATAATATTATTTATGTTGTCTTATTAAATCACTTCTCCAACATGTGACCCTCTGATGTAACATTTTATATGTGAACAAGGATATCTAGACGCACTGCAAGTTACCATCCTTACCTTGTTGCCATTCCACCAATTCGCACCAAGCGCTTCCAAACATCCTTCATAATGCGCACAGCGAATGATTGGAACTCACTGCCTGCGTCTGTGTTGCCGAACGCATTCATCCCGAATCTCTTCAAAGTTAGAGTGAACAGGCTGATTCTGGGTAAGCTTATTCCATCGTCAACTCTGGCTCTGTCACCTTTGACCTAGACTAGGGTCGAGAGCAAAACCATAAGAAAAAAAAAATGTGTGTGGATCCTGGTACCCATAACACAAGTTAAATCTTTCTTTGTGTGACAGAATTCAATACAAATACTACTTACTCGCTAATATCATCTGCCTAGACTTTTTCCAACTATATTGGGGTCGGCTTCCAGCCTAACTGGATTAGTGTTTTACATGGAGCGACTGCCTATCTGCCCTCCACAACCCAGTAACTGGGTAACATGATACCTATTGTGTTGACTGGTGTCCGTTCTCAGGCTTCTGACTACCCGTAACGACTGTCAAAGATCTTCAAATGACAGCCGGGACCAACGGCCTAACGTGCTTTTCGAGGCACGGAAGAAAGTTGCTATGTCAAGATGGTCACCCACAGACCGACCTCGGCAAGAGTTGCTTAACCTTGAAAATGGGCCCATGCGGCTGTTACTATTTAGCCAGGAGCTGACACATATATGTCTTCGAATTTTTGGTTCTAAGACATGTCGGTTACCTCACGATGTTTTCCTTCACCGTTTTGAGAGCAGTGATGATGAAAATAATTTACACAAAGTAAAGCGCCTGCCTGGGTTTGAACCCATGACCTGGTGCTGAGCATAGGTGTCTCTCTTCTTGTACCAATCACCACGTTCCCGATTAATTAATTAGTTATATTATATAAATTTACAATAATTTTCGTTTCAGAATTGGACCTACAATAGCTTTTATAATATTTAAATGTAACCAAAATAAACACTTCTTAAAAGTTAACCGTTAAACCCTCTAAGAATTTCTTTCTGTATCATGGGTGCGTTTACAAATATTTAAACCCACATACACAAGATAGCAAGGTCTGGAACAACTATCTGTAGGCCATACAAATATTTTTTCCATGCGGGAATCGAACCCGCGACACGCAGCGCAGCAGCCGATCGCTGAACCACTACGCCAACCGTGTCGTCCTTATTGATTTACCATAAAGCCTGACACATGATAAGCCAAGCGTTGCTAAGTACGTGTTGAAAGCTACTTAGACCGTTAAAATCAATGAGCTAGAAGACGCTGATAAGGAAAGCATTCCTTCTGAAGAAATAAAGTGGAGACAGTGTCAGAATTTATGATGAGAAATGATTTTCACAAACCAGCATGATTATTACATGAAAACAGACACATGTTATGAAAATAAATTATCTTCATATTTAAACTGAGCTTTTAGTGTCCTTATTTATATAATTTTACGAATTGATGTAACTGTAGTTTTTATAAATTATTGATTTCTTTGAGTATCTCGGGACCCTAGGACCTTTGAAAGGCGTATTAGGTACTGAAACTAACTCGCAGAGGCCTTGTTAGACATGTAGGCCTTGTATGAAATGTGACACTAACCGGCAATTATCCCTGTATGCACTAATGAGCACCCAAGGACAATCCCCAGCTGGTGCAGGACTACAAATATTGATTTTGACTTTGAAAACCTCGGGACCCTGGGGTCCCGGTTCTTTGAAAGGCGTGCGAGGGGCCGAAGCCAACTTGCAGAGGCCTTGTTAGGCATGTATCAGGAAATGTGACACCAACCGACGACTATCCCTATATGCACTGCGCAAGTGCAACCATGGGCAATCCCCGGTTGGTGCAGGACTATTGCAAAATATGGAGAAAATGTATTGGGCTATGTGTTTGGTAGGTTTAGTGGATCGATTGCCTAAAGCTACTGGACTACTGGCCCCTGCCTGACCACGGTTGAACTACACGGCTATAAAATGGCAGGGGCTGACTGGCACTTTCAATTAATGGGCCCCCATAAAGGGTCACTTGCACTTTAGTGACGAAGCGCCAAGGGGGCAACATATCCGGAGGTGCTTGAGGAGTGGAGAGGTATACCACAGCTATCAGGACAATCCCGGAAGTACTGTCAAGATCCCTACCAGCATCTTACTGGGTTAACTTCCCTCCTCCGAGCACGTTTGCACTTGCGAATCTCTACTCAAGCCAGCCAATTAAGGCAAGAGAGAGGTGGAAGCTCTGTTCCCCGTCAGTGTTCACTCCGACCGGCCAAAAACGCAAGCCGGAGATGAGGAACAAGACTTCTCCTTGGAGTTCAGGTCCGTGGAGTCGCCACTGCCGGTCCGTGGGGACGACAAGGCAAAAAAAGAAGATTATTATTAGGTGTTATCGTGAGGCAAGCAACAGCTGAGAGTGATCGCTATATGGCATTATGCTGCACCGTGTTCCTTTCACAGACCGCTTTTGCACTCTTGTACGGAATAATTAACATATAGACAATATATACCACAGTATGTGAATCGCTGCATATAAACTGTCACATATTTTTCCTTTAGTCTTAAGACACATGAAAAGCAGTGACAAGTTGCGCGGTGAAAAATATGCCTGTGTCTAATTTAAGAAACGTTGGCAAAACAAAAGGACATGCATAACAACCGCACCATAAATAAAATCCTCTTTTCTGTCGTTCGACGTCAAGTGAAGCTCTTCTATAGGTCAAACTGTTTCAAAAAGTTCTGAAAATATAATTCTACTGCCCGTGGCTTCAACCGCGTGAATGTCATAAGTCATCCGAAGAGAACATACTCTAATAAGTATCTAATTCAGGAGAAAAAAAGTATCTAATTCAGGACATGGTACCCGTGTGCCAAGTGTCATTTAAATCCGGTTAGAGGTCGAACAACTATCATAGTGCCACTTAAAAAAAATGACAGAGCTATTTGTCTTGTATAACATACTTGCTTTCGTTTTTATAATATTAGTTAGGATTGTGTTACAATGACAAGAAAAACATCGCCTCGTAAGAATAAAGAAAGAATCCAGTGAAAATCCCTCTTTATAATAACTTTGTTCTTAGAACTAGCTGCTGACCGCGGATCTGCCCGCGTGGAGTTATTTCCCCCAATATCCTCATAAATTATAGCCTTTATGTTAATCTGATCTATAATAGGTCAATCTCTAGGTATATCTATAGGTATATCTAAGCTATATTACTGCAAAGTTTCGTCCAAATACTTTCAGCACTTCGTTTTTGGGTGAAAAAGTAATAAACATTCATATTCACCATGTAACGAAAGACACAGCGTCGGAAGGCCTCCCAACATGGTAGACCGATGACCTGCACCTTAATAGGGACTATGACTAAAAAAAAAAATATTAGCCCGTCTCTTACATCATCATCATCAGCCTTTTAATGATCCCACTGCTGGGACACAGACCTCCTCTCTGTGAGAAGGAATCCGCCATAATCCACCACCCGGGCCCAGTGCGGGTTGGCGGGTGTCACATGTCTTCGATTTTTTGGTTGGCTGTTTTCTCACGATGTTTGCCTACACCGTTTTGAGAGCAGAGGAGATGAAATAATTTACACAAAATAAAGCGCCTGCCTGGATTCGAACCCACGACCTACATCTTTTAAGTCACGAATTAATATTTGTTTCGGGATATTTACCATGTATATTTAGATTTTTGCTCAGAGCTCGATATTTCGGCACTGTTACAAGCGCCATGATCACGAGAACTAAAGTCTTTGCGGGTGGTCGTTATTTACGAGCTGACATATCTGTCTACCCTCTTCCTCACTCTTTTTTTCACGCACGATACCGCTATTACCAGAACCTTTCTCACTAGTTACTCGACACTGTTCTCGACAGACGATGCTCACTATATCCACTTTTGACACTCGTTCAGTAGTTTTACGACCTTTACATAGTAGAACCACTAGATTCCAGGCGCTCGCCAATTTAAACCCGTCGTCCCTATTGAAATTTTTGCACTTGGTTATATCAATTGCTTCCCGAACCATTCTAGGTATGAAATAGCGTTCAGTCAAGATAACTTGTAGGTCATGTAAATCGATCCATTGGTTTAAATATACATGGTAAATATCCCGAAACAAATATTAATTCTAATAATTGTGACCACATTATATTTTAAGTCACGGCCGTTTCCGCTGGGCAACCTCTGCTCTCGTGGCAATGGGTATGTCAACCTACGTAGTCCTTTTTTTTGACACCATAATTTTTGGTCAGTAAAATTCCGAGTCAGGCAGTGGGCTATCTAGTAGAAAAGCTTGCTGACATCGTTGTGGACATAGTAGCTATTAAAATTAAACGAATATTTTAGTCTTTGAGACTCTAAGAGGCTTTTGTTCTGAAAAATCAATATTTGGCTAAAATCTAAGGTTGATATTGGTTGATATCGACTGATTTTGCGTTGAGTTGAGTCCAAACCTTATGTTTGTAATGGCATGAATTACTTTTGGTTTTAAAGGTTTAATCATATTTAGAACTAGCTGACCCCCGCGGCTTCGCTCCCGTCAACTGGCTACCTACCTACCTACCACCTATGTACTCTACTACTATTAAAATTTAGAACACAAAAGCTGCTATTGTGACTTAACTATGATAGTGAGATATATTCTCTCACAGACTTTTTTGTAGTTAATAATGAGTAATTTAATCATCTATACTAATATTATACAGAGAAAAATTAAATTTTTTTCTGTCTTAATATTTTATTTATAATTTAAATAATATATACAATTGAATATTTCTAATCTTATGCCTAATAACAAGACAAACTTACATATACAAAGGGGAGAGGAAAAGGGGCTCATTGCGCATCAAAAAATTCATCCACATCGATGTCAATGGGAAACGTGCCCAGAACGCTGGCAGCATTGCCACGTTGAATGACAATGCTGATTCTCTGGCTGAAGAAAAGGCCAGCCCTCTGGTCACGCGAACAGTCGACTAACCGTTTACTAATGTCTCGAAACACTCGATGAGCACTCGGACCCCATGGACCTAATGTCTCAACCCCAAACGGCTCAAACATATAACTGCCAATAAGGTTGTTATATTTGCGCCGTTTGAGGTTTTCTGCACCAGCAGCAGCTGCCCCAGCACAGCCCGCCGTGCTAAGAAGATGGGATGGCGCAAGGGTATCGACACATGTTGCATCCCACACCAAAGGCCTACCCAACTTCCAAGGCATTGTGGTCATCCCGTCCGGTCTCTTCCCATCGTCGCGTGCCAACCCATTGGGTTCTAAAACAGCTGGCACCCCGGCGGTGACAAGAGCTCGACGTATGATGTCATTAATGCTGGCGTGCCGTGCTATACGACCAGCGCTCCTACTGCAGGATAGGCCATGGTGTCCGAGGCGGTCGACTGCTTCACCACATTGACAACGATGTGGAGCTCCACTGGCAGTACCAAGGCGCAGACATGTAGCGATCCGGAAGGTAGTGTCACTCAACATTGTACCTATGTTGGGTGACGGTAATGCCTGTAGCCAGAGGCCCGACTCCCACTCACCCACAGCCAGTAGGCGAGCACGCTCAGCAGTATTGGTGGACGTATTTATGAGTTTATTCCGTTCCAATCTGCAGAGCGGCTCATCCCACTGTCTTTGGGAAGATGGGTTTTCGGGCAACGCCGTATTCGGGCAAGCCACTTTCCAGGCGCACACTGCGTCGGTCGAACACGGTACTTCACTGTTAACCACTGACAGGGATAAAATATTAGTGGTTAACGTTTCAGTGCTGTGGACCGAAGACAGGAACGCCGGTAGGCTTATACTAGAAATTTTGCGGATGCCGAGCCCACCGAAGCGAATGGGTAGCGTGGCTTGCGTCCAGGCTCGGTCATCTAAGGCCACATTTAAGATAGATGTCAGAGTGCATCGAATAATTTCGTCAATTATTTCCAGGAGAGGTGACTGCTTCCATAAAGGGGAAGAGCGGAGAAAATACATAAAATTTGGTCCAAAACAGCAATACCTAATAAGAGTTAAAGCCGAATGAAGGTTAATTTTGGAGAGTCTATCCGAAATATCATTAAAATGGTTAATTTTGCTATCAATGAATGAAGAAAAACTGTCTTCCAAAATTGGGGAACCTAGGAGGTGCAGTGAACTTTTATCTAAAATTTTGATCTCTGGGGCTATTGCATAGAATTTCTGTAGGGTCGGTTGTCTGTCGGTACCGTCACAAAGAAAAATTTCACATTTGGAGTGGTTGAGGTCTAGGCCGATGGATTTGAACTGCTCTTTCAGGAATTGGAAATCTGATAAAACGGTGTCTAGGTCGCCTCCTAGCGTTCCATCATCCAAATACCATACGTTAAATTTCGAATTTAGTAAAAACTAAATTCGAAATTTAACCAGACTGCGATAATTTTCAGTCTGGCTATAAATCCGATCATTCAAAAGAATGATCGGATTTATAGCCAGACTGAAAATGACTGGCCCGAGAGGGTCACCTTGTTGGCAACCAACTGAAGATTCCAAAACATTGTCTTTGTATAATAATTTTGATGGGTGCCTATAACATTGCCACAAAAAGCCGAAAATTTCTGGTAGCTCTTTTTTTGCTTCAGCCAACAAAGTGTCCCTGTTGACGGAATTAAAGGCGTTTTTAACGTCAACCTTCAGGATGACCTCACCTTTACCGGAATTCAAAAAAGTGGAAAGGGCATGTACGGCAGCCTCACAGCCCCCTCTGGAGCCAAAACCAAGCTGTAGGGGCCGGAATTTAGTAGTAAGAGTTTTACCATACAGTTTACAGCAAATTTTGGCTGCCATACGCCTGTAGGTGCATCCGACGGCAATTGGACGAATACCGCCGTCCCTCTTGCGCAGGGCACATAAGTTGGCCCCGTACAAGACATCGACGACGGCATCGTTCACACCGCCGGAGAGCATCAGGTTGACTAGAGCCGCAAGCTCCTTCAAAAGAGACTCACCAGCGCCCCCGGCGCCTGAACCTAAAAGATCTTTTAAATGTTGAGGAGTCAGGCCGTCGAGGCCGCCAGCGGAACCGCTTCGGAAAGAGCTCACGGCTGAAATCAACTGGGGGGCTGAAACCTGTAAAAAGGATGAATTTAGATCAGGAGCGTTGGGTGGGTCGGGCAAGGTAAGATCATCCGCAGGCGCTGGATGTTTACTCTCCAAGGCTGAAATAGTTTCTGGAGAGTAAGGCGCCACCACATCACTGCTGAACAACAGCCTGGCCGCTCCCCTAATGTCACCTTCACTTAATTTGGATTCCACATGCGAACACACTCCTTTCTGGGAAGGGTGATTGAATGCTGGTAATTTTGAATTTAAAATAAGGGTCGAATCGTTACAATTGTCTTTAATTTGGGTCGTTAGTGTTTTTTTTGTAGCCAAATTTTTCTGGACATGCAGAATCCTATAAGGGAAGGTGAGCAATTCCTCCCAGGCACTTTGTGAGTTTTCCTGGGTCGCAAGACGGACGCATCGCGCCAGACTTAGCGCGACAGACCGTCTTGCGCCCCTGGGAATTCTCTTTAAAATCGGTGTAGAGTTTTTTAATTTAGAAAGGGTTTTCCAAAGTGTTTCGGTTTGTATTTGTGGTGTAGCTGAGGGCCACGAAGGTACACTATGGGGTTTGTGTACTTTACCATAATGGATCCGTAGCCCCCGTTCGCCCTTAAAAAATCGTGCCTGAGAGCAATTGTTTGTTTGTACCGAATAGGCTCCGGAACTACTGGACTGATTTTGAAAATTCTTTCACCAGTAGAAAGCTACGTTATTCCTGAGTGCCTATGGGCTATTTTTTTATCCCGAAAACGGTTCCTGTGGGGTGGTCCACGGGAGCGAAGCCGCGGGGAACAGCTAGTGTAGTACATAATTTTTATGTATCATCAATAGATTTCTCAGCGCACGCCAAATAATGAATTTTATATGCAAATCTTTGCTACTTTGGGTCACATTATTGCAATTTTCATAAGGATCTCTAACTTTTTTGAAAATAAATTATAGCCTACTCGGTAATAATGGAGCTGTTCATAGGTGAAAGAATTTTTAAAATCAGTCCAGTTGTTTCGGAGCCTATTCGGTACAAAAAACAAACAAACAAAAAAATCTTTCCTCTTTATAATATTGGTATACATAGGATTCGAATACTTTGATGAATTATGTTTAAAACATTCATTCCTGTCACCTTCCGAGGCAACAATTGTCCATGAATACAATAAATGTGTATTTGTTGCATCTTTAATGTAATAGATTAGTTCTCCTTTTAACAATATAAAGTTTTAAATATGACATGTTTTATAGTAAGATCAGCCATTGCAGGAAAGTCATCTTTGGTGTCTACCATTATCCAGAGATTACTGTCGTTGTGAAGAAACTCTCTCAGTATCAAACCCGTTAAAGTTAATTAATACCAGGTTACATTTCTGTCATTTCTTTAGAATCAATTAATCGAATATGCAACTTCAGAGATAACCTCCAACAAAACAACAATGTTACCTTCAGTTTCTCATTCTAATTTAATATTAAAGAAATGTAAAACACAGGAAAGAAAATGTGTGTTCTACTTATTATTTTCTCTAATTGGCAATATCAGTATTACATCATGCCATCGCCTCTAATCGCTACAAGTATTCGTAAACTATCGCCTATATGAACACAGAATAACCCCAATTTCTTTTATCATTCGAACCCAAGAGAATTGCCTACTACTTCGGTCATATTTTTTCCTACAAACTAGTTATTGAATAAGTTATTCAGTATCAGTACGTTTTACTACGCAGCTGCGGTGCTACGCGCTACGAGCTACGACATTGCTACGCCGTAGCCAGCGAGGCGCCTTCTCAATAATATATTTTACTAGCTTCTACCACTGACTTCGCCCGCGTCAATCAATTTACCCAGCTTTTTTTCTCAATTTTATCTTTGGGTCTACTTCCAGTCTAGTTGGATGCAGCTGAATACTCCACTTTCTTAACCGACTTCAAAAAGGAGAAGGTTATCAATTCGACTGTTTTTTTTTTTATGTGTGTCACCTCAAAACTTTTATTTTTATTTTTTTTATTTGATAACTGGTGGTTCTTATGTGTTCCCACTTAAATTGGGGGAAGATCTGATTAAGAACTTCGAAGATATACAACAGAACTCTTCAATAAACATCGGCAATCTCTCGGGATTGCTGCAATCGCATGGCTGTTTATTGTTTACGCCATTTCATAACATAACATCAAGCCGGTACGCTCTAAAGGGGTACACAGATGTGTAGAGTTCAGCCTGGTACACTTTTATTTCACCGGTTATGTCCAAGTTTTATGTTATTCGAGTAATCTACTCTGGCATAACTTTTTATGCCAGAGTAGATTACCCGAATAACATTAAATTAATATGGCTTGATGTTATGTTTAATGCACAAAGGTGCAATAAAGGTAAACAATAATCCAACTTGAACTTGCTCATTAGGTACCACAACTGAAAGGAAATAACTTTTTTACAAAAAAATACAACCGACTTCCAAAAAAAACACGACTATGTGAAAAGTAGTTTCAATTTTGGAAGTCGGTTTTAAAAAACGAAGAATTAAAAACAGGAACTCCGTTCACCCTGGTACACTCTCATTTCACCGGTAATGTTCAAGTTTTAAGTTTTTCGGGTAATCTGTTCTGGCAAAACTTTGAGCACTTCCTAATAGGTACCACAACTAAAAAGTAGAACACTTTTTTACGAAAAAATACAACCGACTTCCAAAAAAAACACCACAAGGTGAAAAATTAAAAAACAAAAACAGGAACACCGATTTCCGAAATAGAAGTTAGTTTTCACCATGAAGTGTTTTTTTTTGAAAAAAAGTTTTTTATTTGGAGTGATTGTCTATATAATCGGGAGAGCTCGAAGCTAAGTAATAACATCCACTCGAGTCGATCTTCAAGGTTAAGCAACGTTTGCTGAGGTCGTGACCATCATATACGTACCAAAACTCTTCTGGACACTGGGAGGAGCACCGATGGGTAATGTATAGATGTGTGACAGCGTTATGAATAGTCGGAAGAGAAGCCAAAACATCTGACGTCAGTCTTGCCCTTCGTGTTATCCAGTTACTGGATTGTGGATGTCAGATAGCCAGTTGACTCCACAACCCAGTGATTGGCGAAAATTATACTAAACTACCTTATGCCAGCGGCTTCGCTCGCGTGAAAAGTGTTTTCTTAACCCAAGGCAAAATTATACCGTGATGAAATAGCCTATGTGCCATTCCAGACTATAATCTATGTCTGTGCCAAATTTCATCCAGATCCGTTCAGCCGTTATAGCGTGAATGAGTAACAAACATACATCCACACACACATCTATCCAAACATTCACATCACACTAATATTAAAAAGGCGAAAGTTTGAGCGTGAAGAAGTAACAAACATACAAACACACACACATACACACTCACTCTCAAACTTTCGCCTTTTTAATATTAGTGTGATGTGAATGTTTGGATAGATGTGTGTGTGGATGTATGTTTGTTACTCATTCACGCTATAACGGCTGAACGGATCTGGATGAAATTTGGCACAGGGATAGATTATAGTCAGGAATAGCACATAGGATCCTTTTTATCCCGGGAATATGTTCCCTCGGGATAATTTTCGACATTCACGCGGGCGAAGCCGATGGCAAAAGCTAGTTATAATATTAGTAAGATTAATGTACTACCGAGCGTGTTAGAGTGATGACCTGCAGCCTAATTGCGCAAGGGAATTCGACAAGGCGAAGGATTTGAAAAAAAAACACACACACTGTATCATTAACCCCATGAATCTACCAATCACATAGACGGAAATCCACAACGCGTCTTTCATCTCGCACGTGATTGGTCGTTTGATAGGATCAAACCCTTCGCCTTGCTGAATTCACTTACGCAATTAGGCTGCCGGTCAGAACTGCGGAAATCCGCCGGATGCGAGACGCAAAAGAACGATTCATGTGGCGACACTTGACTGATGTTCAACAGTGGACATCTTTCGGCTGAAATGATGATGATGATGATGATGATGACCGACATAAAAAGTATCACAAGTCCTGATCCAGGCCTACCAATACTCCAAATCTTATTGAAATCCGTTCACACGTGGTTGAATAATAAACATCCAGACTATCACATGAATAAATATTAGTACGTCAGGATAAAATTTATGTATTTTATACGACTTTCATTGCGCCAAATTTAATCTGGGTCTGGCAGAGGTCAAGGCTAAGCTGGCAGACAACTGGGACAGTACGTAATGTTCGAGGACATCTGGTTTTATGACAATACCTACTTTGAAGAAGTTTATGGACTCTTATTTCCAGTTAGTGTACCTACATGTTTTTGTGTGTTATATTGTAAGTAAATTATGATATAAAATAAAATTCAGTTCTAAAATTATTTGGATTCGTTACAGGTAGAGAGCAGTGGTGGCCCAGTGGTATCGGCCGCGACTTACAAGTTGTAGGTGGGGTTCGAGCCCAAGTAGGCGCATTACTTTGTGTAAATTATTTCATCACCACTGCTCTCAAAACGGTGAAGGAGAACATCGTGAGAAAACCGGCATGTCCTAGAACCAAAAATTCGAAGACATATGACATCCACCAACCCGCACTGGGCCCGCGTGGTGGATTACGGCCCATTCCCTCTCACAGAGAGGAGGCCTGTGTCCCAGCAGTGGGAACATTAATAGGCTGATGATGATGAGTCAGACGCCTAAAAACCTGACATCAGTCCGGCCAAGGGGTACCGGTTACCCAGTTACTGGGTTGTGGAAGTCAGATAGGCAGTCGCTCCATGTAAAACGCTGGTACTCAGCTGAATCCGGTAAGTCTGGAAGCCGACCCCAATATAGTTCATCAATCATAATGAGGTGTGCAAATTATATATTAGGTACTAATAGCAACATTGAATATTAACAGAATAAATATTAAATTAAAATACAAAAAAAATAGAAACACCAAATTAAAAAAAAATACAAGTTATTTATTACACACAAGTCAAATCAAACTTCAATAATCAATATATTTGTGGTGCCATTTCAGATAAAAGTCGAAGACCCTCGCATCGCATCGGTCCCAGTAGAGACCGGTAACAGTAGTAAACACGATACAAACCAAAGACCATACCTACATTCTGATCCATTCTAATCTTTTACAACTTTCATAACGATCCTCCTTCGATCTTACACACCGCGAAACCTCCTAACTGCGTATGAACAAACAATTTATCACCTACCATTCCTATACTCCTGGTAGCTACACAACAAACATACATACTACAAGCTCGCTTTTACATAAGAACAACTTCGAACAATTTTCCGTTCCCTAAGAACCGCCTAGAGGAAACTTTTCTCTCTCACAACCGCAGATGTTATGTTGGTAGAAACCAAATGTCCAGCCTAGTGCAAAAGATCCGAGCTTGTTGGCGGTGGCATCTATATTTACAAAGGGGGCGGCAGGGGATGTTGTTGGGAACCACTAGCAAATGGATACAGAAGGTCAACTTATGAAGAAACGTGCCCATAACTGTGCCATAACGTCGAAAAAGTAAAATTCATTGGCAATTTGCGAGCGTAAGTAGTTGGAAACTGTTTTAATTTGCCTGTTACTAAGTCTAAACTGCATGTTTACCCGTCGGTCTGCCTGTCACTCACAGAGCCCTATATTTCGAAACATAATAGCCGTAAAAAATAATGTAAAATACAAAGGTTTTAGTGGCTCCGTTCAACCTAAGTTAAATCTGGTTTGTGTTCAAGCAGTGAGATAATTATATTTGATCAAGTTTAGTTAACAATGCCAGAATGTATGATGAGAATATTTTTTTATTAAACTGCAACTGTAATGATTGAAGATTTATTCATGTGTAGAAACAGTGAACTATAATTTGGTTCAAGTGAGCCTTCTCAATCTTTGCATTTCGCATGTACTGGCGTCGGCATAACGGGCAGAACGAGGAGCGAGCCAGCCAGTGGCACGCGCGCCCGCGGTCCGGACACATGTCAAAATGGCCGCCAAGACCTAGCCTTTTCAGCCGCCCCATGACCTAAGTGTGCACACTGCACTTTCATTCATAATTAATTAATTATGTGATTAATTACTCCATGTCGTGCCAGAAATTGCTGCTCATTACATCCACAATGATTTTCGTCTTATATGCTTTTTCTATGATCGGGATTTTAATGTCACAACCAGCTCCTGTAAGTACTTGTTTGTATTTTTCTATTTTTAGATTTTATTTTTTATTGTTCTTTTTTTTTTGTGTAATTTTAACAGGTCTTCATTAAAAATATAAGTAACTAGCTACACAAATACGTTGTTTTTAGTGCAGTGTATTCAAGATCGCACACGTTTTATCAACATGTAATAAAATACTGTGAAAACCATTCCCATCATCAATTTGCCGCATGTTGCCTCATACTCATACAGTTTCCATTTCCTCGCAATACATTATAAATGATACTAATGCTAACTTTAGCTCAGATCTAGGCTGTATAGAAGCACTTGTAGCTTTGTCTGTGGCCAGTGTGAAGGCGCGATCGATCGGTGAAAATCATGCGCGCTGCAACCCACCCGGTTTTCCCGCTCAAACCACTACACTCCAGTCTATTTTTATAACCGGTCACCTGTATTATTAACAAGGATGCAACGGAGTATTGATTTATGGCTGCTGCACTATGCCCTTTGCTCTCTGGGGTGGGAGTTGAAACGAGAACGTGGGTGGATTTAGCATTCTTGATGAAAACGTGACTGTATGTCTACGAATGAAAGTCTCTTACATTATTAGGATGCACTGTAGGATTCTAAATGGCATTACTTTCGTTTTCTTTTAAAATTAAAGCACAAGTACAAAGAAATGCTAAAGATTTTAACAAAACAATGGCTAAAATCTTAAGTCCAAACAACTTCTGTTGCCATGGCAACCGGTCGCCCCCGGCTACAATGTAAGTACCCGTTTTTATCCAGGCTCTTAGTTCTATGGTTCATGTCATTTCTAGCCGCAAATAATCTTTAATTAAATCAATTAAATGTAATTAATGTTTTTATCAAACCCCATATATAAATGTTTTCCAAGTGAATCCAACATCATTCATAAGAAAATGGTGTAAAATAGTGATAACCAGCAGCTAGGGATTGCAAGCCGGATTCTTCGAAATTCGAAAATAACTGAAAAATCCGGCATTTCTTGACATTTTTAAAGCTTGACGGTTTTTATGATTCAAATTCGGTTTTTTCGGATTTCTTTCAAAACTGGTTTTAGCGGATAATATTTGTATTTATCCACAAGTTTTCATTGTAAGTAATCGGTAGATCGATATTACCAACTCTAATGCGCAAATCCGAATAATGTTTGAATTACCAATTCCAACTTTTTTTAATTATTGGTAGGCTTGCGTTTGACCACTATCTCACCTGATGGTAAGCGACGATGTGGTCGACGATGAAGCACGCTTGCCTAGAAGAAACCTATTCACTCTTGACTTAAAGACTCCCAGGTTGTAGCCAACACGAAATACTGACCGAAACAGCTTTTTCTACTGCTGGCATGTTCTGTAATAAAATAAGATCGCGCCTAAACGATGAGGCACTTGACCCAATCATGTTTTTAAGATCTCGTTATTAAAGCAGACTGATTAAAATAAGTATTACTATTATGATATGACTGGACTGATTAGATAGAATAGAAATATAATTTATTGAGTACGTAATTATTTTCTTAATTGCAACTGACTTACGTTAAACTTTTTTCTTGAGACTGCATAATTTTTATAAAAAAGGAGGATACCTTAATTATCTTAAGTTTAAGGTGTCCATAATTGTCTAAAGTATATTATACAGTTTATGTTATGATTATTATTATTATATACTTTATTGTACACCACAAAAACACATACAGGACAAACGTTCACATATAAAAGTGTACAATGGGCGGTCTTATCGCACTAGGCAATCTCTTACAGACAACCTTTGGATGGACTGAATGATAGGAGAAGAATGTAAATTAAAAAAACTAATAAAAAAAAATTAAACAAAAAAAAAAAACAAACAACAAATTTATAACGGGAAAAATGACTGATGCCCAAAGTCACAAAGTTCATTTGAATACCAAAGATTTTTACCTCTTAAAATCAATAATTTGTGCTATTTTATTTAAGTTTTATCAAATCAACTTAAAACACTCAAGATTCAAAAAAGCAGGTTAATCCGGATTTCAATCGGACGGATTTTGCAATCCCTACCAGCAGCCTAATTGTCTAGGTACCTAAGTGAATTCGGCAAGCAAAAGAGTTTGACCGCATGAAAGAGTATGACAAATTCTCTTAAAATAATTAGGTAGGTACCTATTGCCAAAAATTATTGGAGTTGGACAAGTTTCTACACCGGAGTACTGAAAAGTAAAGTATGCTCCTCTGAGATAAAGCATGGGGGGTGACCATAGGCTCTTAGAGCGTATCAATTTGAGATCGAGTAAGTGACAGATGTATACACGTCAGATACATCTCTCCCTTATTCGATCTCAAATTGATACCGCTCTAAGAGCTTATGGTCACACCCCTGTCTTCGTCTTGGGCAGCTTGAACTCTTCTATTCACTCAGGACTCTACATAACTCTAAACTTCGTTCGGTATTTAACTCTTAGAGTCCCTCGTTAAATTCAGGGTTGAATATGCCGCCCGTGACGTAAGACACTGCTTTATCCCCTTGGTGCATAATCACCTATTAATTTAAAAAATTAACAAACCTCCGACACATTTTTATTTCATGCTACATAATTTGTCTAGTAGTAGACGCGTTTCGATTGACAATCTATTGAACACGTAATTATAACACGACATGCAAACACCCCGATTCAAACAGTAAAACGCACATAACTTTAGAACAGCTAAACCGATTTTCATCAAAGCTAAGGACTCTCTGAATAAAGACACCTTTCAAACAAAAAACAACTTAAGGCGATATATACGCCCCAATGTTAACACAGTACTGGCCGTGCGCCCGCTCGATTCCAAAATATCAATATTGAACCTCCTTTTGATATCAAGTATCTTGGTATTATGGTTGACCAACGCTTATCTTGGCATCTGCACACAGAAATGGTCATGGCTCGAACTAGAAAGCTCATTTGGATATTCAAGACTTTAAGACATGTTACCTCCAAGACTCTCTTAAACCAAATTTATGTTTCACTAGCCCAGTCAGTTTTAGTGTACTGTATACCTGTTTGGGGTGGGGCTACAAAGGTTAAATTTTTGGAGTTGGAGCGAGCACAAAGATCTCTTTTGAAGGTCATGTATTTCAAATCGTATAGATTCCCTACTGAAAGCCTATATTCGCTAACCGGTCTTCTCACAGTCAGGAAATTATATATCCTCCAAGCTGTTTTAAAACTCCATAAAACTCTCCCTTATGATATCAACCTCGACAAAAAAAGAAGGAAATATCTCGTTGCGCCGGAAGTCTCCGTTAGAACTACATACGCAAGGAGACAGTATACCAGGCAATCCGCTTCTATCTACAACCAACTAAATAAACTTTTAAATATTTTCCCCATGACTTATCGAGATTGTAAAAAATCTCTGACAAAATGGCTAAAAATCAAAAATTATAACGACATTGAAACTCTTTTACAAACTGCCGTTTGATGATCCGATGATATTAAGTGACGCATATACAACCATACCTCCAAATACTCTGACACACTCTTTACATACACACACACACACACACAAACACACTTACACAACACACACCCTCTCACACCCATACACGTACATGTTTTAAGTTAATCGTTTTTGTTTGTATACCTACATTATTTTATTTTTCTCTTCCATTAGTTAATAAGTTACCAAATTGTAAAATTCCATGTAAGCCCACTCCTAATACTATTGTACTAGTTTTAGAAGAGCGGGGCCTCCTAGCACAGGTATTTCTCATACTTAAAAGGAGACCCCTATGTAAGATATTTTGTAGAAGTTGTAAAGTTACTGAAATAAAAATTTATTATTTATTATTATTTATTTATTTTGAACAGTTTCGTTTGCATAATATTATTTGATTTACATATGCTATGTTAGTTATGATCTTCTACGCAAGGAGCAGGCTGGTTTCCGCTCGAACCGCTTCTGTACGGACCAGATCAACACTCTCCGTATCATACTGGAACAGGCATCAGAATGGCAGAGGGAGATTTATCTAACCTTTGTAGACATCGAAAAGGCCTTTGATACGCTGAAGTGGTCTAGTATCTGGTCCCGCCTACTGGACATTGGGGTGCCGCCGAAAATAGTCCGTCTGTTGCAAAGTATTTACAAGAAATACTTCTGTAAGGTTACTCATAACGGCCTCATATCGGATGACATAACAGTGCATGCGGGTGTCCGCCAAGGCTGCCTCCTGTCACCGCTCCTCTTCCTAGTCGTTCTTGATGGAATTATGCTTCGCATCTATGATAACAGGCGCCGCGGCATAGAGTGGGGATTATCCAACGTCTTGGAAGACTTGGATTACGCCGATGACCTACGCCTGCTGAGTCATACCCACGCCGATATGCAAGCAAAGATAAACGATCTACGTCAGGAAGTGGCAAAAACGGGGCTAAAATAAACATCCGGAAGACCCAAGAAATGAGATCTGGTGTGAAGAACCACTCACCGTTGCTGATTGGCACAGAGGCTGTGGAACGCGTCCACAAATTTACTTACCTCGGGAGTGTCGTGTCAGAGACTGGGGGTAGTGAAGAGGACATCGCTTCACGGATCGCCAAAGCCCGAGCAACCTTCGCGCAGCTGAGACCTGTTTGGCAATCGCGGAAACTGACCCGAAGGATTAAACTCAAAATCTTCGGGTCCAATGTCAAATCCGTGCTGCTCTACGGGTGCGAAACGTGGAAGATCAGGCGAGATAGTGGTCAAACGCGAGCCTATCAATAAAAAAGAAAAAAAAAAAGGTCTCAAAGGACATCTCACGCCAAATACAAGTCTTCGTCGCATTCTCGGAATTTACTGGCCCGAGACCATCTCCAATGTAGAGCTGTTGGAGAAATGCCACGAGAGCCCGATCGACCGCCAGATCAAGCGTCGTAAGTGGAGATGGATTGGCCACACGCTCCGTAGGAGTCCCGACCACATACCCAAGCAAGCTTTGGACTGGAATCCCCAAGGGAAAAGAAAGCGTGGCCGTCCCCGTCAAACCTGACGTTGCACAGTGTTGGCAGAAGCGACGAGCATCGGAATGACATGGAGCGTGGTGAAGCGTGAAGCTCAAGACCGATCGCGTTGGAGGACATCTGTGGACGCCCTCTGCCCCATCTAGGGGTTATAGGACATTAAGTCATGTTAGTTATGAAGGAATTCCAGCCATCAATTTTTCTGTGTAAAAATATTTTTAAACATCCAAGTCGTTTTGGAGGAGTTTCCAAAAGTTGCGAAAAAATATCGTGTTGTTCATTATTTTTTTAAAGCGACACTATTAGTTACACGAAAAATCCTTGTGTTCAAAATTATGAAAATGAATCAGTAATAAATATATATTTTTTTCAAACCTTTTACCCTAGCCGTTACTAAGGAGTATGCTTTAGAAAGTTACCGTTTTACGGCACTAAAGCGTATGTAGGCCCTTAATCAAAATCAGTTTTTCCGTTAGCTATGATGCCACAGACAGATACTCAAATGCAGAAATACACAAACACACAGGTACACACGTCAAACCTATTCCCCTCTCCCTCTTGCTTCCCTCTTTTTCCGTCGGGGTTAATAATAATACAAAACTAGTTTTGTTACTAATAAGAAACAATATATAACACTTATACGTTTAAATGTACCTTATTCGAAAAAAAAAACTAAAAAGTTATAAATAAAAAAAAGTTAATCAAAAAAACATCGCGAATAGCTGACCGAAACCAGATGTATCCTCCGACCGCACAGCATGATTTTCTCCTTTTATACGTCTTTTTGATTCGCTTTTCAATCAATCGGGATTTTTGTTTTTTTTTATTGACTTTTTTATTTATATCTTTTTAGGGTTCCGTACCCAAAGGGTAAAACCGGGACCCTATTACTAAGACTCCGCGATCCGTCTGTCTGTCACCAGGCTGTATCTCATGAACCGATAGCATAGCATAGCATAGCTAGACAGCTGAAATTTTCACAGATGATGTATTTCTGTTGCCACTATAACAACAAATACTAAAACCAGAATAAAATTAATATTTAAGTGGGGCTCCCATACAACAAACGTGATTTTTTTGCTGTTTTTTGCGAAAATGGTACGGAACCCTTCGTGCGCGAGTCCGATTCGCACTTGGCCGGTTTTATTATTTTCTTGTTTCGATTTCGGTACATTTATAAGTGTTATATATTTTTGAAATCACTTCTTGAAACCCATTATTTTGATACCCCACACCAACCCTTTATTTGGAGCCCAAATTATTTTTTAGAGAAAAATAGCAGGGTTAAGACGAATCGATTGACGTAAGCACCATCAAAATCGGCCCATGCGTTTGGTCTCTAGAACGTCACATAGGAACAAACATAAATACATACATAGACTGATGAACACATTACCCTCCTTCGGCAGTCGGGTAAAAATAGTTCGCAAGTCCCAAATTTTATTTAGGATGAAACCATTCATCACAAACAATAAAGATACTTAAAAACTAATTAATAATGATACTTAAAACAAATGTCAGGTGCTCCAATTAGCTACCTTCTAAAATACAAACTGTTAGAGGTACAGTTACTTTCCCTGTGTCTAAGATACATTTTATGTAGGTTTTTACATAAGGGAAACATTTATATATTACAATTTCTGCTAGCGGCTTCGCCCGCCTGAATGTCGAAAATTATCCAAAGGGATCATATTCCCGAGATAAAAATCCTGTATGCTATTCCAGACTATATAATCTATCTTTGTGCCAAATATCATACAGATCCTTTCAGTAGTTTTTGCGCGAAAGAGTAACAAACACACACATAAACTTTTGCCTTTATATAAAGTGTGATAGTAAGATGAATTTCAATATTTTTAGTACGTAGATACTAGGTATATTTCAATGCCACTACTTGAGCTAAGCCTTCCCATAAAATAAATTTCAACCGAAAGAAAAGTAAACATGATGAGAAAACGAACACAAACTCTTGGATCCTACAAGAGTTGCTCTCTAAAAGAAGTCAACCTCTTGAAGTATCTTTTAGAAAATGCACAGCTTTCAATACGAAACGCTAGTCTGCATTTTGTCTTATTTATAGGTCACATTCAAATGATGTGAGAGCCCACTTCATGCGCTTTTCAGTGAGCTGAAAGCTTCATATCAATCAAAGAAGGTTTGTTGTGTTTCCATTTAATTTTCGTTGCAATCATCATCATCATATCAGCCGAAAGACGTCCACTGCTGGATATAGGCCTCCCCCAAGCGTCGCCACATTGACCGGTCTCGTGCGTCTCGCAACCAGCGGATCCCCGCAACCTTCACCAGGTCATCGGTCCACCTGGTGGGAGGCCTTTTAACGCAACGTCTTCCGGTTCGCGGTCGCCACTCCAGAACCTTTCTGCCCCATCAGTCATCCGTTCGCTGCAATATCGAATGAAAATTGAAATAAAAACGAGGCAGGAAGGTGGGTTATCCAGATAAAACAAATTCGGTTCTTTTTATTTCGAAAAATTTATGAATTAGCTTCCTCCTTGCATTGTGTGCCTCATTACAGAGGGTTGTGAATTCTCGGTCTTTGTGGAAACAACTTCTTCTGCACTAATTCGCGATATCTGCTTCAGTCTTTGGCGTCGTACGATGCAAAGTTGGTATTCGCTTGGTAATTAACGATGGCTTAGTCTGACCATCTGATTGGACTTCGACCTGTCGGACGTTTCCTTTCGATCTTGCCAGTAACCATCAGCTGTTCTAGGCAATGCGACCAAAAAACTCCTGAATCCTACGAAGGCAGACTTGACTGTCCACGATGGTCAGATCTCTGAATTTCCTATAATTGAATAAAAAAAACATTCCTGTATCGGATCGCCCAGGCTCCATACAATTTTGTCCATTCTCCTTTGCCAACTTTTCGTCATGGGTGTCGACGTGTTGTTTTCATGGTTTTCGGGGTCACTAATGATGATTATTGAGTCAAATCCAAGATGGCGCCGATGAAAATTTGCATGGGTTCCATGGCTCATGGGTTCCGTTTTCATGGTTTTTGGGGTCGCTCCAAAACCATGAAAACAAACCATTCAAAAACCGATCTCGGTAAGTATTGCTTAACCTGGGGACTTCCCCACCCTATCCGCTCACCACGAAATTCGCGTTGTGGCCTTTTGTAAGAAGCCACGTGTTCTGAGAACTTTTTTCGCTCAGTGAGCGTTTTCGATCTTTGAACCTAGCGTATACAAATAATGCTTGTTTAATAGGACAGGATAAGATAGGATAAGTAGGTATGGGTAATTCCAATGGGTGAGCCTGTTATTAATATCAGTTTGAGAAGTCAATGAGGGAGATCGATGGTGAGACTGATAGCATTTTACAGAACCATGGCTTAACAAATCAGCGTACCTACTTAAAAAGATCTTACGAAACTCATTTCTTTTTCAGTGCGTATCTGATTCGGAATGCAGGGAAGGGCATCTATGTCCGGAACACTGGCTGTGCTGCGACCTCGGCTGCTGCGAAATTGGCACGGACATGACAAAGCCGCGGCGCGTCAACGCAACACAGCAACACCTTAACAACACGCCGCCCGCTCCGCTGCCGAGGGATGCCGACGACCCACCGCTGAAGGAGCATAGCTTACCATACACTTACGCTTGGTATGCGCAGTGGTGAGGGTTTCAAACATTTAAACAAGAAGCAGAATTTAAATCTGAGCTTGTGATATTGTACGATAGTTCTTGATAATGCCATGCTTTTGGCAGATTATTTGTTATTGATTAATGTTACCTGATTGAAAAATCAGGCTCGGTGCTGTCAGATTCTAAGAAATTCCCTTTTATAGTGTTTTTTTTATAAAAGGGAATTTGGTGTTCCGTACCCAAAGGGTAAAAACGGGACTCTATTACTAAGACTCCACGGTCCGTCTGTCTGTCTGTCTGTCACCAGGCTGTATCTCATGAACCGTGATAGCTGTTGCCGCTATAACAACAAATACTAAAAACAGAATAAAAGATAAATATTTAAGTCAAAAACGGCAAAAAAATCACAGTTTGTTGTATGGGAGCCCCATACAACAAACTTTGATTTTTTTGCCGTTTTTTGCGATAGTGGTACGGAAACCTTCGTGCGCGAGTCTGACTCGCACTTGTATGAGTAAAGCCAGTCAGTTTAATTTATCAGTACCAGATCAAATTTAGATACTTGTTGTAATTCCAATAAGAATGAGTTATTTTGAGCAAATTAAATTCAAGTACTTAGCAAATTAAGCACAAACCCCAATCATGATATTTACTTGGATATTAATTGAATTTACAGGCCCGTGCTTTTTCTTCTGGGAACTTTAGGCGGTATTTTGATTTGCTGCATCTGGTGCCTGTTCTTCAAGAGGTCTTCCACTCATGGGGTGTACATGTGCTCGATGGCGTGCTGCGTGCGTCGCCCGACATCTGAGCACGACTCGGCCGGCTCGGTGTACCCTCCGCCTCGCTACAGCCGCTGCGGATCATTCCACCAGGCACCACCGCCCTATTCTGAAGTGATTTATTGTGAAACTACTACAGTTGGAGGTTTATTTGTTTTCGCCAGTTTTATTTTTTATTGATAGGTACAAGAAAAGAACATAAAATTTTCTAGAGAAATTGCAATGGGCTGTTTGTTGTTTTCTATATTTTGCATAATTTCTGCTGACTGTTTAGATGTTTTAAATGAGAATGACAAGTGTTTATATTGCTTTCTTATAGTAGTTAAATATGTTTTTTTTATCAAAATTTATTATTATTTATTTTTATCATTACTTTGTATCGTTGCAGGTTGCATCTAAGCCTGATCTTTATCCACTGGTCATCACTTGCGGGGAAGGTGACGGTAAAGCTGGAAACTATCTCATGGTTCACTACTTCAGAAACTACGTAATTCGCGCGCCTGGTACCTACTTATTTTTATTTTTTTTTCTTAAATAGCTATTCATGATAAATGGTAATTTCTGCTACGTACTATTTTGTCTGATGCCCTAGCAATTAGCATTATAAATAATGAACACTAGAGAGCAATTTATGATAAATTATAGATTTCTGCAAACTTTACAGCAAATTACAGTTAGTCCAACATTACAAGAGTATGAACAAATATTAGTAGTAATTATTCATACCAATAACTATTAAACTTGCTACCCATTACTATCCTAGGGATCTGCATCTAATCGGCTTTGAGAGCTTATATCGACAAGACATAGCGCAACCAGTTTGCAACCTAATTAAATTACTTATGTACAAATGTCGCTACGCTGCCCGCTGCATAAATAGTCGATGTAAAGACGTGTACCAGTTCAAACGGTTGTGTTTTTCAAAAATGTTGGACCCCGTCAAAAAGGCGTTTAAAAAACGGGAAGGAGTGTTGAGACTAGCCAAACTTAACGTAACCACAGTCAGTACGAATTCTGACCAATTTTAAAGCATGAAAGGTGAAAAGTGTGGTGTATTTTAATATTTTTTATCATTTCAGGCTCTCTATCAGCGACGAGTACTGCAGAATCTCTCAACTCCAGTTTCATATGCAACGCGGCAAATGAGGTAAAATATTGAATTTATTAAACTTACATTAATTGTAAACGATAGGTTTGGCATGGACACGCCATGTATCTTGTTGTGATGATACTTAAATAATATAAATACGTGGGTATAATGTGCATCATATTCGCAAGCTAGGGAACTTCTATCCATCCAGCAAAGAAACAGAAACTAGAAATAACTAGATAGTGTGTAATGCAGTTGCATACTGACATACAGTGATACAGTGCGTGCCATGAAAGATGAGACTTGACACACCACGTGGTTTGACTTGCGCAGTAGACGATTTAAAGGTCTCTGTAGTGGTATTAGGTCTGAGAGCGGAAAGGGACCGGGCATCACCAGGGCGGTGGACAGAGTGCGGGACTCCGCAGGAGGCACGGTACGAAGCTCGTCAACCGTCAAGCAAGTCTCATCTTTCGTGGCACGCACATTACCTTTGTTGTCATCGTGGGGCTTCAGTCATCATTTACCTATATATGCATATGGTATCTTTAACCTTTTAAAGAGAATTTAGTTATTAATGTAAGAGCGGGAGTACTCAGGGTTCTCAAATGATAACGATCAGACATCTTGTTAACACTTTTTATTACTCACACCAACAGTAAATCAACTTAATTTTATAAGAAGATGTGCACAGTTCAAAATACAATTCAATATTGAGTTCTTTCGACTAGAACCAGCCTATTTATACGTTTAGACAAATGAAAAGGCGTCACATAGCAACAACTACCGGTGACATTAGTTTATCAATTAATTTTAGATTTAAGTTTGTAAAAATGTGTGTTCCTCTGTGGCCGGACCACAGTTTAGTACTCAGATGCTATAGTTCGAAATAATACCTACCTAAAGTCTACTTTCATCGGAATATAGGTATATATATTTTTAGTACCTCAAGAGATATCTTTTTAATTAACAATTTATGTGGTCCGGCCGCCAGGCAGTGCTCTCTGGCCGCGCCACCTTAAATTAAATAGAGTATAATGAACTATTTATAAATCAATATCCCGAAACAAACTACCTAAAGAGTATCTTACATACGACAAATATGGTCCAATAAACCCCTTTAGTTAAAAAGTTATTGGTCGTCGGGTGTGGTCCGGCTGGAAGGTATACTCTGCAGCAAGTCAATTTCGCAATATTTAATATTAACTATACATAAATCAATTTATATAGTAGTACCTTTTCTCTACTCTTCGTTGATACTTTTTCTCTCAAGAAACTATTCATTTTGATTAATTAATCTTTAAAGTATGTGGCGCGGCTAGGGAGGATTACTTTCAGCAAATATAACGAAATATGCTTTATTTCTTTATGCCAACGAAAACTAATTCAATCAAAAAAAAAATCTATATTGACTTTAGTTTGTTATATACAATTGAATATTTCTAATTTTTTGATGCGCAATGAGCCCCTTTTCCTCTCCCCTTTGTATGTAAGTTTGTTTTGTTATTAGGCATAAGATTAGAAATATTCAATTGTATATATTGTTTATCACTAATTGAGTAGCGAAGAACTTTCGAGGTCGAAAAAGTTTGTTATATAAAACACTTTTCCGTCATTTACAATACCTTGTATTATTATTATTATTTTTTATTATTATGAGCCAGTTACGTCCCACTGCAGGGCAAAGGCCTCCCTTCCGTCTTTCCATTTTTCCCTGTGTCTTGCTACATCTGGCTAATCCTTCAGATAAACGTCTAATTCGTCACGCCATCTCTTTCTGGGCCTACCGCGTCGCCGGTGCTTCCATGCTGATCTGGGAGCAAAAGAATAACATAGAATTTATTAGCTGCTTATCATCCCGCGCAGGTCGTAAAAGTCGACTAAGGGAAAGGTTTACCTCAACATCTCCGCCCTTAATCGTCTTATACAGCACCCGTGGCTCTCGGCGACACGGGTGTCATTTAGGACGAGTAAGGGCAAAATGCAGGCGAACATCATAAGTCTGCACACTTGGGTTCCATTTCGTAACCTAACACTAAGGTATCCGAGGGCTCGGAAAATAAATATTTCCTAGAGGCCCGGATATAACAGTTGACATCAGGGTAGGATTTTAATTTAGGGTGGCGGCGGAGGAACGTCTAGCACGTCAACGGCGGCGCTCATGGACCCAGCCAGGAGGTCTACTGCTCACCCATCAACCCGCATTAGACAAGCGTGATGGGTTTAATTTTCTAAACCCCTTCCTACTATGAATTGTATTAACAATTGTTAATATTTGATTGTGAAAATGTATATTTGTTTTTGAATACTTATTGTTTATTTTAAACCAATATTTTCACTTACTTCGTAAAATTAACTACCTATTCTTAGGTAGATAGGTAAACAAAAACCTAAAAGTGCACCTTTTTCAAAATCAATGTTGGTAATAAAAATAAAAGTTTATAGATGAAATCTAGGTCTTTTTATAAAGTACTTATTATGCAGTTTTCGTTGGCATAAAGAAATAAAGCATATTTTGTTAAATTTGCTGAAAGTAATCCTCCCTAGCCGCGCCACATACTTTAAAGATTAATTAATCAAAATGAATAGTTTCTTGAGAGAAAAAAGTATCAACGAAGAGTAGACAAAAGGTACTACTATATAACCACTTGAATTGCTGCAGAGTATAACTTCCAGCCGGACCACACCCGACGACCAATAACTCCGTAACTAAAGGGGTTTATTGGACCATATTTGTCGTATGCAGGGTACTCTTTATGTAGTTTTTTTCGGGATATTGATTTATTAATAGTTCATTATACTCTATTTAATTTGAGGTGGCGCGGCCAGAGAGCACTGCCTGGCGGCCGGACCACATAAATTGTTAAATTTATGTGGTCCGGCCAATTTATTTGTGTAGGCTATGTTTGTGTTTAGCTATGACTGCTTATGCTAAGGTTTCTCAAAATATTATTTGGCCGATGAAATGCCAGTATTAACGTGGTGGAACCAGTATTTGATTGATTTAAAACGGGACGTTCCTTCGCCCGTCAATTCAGCCGTTATGTAACTTATCCGCTGGTTTAAGCAGCGTACTTAGACTTCAGAGGATAAAATAATGAAATTTCGTTTCCATCTGTTCTCAGGCAAATTCAATCATTCCACCACCGTACTCGTGCGCCAGCAACTACGAAGAATGCGGCGTGGGGTGCGGACCGCTGCTACGATCCCTGTCCTCGCTAACGGAGCAGCGCGTCACCGCCACTCCAGCACCCCAGCGCTCCCGCACCGAACCCACGCCTACCATACCCCGAGAGCCACCCGCCGCCTTCCGGGACAACCTTATTACTTCGCCTGTCCAACCCTTGGTGGGTATACTCTACAGTTAGACATTAATTTTATTAAGAAAAAAATACCTTACCAAAAAGTCAAAGTCAAAAGTCAAAGCACTTTATTTCAAGTAGGCCAGTTACAGGCACTTTTGAATTGTCAAAAGACAAAATAAAATATTACAAAATTATGGTGCTACAGTCCCAGTCACAAGACATAATAACTGTGAAAGTACCGTTGATGCCCATTCCAAGGCGTAGATCTCTATGGAGAAGAACGGGCAAGAAACTCCATGGACACTCTTTTTCAATTAGGTAATTATTACAAATCATTTGTTACATCATTCATGTTGAGATTACACATTATGTGAGAACGATGTAGAAAGTTAAAAGTGTCCATAGTAAATATAAAAAGACAATTCAGAAATAAAATTAGAATCAATTAAAATAAACCATGGCAGCTAAGAGATGACCAGTCCCAACCGACAGCGCCCGTTCACGAACATGACACATGTATCAGCACCATTCAGCTCAACCATTTTGAAGGGAGCTAAATGATCCGACACGCGCCACCATCGGCGAGACATTTGAGTGAGCATGACATACTCTCAACCACCGGAGTCATTCAAGTCAATAGAAGACGTAGGTATCTAGACAATGATAGCTCTGAAGTACATGGTACTCACACAATGCTGGCTATGCTGCTATATAATACTAGAAAGATTGACTCTATATAATGCAAAGATAGTAGCAATCTTCATCAGCTCCGACAATAACAGTAAACGATACCTACGACAGTCTTACCAAAAAATAAAATTTAAAAAATACACATAAAAACGAAATTAAAAAATAATAATATTTAACCTGACAGCAAGCTAATTTTGGTAAAAGAACACGAACATTGTCTTGAGTTCAACACAGCGACCAACTATGCTTATCATCTAAATAATCATTAATAGAATAGTATGCCTTAGAACAGAGATTAGCTTTTACTTTTGCTTTAAATGCGTTAAATGGCAAATCTAGAAAAGAAGACGGTAACTTGTTGTAAAAAGTTATACCAACCCCAACGAATGAACTATGCACCTTATGAAGTCGATGAAAGGGAGCTCGTAATTTGTCCTTATTTCTGGTGTTAAAGTTGTGAATATCACTATTGTTACTGTACAAATGAATGTTCTGCCTAATATATAAAATGTTGGCGAATATGTACTGTGAAGCCGCTGTGAGAATACCAATCTCTTTAAAAAAATCTCTTAGAGAAACACGCGCACCTAATTGGTAAATGGCACGAACAGCTCGTTTTTGAAGCACAAATATATTTTGAATATCAGCGGCTCTGCCCCACAGTAGAATACCGTAGGACATGATACTATGAAAATAACTAAAGTAGACCAACCTTGCTGTATCAACGTCAGTGTATTGTCTAACCTTTCTGACGGCGTAGGCGGCCGAGCTAAGCCTACCCGCTAGGCTTGATATATGTGGCCCCCATTGAATTTTTGAGTCTACTGTTATACCCAGAAACACAGCTGAATCAACAGTTTCGAGCTTCTCCCTTCCTCTCCCTCCCTTCTACCTTATTGGAAAGTCGGTTAAAAAAGATGAAATAAAGACAACTAGCAAGGTCAAGCATTACTGATGTCAACAACAGATGATAAACAATTTTGCACATATCAATTCATAATCTTTTATTATTTTTCAGGATTCAAACTTTGACCTAGAATTGGAGCTTATTGATTGCGAGATGTACTGTGATGGAGGCTGCAAACCAAGGCTCGGTTCTTCCCCACCTATACACCAGAACGTCGATGAAGATGACGACAACAATATGTACATGCACGAGGCGTACGGCAGCTTGAGGCAGTACTACACCGGCAAACCTGATCCACCTGAGTCACCGCCGCAACCAACGAGCCCCACCCAGACGTCCAGGGATTCCACGTTGAGGAGGACCAGTGACGAACGTCATCGTCGACGCCTTGAAAGCGTAAAAAAAACGCCACGACAAAGAAAAACGAGCTTATACATGCCATTATCGGTCGCTTACCCCGTTAGGACTTCACGAATCTCACCTGGAACTCGGACCTCATCGCGCTCTGCACCAGCCACACCATGCAGTTCTCTTGTACCTACACTGCTCACTTTCTCGCAGAGGGTATCAGCGTCGCGACATGGCTCAAGATCGTCTAAGTTCGAAGAGGAGAGCGACCCACTACTGGCAGATTTAGAAAACACACGCACGGACCACAAATTTTAACTGTTACACGATGCAAATGATTGCCTACTTTTTATATATGTGCTCTAATCAGACCCTTGATTGTGATCCCCATCGATGTTAATGGATGCATGTAATAGTGTAAGATTTCAATATTGTTGTATTATTTGCCAAACGGCCTAAACAGCGAACCCCTCACCGTAGCTGTCGTGTGACGACAACACAATCAATTCTTAATGTTGTGATTGTTTACTATGCTCATTATATCCCAGAGCCTATGCAATTATTATGTAGTTAGTTTAATGTTAATTATTCAATTATAATACCGCGATTAAGAAAAGAGCTTGTTGGACCATTGTTCACTTGCCTTCTTATAATAAGATGTAATAATAAATAAGAAAACAAATCACGTGTTTTATTTTTAAGCCTTTCTACATAAACACAAAGATTACCTAATTCCACAATAATCATAAAGTATTCAAAAAGATTCACAGTCTGTGAGTTAGTCCGTACCTACCTACCTGTTCGTGTAGTTAGACTCAGACCTATAAGTTGAATTTCAATAAGCATTTATTCCAATTAACACAGTCTGGTCTACTCGCACAAGGAAACCCGAGTCCCGACCCCAAACAAATTGGGAATAGAGCAGGGAGAGTAAAAAGATTCATTAGAATTATTCCAAGTAACAAGTTTCTTACTGTTACTCTCAATTTACTTAAATCTAATTTTATAAATCATAAACGTACCTAGTAGGTATTCGGTCAAAATAACTGAGCACCCAAAAAGCCAAACGACCTCACTCCCGCCTACACGCGCGGCGCGTCGCCCTTCTTTCACCTCGAGAGCCAATAGCGAGAGTCGAACGTCGAGTGACATTGACAGCTCAAAGTGCTCAGTTATTTTATCCGTGCAAGGCTACCTTGCAGCAGTGGTTCACAAACACTGCTGCTGCTGCCGCTGCTGGACTGAAAAAACATCGTACAGCCAGGTCGGAATAGAATATTATGATGATTATATCTATTTTAATCTCTCTCTGCCTGGCCCTTTCCCATTTTACTTGGGGTCGGCCCTCCGTATCATGCGTCTCCAGGTAGCTCGGTCCTGGATCGTCTCTTTGTTAATTTGGGCTTCTTTAAGGTTCTTATTTACTACGGACATCCATGTGATTCGGGGTCTTCCTCGTCCTCGGGGTTTAGTTTTTTTTTTTTTTTTTTTTTTTTTTATTATCTATAGGCTTGCGCTTGACCACTATCTCACCTGATGGTAAGCGATGATGCGGTCGACGATAGAGCACGCTTGCCTAGAAGAAACCTATTCACTCTTGACTTAAAGACCCCCAGATTGTAGCTATCGGGAAACACAGATTCCGGCAGGGAATTCCACTCTTTAGCTGTACGCATAATAAAAGTGTCCCCAAAACGTTTTGTGCGTATGGGTGGGATGTCCACCATGTACCGATGACGCATCGCCGTACGTCTGGTAGTCCGATGATGGAACGGGCTGGGCGGAATTAAATCATGTAATTCCATCGCACACTCCCCGAAATGTAACCGATAAAATACCGACAAACTGGCAACTCGGCGACGATGTTCAAGGCTCTGGAGCTTAGACTTGACCAGTGCCTCATTACCTATGAGCTTCTTGGCCCGCTTTTCGATCGACTCTAGTGCATCAAGCTGGTATTTGGCAGATCCATCCCAGAGATGAGAACAGTACTCCATGCACGATCGAACTTGCGCTTGATACAAGTTGAGCAGCTGTTCCGGCGTGAAGTACCTTCTCACCTTCGCAAGGATCCCCAACTTTTTGGCAGCCAGCTGAGCCTTTGCCTCAATGTATGGCCCAAAATTGAGAGTCGATGTCAACGTAACGCCAAGAAGCTCAAGATGGTCCGTTATTGGCACGGTTACATCACGGAAAGTAGGAGCCGGGTGGAATTGGCTCCTTTTAGCGGTAAAAAGACACGCCTGGGTTTTAGCAGCATTAAACCTGACCAGATTGGCATCGCCCCATTTGGAAACTGCCTGCAAGGACAAGTTCAAGCGCTCCACCATGGCCTCCCGGAGAGACCGGACCTGAGGCCCGGTAGCACGCGCGTTGGACAAGTATCTCTCAGCAACAGTGCTGTCGTCTGCATACCCAAAGGTGCCGGGCTTCAGCAGATCGTTAATGTGCAACAAGAACAATGTTGCTGAGAGTACGGACCCCTGAGGGACCCCGGCATTAATATCCAATTGGTCCGACGAGCAGCCATCGATAACCACTCGAATGGACCGATCTCTCAGGAAGTCTGCAATCCAATCACACAGACCACCGGGCAAACCGAATGAAGGAAGCTTACCAATAAGGCTTTCGTGCCAGACCCTATCGCAAGCCTTCGAGATGTCGAGGGAGACGGCAAGCGCTTCCCCATGCCTCTCGATGGCCTCACTCCATATGTGAATGGCATACGCTAGAAGATCCCCAGTAGACCGATTTCGGCGAAAGCCGTATTGGCGGTCGCTAAGGATATCGTTAGTTTCTAGGTATGCCAGGAGCTTAGTGTTGAGTACAGAGATGGGTCTGTAGTTGGCCGGGTCAGCTCTACTGCCCTTCTTGGGCACGGGCTGTACGTTGGCTTGCTTCCAAGCATTCGGCACTGTTCCAGTCTCATATGAAAGGCGGAATAGGCGTGTCAAGATCGGAGACAGTTCAGGCGCACAGGTTCTAAGAACTATAGCTGGTATGCCGTCAGGGCCGCTAGCCTTGTTCACGTCGAGGTTGCGCAGCACCCTACGGACGTCCTTTTGATGGATGCGAATGTCCGACATACTCGTCTCGCACCCATCAGGAGAAGGAGGGGGCTGCGAATCACCAGGATTCAGACGCGAAGATTCCGCAAAGAGGGAGGCAAACAAATTTGCCTTCTCCTCAGCGGTGTGAGCCAGTGACCCATCGGGTTTCAGCAGTGGTGGTAGTGAGGGACGGCAGAAGTTCGACTCGACCGACTTAGCCAGGGACCAGAACGCTTTACTACCTGCTGGGTAAGAAGCAAGTTTGGCCCCCATTCGGCCAATGTGGTCGAATCGAGCCCCACGCAACACCTTCTTGCAGGACTTGGCAGACCTGTTGTAGGCTTTCTTCTTCTGACCCAAGTCACTCGCTTTACGCGATCGAGCGTCGACCCATGCCAGGTACGCCTCATGTTTAAGCGCGTCGGCGCGACGACATTCGGCGCCAAACCATGGCCGGTCAACGCTGGAAATCGTTATGTCAGAGAACGGAATGTAGTACTCCATTCCCTGACACAACACATCAGTAACGGCGTCCGCGCACGACGAAGGATCAGCCGAAGAAAAGCAAGTAGGCTGCCAAGGATAGCAAGCGAAGAAAGAACGCATGCCATCCCAATCTGCTGACCTGTACCGCCAAACCCGCCGGGTGCCTCTTGGGCTGGGATCGGGCGGGGAATAGACGGACACAGACTTCACCAGACCTATCCCACCAGAAAGTTGTACTCGGAAGCCCATGTCCTTACGGTTCGACAATTATATATCCTCCGTACTGTCCTACGTAGACACATGTTACCAATAAGCTTAGATGCAAATAATAGACGCACTGGTTTTCCAGTCTGCAAGGTTACCAAATGTCGCACTGCACTCGCGTCCAGACACTTTGGTGCATTGAGTTCAAAGTTGTACAACCGGGTTAATAAATCTATCTCAATTCATAAGCTTACGTCATATAAATTAAAACAAATTTTAAGACCATGGCTTCAGTCATTAAGTTATGACGACACCGAAAAGTTGATTTAGATTATATAAGATAGCCACTCGCTCACTCATGCGTCCACTCACCATCACACATACATACATACATACACACACACACACACACACACAATCACACACACACTTGCAATCACACGCTCGCACGTTCGCTTTGCCTTTTTTTTATTGTTTAGTTTTACTGTTTCAATAACTACTAATGTTACTTACTCATTGTGTTCTATTGCATAAAAAATTAAATGTTTATTGATTTATATCAGCGGAGGACACTGATTTCTGTAACACAGGTTCGCCTAGCACAGAAGTCAGGGGCTTCAAATGTATGGCTGTAATATTTTTGTGTCAATAAAGGTATTATTATTATTATTAGACAGTGGTCGGAACTACCCAGGGGTGAACTTATCGACACAGAGTATCTGTCTGGATCTGTTGTCAGCAGAAGGTCCAAGCAATTCGCTGTGTGCGAATCAACATCCGGTACCCTCGTTGCCCCCTGGACCAGCTGGGTGAGGTTTAGCGTTAGCGAAAGCTTACGCATCTCCCGTCCAGCATGGTCAGTGCACTGGTATGGGAAGAGCCACTCCTGATGGTGGGCGTTAAAGTCCCCCAGTAACACTAATTGGGCGGAAGGGTACCGTTGCTGTGCCGCATCAGCCGCCTCACTGAGGTACTCTGCGAGCCTGGATGTCTCCTGATCTCCGCTGTGCGAGCGGTAGACACAGGCGTAGATAATTTTATCCAGACCTGTGTCCACTAGAGCCCACAGCGTTGAAAATTTTGAGTCCTCAAGGTTACGGAGACGCCGATAGCAAGTGTCATCACGGGCGTACATACACACACCCGCGCGCGGTTTATAATTGTGCTCCAGGGTAAACCCTGGGTAAGATAGGTACGACGCGTCCGACGGACTCGCTATCTGCGTCTCCGTAAGAAATAACAGCGCTGGTTTCTCAGTCTCCAGGTGGTAGTGGACTGCAGAGAGATTTGAGTGCAGACCTCGAATGTTGGTGAGGTGCACTTTGAGGGGGAGGGAGTGCAGCCGCTGTTCAAATTTTTTTTTTTTTTTCCTTGGCATTAATATGATGATAAGAGTGAATGGAGGAGAGGAGTTGGAAGTGAGACGAGGTTCCACGCTGCTAACCTTCAGACCCGCACTGAAAGGACAGCATCATTGGGGCACTAGTCCGGAGACTGCGGGGACGCCCGAGCCCCCCCGGAATGTCCATCGGGCCCTCCCCATCTGGTCGCCAACCAGCACGATGGCGCATCCCGGGATTTTTCGACAGTTGGCGGGGCAGCCTTTCATGTGTGGCTGGCACACTACTTGGGCCCCCAACTACCTGCGGTCGGCCAGCGGCGCACCGTGCCTCGGATCCCGCTACCCTCCGCGACCAGTCTCCCGATACGTCCATACCAGCGCGTGTCAGGCTGGTCAGTCTGCAGTGGAACAGCTATCTCGACCCAACTCCTCTTGTGGCTACACCGAGCATCGTACCGGAACACGGCTAAGCCGCTTGGCGGTACGTCTTTGCCCGGTGGGTGGTCGCAAGCCTTCGACCGAAGCCTACCACCAGTTAGTGTCACCTGATTTGCACCACCCGGGGACCACGTGTAGGGTAACGGAATGGGGTACACTCCTACGGACGTGGGTGACTCAGCCCCCAAAGCCCCCAAAGTTTGGGGGATATCTAGCACTCTTCTGGTCATATGGTCGGATGGTCGCCTCATAACGTGTCCGTACCACCGCAGACGGTTCTCCTTAAGTTTATCTGGGATAGGTCTCACTTTAAAGGTGCCTCTTATGTGTGTGTTTCTGACATGATCCAGTCTAGTTACACCACCTGCCCACCTGAGCATCTTCATCTCTGCGCAGTGTAACTGATTTTCGTGTTGCTTTTTTAGTGGCCAGCATTCAGCTCCGTATGTCATGGCCGGTCGGACGGCTGCTCTATATACCAATCCCTTTAAGCGCACGGGCATTCGGCTGTCGCATAACACGCTGGACAGTTCTCTCCATTTCATCCACCCGGTATTTATGCGATGGGTGACATCAGTGTCTATTGACCCATCTTTACTGATGACTGATCCTAGGTACCTGAAATGGTCCACCTCTTTTAACTGGGTGTTCTGCAGACAGATGGTGTGTTTGCTGTTGATACCACTAAAGTTGCAATGCATATACTCGGTCTTCTCTCTGCTTATTCGCATACCTGATTTTTCTAGAGCTTCCCTCCACTTTTCTAAAATCTGCTGTAGGTCGTTCCCATCTTCACTGATGATGACGACATCGTCCGCATATAGGATGCCCATGGCGGCGCTCGATTATATCTATTTTAATAAACGAGTATAATGTTAACATATTTCATTCAGCATTCATCAACGCTCATCGCTGTTGTATGGTAAAGTTAGAACAATTTGCTGGCAACAATTGTTTTTTCAATTTTTTCAATTCAAATAAAATATTCGTTTTCTATTATTTTAGTAGTCTCTAAAAATTATACAAAAGAAAATAAATATTTTGACAAGATATAAAATTAAAGTGGAAATTAATAGTAATAATGAAATAATATTTGATGAGCTCAATATACTTGAACCCAAACCTATTAAAAAAGACATAGGGTTTTTGGCGGGATTTTTTCGAGTGAAGTTCAGCGGCTGTTAATATTATTTGCAAATTGATTCCTAGTGGATATTGTGATATAAAATTGGTGTAGTTTTGTGTCTCAACTGTCTACGCAACTGGACAATATGTGAAATCATTAACAGAAGCGATCTCAGGATAGTGGAGCGGAGAATTTTATTGTAGTATTGACTACCTCCGCTAAGCTTACTGGGAAGGCTGACTCAATACAATTTGCTGCCAAATACTCCATAAAACATTAGAATCTGTTACATCCGTATTCTAATGCATACTAAAGAATGTTAAAATTGCACTGAAGACTAGGCAGCATGGTCTCAGACCTTAGCCTGTTCCGTCAGGAACAAACACAAAAAAAAAAAAAAAAAAAAAAAGGGTTTTTGGCGGGATTTTTTCGAGTGAACTTCAGCGGCTGTTAATATTATTTGCAAATTGATTCCTAGTGGATATTGTGATATAAAAGTGGTGTAGTTTTGTGTCTCAACTGTCTACGCAACTGGACAATATGTGAAATCATTGACAGAAGCGATCTCGGGATAGTGGAGCGGAGAATTTTATTGTAGTATTGACTACCTCCGCAAAGCTTACTGGGAAGGCTGACTCGATACAATTTGCTTCCAAATACTCCAAAAAACATTAGAATATGTTACATCCGCATTCTAATGTTACTAATGAATTCAAGAAAAATACTGATGACTAGGCAGCATGGTCTCAGACCTTAGCCTGTTCCGTAAGCGAACAAACAAAAAAAAAAAAAAAAAAAAAGGAGTTTTTGGCGGGATTTTTTCGAGTGAACTTCAGCGGCTGTTAATATTATTTGCAAATTGATTCCTAGTGGATATTGTGATATAAAAGTGGTGTAGTTTTGTGTCTCAACTGTCTACGCAACTGGACAATATGTGAAATCATTGACAGAAGCGATCTCGGGATAGTGGAGCGGAGAATTTTATTGTAGTATTGACTACCTCCGCAAAGCTTACTGGGAAGGCTGACTCGATACAATTTGCTTCCAAATACTCCAAAAAACATTAGAATATGTTACATCCGCATTCTAATGTTACTAATGAATTCAAGAAAAATACTGAAGACTAGGCAGCATGGTCTCAGACCTTAGCCTGTTCCGTAAGGAACAAAAAAAAAAAAAAAAAAAAAAAAAAAGACATAGTGTCAAAGTGACAGTTTTACGAAGCTTCCTCCTAAAAGTGAGGTTATATTTGTATACAAAAAAAGCTATAATTACAGTTTTTCCAAGCTGTCGGCCAAAATAGATTCGGAAATGAGCTTGCAAACAGACTTTGGACCTGATTCAGGAGGAAGAGTCAAGGTATGTTATCTTAATTGTGTTATAATATGATGTTTTTCAAAAGAACTATAGTATTGTTGACATACACACATCACAATAGTAAACATACATAGCCAAATCTTGTAGAAATCACCCTTATCTGTCTATATCCGTATACCGTTACAGTGAGTTATTACTTTCTACAAATACTACGTATTGATGAATAAATACAGAGTGATTTGGCAGCTCTGTGATTGCGCTTTGCAGTTTTCAAAATAGCGTCTATAAGAGTAGGTCAATTAGAGCGGCAACCTTAACCAATGTTTCCTGGATATTAATTTTACAAACATTTCAGGGCCTAGTGATAGTAAAGCCTATAGTATTTGGGAACATAGCTCGATACTTTGGCAAAAAACGTGAAGAGGATGGCCACACTCATCAATGGACGGTGTACGTCAAGCCTTTTGAGAACGAGGACATGTCAGCGTATGTCAAGAAGATTCACTTCAAGCTACATGAGAGTTACGCGAACCCCAACAGGATACTAACGAAGCCACCTTATGAGCTGACGGAGACCGGATGGGGCGAGTTTGAGATTGTCATCAAAATATACTTTCATGATCCTAATGAGAGGCCTGTGAGTAATGAGGATCTTATAAATTACCTGTCCTTATGCTATTTTAAAATGAGATCCTAATTTTACAAATAGACTAAGATGAATTTTGATGTTACATGTTTAATTTAATACAACATTTTGTAATAAAATTATCAAAATGTTGTATTTATTCCTTTCACCGCAATAATTTTAATTTCTAGATGAAAAACCCCCATTTATTCATTTAAAACTATAACTTTCTTTCACATCCATTATTATTATCCCTGTATTATTTTTTTCCAATAATCAGGCCAACACCTGAAACTTTCTTCTATCTCTAACAAAACAATTTTCATTTCAGGTAACCCTATACCACATCCTGAAGCTGTTCCAGTCACCGGCAACAGAGGGCGCCAGTGCTCAGCCTACAGTGGGCCGCAACCTCGTCAGCGAGTCCTTTGAGGAGATTGTCTTCCAAGAACCAACCCAGCTGATGCAGCACCTGCTTAACAGTGTGAAGCCCATCACCAATGGACCATGGACTCATGATACTGATTGTAAGTTTGAGATAATCATAGTTTAACCTCTTGTATGCCGGAACGCAGATCTAAGCCAGACACAATGGCTTTTTCATTGTGTCTCGAATGCCGGCATACAAGAGGTTAAGCAGGTGATAGTCACCTTAAGTAAGTTAAAGGTCTGGTGATCGCAACTCCACGTCTAAGTGTGTATTTTGCGTGCGGGTGTCATCTTAAGCAGGTTCCTGACACTCCATACAACAGTACACGCGGAATAGCGTTAACTACTACATAAAACATAATTTGTGTGCACGTGCAAATGTGTGCGTGAACAATTTAGTTGACTGCCTCGTCGCAGGCGATGATAATTTGCCAGGGGAGGTATCTCCTGTGCGTGTCACAAATAAATATTTTTCTTTATGTAGTAATAATTAGTATTCTTTGCCTTAATTATGCGTACTTTATAATTGCCGCGCAAGGTCGCAGGCGATCCTACTGGTTTGAAATTTTGCTCATAGCCTATCTCGGCTCGCGCATTTTACAGCACTGTGAAGTCTGATTACGAAAACCTAACTGAACTGACTCTCTGACCGTTATTATTATTATTATGAGTCTGTTGTGTTCTATAAGCTTATAGCAATAGCCTGAGAAAAATGGGAAGATGAAGAGGGCTTCTCTTTTCATCTTCCCATTTTTCTCAGGCTATTGAATATCAGAAGTCTCTTAATTATTAACCGATTACATTCAAATAGCATTATCATTAAAATTGAAAAAGATAAAAAACGGAATGAGATTGGACCATCGCTTGAATAATCCATTAAAAAATATTACTACAAATATTGAAAGAGCAAAGAGGACTCATTTCATCCAAACGCCTACTTTTCGGGGTGCATCTGTTCCTGTAACTGATCGGCTCGAGCTCCTTGGCATGGAGTTGACATCCAGTCTCAACTTCGGCGCCACCATCGAGTACAAAGCCCAAATTGCGGCAATGAAACTGGGCGTCCTAAACAGAGTGAAGCGATACTTTATGCCTGGACAGCTATTAACTCTTTACAAAGCGCAAGTCCGATCCTGCATGGAGTATTGCAGCCACCTCTGGGATGGCTCAGCTAAATATCAGCTTGCCGCGCTTGACTCGGTGGAACGCAGAGCCAAGAGACTAATTGGCGACGTCAAACTGGTGGCTTCACAGCTAAGCTCATAGCCGTAAGGTTGCCTGCTTGTCGGTCTTCTACAGACTGTATTTTGGCGAGTGTGCTCATGAACTCCACGTCCTCATCCCACCGGCCCCCTTCTACATCCTCACCTAGTTGCTATTCCACCAATTCGCACCAAGCGCTTCCAAACATCCTTCATAATGCGCACAGCAAAAGAGTGGAACTCACTGCCTGCGTTTGTGTTTCCTAACGCATACAACCCGAATCTCTTCAAAGTTAGAGTGAACAGGCTTCTTCTGGGCAAGCTCACTCCATCGTCGACTCTGTCTCTGTCACCTCTGACCTAGACTAGAGTCAAGAGCAAACCCATCTCGAATAAAAAAAATATATAAAAAAAAATTGAAGTGGAAATCGATGCCTTGAGTACCAGCCATTTTACAACTACAGCTTTATTGCGTAATGAATTCGCAAAGAGCAAAGGGCAAAGAGTATTATAAATCGACCAATCACATAGACGGAAAGCCACATCGCGACATCGCGTCTTTCATCTCGCATGTGATTGGTCAATTTTACATACTCTTTGCCCTTTGCTCTTTCCGAATGCATTACGCAATAAGGCTGCTAGTATTTATTCCACAACCCACTAATTCTGGTCTTTGTAACTACACTTGACAAACATTAAACTTAATGTTGTTTTTTTGTTTCATTTTATTACAGTTGAAGACAAGAAAAACAAAACCCTACAGAAGATAGTGGCATCACAAACAAAGGTCCGCACAGAGATTTCAGACCTAAAGGACAAGTTACACTTGGCCAAAGAGACCATTTCCAAGTTCAAAGATGAGATAGCCAAGTTACAGAACAGCGCGGGCGGGAGCATGTTGACAAGTATATAAGTTATTTAGTTCTAAGAAAGAGTAATATAATTTTTGAAGTTAAATTGTGTTATGAAAATGTTGTTTCTTAGAATTTGTGTCTTTTGCATTTTTTGTAACTATCTCACAGTTTCTTGAATTAAAATTATCGTAGAATTAAGGTGCTGTGACCGGGCGATTGGCTGTTGCGCTGCGTGTCGCGGGTTCGATTTCCGCACGGAACAATTAATTGATTGAAATTTTAAAAAAATCGGGATATTTACCATGTATATTTAGATTTTTGTAGAGAGCTCAATATTTCGGCACCGTTTCAAGCGCCATGATCACGAGAACTAAACTCTTTGCGGGTGGACGTTATTTACGAGCTGACATTATCTGTCTACCCTCTTCCTCACTCGTTTTTCACGCACGATGCCGCTACTACCAGAACCTTTCTCATTAATTACTCGACACTGTTCTCGACAGGCGATGCTCACTGTATCCACTTTTGACACTTGTTCAGTAGTTTTAAGAGCTTTACATAGTTAAATTAATTGTTTGGCCTACAGATAGATGTTCTGGGTCAGGCTTTTTGTGTTTGTGAGTTTAAATATTACGATAGACGAGAAATGTCTATTGTTGGGCAAAGCTTTTATTAAAACAATAAAAATTCAAACCCAAGCATTTATTTCAATTTTGCTACTGAACACATTCTTAGTAAAGACAATTTATTAGTTTAAGTTATAATTAAATTACTTAGTCTAATACAATGCTAAACTAAGAAATCGAATTCAGTCAACATTTCCATAGTAATTTGAATTACTAGGGAAATGTTGACTACCCCTGAACTGTCACTTTGACATTGACATTTCTTTGTTTATTTTTTTGATCTCGAATTCTATTTCTGGGTTTAGATTATAATAATAATCTTTATTTCAATAAGTTTAGGGCCATCCTTTTGATGAATTCTAGGTCAAGGAAAAATAAATTAAATCATGTACTTAAGTACAGGGTCTTTTGGCCTGTCAAAGAGTTATTCGGTCAGAAAGATGACGCTAGATACAAATGATGAATGATTTGTCACTGGTTATTGATGGGTGCTTGATATAATTAATCACATTAATTTTGCGAATTTTTTTCCCGAGAAACTGGGGCATAGTCTAATTGTGTTTTAATGTTCCTTGTAATTATAATTTTACCATTTATTTGATTTTCATATTTCAATAATAAATAAATTTATTAAATAATCATAAATACATATAATCAATAGAACTGTAGCTCTCTTTGATAATCCCAAGCAAATTGGTGTGGTATAAATTTTATCAATGGAGTTTTATGCTCATTTCAATATTCATAATCTCTCGTAGATTTTAGAGGTAAGGTGAATTTTACATAATAAATTGTAAGAGCATAATACAATTATGTGAACGCGAATTTTGAAAAGAAATTACTGGTAAAGACTGAAGAAGGCTGCATATTAAAATCTGAATGTCAGATAACTAATGGAATGTAGGTTGTAATTGTAACCGGGGTCAGAGCATATTGACGTATAGTCCCAGCCTGTAACTTGGCAAGGTTTTGGCGTAGTGGGGTGTGTTCGCGCACATAGAACGAACGGAACGGTGGACACGACGCGATTGGTCAGTCGATCATTGTATTAACTAAGCTCGGAACGGTGCTAAAAATTCCCCGCGTCCCGCTTGGTAACCAAAGTGACCTAAAAAACGACTTGTGCGCATCTTGAACAGTCATCATCATCATCAACTCTTGCCAAGTTACGTGCCGACAACTATAAAATCGAATCGAAGCGTCAAATTCTGTAGGATGTGCGCGCATTCGCTAGAAGCGAAGAATTCTCGCGAAGCACTGAAGCTCAGATTACTTAATAGTTGCTGAAGTAATAGTTACTGAGGTAGGGCGGGCCTTTTTTTTTATTTCTCGCGTAAGATGTCCACCATTTGCCGATGGCCTATGAACATTTTAGACTGACGCATAGCAACTGACTCAGTGTGCTTTGACCCTAATGCCAGCTGTACACTGTTGCGCGAGAGCCCGAGCTCGCGCGAGAGTGTACAGCCGGCGATGAGAAGTGGGGCGTCGTGAGGTTTTTGATCGTTTATATAAGGTGTAGGAAAGTATATTAGGTATTGAATGTTATACTCGTAAGTAATAATTTTAATGATATTCAATAAAAATAAAAAGTAGAACCTGCTGTTTTTTTTTATTAACTGTAGTTTATTTATTCCTCGTTCCTTATTCTCACAAAAATCGTATTTCAACGTTCGTAAGTCCGGTAAAAGCAATCGGTAACAAAGGTAAAGTATCTGGGCTATTACTGTTTTGTCATTTTTGATTAGCTGTGCCCGCGGCTTCGCTCCTGTCATCTGTCTGCCAACCCTACCCTACTTACCTTCCTGCCAACTCTACCCTACTTGCCTTCCTGCCTACCCTACTTACCTACCTACCATTTTTTTTTCTATAGTCTTCATTCCACAGAATACTTAGAGATATGCTTCATTCTTTCGCTGAGAATTTTAACATCGCCATTCAGAAAATGACTTCAAATGCACAACGCCATCTATCGAATATCGAGTTCAACTGTCCGAGTATCTGGATTACGTGTGTTGTGATAATTTTACTTCTTGAACACTTTAAATTCATCTAACTTTTGATAGAGTGAACCGATTGCGATGAAACAAAAACTAAAATGCCGGAAATAGGTTCTGTTGGTTATCCTTTAACACCCTGGCTATTTTTTTGGAAATATTTTCGATGTACAAAAATTACTTTTCTACAGGTTTTATTATACACCGTGAAATTTAAGTGGTTGTTTTCCCGCGGCAGAACGACTTGCCTTAAGGAGTACTTTCGAAGCATAGAGTTAAAGTAAAAAAATAACGATGTTTTTGTTTTAAAATAATTAAAAAAAAACATAAACTCGAAAAGTGATGAACAATAGTAACTTGTAGGTACTAGGTACTACGGTGAATAATAAGGTGGTGACGCGAGTAGTACCTAGTACCTACAAGTTACTATTGTTACTCACTTTTTCGAGTTGATGAATATTTTTTAAATTATATTAAAATAAAAACATCGTTATTTTTTTACTTTAACTCTATGCTTCGAAAGTACTCCTAAAGGCAAGTCGTTCTGCCGCGGGAAAACAACCACTTAAATTTCACGGTGTATGTATTGATGATAAGTTTGTGTCAATCATCATTAAGTGTGGGATAAAACCAAAAAAGCCTGCATTTAATGAATGAATCCTGCAACGTTGGTCTTTAGTGCTACTACTGAGTATGAAGTCCTGAGTTCGATTCCCGCAGCCTTATTGCATAATGAATTCGGCAAGGCAAAGAATATTAACAATCGACCAATCAGATGCAGGATGAAAGATGCGATGTGGATTTCCGTCTACGTGATTGGTCGAAGTCGATTGTTCATACTCTTTGCCTTGCCGAATTCTTTACGCAATAAGGCTGCTGGAGAGGCGCGGCGAAGATACTGAGAAGTTAACAATTAAAAATAGACTTAACTAATTCTTGTTATAAAGTTGAAAATATCATGGCAAATAGAAATAAGACCGAGCGGCGCCGGCGCACGACACAGTGAGGCGGCCACGAGACCCGGCGCGCCACCCATAGATAGACTATATCGGCGCGACCATGCGCGAGCGCGACTGGTCCTGTCGCCGCCACGGACGCCCGACCGGCGCGGGTTGTTCGGTTCATGCCAGACGCTCGAGAGCTGTGCTCGAGAGTTTTGACCTGTGAAGACGTGTGCAGGTCGTGTTTATTTATTTATTTATTATAAGGTACACCAACAGCATTACATACAGAACAGTTTGTTGTAAACGAAAAAAAATAAAGGTGCTGGTATGTTGTAAAAATATAGGCTGGCAACATTAATTAGTTCCTGCGAATCATTTTTTAAGTATAGATGTCACTACTAATATTTAGTTTCTTTATCGAAAAAAATCTAAATAAGCTTATCTTTTTTTTATGTTGGAAATTAGACATTCTGTTATACTCTGTCACAGATAATATAATACTACAGTACAGATACCCAATCCCATACAAAGAAATGTCACCTCCTTAAGTCGGGCTATTCGTCGGGCTATTTTTTCTTTCTCCATATTTTTAACAGGCGGCAGCACCAGTGACTCATTAATAGCCCGAGGCTGTGGTTTTTTAACGCCATCTAGAAGTTTGCGTAGATACTAAATCATATGGCAATTTGAGCGAGGAATCGCATCATGTAGGTACTCAGAGACGTTATTTGCCAGTTGTCCTTGAACGCTTATTTCGTATTCGTAATAATAACATTAGGTATGATCGGGACAGACTCCTCACTCCGCTCAGACCGCGGTAACTTCTTAATAGTGGTCGCATTGTGTAGCGAATTTCACAATATTCACGAATATTCCAAATCAATCAAAACTATAGAATTCCTTGTAAAATTTAATGTAGGTAGGTAGCTTGCTTCCGCGGCAACGGAATGACATGATATAGGTACCTACTTCATGTCATTTTATTATTCACTCTATGGCGGGTTACCCTTTTTTATTTTCGGTAGGTACTTAGAAAGAACAGAATGTTTATACAAAAAAAAAACTTGTTTTTGTCTTTTTAGTTCGCTTTTTAAGCAGTCGGATCTTAGGATTTTTTGTTTTTTTTATTTAAGGCCGTACCCTGACCAAAAAATCAGCATGAGATATGAACATTCCTATTGGCCTAGCGGCACTGTTGGCGCATGAATTACGGTATTGAATACGCCCAGATTTTAGAATAAAATCTTTATAAAATCGAATATTGGTCTTTTGAAAAAAATTTAACTTACAAAATGTTCGTTATCAGATTGTCCATCCATTAGTGTTAGTATAAAAAAATAATTAATGAACACTATGCATGCTATCAATAATTATTTCACATTTTTATGGTTTTGTTGGAAGGCGATTAGTGAAACATATACCTCTTTAAAAAAAAAGTGTACTACAATTTTAGAATCAACATTATGTAGAAAATTAATGTATTTTTATTAATTAATATTTCTTTTTAAATAAAGAGTAGATAGCTCTTAAAAACTGCACAAAAACGACTAGCACGGCGTTTTGCTCGGGGAGGCGCCTTAACACTTTTTAGTTAATTTTTTTTTCGAATTTTGTACATTTAAACATATAAGTGTTATATGTTTTTGAGATTGCCTCATAAAACCCTTTTCTTTGATACCACACAAGATGGCATTAGAAGAAAAAACAATTGGGCCCCCACAATATGGCGCCCAAAAGCCGCCATTTCTCTATTTTTCAATTTTAATGTAGCTAGTGACACTCGCAGGGTTAAGACGAATCGATTGACGTACGAATCATCAAAATCGGCCAACGCGTTTGGTCTCTGAAACACCACATAGGAACAAATATACATACATACATAGACTGATAAACACATTACCCTCCTTCGGCAGTCGGGTAAAACTAATTGTGCCAGCGGTGGTTAGGGGTGCGCAGCGACTCATACGAGTGTTCCAAGCCGCCATTAAATTTGAATCGAACTGTACGAGTAGTGGAGCCGCTTGAACCTGTCCTTGAAGGCGGTCTCCGAATGGGGTGATGCCAATTTGGTCAGTTTCAATGCTGCGAAGACCCAGGCGTGTCTTTTTTCCGCTAAAAAGAGCCAATTTCACCCGGCTCCTTCTTTCCGTGGTGTAACCGTGCCGATAACGGACCATCTCGAACTTCTCGGTGTTACGTTGACATCAACCCTCAACTTCGGTCCATTTATTGAGGCGAAAGCTCAGGTAGCTGCAAAAAAGTTGGGGATTCTTGCTAAGGTGAGACGGTACTTCACGCCTGAACAGCTGCTCAACTTGTATAAAGCGCAAGTTCGGTCATGCATGGAGTACTGCTCTCACCTCTGGGATGGATCTGCCAAATACCAGCTTGATGCACTTGAGTCGATCGACAGACGGGCCAAAAGGCTTATTGGCAACGATGCACTGGTCGCCTCAAAGCTCCAGAGCCTCGAACATCGACGCCGAGTTGCCAGCCTGTCGGTTTTTTATCGGTAACATTTCGGGGAGTGCGCGACGGAACTGCACAATTTGATTCCACCTAGCCCTTTCCATCATCGGACTACAAGACGTACGGCCATGCGCCATCGGTACATGGTGGACATCCCTGCCATACGCACAAAGCGTTTTGCTAATACTTTCATTATGCGTACAGCTAAGGAGTGGAATTCCCTTCCGGGGTCTTTGTTCCCTGATAGCTACAACCTTGGGGTCTTTAAGTCAAGAGTGAATAGGTTTCTTCTAGGCAAGCGTGCTTCACCGTAGACCACGTCATCGCTTAACATCAGGCGAGATAGTGGTCAAACGCGAGCCTATAGACTAAAAAAAAAAAAAAAAAAAAAAAGTGTAATCACAAGCACAAAAAATACTTTATGATATTATTTACGTATTTACTAACGTGACGCGCGTCGATTCAAACTTAGTGATGTTTTAAAAAAACACGCAGTACCTACCCTACCCCTCAACCCCACTGTCACATGAAATTGCTAGCTCGTAGTAGCTCACGAAGTGTTTCGAGCCGTCATTAAGTTCAAACTGTACCTACTAGGCGACGCGTAAACTTGGATGGCAAGCGGGACTCACGTTGCGTTATCTCTTATTTTATAACCCGTGCGATTTGAGTAGGCCCTAGTGCAATACGAGTCCTGTTCCAGCGAGTTATCTAGTCAATTCGACGTGTAAACAAGCTTCACAAATAAATGATTTTGAGTAATAGACCAAGACTTTAATATTTAAAATTACGCCTATAATAAATAATATATTTTAAGTTACGCCTATAATAAATAATAACTGTCTTACAAAATGATTCTGACGATGGATATATAGTTTAGGACAAATTGTGAAAAACGCCATCTATTGCAAAGATCTCAAAACAAAACGAAAAGTCTATAGCTACTTTCAACTAATTTAACATACAAAGTCTTCAACTTATCTTTTTTTTTCAAAAACCCTGATTAATGAGTGTAAATGGATAAATTAACATTAAAGAAGCAAGTTTTGATTTTTACTAAACTTATTTCAGCCTAAATCTACTGTTTAACATTTATAAGTGATTGTTACTTTCACATTCGTTACTATGCTGCCATCTATGATCTTTTTTTAATACTAATTATAATTTGTTTGAATTGAGACCCCATGACTCTGTGATCTGTGTATCTATCGTGAATAATAAATTATTAAAAACGTAAATAAACCAACAAAATATGAAACGTATTTTATATCTATGGCAAAGTCTATGACAGTGTAAGTACCTAACCCAAGTGTCAATATGGCCGACAAGAAAATGTATAGTACCTTGTAAAGCAGTGCTTTGTAACAAACAGTCTCTAATAAATAATATGTCGTCTCGTCTCTTTGTGAGTTTCAATAAAACCGCAGAATAACCCAAAGTCATATCCACACGACCTCCCATAATATGTATGCATAATACAGGTATATGCAGCTTACACCATGGTCAGAAACACAAAATTATTTAAACTTTAAAATTATAAATATTAATCTAAAGTTAAAAAAGTTAAAAACATAGTCAAAATAAAACATACAAAATGAAAAACAGACAGAATAAAAAATAAAATAAAAAATACAGAATAAAAAATAGAAATAGGATGTATATGTTCGTAATTAGCCTAAGTTGAAGGATTTACGCACTCCCGTACCTCCGAGACTGCTCTTCTAAACTTATTGAGTGAAACACCGTGTAAGTCAGTATCTGGAGTTGTACAAATACTTTACTATGTTACTTCTTCTTGTTCTGCAACCGCTGCAACAATAACCAAGTCCCAGTTCGGGGTAAACAGGTGTAATGTTGTGCTATGAAATAATTGATAATATCAAAAGATATGGACAAGTAACTTGAGATAATTATTATTAATCTAGGCTCACTTTATTCGTCACCAATTTTTTTTAATTTTTTTTTTAAAAAAGTTGTTGACGAAAAACGGAAAACAATACGTAACTAGAAAAGAAACCAAAGACACCGAAATCGGAAAAAAATAGTTATTTTATTGGATAAATCGACATGAGTCGGAAATCGTCTTACGCACGTGTATCATACAGCATTTTACTATGCATTGTGCGAAGAAATAAAAAAAAATATCTGAACCAAGCAAGAAATTAATAAAATGGCGCTTGTTCAAGGGCGCTCAGCATATCCACAGATTAACTAATAGTTCATCGTTCCTCGGGCATATCTACTGCGCATGTGCAAATAGCTGTCACGTCGTAACTCAAAAAGGCACGAGCAAAATATTAATTCTGCCAAACATATTTAATGAATATTTAAAATTAATTTATTGATCAAAATCTAAATCTAGAGTAATTAAAAACGCCTTAAATGAAGTATTAGTTTTGTTTTACCTTGTAAATGAATGATAATCTGTACTTAAATAATTTTTAAAACTTTTCTCAAATAATATAAACTCTATGCGGCGGGCTGACGTTGGAGTTAAAAATTTAAAAAGTACAGGAAATTAAAAAGCACTAGTAAAAAAAGTGACACTTTCCGCACAGTTTGGCTGCTTGGAAAACGCTCTTTTCGAGGAGATGCATTGTAAAGTAATTTTTCGCTTTGCAGGTAATGTTTTAGTTTGGAAGTCGGTTTGATATTTTTGTTAAAAGGTTTTTTTAATCAATAATATTCTTCTTCTTCGTGTCACTGGCACGACAGTCGTTCAAATTTTTCTGGCTCAAAACTTAGCCACCTCTTAGTAGTGTATTTATTCATAATCTCTAAAGATTTATACGTAAAACTGCAGGAATCTAGCCTCAATAATTGCTCCGCGTGTACGAACAAAATTCCTGCAATACAGTTACAGCATCTTGCTGGACTACACTCGGCAATGTATTGCACAATGAAATTGCAGCAAGGGTATAAGTTACAAATATACTGATCCATGATGCGATTTGTATACCTACCCGTTTACAGGCACATTGATGTAAGTACTACGCACGCACTAGAGATAGAGAAGTCGCCAGTCGCCACACATGACTACTATGTTTCGTTCATGTGTGGTCTTCTGGCCGCACTTCACTCAGTGTCTCAGTAACAGTAACTCAGTTGCTTGCTAGATCTTGAGCGCCTATGTCATTGTTTGTTTTTAAACGAAACAACTTTCAAATGCATTAAAAATGCCGTCGTGTGTTTTAAGATATTGCACAAATAATTCAAATAATACGGCGAAGTGCAAAGGCATAATTTTTCATCGGTGAGTAACTAGATAATAATTTTAAAATGAAATTCGAACAAAATATTTGGTTGACGCCATGTTGCCTCAATTTTCATAAAGACTAAAATTAAGATGTGACAATTTGTGTAACAAGTGTAGGTAGAATTAGTTGACGTTTCTTTTTAGAGCGGAAAATAATAATCTATATCTATATTCTATATCTATCTATCTATACTAATATTATAAAGCTGAAGAGTTTGTTTGTTTGTTTGAACGCGCTAACCTCGGGAACTACTGTTTGGAATTGAAAAATTATTTTTGTGTTGGATAGTCCATTTATCGAGGAAGGTTATAGGCTATATAACATCACGCTACAACCAATAGGAGCCGAGCATAAATGAAATATGTTGCAAAAACGGGCGAAAACATTCCTTTTTGAGAGCTTTTGTTGCGTGCGCTGCGTAAATGGTTTTAGTTACGCAAATATAATGTCTGATGGAATTGTTCTTCTTTAAAAGTTCTAAAAAAAAGTCCGCGACAGCATATGTCTATCTTTTAAGATTGACTCACAATAGCAGCTTTTATGTTCTAAATTTTAATTAGATCGCCGCCGCCGGTAGAAACAAAAGTTTACACGTTACATTCGTATAGTACTAAGGGTAGGTAGGGTAGGGTAGGTGTAGGGTAGGTGTAGGGTAGGTGTAGGGTAGGGTAGGTGTAGGGTAGGTGTAGGCTAGGTGTAGGGTAGGTGTAGGGTAGGTAGGATAGGGTAGGTACGTAGCCAGTTGACGGGAGCGAAGCCGCGTGGGACAGCTAGTCTAACATAATTATAATAGATTAAGAAAGGATCTGACTGTGGTTATTTAATTTATAAAATAAAAATAGTTATTACATAATGTAAGACATAATTTTTTTACATTTTGTTTATTTATATTTTAAGGTTTCCACGTTTGGGCCGTAAAGATAGGGAAAAATGGATAAAATTTATCCAAATCAACCGCAGTGAAGATACCTGGTTACCTTCCAATCATACTTATGTATGTTCGTTGCATTTTCGCGAAGAGGATAAATATACCACAAAAGTGGGTAGGCGTTTTCTGAAGAAGTCTGCTGTACCTTGTGTAGATGTAAGTAACAATAATGGAAATAATGCTGTTTCAAGACGAGTTACAAAATATTATTTCAGTCTTGACTAACATTATGTTTTGTTTGTTTTAGCCAAAGGTGGAAGACAGTACTACTGGAACAATGGAACCAATTTCAGAGTCTGTTAGCGAGTCAGAATCAATTTTTGATTCACCAAGTAAAATAGTTCTCAAGCAAAAAATACATAACTTAACCGTTGCGAAAAAAAAGTTAACAGATAAAATTAAAAAGGTCCAACGCCAAAACAGACATCTCAAAAATAAATGTGAATCTCTGACCCTTCTTGTAAAATCTCTTAAAAGAAAATTTTCACTCGATGGAATAGCCGAAAATAATATGCTAACTAAAGCAAAACTAAACTAAACTTTATTGTTGAGGGGTAACTAATTAAACATATTATTATAAAAATATACAGAAGCTTCGTGTTTCAAACGAACTGTAAAATTCTCTATTCCGATTTGATAAATTTTTAACTTATTGTAAGCGTATTTGATTATTTAATAAATAAAGAAAAACAAAAGCTTATTTTACTTTACTAAGGTTATTTCAACTAATAATAAATTATGAAAAGGTGTGAATTCTAATGAAGCTTGTTAGGTATAAAGCTCAAAGCTGTGTCACTTCTGTAGTCAGTCAGGAGTTTAGTCTATATGAATGAATGAGAATTTGTCGCAGAACGTTGAACGAAACGTGTAAGCGCCATGAAAATCACGGCGCTTCCGTCATTTTGGTCGCGAGAAAACTACACCTTAGGAGCACTCTAGCGCTGCATGTTTATACTGTTTTGTTTGACGACTAATTATTGTTTCAGCGCTGCAGCGAATTTTAGTTTAAACTGTTGTCAAAATGGAGCATGTCCTTTGCTTATGATAGCTTCTCAATTAAAAAAAAGCGAACTAAAAAGACATAAACAAGAAGAAAATCATGCTGTGCAGTCGGAGGATACATATGCGCGAGCTTGCTGGCTAAAACCAGATGTATCCTCTGACTGCACAGCATGATTTTCTTCTTGTTTATGTCTTCTTAGTTCGCTTTTTTTTTTTTTGACGCGCTTTTTCAGTCTCTACTTTCGTTTGCCAGACTCTACCTAGTTATTTGTTATCAATGCATTTAATGTCCAATAAAAAAAAATGTCATTGTGATTTAATTAATAGGTACGGATTAATTCTGACCACCAAGAAACATGCAAATGCCTAGTTTGGAGGTCACAGTCCACCCTAATTTGTTAATGTAGGTACAATTTGATTAATATCTACAATATGATTAGATTTAATAAGTAGGTACAGTTTTATTCCGGTGGCCACATGATGAGAGCAACTACAGAGAAATAGGGTAAAGTAATAACTGATTGGTATCCAAGAGACAGTAAACGCAGCAGGGTAAAACGGATAAGAAGATGGGGAGGAAGAGCTAAAATAAACAGCGGACCTCATCTGGAGAAGAGTGGCTCGTTACAAAAATCAGTGGAAAGAGCTAGAAGCGTGCAAGAATTGAGGATTACTAATACAAAACAAAGAAACAATTCAGAATAACAGGCATTATTATTATAGTACTAGCTGCACCCGCGGCTTCGCTCCCGCCAACTGCCTATCCTACTTACCTACCTACCTAGACTACCTAGTTACCCTACTTACCTTCCTACCTACCTACCAAGTTATTTCGAGGGCACAGCTAATATAATACTGTCGAGGGTCATCTCGCGAAGAATCTTAACACCAGAACGCCATTCAGAAAATGACGTCAAATGCACAACGCCATCTATCGAATATGGAGTTCAACTGTCCGAGTACCTATCTCAATTGCGTGTGTTGTGTTATTTTACTCTTTAAATTCATCTAACTTTTGATAGAATGCACCCATTGCGATAAAACAAAAACTGAGTAATACTAAAGTTACGCATAATTTTTATATATAAAAGTTATCTACATTGGTTTCGTACATTTTACGTGATGTGTGCACAACTACGAGTAAACATATAAACAGACAAACAGACAAAAATTACAATAATGCTGGTAATGGATTCTATTGGTGATCTTTTAACACCCTGACAATTTTTTTTTGGAAATATTTTCGATGTACAAAAACGACTTTTCTACAGATTTATTAGATTTGTATTGATGCCGTGCTTTTAGGGCAAGTATTATCCACTCTATATTACTTACGATGAAAGTAGAGGCAAAAAAAAAAGTTTAGACAAATATACTCTACCTGTTCCACGGCGTGACCTGTTCCGATTCCGACGGTAATGCTTTTGCGCAAGAGCCCGCGAGGATGATGTACATTGCTCTTATTTCTGAGTACCTATTTTGTTTAAAAACTCAATTATGTACAGCGTTTCCTCGGGCTCTGGCGCGAGAGTCTATAACGAGTAAGCCCGAGTGACCTTAACAACCCTACCCATCACAAAAAACATTCATCACAGTGACGTTATGACTGGGTATTTTTAGCTACAATACAATATTAGTTGTTCGCTATCGATCCACACTCGCTCGCAGTACAACTTATCAACTATGGACAGCAAACGTAATAAGTACGTCAAACAAGATATTATTATATGAATGAATATTTTTTGCGCGGGGGGTTTTAAGTTTGATGCCAGGGTTGGTCAAGTTTTAGCTCGGATTAATAAACTAAGCTCTGTAAAAGACCATGGCTCTTGGACGGACCTTGTTTATCTATCACAAGCAAAACGTGCATGATTCAGTGTGACCACTACACATCTGCCAATACCTTCAGAAGAAGGCTTGCCTTCTCGTGAATATCGTAACCAAGACTATTACAGGATGTAACGGAAATAACATATTAAAATAAAACCGGTCAAGACTCGCGCACCGAGGGTTCCGTACCATCATATATTTTTGTTGATGATTTCTGAAAAAGTATGCTATTTAGAGACACCGTTTTATTTTTCCTGTAATCTATACTAATATTAGAAAGAGGTAAAGTTTATGAGGTTGTAGGGGGTAATCTCTGGATCTACTAAACCGATTTAGATGAAATTTGGCATGGAGACTGTTTGAGACCCTGGAAAGGACATAGGATAGTTTGTATTCCCTTGGGTCACACTTCTCACGCGGGCAGAAGCTAGTCTTTACATGAACTTCTATAACATAGAATAATTTTAGATTTTTCTCTATGCAAACTTCGAAGATAAGGGGGAAGGGATCGGTATTTTTTTTTCCTTTTTCACGGCCTAAAAAAATAGAAAAATGTTTGAGAATGAGCAAATAGCGCTCTTTCATAAGATACCCCACATGCCTTATAGCCCCACTTCGAATTTTTAAGACATCTCACAGTCACCGTTGCAAAAAAAAAAATTGCTTATTTGCAAAGTAGTTGGGCAAATGTCATCTAAAACTATTCCAAAATTCAAGTTGATAGCATTAGTGGTTGGTAGATATCCAGCCGTGATAGACGGACAGACAGACTGAGTCGCACCATAAGGATTCCTTTTTCCATTTTAGTACGGAACCTCAAAACCTGCCCCATGTAAATTATCAACTTTCTCAAATAATCATAACTTTTATTAATATTTTTTATATATTTTTTTCATCATACTTTTTATTTGATCTGAGGTTTCGCTGAAGTTCTACGTCGCAAAAATATTTGCTTTTCTATTCCTAATATTCCTATGTAACTTATTGGAAAAGATCCCCATGGCAGTTAGGAAACTACCTCGTCTTCTTCTTTTTGAGTCGATGGAAAGCTCCAACTCCAACTGCCTCGTTAGTCTACTGGTCGTTGCTAAGCGTGCCGTCCGAGGTTCGATCTCTAGTTCAGACAGTGATATGGGTTTTTTTTCTAATAGGAATTTCTCCGTGGCTACCCGGACAAAAATGTACTCATACCCGAAATACTACATACAACAGACTCGGCCTTAAAACTTGGTACACCACACTACCTGATGCATAGCGTAACATGTTTTTAGCACTCATCACCCTCATTTCGCCAGCCGTCCTGGTCCTGGTCCTGCCAGGACGGCTGGCGAAATGACGGTAAAATATGGCCGAAAACGCACTGGCTGTTGGCTTGCTTAGCGCCTAGACCCTAGCGAGTCTCTTGAAGCAGAACAAACTAACTAAAATGTTCCTAATCGGCCGCACTGAGCGCTATTCGATTCGTGAAGACGCTAAGGCGGAAAACGCACAATGCGGCTGATAGGCGCTAGGCGCTAAGCAAGCCTGCTGCTAGTGCGTTTTCGGTCTTATTGTTGAGGTACTCACTCCTATGCCTAACACATAGAGAAATTCAGATTTGATTTAATAGTATAATACCAATATTTGTAGCTAGATGTATATGACCAAATTCTTTACACGAAATGACATCAATATCCATCATGAAAACTAGTAATTACTTTCTGAACGTATTTCTAAACAATTTATGAGTCATGCACGCTGCTATTCCGGGAGGAGCCTTCACATTCAAAGCCCTAAGGGCTTACTCATATTGCAGGCAATAGCTAGATATCTACTCTAGGCAGGTAGGTATGTACTTACTATAGGTAGGGTATGTCCTCCCACGTTTGGCCTTTGATGTAGTCGCACAAACGATTCATCAATTTGTTACGGACTTCACTCATGGGTATTACTTTAAATGACGCCGTGTGTCTCTAGCGGCTATCGTTTATCAACGTCATCGCTATCGTACGTAAACTCCATTTGCGATAACATTAGGCGTTTAAATTAGCCCATTTTACAGCCCGTTCAATCAATTTTGACTTCTATTGCGTTGGTGATACGACAAATGGTAGCTGTAGTAAACAGTTGGTTTTGATAACAGGTTTATGCTTTTTATGTCACCCTTATGTTTACGGAATAGAACTCAAAATCGGTTGAACGAACTGTAAAACGATTTGGAAACGTGTCTAATGTTATTTCAAATGGGGTATAGGTGGGACGTAAGGTCCTACGGTCACAGGGGCACACTAATTATTTGTTAAAACTTCATGTACCCAGTAACAAGAAAAAACCCCGGCACAAGAACCTCTAAAAGCGTAAAAAGCCTCGTACTCGCGTCGGGGCACCGCCAAAGTTAACAGCAGTTACCTAAGCACCTATTTATTATAAAAAAATATATCTACGCACGTGGTCATATCGGTTTTTATTTAATTTACTTTTTATTTAATTTACTTCGTACTTGATAGCGACTTAAAACCTGTAGTTATTTTATTGACAAGGAAAGCTGCAAAGCGGATCCTTATTGCTCAAAGTGTAAAACTTAGTTGTTATAATTAGGCTCCTAATTGATTAAAAACCTCGGGACATTGAACTACCAAATTCAATAGAATTGGCACATGTTGACCTACATAGATGAAAATATTCATCGATGCATTCAAATACAAAAACCTGACACAAATGAGTTATTACATTAATGGGCTTTTACTGTCAGCGTGCCAACAAAAATGAAATGGCATTATATGGCTTTTTCGTGATAGGTACCTATCACAAAGCATTATGTCTGTATTCCTTGAAGAAAGGCAGAGTAGGTATACCTAAAAAAAAAGCCAGTTATACGTAAACAAATCTTTAAGCTGTAATATCCATTAATCCAGGGTCTATTCCCTAAGCATGAAGTCCGTAGTTTCGGGATTCGATACGGCGCGCCCTAGGAGACTCATTAACTTACCAGCCAGTGCATGGCATGTGCACAGAAGGTGCTCCATGCGTTCCGTAAGTTCCCCACACAACCTACACATGGGTGTCGCGGTTAGACACATCTTCATGATCATGTGGTTGGTTCCAAAGTGGCCAGTAAAGGCTCCAACCAGGTAGCGGATTTGTCCCCTGCTCACATTCCAAATGCGTTTCCGTGCTTTGAACGTAGAACCCAGGCATTACTTGGAGTGTTCCAGACCGGTATAACACAGCCAATGTGTTACCAAGGATTGTTCTACATACTCCCGATGTGTTTTACTGTCCGAAAAATTGTATAATTACAGAGTAGGATTCATTCCGAAGTTCCGGAGTACTTTTGGACGGGCCCATAACTTCGTTGACGGAGTTAGGGAGTAGACCCCCTGAATTCGGGATGATACCGAAAAAGTCGATGACCGACATTTTTCTGGAGCCTAATTTCCAGCAGTAGACAGCGATAGGCTGAGTTGATTGATTGATTGTTCCCGATCCAGGAATAGAACTTAGAACGCCGTTATCAGCAGTCGTTCCTACGGTGCAGCGCACCACCAAGGTACTGAATTAAAGAAAAATGTTTTCTCTCCACAACATCTACTACAAAAACAACATCAACTTTACTTATACTTATCTACTTTTTTTAAACTATTTCTCAACACGTGTTACAAGCTCCTTTGCGAAAGACGGGTCCATACTAGGGAAACCTGCTTAACGGATCTCCAAATTATTCAATCTGAATTATTGTATCTATAACCAATTATCCACATCGATTTCGTAAAAAGGTAAAATATTCTAAAGTTATCGAACAACATACTCTTTAAAACGTATATTTGTGTTAACAAACGCTAATCTAGGTTAAGCAAAGAGCGTCGTTCGACGGCTGGCGTGAACATGATGACGTGAAGGCATGGAACATGCACTTATCTATTTTGAATCGGTATCACGCTAGTTATTAGCTGTGTGTGGGCTAAATTCTAGGGATATAGCGTTTAGAATAGTGTTATATGATAGAACTATATTTTATATCAATAGACTAGTATAATAAGTATCTTTATTTTTCTACTAGTTTCTGACAGTGGCTTCGCCTGCGTTAAAGTCGAAAAATAGTCGATAAAAGTATTATATGTGCTATTCCTGACTATAATCTATCTCTGTGCCAAATGTCACCCAGATCCGTTCAGCCCGATCCAAACTTTCGCATACATAATATTAGTAAGATTGTCTATCCTATTTCTCACGAATGTATGTAAAGTGAAGTCTGAATGTTTGTTGATCGGTAACGCCTAAAAAGCTGAACGGATTTGGGTCTTCTGCTTCTTCAGCATTTGGTTAAACTGGATAAAGCAGAAGTAGGATTATTTTTCCCAGCAGTACATTCCTGTCATGTGAGATAAAAGTTATCTATTAATTCAAAATCATACAGTATTATATATTAATTACCTGTTTTTTTTTGGGAAATCCTCATGGATACCTTTTGCTTGTGGATAGGAGGGTTATATCGGACTCGGACTGACTAAAACCCCACAGATCTTACGGCTACCATGCGTCAGGCGCCCGGCAGCCTAATTGCGTAAGTGAATTCGGTACGGTAAGACAAACGGTTTGAACCCATGAAAAAGTATGGCAAATACTCTTTAAATAATAAGGTATTGCCAAAAATTATTGGGCGCTTTCATTGGTGAAGATACTCTTTTCGAAAGAGTTCAATTATTTATTATGCGGGATATATCAAATTCGCCGCATCCCCGACTGAACAATAATTTAACTGGTTCATCAGACCTTTCAATCATAAAAATATTTTGCGTAACCTTACACTCATCCGAGTGCATCCACCTTGGAGTAATGCACTCCTTTATTTAAAAGCCGATCAGGTAAACTCTGGGAAAACCTTAAACTCTAACTTTAAAGCTGTTTTGGGCCTTCAAGCAATGGTTGCAATTTAAAACCTTCACATTAAAAAATCTGACCATGTATTTTCAAATGTGAAGGCATTTTTTACTTAATGTTTTATGGGTTTTAAAATAGCTGACCATGGTTTCACCGGGTTTATCGATTGGATCATTTTGTTTGACGTGGGTAACTTTATGCATGTTTAACTGAATCATATACCATGATTCAGTTATACATGCATCAATTTACTGTCTTTTTACCCGGCTGCAAAGAAAGGGTTATGTTTTTCGCACGTATCTTGTGAGTATGTATTTATTTATTTTTATTTACCTATTTTGTACGTGGCTAAAACACTATCCACGAAAAACCAAAAAAAAAGAAACCTCATTCTTTTAGTCTATGGCCGATCGTCATTGTTAAATGCGCGCGCATAGGAAAACTGATTAATTTTTCCCGCCATTGTGAAAAAAAAATTACAAGTCGTTTTTACTGTTGAAAATGATTTTTTTGTATTATTTTCTTCACAAGTGTGTTAAAAAACGTCGTATGATACACGTGTGTATTGGTGATTACCGTCCTCGGCTCTCTCAAGACCCTCACCTACGGCTCGGGTCTCAATGGCGCCTCAGCGGTAATCACCAACATTGCACACTTGTACCATAATGTACTATTATTACCTCATATCTTTCAAACCGCTAGACGGATTTATTTAATTAAGATATCGTTAGATGCGTCTTGACCGCTCAAGTGTTCTTAAATAGGTTACGCGCGGACGTTAAAAAAATAAAACATTGCTGATTTTGGGCGGGTTAATTTTTTTTGTCTATTTCCGTCGAGTTGGGTATCAAAATGAAGGGTTTTAGAGGTGGTTACAAAAATATGTTTTACTTATATTTTTAAAAGAAATACGAAAAAAAAGTGATGACTAAAAAGTTGTAGATAAATATTTTTTTATTTATCTACAACTTTTTTTGTTCATTTAAAATCAAAAACTCGACTGCTTAAGAAACGAACTTAAAAGATATAAACAAGAACAAATTTATGCAGTCAGAGGATATACTTAGTCTTGCCATAAATACAGTAACAAAGAATTTTTTCTATTGCAAATAACATTTATTACTATTACAATGTGTTCATTTAATACATAAATATAAAACAAATTAAAATATAAAAAGCTTATTCGAAGTGGTCTCCATTGGCTGCATTACAGTCTTTTAAGGTTACACTAGTCGAAAATTCTTCCATACAAACGTAGTCTAGGGATTATTCCACTGTTTGACGATGTACGTTCAAAAAAAAAGTGATATCAATTTGTCTCATCATTATCTAGCAAGCGAAAAAGTAAAAAAATAAAATATTTGAAAGTTATGAGCGTCCAAAGTTCCACATTTCGACACTAATTTTAACGCATTTTTGGGCGCAAATAAATACCATAAGAAGAAGGAAAATTACAACAAAACAGCCTCCATACAGGAATAGATTAGTAGTTCAACAATGCAAATAATTTTATTTTGAACAAATAGATTTAGTCGTTTTTTCATGATATTTAGACTGCCAAAGGTCTGTTAATAAAATTTCGCGCGCTCGGTTTCGTCCTAAATCATAATCCATTTCGCTACAAAATTGCAAAAGTGTGTATTCGTACGCGAACTTGCTTTCTACTGCTCATCACAGCATCTATCTCTTCCACACGTGTTGTCAGTTGATATAAAATGCATTTTAACCCCGCGCACAAAATAGTTCGTGCCGTCGACTAGTGTACCCTTAAACGTTGAGGCCAGTTATCAATAGAAGCACGCATTCTTTCCATGGTAAAATTCTTGACTGCCAATCGTATGGATTGTTTTAGGGACTCCAAATTATCATGGCGTTTAGAGCAAGCCGTACTCTCTGAAACTGACCACCAGATCGGGACTAGACGACGGCCAGTCTTCAGCTCTGATGAAGTCGGACACGTTCGATTCCAACCAAGACTGCGTGGACCGAGCTTTGTGACCCGGCGCCAAGTCTTGCTGGAAGGACCGTTCTTGGTTATTGAACATGGTGTCGTTAAGGGGCTTAACTACCGTCTCAAGAGTGGTATCTTGATACACTTGTGCCGATGTTTTGATACCTTTTTCACAAAAGTATGGCTCAGTCACTCCTTCATAGCTAACTCTCCACCAAACCATCACTGAAGTCAGATAATGTCCACATTGCACTCTGTCGACTAATTGGGCAGCTTCCTTAGAGCTTTGAGCATAAATACGGTAATTTTGTTTGTTAAAATGTTGCTCAATTGTAAAAAAAATCTCATCCGTAAACAAAATTTTTCTGTGACCTCCCTTTGCGTACCGCTTCAGTAGTTGTTTCGATTTTACCACCCTATACTTTTTTAAATTATCAGTTAAGAAATGACCAGTACGTCTCTTATAGGCTGCAAGTCCTAAATCATCTTTTAAAATCATATAAAAATGACAGATTCCAAATTAAAATGTAATATTTCGTTTATTTTTAATTCTAACAGTATTTATGGCCAGACTAAGTATATTCGCGGAGTTTTGGCGGGAACGTGATGGCGTCTATGTTGCTTCTCTGTTTTATTTTCCTATAATTGTGTTAAATTGAATATTAATAGTGTAAAATGGTGGTTTATTATTCTAATAATATAAGTGAACGTGCACGAGTGTGGGCAAGTAAAACACAGCGGTAGAACAAGAGTTTGTACATGGTGTCGACAAAACTCCGTAGAAGCTTCCAATAAAGTTACCGCCATTTTATTGGGGCCTAACTTGGACGACTAAAATCTAAAGAAACTAGAACTTCTATTCTAAACTTGACACTGGCTAAATGCACAAACCGTGCGAAGCCATAACATATTAAAAAAATAAAGTATATTCGCGAGCTGGCTGACCACCTGATCCTCCGACTGCACAGCATAATTTTCTTCTCGTTTACATATTTTTGGTTCGTTTCTTAATTATATGTGTTTACTGCAGGGATGGTGGCCATTTTATTATATCTAAGTAGCTTGTGTAGTCCCTCCAATGCAAGGCAAAGATATCCCTCTCCATTTGCCACACAAGTCTAATTTCTGCTAGTTCTTTTGTTAGAAGATTTTGGTAGGAGTCAAGTTCATCTCATCAACTTCGGATTTTTCTGCATCGATGACGTTTGGCGTTTATAATTGGACCGAATTGGACCTTTCCAGTGGCTATTTTAGCTGATTGGTTTCTCATCTAAGTTGCAGCAAAAGTCCGCCTAGCCTTTGCCAACTATGTGGGTTTTGTCTTCCTGTATTTTACATGGAGCGACTGTCTATCTGACCTCCACATCCCAGTAACTGGGTAACACAATACCCCTTGGCAAAACTGGTGTCTTGGTGTCTAAACTATCCGTAACAACTGTAAAAGATCTATAATATTATTCATTTAAAAAACTATTTTAGGACAAGCTTTTTCTGTATTCTTCTCAGCAAACACTTTCATTTGATACCCATATCATGGCAGTGCACAAAAAAAAACTAGTCCGCCATCTTGGACCATCCGCCATATTGGATTTAGAATGACGTCACTTAGCTAACCATACATTGTCATCCAAACTAAACGTGTATGCAAAAGTTCATCTTATTCGGTGGAGGAAAACTGCTTTAAAATTCTGTTGGAAGATTTGACCCGAACACACATACATTGCAAGTTAAATACAAGCTTGTAATACATGACAGCCGCGACCAACAGCTTAACGTACTTTACGAGGCACGGCGGAATCTCAGTATTTTATGGTCAAATGGTCACTCATCCACGAATCTAACTCGGCAAACGTTGCGACTTGCAGCAGACGTATCTGATCTCCTTATTATAATAAAAACATTTATATCTCTATTACTCAAACAAAACCATTATCGAAAGTTAGTTTATCTACCGCCTAGCAAGTGTAACAAGGTGAATGTTGTAACTTAACTTATTACCCGCATGCCACCATGTTAATGTGGCCAATTTACAAGCAACGCTACGTAAGGATAGCCCATTCAAGGCTATCGCAAGGGCACTCGATTGTGTAAATATTGATTGTGTAAATATTATCACTTGATTGCGTATCAAAATATTTCTTTGTTTCTTTTTACCCACGATGGAACGGAGACGGTATATGCGTTTGGGGTGAGAGGATGTTTGTGCAAATCCATGTTGCCATTTTTCTCCAAAACTATTAGTTCGATTTTGATGCAGTTTTCAGTTAATACGTTCGGGTTTGATTGGTGCATGTTCTTAGATAGGTGTTACGGTGACTACTTACCAGGGGGCGCTGCAGCAAACATTGTTTGTGCAAATATATGTTGCCATTTTTCTGCAAAACTACTAGTCCGATTTTATATAAAGCCGATTTAATATCTATGCTCTCTAAAAAGTTTAAATAAAAAGCTAAATTATTTTTTTTAAATAATATACGGCGGTTAAAAAGTAATTAATAAGTTTGCTTTTTTATCTTAAATATTTCATGTTCAATTAATGAATGGAAAATAAAATCAAATATGTAATTACCAAAGTATGAGAATCAAAAAAAAAATAAAAAAACAAAAATGTTCTACGACCTCGCTACGAAACGGGTGCGTCTACGAATGACTTTAAGCGCTACGAAAAAGATGGTATGCTACGATACTATTGATGCGCTACGGGCTACGCGAGACTACGCTATGAGTCGCTTCGCTACGAAACTGTCTACCTACTAGGGATCGAATTTTACTCTGTAAACATTCAATTTATTTTATTTCAATAGATGGAAAAAAGTGATACAAGTATTATAAATGATACCTACCTACCTCACTATTATTTATAAAATGTGTTGTAAAACCAGCGGTGTGAAAACGAGGAAAAAATTACTCGTCGGTCGTCACACTGGTGTGACAAGCGTGTGTGACGAGGAGTCGGCCATTAAATTTTCAGGACTATGGAGTTTGGATGTAATACAGCTTTCTATCCTATTCCCCTTCCTATCGCCTCTTCCTTTTTTATGACTCAACCGGGTTTCAACGAATGAACGGATTTGTGCAAAAAACTTTTTTCCAAAAAAATACTAAACTACAAAGTGAAAAACAACTTTATTTTTGGAAGTCGGTGTCTTTGGTAGGTACCGATTTTTTGCGTTATGGACACCGACTTCCAAAAAAAAAGTAATTTTTCACTTTGTAGTTTTCTTATTTGGAAGTCGGTAGTAATTTTTTTTTTAAAGTTTTTTTATTTTTCAGTTTTTAGTTGTACCTACCTAATAGGAAAGTAGTTACGTAAGGTACCTATAATGCCAGAATAGATTACCCGAATATCATGAAACTGAACATAACCGGTGAAATGAGAGTGTACCAAGGTGAACTGTACACATCTGCGTACCCCTTTAGAGCGTACTGGCGTGATGTTATGTTATGAAATGGTATAAACAATAAACAGATATGCGATTGAAACAATCTCGCGAGAACTTCCGTTATTTATTGAAGAGTTCTCCTGTATATCGCGAAGTTCTTCATGAGATCTTCACTAAATTGAAAATAAACAAAATTTTTTACAAAAAAATCCTACCGACTTAAAGTGAAAAATAACTTTGTTTTTGGAAGTCGGTGTCTTTCGTCGGTACCATTTTTTTGTGTTATGGACACCGACTTCCAAAAATAAAGTTATTTTTCACTTTGTAGTTTTCTTATTTGGAAGTCGGTAGGATTTTTTTGTATAAAAGTTTGTTTATTTTTCACTTTTTAGTTGTGCCTACCTAATACGCAAGTTGTTTAGTAAGTTTCCTATAACGCCAGAATAGATTACCCGAATATCATGAAACTTGAACAAAACCGATCAAATGAGAGATCTGCTTGCCCCTTAAGAGCGTATTGGCGTGATGTTATGTTATGAAATGCTATAAACAATAAACAGACATGCGATTGCAGCAGTCCCGAGAGATTTGCCGTTATTTATTGAAGATTTCTGTTGTATATCTACGAAGTTCTTCATCAGACCTTCACCAAATTAAAATTGGACCAATTTCATCACATACCCTTTCCAAAAAAAAAAAACAAAATCAGTCCACAATAGACGGAGATATCGGTGAACATATAAAAAAAAACATGCATAAAGTCGAACATAGAACCTCCTTTTTGGTACGTCGGTTAAAAACGAATACATTGACACGATATTCACGCAGTTGAAGCCGTTGGCTAAAAGGGTATAGAATAGAACTATATTCCGTTAGTATGAAAAGTTCTAAGTATTCCATTTTCACATCACTCATTCCTATTCAACAAATAACCACAGGAATGAATCATTTGCTGGAAAAATGATTCAGCAATAAACTAGCGATAACATCGCGCTTTTTGTACCAATGTCCACCCACGCTGTTTGTCAATTCGATATCCATCACTGTGTTTGTTTAAAAAACCTTAATCAAACACGTTAATATTCCTCAATGGAAGCAGAAGTGTGGCCAACATTGGCGACTGTGGAAAGTTCATTAAGAACTGGCGGAAAAACACGCAAGCCGCCACTTGTTGACAAACCCCTTCAAGGTCACGCCATTGAATCTACGGCGAACACATGACCTTTCACACACGTCAATTATGCCATTAAATATGACGGAAAAATTACTAAAATTACTCTTCCAAGGATAAGTAAAAAGCCTCCATTAAAAAGTTAGACACACTTTAATAAAATATCAAGACGGACACCACACTACACTTTGAGCAATATTAATATCTTCGTATACATTCAACGTTAACAAAAATAAACTCTTACTTTTTTAACATGTAACTTAACACAGAACTTTGTCAACAAATGTTCACAATTATTAAAGTTTAAATGATTGCACTCTCTTAACTCTAAGATCAATAAGCGTTAGAACCAACTATTTTCCTTTTTCATCTTGTCTCTGTGCCGACCTTTCATTTCTAGACTCTGGAATATCTCCGACAACTTGTCTAGGCTCTGCGCGGGACTCTGCGGCAAATCCTGTAGCTTGCAGCATACACTCTTGCCCTCTTCTACTCTGCAGACCCTGTAAGTCAGCTGTCTCTCTCTCAAGCACAGTAGTTTCCCAGTCTCCGGCATCGTCGACATCTTCGCTACTTGCAGAGCTGCCTTCTTAAACCTCGTCTTCGGCGAAACTTTTGGCTCTTCCCCCTTCTTTTTGGGACTCTCTGAATTTGGCGGCGACTGTATCGTTTCTGTCTTATTTGTAATAGATATGTTATCCATACTCACTTTAACATTTTGTGAAGTTACGAATATTGGTTTTATTACATCGTACGTGTTCTCTCTGAGCAACTGCTGCGGCCTTTTCACGTCCAGTTGATCCAGGGAGCTCTTCCTTGTGAACCCGTGTATCCGCAGCGGAGTGAGAGGCTTTAGCACATCGCGATATTTGACGGAGCGGTCCAAGGTGTCTGATTCTCTCTTGTTGAGGTCGAACACGATCACTTTTGTTTTGGACCTCTCTAGTTTCTGTCCGATGGCCGGGAGAGGATGAAAGGGGGAGAGGGTTGGTTTGATATGGATGTCGTTGTCGATCACTCTCATTTGGGCTGTTTTGTTTTTCCGTGTGTTGAGTTTCCGCGGCGCGTAGATAGTTGTGAGCGCGCGCGTCTTGTGCGGGTCGAGCGGGGCGAGCGGTACGGGCAGCATGGGGCGTGCGGCGCCGCGCGAGCCTGCCGGCCGACAGCCGCCCCGACCTTGGCTGCCACCCCTCCCCGTCAGTCAGCCGCTCAGGCGCGCTACCCCTCACTGACCACGCACACAAACAACCACCCCGCTGCAACAGCGCACGGCGTATTAAAGAACCACGCACCATTAACCGAACGGTCCCAATTTTCCTGAAGATTATTTAAATTCTTCTCATTTCATTTATTTGTACGGATTCATAGATTTTCTTCTGCCGATCTTTCCAAAATTATTTGTCTATGCTAATAATATGTCATAGGGTCTAAGTGGCCAGTGGCCAGTTTGGTTTTGTTGTGTAAATCCTTCTTGTTGAACTCTTGTAACGTACCTAAGTTATTATTCACACATTGTACATACTTTGTGCTATTGCTAAATGAATATCCAAATTATTTAATTAATAATATTTATCTACAAATTATTAAAACTTTAAAAAAAGCAAGTTGTCCGCACAGAGATTACCATGTGTAACAATTTAACAAATATCAATTCGCCAATATTCTGGTACGACAATTGAAAACTTTTGTTAGCCACACAAAAGTTTTTACGAATCGACAACAAATCGACTGCTAATAAATTGCTCACCTATTAGGTTATAAAAATGAGGATATTTTCTGTTCCACAAAACCTCGCAAAGTATAACTTATTGAATTACTTTCGTGTTTTTAATTTATAAGTCTGATTATAATTTAACAAACAAGAAATATCCGTTACTCGCATATTTTTAGACTCCGGTCCGTCACTATACTATAGATAACTGCATAATGAAAACTTAATGAAGCTTTACCCTATCAGGAAATCGAACCTACCGGCTCCTTAACTCAGCAATCGTGCTCGCGTTACTAGTCCAACGCGGTCATTATAAAAGTGACACAATACTACTTATCAAGAATTTTTAGGAGTTTGGACAGGGAATTCTAGATAAGCATCAGCCATCTAAATCTAAGACAGCATTTAAGACGACGATAGTCGCCAACGACTTTGAGGAAACAAAACGCGCACTCGTTTACTTCACTCCCGCGCGACCCAAAATTCAGTAGCTTTTAGGGTTCTGTAGCCAAATGGCAAAAAACGGAACCCTTATGGATTCGTCATGTTTGTCTGTCTGCCCGTCCGTATGTCACAGCCACTTTTTTCCGAAAATATAAGAACTATGCTGTTGAAACTTGGTAAGTAGATGTATTCTGTGATCCGCATTAAGATTTTCACACAAAAATAGAAAAATAAAACAATAAATTTGGGGGTTTCCTATACTTAGAACTGAAACTAAAAAAAAAAAATCATCAAACCCATACGTGTGGAGTATCTATGGATAGGTCTTCAAAAATGATATTGAGGTTTCTAATGTCACTTTTTTCTAAACTGAATAGTTTGTGCGAGAGACACTTCCAAAGTGGTAAAATGTGTGTCCCCCAACTTCTAAAATAAGAGAATGATACAACAACCAAAAAATATATGATGTACATTTACCATGTAAACTTCCACCGAAAATTGGTTTGAATGAGATCTAGTAAGTAGTTTTTTTTTAATACGTCATAAATCGTAAACCGCAATATATAAGTACGGAACCCTTCGTGCGCGAGTCCGACTCGCACTTGGCCGGTTTTTTGTACTTTCCTTATTATTCTATGACTTTAAAAATAAGCTTCAGATCAAAATGTAGATAGTTAAATTGTCTTTGAATTGGTGACAGTGTAATTAAAATGCGCCCGGCGGTTTAGGTGCAATTGACGTTTTTAACACGCTTTTATTAGCTTGGTATGTATGTATCTATGTATCAATGTAACAATGTATCAATGTAACGGAATCTTTGAACGTGATTTTCACCCCCATCAAAACGTCGGATTAATTTGAAACTTTGCACACTTATTAAGGACCGATGACAATGCAATAATTTAAACAGTTTGTCCCATTATCCTTACCAATAAAGCGTGTTTTTTAGTTTTTAGAACTACAATTTTTTTGTCCGTGTTAGACATAACTTTACAAGGTAATTACATTATGTTATATGAATATAACTCAAAATTTTCTTAGATCAAATTATTAAGAAATTGGTCCAATATAACTTATATTATTCAAAAAAATAACGACAAGCTGTTTAGACGTGATTCTCATTGTAAAATCAGCTACTGAGGGGTACCAACGAGCTCCTCTTTGGCCAGCCCCGTGAAGTATGTACAAAGGATTAGAAAGAGTACTTACCACCTGTCAAGCCTTAACTTCGTCACGCTGGGCGGGACGGTGCGGTGGGACAAGAAGGAGGAGGAGTAATGACCATTATTACCACCAGGCCACCAGTCACCATCGATCCGTTCGATGACCTTCGGCCGGACGAATCAGAAAAATATTGTTTGTCACCTGCCATACGCGTGTGGACAAACAGCTTTCATTTTATAATTGACTAGCTGTTCCCCACGACTTCGCTCCGCACAGGACCCGTTTTCGGGATAAAAAAATAGCCTATGTTACTCAGGAATAATGGAGCTTTCTATTGTTGAAAGTATTTTTAAAATCGGTCCAGTAGTTTCGGGGCCTATTCGGTACAAACAAACAAACAAACAAAAAAATCTTTCCTCTTTATAATATTAATATATATTATTACGGTATAAATTGAAATGGATAGGGACGATAATATGGAAATTATCGGTTGTACGTTGTAACAAAAAAAAAAAATGTTTTAGGTATAGAATGGGTATTTTGCTCCTGTATGCTGAAAAGAGAGATAGTGAGAGCGTGGCAGTTGACAGGACGGTATGAAAGACGAAAAAGAGTTGTGCCGACCCCAAGTAACATGGGAAAATGGTAGGAAGATGAAGATCTCACTCTCTGTTCTGTCCTCTGCTTGAAATGGAATGAAGAGATAAATCTTGCTTTTGTTTGCCGTTCTTTTCTGTTACCCTGGGAGTTGTCGGCCTAGCTGCCTCGACATTTTCCAAAAAATTGCCACTGCTAAGCTCTTAGAAGTTGCCATGGTTGAGTAAAGTGTCGGGCTTGTCATAAATAAAAGTCCTTCTAACAAAAGATCCCATTAATGATCCACATGCCAAATTCATCCAAAAATTATCGAGATGTAATTATTTCGTCTGCACCGTTATTAATCAGAACACAGCAAAAGTTTCTCCAGATAGTTATTATTTCTGCCTCTTGTCTTCTTTTGTTCTTGTACTCGTATCTATCTTAAAGAAGGAAGCTACATATACCATCGTCCCTAACATCATAGGTATAATTTTCGTCTGTTACACACGTGAAGTAACAAAGGTCAACGTATGGCACGTGAATGTTATTGCCCTTGAAACTTTGTCGATATATTGTACGAGTAGTGTCAACTAATGACTGTAATTTTTATCGTAGATAGCCTGACATATCCAAATTAAATTTGGACATAGTACGTACTATGTCCATTGGACATGTTTCGGTTGAAATGATGATGAATATAAAATTAAAAAGAGCATGTGCCTCTTTATTTTATTTTATTGATAGGCTTACATTTAGGGTAATTTTTTGCTGTTTCAATAATCAGAACGCTGTATTTGCATAAACTGAGTTTAGTTGGACTAATCGCGATTAGTTTTATTGGTAAAATCGGCCCTTAATCACTGTATCATGACTTCTTTTTAAAGAATTGGCTCGCGATCGCAGTAGACCTGCACCCTAGTTTTGTAAGTTCAAAGAGTAGGGTACGGGATTGTTGCCCTTGCATTTATTGCTTCATAATGTGTTCAAAAACTCGTCTACTCGACAGCGTAAAACATGCAACAAATATTGTTGAGTTACCAAAATGAAAGCGAAGGAGCGTGCTTGGTGCTGTTAAAACAGATACGCTATTTGGGTGCGGGGAGAAGTCCAAGGAAAAGGGGATGCGTTTGTTCTGCAGTGCGATAACACAGCTTATAATAATATCCTCATTGGTACAATCTATTGCTATTGCCTTTAACTCTATGTATAATATACATACTGCTAGTGGAAAAAATAAACTGAGCGTTCATCGAAATTTTGTGAGTCGAAATTCATCATCATCTGCCTAGCCTTTTCCCAACTATATTGGGGTCGGCTTCCAGTCTTACCGGATTCAGCTAAGTACTAGTGTTTTACATTTAGCGACTGCCTATCTGACCTCCACAACACGGTACCTCTTGGCAAGACTGGTGTCAGATCACAAGCTTTTGACTACCCGTAACGACTGTAAAAGGTCTTCAAATGACAGCCGGGACCAACGGCTTAACGTGCTTTCCGAGGCACGGAGGAAACTCGGTATGTTGAAAAGGTCACCCATACCTGTGTGTGTCGAAATTATGTTATTGAATTATATTGGTAGGTATCCCGGTCATCATCTGCCTAGCCTTTTTCCCAACTATATTGGGGTCGGCTTCCAGTCTTACCGGATTTAGCTAAGTACCAGTGTTTTACATCGGTAGGTATCCCGGTATTTTAAAAAAACCATAGATTATTTTCTATCATTCCGAATTTCAGTCTATTGAGAAGCTCATTTTATCAGAGGAATACAGACGTTCTGTTATGTTATAACATAGCAGGATGGATAGATTGTATGTGTGCTGGACGTAGCGTGTTCACTGGCCCCGAGAAAAGAAGGGCGTAAACCTTCTGGCCATTGGCGCTGAACGCCCCTATCACACCACGAAACAAGGTTCTTGGATGCCTAGCTGCAGCACTGACGTAGGGTTGCAAATCGACTCTAACGATTCAACGATGTGTTGGCTGTACTCGAGTTATTTCCAAGTTCTGGGTTACTTCTGGATCAGCACTCCTGGTGTCCAGGTCCCGAGGTTCAGCTCGACAGGATCGAAAAGGGGTGTCTTCATAAGGGTTGAAGTTGATGAATTAAATGAAACACTAAGTTATTCAGTACACGGCACGATTCTAGGGCTCTCAACAATTTCTGAGACTTGATTCTATATAAGAATTACTTCTTATTTACTAAGACAAGTACAAGCGACTAGCTTTGGATGACTACAAATTCTATTTGGGCCCGGGGGGTGTATATACCCTCGGACCGTGCCATTATTGAGAGCCCCGCAAATTCTCGCCGAAAATAATTTTTATTTCTGTAAAAAACCCTTATCAACATTTGGAAAATAGGGTTACCGCACCCCTTCCATGGTGCTATCAATAGCTGGATTTCTTCGTACTGTAACACAGTAACGCCCCCTATCTCTGTATCTAATCCATATACCTAATTTCCAGGTATTGATAGCTTCCCTAGACTAATTCCATGAAATAAAGGAACAATTTCCTTTATTTCTCGGTTAAAACCTTAATAGCTTTTAACCTAGCCTAAGGATATCTATAGGTTGGGTTGACCTGCTGGTGCCAATAGCAGGCTGTCTGTTGACGTCTAGAAAAAGCTTATTTTCGGGAATCTTCTATGGGATATCATCCCTTATGTAATGAATCTATAAATTCCTAAGTCATTTCACCGGAGACAGACTTTCAGACTTTAGGACTTCTTACTTAGGCTAACCAGACAATCACCGCCTATTATGGGGATTCTGGTAGCCGATAGACCACACTTTACATTTCTAGTGTTCATATAAGTCTATCTAGGCTATATGCACATAAGGTGCCTCGATATGTACAAATTCGATAGCTGGTCACTTTCTTTGCGCCCAGCTATCAGAGAAACTATTTATAAAACCCTAACAAGATTGGGACGACACGATGGTGCGTTTATCGGGCCATCGGGAGGTCCCCAAAAATTCCTTATTTTCGGAATTCCCAGGGGTGTATAGTCCCGGGGAATGCCAAAAACTGACTAAAAATTACATTTCCAGAAACCTATTTTCTGGAATTGTACTTAAACTACTTGAGCGATTTTCGCTCCAAAGTGATGGCTTGGTAGCTAGTCCAGCAAGCCATCAGAAAGTACTTACACCATGAGTACATCTATTCCCTTCATGGAGTTATTCCACCTGAAGGGTCTACAAATTTCAACGTTTTACGTTGTTTACATTTTTCACGACTGTTTATCTCGCTGACTATATAAGCGATTCTTCCCATCTAGAAACCGCCTGGAAGCCCTTTTAGCAAGCTTTCCAATGGTAGTACTTTTACCAGTACACCTATATGTTTTCTAGGTACTTAGGGCACCTAAACCCGTAAGCATTTGCCGAAAACCAGATAAACAGCAGTTTTCTATTATATACCGACTTGATATCTCAAGTAAATGGGCTTTATATAAAAGACTACGCTAACTATGAGGTGTATATAGGTTTCCTGTCTCGGTCTAGGTCTCCCATATACCCTAAAATGACCTAAAACCATATATTTGGTGTTTGAGATATCAAGTCAATATTCATATTTACATAGCAGAAACTATGTGGTTTTCACATAGTTTCATCATTATGTACTGATTTCATGTCCAGTACATAGGATAAGCCCTTAAAAACATGATTTTAATTACTATAATTTTTCCAAAAAACTCCAAAACTATATATATCGGGTGGGGCCACCTCGCGGGCCATTCGGAACTAATCCGTCGTCGAGCAATGACGTATCGTACGACAGAAATTTATGTTTTTCGCTATGATAACTCTTATCAGTATGCTTTCTAATGCTTTTACTCTATTAAGGGTGAACTATTGAACCCTATAACATACTGACAAATACTAAAAACATTATACTACTATCTCAAAAAATGTAGGTAAAATTTTAGTATAAATATGAACGTGCCTCTAAAATCATTTTAGTATTAGATGGCGCGCCGTGGTGAGCAGACATGTCTACACATACAAACTTTAACTCTTATGAACCATTTAGTATGGTTGATGACGCTTCGTCGCGAACATATCTCCCGCCGTGCAGTGCTGTGTCGACTCGAAGTGTTGTCGGCGCGGCGCTGCATTCCTTCGGTGAGCGACGGACGGCAGTTCTCGGCTGCCGGCCAGGCCCACCGAGAGGACGGTCGCCGCTCCGGCATCTCTGGTTACTGGGGCAGTGGGACGAGTTTCTTCACCGGACGCTTCAAGGTACCGCCAAGTGTGCGTACCTCAGCGGTCCGGATTTCTCCGTCGATTCCTGGATACACGGCCACAATGCGGCCTCGCGGCCACGTATTGCGGGGCACCTGGCCGTCGGCTATCAGGACAGGGTCACCCACTTTAAGTTTGGGCCCACTACTATGTGGCTCCCGCCGGTTTTGGAGCTCCGGCAGGTACTCTCTGACCCAGCGACTCCAGAACATATCAGCGAGGATCTGTGATCGTCGCCATATTTTCCTGCTGTCTATATCTTGCTCGGTGAACGTGCCAGGTGTAGGTAGTCTGGCTGACCCACCGAGCAAAAGGTGATTCGGGGTGATGGATTCATCATCATCACCATCTACCGACACGTGCGTCAACGGTCGGCTATTTACAATGTACTCTGCCTCACAAATCAGTGTGGACAACACCTCTTCGGTGGGGTGTTTCTCTGTGCGTACATTGTATAGCGTGTTTTTTACACAACGAACTAGGCGCTCCCAGGCGCCTCCCATGAATGGCGCTGATGGCGTTATGAAGCGCCACACAATGCCCCTACGACTTGCCTCTGTTTTGAAGGCGTCTCGCAGCTCTCTGTCGGCGCCGTGCATGTTGGTGCCATTGTCTGAGTGTATCTCAGCTGGGCATCCTCTGCGTGCGGCGAATCGGCGCAGCGCCAATATGGCGGAGTCTGCGCTAAGGCTGGCGGCGATTTCAAGATGCACCGCCCTGTATGTGAGACACGTAAATAGTGCTACGTATCTCTTTTGATGCTGCCGACCGACGGTGACGGATAGCGGGCCGAAATAGTCGAGCCCGGTATATGTAAACGGCCTCTTATGATGAGCGAAGCGCGTTTTCGGGTGGTCGCCGGTCGCAGGTACTGGTGGTTGTGCCTTGCGTATACGGCAATGCAGGCATCTTGCTATCACCTTCTTCGCTGTTGGTCGCATCTTCACGACCCAGTAGTGCTGCCGTACCTCATTAATTGTGAGTTCGGTGCCACTATGTTGTAGACTGCGATGTGTCCAGTCTATGTACAGTTGCGTTATGTGATGGTCGCCATGTAATATAGGCGGACGCATCACTTCTTCAGCTACCTCTTGCGTAGCTGCTATGCGACTTCTTAGTCGCAGCACGCTGTCGATTTTTTTTTTTTTTCAACATTCGCTAACTCTAAATGTTGTACCCGAGTTGTAATGCCAGGTCAACATCTAGCCTCTGCTTCAGCTACGTCTTGCGTAGCTGCTATGCGACTTCTGAGTCGCAGCACGCTGTCGACGACCTGTATTTGTAAAGGTCGCAGCGAGCTATTCTTTTATATTTCTTCAATAGCGTCGCTATCTCCAGGATAGCATCTTGATATGCTAACCTCTCTAAGTTGGCGTAAATGTTGTACCCGGGTTGTAATGCCAGGTCAACCTCTAGCCTCTGATCCCAGTCGACGCCTCGCCTCCATGCTTCTTACAATATTTGCTTCGCCTTGATGGTTACTGGTGAGGCGAGTCCGAGTGGGTTGTATAGCGACGCGACTATTTTGAGCGCCTCTCTTGGTGGGCGCATCACTTTCCAAGATACCCTCAGGCAGACGCGCGAGTGTGAGGTTGAAACCCAGCGTGTCTTCGCCTGGCCTCCATATGAGGCCGAGTATCTTTTCCGATGTATCTATATCTCCAATGGATACCATCTCAGTTTGTATATGCGATGGGTCCATTTTTTCTAGGAGCTGCGAGCTATTTGAAACCCATTTCTTGAGTTCAAACCTCGCCTGTAGGTGTATTTTTCGCACCATACTAGCGACTTCTGCCGCCTTCTCGATAGTTCTATAACTATCTAGGTAGTCATCCATATAATGACTACGTAGTATAGCATCCACAGCTTCTGGGTGCTTTTCTATATATTTGTTTGCGTTCCAGTTCTTTGCAAAAATTGCTGTGCAAGGCGAACTGGCTGCGCCGAAAATGATGGACGTCATTCTATATTCTTCTGGCGCTCCTTCTCTGCGGTTTCCCCTCCACAGGTAGCGAAGCGCGTCTCGGTCTTGGCTCCGCACCTTCACTTGCATGAACATCTCCGCTATGTCACCGGTTATTGCAACGCAGTGACGGCGAAACCGCATCATTACGCCTGGCAGCGACTGTAATAGGTCGGGCCCAGTTAGCAGGAAGTCATTCAGTGACATTCCTCTCGATTTGGCGGCAGCGTCATGTACGATGCGAAGTTTGTCTGGCTTCATTGGATTGAAGACATCGAAGTGCGGGAGGTACCAAGTTTTGCCCGGCGTGCTAATTGCGGGTGCCCTTTCAGCGTACCCTTTCGCAATTAGCGAGTCCATCTGGTCTGAGTATCTTCTTAGAAGTTCCTGGTTCTTGTCCAGCTTCTTTTCTGTTGAGACGAGCCTCTTCAGAGCTGTCTCAAAACTATCTGGCATCTCAGCATGCTCATTACGCCAAAGCATGGCGGTTTCGATGTGTCCATTCTCTAATTGGACAGTTGATCGATTCAAAATGTCCTCTGCCCTTCTTGTTGGGTCAGAGGCGGGTCGCTGTGGGTTTATGCACAGCGATTCTATGGCGAAATATTCGCGCAACTGATGATCCAAATTGTCATCAGTTGTTATTCTATTGACATGATGTACTTGTTGTCGTAGTAAACTACTATGCGCGCCATGTAGTGTCCAACCCATCGCTGTAAGTGACGCAATTGGTTGGTGTCTTGGACCTCTGCGAATCTCGCTGGCCAATAACAAATGCCAGTTGTCTTGGCCGACGAGTATTCTTGGCACGCCATTGTTGTACATCAACTCTTTTCTCAAGTCGGTTAAATGCTTGCAGCGTGCGACAGCTCTATCGCTCACTGTTTGTTTTGCCAAGCTGAGTTTAGGTATAGTACGTGCTTTAAATTGTACCCTTCTCTCTTGCGGGCTAACCAGTGTCACCTTGACTCTTCTTGAGCATGGGGTGGTGAGCATGGTGTTGCCTATCGCACCGATCTTGAGCGGGTCCACAGGGCCCTCTGCCCCGACTTGCCTCGCGATGTCTTCATCCATCAGCGAAACGGTGGACCCATCGTCTAGGAGAGCGTATGTTGCTACCTCTCCCGCCGGTCCGATGACCCGGACCGGCACTATCTTTAGGTACGCCTGGCTCGATGGTGACCCGAAACTGGCCACCGTTTCCTGCGGATCCTTGCGGGATTCAGGAACATCGGGCTTCTTGTTGGCTTCCCTCTGTTGTTGCTTCTTCTTATGAAGAAGCCGATGGTGCGTATCTCTGCACCCGTCTTGGCCACACTGTTTTCTCCTACAAGTGTGGTTGCCTCGTCGATGTTGAAGGCAGCGATAACATAGATCATGTTTTTTCGCTAGCTCCCATCTTTTCTCGACAGCTACGCCCCTGAATTGTGCACATCCAGTGGCGTAGTGATGTCCCACGTCGCAAACACGGCATTTTCCTACCGGTTGGTCCGTAGCTATATGCGTCCTTTGTGTGACGCGTCTGTTGGTGTTCGCCTCGGCCGAAGCGATGCCTTCGGGTGGGGCGAATGGACTACAGAAGTGTGCCTGTTCAGATATGAAATTACTGAACAATGAAATATCTGGCACCGATTGGTACTTCTCCGAATATGATCGGTACCATTGTGCTCGTAGCGAATTGGGTAACTTCTCTGTTAACAATCGCATAAGCTCCGCGTTCATAAGGTAATGACCCTTTTTTAACGCGCGGAGCGTGACTACAGCACCTCTTACGCGACTTGCAAACGCGCAGATGTCTCTTGGTGACTCACTGCAGCGCGGCAGTCCGCGTAATCTATCTGTTTCAGCTTGCGCTATGGAGTCTGGACGGCCGAACTGCAGCTCGAGTTCCTTCATGATGTCATCGGGCCTGGCATGTCCGATGAGTTCTGAGCTGACGGTTTCCATTGCACGTCCATGTAAGCTTCTCCTCAGCCTCGCTGTATTCTCGATGTCCGTAAAGTACGCTCGAGTTGTCTCATATATGGCCCGAAATGATAGCCATTCAGTATGAGAACCATTGAAATTCGGCAATGTCATGACAAATTTCGACGCAGAGGGGGTCGGTTGGTCCCGCTGTTCTATTTTCCTGTCGGCTAGCGACGCTATAGCGGACGTCAACTCCGTCAAGAATGGACGGAGACTATCCCTCTGACCTCCTGTACACTCAGCTGACGCTGCAACTGGAGGCTTTCGCACTTCTTTCTCCTTAGGATGCTGACCTTCTATTTGCGATTTGGTGGCGGCCGCAGTCAGGGGTCTATGCATAGAATTTCTGGTTCCCCCTTCAACGACGTTATCCTCCTTCTCAGGCTGAGGTTCTGGTGCCTCTTCTAGCCATGAACGCACGTACTCGTCATTCAAGTTTCTGTCATCCAAGTATTCAGCTTCGGAACCCTCTTCCTCCGCTCTCTGAAGTGCCAATTGTGCAAGCTCCAACTTAATTTTGAGTAAGTCTTCGCGAGCTTTGTCTATGTTTTTTCGTGACCGAGTCACTCTAGTTGACGGCGGACGGCTATGTTCGATACGGGCGTCACCCCGGGTAGTCATCGGCATCGCTGTACGTCTGTCTTCTTCGAAAATCTTCTCTTTCTGAGAAGGTTTCAATGTTGTGTCTGAAGCTCCTTCTAATCTGGTTACTCTGGTAGAAACCGCTTGATCAGTTTCTATTGGTTGATGCGTCGGAGTGCTTTCAGTTTGAGGCGCTAGATGGCGCTGCTCGTCCGACGGCTCGGTCCCTTCGGTTGTGGAAGGTGAACACGGCGGCAGCTCATGTCTGATGCCAACTGGTTGATCCAACTCCACGGTCCATGCCTCCGGCGCCTTGCCTTGGGATCTGGTGACCGGCATTGTTGTTCAAATATTTTCTTTTGAAAACTCGAAGTTTGTTTTCAAAGATAAGTCCCAGTTCCGGGCTTCAGCGTTCGAACCGACGATCTCCAGAAGTTAACCTCCACTTCGATTGACTATAATTCAATCTTCAAATAAAAAATCACTAAAAACTTACGGTCAGTGATAAGTCTTCAGGAAGCTTCAGGCATCTGCTTATACAAGTTCATTTTTCCCATAAACGTGTATGTTCTATTTGATTGACTATAATTCAATCAAATTCTAAATCACCGAAAAGTCAAGGTTACTTTTCGGTGGTAATGCTTCATGAACTGCTTGTCCAAAGCATCAGAGCCGTGCATCAATCTTCAGAGCACGTATCTTGCTTGATTGAAGAAAATTCAATCTTCAAATAAATCACCGAAACGTCAAAGTTATTTTCAGTGATAGTGCTTCAGGAACCGCATAGTCAGTACATCCGAAACGTATCTAAGTTTTCAGAGTACGTTTCTTCCATTCACTGACGAAGATTCAGTCTTCAAAATTTCCTGAAAACATAGGGGTTGTTTTCAGTCATAAGGCTTCAGGAATTATTCTTCAATCATCAAGGATGCACATCAGCCTTCTAAACGCACGTCTTGTATTTTTCTGACGGGCGCTCGTTTTTTAAACAAATTGCTAAAAACATAAGGGTAGTTTTCAGCGATAAGTCTTCAGGAACTATTCTGCTGCGTCAAAGACGCAATCCAGTCTTCTGAACGAGTATTCTTGGTTGAATAAACAAGCGTTCAGTTCTAGAACAAATCACTGATAACATAGGGTAGTTTTCAGCGATAAGTCTTCAGGAACTATTCTTGGGGCTTCAAGGATGCGCATCAGTCTTCATACAGCATTTTGCGGCTCACAGAAAATTTCTTCTATTTTCTTAAAATTATTGAAAAAATAGGGTATTTTCAATAACTGTCTCCAGAATTTTACCTCATAGATCCAGCGGCAAATAGGGCACGTAGGACTTGTTCCCTGCAATGCACGTCGATTTTTGGTTTATTTGTGAAATTAATTACTCCGAAATTCGAAAAATTAATTCCACCACTGTTTCTTCCTGACGTCCTGGGGCGCTCCAGACTTCGAAATTCGGCTCGAACGGGTCAACGTTGTGTTGCACGTAGCCGAATTAATATGCAGGCACCCAGTTGTTTTTTCTGGATCTGCTGTTCCCGACGTCCTGGGGCTCTCCAGGCTCCAAAATTCGGCTCGAACGGACCATAAGATGTGCTGGACGTAGCGTGTTCACTGGCCCCGAGAAAAGAAGGGCGTAAACCTTCTGGCCATTGCCGCTGAACGCCCCTATCACACCACGAAACAAGGTTCTTGGATGCCTAGCTGCAGCACTGACGTAGGGTTGCAAATCGACTCTAACGATTCAACGATGTGTTGGCTGTACTCGAGTTATTTCCAGGTTCTGGGTTGCCTACTTCTGGATCAGCACTCCTGGTGTCCAGGTCCCGAGGTTCAGCTCGACAGGATCGAAAAGGGGTGTCTTCATAAGGGTTGAAGTTGATGAATTAAATGAAACACTAAGTTATTCAGTACACGGCACGATTCTAGGGCTCTCAACAATTTCTGAGACTTGATTCTATATAAGAATTACTTCTTATTTACTAAGACAAGTACAAGCGACTAGCTTTGGATGACTCCAAATTCTATTTGGGCCCGGGGGGTGTATATACCCTCGGACCGTGCCATTATTGAGAGCCCCGCAAATTCTCGCCGAAAATAATTTTTATTTCTGTAAAAAACCCTTATCAACATTTGGAAAATAGGGTTACCGCACCCCTTCCATGGTGCTATCAATAGCTGGATTTCTTCGTACTGTAACACAGTAACGCCCCCTATCTCTGTATCTAATCCATATACCTAATTTCCAGGTATTGATAGCTTCCCTAGACTAATTCCATGAAATAAAGGAACAATTTCCTTTATTTCTCGGTTAAAACCTTAATAGCTTTTAACCTAGCCTAAGGATATCTATAGGTTGGGTTGACCTGCTGGTGCCAATAGCAGGCTGTCTGTTGACGTCTAGAAAAAGCTTATTTTCGGGAATCTTCTATGGGATATCATCCCTTATGTAATGAATCTATAAATTCCTAAGTCATTTCACCGGAGACAGACTTTCAGACTTTAGGACTTCTTACTTAGGCTAACCAGACAATCACCGCCTATTATGGGGATTCTGGTAGCCGATAGACCACACTTTACATTTCTAGTGTTCATATAAGTCTATCTAGGCTATATGCACATAAGGTGCCTCGATATGTACAAATTCGATAGCTGGTCACTTTCTTTGCGCCCAGCTATCAGAGAAACTATTTATAAAACCCTAACAAGATTGGGACGACACGATGGTGCGTTTATCGGGCCATCGGGAGGTCCCCAAAAATTCCTTATTTTCGGAATTCCCAGGGGTGTATAGTCCCGGGGAATGCCAAAAACTGACTAAAAATTACATTTCCAGAAACCTATTTTCTGGAATTGTACTTAAACTACTTGAGCGATTTTCGCTCCAAAGTGATGGCTTGGTAGCTAGTCCAGCAAGCCATCAGAAAGTACTTACACCATGAGTACATCTATTCCCTTCATGGAGTTATTCCACCTGAAGGGTCTACAAATTTCAACGTTTTACGTTGTTTACATTTTTCACGACTGTTTATCTCGCTGACTATCCAAGCGATTCTTCCCATCTAGAAACCGCCTGGAAGCCCTTTTAGCAAGCTTTCCAATGGTAGTACTTTTACCAGTACACCTATATGTTTTCTAGGTACTTAGGGCACCTAAACCCGTAAGCATTTGCCGAAAACCAGATAAACAGCAGTTTTCTATTATATACCGACTTGATATCTCAAGTAAATGGGCTTTATATAAAAGGCTACGCTAACTATGAGGTCTATATAGGTTTCCTGTCTCGGTCTAGGTCTCCCATATACCCTAAAATGACCTAAAACCATATATTTGGTGTTTGAGATATCAAGTCAATATTCATATTTACATAGCAGAAACTATGTGGTTTTCACATAGTTTCATCATTATGTACTGATTTCATGTCCAGTACATAGGATCCAAAAAACTCCAAAACTATATATATCGGGTGGGGCCACCTCGCGGGCCATTCGGAACTAATCCGTCGTCGAGCAATGACGTATCGTACGACAGAAATTTATGTTTTTCGCTATGATAACTCTTATCAGTATGCTTTCTAATGCTTTTACTCTATTAAGGGTGAACTATTGAACCCTATAACATACTGACAAATACTAAAAACATTATACTACTATCTCAAAAATGTAGGTAAAATTTTAGTATAAATATGAACGTGCCTCTAAAATCATTTTAGACACATTTCCGCCGCCGGCAGCTATCGCGAACGCACGTCCCGCTCTGCGCTCCCCCCGCCGCCCGCACCCCGCTCACTTGTTTCGTCGCGAACTACGCGACGCGTCCGCGGTTGCATCTCGCACCGCAACCAAAGGTACTTTTTAGTGCCGTTTATAGTCCGGACCGGTCCTGTTGAGGATAGGGAAGGACTATAGTTTATTTCTTTAGCAGAAAGTCACGTTTTTGACCCCGTCTGGGTAAAAACCACGATCTTAGTGGTCCTCTGGTGGAAACCTTACGGTGTCAACAAATATCAGAGGGGGTGTAGACCCAACGCACCCGCCAAGCTCCTTCAGAGCACGGCAGTCAGCTGGAGACGGGAGCAGGGGACCTGGCCTTGGTGTCTAGCCTAGTCAACCCCTGACTCTGCTTTCAGCAGTCACCTGGCACGGTTGGGTGTTTCTACCCCTACGTGCCAGACAAAGGTACACACCCGACGGGTACCCACCTTTCTGTGGGTTACCCAGTACCTTAGGGCCCTTACTCACACATTAAGATTGGTGGTAGGTATAGCACAGCTTAGGGCTCACCTAGGCACTCACCTCCCAGTCTAACCCGGCTGGGAGGGTAGGTTCACACATCCCCGGGCCCACCTACCCGGGGACTATCGTTGTCCGTCCCTTTGTAACTGACAAGATAAGATATTGTTTACAATATCTTATCTTATCAAGTTTGTTATTGTTTACTTTCTTATCACTCGTATTGGTATTATCGGTTGCCACGATGCATCCCGTCGAGGCACTTATAATGCTAATCGAGGACGCGCTGTCGAAGTACCCAAGCCCGCGCAGCGAAAACAAAAAGAGGCTTAAGATTATTCTGTCCGCTTTAGCCCGTGCCCCCCCGCCCCCGCCCATACCCTTCTCGGACGATAGTGCCGCCGCTCCCCCGCCTGCCACTGCCGTAAGCGCAGATTCTATTCCCGCGCTTGTAATCGACGAGTCTGCTATAGACTCTGACGATTATGAGACTTCCGATGACCTTTCTTCTGAAGACTTTCAAGTCGTTCAGGGCGGAAAAAGAAAGAGGAAAAATAGGGGCAAGTCCAACCCCAAGTCCAAGGCCAAGAAGGTGACTGCGTCTCCCACCAAGCCCTCAACTGTGCCGCCCACCTCTCCCGGCGCACAGGCCCCCCCTCCCCCGCCTTCTCACCAGCCACCACCCCTCTCGCACCTTCCCCGAGGTCAAGTCGCTCGGGTAGCCCCATGACCGTGGCCGACGCCTCTCAAGGGTCGAGCCGTGCCCCTAGCCCTAACAAAGCCCCCAAAATACAAAAGCCCCCGCCAGTATTTCTCCACGATAAAGATAAGTGGACCGAAATTTCTAAATCTTGCGTTGAACGCAAGATTAATTATGTTAATGCCCTCGCCTGTCAGCTGGGTATCAAAATCACAGTCCCGACCCCTAGTGACTTCAGAAAGCTCACTAAATTTCTTAAGGAAAGGAACTTTGCGTTCCATACCTACACGTTGCCCGAAGAAGCGCCCATCCGTGTTGTGATCCGGCGCATTCCCAAGGAAATTCCTATTGACGAAATTCGCGCAGATTTAATCGCGCAGAAAGTCCCCGTCCTTTCTGTCCACCGTATGCATAAAGCTAGAGGTGGGCAAGAATACGATATGGTTGTCGTAGAGTGCAGCCGTACCGAGTCCCACAATCCCATCTTCAGAATTACCTCAGTGTGTTCTTTGTCCGGTATCTCAATTGAGAAACCATACCGCCCTTTCGTAGTTGGTCAGTGCCATCGCTGCCAACTATACGGCCACAGTCAGAAGAACTGTTTCGCGACCCCCAGGTGCGTAAAGTGCTGAGGGGACCACAGTACAAAAGACTGTACCCGCCCCAAGAACCCTGCCGAATGCACGGAGCCCCCAAGCTGCGTGCTTTGTGACCAAGTCGGTCACACGGCCAATTATAAAGGGTGTCCCCGTGCCCCGAAACTTGCGCCTAAAATGGCCAAGCGAGCAGGTGAGCGCGAATCACGAGTAGTGATTTATTGGGCATTCTATTCCACCTGTCGCTTCCTACGGCTCACTTCGTTCGCCTTCGTCGCTTTCGGTGGAATAGGATGCCCAATGAAATCTTACATAGTGCAGTAATGCAGCACAATACTGGTTCGACGCCTGTTCCACAACGTTTGTGGTTTGGGCGCTACTCCACTTTGTAAAACTCGTTTGGTTACGAATGGAACGATAAGTTTATCGATGGCTTACCTCAAATTCAATGCTCGGATTATTTGATTATACTCACCAGCTTAAAACAACTATAAAACTTTATACGTTAACATAATCAGGTCTATATCGGAATGAACCAGTAACATAAAATTCAGGACAGATTGTCTCATTTCTCTCCACATACTTAGGGATGGTGCAATTCCGCTTAGGATAACACACATACCCGTTTCGTGACCAGATTGGCTCAAGGAAATCTGAACTTTAGGATACCGCATACATTAAACTAAAATTTAGGACAGATTGTCTCATGTCTCTCCACAAAAGTAAAATAGCGCACACCCTTAGGTCCACACACATTTTTTTCTGTGACCAGTTTGGTTCGAGGACATCTAAATTTTAATTTAACACATTACAGACGATACAACCTTTTACATCAACACGTAACAATCAAGTGGTAAGCGTGGTCATACGGATAGTCGATCCTTGCCATGCATGCATAAAGCTATGGCGCGGATACACTTGTCAACGGCAGCCGGATTAGAAACGTATCTCACATTATTCATTCTAGCATACAAACTGTGTGTAAATCCGTTGCTATAGAATCCGTTGACGGTAACCGTACCCGGTGCGCGGTGGTTGCTACGTAGATGTAAATTAGCTTTATATAAAAGTGTGCTTTGTTAGTTCGAATCAGCAAAGTTCAATGGCAATGTAATGCACACTTTCCACGTGTACGCAAATTGCATTCCATGCATTTATATTGAATAGTAACATGACTATCATGTTGTAAACACTAAATTTGTCTTTTGAAGAACATCCTAAATATTATTTTCGTATTTCATTCTAAAAGTTTGTAATCGATTCTAGTTTTAACGTGTTTCATTCATCTAGGTACTAAGATTATAAATTTTTTCATATGATATATTTTGTATCAAATACGCTATCTGTCACTTGTTATCGAGTGCGAATTAAACTGTTACAAGTAAGATGAACTTGTAAAAAGAGAACACTGTGTACAATAAGATTATTTGGGATGATAGGAGGATTCCAGTTATTATTGACAAATTGGACAACTATGTAACCATAAATCAGACTCGTGCGATTGATTCCCACACGTTACAGTGCATTGGATTCTTTCATTGCGGGTTTAGGTGATTATTTAATAGTACGAATGAAAATGTTATTAGTTTGTCGAATGTCGAAATGTCAAGTTTAACTGCAACTTAACGTTATCGAACACATGGATTGGTTTGTATGTATTACAAAATAGTATGTTTTTTCAAAATAGTTATGATTAATTATTAACTACTTCTGCTTAACTGATTATATATATTTTCAACGCCGAGAGAATTTAAAAATCTATAATATGCACAGAAGACCTATACGAATATATGCCTACAAGAATTAATTTGACTGTTGTTAGTTTCACCTCTCACATAAACGTAATTGTGAAGTAAAAAAATTCTCAACAAACATACATCAATTATTAAATTAATTATACATAGTAATGAATCGGGTTCACTTTGTCGGCTTTATTTTTCAGTTCTCATGAACAAATTGCAATTTAGCAGAAATGGTATATAAACAATACGGTTCAATATGACGTAAACGTCATATTTGTTTTTAACAACTGTAAGACAAGTACTTAGAGTTTAAAATTGAAATAACCTATTTTCATGCTGAATTAGTATTTTTTTGTGTATATAAACGAATTAATTTCAATAAATAAATTACATTCGCTCCAGAATCTTCAAAGTGACAAGTAGTACTAGCGGTGCTTTAAAATCGACTTTCTAACATGTAAGTAAGTAATTCATAATTTTAAATATGTACCTAGTCATAATGCTCAGCTACGGACCTGGTTTTTGCCTGCCGGCTGATATCACTGTTATCATGCCCTACCTACCCATAGTGACTGCTACCCAGCTACGGACCTGGTTTCTGCGTGCCAGCTGTTGTATCGATAGCCTTAATTAAGTCGCAGTTGTTACTTACAAAATTAATTTTTATGTGTTCCATTTCAGGTCTGACTCCGATTCAGAATTCCATACACCAACCGCAGCTGTAGCCGAGGTTGCGAAGGTGCAGCCAAAGAAAAAGGTGGCGAAGCGCAAAGCTTCCGAGAGCACCACGCCATCAGAATCGAAATCAAGGTAATTTTGTGTTAGTGCTTGTACCTTTAGGTGCTAGTTGGTGATGTTATATCAATTAAATGTTATACACAGATATACGTTAAATTATAGCTGCAGAAAGCGTTGAAATCAATTGCCGATTATATTCCTTGCAGGAATGTTTACAGTTAGTTCATGAGGTATTGTTATTGAAATTATTATAACATGACATAATGCTGTCTGTCCTCGTAGATTCTATCCCCATAGACAGATGATTATAATACACCCTCAATTCTCCATTAACAAATAAATTTACTGTAATGTGTGAATTGTGTTGTGAATGTAATAAAATGTTAAATTGTTTACAGTAAACGACGCAGCTCGGGCTCGGACCTCTTTGGCATCGAGGACTACATTCCCTCGTTGACCTCAGTTGGAGACTTCGGTTCAACCCTCATCAGCCGTGTAGCCGACGGGAAAGTGCGGCGAACGGTGGACTTAACTGGAGACTTCTATGTGGAGGTAAAGGTCTACAACAAAGCCGATGTGGCCTCCACCCCTAAAGAGGATCGGTGGAAGAAAGCCTCGGTGACCCTAAAAGTGCAGCTAAACCGCAACACGCCGCAGTGGGATGGTCTACAAGTTTTTATGAGACGGACTCATGAATTATTTAACAATTCTGAGCCCGTCTTTTATAGTGATAGTATAAATAGAAAATAAATATTTAAGTTGTTGGGGCACCAGGTCTATATTCTATTTAGCGAACGTCTATCATAATCGCAATAATAATAATATATAGCAACAACTAATAGTAAGTCTAAAACTGTTATAATCTAAAATGCCTTTCTGTACTGTTTGTAATGCATCTGTTGAGCGCAGTCACTGGACAGGTCACCTACGTAGTACTAATCATAAAAACAAAAGTATTTCGCCTTTTTGCGAAGGTGTTGAAATAATACATTCTGCATTTCGTAATCGTATAGCTTCTTATAGAATTGTCGATCCGTCTGAGAATTGTTCGCTAGAAACATTTCTCAATAATATTTGCGACAAAATTAAAACGGTTATTGACATGTCTCTTAAAGAACACACTTGTCTAAAAGTTAATTTCGAATATTTTGCTTTGTTTTTAATGTTTAAAAATGATTCTCAGGAGATTAAATCATTTGCCACAAAAAACGTTAGTCTGCATCAGAATTATGAATTTAATTCATTAATGTCCCAAGTCAAAAACACTTTAACAAAAAAGATAGAAGAAATTCAGGACCGAGATAGTGGATGGACGTTCTTGAGCAGTTCTCATTTGGAAGTCAATGTTAACAAATATCAACCTTTGCGCGGTTCAGGCTTTATCGAATTGCCTTCTTCAATAAAATCGAAAAAAGCATGTATTAATATCCGCAATAATGATGAGTATTGTTTTTTTTGGTCTGTTGTTGCTGCTTTATATCCAGCTAAAACTCATCCCGATAGAGTATCGTCTTATCCTGATTTTCGTAACGTGTTAAATGTTAAGAACATATCATTTCCAATGAATTTCTCAGATATTGCGCGGTTCGAAGTAAATAACCCCGAAATTAGCATTTACATTTATGGTTTAAAAAATAATACCGTCATAGGACCGCTTTACAAACCAAAAGCCTTGAACGGAAAGGTGATTCATTTACTTTATTTAGAAAGAGATGATTTCTCACATTACTGTCTCATTAAAGACTTGCCGCGACTTGTTAAGAATCAATTAACAAAACACCACAGTAAACTGTACTTTGTAACGTTTGTTTAATGTTTTTTAATTCATGCGATAATCTTAGTTCGCATAGTTGTGGAGGTGTTGCCACTGAACTACCTCCAAAGGGTTCGTTCATACAGTTTGAAAATTATACTAGAAAGCAATTTGTACCATTTGTCATATACGCAGATTTTGAAACAATGCTAGAGCGGTATCAATCTTGTGCCCTTGACCCGTCTAAGGCAGTACTGTAACGCGACAGCGACACGTGCCTGTAGCTTTCGCTTATCATATTACGTGTACGCTAGACGAAAGCCACAATCGTTTTGTTTCTTATCGCGGTTCGGATTGTGTATCAAATTTTGTAAAGTCTATTTATAAAGATGCACAAAAAATTTACGATATGTTAAAAAATAATGTTCCTATGATTTACTCAAATGATAATGCTCGCGACTTTGAAAACGCGCAAACATGTCATATTTGTGAGCACTTCTTGTTCGGCGATAGGGTTCGCGATCATTGTCACTTGACTGGTAAATATCGTGGCGCAGCTCATAGTTATTGTAACATACAATACAAACAACCAACATTTTTGCCAGTATTTTTTCATAATTTGTCCGGATATGATTGTCACCTTTTCATAAAAGAATTAGGCGAAGCTCCTGGATCTATTAAAGTGATACCTAAAACAAAAGAAAACTATATTTCATTCACGAAGTATATTCCGATTTCCGATAGTGAAAGCATACAGGTACGGTTTGTAGATTCTTTCAAGTTTTTAGGGACAAGCTTAGAAAAGTTGGTTAGTTCAATGAAAAAACAAGATTTTAAACAATTACAATCTTATTTTTCTAATAAAAAACAATTTAACCTACTCACCCGTAAAGGAGTGTATCCATATGACTATATGTCTCAATGGGAACGTTATGAAGATACGTGTTTACCCGCTAAAAATATTTTTTTAACTCCTTATCCAATGAGACAATTACCGATGAAGATTATGAACACGCTCGGTCTGTTTGGTCAGTATTTAATATTCAAAACATGGGTATGTACACAGACTTATATCTCAAAACAGATGTTCTGTTGCTAACAGATGTTTTTGAAAATTTTCGAAAAACTTGTAAATTACATTACAATCTCGATCCCGCGTTCTATCTTACAGCACCAAGCCTATCTTTTGATGCAATGCTTTTAAAAACAGGAGTTAAATTAGAATTAATTAGTGATGTTGAAATTTTTAGAATGATACAAAAAGGTATTCGAGGTGGTGTATGTATGTGTTCCAAAAGACATGTCAAAGCCAATCATAAATATTTAGATACTTACGATCCAACCCGTCCAAATTCATTTATCATTTATTTAGATTGTAACAATTTATATGGTTATAGCATGTGTCAATCCCTACCCTATTCCGATTTTAGATTTATGAATAGACATGAAATAGATTTTTTACAATTGAACTTAGCAGACATCAGTGATACCGCGGAAAACGGATATATTCTTGAAGTTGATTTAATATATCCGGTGAATTTGCACATGGAACACAATGAATTTCCATTTTGTCCAGAAAAATGCTTACCGCCGGGTGGTAAGAACAAAAAGTTAATACCAAACTTGTACGATAAATATCACTATGTTATTCATTACGTACATTTAAAAAAATGTTTACAGCACGGTTTAGTATTGAGAAGGATCCATCGCGCTATTATATTTAAGCAAAGTTGTTATTTAAAGCAATATATTGATATTAACACTCAGTTACGTCAAAAAGCAGAATCAACGTTTGAACAAGACTTTTTCAAATTATTGAACAATAGTATTTTCGGAAAAACCTTGGAAAATAATGAAAATCGAATAGAAGTAAAATTAGTTAACAAATGGTGTGATTCAAACAATAAAACGAAAAAGACCACTTGTGCTGAGAAATTGATAGCTAGTCCATATTTTCATAGCGCATCTGTTTTTTCAGATGATCTAGTGGCAATCCAAATGAAACCTGTGCGTATAATACTTAATAAACCAATATACATAGGTTTCGCAGTATTAGAATTATCTAAGACTCATATGTACGACTTCCACTACTCTATCATAAAACCTTTTTATGGTAACCGAATTGAATTGTGCTATACTGACACAGATAGTCTTGTTTATGATGTACAATGTGATGACGTTTATAAAGACCTCAAGCACCATTTTCTAAAATATTTTGATACCAGCAATTATGCCTGTAACAATGACTATAACTTACCAATTATTAATAAGAAGGTTCCAGGACTTTTTAAAGATGAAATGGGTGGTAACATTATCAAAGAATTCGTAGGACTGCGCTCAAAGCTTTATTGTATTAAAATGTTAAACAAAACAATTAAAAAGGCAAAAGGTACAAAAAAATGTATCACTAAAAATTTAAACATGTTTGATTATAAAAATGTTTTGTACAATTGCAATGTTATTCGCAAAAAAAATGTATTGTTTAGATCAATAAAACATGAAATATTCACTCAGAACGTAAATAAAATAGCGCTTTCAAGCAATGATGATAAACGATTGCTATCGTTTGATAAAGTTTCTACTTTAGCCTGGGGTAACGCAACTATATTTATGTAATGCATTACCATAATTTAAACGTAATAACAGTAGATACATTTTTACATGTATCTTATTAATTGTAAATGGTAAATAAAACTTGTGAAGTTTAAATGCAGAGTTAGGTAATGTTATGCAAGTACTAGGCACCTATTAATTTTACAGTACACTCACATTACATGTGTCTGGACCCTGCTTAATAAGCATGTAAAATATGTATTTCCTTAGTGTCTCAAATATATTTTGTTGTAAACTTACATTTAATTAGTAAATAGTTTAAGTAATATCAATTCAATATTATAAATTAAAATAATTATCGGAGGTCGGAATAGGCAGAGTATGTTTATGATCTGTAATTTCAGAAAGAGACACCATACATCTAGAAGTTTAGGAAAATATTCTCTGCCAATTCAGACCTGATAATTATTTACAGGTTACTATGGTTACTATAGTTTTCTTTTATTTGTATTAATTAAATAAATACTTAAATAAATCTTATTTTACTATCATAATTAGATCTGTTTTAATTTCCATTCCTGATGACAATGCGCGTCGCGCTGCCTGGTATGAAATATAACACCAATCAGGTGCTCGCTCACGGCGCTTCATGATGCAAACGACATACCAGTTCGGACTTGTTGAAACACGAAATTGATTAAATACCATAGGTACATGCTTGTATTATTTAAAACATTAGTTTCATGTCCATTCCTGATTGATGAAAAAGAAACAGGTTCCAACTTGATAAAACATGTAATGTTCATTTTTGATGACAAAGCACTCATGGCTCGAAGTTCGCACGCGCGGTGTAGAATTTGACGCCGACCAGGTGCGCCTGCACGAGCTTGAACATGTTGAAACATGAAATTGAATCACAGCGCGGCGTAAAGCTTTATGGAATCTAATTACATATTAGCCGCGTTCCACAGTAATATTATTGTCATTATTGTGTAGAACTTCCATCAGTAAACAGTCAGCCGGAACGGTCATATCACGTCAAATAAAAACGAAACGAATTGTAAGTATTGTACAAGTACCTATCTACTTATAACTTTATTTCATCATGTTGTTTTATGAAATTATAATTAATTATTATTTCGTTTGTTTCAGATCATTGATAATGTGTGATTCACCAGATGTTATCGACTTCTCACAATACGCTCAAGGTTTTCCGACTCCGAGTTTAAGCTGGCATATCCCAGATTTCCCAGAACAACAAATACCTGTCAACAAGGAGCCTAGAGCAAGACAAGACTGCGGACCTGTCAACAAGAAGCCTAGAACAAGACGGGAGTGTCTAAAGCAGAAATCATCTCTGTCTACGTGCCAATCCTTCGTCATAAACAATGAGAAGAAAAAAGGTTTACGACTAATCCAGGTACAAGTGTTGGATATCAGTGAACAACCAGAACCTGCAAGTGACAATCAGGACGTGGTAGTGTTAAGTGCGCAGTATGTAGTGACTGAATCGGTGGACCATGTTATGGAGGAGACGCAATCGTTAATTAATAAAATATCAAAAAAACTTGGTGGGGACAGTTGTTATTATTAACTGGTATCATTATTCTGAAGGTATCTACTTTATAAGTTATTGTATAAGAATTTTAGTAATTATCAATAATAAATTAAGTTGTATACTTTTTACATTTTATCTTGTGCATAGTCTATAAATATTATAATGTAGTTAATATTAATTTCTTTGTTTAATCTAGTTGCGATAATGTTCATGCATCACAAGTTTGTACTTAAACTATGTAGGATGGTTATCATTAGTTTGTAATAATTGGAAATAATGTAAATAAATCTATATTCTTTATAATTTAAATTGTGTTTTATTTTGTATTCTCGAACTCTAAATTAGCTCTAGTGTAATGATACAATAATAGGTTATTTGCTGTCAGTTTTTTAATAGATTAATTAATTTTTCATCATGGTAAGTATATGTATTTGAAATTTTTATATTTTGCTACAGCTAATTTATAGGTCGTTATGTAGGTTACCTTGACTATTAAATAAAACACTCTAAGGTAGATAAACATTTTTTATTAACTATTCAACACAATAATATTTAAAATAAATTAAATACAGACATATTATTATCAACATACCATTTTTTAATACACACTGCATTATTTAATGCACAATTAGCTTTATGGTTCACACAATTAAAATCAGTTTTATTTTCACAAAACTTTTTTTTTAATGTAGCAAAATTAGGACACCCTTTCTCGCCTATGTCAATCACTTCACAGTTTACGCATAAATCTTTAATCCAATTAATCTTTTCAGAACCCTTTGTTATAATTCTTTTATTTTTTAAATATGGTAAGATAACGTGTTGAAACTCTCTGTAGTCTATGAAGCCCTCACGCCAGAAAATTCCTCGATTTTTTTCTAACCATCGCACTTGCTTCTTTTCTTCTTTTGTTAAGTAATAAAAGGAATACGGTGGTTTAACCAAGAAAGTTTGAGTATGATTCTGACTTACGATGGCCACTTCTTTCACAATGAAATTATTAAATAAATCTTTAAATCCTTGGAGTTCGACAATGATGATGTCCGCGTTCATGATATCTTCTTCACAATGTTGCTTAATGGTTTGTATTCAACAATACAATCGTTGAGAATGAGACAGTATGCTGAAGTTTGATCTGGTATTTCCGAATCACTCTCAATTTCTACCCGCACATCCACAACAGGTCCAGTCTTTAGATTATCAGCTTGTCTAGAGCAATCGATTACAAACAGCGGTGCTAAATCTCTAAATTGTTTCTCGCTTAGTATGGGCTCCGAGCGACGTCCGTAATACGACTGTTGAAATCTGGTGTATTGCTCGTATAATAAAGCGATTCTGTTATTAGCAAAATTCACATTTAAGTTTTCATATGGAAAATAGGTTGAATTGAGATACACTCTAACGTCTCGAATATGGCAGTGATCGAATTGAGACATGTCAGAATGTGCATTGTTTTTTCTCTTTGTCTGTAGACCAATAATAATGTATCTTGGTTTTTCTATTTGAGATGAAGTTTTGATAGACCAGGTATGTTTTGTAGTTTTAGGCAAAGCTGGATATTCGTACAGATCCCAATTTCTGTATATCATTTGAAGTGGGCGATCTTTTTCTAATACTTTTAACAAACCAATTTTTTCTTTGTCCGATACTTTAACATGCGGTACGCGCCATATGATTTTGTTGATCTGAACATCATCTACTACTTCGCCAGTATTAAGCTTTACAGCGTTCAAATTAGTGTTACTTCGTAACAATATCAGTTCATGTCTACTATTTATTACGACTTTTTTAAAATCTTCTGCGAAACCGAGGATATTCCGAAGTGGTATAGACGCAGAAAATCTTCCTCCATCGATATTTTTTATACCATCAATATTCCAGCCCCAGGCATTAGACATTTTTGATTCACTTTCGTTCATCGAAATGAGTGATTTCATAGTTGTTGTTATACCTGCATTTTTTTATTTTATCAATCTCCACTCCATTTAGCTCATACCTAATGTCTTGGAACAAATAGAGTAGAGCATTGTTCGTGAAATTGACACTAGTAGCTTTGTCCTTCGTATCTTTTTTGCTAACGATAATAGTTCCTTCCAAATATAGGGTGCTAGCTGATGGTAATATGTATAAGTCCTGTTGGTTGATAGGTATGCGAATTTCATCGTTCCTGTTGAAACTTGTTACATAGGGCTTGTAGGAATGAAATTCGATTCCTTCTATAGTGTTATCGTAAGTCGGAGCGGATATAACGTCTAAGATGTTCATTTTAGCAATCCGATCGCTCTAAGGAATGCTTTATTGTCTTTAGTTAATTTTATTTTCTTCTTAGAGATAGGTCTTATTTGATAGGTAGCTCGAGCAGAACTGATATTTTTTAGTTGTTGAGACACATTTTTATTGTAGTCAATCATTTTTTTCTTCTAAGATGCAGATATACCTGCACTTCTTCACCGCGTAAATTAATTAATCGTTTGTTTATATCTAACAGTCTAATATGTATGCAGCTTATGTTGTTTTGATTGATTGGAAAGTATATTGCGTTCTTCGGGATTTCTATGATCCTGTATCCAGGTGGCACATTAAGTGCAAATTCGTGAATAATATGACTTGGTTCACCATTTACATATGAACCGCTTACAATATCACATTCAATCCTGACAACGGTCGTAGGTAGAATGTTGACTGGAGACTGTGACACATGCCATTTATTTGCTTTCAAGATTTGTTTGTTAAATCCTAATAGTTTGCCAAAAGAGTCTTCTTTGATAAAATTAATGTCTTTTGTACAGAATATTGTAGTTTTTAAAGTATTATTATTGCACCGTAGTTTGATTGCTGCATCTTTTATTTCAGATTTTAAATAATCGCCGATATCTTGCAATTCATAAGTGCCTTCCGGTATTTCAATAAGTTCATTAAAACCATAATAGAACTTATTATTACTTTTATCAATGTTTGGAATAGAATTAAATGTTGAAAAGTGTAATAAAGCACACTCATACTCTCCATCAAGTTGCAATGTATTAGGATAGTTCGTAGTTAACACCGACGAGTCTCCAGTTATCGACAAAGTGAGTGACATCTTGCAAATGATTGAAATGAAAGAAAAGCATATATTTTATAATACATTTTTATTCCAAAAAGTCCACAAATAATTTAGACACAAATGACCACAATTGACTGCGTTAAATTTTTGATATCTTGTATAATTATAAAACACATTACATTTTTTTAAATATTGCATCAATTCCATTGGAGGTTATAAATTTCCATAGCTATCAAAGTATTCGCAGTGATTGTATACTTTAGAATAAGCTACCCAATGCGTTCCTTCGTTCTTAGAATCATCTAAATTAACGATACCACATTCAATGCGTTTTGGTTTCCGAGGTAGTCGATCCTTCATGTAGACCCCACGAAAATATGGGATGTCTCTTGAATACTTTCGAATGTCTACATTAGTTAGAGGGCGATTGGGTAGCATATTTTTCAGTTTTTTGAAGATGTTATAAACAATCCTTTACCGCTTTTATACGGCTTAATGTATAAACCCTTACCCAACACTAAAGCCTCCATAGCTTTATTATGTCGTTCTGTTTCTTGCAAATTTTTTTTGCTCGCTTTGTAATCATTGACGGTTTTTGCAATGCCAGCTGCACCACCAGCTAAAGTTCCTAAAGCCGATAAACCAGCGAAAATTGGAATTAAAGGTAGAACTCCTCCAGTCTTTGGTATGGGTATTACTCGGGGTACTCGAATTCGATGATGAATGTTTGGAAATAACTTTTTTGCTGTTAAGTAAGCTGCTTTTATTAAAGTCTTATTATCTTTGCGTTTGAATTTCTTAATTTTTGATTTTATTTTTGAAACTAAGCTTTTAAATGTTTTAATGCCAGATCCAGACTTTAGTTTCGTTTTCATAACTTTGCTCACTACCCAAGAGCTTAACTTTTCACCTTTCCCTGCATCTTTGGATTTAAGTCTTTGTTTAGCCATGTTAAGTAGTTGTAAATCGGCTTTGTGACGATTTAATAAGTCTGTATGATTTGTATACGCAATGTCGTGTTGCATGCAAGCTTCGTCTAGCTTATTTACACCTCGGTCACCTCGCGCTAAACGTTTGCGAAGTTTGGTTCCTGGTCCGCAATAATTGTATCCTGGCAAATGAACTTCGAATGGTAGATTATTAATTATCCTGTTAACTAGTCCACCTCCTTGCATTACTCAAATTATAATGATAGGATTTAAAGTGCAAAATGGTTATATAATATATTAGTTCATTATTGCAGTTTTTTCAATCCAACTGTTTTCAGCACTGTTTAGACCTAACCATTTGACATACAATTTATTTCCTTTCTTTTTCAACACCTTTTCTATCAAATAAACATCAGGATAATTCGATCTTTGCAGTTCTTGTTCGTAAAACGCTCCTAATATCTTTTGCTTTCGTTGATCTTCTATGTGATATGTGACTGGTAAGGTTTTATTTACCTTTGTTATAATAAATAATTCAGTTGACCAATTAGGAGTGTAACCTTTCTCAAAATTATGTTTGTATTTACTTATACGAACATAATCACCAACTTTGAATTTAGGCTTCCACTGAACTAAATCATGTTTGTAATTTTTTTTAATATTTTCTTTGATTACTTGTTCATTACCTTTATTAACATCTACCGGTTTAAATTGAATAGTGCGATGTTTTGTGCCGTTATATCTCTTCAATGTATCTTCCAATGGTAGTCCTATCCACTTATAGTTTCCATTGAGACTAAAATATTTATATAAATTATTTTTTACAGTTCTAATCAGTCTCTCCACAATTGATGCTTTTTTAGTAGAAAACGATGAGTAATGGTTAATGTTGTGCTTTTTCATAAGCGTTTGAAAGGTGATGTTATAAAATTCTGTTCCCATATCAGTTTGTAAATTAACTGGTTTACGATGACTGTTAATCAATATTCGTTTAAATGCATGAGTAACATCAAGTTTATTTTTTGATTTTAACGGCTCTGTCCAAGCATACTTTGAGAAGCAGTCAATTACAACTAAAATGTAATTATAACCATTATTATATTTCCTCAGGTTCTGCATGTCCATTAGATCAGCTTGCCACAAGTCATCGATCCCCTTTAGAATGACAGTACGTCTAAGGAAATTTCTTCGTGCAGCTTTGTGTATTTCATTTACTATTTGTTGTTTTGTCATTACTGAGATTTTCAAGTAATTTATCTACCTCTGCTTTAGTATAAAACTTATCTTGCAAATGAGTTGAAACCTCAAGTACCCTTGCTTTTAAAGTAGCTTGAACTATACCCTTTGCATCTTTTATCATTTGAGAACGCAATGTATCAATCAGATTATTAAATTCTTTATGCATATTAGCATTCAATAAATCTACATAATCCTTGTTCACAGACAGATTATTTAATTCTTTTAACGTGTTAGCATTCAATCGATCTACATAATCCTTGTTCACAGCATCGTCTGCTTCTACTGGAGATCTAATTCCTCTCAGTTTTGATGTTTTTAAATCAAAGTCTCCGTTTTCTGATTTTAATAATGCATTTTCATTAAACTCAAATAACTCTGATAAACGCATTCTTTTGTGAATGTAGTGTCCGAATTTGTCTACGTTCATGTTTAAGGTGTATTGTATCGAGAGGTTGATAGTAAAATAAACTCATTTTAAAATATTTATTTATTTATAACTTTACATTCACGCAATTCTTCAATGATAGAAATAATTTCATTATCTAATCCTGTGTTGCCAGCATCTCTAGATGCAATTAACAATTTCAACCTTTCCACTAATTCATTAGGATCATCCCAGTACACTAAATCGACGTTTTTTCGCCACTTTTTTATTAACGGTAGACCCTTTCCCTGAACTGTATTCTTCAGTTGAAAAAGAGGTTTAATAACTTGCAAATATTTTTGTCCTTTATTGCTTTTTATTGGCTTACTTGGCTCATAGTCTCGACGATGTGCATTTGTGTCAAGTAACATCAACTTATAATTTTGCATATCACTATCTGTAACCAAGCTTAAGTCTACATCTTTCTTAAGCAACAACTGTTTTAAACCAGGTGTATTTCGATATTTACGTTCAGCCACGGTGATGTATTGATCGTTGATCGTTATGCAAGCAGAGCCTAACATCAGTTGCCCGCGGTCTTTTCTTACTCCAAATGGAATATCTACCAACGCTTCCGAAGATACTGACCAGGATGACGTATCACAAGCTTGATTACTTTCAACTACTGATTCATAAGAAGAGTCACTGTTTGTATCGGATTTATATTTGTCTTCATCATCATTATTATCATTTCTTCCTGCGCTACCAGTTCTTTCTTTCTGCAAAGTTTCGTTAGTAAACGGAACATCAGCAAAATCATCACTAACACGCAGGAGAGGAGTTTGCTTAGCAGCATTAGCAATTAAGTTAAGTGGTTCTGTTACAGGTTTAAAAACAGATTCCAATGCTTGTTTATTGTCGATCTCGGCATCTCTCATTTTTCGTACTTTTATCTTTACAGCTTCTGCCGCATCAACAATTTGTCGTTTCATTGATTTTTCCATATTGGTTAATAGGTCGTAATTGATTTAGCGTCGTAAGGTGAATAATATTATTAGACAGGTAATAGCCTTATATACTATATGTATTCGTGTTCTTAGTCAAAGACTACAAACGTGTCAAATTTACTTCTATAACATCCTTTGTTTTTTGAACAATCTTTATTAATTACAACATAATTGAAAGGTATACTCCATATTTTTGAACACATTTCACGAAATTCAATCCATGTCATGTCAGTGTTGACGTGTTCTTCATAAACATGTTTCATATTTCTTTCATCTTGTTTAAAAAGTACGATTAGGTTTGCGTTATCTCTTACTAACTGTTTAGGGATTTTACTATACGTCTGATTTAGATAAAAACAATCGATGAACTTGTGTCTCCCCATAGCAAAATAATCACGTATATTACTTTGGTTTTCACAAGCAACATCATCAAATACAATTACAGAATTCGGTTTTGCGGTCTGAACACTTAGTACTTGCTCATTTTCATGATATTTCTGAAATGAAATGCCAGGTACTCGTTGCAAGACTTTTTCTAAAAAAAGATACTTAGGTTGTTGCAAGGTTTTCGAATAAACATAAACGTTTTGAAATCTTAAACCATTCTCGTGTATAAGAAGACCAATTATTAAATTAGTTTTTCCACAATTTGACGGTCCGCAAATGATGCATCGTACCGATTTAGGTAATAATTCTCCATGGCGAAAACCAGTCTCCTGAGAATGAACACAAAGTTGGTTTACTTGTAACGATTGTGGTTGTTTTACAAATTTCATGGCAACTGCTTAAACGGTTATATTAATAATGAGTCAATTATTTTATTACACTGACATTTATAACTCATTGTCGCTAACTCGAACAAATGTACAAACAACCTTACCGTGGCTGTCCTTCATTATAAGATAGTGAATGTTTTCTAAATGAGATTTCACCAAATCTTGCATCTGTCGCTGGAACAAATCTTCTGTGCGGTTTTTATAGCTGTCCTGGTGTTTTGATGAATCGTTATCTGTATTTTTCTGATCAGTTTTCAAATCTCGAATAAATATAATCTTGCCGCTTGAATTCTTGATTATAAGTTTACAAATGTCATTTAAATCAGATTTCACTGAGGCATGCATTGTAGTTAATTTAGTTATTTGTATTTTGTTTCGTGATACAAAATTCAACCTTCTCACTACAATAGTAAGAATAGAATGTAGCGTTAAATTACTGCTAACAATTATTTATAAGTTATACCTTCCCCACAAACTTTGTGGATAAATTTATGTTATTGGAAATTCTAAAAAACTTTTCGTTCCATTCGTAACCAAACGAGTTTTAAAAAGTGGAGTAGCGCCCAAACCACAAACGTTGTGCAATAGGCGTCGAACCAGTATTTTACTGCATTACTGCACTATGTAAGATTTCATTTATATTATTGGGCATTCTATTCCACCGAAAGCGACGAAGGCGAACGAAGTGAGCCGTAGGAAGCGACAGGTGGAATAGAATGCCCAATAAATCACTACTATCACGCGCAGCTCCCGCATCCCAAGCCCCACCCAGACTAGCCCCACAGAGGCAGTCACCATGGGGTAAACTAAACCACCAAAGAGTGGCCCCCCAGACAAACCAGCAGACTATCCCAGGTCTGATGGATCACCCCATCCCGGCACCGACCCCCAACCCGGCCCCTCAGGCCCCTGCCGCCCCCATGACCGCTCAAGGCCGCCATATGGCTCCCAACACTGTCGCCGCGAGCCAGCCTAAAATCAACTCTAATGCCAGACGTAGCGTCGCCGACATCATTTTCGGTGCCTACGCAATCTGGATGACAGACGAGGCACGATCGCTAGCCGCTGAGATCGAAAAGATCGAAGCTACAGGTAATATACCTAATCTAGCCGAATCCCAAGCCCTATTTCATAGGTATCCCTCCATAACAAAGGAGCTAGATAGCCTAGTATTCACAAATGGTCAATGGGTGCGCAAGTAAGTCGCAACCTTGACCCTTTTATTATTATTTACACAATAAAAGTGTAATCTCAGTAACATCATGTTTTTTCGCCAACTTAGGCTTTGTCCTTGACCCCATGACCTCTCTACCCTGCTCCTTAAGAGCCGTAGGGCGTAGATACAAACGTACATACACAAACCGATTCGTTACGTCCTCGCCGCCGAGGGCCGCCGCGTATTCTTTTAATATTTCCCGCCAGCCCGCGATCAGCTGTGCAATAGTTAATCATTATTCGATTTAAAAGGAGTTTCTTATCCGTTCTTCTCCACTTAGGTAGTTTACGAACGGAAAGTAAATTCATTTAATTTAGATCCAGCAATAGTTGTTCCCCAGCGACGCCCTGAGCCGAGGTTCGACCCCAACTGGGGTAGCCCTCAGCGTTGTCGCTTAGGTTAGAAAATTTGCGCCTAGCTGGAGGCTATATAGCTTAGTCTCAGCAGGAAAAGTCCGGTTAAGCAGTAACAAATCACTTTGATTGACACTGCGAGACGCCACGTGGAAAAAAAAAAAAAAAAAAAAAAACATTTTAGTATTAGATGGCGCGCCGTGGTGAGCAGACATGTCTACACATACAAACTTTAACTCTTATGAACCATTTAGTATGGTTGATGACGCTTCGTCGCGAACAGTATGGATCGCTTAAAGTTTTTTGTCGATGCAAGCAATTTTGCGACCAATTTTAACTAATTTATCAGTTTACTTAGAAACAATAGGAGGGTAGTTACAGTTTATTATAAAAATCTCTGTCTATCTTATATCTTCATTAACCAACTTTATTTCTATTGCATTAAGGTTGAAAATCATATGGCAAACAGGCTGTGAGAAAATCCCATACTTTTCTAAGTACTTGTGTATTTATTTATTTTATTTATTTATTTAATACTTTAAGCACATAAACGTACAGAGGCGGACTTAATGCCCTAGGCATTTTCTACCAGTCAACCTTTGGGTGATGGAGAAACAAATAGTGGTAGGTGCAATTACGATAGTAAAATGGATTTGAATACAAGACCTAAATATAAGCTATAAATAAATTCAATTTGATTATACAATAAATACTAAAACAAATAAACTAAATACAGATACTACTTAACTATTAGTTGAGATAGACAATAGGGAAAAATTATCGCTGTGCCGATACTGCTGCCAACTTCTTACGAATGTGTTCGCGAACTTTGACTTTGAAGGTTAATCGGTTGGTTGCCATCCTGATTTCCGGGGGGAGAGTATTCCACAAAGAAATAGACTGTATGAAGAAAGAACAGTGAATGAAGTCAGTGCGGTGAGTAGGACATTGAAGAAGGCGGTTATTTGATGATCGTAGATTTTTATTGTGGTTGTCGCAGATGTATTGAAAGTAAGGGGCCAGATAACTAGGGGAATTCGGAGAGTCAAGAAATGAGTACAATGTAGTTAGTGCCCTTTGCTCTCTACGCTGGCGTATGGGAAACCACTTTAGAAGCGACCGATGCGCAGAGACATGATCATATTTACGTAAATTGAAAACAAATCGAATGCAGTAATTTAGAAGACGGTCAAGTTTGTTGAGGAGATCTGCATTCAGGTCATAGTAGCACACGTCACCATAATCGATGATAGGAAATATTAGGGTTTGCACAAGCATTGTCTTTGTGTTCAATGGTAAAAAGTTTTTCAGACGATACAGAGCCCGGAGCGTTCCAGTAACCTTCTGACTGACACTAGCAACTTGAGTATGCCAGCTCAGAGTTCTATCAATACGTAAACCTAGATCCTTCACGTCGGTGCTAAACGGGACGATCGTACTGTCGAATATAACAGGTGGGAATGTTGCACCATCCACTTTCGCGATGCTTCGAGGACTCCCAATGATGATTGCCTGACACTTATTGGGGTTTACTGCAACGCCAAATCTATCAGACCAAGTTTTAATCGCTATCAAGTCCCTATTTAATTTGTCGATAGCATCAGGTATTTCATCGACCCTCCCTTGACAATACAATTGCAGGTCATCTGCATACAGATGATACGCACACTGAAGTTCGGAAGTGATGAGATTAATAAAGATAGAAAACAGAAGAGGGGAAAGAATGCCGCCTTGAGGAACGCCAGCTTCCAAGTCACACCAGCGAGATGAAGAATCACCAACGTGAACAGACTGCTGACGTACCCGAAGGTAGGAGGTGAACCATTCCAGTGCTTCGGGAGAGACCATCACATAGGATAAAATGGCTAACAGGATGTCGTGACTGACGGTATTGAAGGCGTTCGAGAAATCGACCAACACTAATACAGTGACTTTGGTGTCTTCCAGCCCTGCCCTTATATCGCCAGTCACTTTTAGTAGGGCGGAGACAGTACTGTGCCCGGGTCTGAACCCAGATTGTAGTGGGCTGATCAGTGAATTATACTGCACAAAGGTAGAGAGTTGTCTGTGAACACAGGCCTCAAGTACTTTGGATAGGAAGGGAAGGATAGAGATTGGGCGGAAATGGGCTGGAAGAGTGGGATTGGTAACTTTAGGTAGCGGACGAACATAGGCTTTACGCCACAAGGAGGGGTATACACCAGTGTACAAGGAATAATTGATAATATGTGTGATAGGAGATAGGAGGTGATCCAGAATAGTCGTGAACATACCACGGGTGATATTATCACATCCTAACGCTTTGGATTTGATCGACAGAATGATCTTTCTGATCTCTCCCGGTTCAACTGGAACAAAACGAAAAGGATTAATATGAGGTCGCGTTAGACCAGAGATTAGTGACAAAGTTTGTTGTTTGGTTAGACGATCCATGGCAGGCACAGTGGAGAAATGATGGTTGAGATCGTCTAAGTCAATAGAATTTGGCAGGTCTAAATGTCGCGGTTTGCCGATACCAAGAGTTCCTAGGAATTTCCAAATATCGGCAGAAGATGAAGAAGAAATATTTTCTAGAATGTGGCGGCGTTTAGCATTGCGTATCATCTGGTTACATCTATTTCTTGCACACTTAAATAGCGTCCAGTTGTCGTCAGTACGATCCCTCTTATATTTACGGAACGCTCGGTCCCTGCGTCGCATGGCCATCTGTATCCCTCGAGTCATCCACGGCGCAGGAGGACGTTTCAGCTTAACTTTTTTAACCGGAGCGTGGATGTCATAAAGGTTGACCACAACACTATTGAAGATTGAAACTTTATCGTCAACTGAAGTGGCCTGCAACATAATCTCCCAATCGACTACGGACGCATCCTTATTAAGTTTTACAACGTCCAGCCTCGCAAAACAACGCCTGTACAGAACCCTGGGTTTAGGTTTAGGAGGTTTAAGGATGTAAGAAACAAAAATCATGTCATGATGAGAAAAGCCAGGAGCGTCACGTTGACCATGGGAGGAGACAAGAGAAGGATTTGAGGTGAGGATAAGATCGAGCCAGGTGTCATCGCCGGAAATGTTGTGATGGGTAGCCTGGAGCGGTAACACGTGCAGACTAGCTGACTCGATAAGATGAAGAAGTTTACGGGATCGAGGGGAATATTGGGAAAGGAGGTTTGTATTAAAATCACCCATGATGATGTGGTGCGTATACTCTGAACCCAAAGATTCAAGAACTGATTCGAATTCAGTGAAGTAATCGACAGATGGGGGACAGTAGACAACACCGATAACGGTTTTGGCTCCTTTGACACAAACTTCAAGGAAGATAAACTCCGCAGAGGCAGAATAGTTTGAAGAGGAAGTAGCAAGTAATTTATAAGGAAAATCACTGCGGAGATATATCGCCACACCACCCCCTCCCTTACCAACCCGATCGTTCCGTATAAGAACGAAACCGGTGAGAGGGTAAGTGGTGGACAGAAGATGCGGTTTGAGCCAGGTTTCAGAGACCAGGATGGCGTGAACGTTGCTGTCGTTAAAGGCATCATGCAGCTCACTATAGTGACTGGCAATACTTTGCGCGTTAATGTGGCACACATTCACCAACCGACTAGACTCGTCATTAAAATTTTGTCGTATAAAGTCACCAAGGGTACCACCGAGAGAACAAAAACTCGGGTCGCTTGAAGAGGCAGCAGAATCATCAGCAGAGAAATAAGAATCATTTTCCGACATAAAAAGAAGAAGTTAATAATAATTTTAAATATATATATATATATGTATAATAAATTAAAACAAAAAATAAAAAGGCACAAATTTGGAAATCTGCACCACCCGCTAGCTAACACCAACAACAAACAATAACTATAAAAAGTATGGATCACAACACAAACACACAAACACAATATTTAAACATTTAACTGTTGTCCCGAAAATAGAGAAACGAAAAAAATAAAATACAATGCAAAAAAAAAAAAACAAAACATAAACAGTGTTACACCCAACTTAAGCGCACAGTGAGGCAAACTTTTGAAATTATTTGTAATTCATTCGGCAGTTGAATCGAACAAACGTTTCTAAACGTACATTTCAAAGTCAACGTTATTTTTTACGTCAATTCAACAAGAACAAATACACCAAACTTATCAGTGTTGGATGAGGGTACTCGGTACAAATAATAAATAGTAATCTTTGCTCGGTACCCTCAACACTGCCTAGTGAACTTTAATGTCAACATAAAAATTTATTCAAACAAAACAGATTAGCAAATACAACTTATTATCACAAATAGATAACAAGTATGTACTTAAATATATACCGAAACAAGTGTACAGTTGGAATTACAGAAGAAGAGTGCATGATGGGACGGAAAAACTACACAGTGGTTAGTGATGACTTATTTCAATGAAATAGTTAATAGAACATGATGACAATCACAAAACAACAAGAAAACAAACTATTTACGTGCGTTTTTCAGGTTGCTGGCAGCGTCCGCACTTCTCCCGGCCGTAGATGGCATCACGGCCGGCGCCTTGGGGTACTTAGCTATCAAGGGCTTCAGCTCGTCAATGGAAGTTATCTTATGCCGACTTCCATCAGAGGCCTTGATATAGATGACGCCATCCTGGGTCCAGCAAGACCGCATACCAAAGTGTTCGCGCGCCTTCCCGAAGACAGACTGCCTAGCTCTCGTCAAGAACTCCTTGACAGATATTTTCGAGCCCTTCAGTCCTGTTTTCGCCTTCCAAACTGAGGCCTTGACATCCACACTGGCAAACCTCACTAGAATAGGCCTGTGATGATCGTTGCTGGGGGCCCCAAGTCTGTGGCAGGTTTTAATGTCAGACGCTGCCAGATTTTTGAGGGCAAGCTTGCATCCCAGTACATCCAAGATTACTGCAGTGCTATTCTCACTCTCCACTTCAGCAACTCCCTGGAAAACTAGTGCTTTCCGCCGATGCCTGGTCTCCAAGCCATCCATCTGTTTGGCACACTCGCTGATCTGGCTTCGGAGCAGACCAAGCATTGAGAAAATGAGCTCCCGGAACACACGAAACTCATCTGCAATCTTTGCCACTGTGTTTGCTTTAGCTGACCCGGCGCCCTGGATCTGGGCTTCAAGTTCTCCCATCTTCTTCATGAAGTTATCCTCGAGGACCTTCTGAGCAGCAAGGACTTCGGCGTATTGCGACATTCTTATTAGTGTGAAGTGCTGACTAATGTTGTAGAATCAGTGCAGTGATCAGCCAGCAGGTGGTGTTAAGGATGTTATTATGTCACATAAATTTGCCAAAAACGTGAGTATATATAATTTAGCACTTCTAGACTAAGTACTGTAGTAAACTTAATTAGTGTTTACATTAATAACTACTAATTATGATTTAAATATTTTAAATAAAATTCCTTAAAAAAGTGAACGTTTTTAGTTTTTCAACACCTACCCGCGATTCCCGCGTGTATGATTGGTTGGAAATTGCAGATAATGCGCGGTTTCTTCTATAAAAATGATTCTGAATAATATATGAGTGAATATTCAATAGCCATTGCCAAGGACAGAAAGTCATAAGGATGCATTATTAACTAAGAAGTAGCTTATATTTTCATCGAATGGAAATAAATGTAATTTAATAGGTTATGGTACATTTTTTTTCTTTTTCTTCTTTCTAAATGAATTCGGCAAGGCAAATGGTTTGACCCCATTAATCGACTAATCATAGACGGCAATCAACATTGCGTCTTTCAACTTGCATGTGATTGGTCGCTTCATCGCTTGATGGGGTTGAAACCCTTTACCTTGCCGAATTCACTTACGCAATTAGGCTGCTAGCCTAACTGGGACCTTTTTTACAAACAACGCCAGAGTTCAATTGCAACCGACTATTTGCAGCGGGGTTGCAGTATAATTTGAATTGCACTGTGGTAACCCGCCTCTAAATCTGCTGAATGCTGCTCGTTCGCATCTCTCAAAGGGTGAAGGAAAACATCGTGCGGAAACTGGCATATCCAAGAGAAATCGATGACATGTTTTGGTATCACCAACCCACACTGAGCCCTGTGCGGTGGGATACAAGCAAGGCCCACGCCCTCTTAAGGCGCCGATTCCCTTGAGTAGCTGATTTTAAAATGAGAATCACATCTAAATGGCTAGTCGTAATTTTATGGAAAAATATATGTTATATTAGACCATTTTCTTAACAATTTGATTTAAGCACATTTTGAGTTTTATTCGTATTTGTAAAGTTATGTCTTAAACGGACAAAAACACGACAATCGCACCAAAACCGCTGGGCGTATTTTAATGAAATCAACACCATCTCAAATACAATTTAATTATCTACATTTTGATCTGAGGCTTTTTATTTTAAAGTCATAGAATAACAAGGAAAGTACAAAAAAACTACTAAATTTTGGGTCGCGCGGGTGTGAAACGAGTGCGCGTTTTGTTCCCTCAAGGTCGTTGGCGTTAGTCGTCGTCTTAACAGGCCAGTGCAATAGGAACATTAGCTACTTATTATAGTCTGGTTATGCTGCAAATACCAATTATTTACTTCCTAAATCAGGTGTTGTGAGGCAGAGAATCTGAAAAATAACTCTAAGACCCACTGTCACTCAGAATAGTGTAGTATTCTTCGGACTATATGTTTGCTGGCTACGATTATTTCTGATTCTATAACGCAGGGCCATCTCCATTATTATTTAGTCACAGGGACAAGCCCTTTGTAACCTCGCTGTTGTAATAGTTATTAGAAAGCTCAATTAAATCGTCAATAGATATTAGATACGTCCATATTTGGGTCAAGTTCGGGGAGCATGTCGAGGTCGTGTTACGAACCGAATCAAAAATGTATTGGATCCTTTACACGAGGTACTTTCATGAATTAAAGTTTACTATTTTAGTTACTACTATGTACTAGTGAGCTACTATGCGATGTACCGACCAGATTAAGTATGCAGTATGCGGCCCATTGCATTAGTGTACATGAATAACAGCCGATAGAGAGGGATGGTGTCGCATCGTGAGGCGAATCATAGCAACCACCATCATCTGCCTAGCCTTTTTCCCAACTATATTGGGGTCGGCTTCCAGTCTTACCGGATTCAGCTGAGTACCAGTGTTTTACATGGAACGACTGCCTATCTGACCTCCACAACCCAGTAACTGGGTAACACGGTACCCCTTGGCAAGACTGGTGTCAGATTTCAAGCTTCTGACTATCCATAACGACTGTCAAAGATCTTCAAATGACAGCCGGGACCAACGGCTTAACGTGCTTTCCGAGGCACGGAGGAAACTCGGTATGTTGAAATGGTCACCCATCCACGGACCGATGATCGACCCGTGCAGCTGTTATTATTTAGCCACGAGTTCCTCGCGCGAATCATAGCAACCGAAGTCTCATTAAAACATGATGACAACGACCGCTCTGCCAAGAGCGTACCGACGAGGAAGATGTACCTATACTGGTCAAAGTCTATAATTAATAAATTACTTACATGTTTACTTTTGTCGGGGCAGTAGTTTTCTTTGTCTTGGTAGTGTCTGTATACCGTAAGAAGGTATGGGGTGGGAACTTGGTGGCAATGATGACAGGTTTTGAAATAATGGTCATCGTTAATGTGTGGTACCAACATAATCGATACTACAAAGTAATAGTTAGTGAGTTGATGACATTCGGAATGAGGAACTGTATTTATTGAAATACTCGTAACTGCCTCATTCTGGCCAAACAAATTTGAATAACTGTCGTACCAGTGATACGAAGAAGAAGAAGTTCACTGCATTTCTTTGAAGTGAACTGCTGAGCATGAGGTCTTGGGTTCGATACCCGGGTCGGGTTAAGTGTTATTGGGTTTTTCCATCTGGAATATCTCAGTAGCAGCCCGGAGACTGGATTGATCCCCGGTTGTTGACAATAGCCTTGCTCCCTATGACATGCAGAGGCGGCTGTACTTTAAGTTCACTCGTGCGCTGAACTGCCAGATTTTAATAGGTTTAGAAATAAAATAAAATGTTTAATAATATCTGATTAACGATCTATTCAATATTTACAAAATTATGACGAACAAATTTAAGCTCTTTGCTAAAGTAATAAGACGTATATTGTTGTAAAAAAATATTCCCCGTGCGCTAGGCTATAGCGCACGGCGAGAGTTCATACAATTCTACGAGAAACAAGCGAAAACGCCTGGCGCGTGAGACAGAGATATTTCAATAGAAAATGTACGGCAAAATATGACCACTCTCGTGCGCCGTCCCAGTGAACCGAAGATTACCGAGAGCGGGCGAGGTTTGACGAACGAAATTTATCTTCGGGGTCGAGTACCAACATTACAAGTTGTACAACAACGTAACTATATGGCGTTGGCGTCGAATTAGAAGTCGCTAGCGAAATGGTTTGCCGATTTACATAGGCTCCTGTGAATTTTAGTAAAACTATCACAATTACGCAGTGAGACGGCAACGGTCAAAGTAGTAATAGGGTTCCGTTCTTACCCTTTGGTTACGGAACCCTAAAAAAATACAACCGACAGGACATAATTGTCATTTAATAGCAACATTTATCCACTTATACGTGTCGTTTATGTGTTATTAATAGTACATTATGGTACAAGTGCGTAATGTTGGTGATTACCGCTGAGGCGCCATTGAGACCCGAGCCTTTAGGTGAGGGTCTTAAGAGAGCCGAGGACGGTAATCATCAATACACACGTGTATCATACGACGTTTTTCAACACACTTGTGAATAAAATAATACTAAAAAATCATTTTCAACAGTGAAAACGAGTTGTGAATTTTTTTTCGCAATGGCGGGGTAAATTAAACAGTTTTACTATGCGCGCGCATCTAACAATGGCGATCGGCCATAGACTAAAACAATGAGGTTACTTTATTTTTTTTAGCTTTACGCGAATAGCGTATTAGCCACGTACAAAATGGGGAATTTCAAGTTTTCTTTATTGCAGAGAAACAAAAGTTATATTTGAGGGCAAGTTTTATTTATTAAACACGTACAAGTTGAAATTATCTAGTTGAATACGAAGTTGCATGAAATGAGCAAGCAATATGTTAGGTTCTAGCATTTTGCTGAATTGTTTGACTAGAAGACATTTGCCACATTTTATGTATTTAATGGATATCATGTAAATAGTAATTACTACCCATATTATGTTATGGATATAGTAAGTACTACTTCCATGACAGGAATAGAAAGGGATTAATATCGAATGGAACACTTTTAATTGATTAACAGTGTTACATTTTATTATCTTGAAAATACTTAAATTTTAACTGGATTAGAATTAATGACTTATTTTATTAATTTTCATTGGATTGATTTGTGACATTTTTAAAATTAGTTTAATTTAAAAGTATTTAAAATGAAGGCAGGAAACCATTTAAAAAAAAAACTGTAACTCACTTGTGAATAATAGCAATGAAAAAGTCACAGTTTGATTACAGGTATCATTATATGCCTAGTTGCGGTGAAATTAGAGCCACTTTATGAGCAAGTGTGTTGAAAAGAAACATATACTCTGTGGCTATATCATACTACTAACAAATATATTCCAATGATGCAGAGGTGGATGCAGGTCCACGCTGAATTGTAGCTGTATGTTTTTAGTTTTATATCTGTACCTACTAACACTAGTTTTATTACGTAAATTGTTACTAAACCTATGGACTTTGTCTGAAATAATAGTTTTTTTTATTATTATTATTATAGGAACTGAAAAGCCATTACACTACATTACACAACAATTCTGCTCTAAAAAAGTGTTTGTGTGATATGCTTATTAGTAAAAATATAATAGTCATCTCTAAACCAATATAGTTAGTACAGTTACATTACATAGTATAATAATCTGGAACTAAGCTACATCAAAAAATCACTATATTGTAGTGTGTTTTGTAAATACTAACGTACTATAATAAGTACTATAGCAACGATCCGAATATCCTCAATACGACAAGGTCGCCTTATATTTGAGTGTTCATCACTGCTAAAACGAAACGATTATATCAGTTCCTTAGTAACCTTTATTACGCAAATCAGATGAATAAAAGCATTTTTTAACAATTTTATAGAGCAGTATTATTCTGTACTAATATTTAATGATATTAGCGCTTGCTATAGCACTTACTCCGACACCTGTTGGAGAGTAGCTCACAGAGACCATGAGGAATTAAATAACCTCTAAAATTCTGCACTGGAAGGATCTGGGTGCCCACCACTACGTATTTACCCAAGAAAACTTCCTCAATGAACAGTACTATTGACAGAGCTAGTTTGTTGAGCGATCCGGCTAACCCCCGGCGCCGCTCGGTAACCGGGCCGGGCGGTGTTAAATTAGCTACCGAAGCCGCTTCTGGGGCGGGACACCAGGCTCTAGACAGTGGACAAGTACTGGTGCCACGAAAAGTAAAGTCTTAATTAGAGAGCTCAGACGCATACCTGGAACGTTCGTGGATTACTAAGCCCGGGAAAGCTAGATATAGTGGAGAAGGAAGCGGAGTCGCACAACATAGCCTTACTTGGTGTGACTGAGACTCACAAAAGAGGACAAGGTCATTACAGGACCTCCAATGGGAACACCTTGTATTTATCCGGTCCCGCTAATTCCAGTACTAACGGAGTCGCCATCCTGCTATCTCGCAAACTGAATAACTATGTCATGGCCTACAATCCAGTCTCAGACAGGATCATATCACTGAAGCTTAACACGTATCCCTGTACCTTAAACATCAGAGGAAGCCACATGGGACGAATTCTACTCGAACTTAGAAGTTCTCTCTGAAATACCGAACCGGGAGATCACAATGGTGATCGGGGACTGGAACGCGAAAATAGGCAGCACAATAGACGACGACCATCTAAGAAACACGGTCGGCAAATATGGACTCGGTACCAGAAATGACAGAGGAACCAGACTTCTTGAGTTTTGCATAGACAAGAAACTCACGATAATGAACACGTGTTTCCAGCATCACCCGAGACGGCTTTACTCATGGACATCTCCTGGCGAGCGCTGCCGTAGCCAGATTGACTATATACTGATTAGTAGCCGCTGGAGATCATCAATAACCAACGTGAAAACCTTCCCGGGAGCTGTGGATCTGACCATTGTTTGTTGGTTGCTAAGTTTGATCAGCGCCTCAAAGCAATAAATAAAAAGTGCCTCAAACCTATGTGTAAGTTAACGCCCGCAGAACAAAAGCAGTTCCAATGTGCACTTGACGCAGCGATTGTTCAAACATCTCCTTCAGCAAACGCGGACTCGGACGAGCAGTGGAGACACCTAAAGGACCAGATCAATGAGACATTCGAAAAGGTTAGTAACAAGCACCCTCTTACACCCTGCCCTAAACAAACCTGGATATCAGATAAGACCTGGCAACTCATACAAGATAGGAAGGAGCTTAGAAGCTTTCTAGAATGATCCAAAGACAATGTCGGCATGATAAAAACAACTTTGCTGAGCGCATCTGTGAAGAAGTAGAGGAGCATGCGTTCAGATCACAAAGCTCGGACCTCTTCAAGAAGGTAAAACTGCTGACAAAACAGTTTAAACCTCTAGGTTTTTGTTTTTTTGATCAATCATGGCTGGTAGAAGATGAAGATAGTACGCGCCTTTGCAAGACTTAGAGGCAGTGACGAGGAGATGGCGTAGCTACTGCGAGAATCTTTATAAAAACTCACATGAATGCAGCTCACCACAAGATACAAAAAATTGGTGCAAGTTAACGCTGGAACCACCCATCCTTGAATCAGAGATCACGGCCGCTATAGACGCACTCAAATACAGGAAAGCCCCCGGTCCAGATCGTGTAACATCGAAAATAATAAAAGTCATGGGTCCTAAAGCTGTAAAAGTCCTACACAGAATTTGCGACAACATCTGGCGAACTGGAAGATGGCCTTCAGACTGGACTAAGTCGATCATATTACCTCTCCACAAAAAGGTATCCACTTCTAAGTGCGATAATTATAGAACCCTTGCATTGATATCACATGCCAGCAAAGTGATGTTACATATCATCAATAACAGGATTCGTTACTTTCTGAACTGGCAAATTCCACAGAAACAGGCGGGTTTTGTAATGGGCAAAGGAACCCGCGAGCAAATTCTAAACATTCGCCAACTGGTCGAAAAGGCCGACGAGTTCAACACACCCACCTTCTTTTGCTTTATCGACTACAGTAAAGCCTTTGACTGTGTTGTATGGTCGGGCCTATGGAAGGTACTTAGTGAACTGGGAGTAACTCAACACCTCGTTGCCCTCATCCGCTCTCTATACCTGGACAATCAAGGAATGGTAAAGGTCGAGAACTGCACATCTGAGCTTTTTAGTTTCGGTAAAGGGCTAAGACAGGGATGCATCCTGTCTCCAATTTTCTTTAACACCTATGGAGAGTTCATAATCAGGCGGGCATGTGAAGGTTGGGAGGGTGGAGTTACAATAGGTGGCACTAAAATAACAAACCTCCGCTACACAGATGACACCACACTCCTTGCTGCAAGGGACACCGAGATGGTGAACCTCCTGGCGCGGATTGAGAACATCAGTTTGCTGTTGGGTCTAAAAATCAATCATAGCAAAAACAAAGTATATATGGATCGTACCAACAGCCTTGAACTAACGGGAACGCTGAACCTTGACATCGTGAGCGACTTCGTCTACCTAGGGTCTAGCATTAATAACACAGGATCATGCAAAAAGAGATAAGGAGACGTATAGGGATGGCCAAAAATGCAATGTCCCAGTTGCATAGGATATGGAGAGACCGTAACATCACGCGGAAAACTAAAACCAAATTGGTGACTTCGCTAGTTTTCTCCATATTCAGCTATGGAGCGGAGACCTGGACACTGAAAAAGGCCGACAGAGACCAAATAGACAGACGCCTTTGAAATGTGGAGCTGGAGAAAAATGCTACAGATTCCATGGACCGCCTTTCGCACCAACGTGTCTATTCTGAGAGTGCTTAACGTCAAAACTAGACTTTCCACTGTATGCCTTCGTAGGGTACTGGAATTCTTTGGACATATTGCTCGTAAAGAGGGTCACAATCTTGAACAGCTAATGGTGACAGGCAAGGTAGATGACAAACGTCCCAGAGGACGCAGTCCCACGAGATGGTCGGACCAAATACGATCTTCTCTGAACATCAACTTCCACAATGCCCTTCATCAAGCTAAGGATCGCAGCAGATGGAGGGAAAAGATCACGACCCTCAGTAATGAGGAAAACGACGCGAGGAGTATAGCACATACTATAACGGTTGTATAAAATGGTGTGGTAAACGTTTACATCCTTTGTTTATGGTTTTTGACCTATAAGCTTATAGAGCAAAATTGTGTTGTCGAACGCTTTTATACAACATGCTGTCACCGGTAAAACCTTAATATCACATTTTATGTATTTTTAGAGGTATAGGCTTAGATTATAGGACTGCTTTGCTAGTTGGGTAGGTAATGGATACATATATATATATATATACACATCTAGGGAACCGACTTCGGCAAATTTTTACAAACCTCGAAGATCGAACCTTGTTCCAAGTTTCGATCGTAGATAAATAAGCCACGAGGGCCTTTAATTAATGAAATCAACAATATTTTAAATATAACATCACTTAGCTGATTGTATTATGAACTTGATTACTTATTGAATTATCACTCAAGTAAGTAAGGAAATGTATAAGTCAACAGCACTTGACTTTGAAACGTTAAACTATAACATTGACCTTGACTTTCATCATGAATGGATGACCTTCTAACCTTCGCATGTAGACCGGAGACGAGTCTGAGTAATTCCTTCACGTTTAGCGATCTCAGACCGAGATTATCGAAGAATTTGCATGAAAATACAATCAAATTGACGCGTCAGACCTTTTTGGGGTAATCTGGCCATCAGTTACGCATTCTAAAAGGAAATGTTATAGGGCAAGCAAAGCAAGGATTGTGTTTAGTTTTGACTACAGAGCGATTTATACTGAGATGCGATCCTATCTCCAAAACGACCTAAATAAATTTCGTTGATAATGTTGCGAAGAAGAGCGTTATATTTCCTTCTTTGTCCTCCTGGCCTAGGTCTTCCCGTGTGGCAAAGTTTCATCCAAAACCCTTAAAAACCAAAACGTGCAACCTACTTAGAGACTTCCACATCTCAGATGCCTATACCATGAATCCTTAAAGCAAGGTTATATCCAGTATGCGTAAGGGACAGATATATGTGACTTGTACATCTGTCCTCCACGCATAATAGAAATAACCTTGCTCTTAAGAGCTCATAGTACGGGCCCAAAAACCCTTACATCATTAATTGCAGCGTAGTCACGATGATATTTCTTGATTTCGACCTGTTAATTACCCAAGTATAAGTCCATTGAGCATAGCTATTCGCTTTTTCCTCGTGATAAAAATTTCTGGTCCTTCGTGGCGGAAAATATACTGTAAGTTCTTTCTGTAAAGCTAAATGTAAATGTCCATACGGAGGACTCAATACTCAATGTATTAATTGCTCCCACATGTGAACTTAGATGGTAGGCTACAAATTTAGACCACTGTGCACCCTGTCGGTCATTGCAACTGCACTCTCCTGGGGCGCCACGTCATCGATCGATAGCTAATAATTCTCTACTCAAATGGACACGATACAATAGCTTCATTAACGTGAAAGAGTGGCTAATGCACCTAATGTATGCACGTCAGGACCACAGCACTTTAATAAGTATCAGGTGACTTCAACTTTAAAGTCACCTGATACTGTATCTAACACCCATAGTGCAAGTCCTATTGAAATAAACTGCCTCCACTCTACTCGAATTAGTCGTGCACAACAGAAAATTACTCTTGGGCTGTTAATGTCAATACATTATCTGCCGCACTCAGAGATTTAACGGTTACTTATGGCGTTCCTTAGTGTAGATTTTGTACTAAAAATCTATACTAAGGAGAGCTCTGAGTGTGGCAGTATGAGGTGTGTAAATTTATAACCGACTTCAAAAAAAAAGGAGGAGGTTCTCAATACGTCGGAATCAAAAAAAGGATCTTTTTAGGGTTCCGTACCCAAAGGGTAAAAACGGGACCCTATTACTAAAACTCCGCGATCCGTCATATGTCTGTCTGTCTGTCTGTCTGTCCGTCTGTCACCAGGCTGTATCTCATGAACCGTGATAGCTAGACAGTTGAAATTTTCACAGATGATGTATTTCTGTTGCCGCTATAACAACAAATACTAAAATCAGAATAAAATAAATATTTAAGGGGGGCTCCCATACAACAAACGTGTTTTTTTACCGTTTTATGCGACAATGGTAGGGTTCCGCACTTCGTGCGCGAGTCCGACTCGCACTTGGCCGGTTTTTATTTTGTTCCCCGATTACTCAAAGACGCCTGGACCGATTTCAAAAATTCTTCTTTTGTTTTGAAGGGTATACTTCCTAGTTGGTCCCATAGTTACCAGGTCAGGATCTGATGATGAGATCCTAGAGAAATGACTTAATTGAATAAAGACATTATGATTTGATTTGATTTGATTAAATGCTAAGTATGTCACGGGTATAAGATATCTCGAATAGTTAACCGACTGTGCTGAAGCAAATACTTATAAATAAATGGTACTGGATGAAAATGGCACCATCGAACTGAGCTGATAATGAAGCTGAAAGGTAGGCACCGACACTCTGAAATAAAACAATGTATCCTAGTCGTGTTTGGGCTTATTGGAATCGTCATGAGATGTAATTTTAAATAAATTTAATAAATGTCTTTTCTCATCACAAATGTTGCAGGAAGCTACAGAAAATGTTTAACCAAATACAAAAGAATGAAAACGTAAGTGAGAGACTGGTGACCGAAGAAGGTATTGAATACTTGTGTTACGGGGTGTACTTTGGCTATTAATGATTATCATGTTAATTGGAGATACTTACCAAAACTAAAATGAGAAAAATAAAAAACTTAAAAAAAATAGTTATTTATGCTACAAGAGCCGGAAATCATACGCACGTATATCATATAACATTTTACTATGCATTGTGCGAGGAAATAAAAAAAAATATCTGAACCAAGCAAGAAATTAATAAAATGGCGCTTATTCAAGGGCGCTCAGCATATCCACAGAACTAATACTTTATAGTTCCTCGGGTATATCTACTGCGCATGTGCAAATAGCTGTCACGTCGTAACGCAAAAAGGCACGAGCAAAATATTCATTCTGCCAAACATATTTAATGAATATTTAAAACTAGCTGACCCCCGCGGCTTCGCTCCCGTCTACTGGCTACCTACTCTACTCTACCTACCATACCCTACCTACCCTACCTACTCACCCTACCTACCCTACCCTACCTACTCTACCTACCATACCCTACCTACCCTGCCTACACTGCCTTCCCTACCTACCCTACCCTACCTAATAATTTGATGAACTATTTATTTGAATAAGAAATAATATACTACTATACGAATGTAACGAACGTATCAACGTCAGTGTATTGTCTTACTTTCCTGACAGCGTAGGCGGCCGAGCTAAGCCTTCCCGCTAGACTTGAAATATGTGGGCCCCACTGAAGTTTGGCATCTACTGTTATGCCCAGAAAAACTGCCGAGCCCACAGTTTCAAGCACCTCTTTATCTAACACGATGTTGGGTCCTAGATTTCTAACATTCGTTAAAGCGAATTTTATACATTTCGTTTTCTTGGAATTGAGAACTAAGTTATTTGTTGTAAACCAATCCGTAACCACTGTTTACATCGTCAAAATCATGTCTATTCCTGTCAACTTTAAAAATAAGAGAGATATCATCTGCAAATAGTACAACTTCACAGATACCCTTTAAAAATAACAAATAAGTAGCATCTACGATGTGCCTACAAAACGTCTACGCGGGCCTAGGATGCATCTACGGTACGGCAACGTATCGGGACGCCTACGATGTGCCTACGCTGTACAATGCGCCTACGAAAAGTCTACGCGAGCCCATGACGAGCCTACGACGCGCCTATGCTGCGGCTACGATGTCCCTACGAATATTTTACGCGGGCCTACGATGTGCCTACGATGCGTCTACTATGTGGGCGATACGATCTTAGGGTTCAATATTACAAATGTAAAGGAAAAGAGACATATTATTAGTAGGTTACTGTTGAAATTAACCTTCCCCTTTCAAGAGTTCAAAGACCTAAAGGTTTATGAACTGCCTAAGTTCAAGGTCATGTGTCATGATGCATGACGTTATCATATTAGTCCCATCGACAGCGACTGATACTATCTATTTTCTTTATCCCCGTTTTAAAAGATATACAACATTGCTCAAAGACAACAAATGAAAGGCTTGATCTTTGCAAAATTGAATGGCATTACTTTCTTCAATACAGGGTAGCATGGTAATCCGCACTGTGTTATCTTCCCGTCTAGTCGTAGGTGCTAGCCGTATTTTTTTGGAAAAAATATGTTACATTAGACCATTTTATTAATAATTTGAACTAATAAAATTATGAGTTTTATTCGTATAACATAGTGTAATTAATTTGTAAAGTTATGACTAAAACGGACAAAAACACGACAATTGCACCAAAACCGCTGGCCGTATTTTAATGAAATCGAAACCATCTCAAAGACAATTTAATTATCTACATTTTGATCTGGGGCTTTTTTTTAAGTCATAGAATAATAAGGGAAGTACAAAAAACTACTGTATTTTGGGTCGCGCGGATGTGAAACGAGTGCGCGTTTTGTTCCCTCAAGATCGTCTTAAGCTCCATAGTTTTTGCTAGCTTCTGCTAGTGGCTTCGCTCGCGTGGAAATTATCCCAAGGGATCATACTCCCTAATACAAATTATCCTATGTCCAAATCCAAGATATCCGTGTCCAAGTTTTTTCCGGACTATACAGGCGTTAAGACGTGCAAGGTAACAAACAGACAGACATACAAAGTTATAATACTAGTGTGGATAAGCACAATATAAGTGGAACTCTTTGCCAACGCTGTGCTCCCTTCCCTGTGTATGACCCGCAGCCTAATTGCCTAAGTGAATTTGGTAGGTCAAAGGGTATGCCATGAAAAAGTATGATAAATTTCCTTTAAATAATTAGGTACTGTCAAAAAATATTGGACGCTATCAATGGTGAAGATACTCTTTTCGAAAGATGCCAATAATTTTTGGCTACCTAATTATTTAAAGGAAATTTGTCAAACTCTTTCATGGAGTCATACCCTTTGCCCTGCCGAATTCACTTACGCAATTAGGCTACCGGTAGTCTTCCAAGTAAGGCATGTTCGTTCGTTCCACCCATAGATTTATATATTTTTTTCGTCGATCGCTATCCATCAGGCGTGATGGAGCTCTTCAATATCTTCATTTTTGAAAAATAATGAGTACATAGAAACAGATAAGAATATTACAGAAGAGTTTTACGTTTTTACTTACTTACCAACTTACATAAATCAATATTACAAATACACTCAATAAACTGTAATTAAAATTGCATACAGCTCAATAACTATCGCAATTGTGTCGAATTTCCATCGAGTGGACAATGCGACAATTAACTCTGATAACACGTCAATACTAATTACTTTTGCAACTCAATTAGTACAAGCAATCGTATTTTGTATCCCTAACAGTGTCATCAGCCTAAAAATAAATTACTAGTTGAGAACCGTCCGGTTTGTATGTATTCTCAATACATACAAACGCGAATGTTACGTACAGAGTTTTATCCAATATCAATTTGAAGTTAAGAAGTTGTCAAACTATACAGGGTGGGCAAAAATTCGTGGAAACATAGAAACAGTGCAATAGTTGGGGGGACATAAAGAAAAACCCGCCAAGTGCGAGTCGGACTCGCGCACGAAGGGTTCCGTACTCGTACCATTATCGCAAAAAACGGAAATAAAATCACGTTTGTTGTATGGGAGCCCCACTTAAATATTTATTTTATTCTGTTTTTAGTATTTGTTGTTATAGCGGCAACAGAAATACATCATCTGTGAAATTTCAACTGTCTAGCTATCACGGTTCATGAGATACAGCCTGGTGACAGACGGACATACAGACGGATCGTGGAGTCTTAGTAATAGGGTCCCATTTTTACCCTTTGGGTACGAAACCCTAAAAAGAAGAAAAAAATAGGATAATATGCAACTAGTGAATAAAGGACGGATTTAAAGCGAGGGCCATGGTGAATCACGAACAAGTGAAGGATTCTAAGAACTGAATCACGACCGTAGGGAGTGATTCATGATTATTGAATCACGAGCATAGCGAGTGATTCAAGTGTTAGAATCCTAAGCGACGTGAGTGATTCATGGCCCTCGATATGAATCCGTTTCATTCAGGCGTTGCATACTATATTTTATACCATGACTACGAGAAAAAGAAAGATTTAAGCGGTAAGCCCAAAGAATAATAATTAATAAATAAATAAATGGTTTATTACCTTCAAAATTTACAAAAAATATGAAACCTCAGGGTTTAAATTTTGAAGCTGAGTTAGGTAACAGCACCTGTGTTTTAGGGGCCAGTGACCACCTGTTACGTTACATAATTATAATGTATTAAATACCAATGCATTTAATATTAGAATTACAATCCATTCAGTAAACATTATATATTCAGTAAACATCCTAGACTAAAGACAAAATTAAAATCCTAAATATAAACAAACTCAAAATTAAATCGATGAAGGAGTTTGAAAATCGAATAATCTTTGCTCAAGAAGTTTGTTAGAGTTTGTATCGAGTATTTTATGCGCAAGGAGGTTGTATAGCATTGAGATGGAGGAATGTATGTTGGTTTTTAGAGGGGGAATGGTATAAAATGTTTTTCAACACACTTGCTCATAAAGTGGCTCTAATTTCACCGCAATTAGGCACATAATGATACCTGTTATCAAACTGTGACTTTTTCATTGCTATTATTCACAAGTGAGTTATAGTTTTTTTTTTAATTTATTGGTTGAGTTGCTTTGTTCTTAAAAAAGTTTCAATACAAAAAAGATCGTGCTTAATATTACAAATAAATTTATGTACCTATTGCTTGCCCATTTCATGCAACTTTGTATTTAAATAGATAATTTCAACTTGTACGTGCTTAATAAATAAAACTTTCACTCAAATATAAATTTTATTTGCTCTGTAATTAAGAAAAATTGAAATTCCCTATTTTGTACGTGGCTAAAAAACTATCCTAGAAAAGCCAAAAAAAAGAAACCTCATTTTAGTTTATGGCCGATCGCCATTGTTAAATGCGCGCGCATAGGAAAACTGATTAATTTTGCCCGCCATTGTGAAAAATTTTCACAACTAGTTTTTACTGTTTAAAATGATTATTTAGTACTATTTTCTTCACAAGTGTGTTGAAAAACGTCGTATGATACACGTGTGTATTGATAATTACCGTCCTCGGCTCTCTTAAGACCCTCACCTACGGCTCGGGTCTCAATGGCGCCTCAGCGGTAATCACCAACATTGCACACTTGTACCATAATGTACTATTATACCATTCCCCCTCTAAAAAGATTATTTTATTCACTGAAATCAGTGAATAAAACTTTTACTCACTGTCTTGGTGTTTGAATTTAGAACACACCAATATATGTTTGACGTCCATCCCAATGCTATACAACCTCCTTGCGCATCAAATACTCGATACAAACTCCTTGTGCAAAGAATATTCGACTTTCAAACTTCTTCATTGATTTAATTTTTCGTTTGTTAATATTTAGGATTTCAATAATGATTTCCATGATTTTGATTTTAGTCTGGGATGTTTAGTGAATACTTATTTGGATTGTAATTCTAATATTAATTGCATCGGTGTTTAATTAATTATAATTATGTAACGTAACGGAGGTGGTCACTGGCCCCTGAAACACAGATACTGTTACCTAGCTCAGCTTCTTTCTTTTTTTCTTCTCAGCTCACATTTTTTGTAAATTTTGAAGGTAATAAAACATTTATTTATTATAATTCCTTGTGCTTTTCGCTTAAATCTTTCTTTTTCTTGTAGTCATGGTATAAAATATAGTATGCAACTCTTGAATAAAACGGATTTAAATCGAGGGCCATGAATCATTCGCGTCGTTCAGGATTCTAACACTTGAATCACTCGCTATGCTCGTGATTCAATCATCATAAATCACTCCCTACGGTCGTGATTCAGTTGTTAGAATCCTTCGCTTGTTCGTGATTCATCTATGGCCCTTGCTTTAAATCCGTCCATTATTCACTATTTGCATAATATACTATTTCTTTAGGACCTACTGCAAATAACCACAGCATGACAACGCTTTAGTGTGGAGTTTGAGTAAGTAGTTCTTAATTTAAAATTGACAATTCATAAAACGGGAATAAAACTCTGTCAGTCACGTCATGTGCAGAATTTTCAAGGCCGCTAAGCAAGTCACGGAGAAAACTTTATGCTCGGAGTGTCTTTGAAATACGATTATCAGGCAAATCATTAGAGCTTAAACTATGCAAGCTGAAGTGGCAGAGGGAGTCCTATATCCGATATATCGACAGATTGAACAGTCACAGCAGAAGGCGGAATCCTCGAGAGTAGAGACTACAACGTGTATTGTGTAGGAATAGGAACCATGTGTTTACCATAACAGACTGAATGCAGCTTGTAGTACAACTCGAGAGTGGCAGGAAACTGCGATAGGCTGAGTTGATTGAACTTAGGCAACGTTTCCACCTACAACCAGCTCGTATGCAAGTCGCATTACATTGCTGGCTACCGAGATATATTGTGATCAATCGCTAGATCGCTCCCCTGCAATTTATATAATTAAACTTGAGAGAGTTGCTTGCAGATGGAAACGTGGCCAACGCATCAGAGGATCTAACGGTACGAATTTTTCTAAACGATATTTTGCTAAGCAGTTTCACTGGCAGAAATCCATATCAATGTTATATAATTGTTTATTATAAGGAGGCCTATGTTTGTTCCACTTGAGGTGAAATTGTGTCACTTATCTTTACAACATCTGAGTTCTATCTGCAATATTCATCATCATCATTAGCCTCTTAATGTGCCCGCTGCTGGGACATAGGCCTCCTCTCTGTAAGAGATAGTGGGCCTTAATCCACCTCGCGGACCCAGTGCGGGTTGGTGGATGTCACAAATGTCTTCGAATTTGTGGTTCTAGAACATAGTTTTGCCACACAACATAGTTGTGGAATATTACTCAATATTAATGTCATTCATTGTTATCAAACTAGTAGTAGGGGGGCGATAATTGTTATCAATTATCACAAGTATATTGTTATCAATTATAACCTACTGTGAGCTGCTGTCATACCACCAACGAGCGAAAAAGTTAAAGTACTTATAACTACAAGATAATGAAAGAATGAAACTAAAATATACAGTATGGAGAAAATAATTCTAGTAGATACGTTATTAACGTAACTTCCATCACATCGTATTCCTCGAAGAATTAGGAACATTTCGGCAGTTATGATTGAAGTCCCATGAAATATGGGGCGAGGTAAGGTACCTAAGTCCAGACTCCGGGTTGCTAATCAGAAATTCCATCCAAAAACCCAATAACAGTTTACTCGAACTACGAACCGAACCCAAGACCTCAGCAGTAGATATTGCGACTACTGAATGACTGAACTAACGAGACAATCTTACGTTAATGTTTCTATCGAACCTACAAATGTAGGAAAATCATTCAATTTAATAGTTATTCCGTTCACTTGTTACCTTCACTTGCATTATTTTTGAAACCATTTATTCCGTTTATTGCCTTTAAACCTTAAAACCTTCTTTAGCAGAATAAGGAAAAATTGTGGGTAGAACAAGGCTGCACAAGTAACGAAGGAAAGAAAAACGTTTTCCTATTCTTGCCAACGCAACGACCCTAAAAGATAATTGACCTACTAACCTATTTTAGCATGAATTTTGTGACCCAGAAGTACAGTGACCTGTTTCCCAATTCGACAGAGAGGAAGGGCAAACGATGAACTGAAAGTATTATATGGGCATGTAAACGTATCGTTACTCAATTATTTAATAAATTATTGTCTATTGAGTAACGATACAGCCTGATTATGTAACTAAAAAAGGCTTTAAAAACTCCTTTATATTTTCTGGCATAGTGTTTGGTCCTTCGAATTGGGGTCAATAATTTACTCTCTACGCACATAATAAACATAAATAAATTAGCTACATTCAGGTCATTCATAGACAAAGGGAATTTCCGTACGATTTCTGTAAACAGAATCGTTCGTTCAACTGCGTTTGAATGGCCATGAGCCCGAGCAATCTTGCCAGACGCCTAGGCAGTATTGGCGCAACCGTTGAGCCGTCAACCGAGTTACGTAACTCACGACATCCGCATTCGCGCGCCAAAATTATTTGCTACGTCAAACAAACGTCATTCTTAACAAGACACGTGGTACTTCAACTGTCAAATGATTGTAGATTAATTTCTAACTCTATGGTCATAAAAATAATAGTTATAATTGCTTGTTTCTAGTATTTGAGAGTATTTTACGCCTATACCTGTATTTTTCAATGTCACGCGCGGTAGATAACGTTTCGTCTCGTGTTTTGCCGTAGTTTTTACTGTGATAGTGTATTTGGACGATGTAATATTAATTTGGTGCTTGTTTTAATTTATTTAGTCGTTTAATTTATTGATTGTGATATAGAGAAACGCTTATTACTATTTATAATAGAAGGTGAGTTGAATGTTTTTATATAGATCTGTAGTATAATTTGTGTAAGTAATTCATGAATATGAATTATTTATCATATGTAAAGTAGTGGGGGTGATTAGTGATTCCATAGACTATTAAAATTTATCAGTGATTAAAAATTTGAAAAATTACTTACGAGACGTTTATTCTCGTCTTAGTTATGAATTGCTACATACAAGTAATTATTATGTTATGATATTTAATAAATTTATTGCTAATATCCGCAATGCAGTAGGTAGACAATAAATAGCATTGATTCAGACTAGATTGACCTTCATTTAGAATCATGCAATAGGCCACAATTAATATGATAGAGCCTTAATTGGATGTTTACCTTGACGACTGATGCACACGGAAGAAAACATTTTAAAGACCTATATCTAGCTCACGGCTCCGGAAGTCCTGATTGATTGCCGCAATAATATACCAGTCAATTGCCAGGTTTCAGAATTGCAATTTTGAAGTTAGGAACGTGTCCAACCCCTCTTTGATGACAACGTTGGACAGGTACTTAATTTAAAATTCTTAATTCACAAATCGGGACAATGCAAGACCTGCATTAAAACACTTATAAACTTCATTATATTATTAATTAAGTTTACTGCAACACAAGGCAACGTTAAAGGCAAACATCGTGAGGAAACCTGGACTTATATAGCCTAGCTTCTGCCGAAAGAAAAATGTCGAAAATTAATCCGAGGGAGTATATTCCCAGGATAAAAAGGATCATATAGTGAACAGGCTTCTTCTGGGTAAGCTCACTCCATCGTCGACTCTGTCTCTGTCACCTATGACCTAGACTAGAGTCAAGAGCAAACCCATCATGAAAAAAAAAATGTGCTATTCCTGACTATAATCTATCTCTGTGCCAAATTTCATCCAGATCCTTTCAGCCGTTCAGGCGTGAAGAAGTAACAACAAACACATTCACAAACTTTTGCCTTTATAATATTAGGTGATGTAAATGTGAAGTGTGATGTAAATCTGAAATAGCTAAGTCAGAGGTCTATGGGCTTCCTAGAGGTGGCTTAATTAACTCTGACACCAGCGGTGGCCACATCCTTACACGAAAAGAAGAAGAGAGAAGACTTAAATCTACTGAAAATCTAGGTTTCTGTTTGAACTCTATGCACACATTCCTCCAATGCAATATTTAGGTTGCCGTCATATCGTTTGAGGATTCGCCCATATACCAGAAACTCTCCATCATCTCATTGACATCGGAGAAAGGGATCCGATCCTTGAAAGGGACCTCGTTTAATATCGAGCGTATTAAAGACGCGATTGAGCGAAATAAAGGCTCCAAGGGGTTTTCAAGGGATCTGGCTATTGGGCAGAGCCAGCTCACGAAACTGAAGACCGACGATGGCAGGATCGTATCCGTCAAACCGGAGCTTCTGAAGGAGATCGAGACATTCTATGGGCAGTTGTACACATCAATCAGCAAGCCTGTTGCGAGTCTAGCAAACGACCCAAGAGCTAGATTGACCCGACACTATACCGAAGAAGAAGATATCCCGGACGTCAGCCTGTACGAGATTAGGATGGCTCTGAAACAGCTTAAAAACAACAAGGCGCCGGGTGATGACGGAATCACGGCCGAACTCCTGAAGGGAAACCGGTCCTTAAGGCCCTTCAGAAGCCGTTTGATTCCGTCATACTCTAGGGTAAAACGCCACAGGCATGGTGCAGGGGTGGTATTCTTCTTCAAGAAGGGCGACAATGCCCGACTGAAGAACTATAGGCCCATCTCACTTCCAAGCCATGTCTACAAGTTGTTTTCAAGAGTCATCACGAATCGTCTCGCGCGCAGGTTTGACGATTTCCAGCCTCCCGAACAAGCCGGATTCCGAAAAGGCTTTAACACCGTACATTCATGCGCTGCGGCAGGTTATACATAAGACCGAAGACCTCTTTGTTTAGCATTTGTGGACTACGAGAAAGCTTTCGATTCGATCGAGACTTGGGCTGTACTGCAGTCTCTTCAACGGTGCCAGATCGACTACCGGTACATTGACGTGATTCAACACCTCAAATTACCGGTAGTCGATCTGTGTTTGTACAATAACGCCACCATGTCAGTCCGTCTTCAGGGTCAAACCTCGAAACCAATCCTTATCCAGCGTGGCGTGAGACAGGGAGACGTCATTTCTCCGAAACTGTTCTGGAGGCTGGAGGATGTCCTCAAGGTTCTGGACTGGAGGTGGCTCGGCATCAACGTTAATGGTGAGTACATCACTCACCTTCGGTTTGCCGATGACATAGTGGTCATGGCTGAGACTATGGAGAACCTCAATATAATGCTCGATAACCTCAGTAGAGCTTCCGAAAGAGTGGGTCTTAAAATGAACATGGACAAAACTAAGGTTATGGTGAATGCCCATGTAACACCCACTCCTATCAAGGTCGGAGACTCTACACTCGAAGTTGTAGACGAATATGTCTACCTGGGACAAACGGTCCAGTTGGGTAGATCTAACTTCGAGAAAGAGGTCAACCATCAAATCCGACTCGGCTGGGCGGCGTTCGGAAAGTTGCGTGGTATCTTCTCGTCCAATTTACCGCAGTGTCTCAAGACAAAAGTCTATGACCAGTGTGTGTTGCCAGTGATCACCTATCAGAAAGCTTAAAGTCACCCAAAGAGCAATGGAGAGGGCTATGCTCGGCGTTTCCTTGCGTGATCATGTCAGAAATGAGGATATTCGCAGGAAAACCAAAGTTACCGACATAGCCCGAAGAATTGCCAAACTTAAGTGGCAGTGGGCAGGGCACATTGCTCGCAGAACGGATGGTCGATGGGGCAAAAAGTTCTGGAATGGCGACCGTGAACCGGAAGACGATACGTTGGAAGGTCTCCCACTAGGTGGACCGACGACCTGGTTAAGGTTGCGGTAAGGCGCTGGATGCGAGACGCACGGGATCGGTCAATGAGGCGACGCCTAGGGGAGGCATATGCCCAGCAGTGGACGTCTTTCGGCTGAAATGATGATGATGATGATTAACTAAAGAGTCTAGCAGCCTAATTTCGTAATTAATTAGGCACGGCAATGGGCAAAGAGTATGAACAATCCACCAATCACATAGAATTCGGCACGGCAAAGGGCAAAGAGTATGAACAATCCACCAATTACATAGATGAACATCCATACATCGCGTCTTTCATCTCGCATGTGATTGGTCGATGGTTCTTACTCTTTGCCCTTTACCGTGCCTAATTCACTTCACACTCTCGGGCTCCTGACTACCCGTAACGAATTCAATGATCTACAAACGATAGTTTGGAGCAACTGCTTAACGTGATTGCTGAGATATTCTTAAAGTACATACGTAGTTGAGAAAATGGTCCTTCTTTCCGCATTGCTCTATCTACGTCACGTGCGTCGGAAAATACTTCAATTAGATTGCATGTCCGCATAATCACGGGCCTCACGAGATGTTAAATTGGTGACTCTTGACGAGATGTAATAATAATAATAATAATAAATTTATTTAAAATCATTTGGTATAACAATAATTACAATTTTGCTTAAATCTATGTCAAGTTCACACGTGTTATGTGCCTGAACTAGGTAATCCTGTGTTTCAGGCGAAAATAGTACTTTTTTTTTTTTAATAATTACTGAAAATCAAATATAAGGTAGTCTTAGGTATTTTTACGGTTGCAAATAATACAATAAAATTCTTATTTTCTAACATCTTAGATACTAATACCTATTTTAATACAAGTAATAACTTCTCTGTATCTTCATAAGACATCATTTGTAGAATTTCTTTGAGAATTCTCTTACAGTTACAATAATTTAGGGAATAAATGTTTGCTGTTACGTTTAGTCTATTGTAGAGTAGTGGTCCGAGGAACACGTAAAATTTGTCTGTGAATGCATGTTTTGTACTTTTTTGAAGGCAAACTACATCTCTCCGTCTTTTTTTAGTATAGTCAATGCGATAGGGGAGGGCTGCGTGTTGTTTTAATACGATGTTCATTATGAATAATTGTCGAACTGTTAGTACTTCACAAGATTTATAGAGGAGGTTAGTGGGAAATAGGAACGGGCGGAAAGTAGACACCTTGAGGATCGCTCTCTGCGCTCTCTCGATGGGTAGTAACAAAGTTTTACCCACTCCACCCCATGAGGTAATGCAGTAAGTCAAAATTGATTGACATAGAGCAAAGTAAACTTGCCTAATTAGTAGTGGGTCTGCAATATATCGTAGCTTTTTAAATACGAATATTAGCTTACGAATTCTATTATTTAAAGCTTCTATGTGCTGTTTAAAGGAAAGGGTTTCATCTATAATGATACCTAGGTATTTTATTTTTTTAGCCATATTGATATTGGGACACCCACACTGGCTATCGGTAGATTCCGTACAACTATGAGCATACAACGTTGGGGCAATATTAGTTGTCTGTTTGCGCATCGAAAACCTAATGTAGTTAGTCTTATCTGCATTTAGTGTTAGTGAGTTATGTTGAAGCCAATTATTTACAATATTGAATCCGTGTTGCGCAAGTTTGTACACTTCATTTTCTGAGTCTGCCGAAAAAAGTAGAGCAGTGTCGTCAGCGTAAGATACAATTATGCCGTGTTCTAGCTTTAGATTACAAAGGTCATTTATGTATATCAAAAACAAAGTAGGCCCTAAAACACTTCCCTGGGGAACACCAAATGACGTGTTTTTCTTATCAGCGCTGAGAACATTGCCAATCTTTACGCATTGGGTACGGTCCTCTAAATAACTTTTAAAGAGTTTCAGCTGGGTTCCTCTTACCCCAATGGTCTCAAGCTTGCGCAACAGTATGGGAATGGAAACTGTGTCAAAAGCTTTGGCGAGGTCCAGGAAAATTCCTACTGTGTGATTACCCTTGTCAAGTTCCTGTGCTAGATAGTCAGTCAGATGATGTACGGCATCGGCGGTTGAGACTTTAGGCCTAAATCCAAACTGGCACTTGGATAAAATTGATTTATCCTCCAGATATCTAAACAATCTTTTATTGATAATTTTTTCTAATATTTTAGACATACAAGGCAGTAAAGAAATAGGTCTATAATTTGTCACTTGCTCTTTACTGCCTGATTTATAGATAGGGAGAACTACTGCTTTTTTTAGGCATTCAGGAAAAATACCTGAAGATAAACAAATGCGGAAAATATAAGTCAGTGGTGGTATTAAAATATGCCTGAATTGTTTAATAATTCTATTGGATATATTATCCCAACCAACTGCACAGTCGTCTTTCAAAGTCATTATTATGCTTTCTACCTCAGTCTCATCAGTATCCAGCAGCCCAAAAGATGTTAAAGTGGTGCTACGCATAAAAGGAATGCCTGTTAGATAATGTGGTTGACCCCGAACTTTTTCTGCCAGACACTTGCCAACATTAACAAAGAAATTATTCGCTGCGTTAGCAGATGATAGGTGTGACGAATGTGCTTGTAATAAACCTGATGATGACACATTTTGTTTTGAGGTATATGTTACATTTTTTATATGTTTCCAGACCTTTTTACTATTTGTGCCAGCCTTTTCCAGTTCAATTCTATCGTAGTTGCATTTAACTTTTCTCAATAGATCATTGCAAAAATTTCTGTATCTTTTGTACGACAATTGAAATATTACATTATCTGGATTAGATTTTGCTTTCAAATGGAGTTTATCTCTATGTTTCATACAGCGAATAAGCCCTGGCGTGATCCATGGTTTTAAGTTGTGATTTTTATTGTTCAACTGCGATAAAACTGTGTTTTTCTGAATTGCATGTCGAACGTTTTCTATTACATACAACATACAAAACTGCGGGTCAGCGGAATTGTAGACTGGCTCAAAATTGATGACGCGTAAATCTTCTTCAAGTTTATTTATATTCAATTTAGAAATTGTTCGTGTGTTTAATTTAGGTAATTCACAATTAAGGGTTAGTAGAGCAGCATTATGATCGGTTATTGTTGAATTAACAACAAGTGCAAGTGAGGGAAAAATCGATTTAAGCATGATATGGTCCAAACAAGATCCACTGTGATGTGTAGGAAAGCTGTGTGCGGGGAGCAGGCCATGTAATGATAACGAACAGCGTCATATACTCACGATATGATAATAACAAACGTCAGAGCACTGTTAATCAATGGAGATATTGCAGTCGTGTTAAGATAATAAGCACAACCTGTCACAATGTTGTTCTCCTTACTATTGCCAGCGGCTTCGCTCGCGGGATAGTCGATTAGTATCGGATATAGACGATTAGACCGATAGGTACCGGGAGAAAAGGACCCTATTTCCAATTTCACCAAAATTCGTTCAGTCGTTAAAGTGTGCGTAATTGATTAATAAACCGGGTGAAAATAGAGAAATAACGTTTTCTAAAAATGAAACCTAGCAGCTAGATCGATTTATCGCCCCAGAAACCCCCTGCATACTAAATTGCATGAAAATCGTTAGAGCCGTTTCCGAGATTCAGATGATATATATATATACAAGAATTAGTCGTTTAGAGGTATTAGATATACTTGGGTTACGATTCCACCTGCGACCAGCTCGCATGCAACTTGCTTTATAATGCGAGCTACCGAGGCATAATGTGATCAATCGCTCGATCGTGCCCCGCAATATCTTTTATTATTTACAAGCGAGTTATGTCGAGGCCAAATGAACGTAATTTTCTGAGTTGTGATTATGAGTCGCGTAAAATGTGTCGCGGCATTTACGCTGCATTCGGTTTCATACTAAAGTCTTGTTTGTGCCACATGGCGACGTAAAATGAGTTATCTGCTGACTCACGCACATTAATTTAGACGAATTGCGCTCAAGGTGATGGAGGGGTAAGCGTCATCGCCCCGTACAAACGTAGAATAGCAACTGAAATTACGTTCGTCCGCCTGGCAGCCTAACCGAATTTCAGTTGAACGTAAATTTCGCGACACATTTTACGCGACTCACAACTCACAAAATTACGTTCTCACCCTAACTTGCAGGCAGAAACGCGTTACGGCGGTTACGCGCTATACCAATATCACGTCCGTGTCCGTGATTTGAGTTCCGAGTTCAAAATGTTCTAAATTATGTATGACAGATTATGACGGATCGAGTTTGGATTTAGATGTGCGTAAGCTTCTCTACAAGAAGTACTATGGCTACTTCTGAACCGAAATTTCCAGTATATTATTTACTAGTAGATATTAAATCATACATATAATGCGTTAAATAAGGCGTATATATTCCCCAATGTTAACGCAGTACTGGCCGTGCGCCCGCTCGGTGCCAGGATATCAATATTGAAGTTTTGCAAAATTATTTTTTGATTACATAATTTTGCTATTTCAGTTATGAAAAAATTCCAGCTATCAATTTTTCTGCATAAAAATATTTTTAAACATAGTAGTCTTCTTGGAAGAGTATCCAAAAGTAGCGAAATAATATCTTCTATCCTATTAGTTACACGAAAAAACCATATTTCAAAAATAATGTACATGAATCAATTTGTATAAATTTTTTTCAATGCTTTTAACCTAGCCGTTACCACAGATAATATAATACTAGCATACCGTTACCAAGGAGTATGAGTATGCTTTAGAAAGTAACTGTTTTACAGTACTAAAGCAGTGGAAGCCCCATAAGAATGATCCATTGCTTTGCAGCTGTTTGCAGATTTTCGCGCCAAAAACCTAAAGTCTAGCAGCAATAAATCTTTCATTCATTCATTCTCTGCAAATATGTAGGAATTTATACACGAAGTAAAGCTGTACAGTGGCAAGTGTGGTAGAAAATGGGGCTTTAGCGGTAAAGCAAAAATAACAGTGAGCAGAATACTAGGTGCCAGGTTTACTAAGAAAGATATAGAAAACCATAGATTAAGAAAACTTGAGAGGTGTCAAGGGACACCCGGATGGAACGAAGTTCCTTTAGTATATATATATATATGTGTATATATATATGTATATGTGTATAGAGATGGATATATATATGTAGACATATATATGTATATGTATATATACTCTCTCGACTTCGTAAACACAACAGCTGAACAGCGTATAGGTTAGAACACGCACGAAAGACGCGCACGCCGCACGGCTTACAACTATAGCAAAAAGTGTCGTTACAACTTTTCGTTAGATTTTTTCCGTCTAGCCCCCTTTCGCAACGCGCGATAAGAAACATCGTTCCAATAGTGTTGTAGAAATAGTTTTCCTTATTCTGGAATGAAACTAATAGTCAAAGGTGTACATGCACGGTCATGGAAAAGATCAAAAAGCATGTTGTTTATATCATCAATACATAAGTCTAATAAATCTGTAGAAAAGTCGTTTTAGTACATCAAAAGTATACAAAAATAGCCAACAGAAGTTGAATAATTGTTGAGAATAGTAAAAGATCACTCACTCCATCGTAGACTCTGTCTCTGTCACCTTTGACCTAGACTAGAGTCAAGAGCAAACCCATCACAAATAAAAAAAAAAAAAAAAAAGAACACACTGCCAGCATTTTTGGATTTTTTGTCTGTTTGTCTGTGTATCTGTTTGTCTGTTTAGTTGTGCACGCATCACGTAAAATGTGCGAAACTAATGTAGATAACTTTTATACATACTAGATAGACAAATTTTGCGTAACTTGAAGTATTACTAAGTTTTTGTTTCATTTCAATCAATCACTCTATCAAAAGTTAGATGAATTTAAACTGTTCAAGAAGTAAAATACCACAACACATGCAATTGAGATACTCGAACAATATTGAACTCCATATTCGATAGATGGCGTTGTGTATTTGACGTCATTTTCTGAATGGCGGTGTTAAGATTCGCCGCGAAAGAATGACATTGGACAAAAATTGGTAGGTAGGTAGGGTAGGCAGGAAGGAAGGTAGGAAGGTAAATAGGGTAGGTAGGCAGTTGACGGGAAGCGAAGCTGCGGGCATAGCTAGTTACTATATAATATTCTTTGTTGGTAATTAAAACAATGACATCCATCAGTGGTGATGGATGTGACCAGATGGCGACGTGCCAGAATTTTATACGTAGGTACGACGACGATTTCTCGGCCTTGACCTTTGATATGTTTGCACTCGTATCAAAACGTCACGCGTTACGAGAAAAAGGTGCATCTAATACGGCCCAACATCTTTGTGAAAAACAAGTCTTTTTTTTGTTAAATTTTCTCAAAGTCGATAAGGGTCCTCAAAAGCCCGAAAATCTGATCTGCTGCAACACTGCAACATCTGTCCCTGTCTTACCACGGTCACGGGCACCCAACGCGAAGAAAGAAAATTTGGTTCAAATAAATTGCACTAGATGGCGTGATAAGCTCCGATTAGTTATTGAGTTTTGTGGAATATTAAGATGTTCTTGTTTGTTTAACTCTCCTAAGCACAAAATTAAGGAATATTGGACTCTTAATTCACATTTTAAAGATTATTTGAATGGATCATTTAAAATTGATTCCAATAGATGGCGCGGTTTTAAATTTCTGAAGCATCCACTCGATTTTTGAAAATTTGTTTTGTAACACATTTTGTTACAATGAAACTGTAAAAACTTGCAAAAAATACTGTAAAACAAATCGTCGTTGTATTTAAAAAAAAAAGTATTCACGAACCGAGAAAAAACCCTTTTACTTGCAAGTCGCTGCTAACACCATCTATATCCGTGAAACGGAACCGAACGCGAACGATGTTCTTAGAAAAATAGGCGAAAAACGCTAGTTACGTCAGCACGGTTTCTTTGTATGGGATGAGGCATCTGTATGCTAGTATTATATTATCTGTGCCATGGTGAACCTATAGTTATACTGAGTCAATCCACGGCAGACGCTTCATGAGAATTACTGGTACTCAGCTGTAGCCAGTAGGACCAGAAACCAACTTAATTATGGTTGGCCAAAAATGCAAGGCGTATGACGACTCACGACTGTCATAATTTTCTCACAGCAACTAATAATTTCGACTTAGACACCAGTGTTGGCATCGTACAATACGCTTGCAACCAGTATACTTTTGTAAGATTTATTGATCTAATAACCCATTATTCGAAAACATGTAACGTCTACATATCCGCACTGGGCCTGCGTGGTGGATAGCTCAGCCCCTCTCACAGAGAAGACGCCTGAGTCGCTGCAGTGGGATGTCGAAGGCTTGTTCTTTTTCGTGTGAGGATGTGGCCACCTCTGGTGTCAGAGTTAATTAAACCGCCTCTGGGAACCCCACAAGCCTCTGACTTGGCTATTTCAGACTTACATTAACTATATTAGTCCCTGGATGCTAGTATTATTTTATCTGTGTCCTTGGTTTCCTCACCGTTGCCTGTGATGTCCAAGATAAACTTAGAAAGTACGTATGAATTATCATAGGCTGATTATGTCAGTTGTCTGAAATTTATGTTGAACGGGGCCTACCTATTTGGCGCAGTCATGGGGCGTACAATTGTATTATTATAATATATAACATAGTAAAGGGGGTTTGCGATATTTATTTTTGTATTGTGGCTCAAAATAATTTATTTTTCAACACACTTGCTCTAATTTCACCGCAATTAGGCACATAATGATACCTGTTATTAAACTGTGACTTTTTCATTGCTATTATTCAGAAGTGAGTTGTAGAGTATTTTTTTAATTTATTGGTTGAGTTGCTTTATTCTTAAAAAAGTTTCGATACAATTAAAGATCGTGCTCAATAGTACAGATAAATTATTGTACCTATTGCTTGCTCATTTCATGCAACTTCGTATTTAAATAGATAATTTCAACTTGTACGTGCTTAATAAATAAAACTTTCACTCAAAAAAATTTTTTTTTTGTTCTGTAATTAAGAAAAATTGAAATTCCCTATTTTGTACGTGGCTAAAACACTATCCACGAAAAGCCATAAAAAAACCAACCTCATTTTTTTAGTCTATGGCAGATCGCCATTGTTAAATGCGCGCGCATAGGAAAACTGTTTAATTTTGCCCGCCATTGTGAAAAAAAAATCACAACTTGTTTTTACTGTTGAAAATGATTTTTTGTATTATTTTCTTCACAAGTGTGTTTAAAAACGTCGTATGATACACGTGTGTATTGATGATTACCGTCCTCGGCTCTCTTAAGATCCTCACCTACGGCTCGGGTCTCAATGGCGCCTCAGCGGTAATCACCAACATTGCACACTTGTACCATAATGTACTATTACTTCTATCATTTGTTTTTATTGCGTACCTATGTGTGTAAATGTAACCCATTTCTCTGTTTAAATAATTACAGTAACTCAAATATGGACTTCATAATTGGCGGCCTAGCCGGCGCCGGCGCAACTATCTTCACAAACCCGATGGACGTCGTGAAGACTCGGTTGCAGTTGCAAGGGGAGCTGCGCGCGCGCACCGAGGCAAACACGCGATATAGGGGGATCTTCCACGCGTTGTATGTGATCGCCAGGGCTGATGGCGCGATGGCGTTGCAGAAGGGATTAGCACCAGCCATGGTGCTCGGATTCACTATGAATTCTGTGAGGTAGGGGTCAACATTTTCTGTTTTAAATTATTACACGCAGTTTTGTCCTTATGGAGTCTTTAATTTTCTGGGTCCAAAAAAATTGATGTCATGTAATCATAACATCAATTACCTAAATTAAACCAAGTAGTCTACATGTTAATACATATGAGGGAGAACATAAGGGAGAATAGAGAGCTGAGGGCTGGAAGATATATACAGTAAAATCATTCGGACGACGCCGTTGGCGCAGTGGTTGAGCGATCGGCTGCTGCGCTGCGTGTCGCGGGTTCGATGCCCGCACGGAACAAAATATTTGAATGAACTACAGATAGTTGTTCTGGTAAGGCTGTTTATGTATTTGAGTTTTACGTTTGTAAATGCACCCAAGATACAGTTATTCAGTTAATCCTAATGTTTAAACAATAGGACATGCTGCGCCGCCCCCAAATACATCGACCGGCATAGGGCTGATGAAAGTATGACTACATACATCAAGATCTGTTCAGGGTTCAGCGAAATATGACAAAAATAAAATTTCTATTTCAGGCTAGGCATGTACCACGTCGCAGAAGTCAACGGCTGGACCAAAACCAAAGATGGCGAAATAAGCATAGACAAGGCGATATTCTGGTCAAGCGTGAGTGGCATCATGAGCGGCGTTACTGGCAACCCCGCGTCGGTGGTGAAGACCAGGATACAGGCTGGGGCACACCCTAGCATAGCTGTTGGAAGGCAGCATAAGTATAAAGGTACGTAGGCGGATGACTCAACTCGTATGGCATACGAGAAAAAGTTTTTATCTTGGTTCGAAGGACAAACTTTTTCAACGTTGGTTACTGAATTTGGTTTGCATGGGGGGGAGGGAGAGGATAGATATTTAAAATAGGTGATATGTCGTCTTCATTCAGGGCGAAAAAGGAGAGGACGTAATATATTAAAAATATTAATCAACTAATAATTATTTCCTCTAAATCAATCATCCCGAACAACAAATGTTCTGTACAGTCCATTTACTTCTGTTTTCTAACATTCCAGGAATGTTAGACGGCGTCGCAACAATCTACAAGACTGAAGGTATGAGGGGATTCTTCGCGGGAGTCTCCGCCACCTGCACGAGGCTGGCAATAGGCAGTGCTGCTCAACTCACCACATTCTCCAAGTAAGAACATTTTACACCACTCCGTTTACCTTTCCTCTGTTGGAGAGGTTTCCTAATAAAAGATAACAGTAGACTATCGAAGGGGAATACTGCCTTAACGATAGAACAAAACCAAGGATGCATTTCATTCAAGCAAGGTAGCAAGGTTAAAGGCAAGCATGGCTACGCCTCATACATGGAAGACGCGGCAATACCTAGATGAAGGACGCACAGAACCGGGTAGCATGGCAGAGGGAGGAGGCCTATATCCAGCAGTGCGAAAGATGATAATGAAGATCTCACAAGCATACGTACGTAGCTCGTTATTAATATTTAGAGACTGTCTGACAGATAACGTTGTACCGTTTTAAATTTAAGCTAATCTTTTTATCAGCTTATAGTCAAAGAAATCTGATATCGATATTTAGCAATGACTCCAATGGATTTCTGTGAATTCTGTAAGGAACTAGAGTCAAGAGCAAACCCAAAACAAATAAAAAAAAAAAAATGTTTTGTAGCGGACGGCTTCACGTGCTGTGAGGACAAAGACTAATGTATTGTTCAATGCAATGGGCAGTCATTTGGCCAACTAAACAATAGAGCGACGAAGTACAGAAATATATGAGTTTAACTAAGAATAGGTATAATTATTTTATTACGGCTGACATGTTTGTGTCTTGGTGAAAATGTCGCCAAATCGCAGCAAAAGTAAAAAAACACCGAAACCCACGACTCATCATGACTGTATTTTTGAAGGGCCAATCAGAGGTGCATCTTAAATACACCAACATTACACAAGTTATTTTTAAGTTCCATTATCCAATAGTGGGTGAACTTATTGTCATTACCCAGGTACGAAGTCGGGACGCATAAACAAAAACACAGCCAACAAAATAAAGACCATCATTAGCCTTATAATATTCCCACTGCTGGGACAGGCATCCTCTCTGTGAGACAGGTAATAGGCTTTTATCCACCACGCGGGCCCATTGCGGGTGGTGGATGTCCCACGTCTTCAAATGTTTGGTTCTAGGATATGCCGGTTTCCAAACAAAGTTTTCCTTTACCGTTTTAAGAGCAGTGGTGATGAAATTATTTACACAAAGTAAAGCGCCTGCCTGTGTCTGAACTAACGGCCCGATACGTAAGTCGGGGCCACCACTGCTCTTCAAGGAAATATTAGAATCAAAACACTCAACTAATATTTTCAACTTCAGAGCCAAAGAAGAGTTGCTGTCACACGGCTTTTTCCAAAACTCTCCGTTTCTACTAGCCTTCGGAGCCAGTGCCGTAAGTGGAGTGGTTGTAGCCCTCGCAATTTGCCCGTTCGATGTCACCACCGTCCGCTTATACAACCAGGGTTCGTACACTATAAGCTCAAGTTTTTTTCAGATTCAAGGAAAGTCTGCTTGCGAAGGGGTATTTTGAAGAGTCGCCATTGACTTTGTCTTTCGTCGCGAGCATTGTATGCGGTGTGATCGTTGTGGTTGTAGAAACGCCGATGGATGTTGTGAACACAAGGCTCTATAATCAGGGTAACGTTGTCGCTGCTTATTGGTGGTCGGGTGTTCAATGGTGCATGATCAAGCTTATGGTCAAGTGAAATACTCGCTTTCTATGTTTCTTAATGTTATTGGGTTAGGTTAAAGTGTAGATGGATTTCTGATGATGCTTCAGTCTTTGTGAATCTAGTGGTTTGTCAACGCCAGATAACAAAAAAAATAAAAGGCGTTAACACCTCCCTACCAATGTATTCCAATATTTCAAAACGATACGAAAGAAATGTAAAGGCAGTGTCGCTAACACGATCATAACAAACGTATCGCGGTAAGGGGCGTCCTTGACCCTTTCGTTTGGCATTCAGTAATGAGTTAATATCTCATAAACGCGTGGACCGATTTACATGAATTAAACAGATAAAATGGTTTTACGCCTATATCTTTCATTTGAGACCAAAATTATCAAAATATCTCCATAAACAAAAAGTCATGCTTTCAAGGTACGTTACTTAGATTATTTAGTTACGCTGTAGTATTATATTATCTGTGGTTACGTTATTATACTTTTTGCAACAAGTCGGGCCAATGACTTTTATTTTATTGTTATCTGGCGGAGAGTTTTAGTTACACTTTCAAAATATTAAGTTCGATCCAAGTAAATGCAAATTAGTCATATAATATGTATCTATTTAAACTTCATCTAGTAGAGTACAAAACTATTATATATTCTTGATCTTTATTACTGCTGCAAAATTTTATGGTCAACTTTAGAATAACATAATACCTCTAACCTTTTAATTTCCGGCTCAATTTCCAGGTTCTGCAGCAACTGGTGCCGTCCTATACACGGGAGTACTCGACTGCCTGTCAAAAATATACAGGACCGAAGGTATCCACGGGCTCTACAAAGGACTAGGACCGCTGTATCTGAGGATAGCGCCTCACACTACCCTCTCACTCGTCATTTGGGATATGCTGAACAACCTCTTAGCAAAAAGTAAAATTAAGAGTAAAGTCGTCGTTTAAACTCTTGTTTTATTGAAACCCTAAACACTTAAAAAAAAACAAGGAATATAGGACTGCAAAAAATAATTAAGTTTGACACGCGATCGGTGGAGAAAAGTGTATCTCCCATTCGAGATCTAAGGAGCCATCAGAGCTGCCTTCCTCTTGGCCATTACAACAACTACATTCGTCTACGTCTTCTTCTTCTTCTTCTACGCTGCATGTGCAGTCGGGATTGTTAGGGTTGGAAAGTCCTATGGCCTCTCTGTAGGCTCTTTTACAGGTCTTTTCACAAATTTCGGGATGATAGGGATCGACCCAAACCTTATCGACAGCTTCTTTCACGAGGCGCTGCTGTCTCCTTAACCGTTTTTGAATCCTGTCCTCATTGTCTTCTCGGCTGATCCTGTACACGACAGGACTGCACTGGGCCACATTGACATCACTAGCCTCGGGAGACACCTGCATCTCGACGTGGTACTCCCCTTTCTTCTTACAAATAATGAGGGTTGGTTTATCCTCATACTTCTTTTTACTCGTCTTCGTTTTCGGTTTCTCCCATTTCACTGGTTGCATTTGTTGTTTTGCATTGTTCAGCTTCTTAAGCAGACGATTGGATATTGCACCGGGTTTCCAACCTCGAGAGAGCTGAAATAATTAAAAATGATGATTTAAAGTTTTCAATAACGTTTAAAAAAAACAAAAACCTGATTAAAGCCTGTACAGTGAAAATTTAAATAAATGAAAATTAAACAATAAAATAAAAAATAGCTTACATTCAAATAACCTTCAACAGGATACATAATTTGATAGAAAGAAAGAATTTTAAAAACTATTTGTGCTAGTCATTCCAGTGATATTGATAGTTTTACTTATGTTTGAAATAGGTTTAAGGCACGTCCCACCGCCGACGATTAGAGAGCAGTAAGTAGAGCTAGAACCTAGATACGAGTTGGCGAGTAGCGAGAAGCAAGTAGTGCCGATAGTTTCACCGCTTGGCTATGAGCGAGTGTTTTTGTGCAACGGGCGATTACTCGCACCATTCGGTCGGGCGGTCAGACCTGCACGCGTTGGTTGGTTGATCTCTCAGCGTGAGTTCTGACCGCCAAGCGAGCTTCGCCGAGCGAGTATCCCTAAGCGAGTATTATCTTTGATAGCTCTTGTCGCTGCGACAAACTTTTGGTGAGAGAGTAGCTAGGTACTCGTCGGCAGTGTGAATAGCCAGCGATAAACTATTAATATTATGTCTCTTTGATTGACACGGGATCTGTATCTATTGTTCGTTTCTTTAGCGAGAAAATAGTCGATGGATAATCGCTTCGTCGCCAGCGGTGGGACAATTGTCTAATGTAACGGGTACGAATGTTTCAACTTCTTGTTATTTCAAAGTATTTTATGCCGCTTTTTACTAACACAAGGAACAAGGTTTTAATATTGTGTGCATTGTTGGATTTTCAACGCCATGTTAGAGGTTGTGGTTATAAGTGATTTTTGGTGCCTGTATACAATGATTTTTAGAATTATTCCTCGTAGATACATTTTCCTCGTAGATACACTTTTGGAAATCATCGATACAAGTACCCAACGAGTCTCTTTTTCTGTGACTTACTGTTATAACTGTTCTAACTTCCTGATCTTATAAAAGTTTTTTTCTGAATAAACTATTATTGATTATAGATAGGTAAGTATAGTGATTGAGAAACAGATGAATAATTTTTTTTTAAGGAATGCCTTAACGTAAAGTTTATTGAACTTATAATTCCAAGTCAAATCGTAGTTATCACAGTTCATATTAGTGAACGCCAATTTCATATCATCATCATCATCAGCCTTTAAAGTTCCCACTGCTGGGACACAGGCCTTTCTCTGTGAGAGGGAATGGGCCGCAATCCATCACGCGGGCCGTGTGTGGGTTGGTGGATGTCGCATGATTTCGAAGTTTTGGTTCCAGGACATGCCGGTTTCCTCACGATGTATTCCTTCACCGTTTTGAGAGCAGTGGTGGTGAAATAATTTACACACAAGTGCCTGCCTGGGATCGAACCCCTGGGCCACTACTGCTCTATGTAATATATATGTTAGTAAGGATCTAATAGCTGTCAGTGGAACTGCACCCTAAAACTGAGAACTTATGGCCTTTGGCTCGTGGGAAGATTACAAGGTTGTGTGTGCATAAATATATAAAACACCAGGATACAATAAATAATAATTTATTTTATCTTACAAGTTACCATAACGTTACAAAATTTAACTTAGGACGTAATACCAAATAAACTCCACTTAAATAGTTCGACTGTATATCTAAACTATAATAAATTCTTACACCAAAACGTTTCACATGAGCAGAACTTAGAAATAATTATACTACGTAGATACCGGTATAGTCCGCGACCGGAGTGGATGCGGCAGTGCTCCGCGTTCCCCGGCTTCCCTCGCCTCCTTGACCTTGAGCCCGACGCTCAGCCATCGCCACCAGGCGGTCATACTGCTGCTTTTTCATCACCTCACAACTAATGAACGAACTGAAACATGGCACATGGAACGAACTTACACTAATACCTTGATCTGTAAGCGTGGTCAACCTATCTTCAGGCCTTCTATTATCATAATCTTTCAATCTGAAATATGTCTTATTCCCGCGTCCATCAACAGCCACTATTCCTTTATCTGAAGGTGTGGCGTGTTTACACTGTATCCTCTCAGCAACAAAGCGTGATCGAGCGCCAAGTTTGCCTTTAGGCTTGTTTGACCGCGGTACTATTGAAGGCTGTGGAATTTTTATATCTTCTCCTTGCGCGATCAGATCTTGTAATCTTGTATTTAATAACTTTTTATCGTAACCATGACCGACAATCCCCATTTTGGATAACTTTTTAGGAGATGCACTACCAAAACAACTCCAAGTGTTCTTAGATTGCTTTTCATCTTTTATACCACCGCCACGTCTTTTCCGAGTCTTTTTTTTTTTTGTTTCAGGGCTTTTTGACTTAGCGTAGAACTTCCACTTGCCTTGATCAACATATCCATCAACTCCAATAACTAA